>CM066575.1:20115000-22760000 GCA_033816785.1 Picus viridis
TGTGGAGTCTCCTCTGGAGATACTCAAAACCCATCTGGATGTGTTCCTGTGTGATCTGCTCTAAGTGATCCTGCTCTGATAGTGGGGTTGGACTGGATGATCTTTTGAGGTGATTCTGTGAGTGATCACTCAGGTCTAATTTAGTCCTAGCAAAAGAAGACTTTGTTGAGAGAGAATAAATCTTTCCTCAGTTCTACTAATTCAAAAGTAGCAGTGCTACTATGGTAGATACATATTTTTTAATCACAATAACCAAAACAACAGCAAAAAAAAAAAAAAAAAAAAAAAGTGAGAAAAAGAAGTAAATATTAGCAATAAGTTATTACTAATGTACTGTTTCAATAATACTTCATCCTCAAACTCTTCAAAAGATTGTTTTCCTGCAGCAGAATCTCATAGTTATGTTGACTTGTGCCTAATTACACCATTCATTTAGCCTGGGACCACAAGACTTTTCTGTCAACTGTTTATATTCCCATGAGAAGTCTGAACTTTGACCATGCCATGGCATTATTTTGTTAAGCTTTAGCTAAATAAGTGGGGGAAAAAAGTTCTTTTTCCTATTATTTAATTTCCCTCTTCAGACTCATCCATTTATACTTGCTCTAATCCTAAACAAGGAAAGAGTTGCCTTCAATTAATAATCTCAATTTAATGAGCAATTTTTTCTGTCATGATTGCCTGGTTACTGCTGTAGAATCTGTTGAGGTGAGGCCATGATAAGTTGCAAATGAAAATGATCTACGTGGATTAAGGATCATTTTGTTAGCTAGTAGTTAGCTGGGTTGCAGTTTAGTTTGTGAACTCACAAATGAAACAGCAAGTGTAGTTAAACCTCTGCATGGTTCCATGTGGCTAGCCTGATGACATAATTCTCTAATTTCCTGGCTTCAGCTTGGTGCTGGCAAAACAAAATCCCAGACCTTCCTACTCTGAGATATTAATCTGATCTGTGCTGTAATTTGTTCTTGCCTCACATTGTTTGTTAGTCTTTCTGTAAACTGCATCAGGTATATGGGGAAAATCACATAATCACAGAGACATTCAGGTTGGAAAAGATCCTCAGGATCAAGTCCAACCAATAACCCTACTCTACAAGGTGCACCCCTAAATCAGATCCCCAAGCACCACACCCAAATGACTTTTAAACACGTCCAGAGCTAGTGAATCAACCACCTCTCTGCGCAGCCCATTCCAATGCCTGACCACTCTTTCTGTGAAAAAAGAAATAATAATTGTATTAGACTCCTTTGATACAAAAAATTGTGGGGTTTATGACTTCTATATGAAAAAAAAATATAAATATCCAGAGCAGAAATAGGTAATAACAGATTTTAAATGGACCACTAAAGCACTGAATATCCAGAAACAGCCAAAACACCAAAAAGCTCATTCTAAAAATCCTAAAATCCTATTTCACAAAACCCCATAAAGCTAATAAATTTAAATGATAATAGCTTTATACTATGCAATATTCTATGTCTGATCTGCCTTACATATACTCAAAACTCAGGGCCATTTTTTATTTACAGAAATAAGTGCACTAAAAAATAGTTACTTTCCTAGGAACATTTGTGGTTCAAGTTCTTTATGAAATGAAAATTTGCAAAAATGAGGTTACTTTTTTTTTCCCTTTGAATAATGAAAGGGTGTGCTTTCCAGAAACTGAATTTAAAATTATCTGTTACTACTGATCTGAATTTCTTTAAAATAAATTGTGGTATATATTCTCCATCTACTTTAAGCAATGAATGCCTCTACCTGTGGAAACAAAAAGGCTCTTTCATAGCAGGATTTTTTTTTCAAAAGCAAAAGCTGGTTCCCCAGTTCTAACATTACAAAATTAGTCTGACTCACTGAATACTTGAATAGAATTCAACGAAATCTGAATAACATTGAAGTAATGAAATTGCAAGAAAATAATTCCACAGAAAGCTTGCTACTAAGTGTTGTTTGCACTTGAGAGGAAAACATACTCTTCAGCTAAAACCAGCCTGCTAAAATGACAGTGGTATATGTTACTACATATTTGCACATGCATTTGAAATGCCATACATGTATATGAAAAATCAAAATAAAAATGCAATTTATAATAGCTTATAAAACACATAACAATCATAGGATGATCAGAGGGCTGGAGCACCTCTCCTGTGAAGACAGGCTGAGAGAGTTGGGGCTGTTCAGTTTGGAGGAGAGAAGGCTCAGAGGAGACCTTATTGTAGCCTTCCAGTATCTGAAGAGGGCTTACAAGAAAGCTGAGGAGGGACTTTGTAGGGTGTTAGGGAGTGATAGGACTGAAAGGAATGGATCCAAGCTAGAGGAGGGTGGATTTAGACTAGATGTTAGGAAGAAGTTCTTCCCCTTGAGGGTGGTGAGACACTGGAACAGGTTGCCCAGGGAGGTGCTGAAAGCCTCATCCCTGGATATTTTTAAGGCCAGGCTGGATGTGGCTCTGAGCAACCTGATCTAGTGTGAGGTGTCCCTGCCCATGGCAGGGGAGTTGGATCTAGATGATCCTTGAGGTCCCTTCCAACCGTGACAATTCTATGATAACAGTTGTGTTTAAACAGTGATTAAGAATAGGAGGGGCAAGCTACCAGTAACACACAGATAGTAAGATACTACAGTAGATGCTAAATAAAGAGGTGGGAGAGTGTGGTGGGAAAAAAGAACCATAATTAATCTTACTTTCCAAGTCTCTTTGCTTTGTCAGAATTTAAGTATACAGTGATTTTTGAAGGTCAAAGACATCATTAAGAACCTTTGATTCACCAAAATTTTAGGAAATTCCCATTTCAGGATGAAAATGGGAAGGTAAATATTTACTCAAACCACAAAAATGAAAAAGATTTATACTTACTCAACTGGAAATTATTCTCAAGAGGAAAATTATTGTCATAGCTAAAGAACATCAAATCTCAGATTGGTGTTTTCTTGTTCCAGAATGCTTGGGACATGGAGTCATCTGGAAACTGATTTTCCATTCCCTGATTGTAACAGAATGTTAAACAACAATAACATATGGCTTATAAAACTAGTACTCATTCAGCTGCTTTCAGAAACTTTGTATGTGAGTTTTAAGCAGGAAATGACTCTGAAGCAAAACAACTAACCATAACCAAGATTTTGTTTTATATAGGAGCAAAGTCTTACACTGTTTCATTTGGGAAACACTGATGTAAGGTCACTGCTTTCAGCAATAAAAAAATTTCCATTTCGTTCAGCAGCTACTAGGGCTTCCAGTATTGAGACAGACTGTGCATGCATCAGCCCCTGAGGTAGGATGTCAGCCTTAACCGAGATTCTACTCAAAACAATTTCTCTTCATCTGTCCTGCTAGTTTTCCTATGTTTTGAAAGCCCTGTTGACACCATTAAGATATTTTATATTTTCATAAGCTGAAGCCATTTCTGTTTATGAACAGAAAATTCATAAATAGAAGCAATTTCTATGTGCACAGAGTTTATGTACAGAATTGAATTTCATGTCAGAAATTAAGTTGTGGAAATGTTGATTCATGCTAAAATCTCTAAGAGTTGCCCTGTTACCTGAAATAATTGCAGCAGGCACACTTGTTGTTCAAAAGCAAAAATTAAGATGTGTCTATGATGCTTGATGGAATTGTTGTAGCTCAGAAAATAAATACGAAGTTAAAATGTAATAATATACAAGAATAATAGCATGATTCTAAGCCAGTGAGGTAAAATTGACTAAAGTATTTGTTCAATATTCTTATAAAAATAAATATGTTAAATAAATTAAAAATGTCCATCAGACTGGTCAACCAGGACTTCCATTTCTGTGTCACCTTAAACCCCAAAATAGTTTATAATGCTCTAAACTATTTCACAAGCAAAATATATGTAGTAAAACTTCTCATAAATAAAAGTCATATATGTAAAATTATGTTTGCAACTATATTGGTCTCTTTCCTAAATATTCCATAGATACTGGTATCATCAGAATTCATATAAAGATTTCAGAAAATTATAGGAGCTTACTATTCAAAGCACTTTTTACATGTAAGAAAACATATAATAAAACAAACCCATGTCTTTATCACTGCCTATGTTCAGAGCTCCTGCACCTCACTAAATATAGCTGTACTTACAGTTGTGATACAGAATCACAGAATCACAGAATTGTTGAGGCTGGAATAGACCTCTGAGATCAAGTCCAGCCTATCACCTAACACCACCACACTGACCAGACTGTGTGACTAAGTGCCACATCTGATCTTTCCTTAAATACCTCCAGAGACAACGACTCCACCACCTCCCTGGGCAGTCCATTCCAGTGTCTGATTACCCTTTCTGTCAGGAATTGGTTCCTAATATCCAAACTAAACCTCCCCTGGCACAGCTTCAGGCCATACCCTCTCATCTTTTCACAAATTGCCTGGGAGAAGAGCCTGACCCCCACCTTACTACACCTTCCCTTCAGGTAGTTGTGGAGGGTGGTAAGATCCCCCTGAGCCATCTTTGCTCCAGGTTAAACAATCCCAGCTCCCACGGCCTCTCCTCCTCAGACTTTCCCACCAGTCCCTTCTCCAGTCTCATCACTCTCCTCTGGACTTGCTCCAGCACCTCAAGATCTTTCCTGAAGTGAGTGGCCCAGAAGTGCAGACAGTACTAGAGGGGAGGCCTCACATAGGAACATTATTTTGGTGTCCATATTTTCACAAATGCAGTCATAACTAGTATAATAATTCTAAATAAGAAAGAATTTTTAGTCTTTTTAAAAAGAAGTACCCTCAAATTTTGCAAAATATAGGTGCTGATGAGGTCTGGTGCCTCCAGGGATTGGTCCGTAGCATTAAGAGCTATCAGCACTGACAGTGAGCCATCAACTTGTCTCAAGATAGGAAAGGTCTTTACCAGAAGGGAGTACTGAAAATATTTACACCCTTCAGCCATCAGAGTGACACTGAGTGGAAATCAACCTTTTGAATGTTTAATAAATGTACTGGCTAAGCCAGATAGTGCAAATTTGATGCTAAGGTGGATTTACAGATTGATGTTAGGACTATGTGAATGGATTTGGGAAGAACCAAATTTTTAAAAACAGGTAAAATTAAACCAAGGGCTGTAGGTTTTTCTGTCTTGTTCTGGGTTTTGTTTCCTTTTCTTTTTTGTTTGTTTGTGTTTTTTTGTTGTTTGTTTGTTTGTTTGTTGTGGTGGTGGTGGTTTGGTTTTATTTCGTTGTTGTTTTGTTTGTTTGTGGATTTTTTCCACATTAAGGCCAAGATGATATATCAAGCAAGAAAATTATAGATACCATTACTAATTATTTTTTAACACACACACACCCCTCATTTCTTTCTGAGATTAGCTAATTTGTTTTGGTTTTATTTTATTTTTTGCTGCAGTGTTTGAGAGAAGCATTCTGATGAATGGAAGACTCATATCTTTTCTCTGTGGCCATTTGAAATTGGGGGTTCCAGTTTTGCCAGAGCCAGAAGTAGAGAGCTTCACATAATGGAGCTGCTCTAGGCACAGGGCCCCACAAATGCCAAGAAGCTCAGGGAAAAGTAGGCATTTTGGGAAAATATCTTTAGTTTCATATTTACCATTGGAAGTGCATTACTCTGAAAAGTTTCTGAGAGAGAAACTGAGATCTTGATGCATGAAGCCATACAGTACCCAAACAAAAACAACACAAGCCAATATATATCACTACAAATTACTGAATGCTACTTTATTCTTCTCTGTAATCCAAGTAATCAAGTAATCCAAGATAGCACCTGTAGCTAAGGCTTGGGTTCAATGAGCTTTTATTTAGTTAATGCTGTCTTTGCCTAAACCAATTCTATTTTCCTCCCTTGGGAAGAATAGAATAGAATAGAATAGAATAGAATAGAATAGAATAGAATAGAATAGAATAGAATAGAATAGAATAGAATAGAATAGAATAGAATAGAATAGAATAGAATAGAATAGAATAGAAGTAGAAGAATAGAATTAATCAGGTTGGAAGAGACCTTTGAGATCATCGAGTCCAAACCATCATCCAACACTATCTAATCAACCAAACCATGGCACCAAGCACCCCATCCAGTCTCTTCCTAAACACTTCCAGTGATGGTGATTCCACCACCTCCCTGAGCAGCCTATTCCAATGCACAATCACTCTTTCTATGAAGAACTTCTTCCTAACATCCAGCCTAAACCTCCCCTGGTGCAGCTTGAGACTGTGTCCTCTTGTTCTGGTGCTGGTTGCCTGGGAGAAGAGACCAGCCCCTGCCTGGCTACAACCTCCATCAGAAGTATCACGAATCACCTGAACTTCTTGCAGCACAGTAGGTTTATTTGGTGGCTTTTGACAACTCTATTCTTTATTCTCCTGCTGTGAGTATTACCCTTTTAAAAGCCAGAGGTAAGTTTTCAGTCACAAAAAAAGGATGGCATGCTGCTAACAGTGTATCTAGAACAGAATAAGACCTTTGACCTGACTGCAGTACTTGGCAAAAGGACCAGACAGAACCCCATTCATCCCACTGCAGTGTCTCTGATAATGGCCAGCAGGAGCAGATGCTGAGGAAAAGAACATTATAAACAGAGAACATGGAGGGCAATCTATTTTCTTACTATCACCTTCCTTCCTTGAGCAGTAGTCAGTAATTTCCTGAGCTTGCAGCTGAATTCAGACTGTTGTAACAGATAGTTATCAAAGTATGTAAAATCCATGTCTTTGTATATTAAATTTTTCACCTCTACAAGCTATCTTACCCTATGGAGGCATATAGGTAGGTAGAGATTTGCTCTCTTTTTTCTCTGTTTCAAGATGTTGTATGCTTGCTTGGAGCACTTCCCTAATATTGCTTTGGCTGTTTATCATTTTAATGAAAAATTAAATGGTAGTTACAGGGGAGAAGGCGGCAGTAGCTAGTGAGTTAGGTACACTCAAATCAGTTCACTGAAGCACATTTTGTGCTGCAATTCTTTCCAGAACTGAATCACAGAGAGTTTGGAATGAGATTGCTACAAACTTTTCCAGTTTCCTTTATTCCTCAAGATTTTCTAGAGTTCATTCTATGGGTTTAGGTCTGGAGGATATTTCTGCCAGTTCAGAGATAGTCTTTTCATTGAAATATATTTTACTTTTATTGGACATGCAACAACCATGCTGTTTGAAGACAGATTTTATAGTGTCACATGAAGTATTTGAATACATTGTGCCAATGGCATTTAAGGTGTTCAGTTCACTGGATTTTATGCTCTTTTTATATGAAATAGTAAATTTTCTCTCCAGCTCAATGTGGATTCCTCTTTTTATGATAGTTTGTGTTTCCTCTGACATATTCTGTGATACAATCAGGCATTGTAACAGGCTGCCCATGGAGATGGTGGAGTCACCATCCCTGGAAGTGTTCAAGAAATGTGTGGACACGGCACTTTGGGATGTGGTTTAATGGCCACGGTGTCTCAGCTTGGTGGTTGGACTTGATGATCTTGGAGGTCTTTTGCAATCTAAACAATTCTATGATTCTATGTCAATAGATGTGGTAGTTTAGTCTGGGTTCCTCCTGTTCCTGCCACATAGATTACACCTCCAGTGTCCAGAGCGTCCATCCAAAAAGGTGGACACAGGAAATAGTGTATTTCACACCCATAATATCCTGCGCCCTATAAATCCATCTGCTAAGTAATTCTCTTCCTCTTTCTTCCCTCTCTGCTCCTGTGGGAGATGCTCCCTATTGGGTAATGGTGGGGGAGTATCTCCAGGCCTCTTAGGCCTGGTTAGGCCTAATGTCAGGAGGAAAAGGCAGGGGGGAAGAAAGAGCACTGGGAGGTTTGGGTATACCCTCAAGTGGGGAGAAGGGAAGTGTTGGGGAGCTTTTGGGTGTGTTATAGGGGACTCTGTATGCTTTGGGATTGTTTTGTCACTATGCTTGTAGCTTCTGTAAGACACTTGCTGCTTTTCCATTTGAACTTTCCATCATTTCTGCAATCCATTTGTGTGTGTCATTCTTTTGCCCCTCTCAGGGGCAAGAAAGGATCTGCCTGACTTCAAACCAGGACACTAGGGATACCTTAGTCAGGACTGGTTGGGATTTTGTTGATTCTTGCCATCTATTAGCCTATTCTTGAAGCAGTTTCAAAGCCTTGCATGACTCAAAATTTTTAAACACTTTCCAACAAACATTACATTAAGACTTTCATTTAGAATTAAATTTGTTTGCAATAATACTCTTTGTGGACTGAATTGAGCAAGAAAACAACAGCAAATAAGCAAGAACCTATGAGTCAAAGATGTATTTTGCTGAAAACATTATGAAATCTTGTAATTTTTTTATTTTTCATTCAGTACCCTCCTGGGAGAAGAGTTCACACACAGTTGTGTCTTTGTAGTTCAGTTTTGATAGATAAGACTTATAAAATATGTACAGGTTACTAAACCATTTGCTTGGTTTTTTTCTTTACATCTTTTCACTGTCTTTGAGCAGCAGAAATAATGAGATTCAGAACAAAAATAAAACATCTTAAATTGATACTGTCAGTTTAAGTTCAGCTATAACTGATATTTTATGGTCATGCCCATAGGCAAGTGTTTCTAATATTAACCAAAATCTGTATATTAATACTCCAAGAAAAGTATCCTGTACTTCAATTTACCTATGCTTAACAGGGCTCTTCCTATCATTGTTAAAGTGCACTTATTTTTATTTTTAAAAATATATCCAATTTATACTAAAAAAGATATATTGTGAAATCTTGTTGCATTGGTATGAAAGTGTCCTCTCACCATCAGTCAAGTCCAAAGCAGTGAACTCTTTCTGTCTGAACTGTTCTGTAACTCTACCATATAAAAAAAAAAAAAAAAAAAAAAAACAAAAAAAAAAACCCTGCTAAGAAACCCCAAATAACAAACCCCCCCAGACAACCATGAGAAAGCTCTTGGTAATCTTGCCAACATAAAGTTAAAAAGGGGTTGCAGTGAAATAAATTCCAGAGCTAATAACGTCATTGTAAGTATCCTGCCAAATCACCGCCATTATTCAGCTCCTCAGATCTACTGCTTGAGCATATGAGTGCTTGGTGTGATGTTAATTGCCATGGTATCACACTGCAACAATGGTAAACAACCTGACAGCCTCAGAGATCAACTGTGTAACAAGTTTCACTTAGAAAAAGACAGATGTTGATTTGCAATAGTAAAAAAAAATAAAACCAAATTTGTACAAAATCCACCCTAGGATTTTATAGGTATTATGCAACATCTGTAGCAGAAGGTATACAGAAATGTAGATCGTGTTACACATCAAAAATGTACTGACTGCATGCCTAACAGGAACTTTAAAACTGAAATTATCTCCTCATGAAGAAAGGTTTGGACTGGCTTAAAGAGAGGGAAACTGAATGGAGATAAGTTAGGTGGAATGTGACCTTAGGTTAGTCACTGTTCTGGTCAGTGGGAAGCAGACATGACAGCAAGGGTAAGCTAAACAAGAAGAAGAGTGAAAAAAAATCACCTGAGCATCTGACATTTTGCCCCAAAGGACAGACAAAGCAGGTACCAGTCTTCCTTTCTGTAAACAGATGAAGTGAAATGAATTTATGGTGTAAATGTGCCCACCATAGCCAAGAAGAAATTTTATGGCAGAAGCAAAGACATCCAAATCCTGTTTGGTTTGTTATTTTTTTAATAGGAAGAAAAGGTATGCCAGCAGAGTGTGCATTCTTGGAGAAATGTGCCACTGGGTTTGTAGCAATCTAAGACCACATGAGACTTTCATGCAGAGATTTGTGTATTGAACTAGCTTGGAAATCAATGGTTATGAGAAGATACCAATGGGCTAGAAACCATGTACTCAGCCCTATCAATGCCACAGCTTGAGTACTGTGTTCAATTCTGGGTGCCACAGTCTAAGAAAAATATTGAGGTCTTGGAGCATGTCTGGAGAAAAACAAGTCTGGTGAAGGATTTGGAGGGCATCTCATAAGAGGAGCAGCTGAGGGACAAATTATTCAGTCTGAAGAGAAGGCTGAGTGGAGATCTTACTGTTCTTTACAACTACCTGACAGGAGGCTGAGGTGAGGCTGGTGTTGGTCTCTTCTCCCAAGAAACCAGTGATAGGATGAGAAGAAATAGGCGTAGGTTGTGTCAGGGAAGGTTTAAGACTGGACATTAGGAAAAATTTCTTGACTAAAAGAGTGGTGAGGCAATGGAACAGGTTAACCATCCCTGGAAGTCTTTTCTGACCTTAATGATTTTATGATTCTATGGCTAACAGCTAAGTGCAGCAGAAAGATCGTGTTGACCAGACTGAAGAAAAGTGGAAGACAATATCTGTATGTGGAGTAAAAATACCTGGGAATGATCCTTAGAAAATATTGCCATTCAACTAAATATGTTTTAGAAACCCAAAATACCTTTGCATCCCTCACAAAACCTCACAATTATTTTTCTTTGCCTTTATATGCACCAATACTAATCAGACTTCAAAAATCAGTATCATCTTTGATCTACCCCTTTTCTCCAAGCCAACCAAACTAGGTCTGAACTTGACCACTGCTTTTTGAACTTACCAAATTTTGTGTCTGTGCCTGAATATGGGATTGTTCTTACAAACACAAGAGTCTCAGGCAAGTTGTTTCTTTGTTGCCTAAACAAGTAGAATTCAAACAAGAATCCAAAATATTTTCTTTTCTCCATCTGGTAAACATTTGGCTCATTCCACACAACACAGAACAGAATCATCATTTAGACATTGCAAATGATAAAGCAATTTGGTCTCATTCATAAATTGGAATCTGAGTGACAAGCCTCCACTTATGTCATCGTGTGCCTTTATTTTTTTGCTTTAAATCTTGGACAAATAGAAACTGTGAGATAGAACAGGGACATTAAGGAGCAAATATCAGAATTAGAGTGCAGCATCTGCTGTAGAATAAAATGGCATAATAATATGGCATAATAATATGGCAATCTAGTGCCCTGTAACTGTTAGGCTATGTGTTACCACACAATCTTACTTGGAATTGTCAAAACCCGCAAAGACAGAGATCACAGGAAGACAGCAACATCCAGTGTAAAATGAAGCGCATTTTCCCCCAGTTCTCACTATAGAAAGAAACTAAAACAGTAGTAAAAGAACAATTTCATCTTGTAGGGTCAAAAGTCAGACGTTTCCTTTTACCTAGCTTTTCATTCGTTCAAAGTTCTCTGAGATGTTTTTACATTCAAATTTCCTGCCTCTTCCCCCTGTCTGCCACCAAGTCATTCTCTTTGAAAAGAATGCAGCAAAAGGAAATACCCATTTCTTCCTCTGAGGTCAAGGTTTTGTGCCACAGTGACATAAAAAACCCCACAACTTTTGTGTGTCTGCTTACCTCTTACTTGTGAGTCCAACTAACCTTCATATATGAGATATTACAGAAACTATGTCTGCAATATCATCTTCTGTACATTCTTTTAGGCTGTGCTGCAAACTCTGTAGTCAATAGTGGAATCTTATGCAAAACTATTTTCATGTTAGAAGTGTATAGGGGTAAAAAGAAATCAGAAAGCTCAGTTTAGCTACAGAATCTAATCATCACCAAGGAAGAGAGAGACAGGTTTTAAAGTTGGTTTAAAAGCTTCAGGGTAAAATTTTCTTACTCTCATTTCACAACTCTTTATAAGAGAGAATGAAACTAATAATTAGCAAACACTGAGCAAAGTGAGACTTTTATACCCATTAAAGTTTCTTAACATCATTTGGCTTTGAATAAATTCAGTCATATGACTATGAAAAAGTGTTAGGTGAGATGTTGTGAAAGATTCCCTTTTGTAATTTGTCCACAGGAATTCACAGTACTAAAGAACTTTTCCTGCATCTATGTCAGACTTCAGGGACTGAAAATTTCTATGTTACATACACATCATACATTTCCTTTTTCCTTCCTTGTAGGGAGAAAATTAAAGAGAAGAAGACAATTAAGGAAGAAGAAAGAAACAAAATTGTTTTTATTATAATGCAGAAAAGTTACTGGATTTGAATCTTTCCTAACGTGACTCCATATTCATCTGTTTCCATATTTTCTCTCTTAATAAGGATTCTGAGTACAGGTACTGAAATAGCAAACACTGGTAAGAAATGCTACACCTCCAGGAGAGACTGGAGTTTGTGTTTCTCGAAACCATAGAATCCTAGAATGACTTAGATTGAAAGGCACCTTAGAGATCACCTACTCTAACCCCCTTGTCATGGGCAGGGAAGCTTCTCCACAAGATTCTCAACCTGTCCTTGAACATCTAGGGAGGGGGCATCCACAACCTTTCTGGGCAACCTATTCCAGAGTCTCAGAACCCTCATGGTGTAGAACTTATTTCTAAGATCCAGTCTAAACTTACTCTGCCAGAACTTCAAGCCATTTTCCCTTGTCCTATTGATGATAACCCTCACAAATATAATAACCCTCTCCAGCTTTCCTGTAGGATCCCTTCAGGTATTAGAAGGCAGCTCTAAGGTCCCCCCAGAGTCTTATCTTCTCCAGACTTGAACAACCCCATCCTATAGCAGAGGTAATCGAGTCTTCTGATGAATGGATTTCAAATCCTTTCTGGATTTCAAATCATGGATGATAATTTTAAATGTATGATAATTATTAACAAGAACAATAATTATGGAGAGGATCAGATTTATTTCTGGACTTTGCTGAAGTTCAACAGGCATCTTTCATTTTCCCTTGTGGACATGGCACTTTGGGACACAGTTTAATGGCTATAGTGGTCTTAGGTTGACATTTGGACTCCATGATCTTAGAGATCTTTTCCAACTCCATGATCTTAAATTCTTTTCCAACAGAAGCAAATCTATGATTCTATGATGCTATTCTTTGTTAATGCACAGAACTATATAGAATAAGCAGGACATATGGGGGAGAAAGGAAAAATTATTCACTACCTCATGCAAACAAAGGACTGCTGTGCACATTGTCTCTTTGCCACTTCCCTAACATGCTAAGGATATTCCAGCTCTTTACACCCACATTATATTGAGTTGTGAACAGGATTGTGTCCTCTATTGCAGACTAGCCCTTTACAGAATCGCTAAGGCACTTCAGTTGTGGTTGGGAAGGCATAAGTGTGGTCTTTTCTTGTTTGAGCAATCATAAAAGCCAAATGCATATTGTCTCTGAATGACTGAGAGCAAGAATTTGATGAAGTTAACCTAATGGCTTTTAGTACATTGTGATATGCATTATCTGGAGACACGCTGATATTTCAATAGTCTGAGCAAATGTTCTCAGGCTGTGAGAGTGTTTTTGTGGCTCATGTATTACTGATTACTTTCAGAGGATGATTTCTTTCAGGATAATGTTATGCTTTAGTATAGATCACTTTGTTCAGAGAACAGAACTGCTAGACTGTATTTCAACTGAGTTTCTGCACTGTATGTGGCCCATGTCTTCATATACTATAAAAATGGGGTTTATTTCAGTACAAACAAAAGACAAAATATATAGCTGCACAGATAGCAAGCAGAGTGCAAATAAATATACCTAGAAGGGGGAAGAAATATTTTGTAATGATGAATATAACTGACTTTAAAACATAAAAGGACAGTTTAGTGATTTAGGAGTTTATAAACATTAGATACCTGTATCTAGATAACTAGCCCATTAGAACTGAGCACTGTCTAGTCATATCTTATATATGGTTAAATAATTTATAAGTTAACAACATATTATTATCAGAGTTTTGAGCTTCCCAATTCAAGAGAGACAGGGATCTGTTAGAGTCTCCAACAGAGAGCCACGAGGATTATTAGGAGACTTGAGCATCTTCCCTATGAAGAGAGACTGAGAGACCTGGGGCTGTTTACTCTTGAGAAGACTGAGAAGGGATCTGATCAATGTCTCTAAATTTCTGAGGGCTGGGTGTCAAGTGGAGGGGGCCAAGCTCTTTTCTGTGGTACACAGTAATAAGACAAAGAACAATGGATGCAAACTTGAACATAGAAGGTTTCACCTCAACATGAGGAGAAACTTCTTTCAGTGAGGGTGATGAAGCACTGAAACAGGCTGCCCAGGGAGGTTGTGGAGTCTCCTTTTCTGGAGACTTTCAAAACCCATCTGGATACATTCCTGGTAGGACTACCCTAGGTGATCCTTCTTTTGGCAGCGATGATCTCTGGAGGTCCCTTCCAACCTCTAACATTTTATGATTCTGATTCCGTGATAAATATATAATTGGATTAAAGAACATTGATTTTTAACTCAGTAAACAAATTAAGCACCTTCATAGACAAAACCCTGCTGGATCAACAGTGATGGGTTTTGAGAGGCAGGTAACACCCTTTTTTTTTGTTTCCAGTGCCTGAAATTAATGTTTGCTTCATTACCCCCACTTTCACCCTAATGAAATCATTATGTGACGTGTCAAGGTGAGAGTTATCCAAGCTAGTTGGCATGGTTATTTGTTGAATTTTTCAGGGCTAGTGTGTATGATCTACTCCTATTTGACAAAATGAGGAAATAAGATTTAAAGATTGTTCAGAGTTATGAAATCTACTATTATTACATGGATAAAATGAGAATTTCTGCTTTAATGCAAAAGTACTCATTATTGTCTGTAATAACAGTGGATAAGTGCCCAGAAGAGAAAACAATAGGACCTTTTATGCTGTTCTTCATGCCTTAATTATGCTTTCTTCTTCTCCTTCTAAAATGGATTGCTTGAATTGACAAATAAATGTCAACAAATTAGTTAATGCTTGTTCTTCCTTAAATCTTTTGCAATTTTCCACAAAGAATTATAAGTGAGTAGGAAGAACCCTCGTTTAGTAATGATAATTTTCAGCACCACTTTCACACTATTCTTCGAACATTTTCCTTTAATGAGATGGTTCTCTGGACACTTACAATTCAGTAACAACTACAGGAGTCATACCAGCCTCTTGCACTTCATTTTTCTCAATGTCTTATTCACTTTCATCATCTCCAATTCAGCCCCATATACCTGTGTTTTTAAATGAATTGGACTTTGCCTTACATGATTTCTCTTAGTTTTGAAGAAAATGGGAGTTGATAAAGTTCACTACTTCAAAGTAACTATGATTTGTTTAATGGAGTCACATATTTAGTCTATGAGAATTGGGGCTGTTCAGCCTGGAGAAGAGAAGGCTCTGGGGACTATAAGAAAGCCAGGAAAGGACTTTTTACAAGGGTTTCTAGTGATAGGATGAGAAGCAATGGACTGAAGCTTGAGGAGGGCAGATTTAGACTGGAGGTTAGAAAGAAATGTTTTACAGTAAGAGTGGTGAGATGATGAAGCAGGTTGCCCAGGGAGGTTGTGGATATCCCCTCCTGGGAGGTGTTCAAGGCCAGGCTGGATGAGGGCTTGAGATCCCTGGGCTAGTGGAGGGTATGTGTGCTCATGGCAGGGGGATTGGAGCTATATAATTTTTAAGGTCCCTTCCAAACCATTTTATGAATCTATGAATATTCTTTATTCCCTAGGGCTCTTTTTCTTCTTTGCAACCCCTATCCTCTAGTTATGCTTCAGTAACTTTTTTCTCCAGTCATTCAGCCTAAACAGTTTTCTCTGTTTGACAAATGACACTGAAGTCTAAGTCATGGGCTGTTATTGAGGAGTATATATATACTTGGATCATTGGAAATACACGAGTTGTTAGTGTATTTCTGATACATTTACAATGACAAAAGCTTTTAAGCAAAAAGATGCATACAAGAGAGGATGCAGAAACTTTGACCTCTCTTTCAGCACAAACATTTCTTATAAAACTAGGACATGATAGCATATGATCATGCTCTGAAAATCCAGTTTTCAGCATGTTACATCATCCCATAACAGCCAATGCTATGGAGAGGAAGAATATAATTCTATGTTCGTTCTCCTTCTATTTGGCAGTTCAGATTATTCATAGAATAATAGAATCATTAAGGTTGGAAAAGACCTTTAAGATCATCGAGTCCAACCATAACCCAACTACCGTGACCACTAAATTATATCCTGAAGTACCACATCTGCATGCTTCTGGAACACCTCCAGGGATGGGAACTTCACCACCTCCCTGGGTATCGTGTTCCACCACCCCACCACTCTCTCAGTAAAGAAATTTTTCCTAATATCCAATTTAAATTTCCCCTGGCACAGCTTAAGCCCATTTCTTCTCACTAGCTGTCTAACCTAAAAATTTTAGCTTTGGCTTTTAAAGTTTGATGTTCATTACTTACTCTGGTTTCTTTGGAAATAGTCATAAAAGATGACTTTGGACAGAGACAACTACAGGGCTGCAAGATCAGTTTTGATGTTTGCCATTACAATTTGCATATCCTAATGTTATGACTAATTTCCTGTATTCTGTGTAATTAAATGTAATTATCTTCTCTGCTATTGCCTGTCACAAATCAATAATGAATGATCCAGAATTAATATATTCTACAGTCCAACTTTAAACAAAAAATAGGACTTGAGCACTTTGGGACAGAATTCAAATGGTTGGTCTTTAAATGTGAAGTAATTACACCGTGAAAGGTATTTTTCTCATAATTGAGATGAGACCATAACTACATTTCAGTCTTATTACAAAATTATGCTCAAGAGGGAAATAAAGTGGACATGGTTAAATAACATTGTGTAATAAGGATTAAAAATAAAACAAAAAAAAAATGGGGGAATTGTTATTCAGTATAGAAAATTGAGTAAGTGTAAATTCCTTCATTCCAAATGAAGTGATCACTTTGTATGGGTCTCTGAGAATTCACCAGCGGATTGTCATTAATAGGAGGCAGGTGGAAGTGAAATTAATTAGCAAGAAGTCTCCCTCAGAGCTCTTTCTGGTATAGACATAGGTCACAGTCTAACTGCAGTGAAAGAAAAAATGGAAACACACTATTGAGGTCCTTACAAACGGCTTGCAATTAAATAAGTTGGAAGAAAACAGTGAATGATCATAGATTTAGCAAAAAAAAAAAAAAAAAAAAAAAAAAAACAAAAAGGAAAATAATCTGATTTTTATCAATATGCAAACACAACAAATTAAATCTCTTTTGCTGTAAAGATAATATGGGAAATTAAGTCAAAGCACACAAAGTATTCTCTCACCTGCAGAAGCAGAAGGTTGTCAGGTTAGACACAAGCTGCCTTTAAAAAATTTATGCTTCTTGATCCTAAATACTCTCCCTTCATGTACGTAGTTGAAGGGAGGTTGTAGCCAGGCAGAGGTTGGTCTCTTCTCCCAGGCAGCCAGTGTCAGAACAAGAGGACACAGTCTCAAGCTGTGCCAGGGCAGGTTTAGACTGGATGTTAGGAAGAAGTTCTATACAAAGAGAGTGATTCCCCATTGGAATGGGCTGCCTGTGGAGGTGGTGGAGTCACCATCACTGGAGGTGTTCAGGAGGTGACTTGATGGGGTTCTTGGTGCCATGGTTTAGTTGTTTAGGTGGGTTGGATTGGTTGATGGGTTGGACGCGATGATCTTGAAGGTCTCTTTCAACCTGGTCTATTCTATTCTATTCTATTCTATTCTATTCTATTCTATTCTATTCTATTCTATTCTATTCTATTCTATTCTATTCTATTCTATTCTATTGATTAGAAATAAATATAACTTTATCTAATGGAACATAGAAATTTCATAATGTTGTCAGTCATTGGATAAAACACAGAGGCTATAAGTCTCTATAGAATGGCTAAATGTCCTGTTCAAAATGCTACTTTATATGTATTAGAAATTTTTCTATTAGGTATGCTGCTGCTTCTTTATTCTGACACCATTTTCCTGCTTTAGGGGCAGTAGTTCTTTGAATTTTCTTGGTTTTTTGACATTTGTGAATTGAAGTAGTGGCTCTGTACTGACTGAGGTAGTGGTTCCGTACTGACCCCATACAAAACCTGCAAGATTTTACAATCTCCTCTGACCCCCAAGTGCTGACAATATAATGACAAGGTAAATATTAGACTGTCTGAGTTCTAAGGAGACCTTTGCTGCAACTTTTCAGTACTTAAATTGGGCCTGTAACAAAGTGGGAACAATCACTTTAGCAGGGCCTGTTAGCAGGGAAAAGGATGATTGTTTTAAAACTAAAGGGTAAATTCAGACTAGATCTAAGGAAGACATTTTGTCCTGTGAGTGTAGTGAAGCACTGGAATAGGTTGTCCGGAGTGGTAGCAAGATGCCCTATTCCTGGAAACATTCATGGTCATATTGGACAGGGCTCTGAGCAGCCTGATCTAGTTGAAGATATCCAAGGGGGCTAGGACTGTCAACAAAAAATATTCTATGATTAATTAAGCTGTTTTGTTTTTTATTTTAACCACAAATCTCAATTCCCTATGTTTGCGATGTTTGTTTTGAGGGATATTGCACCACTTTTGCAATATTTCTAAACTTAAGCTCTTGCAGGTACTCCAGGATTTAATTGCTGCTTGATGCTATTTCCAAGCTTTGGATTTTTTTATGCTCCACTCCATTGTAATATTGTAGTTATTCACCTTCTTAGAATGCAGTTCAATTCCAAAATTAGGTTTCAAGTGGAAATAAAGGAGGACAGAAATAAGACTGCACAATTAATGTTCATTACAAGATCCTCACACAAATCAGTACCATTGACAACCTTTGAGCGGGGTAAGAATGACAGGACTTTTGAGGGGCAAGCAAAGAAATTAACTGGAAGAGGTATAGGAAGGAATTCATGCAGCCCTTTCCAGTCATGTGCAACCTCTCATGTTTAGCTCTATCATAAATACTACAGTTCACACAGGTTACTTCAAAATCTTGCATATCCTCTATACAAAGTTCAAACATAGAGCAGTTATTTTAAAGTACACAGTTTGCAGTGTGGTCAGTCTTGGTAGGACCTGCTAATATTTAAAACTTAAAATGCTTGTAGACAAGTAAAAGTGATCAACCTCTTAGTAGCTAACAAAATATTTTAGTATTATTTTCCTATGTATAAAAATAACTACAGAAGACATTTGGGTGATAACTGAGTAGAAATAGCAAAACTAATTTTTTATTTGCATTGAAAAACCTAAAATGAGTATTCCTGAAATAATGTTGAGCTTTATTGCTGCTTTTAGCAACTAAGTAGAACTCTCTAATTATAATTTCACAGAATCACAGAGTTGTCAAGCTTGGTTTGTGATAAGACTCTTCCAAAACATAATCATTCATTTAATTTTTTTCAGTTGGATAAAGCATAGATATTCAATGTCAGAAACCTCAAAAATGTTAAACCTTTAAATCAAGTAAAAACACTAGCACAGCTTTCAGGAAAAGTTTACACAATAAGCAGTCAGTGAACTGGAGAGTAATCTATTGTGACCCACCCTTTCAAACCAGCTTCTAAACTGATTTAACTCTGCATTAATGTATAAAGTTGTTCACTTTGTTCCCTTTCTCTTGGCAAAAATAGTCAGAAATGAAAACATATTCAGATTTGAGAGAAAATTTCTGTCTAGTAATATATGCCTTATAGTGAAGCAAGTGTAGGCCTGCATCCTAAAATATTCACCTAGGTTTCCTTTTTCCTTCTTTTTTTTTTTTTTTTTTTTTTTTTTTCTTTTTCTTTTTTTATGGTGATTAATTTTCTGTTACAGAGTCACAGAACTGTCATGGTTGGAAGGGACTTCTAGGATCATTTAGTTCCAACCCTCCTGACATGAGCAGGGACAGCTCACGCTAGATCAGGTTGCTCAGAGCCACATCCAGCCTGGCCTTAAAAGCCTTCAGGGACGAGGCTTTCAGCACCTCCCTGGGCAACCTGTTCCAGTGTCTCACCACCCTCATGGTGAAGAACTTCTTCCTAATGTCTAATCTAAATTTCAATATTGAGTAAATATACTTTTGCAAAATAAGAGATGTAGTTTATAAGCCTTTAGATTTGCAATGAGCTATTATTTGCTAGGACTTTCCTCACGGATTTTTCTTTACAAAGGCTTTTTTTCCATAGATGAAATATATGTCCTCACAGATTAAATATATGCGCTCACAGAGAGCACCATGGCAGACTGTAATGGCAAATGCAGCAAGAACACTACATTTATGCTGTCTTCTTTACAGTGGCTGCTGCTGGTACCCAGAACACCCATTCAACTTTCTCCAGGTAGCTGTTCGCATGCTTTGCTGACTGCCTACTGATAATGGCTGGACTGCTTGTCCATCCTTTATTGATCACATCACACTTCAGAGAACTAATTTATTAATTCATTGATGACTTCTTTAATAATGCAATTAGACTGTGTCTTGCTTAACTGATTCACTACTTATAGCCCTCTTTTTATGTGCTTGGCTAATTTTTAATTCTTAAATTTGCCTTTTTAATTCCACTCCATTGCTTGTGTATTTTACTTATAATGAGTTTCACCTGACTCTGCATCTACATAATTTCCTCAATTAATTGTGTGTTTATACAATTAATTGCTTAATTCATACACCCTTAATTAATTGATTACTGCTTAATCATGTAATTTCCTGGCACTGAGCTGCCATAAGATTTGGTGTCCATAGTCACTTTCTGACAGTATTTATTCACAGGATACCCCACCTGCATTTTTCTCCCTACTTTCCCTCATCTGTCACCATCTTCTCTACGTTTTTAATGCTATCATGTTTACTTTTACTTTTCTTCAAATTACTCACCACTAACCTGTCAAAATTTCTGTTTATGAATTGAATCATTAGTCTTAATAATTTCATTATTGACATTTTGCTGCTTCTAGCTACAAGTTAGAGCATTCTTCTAATCTGACTTTAATCCTGGATTATTCTGTATTATTCTAGATTAATTCTGAAAAATTAAATGGAGTTACTCAGTAGAGAAAACCTCAGAAGTGTCACAGTATCACCAAGGTTGGAAGAGACCTCAAAGATCATCAAGTACATCCAGACTATAGACAGGAATCCAAGTATTTTCCCATACAGAACTAGTCACAGGGCTGCAAAATACTACTATCAATATAGTCATATAAATCCTAGGAGAAAGGAAATGCCTCACTAAATTAATCCATGGCATAGCTCTTCAAAAATTTCCTGAGAAACTTAGATGTGACTTTGTCTTTACTCAAGAAGGACATAAGACACAGGTTCCTGAAGTTCCTATGAATATGCATTTTAAAATTATTTGTTTTTTTCTTCTCTTTTCTTTCTCTTCATAAAGGATCATAGCACTAATACTCATTGATCATTTTCACAGTTTTTCACGTGTATACATGAATTTCATAGAGCTTTTCAGAGTTATCATTTCAACACGAGCCTAGTATTCGAATCCCAAAATGATGAAACCTCTTTATGCACAGGCAGAACTCTTTATGTAGACACTGCTTTAAATAGGAAATGTCTTGATACATGTGTGTGATAGATTCTGTGGATCACACTTTCAACGAATGTAGCCAACCTACTCTAGACACAATATTTCATGCTTTCTAAATCACTTTGCTGCAAGCAGGCACAGGTTATGAAGCAATGAAGTAGACTTGTTGAGTGTCACTGTACAGAAAGGTTTTATTTCTTATAACTGAAGAGAAATTGAAATACATATGGCAGAGAGAAGACTAAAATTACTCCTCTGGAGACAATACTCAGATGCAACTATGCTTCAAACCCTTTTAATGTTCACTCAATTGCTGTATCAGACTAGTTTATGTATGAAAGAACAAAGCTCTGAAATATTAATATTAGGCAGCTCGTGGGCATGGCTTCCAAGTTCCAAATTCTGCTATCATATTAAGCATTTTGTTTCTAATTTGTTTGAAAAATATTTTGAAAAAATAAAGCTGCACCAGATGTCAAAATATTATTTGTTTCAAATGCAACATAGATAAAATAAACATTAAATTATAGCATTGTGCCAACACAAATATGCACACAATACTTAGATTGTTGAGCCAAAAAGACTGAAAACCTGAATCCCATTTTACTTCAGTCTCTGTCATATTAAAAAATAATGCAAATATGGGCAAACAAAATTAATGTCCTAAACTGACAAAGAAGAATTTAGACTAGGCCAAAATAGGGCTTTAGGAACTGTTCAAATACAGTTCTTGATATCTGGTGGGTTCTGGGAAATTTAGCTTAGAGTACTGTTATGATTTAAACCCAGCTATCAACTCAACACCACACAGCTGCTCACTCATTCCCTACAAGTGGGACAGGGCAGAAAATCAGAGCAATAAAATTGGGAAAATTCAAGAACTGAAGTAAAGACAGTTTAATAGGGAAAGCAAAAGCTGTGCACACAAAGAAAGAAAAATAAAGTAAAATAAAGGAATTAATTTATCATTTCTCATTGTCAGGAGGTGTTCAGCCACCTCCAGGAAAGCAGGGATCCATAATGCGTAACAATAACTTGAGAAGAGAAACCCTATCACTCTAAAACGTTCCTGCTTCCTTCTTCTTCCTACAGCTTTCTATGCTGAGTATGAGGTCTCATAGGGTATGAGACATCCTTTTGATCAACTGTGGTCAATTGTCCCATCTGTGTCCCCTCCCAGCTTCTTGTGCACACAGATGGGGTGAGGTGAGAAGCAGAAAGGACTTGGAAATATCTTTGTATTATCAGCATTGTTTTCAGCGTTAATCCAAAATGTAGCCTTACATTAACTACTGTAAAGGAAATTATCCCAGGCAAAACCAGTTCAAGTACTTAGGGAGATGAAGTGGCTGGATTAAGCTAAAAGTCATGTAGAGTTATCTTTGAGAAAATGATGAGCTGCACCAGGGGTGGTTTATACTGGATGTTAGGAAGAAATTCTTCACAGAAAGCATGATTGCCCATTGGAGTGGGCTGCCCAGGGATGTGGTGGAGTCACCATCATTGGAGGTACACCAAGCACCCCATCAAGCCTCTTCCTGAACACCTCCAATGAAGGTGACTCCACCACCTCCACGGGCAGCCCATTCCAATGGGCAATCACTCTCTCCGTGTAGAACTTCTTCCTAACATCCAGCCTAAACCTGCCCTGGCACAGCCTGAGACTGTGTACTCTTGTTCTGGTACTGGCTGCCTGGGAGAAGAGGCCAACCTCTGCCTGGCTACAACCTCCCTTCAGGTAGTTGTAGAGAGCAATAAGGTCACCCCTGAGTCTCCTCAGAGACTAGATGAGGCACTTGTTGCCGTAGTTTAGTTGATTAGATGGTGTTGGGTGATAGGTTGGACTCGATGATCTCGAAGGTCTTTTCCAACCTGGTTAATTCTATTCTATATTCTATTCTATTTAGACTAGATATTAGAAAGAAATTCTTCACTATAAGGGTGGTGAGATGGAATAGGTTGCCAAGGGAGGTAATAAATGTCCCCTCCCTGAAAGTGTTCAAGGCCAGGTTAGATGAGGCCTTGAGCAACCAGGGCTAGAGGAGGCTGTCCCTGCCAACCCAAACCATTCTATGAATCTATGAATCTATAATGTAAAAATTTACATAAATGTAAGGATTGAGGATGACTGACGTGAGGTTTGCAGAAAATTGCCTGCAGGTCATAAAAGAGTCGAAGCTGAATATGAAACGAGAGTACCACACTGTTGAGAGGAAGACAAACAAGATCCTAAAATATAGAGAAAAACTTGGTATTTGTAAAACTTACAACAATCTTACAATAATCTCACAATTTTTTAATTTTTTTTTTCCACAAGTAAAGATGGAACTGGAATATCAGCTTCCCAAGAAGGTCCAAAATGGAATGGAAAAAATTATTACATATCTTATAGGTTTAATGAAGTGTTGTTGGACTTAAACTTACTATGTCTAGAGAGAGAGCAGATAGAGGCTCTTTAGTCCTAGGTCACAAGCTACCCCTCAGATGCTCAACTGGCAGTTCAAGGAACAACAGCCTGATATTATAGCCAAGAAAGTTCAGGTTATATATCAGAAACAGCCTTTAAACTGTGAGGCTGGATAAGCCCTGGTATGACTGGTGAAGTGAAAAAATTCAAATAACAGCTGGATGTGGTTATATGTCAAATAGCTGATGGACTATTGTCACAAGACCTCTCCATGAACAATTCACTGTACAAAACACCTATATATCTGTTTTGTCAGAGCATTTTTCAGTGTGCAATGTGGTAGTGTTTTGGGTTTTTTCCTCATTTCTATCCCAGTTTATTAGGTCAGAAGTTCAGAGAAAGGTGTAATGTTCCAATTTAACACTGGAGCATTAAAAAAAAAATAATATCTGATCTAGGTCAGTTCCGTGTAAGACATACTCTTTACTCTCATCATCTGAGCAAATTGTCACTATCTTTAGATGAAAAATGGTCATTATAATGGAATTGTAAGGCATAAAGATGGGAAGTGCTGTTTTGTCAAGGAAATACTAATCACTTGATGTATTCTTCATTCACTTAAGTGAAATATGAAAAAAAAAAAGCAACAAACTTTTCTGATTTCATTGGGATTATCAGGTTTTGGGTTTGAGAATATCTACAGCAAACAGGCTGTGTGAAACATTTGCCTCCAGGCCAAAAGCTGCAGCGTTTAATTTTTTTTTTTTTCTTCAGATGACAACCAAAGCACCATGATCTTTTGAAGAAACAGCCTTGTGGAGAAAATCTGGGTACTAAACAAATGCTTTTTAATCTTCCAAGATCAAGCAGAGATGGATAATATATTGTCAATACTTTGTGCAGCTGTCCATATATTTTTCAGGCTTGTCTTTCATAGCTTTGCTTCTAATAAAATCAGTAAAGCCTCATACTGACTAGAAAGAAAATGACATTTCAATATCCTACAATATAGGAGTTTAGGTAAGACAAGGACTGATTTTTTCCTGACAGTCTTGTACCAACACTAATGTCAAAGAAACTGTAAGTTAAAAAAGAAGCTCATAAAGCATAAGGATAAATCCAAAATTAGAAATTATGTCTGGGAAAATATGAAAATGTACTTGCATTTTTCCATCCAGTAATATTCCTCCCAGTACCTACATGCAAATGAACACATGAAGTACACTTATTTCCTGCTAATCCCTAAAGGCATGGAATTTGCCTTTGAACACTGTTGAAATCTTTACTCATAAAAGAGTAAAAACCTTCACAATTTCTTTATAACTGCTTGAAAAACGCTATGTAGTTTGGATATGGAGTGTAAATCCATGGAAGCTCATGTGGCATGTTGGTTCTTTGTAGATAACAGAAGTTGTTGTCAGATTATGAGATGGAAACAGCTAGTGGAGTTTTCAGAACACAGAGACCTGAGATAAAAACAAAAAACCAGTATTGTCATTTTCTAACAGCTTTAATCATGCATAACAGTTTGTTCTAATGAATATGTATGAGACACTGATGAACATGAATGATTGATATCTATGACTCACAAAGTGAAGAACCTTATCTATATGCAGATTAAGTACCTCAGAGAAAACTATTCTTCCTCTTCTCCCTCTTGTTTTGGCAAAAATCCTGTACCACTGAATGTCAAAACTTGGATCTTTCCTCCAAGAACAGCTTTAAGATCATAACAACAAATCTCACTTATTCTCTTAAAAATAATACTTAAATTTGAGATTTCTCAAAATAGTTTGGAAGAATATGTAACAGCTGCTATGCAGAATGTTATTTTAAAGTATTTGGGGCATCCAGCGTACAATGAACAGGAAAAATCTGATTGGTTTATCTTTCCTGTTCATGCTAATATATTTATTAGAGTTTATATTAGAAATCAAGTATTGTGCAAAAGCATTGTGAATTCATGTTATCAGTTATGATAATAAATGATATAGATACATTTGGGCTCAAAACTGTTGTTTGAAGATAGCCAGTTGGAGCAAGTGAGCCTTTGTTATCTCAGTCTGAAATCTCCCTTATGCAATATTAATCCATAAAATGCATAGATACTGGCTTCCAAAATAAAACTTAAGTGGATACTTTTATCTAGCACAAAACGCCTGATGATCAAAGCCACAGAAATCTTAGGCATTTTATGAGATTTGTTCATATTTTCCTTGTGATTTAGATCTTTATCGGCCCCTCACACAAGTACTATGATGAACATACGATGCCAAGCAACATCCATTGCATGTTGGAACAGAAAATGAGGTAGCTATTGAAATATTAAAACAATGTTTGCATTGCATTGAATACACAATGCAGAACAGAAAAAGTATTTGAAGCAATATGAAAAAAAAAAATATTCAATAGCGTCATGCTTTCATTTGGGAATGAAAGAGAAGTTAGCCCTTACCTGGAAAATGGTGAACTTGACCTATTAAGGTCTTCTGCTGTTCCTGAAGGGCAAGAAACCAAATAGTTGGTAGGAAACCAAAGATTTAGTACACAGTAAAATATTTACAACTAGATTATATTTACCTGTGTTATTTTAAGCTATATTTTTAAAGGTTAATGAAGCAAAACTTTGGTTTTCTACTTTATGTCATATTTTAAAATATTTTCATTGCTTTTTTTTTCTTACTAGTAGAAAATGTATGAAAAGATATGACCCATATCTTAATAGAAAGTCATAATTTCTGTTTCATTATGCATAAATGTCCATCTTTCTCCCTTATTTTTAGCCAGCATTCATGCTATGGCTCTCAAAAGTCCCAGCACCCTCCAGAAAAGAGTAGATTTAGACCAGATGTTAGGAACGGGTTTTTTACAGTGAGGGTAGTGGAACATTGGAACAGGTTGCCCAGGGAGGTGGTTGAGGCCCCATCCCTGGAGATATTCAAAATGGGGCTCAACAGGGCTCTGGGCAACTTGACCTAGTTGGGGATACCCCTGCTGACTACAGAGGAGGTTGGACTAGATAGGTCTCTTCCAACCCGGACCATTCTATGATTCTACAACTCCATGTCTACAATTAGAGCAGAAAATTCTTCAACTGAAATGTCCCCATGAGGAACTTAGCTACATCCCGTATTCCCATGTCAGAAAATTGCCTTTAAAATGTAAAATAAAATATTTTCTCAGCATTTTGATGACATGCAAATTAGAACTTCTTGTGCTTATGATTTATCTGAAGAGAAAAAGATTTTTTCAGATTGAGAAATACAGCCAAGCACCCCCCAGATTTTCAGGCAGATAATGAAAATGTCCCAGCACAACTATCCCAGACAAGGAAGGTTTTTAGATAGGTTTTTATTAGAGATGTTATTGTAGTTAGAAAAGGCTATAGATCTATTTGAACACACATGATCTGGTCTGAAACAGAAGCAGAAAACCTGAAAAACTAAATGCAAGCCAAGAATAACTGTTCTGACCTTGATTGGGTACATGATAGACTGCTGAGAAACAGGGATTTGGTATCTAAGGCATATGTGAAACCTGATGTGAGTTTAGACTGAGGGCAGTGAGGAATTATCTTCCAAGGGAAGAGCGTCGTGATCTCTGGATTGTGAGTCATAAGTGGTGGGAGGAAAATATATTCTGCTTCAAATTCATAGCTGTGTAGATGTTGTTGTATACCCTTCTCCTACATGTAGAGTCTGTGTTCTTTGGTAGATATGGTATAGGTGTGAATTTTAGTTAGGAAGCTTGCCTTTGGAGTAGGTTTTTAAGTCATTACTTTATGGATTAAACTACATTATATGGTAGGACTATCATTCAGACAGTCTATCAATATCTGAGGGGTGGGTGTCAAGTGGAGGGGGCCAAGCACAATAAGACAAGAAACAACAGGTACAAGCTTAAACGTAGAAGATTTCACCTCAGTGTGAGGAAAAACTTCTTTACGGTGAGGGTGACAGTGCACTGGAACAGGCTGCTCAGGGAGGTTGTGGTGTCTCCTTCTCTGGAGACTTTTAAAATCTGCTTGTATACATTCCTGTGCAGACTACCCTAAGTGATCCTGCTTTGGTAGGGGGGTTGGACTCAATGATCTCTTGAGGTCACTTCCAACCTCTAATGTACTGTGATACTATGACACAGTTCAGTTAGCACAAGAAATATATATAGTATTTGAAACAGAAATATGTATTGTTGTATCAATCAGAAATTGCAAGCATTGATTATATATTTTAAGTTCCATAAAAAACAGAGGATCGTTACTTTTTATTCTGTGACTGTGTCTCAGAAGAAGACAACAGGAGGAGAAATAATGATTTTTATGAAGTATTTTGGGGCTTTGTTACTAAAATCCTTACCATGGTTCAAAGTTATACAAATATTCTAAGAGCTGATTTGGATGATAATGTCTGAATGGACTTTAAAGCCTGTGGGTTGCATGATTAGTTATTGCACAGAATTTTGCATATTTGCATTCAATTCCTCACATGCTTGCCTTCAAGCCCTGTTCAGAATAATATATAACATCTATTGTACTTTAAATGAGGGATGCAACAGGGGCAGGTGGAAGCAACATCACAGGAGCAAAGTATATTTTAGTGAGGATGGCAAAGATTTAATATTTAATGAAATACCAGCCAACAAGTAATTACTTTACAGAAGTGTCTTAATTTTTTATGATGTTTGTAAATTGTCCTTTTGATATGATTGCACGTACATAGTATTGTGTTTTTTTTTCCCCTCCGAATATATCCAAAATCTCAGCACTGTTTTCCTTTTACTGAAACAAATTGATGCTTAAGTTCAGAACTCTCCAAGCAGTTTGGTCTATGAAAATGCCTACTTAGCAAATGCATGGAAACATTACAAAGACCTACCTCTTTAAGAAGAGCACAGTTAATGTTTTCCATCATGCACTAACGTATTGCAATTTACACCCTGCTCTCCCATCATCTGGAAGACAATCAGTTCCAGTAAATCACTTCCCATATTTGTTATTTTGATGACAAACTGTGAGCTTAAACATACTCATATTCAAATCAGCACAGAAGTTCTTGCTGACATGAAGGACAGCAAATTGATCTTTTAGAGCTAAGTCTTATTATTTCTGTGATTAAATCCCAGTAGCTTTGAATTCACTAATTTTTTTGTGGATGGATGAAGAATAAGGAGCAGGGTTCTCAATGGCTTTTATATTTTTCCTTTGATAATTGAAGAATTGTTCATACATTTCCATATCCAGAGGAAATGAGACAATTAAATATTTCTTATCTGCATTTGTTATGCAAAGCTGTAAAAATGCTGTGTCTGTGAAATGATTAGGATACCCAGGACTATTTTGGAAGGAAAAATATAGAATCTATCTTCTATTTGGGATAATAGCAGTAGTTACACTTCTTAGGATTAAAGTACCGCAAGTATATAGAATAAACCAGAAGCTTATGCTACCTAAATGACATTTAACACTCTAATAGTCCTACGGTCTTTTGATTCATGTACAGAAGCAGGTAAAATGATAAAGGAAAATCTAACACCCAGATCCATATATGTCCCAAGTTTTACAAAGAACATTTTCACACAGATATTGAGTGAAAAAAGTCAGATGCTTAAGTCACAAAATTATGAATTATCATCTCATTTTTAAACCCGTTTACTATACCTAATAATGAACACAACATTTGCATGATGTAGTTGGCACAGCACATGATGAACATCTTCACTTTTAAAATCAGTGGTGTTGTATTCCAGACTTTTGCCTTTAGTGGTCTTTATTCAGGAGGAAATTGCATATTCTTAACGTCTCATAGATATTTGTTGTCAAGGAATTCCATGAAGGTTCTTTGCTCTTAGTACAAGACATCCTTAACTCATGTAGGCAATGCAATATAAAGGATTCGCCAAGTGTGAACAATGGGTCTTTAAAAACTAAAATGACCTTCTCTTCACACTGAACTTCCTAGCAGTACACATTTTAAACTTGGAAATGTAATGGATACATAAAGTGAGTCTAATACCTTCAATGAAAAAAATAAAAAATTCAAAATAATCTTCTTTTTCCTGCCTCAGTGAAGAATGTGAAACCAGTAGAACAATATCCTCCTCAATGTGCCATCATACCTGCATAACAATAACCATATTCAAATTTTCTTAGCCACTTAGTCTGAAAATTAATGGTATTAGTATTGAAACATCAGGAAACTGTTGTCATCAGTGATACTCAAATAGTCTAACTTTCAGTTAGATGTCCTTGATATGCTTCAGTGAACATATTTCATTTTAATATCAGATTTTAAATCAACCCCCAAGTACATTTCATGATAATAAAGAAGGTTATAAATTAATTTGCATAATAAAACAATCATCTCGGTGCACATTCAGAATTGCAGTGCATATTTTAATACCATTATACCTGTTGATTTAAAACTTGCCATTTCTTATTCTTTTGAAACAGATCAGCTACCTAAATTGATAGGAAAATTTAAAAGCAAAATGCTGCTTTGCCAGGGTTTTAATGACCCAACGCATTTTACAGAGAAGTGGGATACAGCATTGTGACTCAGAGAAATGTTTTTAATGTCATATATTCATGAGAAACAATTTGATGAATAGTGTATATGTGACACCTTTAAATAACTAAAGCTATTAAATAGAGCTAAAACTTTTCTTTTCCTTTTTTCCCCCATACCTTCTTAATCTTACCAAAAAACCTCAAGCTACCTGTCATAAACAAAACCTATAACCCATAAAGCTCACATACAGTGTGGCACCTCATAGCTACAATACTTGCTATGGCAAAGCTCATCTATTGTATAATACATTGCCTTATAAAGCAAACTTGACTTTGACCTTGACTTTAACAACTCAAAAAAATAATCAAAATAAGCATTATGAGTCATTCTGGGGAAACTTAATTAAAAAATAATAGTAGAAAATTATTCTAGATATAAAAAAAACCCTCTCTAGGTTGAGGCCACTTCCAATTCTGGTGATTCTATGATTCTGTGTTCTAGTTCCAACTCCCTTGCCATGGGTGGAGACACCTTCCACCAGGTCAAGGCAGCATCTTTAAGGGCATTTTTTTCCCTTTTTTTCCTGTACATAGAAATCAAAATGTAATATGGTAGCTATGATGAACTGATGGATTTTGGATTTGAAACTACCTGGTTTTGAAAATAAGGTCTTCTGTATAGTGACACAGGAAATTAAATGATTACATGGACTTCAAGAGTGAAAAGAAATTATTGGCATAAAACCTATTTAAAATCCCACCAAATTTGTGGGCAGGGCTTGGCTCTTTCAATACCATTGCTCAGCAAAACTTAGTCTTTGTCTGAAGTGTAGGTAGTGGAAACACTGCAGTAAATTCCTAACTCAGACAAGTTGTCTTACCAATATATTATGTCATTCTAGAGAAAAATTCCATAATCCATGCCTAATTTTGCAGCCTGACTCAATAAATTTTGATTCAGAAAAGGGGTAGGAAGGATACTCTAGGAGAGTTGGGCTAGATGATCTTCAGAAGTCCATTCAAACCCCTACCGCTCCCTGATTCAGTGACAGGCACTCGTTAATAGCTAGCTTTGCTTCCAAGCACACTGAAATATAGGAAAATAAATACTCTTGTGTCTACTGATGTCATTTTTTCCCCCAGAAATATGTTAAAGCAACTAACCTCAAAATTTTCTGAGTCTTATATTTCAACAAATTTCCTTCCTAGTACCTCAAAAATCAAGTCTGCCTTCTGAGCTAGAAAAATGGTGTCGGCCTTAGTAAATAAACAACTTGTTGGAGTTCTGCTGTGCCCCTGTAAGAAATAAAGGTAAACATACAAAAAATGACAATTACTTAACTTACTTCCTTTTTAGCAGTTCTTCTCAGTGAGGTCAACATGAAACATTGTTTCTCATTGCATCCAAATCAAGAAACTGTTGAAAAAAATTATTTTATTAGTGAATAAATCTCTTTGGTCTTTTCTATTTATTCCCAGATCACGGGTTGTTAGGGGTTGGAAGGGATCTCTGGAGATCATCTAGTCCAACCCCACTGCCAGAACGGGTTGCACAGGATTGCTTGAAAGTCTTCAGAGAGGGAGACTCCACAGCCTCTCTGGGGAGCTTGTTCCAGTGCTCTGTCACCCTTACAGGAAAAAAGTTCTTCTGTTTGAGATGATGTTTACAAATGCTAACATCTCAGGATCCAGCTACTGTCACTGCCCAAAACAGGAACATCAATTTCAATCATTAAAAGCTAGACCAAATGATGTTATAGGCCTCGTATAATTCTGTGATACCATGATTCTACTTCACCCCATCACCCCATCAGCTATTTTTTCTGCCTGTCCTAAACATTTTGTTTTCTACAATTCTTAATTGGTAATTTTATTTTATATTTGTGTTTTCACCCAATTAGTAGACTCAGTCTCACCGAGAGTGAGTAAAGCAGTTTCTTTTAATGTTTAAATGTTGCATGAGAAAGAGAGACAATTATTTTATGCAGGAGAAAGAAGTAACAATGGAAATGAAGTGCCTTATCTTTTCCTGACATTGGTATTTCTGCTAAACTTTCTTCTAGTACACCAAATTCAGATTTAGAAGCTGCAATAAGGCAGCCATTAGATAATTGAAATGTATCTGAAAATATAGCCTTAAAAATAATGCCACAACCAAAAAAAAAGTTGTAATATTTTCTAGTCAAAATGAAATATTTGGAGAAAAACAGAGATGAATCCTGGCCTCAAGCAGAAATTGCTGTTAAGAGCAACCGTTCTAAATTTAAGTGGATTAGATAGTTAGGGAAATTAGAATGATTTGAAAGATGAGGTGGCTGTTACCTACAGAGCAGAGGCTAGGGAGGATGATGTGGAAGTAGAGGGAAAGGTGATAAGGTTGTTAATTCTCACAGGAGAGAAACAGGCAGATAATTGTGGAACACTAAGCTGTTAAGTGTGGGCAAAGAACTACCACAGAGTACGGTAAAGCTGCTATCTCTGCTTGAAGTCATGAAGCCATGACATTTATGGATTTTTCTCAGGCTCATCTTTTGAAGCGCTTTGTAGTTTTCTCAATCCTAAGTGATCAGAGATGTAAAGCTATTTCTTAGAACCAAAAAACATTCTAGTGTTAACTGCACCTATCCTTTTTTTTTTTTTTTTTCATTGTAGGCATGGGATCATTCTGACATGTAGGTATTCAGTTCCACATACATAATTGCCAGGAGACATCGGTTTTACTTGTACGTGCCTGCATGACAAGCAGCAATTCAAGTTTTTCAGTTGTTTGGTAAGAGTTAGAAAGGAGGAGATAGCTGAGATAATTTTGGGGTACAGAAGCTCTTTTCCAAGAACTTGACAACACAAAATATGTGCATGTGGGTATATCAGTTGGTATCATAAAAGTTGGAGATAATTTTGGGGTACAGAATCCCTTTTCCAAGAACTCGACAACACAAAATATGTGCATGTGGGTATATCAGTTGGTATTATAAAAGGTACCACATCTTCCTACCACCCTTATCTTGCTTATATTCTTATGTCACTGCACCTCTGAGAGCACTGTTGATACCTTCAAGATATATCATTTAGAATTGACTTAAAGACTTTATCTCCATTCTTCTCTTTTTGAAAAATCAAAGTAGTTTGGCAGCTGCTTTAGAAGACAGAGTCCAATCCACTGAACCACTAGTGTATCAAAACCAGACAGATAGAAATATAATTATTATATCTTCTCATATTCTTAGTGGCACTGAACATATTGATATGTACATAATAAAAAACCTAGCTGTCCAGTGTAGGTCAACATGGCTCCATTTCCTTAAGTGAAATTGTTATCCAGGGTGTAACAAGATAGTTGAGGAGTTATGTCTGCACAACCACTGCTCTTACCTGGGACAGAGACTCTTTTGCTGTCTCATCTCAGGACATTTGAATCAACAATGATTGACGTGGAAGAGGAGAGACACATCTGTGGTCTGAACTAACTTGCTGAACTTTATACCCAAAGGGAAGAGAAACTTTTACTGAACTGGTCTAAGTGGGAAGCAGTGATTTATTGTCCCACTTTTCATGGCCTGTCCCCCAATATTAAGCAACACTACCAAAGCTCAGTTGTAACAGCAACATACATGAATATATATCCTGCAGTTAGAATCAAATCCATAGTGCTGATGAGGTGGCAAAGCCTTTCTGAGTGCCTGACTATAGACTCAAAGAGGACATGTGGAAGTGTTTTGGAAATATACATGAATTTCCTCCATCATTGGGATGAAAAGGACTTTGGGTACTAATGGAAGGCTGAAATCTTCCTAGTCTCTCCTACATCCTTTATCCCTGATTTTTTCCAATAATTTGATGTGTCTGAAGTAAAAAAATCATGGGACATGTTAGAATACATTGGAGACTACTAAGCAAACAAGCAGCAAATTAGGGCACACATATAAACTAAGCATGGAGAGTAGAGAAGACCTAAATCTTGTTTCACAAATGAGGTATTAAAGAAGACAGGCAACTACTTACAATTTTTCATGCTGCTATAAGTTAGTTCCAGTTTGGATTTACTGTATTTTTTATTAGATGTCTAAACTGTCATAACATCTAGTTGTTAAAAGATGAATTTCAGAGAGACAGAACACCCTAGGTGGAGTAAATAGAAATCTGTGAGATATTATCACTTCTAGATCTATTACCCAGTTCTATTTCCTTTTCGTCAAATTGAATAACCCTTAAGAATGTGTTTAAATGTCATCTGAATGACCCACAATGCTTTATCTGTTGAAAATGTGCCTTCTAGGAAATTATAGATCCATGCAGTACTGATCCCAACAGCAACATAGCAACATGTCTGTACATTGCATATAAATTATACTGAGTTCATTCTCTGTCAGCCTCCTTAAAGAAGCAGAACTTCATCAAGGTCTGTTTGCACTATTACTACATTCAACATTTACTGTTTTGCTGCTAATTCTATTTAAAAGGAAAAAAATGTTTGTAAAAATACTTTTTAAAGAAAGCAGCCTGAAAATGTCAATGTAGACGTTAGCAGATATGTTTATCATACCCAAACTGAACTATCATGTTTTCTAAAGTCATAGAAACATAGAATGTCTTGGGTTGGAAGGGGCTTTAAAGATCTTCTACTCCAACCTCCCTGCCATGGGCATGGACACCTCTCAACTAGACTCAGCTGCTCAAAGTCTCATCCAACCTGGCCTTGAACACCCCTAGGGAGGAGACATCCACAACTTGCCTGAGCAACTTATTGCAGAGTCTCACCACCCTCATACTGAAGAACTTCTTCCTAACATCCATTCTAAATCTACTCTCCCTCAGCTTCAAACCATTCCTCCTTGTCCTATTACTAGACACCCTTAATAAAAAGTCCCTCTCCAGACTTCCTGTCAGATGCTTTCGGGTGTTGGAGGGCAGCTATATGGTCCCTGGGAAGTCTTCTCTTCTCTAGGCTGAACAACCCCAGCTTCCTCAGCCTCTCCTTATAGCAGAGGCATTCCAGCCCCTGGATCATTTTTGTGGCCTCCTCTGGACTCACTCCAACAGCTCTGTGTCCTTCTTATGATGGGGACACCAAAACTGGGCACAGTATCCAAGGCGGGGTCTCACAAGAGGGAAGAATCCCCTCTCTTGACCTGCTGGTCACACTCCTCTTGGTTCAGGGCTGCTCCCAACCCACTCTGCACCCAGCCTGAATTTGTGCCTGGGAGTGGCCCAACCCAGATGCAGGACCTTGCACTTTGACTTGTTGAACCTCATGCAGTTGTCACTGGCCCACTTCTCAAGCCTGTCAAAATCCTCCTGCATGCCATCCCTTCCCTCAAGTGAGTTCGGTGCACCACACAGTTTGGTGTCATCAGCAGACTTGCTGAGGGTGCACTCAATGCCACTGTCCATCTCACTGACAAAACCTAACTTCTAAAGAATGGTAGATCAATTCCAGTTCTAACTCATTTGGAATTACTTTTACAGGTTTTGGTTTTGTTTTTCTTTTTGGTTTTTTTTTTTTTTTTTTAATTCAAGGCTTGCACAAACTAAGCCATAACTGATAAATTCACTGCATTCATGAAGTTCCATTTGGAAACCATCTTACTAACCAAACATTACAGGTTTTTAACACAAGTAAATAAATAAGAACCCTGCACAACTATACCTGAATTCAAGTTTGATTTTTCTTATTTTTTATTTTTTTAACAATATAGTTTGAATACTAAGGCAAGAGATTTATATATAGAGAGTGAGTTATATATATTGTTAATAGATAATTCAGCACATTTAGAAATAAAGTTTGTTGCATAAAGTGTGTGGTTTAGTATACAAGTAATCCTTCTATGCCTTTTTGGTCTTCTGAATACTCCAGTACAAGCATTTCAAACTAAATTGCTGAGTGAGTTTCCATGACCTGTCGTTTTTCTTCAGTGTCTGGGTTGTGTCTTACATGGTCCAAGGAAGGAATGTCTGCAGCATACAGATTGTTCTTAATCATTTGGAAAAGATCTCAATGCCACCTTTTCAACAGTTTCAGTTGTGACAAAGAAGAATTTCATTGTAAATTCACAGAAAACATACTTTCCTGTCATTTAGATGATAAAAAGGTCAAAAACTTTCACAGTTCATTATAGGAGCAGTTAAAAAGAAAGGTAAACTTCAAGCAGAAGGCCATAGTTTGGAAAACTAACAAGCAGAGAGGAGGCAGTCTCTCCTAAACAGAAAGCAGGAGCATTTATTTAGCCTTGGTGTGTGAGAGAGGATTAGATCCTAAATCAACTGATAAAATACCCTCCACTTTCTCTTCCAATGACCTTTTGCTCTCAGCCTGCATCTCTTTAAATTCATGTCAAGACTCTGTGGGCTTCTGCCTTCTCATCTGTGCATTGTACAAGTTCAGCCCATTTTTCTGCTCCCTTCACTACATTATACAGATAGATGGATACAGATATATAGATAAGGCATGCATCCCCAGAGAGGTTGTGGAGTCTCCTCTGGAGACTTTCAAGACCCATCTGGATGTGTTCCTGTGTGACCTGCACTAGATTCTATGGTCCTGCTCTGGCAGGGGGTTTGGAGTCAAAGATCTCCAGAGTTCCCTTCCAACCCCTGGCAATCTGTGATCCTGTGATACTTAATATAGTGCCTCATGTTAAACATATGCCATTTTCTCATTTGTCAGGCTACCAGAAGAAAGAGGCCAACAGCTCGATTTAATGTATTTGCAAAGCATAGCTAAACATGCCTGTGTATGCATTAATGGTACCTCAACATCAAAATGTGAAGAGGATAACAAAACACAAGTTTTAACAATGTTACGCAGAATACAGTTTTAAGTAGCTAAGACATTCCTTATTGCCACTTTAAGATGACCATACTTTATTTAGTGTGAATATAAAGAATATTACATTGGGTTTACTGCACTTACATAACTTTGATCCCACAGAGCAATCTGTTGCAACACAGACTTCAAAATATTTTAATTAGCAGAGCTAGTTTGAAGAATTGAATGAGCAACTGGAGAAGTACAGAATTGCAGCTTTAATTTAGCATTTTGAGTGGTATTAAATCTGACTTTGGCTGCTATGTCATCATGAAATTGGGGTTGTTCAGTTTGGAGAAGAGAAGGCTTCCAGTATCTGAAGGGCGCCTACAAGAAAGTTGGTGAGGGACTTTTTAGTGTGTCACACAGTGATAGGATAGGCAGAATGGAGCAAAACTAGAAGCGGGAGATTCAGATTGGGTATTAGGAAGAAGTTCTTCACCATGAGGGTGGTGAGACACTGGAACAGGTTGCCCAGGGAGGTGGTGGAAGCCCCATAATTGGAGATTTTTAAAGCCAGGCTGGATGCATCTCTGAGCAACCAGATCTAGTGTAAGGTGTCCCTGCCCACAGCAAGGGGGTTGGAACTAGATGATCCTTGAGGTCCCTTCCAAATCTGACAATTCTGTGATACTGTGAAATTCATATTAAAAATCATCTTCTGAGAGTGAGACTTGAGCTGAATGAATGTTTATAAATTAAACAATGCAGAAAATGCAGCACTTAATAGAAACTGTGTGACTATTAAACAAAGCTGTAATAGCTCATGGTGATGTATTCTACCATAGGTCTGTCCTTTTTGTCACAAAGGTATCATAACACAGAAGTCAACTATAATCATTGTTCTCTTGGATATCCCCTAAAAGGCTGAAGGAAATCTTATTGCTTCCCCTATAGTTCTCATTTTCTTTGAATTTTTATATCTACATCTGTCTTTTCTCCAGCTGTGCAGTAAAATGTGTAGGCCATAAAGTTAGTGCAGCCCAAACAGAATGGGTTCAACAGCCTGTCTCCCAAAGGGAACAATTAGTTTAAAGAAAAGCAGTGGGAAACAGGAAGGGTAGAAATTCCCCAGATGTACATGAGAACTTTGTTGCCATATGTAGTAGGACATTTCAAGGACTGACAGCTGAGACACATTTTCTGTGGAACAGAGACCTAAATTAGACGCAGTCCTTGTCTTCTAAAACCTGCTAACTTTTGGAATGCCTTTATCTTTATGATGACGATAATAATAATAGCAGTAACAACAGCAACAACAACAATATTATTATTATTTATTTTATTATTTTAATTTAATGAGTGAGAAGAATAGCTAAGAGTGCAGAATAAGCCTCATTGTCTATTGGTTCTTATTTTAATCAGGAAGAAATCCATACCACAACTTCATCAATGGCCCTTAGTTTCCTGGGAATAAATGGACTATTTCAGTTTCCCTGCCCTCTCACACTGACTGTAGATCAGTTAATGACAAAGTTCTTTAACTTATGGACCAAGATGTTACAGACACAGGGTAACTACCTTCATCTTTTCTCATAACAGAGAAAAGACTATCAGGTCATTTCTCTCCATGCAACCAAAAAATAGCTCTTTCATTATCAGTCCTTGAAAGAAAGCCAGGAGAAAAATAAAATAAAATTGCATTTAAAAATAAAATAAAATAAAATAAAATAAAATAAAATAAAATAAAGTAAAATAAAATAAAATGAAAAGAAAAGAAAAGAAAAGAAAAGAAAAAAAAAGAAAAGAAAAGAAAAGAAAAGAAAAGAAAAAAAGAAAAGAAAAGAAAAGAAAAGAAAAGAAAAGAAAAGAAAAGAAAAGAAAAGAAAAGAAAAGAAAAGAAAAGAAAAGAAAAGAAAAAAAAATAAATAAAATTAAAAAATAGAAAATAAATTAATTTTAAAAATTAGATAATAAAATAAAAATAAAATTTAAAATTAAATGTAAAACTGAATAAAGTAAAATTGATAAAATGTAAAAGGAAAAAATAAAATAAAATAAAAAATAAGTGAAGTAGAATAAAATAAAGCTTTTAGCATTCCCCAAGTGATTTTTTATCTCTTTTAAAATGTACTGTTTCAGGGTTTCTAGAATCAAATAAATTTTCTCCTAGCTTTTACTGAATGCATGTATAGCCCCATAGAAATATAAAGGAGAATTAAATCAGTGGAGGGAAGTCTCTTTATGTATCATTTGAGCCTACCTAGCACTTCAAACATACATTTTTTAATACTTTTATTATTTTATTAGGAATTTTATCTTTCTATATTCTTGTTTTAGAATGAGAAAACACCCCTTCTTCCATCACTTGCTTATAGACACACTGAGGTGTTTCTTACACTTTGTCAGCTGATAGACTGGTGATCAATATGGAGGTTATATAGCAACTCACATGGTCTCTGAGGATAGCTTTTACTTTTTCACTATATTAAAACAGAACACAAACCAAACCAAACACAACCAAAACCAAAACAATGACAATACAATACAATACAATACAATACAATACAATACAATACAATACAATAAACCAGGTTGGAAGAGACCTTCAAGATCATCGCGTCCAACCCATCAAACAACTAGATCAAGTCACCAAATACCCCATCAAGTCTCCTCCTGAACACCTCCAATGATGATATGACAAAACCAAACAAAAACCAAGCCACTGAAAACCTTAAAACCAAACCCCATTAAGAGCAGAGCAATTCAAGAAGGAAAATCTTCAACAGCTGGAATATTATTTCTCCCATTCTTATCAAAGGTATTACCTTCCCATTCATATTTAGTATGAAAACGGAGGGTGTAGAGGATACTATTAGATTATTTTTTTCTCAATGTTTGACTGAAAACGGTAATAAGAAAAAGGTTTTAAAACAAATTTATTCACTTGATGCATGCCAATGAGACAGGGAATTATGCTATGCAGTATGCTAAGTAGATCTGACAGTTAGTGTTTTGTCTCCTTACCTGTAACACACCAGTATCAGAGGAAATTTCCATTGCAAGCAAGAAGTTTACAAGCCTCTCTATTTATATAATTTGGAGGTTGTATCTGCTAGAATTTTTTGAAACAGATTGCAAGCAGAGCTGTTGAAGACAGGTGGCTTTTGGTGTGGGAATGTGTGTGACGCAAGAGTTGAATCTTAGTGCTTAAATGATCTCGTGTGCTAAGCAAACCTCCTATCTAGAGAGTTTCTTCTTTGAGAGAAACATGCAACCAACTTCCTGCCAAACTTGCAAAAAGGATAATGGCATACTTAATTAAAGAGATAATACAGACATTCACTCAAAACAATCCAGGAATGGTGAATTTTATGGCCTGAGTTAAATAAACATACCATCGTGTTCCCAAGTGTGAGTACTTCTGCTTATCAGGAGCTGAAGGTTAATCATCATTACCCCAGTGGTTTCTGTTAGCTGTGAAATAAATGAAAGGCAAACATAAAGCTGACTTTCTTCTCATGATCTGGAGAATTCCAGTAACCAAAATGCTGAAGATTGAAATGATATCTTGGAGCCAAAATGAAGCAGATAATCAAAATAAATACATCAAAATCCAAACCATCTACTGCCTGACAGGTAATGATGAACACTTTACAGTGTTGGAAATCATTATACTATGGAAATTTGTTTGATTATGCATTAAATATTGACTGAGGAGGTGCACAGCAATTGAAATGGATTTTGAATTACTGTGTCATTATAATTTATGCAAATGAGTAATCTTAACTGATTTCAAAATCATTTTGGAGACAGAGGTCTTGGAGGTTATTTTTTTAAAACTTTATCCAAGGACAGGGGAATAAAAATAAGTCAGCGTAGAAGAATTATATATAAGAATGCCTTTAGGATTCTCAAACAATACGATACAATACAATACAATACAATACAATACAATACATCAGGTTGGCAGAAACCTTCAAGATCATCGCGTCCAATCCATCAACCAATCCAACCCACCTAAACAACTAACCCATGGCACCAAGCACCCCATCAAGTCTCCTCCTGAACACCTCTAATGAAGGTGACTCCACCGCCTCCACGGGCAAACCATTCCAATGGGCAATCACTCTCTCTGTGTAGAACTTCTTCCGAACATCCAGCCTAAACCTGCCCTGGCACAGCCTGAGACTGTGTCCTCTTGTTCTGGTGCTGGCTGCCTGGGAGAAGAGACCAACCCCTGCCTGTCTACAATCTCCCTTCACAGGCTTCTCACTTGGTTGAACTCTTTCCTAGGTATCTCACATGGGTAGCCTGGTACTCCAGATATCAAGCAAATGTATAAGCTGCATAGTATCTGTCAAACAAATGCCCAGCATGGAAAACTAAAATAATTGTGCATACACTATTTCCAAAAAGTAAAGTATGAAATCCAATTTTAATTTCTTGCAGCAGCACAAATTGCTTCGATTACTCAAAGGTAGCAAAACAACTTGACCTTTACAGGTCAGTAGTTCTTGTTTTCCTAAGCAGTCAAACATCATGCAGTCTTGAAATAATGGCACAGCATAGATATAGCATAAGATATGACTGTGCTCCTGGGTCATTAAGAGACAGAAAACAGTCTTTGCATTGCTGAAGTAACTTGTTTTGTGAGTTTAAAATTCCCTGGGTTTCTTTTTCTTTTTTTCCCATTCAAGAGAGAAGAAACATTGAAAGTTAACAATTTCTAAGGCAGTTTTGTAAGATTTGAAAGTGCATAGCCATTGTCCTCTTGTAAATTATGCTTACAGATAGAAACAGTGTTTGTTCAGACTAATTACCATCTGAAATAGGAGATGCTATATTTTAAAAAAATAATAAAAAATTCTGTAGCTTTTGACCAAGAAATAAGATTACTCTAAAGAATCAACTCAAAGTCAACAAATTAAATAAGAAGAATGAGTTTATGAAAATTCTGTATCTCCGTGGGTCATTAGAAGGGAACAGAGATATTACTCAGATGCTTGAGCTTTCTGTAATGATACATAAGGGCAGTGAACCACAAACTCGACATAAATGCAATTGTCTATGCTAGCATTTGGTAAATTGTGTTGTATGAAATTACACAGCATATATCTCTCTAGATAAAATTTAATTGGAAATACTTAGAGTAATGCTCACAGAAAACTGAGGAAGGCAAAAAAAAAGAAGGCTTAAAAGAACATTGCCGTTCAAAACAAACAAATGCTTTATAAAACCTGAAAAGTAACTATCTGTCTTACATTTGGAAATGACCTAGAGTTGTGAATTAGGGCTGCATAAACACAAGTCACGGAAACAACTTTAATTAGGCCCTCATAGGCTCATCAGTTTTGAAGCCACTCTTTTTTTCCCCTCCTGATATTTAGTTCTGTAAAACTCTTTTATAGTGTGATGGAGTTTTGCTGTTGGTTAAAAAACTCTGTAGCCCTGACATGACTGTTTCAAACCTGCAGATGCAACTTGAGAGTCACTATGTCATGATACTCACAACTTCTTACTATGTTCATATGATTTTAGGTTAGCATATTTAGCTGATCCTTGGGTAAACCCAAAAACAGAACAAAGCCCAAAACCATAAGTATCATGCAGTGGCATTTATATATATATAATTAAGTGCCTTTATACTCTCATTAATCATAATAGTATTGTTCTGTCTAAGCAGCTCAAACACCATTATATTCATAATTTATTATTTACATCACCAAGAATGTATGGCTTGTAACATTTCCCGTTACTACTACAGTTTGTGGATGTAACAGAAGGTAACAAACACAAGCATTAACCAACAGAATTGTTAAGGCACTCCCCAATTGCTGTGTGGTCCATAAAGATGACCTCTTGGATATGGAGGCAATGATAACAGATAGATCTAACTGACATATGCTGCTATTTGCCAGTTTCATATGATGAATGCAAAAAGAGGAGAAGGAACTACACTGTGCCTGACCCTCAGGGTCTCTTTGATGGACGTATCTGGTCCACATAATTGAAACGCAGGAAAGAAACAGAGGATAGTGCAGAAAGGAACACAGGAAAGAAATGGAGCAGCTGCTCTCAAGCTCTCTTTCTGTATCATCTCTCTGTAATTCCACTTACAAGTAGTCCTGTACTATCCTGAATATTTGTTTTTTATTTCTCCACTTGCCAAGCCTAGATTATAATTATCAAAATCTGAGAACTGTGGCCTTCCAGTATCTGAAGGGGGCCACAAGAAGGCTGGTGAGGGACTTTTTAGGGTGTTGGGTAGTGATAGGACTAGGGGGAATGGATCCAGGCTAGAGGAGGGGAGATTTCACCATAAGGTGGTGTTCTTCACCATAAGGGTGGTGAGACACTGGAGCAGGTTGCCCAGGGAGATGGTGGAAACCTTATCCCTGGAAGTTTTTAAGGCTGTGCTGGATGTGGCTCTGAGCAACCTGATCTAATGTGAGGTGTCCCTGTCCATGGCAGGGGAATTGGAACTATCTAATCCTGGAGGTCCCTTCCAACCCTGACAATTCTGTGATTCTGTGAAAGTGTAAATCTAACAGAATATTTTAAATAAATAAAAAGATTATTCTTCACAGTGAATTATACCCAACATGCAGTTAAAAATAATCTAAAGTACAGGACTACAATGACAGGTCCTAAGTAAAAAAATTGCAATACTAAAATGAATATTAAGTCCATATATTATTTTACGCCACGTTATAGTTTCAGTGCTGTAGTGGAGAACTCTCACTACCTAATCAGTAAATTATTCCTGATGCCTCAGAAGAGTCCCAGCTATTCTACTTGCCTTCTCAATTCTCTCTTCTCTCCACACAGGATGAGCAAATTGCCAAGGGAGATCTCAGGCTGCAAACTCATTATCTCTACTCCAATTATAGACACACACACATAACTACAAGGCGTTTATTTTCACTTATGTGATTTATCTGCATAAGTTCCTGAAAGGGGTGACCTAGCAAAACTAGTACATACCTGACAGGATCAATTCCCATGAGGAGGAAAAAAAATAAAGAAAGGATACCTGTCTAGTAAGATTTACAAGACTTGAATGATTTCAAAGTATCAAAGCCTGTTCAAGTAGGCAGCAGCACACGAAGCCAAACAAGCCTCTCTCAACTCTTCCAAAGGCAAAGCAAACACAAAATAAAAAGGAGGAACCAGCCCCTATTTAGCAACAAACTCTGAGTAAGTTTAAATTCCCAATTTTCCAAACTACAAGCTCGAGTACAGACTTGCCCAACCATTACTAACATTAACTGCTCCTAGAAAAATGAAGGACAATATGTGTGCTAACAGTTAGCAGAAAGAGATTCAGGATGAATTCAAGCAACCACAGATTTAGGGGGCAGATTGCACTATGAAGCCAGGTAGCTGAAAATATATTTAAAAAGGAAACAAACAAGAACTAAAAATAGCCAGATAGATATATTATCTAATGAGGAGGTATCTGTATTGTTGGGGTTTTTTTTAAGGGTATTAATTCCCCACAAACATAGTAGGAGTCACTTAGGTAGCTAAAGGTAGCTGCAAGTTTATTTCTATTTTAAAATAACATTTGAAAAGCTTACATCCAATGACTCTTTAAAAGACACATAGCTGCCCTAGGAAGGGGGACTTGTGCAGTTTGCAAAATAATTAAGGGTGGGGTTTTTTGTGTGCTACTTTCCCTCATTGCTGTATTGTAGGGCAAAAGGTTGTTTAATTCATTGCATTAAGAAGTAAGAAACCAAGAAAGTTCTTTTAGGTATACTGTATGGTCTACCTACGTAAACAAGAGTCCCAAAGAGGTCTGAGACGCATAAGTTTCAATACAAATCTATAAAGAACCCCAAACTTGTCATATTTTTTTCCCACTAAACAGAGGATGATGAAAAACAGAAGGTTGCTGTAAAGAGTTAACATATTTCTGACACAAAGTCTGTAAGGAGTGAATCAACTATCCTGAAGCTAAAGTCACAGGATACACTTGAAACACCAAAACGCATCTGGGACACTGGTGACTGGCTGTCAAGTACCTTTTGAATATTCAGTTAGCAGAATATCTGCAATTTAAATTCCTTGTTAGAGTTAATAACAGTTGTCAAAAATGCACATTAACATGCCTAGGGGATTAATTCCCCACTTCTGTAACTGCGTCTGTGTGACTAAGCCAAGGTTCAACACGTGCTGTGTGGTCCCAGGGGAATATATTTCCATGTTTTATGTGACAATAGTTCAAACTAGCTGAAATCTTGGGAAAAAAAACAACAACCAACTTAATTTAATTAAAAGACATAGTTTAAATACAGAGAAGTGAAATTTTGTAAGTGATATTCATTCACACAACAGTATGCAAATGTACCAAATCATAACCTTGCTTAATCAAGCTCAGTCAACAAACTTCCACTTGACTGAAGTTTCCATAAGATCTTCATTGAGAAGCTGATGAGGTATGGGCTGAATGAGAACTCAGTGAGGCTCAGTGAGGTAGATTGAAAACTGCCTGAATGGGTTCTGAGGGTAGTAAGTGATACAAAGTCCAGCTGGAAGTCACTAATAAGCAGTACATTCCAGGGGTCACTACTGGGTCCGTCCCTGTACAACACCTTCATGACTGACTAGAATGATGGAACAGAGTGCACTCTCAGCAACTTTGCTGATAATACAAACATAGGAGGAGTGACTGATACGGCAGAAGACCCTAGTGACCTCCAAGGAGGCCTTGACAGGATGGAGAAATGATCTGACAGGTACATTACACAGCTCAAGAAGGAGAGGTACAAAGTCCTGCATCCCCAGGCACCAGTATGTGCTGAGATTCACCAAGCTGGAAAACAGCTTACTAGAAAACTAGCTGGAGGTTCCTATTGGACACCCAGCTGAACATAGTCAGCATTGTGCCCTTGTTTCAAAAATAAGGCTACTGGTATCCTGAACTGCATTAGGTAACACATTACCAGCAGGTCAAGAGAGATGATCCTTGTTCCTCTTACTTAGCACTAGTGAGATGACACCTGGAGTGCTTGTCTTTTTCTGGGCTCCCCAGTAAAAGATAGACATGGACATGCTGGAAAGAGGCAAAAAATCATTAGGATGACAAAGGGATGGCAGGGTCTCTTTTGAATGAAGACAGGATGAGAGAGTTGGGGTTGTTCAGTTTGGAGAAAAGAAGGCTGCAACGAGACCTTATTGTGGCCTTCCAACATCTGGCGGGGGCCTACAAGAAAATTGGTGAGGGACTTTTTAGAGTGTCAGGTAGTGATAGGACTATGGGGTTTGGATCCAAGGAAGAGAAGGGGAGATTTAGATAGATGTTAGGAAAAAGCTCTTTGCCACAAGGGTGGTGAGACACCGGAACAGGTTGGTCAGGGAGGTGGCAGAAGCCTCATCCCTGGAGGATTTTAAGGCCAGGCTGGATGTGGCGCTAGGTGACCTCATCTAGTGTGATGCACTAACCCCTATGCACCTTCATCCCCAGCTTTTCCAAGTCTAAAGGCAACTTTTTATATGTCACTACATCTAAGGCACTGCTTCAATTCACACCTGAAAAGTGACTGTCTTATCTATCTAAAACCAATCAATTATCTTGTCAAAGAAGTAAAGCAGATTAGTCCAGTAGAATTATTTTGCAATAAGCTATAATGTATTTTATTTCACCTTCCATTAACTTTGTCATTTCAATTATTCTCACACTCAGGTTTTTTTTCATCTTTGTACCAATGAGGTCAGACTAATACATCTGTATCTGCCTTAGTCTTCAGGTATTTGATATATTCCAGTCTGATACTATCACTTATGATTTGACAGTTTCTAAGAGGTGGAAGCCACTTTTGCACATGCCATTTTATGCACAACTCTGGCATAAATACTTTAGTTCCTGTATTTTCCATGGATTCAAAACTATGTGTTTCAGTTATACTAGTTATATTTTTCATGCGCTTCCTCCTATTAGCCCAATTTAATAATCCTCTTAGTGTTTCTATTCCTACTGACTATTTATTCTTGTACTTGCTGCAGTTGTGCTGTCCAATCTACTTATATAGCACAGCATCTGTTTCCTGCATTTCTTTATCCAATTCAAGAACCTTCTCTTGTCTCTGTCAATATCTTTTGCTAGAGCAGTCATCGTGTCTTATTTTACCCTGAATCCATCTGTTAATTCTAAATTGGATGCATGTTTAAGACCAGGATTTGCTTCCCAGGTTTAAGCAACCATTATTTTCCTTGGTCAGATGACTAAAGTCTAGAAAGAAGGCTGAAATGTGTCTATTTATAGAATGTTTATTAACGGATTTCTAGCAAACAATACAACAATATTCTGTTTCCAGGATGGATCTAGGAGCTCAGACTGCGTGCAGCACATTCCACAGGACTTGCATTACATTAATTTTACATTCAGCTCAGTAAATGAAGGGGTATTCCTGCAGCTTGCAACTAATGCCAAGGATTTATTTTAGAATTTAGATAAAGCTCAATTTTGACAGACATTAATTAAAAAGAAAGATATTCTTGTTTATCTGACATACTTGAAAGGAAGGCAAGCAAATCAAGCCAGAACAAATAGATTTATATATGAGCACAAACAGTCAATCATGGAATTGCTCCAGCCTTCATTTCATTTGGTCAAGGCTCTCTTTTCCCTCAAGCAGCAGAGTAGTCTACTGGCAGCTAATGAGGTGAAAACAAACAGGGATAATTAGAAATTGTATAATTTTCCACTGTAAATATCAATTTGTTGAAAATTAGTTTGATGGTGTTGATAGGCTTCCAAATTTAAAAGTGAAAAACAAAAAGAACGTTTTTAAAGGAAAAAAAGTCTAATGCTAGAAAGTACTTTTTTCTACTTGTTACCTCTGAAATGTTGAATTTCAACCAATGTGTTAACATCTTACCATAGAGATATCAATTTACTCTTTGCTGCATTGTGACATTAAATGTCAATTTAAAATGATGAAGTAATTGTCATTTTGCTTTTAGAGTACTTTAACATTCTCTTCAAAGGGAAAATTCAAATCAAATCACACTATGCTATAAACCTCCCACACAGTCCTTCCAATTTGGATTAACCAGTACAGGTTAGATGATCTGCTAGAGAGCAGCCCCATAGAGAAGGCCCTGGGAATCCTGGTGGACAACAAGTTCTCCATGGGACAGCAATGTGCCCTTGTGGCTGAGAAGGCCAATGGAATCCTGGGGTGCATCAAGTGTGTCCAGCAGATTTAGGAGAATTCTTCTTACCCTCTGCTCTGCCCTTCTGAGACCACACCTGCAACCTGAACCATCTTCTAGAAATGTTGCTGTCTTCGTTCCAATTCATGATAGATGGAGACACTAGCACATGTAGGACATTAATCTAGCTTCCTTTAGGTTAGTGAACTGTTCCTTGGTGAAAGTTACCCGTCCAACACTGTATGGGATATAAGTTTAACTCTGTGTCAGCCATCCAGCCAGGTTTCAAATTTCTTTACTTTAAAAAATTGCGCAGCCAAAGTCTTAATATTCTGGTGTATTTTTGTTTGCTTGTTTGCTAGCGTTTGGTTGTTGTTTTGTTGTTATGGTTTTGTGTGTTGTTGTTTTTTTCTTTTCCTACAAATATTATTAGCTACAAAACAGCAAAATATTATTCCTACAAAACTTATTAACTCAGTGAGTAATTGCATTTTTTAAATTCTGATCTTCATTACAGGCCACTAGAACATTCTGCGCTCATTCTTCACATGCAGAACTCCCATTGACAGGCACTTAAATACTGCATAGGGACTGAGTCTACAAAGTGATGTGAGTAGGAGTAAGGAAGAAGATAGAACACAGTTTTTTAAGACCAAGCTGGATGTGGTTCTGGACAGCCTAATCTAGTGGAAAATTTGTTCTTTTGACAGCCATTCCCTTTTCAAAGTCAAGGTGGCTGTGGACCTGTCACATTCATTAGTTCTGAGAGAAGGGCAACAATTGCTAAACCAAGATTTGACATAACTGCTTCTGGTTCAATTGAATTATTTTAATCAATTAGGTTTAACAGTTTCTATAAGTAGACACCTTGCAGCCTTCAGGAATTGGGTGGTAGATAATACTACACGTGTGCAAGATGTGTCATCACAGAAAGCTGCTGATATACAGGCACTTGACTCTAGTGCATCTCTTTGAGATTGATACCTTTACTTTGCACCCCACTCCTGCCTGCAGCCAAACAAACAATAATTACCTTGCATTCTCCTCCTCTCCCTCCTTGATCCCTTCCTCAGGATCTATCTAAGCTGGAACCACTCCAGCAAAACTAAAACATACGATTATTTATTTATTTATATATTTGTTTATTTATTTTAGTCAAAGAATACTCTTAAGAACAAATATGTACAGACTAAATTATTATGTTTGAAAACAACATGTGCTGTTTCAAAAACGAGATTTACAGATCCAGCTGTATTACACTACTGCAGAAAGACAGAAGGATCACGGAAATAGTCTTGAAATAGCTTCAGCAGAGAAACATAGCTTCAGACTAATATACCAGTCAGAGGCATACATTTTAATCAGTAAATCTAAAGTCCCAGAGATTAGCCTGCAAAGAAATTCAGTGGCTTTCAAATAAGATTTCAGGTTAGAGTTGACATTAATTTATGAGACATCTAAATACATCCACAAGAATCCATATTCTTTAAAAAGATATGAGCAAAGTCAGTCCATTCTTTGCAGAGGTATTGCATTGGTTACATATGTCTTTGTGCAGAAACCCATCCTATATGGTAGGCTGAGTTCACCTATAGTTATACAATCTTTGATAATGATCTAAATAAGAAAGAACTTTTCTCTGTCATGGTAGAAAAAAACATCAAACCAAAAACTAAACAGCAAAGAGAAAATGTAGAAATTAAACTTTCTCAAATATTACTACTGTGTTTTTTCCCCCTACAAATTCCCTATTAAAAATATATATTAGATCTAGTCAATAATAAGTAATTTTTGTCAATAATTTATCTCTAATGCTGATATGCTAAAAACTTTTCCTTAAGTACATACATTTGCTTTGCTCTTAGAAGTAACAACCTCAGAACTGGAAAACAGCAGATGGCATATCTGCATGCTCAAAATACATATAAGGTTCACAGTACATGTCTGTGATTTCTCAGTATGCAGCAAGTCAAAACAAAAGCAGTTCAAACATGAATTAAATCTAAAGTGGACATTAGGAAGAAGATCTTTACTAGGAGAGTGGTGGAACACTGGAACAGGTTGCACAGAGAGGTGTTGAAGGCCCCATCCTTGGAGACATTCAAGGTCAGATTTGATGGAGCTCTTAGGAACCAGATCTAGTTGGGGATGTCCCTGCTTTCTGCATAGGGGTTGGAATAGATGACCTCTAGAGGTGCCTTCCAACACAGTGCATTCTGTGATTGTAGGCCTGTGTACAGCTGAAAGTGCTATCAGCCATCTGTAAATTAAAAAAAAGAACAAAAAAGCAAAACAACAACCAAAAAAATAAAAAGAGCTAGGAGTGTGCTCCTCTATTTTAATAAATGATCAAACTAATGTGGTTTATACTGGCAAAGTACTAAGCTGCCTAAAACACAAAGTAAATATTGTATGTTTTTCTATTTGAAAACGTTTTTTTTTCCTGTAACATCCAGCGTGGACATAACCTTGGTGGAAAATGTTCGATTCAGGAAATACATGAGCAAAACAGACATACAGAAATCCATGTCCCTGATGGGATAGAATCATACAATCATAGAATGGTCTGGGCTCTCCAGGAATGGGGCCCCAACCACCCCCCTGGGCAACCTGTTCCAGCGTTAGTCACCCCCATAGTAAAGAATCTGTTCCTAACATCCAATTTAAATCTGTTCTTATTCAGTTTGAATCCATTGCCCCTTGTCCTATCACCACAAACATTTGTAAAATCTCTCTCCATCCTTCTTGTAGCCCCCTTTCAGGTATTGGAAGGCTGATACTAGGTCTCCCCAGAGCCTTCTCTTCTCCAGGCTGAACAACCCCAGCTCCTTCAGCCTGTCCTTGTAGCAGAGGTGCTGCAACCCCCAGATCATTTTTGTGGCCCTTCTCTGGACCTGCTCCATCAGAGATGAATGCAGATGTTGTGAGAGAGCTGGATGATGTCATTGAAAGGCTACATGTTGGTTGATCGTAACAACTGGGTGAGGTACTTAAAGACTGGAGGGTCCTTCATCTTTTCTGAACTGTTCAATTAGGGCTATAAAGATCTTAAATTATTTTTCAATAGGCATGCTGGCGGTAAAGCCATTTAGAATCGATATATCTATCACATACATCTATTAATGCTTAAACAACATTCTCAAAACACTCTCACAATTAAATGCAGTGGGGAAAATGTCACAATTTTTCACTTACAGGAAAAATATATTAAATAAAAGCAAGTACTGCACCTTAGACTAATAATTTCTCAGAAAGACCAATCATCTATGAAACAAATATACTCCTTTGACTGGTTTCTAATGACAGTGAATCATACATCTCCCGAGTCAATTTTCTATTGCTATTAGCAGTTGCAACTAGTTCACTTCCAGACATTGCACTTTATATTGGCACTTGCTACAAGTTCACCTTGACACGTACATACCTGAAGCACTGAAGTAACAATTTCACGTCTATGAAGCAGCAGAGAAGGGTTCTAAGAACTTGAGAGTAAGCTGTAGTCTTCCAGTTGTTGAATCTACCAGATGAACTTGCTTATTACTGAATGTATTACTGAAATGAATTTTAGATTGATTTCTGACACACCTGTTTCATTTATTTCACTCTAATCTAAGAGCAACAAAAACATATCTATATTTAGATGTTTGTTTGTCCTTAAAAAATAATCTACCTATCTATCTAACTACCAATCTGTTTGTCTGTTTATCTCTTTATTTTTATTTATATTTGTCTTCATCTACACTTGTATTTCTATTTTCTTGTCTGTATCTATTATTTCTATTTATAAAATCTGATCCAGACTACTTGTGGAATAAATTTCTCCCAGCACCTCTGATATAATTTAACAATTTCTCATTTTCATTACTAAAAATGAATGCATATCTTATCAATAAAAGTGACTGGTGAATGGGGCTTGTACAACATTGTAAGAGCAACTAAAAGATTGCAGCACAAACGATTTGTAATCTGAATGGAATACTGTTACCATCCTGACTACAGAACAGTATTCTGCCCTGGTTAGAAACATTCTTTCCTGTGTACTTTAAACCCAGCCTTGTTTACTGCTGAAGGTTTGCCAGTGACAAACCCCGTTGAAGACTCTCATTAATAATGATGATGAAACAACAGGGAAGGCAGCTGCAAAGCAACAGAGTTACACTGCAGTGTTGGATATATCTCTCTTCCCTGCATCAGACATAAGCCTCCGACACTGTGACCTCATACAACTGCAAGGAATATTTTTTTTACACATCTTTAGCTGTTTGTTTTTTTTTTTTAAATGTCTTCTTGGCTCTTAAAAATCTACTAGACTTTTTTTTTCTTCTTTAGTCACAATTTGCTTTATGATCGCTGGATTTCCATTTTCTGAAGGAAGTACATTCACCCTCCATAAGTTTTAAACACAGCTGGATTTCTCTTTTTTGCTGAAGAAAATAATGTAAACCAGATGATTTTGTATAGCTGCAGATTTATATGCTCAGCTTTCTCTTGCTAAACTAATAGCATTCCAACAAAGGAATACAGGATTGTGTAGGGGATTTAATCTGATACATTCAATATGGACAAATACTCACCTTTTCATAAGCCAAAAAATACAAGAGCGGTACTCTGTGGTCATGCTGCTATCAGGGGGAAAGCCGACAAAACCACAGTGCAAAACCCATCCATATATGGTGAGCTGGATCATGACTCAACACCATTTAAAATAATGAGCATCTGTCAGAGTCGCTTCTAAATTGTAATTCGTGTTTCTGTTCACAGCCCATTTGAAAAGGAAGGGATCCAGGTATTTCACAACCATTATGCTGTCATAAAAGACTGTGAGGTAAAACACGGAGTAAGTATGCAAAAATCTTTCTCCATCCAATTGCTTGAACATGACAGACTAGTTAAGGACTGATACAGCACATGAGAAAATGATGAGAAAAGAACAGATTTTTTTAAACAGTGAGAACTTATCCCAGATCCTTCCATCAAGCACAGGACCTCATAGGTAACAAACTCCCCATTTCAAGTGAAGCCACTTCATGGCTATTCCAATAGAAGACAGCCTTTAATGCACAAAAGAGTTTGGGCACTTGCCACAGAGGTAGCCTTTAGGTCTTAGCTCTTAACCTACTGACATTACTCTAGTACAGTTTCTATTTCCAATGTGAAGAATCAAAATTCTGTTGATAGGGTGAAATTGGAGAGCAGATGAGAATTAACAGAGGCCTAAAGGCCCCTTCCCATTTCACTGCCATTAATTCCATGAATGAGGACAGTAAACATTTTGTAAATATCCTACAATAGAAATAGTTGAATAAGAATGGACAAAGAGCAGGTGAAGACTTCTGTCCTCTGCTTTGGACACATGCAGTTTAGCTGGGACTGTCCAACACTATTAGCAGACCATAAACTCATTCTCATGGGATTGCATGGTAATAATCCCAAAGCAATTGTACTCAGAGAACAAATTACCTTGGCTTTGCCTAAAAATATCTCTTTGCTGCAGGAGCAGAGAAGAGGGAAGGAATGTTTTAGTGTGTAGGTGTGCTGCTACAGGATATAGTCTCGTGGTCATGGTAGTTGGGTTAGGGTTGGACTCGATGATCTTAAAGGTCTTTTCCAACATTAATGATCCTCTGATTCCAGGAAAAGGTCAAAACAATTAAAGTGTTCACTAATATATCAAGACCATTACTATTTTCCTTGTAGAATGTTTGTTTTTGTTTTTGTTTTTGTTTTTTTTTAACAGATTTAAATTTAAATTTAACAAATTATATGGCAAAACAACTGTTATGAATGTATGGTTATTACTAATATTTAGTAGGCAGAATGGTTAATAAAAATAGTAATAAATTTATTAATTTAAAAAATCCAATGGAAAATATTAATAAAACCTATTTACTGGTTCAAAATATTAGGTTGTGGAACAGATACCTCACCAGCAGGAACATGTAACAATTTAAAGAGTATGAGCAAAAATCCAGAAACAACAAACAGCACTTTAAACTGTAAAGAAAAAAATAGAACATTGGCAACATGCCAGAGATTGCCCACAAGGAGGGGGGAACTCCAGAATTCTCTAGGGCAACAGACCTTTAACAGATGCTTATAACAATCAAATTTCATAGATTACTCACTGCAGATCACTTTACCCCAGTACATTCAGTTGCAGCGTTTACAATCTATGGATCGTGGTACCACGCGGCACACGTAAGGGTTTAAACAAAACTAAACTGGCCTCAAACGGGTGACAACTGCAGGAACACAATTTCACTTTCTGTTGGCTTCTTCAGCTTGTTGCTGAGGCACATACAGGGTTTATCTTTGAAGGCTTCATAGCTGAAAGCTTTGTAGAAAAGAGGTTGCTGCCGAGGCTTGCAGGGCTTGTTGGCTTTGTAGCTTTGTCTGTTTAGAGAGGTTCTTCCAACTGCAATCTTCACAGCGTTGCTTATTGCTTCTTCCAATAAACCAAAATTGTCCTGGGGTCTTAGCTCCTCCAGGGTTAATCTCTTGGCCCAGCAAGACACGTCTGCTTGCTCCTAGGCTTTACAATGTTTACAGTGAGGGGCACTTGAAGTTTTTGCGGGTAAACTGAGGCACAGCACAGATTCCAAATTGCAAGGCAAGCAAGGCTTGGCTTCTTGAGCTTGCAGGGTTAAGGCTTGTGACTTCTCCCAGAGTTTGGACAAGGCAAGGCAAAGAACTCACTCTTTGGGCTAGTATTTATAGATTTCCCAAGACAATGATGGCCAGTGACAACAAAGATTAAGAGATCACAACATGACACTTTAACTTATAGAATGAGTTTTCTCCAAACATGGCCAACGGCTCACACACCTGGCCCACTTGGACCCCAGGGCATGTTCAGACAAGCCTGGACTATGTAAGCAATCTCCTGAAAAACCAAAGCTCCTGGCTCCTGCCCCTTGTCTGGCTCAGGGCATTTTTGAGGCTTTCGTCTCTTCAGGACTCCACCAACAAAAACATTGCTGTGTAGCTTACTTTAGAATTACCTCTTCACACAAATTTCCTTTCAGTTAGTTGTCCGAACAGCTGCAAAATGGATCTTTCAAGTGCACGTTCTTTATTTCTGCAAGAAGTACCTCTTTTCTAATGAGACTGGTGCCATCAGATTATACATTTAAAAATTATTTCTCTTTCTCCTTTTGCTTTTTTTTTATGTTTGACCATCAAATTTTAAAGGGAGATAAAAGCAACCAGAGCCCTACTAACACTAAAAATTCCTATTACATAAAGGTCTAAAAAGGTCTTACATTTCATTTTCACAACCTAATTCAGGCTTTACAAGCTGTAGAAAAAGAAAGAATTCTGCAGAGTCTGTGGATATTTAAATGACATAATAATCTACATGTTGGTGGCATTGCTAACCTACCTGGAAAACAAAAAGCTCTGAAACCTTCTAGGCAAGAGCTCACAGAAAAGAATTGCCTTGTGGATGCATACCATGTTAAGCAGATGATCACCACCTCACTCTGCTTAGTTTTGTCTCATTTTTGTGACTGTGTCTGCTATGTCTGGGATTTATAAATTATTCAGCAGAGAGAGAGAGAGACTGCTAAATGCTGCTTGACAGTCTAAAACTCCCAAGTTCTGCGCTCATATGCACACACATGTATATTTATATACCTCTATATAATTTTATATGCATATAATATGCTAAAACCTTGATCTACTCCTGCATTATTTCATAGCCTTGCTAGAATAATTTGCTTTTCATTATCAGAGATTACTTCAAACTCTGAATTGGAATGTTCCACTGCATGTGGTTTACATTTGGAAATTTATGTCAGTCGGAACAAATCTTTTTGCTGGAGCTGACTGCTAATATTTAAGCAAAAGTTATTTAGGTGATGCCTCAGAAGACCATAATTCATTTTCTGTATTGATTTGTGTATTATTAGATGGTCCACCATAACTCCAAGCACACACACAAATCCTGCTCCTGGACAGGAGCAACTTCAAGCACCAGGAGAGACTGAGGACCAAATGAATTGAAAGCATCTTGGCAGAAATGGATCTAGTTTAACATGACTTTACCATGGCCTTGCAGTGTCAAAGGTCAATTACATCCTGGGCTGCACTAGGAAGATCATTGCTGTAAGACTGAGTGATGTAATCCGTCCCCTCTGTCTGCTCAGTGGGGATAAGACATGTCTGGAGTGTTTGCTCCAGTTCTGGGGTCCCCGGTACACGAGACACAAACATACTGGAACAAGCCCAGCAAAGGGCCATGAAGAGAATTAAGGGTATGGGGCACTCATCATAGAAAGAGAGGCTGAGAGAGGATCTTGGTGGTGTCCAGAGACTGGACAAGAGGCAATAGGCACAAACTGAAACACAGATTTAATTTCAACAGCAGAAGCAACTTTTTTACTGTGAGGGTGACTGAACAGCAGAACAGGTTGCCCAAAGGAGCTGGACACAGCCCACAACAATCTGTTCTTATTGATAATTCTCTGAGCAGAAGAATTGAACTAAATGGTTTTCATAGGTCTCTTCCAGCTAAATCTCTCATGTAATTTTGTAATTTTATCAGATATGGTCACATATATTAAAATAAATAACCACATTTTTGCAACTCTGTAATGAGAGCATTTATTTTTAATTGTTTTCTGTACTAATCTGTAATATCCAATGGATATCGTAAGGTAGAAGGTTGGTTCTTTTTCAGGTGGAAGCTGTATTTCAGTACCATGGGATTATTAGCAGTGCAGAGACTTGAGCAAAAGTGTTAGAAATTATTTCCACAAAAACTTCGTGCAGTAAGTTTTTCTAGGCAGACAAGGCTGTTAAGAACACAAATATGAGCAACATCTGATTTGAGGTGCTATGCTTTTGAATATACCTATGAGCATGTGCAAAAGCTGAACAGTGTATGCTGTATTTAGACTTTCCTCACAGGCATTACATTCTAGGACTTTTTAGTATGGAAATAGGAAGAAATTTTACCATCTAAAATGAGAAAGTTTAGGGCTCTTAACACTTGCTCTGACCTTTAGAAGTAGAACATGAGCTACAGTCTTTCCTATAATGAAAGATTTTTATCAACTCAATTATTCCTCCAAGTATTCTGTACCTATTTTACCTTTATAGAGACTGACACTACTCTGATGAAGAAAGAGGAAAAAAGATGTAAGATATATCATTATATCTTTTCTACAAATAAAAATCTCTGCCCCTGAGTTACCTGACTATGTGAACAGATTCTTCTACCTATTCTGTTAATAAACAGTCAAGAGAATTGTGATTTAGGTGCCACATCTTCATTCTCTGATTCAGAAATTTTTTATGTGCTTTCTTGTTAAAGCTTTTCTTTGCCTTTGTCATAGATGAAAAGATTCACTTCAGTCATCAGAGAGAAGCAGCAGCACATTTATGGATAGAAAGCAGTGACTGAACAAAGTTTGATAGTACCTATGGCAGCAGTTTAACAAGATTTGATGGCAAGGTACACTTGATTAGCTACTGCATAGAGGACAGGGTCAGACAAAAATGTCACAGAGATCTTTCTCATGAGTGACAAGATTCACAATGGACAGCCTTGCTTTCTAAACTCATTCTCAGAAAGAAATCTAGGTAAAGCTGAATCTAATCCTATTCATAGTCAACAGTTTATATCTTAATTATATATGCATAATTATATATATATATCTCCTTTATATCACTTATATTTGCAAAGTTTAACATGCTATTAATTGCTTTCTGAGAATCTGCTGTGACAAAGAACCTCTCAGCCTTGAGGAGAAACCTTGAGAGGCATCCCTACTCAAGAGAAAGTCTTGGTGTGCGGCCAGAAGAACTCAACTGGCCCTAGACTGTCCCCTGCTTATGGAGTAAGATAGTTGACTTGTATCAACATTCCAACTACAGAAGTTAGTCTTTTCCAAATCTTACTCAAAATTGATATTGGCCATCACTGTGGTTAGTTGAGAGCATTGTTCAAAATAGCACTTGGCGAATGAATTGTTGCCTCCCTCCCCTGAATCCACTTTGAGCCATATGAAGCCACCACAATCAGACAGAATCAGAATTGTCAGGGTTGGAAGGGACCACAACGACCATCTAGTTCCAACCTCCCTGCCATGAGTAGGGACACCTCACACTAGATCAGGTTGCTCAGAGTCCCATGCAATGTGGCCTTAGAAACCTACATTATATAAGGTACATCCATTAGGCCTGAAACAGGAGGTTGTGAACTGGGGAAAGTCATAGGAAATAAAGGGGAGAGGGGGAACACACTGCCATTCCCTTCAAGTTTAGAATGCATTATTTGAGAGTCTTGTATAAATCAGCTAAAGGAAAAGACCATGCAATCAAATACAGATCGTGGTTCATACAAACTAATGTAATAATCAGAAACCTACTACATGTTTGCAAGAAGTATACACCTTATATAGATGATTAGTTATGGAAATTATGTATACAAGAGCAGTAAATGACACACAGACTTCACAGTAAATGATTTCACAGCTACACAACAGAAAAGAGAAATTTAAAACCAAAATGAAAACAAATTAAAAAGAAAAAAATCATAATGTGAATGGATAAAATACCTTAAAATATTGCTGAACATATCCATGCACAAAGTAAAAGTCTTTGGCCTCATTGAAACTGGCATTCTTGTTGACTTCAACAGGATTTCACCTTTAGAGGATTAATCCCGATCACTTTTTTTGGAGGAGGAGGGGAATAATACTTTAATCAACATAGCAAAATGAAGCAGCAATATATCTTATCTAAACTCTACACAGGCCACTGGCAGCAACAAACATTACAAGACCTGACAGGATGGAATTTCAAAACCAGCACAATCACATCAATAGGAGGACACAAGCCAGAGACAAACTTAATAACCTGGTACCTCCTGCATTGATGACAGCAAAAATAAATCCATAAGACAGGCACTTTTCAGAAGGTTTCTTTCCCATCTCTTTTAAAAAATTCAGGTTTCACTAAAGCCACAGACCAGAATAAGATGACATGAAGAAAAGCTGCATTGTATTTTAAGCCAGCTAAATGGATGTTGCTGATAGCTAATATGAGCAGCCACATAAAACTAAAAGCAAACAGCAAATGCCAGCAAAATTAGTCTGACATTAACTAAATATAAATGAAAAACACTGCACAGGGCAATTTTCTGAGGGTAATTACCTCATTTCACATGGATTATTTGGCAGGATGAGACCAAAGAAGAGAAATATCCCATGTAATTCCTTGGGAAGTGCCTTCCTAACTCAGAAAGGGCTGAAGTACTTCAGGGAACTCGGGGACAAAATGGTCCAGAACAAGAGATTTAGATAACCCACCTGATAACAGGTATTTAGTGTTTCCTCACTGAAGTTCTAACATGCTGTGAAGGGCCATGAGAGAGGATGCACGTTTGTTTTTCATACTACTTTGAAACAAGACATGGGCAAAACCCAAAAGCCACCAAAAAAAGCAGTCCTTCATTGTTATGAAGCCTGTCTTGCCCTTGCAAAATCACTTGGCAAGTCACACAACACTAAAGGAAGCTTGGCCTTCACAAATTATGCAAAATTCAATCTGCATTACATTTTCTTTCATTCTTTTTTTTTTTTTTTTTTAAGATAAGACACATGACTGCAAACTTGCTGCTTGCTCATTGTCAGTCAGTAAAAAAAGAAAATATCTATTAAAGACCTAATAGGATTAAACATAAACCATATACAAATGAGAATCATAAAAATGCCTGCCCCCAGACATTCCTGCTTGAAATATCACCTTCAAAACCATCACTATTTATAACTGCTTGATTTTGCATCAAAGAATAGGGACTTGAGGCTTTGCAATCAGTGCTGCTTGCAGTGTCACTGTAAAATTGCATCCATACCCAATGAGAAATATCATAATCAGTTCCCATTGCAAGTCACTTGGAATCTTCTTGGCCCAATTAAATGACTGTAAGACTATTCTGGAAAATATATATTCTCCTCAGAGCAGAGCTGAAATTTAAAATGAGCCCAGTGAATTAGCCACAGGATGTAGGATGGCCTGAGGGCTGGGTGTCAAGAGGGAGGGGGCAGGCTCTTCTCAGTTGCACCCTTGATAGGACAAGGGGCAATGCGTATGAACCTACACCACAGGAGGTTCCACCTCAATATGAGGAGGAACTTCCTCACTGTGAGAGTCACAGAGCACTGGAACAGGGGTTGTGGAGTCTCCTTCTCTGGAGACTTTCAAGACCCATCTGGATGCATTCCTGTGTGACCTGCGATAGATTCTATGGTCCTGCTCTGGCAGGGTGGTTGGACTCAATGATCTTTGGAGGTCCCTTCCAACCCCTAACATCCTGTGATCTCTGCTATTTCAAGCAGGTTTTTTTTTTTTTTCCTGAAAAGTTTTGCCTCATTTGTTTCAGAAATGTGTACTGGATGTAGCATTTGTGCAAGAGTCATGCTTTGGGATTATAAACTTGAATAGTAAGGCCTGGCTCATTGCACAGGTGCAAGTACCACAACTGAAACCAAAAGAAAACAGAATTTGGAAAAAAACATTCAGTATGAGATCAGAAGTAATCACTACTCAATGACATGAAAAAAAGAATACACTAGGGGGGTTATTTTGTTTTGTTTGTTTTGGTTGTTCATTTGTTTGTTTGTTTTTTTTTCCTTACATAATGGTGGAATGTGAGAATTTTCTTTGAACATATAGAGTATTCTAGGGCTGGAGCATCTCTCCTATGAGGACAGGATGGGAGAATAGCTGTTCAGTCTGGAGAAGAGAAGGCTTCCAGGAGACCTCATTGTGGCCTTCCAGTATCTGAAGGGGGCCTACAAGAAAGCTGGGGAGAGACTTTTTAGGGTGTCAGGTAGTGGTAGGACAGGGGGAGTGGATCCAAGCTAGAGGAGGGGAGATTTAGACCAGCTGTTAGGCAGAAGTTCTTCACAGTAAGGGTGGTGAGACACTGGAACAGGTTGCCCAGGTGGGTGGTGGAAGCCTCATTCCTGGAGGGTTTTAAGGTCAGGCTGGATGTGACATTGGGCATCCTGGTCTCACAGAAAGTGTCTCTGCCCATGGCAGGGGGTTGGAATTAGATGATTCTTGAGGTCCTGACAATTCTGTAATTCTAAAATGAAATAGAATACCTCTATAAATAAATGGAGTACAAGAGATCAAATTGGTGCTAATGCTACCATTCATATTCTACTTCCTAGTCTGAAATTGAGGTTTGTAGTTATCAGGACAGAGGCCCTAAACATTTCTGACTTACTTCCAGAAGTATTGCAAAGCTGACCACATGATTCACTAGTAATTCATGTCTTCCAAAACACAATTTATGCTGTGATTTCAATCTCCTCTCAAAATGCCATAGTTTCATCTCTGTAAGTTAGTTGAATACACCTCAGGCATCCAGTTGCTTCCATTACAGAACCACTATATTGCACCATTTCTGGGTCTACGATAAGAATTTTTATCCTCCTTTCATCTTATTAGTAACCATTCAAATGGACACAATAGATAATGTCTTGCTACTCCAGCATTCATAGTTTTGTTTATATCTTGCTATGAAATTTATTCCCTGGTACTAGAAAGAAAAGGCATACAGCAAAAGAAGTACATGACCAACCATAATTGTTTCGGACATTAAATGCGTGAAAGACAGGAAATTAAATTCCCAGTGCTCAAGTTCAGTATGAACCCAATTCACCTGTGATCACGTATGGAAAAGTGATTTCTAGAGGACATCAATTTTACTTTATTATTTGTCCAATTGTAAGGAGAACTGATAAGGTGGTTTGACACTTCCCATTAGAAGAAGATGCTTTAGATTGCCAGTGACATCAAACTGGAATATCTGCTTCAGGATTATTTATTTTTCTTTTCATGAGTGCAAAGTACGTTTAGTTTATAAAAAAGAAGAGCAAGAAGTGAGTCCGTGGCAGCTTGTAAGTGCCTTCATGAAGAGAAAATATCAGATTCTGCTACTCTGCTGTGCTCTGATGAGACCTCACCTGGAGTATCATGTCCAGCTCTGGGGGCCTGAACACAAGAGAGACACGGACCTGCTTCAGTGGGTCCACAGCAAGGCCACAAAGATGATCAGAGGGCTGGAACACCTCTCTTATGAAGACAGGCTGAAAGAATGGGGGCTGTTCAGCCTTTAGAGGAGAAGGCTTCAAGGAGACCTTATATCTACATTTCAGTAACTGAAGGGGACCTACAGGAAAGCTGAGGAAGGGCTGTTTAGAAGGGCTTGTAGCAACAGAATGAGGGCCAATGACATAAAACTGGAACAGGGTAGATTTAGGTTGGACATCAGGAGGAAGTTCTCTACAATGAGAGTGGTGAAATACTGGAACAGGTTGCCCAGAGATGTGGTTGAGGCTCTGTCCATGGTGACATTCAAGCTGTGACTTGCTGTGTTCCTGGACAGCCTGCTCTAGTCGGAGGTGTCCCTGCTGACTGCAGAGGGGTTGGACAAGATGACCTTTGAGGGTCCCTTCCAACCTGATGCAATTTGAATCTGAGAAAATTAGTCATTGTATGTATAGAAAACACAATAAGTAGCACTAATTATCATAAATCATAGAATCCAACCTCCCTGCAGTGAGCATTGACATCCTCCACTGATACTTAGATTTCCCTAACTTTAGAAGGGAAACAAAATGACATAGATGGCCCTGTAAACTTTTCCATAGGTTGTGACAGTCCAAGTACCTTCCACTGTAAACAGTTTAGTAGGTCTACACACGGGCACTGGCATCTCTGATGTCAAAACATCCATATCTCACATTCATCCCCTCAACACATTGTAGGGATCTGTTACTTCGATATTGCTAGAATCATCTTGGTTCTGAGATTGTGCTCAGCTTTCTATGACTCCAGTCTTCAGAAAGGGTAAGAAGGAGGACTCAGGTAACTATAAACCAGTCAGCCTTACCTCCATCCCTGGAAAGGTGGTGGAGCAACTTAGCCTCAGCACTGTCCTTAGGCATATCAAGGACAAGAGGGTCATTAGGAGCAGTCGACATGGTTTTACCAAGGGGAAGTCACATTTGACCAACCTGATAGCCTTTTATGAGCACATAACTAGGTGGATAGATGATAGTAAAGTGGTGGATGTGGTTTATCTTGATTTCAGTAAAGCATTTGACACTGTCTCCCACAGCATCCTTGCAGCTAAGCTGAGGCAGTGTGGTCTGCATGATCAGGTGATGAGGTGGATTGAGAACTGGTTGATGGGAAGAAGTCAGAGAGTTGTGGTCAATGGGATGGAGTCTAGCTGGAGGCCTGTGCTTAGTGAAGTCCCTCAGGGGTCAGTACTGGGACCAGTGCTGTTCTATATATTCATCAGCAACCTGGATGAGGGAATAGAGAGCACTGTCAGCAAATTTGCTGGCGACACCAAACTGGGTGGAATGGCTGACACACCAGAGGGCTGTGCTGACATTCAGCAAGATTTAGGCTGGAGAGCTGGGCAGGGAGAAATTTAAGGAAGTTAAACAAGGGCAAGTGTAGAGACTTGCACCTGTGAAAGAGCAACCCCATGTATAGGTTGGGAACTAACCTGCTGGAGAGCAGTGAATGGGAGAAGGACCTGGAGGTCCTGGTAGATGGAAGGTTGACCATGAGCCAGCAATGCGCTCTGGTGGCCAAGGTGGCCAATGCCATTTTGGGGTGGATTAGAAGGTGTGTGGTCAGTAGGTCAAGAGAGGTTCTCCTCCCTCTCTACTCTGTCCTGGTGAGGCCACATCTGGAATACTGTGTCCAGTTCTGGCCCTCTCACTTTCTTGAAGGACCTCAGGGAACTGCCTGAGAGAGTCCAGTGCAAAGCCACAAAGATGATTAAAGGAGTGGAACATCTTCCTTATGAGACTGAGGGAGCTGGGGCTCTGTAGCTTGGAGGAGACTAAGCAGTGACCTCATTCATGTTTATGAATACGTAAAGAGTGAATGTAAAGAGGATGGAGCCAGGGTCTGCTTGGTGATGGCCAATGGCAGCACAAGGAGCACTGGTGGAAGTTGAGGCATAAGAAGTTCCATGGAAAGAGGAGGAAGAATTATTCCACTGTGAGGGTGACAGAACACTGAAACAGGGGGGCTGTGGAGTCTCCTTTCTGGAGATATTCAAGACCCACCTGGGTGAGTTCCTGTGTCACCTGATATAGGTGACCCTGCTTTGGCAGGGAGATTAGACTGAATGATATTTCAAAGTCCCTTCCAGCCCCTAACATTCTGTGATTCTGTGATTATTGTTCACTCCTAAGAATCACAGAATCACAGAATGTTAGAGATTGGAAGGGATCTCCAGAGTTCACCAGGTCTACCACCCCTGCCAAAGCAGGATCACCTAGGGCAGTCCACACAGGAACATGTCCCAGCTGGCTTTGAAAGTCTACAGAGAAGGGGACTTCCCAACTTCTCTGGTGAGCCAGTTCCAGAGCTCTGTGACCTTCACAATAAAGATGTTTCTCTTCATGTTGAGGTGGAAATCCTCATGTTCTAGCTTATATCCATTATTCCTTGTCCTATTACTGGGTGCCACTGAAAGGAGCCTGTCACTTTCCCCTTGACACCCACCCCTCAGTTATTTATAGATTAGTAATATCCCTTCTCAGTCTTGTTTTCTCCAGACTAAACAGACCTAGTTCTCTCAGTCTTTCTTCATAGGAGAGATGTTCAAGAAAGGCAGAGAACTGAGAAGACCAGTGAGAAATTATGCTCTCTGTGCTTGAGTTTTTCTGTTAACTGCATTTTTGTTTTTTTTCTCTTCATGGTGAAATTGCTTCAGCTCTCTTCTCAGTGCCTGCAAATTCTCAGCTATTTCCTGGAGATGTGCCTGGCATTTGAAAGCTCAGATTTTAATACTAAGACATTTGTTTCAGATAGTAAGATCCCGTATAAATCAACTATTCTACCTTCTAGGTGAACATAATGTTTCAACATGTCATGGAATGCAGCTTATTTTTACATCCACTTGAATCAAAAGCAAACAGCACAGTAATGGAAATTCTTTTTCAGGTGCCATGGAATTTGCCATACATCTGTTCACTCTTCCCAGTACTGTACTGAACTGGCTTAGCCCCAGGATCTGCTTATTTTTAATTATTTTTTTCAGGTGGTACACTGAATCAGCAACAATTCAGAACCCAGTGAACTTGTGGCACACGTGCAGTATCTCTAAGGAACAGATGAATAATCCTGAGGTAATATATACACACCAAGCACGCAAGGTACCTACAAGTTGAACTTGTGCAACAGCTGCTCTATAGACACCTCATAGAAGTGATACCATTGTGAGCAATACAATCAGAACTTCAAGACATCTGCATGTCTAACTGATTATCAAGTCCCTAAATATATTTTGCTTGAAATTGTTGAGGGGCTATGATAGAAGGGAAAGGGAAAACACACACATGAATGCTCACAGGGAGAGAGTAAAAAGCTATGAGACAGAAGTAACAGAATGAGAGGGAAAAAATGTGTCCATACAACCATTATATTTTTAGGGCCATTTCAGTGTCCAAGTCAAAGGCAGTCCCAGATAGATTTGGTATTTTGACTCTCACCTTAGTATTAGAGAATAACACAATATAGTCCATTGGCTGATATTCTAACATTACCTTTTAAGAGATGGTGCCTAGATCTTAATTTTAATTCACAGTGCATCAATAACAATGTTATAATCACCCCTTCCTTGGCAAATAAGCATTCTCTGAAGATGAGCTAAATGTTCATAGAAGTTGTATTTAAAGCAAAGTTTGCCTGTTCATCAAGGAGTAGTCAAATTATAGACTACCTGTTCTTTCTTTCAATCCCTGAAATTAATCATGGAATCATAGAATCAATCAGGGTTGGAAGGGACCACAAGGATCATATAGTACCAACCTCCCTGCCATGGGCAGGGACACCACACACTAGATCAGGCTGGCCACAGCCTCATCCAGCCTGGGCTTAAACACCTCCAGGGATGGAGCCTCAACCACCTCCCTGGACAACCCATTCCAGGGCTTCACCACTCTCATGGTAAAGAACCTCTTCCTCACTTCCAGCCTGAATCTCCCCACCTCCAGCTTCATTCCATTCCCCCTAGTCCTACCACTACATGATATCCTGGGAAGTCCCTCCCCAGCCTTCTTGTAGGCCCCTTTCAGATACTGGAAGGCCACAATGAGGTCACCTCAGAGCCTTCTCTTCTCCAGACTGAACAGCCCCAACTCTTTCAGTCTGTCCTCATAGGAGAGATGCTCCAACCCTCTGATCATCATCGTGGCCCTTCTCTGGACACCTTCCAGCATGTCCATATCCCTCTTGTAATAGGGGCTCCAGAACTGGACACAGTACTCCAGGTGGGGTCTCACCAGAGCTGAGTAGAGGGGGAGAATCACCTCCCTTGACCTGCTGGCCACACTTCTCTTGATGCAGGCCAGGATCTGATTGGCTTTCCAGGCTGCAAGTGCACCTTGAGAGCTCATGTTGAGCTTCTCGTCCACCAGCACCCCCACGTCTCTCTCCTCAGGGCTGCTCTCAAGCCAGTCACTGCCCAGCCTGTATTTGTGCCTGGGATTGCCTCGACCCAGATGCAGGACCCTGCCCTTGGTCTTGTTGAAGCTCATGAGGTTGGCTTGTGCCCACCTCTCCAGCCTGTCAAGGTCCCTCTGGATGGCATCCCTTCCCTCCAGTGTGTATGCTGTACCACACAGCTTGGTGTCATCATCAAACTTGCTGAGGGTGCACTTGATGCCACTGTCCATGTCACCGACAAAGATGTTGAACAAGACAGGTCCCAGGACTGATCCCTGAGGGACTCCGCTTACAATAATACAATACAATACACCAGGTTGGAAGAGACCTTCAAGATCATCGCGTCCAACCCATCAAACAATCCAACCCACCCAACAACTAGACCATACAGCCAAGCACCCCATCAAGTCTTCTCCTTATCACTGTCTTCGGCTTATCACTGGCCTCCACTGGGACATGGACCCGTTGACAGCCACTCTTTGGGTGTGGCCGTCAAGCTAGTTCTTTATCCATCTAGATTGTACAAAACAACATCTCTGCAATATGGATATAACAGCACAGCTGATGATAGCTTAGGAATCTCAAATATAGTCTACCAGATAGCACAAATCTGCATGCTGGCAAAATTATCAAAGTCTTCTCAAACTACATAGTCCTGGTTATTTCTCACTGTAGTACATGAAGAGCTGTGATCAGAAGAATCTTTGATAATGTTTGAAAAACGTCCAGCTGCTGGTGACATCACTTTGAAGACAAAATTTTCTGTAATACTTCCTTTCTGGTTTCCTGCTACCAAACTTTGTTTTATCTTTAAGAACAGCAAAAATGCTTCAATGGAACCAAAATAATTTCTCTTAACAAACTTGTCCTAGATTTCTGAGTATGGAATACCATGTTATCTCTCTTTCCTTTGTCATTTTAGGACTGTTTCTGAGGCTCAGAAATTAAGGGAAAGACTTGGGAGCCCCACAGGCCATCTTCCTACTCTGGATAGTGAGAGGACAGCAGAAGAATCAGAGAATAACAGAACAGTATGTTTTAAGGGACCTTTGGAAATCATCTAGTCCAAACTTCTTGCTAAACCTAGGTTTACCTAGAGCAGGTTGAACAGGATTGTGTCCAGCTGGGTTTTGACAATTTAACAGAGAAGACTCCATAACCTCTCTGGTCAGCCATAATCATATTCAATCACTATAATCAATACTGCTTTTTTAGTGAACCTATTTAACATCATTCAAGATCACGTAGTTAACAACAATGCTGTTAATCAAGATGATATCATTAACAACAATGCTATTTATCAATATATCAAAGGTAAGGAACATTTTTCTGTTCAATGTTGTCCATGATACATTAATACCTATATATATCTAATATTTATTTTTATGGAAGTTTTTCTCACCACGCCCTCTTAGCTTCCTTGTGTATCACAGTATCACAGTATCACTAAGGTTGGAAGAGACCTCGAAGATCATGGAGTCCAACCTGTCACTACAGACCTCATGACTAGACCATGGCACCAAGTGTCACGTCCAATCCCCTCTTGAACACCTCCAGGGACGGTGACTCCACCACCTCCCCAGGCAGCCCATTCCAATGATGAATGACTCTCTCAGTCAAGAACTTCCTCCTCACCTCGAGCCTAAACTTCCCCTGGTGCAGCTTGAGACTGTGTCCCCTTGTTCTGGTGCTGGTTGCTAGGGAGAAGAGGCCAACCCCTTCCTGGCTACAACCACCTTTCAGGTAGTTGTAGAAAGCAATGAGGTCTCCCCTGAGCCTCCTCTTCTCCAGGCTAAACAACCCCAGCTCCCTCAGCCTCTCCTCGTAGGGCTTGTGCTCAAGGCCTCTCACCAGCCTTGTTGCCCTTCTCTGCCCGCCTGCAAACATCTTTGTTGATATCTGGAAGTAGCAACCCAAACTACCCATCAGCTTCTTGCAATATTTTGCAATATTTTTCACATTTGTCTGGCTGGCTCAGCCATGGCTGGCTGCCTTTCAGAACTTCTCTCTGAGGAGCAGAGGTAGACTTGTCCAAGGCTGTGCTGCCTCCAACCAGACTTACAGCACTGTGGAGACAATGGCCCAGGCTATTTCTGGAGGTGGCTAGTGCCAAGTTTTTCTTAACAACTCTACTCCACAATGACAATGCAAATTACTGATGCTCTCATTTCCAGCCACTTGTTCTTCCTTTTTGTACCTCAAACTGATAATTATAGCAGGTTTGGAGCTTTTTCTTGCTTACTCCCTCATTTGCTGGAACAAGACTGTCAACAATCTGACCCTCTGATCTTTTGGCTGGTAATCACTATGACACTTTAGTTTGCTTTTGGACAGTGCTATCACACTGAAGGAACATTCTTCTTAAAGAGACTTGTAATTTTTCAGCTCTGCCTTATAAGAGGTTTGGAGGCTATGAAGTTTAAAAAGAGAAGCTAAGGTAAGTAATATTTCAAAAGTTCTGCATCCACTTTTATTAGAACTCTCAAGTAAACAAAATCACTAAGTGCATGCACAAAGACACACTAAAATGCATTATTTTAGAAGCTCAAGTCAGTTAGTGGCTTTGTTTCAATCATGCCCCCTGATGTTTCTAGTCTGCTTTCAGTAAAATAATATTGCACTTTGCATTCTGTTATATGTAATAACTATTCAGACTCAACATCTTTATTTTAAACAAACATTTGAGCATTCACAACATAAAACTCAGCTGGTACCACACAGACATCCAACAAAAGCCAATCAGCAATCAATTAAAAGCACAGAAGTTTTCAAAGGACTCTTCCTTTTGTTGCCATAATTCTGTATGGTGCAAAACAGAAGATAAATCCCTAGCAAAGACAAAATAAAACCTGCAACATTGTATTTGTGAAGCATGCATGAGGTAGTGTATCTGTTAAATAGCATCTGTATTTTTTACATTAATATGTCACAGAGTTTACAAAAAAGAGGAAAAGAAATCTCTAAGAACCAAGTACTATAATTTGATTCAAGTTAAGGAAAATACATTATTTTTACAGTATTTTTACTGTTTGTACTTAAGAGTTGACCATTTCCCTATCACAGAATCATAGAAATATTGAGGCTGGAAAAGACTTCTGAGATCAAGTCCAGCCTATGACCTAACACCACGACATCAGTTAAACCATGCCACATCCAATCTTTCCTTAAAGACCTCCAGCAATGGCAACTCCACCACCTCCCTGGGCAGTCCATTCCAGTGCCTAATCAGCCTTTCTGTGAGGAAGTGCTTCCTAATATCCAACCTAAACCTCCCCTGGTGCAGCTTCATACCATGCCCTCTTGTCCTGTCACTAGTTGCCTGGGAGATGAGCCTGACCCCCACCTGACTGCAACTTCCTTTTAGGTAATAGTATAGAGTGATAAAGTCCCCTATAAATCTCCTCTTCTCCAGGCTGAACAACCCCCAGCTCCCTCAGCCTCTTCTCATCAGACTTTTCCTCCAGCCCCCTCATCAGTTTTGTCACTCTCCTCTGGAACCACTCCAGCACCTCACTATCCTTCCTGAAGTGGGGGGCTCAGAACTGCAGACAGTACTTGTGAGGCCTCACCAGTGCTGAGTACAGGAGCAGAATTACATCCCTGCTCCTTCTGGCCATGCTATTCCTGATACAGGTCAAGATGACACTGGCCTTCTGTGCCACCTGGGCAGATTGCTGGCTCATGTTCAACCAGCTGTCAACCGCCAATCCCAGGTCCCTCTTAGCTGGGCTGTTTTCCAGCCACTCATCCCCCAGTCTGTACCATTGTGTGGGATTATTGTGTCTAACCACGTATGTAATATCAAGAGTTGTCCCTCCTCTTAACAATGAGGAAGAAGTCTGTTACCTAATATCCTCTGCATTATTGCATGAAACAATAAAGACATGAAATAATACAAATTTAATACTATTAGTGAAAATTCTGAAGAGGAAAGTAATGTTAAACATAGAAAACTGGTTATGTTTGGTTGAGATAGCCCCCACAGTCTTAGGTGTTTCATTCCTACTGTTAGCAGACAAGGAAGAATGTATAATTTTTAAAACACTGAGAATTGATTCTTCTCCTCAATGACCAAGCAGTCATAATTGAATGCCTACAAATTAACTTCAATTTAACATACAATTTCAGGCAAATAAAGGAAACTGAGATTCTGAATCTGTGATCTTCAAGAAATGACAAAGACTGCAGATTAATTGACAGATATAGCTCATCTTAAATCTAATTAATCTCTTTCTTAATTCTTCACTAAAGAATCTCTTTAAACAGAGAATAAAATAATAAGATAGTAGAAACCCTTAAATAAGAACATGTAGTTGCTCAGGATAAAAAACAGCTTTATATAGAGAATTTCCCCCCACCCCCCACCCCTTTCCTCATAGAAAGTGTATTCTTTAACACTTTTTTTTTTTTCTTTGTTTGGTTTGGTTTGGTTTGGATTTTCAGCTGGTTGTGCGGTTTGGTTTTTATTTGTTTGGTTTGTTGGTGGTGTTAGGAATTTTTGTCGTTGTTTTGGGTCGGGTTTTTTTTTGGTTGGTTGGTTGATTTGTTGTTTTTTTTTTTTTAAAGGAAAGGATGTGTTGATTTTTTTTCATAGTATGAAATCACAACGTGCATTTTGAATATCCTTGGCTGTTTCTGTTTTTAAAAACTTCCTAATAATGTAGAAGTTTCTACACAGTTTTTATGGATTTTGGTTGGGAATAATAAATAGGTCACACAGAGATTTGCTTCAGTAAAAGGTAAGTTCTGTAATCACCACTTCCCCCAACCCCTGCAAAACGTTTCTAAAGCAAGAATTTTTATTTAGTCCCAGGATCCTGTTGTGTTTTATTTCATCAGACTTCCATTTACAATGACTGACAATGTCACATTGACTTTCCTTGTCTCTTACCTTCCTGTGGCTCTACCGTGGGATAAAGAAACCCTTTATTATTAATAGGCTATTTTGAAATCCTCTGCACATGTATCCTGGAATCACACAAAGTCAATATTCAATGATATATGCTGCCCTATCTGTCATTTCCATCACAAACTGTACACTCCCTCCAGTAGTTATTGCAATTGTGAATGAATCATGCCACTTTGATAGTAATAAGGCTTACAATGCATGTAAAATAAGTGGGAATTTCCTCTGAATTTTAATGACTGGTGCATTTGAACTGACTGTCATTGGGATGCGTTGCTGGCTTTGTGGTAGTAAAAGAGTTATCAGTAGGCATACATGGAGTTGTAATTTTTAAAAGTTTAAGGTAACCAGAAACAGATTAATGCTTAAAAAAAAAATAATCAAGTTGTCAGATTGATAAAGTGATAAATAAGCATATTCTGGGGGTTGATCTCTTCCCCCTGGCAACCAGTGGCAGAACAAGGGGACACAGCCTCAAGAAGCACTGGGGGAAGTTTAGGCTCAAGGTGAGGAGAGAGTTCTTCACAGAAAGAGTAATTTGCCATTGGAATGTGCTGCCCAGGTTGATGCTCAGTTGATGAGCATCCCTAGAAGGGTGAAAATAGGAGATATTCAACAGCAGGAAAGAAAGAGCAGGAGGAAAAAAAAAAAAAATAGAGGAATGTATTCATTACAGAGCACAGCTGAACAGGCTTTTCAACATGCAATAAGCTTACCTACAAATATGTTTAAATAATGTCTGGGTTTACAGTATAAAAGGAGCTCTAATTTTACTCCATCCAGTGGGAATGCTTAATACTCTGAAGTATACTCTGGAAAGGAGAACAGATATCAACAGTCATTCTGTAGAAAGAAAATGTGCAAATTCATTCAAACTGGTAATCAGCGATGCCAGCAATATGTGACCATTACTTATGTGCTGTACTATTATTATCTCTTATCTCTTATTCATAGTTCTTTTACTGCCTTTCTTTTTTTTTTTTTTTGCTAAAATATATCAGACCAAGGAATTTGAGAATGGTAAGAAAAGGCTGTTACCAGAGACAGACTGTTGTCTTATGGGGTTTTATTGTATTATAGCATTTATAATGCATTTATTACATTATAGCTATTTTTTATTGCGATATCGCAACTTTTTTTTTCACTTACTTTAATGGTTTGCAAACTAGGTGACATTTAGGATCACTGATCCATGAGAAAATTCCTTTCTAAATGAAATAGATTTGCTTCAGTTTTAAAGCTTCTTCTCTTCTTTCTTAGATTCTCTTTGTCCTACTGTCCTGATCCCCTGAATACTTAAGCAGCTGTGGCTAATAATTGCTAGTGAAAATCTTCTTTGTCAAAAGAATCAGATTTTTAGCACTGAAGACTGATTCTGGCAGCTCCTGTGCTGTAAAATGGACAAAATGAAGGAAATATTTATACTTGCATGCACCCATTAAAATCACGGCATTATCTGAACCTGAAGGCAAAACTGAGATTCTTCAGTCGGAAGAGAATTCTTAAGATGTAGTTTATTTAAAGACACAATTTCCAAATGAGAGAATAATTTTTGTTTCTTTAAAGTAGCTCTTTCTTTTCCAGGATTGATTTCAGTATAATTGTTTCATTCCCTCCAGCTAGCAAAATCTTCAATAATGCTGAATTTCAAAACAGGTAAAGCTTCTTTAGTACTAAAATGAGCTAAATGAGCTGAAATGAACTAAAATGTTGCTAAGCTTTGTTCTTTGACTCAAAACAGGCTCCACTTACCTGTCATTATTTCTGAGGCATTTCTACAGTGTGTATATTCAGCCTGATTCCTGAAGCTTTAATTTACAATGATCTATTTAAACACCTTTTTTCCCCCTCATGTTTTGTCAAATAGAATCTTTTTTTTTCTATGGACTTCTAAGCCACTGTTGTAAAGAAGTCTTCAAAATGCTTCTGCCTATGATTGGTGTCGTGTATTTAATACTTAAGCAATCTGTTAATCCCATCTGAACGCCTTGCATTCAAGGAGGAAGCTCCAAGATTTATCCTTAAAAAAATAAAACTTCAACAAAACCACCCAAGAACCACCCAAAAATGTCAACGTTTTTATTTTGCAGACTGTGTGTTTATGAGAACAATAATAGAAGCTGTAATACTGAAATGTTCATAAACAACTGCATTTGGAGATATACTAGAAGCATTTTCTTCTCTATCAGTTTTGTTTGAGCTAGCCAGACTAAAACATCACTATTTCAGCTTCAACTGAGAAAATTTGCTTTATTTTAACTAAATATCATATTTCCTACTATTGTTATTTTACACCAAGTCTGCTAGGCAGAATACTGGAAATGTAAAAGAACTCACCCAAGAAAAAGAGTGGTTTTACTAAAGCTTGTAGAGATTTTATAACTGACAAGAGAAGGCTTTCCTTTATTTATTTTCACTATTCTCCTCTCCACTAAAACTAATCATAGTTTCAAGACATAGTGAAGTAATTAGCATAGGCTATTAAAAAAAAAAAAAAAAGAGCACCAAATATGTTTATCTATGGAAAAAATGGAGACTTAAATTCTTTGTTCTACTGTATCATTTTAATTTTTCCTTTTTTTACCATTTCAGCCAGTGATTATATTTCACTTTATATTTATGGCTTTTAACAGTTTCTTACAATATGTTAAACTCATTTGACACTTCTGGTTAAGAAGGAAAGGAGGGGAAAAAAACAGATAATTTTTACCTTACTAAGTGACACACTTCAGTGGCTTATTTCAGTGACAATTGCATCTCTCCTATGAGGACAGGATGAGAGAGTTGGGGTTGTTCAGTTTGGAGAGGGCTCCAAGGAGCCCTTATTGTGGCCTGCCAATATCTGAAGGGGGCTGCAAGAAAACTGGTGAGGGACTTTTTAGGGTGTCAGGTAGTGATAGGGCTAGGGGGAATTGATCCAAGCTAGAGGAGGGTACATTTAGATTAGGTGTTAGGAATAAATTCTTCACCATAAGAATGGTGAGGCACTGGAATAAGAGTGCCCAGGGAGGTGGTGGAAGCCTCATCCCCGAATGTTTTCAAGGCCAGGCTGGATGTGGCTCTGGGCAACCTGATCTAGTGTGAGGTGTCCCTCACAGTGGGGTTGGAACTAGATGATCCTTGAGGTCCCTTCCAACCCTGACAATTCTATGATTCTGTAACAGAAAATTAATCACCCCCCAAAAAAGAAACCTAAGTGAATATTTTAGGATGCAGCCCTGCACTTACTTCACTGTAAGGCATGTACTGCTAGACAGAAAATTTTTCTCTCAAATCTGAATACTTTATCAGTTCTGATGATTTTTACCAAGAGAAAGGGACCTTAAACTGAACAACTTTATACATTAATGCAGAGTTAAATCAATTTAGAAGCTGGTTTGAAAGGGTGGGTCGCACTAGATTACTCTTCAGTTCACTGAATGCTTATTATGTCAGCTTTTTCTGAAAGATGTACTGGTGTTTTTCTTTGATTTAAATGTTCAACATTTTTGAGGCTTCTGACACTACATATCTACACTTTATCCAATTGAGAAAATTACATGAATGATTATGTTTTGGAAGGGTCTCATCAGAGAGTGAAATGCTTCCTAAGAACACACTACTGATGGGAAAAGACAGAGGTAGAATGGTACAGATCCACAATTATGATTTTGAAAACATGATTTTGTTATACCTGTCAATGCTGGCAGCAATGTTACCCATATTTCTTAAAATAAGCTTAAAAGGGTGATATTACAAACATTTATCTTTTCCATAGACAGCTCTGGACTGATGGTAGAAGGGAATCAGAATATGGAAGGAGCTGACAGAAAAAAATAGCTGGTATGTTTTCTTAAAATAAGACAATTGCAAACAGTGACAAGGAATGAATTAGATCATTCCCTTTTTGTGTTGTCCTAATTGATGGTACGGTATAGATAAAACATCTTTTTAACATGACCCTTGACTAGATGAGTTTATGAAAACTTCAGTAGAATGCACTAAGTTTCTCTGTTCAGGGAAGCAAATAACCTGCAGAACATTATGACTTTCACTCACTGCCAAGTTGGGTTGTCTTTGAACGCCATATTCCATTAATCCCTCCCTAAGCAGCCCATCTGCAATGTCAGCACTCCCCCGTCAGCTTGAAAGAAACTAAAGGCAATGGAATGCACAATGATTTGTTAAATATGTCCCATAAGTAGGTATTACTGTGCCATCATCGTGCATGTACTCCCCATTACTCATGCAGCATGTTTATAAATTACATTGTCATCATGAACCTCTTTCATGCACTTTGTTTGTCCTTGCTGTCTTAAAACACACAGCAGTTATCAGTCAAAGCTGTAGGAAACATCCTACAAGGTCATTCAGTGCAAAACAGATGTGCATATAATTTATGGTGATAAACTTGTGTTGTGCTTTATTAGACTAAATATTAGATAATAAATTAAAGGAAATATTATCTTGCAGAGGGTTAATCAACCTGACTGCATTCTGTGTAATTTATTTCACTATTTGGGATTTAGAATGCTTTGTTTAGTAAGCTGTTCTTTTCATACACACACACACAAAATTAGTGCAGCTGCAACAACATTTCACAACTCTATACCTAGATATAGCTGTAATGAAAGGCAAGCGTTACAGTAACTATGATTATTCATGAGGACATTAACAGAAGCAATTTGCTGATGATCTTTCAAGTGCAGTGTTTTAAAAGCAAATGTTCACTACCACTTCTTGCCCTGAGTTTCATGGAAAATATAATACAATACAATACAATAAACCAGGATGGAAGAGACCTTCAAGATCATCACGTCCAACCCATCAAACAACTAGATCATGTCACCGAGCACCCCATTACGTCTCCTCCTGAACACCTCCAATGATGGTGACTCCACCACCTCCCCGGGCAGCCCATTCCAATGGGGAATCACTCTCTCTGTATAGAACTTCCTCCTAATGTCCAGTCCAAACCTGCCCTGGTGCAGCTTGAGACTGTGTCCTCTTGTTCTGGTGGTGGCTGCCTGGGAGAAGAGACCAACCTCTGCCTGGCTACAACCTCCCTTCAGGTAGTTGTAGAGAGCAATAAGGTCACCCCTCAGTCTCCTCTTCTCCAGGCTAAGCAACCCCAGCTCCCTCAGTCTCTCTTCATAGGGCTTGTGTTCCAAACCCCTCACCAACCTTGTTGCCCTTCTCTGGACATGCTCCAGCAAATCAACATCCTTCCTAAACTGAGGAGCCCAGAACTGGACACAGTACTCAAGGTGTGGCCTAACCAGTGCAGTGTACAGGGGCAGAATGGCCCCCTGCTCCTGCTGGCCACACTGTTCCTGATGCAGGCCAGGATGCCATTGGCCCTCTTGGCTGCCTGGGCACACTGCAGGCTCATGTTCAGCCTCCCAACTACCAGCACCTCCAGGTCCCTCTCTGCCTGGCTGCTCTCCTGCCACCAGCAAAAGCAAGAAAAAAATTCAGAAGATATTTTAACCTTTAGATTGTAATACTTTCTTGAGTCTTCCTCTGAAAGAAACCCCCTCAAAGAGTTGTATTATGAAAAAAAAACCACACTTATTTCCATTAATGCTTTATAAAGATATTTTCTCATCCAACCTAAAATAGACTCAATCCCATCAATTTCTGAAATGTAATTTGTTCTGTTAAATCTCGGGTGTCAATGTTTCCCTAAATATGGCTGAGATATGAAGCTTCTTATGTCTCTAAGAAAATATTCTTGTGGCACTTTTTGTGTTTTTTCAGAATCAGTAAGACACCGGTGGGCTTTTTTGGCAAGGTTTCTTTCGTTGTTTTTTGGGGGCTTGTTTTTGTTTTTGTTGTTGCTGGCTTGGTTTCCTTTGGTTTCAGTATTTTTGGTTGATTGGTTGCTTTGGTTTATTTTGTATTTTTGCTGTTTGCTCTGTGATGGGTTGGGATTTTTGGTGCTCTTTTTGTTTGTTTGATCTTTCGTTGTGGTTGTTAGTTTTGGTTTTGTTTTGAAAGTGATCTTGATTTATATTCTAGTGTTCGATAATGCTTTAGTCAAGTAGAGGAAGGATAGACTTAGGGTTGATGTTCCATCAGTCACTCTTGTTTAAAGAGAAGAACAATTGATGTGAAGCCACCACAGGACCCAATTAAGAATCTCTCAGTATAAAACACCCCAATGTTGCAGCATAGTACCAGTAGCTACAATAAATCAAAACTCTCACTTTCTGTATATGGAGAAGCAAATTCAAGCTGTGAGTACATGACAATGGAAGATCAGATTTATTACATGTTTGCACCTCTTACGTGAGCCTTCAAAGTCCTTCACCATACACATAGAAACCTGGTACAGACGACAAGGCCTTCATATAGAACAAAAGGGTAGAAAAGTAGAGATGACATTGTAAGGGGAGCATGCAGACATGTAGCATCTCCTACTCGTCCATAGAGACACACATCCACTTTCAGTCAGTTGTAAGCTATGCTGTATATGGTACACATCAACACTATTAGGAATAATTTATTTTCACCTCTGTCTTGTCTAAAATGCCTAGAAGAATCTTCTCCAGAAGTATAAAACATTTGTTTTTCATGATGGATTGTGACTGGGCATGTTCAAAATGCTGTCAAGAAGCTACAAAGAATGATATTCATTGACCTGCCAACTTTCATTCATTTTCAATGGCTCTCTATTTTACTGACAATTTTGGATCATTTGGAGCAATTTGGGGATGTACAAAGTGATTCATAATAATTTCAGAGGCTCCCTTAAGAACTAGCATCTTTAGAATGTTATCAGGACTACTCTTGCTGAAGGCACAGCTTAATGTCTCATAAATTGTTTCTGTTTTCCAATGATATGTTGACTAATTTTCCAGTAGACCCTTTATCTATTGTATCCTGCACAGGTGACAGGAAAGATGAAGAATACAAGCACAGACACAGAGCAAAAACAAGTAATGTCTTAAAAAGGTAATTCAATATACATACTGTGAAAGTGTACCAAACCCCAGAGATTTTCCCCAGCAATGCCAGGGAAGAATCAGTTTTCTTATCCCACCATAGCTTTTGAGATCATTATAAGATGTAGATGTCTTTCTGATGATTTTTCACTGTTTTCTATTAAAAGAAAAAAAAAAAGTATTAATCATATTTTCCTACATTGTGTTGTGTATAGATGATTATTTTCCTCTTTCTTTCAGAAAGTTAACTTATTTTTGTCTCTTAAAACAAAACAAAGCACAAACAAATGTAGTGTTGCCTTGATTTCAGTTTAATGTTTTTGACTCTACTGATGATCCTACTTTTTAGCTCAGTCTCTTCTGAAGTTAATGGCATGTTTTGGCAAAGGAACCAAATAAGCTCTAACTCATCTGCTTGTCTGCATATCCAAAGTCCAGTATGGAAGCTACACTTTGCTTTGCCCAGCTCTTCTTTTTCCCTGTGAGCATGCAGAAACCAAAACTGAAAATATCACAGAATCACAGAATGAATAGTGCAACTTTGTCTTAAAGTATGCTGTTAAGATCCTTTATCATTTATGATTATGAGAATAATGAAATACACAACTATAAAATAATAATACAATACACCAGGTTGGAAGAGACCTTCAAGATCATCGCGTCCAACCCATCAAACAATCCAACCCACCCAACAACTAGACCATACAGCCAAGCACCCCATCAAGTCTTCTCCTGAACACCTCCAGTGAAGGTGACTCCACCACCTCCATGGGCAGCCGATTCCAATGGCCAATCACTCTCTCCGTGTAGAACTTCTTCCTAACATCCAGCCTAAACCTGCCCTGGCGCAGCCTGAGACTGTGTCCTCTTGTTCTGGTGCTGGCTGCCTGGGAGAAGAGGCCAACCTCTGCCTGGCTACAACCTCCCTTCAGGTAGTTGTAGAGAGCAATAAGGTCACCCCTCAGTCTCCTTTTCTCCAGGCTAAGCAACCCCAGCTCCCTCAGCCTTTCCTCATAGGGCTTGTGTTCCAAACCCCTCACCAGCTTTGTTGCCCTTCTCTGGACACGTTCCAGCAAGTCAACATCCTTCCTAAACTGAGGGGCCCAGAACTGGACACAGTACTCAAGGTGTGGCCTAACCAGTGCAGTGTACAGGGGGAGAATGACCTCCCTGCTCCTGCTGGCCGCACTGTTCCTGATGCAAGCCAGGATGCCATTGGCCTTCTTGGCTGCCTGGGCACACTGCAGGCTCATGTTCAGCCTACAATCAACCAGTACCCCCAGGTCCCTCTCTGCCTGCCCACTCTCCAGCCACTCTGACCCCAGCCTGTAGCACTGCCTGGGGTTGTTGTGGCCAATGTGCAGAATCCGGCACTTGGATGTGTTAAATCTCATGCCATTGGACTCTGCCCATCTGTCCAGCCTGTCGAGGTCCCTCTGCAAAGCCTCTCTGCCCTCCAGCAAATCAACTGCTGCCCCCAGTTTGGTGTCATCTGCAAATTTACTGATGATGGACTCAATGCCCTCATCCAGATCATCAATAAAGATGTTGAAGAGCATGGGGCCCAGCACTGATCTCTGGGGCACACCACTAGTGACAGGCCGCCAGCTGGATGTGGCACCATTCACCATTACTCTCTGGGTTCGGCCCTCCAGCCAGTTCCTAACCCAACACAGTGTGATCCTGTCCAAGCCATGGGCTGCCAGCTTGGCCAGGAGTTTGCTGTGGGGGACGGTGTCAAAGGCCTTGCTGAGGTCCAGGTAGACCACATCCACAGGCCTCCCCACATCCACCAGGCGGGTCACCTGATCATAGAAGGAGATCAGGTTGGTCAGGCAGGACCTGCCCCTCCTAAATCCATGCTGGCTAGGCCTGAGCCCCTGGCCATCCTGTAAGTGCTGTGTGATCGCACTCGAGATGACCCGTTCCATAATCTTGCCTGGCACTGAGGTCAGGCTGACAGGCCTATAATTCCCTGGCTCATCCAACCGGCCCTTCTTGTGGATGGGCACCACGTTAGCCAGCTTCCAGTCTTCTGGGACCTCTCCAGTGAGCCAGGACTGCTGAAAAATGATGGAAAGTGGCTTGGACAGCTCATCTGTCAGCAATCTCAGCACCCTAGGATGGATCCCATCCGGTCCCATGGCCTTGTGGGGGTCCAAGCGGCTCAGTAGATCTCTAACTTCCTCTTGGAGCAGTGGGAAACTATGCAGCTCTCTGGCTCCTTCTGCCAGCTCTGCAGGCCAGCTGTCTGGAAGACGTTCTGCCCTGCTAGTGAAGACTGAGGCAAAGAAGGTGTTAAGTACCTCTGCCTTTTCCTCATTCTTTGTTACAACGTTCCCCTCCGTGTCAACCAAGGAGTGGAGGTTGTCCTTGCCCTTCTTCTTGCTATTGATGTATTTATAGAAGGACTTTTTGTTGTCCTTCACAGCAGAGGCCAGTCTAAGTTCTAAATGGGCTTTTGCCTCCCTAATTTTCTTCCTACACAACCTAGCAACATCCCTAAACATTCTGTAGGTTGCCTCCCCTTTCTTCCAAAGATGATACACCCTCTTTTTTTCCCTAAGTTCTATTAAAAGTTCATTGCCCATCCAGGCTGGCCGTCTGCCCCGGCGGCTCATCTTCCGGCACACCGGCACAGCCTGTTCTTGCACCTTCAATAGTTCTTCCTTGAAGTAGGCCCAGCTCTCCTGGACCCCTTTGTTTTTGAGGGCTGATTCCCAAGGAACCTTCTGAATTAGTTCCTTGAGTAGCCTGAAGTCTGCCCTCCTGAAGTCCAGAGTGGAGGTCTTCTTGCTCCCCCTCTTGGCTTGGCTGCATACTGAAAACTCTATTATGTCGTGGTCACTGGTGCCTAAACACCCTCCGACCACCACATCACCCACCAGCCCTTCCCTGTTGGTGAAGAGGAGGTCAAGCATAGCCTTACCCCTGGTAGGCTCACGCAGCACCTGGGATAAGAAGCTGTCCTCCATGCACTCTAAGAACCTCCTAGACTGCCTCCTCTCTGCTGTGTTGAGATCCCAACAGATATCAGGCAGGTTGAAGTCACCCATGAGAATGAGGTCAGGTGATCTTGAGACAGCCTTAAGCTGCCTATAGAATGCCTCATCGACATCCTCCTCCTGGTTGGGTGGTCTATAACAGACGCCAACCAGGATGTCTGCCCTGTTGGTCTTCCCTCTAATTCTCACCCACAAGCACTCAACTAGACCCCTTATATCATGCCATATACAGCATGAAAGTATTGACCAGGCCACAAAGAGTAAAATTTGTAGTACCTGAAAAAGTCCCATCAACTGATCTTAAATAATAATACAGACTTTCATATGACTTAAATTACTGGTCATTGCAATGCAAAAGTAACCACTGCTGCTTGGTTTGGTTTGGCTTTGGTTTGTGTTTTTGTTTGTCTTCTAATGAATTATGGCAAACATTGAATACAAAACCATGAAGCAGTTTTTGAAGCATCTGTACTGGTTTCTTATGGTCAGGATGGAGGTAATTTTCTTCATAGTAGCTGCTCTGGGGCTAAGGTTTTGGATTTGTGCTGAAAACAGAATTGATAGTTCAGGAATATTTTTAGTTATTGCTGAGCAGTGCTTACACAGAGTCAAGGCCTTTTCTGCTTCTCACACCACCCCACCCGCAAGCAGTAGGCTGAGAGTGCACAAGTATTTCAGAGACACAGCTGGGACAGCTGATTCCAAAAGACTGAAGGGATGTCTCATACTGTATGGCATCATGCTGACCACAAAAAGATGGAGGAAGAAGAATGAAGAGGAGGGATTATTGGAGGGATGATATTTGATTAAACCACAACAGCATCCTGAAACAGCATTTTACCATGAGTGAGGAACATCTGGGATTAGGACCATAACAGTAACTATTACCAACCTTCTATTGCTATTTTTCTATGATTAAAAAATACCATAACATGAGTTACTATAAGCTCTGAGGTATTACAAGGCTTTTTTGGGGAAAAGATATACTTCTTTTTCTCAGTTGTGGCTGAAGAATATAAAATTTATCAGTCTGAAGTATCATGCTTTTACTTTTCTCTATGCTTTGTCATATATTCATTATTTTGCCTTCTACTCAGTGATATAAGATTAAATCATCAACCATCACATTCAAAAGCAACAAGGCTCAATATGCTAATTCCTGGATACTACTAAACTTTGAAAAACAGGAGACATTAATGTAAGCTGCTTTTGATGTTGATGTAAGAAATGTTAGACTTGAAAAATGCTTATGAAACTGATTCATTATGTCTCAGATGAACATATATGTGGTCAAGGAGTAAGACTTGAAGGGAGATAGGGTATTCTCTGTCTGTTGTTCTACTGAATAGCTGTGATTAAACTGTGTGAACTGACTGAAATATCTGTATTACTTAATATCCACCTAAAAGAAGATGAGCACATAGTTTCTAAAGTCTTATTTCAGTTTTTAATTATAACCTATTGCTCTTTTGGGACAAAAAGTATAAAGCACCATAAGCAAACACCCTAGAATATTCTGTAATGTTTTAAATGACTTACAAACACCAGCTGTTCTGTTGAGACCTCACCTGGAGTACTCCATCCAGCTCTGGAGCCCTCAATATAGGAAGGACATGGAGCTGATGGAACAGGTCCAGAGGAGGTTGCTTCAGGAGACTGAAGCAACTCTGTTATGAGGACAGGCTGAGGGAGCTGGGGTTGTTCAGCCTGGAAAAGAGGAGGCTCTGGGAAGACCTAATAGCAACCTTCAAGTACTTGAAGAGGGCATGCAAGAAGGATGGAAAGAGACTGTTTACAAAGGCCTGCAGTGATAGGATGAGAGGCAATGGTTTCAAATTAGAGAAGAACAGACTTAGAGTAGATGTTAGGGAGAGGTTCTTTATCATGAGGGTAGTGGAACACTGAAACAGGTTGCTTAGGGAGGGAGTTGAAGCCCCATTCCTGGAGATATTCAAGGTGTGGCTCAACAGGCCTTGGAGAAACCTGATCCAGCTGAGGATGCCCTTGCTTACTGCAGAGGGGGTTGGACTAAATGACCTTTGGAGGTCCCTGCTAACCTAGATTATTCCATGATTCTATGATTCTGTTGCTGGGGAAGTTTCCTTTATTCTATGTTAAGTGAGATAAAATACTTGCTAAAAATGCAATCATAAATCAATTCTGTTCTGTTTATTTTTTCTGAGTTTTCTGTAAGCAGAGCATCCCATATGATCAATAGACAGGAATACTAAGGGGATGTAACTTTGCATTACAGAGTGGCAGCAGGGTCTAATTGTTAACTGGCACTGTTGCTCTGTGGGACTAGCTGGTACTGTGGGTTTTAATAATTTGTAATTAAATGTGACATTAATATGCAGGTCATGTAAGTCAGTCACCACTGTCCTTATGCTTCGCTTTTGGTTTAAGTTTTTTAAGCCTCTTGAGAGAACAGATTTTACTTATGAAGAAACTTCACCAACATTAGCTGTAGTCCTTAAATTAAGTAGATATATCCTTTACTGCCTTAAAACCCTCTCAGGCTCTGAGCCTTTAAGTACACAAAATAATCCAAAATGTATCTGACAGATGACAAAGGTGTAAGAAAACTTTAATTTGTTTTTTATTGCATGAACCAAAGATTCAGGGGGTTTGATGTTTTCCAAGAATGAGATTTGTTCTTAAATGATGCTTCATCACAGACAATGAAATATATTCATTTCCTGTGTATAGAAAACAGGGGCTGCCATCACAGAGACACAAAATTATTCTCAGAAAGAGAGATTTCATTCTTTTGCTTCTTTCTTAGAAATGTTGCTTCTGTCTTTTGTCATAAAATGCTCTTATGTGTTCCCAGCTTATAGCTCTCTGGTCCTCTCACACTTCATTCATGTCCAAAAAGAGGTGGAACAGAGTTTTGGGATCCAGAAAATATAGTCCAAAATATTTCTTTCACAAGGCAGGCTAACAGGATGAAGATATAAAGGCAGTTAATATGTAGCATAAGATCATTATGGAGAGCTGTATTAGCATTCACAAGGCAAATTCAACAACTGTAGTTATTTACAGGTAACTGATGCATAAAAAAATAAAATTTATGCTCATTAAACGTAGAGAAGCCTATGCAGCATCATGCAGCACAAACTATTCCTGTGGAAATTGATAGGCATGTCAGGTACAGAAGCAACACAGTGCATTAATTAGTCCAGACTGGGTTACAATCATGCAGCTATAGGACAGAAGTTAAACTTGTTTATCATTAGCCTAAGAATTAATCCAATTTTCACAGTGTGTGGATCCTGTGAATGTATCTCTCTGGGTCATCAATGAAGGATGGCAGATGAATCATTTTAGTTAAGAACTAAGCATATATTATTTGTCAGTCTAAAATTAACTTTCAAATACTTGGCATAATTTCCTCTGAACTTCTTATCACAAAGATAAAGTTCTGTATTTCTTACATAATTCAGTGGATAATTTTCTCTCCATGACTGTGGATTGCTAGAAATAACGGAACAAAAGTTACACCTGGGAAGATTCTAATTGGACACAAAAACATTTTTTTTAAATTATTTTTTCTTTTTTTCCCCCACAATGAGAAAAATCAGACATTGGATGAATCTGCCTAGGGAAGTGGTGTATTCAAACACTGGGAGATCTTTTGAGATTCAACTGGACAGGATGCCAGGCCATTTTGCCAAGAAAAGTTGGAACTGGATCATCCTTGAGGTCCCTTCCACCCTAGTTTTCTATGATTCTGTAAAATAAATCACACTCATTATGTTTGCATAGGGTCGTAGCTTTAACTTCTTAGAGTACTGTTTTCCTTTTACCATAGAGCAATGAAAATTCTTTTATCAGAAAAGGAATAACTAATAAGCATACCAAAATTCTACCAGCTCCTAGCTTGTCATTTGCTAATAACCATCAGAAAATATCAAAAGTTACACCATTGTTTTCTCTGAAGAACTAGAAAGACAGTTCTATACTAAACTCTCCTACTGCTCACTTTACACAAGACTGCTGTTCAAAGCTTATCCAGCCAGCAAATTATCCCTTTGTGACTTAGTGATGGGCTTCTGTTGCTGCTTCTCTTTGATTTTCATACCATTAGGGTTTTAGTCCTCTCCAAGGTATCCCAAAGTTCAAACTAAACTCAAAGCCTTGTGGTCCTTGCTTCCAGATGTGAGATATTTCACTTCTACAGCTCATTAGTCTCTGGCAGTTAGAAAAGAAATAATGGCATGGAATGGAATTTAGGCCTCTGTCCTGCCATATATTCCAGTCCAACTCTCTTTAGGCAGCTGAGGTCCACATCTATATAACCTCTGCTTTCCATTTTTGCCTCCTTTTAATCACATCTCAGAATTCTGTAATGTTATGGACTTTGAATATTCTTGTAGGCCTTTTTCCAAAATGCAGCTGACAACTGTGGCCAAGGCAGTTGTCACTCTTTCCATTTCAGTCCATATCAGACATTTTTGTTCATACCCTTACAAATGGACCTAATTATAACTTTCTTTTACTGCTGTATACAGAGGTCTATATAACTCTCAGAACAGAACCATAAATTAGCACTATTCATAGAATCATAGACTCATAGAATCAATAGGGTTGGAAAAGAACTCAAAGATCGTCAAGTGCAACCTTTCACCCAAGACCTTATGACTACTAGACCATGGCACCAAGTGCCACATCCAATTCCCTCTTGAACACCTCCAGGGACGGTGACTCCACCCCCTCCCTGGGCAGCACATTCCAATGCCTAACAACTCTGTGAAGAGCTTCCTCCTCACCTTGAGTCTAAACTTCCCCTGGTGCAGCTTGAGACTGTGTCCTCTTGTTCTGGTGCTGGTTGTTAGAGAGAAGAGACCAACCTCTTCCTGGCTACAACCACCCTTCAGGTAGTTGTAGACAGCAATGAGGTCTCCCCTGAGCCTCCTCTTCTCCAGTCTAAACAATCCCAGCTTCCTCAGCCTCTCCTTGTAGGGCTTGTGAACGAGGACTCTCCCCAGCCTCATTGCCCTTCTCTGGACACGTTCAAGAGTCTCAATGTCCTTCTTAAATTGAGGGGCCCAGAACTGGGCACAGTACTCAAGGTGTCGCCTAACCAGTGCTGAGTCCAGGGGCACAATGACTTCCATGTGGATTTAACAAAAAAAGCAGCTGAGGAATTTGTTTGGGACAGCAGGCAGTCATTTTGACACTCAAATTAGTGAATGAAATAGTCACAGCAAAACTGTGTGGAAGAGATTGTGCTTCTAAATATTATACTTTGTAGTATTAGGCTTCATGAATGTGGTAAGATTCTTGCGGACTTGAGCAATGACATTTTACGAGGAGGCTAGCAGAAAAGGTATTCTGCTTTAATCATAGAATCATTGAATTATAGAATCATGGAATCATTAAATCATGGAATCATTAAATCATAGAATCACAAAATCATTTAATCACAGAATCATAGAATTGTCTGGGTTGGAAGAGACCTCCAAAGGTCATCCAGTCCAACCCCCTCTACAGTCAGCATGGACATCCTCAACTAGATCAGGTTGCCCAGAGTCCTGTCAAACCTCATCTTGAATACCTCCAGGGATGGAGCCTCAGCTACATCCCTGGGCAACCTGTTCCAGTATTCCACTACCCTCATGATAAAGAACCTGTCCCTAATATCCATTCTAAGTCTGTTCTCTAGTTTGAAGCTATTGCCTCTTGTCCTATCGCTTCAGGCCTTTGTAAAGTCTCTCTTCATCCTTCTTGTAGGCCCCCTCGAGGTATTGGAAGGCCTCTATTAGGTCTCCCCGGAGCCTTCTCTTCTCCAGGCTGAACAACCCCAGCTCCCTCAGCCCGTCTTTCTAGCAGCAGTGTAATATTGCTGTGCTGCATGCAATATTAAGCACATCCATTTTATGTACAAAATAGGAATATTTTTTGTAAAAGGTGTATTTTAATGAATTTTGGCATCTAAATGTCATTGCCAAATTACTGTGACTCTATTGTCGTGCAAGCTCATCACCCTCAAAGCAAACAGATTGGGTTTTGTCCTGTGAATATTAAGATTCTACACAGTATCTTCAGCTTTGTTTAAGATCCCTTTCATGACATGTTTATTTCTGCAAATCTATTTGCTCTAACCTCTTACGACAGCCTGGATCACAGCCCTGTACTTGCAAAATTACTTCTGCTGCTGCTGTGGAACTGATTGGCAGGTTATCACATGCAAGCAGCCTGGCACCAACATCCCACTCAGGACTAAGCCTGACACAAGTGGCCCTGGCCTGGAAGCTGAAAATTGTTCAAGAGTTGAATTGCTGGGCTGTAGAGAGGTAATAATGATAGAGACAGTTACTATTGACTCAAAGTCTTATTCTGATCTGTTTATTAATATCATTGGGAGCATTGTTATGTAGTTTTACCAAGGACCTTGAGCATTAGAGGCATTTCTAATATGTAGTGACATCTAATTTTTTATAGCTGTGGCTAAGTGCAGTCTTTAAGACAATACAAGGTGATGACAAAACATTAATGGCGGTGAGCGAGTAATATATTTTATAATAGGCCTTTGAGATTTCTGACATCAAATAATATTTCTAGCTAGTAATGCTATCAAGACATCAACCCTCTAAATACCCTTCATAAAGGAGAAAATTGCTTGCATCATTTAACTGATGATATTAAATCTGATTTGTTTGTCAAATATGTGGAAGACCTTCAGTGTTTGGCAGCAAATAGTAAGGATTAGCATTCTAGAATGGTTGCTGGAATGCCTGGGAAAACAACAACAAAAACCCTGTCATAATTAGACATCTAACAGAAAAAGCTCACTTGGCAGAAATCCAGTGCCCATATATTAATGTAAATAGCCATTACAGCAACTTTCTTTATTGCTGTTCTCCTGAGATCCAACAACACACATAACAAAGATGTGCCAACTGTTCTCTGCTGGGATAATGTAACAGCCAGAAAAATCATGCATGAAATGGCATTGTTCCCTCAAAAGCTCTCCTATATATACAAAACCAAAATGCATTTGTATTTTACTTTGAAATCACAACAGTCTTCTGGGTTGCTATTAACTTTTTCAGCATATGATTGATAGCCTGATTCCCTGCTTTCATTCAAGTGTGCCAAGCACAGCAGCAACAGAATCATCACTTGGAGCTTGTCCTGTTGGAGAAGCACCAGGAAGAAGGGATAAAGCTTAGGTTTTAACTTTCTTGAGATGCAAAGGTATTTGAAATAACTTACTCTGTCACCCTTCCAAATAGTTCCCCAAATGATTAATAAATTGCAATTTTAATAATCTTAGGAGAAAGAGAAAGGAGAATTTTAAAAAGAAAAGTTTCCAAAAAGACATTTAATAAGACATTTAATTAGCAGATCCTGACCCTATTCTGAAGTAAAGGCTTGCACATAATCTCTTAACTTTTGAAACCTCAATGCACTATTCAAAGAAGGAATATGACTATACATCTAGATCTCTGCCTTCATATCTCTTCCCCATTTTTATCCCTCTAAGAAGAAGGTATCAGGAAAAGAGTTCCTATGGATTTTTAAGAACCAGCTGTGTTCAGGTTGGAACATCAAAAGAAAAATCTTACTTTGTCTTTTTCTTTGCTAAATACTTAGAAGTTGTTAATGACTTAGGACAACTGGTCCCATATTCTTAGGTGTATTTATTCCATGTCTGTAATTCAGTGCATTAAAATGTAATTACTTACATCAGAACATAAGGCCAGCAGGAGCAGGGAGTGATTATGCCACTCTTCTGGGCACTGGTAAAGCTGCACCTTCAATACTGAGTTCAGTTTTGGGCCCCTCACTACAAGAAGGACATTGAGGTGCTGGACTGTGCCCATGGAAGGGCAGAGAAGCTGGCAGTTGAAGGGTCTAGAGCAAAAGCCATATGAAGAGCAGTTGAGAAAACCGGAGTTGTTCAGCCTGGAGAAAAATGCCAGAGGCTGAGAGGATACTAAAAGGACAACAAAAAGTTTCTCTCAATAGCAACTGTCTGAAAGAAGGTTGTAGCAAGGTGGGGATCAACACCTCTGTTCTCCCAAGTAAGAAGTGCTAGAATGAGATTGGAAAATGCCAGGGGAGATTTAGGTTGGATAGTAAAATCCATTTCTTCACAGAAAAGCCACTGCGATCACACAGCACTTACAGGATGACCAGGGGCTCAGGCCTAGCCAGCATGGATTTAGGAGGGGCAGGTCCTGCCTGACCAACCTGATCTCCTTCTATGATCAGGTGACCCGCCTGGTGGATGTGGGGAGGCCTGTGGATGTGGTCTACCTGGACCTCAGCAAGGCCTTTGACACCGTTCCCCACAGCTAACTCCTGGCCAAGCTGGCAGCCCGTGGCTTGGACAGGAGCACACTGCGTTGGGTTAGGAACTGGCTGGAGGGCCGAGCCCAGAGAGTAATGGTGAATGGCACCACATCCAGCTGGCGGCCTGTCACTAGTGGTGTGCCCCAGGGATCAGTACTGGGCCCCATGCTCTTCAACATCTTTATTGATGATCTGGATGAGGGCATTGAGTCCATCATCAGTAAATTTGCAGATGACACCAAGCTGGGGGCAGCAGTTGATTTGCTGGAGGGCAGAGAGGCTTTGCAGAGGGACCTCGACAGGCTGGACAGATGGGCAGAGTCCAATGGCATGAGATTTAACACATCCAAGTGCCGGATTCTGCACATTGGCCACAACAACCCCAGGCAGTGCTACAGGCTGGGGTCAGAGTGGCTGGAGAGTGGCCAGGCAGAGAGGGACCTGGGGGTACTGGTTGATTGTAGGCTGAACATGAGCCTGCAGTGTGCCCAGGCAGCCAAGAAGGCCAATGGCATCCTGGCTTGCATCAGGAACAGTGTGGCCAGCAGGAGCAGGGAGGTCATTGTGCCCCTGTACACTGCACTGGTTAGGCCGCACCTTGAGTACTGTGTCCAGTTCTGGGCCCCTCAGTTTAGGAAGGATGTTGACTTGCTGGAACGTGTCCAGAGAAGGGCAACAAAGCTGGTGAGGGGTTTGGAACACAAGCCCTATGAGGAAAGGCTGAGGGAGCTGGGGTTGCTTAGCCTGGAGAAGAGGAGACTGAGGGGTGACCTTATTGCTCTCTACAACTACCTGAAGGGAGGTTGTAGCCAGGCAGAGGTTGGCCTCTTCTCCCAGGCATCCAGCACCAGAACAAGAGGACACAGTCTCAGGCTGCGCCAGGGCAGGTTTAGGCTGGATGTTAGGAAGAAGTTCTACACGGAGAGAGTGATTGCCCATTGGAATCGGCTGCCCGTGGAGGTGGTGGAGTCACCTTCACAGGAGGTGTTCAGGAGAAGACTTGATGGGGTGCTTGGCTGTATGGTCTAGTTGTTGGGTGGGTTGGATTGTTTGATGGGTTGGACGCGATGATCTTGAAGGTCTCTTCCAACCTGGTGTATTGTATTGTATTGTATTGTATTGTATTGTATTGTATTGTATTGTAAAAGGGTTAGGCCCTGCAATATCCTGCCAAAGGAAGTGGTTGCTTCACCATACCTGGGAGCACTTAAAAGATGTGTAGATTTGGGGCTTAGGAATATGATTTAATGGTGGCTGGGAAGTGTTAGGCTTAGGGTTGGACTTGATGAATTTAATGATCTTCACAGACTCACAGAATGTTAGGGGCTGGAAGGGACCTCAGAAGATCATCCAGTCCAACCCTGCTGCCAGAGTAGGACCACCTATACCAGATCACACTGGAATACATCAAGATGGGTCTTGAATATCTCCAGATTAATTCTATGGTTTTATACTTTACCATAATTGTAATTCTTATAAAAGTTTTAGAAAATGAACAAGGGAGGAAATCTGTTTCACTTTCTCTGGCAGTTTCACTTGAGAAACAACCTGTGCTATTAATACAAGGCACATTTTTTAAAACCCCAGTGATTTAAAGTTTACATAGAAAGTAGGGTATTATATTTCTGAAGCTTAGGAACCACAATTTCCCACTGCATCTTTAAATTGTCTTGGCATCTGATTTGTACAGCAAGTTTGAAAGTACTGTACAATATCAGTCCTGAAACTTAGCAAGCACCAGGACGGATTTACTCAATGTGTTTGTTGAGGGAGGTTGATGATGATGATGATGATTATAACTATCGGCACAATTATTATTATTATCATTACTATAATTATTGTTCCATTTCTATTTCTATTATTTCTATTTTAAAAAATATTTATTTATTTATTGTATTACTTCACTATGTAGACAAAAGTCTCCTAGAAATTATTATTTCCTTTTGGCATTGTGGCTAATCAGTGTATCATAGTTCACCTGATACTCTGAAGCACATAAAATAACAACAGAAATTCAGTCTCTCAGGACTCATTTTTACTTTTCACTCTTTAGCCTAGCTAGATGTTTATAAATAAGTAGCTTGGTGATCTCAATTGCAAAGCTAGGCATTTCTGCTCACTGCACAGGTGTGCTAGGTAAGAAATGAACTGACATTGAGCAGCAGTTATTAAAAAAATATATTTTGGGAAAAGTACAGCAGGTCTACTACTTTGCTTTTCTTGATTTCAGGTATATTTTCTATCTTTTCCCCTATAGAGCTGAATCACTGAGAGAAGGAACAAGTTCTCTTAATCTTGAAAAAAGAAACCAGATTACTAAACATCGGTAACAATGGGGATTTGTTTATCATCTGAGACAGCTCAGAAAATAAGGAGCAAGATAGGGATGGTCATCTGGTGAGAACAGAGGGGCAGATGGGGCCAGGATCATCATTAGAAAATTTGGCAAAGATATTTAATTCTGTGTTCGTTTGTTTTAAATACCTAAACCCAGAACTCTGCAGAATTGAGCATCTGGGAGGAGACAGATGGGGTAGGGCAAAAGTTACAGCTGCCCAAACCTTGAGAAACAATAATGTAAGTTCTAGAGAGGAAGAAGAATTCCGAGGGAAAAAATGTGAGAGAAAATGTAGTGCAGTGTCAGGTAGAAATATAGAGAGGAGAAATGGAAAGTTTTGCATCACTGAAATATGAGCTGTGTTGCTCCTGGCATTTAAACTGTGCAAAGCTCAGACTACAAACTGTCCTCTGTTAGTGGAAGCCAAATATTACAATTCTGCTCAATGCTTTAATCAAAGAGAGCTCTCAAATGCTCACAAGAGTGGCCTAAACACTAGGATTAAAAAAAATATAAAATCTTTTGCACAAGTAGCTTTGAAGTAAAACTTCTACAATCAAGCAGTGTCAACAGCACAGGCTGAGAGAATCTGATAAATTATACATTAGATAGCAATAGTTAGAGAAGTCTTCTAAATGCGAGAGACTTAGAGTCAGGTAAAGGGATGCAAAGTCTGATATCCTATATCCTTTGATAAAGTTTCAAACAACTGTGAATTGAGAGATGGAATTTGGCCATCATGCAGACTTGACAAATCTAAATTGTGTTTATGTATCTCTGTTGATTTATTCTGATTGTGGTTTTTATACCTGTATCTTTTGTTTTGGTTTGAAGTGTACCGCTCCCTGTACAGTATAGGAAATAAAATTATTTACTGTTTACTGTGGGGGTGAAATAATAATAATAATAATAGTAAATCCCAAAACTTTTTTGGAGTATGATCTGGAAGCAAAGACAAAGTCTCTTAAAGAAGGCATAAGCTTGTGATAGTGGAAGCCTTTATCTACCAGGGAATACAATGCTAGCCAATAAACTGGTAGCCAATAAACTGGGCTGGCTGAGTTTGGGTGTTTGGGGTAAAGATAACCAAAAGATATTTTTGCAAAATCTTCCATAGTAGGTACTATGGTAGAAGAGAACAAGATACAGCACCTCAAGCAACTCAACAGTGAAAACATTGATATAAACGAGCGGAGAGCCTACGTGGTAATATCATCATGATGCATAAACTTGCAAAGTAGGGCTCCTTGGGATCATCTAAGCATATATGCAGTCACTCTGATTTTGCATTCATCATTCATAACCCCACTCTATGTAGTTTTATCAGCAGCACCACACTAGAAAGCAAGCAGCAGCCAATGGGGTACTACACAAGGGTTGCCAAGGTTTCAGGCACTGCCGTCACAGGAGCCCTGGGGATTATGGATTTGTGTTAAAACAAAAACTAGCCAGTTCATGCATGGTAACATGTCATTCTGGTTTTCATTCCTAAAACTGCTGGAACCACAAAAATTACGTACATTATCCACAAGACTTTTTTAATGGAACACTCCAAGAAAACTATTTCTCTCTAAATAATTGCAGGGGGAGAACAACTGTAGGCATCAGTAGTAATATGAGGGTAACACAGGCAAAAAACCCCAAACCAACAATTTAGCCAATATGTGGTGCAGCACATCAGTTCCAATCACTACTAAAAATAATTTAGAACCAAATGACATGTTTTTCAGCAAGTATGTTGCATTTTACTGGCTGAAGAACAGGAGCTGGAAATCTGCAGATTACAATCTTAAAGGGTAATTTTATCTAAACTCCAGAATGGAAACATTCCCCTATATATCCTCTACCTAATCTAGTTGAGGATGCCCCTGCTTACTGCAGAGGAGGTTGGACTAGATGACCTTTGGAGGTCCCTTCTAAGCCAAACCATGCTATGATTCTATATGCATTTTTACCAACCCTACAATTCATTGCTGTTGTGAAAAAAACCCCAAAAAACAGATAAAAACCCAGCAGTTCACGTAAGTGTAGCAGAAAGCATTAGAACAATTTAGAACATTTTTCCTCCTGCCCCTCTACTCTGCCCTGCCGAGGTCGCATCTGGAGCACTGTGTCCTGTTTTGGACCTCTCAGTTCAGGAAGGACCTCAGAGAACTGCATGAAAGAGCCCAGCACAGAGCCACAAAAATGATTAGGGGAGTGGAACGTCTTCCTTACAATGATAGACTGAGGGAGCTGGGGCTCTGTAGCTGGGTGGAGGAGACTAAAGGATGGTCTCATTCATGCCAATAAATATGTAAAAGGTGAGTGCCAAGAGGATGGAGCCAGGCTCTGCTCGGTGATGCCCAATGACAGGACAAGGAGCAATGGTGGAAGCTGAGGCATAGGAATTTCCATGGAAACATAAGGAAAAATGTTTTCATTGTGAGGGTGACAGAACACTGGAACAGGCTGCCATGGGGAGTTGTGGAGTCTCCCCCTCTGGAGATGTTCAAGACCTGTCTGGGTGCATTCCTGTGTCATCTGGTCTAGGTGATCCTGCTCTGGCAGAGGGTTGGAGTGGATGATATTTTGAGGTCCGTTCCAGCCCCTAACATTCCATGATTCTGTGATTCTGTGATCTTACATTCAAAGAAAAACATTCATGATGCTTAAAAATGATCATCTGAAGGGTAACAAGAGGTGGTATATTTCAAGTACTTAAAGGGCTTCTAGAAAACATTGTCTCAAAACTATAAAGTGAGGTGCTCTAAATGGGTGATTTGCATTTGGGGGGTCAGTTTTTGGAAATAAATGATAATGTAATGCAGCTAAAAAAAAAATAATAGTAGGGCAAATCAAATATGCTCACTAGAATTCTTTGTCTAGTGTCAGTCTCTGGTTGCACAGAGAAGGAATTCCCTTGTCTGGACCTAAAAATAAATCACTATCTGAAAAGAAGGGGAAAAAAATGCATTTTTCAACATCTTCAGGGATTTTTTCTTGAGGTGTCTTCCACATAGACATATTTCTAAATATCTTTCTTGCAAGAAAATTAACTCTTGTATATTTAGTTCTGTTTTTATTTCACCTCAAGGCAGAAGTTGATGAAATGAAATTTGTTTGTTAGTGAAAGTTTATGTTTCCCAGTTAATTGGAGAAGTAACTCTTGTAATTAGTAAAAGGAGCTCTGAATGCGTGTTACAAATAATTCATACAAATAATTGTTGATCTGGATGAGGGTATTGAGACAGTCCTCAGCAAATTTGCAGATTTGCCAAGTTGGGAGCAGGTGTTAGTCAGTTAGAGGGTAGAAGGGAAGAGGGACCTTGACAGGCTGGACAGATGGGCGGAGTCCAACAGGATGGCATTCAACAAGTGCCGGGTGCTGCACTTTGGCCACAACAACCCCATGCAGAGCTACAGGCTGGGGTCGGAGTGGCTGGAGAGCTGCCAAACAGAGAGGGACCTGGGGGTGCTGATCAACAGCTGCCTGAACATGAACCTGCAGTGTGCCCAGGTGGCCAAGAAGGCCAATGGCATCCTGGCCTGCATTAGGAATAGTGTGGCCAGCAGGAGCAGGGAGGTCATTGTGCCCTTGTACTCTGCTTTGGTTAGGCCACACCTTGAGTACTGTGTCCAGTTCTGGGCCCCTCAGTTTAGGAAGGACATTGAGACACTTGAACGTGTCCAGAGAAGGGCAACAAGGCTGGTGAGAGGCCTTGAGCACAAGCCCTATGAGGAGAGGCTGAGGGAGCTGGGGTTGTTTAGCTTGGAGAAGAGGAGGCTCAGGGGAGACCTCATTGCTCTCTACAACTACCTGAAAGGTGGTTGTAGCCAGGAAGAGGTTGGCCTCTTCTCTCTAACAACCAGCACAAGAACAAGAGGACACAGTCTCAAGCTGCACCAGGGGAAGTTTAGGCTCGAGGTGAGGAGGAAGTTCTTCATGGAGAGAGTCATTCGTCATTGGAATGGGCTGCCCAGGGAGGTGGTGGAGTCACCATACCTGGAGGTGTTCAAGAGGGGACTGGATGTGGTACTTGGTGCCATGGTCTAGTCATGAGGTGTGCGGTGACAGGTTGGACTTGATGATCTTTGAGGTCTCTTCCAACCTTGGTGATACTGTGATAATTTATTTGTCATATGCTTAAAAATCGGTAATTTTTTTAGATGGTATTTGATGCATTTTTAATTCGTTCATGGCAATATTTTTCAACAATAATCATTTATAAAAACCATAGTATCGCAGAATCATAGAATCATAGACTGGTCTGGGTTGAAAGGGACCTCCAAAGGTCATCTAGTCCAAAACCCTCTGCTGTCAGCAGGGACATCCTCAACTAGATCAGGTTTCCCAGGGCCTTGTTGAGCCTCACCTTGAATATCTTCAGTGATGGGGCCTCAGCTATCTTCTTGGGCAACCTGTTCCGGTGTTTCACTACCCTCATGGTAAATATCAGACTACGTCTTACAGTTTTATGTTTTTCTACTTAATTTTCTACTTTCATAATGAAGTATTCTCCATAATGCTTCATTTCTTCCTTTGTCATATTATAGTTTTACTTCTCCCTCTCTCTGCCTGTCTCCCATATAAATGTTGTCAATTACCCCAACTATTATCACCTGCAAGAAAAAAAAAGAGACATTGAAGAACAGTTTAGCACAACAGGATTATTTTTTTGTCTGAATATAGACTATTCTTTAGTGGATGATAAATCAAATTTGTGGGATGAATCACAGAACAAAAAGAAGATTCAAATGTTTGAAACCTTTTATTTTTATGCCCTCAAAAATACCGTTCAGTGTGAAATACAACCATTTTCTCTGGTTTCCATGTGTTATTAACTATTGTGGGGGCATATGTGTAATTTTACAGTTTCCACAGGAGATTTTTGAGAACAGGTCAAAGTAACAGTAACTCTGTTACATAATTTCCATGGCAAGACTCTAAACCACAGAAAAACAAACTCTTGAGCTTTTATTAGAACTCATAAGAATAAAAACACAAAAAGAACTCCCCCCAAAAAGCTTTATATTTGCACGTGTAACCTGAAGGGTTAGACTTACAAGCATAAAGACATGGGAACTTCTCTTGTGAAACCACCAAGCCACTTAAGCACAACAACCTGTCTCAGTAAAGTCATAATACAGCTCTTTCACAAGTACAACACCTCTTCCTCTCTTTTCTTCTTCCCCTCAAGCTGGCTGTGTCAATTAACAAAAACAACAACAACAACTGTAAGGAGAAACTAATCATAGAATCATAAATGTTCTGGGTTAGAAACGACCTTTCAAGATCATCACATCCAACTACCCTGCAGTGAGCAGGGGCATCTTCAATTACATCAGGTTGTTCAGAACCCCATCCGATCGGCCTTGAACACTTTATGGCTATGAGACCCCACAACTTGACTGGAGAGCCTGTTCCAGGGTTGCACCACCCTCACCATAAAAACTTTCTACCTTATATGCAATCTAAATCTACCCTCCTTCCAGTTTAAAGCTGTTGTGGCTTTCACTGTCACTACAAGCCCTAGCAGTCTCACCAGTGCTTGAGAAGATTTGGCATTTATGCTTCCATATGATGACTTTGAGGGCTCTATGTATTAGCCGCAGCACAAACAAGTGTAAGACGATTTTTAGAAGATGAAAATACACTACATGGTGAGGTAGATCTTACATATACATTAAAAAATATACAATCTATGGTGGCTCCAAATCCTTGCATTTCCTTGTGATTGCATAGGAAAGGTAGGGGTTGTAATTTTAATAATAAAAAAATGGAATAAAAATAAAACAATAATAAAGAATAAGAATAAGAATAAGAATAAGAATAAGAATAAGAATAAGAATAAGAATAAGAATAAGAATAAGAATAAGAATAAGAATAAGAATAAGAATAAGAATAAGAATAAGAATAAGAATAAGAATAAGAAGGAGGAGGAGGAGGAGGAGGAGGAGGAGGAGGAATAGGAGAAGGAGAAGGAGAAGGAGAAGGAGAAGGAGAAGGAGAAGGAGAAGGAGAAGGAGAAGGAGAAGGAGAAGGAGAAGGAGAAGGAGAAGGAGAAGGAGAAGGAGAAGGAGAAGGAGAAGGAGAAGGAGAAGGAGAAGGAGAAGGAGAAGGAGAAGGAGAAGGAGAAGGAGAAGGAGAAGGAGAAGGAGAAGGAGGGAGAAGGAGAAAGAGGAAGAGGAGGAAGAGGAAGGGAGGAGGAGCAGGCGAAGGAGGAGGAGCAGGAGGAGAAGGAGAGAAAGAAGAAAAAGGAGAAGAAGAATTGTTGGATCATTTGGCTTAGACTTGAAACAAAAAGATCAGTTTAAAATATTTAAATCAGTATTCACCCTCCATAAGATAAATAAAACAAGAGTGAAGGACATTTACATGAATTTTAGTAATTGCACTACAAAGTCTTATACAACTCTGGAGTTAGTCTTATTGCCTAAATTGACCTAGCCTAGCTATTTTGAAATCCATGATGCTGCATATATGATTTCTTTTAAAGACAGCACTTGAAAGCACCAACATAAACTTTCTCCCAGCATATTCTATTAGCAATTTTTTGATGTCCTATAGAAAGAACATTTGACCTGGGCTTGGACTCGTATCTATCAAAAGTGGTGATACATTGCAATAATCTGGGAGCATGCTGTGGAAAAACTTAAAAGCAGAAGGAAAAAGCTGGCCCCGTCTTTTTGACTTGCTGTGAAGACAGAACTAAGGAAGCTACAGCTTGGGGGCGGGGGGAAGAAAGGGAGATTTGAAAGCTGAAAAATACAGTGAAAGCTGAACTCTTACCTCCCCCAACTTGGAAAAAAAAAAAAAAAAAAAAAAAAAGTCAGAAAAGTCCTGTGAAGCTTCAAAACTTATATCCTGAGACAAGTTTGTCTTCAGGTATTTGTCAGCTGCAACAAAATAATTATTTTCATAACAAATGAAGTTTGATGAACCAGACAGCTTTACTGAAAGCATGCTAGTTGTATGGTTGTCACAAACTTCCTCTGTACTCCAAATCGGAGTACCAGAAAAGTGATTCATGCACTCAGAGAAGATAACCCCTAACTAGATAGCAAGGATATATCCTGGAGAAAATGCTGATTAAAAATTAAACTATGGCAAACAGACAGCAGGATGCACTTATTCAGTATCAACAAATCGCTTGTTTGACTAAAAGTAATATGATCAAATAAAATAATTTCACCCCCAACCTGTCACTCATACAGGCTTTTACAAGTGTGATTAATGGTAAAGCAATTTGATTTGCTTGGTGATAACGCACAATATATTCTAGTCATGCCATAAAATCATAGAACCTTAGAGGTTGGAAGGGACTTCCAGAGATCATCCAGTCCAACCCCCCTGCCAAAGCATCCAGGTGTGTTTTGAAAGTCTCCAGAGAAGGAGACTCCACAACCTCTCTGGGTAGCCTTCTATAGTGCTCCGTCCCCCTTACTGTAAGGAAGTTTCTCCTCATGTTGAGGTGAAACCTTCCATGTTCAAGTTTGCATCCATTGTTCCTTACCTTATTACCACCATAAAGAGATTCACCCCATCCACTTGACACCCACCCCTCAGACATTTAGAGACATTGATGAGATCCCCTCTCAACCTTCTCTTCAAGTAAACAGACTAAACAGCCCGAGGTCTCTCAATCTCTCTTCACAGGGGAGATGTTCCAGGCCCCTAATCATCCTCGTGGCTCTCCATTGGACTCTCTTCAGCAGATCCCTGTCTTTCTTGAACTGGGTAGTCCAAAACTGGATGCAGTATTCCAGGTGTAGTCGCATATTTAGTTATATATTTCATTCAGGCCTGCCTGAGAGTATCTCCATAGAGCAAGACCTTGGACCTTGGCGGTGACAAGTTATCCATGGGACAGCAACGTGTCCTGGTGGTCAAGAATGCCCGCAGTATACTCAAGTGCATTAATAAGAGTGTGTCCTAGCAGGTCAAGTAAAGTTATTCTCCCCCTCTACTCAGCCCTAGTTAGACCACATCTGGAATACTGTGCACAGCTCTGAGCTTCCCAGTGCAAGAGGCACAGGGATATATTGAGAAGACTTCAACAGAGAACTACAATGATGATTAGGAGACTAGAGCATATCCGAAAGGTGGCTGCCAGGAGGATGGAGCCAGTCTCTTTTCAGTGATACCCAGTGATAGGATGAGGGGCAATGGTTGTGAACTCAATCACAGGAAATTCCATCTCAACTTGAGAAAAAAAAAATCTGGTCAGAGTGCTGGAGCTCTGGAAGAGGCTACCCAGAGAGGTTGTGGAATCTCCTCTAGAGATGGGATCCTATGTGACCTGTCCTAAGCAGTCCTGTTTTGCAGGGGGATTGGACTAGATGACTTGGTAGTAAATTACATGTACTAAGGCAAATTAAGACTTCATTTGTGTTATAGATTAGAAAAGCTCTCCAAAAACAATGCAGTGACATCCTAGCTAGAATATTTATGCAAACCTCATCTCCAGATTGATATCAGGAGAAATTCAAGCAACTTACTCATTTTGCAAACTTTGTGGAGGTGAGGAGGGAGAACAAGCCTTAAATTAGACATCTCTGTAATAGAATCATAACATACAAAACACAACACAACACATTTGAAAGCTAAGAGAAAACAGCATCTCCCTTTCCTTTCTAATTTGTCTCATGCACTTTATATCTCCAGGTAAAGAGTTGAATTTAAGAAAAAAATGTTCTCTTTTTGTTCTTTTTTTAAAACCATTTTTATTGTTCATAAAAACAACAGCAGCTGAAAAACTAAATGGTGGTTATGGTTTGTGAGGATCATCATGCAAATTAACCTAAGAAGATTAAAGTCCCTGAGCTTGCATTATCCAGGCTGAAGATGCATTATTGCTAGTTTTGATTGTAAGAAATTATAAACAAAAAGGAAGGCAATCTGCTTCCCAAGATGTTAGGACTTCCTCTCTTCTTCAGCAAGGAGTTGACTGGCAAGGCAAAATATTCTCTTTTTGTAATAAATAAACAGGGGGGGAACAGAGATTTTAAACCATAGAAATCTCTTTTTTTTTCTTTTTTTTTTTTTTTTTAAGAGGAAGAGGATTTATGGTTCCATTTTCTTGAGGATGTTTAGAAATACATAAGAATTATTATAAAATTGCTGCAATATTTGTCTAGGGAAATTGTGGACTTGTCTGGCACTGGATTATCCAGACAAAATAAATACAAGCATAATTCTGAACCCTTGCAGAGATGTCATGCATTAGCATATGAACTTACAGAATCCGGTAACTGTTACTGTGCATTTTCTAAATGCTGTTATTTGAAACAAACTAATAGAAGGAATTTGTCAACTTCTTGAAAAGAAAACTCTATTTAAATTTTTCCTTCTTTCAGGCTGAGGGAGCTGAGGTTGTTCAGCCTAGAGGAGAGAAAGCTCCGGGGAGATCTAGTTGGCACCTTCCAGCATGAGAAGGTGGGCCAGCAAAAAGGCTGCAGAGGGACTGTATACAAAGGTAGTGATAGGACAAGGGAAAATGGTTTGAAATGCAGATTTAAATTGGATGTTAGGAACAAGTTCTGCATCATAAAGTTGGTAGAACATTGCAGCAGGTTGCCAAGGGATGTAGTTGAGGCCCCATCCCTGGAGATATTCAAGGTGAGGCTCAGTGGGGCTCTGGGTGATGTAATCTAATTGAGGATGTCCCTACTCAGTGCAGGGAGTTTGAACTAGATGATCTTTAGTGGTCCCTTCCAACCATGGTGATACACAATTCTTTTAATCTTGTGGTCTTGCTCTATAAAACAGGTCACTGGGAGTCCTTGTCTTCCTTTTTGAAACAAACACGGAGAGAGTGATTGGCCATTGGAATCGGCTGCCCATGGAGGTGGTGGAGTCACCTTCACTGGAGGTGTTCAGGAGAAGACTTGATGGGGTACTTGGCTGTATGGTCTAGTTGTTGGGTGGGTTGGATTGTTTGATGGGTTGGACGCGATGATCTTGAAGGTCTCTTCCAACCTGGTGTATTGTATTATTGTATTATTGTATTGTAAATAGGAGAATGTTTTGATAACTGCTGTTATAGACTATAGGACTTCTCTGTATTCTGAGGCAGAATAGACCTGGATTGTACTGGGGGATCTATCTGTGTCCTGTTTGTGAAATTAATATCATTTCCTTTTTTTCAAAGACTAAGGAAAGCTTCTGCTGGGAAAAAAAAAAATAAATAAATTATTGGAGTCCTTGTTGGGAATGCTTTTATCAGCAAAAACTGAAATACAGAAAACAAGAATTTATTAAAAAAAAAAAAAAAGTACTACTTATTTCATCTATTTCATTTGAAAATGGTGGGAAACAGCCCTATGTAGATGAAACTCAGATCACAGTAAACCAGTCTGAATCCATTAGCTGTGACTTTACCTCCATTGCATCACATTTCACAGAAAGACAAATATCTTTTCACACAGGTAACCTTTCTTACTTCATCCTACCTGAATATTGGGTTAATTGGCTTTTCAGCCTGAAGTGCATGCAGCCAGCACAGCCACCCGAGAGTCTATAAAAATCATTTAAAATGAAATCTATGATCATGTAAATGAATTACGGATCAAAAGCTGTTTATTACAAATTATTTGTGTCCCATCAGTGAGAAATAAAATTTATTCATTTTAGACTGGTTCTCATTTTATTAGTTGCACAATGAGACTGTAACAGAGAAACACCTATTCGGATTTCATCAAGTGTTAGATTATTTGGAAAAAAAATGCTAAACAGGAACATAGATACTTGAAGAAACATGAACAGATCTTTGTTCACCTTTACACAGGTCAAACCTGAGTTCCCAATGCATATCTGAGTTCCCAATGCATATCTGAGTTCCCAATGCATATCTGTTCCATATCTGCTTAGAGCAGATATTCTCCTGCTTGAAAGTTATGATTGATTAAGGAATTATAAATAACTTAACACTTCAAAATAGTGAAAGGAAGTGTGTATCTCAGTAAGCAATGTAAAGTATTACATTTCTCAATTCCAGGTTGGAAAGAAGCCTTTTCATAATCATACTTAGTGCAGACAAACTTTCTTTTACCGGTAAAAAAGTATAAATCAATGTATTCAATAGATTGTTTCTGCAAAGGAGAGTTTTAATTGGAGGTCCAAAATATAAAGTAGAGGAAGGATTAGGGGTGATGCCCCTGGAAAAAGGCATAGATTCTGCAATAGCAAACTCTATTTGGTCTTTTTTTCTTTTAGTGAATAAAGACATGCTGTGAATGGGCTCAGCTTCCAAACTATCATGAAAAAATACTTGCTTTTCAAGTGATCAGAATTGATTTAATGAAGCAAATAATGAAAACCCTATGAAGCAATTCAAAGTTGACATCATCTGCAGACATACAAGATTGCTGATACAAAAAAACCCCACATCCCAGTTTTTTTGGTGTTTATTACTTCTCCATTTACAAAGAAATATCTATTTAAACCACAGAAGACATAAAAGCCTGAATCAGTCTTCAGTCTGTTTTGTCCAAAATAGTCTATGTATGTCATTACATTAGGTAAAAATTGCTTCAAACATAACCAATAAAGACATTTCATTTTCACTTCCTCTACAGCAAGATTTAGTAAGAGTGCTGAGGTACATTGTCTAAACCTGAATGCAAGGCATCCCATCACCCTGACCTGGTAGCAATGCTTTTTTTTTTTTTCTTTTTGTCCCATCTCCTTTAGAGATATTATTCTCTCCTAAAAGCCTTGGAAATTGCTTATCAATTTGTATGACATTAAATAATCTTGGAATTGCTGCATGACAAAATATTCAGATGCAATACGCCACATATATTTGCACAGAACATTTAAAGGTCTGGTTTATGTGGGCTGAAGAAACTGTAAGACTGCTGTGCATCAGAATCACAGAAGTTTGAGGGCTGGAAGGGACCTTGAAAGATCATTCTGCCAGAGCAGGGTCACCTACAGCAGATCACACAGGAACACATCCAGGAGGGTTTTGAATGTCACCGGAGAGGGAGACTCCACAACCTGGAGACTGTGGAAAACAGTAAGAAAGGATAAATTCTCCTCTTTCTTTCACTTTATCTTCACAACATTTTTAAAAGTCTCATTCCCAGAGTGCTAGATGATACAGTGGCATTTGATATTTTTTTTACCTGTGCTCTCTCACAGGATGATACATGACATTTCAGAAGTGAAAATGCATTTGTTTGCCTGAAACCTGCATGTTTGTTATGTTTGTGCACGTCATGAAACTGCGCCTTGTTTCACTGCAGCCATCTATCCTGATTCAGTATAAAACTCATCCTGCAGTGGCAGGGGTGCTGGAAGTCAGCTTATTTCTGTGCAGAAATACTGAGGGGAAATTCTAGCACTTATATAGGGCTACATATCATCTTTTGATCAATACGTGGGTTTTGATACACCTCATTATGTGCATCTAAGGAACTCTAGAGGAGAGATTTTTCTGGAGGGGAAATGACGATTTATCAAACCAGAATGCTCGCAGGGATTGAGCAGTTTCAGCTAAACATTTGTTAGGAAGGCTTACAGGTGCAGGGAGAAATTTGAAGTCTGAGAATATGGCATAGCACTTGAATGAATACAACATACACTGCTGCTGGAATGGTGTCTAGGCTATTGTCCTAAATCTTGTGCATATGGTTTTTTATTCAAACTTGTTTCATAGCAATATCTGACCACTCTGCCTGCAGGGAAAGAGCATCCCTATGTCACAGGCAAGAAATTAAGACACTAAGTATCTTAAGAAAATATTGAGAATCATATAAGCAATCTGTATGACAGAGAGAAAAAGAAAGATTGATTTTCACAAGGCCTTTGAATTTTAAGTTCTACATCTCTTTTCTGTACTAAGTATATAGTGCTCTGTATTACTATTCCCCCACCACAGATGTTAGCCTATCTTTGCACTTACGCCTTCTGCTTTCTCCATTTGTTCAGATGAAGGCTTTATGATATGCTGGTCTACAGCAGATTCTTCTAAAAAAAATCTCATTATCTAAGTATATGTTCAGTCTTCCAGTGAGAATCATTTGGAGTAAAACCTCTCTCTTTTTTTTTTCCCAGATAGCCATCTATATAAATATAGTCAGGCCCCTAGTTCCATTGGGACGGACAGGATTTATACCTAATTTTGTTCTGCTTTTCTCCCCTATGGATTTATTTCTGTTAGTTGCTGTTTCTATCCCTTTGGCTACTGCAGATGCTACTATAAATTTAACATTTTCTCCTATACCATTCACACCACTTTGATCTGAAAGCACCATGAGACCACCTGTAATGTTTGCAGCATTTTCACCAGGGAAAAAAAAAAAGTGATATCCAACCAGCTCTTCAATATTATTGAATATCAACTAAACAAGCAAATTTAAGTGCTTAAAAATCAGGATGTTTAAACATCTTCTGATATAGCCTGTTACTGTTCTGCTGCTGATTATTGAAAGTGATTTCAGAAACTAATAATGTCTTTTTAGTTTGGTAGGTTCAGCAGGAAAGAAAAATAAAAATATTGAAATCAAATAGCAATGCATTAAATACATATTTTAAATATATATATACACACTATATATATATATACAATGTAATATATTGCATAATTAACCTGTAGAATTCACTTTCATAAGATTCTAGTCAAATGAAGGGCAATGATTTGAAACTGGAGTATGTAAAGAAACTGAAGCTGGATGTAAAGAGGAAGTTCTTTACGATGGGAATGGCGAAATACTGGAACAGTCTGCCCAGGGATGTGATTGAAGCTCCATCCATGAAGACATTCAAGATCAGACTTGATGTGACCTTGGGCAACCTGATCTAATTGGAGATGCCCCTTCCGACTGCAGGGGATTAAATAAGATGAGGCTCTCTTCCAACATGCTGCAATCTGGATCTGAGCAAATTACTCATTATATGTATAGAAGCACATTAAGCAGCACTAACCATAACTAATCATAAATTTAGAAAGGCTGTTATTGATTAGGAAACATAAGGAATAAATTTATCCTGAGTTTGATTCAGGAAAAGGTATCATATGTTAAAAATACTGTAGCTTAAGTATGCCATAAATTAAGTAGGAAGAGAAAGTTCCTCACAGAAAGAATAACTGGCCTTTGGAATATGCTGACCAGGGAGGTGGTAGAGTCACTGTCCATGGAGGTGTTCAAAAAAGGATTGGATATGGCACATGAAGCCATGATTTAGTTAGTCATGAGGTGTTAGGTACTAGCTAATAGGTTGATTCTATGATTCTATGATCCTAAGTATATTTCAAGTGCAATGTAGTTTCCATAATCCATGAGAAAAACTGTACACAAAAAAAGGAACATAATAATTGAGTTTTCCTTAAAGGTGAACGATTATGAAACTCACAAATTTATAAAATAGTGAAAATTATATCGATTCTTAATCTGTTGTGTTTGTTACATTACCACTACTTTATTCAAAGAATGCATTTTGCAATGACTCATTTAATCATTGTCTGGAGGACACTCATACTGACCCTTCTCTAAACAAGCTTATATCTGTAGCTTCATACCCAGAGTTGAGTTTTTAGTTTCAGCTCTGCTACTGCTTTAAGAGGTTAATATGACTAATCACTTTAGGCATGTATGTTGCAATTTGATGTGAAATGTTGAAGGCCTAAACTTTAACCTCTTATTTACAGATAAATGCTGAAAATTACACATGGATATAGACACTCACATGCACAGAGGATGACTTCCAGAGATCTTCCAGGCTGGAGTTTTAACTTCTATAAATGCCAAGTTACCTGCATTTAGCCCTTTCAGTAAACCCCACTGCCAGCAGAATACAATTTTTTTATAGCAAATGATGTTATAATGCATGTTTTCTGTTTCAGAGATGAAAAATTAAAGCACATTGGATCTCTTATGCTAAATGCATAAGAAATCCTATCAAATGAGTAAACATAAACCAAAGTAAACTCAGTTTCATTATTTATTTAAATGACAGTACTTTATTTTTTCTAATACAGTTCTCTCATCAAATTAAAAACAGAACAAAACACCATGAGGGTGGTGAGACACTGGAACAGATTGCCCAGGGAGGTGGTAGAAGCCACATCCCTGGAGGTTTTTAAGGCCAGGCTGGATGTGGCTCTGGGCAGCCTGATCTAGTGTGAGGTGTCTCTGCCCATGGCAAGAGGGTTGGAATTAGATGATCCTTCAGGTCCCTTCCAAACCTGACAATTCTATGATTCTATGAAAAAAACAACAGCAACAAAATCAACACCAAACAAACAAAAACTCCCAAACCCAGAAAATATCATAACCTGAACCCCACCAATGTAATTCTGCTGAAGACAATATTAGCCACATTAAGCAGATGGATTTTAATTTTGATTTTCAATCTTTGTCAATTCATGTTTGAAATGCCATATGAAAAAGGTTTCAAATCACAGTTGCAGCCAGAGGAAGTTGCTAGAAGTCTAACAAATTAGTTGAGGGTAATGAGTCAGAGTGATTCACTGCAGCATCTTGGTGATTTCTAATACAAACCAATCAAATGAAAGGGCACAAAAGCCATTCCCAGGGAAGATAATCCTTAGTTCTGACTAACACAAGTTCTGATGGCATTAAAATGCCTAACACAGAGGAAAAAGGAAACATAAAAGACAAAGTCTTTGCTCTCCCCTCTCCACCACCATATCTCCCTAGCAGCAATAACAAGGCTATAAACTAAAATTTTAAGATAATAATGCTGAAATGTTGGCTCTTATAGCTCACATGATTTGTAAGACAATATGCAGTCATGCCAAGAGATTACTTAAGAAATCTGTTGTGCTTAAAATTAGGAGGTGAACACTGTCTGTGTCAGCAAACATCCCACACAGCCCATTCAGCATGATTAAAAGCAATAGTGTTTGTGCAGCATGACCTTTAACATGAAGAAAAATAAATGTATTATAATGAAAACAACTAACACCAGATCTATTATTTCTTTGTTTCCTTTTTTTTTTTTTTTTAATTGCATCATATAGAAAGAATTAATAGTTTAGCAATTTTCTTTTTTTAATCTGAAAAGGTTAAAGTCATTGATTGTATCCAAGGATACTTACTGATCTTTAAATACAGTAAGAAAGAAATCTGTAGATTTATCAGTTGTTACACAAACCACACTCAGACACAAATGCAGATGCTTTTCATTTCAGAGTCTAGAAGTAGAAACATATGACAGAAGGAGATCTTCCTTCCTTCAGATATGCATTGGGAACTCAGGTTTGATGTGTGTAAAGGTGAACAAAGATCTGTTCATGATTCTTCGGGTATCTGAAGAATCCCAAATAATCCATCACTTGATGAAAGCCAATGAGATGTTTCTCTGTTTCTCTCTGCAACTAACAAAATGAACAAAAAACCCCCAGTCTAAAATGAATAAATTTTATTTCTCACTGATGGGACACAGATAATTTGTAATAAACAGCTTTTGATCCATAATTCATTTACATGATCATAGCTTTCATTTTAAATGATTTTTATACACTCTCAGGTGGCTGTGCTGGCTGCATGCACTTCAGGCTGAAAAGCCAATTAACCCAGTATCCAGGTAGGATGAAGTAAGAATGGTTACCTGTGTGCTGTAGAATAGGTTTAAAAAAGGAAAAGATATTTGTCTTTCTGTGAAATGTGATGCAATGGAGGTGAAGTCACAGCTAATGGATCCAGATCGGTTTACTGTGATCTGAGGTTCATCCGCATAGGTCTGTGTCCCATCATTTTCAAATGTATCTAGATGCAATAAATAGGAGGATTTCAGAGTTTGCCTTTTTTTATATAAATTCTTCTGTTGAATCTGGATTCATACACATAAGTCTGTTTCCCACTCTTTTCAAATATGCCTAGATGAAATAAATAGAAGCTCTTGATGTGCACATTTCTATTGAATTATTGTGTATGTCACTTTCTCAGAGAAGGGTTCATTACTTAGGCATTGAATGGTTCCCTCTATTTAATTATTAGGCCAAACATCATCCTTCTGGCTACAAAAGAGCTTCCAGACTTGCAGAATGGATGATGGCAAGGTTCAGCTTTTTAAAAAAGGATGAGTGACAAGGAATGATTTTGATAATTTTAATCCTCTGTTTCTATGATCCTCGTTGCCACCACAAGATCATCATCAGATAGAAAATACGAAATTTGTAAATTGGAGATGACTTTTGCATTGTGCAGGCACAATGGTAGGTCTCTTTTTGTCTGTCTCTACATCTAATTTAAACTGGAAGTGCTCATGATCTTTCCATAATTATTTAAAACTTTCCCCCCCTACTTCTTCTACAATATGCCTACCAAAACAAGTCTAACAAAAAACCCAAGCCAATTACTTTTACTACCTGAGAGGAAAAAAACCTGCTATTTTCACATTCAAGAGCACCAAATTGTTCTGTTATGATCTTTCCAGTAGTCTGTTCTGTGTCATTTTTTTTCCTCTTAGAAAAGTCAGATGATATTAAAAGATCATTGTTCCCATCCTGATCTGAGTCTGAAGCCTGTCCATAGCAGCTTTACATATCTTGCTATAACATTTTTAACTTTTCCATCTGTGGTCAGTTGAAATTACCCCACAACTAATTTGGAGACCTATCCCCCAAAAATAAAATTGCCAGAGCAGCAAGTTTGGGAATGGAAGCAAATGAAGCTCTAGTTACAAGCAAGCTAAAATCTAGAAATATGAAAGGCATTGAATGGCCAGCCTGATCTAGTGTGGGGTGTCCCTGCCCATGGCAGGGGGTTGGAACTGGGTGATCCTTGTGGTCCCTTCCAACCCTGACTGATTCTATGATTCTATAATTCTATGAATATGTACAAAATATACACCATATGCACTATATTTACTTATGTATGTATTTATTTATTTATTTATTTACAATTTATAAACAACACAGATACTCCTCAGACCCCCTGGACAGATTCTAGGGGACTGTTCACCTCCTTTCCTACTCCCTCCCTCCTTCCTGTTACTTCAGACTGTAGTCAAAACAGAGATACCTGACAAGGCCACAAGAAACAACAAGCAGAAGCAACAGAATTAAAAAGAGAAAGAACTGTTTATGCCTCTTCTCTATAACCCATTAGCAATCCAATTAATTATATAGACCTTATAATTATTTTCCTTTTGCATCCAATGGTGTTCTATTACTTTCTGTCTTTGCAGCCAGGGACTAGGCTGAAGTTCCCCCTTCAAACTGTAGCACCTTCCAAATAATTTGACCTCTATCAGGAGGTTGGAAGAGACCTCAAAGATCTTTGAGTTCAACCTGTCACCGCAGACCTAATGACTAGACCATGGCACCAAGTGCCACATCCAGTCCCCTCTTGAACACCTCCAATGATGGTGACTCAACCATCTCCCCGGGCAGCCCATTCCAATGACGAATGACTCTCCCAGTGAAGAACTTCCTCCTCACTTTGAGCCTAAACTTCCCTTGGTGCAGCTTGAGACTGTGTCCTCTTGTTCTGGTACTGGTTGCTAGAGAGAAGAGACCAACCCCTTCCTGGCTACAACCACCCTTCAGGTAGTTGTGGACAGCAATAAGGTCTCCCCTGAGCCTCCTCTTCTCCAGGCTAAACAATCCCAGCTCCCTCAGCCTCTCCTCATAGGGCTTGTGCTCAAGGCCTCTCACCAGCCTCCTCGTTGCCCTTCTCTGGACACATTCAAGTGTCTCAATGTCCTTCCTAAACTGAGGGGCCCAGAACTTTCTTTTTTCTGTTTGGGTTTTGGTTTTTTTTTTTTTTTTTTTTTTTTTTTTTTTTTTTTTTTTTTTTTTTTTTTTTTTTTTTTTTTTTTTTGGGGGGGATTTTTTGGGGCTTTGAGTCATTAAGCCCAATCTGTATATTCTGTTATCCTGTTACCTGTTAACTGTATTAGTATTTCAGTCCTTGTTGTGCAATACCTGGTGTGCTGTTCATGACTGCACTTCAGCCACTTTAGAACAAGTTTTATAGCCTACATGAGTAATCTCACGTAGAATATTTATTTTACAATCCAAATGCCTTATTTTGTGTGGCTCACCTTGGTAGGCAACACTTTGTGTTTCTCAGACTTCCAAGCAAAACTTTAGTGATCATTCTTAAAAGAGAAGTCCTTGATAGCAGCTTCATCTCTCAGGATTGATGCAAGTCCTTCAAATCTTCTCAATCTTAACTGATTCTTTAGAAATCTCCTGGTTATCTTCCCCTTTTCTTTCACAGTCTGTTGTTACTGTCACCATCTTCCCATGGCTCTAACTAATTTATTCTTTTTTATTTGCACTCTGCATTCTGCTTGAAGATTTTACCTACACCCTCCTCACACTGTTTTTTGGTTTGGTTTGGGTTTTTTTCCCCTCCATTTGCCTCTTTTTTTTCCTCCTGGCTTATGCATGTGATGATATTCTTCAGTGATTCACCTCTTCCTTAAAACTTTGCCCTCTAGCCCTTCTTTCTCAGTCAATTTTAAGAGCAGAGATTGGACATATAATTTCCTATGGTCTTAGAAACCTTTCCTGACTTCCGTCATCTCTTGGTGCATTTTTACTTCTCAGACCTATTTCTCCATGAACTTTACCTGTCAATTTTTCATTCATAAATAACTCATGTCAGGTACCCACTCAAGAAGAATCTATATCCAGCAGTTTTGGCATCCCATAACCCACTTTTCCTCCTGTGGTTTCTGATCAACTTTCAGGTTCTATATCACTTTTAAGTTCTCACATTTAAAAAGAAAAGCAATACTTCTGAAACCTACCCCTCCTAGCCATGATATTTCTTATTTTCTCCTATGTCATTTGACCTTTCAGGTGCAAAGAATAGAAAGGAAGTTCTGCTCCTCAGCAAATGACATTCTGTGTGTGAAGGACTGTGTTTTAGTTTCACAAAGAAACATCTGGACAGATTCTAATCAAAGAATCTGAAGAGGAATGAGGGAATAGATTATATCCAAAGAAGCTGATGAAGGATCCAGAGAACATATTTTATGAGGAGCAGACGAGGAAACTGGGGAGCAGGAGGCTGAGGGGGGACCTTCTGACTCTCTAAAGCTACCCGAAAGGAGGTTGTAGCATAGGTAAGAGTCGGTCTCTTCTCCAAAGTGGCAATTGATAGGATAAGAATATATGGCCTTGAGTTGCACAAGAGGAAGATCAGTATTAGGAAACATTTTTTCCAATGACAGGGTTGTCAAGCATAGGAACAGGCTGTCCAGGAAGTGACTTCATCACTGTCCCTAGAGGCATTTAAAAAGTATGTAGGTTTAATGCAGAGGGTTTGATGGTTTAGTGGTGCACTTGGAAGTGAAGGGTTAATAGTTAGATTGGGTGATGTTACAGGTCTTTTCCAACCTGAACACATTTATGCTTCTCTATTTATTTTCACCTACTTCAGCTTATTATACCATCTTTCATTGAAAAAAGTAAACAAATAACGAACTCTTCCTAACCTTGTTAGAGTAAGAGCTGAAGTAATTTTCCAGAAAACAAAATTCACATTGCAACAGCAGAACCAAATTTTTATCAGTCTGATCAGATATGAACCTCTGACTTCTTATATAGATAAAGAAGTTCACAACTAACAGTCTTTTGGACTATGGCAGTGGAAAACTGATAACGCTTTCTGTCCTCTAATGAGCTGAGCTGGGCCATAAAACAGGCCCTGACATATATGAACTTCTGGAGGAAAGTCATTCTGATGGGTTGAAAGACTTTAAATCTTCAAGACTATGCTTACCATTATGTTCAGAGTCATGCTACTGACTTCTTGGCCTTAAAGGACTGAAAATGTGCATGCTGAATGCATGTAATATTTCAGGCTATTTGCATTCAAGAGATTAGTGGGATAAAAGTCTTCAAATTTTAACAAGGATATCAAAGGAAATCCCAGAATAGCTCATAGTTTGAAGAACTTTATTAGCTGGTGCAAGATTATTAGCTGTAAAAGCAATACAGGATAAAAAATAAAGGGAGAAGAGGGAGAGCCCAAATAGTCCCATGAAAAGCTCGTTGGAAACATATTGCTCTTAAATTTCTAGGCATAGTTTTGTGTTGTTTTGCTGTGTTTTTTTTTTTTTTTTTTCCTTTACAGCAGGAAGTGTTTGTCTCTAACCCAAACAGAATTAATCATATTTACCTTGGGACGTGGTTTAATATATGAAAACATAAATATTTATTAACACATTAATGCAAGGGCTGTGAGCTTTCTGGCACAGGGCCATATTAAGCTGTGCATCTGCATACACAGAGGACAACACATTAGCATGTGTATGCTAAACCTTGCCCAATTCCTCCTCCTCCTCCTTTGTTCTCTATAAAACCAATTACATTTGGAATTACTAATCCTCTTCTGTGCTTTGTTGAGTAATAAATGGATAGTTAGTCAAAACTGAGAGGCTATGACATCGCAGGGTGAGTGTCAATTAGACTGTTTTTAAATTGCCCTTCAGCTTGCTAGATTAACTTTAATTGATGTCCCAATAATGTCCCACGTTAAATAATTTACAATGGTTTTGACTCCCCAAAGCCTTACTTAATGCCTTGAAATTATTAAAGTAGCATGCACCATCAAATTGCCCATATGAGTTAGAAGAAAGCTGGGATGTCTTTCTTCTGCAGAAATATACACTGTGGATGTAGGTTTTACAGTATAATAACCAGTTTAGAGGTCATTGATGAATGTTAAATGGGAAAAAAAGCTATTTAATAAAAGCTGTTTTATTTCTCCCTTCCCAATAAAATAATTTTTAAAAAAAGTATAGATTTGTAAAGCCAAAATTGACTCAGGAATATAGATTCCTTAGTTATAACAAAGAGTAAAGCTTGGAGTCAGAGTTTTATTCTTCAGTATTTAATTTTAGCAAGATCAGCCATAATGTGCTTCAAGAAGAAAAGGAAGAATCAGCCTCCAATAAATGAAAATAATGACAAAATATTTGGGGCAACAAAAATAATCAGAGGGCTGGAAAACCTCCTCTGTGACAAAAGGATGAGAGGGTTGGTATCCAGCTTTGAGAAGACCTTATTTCAGTCTTTCGCTACTTAAAGGGGCCTACAAGAAAGATGGGGACAAGCTCTGTAGCAGGAACTGTTGTGATAGGACAAGGGGTAATGGTGTTAAACTAAAAAGGATGAGATTTAGAGTAGCTAGAGGGAAGAATTTCTTTCCAAAGAAGATGGTGAAACACTGGTCCATGTTGTCCAGAAAGATGGCAGAAGCCAAATCCCTGAAAACATTCAAGGTCACGCTGGATGGAGCTCTGAACAACTTGATCTATATTGAAGATGTCCCTGCTCACTGCAGGTTGGTTAGCCTAGATGACCTTTAAAGGTCTCTTCCAACAGAAAATATTATATGGTTATATGATTCAAAGGTCACTGATAAATCCAAATGACCAAAAATGGTTGGGTGGTTTATACTTAATTTCTTTAAAATCCTGTACTGAAAAGAGATTCTGAATAAGTGCTAGGATCCAATTGCATGAAACGCCAAATTATCATAGCAGGAATGTTTTGGCTTAAAATCATTACTAATGGATATAGAATGTATCAAAGAGAGCTGGGCTTCTTTTTTCCAGTGGAGAAAGGAGTAAGAATTTCTTGTATAAAAAGTGCTATGGTATTGATGGCCTAGATGAGTGATTTTCAAGCTTTTTCCATCAGAGAACTAAAAAATGCACCAGCATTTTGACATGCCATTCATGCTTTTGTTTAGACAGTGTACGTATAAATATGCACAGTTATGAATTCTGCTATTGTTTTTTGAATATACAAAGGTTCTGGGTTTTATTGTGAAATCATAGAACAGCTTAGTCTAGAAGAACCCATAGACATAATTTAATCCAACCTCCCTGCCATGGGCAGAGATGCCTCTCAACTAGACCAGGTTACTCAAGACCCCATTCAACCTGGCATTGAACATCTGCAGGGAGGTGACATCTACAACCTCTCTGGGATATCCATTCCAGAGTCTTGCCCCCTCACGTTTTGCATGACACTCTTTGAAGAGAGTTATAGTCCACTGCAAACTTCTGCAATTTCTCAAAGACAATCGACCAGTAAAGTGTTTTTGCCATGAAAAAACAATTATTGTGTCCATATGTATGGATTTGACTACATACATCTTATTCAATGGAGTGAAGTGTTGCCGAGATGAGGAACAGCACACCTCAAGCATGGCCCAAGTACAATAACCACTTAGTAAAAATATGTTGGTTCATTGTTTGAGATTTGAGATCTATCCCTTTCTATACATACATACATACTGAGGTCATTAGAAGCCAGTCATGTAAGGATGAGAACATACAGGAATCCTGAGCAGGGAATTTGGAAACTACTGGTGTCACATAACCAGTAATTTCTGCCCTCTTTCGATAGACATCTGGCAGCAAGCTGACCTATATTTGAGGAACGGAAACAACACACACACAAAAAACAAACAAACAAAAAAAACCCAACAAAAAATCCCACCCAAAATAACTAAAAACCAACCAATGATCAAAACTCTGTTTCATGAGTAAACAGAAAGATAGGTTTACACAATCATACATGACCTCATTTCCACAGATTGACAAAACAGTGGTCTTAGCTGAAAAGCACTGAAACAAACCAACTGTGGCAGTCAGTTTAAACAAACCCTGCCTTTCCACTGAATAAAACCAGGAAAAAGCTGCTACTGTAAAGCTGCAGCAGTTTTTGAAGCACAATTTTTTTCTAAGTGGATTTTGCAAAGAAAACCTGCCAAATTTTGTTGAAGATTTGCCAAAAAGACCATTTTAAAAAAGCTAAGAAAAATGAGCAATCTTTTCAATTACAAATATCTACAGATATTTTCCAAGTGTATGTTTGCTAATTGACTGTGAATTTATTTCTATTAATGTTGGCATGCTTTACAGTGTTGAAGGGAAATTTATCCTGAAGTTAAAAAAGGCAGATAAAATCAACAAAACCCCAAAAATATCTCTTAATCAGCACAGCAGGAAAGCTTGTGCTTCTCAGAGCAAAATACCCAGCACTATCACATTTTCTGCTCAGACATTTTAATATTAGGAGATTGTAAACAGACAGTATTTCAGTTTTATAGCCTAGCCTCATGAGTAAAATGCAAAGAAAAGAGTTATGGAATCTAGGAATTGTTTTGTTAGTGAAAACTTGGTAGGTGGCTGTGCTGTTTTGAAATAGATTGGGGGGGGGGGGGGCTTTTGGTTTGTTTGTTTTTAATATAAAGGAGGTTGTCTTTTTCTGATCATATAGGGTTTGCGAAAAAGAAATTCACCCCACAACATATAAAGAACCTCCCTCACACGCACACTCCCCAGCCTCTATTTCATTTCTCAGAAGAAACGATTCTCAGGTTTACTAGGAAGCTGGCAATGAATTTTAAGTTCTCTTGTTCCAGTATATAATGTTGATTAGCAATACAGAGCTTTTTTTTTCTTGCTTTTAGTGTTTTTTAAATGTAATTGAAAACATTAGTATGTTAGCAGTTGCAGAGGCAGAAAGGTTTTGGATAAGCATGAAAGAGTTTGTCAAAGGAAGCAATATAAACTGCTCCCCCAAAAGAAGGTTTCTTGTCATGCAATTATTCCCCTGTGTACAGTCTGCAGCAGAGAACCTCAAAAATCACAGCTAAGAGGTATGAGGTCATCCCTAATGAGGACAAAGCAAAATGAAGTAGTATCCATAAGACTAAAATGTGGCAGTGAACCAGTTTTTTCTTCATGTTCCCTCCCTGTCAAATATTGAAATAATTTATCTTTCTTAAAGGAGGGGCTACTCCCACCAAAGTACAGTGTGCAGAGCAATAGCTAGTTACATACTACTGATGCATTATATCAAAACTCCAAGCAGCTGTACCATTACATTTCTTTGCAACACATCCTGCTGTGAGCTCCATGCCATTGCTTTAGGATCTTGTGTTCCCTGTGTTAAAATACTGTGACCGGGGCAGAGCAGGAAGGAAATCTCTGACCCACCTACATGCTGTCCTACAAAAACACTGTTATCTCCTGAAATATGCTTATTACTACCGTGATATTTTTCTATAAGGGAGATAAGAAACATTAATTCAAATTATTATGCCCATCAATAACCTCTTGGAAATCTCTGAACTTTGTAGAAACCGAGAGGATCTGTCCTTTAAATAGCTGCTTTAATAACCACCGGAGTGAGTCCTCCATTTGTAGAATATTGGCAAATGGGATGCTCTTTGGATCTCTTCAAATGATACAAAATGACTCAAAGATTTCCTTGATGATGTTTATCCTTCTCTATTGATTCAAAGTACACAGCAGATGCAAAGAAGCATTTGCTCATCTACTAACTGAACTTCTTTCGTCAACATCCACTTGGTTTCCTAATTAATCTGCTAGTAATTGAGCTGGAGATCTAATACTTGTGGGATTTTTATTGTTGAAATTGAATTATTTTTTTCAAAAAATCCAAGACCTTTTCTGAAGCACCCATATTTGTATGTGCAAATATGCCAACACCTCCAGGATCAAAATTCAATACACACACTTGGTGGATCTGGCCAAAACCCGCCATGATCTTCCAAGCAAGCAGAGAATGAGGACAGGAGTTTATGGTTCTTGAGTTCTGTGCCAGAGTAATAGGCAGTTTGTGAAGGACTGTAATAGTCATTCTGCCCCTGTACTCAGCACTGGTTAGGCTACACCTTGAGTACTGTGTCCAGTTCTGGGCCCCTCAGTTTAAGAAAGATGTTGAGATGCTTGAATGTGTCCAGAAATGGGCAACAAGGCTGGTGAGGTGTCTGGACCACAAGGCCTAGGAAAAACAGCTGTGGGAGCTGGGGTTGTAGTACCTGAAGGGAGGTTGTAGACAGGCAGGGGCTGGTCTCTTCTCCCAGGCAACCAGCACCCGAACAAGAGGACACAGTCTCAAGCTGCACCAGGGGAGGTTCAGACTGGGTATTAGGAAGAAATTCTACACAGAGAGAGTGATTGCCTATTGGAATGGGCTGTCCGGGGAGGTGGTGGAGTCACCATCATTGGAGGTGTTTAGGAGGAGACTTGATAGGGTGCTTGGTTGCATGGTTTAGTTGATTAGGTAGTGTTGGATGATGGGTTGGACACGATGATCTTGAAGGTCTCTTCCAACCTGGTTTATTCTATTCTGTATTCTAAATAGTCTTTCCTCATTGTGTTGATACATGGAACACAACACATCAAAATCAGGTACCAAATCAGGAAACAAAATATCTCAAACATCTTGCCTAAAAGAAAGAAATCTCTCTCAGTCTATCAGAGCTCATGAATAGTAGAATGTAGCCATTAGTGCCAAATCTGAGACCTAATCTTTTCTCTCTCCTCCCTCCCTTTGCTTGCTGTGTAAATCCTGGTCTCTCTGCTTAAGTACTTCTCTACGTTTAGTCTCACAATACTGACATTCTCTGAGCTAAAGGTATTGAAGTCTCCATCAGGTCAGACAGCTACAGATGTGTTTTACACCAATAAATCACAAAAAGCCTTCTAGACAATCCCAACCAACAATTCATAGTGAAGGGCTTTCTGGCAAATGCTTGCTGCTTGGTTATGTGTTCAGCACCTGCACTCCAAGCACATTCCCATTACCTGCAGGTATGCACTTTGCTTTCTCCCAGCCTGCTGGAAAGACTGAGCTTGATTAGCTCATTGCAGGAGAGTGTAAGGTGCTAGAATGTTAATGTACATTTCTAGGAATTACTGAGGGAGGACTGTCACACTGAAAACTCAGCTTTGCTTTCAGCCTCAAGAAAAGTCTTTAGTCAGCTCCAGTCTTAACAGAGAGAATTTTGCAGTTTAGGTTCTGCTTAATCACAGTTTCATCCTTCTGGAATAGTCTAAATGACATTGGCCAAGAAGGTGCATTAAGAAAAGTGTGTCCAGCAGATCAAGGGAGGTTCTCCTCCCCCTGTACTCCTATAATCCAGTTTTAGGCTCCTCAGTTCAAGAGGGACAGAGATCTACTGGAGAGAGTCCAAGAGAGTGTTATGAGGATAATGAGGGGACCAGATAACTGCCTCAAGAGAAGAGGCTGAGTGCCCCAGGGCAGGTTAGTCTGGAGAGGAGAAGGCTGAGAGGGGATCCAGTCAATGTCTGTACATATCTGAAAGCTGAGTGTTGAGAAGGAAGGGACAGTCTCTGCTTGCTCTGCCCTGTGATATGACAAGGGGCAATGGATGGAAACTACAACACAGGAGGTTCTACCTCAACATGAGTTGGAACTTATTCACTGTGAGGGTCGCAGAGCACTGAAGCACTGAAGCAGGCTTCTCAGAGAGGTTATGGAGACTTCTCTGGAGACTTTCACGACCTATCTGGATGCATTCCTGTGTGACCTGCTATGGCAGGGGTGTTGGACTTGATGACCTCCGGAAGTCCCTTCCAACCCCTAGCATTCTGTGATCTAGACTGCCAAAAGAAAATCAACTTTTGTTTACTGCTTGTTTATCAAACAAAAAAGGAAGACCAGTCTTTAGCAACTTGGGGGAAAAAAAATAATAAAATAAAACATATCACAGTATCACAGTATCGCCAAGGTTGGGAGACCTCAAAGATCATCAAGTCCAACCTGTCACCACAGACCTCATGACTAGACCATGGCACCAAGTGCCACATCCAGTCCCCTCTTGAACACCTCCAGGGATGGTGACTCCACCGCCTCCCTGGGCAGCCCATTCCAATGGCGAATCACTCTCTCTGTGAAGAGCTTTCTCCTCATCTTGAGTCTAAACTTCCCCTGGTGCAGCTTGAGACTGTGTCCCCTTGTTCTGGTGCTGGTTGCCTGGGAGAAGAGACCAACCCCCTCCTGGCTGCAACCTCCCTTCAGGTAGTTGTGGACAGCAATAAGGTCTCCCCTGAGCCTCCTCTTCTCCAGGCTAAACAATCCCAGCTCCCTCAGCCTCTCCTCATATATGTATATATTGTGGTTTCTAATAGTTTCTTTTGAAATTGAAAAATATAGCACATTAAAAAAAAAAAAAAAAAAAAAAAAAAAAAAAAAGATGAGATCTGGCCTTAGTGTGAAATACTATTAATTTTTTGGCTTATGGAACAAATTATTTTGGAAGCAGCCTAATTAGACTTAGTTCTGAGCATTGAATTAATTCTAGAAATGTTATGCTTTGGTAGTAAAACCAGAAAGCTTTTTTCATTAGAAAATGAGGTTATATATACCTAAGAAATTATTTGTGTAATCTTTATTAATTCATTTACTATTTCAGTTACTAGGATTTCTATTTTATAATTGAAAAACTTTCCAGTGCTGTTGCTGCTGTGGAAGATTTCTCTATATAGCAAGAATCTACATGAATTTACTTACAGATAATCAAATCCACTGCCTTTTCTACAGGACAGATCAATTCTAGTCATAATAAATAAAGGCCTCATTTATTATACTACATTGGTCAAAATAATGCTCAGTTAGGTCCTTTCTCAGCAAACATGTATTAGCTTGATGCATATTCAAAAACATTCAAATTCAAGCAACGTAATGAAATATGTTAAAAATAGACATAGGAACCCACTATGCACAGGGACTTTATACATTAAATTTCCAATGAAACAAGGAAGGGCAAATTGCTATTCATAAACATATAATTGGCTGAAAACTAATTCTAAGCAGTCTCTTTGACAGAAACATACATTTTTGTCTTTTCTGCTGTCTGGCAAGGAGTAAATTAAGGATAGACACAGCAGCCATAGACCTGCTCTAAGATGTGCCAGTTGAAACACCTCCAAAATATCTGGTCAGAGAAATCAAACATTCCATGTTTTATTTCAGATCAGCTACTCTCCACTGCCTGACTGACAGTTGTTTCAAGTAGCTCACTACCTTAAATATCAGATTCAGTATGGAAGATTTAAGTCTGGTCCACAAAACACTCAAGGCATCAAGCTGTGGCAGATGGGACCAAGGCATCTCGTTCAAAATGAATTCAGAATTATTTGGGTTTGTGTAAAAGAGATGCAAATGGCAGAGCTACTTTGAAAGATTCTCAATTAATATTTTTTTAATTTCTTGACCTGTGAAGCAAAGGTAACAAGTGACTTGACTCCCAAGAATGTTACATGTACAGTGTGACATTGATGGATCATAGAATCACAGAATTATTGAGGCTGGAATATACCTCTGAAATCATCAGCCTATGACCTAACACCAGACCATGTTGCTAAATGCCACATCCAATCTTTCCTTAAACACCTCCAGGGACGGCAACTCCACCACCTCCCTGGGCATTCCATTCCAGTGTCTATTTGCCCTTTCCACGAGGAATTGCTTCCTAACATCCACTGAACTGCAGAAATGCTTTAATTGGAACCACCAAGATCAAATAACCTCCAAGAGATATGAACTGAAGGTTGAAGACAAGAAAAACCTTCATGTTTCAGGTTAACTCCTGCAGAGCTCTGCACTGATTCAAAATTAAATGTAAAGTCTGTTGACAGTGATTGAAGTGCAACACTATGTGCTCATGTAAACAGCAAATAAATTTTTCTAGCAGCAAAATATTCCAACGATTTACACCTTGCCATCAACTAATTCAAATACTTGTGTTGGTTTTAGGCAATGCCTTTAAAATTCAGTTGCAGATTTTGAGCAGAATACCTCACCACAATATTTCAAATAGGAAATCCAACTGACTCAATCAGAGGGCTGGAGCACCTCCCTGTGAAGACAGACTGAGTGGCTGTTCAGTCTGGAGAAGAGATGGCTCTGAGGAGATCTAATTGTGGCCTTCCAGTATCTGAAGGGGGCAACAAGAATGGTGATATAGGACTCTTTAGGGTGTCAGATAGTGATAGGACTAGGGGGAATGGAGCAAAATGGGAAGTGGGTAGACTCAGATTGGATGTTAAGTAGTTCTTCACCTGAAGGTGGTGAGACACTGGAACAGGTTGCCCAGGGAAGTGACGGAAGCCTGAGCCCTGGAAGCTTTTACAGCCAAGCTGCAGGGGGTTCTGAGCAACCTGATCTAGTGTGAGGTGTCCCTGCCCACGGCAGTAGGGTTGGAACTAGGTGATCCTTGAGGTCCCTTCCAACCCTGACAACTCTACAATTCTATGAAGAACATCTTTGAATTTCCAGTGCCTCTGACAGCTGGCAGCAAATGGAATTCACAACGTAAAATGCGTTATGGAAATCGGATAAAGTTAAAAGAAAATAATAAAGAAAAAGAAATAAAAGAATTTTTCTTTTAGAAAAGGAGAAAGGCAAAGATTTTTGAATTTACAAGTGAAACTTTTTATGCTGTTCGATTTTAAGGCAAATTGTTGGGAGAAAGTAACTTTGTTTGTTTGTTTGTTCCTTCTAAGGAAGCTTGTAAAGTTGATGTACTTCTAAGATTACAGACCTGAAAGAAAACCTGGCAAATGGCAAATACATGAAGCAATACAAATACTCACCAAAATAAAATTCAATGAGATGTCTTCAAAACTATCATATGACCAAGATGTTAACGGATTGAGCACATTTAATGTAGAGAAGAAATATTCTTTGCCTTTTCCTTCAAGTTCTTCATTAATTTTGCTTTTGCACACAGCACTCAGCCCCACCTTGAGTACTGTCTATAGTGCTGGGCTCCACAATATAAGCAGAATATGAAAATGTTAGAATATGTCCAAAACTGGGGAAAAAAAAGATGATGAAGAGCAAAGGGCAAGAATTATGAGGAGTGGCTGAGGACAGTAAATTTGCTAAGACTACAGATTAAAAGACTGAGGAGTGGCTTCCTTTCTGTCTCCAACTTCTTCATGATGAGGAGCAGAAAGGGAAGTGCTGATCTCTTCTCTCTGAAGTCTGGTAGTAGGATATAAGGCAATGGTTTAAAGTTGCATAGAGGAATTTCACACTGGATATTAGGAAAAAGTGCTTTACTGAGATCAGAATCAAGCACTGGAACAAGCTCCTCAGGGAACTGATAATGCCCCCAAACTTATCAGTATTCTAGTGGTTGTACCATGCTCCAGACATATGGTTCAACTTCTAGCTTGCCCTCTGCAGAGCCAGGAGTTGGACTCAATGATCCTCTTGGGTCTTGACCAGCCCTGGATATTCTTCAGGTCCTTACTCAATGTTTGTTTGATTCCAAAAGATGACATATATTTTCCTTTCACTAGCTGCGTGCAAATCAAACTGTGGTCATAGCCTTCAGCTACACTTCCTTACATCTCAGCAAGGGGTCTGCAAGAAAGCTGGGAAGGGACTTTCAAGAAGGCATTGTTGTGAAAGGAGGAGGGAATGGATTGAAGCTTGAGGACGGTAGATTTAGACAGGAGATTAGAAAGAAATTCTTTACAGTGAGGGTGGTGAGACACTGGAACACCTTGCCTGGGAGGTTGTAGATGCCCCCTCCCTGGAGATGTTCAAAGCTAGTGGAAGGTGTCCCTGACAACGCCAAGAAGGTTGGAACTAGATGATCTTCAAGTTGTCTTCCAACTCAAACCATTTTATGAATGAATCTATGAATGAATGTCCCTTCAATCCTAGAGAGTTCTATGATTCTATGGTTAGTATCAAATTATCCATTATTAAAGCTATTGACAAGTCCCCATTTACTAGTGCCCCCATTTACTAGTGTCTCTTCTGCAACTTCTCACATTCCTTTCTCTCACATATTATTTTATAAACTACAAACTGTGCTATTTCACCATGCAGTTGTTCTCATTAGTATTCTTTACAACCTATTCTTCCAAATGACTGTCTTTGCTAACAAACTCCCTGGATAAAAGGTTTTACAAAGAAAAAGTCAAGAGCCAAACTCAGTTAATATAGCTATCCAGACAATTTTCTCTAAAACCTTCCTAATTCAGTAGTATGTAGCTCATTTCCCACATATCTTGAATTCTAAATTACCTTGAGAAATTTATTGCTGAAAATGAAAGTAACTGTTAATATCAAATCAGGTTAAGTTCTCCTCTTACAAGAGTCTGTTACTACCCTGAAATACACAGTAAATTCTGCCAAGTGTGAGCATTCTACTTACGTAACTGGAGACTAAATTTGCCATAGGTGATAGCCAAATCCTTCCTCATTATGCGTGGGACCAGTATCATACCCTATGAAGTGCTTATTTTCTCCCACTGACAAGTTGTTGACTCACTAGGCAGAATGAGAAGCAAAGGTGAAGATCATACATCAATCACCTCCCATCACATTCCCCAGCTCAAATGTCAGCGGTTAGATAAACTTGGATTGGCAGACATCCTGTCTGGACAAACAGCTTATCAGGATTCTAATAGTATTCAGTTGATTTCTCACCACAAACTTCACTACCTGAATCATTTAAAATATTCCCCAGTGGTGAAACCGAATGAACAAAGAAGGAGGATTTTAATTTTGCCAATTTTAGAATAAATTACAACTTCCAGAACTTTCAACTTTACTTTTGGAAATTATTTTCTTGAAAAAAAAAAAAAGAGGAAAAAAAATCAAATTTTAATGCTATCATTAATCTGCAGTAATTATGGTATTATTATTTTCTCTTAGCAAAAGCATGGGCCAGGAGATGCCCCTGATACTGAAGCAATGCTCCCAGTTTAAGGGATAAGCATCTTTCAGGACCATAAATTGCATTGATATGAAGGAACTAATAAGATTGTTTTTTTTTCTCTAGAAATCACTCCCCCTGATAATTATTGCAGCCACATTTGAAGAATGAGTTTAGTTCAAGATGTCTTTTTAGACTAAGGACCTTTACTCATTAGAAAAGTACATATTAGTGGTAAAAAGAAAAATATAGTGCAGTACTATCATGTATTTGTATTAAATGGATTGCATCCAAAGCTACTTAGCTTGTACAGGAACAAGGACTTTTATTACTACACTGGGACTTCAATAGGAAAAAAAATGAACACATAATGCTCCATTACAGCCAAAACCTATACTTATATACTTGAAAAAACATGGATAATTTTTTCTTTTTTTGCAAGTGAAAAACTTTCTTTCCCCTGTTTATTAAACATAAAATTGGATTATTTTAATCTCACAGAATCACAGAATTGCCAGGGGTGGAAGGGACCTCAAAGATTATCTAGTTCCACCCCCTGCAATGGACAAGGACACTTTCCACTAGACCAGATTGGGTGAAGCTTTGAGCGCCTCCAGGGAGGGGAAATCCACAACCTCCTTCAGCAACCTCTTCCAGTGTCTCACCACCTTCACTGTATAGAATTTCTTTCTAATATCCAGCCTATATCTGCCCTCCTCAAGCTTCAGTCAATTCCATCTCATTTTTTCACAACAATGCCTGGTGAAAACTCCCCAGCATTCTTGCAGGCCCCTTTCAGGTACTGGAAGTCTGCTGCAAGGTCTCCATGGAGACTTCTCCAGGCTGAGCAGCTGGAGAACAAATCTCTGGCTGCAGCCCTGTGGACATTCCACATTCTACCAAAGATCCCTAAAACAATCTGCCTGTCCCTGTAGTATCAGATATCACCCAGATGTGGACTAGCATGGAAATTTGAATGCAAAATAGAAGATTTAAAATAAAAAAAATAAAATAGCATTCTTCTGAAGGAAAAGGGATAAGAAACTGTTCTGGTAGCTCCACACAGCTTAAGCCACAAGATTCATTTGTTTCCTCCAACCTTCATTTATTTTTTGTTTACTTGTATTGATATATGAACATACATACATGTAGGTATGCACACACACACGTACGTATGTGTATTAACCTGCTCCCTATCTTCCTTGCCACCCCTAGACAAGAGTTTCAACTGCTTCCTGGAATAGCAGATCAGAATAGGCAGCTCATGCAGAAGACTCATTTAAAATACTATTTTTTTGTCTTGTGGTTGTGGAAGTCAATTTTGTGACAAACACAGAATTCAAGCCTGATCTTATACATCAATGAGAATTTCTCAGTATCAGCAAATATTGTTCCTGTGTCTAGCAAATGGCCAAGGAAATGCTGGAGCCAATGTCTTTAATTTTTAATTGGGATAAATGTTATGTGTCCAGCAAGAACAAACTCAAGCTGTAGGCACTTAAGAAAAATAGATGAAGGAATGGACTAAAATAGTGGGAGGGAGAGCAGGGGGAAGGCAGACACAAAGACAGAGATGGTTGTAGCTCTACTCTGACAGTAAGGCAGTTTGAGAAGCATTGGTGTAGGTGGAGGTTTCTAACATTTCTACCTCCCTAGAAAATGCAGGGGGCTTTCACTTAAAGAAAAGCAAATACAGTAACACAGCATCACTGCAAGCACTGCCTGTTAACAGCAGGGAGGACCAGTTTCACAGAACTGACTTTCAGGGGATCTTCATTTTGATGAGATCTTTTTCATTCCCTCCCTGTAGGTGAGAATTATAAGTTGTGAAATCCTGCATCTCAGCAGGTTTGCTCTGTCTCTAATGAGATGGAAGGGAAAACCCTGTCAAGACTAATACTCCTCTAGCAGAAGATCTTAAAACGAGAATGATACAGTGCTCTGCATGACAGCTTGCCCTTAGGATGTAAGGCATGTTGCATTTTCTCTTTACTTTTCTTTTCTCCCTATCAGATGTATTGTCTACCTTACATAGCAATAAAGTAAAACATAAAATAATAATATAAAACAAACAAAAAATATTCAAGCATAAGAACCTTTGAAACATCCAGACATTTTTAGAGGTGAATCATTAGTGGTCTTTATTCCTTTGCTCTCCTGTATATCATGTGAACGCACAATCCCAGTAGAAATTAAACCAGGAAATATTTGTTCAGAAGTCATGCAGAAAATATTAGAATCATAGAATTGTTAGGGTTGGAAGGGACCTCAAGGATCACCTAGTACCAGCCCCACTGCCATGGGCAGGGGCACCTCACACTACATCAGGTTGCTCAGGACCTGGCTTTAAAACCCTCCAGGGATGAGGTTTCCACCACTTCCCTGGGCAGCCTGCTCTAGTGTCTCATCACTTTCGTGGTGAAGAACTTCTTAACATCTAATCTGAATCTACCCACTTCTCATTTTGCTCTATTGCCCCCAGTCCTATCACTACCTGACATCCTAAAATGACCCTCCCCAGCTTTCTTGTAGCCCCCTTCAGATACTGGAAGGCCACAATAAAGTCTCCTCGGAGCCTTCTCTTCTCCAGACTGAATAGCTCCAACTCTCTCAGTCTGTCTCCATAGGAGAGGTGCCCCAGCCCTCTGATCATCCTTGTGATGCTCCTTTGGATGCATTCCAGCACATCCATATCTTTCCTGTAATAGAAGCTCCAGAACTGGATATTATTTATGTAATCTGTGAAGTCTTTGTCTTTATCTTGGATAAACTGAGTTTGTACATAATGGCTTCATGCGCAGAAATACTTCTACACTGAATTGTTGACACTGTCAACAGCATTAATTCTAGCATGGAAAAAAAGTGTTGATCTAGACAGTATAAATGCTTTTCCTACCATTCCTAGAAATTACTATTTAATCAGAAAAACATCTAAGCATTTAATACCAACATTATTCTAGTTAAAATACTTTAATTGTTAGAAGCTAGGAATAACAGACCTCAGCTAGAGTAGGACCTAGCAAGATCTTTTGGCAGTGTGCATTGTGTATTGTATCAGAAGCATGGATTTCAAATGCTGTGCAGAACTGACTTGATGTGCTTTCAACACCAGCCTCAATACAATATTAATTATTAATATTTATTCAAGTGATTTTAAGTGAACTGCTTTTATGCTCAGTTTGTTTACAGTTAAAGATGAAAATTCAAAATAAAACCTCAAGTAAAGGATATAGTTCCCAGCAGATCCACAGTTAGGAACAATGCAAATCCATATCTAAGCAATGACAAAAAAACCCTTCTGTTTTATTCCAGTGGCATATTACCTTCTTAAGCACTAAAGTGTGCAACTGCAGGAATATTAAGCAGTTTGCCTTAATAAGCAACAAAAACCAGGTGAAAGGCATGCACCTGTCCCAGCTGGAGCTCATGTGAGTAGCTAAAAAGAATCTGGAATGAGGTAAGATTCACAGATGGTGATAACAGTGTGTGTGTTTGTACAGACAGACAGAAAGACAGATAAAACATGTAACAAATGCTAGCCAAAATGTTCTACAAACTTTATGCCTACAGAATGTTTCATATAAAGCTTTTGAAGACAGCTGTTCAAATATTGTCCTGTCCAGAGGGAAATAAACAAACCCAATCCAAACCCTTGGATTGTGTGTGCTGGTGGGGATTAAGAATGCATGAAAGAAAGATGAAGAAAAGAGAGTTTTATGAAGCAAAACTTCACCTGTCCTTCCACTTGAGTTTCAAATCTTTTGATAGGCTTTAGAGGTGCCACAAGAAACAGAGCATTTTCCTTTTATTATTTAGGAGCTTTTCCCTGCTTCAAAAATGCAGCTTAATGAAGTTGTAATATTTATAGCCTCTAAGATTTTTTTTTTTTTTTTTTTTTTTTTTTTTTGGGGGGAGGGGGAATTTACTGCATTTATAAATTACACAAAGAGGAAAGGAAGTATTCTGATAGTGCTCCAATAACATGACTAGTTATATTTGAACAAAGGCACAGTAAAAGGCTTTAAAGGATAAAAAGAGCTGAGTCGCTCAAAGATACAATACAATACAATAATAATACAATACAATACAATACAATACAACCAGGTTGGAAGAGACCTTCAAGATCATTGCATCCAACCTATCAACCAATCCAACCCACCCAAACAACTAGATCATGGCACCAAGCACCCCATCAAGTCTCATCCTGATGGAGGAGTCTCCTCCTCCAATGATGGTGACTCCACCACCTCCCCGGGCAGACCATTCCAATGGGCAATCACTCTCTCTGTGTAGAACTTCTTCCTAACATCCAGTCTAAACCTCCCCTGGTGCAGCATGAGACTGTGTCCTCTTGTTTTGGTGCTGGCTGCCTGAGAGAAGAGGCCAACCTCTGCCTGTCTACAACTTCCCTTCAGGTAGTTGTAGAGAGCAACCCACTTCTCATTTTGCAAGGTAAAGAAAAAAAACCCTTGTAAATCTGTGGCAAAAAGGAAAGGCAATGCAGAGGACTATTAAATATTGCTGTTGTCCAGGGCAGTTGCTTCTCATGGCAGCCACACAAGGTACTACCGCTTTACAAACTCTTGTTCTGGTTAGGATGTATTCTCTGCAGGAGAACAAAGATGAGGGATGCACAAATATCTCAGCCGTGCTGTACATAATTCCTTTGGCACCATCTTATGCTATCTATAACAATAGAATATACCTTAGGTAGCACACTGGGGAATGAAAATCCTCTGCTACTTCCAAGTAGTGGAAGTAAACTAAGCGCGTATGTACGGCTATGTAACATTTCAGATGGCAGCCTGCAGAATCTTGGTGCAGCTCCAAATTCCTGGATATGGAGGATTTCCCAAATTTCAGATGCAAGGGTTGTAAAGTTCACACTGGTCTCTTGAACACATTGAGATTATGTAGGAATCCAGAGTGTATAAGTCTGTCCCTAATTTAATATACATACTTTATCCTTTAATTGCTGAAATCAAGAAAACTATCCTCCTTGCACAGTTGAATATGAACAATTTAGATGTGCTTTTATGTAAAAGAAAGGAGTGCACTTGGATCCTTTTTTTACTTAATCTCTCTTTCACTCTCGATGATATCTTGATAGGTTATGGTGTTAGTTTAAGCAAGTATAGTTTTTATTAAGTCATCTCCATGACTGTTTTGTTAATCCAAAAATTTCAGATACTGAAAAATTCCTCTTAAAACATATTTGATATGAAATAGGTACTCCTGCAATAATATTTTCAGCCTTTCTGGATGTATATTTATGTGTGGGGACAGAGACAATGGTGAGAAAAACTATCCCAGCTAAAATGACTGGGAGAGCTTAATCACTGTCATCTCTGACAGATGACAAATCTATCCCTTTTAAGTGAATTTACTGCAGGGAGCTGTGAAATGGTTTTTTAATGTTTTTACATCCCTGGTTCTTCCTAAATGTATGTCTGAATCCTGAGAATATGACTAACCTAGGACTGAATAACAGATCTTTTTCAAGTTGAAACAAAAAATTAACAGCAGTTGACATTCTCCTATGTTAAAGCAAAGTGCATACAACTATTTAGATAGATAGATAGATAGATAGATAGATAGATAGATAGATAGATAGATAGAGAATCACAGAATTGTCAAGGTTGGAAGGGACCTCAAGGATCATCTAGTTCCAATCCCTCTGCCATGGGCAGGGACACCTCACACTAGATCAGGTTGCTCAGAGCCATATCCAGCCTGGCCTTAAAAACTTCCACGGATGAGGCTTCTACCTCCCTTGGCAACCTGTTCCAGTGTCTCACCACCCTAATGGTGAAGAACTTCTTCCTAACATCTAGTCTGAATCTACCCACTTCTCATTTTGCTCCATTCCTCCCAGTCCTTTCACTACATGACATCCTAAAAACACACTCTCCAGCTTTCTTGTAGCCCCCTCAGATACTGGATTTTTATCCTCTTCTACCAAACCATATTTCTTCTATAGATCTATAGTTAAAGATATTATTATTATTATTAGTAGTAGTAGTAGTAGTATTGTTGTTGTTGTTGTTGTTATTGTTATTATTGTTATTATTACTATTACTATTATTATTATATCAGATTTCCTCTTGCTCTGCTAGGAATCCATATTGAGTTATAATTTGCTTAATATTAACACAGTAATATGGGGTCTTATACCACATTTCCTTTTCCTCTGCTAGGAATCCATACTGAGAGTTATACTTTGATTAATATTGGCCCAGTAATAGCGCAGTAATTTTAACTCTAGGTAAATAAAGCAGGCAACATAAGTATGTTTTTCTTCAGGTTAAATAGACAACAGTTCCCTTTTAAAAACTCATCAATCACCCTAGCTAAAAACCAGTTTAAGCAGCTGGGCAGTAGAATACTTAAGGTCCATTTAATACTTGTTACTTTAGCTATGTTTGACTGAACAGTTACATCAGAATTACTATAGAAAAGAATTTGTCTCAGCCTCTCTCTTGCTCTGCTGCACATCTGATTACTCTTGAAAAACCTGGTGCAGCAGAAAATCATTCACTATTTCATTCTGGTTTTCTGTTGCTGTTTATCCTCCTGAGCTGGTTCACAGTGGGATCAAATAAGGAGTATCTGAAGTGCTCAGGAAATACCTCTACATTAATGAGATTATTAAGCAGAAACCAAGGGGCAAAGAGCACTTAATTTTGTTTAATTATTTTAGTAGAAATATTGCTTCTAAGCTAAAGCTTGCTGTGATTTATATCAACTTTCCTTCCCTAACAATATGATCTCTGAAGAATAGGAGGACTAAACTCCTGTGAAAAGCTGTTCCTCTTGGGGAAAGTTCAAAAACTGAGGTATTCCACAGTACAGCTGTAGTATCTTGCTCTATAACTTCTACACTGTCATTACCACCACTTCTACACTATTACACCATCACAGCTGCAGTACAAGTCCATTAAATAAGAGCAGCCTAAACTACAAAACATCTATGAACCTGTTGTCTATATTAAAATATCAACATGAAATGCAAATGTATCAGACCAATTAATAGTGTATTTAAACTATTATGAAGTCTCTGTTCCATTAAAGAAGGCTAAGGGGTTGGTCTCTTCTCCCAGGCAACCAGCACCAGAACAAGAGGACACAGTCTCAACCTGCGCCAGATGAAGTTTAGTCTTGAGGTGAGAAGAAAGCTCTTCACAGAGAGAGTTGTTAGGCATTGGAATGGGCTGCCCGGGGAGGTGGTGGAGTCACCATCCCTGGAGGTGTTCAAGAGGGGATCGGACGTGGCACTTGGTGCCATGGTCTAGTCATGAGGTCTGTGGTGACAAGTTGGACTCGATGATCTTTGAGGTCTCTTCCAACCTTGGTGATACTGTGATACTGTAAATAATATTTTTTATTATTTTGGAGTTTTTGTGATCAAAACCCAATGTGCTCATTTGCTTCTACCCATCTGCTTAGCCTCATTCCGTTCACTTTACGCAACCATGGTTCCCAGAGATGTTAATCTGCTGGCTACTTGTGAGGTACTGTGACCGTTTTAGGTACTGATCATGAGAGCAAGCTGAAACAATTTTGACAAGCATGCCCACATTTCATATCACTAAGAGCATGAATGACTGTAACATCCTCGTAGCTTTCCCTTAAAAAAATAAAAAAATAAAAATTACTTCATCTCATTATTTAAGGCTTCAAATATGCTGTCATGTAAAGTGGATTAAAGAGGTTCACAACCTTTACTAAGCAAATGTTTTGGTTTTGGTGGTTTTTTTTTTTCTGGCTGATTGAATATTTCATCCTATCAGACTGATTTATGGTTAGACTCTAATCAGTTTGACTAAAACCATAGGAGTTAGGGTTAAGCAACAATTGCTGCATTTTTAAGCTGATGAATGGAACCATTTCCTCATTAGAAAATTTGAATTGGCTGGAAAAGATTCAAGGTTAATCAAAGCTAAGATCTTGTCATTGCCATTGTCTGGCTCAATATTAATCAAAAAAAGGAAGATAATATTTTTTAAGAATTCTGCAATGCCCTTGAACTATTGTCTCCTTTTATCTTCCATGAACACATATATGTGTGTATGCATTCACGGAGCTCACTAGCCACTCATATTTGGATACTCTTCAAAGTAAAGGTTAAATATATTTAACTGTCTTACCCAGAGCTCAGAGAGTTCCATTTCAAGATGTAAATCTGTTTCTGAGGCTTAACATTTCCTTCTTCTTTTTAACTTTCTGTATAATTCTTGATGTTTCCGAGATTCATGTAAATGTTAAATATATCTTCCTTTTTTCCTCCCTTTCTTTCTATTTTTGTTTTATTTCAGTCTGAATTGTTAGCCTCAACGAATCCCTTTTCCATTTTTTATACAGATAAATGACAATAAGTGAGCCTCACACAGATGAGAGTTCTTTTCTTTGTTCATGAGAAAAGATTTTAAAGCCAGAAAAGGCCATTGTAGCCATCTAGACTTTCTGCAGATATGAAGCCCATTGTGATTTTCCACAAATTATTTTTTCAATAATAACACCTTTAAATCAGTCTTAATTAAAAACATCTCCAGTGGTAAAGAATCCACCATACCTCTCATTTCTTGAGTTATGAGTTTCAGCCTAGCTTGCAATCCCCACTCAGTATTTTAAATGTAATTATTATGCGTTACATTTAGTTGTCTGCTTTCTATGGTACGAAGAATTTGTTCCTTCCTCTTCCTTGCATTCTGTGACATCCCTAAGATATCAAAGACTCAAGTTTCAATTTTTCCCCTTTCCAAAGGGAGCGTTCCAAATCAATAAAACATTTACACATTTTTTATTGAATCACAGCTTCGGTGTTTGCTTGAATTCAACTTTGCAATTGGTTCTGTAAGAATTTATCTCTGGCTCTTTCTCTGTTTAACTTTTGACTTTTCTAAGTCAAAGGGAACACAATACAAAAGCACTGCTTTTGGTGTGGAAGAGGTAACTCCAGAATTTAAAAAATAAAAGCAAGAAGAGTTCTTCTCAGGTATTAACTGACAAATGCATAATGAAAGCATCTCTAAATACTGCTTATTTACATCTTATCTGACTTGCTAGAATATATCACAAGAAAATCCCCAGCCAAATATATCCAATATAATGGTAGGGATTGGAAGGGACCTCTAGAGATACATTACGATACGATACGATACAATACAATACAATACTATACACCAGGTTGGAAGAGACCTTCAAGATCATCGTGTCCAACCCATCAACCAATCCAATCCAACCCACCCAACAACTAAACCATGCAGCCAAGCACCCCATCAAGTCTTCTGAACACCTCCAATGAAGGTGACTCCACCACCTCCACGGGTAGCCGATTCCAATGGGCAATCACTCTCTCCGTGTAGAACTTCTTCCTAACATCCAGCCTAAACCTGCCCTGGCGCAGCCTGAGACTGTCATCTAGTCCAACCCACCTGCCCAAGAAGGGTCACCTAGGGTAGGTTGCACAGGAACACATAGACAGGTCTTAAAAGTCTCCAGAGAAGGACACGCCATAACCTCTCTGGGCAACCTGTTCCAGTGCTCCATCGCCCTTACAGTAACAAAGTTTTTCCTCACGTTGGGGCAGAACTTCCTGTGGGCCAGTTTATATTCATTGTCCCTTGTCCTATCACAGGACACTGCTGAAAACAGAGACTAGCACCTTCTGCTTGACATCCACCTTTTAGACCTTCATAAAAATTAGTATGATTTCCTCTCAGTCTTATCTACTGCAGGTTAAACAGCCCCAGCTCTCTCAGACTTTCCTCAGCAGACAGATGTTTCAGTCCCTTCATCACCCTTGTAGTCCTCCACTGGACATTCTCAAGTATATCCCAGTCCCTCTTTATCTGGGGAGCCTAGATCTGGACACAATAGTCCAGATGTGATCGCACCAATTCATTACTGTAATACCTCTGATCCAATTAAAACAAGAAGCAGGAAAAAGAAAAAAAAATCATAGAAAAGTGGAAGGCATTTCTATAAACAGCCAGCTTTTTCGGTTCCTTTTTCTCTACAAAGGTGCTTTGTGGATTAACCTGACAGCAACTAGAGTTAAGATGCCATAAAAGCATAAACATGAAATATTTTCCAAAGGTTTTAAACTGGAACAAATTTTCATCTAATTACTCTTGAAATTTATTACCTATTGGATCTGCATTCTGCCTCCAAAAGTGCAGCTTATTTGTAATTCATTGGATTCATCTGTGCTTTTGTATTTTTAATGTGAAGCGTAGAAAAGAACAAATCCAGGGCAGGCAGATGCCAATTTTAATATAATCTTTTCTTACTTTGGGGACTTCGCTATCTGTGTGGGTTACCTGGTAGCGCCACTCAGGCTTTGTAATGGGCAGTAACTCTCTCCCAGTTCCCCACTTTCATTGGCTAAAAGGACACCTTGGCATCATAAAACCAATTCAGCCTGAAATACCAGAAAACAATTTAATCAATTTAAATGTCTCAAATTTCTGTTCAGAAGCAAAACTAAGACCACCTACTTGATGCTGATGACAGAAAGCTAATTTTTCAGGTTCATATATTGCTTAATATAGAGGTCTAAATATTATTAAGAACATGCAAACCAAAAAGTCAAGTAGGTTGAAAGGTGGTCAGTCAAATATAGAAACAATAAAACTTAATCTGCATCAATTATAGTGGACTACATTTACCCACAGGCCTTTTGAGTTGTGATCTTCCATCTCTTTTCCTTTTCTTTCTATGATGTCTTCACATCTTCCACATTCATTCTCCTTCTTGTGTTTTTATCAGTATGACACATTATTGATGAAAGTTTCCTTTTACTATTAATTTCTTATGTAGTTAATGTAGCTGAACACATAACATTATAGTAGGTTTCATAGCAGAATATTATATAGTGACATAGAGCACTTCATACTATAAAGCTTGAGGGCTAACATGACCTTATGGTTTTTAAATACAAATATGACAGTGAAAAGCTGCATTGACCAGCCCTGACACACTGAAGGAGCAGGTAGGAAAGACAACAGGTAATGAGCTGATTTAAATCTAATCTCACTCTTTTATTATTCAACCTTCAAAAGTCATACCATGCTTCCTCAATACTTGTTGCTGGGTGCCCAGGTCTACTCTTGTCTTGGGACAGCTGAAGTGTAAAATTCAGGTATGTGCTCAACCGATGTGCTTCTAGCAAAGCTTTCTGTGTGCCCTAATTTCGGTAGTAACTCAAAAAATTCCTGGTCTATATGAATACAATTCAGTTGTGGCTTCTGGAGCAAAAATAGAAATGGGTAGATTCAGACTGGATGCAAGGAAGAAGTTCTTCCCTATGAGGGTGGTGAGACACTGGAACAGGTTGCCTAGGGAGGTGGCGGAAGCCCCACCCCTAGAGGTTTTTAAGGCAAGGCTGGATGTGGTTTTGAGCAACCTGATCGAGTGTGAGGTGTCTCTGTTCATGGCAGGGGGTTGGACTTGGATGATCCTTGAGGTCCCTTCCAGCCCTGACAGTTCTATGATTCTACTTATTTTAAAGTGGACTGTGAAAAGATAGTAAACTTTTCTTCCATGTTTCTTTTCCATGTGAGACAGATTTCACCTCTTCCCATGCAAAATTCACTAAAGATGAAGAAAGAAAATGGAATGTTCAGAGCAATCCTTGTTCACATAAACTCAGTGAAATTTAACTGCAATTTAAATAGTTTTAAACCCTAAGGCAAACCAGTGGTTTGGAGTAAGAGATATAAGAATAGCCACTAGAGATTACAAAGGACAAAAATTGTGATTTGAGTTTAAATTTCCTGAGTACAAGACAAATTTCACAGAATCACAGAATTGTTGAGGCTGGAATAGACCTTTGAGATCATCAAGTCCAACCTATGACCTAACACCACCACACTGACTAGACCATGAAGTCCAGCTTTCTGCCTAACACCTCTGCGCCCTGGAGGTATAGTAACAAAAGGAACAAAGAGAGGCAGAAGAGTAAAGAATAGAGGTAAAGTCACAGGTAAGTGTCATCTTTGTCCAAACGCTGTTGACCATCTGCAAGCTTTTAAACCGACTCTGTTCTCCTCCCTTTGTCAGTGCTCTTCAGTGACCTAAAAATATCTTACTTTCAATTTACAAATATAGAATTACAGAATCCCCTTAAGATAATCAAGTTCAACTGGTAACGCATTACTGCCAGGTCACCACTAAAGGATGTCCTTCTGCACCACATCTACATGTCTTTTAAATCACTCCAGGGATGGTGAATCTGGCACTGTCCTGGGCAGCCTGTTCCTGGGCAGCCTGTTCCTGGGCAGCCTGTTCCAGCACTTGGCAATCTTTCTGGTGAAGAATTTTTTCCTGATATCCAATCTAAATCTCCCCTGAACACACTTGAGGCTGTTTCCTCTTTTCCTTTCAACGGTGTCATAGAATGATAGACTAAATAAGGTTGGAAAAGACCTCAGAGATCATCAAGTCCAACCTGTCACCCAACACCTCATGACTACTAAACCACGGCTTCATGGGCAGCACACTCCAATGGCTAACTCTTCTTCTGTGAAGAACTTTCTCCTTACCTCAAGCCTAAAATTTCTGTGGTGCAGTCAAGTACCTATATGAAGCTTCTCTGGTTTATAATGTATTTTTCCAGGGAGCCATCATTGTTAAAATGTGATGTAGTCCAGATTTGGATTTTTACTAACACCAATCACTTTTACAAACATAGAAAATACACATTTTAGTTAAAGGCGCTTATCTAGCCTTCCCTATTCTGTAAACTTCAGGCTTGATTTACTTTATTATTTCTCTTCACCTTAAATATTTGGCAAAGCCCTGCTGCTATTATGAGCTGTCAAAATACTTTAGAAATACTTATTTTGAGTTTCTTGGGAAAAAATCATTTTATAGCTGAATGAAAATATAAAGGTAGGAAGATTTTCACATCACTAACATTACATATTCTGTGGTTTCTACTGACTGTGTAGGGAGCCCAGAAACAAATAATCTCACTTTCAGCCACCACTGTTTGGTGCAAAGCTCTTCACTAATACCAGTCTCATCGTGCTGATTCAGATGTGCTCAAAAATATTGAATGAACAGAAGGGCTCAGTGGGAACAGACACCATCCATCCTCCTGCAGCAACACAGCTCTGTATGCTCTGGCACAGAAGGCATGACTGTCAACTCGACCTGAGCCAGGAACCAGCATAAAATCATAGATTCGTTTAGGTTGGAAAAGACTCTTTAAGATCGTGGAGTCCAAGTGGTAATCTAGCACAGCCAAGTTCACCCCTTAAACCATGTTTCTCAGCACCACATTTACTTATTTTTTAAAATACCTTCAGTGATGGTGACTCCACCACTTCCCCAGGCAGCCTGTTCCAGGGCTTGACAAACTTCTCGTGATGAAACTTTTCTTAATGTTCAATGTAAAGCTCCCCTGACACAATTTGAAGACATTTCCTCTTGTTCTGTCGCTTACAATACAATACAATACAATACAATACAATACAATACACCAGGTTGGAAGAGACCTTCAAGATCATCGCGTCCAACCCATCAAACAATCCAACCCACCCAACAACTAGACCAACTTCTTACTTGAGAGAAAATACTGACCCCCACTACAACCTCTTTTCATGTAGTTGTAGAGAGTAAGAAGGTGTCCCCTCAGCCTTCTTTTCTCAAACCTAAACAACCTCCATTTCCTCAGCTGCTCCTCTTAAGACTTTTTCTCTAGATTACTCATGATCTTTGCTGCCCTTCTCTGGACACACTCCAGCACACTTCAATATACTTCTTGTAGTGAGGGGCCCAAAACTGAACCCAGTGTTTGAAGTGCAGCCTATTCAGTGCTGAATGTAGGGAGATAAAGGTATGGCACTCAGTCTTGCAACAGGTACTGGGAGAGATGTTATATGGGGATCTCTATGACTTTTATCTGGAATTCAGAAGTATAAATTCACATTTATGTCAGACCTGCACACCTGAATCAAATAATCACATCTCCTCAGGTGTGAAGAGGAGGCTGAAGTAGCAAAGCATTTTTTTTTTTGTCACTGGTGGGCAATTTTTACTTTTTAGACAAATTTTTCTCTCTAAAAGAGATGTGAAAGAAGATAGATAGACTGCTGAAATACATTCACTTATAGCAAGGTGTATTTTTAGCCTTCATGTTTATCGATGTTTAGTTTTTTCCTAACTATAATAAGAATTTTATAGAAGAATCTCTTAGGGTTCTTCCCTTTTCCCACAAGGAATTTGTTTGTTAATTTTGTCTGGGGGGTGGGTGGGGGTGGGGTTTGGTTTATTTTAATAGAATGGCTTTAGAAATTTTTATAATTCTTGAATAGTTTCTCCTTCCTTGCTGTGGCGTAGAGTTACTTGTCACTGTAAATCCACCTTCTGGTGTAAATTGTTAACTAACATTGGATAAAGCCTTTTGTGTGTGTGTGCGTGAGACATAGTGATGATAGAATAGAATAGAATAGAATAGAATAGAATAGAATAGAATAGAATAGAATAGAATAGAATAGAATAGAATAGAATAGAATGGAATTAACCAGGTTGGAAAAGACCTTTGAGATCATCAAGTCCAACCTATCATCCAACACCATCTAATCAACTAAACCATGGCACCAAGCACCCCATCCAGTGATATAACCTTTTAGTTGCATTTGTTTCAAACAACTGCCTCTTATAGTTAAGATATAAACTTAGAGTTAAGAAATAAATCTATAATCAAATTCCACCTGAAATTCTACATCAGATTGGACACGTATGTGGAAATGTCCCATTTTCTAGTTTCCTAGTTTCAGTTTGGTCACACTACTCTTTTAAATTTATTTTGCCATAAACCACCAAACAGGAAATCACCAAAAAGAGGGAAATTGTAAATTATATTTTTCTACTAATAAATTCCATCAAAGCATATCCTCTAAAGATGTCAATAAAATCACAAGGATCTCACAAGATGCATTTATACCCTAACATGCTGCTTAATAGCAGGTACTCACCAAAAAGTAGAGTGTCAGCAAGATCAACAAAGTCAGAAGACAGTTGCCACTAATTACAGTGTTCTTCCAGAAGTGAGCTAGTAAAAACAACCAAAAGATCTAACATGAGGAGCAAAAAAAAAAAAAAAAAAAAAAGGCAATTAGAATGAATTCAAAAAACATGGTTGAAACACTTCTTTGCTTCTTGCTTCAAGACCGTTCCTGCTGAGAGCAAAACAACATGCCAGGGAGAAAGGCACGAAAAGCAGCTGGCAATCCAATAACGTACTAGAGCTGTCAATGCTGTCCACATGGCTCTCCACATGAGGTCTGTAGAGAATCCTGATGCTGTAATCTATAATGCATCGGGGGAAAAAACAAAAAAGACGTCCCTGTTCAAGGCCATTCTCAGAAAATAAATATGTGGGTAATACAAAGAATAAATAAAAACACTTCACTTTATCTTTCTGCAGGGCGGGAAGTTAACAACAGGATGCTGTAAAACCAATAGGAATGAGAGATCATCTCCAAAAGTAGTTCAAAATCTTATCTATACCTGACAAAAAGTGTTTAGATACTATCCAATTAAAACATAAAATAAAATAAAAGGAGACCAATTAAAAAGAATTGCCTACATTTATCTCAAAATATGATTTTTCTTTTCCTTCTAAGGTATTCTTAATACTTTAACAATTTTATAGAGACTTTCATTATGACTTTGAGCATAGCAATTAAAAGCTCTTCTGTTAACAACATTGGCCAGCAGGTCAAGGGAGGTGATTCTCCCCCTCTACTCAGCTCTGGTGAGACCCCACCTGGAGTATTGCACCCAGTTCTGGAGCCCCTACTACAGGAGGGATGTGGATGTGCTGGAATGTGTCCAGAGAAGGGCCACGAGGATGATCAGAGGGCTGGAGCACCTCTCCTATGAGGACAGACTGAAGGAGTTGGGGCTGTTCAGTCTGGAGAAGAGAAGGCTCTGAGGTGACCTCATTGTGGCCTTCCAGTATCTAAAGGGGGCCTACAAGAAGGCTGGGGAGGGACTTCTCAGGATCTCAGGTAGTGATAGGACTAGGGGGAATGGAATGAAGCTGGAGGTGGGGAGATTCAGACTGGACATGAGGAGGAAGTTCTTCCCCATGAGAGTGGTGAAGCCATGGAATGGGTTATCCAGGGAGGTAGTTGAGGCCCCGCCCCTGGAGGTGTTTAAGACCAGGCTGGACGAGGCTCTGGCCAGCCTGATCTAGTGTGGGGTGTCCCTGCCCATGGCAGGGGGGTTGGAACTAGATGATCCTTGTGGTCCTTTCCAACCCTGACTGATTCTATGATTCTATGATTCTATGATCCAGTCAAGTAGCACATTTAGGACTGAGTTTAAAAAGCCATGAAGTTTCATAACTAATATGAGAAGAAAACATTTAAGGAGGCTTTTGTCCGCTCTCTGTTGCATGAAGTGAATTTGGTTCTTCATATTTGACCATGGTTTTTGTAGCGATTACTTTTTTGCCCTTTAGGTATATATTGACATTTAGGCTTTGCTTTTAAAAGGGCTTAGAGGCCATGTCTGACGTAAAAAAAAAAAAAAAGCCCTAAATGTTTGCAAGACTAACTGCATCACGTTCCTTCTTACTCTTGGCTTTCTTCTCCTCAGTTGCATGGGGGAGATAAATAAAACAAAAGGTTGAGATAAGGACAGGGTGATCACTCAGTAATTGCTGTCACGGGCATAACAGACTCAACTTGGGGAAATTAATATAGTTTATGACCAGCCAAAATCAGAGTAGCATAATGAGAAATAATCCTGAGTCTTTAAAAGTGTCTCCCTCTCACCCCTCCCTTCTTCCTGGGCCCAGCTTTATTCATGATTTCTCCATCTCTCCTTTTCAGTGACAGAAAGGGATGGGCAAAAAGGGTTGTAGTCAGTTCATCACATCTTGTCTCTGCTGCTCCTCATACTCATCCCCTGCTCCAGCAGCTCCCTCCATGGGAGACAGTCCTCCATGGACTTCTTCAGTGTGAGTTCTTCCCACGGGGAGTAGTTCAATAGGAACTGACTGCTGCAGCATGAGTCCCCCACAGGGTCACAAATTTTGTCAGTCAACCTGCTCAAACACAAGCTACTCTCTTCACTGGTCCAAAGGTCCTGCCATGATCCTGCTGCAGTGTAGGCTTCTCACCAGGTCATAGCCTCCCCCTGACATCCGTCTGCTTTTGTGTAAGGTTCTCCATGGGCTGCAGCTGCAGATCTGCTCCATTGTTAACCTTCATGGGATGCAGGAGGAGCAACCTGCCTCATCAATGATCTCTAGAGGTCCCTTCCAACCCCTACCATTCTATGATTATTGGTTTCTCTGATAATCACTGGTATTTTCACCTTTAAAAGTTTTGTCATCTTGAAAAATGTATGAGTGTGATTGGTTTATCTGCATTTGAAATATTTCAGGAATGATAATTTATGAGACTTTTTTGAATTCAAGTGAGAGGAGAAGATTTTAAAGGCTTGGTCACTAGCTCAGTAATCCTTTCAGTTTCATTGCAGAAAAAAGTGTTGACACATCGCAATTGTTCTGTCATGCCTCATGCTCTTTCAGGTTGTGCACTTCAGTAACATTATGATCTCTGAAAGACAGAGTGAGGAAGCAAGTTTCATGCTAATGCAACCTTATCTCTTCCTCCTGGGGTGATCTGTAATCATCTGGAGTTGTCTGCTGGAGTCCAGGGAGAAAATTCACTCTTGGAAAACTTTTTGTTGTTTTTAAAACTTGGTATTTTGATATGAAAAGCACAGATTTTCCTGACAAGCAAAATAATTACGGAAAGATTTCATTGTAATAGCCACTATTGTGCTTTATTTTATGAAGTATTGATGGGTTTGCTCTTTTGCATGGAGGCAAAGCAAACCATGAACTGCAGTTGTGCATTATGAAAGATTAATGGAAAATAAAGTTGTTTTTAAATCCCCTTCTTTCACCATCACCTGCCCTTTTCCACCCCACCTGTCCCATTTTCCCCCTTTTGACCTTCAAATCCCACAGCACCTGGGTTCTGTTGGAGTCTCCTCCCACCCCAGGTGTGTCCACTTTGCCCTCCCCCCCCACTCCCCTTTTTAATCCCTGCCAGGAGAACAGAAGCCCCAAGGTGAGCCCATCTGGGCTGAGGATCCTCCTCTCATCTCTGGTGAGTTCCCCATGGTGCACACTGGGTGATGGTGGTGGTGACAACAAAGGCCGGGGGCCTGGTGGCCCCCGGTTAGGTAGGGCAATGATTGATGACTCCTCCACTATCATCCATGGTTGCTGGCTGGGTCTCCTTACTGGGGCTGAGCTCCTCTATGTGGTACCTTGGCTGGTTGAGGGTCTAGCCCCTGTCTATGGGATGGGTGCAAGAAACGAGGTGGTGGAGCAGAAACTGTTTAGGGAGGGTGGTGTAGGGGCAGCAGGGGCTGCTTTGGGAAGATGAAGGCTGGTGGTGGGGAAAGCAGGGGAGTTAAACTAGATGACTTTTGGAGGCCACTTCCAACTCTGATTCTATGATCTACTTCCAACTTCCTTGTCATGGGCAGAGACACCTTCCAGTAGGTCAAGCCAGCATCTTTAAGGGCATTTATTTTATTTTTTACTGTACATAGAAATCAAAACATAATATGGTAGCTGTGATGAACTGATGGCTTTTGCATTTGAAGCTACCATGTTTTGAAAACTAGGTTTTCTGTATACTGATATAAGAAATGAAATGATTACATGAAATTCACGAGTGAATAAAAATTATTGGCAAGAACCATTTAAAATCCTGAATTTGTGGGAAGGGTTTGGGTCTTTCAATACCATTGCTCAACAAAACTTAGTCTTTGTCTGAAGTGTAAGTAGTGGAAACACTGAAGTAAATTCCTAACTCAAAGTTGTCTTACCAATATATTAAATTATATCATTCTAGAAATAAAATTCTATAATCCATGCCTAATTTTGCAGCAGAAAAAGGGTAAGAAGGATATTCTATGAGAGTTGCACTAGATGATCTTCAATGGTCCTTTCTAACCCCTACCATTCCCGGATTCTGTGATAGGCGTTTGTTAATATATAGCTTTGCTTCCAAGCACACTGAAATATATGGAAATAAATACTCTTATGTGTACTGATGTCATTTTTCCCTCCAGAAATATGTTAATTTAAAGGTGATTATTTCAGCAACTAACCTTAACATTTTCTGAGTCTTGCAGAATAGAATAAACCAGGTTGAAAGAGACCTTCAAGATCATCGCGTCTATCCTATCATCCATCACCACCTAATCAAATAACCATGCAACCAAGCACCCTATCAAGTCTCCTCCTGAACACCTCCAGTGATGGTGACTCCACCACCTCCCCAAGCAGCACATTCCAATGGGCAATCACTCTCTCTGTGAAGTATTTCTTCCCAACATCCAGTCTGAACCTGCCCTGGATCAGCTTGAGACTGTGTCCTCTTGTTCTGGTACTGGTTGCTTGGGAGAAGAGACCAGCCCCTGCCTGTCTACAACCTCCCTTCAGGTAGTTGTAGAGAGCAAGAAGGTCTCCCTGAGCCTTCTCTTCTCCAGGCTAAGCAACCCCAGCTCCCTCAGCCTTTCCTCATAGGGCTTGTGTTCCAAACCCCTCACCAACTTTGTTGCCCTTCTCTGGACATGCTCCAGCAAGTCATCATCTTTCCTAAACTGAGGGGTCCAGAACTGGACACAGGACTCGAGGTGTGGCCTAATCAGTGCAGTGTACAGGGGCAGAATGATCTCCCTGCTCCTGCTGGCCAAACTGTTCCTGATGCAGGCCAGGAGGCGGTTGGCCCTCTTGGCTGCCTGGGCACACTGCAGGCTCATGTTCAGCCTCCCATCAACCAGCACCCCCAGGTCCCTCTCTGCCTGGCCACTCTCCTGCCACTCTGACCCCAGCCTGTAGCACTGCCTGGGGTTGCTGTGGCCCATGTGCAGAACCCGGCACTTGGATGTGTTCAATCTCATGCCATTGGATTCTGCCCATCTGTCCAGCCTGTCGAGGTCCCTCTGCAAAGCCTCTCTACCCTCCAGCAGATTGACTCGTGCCCCCAGCTTGGTGTCATCCACAAATTTACTGATGATGGACTCAATGCCTTCATCCAGATCATCAATAAAGATATTGAAGACCATGAGGGTCAGCACTGATCCTTGGGGCATGCCGCTAGTGACTGGCTGCCAGCTGGATGTGGCACCATTCACCATATTTAAACAGATTTCCTTTACAAGTCTTCGTATTACCTCAGAAATTGTTTGGCTTCTGAGCTGGGAAAATTGTAACTGCCTTAGTAAATTGACAACTTGTTGGAGTTCTGCTGTGCCTCTGTAAGAAATAAAGATAAATATGTAAAAAATGACTATTACTTAGTTTGCTTCCTTTTTAGCAGCTCTTCTCAGTAAGGTCATAATGAAACATGCATTATGGTATAATAAGAAATACTTTATCCCTACAACTTTGTGTTTCAAGCCTTGCTGCAGTTGAGTTTGTACACATGTGGAAGGGTTGGGGTTTGTATTCTAGCATCTCTTTCATGTGACAGCTGGGGTTTTCAGTCACAAATCTCCTTGTAGCGCTCAAGCTGCTCTCTTTTTATTTCAAATGTTTTATCCACACTTCCTGCACACCTTTGAGATTGATAATTTGGGACACAATAGTTTGAGTTATGGGTATGAACTACAGCCCAGAAAGTTCCATTTCAACATAAGGAGGAACTTCTTTACTGTAAGGATCACAGAGCATAGGAAGAGGCTCCCCAGAGAGGTTGCAGAGCTTCCTTTTCTGAAGACTTTCAAGACTCCTCCAGGTGCATTCCTGTGTGACCTGCACTAGATTCTATGGCCCTGCTTTGGCAGGGGGTTTGGGCTTGATGATCTCCAGAGGTTCCTTCCAACCTCTAATGTCCTGTGATCAGGTCCATCTTTGACCTGTCTGGCATTGGCTCTGCTGAACTTTCTTACAGAAACCACCCTGGCAGTCCTGCTCCTACAAAAGCCCTACTCAACATACCAGTAAAAATCTGTTGTCTGCAACACCAAGGACTTAAGACTCCAGATAAGAAATTGTTAAACTAAAGTTTATTTTGCCCATCACATAATTTTGCAGCCTAAGCTAGAATAGCAGCATTAAAAATAAAATTAATTTCTTAGTTACTACACTAATTTCTAATCAGGTAAGGCTATTGTCTTTCTCTAGCAGTGTTAAGCAGTGATATAAGTGTATGGATGAAATAAAATTTCTTAGCTGTTTATAAGAAATGAATAAACACTGTGTAGTAAATAATCATTCCTGACTTACCAGAATTCCACTTATACAGTATAAAAATATCACAGGAGTGGCTTTTCCTATTGTTTCAGATTTGTTCATCGTTTTTTATTGTTTGGCTAGTTGATTTTTAAACAGTTGTGGACGATCAGTGTCTGGTTTACATCTAGGATTCAAAAAGGAGTCAAGGTAACAGGTCATTTCGCTTCAGCCCACAACTCCCTAAATCCATTTCTTTGGCTGATATTTCAAGCAATGTGATCACATACTCTTGAGATCTTAATACCCTTATCAATGTATTCAGTTCAGGTTGTTAAGCTGTCATCAGCTCACAACTAACTGCTCTACTGACCTTTAGCATGTGGGATCAAATAGCCTAGAGACAATAGCTTCCATCATCTTAGGAAAAATCCTCTGGGATGTCTGGTCTACAAAAAGAAAATTTATGTGATGAATGACTAGCAAAGAAACCTCAGCAAACCCACAATAAAAAGAGAACTGTGATTTTGGCCAGTATTGCTGTTAAAGTCACAGATAAACAGCAAGCACCATTTGATACACATTCTTCAGGTATCTTAAATTAACCTTTTGCATTTATTGCTGCTGCCTAAACATTTCCTTCCTTGCTGTTGTATACTTCAGTCAATAGGTGGCAATGCCTTATCTATTACATTTCTTCTGTGGTCATTTGTGATATAGTTTATTCTTCATTACTTTGTATCAGTCCAGTAAAGTATTTCCATTCTACTTGGCACAAAACCAACCAACTAACCAAACAAAACCCAACCCATTCCACACACATCTTGTGGGTTTTTTTTAAAAAAAAAAAAGTCTATATTACCTTCAAGTCTACTATTTTCAGAGCCTCCTTTTGTGACACCATTTACCACCAGTAAATACTGATTGTCTTAGCTGAATTCCCCAAATTCTAATTCTATTTCTCTCCACTTGCTTGAAATGAAGATATTTTTGGCAGGGATGCTTCAGAGTCTGCCATCTTCGCTTCAATGCATTGGTAGCTTTGAAAGAGATGTTCTTATTTAGTCTGACCAAAAAAAGTCAGCCATGATCACATTGCAGTATAAATGGTTTTCAGAGGTACTAACTGTGAAATGATCAACTGTTTTTCAGAAGATACCCAATCCATAAATATAACAATAAAGCTTTGAGAGAGATGTATGTGCTAAGTGGCAGGTGGGACTCTCCTGACATTTTTTCATGTTGCTAATAATTTACACTAATAGAGCCACATGATTTTGGCACTAGTTTAAGCCCAATAGGTCACTCTCACAAGATCATTTCAGACAGACTTTTATAAAGCCTTAAACAGCATCAAGGATTTACTCAGCCTCTTTTCTGACGCTAGTTAATAGGGAAGATATGAAGAAGAATGTTATCTCCTTTCATCTGGTAATGCAAAGCTGCTCTTGCAGTTCCATCGATCCATACTGAATGCACTTTCTAAACAAGAAACTACAAACTATATTTTTTTATTAAATGAGATGCTGTATGGTGAAATAACAGCAGCAGACCATAGCCTGGCTTTTTGTAGTGAGTGACTTGATAGCCAGATCCCTCTGGAGCATGACCAGTAGAACAGGGGAGATGCTGAAAATGTATTTGTTTCAGAAAAATGTCTTCATTTCAAGATCAATGAAGGCAAACACAGAGATATTCCATTCAGACATAGCTGCCCAGATGTCTCAGTACCAGTTGAAACATTTACTAAACCACGGTTGCTTTCTTCAGTCTCTGTTGCTCATGTTTCAGACCTTGGTGTGGGGCTGCATGGTGTGATGATCTGGATGAAACATAATAATTATGGAAGGTATATTTAAAATCCAGTTGCATTTATTACTGTCCTACTTTGATTCGATTGGTGAATTGTTTGGTTTGTTTAAAGTAAATTGATTTTGTTTCCCCAAGTTGAGTTTGTCTTTTGCCCTGACCATAATTGGTGAGTGATCCCTGCCTGTCCTTTGTCTGGACCCCTGAGTTTTGCATCTTTTCCTGCTCATTCCACTGGATAGGGGATAGGAGTGACTGAGCAGCTCTTGCTGTCTGGGTGGGCTTAAAGCATGAGAGGTACAGAGCAACTAGGAAAAATCTTTAGAATTAAAAAGTCACACACAATAACAATGTAAAGTCACAGCTCTTAATGTGTCATCCTAGCTCATGTTTTCTGTTAATAATAGCTTGCCTTTGGCAGGTTGTGGCAAACAATTTTATTTGTGTTAAGAATAAAAGCTTCTCTTAACTGTATTTCACAATCAGCATGCAGTATTGATTGTCTACCGCCATCTCACAATACACCCACGTGTTGAAATGACAACACATTATAATAATACAGTTTCCTTAACTGTGTGGAACAAAGCAATATATGAAGAGGCTAACAGATGGATAACACAACCCAATCTAGTCTTATTCATTTCAGACCTCAGACATATCTTTTCTTATTTTGCTGGAGAAGAGGAAAATAATAAATAGGAAACACTATAACAAAGCTGAACCAATTCTCATTCCTTCTTCCAGTTATCCTTATAGGGGAGAAAAATATAAGAGACCATGCGGTAAAGATACCTGAAAGCCTGAGTGTATCGAATTAGTCCTATTTCCATATAGACAAGAAGCTATAACTTCCTCAGGAACCTGTGGCCAAATTGCTTCAAAGGAAAGAAAGGACTCAGAGCAAAGTGGTTGTGCATATGCATACATATCTGTATACGTAAGTGGAAGTTACAAATGTTGCTATGGAGCTATCCTGGGCTGAAGATAAATTGCAATGTGCTGTGCAAAACCTTTCTGACAAGGAACAGCTTTGACTAGCAAGTTAATGTGTTACACTCCTGAGTGGCATGGGCAGGTCACAACCACCCTTAAAAAACAGCAGCAGGAAATGCATACTTCTGGTGGGTTGAAATTATCCCCCAACCAATTGAGAGAATTATCCCCCAAAATGAAAATTGCCAGACTAACTCAGAAGGTTTTGGAAGCAAATGAGTATCTATTCACAAGCAAACTACAATCCAGAAATGTGAAATGCAATGAATATGTACAAAATATACAATATGTGTACAATGTATGTATATTTACAATTCATAAATAACACAGAAACTCCTCAGATTAACCCTGGATGGATCCAGGAGATCTGTTCAACTCCTCCCCTCCTCCCTCCTTCCTTCCCATACCTCACACAGTAGTCAAAATACAGATACCCCTGGCAAGGCCAAGGAAGACAAAGTGGCAAGCAGAAGAGACAGAAAAAAAGAGAGCAAGAACTGTTTATGCCTCTGCTCTATATTTTCATGAGCAATCCAATGAATTATAGAAAGAATGATTGGCCATTGGAATGGGCTGCCCAGGGAGGTGGTAGGATCATCATCACTGGATGTGTTTAGAAAGAGACTAGATGGGGCACTTGGTGCCATGGTTTAGTTAATTAGATGGTGTTGGATGATAGGTTGGACTCGATGATCTCAAAGGTCTTTTCCAACCTGATGTGGTCTGGTCTGGTCTGGTCTATTCTATTCTATTCTATTCTATTCTATTCTATTCTATTCTCTATTCTCCTATCATTATTTTCCTCTTACATCCAATGGTAATTTATTGTCAGCCTTTGCAGTCAGGGACTAGGCTAAAGTTTCCCCTTCAAACTGTAACAATACTGCACCTCCATTACACATCAGGAGGCATTGTGAACAGAAATATGCTGTTATGGATCACAAGTTATTACATGCAATAGGAAACTTCCATCTGAAAGTTTAGCTCTAAATGTTTCTGGACAACTGCTGCTTCTGCAAAGCTATAAAACCTGTCAGAAATCTTAGTTCTGTGTAGCTGTTCTGCATGTCAAAGGGGTACTGTAAAAATAGCTGAGATCTGTTCTGATAGAGTGTTCTTTAGAAATTGCATATAGCACCAGGAAAGGCTTTTCTCACTGAAACTAAATATTTTTTTTTAGGTGCAACTGCTGTTCAGAAGCTGCTTACACAAGCAATGATTATATTATATATATATATATAAAAGTTAGTCAATAGCATTTCTATTCCTTCCAACTCAGAAATTAAAAATAAAAATGCACCTTATTCATTTGTTCTGCTTGAAGTTTTTCTGATGCAACTTACAACAAGCTCAGAATCTGAGCTGCTGTTGTTTCCATTAAAGCAATGTGGATGTTTTCATGAGTGAGAACACCAGAACTGTATGTATGAGGGTAGTGGCACACTGGAATAGGTTGCCCAAGGAGGTGGTTGAGGTCCCGTCTCTGGCAATATTCAAGATGAAGCTCAACAGAGATCTGGTCAGCCTGATCTAGTTGAGGATGCCTCTGCTTAATGCAGAGGGGGTTGGACTGGATGAGCTTTGGAGGTCCCTCCAACCTAAACCATTCTGACTCAATGATTCCATGTTGTGTTTCACACTGAAACTGCTGTTGCAGTATAACTTAAGAGATATTAAACATAATGGCACTAGACTCTACCTTTTAAGAGGAAAGTTGCCACACACATGATGAGATATCAGCTGTTTCAAACAAATAATCAGGCCAAAATATAAACACAGCTAAAGCAATTTTTTTCCTTCAATAGGTTACATGCATTCCCTAAGAAGACATGATGGCACAGTGCAATGATTTGAGTATCACGGGCATGCATTGCAGAGGGAGGATGGGACTCATGGCAGGTCAAGTTCACTTGGGAGTTAAGTTGTTGCTGTTGTTATTTATTATAATTATGATCATTTATTGATGTTGCAAATAAATGTAAATATATTCCTTTATTTACTTGTTAATAAAGCTGGTAGATTTTTGTTTCATCTTGAAAATAAAACCTCAACTAAGTACACAGAGGGAGTCGTGGCATTTAACCACTTCCTCAGGAAACCTGACAAAGCAGTATTTTACCTTTGTCCTTTGCTGGTTATTCCATAATGCTAACTACTTTTGCCTATGATTTCTATACAGTCTTCACACTGTAAAAGATTAAAAAGCCATCTATTATTATTATGTCATCATTCCATTTCATTATCAGCCTTCTTTGTCAAGAATATTTTATTATTGCAACTCTATAATCAAGTTTGTAATATAATGACAAAAGACAACCTGCTGCCCAAAATTGTATTCTAATGATTAATTTATGACATAGCTGTCCTACTTTATTACAATCTAGCAGATACACGGAGGGGGCTGGGGAGAAAGAAAAGAAAATATCAAGGCAGAAGTAAGAATGCAAAAATGAACACCAGCATGCCAGACTTTACATGAAGGAACAATGGACATCGACCAAAGAGAGAACAATCTGAATAATCAGCAAAAACAAATAAACTGCCACTCTGAAGCAGTTTAAATGAACCCATTCCATTCACACAATCTACTAGACTCACTTTATCTCATAGCAATTATCACAATCTCACTGCTGCTCCAGTCTGCTCCACAAAATGCAGTCCTCTACCTTCCCTCGAGTCTTGCTAAAAAAGCAAATTGTATTGATTGTTGCCTTAATGGAAAGCACAAACACAAAGTCCTTAAGGCCTTTTATCTTATGGAAAAGTGGGAAGAAATGCTCTACAAAGACTTTTTGGGTTTGATTTTCAATTGAGGAGGTATATTTCACTATAAACTTAAACCAAAAAAAACAACCAATAGGCTTTTGACTGGATTCGATCTTATTTCCAACTGAGGGAAAGACACTGCTACTTGAGCTATTATTCAGATAGACAACTGCAGCAAACAGCTTCTCCAAGTTTAGCTTCAATTAGAAACACTCATCTTACTGCTTTTTTTCCTTGCCAGATCAAGGACAGCTGTAAAATTACGAGAGACTGAGGGAGCTGGGGCTCTCTAGCTTGGAAAAGAGGAGACAAAGAGATGACCACATTCATGTTTATAAATATGTAAAGGGTGAGCGCCAAGAGGATGGAGTCAGGCTCTGCTTGGTGATGCCCAATGACAGCACAGGGGGCAATGGTGGAAGTTGAGGCATAGGAAGTTCCATGGAAACATGAGGAATTATATTTTTTTTTCCCTGTGAGAACGACAGAACACTGGAACAGGCTTCCCAGGGGGGTTGTGGAGTCTCCCTTTCTGGAGATATTCAAGACCTGTCTGGATGTGTTCTTGTGTATAGGTGGTATAGGTGATCTTGCTCTGTCAGGTGATCTTTTGAGGTCCCTTCCAGCCCCTGACATTCTGCAATAAAATCTCACAACCCTGCTCACTGAGAACTAGCATAGTAACCAGTACCTAAAGTATTCAGTCAGGAAGTGTCCTTTTTCACTTCTTTGTCAGATGGGAGCTGAACAAGCAATCCTATTAAATGTGAAGTTTTCCTACTTATTTTTCACATTTCGTGAGTTGTGAGACTCAGAACTTTGGAATCACAGCTCTTTGGAAATACAATATTGAATGTGCAATTGGATTAAAAAGTCTTAATATTGTAACATAGCCGGGAGGAAGCTGAAGCAAGGAAATGAAAACCAGTGACAGGGTCTTCTGGAAGGGACCTCTGGAGATCATCTAGACAACAGAGAACTGTCTCAATCACCACACAGGGTAAATTCACAGCGTGTCAATTTGTCCAAGGAACCCTTGCAAAGCAAAATTTTCCCTCTCCATGAAGTGCCACACACAAACGTCAACCTCCTGCACAAGCAGGTTCTGTGATGTTGCTTGGCAACACTGGGACAGAATCTTACCACCTGATGGTGACATCCCTCTCAGCAGGCCTTGGGGTCCACCTCCAGTTCCACTGTTCCATTCAGATCTACTCTGAATCACAGAGAGAGAACAGACATTTTGAAAAGGTACCTCTGAAGCACACAATGGGGAAAAGCTAAATTTCAAGAAACTTCTGATGACCTGATAATGGAAAGACACACAATAATTTGTTTTCACATTTAGCTTTTATTAAACTTGGTAAATTACATCCAGAGGGAAGAATCTTGGAGAGAATGCTGTTGCCTCCAGCTCGTGTTCCTATCTTATCTAAAGTTAATAAGAAAAAAACAATGAATAGGAACTGCAAAGCGTGAAATCAGATTTAGAACGAAGGCAGGATATTGTGTACCAGCTTTCTCTGAACTGTAAGCAAAAAGATATTTCTAGCAGCAGCAGCACTTTCAGTAGAAACATCAGCAGGACATCTATTAAAAATCCAACTATCTCTGGAGAACCACTCTTTGAAACGTAGATATTTCACAGCAGGAAAAACAAAAATAAAAAGAGCTCATCATTAAAAGTGTTGCAGAAGGAAAATAATTCCCCTTTGGATGAATGGGAAATACATTGGTTTAGAAATCCCAGGTCACTTTTTTCCTTGAGGTAATTTTTCTATTGCCAGAAAGTGCTTGATTTATCAGTGTGCTGTTAGTTAATATCACCAAAGAAGAGCTGTCTTTAGAACGCACATGTTTTTTTACAAAGGTGGCTCTCATCCTAGGAACACTGGAGTCCAATTTCCCCCCCACGAAGTGTAAAACATCAGTGACATCTTTCTGTGTGTTGTTGTCTCTGATGAGGTGGCAATGGCCCAACATTAATAGCACCATGAAAAAAATGAGCAACTGCCAGAGCTTGAAGTACTCCCCTGACACAAGCAGATAACCTACACCTACCCAGCAATCAGTGGGTAGGAGGGAGGAAAATCTCCTCTGGCTGAAAAGCATTAAAGCATTGCTGTTCACATGTGCGCCACAGGGTGTGCCTGACAACTACTTGATGCGCACAGATTAAATGCATTTGAAAATTCAGATATTGTTTTAAGAGTTCTTGTAAGACCACAGAATCACAGAATGTGATTTTGCAGTTAGCAGGGTCACCTCCAACTAGGTCAGGTGGCTCAGGCCCACATCAAGTTTGACCTTGAATGTCTCCAGGGACAGGGCCTCAACCACATCCATGGGCAACTTGTTGCAGTATTTCATCACTCTCATTGTAAAGAACTTCCTCCTGATGTCCAAACCTGCTCCAGTTTCAAAACACTGCCCCTCATCCAATTGCCACAAGCCCTTCTAAACAATCCCTCCCTAGCCTGTATATCACCTTCAGGTACTGTGAGGCTTCTCAAGGTCTCCCCAGAGCTTTATCTTCTCCAGGATGAACAGTCTAATCTCTCTCAGCCTGTCTTCACAGGAGAGTTGCTGCAGCAGGCTGAGCATCCTCTGGACCTGCTCCAGCAGGTATGTCCTTCTTCTGTTGGGAGCTCCTGAGACTTATTTTTTTTCATCTAAGACCTTCTGATTATGTCAACAGATGTTAAAAAAGACAGCATCTCCTCTGCCACTTTGAGAGTTATTAATTCATGTTCTCTAGCTGCTATTTACAAAACAATGCAGAGAGATGAAGTACTGCCTTTAGTAACTGAACAGAACTATTTTGAAATATGATTCTTTCATTTGCACAGCAGTTAAACAGCTTTAGAAATTAAGAGTTCTTATCCAAGCCACAGCTCTCCGTGGCTGATTGCACCACTTAAGGGTACACCAAAGATAGAAATATACACAAAGGACCATTGGATACTCATGTTTCTACCTAACAGAAAACAAGTGCTTCAGTAAAGCGATTGATGCCCCACAGAGATTACTCACAAAGCAGACAGAATCCTTAAAATCTTTTTATCTGATCTTTAATAGAATTTGAACCTTCCCAGGTTAGTACAGAATGGTGTATACAGAAATAAACTGAATTATGACTCCAAGTCATACCTGTAATATGACAATCCCCAAATACACTTGAATCAAATTAACAGAAAATTGGAATTGTCCATCATTCTAAGGCTCTATATATCTCTATATCAGCGAGAAGAAGTATGCAACTAAATATCCACACCAGCAGCAAAGATCTAACTGAGGTGTGAATATACCTAGGAATTAATCAGTTTGAAGTAAGTTAAATTAACCAACTGTCAATAAAAACAATTTGTATGAGGCAATGCACAGCAACTTTGCAGACTCCACAAGATTTGTGCAAGTTCTCATGGCATTTGATGTGATAATCAGGTTCTGTGCTGAAGGTGTTTGGCAAAGCAGAATTCAGCAGTACTAAAACACCACTTGTGAATGGACTTCCCGAAGTCCATAGCTATGAAGTAAAGAGCAGCTCCTTTTTCTTTCTCTAGCTTGGTTTGTATATGAGGAATCAGCAGGGGCACAAACGCCAAGGAATTCCCCTGACAGCTGCATCATCATTAGTTACAACAATGTAAAACAAATTCTTATTCAAATTAGTAGCTGTAAAATGTAAAATTCTAATTTAAATTAGTCATTGATCCGGCTTATCAATTTCACAGAAATTCCTTGATAAAGACTGAGCACTCAAAAGCTTTTCTATACATTTAAAAAATAAAAAAGAATTAAAAAAGAATAAAATGAAGGAGTGTATTAGGATATACAAAGTCAATGATTTAAGAAATCTATCAGAAAACCAGGATAATATTTTCCTCTGAAAGAAGGCTGGGCAGGGACTGACTTGAGAGCAGCCCTGAAGAAAAGGACTTGGGGGTGCTGGTGGTTGCGAAGCTCAACAAGAGGCACCAGTGTGCAATTGCAGCCCAGAAAGCCAACCAGATCCTGGGCTGTATCAACAGAAGCATAGACAACAGGTCGAGGGAGTTGATTCTTCCCCTCTACTACACTCTGGTGAGACGCCACCTGGAGTACTGTGTCCAGTTCTGGAGCCCCTATTACAGGAAAGATCTGGCCATGCTGGAACATGTCCAGAAAAGGGCCATGAGTGTGATCAGAGGGCTGGAGCACCTCTCCTATGGAGACAGACTGAGAGAGTTTGGGTTGTTCAGTTTGAAGAGAAGGTTCAGAAGAGACCTTATTTTGGCCTTACAGTACCTGAAGAGGGCCTACAAGAAAGCTGGTGAGGGAATTTTCAGGATGTGGGGGATAAGACTAGGGGGAATAGAGCAAAACTAGAAGCGGGTAGATTCAGATTGGATGTTAGGAAGAAGTTCTTCACCATAAAGGTGGTGAGACACTGGAACAGGTTGTCCCGGGAGGTGGTAGAAGCCACATCCCTAGAAGTTTTTAAGGTCAAGCTGGATGTGACTCTGAGAAACCTTATCTAGTGTGAGGTGTCTCTGCCCATGGCAGGGGGATTGGAATTGGATGACCCTCGAGGTCCCTTCCAACCCCGACAATTCCATGATTCTATTAAATTATACACTCTACATATGTTGCAGGCAGTTCTCCAAATAAATGTTACATTATCCTAGGAACTTAAAGTGAAGAAAAATTTATGAGAAAAATTTGCTCAAGCTGAAATCCAGGCTTGTCAGGTCAGTGCCCTGTTTGCCATTCCTTGCCTGTATCTCAAGTTTACTATGTCTGTCATTTCCTTTTACAGCAATTAGGAGCTTTTCTAGGAATTTCCAGTGCCAATGCAATTATTTTTCCTGAGAACAGTACGTAAGGGCAATTAAATGACTCCATACATCACACTGAGGAAGTGACCTCCAGTGACAACAGGGTTTTATAAAAGGAAGGATTTCCTCTCTTAGTATAAGTGTTGAAATGGGAGTTAATTAGAAGGGAAATTGCAAGTACAGTTACGTAAAAAGTAATGTAAATAACCCAACTCCAAACAAATGCACAAAGTGAAACAAGACTGATTTTGGTAAACAGCATTAATTACAACTTTCTCTGCTTTATAAGTGCTTAGCAGCTCTATATTTGCTAAACAGAAAAAGGTTGATTTTCTTTTGCCTCATCTGTAAAATGCAGACAGTTAGGGATTCGGGTTATATGAGGCCAAGTCTGGTTTCAGTAGAAACTCATTATGCCCTAGTAATGACATGACCTCAGATTGGCGTGGGTCAGGTGGAAAGAGTAACAACAATAAAAAAGAAAATACACACACAAAAAGAAGGGAAGGGAAAGGAAGGGAAGGGAAGGGAAGGGAAGGGAAGGGAAGGGAAGGGAAGGGAAGGGAAGGGAAGGGGAAGGGAAGGGAAGGGAAGGGAAGGGGGAAGGGAAGGGAAGGGAAGGGGGAAGGGAAGGGAAGGGAAGGGAAGGGAAGGGAAGGGAAGGGAAGGGAAGGGAAGGAAGGGAAGGGAAGGGGGAAGGGAAGGGGGAAGGGAAGGGAAGGGGAAGGGAAGGGAGGGAAGGGAAGGAGGGGAAGGGGAGGGGAGGGGAGGGGAGGGGAGGGGAGGGGGGGAGGGAGGGGGGAGGGAGGGAGGGGAGGGGGGGGAGGGAGGGGAGGGGAAAAAACAAAGCAGCACACAGAAAAGCAGCACACAGAAAAGCAGCACACAAAAGCACTAGTTTAGTAAATGGTTATAGGAAGAATTTCTGTCATTAGAATGCAATTCTGAAATCAGAATGCAGTTCTAAGTGCATATCACAGGGTGTTAGGGGTTGGAAAAGACCTCTGGAGATCATTGAGTTCAACTCTCTTCCAGAGCAGGACCATAAAATCTAGCGCAGGTTGCACAGGAATACATCCAGGTAGATCATGAAAGTCTCCAGAGAAGGAGACTCCACAACCTCTCTGGAGAGCATGTTCCAGTGCTCTGTGACCTTCACAGTGAAGAAGTTCCTCCTCATATTGAGGTGGAACCTCCTGTTCTGCAGCTTATATCCATTGCCCCTTGTTCTATCACAGGGGGCAACTGAGCACAGCCTGTTCCCTCTCTCTTGACACTCAGCCCTCAGATGTTTGTAAACATTTATTAGATCCCCTCTCATCCTTCTCCTCTCCAGACTAACCAGCCCCAGGCCTCTCAACCTTTCCTCCTAACGCAATGCTCCAGTGCTTTAATCATCCTTGTAGCCCTCTATTGGACTCTCTTGAGTAGATCCCCTTCCATCTTGAACTGGGATAGAGAAACTCCTGACAGAGCAGGAATCTGCAACAGTTTGGCATCTTAAATAAGAGTGAAAAAACCAACACCTTAAATGTGATATCACATTATGTAGACATGCCAAGTAAATTTGATTATTTTTGGTTTTAATTTTATAATGCCTTGGAGTTATGTTTTGCTTGCTAATGCTTCAGGTGAAATTAATGAGTCTAGACATTTATTTTTTGCTTAATGCAAACTGTGTTAATTGTTCTTTACGCATAAAACCAGCTGATAACTTGGCTGTTAACATTTCAACAGCCATTTATTACAGCCCATCAGAAGCATAAGTATAAGTGGGACAGCAGAAACAGAAATAATTTTGCCATTTACACTCGACTGGGAGTACCTTAATTGTTAAAAGGACGTGTGGTGGATAATAGGACCCAATAAATTGTGCTGCAGGCAAAAATTAGACTCATGTCATGGGCAATGAACTGAGGATCTAGTTTTATAAAACCATAGATGCCAGACTCCCCTGGTTTTGTCTGGGATAGAGTTAGTTTTCTTTAGTAGCTGGAACAATGAGGGGTTTGGGGGGATATTGTGTGAGAATAATGTGGATAACATACTGATGATTTAGCTGTTGATAAATAGTGTTTATATGAGGACAGGCTGAGGGATCTGTGTCTCTCTAGCTTGGAGAAGAGGAGCCTGAGGGGTGCCCTCATTCGTGTTGATAAAGATGTGTTGGGAGGATGGAGCCAGGCTCTGCTTAGGGATGTTCAATGACAGGACAAGGGGAAACAGGTGCAAGCTGGAGCAAAGGAGGTTCCACTTGATGGACTGCCCAGGGAGGTGGTTGAGTCACCAATCCTGGATGTGTTTAAAGGTTGTTTGGATGTGGTACCTGGGGATATGGTTTAGGGGTGAACCTTGTAGAGTAGGGTTAATGGTCGGACTTGGTGATCCTGAGGGTCTTTTCCAACTTGAATGTTTTTGTGATTCTGTGAGAATAAGGTAAAACTTGTTCACTGTGAGGGTGATAGAGCCCTGGAGCAAGCTACCCAGAGAGGTTATGGATTCTCCTCTCTGGAGACATTAGAAACCCACCTGAATGCATACCTCTGTGACCTACTCTAGGTGATTCTGCTCAGTGGATTTGGACTGGATGATATTTCAGTGTCCCTTCCAAACCTTAACATTCTGTGGTTCTCTGATTTTGCCTCATCTCTCATATCAATGCATATGTTAGTGAAAATATAAGATGAGGAGGGAAGACATATTTAGAAAAGAAAAAAAAATAATTTTTTTCTTTCAAGAAAATGAAGTTATAGGCCAGTTTGGAGAATTTTGCTTTGTTTTGTTTGTTTTGTTTTTTTTTTACTAAGAACACAGAATCATAGAATTGCAGAATGGCTTGGGTTGGAAAGGACCTTTAAATACCATCTATTCCAACCCCTCTACAGACACCAGGATGTGGCAGTTTAGCTCACCAGCATTAACAAAAACTCGGCTCGTTCAGCTGGAGGAAGCAAATGGAAGCTGTATTTACAAGCAAAATCTACACTCTACAATGGAAGGCAATGAATATGTACAAATATGCAGTATTTACAATACTATACATGTATTTACAGGGTGAAAACAGAAAGGAAACACCCCTGGATGGGGGAAAACTGCCCCGCTTTCCCCCTAACCTTCCCTCCTCCCTTTCCTCTGTTTAATTAGGAGACAAGAGATGTTAGAGAGCTCTGTTAGCATGCTTATCTCAAGGATAGATGATAAGGTTGTCCAAGCTGATCAGAGCAGAAAACAGCCTCAACAGCCAGAAGAGAGAGAGAGAAATGAATGTAGGAAACAAGACTGGTAAGGGTCCCCTTTGGCACATCTGGCCAATGAAATTCATTTAGAATAATCTCTTGTTTTCCTTTTTACACCCAGCTGTGGATTTGTTTATATTTCTCTACTCCTCTGCTCAAAAATCTGCAGCTAACTTTAAAGGCATAGCCTGACACTGTCACACAGGACCATCTTCAAACAGATCGGATTGCTCAGAGCCACCTCCAGCCTGACCTTGGATGTCTCCAGAGATGGGACTTTGCTCCCAGTAAACTGGAAGTCTTTGAAACCATTCTATTATTATTTATATAATAAAACCACATCCCAGCTTACACAGAGATTATTTAAGCTGTGCAAAGGGGACTGACAGGATGCTTGCAGCATACTGATGTAGCTATAGAAGTACCACACACAGTATCACCGTATCACCAAGGTTGGAAGAGACCTCAAAGATCATCGAGTCCAACCTGTCACCACAGACCTCATGACTAGACCATGGCACCAACTGCCACGTCCAATCCCCTCTTCAACACCTCCAGGGATGGTGACTCTACCACCTCCCTGGTCAGCCCATTCCAATGATGAATGACTCTCTCAGTGAAGAACTTTCTCCTCACCTCACGCCTAAACTTCCCCTGTTGCAGCTTGAGACTGTGTCCTCTTGTTCTGGTACTGGTTTCCTGGGAGAAGAGACCAACCCCTTCCTGGCTACAACCACCTTTCAGGTAGTTGTAGAGAGCAATGAAGTCTCCCCTGAGCCTCCTCTTCTCCAGGCTAAACAATCCCAGCTCCCTCAGCCTCTCCTCATAGGGCTTGTGCTCAAGGCCCCCCACCAGCCTTGTTGCCCTTCTCTGGACACGTTCAAGTGTCTCAATGTCCTTCCTAAACTGAGGGGCTCAGAACTGGACACAGTACTCAAGGTGTGGCCTAACCAGTGCAGAGTACAGGGGCACAATGACTTCCCTGCTCCTGCTTGCCACACTATTCCTAATGGTTTGAAAATTTGATCTTAAATAAATCACCTTCTTGGTTAATTTTTCAATAAACATTAATTCATTATTTTCATCATAGTTTATGTTATTTTGTAAAATACAAACAAACAAACAACTCTTGAAAGCTGCACTGATTTAATCACTCTCAGTAGCTGTTAGCTGCTGGATAGAAATATATGCAAAACATTAGGAGAGACCTTGTTCCAGACACTTGGCTTTTAGGCTCATGCTTAAAACTTCACATGCAAATTGACTTTTTGCAAATGACTACGAAGGCATTTAAGAACTTGTCAAGCTCCTGAGGAATCCTGGTGGAATGGTGCTTTGACATGATGTACAGATTGGACACATCAGCAGGCAAATGAGTGAAAATATTTTCCCTGCTCTTGGACATTTCAAGAGTTTGTATTTTTTTTCAGCAGCTATTTGACACTTGTGAGTATCTTCTATTGTGTTTACTCAGTTACTTAACGTTAAGCAGGCACAAGCATCCATGCTGAATATTTGCTGAGCCAGATCATCCAGTAAATTAAATTCCACACAGAGTCCCTGCCAGCTCAGCACCTGCTCCTGCCAAGCCCAGCTCTTTATAGATGTGATGGGTTCAGCCCAGTGCCACCTGTGTGGTTTGGCAATGCTGCCAATGGTCTCTCCCTCAAAGCTGTTCACAAGAAGCTCTTACCCACCCCTTGAGCACTTGTGGTGCAATAACAGAGTAGGATGCAAGGTAGAGATTTACAAAGGCTGGACTTGAGGCTAGCTTTCAAAAAGATTTAATATGCAGTGTCCTTAGGGTCTGTGAGAAGAGAAGGACCAGAAAGAGTGAAGCTGCATCTTTGAGCACCAGTTGTACTGGCAGAATCTCCTTTCATGGGTCATTCATTGAGATTGGAGAGTGGTTTCACTCTCTGGTCAATTGCTTCCTATACTGTGTAAGTGGTTCATTGTGTATTTCCAACTCTTGACAGTTCATTTTCTGTTGCTGATCTTTAGAAAGTTGAACGGATTTTTAAGAACATCTAGAATTCAGCTTGGTTTTGTCTAATAACTCAGTCTATTTCTCCTCACCCACTGTCCTGCCCCTTCCAGAGAAGGGCCATGAAAATGATCAGAGGTCTGAAGCACCTCTCCTATGAAAACAGGCTGAGTTGGGGCTGTTTAGTCTGGAGAGGAGAAGACTCCAAGGAAACCTCACTTGGCCTTCCAGTATCTGAAGGGGGTACAAGAAAGCTGGTGAGGGACTTTTCAGGGTGTTGGGTAGTGATAGGACTGAAGGGAGTGGATCCAAGATAGATTTAGATTAGACATTAGAAAGAAGTTCTTCCCCATGAGGGTGGTGAGACACTGCAACAGGTTGCCCGGAGACATGGTGGAAGCCTCATCCTTGGATGTTTTTAAGGCCAGTCTGGATGTGGCTCTGAGCAACCTGAGTGGAAAGTGGAAAGTGTCCCTGCTCATGGCAGGGGGCTTGGAACTAGATGATCCTAGAAGTTCCTTCCAACCCTGACAATTCTATGATTCTCTCCACAGATTAAGTCTGACCTTTATTTCCTAAAATGGCAACTCTGTTTTTTAATGCAATAGGGAAATTATGAATCACTGAAAAGAATACCATGAAATGAAGCAAAAATTCTTGAGTGTGAGGGAGCAGGCAAGTAGCAGAGGAAAATGCAAGTGGCTCAAAAGGTGTTACTTGAGTAACAAATGCAGTTAACAAAGGATGGTTTTAAAGCACAACACAAATGGGTAAAATTTCCAGAACAACAGAAAAAGAAACAAGGATCATGAATGCTTAATCTTTTGACTTTATCAAGAGAAGGCTGGTGGGGGGAGGGGGTGCGTGGAGAGTGGTAATAGACTGTCTGGTTTTATCAAAAAACTCAAGACTCACAGATACTGGGATACCTTTAGAGACAGAAAACTCAACGAGTAATAATTAAACTGAGTAACAATTAAACATTTTAGCCTATAGCTGTAAGCACTAATTTAGTGTCATGAAGCTTAAAATCTCTGAAGAAAAAGGACTAATACAGAGGCACCATTAGAATCACAAAATCAGAGAATGGCAGGGGTTGGAAGGGAGCTCTGGAGATCATCTACTCCAATCCCCTCTGCTAATACAGGTACACCTAGATCAGGTGTGTGGAACTCATTGGAAGCCAGGAGACGTGGCCTTAAAGCCCACAAAAATCTTCTTTGAACTGTTCTGGTTTTTATTTGTTGTTGGGTGTTGGGTTTTTGTGTTTGTTTGTTTGTTTGTTTTTTATCAGAGTTGTACAGCATTTGAACTGAGGAGCTGAATGCTTAATTGCTCTTTAAGACAGATCATATTAGGAATCTCTGAAATCATTGAGCATTTAATGTAATTTAAGGGGAAATTTGCATCCAGGAACCAACATAAACCAATTTAATAGAGATATCAATGTTTATTTTGGATGTTATGTAAAGACCAATACTGTTGAGCTGTCTCACTATATATAACAGGACCAGAAGTAGCATTGCAAGTGTGCTTTATCACTAGAGGTTTCTAAAAGAATCACTACATAAAAAGAAAAAATGTGTTCACTGTGAACTCGAATTATAATTCCTGTCTTATCTTCTTCTGAATTTCAGGGTTTTTTCACCTTTTCTCTAGAGGAGTCAAGGTAACATTTCATATTGAGCACTTAAAACATGCCAATATGAAGGAGACAAGAGCTATTCCTTAAGCTGCATAATTAAATGCGCTATTTTGCTTCTCCCTGCCAGCAGGAATCCCAATTTGTTTAAGTCATAAAATGAGCAAAATTCACTTAATAAGCAGCTATTTTAAAAGTAGGCTAGGACTTCTTTATTCAAGGCACAGTAAACACTTGCCAGGTTTCTTATAGCCTTTTCCTTTGCATTTATTAGCATAGCATCAAAGTCCCTGACAGTCGCTGTTCTCCTTATTGTGCAGCAGTTAACTCTCCCTTACTGGGTGAGGAGTTGCTTAATAAAATCACGAAGGACAGATTCAGCCTTCCTTATCATTCTCTGTTCATTCTCTTACTGAACTATTAAGGTTTCCCTCATGGTATCCAGTCCCATATCCATCTTCCAAGATTCCATTTTTTTTAGCTGCACTTTTTAAGTGGGTTTGCCTTCTTTTTACATTCAGGTAGTATGGAGGATTAATGTTACCAAAGACACAGAGACACCCAAGTTACACATACAGAAACACAGGTGTAACCCTGACTTAGCAGGTCTAGGGAGGTTCTTCTCCCCCTCTACTCTGCCCTGATGAGACCACACCTTCAATACTGTGTTCAGTTTTGGGCTCCCTAATTCAAGAGAGACAGGGATCTGCTGGATAGAGTACAATGGAGAGCCAAAAAGATGATTAAGAAACTTGAGCATCTTCCCTATGAAGAGAGACCAACAGACCTGGGGCTGTTTAGTCTTGAAATGAGAAGCCCGAGAGGGGATCTGATCAATGTCTCTAAATATCTGAGGGGTGGGTGTCAAGTGGAGGGGGCCAAGCTCTTTTCGGTGGTGTGCACTAATAAGACAAGGAGCAATGGACACCAACCTGAACATAGGTTTCACCTCTGGCAGGGGGTTGAGCTCAATGATCGCTGGAAGTCCCTTCCAACCTCTGGTATTCTATGATTCTGTGACGTGCAGGTAGGTGTTCATTTACACCAGAATGTACTCGGCCAAAAGGGTGCTGTAGCTTGTATCCAGAGATGAGATAGAAGTCAGCTGATTACAAGTGATGTGCTCAGAATTTCATCTGCATAAAATTTCAGATATTTAAGACACAAATCCAAGCTGAAACTGCAAGAAGGCCACCTGCAGAAACATTTGACAAATTCCAAATTTCTGTTCTTCAACAAGGAGGAGAGAATTCTTGTTGTGAGACACTGTGATAACATTTCCATGACATTGTAAGAAACTGAAGACAATACTTTTCGTTAGAAAACATCAGTAACCTCAGTTATCAGTGGTACACTCAGAGCAATAGAGCAAGATTACAATATTGATGAGAGGAGCAGTCGTTCACATTAAGCAATCAGGGTTTTACTGCTTCTTATTCTCCTTTTCTTGTTAAGAAGAGGAAAAAAAAAAATTATATATATGCCTAAGATTTAAGACCGAGGTCAGTACTATCAATGACAGCAAATACTTTATAGGCTTGGCACATAAACAAACTTGGAATATCTCTGGTTATTTGGCACTGCTGATATCAACTTTCTCCAGACACCATTATCTCAATAACTGGAGAGCTATTGTTTTTCAAATGAGGATGCACATTACTCCTTGTCTATGGCATGACAAATGCTAGTGCTACACTCTTTCTCAGCAGAGAATATATTACTTCCCTGCTAACACTCACTTTAATGCAGAGTAGACTGTTTCAGAAGATTCAATATTTCTTTTCCCCAGATGTTCTTCAGTTGGAGTTAATTCACCTCTTTTATGATTATTTTGCCTAAAGAGCAGAGACTTCATCACAAAGTTTCTAATTACCTGTCATGCAGAGCTTCCTTAAACACTGGCAGAAGACCATATGCTTAAGGGCAACTGTGTGCTCCACAAAACAGCATGTAGCAAATAGCCTCTGCCTATGATGGCAATAGCAGACATGCAACCCTGACCTAAACAGTCATTTCACCAGAAAAACCCTTGTGTTTCATGATCCAGAGGTCATCAGTTCAGCTTCCACACATAACTCCTCCAGGGTCTTCACATGCATTGGGATGTTACTCTAGCAGAACAGATTTATGCATGGTTCAAGTAGAGCAAATGCAATCAGATACACTTCAAATGAAGCAAAATCATCATTTCACTTGGAATTCCAATCTCAGTTAGACAAGCTGACCCCATCCACACCTTAAACAAACTAATTTCTATCCTTCAAGGCTGTTCATTCAAAGAACTCTGAAGACATCTGATTTTGCTTGCTCACCGTCCCATCACACTAAGCCCTCCTTTTAGCCACTGGTTGCTGTTTGAATCCTAAAGCTGCCCTAGGTTTGAGCATAGGGTTATGAGGAAAGCAGTGGAGCCAGCTTCTCCATGGGTGGTGCTGCCTGCATATTCCTATACCATCTGCTAAATCAAGATCATTGCTCTCTTCTGCTCTTTGTTTTTCCCTACAAGAACTGCTCATATTTGACTGGGATCATAGAAGGTGGTTCTCAGTCACTCATTAAGAAAGAAATTAGATGACAAAGAGCATATTTCTAGACAAAGACCTGCTAACCATAGATTCATAGATTCCTAGAATACCAGGTTGGAAGGGACCTCAAGGACCATCTAGTCCAGCCTTTCAGGGTATGAATTTAGTTTAAATAAGATGGTCCAGCACCCTGTCAAGCTGGACCTTGAAACTGTCTAACGTAAGCGTGAGTTTGCATTGTTTGATAAATTGATATGCTATGCAAGAATGAATTGCAAGTAATTATGAGCAGCAAATAATTCATTATAGCACAGTTACTCCAATAAATACATAGATACATAATTACAGTTATAGCTAACATGGAACTGGAAACTTTTACAAGATCAGTAGTTAAGAAACAAAAATACCAGTAAGTGTATTGCTGTGCTCATTAGTCGCTCATCTAAATGTCTAGTAGACTATAATGCTTATCCCTTTTATGAAAACAGTACCGCATGATACATGTTGCAAAATGTCAGGAGATTAAAAGTGGAATTGCTAACAATAGTCTCATTAAAGTGCTTCCTATTTTCTCAGGATGGAGCGGGGGGCTGGTAGGCAGGGGAAGGAGCAGGGAGAGAAAATACACAACACCTGCAATACTGTGTCCAGTTTTAGGCTCTCCAAGAGAGACAGAGATCTGCTGGAGAGTCCAACAGAGAGCTGTGAGGATGATGAAGGGACTGGAACTTTTCTGCTATGAAGACTGAGAGCCCTGGGGCTATTTAGTCTGGAGAAGGTTGAAAGGGGGTCTTGTTAATGTCTCTAAATATCTGAGGGATGGGTGTCAAGATGAAGGTGCCAGGCATTTTGTGCTGATGCCCAGTGACAGGACAAGGAACAACAGCTACAAGGTGGAACACAGGAACCTCAACATGAAGAGAAACCTCTTTCCTGTGAGGGTGACAGAGAGCTGGAACAGGCTGCCCAGAGAAATTGTGGAGTCTCCCTCTCTGGAGGCTTTCAAAACCTGCCTGGATGCATTCTTGTGTGGAATACCCTGGGTGATCCTGCAGGGAAATTGGACTGGATGATCTCTGGAGGTCCCTTCCAACCCCTAACATTCTGTGGTTCTGAGTGTTCTCAATCATCTCACAAACCATTTTTCTTCCTCATAGAAGCAACTATTTGGTTTTAATGTAATATAAGCAAGATGCTTATAAAAAATAATTTTCAGCATCTAGCTCATTCTTTTTTTTTTTATATTGTGTCTTCAGAATATTATACATTTTGCCTGATGATTGCTTCCACATGGTCTCTCACTGTATTTGTACAGTGTGAGTACAATTGTATTAGTCTAACAAACAAACAAAAATTCTGCTTTTAAGCTCATGATGCACAAAACCCATCTGCCCATGACAAGATTTGAATGCTGTTTAACATTACTAAGGACTAAATTAACAATTCAGCTGAACAAAAGCAGTTTATGTGTTTAGTTCACTCACCTCTATATTGAAGAGTCTAAGTTCGCTCTAAGATTCTGGCTAAAGCTCATATGGCATAAAAGATGAACTGAACAAAACCCATCAGATGGATATCCATGATTTATAGTACACTGAACATATCACTGATAGATATGGTCTCCCATTTTCACAATAGCTTTCTGCATGTGTGCATCATTCTTTTAATTTTTCTCATTCTTTTATTCTATTTATTCTATTCTATTCTATTCTATTCTATTCTATTCTATTCTATTCTATTCTATTCTATCCTATCCTATCCTATCCTATCCTATCCTATCCTATCCTATCCTATCATATTCTCCCATTTCTTTCTTTGACTCTTCCACGTGTAATGAATACAAGTACCCAACAACATAAGACAATACATTTTCTAAGTGTCATCTCTAAAAGACTATTTTTTTTTTTTTAAGCTCCACTTCAAGATGACTGTAAATACATAAATCATAGCCTAGCAAAAAAAACCCCAAACAACTTTCCCAATAGAAGCACACCTCCATCTGAAATGTATCAGTATATTGCAATGGTTCCAAAATTAAACGGAATTGAAAAAGAAAAATAAAATAAAAGGAGGAAAGGGAGAAAAGGGTAAAAAGAGAAAAGGAAAGGGGATGGGGAAAGGGAAGGGAAAAGGGAAAGTGAGAGGGAGAGGGAAAGGATGAAAAGAAGGAACAGGAAGAGGAAAAGAAGAAATAATGTAGCTTAATGCACACAATCAACTATTTCTGTTTTCACTTAACACTTTGTTTTCTTTTTCACTCTTGCCTTCCCTTGTTCAGTCTCATGGCCACACTAAGCAAAAAAAAATAACATACAGAAAACTGCTAAAGGTTTGTGACAAGACCTATACATTTTCACAGTGTATGTTTCTGTTTTCTTGACTATTTCTTGATCTGAAGCTTCACATCTGAAATTAGATTAACCAAAGGGGGAGACAAGCAGCAAATGCTGCATAGCTTAGCTGTGTGGAGATGTCTGATCTGTTAAAGATCAACTTCTCTCTCCATATAATGAAACTTACATCACTATTTTCCCCCACAGGGCTTCAGAGGGGTAGAAAGAGATGCAGGCAGGGTGATTTATTTCCTCTCACTGAAAAAGGGCCATAGAACACATATTAATAAAAACAAATGGTGACAAGTTAAGCCTAACAGTGAAAAAAAGAGGCAGGATAAGATTCATGAGATAGTGACTGTAAGAAACAAAAGGTTAAGAGTTGTTCACTCACTCCTTTTGCTGGTTGAGATTGTTAATTAAGAGTAACCAGTGATTGCTGTAACTTTTGTAGCTGAAGGGGAGTGGGAGGGGAGTTTATGTTTGTGTATGTCAAGATATTGTGTACTGGCCAGTGAATACTTGATGAGTGCCATTGGACTTAGCAAATGTTGTCTCCTGAAACACAGTCGTGATTAAAGCAGAGGGCTATAGGAGAAATGTGTTTTAGAAAGTGTCCAGTGGAGAGCCACAAACACTAATATACAAACTACCACTGGGTACTAAGAATGCTTTTAATCTACTTTCTACTGCAGTTTTGAGGAATTTGGAATTATTTGGAGGAATCAGCTGATTAACAAAAAGAGTCCTCTATATCTCTGATGTTCTTTCAGTGTCTCCTGAACCAAAAATGGTAAAAATCCATGCCAAGAGAAGGACACAGTTAAGCAAAGCAACTGCAGTGAGATATCTTAAAATACTTAAAGCATAATGCAGAGATGAGGCTCAGTTCATTAAACACAACGTGTTCTTAAGTAGATGTTTCTAGCACAGCCTTGTTATGTGCTGTGCACTGTGCCATCTAGAGACAGAAAACCAGAAAACAGTTCATACTGTCTAATATCTGAACAGGTCAGTTCTAATGGGAGAGCTTTTAGATGCTGCTTTATCTTTCATTTCAGAGTTTGCTCCATTAGGGCCAACTGAAAGGAAAAACAAAAGACAGTGCTCCACTCTGGTGAGACCCCACCTGGAGCACTGCATCCAAATCTGGAGCCCTCATTACAAGAAAGATCTGGACATGATGGAACATGTCCAGAGAAGGGCCACAAGGTTGATCAGAGGGCTGGAGCTCCTCTTCTACAGAGGCAGGCTGAGAGAGTTGGGGCTGTTCAGTCTGGAGAGGAGAAGTCTCCAAGGAGACTTTATTGTGGCCTTCCAGTATGTGAGGTTGCTACAAGAAAGCTGGTGAGGGGCTTTCTAGGATGTCAGGTAGTGATAGGACTGGGGGTAATGGAACAAAACTAGAAGTGAGTAGATTCAGATTGGATGTTAAGAAGTTCTTCACCTTGAGGGTGGTGAGACAATGGAACAGGTTGCTCAGGGAGGTGGTGGAAGACTCATCCCTGGAGTTTTTAAGTCTGGTTGTGGCTCTGAGCGACCTGATGTAGTGTGAGGTGTCCCTGCCCATGGCAGGGGGTTGGAACTGGATGATCTTTGAGGTCCATTCCAACCCTTACAATTTTGTGATTCTGACATCATGCTGTATGGCATATCTAACACACAGTGTGATGTGTTGCCATGGTCTAGACATGAAGTCTGTGGTGGCAGGTTGGAGTTGGTGATCTTTGAGGTCTCTTCCAACCTTGGTGATACTGTGATGTCTCTCCACTCTCCACCTGCATTCTGCATACACAACATTGTTCAGGGTAAAGTAGATGAAGGAAATGGTCTGTGGTGATGGGTTGGACTTGATGATCTTTGAGGTCTCTTCCAACCTTGGTGATACTGTGAAATGCATTCACCTGGAGTACTGTGTCCAGCTATGGGACTCCAGCACAAGAGAGAGAAATAGATCTGCTGGAGCAGGTCCAGAGGAGGCCCACCAAGATGATCAGAGGGCTGGAGCACTTCTCCTACAAAAACAGGTTGAGAGAATTAGGGCTGTTCATAGTGGAAAAGAGAAAGCTTACAGAAGCCTTCCAGTACCTGAAAGGGACCTACAGGATGGCTGGGGAGTGACTGTTTAGAAGGGCTTATAGCAATAGGTGAAAAATCATGATTTCAAGTAGGTGAAACAAGGAAAAGAAAGGTGGATATTTAACACTTGGAGGACAATTTAGAATACAGGGATTGTATCAGAAAAGAAGAGTTCTGGTTTAGACAAGGTATATTGATGAACCATGTGGGAGGAAGTCAATAGACCTTCCCATGGTATAGTCTTCTAGCTTCTTTGATATATTCAATTAGTTTGCAGCACTTTGTACGTGGAGTCTCTGTCTCTGGAGACTTTCAAAACCCACCTGGATGTGTTCCTGTGTGGCCTGCCCTAGGTGACCCTGCTTTGGAAGGGAGGTTGGACTAGATCTCTAGAGGTCCCTTCCAAACTCTACCATTCCATGACTCAATGATTCTGTTTACTGTCTTTCAGGCTTCTTCCTGCCCTACGCCCCCCTGTTGAATTTCTATGACCTATAATTTAGAAAACAAGTATAAATGTGATGAAGTATAAATTTGATTTCTGCAAAGCCATAGCAAGTAAACTACCCACTGAATGGAAAAGGATCTGTTTGCATCTGCTCTTAACCTTGCCTGGGTTCCTTCACTGGATACTTCTGCTGGTTGTACTCTGAGAAATAAGAAGTTACTATTCCCTATTCCATGTTTATTCCAACAAACATTTTACAGGCTTCTGTACTATCTTCTATGACTTTTTTACACATCAGTTTGAAGACATGTACAGATGTATAGGAGGAAGTATAGAAAAGAAGATCCATCAGTCTTTTTCTTAGACAGTGTTTTCTCCCACTTATCTATCTATACTTTTCCTGGAGCACTCAGCAGGAGTTATTTACTCATCTTTAACAGTGATGTTTTCATTTTCCAGGTGTCTCAGTTATATCTATCTATCTATCTATCTATCTATCCATCTATCCATCTATTCCTTACCCATCAAGCCAGATACTGGAGTTCTTACTATTTTTTAAGCTTAGCAATATTGTGTCTGATTATACATATATATCAATACATATGTATATATAAAATATGTATGTCAAAATGACAGAGAAAATTACATTGCTAACAAAGATGGATTTTCCAGACTTTTGTCACTTCTTTTTTTTTTTTTTTTTTTTTTTTTTAAATAGCAGGTTGGCAAATACAGCAGCTGCAGTACTGAAAATGTTTCTGGCATATACAAGCAATGACATTTCTCAGAGAGCCTTCCATAAAGGAGATTTCATAGCCTAATCTTCTCATGTCAAGCTCTTCAGAAAAGAGGAATCCATAAGAAAATATGATTTGACAGATAAGTGCTCCTAGCACATTTCTGAGGAGAGGAAGCATTGTTTCCTCTATGGCTAAACTTTCACATCAGAACTAAAAGAGAAGTGTAATACATATATGGGGGGGGGAGGGGGAGGGAATCTAATGGACTTTTTGCTTTTGGTTTGAGTTAGAACAGAACTGATTCTGTCTGGTAATTTTACTTTTCAGCTCAGCCTCTTCTAATCTAACTGCTGTTTCTGAAATTAACAACATGTTTTTGCAGACGGTATCTGTTTCTAGCAGTGATAATGCTCCATGGTTTTAGTTAATGCCAAAGATTGGTGTGCAGACCATGGGCACTGCTACATCTTGTCTGCCACATTGTGAGTGTAGAGCAAAAAGCTGCAGCTGCAGATAGCCCTAAACTGACCATGTATGATGGAATCACAGAATCATTAAGTTTGGAAAAGACCTTTAAGGTCATCAAGTCCAATTGTAACCCAACTTCCTTAACCACTAAAATATATCCTGAAGTGGCAAATCTACACACTTCTTGAGCACCTCCAGGGATGGTGGCTCCACCACCTCCCTGGGCAGCCCGTTCCAACACCTCATCACTCCTTCAGGAAAGGGTTTTTTCCTAATATCCAACCTAACCCTCCCCTGGCACAACTTCAGCCCATTTCCTCTCATCCTGTCACTGGTTACTTGGGAGAAGAGACCAACACCAGTCTCACTCCAACCTCCTTTCAGAGAGTTGTAAAGAGCAGTAAGATCTCCCCTTAACCTTCTCTTCTGACTAAACAATCCTGGTTCCTTCACATTTATCACATTTGACATAAAACTGAGGGATCATAAGGGTCAATCTCTCTTTTTCAGTGGCTGGTGTCCCACGCTGGCTCTGTCCATTGATGCTTTGATCCCAATCCATGAGTTCCTGAATCCAGTCCCAGAATCCAGCTCCAATTACCAGGTTACAATTACCAGGTAATGAGAAGCTATATGCTCTGCTTACTGAGGGATCTTGCCATCTTGTAGGAAATCACTGAAGGTGGAAAGCTGTTGTGCAGAGTCCCACACAAGTCACAGCAGAAGCTGAGTGGGAAGGTGAATCAAGTCAATTTGCAGAGCCAAAAGCCATCCAGCTTGCCTTAAACATTGGTGAATAAGAAAAGTGGCCAGTACTCTATACTGGACTCCTGGATGGCAGCAAATGCCTTGTGGGGTTGGTTAATGCAGTAGAAACAGAATAGCTGGCAATGCAAAGGTAAAGCAGTTCCAAAAGTATGTCAGGTTGATGTGGACATACCTAGAGGTTGGGCCCCTGAGGAACATCAACATAACCAGAAAGTGGATCAAACTACTGAAGTGTCTGAGTAGATAAGATTAGATCAGAGAGCAATGCTTGACATTGTTTCATACTGAAGAACTGTTGCCTGCTTCCTTAGTCAGTCACCTTCCTTTTGGCAGAATGTCAGTCAAATACTACAGTGCACTTCCTAATTTTTCTGCTAAATTTGTCTATATCTTACTTTCAAGGGGTTGAGTTAGAAACCTCACCCAAAACCAAAGAGATACGTATAGATATAGAATACAGATAGAAATAACTTTAAACAAAATAAAGCAACAACAAATAAAAGCAACCATATGTGACAGAGATCAAATGACCATGTAAAAAAAAATATTCATACTTTGTTTTCTAACATGGATAGAGGATTCAGCTAATATTCTTAAAAGTAATATCTCTATTTATTTCTATTCAGGCTAGTAGAGAAAAAAATATATGACTGGCTTTAAATTCAGTACCTCAGACCTGATTGAATTAACCTATTGTAGAAAAATCCATACACATAAGGATTGTTTCTGTGGGCGCAGAACTATTGTAAATAAGGATATATGTAAGTATCATCAGCTTCCCAGAAGGGCTTATAAGCACTGGTAAAAATCCATAATAGCTTTTTTTGGTTATTTTGTTTCTCATGACCTCTATTTAAAAAGATGTTTTGCTCTCAGGGATGAAGCTACCACAAAATGTAACGAGGAAGCTAACACAAGAAAGCTCAGTAAGGATCAGATGGAGTCAATACGTCACAGAAACATTCAGGTTGGAAAAGACCCTCAGGATCACCATGTCCAACGGACAGCCTTGCTCTACAAGGTTCACCCCAAAACCATATCCCAATGTCACATGAGAAGGGCAACAAGGCTGGTGGGGGGCCTTGAGCACAAGCCCTATGAGGAGAGGCTGAGGGAGCTGGGGTTGTTTAGCCTGGAGAAGAGGAGGCTCAGGGGAGACTTCATTGCTCTCTACAATTACCTGAAAGGTGGTTGTAGCCAGGAAGGGGTTGGCCTCTTCTCCCTAGCAACCAGCACCAGAACAAGGGGACACAGTCTCAAGCTGCACCAGGGGAGATTTAGGCTCGAGGTGAGGAGAAAGTTCTTCACCGAGAGAGTGATTCGTCATTGGAATGGGCTGCCCGGGAGGTGGTGGAGTCTCCGTCCCTGGAGGTGTTCAAGAGGGGACTGGATGTGGCACTTGGTGCCATGGTCTAGTCGTGAGGTCTGTGGTTACAGGTTGGACTCAATGATCTTTGAGGTCTCTTCCAACCTTAGTCATACTGTGATACTGTGATACTGTGATGAGTCATCAACTGAGACATCATATGTGGGGATTGAAGAAAACACAATCATATACAACAGTCTGTACAATAACTACACCTTTCCATGTACATTAAAATTTTATCTTCAATACAACAAATTTGCTCACAAAATTTCAAACTCCTCCACTGCTTGCTCTAAACAACATTTACTCACTTACCGCATCTCAGGAGGGTGAAGCCAAGCTGTTCTCAGTGATGTCCAATGAGAAGACAAAGAGTAATGAGTCCAAGCTGGAGAGGAGGAAGTTCAGCCTAAAGATAAGGAAAAACTTCCTCACTGTTAGGGTGGTGGAACACTCTAACAGGTTGTGAAGTCCCCTTCCCTGGAGACATTCAAAACCTGCCTAGACGTGTTCCTCTGTGACCTGCTGTAGGCAATCTTGCTCTGGCAGAGGGGATTGACTAGTTTACCTTTTGAGGTCCCTTCCAACCCCTAACATTATGAGGTTCTGTGTGATATCTTCCACCATTATATGAAAGTAGCCATATCACAAGCTCTTTCTGAGACATGATATTCCTTGAAATTAGAAAATGTTACTGATGCATGATTTTTTTGGTTACAGTAGAGTCCTTCACCACTGCCATCTTTCTTATGAAGGACTTAATAATTTTATTTTATGATTTCTACAGGCAATGATAAGAAAGATTTAGTATCCCTGTCAGGGAAAAAGAGGAAGAGAGACCTAAAAGAAAAATTAACTCTCAGTTTTTTATACACTTTACATAGGTTGTGAAATCTAATTTGTGATTATGGAGACAAAATAAAATACTAACTGAATATTATTTTAGTTGGAGCTGTAACTACTCTCTCTCAAAGAGGAGAACCTCCCAGGCATTTCAGAAGATACCATGTTGTTATGTCTATCACTAAATATAAATGAAAGATTTATTCAGCAGTGATTTTACCCTGTCTAGGATAACTCAGCATATAGAATCACAGAATTGTCAGGGTTGGAAGGCACCTCAAGGATCATCCAGTTCCAACCCCACTGCCATGGGCAGGGATACCTCACACTAGATCAGGTTGCTCACAGCCACATCCAGCCTGGCCTTAAAAACCTCCAGGGATGAGGCTTCTACCACCTCCCTGGGCAACCTGTGCCAGTGTCTCACTACCCTCATGGGGAAGAACTTCTTCCTGACATCCAGTCTGAATCTACCTACTTCTAGTTTTGCTCCATTCCTCCTAGTCCTATCACTACCCGACATCCTAAAAAGTCGCTACCAGTTTTCTTGCAGCCCCTTTCAGGTACTGGAAGGCCACAATAAGGTCTCTTGGGAGTCTTCTCTTCTTTCCCAAGCATTACTTGCTTTTACCACCAGTGATATTATATATGAGGGAGGAAAAATAAAAAAGAGAGAATGTAGATCTTTACTCCTTAGAGCCCTAACTGTACAAAAACAGGATGTAAAACTCTTATACAAACATAATTATGACAAATAAACATTTTACTTATTTCACTGCCAGTGAGGCTGTCCATCCATTAAAAAAATAAAAAACCTAAAACCACAAAGCAAACAATGAGTGGGCTTTCAAAGATCCACAAAAAGAAACATGTTTAAATTGGGATGATATACAGATCTTAATTATGGGATCTATGTATAGCTGAAGATAACAAGACATTTACATATGTGCATATAGATATTGTGTGTGTAACTAAAATGAACTATTTTTGCATTACAGTTGTGCTCAAGTTAAGAACAAGTCCCACATATTCCTGTCACATGACAGTGTTGAATCACTCACAGAATTAAAGACTAGATGCACAGTGATGCCTGGAAAAACTGAGGGAAGGGGAGAAGAAGGAGGAGAAGGAGGAGGAGGAGGAGGAGGAGGAGGAGGAGAAGGAGAAGGAGAAGGAGAAGGAGAAGGAGAAGGAGAAGGAGAAGGAGAAGGAGAAGGAGAAGGAGAAGGAGAAGGAGAAGGAGAAGGAGAAGGAGAAGGAGAAGGAGAAGGAGAAGGAGAAGGAGAAGGAGAAGGAGAAGGAGAAGGAGAAGGAGAAGAGAAAGAGAATAGAAAAGAAAATAGGGGAAGAGGAGAGGAGAGGTTTGGAGAGGAGAGGAGGGGGGAGGTGAGAGGGAGGGGAGGGTAGAGGGGGGAGAGGGAGGGGGAGAGAAGGGGGAGAGGAGAGGGAGAGGAGGGGGGGAGGGGCTCTGGTGCAGACTATTAAAGAAAAAAAGACAAAACAGAAGGTAGTTTTACAGATGACAGCAAACATACTGAGTAAAGAAAGAAGTGTGAAAGTCAGCTATGTACTGCAGTTAGCAAGGAACAGCTGATCCACCACTAAGGCTCCTGCCCTGCTTTGTATTTTTGTCGTTGTTGTTATTGCTGTGACCATATTTAGCCTGCAGAGGAAGAACATGTCAGTCGTGTTTTGACAGTGGACAATGAATGCTACAAGATTTGTTTCTTAATTCCTATCAAAACAAATGCCCAGTGCATATGCTGTAAGGGCCAGATGCAAGCAGAACAAACCATTCTAACAGCATTTGAGACAATATAGTGAAAGCAACTCTGGTATTCAAACAGCTCCTTCTAGAAGGAAATGCTGATGATTTCCATTTGCAATAATGCCAAATCAGGCAGTTTGCTAATGATGATGCTCTCCTCCTTTTCTTTTATTCCCTAACATGTTGAAATGATTCCCATCCTTTTAGAGTTAGTTACAAAGGCTGATTTGGCAGCCTGACCAGCTTTGAGAGCATGGGTTTTAATCTGCTTCTGTAACCCAAAAGAATCTTTTACTAAAGAGATTAAAGTATTGAATTTTTTATTCTCCACACTCAAGAGGACAGCATTTGACCCTGATGACTAATTGAAAGCTGAGTTTTATGGCATTATACGGGACAGCAATTACACCAGTTGGAACTCTTTTTCCAGCAGTGTAACATTGACCTAAAAAAGTATAAAAAGATCCTAGTGGGAGTACAGAGAAAGGGATAAGGGGGGGGTGGGGGGAAGGGGAGGGAAAAGAAAAGCCACCTTAAAATCATCAGAAATAAAATGAGAGATCATAACAGAATGAGATTAAAACTAAAGAGGATTATAATTAATTAAACTGGTTTGGAGTGGAGTTGCAGCTCATCAGCTTTGTTTGTTTGTTTGTTTGTTTTCTGTTAATTTGTTTTTTAATATCCTCTTTTGAGATAAGGCAGTGTTTCAGAGTTGTTTACTTAGACAATACAAAATTGTGTCTTTGCAGTCAACAACAATTGCTCACCTTGCAGTAGCATTAGCTGCCATCCTCAGCTCTGAATCATTCCCTTTCAATAAATATACTTTGATGCAAACTGACAATATCACTTGGCTTGAATGAAAACCCAGATATATTGATAATTCTTCAATTAGCTTATCCATATTCCAAGCATGAGGCAGATAATGATGTGGTCAAATATTTGTTTGTTTGTTTCTAAGATTCAACTTGCTCCTACTTAGTTATTCAAGGAAGAAAGCCTATGGATGTAATTCATGCTAAAATCATCCTGTCATATTAATTTCCATCAAGTCAGCAAGCTCATTGCATTAGATGGTCACACAGTTTCTAGAGCTGATGAAGACAAGTGTGAAGACAAGTCTCAAAGGCAGAGAAAGGAAAAGGAAGAAGAAGAGGAAAGAGAGGAAAAGGAGGAAGAGAAGGAGAGGAAGAAGAGGGTGAGAAGAAGGAGAAGGGGGAGGGAGAGGGAGGGGGAGAAAGGAGTTAGAACATATGGGTGAGCAAGCCTTTACAGCTGTAATTCACTGATACATCAGCATATGAGAATCATGAAATTAAACAGGGGTCAGAACAGGGAAGTTATCTTCCATTTTAGTTTAGTGATCAGTTTTAAGTTTCACATAACAGTTTTCATCATCTTTTGTTCTGTCATTTCATTCTTTTGTTATTTTTTTGATGGGATGTTGCTTGATGCAACTAGTATTATAAGTTTACTTTTGAAATTCTTAAGACAGCTGTGTATTTAAATCCTTTCAAACTAACCTAGAGCAGTAGTAAAAAGTATCTATTTATGTAGGTATTTATTTATTTATTTATCTATTTATTTGCTTGTTTATTTATTTATTTATTTATTTAATGGGAAAGGCAAAAAAAAATCCTCTTTTTCTTTTGTCATGGTTTCTTGTTTGTTTTTTTTTTTTTGTCACACACACACTTGCACCCTTTTTAAAACAAGAAAAATATTCCCCTCATTTACTTCACCATTCAAACTGTAGGCAACAGAAATTCAAATGAGCCCTAATTAGAGCTATTATCATAAAGCTTCAGTAGAACAGTTCTCATTTATATTAAAGAAGTTGCTAGTTCAAAGGAAAACTCTTTGCAGTGTAACTCATATTACGGATCCCTTTTTATCTCTTGTCAGAAATCCATCATATTTTTGTCATCATTAAGAAGAAGAGTTGACTTTTTGAAGACAAAGGACACAAGTACCTTGCCATTAAATACCCCTACCTAATTAAAATACCCTTACTGATAGGCTCCTATTTAAAATGATTACAACAACAGTCTGCCTCATTCTTCAACTGATATCAATGGGCAACAGAGGAAAACTAAAACATATGAGGGGAAAAAAAATAAGCATTGCAAAAGTATGGATATAAATTCTCATGAACCTCCAGATTAGTTATGACACACATGACAGAAAAGGGAAGATGGTAATTTTAATGTGGGTGACATTTATCACTGTATATAAAACCCCCTCAGAAATAAACTCTTGTCTTGCAGACAATGTAAACTTCTCATTCACGTATTAAACATAAGAGGCCATGTACCCAAATTTCCCTAAAATTACTGATTTCTATAAATCCAGATAATGTCACTATATACTTTTGAAGATCATGAAATCTTTGGTAGATAATTCAGGCTGATCATGTGAACCTCATGGAGTTCCTAGTCCTACCTCCTGCTCATGGCATGGCCAGTTCTATGGTCAAACCTGGCTGTTCAGGGCTCTGTTCAGTCAGCTCTTAAAAGCCCGATGGGCAGCCTCCCTGGTTGGTCTGTCCCACTGCTGGGCTGTCTACAGGATGGGGAGATCTCTTTTTGTCCAGCTGGAACCTGCCTGTTTCATTGTATGAGAGCTGTGTCTGATTCATATGACACAAGAATGAGCCTGGCTCTGTCCTCCTGACAACCATCTCTTGTCTCTATATACCAGTGGGAAACTGTCTGAACCCTCAAAGCTTATTCACCTCCAGACTGAACAAGCCCTGCCCCTTTAGCTTCCTCCCATGGGGGATGTGCACCCACCACCCTGAGCACCCCCTCCAGAGGACTCACTCTTCATGGATATTTCACTTGTACTGGAGATCCAAAGGCTGAGCACAGTACTCTATGTATGGTTTAAAGAGTACTGAGATGGAGAGAATTGATCCCGCTTAAGTTGGCTGACTATGTCTTATTCATACAGCCCAGGTTGCTGCTGGCCACCTTTGCTGCCTGAAGCTCAACTTGCTGCCCATCAGGCCCCAGGGACTTTCTTTCAGTGATGCACCCAGTGCATTTGTCCCCACTCTGTGCTATCAGGGGGTTCCTCTACCCCATGAGCAGCACTTGGCACTTGTTCTTACAATCACAGAATCATTACATTTGGAAAAGACCTTTGAGATCATCCAGTCCAACCATTATCTAACTCCACCAAGTCTGGTGTTAAATCACATCTCCACCTGTTTCAAACACATCCAGGGATGAGAATCCAACCACTTCTTTGAGAAGCCTGTTCTCGCATTTGAAAACTCTCTCAGGAAAGTTTCTTCTAATATCCCTCAGAACGTTTAGTCAAACCTGCTTTCAAACCTCTGGCTTCCTGGTGAGCCATGACAAATTCCTTGCTGAAGGGTCAAAGGAATCACAGTCCTGATAAAGAAGGAGCTGCAGTTTGGAAAGAGGTACTTGCTGCTCAGCAGCTTTGCTTTCAATAATGTTGAAGTTGGAAGAGGAAGTGTCCAGCTTCAAATGCCTTTGTTCCTGCCCTCTTCCCAGGAAAAATCACAAGTGCTGGTCTCTGTTGCTTCTCACACACCTTCCTCCAGGGATGCTACTGAAGAACATGAAGCATGGAGCTCCAGCAAGGTGTTGTGCCTCACTGTTTATTTATTTGTTTATAGATACTGCAGAGTAAAATCACCATTTGGTTTATATCTTTAGAACATTCTGGCTCCAGGAGAGAGGTTGAACTATAAAGCGGTAGAGGTCCCTTCCCAGAGTCACTGGGGGTCCATAACGCTAGGCCCATCACATTCTTTCCCAATTAAAAATTATTTCTGTTGAACCATTTATTCACCCTGCCTAGGATCTTCTGTTGTACAGCAGCCCTCCTCCTAGTTTGCTTCCATCCTTAAGCATGGGAAGCATGCCCTTTGCTTCATCCCAGAGGTCACTGATTAGGGCATTAAACGGACTATATACACAAAGAGACAGCCCAGAGATGCTCCGCTTGTTACTATCAGGTAAAAGCATTGCCACTAACCACAGTCCACTGACCTGACTGTGTGACTATATTTTCACTCATCCTTTATTAACTCCCCTCCAGATTGGTACTTCCCAACACAAGCACAGTATGCTGGGGGAGACCATATCCAAAGCCTTGCTAAAGGTAAGGTAAAAAACTTTGAAGATCTTACCCTTATCCATAGGCTTTTTTGGTGGTTTGGGGTTTTGTTTTGGTTTTGTTTTGGGGTTGTTTTTTTTGCTCTTATCTCACAGCAAAGAAGCAAAACATTAGACAGAATTTATTATCTGTTGTAGGCAGCTGGAAAAACAATGAAGAGAGCTCTTTCAGCAGAATATTGTGTCTGAAACATTAGCACAGTACACTGTTTTTTGTCACTAGGTAAAGCAGATACCACCTCCTATTTTTCACCTGGTTTTGTTCAAAAGCAGACAGAATTGTAGCCACCACCCACCTATGGCTTTCCAAGATTCCTGAATGGAAAAGCCTTGGGTTTTTTCTTTTTTTCAGGTGATATTATTAGTGTCAGTATGGGAATCTGACAAAATCTAAGTGATTCGCTCCAGGCTAAACTCTTTGTTTTAGACAGACAGGAATCCACCAGGAAAATTTCTTTTCAAATATAGCACCAATTACTTGAGTAGAACTTCACCAAAATCTTAATTAGTCCTAATCATCCTTACTCTAAAAATTGTATTTTCTTAACTTTTTCAAAATCTTAATTGGAAAAAATAGTGACAAATTAGGGGAAATAAAAAGGTATGACATGAGATGAAGATTTTAATGAAAGCAAAGAAACTGTAAGTGTAAAGATTATTTTTGTCCACTGAAGGGCAAATCAGCTTCCCAACACACCCCCCACACCCCCCTTTTTTTTTTCCAGCTACATAATCATGAAGCTCCATCTGCAACATATGTCCAGGATTCTAGTAAGTAAATAACCTACCCTGAGCTGTTATCCAAGGTCTAAAACAGCTGGCTGTAGGGCACTTTGGGCCAATGGATTTTAGCTTAAATTTTACTTAGAAACTGAAAATTAGGTTACTATCTAAATACTCCTGATATCTTGGGAAAAGATTTCTGCTTCCCTTGTTCAGTATCATAAAAAGAAAAAGAAAAAAACAGGTCAGTGAAAGGAAAGAGAATGTAGAATATACTCAGCAAGTAAACAGAACTGTTCAGATGTAAGCAGGCATATGCTGCTTTTGTACACAACAGGCAAAGACATCAGCAAGACACTGGACGGACAATAAAAGGAATTCAGGCTCAGGCAGAACGTGGAAACAAACCAAGATGTGCAGAGCTTGGAAAGCAGGAAGACTTCACAGCACTCTGGGAGGTGTCTGTGCTCCTTTCTATCTGCTTTCTCTACCTTGTGAACAGGACAAAAAAAGCAGGCTGCATTTAAATGAGAGGAGATGACAGCCTAAATGAAGTGGTGATTTTGCCTTTGACTTCTGAAGAATACAGAATACATCATTATCTGTTTTTTCTTCTACAGACTCTAAAATTTATTTTAGAATCTCTGGGTTTCTGTTCAGTTGTGTGAAGTTCTTTTCAGGAAGGGTTTCTTTTTAAGGAGCTTTCCCTTTTTTCCCCTTTTACTGATTTATTTATTTAACTCTGTTCTTGCTCTGGTCTTATCTGAGTCTCCTTTGTCAACTCAGCAAGCTAAATGCTTTTCTAATTGCAAACACTTGCTTGAACTGCAGACATAAAATTCATCTTAGTTCTTTATGTATCAGTGATTGCATTGTCACTCAGCCTTTTTAGTCTGACAGAATTTGTGACATTCTTCAGAAGATGGAATTCAATCTAGCATTAACAGTGCAAGTGTTCTTTTTATCTCCTCTTCTAGCTCATAACATGCAAGCTGAGTAGTCCCCTACAATATTTTTGCACCCATCAAGTCTTGTACCCTACAGTGCAACTTACTGTTCTATACAACTTCTTTGTTTTATAAACAGAGAATAGAATAGAATAGAATAGAATAGAATAGAATAGAATAGAATAGAATAGAATAGAATAGAATAGAATAGAATAGAATAGAATAGAATAGAACAGGTTGGAAGAGAACTTCAAGATCATCGTGTCCAACCTATCATTCAACACCACCTAAACAACTAAACCATGCAACCAAGCACCCTATCAAGTCTCCTCCTGAACACCTCCAGTGATGGTGACTCCACCACCTCCATGGGCAGCACATTCCAATGGGCAATCACTCTCTCTGTATAGAACTTCTTCCTAACCTCCAGCCTAAACCTGCCCTGGCACAGCTTGAGACTGTGTCCTCTTGTTCTGGTGCTGGTTGCCTGGGAGAAGAGACCAACCTCCGCCTGTCTACAACCTCCCTTCAGGTAGTTGTAGAGAGCAAGAAGGTCACCCCTCAGTCTCCTTTTCTCCAGGCTAAGCAACCCCAGCTCCCTCAGCCTTTCCTCATAGGGCTTGTGTTCCAAACCCCTCACCAACTTTGTTGCCCTTCTCTGGACATGCTCCAGCAAGTCAACATCCTTCCTAAACTGAGGGGCCCAGAACTGGAGACAGTACTCTAGGTGCGGCCTAACCAGTGCAGTGTACAGGGGCACAATGACCTCCCTGCTCCTGCTGTCCACACTGTTCCTGATGCAGGCCAGGATGCCATTGGCCCTCTTGGCTGCCTGGGCACACTGCAGGCTCATGTTCAGCCTCCCATCAACCAGCACCCCCAGGTCCCTCTCTGCCTGGCCAATCTCCTGCCACTCTGACCCCAGCCTGTAGCACTGCCTGGGGTTGCTGTGGCCAACGTGCAGAACCCGGCACTTGGATGTGTTAAATCTCATGCCATTGGATTCTGCCCAGCTGTCCAGCCTGTCGTGGTCCCTCTGCCAAGCCTCTCTGCCCTCCAGCAGATCAACTCCTGCCCCCAGCTTGGTGTCATCTGCAAATTTACTGATGATGGACTTGATGCCCTCATCCAGATCATCAATAAAGATGTTGAAGAGCATGGGGCCCAGCACTGATCCTTGGGGCACACCACTAGTGACTGGCCGCCAGCTGGATGTGGCACCATTCACCACCACTCTCTGGGCTTGGCCCTCCAGCCAGTTCCTAACCCAGGTTTGTGAGGCTCAAAATTTCCAGTGACCATGGTGAAAAACACTGGACACAGCCTGGTTTCAGAAACTTTTGATAAATGTGGAGTAATTCTACAAATACAATTCTAGATTTAGCTCATTGCAAAAAAAAAAGAAATTAAAAAGAAAAAAAAGCAAAGGTAAGCCATGGTGACCTGCATTCTCATGTTAACTGTCTCCTTGTCAGTGTTTAGAATTAATTGTATCTATGCACAGCTAAATACACAAATTAGCTGCAAGGAACATGACATTTCAGGTTATTTTCCATTTTGATTCAATGCATTGCACAAACCAGGTCTTGAGAGTCCAGAGGAAGATCTGTTTAGACATTGCTAACTACTGCCATAAAAAGCTTGCAGTAAATGAAAATGTATCTGTAAAATCCTCATGGTAATTAATAGAATACTCTGCAAGGGTATGCCAAAGGAGAGCATCTGCTCTTTTAAGACTATCTGGTCAAAGGAACCATAAGCTCCATTAGCCTGGAGAAGAGGAGGCTCAGGGGAGACCTAATTGCTCTCTACAACTACCTGAAAGGAGGTTGTAGACCGGTGGGAGTTGCTCTCTTGTCCCAGGCAACCAGCACCCGAACAAGAGGACACAGTCTCAAGCTGTTCCAGGGAAAGTTTAGGCTCGAGATAAGGAGAAAGTTCTTCACAGAAAGAACTGGCCATTGGAATGTGCTGCCCAGGGAGGTGGTGGACTCACCATCCCTGGAGGTGTTCAAAAAAGGATTGGATGTGGCACTTGAAGCCATGGTTTAGTTGTCATAAGGTGTTAGGTATTAGGTAATAGGTTGGACTTGATGATCCCTGAGGTCTTTTCCAACCTGGTTGATTCTATTCTATAAGCAAGAACATATAGAGATAAATCTGAGTGACATTTGATAAGGGAAGTCATGATAAGAACAAACCCAGCCAGTAACATTAATTGCTAAGAATATGTGGAGCACAAAAAAGGTTTTGGTTTTGTTCAGTAAAATTGTCTGACTAATGACCTTGCCAAACTAGGATGATAAGGAAAGGGAGGGAGACAGTCACACAGAGCTATAAACCCTGACCAATAAGTCTTAAAGACAATAGCTAGAAAGGAACCTAGTCAGACACACTAAATGGCTACTAAAAAACTGTAGGCAAACCAGGATTTTGTAGCTGATAAGAACATAAAACTGAGATACCACGATGTTGAGAGGGGGCAGGGGGACTGGAGGAGGAGGTAAGAAAGAGTGTGAAAGGGGCCAGTCATATAAAATGGGGCTGATGACCACACTTGTCTGGCTGAGCTCTGTGCCTGATCACCAGTCTGATCTATCACTTCCTTAAATCTTTCTCAGCGGTGTCATTGTGTGATCTCACTGTCTATCCTGCGTGTATGTCTGCTGCAGGCACTTTGTGCCAGCTACTGGGGCAGACTATCATGAGTGAATGGGTGCCAGCTACTGATGTCAGACTGGGGCGGTAGCTACCCCTGGCCTGTGATATCAGCAACTGGATTGTGTGTTGGTCTTTGACTTGTGGTCACAGGGGCTGGAATGGTGTGTGCTCACAAAATCAGCTAAAGAGGAGACTGATGTGAGTAAGGCAAGTGAAGGTCTCTATAATGGTAGCTGGAGCAGGACCACAGGTCATAGCCCATGTGACTGGTGCCAGCTGCAGGGGTGCTGACCTGTGCCTGTATCTTCCCCAAACCAGGTATGTGAGCTTTTTGTGCATGGGCTTCTGCATGGATAACTCACAAACTCTACTCTGGACTCAATGGCAAGTGGGGGAACCTCAGGCCTGGCCTGAGGTATTAGGTGGGTAAGGGGTCCATGATCTTGGCAAGCCTTGCAAATGTGGGTTGCATGGGGGATGAGTGTTGCAAGTCTGCCAGCTGGTGAGCTGAGGACCATGAGGCAGGTAAAGGGGGCCAGCCATGCTGGTACTGAAAGGATCCAAGAGTGAGTGCTTGTGAACCTGGAGAATAGGGTGCGCGTATGTGTGTGGGGAGGGTGTTCCACTTAACAGATCAATTAATTTAGATGACTCCAAATAACACCTTACCAACTGTTCCTAACACCCCCAACACACTCGGGAGGTTTGGATTCAGAGAATGTCTACGTTAAGATGTATTTTGCTCAGAATAAAGCACTTTTCTTGAAAATAAAGAATTCTGGGAAGCACTTTGATATTTCTGTAAGAATGAAGGTATTTATTTTTCTGCAAGTAAAAGAGTCTATGGTTTCACCTACCTTTCTCCTTGCCACAACTGCACCAAGGATGAATGAGGTTATGCAAACAGGTAGTAACTAACATATGTTTCATGATTACACAGAATCACAGAATGTTAGGGGCTGGAAGGGACCTTGAAAGCTCATCCAGTCCACCCCCCTGCCAGAGCAGGATCACCTAGAGCAGATCACAAAGGAACACATCCAGGAAGGTTTTGAATATCTCCAGGGAGGGAGACTCCACAACCACCCTCAGCAGCCTGTTTCAGTGTTCCATCACCCCCACAATGAAAAAATTTTTTCCTCATGTTTCCACAGAACTTCCTATGCCTCAACTTCTACCATTGCCCTTGAGCTGTCATTTGGCATCACCAAGCAGAGCCTGGCTCCATCCTCTTGGCACTCACCCTGCACTTCTTTGTAAGCATTGATGAGGTCACCCCTTAGTGTGCTCTCTCCAAACAAAAGAGCCCCAGCTCCCTCAGACTCTCCTTGTAAGGAAGACATTCCCCTGCCTGAATCATTTTTATGTCACTGTGCTGGACTTTTTCAAGCAGTTCCCTGAGGTTCTTCTTGAACTGAGGAGCCCAGAACTAGACACAATATTCTAGACATGGCCTCAGCAGGACAGCGTAGAGGAGGAGAACCTCCCTCAACCTACTAACCACACTCCTTCAAATATACCCCAGAATGTCATTGTCCTTGGCCACAAGAGCACACTGTACTCTGTTCTGCTACATAAAACTTCTAGACTTCTAGCTATTGTTTTGAAATGTTTAGCCTTTTCTCTATCTATAATAATAATAATAACAAAATCCTTTAAAACCTGTTTCTATGATTCTATTTTATTGATAGCACAAATATTGTTAGGAAAGGAAAGACAATTCTCTCCTCTTTTTTTCCCCCTTCTTTGCATTGGCTGGGATAAATAAAAGATCCAGTGGTAACAGGTCTCAAGGTGTTTACCAGTAACAGGAAAAAAACTCCTGTATTAAATACAAACTATTCACCACTTCAAACAAACTTCTATTAAACAAATGCCAACCAATGGTGAACATGTGGGGAAAACCTTAATTTCCTATGCATTTTTATATCTAGTATCTCTCACTGCATGCAGTCTAACAGCCAGAGCTGTTAAAAAGGCTTAAAAACTCCAATATCAACAAAAATGTCTCAGATTTAACTGCTTATTGCAGTTCAAAGCCTCATTCATTCAAGTTAATAGAAATGTCAACCTTCTCTCCAACAAAATATTTTGAAAGCTGCAGTTCCTTGTTTTGTAGGGCCAAAGGTAATGAGAGAAGTGACTAAAGAGCAAACAAAAGTAACTTTGTCTTCCAACACTGACACTGAACAATGTTTAAGTATTGCCCACCTTGAAAGAAAAGATTTTTTCTCTTGGCATGGCCTCAAAATGCCTTTTTTTTTTTTTTTTATGCAGATGCACTGAAGCAAAAGAATGCACTGCAAGAAAAAACTTTGTTATGTCACACAAAAAAAATCCAACAAGCCCCAAGAATTTAGGGTAAACACCCAATTGTTACTATTTCAGCCAAATATTTTTGATATCACCTTAAATGTAATAGCAGAACATTATTAATCTTTCTATGCTATTAGTGTTTTAATGTTATTTATGTTTTGATGTTATTAGCTTTAAATACGTTTTGGGCTAAAGGAAGATGAAGTTTTCCCTTAGTTCTGAAGTAGGAAATCATCTGATCATAGGCAGCCCGCAGTGGGACCATAATATTATACCTGAACTTTCTCTACCTGTAAATATTTTCCTGTTACTCTGAGCAGCCTCCCAGGGAGCTTGTAGCAGTAATGAGACATGGGAAATGGAAGGGTAAAAAAAATAATAGTAAGAGAAACAAAAAAGGCCAAACAGAGAAAGCAGCATTTTCTGTGTTATCAAGGTAGCACAATGCTTTTCACATCCTTCTGTCTTCTCTCTCTCTATAATTCAGTTAATGTTTCTACTTGCTCTGCTCTCACTTTCTGGCCACCAGTAAGTGCAAGTGGCTGAGCACATTTATTTTTCACATGAAACACTATATTAGCTGCATTAATGAGGCACACAGGAATGAGGAGAGGGAGGTGGAAGACAGAAATGGTAGTTTCCAACATCTTTGAATGTGTTGCAGCTAAAGAAACCTTGAAACCTTGAAGGATTTTATCCTCTGGCCTTACACCCATCATCTGTTATCTCACTGACAGCCTCTTGAGTCATCATTCTTAGCAGTCTCCTATTTTAATGCCCTTCTTTCATTGGGCAGCAGACTGATTTTGTCTTTGGCAAACTAAGAATACAACTGAAACCTGCTCAGTCTTCCTTAAAAGATGCTTTTTCAACAACACAACATGGATTTTAATTTTCTAGGGAAGTTTCCAGCCTTGGCATTTTTCAAGTAAATATGATTAAAGCAATTAAAACATTTTTCCCTTGTCTCTGAGAAATATCATACTTTGGGGGCTTTTTTCTTTAAAGCAAGAGTTCAGTCTGACTGCACAGTGTGTGTTTTGCCTTTGACATTTAGCAGCATGAATGATCGATAACTTAGCATTACTTAGGTAGGAGATTAATCTCTATGTAGATTATGAGAGTAGGAAAAAAGAGACATTCAAATTCTGTGTCTTTATACCTGAACTGCTGTGAATTAGAAATGTCAAAATTTTAATTCATCCATTTATATGCATTGAAGAAGATCAGTTTTTCTTTAAAAATACTACCGGGGGAAAAGGTATCCTTAGGCCCAAATCATATCCAAATATATCATTTGTATTTAAAACATCTGCAACATTCCTCATTATTTTTGCCCTGACATTTTAAAAAGGCATTAAGTAGAACATAGGGATAAGCATTATCATCCCATGCAGCACAGGAAATACAGAAAATAAAATGGCTGTAATATGTGGGCAGTCCTTGATATCAATCCAGGCTGGGGGAGGATCAAATGAGAAGCTGGACATGAGCCAGCAATGGGCACTTGCAGCCCAGAAGGAAAATAGCAGCCTAGGTTGCATTAAAAGCAGTGTGGCCAGCAGATGGAGAGAGAGGATCTTGCCCTTCTGCTCTGCTCTGGTGAGACCTCGCCTGGAGTAGTGTGCCCAGCTCAGGGAGGCTCAGCACAAAAGAGGCATGGACCTGATGGAGCAGGTCCATAGGAGGGCCACAAAGATGGTCAGAGAACTTGAAAAACCTCTGCTATGAAGACAAGCTGGAAGAATTTGGGCTGTTCTGCCTGGAGAAGAGAAGGCTCTGGGGAGACCTTAGACCTGCATTTCAATATCTGAAGGGAACCTACAGGGAGACTGCAGAAGGACTAAACAGTCCTAAACAGAAGAGCTTGGAGGGATAGCATAAAGAAGTATTACCTGGAAAATAGCAATAATAAAAAATAATAAAGTAGAATGAGATAAAATAAATACAGTAAAATAAAAATATTTAAAAAAATAATTAATAATAACATAAAATACAAAATATAATAAAATGCAAAATAACATATAAAATAAAATAATTAAAAAATATCAAACTGATTAAAGGAATTCAGTTTTCCAATTACATCTTTGGAAATGCACCATAAGTGGAAGCTAAACACTTGCATACCTTAGAATGAAAAGCAACCAAGCAGAAAGTGAATGTACTTACATTCTTCAGAAGCATTACCTGGTATATTAATTTATTCCTGCACAAAATGACCCTTTTCACGCACACCAAAGCTTGTCATCTAGTCATATAACAATTGCTCTTAATAACACCTCTGCAGATGAAAATGTGCTTGCTAAGTGAGCTATTGTTTATGAATCCCAAAGTACTGCTGTGTTGTATCCTTTCAAAAGCTGTTGCACCGTTGCAAAGCGATCTCTGAGAAGAGAATCTCTGAATCATAAGGCATTTGCCATGACTCAGAGTATCTTGATGCCTCACTTCATTTTCTTAGTTATAAATCTATTTTTGAAGCCTTGCCACAGCATTAGCTGTGATCAGCTGAGTTAAGATCACAATGAATTGTCCATTTTGAGGACTGAGATGCCTGTTTGTTTTCTGCAAGCAATATTCTCTCATTCTCAACCAGGTCATAGAATCATAGAATCACAGAATAACTTTCTGGCACTAATGGACACATATATATTGTCCCAGACTAACAAAATCTCACTTCTTCCAGTTGCAATCACTGCCCATCAGCTCACATGGGTTCACTAATTTCTATTCAGACTTCCGTGTGAGGTGGTGATGGCTGTTGCATCACTCAGCACTGTACAAAATGTTCTTCATCAATCTTTTATTTTGCTAGAAGAAACAATCCCCTCAGTCATGACCTAGCCTGCAAATTATGGCAGGCACGAAAATAATTCAACAGCACATTGTTGCTGGAAATATAAGAACATAATTACCTTATCTGCTGCAAATACTTGGCATATCTATACAATAATACGATACAATAAACCAGGTTGGAAGAGACCTTCAAGATCATCACGTCCAACCCATCAACCAATCCAACCCACCCAAACAACTAGACCATGGCACCAAGCACCCCATCAAGTCTCCTCCTGAACACCTCCAATGATGGTGACGCCACCACCTCCCTGGGCAGCCCATTCCAATGGACAATCACTCTCTCTGTATAGAACTTTTTCCTAACATCCAGTCTAAACCTGCCCTGGCGCAGCTTGAGACTGTGTCCTCTTGTTCTGGTGCTGACTTGATGTGAAGAGCTAGGAAGGTTTGCTACAGGTTGGACATTTTTAGCATCTGCACCTTTGATTGCTATGCAAATGAATTTTCATGGAACATCAGTTATAAACAGGATAATATTATTTTCAGATTCAATCAAGTCATTCTTAGTCAGAAAGATACTAGACGACAAGTGGGCATCTAAGTCAGCGTTACAACAGATAGTAGTAATCAGGTAATTTAGAAGGCTCTCACAAAGCAAAATTAATACCAATTAAATGACCACCTACGTACCTCCACACACGTATCTCTCACCTATGTCCCAGCTCTGAGCCCTGAGGAACACCACTTGGGACTGGTTCCCAGCTCGATTTAGCTCTGTTGACCACCACTCTTGGGGCCCGTTCACCCAGCCAGTGCTTTATCCAGCTCTGTTGATTATTCTTGATTCTGCCTTTGAAAAACAGGAAATACTGCATTTTCCTGTCCATACTCATGGAATTCTGTGATGGAAAGGAATCTGGAGAGCTTTCTTTATTTTTTTGGTCACGAAAGACTCTTCAACTCCAGCAAGTCCTTGAATCCATCTAGTTAGTGACTAGAGAACACCTTTATGTCAAAATGAGCTTTTATTTGTGTTTACTATTCAGTCAGACTGAATAGAAACTTGACCTGCTATGGTTACTAAGCTTATCTAACCAGAAAGTCAACTTGCTCCACAATGTAAAGTTCAGTTCAACCTCCTCAGTAAATTTGAAGATACAGGCAGAATAGTGCAAGAGTAAGATGCTAGGTTTCTTGATTCAAACATAGATCTGATGTGTGGGTAGGAGGTGTCCATGCAGAAATCAAATGTCAAAGGTGTGACATAATTTATATGTGTTTTTAAGCTATTGTTCCATATCTGAACTATTATACAGAAAGTTAAGAATTAGAAGGCACTGAAATATGCTATACAAAGACTATTTTAACCTAGCAAGAGAGATCTCATGTATCACAACAAACAGCTTAGGTCACTTCAGAGAACATAAGACAATTTATATGGAGCTTGAGGTTTCAATTGTTTTTCCCTTGATATTTTCATTGGAAAGAGACTGAGAAGGCAAAGCTGCTTTCTGCTTTAGAGCAAAAAAAATCAAAGTTCAGCACACGATGTGATGTGCACATGAAAGTAGATATGCAGATAAGATATGAAAGGCTAAAAGCTCGTTAGCTACTCTCAATAAGTAGGTCTCCATTTATTTCAGTGTTTGTAGAAGAGAGATTAACTCCCAGACCAAGCTATTTCATTAAAAATGAGAGTCTGATCTGCTAAGTTATAGCAATATTCTCATCCATTTTGCATATCAAACTTCAGTGTTAAAAGCCTGACAAAGTAATACTTAGGTAATAATATACTGCTGCATGCACAAGAAAAAGCATCAAGGACAAACATGAAATAAAGCAATTTGTACTGCCAACTGTTGCATTTACCTCAAAAAGTGTAACAGCTGGAAACTCATAAAAGTCATCATACCACAGTGATGCCACAAGTACGTGTTCTCTAACCTGACTGGTGAAAAACCACCAAATCATAGAATGGTCTGGGTTCGAAAGGACCTCCAAAGGTCATCTAGTCCAAACCCCTCTGCAGTAAGCAGGGACATCCTCAACTTGATCTGGTTGCCCAGAGCCCTTTTGAGCCTCACCTTGAATATCTTCAGAGATGAGGCCTCAACCACCTCCCTGGGCAACTACAATACCAAAGTCATTGCACACATATAAGAGAGGAGAGAATGGTGAAAATGCCATTCTCAGGTCACATTGACCAAATGTGGTGGAGTAGGAAGGTTTCCCCCCACACACAAAAGAATTCCACAGCTAACTCAGCCGGAGAAGCAGATGAAAGCTGTATTTTACAAGCAGATATGGAATGCAATGAATATGTACAAAAATATACAATATTTACAATATATACAGAAGTATACAGCAATGTATGTAATACAGGAAACCTTTCCCCAACCCCCCCCCCTGTGGCCAGGGGGTTCGGGCTTTCCCTCCCTTCTCCCTCCCTACCTCCCCTTTTTTCCCAAAAGGGTTAGAGAGAGAGAGAGAAAGGAAGGTAATTAAAAGGGGAAAACTTTGTTAAAGCTCAAAGCGAATGCAAAGTTAGTTTTCGTATCTGGTTAGCAAGAATTGTTCCTGCGTAGCAAGCTGTTGCTTCAGGGAGAAAAGCAGGCCAGCTCACAGTACAGGGGGAAGAAGAAGACAACTGACTGCCCTCCCCCGACTGAAAGACTAAACCAGAACCTACAGCCGGGTTCCACCAATGAAATTGGATTAGCATATCTCTTGTTTTTCATTCATATACCAAAACATTTGGCCAGAGTGTTTAGAAAGTGTTCCTTTCTTAAAGGCACAGCCTAAACCGGTCACACCAAAGAGCTGGAGAATTTGTATCCAGGCCCATGGGTCCATACAGGAGGCAACAGTGCTAAAGCCTTCAAGAAAACATTGTCAGAGGTCAAAATCAAGAGTGTACCTCTGAAAAGTGTATCTTCATCCCTAGATGATCCCTGGATGTGGCACTTGGTGCCATGGTCTAGTTGTGAGGTTGTGGTTACAGGTTGGACTCGATGATCTTCAAGGTCTCTTCCAACCTTGGTAATTCTATTCTATTCTATTCTATTCTATTCTATTCTATTCTATTCTATTCTATTCTATTCTATTCTTTCTATTCTATTCTATTCTATTCTATAGAGGTGCTTGTACTGGTAACATCAGCCAGCACCTGACTAAAACAGCAGCACCTCCAGTCTAGAGTGAAAGCTGTGAGCAGCAAGGCTTTGAGAAAACTATCCAGTTACAATACAAGCCTGAAAACCAAACCAACAAAACAATCCATCTGACTAATTAACTAACTAAAATACTTGGAAAGTCATTCAATACTTGCATATATTTTTTTTAACCTTAAATAAATATTTCAAATGCTCAGATTCATGATGAGGGGGGAATATGCAGATAGGTCCTGATTTACTGCTGGCATGAGGTGATTCAGCAGTGCCTGCTTGTTTCTTTTGTGAACTGATATGGCTGGAGGAGGCTAGACCCACAGAACTCTGTAAGCTGCTGCTTACAGACTCCGATCAAAACCCTGCCTAGACAACAGCTGACATCATGGAGCTACAGCTCTCTTTGGGCTAAAGAAGATGTAGGGGAGCACTAGTTCTCACCTCTGACACATCAAGGATGTGCACACTGAATCTAAAGGATGGGCTCCTGGATTTTAAGGGATTGCATAGTATAAGAAAGGCATTGAGGTCCTGGAGCATGTCCAGAGAAGAGCAACAAGGCTGGTGAGTGGTTTGGAGGGCATCATATGTGAAGTGGTTGAGGGAGCTGGGGTTGTTTAATCTGAAGAAGAGAAGGCTGAGGGGAGACCTCATTGCTCTCCAAAACTACTTGAAGAGAGGTTGGAGTGATGCTGGTGTTGATCTCTTCTTTCAAGTAACCAGTGATAGGACAAGGGGAAGTAGGCTTAAGTTGTGCCAGGGGAGGTTTAGCCTGGATGTTAGGAAAAATTTGGAAAAGGCTGCCCAGAGAGGTGGTTGCATCAGCATCCCTGGAGGTGTTCAAGAAGCTGTGGATCAGGATATAGTTTACTGGTCATGATATGTGGATTAGGGTTGGACTCAACAATCTTAATTCCAGCCTTAATGATTCTATGATTCTGTGCCTTCACTATGCTCCCAGGCATGCAGTCTCCAGTCCTGTAACAGCTTCCTGAAGCGACATTGAAAATGTATGAAATGTATAGGAGTCTATAGCTTCAAACAGACAGCATCACACTTCAGTAGGGAGCTGAGCAACAGACACACCTGAGAAAGAGATGTTGTGAATCGGAGTAAATCAAGAAGTTTAGGATTTAATCTTGTCTGGAGAGTAATTTCTCCTACAGATGGGATCTATATTAAGTCTCCTGAAGTGTTAAGCCATGTAAAGGTACTCCACACCCCTCTTATATATTTTGTAGTCCTTAAATATAAATTGCTGTTCAGCATTGCTGCCGTTATACTATGTGGGAACTCAGCAGCTGAAAAAGTATCGCATATCTAGGCTTGACTTCATACATTTAAAAGAAAAAACCCTCTAAAATGCTTGAAGCCACTCTTTCATGTGTGCTTCTTATCAAAAGCAAAGGTTCTTTCAAGATACACTAGTTGAATTCAACTGTGATATATTGAACCATCCTCATTTCTCATTGGCTGAAGCCCTTTGAACACAAATTCCAACCATCCAGTTCTGTACTGTGTATTTACAGGGCTATTAATGACTCTCATTGGTTACATTTAGTTAGTTAGTTAGTTAGTTAGTTAGTTATATGTTAGTTAGTTAGTTAGCTAGTTAGTTAGTTAGTTGCATGGACTCCAAAGCAAATAGAAATTTGTACTTATATTTAATATAACTGAATTATTTCCAATCAAAACCAATAGTCTTGCTTTTACATCAGTGTCCTGTGGCAAATGGAGCTGGAATTTATTACCATTACCCCAAACACATGCATCATCCATTTAATCTATTGTGATTTAAGATAATCTATGTCAAGTTTATATTTTATGATCTCATGTTCCTTGCAGAAACCCAGTTAACAGAGAAATTACCTTACTGAGGTGGAAGGTAATTTACATTCAGGGAAGTATATCTAGAGATATTCACAGCAAGCTGCAGGCTAAGATGCTTATCTCTTTCCTAATAAAACCCTGACAGATTTACCTTGGGAATTATGGAAATACAGATCATATATTTGTAATGCATCTACTAGGAAAAAAAACACACACCAACAAGCAACAAAAAACCACCACACACACACAAAAACCAGACAAACAACAAAAAAACAGACACACCACCCCCCCCCCAAAAAAAAAAAAAAAACACAAAAACAACAACAAAACAAAACAATAAAGGGACCCTTTGGCTGTAGCAGAACTGATATTTGTGAAGACACTGCACATGTATGGGAGATACAAGCAAGATATGGGGGTGTGTGCTGGCACATCTCCAAAGGGTCACGAGGATGATCAGGAGGCTGAAGCTCCTCTCCCATGGAGACAGACTGAGAGTGTTGGGGCTGTTCAGCGTGCAGAAGGATCCAAGGAGACCTTATTGTGGCCTTCCAGTATCTGAAGGGGGCTACCTACAAGAAAGATGGTGAGGGAATTTTTGGGTAGTGATAGGAGTGGGGGGAATGGAGCAAAACTGGAAGTAGGTAGATTCAGATTGGATGTTAGGAAGAAGTTCCTCATGAGGATGCTGAGACTGGAACAGGTTGCCCAGGGAGGTGACGGAAGCTTCATTCCTGGAGGTTTTTAAGGCCAGGCTGCATGTGGCTCTGAGTAACCTGATCTAGTGTGAGGTGTCCCTGCCCATTGCAGTGGGGTTGGAACTGGATGATCCTCGAGGTCCCTTCGAACCCTGATAATTCTATGATTCTATACTGGATGAGGGCATGGAGGCAAAGATGTATACAATTTGCTCTCTTTACCTGAAGTTGTGCTGAGTCAAAGCACAAAGAAACATGTATAAAAACAAACACAATAAACAGAGATGTAAAAATAAACATTTCCATCATAATACATTCTACCTGGCTTCCTCTCTCCATACCGCAGCCTCTAAAGCATATGTTCCTCCCTTTTCTTCCCTTCCTGATTTTCTGCAGAGGGGAATTGTACTTGCCACAGAGGTTGTGAATTAAATCACTGTACCATGGGTGCCCAGCTGAGTTTGCCAGCAACCAGTACCTATTGGAAAAGAAGGCAGGAGTCCACAGCTAGTGGAGTTATTTGTAAATAGAACCTGTCATACATTTGCTTTGGAAGAGATACCTTAAGCTTCTTAGGTGCTCTAGACAAGCTCTTCTTTGGTGTCTCATCTCTAGTACAATTCTAAGTGATAAAAATATCCTTTCTCTGAAGGTAATTATTGCCTAAACAACACAGTAAACTGAGCATTCATCTTGAGCTGTGAATATGCTGCAACTGAGGGTGCATTTGTACATACAAGTGGACAACTTCTGCATTTTCCCTTGTGCTAAGCAATATTTATCTGTTGCAGTAGAACGTGGTTTACAGTCCTGTGTCTAATGTTCCCTGGTGTGCCCCTGATACTTCTGAAGAAAGTAGGTTTTGTTCTCTCAGTTCATATCTAGTGGACATTGGGCTGCATCAATCTCATTCAAGTGAAACCTGCAGTCCTAAATTAAATGTAGGTTTTTTCAGCTCAACCAAGTCTCCAGTGAACAGTAGTTCTGCCCAGAAAAAAACCACTGCATATAAATCACTGTAATTCATTGGGGGGAAGAAAAAGAAACATTTTTATTGTAGAAGATGTTCTAAATAAATGGTGAATCTGAACTTTTAACCTCCAGAATAAACAGACAACCATCTCAACGTTCATGTTATTGTCACTATAGTAGGGATGGCTGCCTTTAAAAGTACATAAATTAAAATTTATAGCCCATTAAGTGCAAAAGGTATCAAACTGGTTTGGCTTGTCTGTAATTTTTATTTCTCTTCCTTCCAAAATATAAACTGCAGCATAATATTTGGCTGACCTAAGAGCTTTGATATTATTTTTATTAACTTTATGGTTTTATTTATTTAAGAGAGCTTTGAGGTTGGACTTAGCTCCAGATCATAAGCTCTCCCAAGAGAACAGATAATCCAGGCTTTGAAATTTTGTTCATAAGCATAGAGATAAAACACTAGATCTCACTGTATCCAGTCAAAATAAATAAATATGTGTTTTGTGGCTACTTCTGGGTCCAACTGAAAATAGGTAAATGTAACTAAATCCTGCATGAAATGCCTGATTTAGTTTCAGTGGGAAAACCCTCAGAGTCATCAGAGAATCACAAAATTATTGAGGCTGGAATAGACCTCTGAGATTATCAAGTCCCGCCTATGACCACCAAACCAACCAGACCATGTCACTAAGTGCCACAGCCAATCTTTCCTTAAACTCCAGGAACAGCAACTCCACTACCTCCCTGGGCAGTCCATTCCAGTGTCTGATCACCCTTTCCATGAGGAAGTGCTTCCTGACATCCAATCTAAACCTCCTCTGATGCAGATTCAGGCCATGTCCTCTCATCCTGTCATAAATTGCCTGGGAGAAGAGTCTGAGCCCCCACTTTACTACACCTTCCCTTCAGGTAGCTGTAGAGTGTGATAAGGTTCCCCCTGAGTCTCCTCTTTTCCAGGTTAAACACCCTAGCTCCCTCAGCCTCTCCTCATCAGACTTTCCCTCCAGTCCCTCCAGTAATGCTGGTGTTAAAACCATGGCACTGCAAATGAACTCTCTAAAAAGATTCACTTTGGCACAAACATCTCTGAGTGTGGGTCCCAAAGAAACACAAGTCAGATGGTAGGCTTCACAGAACGATCAACTAAATTTAATTAAAATCTGTCTCGTCTATGTTCAATTTGCCACCAAAAGCAACCTCTAAACTTAAAAAAAAAAAAAAATATATATATATATATATATATATATATATATAAAATAAACAAAGCAAAATGTTTGATTTCAGCAGAATGTTGGAGAACATTTGCTGAACTAGGCCATTTAGGTCTTACCAGAAAATCTGTGCTTGCTGTCAGTGTGCAATGTTTTCTGTACTGTGGGTAAATATCATGCTACTTACTATGGATGAAAATGGTAACTAGTGGTGGGAAATTTTGTGTGAGAGGCAATTGTTTCATCTGTGGAGCTGGCTGAAAACAACTATGATGCTACATCTATTAAACACAAACTGGATTTCTATTATACACATGTAGCTTGTGAAATATTTTTGAGCGGGAAACACAGTTCCTATAAATTTCACATACTGCATGACTGACAGATATTGGGTTTTTGTATTAGAGTAATTAAATTTCACCACTGTAGCTGACTAACCTTTTGACTAGCAAGTATTACCAGCTGCTAAGCAATCTGTCTGAGCAGGAAAAGTGAAAAATGAGGATTTCCTGTGCTGTAAAGTCAGCCAAATTTAAGGGAGTGGAAGTGGAGCCTTTTTAATTGCTGCGACTGTATCTATTCCAAACAACTTCAATTTGGTGGATAAAGGTAGGATATCACAGTCAGTGTGGTGATTATGAATGCTGCTGGATTTGCCCTGAGGATTTAATAATTCCCCAAATAAATTAATAATCAGAGCATTGAAGATCTTATAGATGACAAAGGATCTGTTAGCATATATGAGGGTTTATCCAGAGAAATTGTGGTCAGTGAGCAGCATTGACAGGTTGTTCCACATGGAGATTAATATGTCAGAAAGCCAAAAGAGACATCAACAGGGCAAATAAAAACAACATCAGGGAGACTGCTTGCTAACAAAAATGTATGAAAACTTGCTACAGTAATAGGAAATTTTCCACAGGTGGATATCCTAGAACAGTTCTAATATCTTGACCTGTATGACCCGTATAAAGCTACAATAAGTAAAAGCGTGGCAGAAGTAAGAGTTAGAAGCATTACTTTTCTATGTTTAGGATTATTGATCATTATAGAAGTACAGAATCACAGAAGCATGCTGGCCATATGGCAGGACATGACTGGCTTTCTGGGCTGCAAGCAAACATTGTTGGCTCATCTGGAGCTTCTCATCAACCAACGTTCCCAAGTCCCTCTCCTCAAGGTTTCTCTCAATCCAATCTCTGCCCAGCCTATCTTTGTGCTTGGGATTCAGAAATGCTGTAGCAACACAGAGCTGTAATTTCTGTGCACTCTCCAATGCTGCCTGGAGAGGGTTGCAAGAGCTTCCAAGTTTGCTAAAAGCTAGAAGAATGCCTAGAAGCTAGAAGAATGTCTAGAAGCTAGAAGAATGTCTAGAAGATCTATAACATAAATCATATCACAGGGTTCCCCAAGGAAAAAATGTCACAGCCAAGAAACAAACATCTCAGCTCCATAATACAGATAGTTAGCCAAGAAACAGGTATCTCAGCCCCATAGTACAGTACTAGTAAATGATTACAAGATGGACATAGGATATTTAGCATCATCAAAGAAGCTGCAAAATTGATTAATAGAATATTCCCCAAATGCTCTTATAAATAATCACATAGACAGCACCGAAATACTGTTTAAGTTCTTTCTTAACTCAAAATGTCACTAGAGGTTAAGCATCATGTTTGAAATAGTTAACTTTTAAACTCAGCCTGTATATAAAAAGGTTTTTCATTGCTGCCTTTTATTTTGTGGCTCACAGGCTGCATACACAAAGTCAGGATGATTTATTTTTCTTACAATAAAGCTGAGCCTTTAATAAAATGTTTAGGTGTAAACACTGCAATTCCTAATAAAACCCCCAAACAAATAAAAAAACCACCACAATCAAACCAAAACAAAACAAAGGAAAAAATAGAAAAACAATTTCTGAAAAGAAAAACTTTCCAATTAATCCATTAACAAGATATATCTGAGTTTGGGAGTTTGCTAAATCCTTCTTTAAACTCAGTTCATGATGAAAACTTATGTCTTGAAGTTCATAGAATCATAGAATGGAGCCAGCCGTGGCGAGCGGGCGAGCCCAGCTTAGGGTTGGAAAACGGTTTACTTTCGCTGGAGGAGCAAAGATCATCTCTGCTGTAGTTCCAACCCCCCCGGCCGGCCACACGGGCTGCGGTGGCGGCGGGCCTGGCCGTGCCCTCGGAGCGCCGGCCCCGGCCCCAGCCGTGCGCTCGGGCTGTAGTGGGGCCGGTCCTAGTCTATTATTTTTTCGGACCAGTTCTGAAAATGGTGGCTCCACCTCCTTCTTCTCAGTAGGTTGTGGTGCAGCTGAATGCTTGTCACGGCTTGGTACGCGAACGCCCAGTGGGGGGCTCGGGCCGCGGCTGGAAGCGGTCAGCACTGGGCTTGGGATAGGTCCGTGCAGGGTTGAGGAAGGCTCAGTGTGCTATTTTCCTGGAGGGGCGGAGAAGGAGTTAGAGCCAGATTGTTCTGACTGGCTTGCCCCAGGGGTGGAAATATGCCACTGAGGTAATGGAGATGGAAATAGAAGCTGGTTGAGAAGTTGTGAGGCTCTTTTCCAGGTGTGTCCACCGGATCCATGAAGAACTTGCACCGCAGAAGAGTGAACTCTGCATCGCTGGGTGGTTCCATTAGATGAGAAGAAGAACTGGAATGGACTGACACTTGACCCTGACTGAGAGAGACTGTTTGGGTGGACGCCCAGATGAAGATATGGACTTCGCCGGACATGTCATCGGAAGAGTTCTGATTTGATGATATGTTTGGGGTGCAGAGATTATGGTATGAAATAAGGGGTGGCATGTTGCAGTTTGGGCTGGGTGCCCCCTGCTTCCTGTGTCCAGAGGTCCAGCCCAGTGGGTGGACACAGGAAATGGGTATTTCTACCATAATTCTCTGCATCCAGGGGGAGTTGTTGTCTCCCGGCCATGGGCCTGGCTAGGCCCAAGGCCATGGGGGGATGGGCAGTCTCAGATCTGGCCAGCTGAGACTAGCCTAGCAGTGGGGAGGGGGGGGAAAGGAGCCCCCAGGTGGGGATGGGATCTCTTGGGACTGTTTTGGGATTTCTGTTGTCAAAATCACTTTTGCAATCTGTTTTGTTTTGAGTTGTTTTATTCTGCCCGTGGTGGGGAGGGTTTGGAGGGGGGCTGCCTAACCCATCCATTAACAAGATATATGAGTTTTAAAATCCTTCTGTCATGATGAAAACTTAGTCTTGATTCATAGAATCATAGAATTGTTAGGGTTGGAAAGGACCTCAAAGATCATCTAGTTCCAACCCCCCTGCTATGGTCACACTTCAGGTTGCTCGAGCCAAATCCAGACTGGCCTTCCAGGGATGGGGCTTCTCAGTGTCTCACCATTATGGTGATGCACTTCCTAATATCCAGTCTGAATCTGCCCATTTCTAGTTTTGCTCCATTCCCCCAGTCCTATCACTACCTGACACCCTAAAAAAGGATTCAGTATTCTGACATGGAAGACTCCCAGAAGCCCAGAACCAATGTTCTCGGGATTGAATTGTGATCAAACTCAGGTGAAGAAAAGCAATAGCAACAAGCCTCACTGGCACAAGGCACCTGTGTCATCAATCTGAGTTACAGAATCATAAAATGTTAGAGGTTGGAAGGGACCTCCAGAGATCATTGAGTCCAATCCCCCTGCCAAAAGCAGCATCATCTAGGGTAGTGTGCACAGGAATATAGCCAGGTAGTTTTGAAAAGCCTCAAGAGAAGAAGACTCCACAACCTCTCTGGGCTGCCTATTCTTGTGCTCCATCACCATCACTGTAAAGAATTTTCTCCTTATGGTGAGGTGAAACCTGTGTTCAAGTTTGTATCCACTATTGTTTGTCTGATTACTGTGTACCACTGAAAAGAGATTGGCCCCATCCACATGACACCCAACCCTCAGATATTTACAGTTTGAAGATATAAATGATGCATCTACTTCACACAGTACAAAGCATTTCAAAGTCATTCCAGAGCCAGAAGAATCAGTACCAACATACCTGAGCCCAGTTCCACATTAATCCATCTACTTGGTTTCCAGGATGTGGGGCTGTTATATCTGAGCAATGCAGCAATGGCTTTTACCATCTTTTGTGAAATGGTGATCTTATAAAGGGAAAATTTCTGATTACTAGGGGGAAAAAAAAAAAAAAAGGAAAGAAATATTTGCTCAAATAAAATCAATTTACCATTTCCTTTCCACAACTTCATGCTAATATGTTTGGCATTCATAGTGGAACTCTTCTAGTAAGTGCATTTTGAACAGTAAACCAACATTCTTCATGTAAAGAAATAACTGAAAGTATTGCAAGTGATGAAAATTTGTAGTTTGCTTTTTTTGCTTTCAAAACTTAGGAAAAAAATAATGATGATAGGTAGTATTATGACATCAATTATAGAATCACAGACTTGTTAGGGTTGGAAGGCACCTCAAGAGTCATCTAGTTTCAAACCTCCTGCCATGGGCAGGGACACCTCACACTACATCAGGTTGCTCAGAGCCACATCCAGCCTGGCCTTAAAAGCCCCCAGGGATGAGGCTTCCACCACCTCCCTGGGCAAACCTGTTCCATTGTCTCAGCACCCTCATGGGGAAGAACTTCTTCCTAACATCCAGTCTGAATCTACCCACTTCCAGGTTAACTGCATTCCCCCTAGTCCTATCATTATCTGACAACCTAAAAAGTCTTAAGCTTAACCTCTTATGCTTAATATTTGTTAAAATTGTATTCAGTGGATAAGTCTATAGCAGCAATATGAGGTATGCTTTTCACATAATAGTAACTGGTGAGGCTTGTCCTTTGCCCTCTGTCCATGTGACTCCAAAATCAAGATCAACTTTTACCCTCCAAAGACATTATCTGATCTCCTTTAGATTATGTATCCTGCCTCCCCTCCACCCCACCCCCCCCCAAATTTTAATTCCCTGTGTGTCTATATATATGTCTGAAAGAGCAATTTCCTTTTTAAATGACATATTCATGTTGAGATTATTTCAGGATTACAGAAACTAAAAGGAGAAGAAAGCAAATATTTGTTGGAGGGGAAAAGGGGAAACCCACTAATATTAGAAATAGAAAAGCTTAGTCACAATGAATGAAATCCAAGTTGACTTCTAAACCTTAATGAGAAGAAATGCAAAGTTTTAAGTACAATCATCTAAACAAATATGTTATAATTTTAACAGATCCCTCTGAGAAGCTTTTGCTAATCTACTGCTCCAGATGGCAGGTTCCTAATAAGCTTAAAAGCTCCATGGATAAAACCTCAGACATTAGAACTGATAAATAAATTGCTTTAAAACAATGAAGAACAACAACAACAAAAAATTAAAGTTTCAGAGGTCAGTCAGTACTCTGAACCCTGAGGTTTTAATCTCTCTAAAGCACAGAGATAAGGGGAGACCATCAGCAAACTAATTTAATTTAGAGATGGTTGTGCAAAATTAATTCTTTGCTAGAGGCATGAAAAGGTTTGGGGTTTCTATCTATGAACTGACTTTATAGCACACAGAATTGTGCTCTGTAAAACAAAACAAACACAGGGAATAAAAAAACCACCCTGTATGAAAGCTTTTGGAAAGAGTAACAGATTAAAGAAGTTAAGGAAAAAAGATGACTTTTCAGTTTCAAAAATAAAAAAATAGGTTAGTGGGAAAAATAAAATCAAGAAAAAAATGTTTTTAGTGAACAGTAAACTGAAGAACTGGAACTTAAGGAGAAAATACTTCTGCACTTCAGAATTCTTGCAGGTATGTATACCAAGATCTATCTATAATGAGAGACCTCTTACCAACCAGGACTTTCATATATCTTTCTTTTGTAATATTTTGACAGTCTCAGTAGCATAGTCAAAGGCATTCAGTAAAGATACATCCAGCTAGTTTGTGCTCCTGTAGTCAAGAAGGCTAATGCCATTCTGGGGTGGATTAGAAGGGCTGTGGTTAGTAAGTCCCGACAGGTTCACTTTCTCCCCTCTACTTTGCCCTGGTGAGGCCACACCTGGAATATTGTGTCCAGTTCTGGACACAGAAGGTCCAAGAAGGATCACAGGGAACTGCTTGAAAGAGTCCAGCACAGAGACACAAAAATAATGAAAGGAGTGGAACATCTTTCTTACAAGGAGAGACTGAGAAAGCTGGGGCTCTTTAGCTTGGAGAAGAGGAGACCAAGAGGTGACCTCATTAATGTTTATAAAGTTGTTAAGGGTGAGTGCCAAGAGGATGGAGCCAGGCTCTGTTTGGTGATGCCCAATGACAGCACAAGGGGCAGTGGTGGAAATTGAGGCATAGGAAGTTCCATGGAAACATGAGGAAATATTTTTTCACTGTGAGAGTGACACAACACTGGAACAGGCTGCCCAGGGGGGTTGTGGAGTCTCTCTCTCTGGAGATGTTCAAGACCTGCCTGGATGATCTGGTATAGGTGATCCTGCTCTGTCAGGGTAGTTGGACTGGATGATCTTTCAAGGTCCCTTCCAGCCCTTGACATTCTGTGATTCTTTGATAAAAAATGTAAAGATGTTTGGAAAAAAAAATCAACCCAAAACTCTCTGAGTGTAATTACCAATTATGGGCTGTCATTCCAAGAGAGGTTTGAAGGTCAACTTGAGCAACCCCAGTGCTGCCTGAGATGTTGATGGTGCAGGTGACAGAATAAGGAATGCACTCTCAAAATGTTCTGAGGACACTAAAATAAAAAGAATTGAAAGCAGTGTGGTGAATGAGAGTAGAATTTGAAATGTTATTGATGGAACAGTGATATCTTAGAAGTCAGCAAGAAACTGAAGTAACTTCAGACCTCTACTTGAATAAATCTTAAAGATCCCTGGAGTCATCTTTCCAAGTCTTGTTACAAATACAAACTTCTGGCTGAAGTCTACAAGGAAAATGACAGAGATGGGTGGGGAAAAGGAAGGTTACACAGTTTGCAATGCACTGTGAAGCGACTAGGAGCCTCTTCCTCTTTTGATAAGACTTTCATTCATTTTATCAGATAGCATAACTGTGAGGTTTTTCTCAAATAAAAATAATTTTTTCAATTCTCCCTGAATATATTTATGACACAGATTTCCCTAGAAAGTCCACTGGAACACCACCAAAGCACAGGAAGAAAGTGGTCAAGTTTTTGATGAAGAACTGAAGAAATTAAGCCTGCAGTGGGAAAACTCAGCCCTCAAAAATACAGTCACAGAATTCTGCACTTTTTCTCTGGGTCACGCTCAAACCACATTTCAGGCCATTAGCACTTACAACTAAGACTTTGACAGCTTAATTTGTATTTACTGTCATTCACGAGGTTATGATTGTTGCCTTAATTATGCAGTGATTAAGAAACTCATCCTCATTTACTTTATAATCAACACATAGGCCCACAAATGATGACTACAGCAATTTCACAGTTCTAGTGAAGCTAGATAAAAGATTAGAAGTGTTGAAGCATTGAAGAAAACAGCATATTTAATCCAAAGATTTAGCTATTTGTAGATTTCACTGTCCTTATCTACAATAAAGAACATCTTTATGTCATAATGAACCAATCTGGGCCTATAAACAGTTTCTGCTGCACAAATTACTCAAGTGCAGCATACCTGCTAAAACAAAATACTAGGATGGGGAATGAGGACTTAGGAACTATGAAATGTCATGTTCTTTACCTTTAGTTTATTGCAATAAAAACTCAGAATGAGCTTTTATGTCAATAAATAGTTGTTTTCCTTGAGAATGAACTTTTATGTCAATGAATAGTAGTTTTCCTTGAAATAAAATAAGAAATTAACTAATAAAAGCATTTTTAAGCAGCTACAGTCACTGATAAATAGTCTCTAAAAGGCCAAAACTGTATTTCAAATACAAATTGGTAAAACATCTCTTTGGCCTTCATGTTTTAATCACACCATTGAAATGAAATAGATTTTAAAGAGCTTATAAAAAAAAAAAAAATAAAAATCATAAAATGTTGAGGGATGTCTAAGAGCTTTTTCCATCACAGAAAATTATGACTAAAGTAGGTTAATTTTTCAAATGTGTGAGAAAACTGGGAGGGGGATTTGTTTTCTTTTTTACCAAGATACCTCTTTCTCAAAGAAAATTATTTCAGTAAATAAAAAAACCTGATCATGTGAGAAAGCAAAGAAACTTCATTTGAGACTGTTTCTCTAAAGGGCTAACCTCCATCAGACATTGCAGAATGTTGTCTGAGTTGAAAATACACAGAATATTTCTCCTGTCCTGAAAACAATTTAAGACATCTATGTTGAGGAAATGGCAGGAAGCATCCAACCAGCACTAAACAATATGAAGGACTTACTGTTCAGGCAGGCAATTTTCTCTGCATGAATATAATGTGATTACAATGGGAGCTGCTGTAGGCTAATGAGCTCCTATTCACTGTTTTTATGGCATGAAACTCAGGGAAGTGTTCAGCATTTCCCCTGCACTTTCAAGCAGATGGTGCTGCAGCAAGTCGGGGCCTTTCCACGAGACATTGCACAATCCGCCTGCTGCAGCCGCACCACAAAAAGCCCAGAGGTCTCTTCTCTGCATTAATGACATTTAAGATAGACTAGCTGCAACTCCAACAAGGCAAATTGGTTTTGCTGAAGGCATTTAATTAATGGGATTTGAAATACATATTACCAGACCCAGCAGAGATTTATGAGAATCTTAGCTTTCTACCATGAACAAAATCTTTCAGTGTTTTTTGTTGTTCTTGTTGTTATTGTTGGGGGGATGCCTCCTAAAGGTCATCAACAAAAAAAAAATCAAACATGGTTGTTTAAAGATAGCCTTTTTATTTAAGATGAAAATTGTGTTCTGTAAATCCTGACTGAAGGAAGGAAAAAAAGAAAACACACCACAATTTTTGGAGTGAAGAAAGTATGATACTTAAAGCTTCCAGGTGCCTTTTAATTGGAGTCTCCTTTAACATCTACTTTTCAGTATACATCATCCTTCATTTATATCAGCAGGTATTGAGTGCTGCAGTTTGGACTAAGTATCTTTAAATACTGGTAGTGGAGTATTATCACAGTTTCCAAATTTAGTATTTGAACTGCTTTTGACTATGGGACATGAGGCACTTGGATTTAAAACCATTTTGCTCAAGCCACATGTAAGCAATGTAAATATTTATAAGACACCTAGGAAAGTGTTTTGTGATACAAACCCAAGACAGTCAAACTCAGCAGACTAAAATGATTTTGAAGATAATTATAACAGAACAATAATTTTCCCCTCACCCCTGAACCGCTTATTGGCAGACCTCTCCCGAGCTCAGACCTGTTGCTATTCAAGGCCATCCACTGTGACAAAAATCATCTATTCTGGCAAGCGATTTTGAAGTAAGCAGCAGGCTCAAGCAAAAGCTTTGAACTGATTACAGGAACTGACTGACAGCACAAATAAAGCACAGGATCTCAATTCTGTGAATGGCTTCCCATGTGTTGAAATCAGGAGAATCATTTGGTTTTACACAGGTGCACATCCTGGCACAAGGTAAGCAGTCAGCCTGTCTGTGCTGGTACTCCTGCCTTTGGATTCTTCAGATCATGGCTTAGCTGGTTGTTAAGACTGCCTGTTGTGACTTCAGAGCTTCAGACCACAAAGCCCACATAACCAGAGCATCAGCCACGCACAGAATAGCACAATGCGGTCTTTCTGTAGAAGGAACTCCTGAAAAAAAGATTTTTCTTGTTTGTTTTGTTTTGCTGTGGCTGCTGTTCATTTTGGAATTAGATTTCCTTTGCCAATCCCAGGAAAATAAAAACAGCCTTCTCCATATTTCTTCTTTGGCCACAGAACTGAAAATCAATTGTCTACCTCTAGTTCAGTGGGGAAGTCTTATTTAATATTGAAGAACTATGTTTTCTTCTATTACTCAAGTCAGCACTCAAGCTCACTAGAGGTGCATTTATTTTCTCTGTGTGGAGCTTTTATTCAGTTTTTATTACAAATGCTGCAGGTGATCATGAAACACTATTTGAAGCTGTGTGCAGAGAAATTACACCAGAGCAGAGCAGGTGTTCAGACTGGCTTAACAACCACAGAAAGTAAACTGACTCCTTATCTTTCAGACTTCTCTTTCAAGGCTGCTGCTCTCCCAAGAGATATTATTATAGTAGGGGGGAAAAAAAAATGAAAGAAAGATTAGTATGTCTTCCAGATCTTGATTTTATCCTTGATTATATAGCTTGTAAAGATAGATCCATTAGCTCTTGGAAAATCACAGACATTTATGGTTTAATTAAGAATATTACATGCAACTTGTTGCTAGGAAAATGGGTATACAAATAAAACATCTGCTTCTTAGCTTCTGCTCTTTTTTAAGACAGTGGTTTGGATGAAGACATCTTTCCCACTTCAAGAACATAACACTGAGTGCAATTACTTGCTTACAGAGAATTACTACAGCAGGCTACACTTCAGCTATTACACTAAAAATCAGATAAATCTAAATTCCAGGAATTAGTAAAACCTGTGCTTGACATAACATGTAGTCTAAGTAACCATGTTTTTGGTCAGTGAGACCAAGAAATGCTAGTACCATGGCATATGTAGGCTAGGTAACCATGTTGTCGATCAACGAGGACAAGAGATTCTAGTGCCATCCCCTCTCAAAACTGAAAGAAGGAGAGACTGAGGGAGCTGGGGTTGCTTAGCCTGGAGGAGACTGAGGGGTGACCTTATTGCTCTCTACAACTACCTGAAGGGAGGTTGTAGCCAGGCAGAGGTTGGTCTCTTCTCCCAGGCAGCCAGCACCAGAATAAGAGGACACAGCCTCAAGCTGCACCAAGGCAGGTTTAGGCTGGATGTTAGGAAGAAGTTCTACATGGAGAGAGTGATTGCCCATTGGAATGGGCTGCCTGGGGAGGTGGTGGAGTCACCGTCATTGGAGGTGTTCAGGAAGAGACTTGATAGGGTGCTTGGTGCCATGATCTAGTTGTTTGATGGGTTGGACGCGATGATCTTGAAGGTCTCTTCCAACCTGGTTTATTGTATTGTATTGTATTATAAAGGCAACTATATGCCTACATAATCAATTAAATTCTCATATGAGCCCTGCAGTTATGCCCAGGGCCCTAAATAAATTTAGAAAGTTTGTCAATGAGAACATTTCCCCCTGTTTGTGTCAGTAGTTCTTTAGCTTTCTTCAGTGAGCAAAGTTAGCATCAGTTTCACTCATTTGCAGCTTGCTTGTAAGCTAAAAGGAATTTGGAGTTTTAATAGAAAAACAATTCTTTCCAAAGTTGGTTTTGATAACTTTGAAAAGTCAACATGGAATAGCATGATGACTACAGCTTTTAGGATTAAAAGCACTCTCATCTCAAAAAGCATTCTACCAGTGCATGGATCCCCTTAACACACTTGTGTGCTCACTCTTTCCATTTGTAATTATTAAGCCACAGTTTAAACATCATTTTGCAAAAGCATCCATTTTTGAGTCCATGGCAATACTTCTAGCATGCCTTGTATGCTCCTATCTTCACTCCATTATTCTAACATCATAAACCCCAGTCTTTCAACCTACTCATAGGAACAGTAAAAATTGTTCACAGAATCACAAAACATTAGGGGTTGGAAGGGACCTTCAAAGATCATCCAGTCCATCCCCCTGCCATGGCAGGATCACATGGAGTAAGTCACACAGGAACGCATCCAGGTAGGTTTTGAATGTCTCCAGAGAAGGAGACTTCAAAACCTCTCTGGGCAGCTGCTTCACTCCATGATTCTACATCACAAAAACCAATATTTCATCCAACACAAGCTTGTAGGAAGAGTGAAAATGCTGATTAGAAGTCACACTGATGCACCATCTTCTCACTTTTCCAAATTTTAAAGAGATGGAAGTATTATAAAGGATGATCTCTCAGTCTCAGTTATATGGGTTTGTTGCTATTTTCCTGAAGAAATGTAAATAATTTATCAAAATGTACAGTACTGATCACAGAATCACAGAATTATTGAGGCTAGAAAAGATCTCTGAGATTATCAAGTCCAGCCTATGACCTAACACCATCACAACGACCAGACTATGTCACTGAGTGCAACATCCAATCTTTCCTTAAACACCTCCAGGGACAGCAACTCCACCACCTCCCTGGGCAGTCCATTCCAGTGTCTAATTACCCTTTCCATGAGGCACTGCTTCCACCCTAAACCTCCCCTGGTACAGATTCAGGCCATGACCTCTCATCTTGTCACAAGTTGCCTGGGAGCAGAGCCTGACTTCCACCTTACTACACCTTCCCTTCATGTAGTTGTAGAGTTGTAGTGTCCCCCCTGAGTCTCCTCTTCTCCAGGTTAAACATACCAGCTCCCTCAGCCTCTCCTCAAATATTTTACCTGCAGTTCCTTCACCAGTCTTTTTGCTTTCTTGTGGATGTTGGGGTAGAATCCGCATTAGTCTGCAGATCAGGAGAGTCATCTACATCCTTTAGACTGAATTCATTCTCAGCAGAGAACTCTTGTGGCAGTAACCATATGTAGCTGTCACAACTTCGGAAGAACTCCCAACTGTTTTGACTGAATTAGGAATTGACTTTTTATTAACAAAAAAGCTGATGAGAATGAAGTAGTTTCCTGAGCTGGTTCATTCCTCCTGTGATAGTTTGGATAGTTGTGTTATACAAAGGAAATAAGGCACTATATTTGAAACTTTACAGTAGGGCAGCTCCTGGGCACAGACAAGTCTTCATGCAAGTGCCTCCTGGGGTTCTGTGAGAGACTAAAGCTTATCTCTCCTGGTGACTCAACAAAGATAAAATCACTTGCTGTTTGTCCAGACAATAGCTGATGTGCGTTGGGCAGAGCCACTGGAAGGACTCTTGGAAGGTGCAAAGATAACATTGCTCACGGGACTGCAGCTGGCCTACAACAATGGTCCAAGGGCCCAGCATTCACACCTTCAGGACAAGATCATTTCCAGCCATCAGATACTCCAGGGAAGGACAATGGTTCCTGATATGTAAAGAGTGCCTGGGGAGCTAGATGGAGCAGGAGGAGGTGGAGGCCTTCCCCCTCCATCCAGTGGCTGCCCAAACTCACCTGAGTACACAGAAAGATTTCCTGGGGAACGATACCTGGACCTAAAGATGATTTCCCAGAACGATATCCTGGGGAACAACACCTGGACACTGGCCTAAGGGCTAAAAAACTGTATAAAAGACTGGAGCAACTGCTGGCTTTAGGAGGAGAAAATTGGAGAAGCAAGATGCAGAAGAAAGCAGATGGCAGCACACGCTGGAAACATCCCGGGGCCAACACAATGGATCTTGGACTCTCCGTGCCCTAAGTTCCGCCTGCTGCAACTCATGGAGCTGAAGAAGCTGCCCGGAGGACCTCATCCCTTCTACAGCCAAAGCCTCAGCACCCTTCCTCTACAGACCCAACATCTCCTGCAGCAAAGACCCAACATCTCCTCCACAGACTCAAACTGTCTTGGGGGTGAGGGGTGTGGTAATATAATTCCTTTCCTTTAATCTCCCTCTTCTCTCTTCTCTCTTTATTTTCTCTCTCTCTCCACCTTATTTATGTAATAAATAGTCTAGCTGTTGATATTTTGGCCTCGTTTGTGCCTCTAATTTCACAACACGGGAATATTCATTAAAAACCTCAATCTCTTTCCCTCTCCGGATCGAGACAGGTTCATTCATGTTAAAGGAATAGTTAGGTGTGAGAGATTATGTCCTCCATCAGCTTCAGGCAGGATTGTTGCTTAGATACTAAGACTGTATTTTAACTTACATTCTTCAGAGTAGATTCAGCATTGCCTTTAGCCTTGCTTATATGCTAATGCAGCTCAGCAATTGCCTGTCATGGTACAATCCATCCTTTAAAAAACAACAACAAACAAACCACAACAAAACCCAGTCATGAAAACCTCAAGGCTTATCTTCATCATTGTTCCTATTAATTCATAGAATCATAGAATGTTAAGGGTTGGAAGGGACCTCCAGACATCTTCAGGTCTACCACCCCTGACAAACCCAAATATATTGCCCTTTCCAAAGACAAATACAATAATGCATGAATAAAGGATGAACACTTTTTCTGCAACATTCTTCCTGACATCCACTTTGACTCCATCTTCTGAATTATGCTATCCATTACTCTGCCCTGGTGAGTCTCTAGAAATGGGCTAAGTGAAGTCCAGAGCAGTTTTCATTACAAAGATAAAGAAGTAAATATAACCTACTCTTGCAGGCTTCGAAAAGTAAGAAATAATCCAGATAAGAGTTCATTAAGGCAGTGGCTGCAAGTGCAATGAAGAGAATTTATTTGTAGCGTGATACTCTCTGTACTCTATTTCTGCACCGGCAATCATGTGCATTGCTGTTTGTGGATAGATGGTTAGCATTCCAGTTTGCAAATCTAGGAAATGACTCACAAAAAGGATTTTCTCTTAGGATTGATTTGCACGCTGGGGAAAAACAGCTTGATTCTGTAGCCTAGTAGATGATAAGGCTACAGAAGACAGAAGATGTGTCTATTACTGCGAATGAATGCGTGCTGCAAAACGCCTCTATCCTCTTTCCCTTGAGAGGTAAATCCTGCTGCTGCTTCTGTGTATTTAAAAGACACCTCACCTATCACAATAACCAAGAACTCTTAAAGGTTACAATTTGTCATCTGTGAATGCTGAACTGCAAAGACAATTACTGCTCTTCAGCTTTCAGTAGCTAAAGAACATTAGGCTCGTATAGATTTCTGGGACACAGGGCTAAGGGGAAAAGAAGGGAGGGAGAATGAGCCATGTTGGTTATAATGAAGAAATACAAGTGCTCTCACAGAATTAAATGCCATAGGAGTCAGGTTCCAAAAGGAAGAAACACTGCTCTGTTCCTTGTTCTGCTGCACTGAACACATTACCATCAACTCTTCATTGGAGGTGCAAGAGACCCAACAAACTCTGGGAGCTAATTTTCTCTTAAGCTTGTAAAGCTGCTACATTGTTGAAGCAGCCAATGTTTGCAAATTACAGTTGTCCTCTGAATGGAGGGCTGCTATTGGGCTCTTCCTCTTTATGGCACATATGCATTACAGGGCTCAAGAACCCTGTTTAATGAAGAGATGCTCTGTTTGATTTAGAGTTGCTCTGCCTCAAGGTAGAGACTTCTGGCAAGGAGTTTTCCATCACAGTAATTGCCCTGTAATCAGATCATCAATTATGGGTTTATGTATTGACATTTATTAAAAAAAAATAATTTAAAAACCCATGCTAAATTTGCTGAAATACAAATGATATTTATTAAATGGCTGTGTCTTTACTAGTTTAATTACCATACTAAAACTGTCTCAGGCTGATATATATCCACACAGAAGAAATGTTCCCAATCTTACAGAACCAAGATTGTTTTCAATTCTATGAAATCCTGGTAGTGATTTATAATACAGTATTAATGAACAGGCTTCTAAACTAATGTTGTATTTTGAAGCAGTAACAAAAGTTATCAGTTTCACAAACACAGAATCACACAGAATGTTAGGAGCTGGAAGTGACCTCAAAAAAATCATCCAGTCCAACCCCCTGCCAGAGCAGGATCACCTAGACCAAATGACACAGGTATTTATCCAGACGGGTCTTGAACATCTCCAGAGAGGGAGACTCCACAGTCCCCGCCGGACAGCCTGTTCCAGTGTTCTGTCACCCTCACAGGTGTTTCCATGGAACTTCCTATGCCTCAACCTCCACCAACTGCCCCTTGTCCTGTCATTGGGCATCACCAAGGAGAGCACTCACCCTCTACATATTTATAAATATTAATAGGGTCATCTCTTAGTCTCCTCTTTAGCTAAAGAGTCCCAGCTCTCTCAGTCTCGCCTTGTAAGGATGATGTTCCACTCCCTAATCATTTTTATGACTGTGTTGTGGACTCTTTCAAGCAGTTCCCTGAGCTCCTTCTTGAACTGAGGGGCCCAGAACTAGACACAGTATTCCAGATGCAGCCTCACCAGGGCAGAGTAGAGAGGGAGGAACTACTCTCTAGACATACTAACCACACTCCTAATACACCCCAGAAGAGCACTGGCCTTCTTTGCCACAAGAGCACATTGCTGGTTTGTGTTCAAACATTTTGGCAGGAGAAAACAAAAAAAAGCAGAAACACTAAGAAAACCCTACAAGCAGCATTTCATTTGTAGGATACTTCACAGCAACCAATCATTTGGGCCCATCAGGTAAAAATACAACACAAAAGATGCCCCAGATACATGTGCTACACCCCAACAGACTCAGTCTTCACATTTTCCTTCATGTCTAATGCTCAAATGAGGTTTGTAGAACTTTTCAGATGAAGTTAGTTACTATATAATGAATCACATTAATATTGATCTGGTTATAGTAATCTGGACATACTGGTATCCTTGTTCTCACATCTCAAGAGGACACTAGTTTCAAAGTTAAATATAAACCCTAGGGATCCAAAATAAAGCAAGTTTCATGCAAGCAAATACTTCAAAACAAGTGTTTACTTATTTTAATTTCCCCCCCCTTTTTTTTTTCCTGCTGAAAAATCCACATACAAAAAACATGACAAAGAAATGTCAGTTGCTTATCCCTTTTGGAAATCAACTTCAGTATTAATTAAAGCATCCATATAATCTTCATGAAGTGTAATAGAGGCCTCAGTCAGGGGGGTAGGGAATTGGGACAGGACTAGAAATCAGATAATCCTTGAATTAAGCAGAGTCATCTGAAAAAACAAACACTAAATGATGAGCAGCCACTAGACCTCCTGCCAGCAGATTTTCTTTTTTTGCAGGTGAATACTGCATGTCTCCACAGCACTGAAACACAGCTACAAACTGAAAACCGCTACCAAACCATTTAACAAATGCTGAATTTGGCAATAAAACTGAGCTCCCTTCCTTGTGTACATTTCATCAGCTATCTTTCTCAGGAGAAGTGGCACTTCCAGAAATACAAAGCTGTAATTCCTGTCTAAGAAACCATCTAAGTGCTCCCAGCTGATGTCACGACATAGCTGAGAGATGAAGCCCTTCACCAGGTGATGTGTTGCATGAAAAACAAAATTGTATTGAAGTACTTACTGATTTTATATCAACCACCCCTTTGCATTTTTTCAGAAGATGTTAATGACAATTTAATTCCTCAGGATTTGAAACATCTACTATAAATTAGGGGGAAAAAAAGAAAAAGATAAACATTTTCTTCCTTACACTCTGCCTTTGTTTGTCTCATCATGATATAATCCATGAAGTTAAAATTAAACCCTGGATATATCACAGCAGTCATCATTTTCCAACCACACAAGCAGACCCTTTTAGCAAAAGTGTGAGCTTTAGTCATGGGTATAAAAATGAATAAGAATTCAATCTTGAGCAGTTTATTTGTAGTGCATACTATCAGCGTTGAATGAGTTTTTCTTGTCTAAAACCGAATTTCTAATGCAGTGGGAATGAGATATTAGATTGCAGAGGTAACTAAGTTCTGCTAGAGAGAGAACCCATCTGAGAGTTTATTTCTGGCTCAATACTGAAATTTAATGTTTAGAGATTTTTTGAAAGTGAAGAAAACTGGCTGTATTGTATAGGAATAGAAAAATTTCTTTTGCAGGCATTAAAGCCTGTGAGAGAGACAGGAAAAAGAAAGGGAAGGAGAAGAGAAAAGGAAGGAGAAGAGAAAAGGAAGGAGAAGAGAAAAGGAAGGGGAAGAGAAAAGGAAGGGGAAGAGAAAAGGAAGGGGAAGAGAAAAGGAAGGGGAAGAGAAAAGGAAGGAGAAGAGAAAAGGAAAGAGGAAAAAAAAAAGAAGGAAAAAGGAAAAAAAAAATATAAAAGAAAAATCTTTGGTACAGAATGTTAATAGGAATAGACAAATACAGCTCAAAAACTAGTAATAAAATACAGCCGTGCACATCACTCTTCCTAGCCCATACATTGCTATAAGTTACACAAATGTAAAACTTAAAGGGTTTAGTTGCAGCATGAGATGGGTTGTAGCTTTCTTGTATTAGTTTAAAATCCTGAGCTGTCACATTAGGCTGAGAGGCAAACCAGGTTTTTAATATTGTGCTTGAACAGTGGCTAGCACAACATAATTTTTTTCTTTCCTTTTATAATCTGAGACTTATATAAGGATATAAATTGCTCTGAGGTCTATGTTACTTCCTCAGTGACTCAAGTTTGATTCAGTAATCCAAGAATATCCCCTGATGAAGAAAGACACTAAAGGAATTTGCACTTCTAAAACCCCATTGTTATACTTTCTCACTATTCTGAAATGCAAATCGGTAACCCCTTACAGCTTTTAGAATGCTTGTTAAATTTAAATAAATCCAGGAAAGGACTTTGGACCCGCTGAAAGCACCTTTAGTATCATGATGCTTAATTAGCAGTTAACAAGGGTGCCCTGTATTGATCATATTTGTTACACAAGTGCCTTCAGATGTGACTGATGTTCCATTATGCAAACATGGGCTTTGCGGAGTTTGCAAGCTGTATAACACAATGTGAAGAAAAACACATCGTACACCACAAAGTTACAACATCAAATATCATGTGAGCTCATCTTTACTCATTTGCTCAAGCTAATTCAAAAATATGGAGAAATACTTCTGAGACAAGTTGCACAAGAAACAGGGGTGGGGCAGGATAGAGAGGAAAAGAGAGAAGAAGGAGAATGCAAGTAGGTGTGAAGCTGAGGCTGACATTGAAAGGAAATGAGATATTAAAAATAAATAATTAAATTAATAAACAAATAAATAATCAATGTGTCAGTTACTAAATAACATACAAAATACATCTATTTACACAGCCCAGAAGAATAGGGTGGGCAGGAGGGTGTTAACGTCAGCACCATAATTGTTGCATAATAGTGACTAAAACTTAATTAATTTCCTTCCTACATTCTCTTTACAGAGGCTGCATCTAGGCCATATGTGTCTTATCTTTTTACTTACACATTAGGTTATTCCTACATGTATGCAGCACATTTATCTCTGTCGCCTGCAGTAGTAGGACAAGAGGCAGTGGCTTCAAACTGGAGAAGAGCAGACTTAGATTGGATGTTAGGAACAAGTTCTGCACTGTGGTGACACAAGCACCGTGAGGGTAGTGGAACACTGGAATTGGTTGCCCAGGGAGATGGTTGAGGTCCCATCCCTGGAGGTATTCAAGGTGAGGCTCAACAGGGCTCTGAGCAACCTGATCCAGTTGAGGATGTCCCAGTTGACTGCAGAGGGAGTTGGACTACATGACCTTTGGAGGTCCCTTCCAACCCAGACCATTCTATGATTTTATGATAATCCATCTAGTCTAGTAATCAGTTACTCAAGAGGTTTATTAGCCATCATGATTGCTGTCCTTGCTTACCCATGACAACAATTTAGGCACAATGTTTGCTATTGCTCAAAAAAACAAACCAAAACAAACCAAAACAAAACAAACAACAAACAAATAAACAAACAGAAAAACCCACAAAAAACCAGCAGGTGTTTATGTACTTCTAGTTCTTATTTTGACAACAAATCAATCATTACTTTTCTCCTGGTACAGTTTTCCAACTGGTTGTGAATTTACTTTGTAACACCTTTCTCTAGACTATATTTCTCCTAACTGCTTCATGAGAAAATCAAGATAAAGTATCAAGCAGCTAAGTCAAAACATTCTGCATCTCCTTTCATTCTTTAATCCATAATCCCTTTTTTTCTTCTTATGGAAGGAAATTAGATTCATTTGTCACTGCCCAGTTTCCTTCTTGTTTATATCACATACATGCTTACCACCATCCCTCCAGCTGGACTTGTTTCAGCAGAACCTGGAGTCTCTGTTGTTGTTGTTTTATATACTACATAACAATAGAGGGGCTAGATTTCTGTCTGCTACAAATCTACACTACCAGTTGCTGGGGTTTCAGCAAGCATGATGTTGTTGACTCAGAATGGAGAGTTCTCTAGAGAATGTTGTATGCAGTACAACATAAAGCAGTGCCTGAAAGCTATCAGAGACTTCCAGTTGCAAGCTTAGTGCTGGGAAATGTTTACTGTAAAGGGAGAAAAAACTAAATGAATAAATCACATTCTGTGATAAGCTTTGAAAATTATTTATCTAAAGGTGTTAATACTTTTCTCATATTTATTATAAGGACTCAGAGGGAGACAAACTGTTAATCAGATAAGTAAAAACCTGTACAGAGAAGCAGATAAATGTTTACTCATCTATTGTGGCATGACTGTCTCTTTTTAATTTTTTTTTTTTAATATCATAAATTCATAGAATGGTTTGGGTTGGAAGAGCCCTTAAGGATCATCTAGTTCCAAACCCCCTGCCATGGCAGGGACACCCTCTTCTAGCCCAGGTTGCTCAAGACATTATCTGACCTATCCATGAACACCTCCAGGGAGGGAACATCCACAAGCTTCCTGGGCAACCTGTTCCAGTGCTTCACCACCTTTACTGTAAAGATTTTCTTTCTAATCTCCATTTTAAATCTACCTGTCTCAATCCATTCCCTCTCGTCCTATCAGTACAAGCCCTTGTAAAAAGTCCCTTCCAAGCATTCTTGTAGGCCCCTTTCAAGTACTGGAATGCTCCTCTAAGGTCTCCCTGGAGCCTTCTCTTCTCCAGTCTGAACAGCACCAGCTCTCATAGACTGTCCTCCTAGGGAAGGTGCTCCAGCCTTCTGATCATCTTCATGGCCACTCCAGCAGTTTGATCTCCTTCCTTTACAAAATACTTGTCCAGTGTCAAAAAGCAATGGGTAGTCACAGCTTCAGGTTCAACAATGTCAGCTTTTGCCCAAACCTAAAATAAATTAACTGGTGGGGAGAGGAGGGAATCTGTTTATTAATCCATTTTTGAGGGGAGGAAAAAAAACCAACAAATACAAAAACACCCACAAAAAAAACCCACAAAACAGTGACCTAAAGAACTCCATTCAGAAAGCTGGCATGTCAGATAACTGATATTCAAGTTTCATGAGCAAAGGTGGATAATATACCTATAGCTATTCTTACCTCCAGTCAAAGAGCTGACCTGTGTTTGATTAGAGAGAAAGAGTAAAGATGCAGAGAATGCCATAAATGAGATCACAGTTTTCTTACTAATTCTGAAGAAAAGTGAATTTCTACTTCTTGGAGAATAGCCAAACAGAAGAGTTTATTCTGTGAATAGTCTCTCTTCTCCTTGACCCACAAGAACACACTACCTGAATCTTGCTCTTGAGCTATGATAAGGTTCCTAGGATTCAAGCTTTTCCTTGCTAGTTTACATTTAGACTTATTTAAAGTGTGAAAAAATAATGAAACTATTCTGCTCTATTTCTTCCATGAAGAACTCTTCCCTTTTGCCTCCTTTAGATCTTCCAAGGTCAGATCCAGGCAGTAGAAAGAGGTGGTTTTCTTCTTTGCACACAAAGTGAAGCCAAGGTCGATATCCACCGTGAGGTCCAATATATTTTTATATTGATTGAAGCACTGAAGTCAATGGAATTGCAATTGGGCAGAACTTTGAGGTAAGTAGAAATCTTACTGAACAATTTGAAGGTTTAAGAAATATTCAAAGGGAATATCCTTGAAATTCCCATACCCAGAAATATGCTTCCAGTGAAACAGCAGAACAGGCTGCATAGGGGATTTGTGGAATGTTGCTCCCTAGACATATTCAAGACCCATCAGGATAGGTGATCCCACTCTGGCAGGAGGGGTTGGACTAGATGATCTTTTGAAGTCCCTTCCAGCCCCGAACATTCTGTGATTATTTACTCAGGTCACAGACTATAGATGATTTTTAGTGCCTTGAATGAGACTTTATAGTGCTTGTCTCACACTCAACTAGCTGTTTTAGAAGATGGACCAAGGTAAGGGTAAAGAAAAAGTTTTTTATTACAAAGAGTTACCTGAGATAACATTAATGTGCTTTCACTACAGAAATCAGTATAAACCAAAACCTGTTTCAACAATCTGTTTCCTGGTGGGTACTAATGCTCCACTGATAACTCTCCTACCGTGTAGTCAGATTCTGGTTACCCCACACAAACTCTGCTCAGTTAATTTGGTTCAGGATGCTTGATCATTATCCCAACTCTTATGGAAGCATGACTAGAAACTTACCATGGTTGTGCCACCCTGGAATATTCTACAATATTATCAAGAAGGCTTTGAGACAAGCTGCTTTTTAAATGTCTTGGTGTTCTTTATACAGGTTTCATTTTTTTTTCATGTTGCCCTTCCACAGTTGAAGAATCATTGAAATGAAGCCTTTGATTTAATCATCATCTACTACATCCCAGGACATTTTCATGCACATAAATGTTTTTGTGGGGGAAATATGCACACACAGAAACGTTATATATATATATATATAAAATATATATAATGTATATCTATATTAATTTAATACATATAATTTTTATATACATATATGACATTTACTTATATATCTTTACATATTTATACTAAAATATTTTAATGTGCATATTTTTATGTATGATATATATTAAAATATAAAAACATGTATAAAAGATGTATTATACTTCCATCCTCATCCATGCAAGCATTCTGTACCACAAACAAACAAACAAAGTGCTCTCAAAACGTAGGCAAATTAAATTAAATCAGAGACAAACAAGCCAGACCCTTAGCTAAGAGAAATCACCTTTCCCTACCAATTTCAGAAGAGTTATCTGATCTGCTTGGTTGTGAATATGACCTTAGGCACAGCTGGTTCACTGTTTGTTTGGTATATGCTATTATTTTTCCTGTAATGATGACTTTAACTAAAGCATAGATCACCAAGGCTTTTGTCAGCTCTAAATTTCTTACAGAATCACAGGAACATTCACATTGGAAAAGTCCCTCAGCATCACCAAGTCCAACCTATAACCTTACTCTATAAGGTTTACCCCTAAACCATATGGTTTACCCCTAAACCATATGGTTTACCCCTAAACCCCAAGCACCACATTCAAATGACTCTTGAACACATACAGGATTGGTGACTCAACTACCTCCTTGTGCAGCTCATTCCAGTGTCTGACCACTCTTGCTGTGAAAATATTTTCCTACTGTCCAGGTCTAAAGCCACCCACTTGCAGCTTGGGGCCATTCCCTCTTATTCTATCACTAATTACTTGTGAGAAGAGACCAGCACCAGCCTCTCTACAATGTCCTTTCAGCTGGTTGTAGACAGCAATAAGGTCTCCCCTCAGCCCCCTCTGCTTCAAACTAACCATCCCCAGCTCCTTCAGTCACTCTTCATAAGACTTATGCTCCTGATCCTTCCCCAGCTTCCTTGCACTCTTCTGCACTGATTCCAGCATCTCAGTGTCTCTCTTGTATTGAGGCGCCCCAAACTGGACAGAATACTCGAGGTGTGGCCTCACCAGAGCTGAGTACAAGGAGCCAATCACCTCCCTATTCCTGCTGGACACAGCATTTCTAATCCAAGCCAGGGTGCCATTGACTTTCTTGGCCACCTGGGCACACTTCTTGTTCAGATTCAGTTGCTTGTCTATTAGAACCCCCAGGTCCCTTCCTACAAACCAACTTAAAGCATAAAGAACCCAGTAAGCAAGCACATGGTATCTTCTCACCCATAGTAGAAAGCAGAGTGACTGCAGCAATCTAAAATGCATTGACACAGAATCTTTCAGCAGCGATTCATAGCTGAGGAATGCTCTACAGGGAGTATTTATTTGTGGTTGGATTTTGTTGTTGTTGTTATTTTGCTTTGTTTTTTCTTCTTGAGGAGGAAATAACATCAGAGATTAACAAAACCATAATATATGCTCTAAAGTGAAGCATAGCAAAATATAAATCATACATGCATTCAGCATCTCTTCTGAGGCAGGAGACATGCTCCACATTCTAGTTAGCAGAACTAAACACATCTCACAGTGAGTTAATGCAGCTGCTGTATCTAGTTGAAGCCAAGGGCATCATCACTTCAGTGCCTACTCTTCTCTTCAAAGTAACTTCTTGCAATTCTCTGTGAAAAATATAAAATAGACAAGGTCTTGCATACAAAAGTCATTCATATGTGTACAATCTATTTTAATCTGAAAGAGTTTAAGGGCATTTAAAGAGTGCAAGACAACTCACTGAGACTGAGTACTGCAAAAATAATATTGAGCTGAATAACTGGTATTAAGAATTAGTACAAAGAAAACTTTAACAAATAATCAAAATCATTGAAAAAAAAACCCAAACCACCTACAGATTAAAAACTGACTTTCTTGCTTATTTCTGAAATATACTAATTTAGAATCAAGGGTGTGTAGTTCATTCCATATTTTTTTCTTCATCTTTCCTGCCTAGATTCTCACAAGAAAAAATATTATTAATATCAGTTGCCTTGGAAGGAGATTGTACCCATCAGTGACCCTAAGCTGGCATCAGCATGAATGTTATACCAGTAAGGTGACCTCAACACTACTCCTAAAAGGGTAAGCAGAATCAGCATCAGTCAAGCAAAACTTTTAAGTAAGATGGTTGCATTTGGAATTCATAATAAGGACTATCTTTTCTCTATTATTTTTCCCCCTCACTTTTCTTGTCAGAACTAACTTGCAAAACAGAAGTGAAAGCTCTGCACAATATATCATGTCTTCTGGAAGTGCAAGATGTCTTTATGCTGTGTGTTATGAAATAAGCAGTATGACAGGTATCAAGTGCTATGAGATGACTATTATACAATCACAGAATGCATTGGGTTGGAAGGGACCAATTTATGTTTATTTTGTTGAGAGTACATTAGTTCACCTGCAGAAGGAAGCATCTTGCAGTAAATTCTCCACCTCGTATTATCACTGCAAGGTTCTTCTGATTTCCACCATATCTTTTAACTTTGTGCTTCCAGACCTGGAGACTGCGCTAATCTTGTCAATATGGGGAAGCTGATATACACATTGGTCTGTCTATTGTTGTTGGAGGATCAGCACATTGGTCTGTTGCTGGAGAGAGAGGATTTCTGATTCACTGACATTTCCCTTTCTATTTTTTTTTTCTTCCTGACTGCAGATATTTAAGATGTAGATATTTAGTCTTGTCCCTTGCCACCAAGGAGAAGAGGCTGCCCTCTCCTCACTCCAGCCTCCCTTCAGGCAGTTGTAGAGAGTGATGAGGTCTCTCCTCAGCTTCCTCTTCTCCAGACTGAACAACCCCAGCTCCCTCAGATGCTTCTCATAGGTCACGTCATTTTTAAATTTACTTCATTGTAACTTTTATTCACAGAGAAGAAGATAAGGCGAGAACAAACAAGACAAGTCAGGAGGTGGTGATCTCCCTACCACAAGGATGAGACTAAGGATTAGTAGCTACTCACTGGAAGCAGCCACAAAAAATAACTTAAGGGTTGTTCAGCTCAAAATTCCACAGCTTGAAGATATACAATCATCAAACCCTGCACAGCCAATCCAATGGATTGAATTGCTTAACCTGGACCATGGATAAAGATCCTGAGTTTTGCCATAGTAGTGAACAAACAAACAAAATCCCAACAACCAAACCCAATAAAGAATGAATTAAATTCCTTATATAAAACTGTGATATGAAAAAAATATTAGCGCTGGACAACTACCTCATTGCCAGCATCAACAATGTTTTCATTTGCTTGGACTATTCTGATTAATAGAAAGAATAATTACTACCTAAGCAGCACAGCATTGTTACTGTTCACCCCTTTTTCATTAAGCTGAAGAGCATAGTTTCCATAGTACCTGGATCCAATGTCAACCATATATCAATATTTGCATTGCCTGTGCAGATCACTTGTAGCTCATTCCTGGCCAGGCATTGTTCTGCATTGTAGTTATTCTATCACTTTTCTGTATAATGGGACAAATCAAACCATTGTTGAGAAGACCACATGCAATGCAGTCTTTTATACTGGATCAATAATTGTCAATTAAGAGGTATAAGCCAGGAAGATTTCACTCATTTGTCTTATTAAGGGAAGTTAAAACACACTATTCATCATCTTAGTATATCATATATTTAGTGTGCTAATTGTGCTAACTGAACCTCAATGCAATCAACAAGACATATGGAGGAGAAAGTGGACAGTGCTTCAGCCATCCATCACAATTCTGCAGATACTGCTGAATCACAAAAAGCGAAGAACTCAGAATCCTAAACACTTGACATTGCTAGAGGATGAAAGTGCTCTTCACTGGCATCAAAAGTGCTGTTTTCTGTTCAGAAACAGAACACATTTCACAGGATTTGTGTTCCCTTCAAACTGAAAGAGCAGAGGATTCTGGAACAGTTTGCCATTTTCTTTCAGATGTCAAATGGGCAGAAGAAGCTAAAGGAGGTTTTAATGGCTGATTATGAATAGGACACTGCATGCTCCATGCTATCATCAAATAGGGGGAAAAAAAATTAACAAGGGATGTAAATAACTGGATGGAAAGCCTTCTTGTCCCAAATGTAAAATAAAATAGATGTCATTTGTTCCAAATGAACAAGTATCCCGTCCTGTGCTTCTGTTCTGCAAGATTATTGCATCAGTGATGGTGCATTAACCTGTATAATCTTCCTGGGAGCCACTGCCTTGTGGATAAACATCAGCACCCTAAGAGAAATCTGCAGGACTGAAGAAAATACCCAAGAAATTAAGCAAAAACACTTCTAGTGATCTTCAGAAACATTTTGACTCATTAAAGCCAGCTGTACTGCCAGGAAGGTTTGGAGATTCATGCTCGGAACATGAAAACGCATATTTAGAACCTTCCATTTTCTTAGAGCTCTGCCTTTTTTAAACAGTATAATGATACAAATTAGACAAACAAACTAAAAAATCCCACCCTGCAGAACCTATTGATGAGACACTTTATTTAATAACTAAGTATTCATGAAATTTTCTAAGTATTCATGAAATTTCACCGACTTTTGTAGAGTTTGCCAGACTTTAGCTATAGGTAATTTTGGCATATTACTGAGCAACAATTTCTGCCTGCTCTAGCTCTCCAATCTTGGAAATTTCTGCAACACCTTGATCTCTGTCTTAGAGGGGAATTGCAAGAGAAGACTGACATTTCTAGAGGATCAGATTTTAGGAATTCATTTATAACATCGTTATGACATGATTCACAAATCAACAAAAAGGCAAATTTTTTATCTGCCTTCCAATAGCTGAAGGGATCCCACAGGAAGTTTGGGAGAGGGACTTTTAATAAGTGTGTCCAGAGATAGGACAAGGGGGAATGGTTTGAAGCTGAAGGAGAACAGAGTTAGACTGGATCATAGGAAGAAGTTCTTCAGCACAAGGGTGGTGGGACTCTGGAATGGGCTGCCCAAGAAGGTTATGGACACCTCTTCCTTGGGAGTGTTCAAGGCTAGGTTGGATGAGGCCTTGAGCAACCAAGTCTAGTTGAGAGGTGCCCCTGAACACGGCAGGGAGGCTGGGGTAGATGATCTTTAAGGTCCCTTTCAACCTAAACCATTCTATGATTCTATGAAATGAGTTCAGAGCATCCAGCTGGTCTTTGATTAAGCCCATATGTTCATTTCCTGGAAGTTTCTTGACTACTTTGTATTATAGCTCACTGCTGCTGTATTTCTTACAGGAAAAAAATACATCAGTCCTGCAGCTAAACTAAGGAGGCTTATCAGGTATTCTGCTCTATCCACTCATGCAGTATGTCTGTGTGTTTCAGTTTTATCCTGAATTGTCCCTGGTGAGAATGGCTTGTTTCATCTGTCATGTTCACCATAAAATCCTTTTAAATCTTACTTTTATTTAAGGATCTTCTCCACCCCCTCTGCTCTGCCCTGGTGAGACCACATCTGGAGGATTGTGTCCAGTTCTGGGCCCCTCAGTTCAGTTCAGGACCTCAGGGAACTGATTGAAAGAGTCCAGCACAGAGACACAAAAATGATTAAGGCAGGGGAATGTCTTCCTTACAAGGAGAGTCTGAGGGAGCTGGGGCTCTTTTGTTTGGAGCAGAGGAGACTAAGGGTCACCTCATTCATGTTTATAATGGTGTAAAGGGTCAGTGCCAAGAGGATGGAGCCAGGCTCTGCTTGGTGATGCCCAATGACAGCACAAAGGGCAATGGTGGAAGTTGAGGCATAGGAAGTTCCATGGAAAGAGGAGGAAACATTTTTCACTGTGAGGGTAATGGCTGCCCAGGGGGGTTGTGGAGTCTCTGTCTCTGGAGATGTTCAAGACCTGCCTGGATGTGTTCCAGTGTGATCTGCTCTAGGTGAGCCTGCTCTGTCAGGGAGATTGGACTGGATGATCTTTTGAGTTCCCTCCCAGCCCCTGACATTCTGTGAATCTGTGATTTGTTAAACAAAAATAAAAGTTAAATAAATCTGCCTTTCCATTTGTGTGAAAATTTAAGAAAGGCCAGTATTGTAGGGGGATAGAGAGTGAGAAAGGGACTTTCAGGAAGTGGTTAACAAATCTTTGTTTTAATGGTTTTTACATTAATCAGTTTGTCCAACTGTACTTATCATGAGAAAGAGAATTCACTTACTGGAATTAAGTCATGCTCCCTATAGAATCATTCTTCTAAGTGAGACAAGACTCACATGCTTTATTTTAATGTCCTTTGTCTGTCATTTTAATTCTAGAGGGTTTTTTTCTTATCACTACCTATTTGTAGTGTGTTCTTCCATTCACTCACAATCTACAGAAAGGTTTTCCTTCTGCAACAAGAAGTGGGTATCAACACTAGCATTTATCAAACTGTAAAAATTTCCAAGATCTAGGTACAAACAGAAAGAGGTGGTGGCAAAAAAAAACAGGTGAACTAAGCGTTGAGCAGTGATACTGTGAATTAAGGAAAAGAAATACTCACAAAAATCTCTCCAGGCAAAACTATTTGCAAATAAATGTATGCCCTTGGAGGCCAGCAATGGGAACATTTGTTTAATTAAATGAAGCATATCTTGCACATTACCAATTTCAACTCTTCACCCAGTGGCTCTAGGTCAACAGTTTAAATTCATTCAAAAATAAAAAAAAAAAGAAAAGCACAGCTCAGAAGGAAGAGTACTTTTGACACTATATTTAACCACTTTTTCTTTTTTCCCCACTCTGAAAATTAATGACAAAAAGCAGTTTTCACATTCTGCTTCCATTGACACTGATGTGATTTCACAAATAAAGATGTGGAAGGAAAGCCTGTGCTAAACAAGCTCAATGAGGCACTGCTGGTGTAAATGAGTTTTACCTCACTGGTTTCCATAATACTCCCTGACATCAGTGGATCACTAATAACAGATATTGCCAGACAATCTAGTTTTGTATTTTTAAGCAGAGATATTAGCTATCCAAAAATAGTGATAGAGGAAGAAAAATGTGCTTTAACTAATCAGTACAGAAGAAATCTATCAGTACAATAGAAGTAATGGAAAAGAGTGAAAAAACGTATGGTATTAACAAAGGCCAGAAATAATTGGCTGAATAAACTAGAGAATCTGTTAATGTAAAATAGAAATTGTGCATAAAATAGAAGTCTCATTGATGGACCCATAAGAATCTGTACACTCAACTGGGGGTTGGAACTAGATGACCTTGAAGGTCCCATCCAACCCAAACCATTTAATGATTCTATGAAGAGAGCTGTTGCATTAGAAACTTTCTTCTCATTCTCACATTTCTCCTGATTTCTCTTATTTCTTCTCGTATCCTGGGCTGCATCAAGAAAAGTGTGATCAGCAGGTCAAGGGAGGTGATTCTCCCCCTCTAATCCATTCTGGTGAGAACCCTCCTGGAGTACTGTGTCCATTTCTGGAGCTCTTCTTACATGAAAGATATGGTGGTGCTGGAACAGGTCCAGAGAAGGGCCACAAGGATAATCAGGGGGCTCGAGCTGCTCTCCTGTGAGGACAGACTGACAGTTGGGATTGTTCAGTCTGGAGAGGAGAAGGCTCCAAGGAGACCTTATTATGGCTTTCCAGTATCTGAAGGGGGCCTACAAGAAATCTGTGGAGGGACTTTTTAAGATGTGGGGTAGTAATAGGAGTGGGGGAGTGGAACAAAACTGGAATTTGGTAGATTCAGATTGGCTATCAGGAAGAAATTCTTCACCATGAGGATGGTGAGACTCTGGAACAGTTAGAAGCCCCATCTATGGAGGTTTTTAAGGCCAGGATGGATGGAGCTCTGAGCAACTTGAGCTACTGGAAAGTGTCCCTGTTCATGGCAGGGGGTTGGAACTTGATGAAGTTTGAGGTCACTTCCAGCCCTGACAATTATATATATGATACAATACTTTCAGATCTGCATTCCAGAAAAGTGAGAAGAAAAAGCTAAAGACTAGAATTGAGGTGAAGATAAGTAAAAACCTAAAGGAAACCATCAAACCGGGGTGGGGGGAAAGCCCTTAAAAATAATTAGAAGACACACAACTTACTAGATGGTTACAGATGACCTTCAGAGATCCATCTGGGATCAAAGGAATTTCAATTAAGGCACAGACTCCAAAGCATAATTTGCTGTGTTGGGGATAATTCATAATACCAAATGCTAGAGCCACTAGCCAGGAAAAAAAAAAAATACTAAAAAAATGTTAATTATCACCACTCTTTTTAGCATCAAATTCAATCACAGTAGCATTGACAAGACATGAGGAAATGGAATGAAGCTGCAAGTTCAAACTGGACATTAGGAAAAGGTTCTTCAGTGAGCCAGTGGTTGGTCACTGGAACAGGCTCCCCAGGGAAGTGGTCATGGCACCAAGCTTGTCAGTGTTCCAGGCTCCTGCCCTGCACAGAGATGCTGAAAACATTTTGCTCACTGAGGGCAGTGTAGTGATACTGGCACAGTGTTTTCTTTACCTATGCAACATACTGAACTACTCAGCAGGCTAACGAACCCAGACAGAATGCCGCACTAGCATGACTAGACTGCTGATACTCAAATGTCTTGGCTCAGAGCTTGCTCTGCTATCTCCAGATGGCACTGCCTTGTGATGTGTAGTTGGACTTGAATGGTGTGAAGGATTAAAATCAAATTTATGAAACATATTATCTTCTGTTTATATTTCAGGCACCAAAAGTAGGCAGACACTGCCTGTCAAGCCACATAAAAATATTTTGGAGTAAGTGAAGCCACAAATACAAATAAGAGAAAAGAACTAAAAATAAGCACTACACAGCTATGATATAATGTTACAAAAATAAAATTATATGTATTTTTGACAACAACCCCCCAGTCTTTCTTTGGGGTCAGCAAGATAAACCACTCCTTATCTTTCTCTCTTTCTTATACTAAGCATAGAATCACAGAATGGTGTGAATTGGAAGCGACCTCTAAAGGTTATCTAGTCCAACCTCCTCTGCAGTCAGCAGGGACATCCTCAACTAGATCAGGCTTCCCAGAGCCCTGTTGAGCCTCACCTCGAATATCTCTAGGGATGGGGCCCCAACCACCTCCCTGGGCAACCAGTTCAAGTGTCCACTGCTCTCATGTTGTAGAACCTGTTCCTAACATCCAATCTAAATCCCCTTTTCTCTAATTCCAAACCATTGCCCCTCATCCTTTCGCTGTAGGTCTTTGGAAACAGTCTCTCTCCATCCTTCTTGTATCTCCCTTGAGGTACTGGAAGGTCATCACCCTTTCTTCCATCTGTGTCCTCCCAATCCAATCAAGGGGGACGATATTAGTATAATTGCAGGAGTGAGAATGATGCTTTTTGGGTTTGGTGCTGCAATCATTCACTGAAACATTTATTGATTGAAAAAGCCTCATGCGAATCCTGATTATCCTAACATTTTTCCCTGGGAGTGAAAGGGGCAGGCTTTCTTATTTCATTTTATGCAAAATCACAGTAATTGGTGTCTGACCTTTTTGGAACAGATTGTCAAGCTTTACACTGCTGATTTATTTATTTTTTTTTTTTTCAATGAATCAATTATTTAAATTATAGCTATCTCAAAAGGAGCAACAGGGTGCAAACAAGAATAGAATATTTAAATGAAACAGAAAACTGATTCTCCACCACTACCCATTAACACCAAACATGCTATTAGCTGCAAATCCAACCTCGGGAGGCTTCTAACACTTAGATTAAAATTTAGCTTTTAAATAATTACACTAAACCAATACAAAACAAAGATAAATGGCATTTCTGAACATTTAAAAAATAAAAAAAAGAAAGAAAAAAAAAAAAAAAAGGTGAAATGGAAATGTAAGGAAAGCAAAAGCCACATCAACATGCGGGGGAAAAACAGGAAAAAATAATTCAGAGAAATAAGTCCTTTTTAAATGGTCTAAAATGAGTTACTTGTTCCAAGCACCCATGTTTTTAAGGAATAAAGCAAGGACAGAAGACAAGCTTGCAGCTCATGAAGTCGGCTGCAAGCTCAACTGCTTTCCAGAGGTCACAGAATCATAGAATTGTCAGGGCTGGAAGGGACATCAAGGGTCATCTAGTTCCAAACCTCCTGCCATGGACAGGGACACCTCACACTACATCTGGTTGCTCTGAGCCACATCAAGTCTGGCCTTAATCCTCCAGGGATGAGGCTATTGCCACTTCCCTGGGCAACCTGCTCTAGTGTCTCATCACCCTCATGGGGAAGAACTTCTTCCTAACATCCAATCTGAATCTACCCATTTCTATTTGCCAAGGGCAAATCCTGCCTGACAAACCTGGTGGCCTTCTATGAGCAGGTGACAGCATTAATAGATGAGGGGCGAGCAACTGATGTCGTTTACCTGGACTTGAGCAAAGCCTTCGACACTGTCCCGCACCACCTCCTGGTCTCCAAGCTGGCGACACATGGGTTTGATGGATGGACCGCTAGATGGATAAAGAATTGGCTTGATGGCCGCACCCAAAGAGTGGCTGTCAACGGGTCCATGTCCCAGTGGAGGCCAGTGATGAGCGGAGTCCCTCAGGGATCAGTCCTGGGACCTGTCTTGTTCAACATCTTTGTGGGTGACATGGACAGTGGCATTGAGTGCACCCTCAGCAAGTTTGCTGATGACACCAAGCTGTGTGGTGCAGTGGACACCCTGGAGGGAAGGGATGCCATCCAGAGGGACCTGGACAGGCTGGAGAGGTGGGCACAAGCCAACCTCATGAGCTTCAACAAGACCAAGTGCAGGGTCCTGCATCTGGGTCGAGGCAATCCCAGGCACAAATACAGGCTGGGCAGTGACTGGCTGGAGAGCAGCCCTGAGGAGAGAGACTTGGGGGTGCTGGTGGACGAGAAGCTCAACATGAGCTCTCAATGTGCGCTTGCAGCCCGGAAAGCCAATCAGATCCTGGGCTGCATCAGGAGAAGTGTGACCAGCAGGTCAAGGGAGGTGCTTCTCCCCCTCTACTCAGCTCTGGGGAGACCCCACCTGGAGTACTGCGTCCAGTTCTGGAGCCCCTATTACAGGAGGGATGTGGACGTGCTGGAGCGTGTCCAGAGAAGGGCCACGAGGATGATCAGAGGGCTGGAGCACCTCTCCTATGAGGACAGACTGAAGGAGTTGGGGCTGTTCAGTCTGGAGAAGAGAAGGCTCCGAGGTGACCTCATTGTGGCTTTCCAGTATCTGAAGGGGGCCTACAGGAAGGCTGGGGAGGGACTTCTCAGGCTCTCAGGTAGTGATAGGACTAGGGGGAATGGAATGAAGCTGGAAATGGGGAGATTCAGGCTGGATGTGAGGAAGAAGTTCTTTACCATGAGAGTGGTGAAGCCCTGGAATGGGTTGTCCAGGGAGGTGGTTGAGGCCCCGTCCCTGGAGGTGTTTAAGACCAGGCTGGACGAGGCTCTGGCCAGCGTGATCTAGTGTAGGGTGTCCCTGCCCATGGCAGGGGTTGGAACTAGATGATCCTTGTGGTCCCTTCCAACCCTGACTGATTCTATGATTCTATGATTCTATGATTCTATTTTTGTTCTATTTCCCCCTAGTTCTATCGCTACCTGACACCCTAATATGGTATCACAGAACAGTATCTTTCTCTCCTGATCTAAGTAATCAAGACAGAAGGAAAGCAACTAACTTGCAATTCATATGGTAAATCCACCAGCAACCAATCTGAGCATCATTCTGTAGAATTTATTTTTAGAGCAACCTGAGCTTAACACATTACTGAAAACTATTCAAGTACATGTGTTTGACCTGAAGGGGTTTCAAGATTTTAGCAGCTGAATATACAATTTTCAGAGACAAACATATGTTAGATTCAGGACAGCATACTTCCAAAATCATCTAGTGAAAAATCAGACAGTCACCATAAACAGTTTTTTCAGTCTTATGAGGCAGATTCCTGTGAGACTTTCACTCCCTCAAGTAAGCCTTTCTTCACTCCCTATGTGAGAGGTGCTGGAAAGACAACCCTCCTCCTTGGGAAATTACAGAGAATCAATATCGGCTTCCTGAAATCAAAGTATGATCAATTTATATGAGTGTATTTAGAGAAAAATCCTCCTAATACAACACTCATGTTGTGTATCAATCTGCATTATAGGGGTTGACATTGGAGAGAGACTCTTTACAAAGGTCTGTAGTGATAGGACGAGAGGCAATGGATTCAAATTAAAGAGGAGATTCAGATTGGGCAGGAACAAGTTCTGCACCATGAGGGTGGTGGAACACTGCAACAGGTTACCCCGGGAGGTAGGTGAGGCCCCATCCCTGGAGATATTCAAGGTGAGGCTCGACAGGGCTCTGAGCAAAGTGATCTAGTGGAGGGTGTCCCGGCTAACTGCAGGGACTGGATGCTCTTTAAAGGTCCCTTCCAACCTCAATGAGGTGGAACAGTAAGTTAAATAGTGCCTTACATCCTGTACCGGTTTCTTGGTGGTCTTATTTAACGGTCTAAGCAAGGTAGAATTGCACAATGAATTGGAATTGCATGACTCAAGTTCTCAGATACTATTTTCTTGAACTTATAAAAGTACATCTTTAAAGTATTAGTTAAATTAAACAAAAAATATCACCTTCTCCCACTTGAGAGAACTATCAGGAAATTTAGTTTGAATATTATAGAACTCACATTCACACCATTTGCATTTTTGTTCTATTGCTACTGTATCATGTTAAAGAAGCTCAACTAACATAACAATGAAATTATTCTACCCCTATGAGAGGCTTGTAATGTTTTAGATAATTGAATACCATGCTGCTGATTCTCATTATTTATTGAAAGTGCTCATTTCCTTTATGTTAAATTTTTAAAGAAAGTAAATCAAGCCTTGTTTTAATTATATTTTGTGTGCTCAAGAATTTCACCATAAACTGTTGTTTCTGTGATTCATTTTTATCTTGTTTGGTCTTTTTTTAAATTGTGCATCTAATTCACCACCTTTTGAGGTTATTAGTTCAAAAAAGAAAGTAAAATTCTTTATTAGAAACTTATAACTGAAGTCACAAGTTGAATTTTTTAGTTTAAACAGTAATAATCTGAAACTTTTTTTTGGTGTGTCTCACTACTTACAATACAATACAATACAATACAATACAATACAATACAATACAATACACCAGGTTGAAAGAGACCTTCAAGATCATCGCGTCCAACCCATCAACCAATCCAGCCCACCTAAGCAACTAAACCATGGCACCAAGCACCCCAACAAGTCTCCTCCTGAACACCTCCAAAACTTGCTGAATACTATGTTAGGTTGTAAGGATTATTGCCATAAGAAAGAGCAAACAGTAATCTAATCATAAATATTCTTTAACTACAATAATGAAAAGCTACTAATGATCATTACTAACTATCCATCTCCTGCAAATGCATTGAATCCTAGATATAATTTTCTGATTTTATAATTATTTTCTGATTTTTATAATTTTCTGTTTTTGGTTACTTGGCACTTAATATTTTTGAAAGATGTAACTTTATGGAGACAGACTGAGAGAGTTGGGGCTGCTCACTCTGGGAAGAAGAAGGCTCTGAGGAGACCTTATTGAGGCCTTCCAGTATCTGAAGGGGGCTAGAAGAAAGCTGGTGAGGGACTTTTTAGGGTGTTGGTTAGTGATTGGAGTGGGGGGAATGGAACAGAACTAGAAGTAGGTAGATTCAGATTGGATGTTAGGAAGTTCTTCCCCATGGAGGTGGTGAGACACTGAAACAGGTCGCCCAGGGAGGTTGTGGAAGCCTCATCTCTGGAAGTTTTTAAGGCCAGGCTGGATGTGGCTCTGAGCAACCTGATCTAGTGTGAGGTGTCCCTGCCCATGGCAGAGGGGTTGGAACTAGATGATCCTTGAGGTCCCTTCCAACCTTGACAATTCTATGATTCTATTATTTAAATCTTTCAAACCAGTCTGATCCAGATAAATAGGTGATTAAAGACAAGTAAAACTAAGTTTTAAGTGGCGGGCTTCTATTTAATGGCATTAATCTTTCAGGCGTAGCATAATGGGTCACTTGAAGATTCCCGCCATAGAATTTATATTCCCTCCCCAGTCTAGTCAGGAGAAGGTCAACCTGGGGACTATTCTTGTTGTTTTGACATGAAAACTGCAAGGCAATCTTCAGTGTGTGAAAAATCTCAGCCACAAAAAACCAACCCCACCTCCCCTCAAAAGAAAATCTCAAACACCAAAATATCCTTCAGGTCACCTTAGCTTCTTGAAAATGATGTTTTTCAGCAGCTATAACCAGCTAATGGTTGTAATTGGCAGGGAGAAAAAAGCAGTTTCGAAGGAAGCCACTCTGCCTTGCATTCCCTTTCCTCTATCAGGCTGTTCTTCATTGGTAAGCATACTGAGCTTTCTGATAAGGCCAGAGTTCCATCCTGGTGTAATTTTACCCCTTAGTGAAGTTATTGTTAATTCAAATAGTATAAATAATGGTAGGCTAGATTCAGCAGTGGAACATTAATTTTTATCTTCAGCTTAATTTACTTTTGCTTATAGAAGTCCAAACTATTGAATAACAATTTGAAGCCATATTTTCACGTGTGCACCCAGTTGCATGTAGAGGAGCAGCAGTCCACGGCTGCTGCATGACAGCAATTGTTGTATTGCACTAGCTCATTTTAAGCAAATGGGATACAAGCTTTAAGACTCATATCTGGAGGGCTTATTACAAAGGCTTTGCATTAATTAGATAATTCCCAGGGCAGAATGAAACTGGAAGAAGTTCTTCAGAAGTAAAAGAAATTCTTCAGAAGTTAAAGAATTAAAAAGAACTTTAAATCTTTACTCATGGCATTGCATCATCACCTTTATTTACATTTTCCTCATAGTATCTTGGAATATAAATTCATTTCACAGGTGAGATCTGAGGAACAGAGAAAGAAATATGTAGAGTTAGTTAGTGGGTACTTTCTTAATTTCTGAAGGCTTTTTTTCCTTAACTGGGCCTGAGTCAGGTGTTCAGTTCATCTCCAATGCTTAAACACTATTCAAAATGATGTAATATTCCAACTTTCCATGATTAGGATGCTCGTGACACCATTAGATTTGAGCCTGTGTTTGCCACAAACTAGGCTGACTTCTCTCTCTAAGAGAAGAACACTTAGGAAAAAAGAAATAATGGACCCACGTAAGGATTAATCTCCTGACAAGGATTCCTCTTATGAAAAAGCATATTTGTGCATGCATTGAGACACAGAGCAGGGAAAATGTGAGATGAGTAATAGCTGTGTGTCAGACACAGTTCCCAGTATCCTCTGTATCTGAAGCAGTGGCTAGCTGCAGACACCTCCAATGTCTGTCTGGATTAAGCATTAAAACCTGCTCATCCTTATGCTGTCTGGAACACCAAACTCCTTCCAAACACTGCTGTCTTCCTGTTATGACAAGGCAAAAACTAGCACACATAAGGAGGTAACAATAGAAACAAGTAACCACAGAGCCAGCTGTGATGGGGACCTACAGGAAGGCTGGGGACAGACTTTTTACAAAGGTTTGGAGTGATAGGGTGTGAGGCAATGGTTGGAAAGTGGAGCAGGGTAGACTTAGGTTGGACATCAGGAGGAAGTTCTGCACGAGAGTGGTGAAATACTGGAACAGGTTGCTCAGGGGTTTGGTTGAGGCCCTGTCTCTGGGGACATTGAAGATTAGACTCAATGTGGCCCTGGGGAGCTCGATCTAGTTGGAGATGTCACTGATGACTACAGAGGGGTCGGACAAGATGACCTTTGAGGGTCCCTTCTAACCCGATGCAACCTATGAAATATAATGAGAATGTAGATGCCCAGGGATGTGGTTGGGGCCCTATCCCTGCAGTTGTTCAAGATCAGACTTGCTGTGGCCCTGGGCGGTCCCATCTAGTTGGAGGTGACCCTGATGACTGTAGGGGGGTTGGAAAAGATGACTTTTGAGGGTCTCTTCCAACCTGATTCAATCTGTGAATCTGTGAATAACTGGGATCTATCTGTATTTTAGATAAAATTACAACATTATCTATCAGCATCTAAATGGAGTTAATTAAATATAAAACTGAGTGGACAGTAATTTTATCCCTATAATCCATATAGTTCTCAGACTTCTTTTAAATACACAAGTATTAGAACAGAATGAATTCTCATCACTCAAAAGGGAAAAGCCAAACCCCCTCACTTAGGTACCTAAATTAGTGCTTCTCTCCAATACAAAGTAAATATTCTTTTAAAATTACAGAAATTGCATTTTCCCCCCACCCCCATTTAAAAACAACATCTGTCTTATGGTAAAGATCTGTTCCACCTGTCTTTAAATAACAACAAAGTAGCAGTGCAAGGATCATCATCCCTGTTAGGAACATCTGTTCAGTACAAGTTGAGAATAACACAAATAAGCAGAAATTCAGAATGGAGAACGCTGCCTGGTGTCATCATTAGAATAATTTTCTGCCCTTCTGTACTTATACTCCATATGAATATGTGCCATCTCTATAAGCCAGCATAAGCTGTTTCATTGCAAAAGAGTGAATTGTCTGTCTTCATTTTCAGCAACCAAAACTGAATTCAAGAGGGAGAGCTCCTGTCCTGGCAGATTTTTCCAGTGAAGTGATCATTGACAGAAATACTTTTGAAATGCAATGCTATTGTCAGTTACAACCTGAAGAAGAAGATGAAATGAATCCCCACCCTTTCAACAATAATTCTCATTTTTGCGTGAGAGGTACCATTCACAACTGACTTATCTTAGTCTGGAATGCATTATTTTTCTATTTATGAAAGTTATATACAAAGATGGGAAGTTTTTAAGGCTAGGCTGGATGTGGCTCTGGGCAGGCTGATCTAGTGGGAAGCTTCCCTGCCCATGGCAGGGGCGTTGGAACTGGATGATCCTGTGGTCCCTTCCAGCCCTGACAATTCTGTGATTTTGTGAAGATTTATTCAAAAGGAAAAGTAGAAAATGGAAAATGATATCTTGCCTGAGTGACTAAAATAGTGAGAAAAGCTTCCTTAAAATGTAAACAATTAAGAACAAAGTACCGGAAGCCATTCTCGTTACTCAAGAGCTGATCATGTTGTAAAGGTGAAAAGGCACCAGCGGGTAAGACCACAACTATGTCTCCATTAAACTTCAGGATTATTCAGAGAATATCTGTGCAGAGTATAATTAGATTTTTGAATGTCATTGAGATAATTAGAGGGGCTAGTTATGGCCTAATTTAGTCATCTAAAGGATAGATGACAGCTTCTGGTGGAAGAAATAGTCAGTGAAGGAGGATCATTAGGTATCTTATGGTAAGAAATACTTATGCAACACTATGGAGAATACAAGTTAACCTTTAACAAAAATATCAAATACATCAAGCACATACATTTATAACATGTGTTAAAGACCCTTGAATATTGGAAAGTTTTGCTATCAATAAAAATAGAGAGGAAAGAAAGGAGAGGAGGGGGGGGGCAAAGAAAGGAGTGGAGGGGAGAAAAGAAAGGAGAGAAGGAGAGGAAAAAAAGGAGAGGAGGAGAGAAGAAAAATAAAATAAAGAAAAGAAAATATAAAATAAAGAAAATAAAAAAAGAAGGTGAGGGGGGAAAAAAGAAAATAGAAGAATAAAGCATTGGAATTAAGATATTAAAAATACTATGATAAAACAGAGAGAAAACTGTATCAGAAGAAACAAATAGGGTGGTTTGTGGAAACCGTTGTGAAGCAGTTGATTGTGGTAAGGTATCTCTAGCAATATGGTTCACGTTTTAGCTAACTTCATAAAGGCTATGCATAATTTATTAGAGTCTAATTTAGTCATGAATATAAATTTTCTGGCAGTTGGGGAAAAAATATCTTTATTATGCATATTTTGCAGCTCAGCTTCCTCCTTTCCTTGTTAAAATGTGCTATTATGGCACATTCTGACTGTATAAATTATAAACCAGCAGGGACCATTAAAAAAAAAAAGTCTCCCAAGACAGATTCTTGTGATCCTTATCTACAAGGACATCTTATTTATAACCCAATAACATATTGCACCAAAATTATCAAGTGTTCATTCCCCATATCTAATTCTTTCTTTCCTTTTTTTTTCCTCCATCAAAGATGCAGCTTTGTGGCTTTTTGTGAAATCCGGAAAGACTCTTTTCAAATTAAAAGCTTACAGGAAATGTGATTATAGCTCACAGATATTTCAGCCTTTCATTAGTACAAGCTAGGAAAGAAAACAGCCAGAAAAACAAACAAATTACAATAAATGAAATGTCTTCCTATTAACTACTCTCAGTTCCCTTTTTCCTAAAAAACCATGATCAGAATATTATAATGATTTGCCAATATGATTTTGAGCGGCAATATATACCATTAACAGCTCTTAGTTTGCCTTAGAAACAGGGAAAGGGAACACACTGTGTCTCTTGATCAGTGTTCCACTAGTGATCATGGTTTTGAAAACAGAGGGGGATGTTCTTTGGGGGATGGAGTGTTGAAATCCTTATAGAATTGTGCAAGGATTCAGAGGTTCAGTCTGATCTCTACCAAGCAGGTTTACTTGTTTTACCAAACACCCAGGTGAAAATCTGTGTATGATAGTTATAATCCTAAAGCACTTTTAACTTTCATAGTTCACCATACTGTGTAATATCACTTGTATCTACCATATGGGGCAGATTTAGGCTGAATATTAGGAAGAAATTCTTTCCAGTGAGGGCAGTGAGACACTGGAAAAGGTTGCCCAGAGAGGTTGTGGATGCTGCCTCCCTGGACCTGTTCAAGGACAGGCTGGATGACACCTTGAACAACCTGGCCTGGTGGAAGGTGTCCCTGGCCTGGTGGAAGGTGTCCCTGCCCATGGCAGGGGGTTGGAACTAGATGATCTTTAAGGCCCCTTCCAATCCAAACCATTCTATGAATTCTATGAATCTGTGAATTCTATGTAAAATTTAGAAGAGCCTTAACATATGGTTATATAAATATATTTTAAAAGCAGCAATAAAGGGTTTAACAAATGATAAGGACAATGAGGAACCTACTTTCTCAATCTACTAAAAGCTTTTGCTGAGTCCAGTGAAAAGATGAATGAGAAGGAATATGATTACTGTTTTATAAGTGCATCAGCTGAGGGCTGCTGGGGAGATAAACTATTTAACCAAACAACAATACTGGCACAGTAACAAATCTGTATAGATTGACCATAAAGAAATATAAACTGACAACCAACCTCTTACAGGCTTACAAATGACAGCAGAGATGATAAAAGTACAGCAAAACCTTTACTTTAAAGTGGAACCTGATACAGCGATGCTGTGTGTTACATAAGGAGGTTCTCATGACAGCCTGTGGCTAGACATCAGCACATGGGAAAGCCTTTCCAATTCAGTCTCTTTAGGACTGGGATTTGCTTTCACACAAATAGAGAAAAGAAAACAAGACATGAGAATCAAGAATTATGCTTAAGAAGAAAGGCAACAGAATGCCTCCCAATTTCTCACAACACCTACATAAAATGGGTGAAAAGAGGGTTAAAAACAAAACAAGAAAAAAAAAAACCAAAGCATCATCTGATATTTTTTACAACAGGAGTAGTACCTAAGCCACCATTATAGCTTTTTGAGAAATCAGTTAAAAAGAACAACTTCTCTGCCATGGTGATCTTCTTGAGGTCCTTTCCTTCTCTTTTAGTTTTGCTTTAGTATCAAGTGCAGAAATCTGCACAATGTGCTGGAGAGAAAGGTCAATGCATTCTGAGGCACAAAATTATACACAGTAAGAAAAAAGAAAAAAAAAAGAAAAAAAAGAAAATCATGGTTCTGAGAGGCTCTTTACTTTTGGAAGGCAAATTTTCTCACTGACAACTCTTGTTACATTTTTTATGCCATCACTAGGCACTGTATGCCAGACCTGACTGTAGCCTTAATGAGGAGTATACTAATGCTTTGATTTAAAGCACTGCAGAGCATTAATCCTAAAGTGAACAAGGGCATGTCAACTCTAGAAGTGCATAAGGTAATTTGTTTCAGTGAAAGAAAAATGCCAAGATTCCTCTACAAACTCACAGGAAGATGGAAATGTAAGCAATATGAGAATGTAGCTTCCCTATTTTAAAAGCAGAATGGAAAATGTGTATTGTTTGTTACACCTGCCATTTATGAACTGAAACAGAATTGTTTAGATTGGAAAAGACCTTCAAAGTCATTGAGTACAACCATTAACCAAACATTGCCAAGTCTACCACCAAACCATGTCCCTCAGCACCACATCTCCATGACTTTTAAATGCCTCCAGAGATGGGGACTCTCACCATTGGCCTAGGCAGCCTGGGACAGGTCTTGATAACCCTTTCCATGAAGAAATTTTCCCTCATGTCCAGCCTAAGCCTCCCTGGGGAAACCTGAGTTTATTTCCTTTTGTTCCTTGGGAGAAGAGACCAACCTTCACCTGGCTCTAACCTCCTTTCAGGTAGCTGTAGAGAGATAGATGGTCTCCCTTCAGCCTCCTTTTCTCCAGGCTCAACAACCCCAGGTCCCCCAGCTGCTCCTCCCAAGACCTCCAAACCCCTTTGCCTTCATCAGCTTGATTGTATCATCATTCCACACTTTTGTCCCCAGCTTAAGGAAGGGCACAGTCATGTGCTTGACCTCACAATTCAGCCTTGACACCTCAGAGGCCCAGGAAAAGCTGTGAGACAAGAGCTGAAGGACTCCAAAGAGAAGAGCAACCAACACCTGCCCATTCTGATGCATGATCTCACCACAGGTTGCTTTTTACATATGCTACCATAAAACAAATGATTCCTGTTCAAGCTAAGCTCTAAGTACTTGCTGTTCTGAAAACTGTGACATAAAATATTCAAACTAGAAAAAAAAAAAAAAAGGAGGTCAAATGTGTGATGATCATGAAAGCAAAACAAAGGCACATTTTGCTCTGCAGCATAAAGCTCAGCCATTCTTATATTCACTTCTTCAAGTTCCCACCAATCTCTATTTCTTTTGCATAAAGCTAGGGAGTGTTAGACTTAGCTCCCTACTTTGACTGATGTCTTTGATCCATTAACTCAGAGATAGAGACACTGGCACAAATGCCAATCACTACACCAATTCCCATATATGCTGTTAGTGAAGTGTTCCTTTGCTCTTCAGTTCTCTATGCTAAATGCTTCCATGGAAAGAAACTAAAAATAAATAAATGATCTGTATCAACAGCTCAGAACCCTCTTTAAAATTTCATCAAATCTGCTTGCAATTTCCAGCATCATCCAAGATGGGTAGAAGGAGGGGAAAAAAAAACCAAAACAAAACACAATCAAATGCAAAACAATCCTTCTGAATAAACAAGGTGTTCAGTTTCCTTATGCAAAGATAAATCTAGGTCAGACTTTAAAGTAAGGCTCTATTTGCATAGAGGTTTCAAGGTTTCAGATGGCCTAAAATATTAATGACTCTAGACATCCATTGAGGAGACATAGGGCATTGCACCAACAGAAGTAGGGGCTAGGTTTCAATAATCCATCACTTCATAGAAAAAAATTAATTCTTAAATGATAATATATTACATGTATTTTGTTTATGTAACTGAGTCATGCAATTCATAATCAGAGTTCACAGAAATTCATATTTTATATAATGCTCTTGCCATTGACCAATTACTTGGAGCATGTATAAATGGGACCATGTGCTGAGACAGGAAATTAAAACGTGTTATTACCTGATGTGACCGGTTTAGGCTGTGCCTTTAAGAAATGGACACTTTCTGAACACTGGCTGAATGTTTTGGGATAATAACAAAAACAAAGATATGCTAAACTAATTTCATTGATAAGATAGGTAAAATGCGACTTTTAGTTTTGGGTTCAGTCTGTTTGCAGTCTGTTCTTCTCTGTCCTGTTGGCTGGCCTGTTTCTCTCTCTGAAGCAACAGCTTGCTGGGCAGAAGCGACTTTGCTAACCAGATAAGAAAACTAACTCTTGCACTCGCTTTGAGCTAACAGAAATTTATTTTTCCCCTTTAATTACCTTTCTCTCTCTCTAACCCTTTTTGGAAAAAAAGGGGAGGTAGGGAGGGAGGAGGGGGGATCATGGCCGGGGAGGGGCACCCCCTCGTCCGGCTGTGGGTCTCCTGTATTAGCCAAAAGCCAAAATTCTTCTGACTGCACCAACCTCTAAGCCACTTGTTGACTACCGCTGCTGACCTGTTCCTTCTCATATTCCCTCCTGCAACTAAGGGTATAGACAAAAAAATTATTTGTGCACCTGAGTCCTCCACTAGATCCCCCAGGACCTTGAGGTCATTCTTGATAGCCCTGGGAGTTCTAGTTGCAACATCGTCATTCCCTAACTGCATAATTATTAATGGATAGTAGTCAGAGGGCTGCACCAGACTAGGCAGCCTTCTGGTAACATCAGCAACTTGAGCTCCTGGGAGACAACAAAGTTCCCTGTGAGCAGGGTCTGGCCGACATATGGGGCCCTCTGTTCCCCTCAGTAGGGAATCACCAATAACAATCACCCTCCTCTTTTTTTTAAGGGAGCAAGTCTTGATGCCAGGGGAAGGCTGTTTAACCCCAGGCTGACTCACCCCAAGCTGACTCACCCCAGGCTGACTCACCCCGGGCCGACCCACCCCAGGCTGACTCACCCCGGGCCGACCCACCCCAGGCTGACTCACCCCGGGCCGACCCACCCCAGGCTGACTCCGACCCCCCCAGGACCCACCCCAGGCTGACCCACCCCAGGCTGACTCACCCCAGGCTGACCCACCCCAGGCTGGGCACCCCGGGCCGACCCACCCTAGGCTGACTCACCCCAGGCCGACCCACGCCAGGCTGACTCACCCTGGGTTGTTTTGCCTCATGGAAAACCCCAGATGGTGTGTCCTCCAGCATCAGAATCACCTCCCCCTCGACCTCCAGTGCCCCATACCTGTTGTCCAAGGGCAGTGGGGAGGTGAAGGGAGACAGGGAGGTTTTAATTTGTGTCTTTTGAGAGGAATCTTCGTCCATTCCCCTCTGCTTTTTGGATAATCAGCCTCTGCTGGGGAGCCTGCAGAGCCTGGTTACTCAAGTTGGTCTCTCTTCTACAAACCCTGACATCTCTAAGTCTAGTCACCTCATCTTTCAATCTGGCCACCAGGTTAAGCAGATAGTCAATCTGCTCGCATCTGATGCAGGAATTGTCCCCACTACCCTGCATCTCAACTGCCAGGCTCCAGCACTCTCTGCAGCCATAAGCCTGGACACCCACCTCTTGCTTGAGACACTTGCCTACCTGCTTGTGTTCCCCCTCAGTCTGAGTCGAGACCGATGTTCTGAAGGAGCGGTTGCGGCGCGTCACCACCATGGTGCCCTGCCCGCGGGACCCGCTGGACAAAATTTAGAACAAGTGCGGCGGCGCGTGCCGAGCGAGAGCAGGCGGCAAGGCCCCCGCGGGAACAGGGGCTGCGCGAGCCGCCGATGGCTTTCAAACCAGCCGCCGGCAGTGACGCGGGGAGCCCGAGCGATCCCGAGCAGCAAGCACGTGGAGAAACGGTCGTGCCGAGTCTAGCCGAGTGCCGAGAGCCCTGGGTGCCCTGCCGATCCCCGTAGGTTGAAAGGGAAGCAGCTAGTGTTCCCGAGGGTGCCGGTCGCGGTGTGCATACATTGCATACATTGCATTACATACATTACTGTATATTTACATACATGCATTGCTGTATATTTCTGTATATATTGTAAATATTATATATTTTTGTACATATTCATTGCATTCCATTTCTGCTTGTAAATACAGCTTTCATCTGCTTCTCCGGCTGAGTTAGCTGTGGATTCTTTTGTGTGTGTGGGGGAACTTTCTCACCCTACCACACCTGATTTCATGTTTGACTAGATAAATTATTTAATTGAATATGAAGAACATGGAACTGCCAGAGTGAGTCAAGAGGCAGGCCATAAAGATGATCAGAGGGCTGGAGCATTTTCCCCATGGGGACAGGCTGAGGAAATTGGGGCTGTTCTGCTGGAAGAAGAGAAGGCTCCAGAGAGACCTTAGAGTGGCCTTCCAGTAGCTGAAAGGGGCTTACAGGAAAGCCAGGAAGGGACTTTTTATAAGGGCTTATACTGATAGGATGAGAGAGAATGGATTGAAGCTTGAGGAGGGCAAATTGAGACTGGAGAGAAGAAAGAAATTCTTTACAGTGGGGATGGTGAGACACTGGAACAGATTGCCCAGGGAGATTGTGGATGTCCCCTCACTGGAGGTGGTCAAGGTCAGGTTGGCTGAGGTCTTGAGAAATCTTGTCTACTGGAGGGTGCCCTGTCCATGGCAAAGGAAATGAAACTAGATGATCTTCAAGGTCCCTTCCAATCCAAGCCTTTCTATGAATCTGTGAATCTATGAACATCATAAACCATATGAACTTCACAATGAGAGAACCTGGTTAAGAAGATGACGCATGCAGCTCTCCCTATAAGGTATTGTAAGAAAACCCACAGTGCACTATTCAGAAACTAATTTAAATATTTAACACTCAGTTATATACACTCAGTATATAAAATCATTTCAATTTAAAGGACACAATGGGTTACAACAATTGTTTTCTGTGCATCTCCTTATCTTGCAAATATAGGAGAAACAAAGGAAGAAAAAAACCAAAACCCAGACATCAGGAACATTGGCTATGAAACCTCCTGAAGAAATTTATAACAGCTTTGTTCCACGAACAGATCAAACATCTTCCTCAAAGCATAATAATATATATATTCTTGACTACATAGGAATAAATAAAACTATTCTACTAAGTAAAGCAAGAGGTATGTTGCAGATATTTCCATGAAAATGGGATTCATATAGTATGTATTTTATGGAGCAACATATCACCTCTCTAAGAAGAAAGACAGAGAAAGACAGAGACACTGACTATGGCATGGCTGATATTTTATTACCTAGCTGTTTCGTTTTGGTAATAAGCAAGATAATGTTTAATGAAGTCTTATGAACACTGGTGAATGATGGTAGTTCTTCACTGAGGATAAACACCTTCATTTTTGAGCCAGAGCTCCAAACAGAAAGCACGTTAGCTCCAAGTCAATCTTGTTGCTGGCATGAAAAGCTAGCAAAATAATAAGCATGGATGTACTCTAAGACACTTCTGTATAGCTAATTTACCACTAAACTAGATCCAAGCTTGGCTGAAGGCACCAGGATACAGCTACCAATCTGTCTGACCTGGCCAGAGCAGAGTTAAGTAACAAAGTGATGAGAGACCATATAAAGAACTTTGAAGATTTGTGTTCAGAGAATCTTGGGATCAACAAACCATTTCTATAATGCTGATATGAAGTTGCAATTCTTGAGCAAAATGTGAGAATGAAAACTTTAAATATTCCTAGAGATGAGAAAAATCAATCATGGAAGTTTACCAGAAAAGGAACCAGCAGCTGGCAAGTGGGTGAAAATGGATTATCAAAGACCTCCCAAATATATCTCTGGAGATGACTGAAAATTAAATCAGAGTTCATTTAACAACAAGTTAAAAAAAGACTGGAAACAGTGCATTGAGTTGATTCAATCCAGAGAAAATAATGCAAAGACTAAGAAAAGCAGATAATTTAAATATAGTACCATAGAATAGTAAAGAATAATTGCCATAAAACCACTGCATGCAAGGACAAAGTATTGTAAATATGTAAGAAAAGCACCTGATGTAGACTGAAGCAGAAACAGCAATGTGGAAGACTAGAATAGATGCAGAAAGACCTGCCATGCTAATTCTAGGTAGCAAAGCACTGCTAAGCAGAGTTTGGGTTTTGAAATATCAATGAAGCAAAATGCAAAGAACTGAGCAAAAAAAAGATAAAAAGAAAAATCCAGTGGTTAAGACAATTAATTCCCAGGAATTTCATGAGTCAACCAAGTTTTAAGAGGAAGAAAAAGGAAGACTGGGGGTCTTTTATTCAGCCTCTGCAAAGCTGCAAAGAACTTGCGTCTGTGATACCTTTAGGTAATCCCTTGTTCAGGTCTCAGGCTGCTGAGGGCAGTTCTGTATGTGCTGTCTGAAGGAACGGAGACACTTGTCAACAGGTCCTACCATGTGAACATGTGTTGGTCAAATTGCTTGCTCAAAACTCATTTCCTTCAGACCAATCCATAACATAAGTTACCACTTGGGGAATAAAATCAGAAGATGGATTGAACAGAAGCTGAAGTCAGAAGCAGAGTGATAGCACAGGACTCATCAAAGTGTCATTTCATACACAGTAGCAGTCGCATCTCTTTCACAGTGTTGGCGCCTACACTGAGAGAGCCCTGCCAGCAGCGACAGAGTGAGGTGTAACCAGTGGAAGCACTGAATTAATATTCCCCATTAAAGAATATTGTAATAAAATATATCCCTATAGACATACCTCTTTTATCACATTTCAGAATGGATTGAATGTGAACTCTGAGAAAGCTTTAAGCATTTATGTTGGGTTTGTATTATTTGTTTGGCTTTGTTATGTGTTTTCCTCTTGATGTTTATGTTTCTTATTTTTGTGCAAAGAACAACAACAAGAAAAATTACAACGTCCTTCTTAAAAAAAATCCCAAAAAAACAACAACAAATTGGGGAATTAGTCAATGCAATTAGCAATATCCTGATTACCTCCAGCATGCAGCAGTGTTAAAATTAGATTAGCCTTATAATGTACTGCTACATTTGGATTGATTCAAACATAATCATTACACTAATGCTTCCCAACTACACAGTGACCCCTTCCAAAAAATAATGTATATGTCTGTAAGTTTGTAGGCTTTAGAGAAATAGCCAAAGGAAACTAATTTCCATTTTCTGTTTTCAGTGTTCATACAATGTTTTAACTGCATGTTTGTCTGCAATGGACATAAGGAAAGGCCTGTGAAACATACAGAGCTGCAAGATTCTATTAGATCACTGAGCAAGGCACATCCAAGGAATGCAAAATGGTTAGAGAATGCAGCCTGAGCACAGGCTGCTCTGTGCTCTGCTGGGCGAGGTACTGGGTCAAATCCATCCTTAATGCAACACCCTAATGATTTCATTATCATTGAAGTTACCCAGGAGATTATCTGATTCATGAAACACAAAGAGAGCGTGCTCAGAAGCAGTTGTGTGCAATAAGAAAAGCAGCATCCCAGAGTAAGTCCAGCAACGTTATCTAAACATGCTCTTATGAATTTTATTCCAGGCTTCTGCGCACAAAACCTTTGGTTGCCAACAATAGCTTTGCTAACATATCCTGATGTGTTGGGCATGGCAAGCACAGGGAAGTATCAAGCAGCCTGCATTAGAAAGGCAAGGTTTGTTCCTGCACTTATGTCAGAAAATTGACTCAAGCTGAGATCTCTGCCTCCAAAGAGCTGACACTGACACTTTGAAAGTCTAGGTGAGCTCCCAGGGCTTTATTCCTGCTTTAAGTTCTTAATTTTGAGGCTACAATAATAGCAGTATGCCCTTCCCCACTTCTTTACAAACAGCAAGGCATGTTTCCCAGTTTAGTAAATGCCTGGCACGTCTGCCTCTTCAGCAGGTACTCCAGCTGCTAAACTCTACCAAACTCAACTCAGAGGGGTTTAAACCTCCTATTTTGTGGCAGTGAGAGAAATCCACCCCTGCCGGGCTTTAAGCTGTAAACCTTCAGCTCAGAAGCAGGATGTTTGCTATTTGATTTGAGGAAGATTAAGGGAGACATATGTGACCAAAAGAAAAGAAAAATCTCTGTATCATAAAAGTTGTCTCAGATGTTATCCAAAGAGGCAGTAAAAATGTGGGTCAGAGCCTGAGTACTGTATCAGTAGTATTTTAGCTTCTGATAATGAGGTGGATAACTGCAGAACAGATAATCAGCACTGATTGTCAGAAGGTGCATCGGTTGTAAGAAACGATTGGCTTACAGAAAGTGTGACATATTCTGAAAAGGAACTTTTGCTGTCACACTGAGGCAAAGTAACTCTAAATCATCTAATACGAGGATAAATAATTCATAGATTCATAGAATGGTTTAGGATAGAAGAGACCTTAAAGATCATCTAGTTCCAACCTCCTTCTGCTAAACCAGGATACTCAAGGCCTCATCCAACCTGACCTTGAACGCTTCCAGAGAGGGGGCATCCATGACCTCTCTGGGCAACCTGTTCCAGTGTCTTACCACCATTACTGTAAAGAATTTCTTCCTCATGTCCAGTGTAAATCTGTCATCCTCAAGCTTCAATCCATTCCCTCAGCTTCTAATGATTTGTGGGCAATGTTCTCCTTCTATAGGAAGGTCACAATAGTCTGGATACTACCAGTGCCTTAAACTAGATACATTTAAACTTGCAATGCTGTTTAGGCTTGCTGCCACTACCAAACTGCCAGAGAAATTGTTCAGCAAGCTATATTCAACCACATAAGTTCCTTTCTGTATCTGTAGCAAATGAAGTCTCATGGGTTTATCTAGTACACTGTTGTATATTTACGTTACATTTCAGCCTTGCAATTTTTAACCATTAAGGATTTTTAAGAATAATTATGAGGTTGGGTAATTCCAAGAAATTGTGGTACAGCCACTGAAATTCTAAAAACTGTCTCTTCTCTGATGCTTTTCAAAGCCTTAAAAGCAAAATACAATTTAAATGTGACATCTGGTAGAGTTATTAATTCTACCAGCAGCTGAGCAAACATAAAAGATTCTTTTTCTAAATAGAAAACAAGCTGACGTTTTACAAATACTTATTCACTATTTCAGCTACTGGTAGATATTGAAGAAGACCACAATAACCAGAAAGAATTTGAATGATCTACAAAACAAAAGTATCTAATAAATTACAAAGACAGCAGATGTTCCAGCATTTATTTATCTTTAAACCCTCTGCTTTCATACATTTCCAGGTCAAACATTCAGTGTATGCATCTTTTCTCCTATTAATTTCAGCTGCATATTCCACTCCAGAGCAGATATAACATTTTGCAATGTTATCCTTTAACAATATCTCAGACAGACCAGAGATGTGGTATAGTTACTAACCCAGGAGGGTTTTTTTTCTCCTCCTCGATAAGAAATTCCTTGAACTTCAGCTGTCTGATTTGCACAGTCACAGGGGTCTCTGTTGTAGAATCATTATTATTTTAACTGCATACACATCTTTAACCAGGCATGACTAATCAGCGTGGAATAAAGCCTTCTCACAACCAGTGTACAGCACAAATCATTTCATAGTTAGCGTGTAGCATTTGCAGTCTTGTTTACAGCGCAGCCAAAGCACAAAAATAACAATTGATTAACCTAGCCTGTTTACACAAGGAAGTATCTTAGTTTTTATATGATGCCCATTGACTTCAGGTGAGGAACTCTGAACCTCACAGCACACCTTGCCACTCAGATTTTGGGGTGGGTTTTTGTGCAGACCTACAGTCTGAAATTTGATTGCAGAAATATCGGTTATGTCATATACCTCCACTTACAAAGTTATTTTACTTGCTTAATATTTACTTTAGGGTTTGGAGAGTGAGGAAAAATGCATTTAAAAAAATTAAAAATCTGTAATCTACAAAAATGAACCCAAAACCAGCAAAGGAAACAACAAAACCAAAACTCCACCAAAGCACAAATAATGCCTTCCTTTTTATGAAGAATATTGTCATTAACTTGAGAAGACTGAGACCTTGCTTGCCATGTTCTGAGAAACGTAGAATTATTAAGGCTGAAAAAGACCTTTAAGATCATCAAGTCCAACCATAACCAAACTACCATGACTACCAAACTATATCCTGAACACATTCCCTAAAAATTCCTTTATAACTAATTATGAATTGGTTCTTTTTGACACATAGCATCAAAAAAGCCATAGCCTATCCAGTTCTCATGGGTACTCAGTCTAAAAGCTAACAGAAATAGGAGCAATATCTTAAGATGGTTGGTGGGAGTGGTGGGGTTGCCTTCATGTTGCTCTCTATTCTGGAAAGTAGCAGTTAAAGTTTCCCTGCAGCCAATTCAAATGAAACTCAGGAAGCAAATACAGCAAACAGGATCTAAGTTTGATTGGCTTAGGCAACCAACCTAATCCTTATACAAATGTTAGGTACCCAGCTTTCCCATTTACAGATACATAGCTGAAGGTTCATGAATATCCCCATCTTCAAGAGTTTCTAACCCTGTGGCTTGAACACAATTTCAACAGATGAGATATACAGGAAACTCTCAGAGCAGGAAAATCAAGGTCTCCTAGTCTTAGTCTAAGAGAAAAATTGTGAGAAAATAGAGATTTAAAATAAATATATTTTTTTAAAGTAACACACAAAACCCTAACACAAAATTAGAGAAAGGAAGAATATTTTCAGGAAAATTTAGGGCTCATAGGCCTGTGTATGATGGCTCTTTCAGACAATATTCTGAATGACAAGTGGTTCTTAAATAATCACTCAGAAGCTGAACAGCCCATGAGGAGGATACAGATTCCAGTCCCAAGGTCAAATCCTTTCTCACAGTCAGATTTCAAGCTGTATGTATGTATATATGCATTTTATACATATATGTGCACACATTGGCAGCAACAGAGCTACTACCCTTGGAAAATAGGTCATGAAAAATATAACTTAAAAGTATTATTTCAAATATATATATATATATAAAGTAACATTCAGCTTACATAATTTTAATCAATTTGATTTTAACCAGTAATAACAACTGGTTTTCATACTGCAAAGCTTGTTCAAAAAAATGCTGACAGTAGAAACAGCACAACAAAAATCTTTTCACGTAGTTATATCCAAGCTAAGAGATACCAGCAAAAGTTTTCTCATCCAGGAGTCATAGACTCTTGCTAGTCAAATAAAAAAAAGAAAATTAAAAAAACTAAAAATGGAGAGAGATAATGAAGAGCAACACAGGTTTGGCATTTCAAGCCATCTGCTTCCCACCTGCCTTCTCATACAAAATTTATTCTCAGGATTATTTTTTTTTTCTTAGAGGGGAAAAAAGAAGTCATATGAAATCTGTTCTTTTCCTTACTGCTTTCTCATCTTTTCAGAGAAAAGTAAGCTTAAATCCTACAGCACTGTTACCAAGTGTTAAATCTTCCCTGTCCTCCCGAAGACTTAGGGAAGGGAAAATGGGATGCATATTGCCCTGTCAGTTAAAGATTTGAAATTTTTCTCATGTTTCAAGAGGTGAAATCAACATCAGGTTTTGAAAACCAGAGACCATATCCAGAAATCAAAAGACAATAGAGGGAACAGTGTGATTCTGCAGAGCAGTGATTACATATTCTGTTAGGAAAGGGAAATAACAACTCTGTTATTATTTTGGGACCTATTTTTGAAAATAGTGAGGAACTCATCAGCTAGAGTTCTGTTTTCTCCTGTCTTCATCTGAACCCTGTCAGGTGGCAGATGTGAGAATGAACCTCCTCAGGCTGAAGAAAGATATTTAAAGATTTTATCTCCTGCCTTAGAGTTTAGGGTTTTTCTCCTCTTTGAGAAAGGTGGTGTTTGCTCACTCCTTCTGATGATTTAACTTACTGCATTCAGGTTGGGATCTGAAACACATGAAGCTATTTGTGAGAGACTAAATCCCTCTCTAGACCGAGACACTATTGTCTGAAATCTGTTGAACATCTGAATTTCAGACATGCATGAATCTTATGATATAAGCTTGCATTCCACATTTTCTATGGAGTGGTTTTGCATGGCTCCCAGTACATGGTGTAGTGCACCATTTAGGTCACCATTCCATGTCAGAGAATCATAGAATGGTTTGAGGTTTGAAGTGACCTCCAAAGGTTATGTAGTCCAATCCCCCTGCAGGCAACAGGGACAGCTTCCACTAGATCAGGTTGCTCAGGGCCTTGTCAAGCTTGACATTGAATCTCTCCAGGGATGAGGCCTCAACTACCTCCCTGGGCAACCTGTCCCAGTGTTTCACCACCCTCATGGTGCAGAACTTGTTCCTCACATCCAACTAAATCTGCTCTTCTCTAATTTCAAACCATCGCCCCATATCCTATGGCTGCAGGCCTTTGTAAACAGTCCCTCTGCAGCCTTCTTGTAGCCCCCCTTCAGCTACTGGAAAGCTGTTGTTAGGTCTCCCTGGAGCCTTCTCTTCTCCAGGCAGAACAACCCCAGCTCCCTCAGCCTGTCCCTGTAGGATATATATGCACTGAGGGACATATATATATACTGGAGAAGTACTTCACATTGGCTAAGAGCCTAGAAACCTACATCTTCTAGAGGTCGAGGTCAATTCATCACAAAATGGCTTGGGAATAGTTTAAAGCTTGAGGCAATTCAGTACTTTAAAATTATGAAAATATTTCATATGAATGACAATATGATTTTGTGTTCTACCAGCGCTGGAGAAAACATTCAAATACAAGCCTGTTAAGGAAACAGACATTAATTAACTGAACGAAAGACTACAATTCTATGACTGCAAAGATATTTACAGTAGCTTTATCATTTCGACTGTATTTAATATCCACAATTTGGCCATAAAAGACTGAATGGAAATGTAAAATGAGGGAAGGTTAATGTCTAAATATGATGTGTGTTTGAAAGGAGAAACAGAATGTCTGGATGTCTCTGATATTTCTTTTTAAGTGCTGTTTGAAATCATTTCACTTTAGGGAAAATAAATACATTCTGATGACAGCAAAACTGCAGATGAATCTTTCTTACAAGGAAAATATCATCTGAAAAAGCATTAACTAATTCAACCTTAGAATAACATCTCTGAAAAACTTAATGTCCCTGTGGGCAGTTTTCCCTTGATTACATAATGGACTTCGAGTATATATCTACACACACACACACACACACACAAATGTAACAGTCAACAACATCTGCCAGAAGAAATGGAAAGTGATTTAGTCAGTCCAAGCTCACAGATAAGGCCACTTCTCTATGAGCAACTTCAATTTCAACATAAGATGCTGGACGAGACCTAAGTCTGATCTTGAGTATCTCCAGGGACAGGGACCTCAACCACATCCCTGGGGAACTTCTTCCAGTATTTCATCAGTCTCTGTGCCCAACCTGAATCTCCCCTGCTTCAGTTTCAAACCATTACCCTTTGTCCTATCACTACAAACCCTTCAAAACAGTCCTTCCCCAGATTTCCTGCAGGTCCCTTTCAGGTATTGAAATGTAGTCTCCTGCTAACCTTCTGTTCTCCAGGCTGAGCAGCCACTGATGCTTTCACCACAGAGTACGAAAGCTATAAATATTGCTCACAAAATCTAAAGATAAATCCACTGAATCCAAGCTTGTGGAGAGCAAACACCTTCAAAAACTTTCTGATTTTTCCAACTTCTCAACTTTAAACAACAGACCTTCATTTTATCTGTCTAATTATATGAAACACACTGTAATTATCATCCTTTCACAAACAGGATTGGCCTAGCAGCCAATCTTTTGAATACTGCTTGAGGAATACAGCAACACTTGTGGGAAACAAATGTCAATGAATCATATGAGCAAGACTTGATTATTCATTCAATGCAGCTAAAGAATGTAGAGATCATGATGTAGTGACATCTGAGTAAAGAGACAGCAGATCTATAGAAACTGGTAACACTGTAAGTACATTTCCATTTACTTTTTGTAAGTAAGCCCAAGTAATAGCTCAAATTTTAGTTTTATTGAGTGCCTTCTGCATGGTTAAAATTTTGTTTTATTTGACATTTGACAGAAGCAACTTTTTTCCCCTCAAGCTACAGTGCTTCCAGGATGCTCTCTGGAATTACATAAGAATACTATTTTTCCTGAAGCCTGCTTTGTTACAGTGATAGAAATGCAAAGCCATTTCCAGCCTGATTGACATTTGCCACTGGTAGCACCTTCTTACTTTACCCTCTAAGACATCAATTTAATTTGATTTTATAATTATGCTCTTAATGATGAATCGGACAATTACCTCCTGAACAATTTGCATCTATATAGTCCTGATTCACATTCCAGAAAAGCAAGGTTAAGCAATAACCCTCAAATAATGAAAAGAAACAGCTGAGGATGACAGCCCATTTGAAAGCACAAACCTAAGGCTAACATATTAGTTTTTTTCCTCAGAGGAATTTTTATAGCTTGGAAAATTGCTGTGTCTATTTGCTTGTAATTCCAAGCCTCAGACACAAGGCATGTCAAAAGTGAAAGAATTTCCAGTGTGGGGACAATAAGTACATGTCAGCCTATGCCTTCCACACACCCCCTACCCACCCAATATATTTCTGAAAGGAGATCATAAACTCTCCGAAGTTTTGGCTGATTTGAAAATTTAAGCTGTCAAAGTTCAAATTCCTACTTAATTTTGCAAACCTTACTATTGTGTAACCTCAGAGGCTTTGATCTTTGTTAGCTGCTTTACACTGTGATGTTGAGCTTCTAGTTCTTTTTATATAACTAAAGTGGTGTAGAAAGATACATGATGGAAAACCGTATTTTTCCTAATTGACCACATACAAAAGCATAGGACAGCTCCATTTTACCACAATGCAACTTTTTGCCCATTTTTTCCTTTGCTGTGTGGGTGTTCATGCTCTGGACTCCACCTTTTTTTTTTAAAGGCTTCTTCACACTACTTAAGAAAACCACAATAAGGGCTGCTTTTTTCAGATAAATTTATGTCCTGGCCATAACAGTTGTTATATATCCCGTAGCGTATTTTCAGCTGGATGCTCTCTACTTCATGTACTCAAATAGAATGTTCCTAATTGTATTGTGCTCCTTGCTATTATCCCTCCGCATAATTTTCTAATAGCAAGGGGAATATTTTGCCACATAAGTGGTTGTGTATTACTGCTATGTTGTTGTGCACAATTAAACAGCTGTTGCATAAGTAATGCTGCAAAGGTGACTGCGTTTTATTATGCTCAGTGAATACATTTTCTTGTACATATCTATGATAAGGATAGCCATGAGACAAATTGTGCTTACCATGTGTGTCTCCTAACCTTCACTCTGACCACTAATTTGTCTCCCTTAGAGCTCTGTCTAGATGAGGTAAACTTTCTAACAAGCTTCAAAATATAGTTGTTTGAAGGGCTGTTTCTGAGCCCAGAAACTTACTCTCCAGTCTTATGTCAAGATAGCGAATAGACAGAAATTAACTGATTTTCCAGTCTAGCTTCTGAAACCACACATGAGCCAAAGGACATGTAGATTCAGAGAACGGTTGGATTGGAAGAGACCCTAAAGATTATTTAGTTCTATCTCCTCTCCCATGGTCAGGGACACCTTCCATGCTGCTCAAGGCCTCATCCAACCTGATCCTGAGCACCTCAAGCAAGGGGACATCCATGGCCTGCCCTGGGCAACCTGTTCCAGTGTGTCACCACCTACACTGTGAAGAATTTCTTCCTAATCTCCAGTCTAAATTTCCCCTTCTCAAGCTACAGTGCATTCCCTCTTATCCTATCACTACATGCCTTTGTAGAAAGTCCCTTCTCAGCTTTCTTGTAGGCCCCTTTTAGGTACTAGAAGGCTGCTATATGGTCTCCCAGTAGCTTTCTTTTCTCCAGGCTGTTAATAATACGACACAACCTAAACAAAAAGAAACACACAACCAGACACAGAAAGAGTGACCTAAATTCAATCATATGTGGATTTATTTGGCTGAAATATTTCTTCCTTTAATTTTTTTTGTCTGAAAGAAACATTTTATTTGCTGAGAAAAATCCAAATAAATACACACATACACACACACACACACTTGGGGACTATGTAAGGAAATAAAAAATCCCACATTTTTTGGAGAGGAAACAATCTGTCATTCATCCAAAAGCATACTGTCCTTCTCTTAGTGATAAATTGTATGGGAATAAAAATGCTTTATAAATCTTCAGTGAAGATAATCACCCCAGACTATGCCAAAGAGAGAATTAACATCAAGAATTCTCCAGTGAGCATCTCAACTTCCAACTCTACAAGAGATGGATTAGTATGCACAATTAAAATGAAAATAAATACCTGATAAATGGATTTGTTCTTTCTAGGGTTATCCCTGTCATAGATGCAATAGAAAAGTATATTCACTGAACATAACAAATGCTCTCATGTGACCTTCACGGGCAGAGATTACTGTTTGGAAAATCCTTCATATATAAAACATATGAAGGATTTCTTAGGGATAGAAATATGGGTAAGTCCTGCTTCAGGCAAAGGCAAATCCATCTATGGGTTTGCTTTTGCCCAGAGACCTGGGTGTACCTGGTGGGTGATGCAGGAGGATGGAGAAGTCCATTGTGTATTGCAAGGTTATCCCACCGGGCACACACTTAGAAAGCTCTTTATGTCAGTACATTGTTTTAGAATCATAGAATCATAGAATCATAGAATCAGTCAGGGTTGGAAGGGACCACAAGGATCATCTAGTTCCAACCCCCTGCCATGGGCAGGGACACCCTACACTAGATCACGCTGGCCAGAGCCTCGTCCAGCCTGGTCTTAAACACCTCCAGGGACGGGGCCTCAACCACCTCCCTGGACAACCCATTCCAGGGCTTCACCACTCTCATGGTAAAGAACCTCTTCCTCACTTCCAGCCTGAATCTCCCCATTTCCAGCTTCATTCCATTCCCCCTAGTCCTATCACTACCTGAGATCCTGAGAAGTCCCTCCCCAGCCTTCCTGTAGGCCCCCTTCAGATACTGGAAAGCCACAATGAGGTCACCTTGGAGCCTTCTCTTCTCCAGACTGAACAGCCCCAACTCCTTCAGTCTGTCCTCATAGGAGAGGTGCTCCAGCCCTCTGATCATCCTCGTGGCCCTTCTCTGGACACGCTCCAGCACGTCCACATCTCTCCTGTAATATGGGCTCCAGAACTGGACGCAGTACTCCAGGTGGGGTCTCACCAGAGCTGAGTAGAGGGGGAGAAGCACCTCCCTTGACCTGCTGGTCACACTTCTCCTGATGCAGCCCAGGATCTGATTGGCTTTCCGGGCTGCAAGCGCACATTGAGAGCTCATGTTGAGCTTCTCGTCCACCAGCACCCCCAAGTCTCTCTCCTCAGGGCTACTCTCCAGCCAGTCACTGCCCAGCCTGTATTTGTGCCTGGGATTGCCTCGACCCAGATGCAGGACCCTGCACTTGGTCTTGTTGAAGCTCATGAGGTTGGCTTGTGCCCACCTCTCCAGCCTGTCCAGGTCCCTCTGGATGGCATCCCTTCCCTCCAGGGTGTCCACTGCACCACACAGCTTGGTGTCATCAGCAAACTTGCTGAGGGTGCACTCGATGCCACTGTCCATGTCACCCACAAAGATGTTGAACAAGACAGGTCCCAGGACTGATCCCTGAGGGACTCCGCTCGTCACTGGCCTCCACTGGGACATGGACCCGTTGACAGCCACTCTTTGGGTGCGGCCATCAAGCCAATTCTTTATCCATCTAGTGGTCCATCCATCAAACCCATGTGTCGCCAGCTTGGAGACCAGGAGGTGGTGCGGGACAGTGTCGAAGGCTTTGCTCAAGTCCAGGTAAACGACATCAGTTGCTCGCCCCTCATCTATTAATGCTGTCACCTGCTCATAGAAGGCCACCAGGTTTGTCAGGCAGGATTTGCCCTTGGCAAAGCCATGCTGACTATTCCCAATCACCTCTTCACTATTCTTCTGAGTCATTAGTGCCTCCAGGAGGATCTGCTCCATGATCTTTCTGGGCACAGAGGTGAGACTGACTGGCCTTTTACTTAGCTGTTTAGCTGTCATTTACCAGAAGACACAACTACATTTAAATTTTGTTTTTCTTAGAAGAAAACTCTCACTTCTCCTAGAGTTAGCAATTCAAAACCATAGAATGATAGAATTGTTTGATTGGAAAAGACCCTTTACGATCATCCATTACAACAATTTAAATAATGTAGTATCAAAAAAGGTTTTTACCTACCTTTATAAATCAAACATTGAATTTCCAGCTCAAATTTACAGTAAGTCATTGGCAACAACACTTAACAGAAACTCAGAAAAACTGTGATATACTAATTTGGCTGGCAAAGCCATCAGAAGTGTCTCAGATGAAGAACTATAATTCTCCAGTCAACCTGGGCAGTTTCAAAAAAAATTGAAGCTTACAAATAAAAGAACTAAAAGAAAAAAACTTATCTCCTCTCCTAGACAGCATTTTTTTTTTCCTCATCCACTAAATATTTCCCAAGTAATTTGTTTGCCTTCTTTGTGAAATGTGTCATAAGTGGAATGCTTGACGGTGTAGTTCATGAGTTTCTCTTTGTTGTTCAGAGAAGGGCAACGAAGCTAGTGAAGACTCTGGAGAACAGGTCTTTTGAGGAGTGATTATGGAAACTGGGATTGTTTAATCTCCAGAAAAGGAGGCTGAGGGAAGAGAATTCATTTTTATAAAGATGTAAAGGCTGAGTGCCAAGAGGATGGAGCCAGGCTCTGCTCAGTGATGCCCAATAACAGGACACATTACAGTACAGTATTACAGTATTACCAAGGTTGGAAGAGACCTCAAAGATCATCGAGTCCAACCTGTAACCACAAACCTCACGACTAGACCATGGCACCAAGTGCCACATCCAGTCCCCTCTTGAACGCCTCCAGGGATGGCGACTCAACCACCTCCCTGGGCAGCCCATTCCAATGACGAATCACTCTCTCAGTGAAGAACTTTCTCCTCACCTCGAGCCTAAACTTCCCCTGTTGCAGCTTGAGACTGTGCCCCCTTGTTCTGGTGCAGGTTGCTAGGGAGAAGAGGCCAACCCCTTCCTGGCTACAACCACCTTTCAGGTAGTTGTAGAGGGCAATGAGGTCGCCCCTGAGCCTCCTCTTCTCCAGGCTAAACAACCCCAGCTCCCTCAGCCTCTCCTCATAGGGCTTGTGCTCAAGGCCTCTCACCAGCCTTGTTGCCCTTCTCTGGACACGTTCAAGTGTCTCGATGTCCTTCTTAAACTGAGGGGCCCAGAACTGGACACAGTACTCAAGGTGTGGCCTAACCAAAGCAGAGTACAGGGGCACAATGACCTCCCTGCTCCTGCTGGCCATACTATTCCTAATGCAGGCCAGGATGCGGTTGGCCCTCTTGGCTGTCTGGGCACATTGCAGGCTCATGTTCAGCCTCCCATCAACCAGCACCCCCAGGACAAGGGGCAATGGTGGAAGTTGAGGCATAGGAAGTTCCATGGAAACATGAAGGAAATTTTTTTTCACTGTGAGGGTGACAGAACACTGGAACAGGCTGTCCAGGGTGGTTATGGAGTCTCCCCTCTCTGGAGATATTGGAAACCTGCCTGGGTGCATTCCTGTGTGATCTGGTATAGGTGATCCTGCTCTGTTAGGGAGGTTGGACTGGATGATCTTTCAAGGTCCCTTCTACCCCTAACATTCTGTGATTATGTGAAAGTAAAATAAGATAAAATCAAACCAATACACATTACAGGACTGCAATGGTATCAGAAATCTGGATGTAAAATGTAGGTTCTAACAAAATGCAGCAAATTTTGCAAGTAAAGCTCAGGTATGCCATGTTGTACTTTATGATATCACACCAACCAGCCCAAAATAATCCATACAAATTCTCATCCAGCAATAAACACCATTCAGCTCAAGAAGCTTAAGGCAAATGATATTCCAGTTAAAAGAGGTATCTCACTTAGCCTTATGACTGCTAATAAGACATGAGAGAAGCATAGTGTTAAGAAATGCAAAATTACTGTTATGCAGAATTTATCTGTAATTTATGTAGTAGCTACTCATAGGCTGATAAGAAGCAGAGGCACTTTACAGGGTAAATCAACCACAGGAACTGGCAACTTAGAGATTAGGATCATCTTTCATAAAGCTGTATAGATGTCTCTATAAATAACTGCCTGAAAGAGTCCAGCACAGAGCCAAAAAGAGCATTACGGGAGTGGAACATAACCCTGCTGAGGAAAGGCTGAAGGACCTGGGCCTTTTTAGCTTGGAGGAGAGTGAGGAGTGACTTCATTCATGTTGATAAAGGTGTGAAAGGCAGCGTCAGGAGGATGGAGCCAGACTCTGCTCAGTGATGTCCAATGGTAGAACAAGGGGCAATGGGTGCAAGCTGGAGCAGAGGTTTTATGTGAAGAGAAGGAAAAACCTCTTCATTGTGAGGGTGATAAAGCACTGGAACAGGCTGCCCAGAGAGGTTGTGGAGTCTGCTCTGCAGACTTTCAAAACCCACCTCGATGTGTTCTTGTGTAACCTACTCTAGGTGATCCTGCTCTGGCAGCAGGGTTGGGGATGGACTGGAGGTTCTTTCAAGACCCCTTCCAACCCCTAACACTCTGCGATTCTGTGTGCTAATTTCAAATAGAAGAAAACCTAAAGGAGTCTGTGAAACACTTACTGCATAAAAATTTAAACAGTCTGCACCCTGATACACATAAAAGGATTTTCTCCCTAAAGGTATGAGCCCTTTCATCTTTATAAACACAAAATTAAAGAATAAAACCAAAATGCACTTTAATTATGTTTGGCCTTCTTAATTGCATGTCTAGTTTTGCTCAGATGAGGAATTTCTTTGAGTTTAAAGGTACTATAATTAGATGTGTATAAATCCACTTTTTACTCCCAGATGTATATATAATTATCTTTTATAGGTAATTTAGTTGTAGGCAAATATGGAATCACTAAATCTAAAGGATTTACATCCTCGTTAAAATCAAACCAGGTTGTTCATTATGTACACAATGAAGAATTTATAGTCAACAAATAAATGGATAATGAAAATGAGAATTCAGAGCTCTGAAGATGCCAGAATTGGTAAATACATACATCATACAATCATGATGCCACACATAATATAAATGAGAGATTCATAGAATGGTTTGTGTTGGAAAGTACCCTGAAGATCATTTAGTTCCAGCCCCCCTGCCATGAACAGGGACCCCTTCCACTAGACCAGGCTGCTCAAGACCTCACCCAGCTTGGCCTTGAATACCTCCAGGAGGGGACATCCATGACACCCCCTGAGCAACCTGTTCCAGCATCTCACCACCATTTCTGCAAAGAATTTATTTCAAACCAGCATTGTCTGGACACATAATGCTTATGTGTTGACTAAACACCTGCAAATTGCTGCCTGCTCAGGAGTATTCCATGGTAGTATGAAATAAATCAACACAAGCAGCAGAGTGAAAACTGCCTCCCATGTCTGATCTAGTCCCTGGAACACAGGCAAGAAGTTATACTAAAGTTTCTATAATATAAAATTGTTGCTGCAATATAGCACTAAAAAAAAAGTGTTGTACTGTTAGTAGAATTGTCCTCATCACATCAGTTAAAACTTTTCTTCTGCTCTGCATGCTGCAAAATTTAGCAGACATCAAATCAATAAACCAACCAATAAACCAATAAACCAGGTTGGAAGAGACCTTCAAGATCATTGCATCCAACCCATCAAACAACTAGATCATGTCACCCAGCACCCCATCAAGTCTCCTCCTGAACACCTCCAATGACGGTGACTCCACCACCTCCCCAGGCAGCCCATTCCAATGGGCAATCACTCTCTCTGTATAGAACTTCCTCCTAATGTCCAGTCCAAACCTGCCCTGGCGCAGCTTGAGACTGTGTCCCCTTGTTCTGGTGCTGGCTGCCTGGGAGAAGAGACCAACCTCTGCCTGGCTACAACCTCCCTTCAGGTAGTTGTAGAGAGCAATAAGGTCACCCCTCAGTCTCCTCTTCTCCAGGCTAAGCAACCCCAGCTCCCTCAGCCTTTCCTCATAGGGCTTGTGTTCCAAACCCCTCACCAACTTTGTTGCCCTTCTCTGGACACGTTCCAGCAAGTCAACATCCGTCCTAAACTGAGGGGCCCAGAACTGGACACAGTACTCAAGGTGTGGCCTAACCAGTGCAGTGTACAGGGGCAGAATAACCTCCCTGCTCCTGCTGGCCACACTGTTCCTGATGCAGGTCAAGATGCCATTGGCCTTCTTGGCTGCCTGGGCACACTGCAGGCTCATGTTCAGCCTACCATTGACCAGTACCCCCGGTCCCTGCACACATAGCAAGGGTTGAAGGATGTGTGTGTAGGCAAAACTGAATACTTTTTGTTCCACTTTCCAGCACATTTCTCATCCTGCCAGTTTATATTTCTGAAGTCAGTAGAATGCCTTAGCCTTGTTTATTCCAAAACTTCAGGAAGGAGTTAATTTCAGAAATATTGATGCATACAATTCATGACCTCTGAAGACAGTAAAATTGTTTGATTATTTAGAATGTTTATAATCCTGTCTAGAAAGAAGGAAGTAGAGACCCGAGAGCCTTTTTTTTCTGTATCTATTGTGTGCAGTATAGCTATTGACAAGTAGAGAAGGTTGCTAATTGATTTTATGAATCAAGGTAATAATCTTTGCTCTGCAGATAGGGCCTCACTCCTAAAGGATAACAAACAAACAAGTCCTTGATGTGCTATATTTAGGGAGAAAAAAACCAAACAAACCATGAAACAACTACAAAAAAACAGCCACTAAGCAGTTTCCAAGATACTTCTTTTTCCTGATAAAGAATGTAGTAACTCCAACCTCATTTGTGTGTTTAGAGTAATTATTAAGCTTCTGTTGCTCAGCAGGGAGTTATGTCAAGATTGTTTCATGAACATCCTTCTTATGAAACACTCAATAACAATTTATTTGTGCTTTTCTCTCATGATTATTCCCATTCTCCTTCTAAACCAAGCAACACCTACCCTGCCTTGAAGAATATGTCTTTTTTCAAGACAGCACAGATTTGAAAAAGTTTGCCATTTCTACAGGATCACAGGATGTTAGGAGTTGGAAGGGACCTCTGGAGGTCTTCCAGTCCAACCCCCCCACCAGAGCAGGACCATAGAATCTAGTACAGCTCACAGAAATACATCCAGACAGGGCATGAAAGTCTCCAGAGAAGGAGACTCCACAACCTTTCTGGGGATCTTGTTCCAGGGCTCTGTCACCCTTACAGTAAAGAAGTTCTTCATCATGTTGAGGTGGAACTTCCTGTACTGTAGTTTACATCTATTGCCCCTTAAGTCCTTTCACAGGACACAAGTGAGAAGAGGCTGTCCCTTCCTTTCTGACACCCGGCCCTCAAATATTTATAGACATAGATAAGATCCCCTCTCAGTCTTCTCCTCTCCAGATTAAAAAGCCCCAGGGCTCTCAGCCTCTCCTCATAAAGCAGTGTTCCAGCCCCTTCATCATCCATGTAGCCCTCTGTTGGACTTTCTCAAGCAGATCCCTGTCCCTCCTGAACTGGGGAGTGCAGAACTGGATGCAATCTTCTTGGTGGGGCCTCACCAGGGCAGAGCAGAGGGGAAAGAGAACCTCCTTCGATCTCCTGGACACACTCTGCTTAATGCACCCTATGATACCATTTGCCTTCTTGCCCACTAGGGCACATTGCTGTCCCATGGATGACTTGTTGACCACCAGGACTCCCAGGTCTTTCTCCACAGAGCTGCTCTCTAGCAGATCATCTCCTAACCTGTACTGGTGCAGTTTATTATTCCTTCCCTCTAAAAACCACTGAAAGTAGGCATGCTAAGGTAAATAAAAGCACACCCATCTCAGAATCTAAAGGACCAACAGCAACATTTCATCATAGCAACCATCTAGACACCTTTGCTGCACTATCCTCTAATCTGAAGGAGTATTCACCACACTAACCCCAGGCCAGCTCTGTCACAAGAAGCAGTAGCCTTTCACTATCTAATGCTGAAAACTGTGAACAGCAACAAAAAATTGTACACCTAAAAAGCCTGCCATAGTATCAGCTTGTGTGGATTCAGAAAATGGGCTTGTTCTGAAAATTCTATTCTATTTTCTTTTGTCCACTATCACTAAAACTCATATTTCAAGTATAGTGGGTTAAAACACAAAACTGCTGAATCATAGAATGTTAGGGGTTGGAGGAGACCTTCAGAGATGACCTCCAGAGATCACCTTGTCCAACCTCCCTACTAAAGTACTTCAATGCCATTTGTATACTTGTTATACTGTCACAGGATCACAGGATGTTAGTGGTTGGAAGTGACCTACAAAAATCTAGTCCAACCCCTCTGCCAGAGCAGGACCATAGAATCTAGCACAGGTCACACGAATGCATCCAGATGGGTCTTGAAAGTCTCCAGAGAAGGAGACTCCACAACCTCTCTGGGGAGCCTGTTCCAGTGCTGTGTCACCCCCATAATGAAGAAGGTCCTCCTCATGTTGAGTTCACTGAATCTCTGTGTTAGGACAGTCTCACCCTGCCATCTTCACTGAGCTTCAAAGTAGGTCTTTGGTCAGGGAAAGTAATATAAACACCTAGCCTTAATGATCAGTGTCCTGACCAAATATGCAAACTGCTTCAAAGGGCTTTAAATGGCTGATTCTCATTATCTAAATGGTAAGGCATCAACACACATCAATCATGTGGAGAGTACACTTAGAACTTTGATGACTTTCTCAGCACAAGAAAGACATAAAGCTGTTGAAGTGAGTCCGAACAAAGGCCAGAAAAATTATCAGGGGCCTGGAACACCTCAGCCATAAGGAAAGGCTGAGAGAGTTGGGGGTGTTCAGCCTGGACAACACAAGGCTTGAGGGACACTTTAATGCAGGCTTTCAGTACTTGAAGCAGGCCTATAAGAAAGATGGGGGCAAATATTTTGCAGGACATATTGCAACAGGATGAGAGGTGGTGGTTTAAAACTAAAAGAAACTAGGGAGATTTAGACTGGCATAAGGAAGATTTTTTACAATGAGGGTGGTGAAACACTGGCACAGGTTGCCCAGAGAGGTGGTGGATGCCTCATCTGTAGGAACACTCAAGTCAGGTTAAATGGGGCTCTGAGCAACCTGATCTAATTAAAGATGTCCTCGCTTAGTGCAAGGGGGTTTAGTCTAGATAACTTTTAAAAGACCCTTCCAACTCAAAACACTATTTGATTCTATGACTTTCCCTGAAAGGAATAGATCATGGACTTTTTAAAGGCTAAATCAATAACTTCACTGTTCCTAAGAGAAATGCTGAATGATATTTCATAAATTAACATACCTGGTTCTATGCTTTGATCTACATACTCTCAAAAGCTCCTGGAAATAAGTGAAGACTTGGTAATGGCTATAATTCTTACTAGATAATTTTCTCTTATCTACATTTTCCTCTGAAGACCACACCTGCATCTGTGTGAGCTTCTGTGTAAGGAGGAGAGGTTGTTGTGATTATTGCTCTCTAGATTCCCTATACTTAAGCCTTAGCTTAAAAATTCATCTTTGTTCCTCAGTTTGGTCCCACATATTCAAAACTGTCTCTTCTCTGTCCTTCACTAAATCATTCAGCTGCTCTTCATAACTACATTAATAACATGAATACTCTGCAAGGAGAGCAAAAGCATGTTTTGCTGGCCCTTGTCTGAGGATATTATACACCTACATTATTCACAGGCAGAAATGGAAATGAGGTGCTGTTCACTTTCTTGACATATACTGGAGAAGTGGCTTTTATTGCACCATCTCCTGGGGGTGCTGTAATAAAAAGCCTACTTTAGGGCTAACCTATTCAAATTGGCCCTCAGAGACTCTAGATATATTCTTGGCATTTGTATCTATAGCTTTTCTCTCTTTACTTTCTAAATAAAATGTAATGTAAAAAATGTTTCATTTAGCTGAAGATAAATGTAATGCTACGAAACTATTGACTTGAGAGTTTAAATCTAAAGCCTTTCATCAGAGAGGTACAAGATTTTTAGTAAAATCCTACCTGCAGGTGAAGCAAATGATGTATGGAGCAGAGTGTTCTGATCTCTTTTTATTTTATGGGGAAAATAATTTTCTACCATCAATTTCCACCCTTTTATCTTTGTCTCCCTAATATGTGCATCCTGACTAGGACTTTTCTTGCATCTTTTTGCCTAGATTCTCCATCTTCCCTCTGGCACTTGGCTTCAGCATTATAAAAATTTATGGAGTATAGAAAATTATTTCAGGCTACACCCTTTCCTCAGTTTGCCACAATGATGTGTGTGAATCTACATTCACATGATTTATACTAAAAGGTTTCCAAAAATGTCAGATTATGTTTCCTACTCAGAAACATTGTCTCCCATTAATTTTTAAGAGAGGTTTGTGCTGAAGGTATTACTAAAATGTAACATTTGGTGTACTAGTTAACTTTACAGCGTTCAAAAGAAAATGTCCAGAGAAGGGCCACAAGGATGTTCAGAGAGCCTGAGCACTTCTCCTATGAGGACAGGCTGAGAGAGTTGGGGCTGATCAGTCTGGAGAAGAGAAGGCTCTGAGGAGACCTTATTGTGGCCTTCCAGTAGCTGAAGAGGGCTACAAGAAACCCGGGGAGGGACTTTTAGGATGTCAGGTAGTATCACAGTATCGCTAAGTTTGGAAGAGACCTTGAAGATCATTGAGTCCAACCTGTCACCACAGACCCCATGACTAGACCATGGCACCAAGTGCCACATCCAGTCCCCTCTTGCACGCCTCCAGGGACAGCGACTCCACCACCTCCCCGGGCAGCCCATTCCAATGGCAAATCACTCTCTCGGTGAAGAACTTTCTCCTCACCTCCAGCCTAAACTTCCCCTATTGCATCTTGAGACTGTGTCCCCTTGTTCTGGTGCTGGTTGCTAGGGAGAAGAGGCCAACCCCTTCCTGGCTACAACCACCTTTCAGGTAGTTGTAGAGGGCAATGAGGTTGCCCCTGAGAGTGATAGGACTGGGGGAATGGAACAAAACTAGAAGTGGGTAGATTCAGACTGGACATTAGGAAGAAGTTCTTCCCCATGAGGGTGGTGAGACACTGGAACAAGTTGCCCAGGGAGGTGGTGGGAGCCCCACACCTGGATGTTTTTATGGCCAGGCTAGATGTGACTCTGGGCAGCCTGACCTAGTGGAAGGCATCCCTTCCCATGGCAGGGAGGTTGGAATGTGGAAGACATCCCTTCCCATGGCAGGGACTAGATTATCCTTGAGGTCCCTTTCAACCCTGACAGTTGTGTGATTCTATGATGCTTAATCTCATCCTGGATTTCCATGCACAGGAGTTCTCAAATTCAAACATTCATGTCTTTTCATACTCTCCTTAATACAAATGCATTAATCACAACTTCTTTGTGTTTAGAAAATAAAAAGTTTCATACCATTCCCCCCCCCCCCCCCCCCTTGTTTCCTGGTAGGGCAATTTGGCTGCTAGGCAATATTTTAAACCAGCTTGATTAGCAAAGCAATAGATTTTTACACAACATTCCAAATTAATTATATGGTCACAAAGAGTAAGTCACACCAAACCAAAGGTCTAAGAGGCCTGCTGATGAGATCCTTGAAGTCCTTTCTAACCCTGATAATTCTGTGATTCTGTGAATTCATTATGGGGACAAAGCTAAGGAGATAAAACAGAAAGAGAAGCTAGCAGGCATAGATTTTTTAAGCTCAAGTATCAGTAACATTCAGTATTAATCATGGGGGAGAAACCTAAATGTGTGTGCAAATAATTACTAAAAAAATATGCTAGAATTCCATAGATATTATAGCTCTTTTCAACCTTGCTCAGCCCTGAGCTGAAGTTTGCTATATTACACGTATTTTTACATATTTGAGAGCTAAAATGTTTTGCTTACATTTAGGGTTGTAAAAAAATTAAAGAAATCACAGGAAATTGTATCTTCTATTATCCAAGGGGAGCAAATCATCAGGAGTAGGATACCTGCATGAATCAGGGAATGAGGTACATAACTAAGAAAGCTGTTTAGTTCCACTGTGTTCAGCTCTCGTTGGATCGCAGCTGATTTTCAGTGAATCAAAAGCAGTGGTGTACACTAATGCTTCACTCTCATTCTTGGCCTTCTTATTGCCTGCTACTACAAAAGCTGTTTTATAGCCGATTAAGGGAGGCTTTTCCTCTTCACATACACTGAAGCTTAAAAGCTTCACTTTTGAAATTGCAGCTGTCTCCTTGATCTCAAACACTTTGGCAGGTGCTTTCATACTTTTTATTGTCAGCCTGATGATTGCCTTTCCCTTCAAAGTTTTGAAACTCTTCCAGAGAAAGAAGGCAGTCCACTTTTGATATGTGCCTTGGAAGACAGAAACAGGAGCAAAAATCATTAATAATATTGTCACCAGGGACCTCAAAGGGAGGCATTATTCCAATTTCATAAGGATCAACGACATCAAGAGAGTGTTACATTTGTTTTGAAAGACAGATGATGATCAGACATCAAAAGGTTATCTGAACCCTTCAACTCTTCAAAAGATACTTTGCAAAATGCACAATTCTACAGCATGACAGCTGATCCAAAAGTTAGAACTCTCAGATATAAGAAAAACTTTTTATCCTCCTTAATAATTATAAAATGTGTAGTTTATAATGCTGTACATGTATGATCATACATTATTGTTTAATAGAAGTAAACCTGTAAATTTATGTTAAATGAAGTTAGAAGTCCCTGACTGAGGTCCTGTGTGGTAAATAAAAAGAAGTAATACCAGAAATAAGTAGATCACATTACATGAGGCAATTTTTTCCAATGCTCCTAACTGATTCCAGTGCTTGGCCTGTATTTCAAAATCACCTTCAAGCTGGAGCAGTTAGTATTAGGAAGTGAATGTGTGACATCAGTGTCTGAAGGACAGCTAAAGTTTTCAGAGTGGAATAACAGGTACAGGACCATCTTCTTACAGGAGGGTAACAGAAGCCAAAAAATCTACCTTCTTCTGGGAGCTGGGTCTCTTTAGGTTGGAGAAGAGGATACTGAGAGGTGACCTCATTAATGTTTAGAAATATGTGAGGGGTGATTATCAGGAGGACAGACCAAGGCTCTTCTCAAAGATGCCCAGTGACAGGAAAAGGGGCAGTGGGTACAAGCTGGAGCACAGAGGATTCCATGTGAACACGAGTTAAAAACATTTTCACTGTGAGGTTGACAAAGCACTGGAGCGGGCTGCTCAGAGAGGTTGTGGAGTCTCCTTCTCTGCGGACATTCAAAACTAACCCAGACATATTCCGGTGTGACATACTCTAGGTGATCCTGTCTTGGCAGGGGGGTTGAACTAGATGGTCTTTTGAGGTCTCTTCCAACCCCTAATGTTCTGTGATTATGGGTTTCCTTGATTCCTCTGGACATTTAAGAGCCTACAGTTTAAGTCATATCAAGCACTGTCAAAATTAAGAGTCAATAAATTATGCAGCCCAGGAGGCCATGTCACCATCACCCTTGATTACCACCTGCCTAATGCACATCATACAATGTCCTGAATTTGTTCCTTCTGCAATTATGACAGACATGCTTTAACTGGAGAGGCTTTACCTTTTCTAGAATACATCTAAACAAACTGGGTTTAAGAGTCTTTAGTTCATTAAACCCAGACATGGCTCCATGACACTGCATCATTATATTTTCCAAATTGAGATGTCATACACCACTACCATCTGCAGAAGTCTCTGTATATTAAGCAGTTGGTTTTCATCATCAAGGTTCCTATAATAAAGATAGCAGGTTAGTTTTACATTTATTATGTTGTTAATTATGTTTTGCACTTCTTCATTAACTTTTTTTCTTAATATCCATCCCATTTCTTTGTGTGTCATCACTGACAGCAAAGCAGAGGTTATTCCCCTGCATACTTCAAATTTTTAGCAAAATATGCATATTTATTTTACCTTTCACAGACATCTTCATTTTTCCCCAATTCAGTAGATCTGCCCAAATTATCTAGAGAGCTCCAAGATGTTTTCTTGGGGTTTGATTAGTTGGGGGTTTTTTTTGGTTTTTTTTTTTTTTGTTTGTTTGTTTGTTTTTTTGTTTGTTTTGGTTTCGCCTGCTGTGCTTTAGTTTGGTTTGGTTTTTGTTTGGGTTTTTTGCGGTTGTTTGGGGTATTTTGTTGTTATTTATTGGTTGGTTGGTTGGTTGTTTTTTTGGTTTGGTTTTTGTTTTGAATTATCAGCCTTGGGGGAAGGCTGTGAGAGTTGGGGCTCTTCAGCCTCTGGAAAAGAAGGCTCTGGGTAGACCTTATAGCAGCCTTCCAGCCCCTGAAAGGGGTCTACAAGAGAGCTTGGGATTTTTTGCAAGGCCTTGTAGTGGCAAGATGAGAGGAAATGGATTGAATCTTGAGGAGGGCAGATTTAGACTAGAGATTAGGAAGAAATTCTTTGTAGTGTGGGTGTTAAGACAACAGAACAGTTGTCCAGGGAGGTTGTGGATGCCCCCTCCCTGGAGGTGTTCAAGGCCAGGCTGGATGAGACCTTGAGCATCCTGGGCTAGCAGGAGGTGTCCCTGCCTATGGCAGGGGCTTTGGAACTATGTGATCTTCAAGATCCCTTCCAACATAAACCATTCTATGAATCTATGAATATACACTGTTATTTACAAACATATAAACATATATATAAATGTATTTGTATAAGTGCCTATATAACCATGGAGACTGCTGATTAGGAAGACAGGTTTGGTACTTACAACTGACATCCTACTATCTCAATTCTAAACCAGAAACTATTTTTCTTGTCACTAATTCTCTTCTGAAACTAATTCAATTTCAGGGTGAGCACTCAGTCTCTCAGTACTGGTGATACTTTTTGCTCAATTGCACATCAGCTGACCCAAACTAGTTGTTATGGTTACGGCTGGATGCCTTTGAGAACCAAATTTAATAGGAAGTACAGAATCTCAGGGTGGTCTGGGTAGGAAAGGACCTTCAAAAGTCATCTAGTCAGACTCCCTTTGCAGTAAGCAGGGGCATCCTCAACTAGATCAGTTTGAATTACTGATGTCCTTTTATCCTTGCATTTTATTCTTTGAGCTTGGTGGACTCTATAACACAAGAAGTCTCAAAATACCCTCCTGGTTAGTTTACTATACTAAAGCATAATACTTGGAAATAAAGAAATGTGATGAGGTGGAAATATTTTGCGGAGCATTAAGACTGTCCCAGTCCTTTCAGCTCTCTGAAATTTGGAAAAGAAATACTTCAGCATTCACTGCAATGCTAAAAAATGCACAACAGGAAAGAAAGCAAATGCAGAATCATTTGCTCCATTCACTGTAAAATTCATCACAAATAAAGATGAGATGCTCAGAGATTCTTAAATATCATAAATATTTTCTGCATTTAAATTTGCCTGCAGGCATATATGTCTTTGCATATGTTTGTTCTCAACATTGCTAGAAAGTGTTTTCACAGAATCATAGAATTGTCAGGGTTGGAAGGGACTTCAAAGATCATCTAGTTCCAACCCCTACCATAGGCAGGGACACCTCACACTAGATCAGGTTGCTCACAGCCACATCCAGCCTGGCCTTAAAAAGTTCCCAGGATGGGGCTTCTATCACCTCTGGGCAACCTGTTCCAGTGTCTCACCACCCTCATGGGGAAGAACATCTTCCTAACATCCAATCTGAATCTACCCATTTCTAGTTTTGCCCCATTCCCCCTAATACTAAAAAGTCCCTCACCAGCTTTCCTGTAAACCCCCTTCAGATACTGGAAGGCCACAATAAGGTCTCCTCAGAGCCTTCTCTTCTCCAGACTGAACACCCCCAACTCTCTCAGTCCATCTCCATAGGAGAGGTGTTCCAGCCCTCTGATCATCCTCATGGCCCTTCTCTCCACCAGATCTTTCTTGTAATAGGGGCTCCAGAACTGGACTCAGTACTCCAGGTTTGGTCTCACCAGAGTGGAGTGGAGGGGAAGAATCACTTCCCTCAACCTGCTGGCTATAACATGGTTTTAAACATCATACTGATTATAATACTTGTGGTTCTCAAAGATTCCTTAAATAACTGTAATATATGCACTACACATATTACTTGTATAGTATTTCAGGAATCTTTGAGCTTCTTTTTCCCACATATCAGTTCTCAAGAAAAATCAAATGTTGCCTTTCCTTCAGAATAAACAAAAAATAAATTTAAAATGCAATATTAAATTATATTTTTCTGCTTCCCAGCTTTTCAGTTCTAGAGTTGTTTAAAGTAATGCTGAACAAATACTTACATCTTTGGGAGGGAGATGAGACTTCCTGCCAAGTGAAGGGAATAGGAGTATATTTTAGTGGTTATCTACTCTTGTAGAGGCCTAAGTCATCCTCTATAAGCACCACACAAGCACAGTTTTACAAGTGGGTGAAAACTATAAGGGTAGACATTCATTAAACCTGATTCCGTCAAAGCTAGGAAGTAGAGCATGACATTTTGCTGTGTTTTGTTTTTGCAGTGAAGAAGCCTATCTGGTATCTAATGGATTCCTTGTTATTGGAGCTCTTAAATTCAGAGCATTGTGTCTTCCTCATAAATATCATATTGCTGCAGCAAAAATGCAAAACTTAAAATCACCTAGTAAAGCTACGAGTGCTGTAGGAGGCAAGGGTAGAGGATCTCTTCAGGCTAAGTATCTCTGCTCAAAGGTAAAGACTCATAATCAGCTTGACCAACTCAACAGAAAAGCAATAGGGGAGAAAAACAAAACACAAACCCACAAAAATCTAAATGCCTAAAAATTATATATGCACTTCCTTCCAAATTTCAAATGAATCTTTCAGGTCTATATAATGAAATATTTCTGTTCAAAATGTCTCATGAGGTATTGCTGTATCTGTATTCTTCATGCTCCTTTTCTTCCTTAGTGCTATCTACCATTATTCAAATTCTATGTCTTTTATTGTACAGACATCTCCTGGACCAAAGCAGTGATGCAGTACAAGAGATGTTACCTGGGCCCCCCTCCACCAATTGATAGGCATAACATTTCTACATCTTCACTTTTGTCCCACAGGTTTTCCTCTAAATTGTGTTGAGGTTGTTCATTTTATTTCACCTATTTTTATTATTATTTTATGACAGTGTTTGAATTGTTATTTTTTAGCAGCCCTACCAAAAAAGAGAGTGATATAACTTATTTTACTGCAAGACTTTCACATTAAAAAGAGGTTGAGAAGAACAAGGTGGGTTTCTGTCTCTTCTCCCAAGCAATAAGGGATAAGACAAAAGATAATGGTCTTATGTTGTGCCAACAGTGGACATTAGGAAAAATTTCAGCATTGAAAGGGTTGCCAAGCATTGGAACAGACTGCTCAGGGCAGTGATTGAGTCTGGAGGTATTTAAAATACCTGTAGATGGGGTGAGGAAAATGGTTTAGTGGTGACCTGGCAGTGCTGGGTTAATGCTTGGACTTGATGACAATAAAAATAATTTCCAAACTAAAATATTATGTGATTCTACTCCTTTCTTGGTGACTCACTCTTGCAAACATAGGATGTTTATAGTAAAAATCAGTAGGCAAAACCAGTTTGCTAGGTTTGTTTTCCATGAGGGAAAATAAACTAACAAATCCACAAAAACCTAAACAAACTACTGTAATTACACAGCCTCTGCATTATTTCCAGTAGGAATATGAAAAACACCTGCAGAGCATTCCCCTAGTCTCCTTCCTCCCCTCTTCCCTACAGAGGTTTCCTTTTATCACTCCCAAGGCTGTCAAGCTTCTCAGGAAATGATCAGGCTTGACAGTTCTGGGGTTAAGAATAATATCTTGTCGTCTTCCATCCCAGCAGACATGCACTGAGCAATTTATCACAGTCCAAACAGTAGGGATGTACTATCTCATATTAAATGCAAGAGCCTTATCTAAAAATGTGATCCTGTGTGTGGTTAGTGAATTTGGTTTGAAATACCACAAATTTATTCAGATCTTTGTTTCAGTGTTAATCCTCCATCTGACAGCATCTCGGAGCTCTTTGCTAAACATTGCTGTACAAATGCCACTTTATGCTAATTAAGATGAAAGATTTCAGCTGTTGTAAATAACACAAGGATGAGGGAGGGGAAATATATAAAAAGAAGAAGAAGATAAAACCTTATATTATACTTGCAAATTATATCTGCAGAGTGTCAACTTTGGTCCATGAAAATCAAGGGTTAGTTATTTCCTCTTGCGTTACATCCTTTATTTTAGCCCAATTATAAAGGAGCAGTAACTCTGAAACAGTTACAAGTGTAATGAATACACCAAAACATACCATCCTTTTGTGGGTCTCAAAACAAAACCCAAAACAGTAGAGATGGTGTAAAAAGGTTATTCTAAATTTCACTGGCTTGGGTAGTACCGTAGTAGCATTTTAGTGACTTGGTTGCCTTTACTGGGATAAGTAAAATACGTAATAATCTATTAGCTTTATTGTGTCTATCTCCCAAGGGATTTTTTCCCTCTCTTTGTCTTCATTTCCACTATCTTATCTTTTTATATACATATACATGACAGGGATGTGTATGCACAGGCACAAACACACACTCCTGATCTGTAGAATCTGTCTATATAGAGCTTACACAAAAGATCTGGCACAGATCCCTCCTGCCTATTTGTACCTGAGTACAGCAGCACTTTCTGTTTCTCCTCTGCTTCATCATGTTCCTCTTTTAAGACAAAAATCAGGAGGGAATGATGAGGAAAGTACAAAGCTGACAGCAGAAATGTGCTCAGCTTTGTCACCTGTCCACTTTAACAGAGCAGGACAGAGAAAGAGACAGCTACCTAGCAGAGCAAACCAATTCTTTTTTTATACTGTGTACTAACAGTTAGATCACCTACAGCACAGGTTCTCATTAACTATTTTAGAGGGGGAAAAAAGAAGACAAGGAAAACTGTCTTGAAGCCTAAGCATGAAATTTCATGGTATGAAAAAGAAGGCCATTTTCAGAAAGGGAATTTTCAAGGCCTTGAAAGACCAATCTGTTCTCTAAGCAACATTCAAATAATGCAAAGAAATCCAGGCTGAAAACAAGCATAGAAATCTGAGTCTCTTTATCTTCCTGACAGCCAGAACTACTCAGTAGCACAGCCACATGGGTAAAACATATCCCTGTGCTTAGACTGACAAAAAGACAGGACACATCCACCAGGTGAACAAAAGAAAATTTAATGAAGAACTCCTCTGTATCCCAGCAAGGCATGCAACATTCTTTCATGAAGGTTTTCGTCTGATCTTCCACCCCTCAAATTTTCTTGACAGAAGTATTCTAAATGTCTTTATTTCCAAATTTTCCTTGTAGAATTGTTTCTCATTTTAAATCTGCAGACAAGCAGAAGGATTCTTCTTCTTTTTTTTTCTCACTGGTAGTGCAGTAGAATTTGACCTGTAAGTGTTGTTCAGAATTAGGGCCATGCAGAGTGAGCTGTGTATCAGCATAGGTTACAAAGGAACAATATCTAATTTAAGTGAGTATTTGTTTGAAGAATACAAACTGAGTTCTAAAATTGATGTAAGAAATTCTGGAAGAAATGATCTTATTGTTACCTTGAAAGTAAGTTTTCTCAGGCTAGAATCCCCATAACTTCAGTAGATGGGAATGGTTTAATATTCAATGCTAGAAATATCACACACAGAAAATTTTCCTTCTGTCACTTCCTCAAAGGGAAATTTGATAGCTGAAGTAATATCTGAGAATAATGAGTATACAGAGGTTATTCTAGGTTCTGAACCCATTTTTTGCAGTAATCTACTCAAAACAAGAGACATTAAAATCAATGGGACACAAACTGAGGCAAAGCATCCAGTCCATCAGCAAACAGAAATTATCTGCAAGAAGTTTCTTATGCAACACACAAATTGACCAGTATCCATGGTGAAATCCTAACTTCAGGATCCACAAAAATCCAAACCCCTAGCATTTAGTTGAAGCCACTTATATTGTTCAAAGGCAAGAGAACTTGGGTTCTGCATTTTAACATTCTTTTTAACAAAAAGAAATTTGAAACTAAAAATCCAATACATTAATTAACTTAAAGCCTGGCCACTCTCCAGGCCCTCTGACCCAGCCTGTAGCACTGCCTGGGGTTGCTGTGGCCAATGTGCAGAACCTGGCACTTGGATGTGTTCAATCTCATGCCCTTGGACTCTGCCCATCTGTCCAGCCTGTCGAGGTCCCTCTGCAAAGCTTCTCTACCCTCCAGCAGATCAACTCCTGCCCCCAGCTTGGTGTCATCTGCAAATTTACTAATGATGGACTCAATGCCCTCATCCAGATCATCAATAAAGATGTGGAAGAGCATTGGGCCCATCACTGATCCTTGGGGCACACCACTAGTGACTGGCCGCCAGCTGGATGTCATGGAGTCACCATCACTGGAGATGTTCAGGAGGAGACTTGATGGGGTGCTTGGTGCCATGGTCTAGTTGTTTAGGTGGGTTGGATTGGTTGATAAATTGGACACAATGATCTTGAAGGTCTCTTCCAACCTGGTGTATTGTATTGTATTGTATTAAATAAATTAAGAGGGAAAAAGTGTTTACTATTTTCTGTATCTGGTCATTTAGTTCATTTGTTATTTAATCAGGGAGACCTCTGAGTCAGTTATATATTTGAGTATTGAATATTTTCATGTGTAACCAGGTTAACAATCTTTTAGACCAAAAATAGCTGAGGTGAAGCTAGAGTACATGATTTTCAGACAATAGCTATGAAGCTGGTTTTTTTTTTCTCCACTTAAATCAAAATCACTGATCTGCATGTTCCATATTTTTAGCTTTAGGCATTTTTAAAAGAACCCAAGATGACTATTTATAAAAATAGTGCTGGAATTGATCTGTGGAAATGGCAAGAAATTAAGTTGTGGCATGATTTTGAGAAATTCTGTAAGCTTTTAATTCATTCAATGCATTTCATGGCCAGAGGCCTCTTTATAAGAAATACTGTGTAGAAAAAGAACAGTTCTCTCTAAAACAAGGTCTAGGGGGAATGGCTTTTGGGTAAAAATTTGTATCCTTAGGACCCCCAATAATCACCAAGCAAACCTCTGCTACAAGGACCGGCTGAGGGAGCTGGGGTTGTTCAGCCTGGAAAAGAGGAGGATCCAGGGAGACCCGGAGCTGACAGTACCTGAAAGGGGCCTACAGTAAGGATGGAGACAAACTGTTCTTAAAGGCCTGCAATGATAGTATGAGGCGCAATGGCTTCATACTAGAGAAGGGCAGATTTAGATTGGATGTTAGGAACAGATTCTTTACTATGAGGGTGGTAGAACAGTGGAACAGGTTGCCCAGGCAGGTGGTTGGGGCCCCACCCCTGCAGATATTGTAGGTGAGGCTTGACAGGGCTCTGGGCAACCTGATCTAGTTGAGGATGCCTCCACTTCCTGCAGAGCAGGTTGGACTAGATGACCTCTGGAGATATCTTCCCTTCCCTTCCCTTCCCTTCCCTTCCCTTCCCTTCCCTTCCCTTCCCTTCCCTTCCCTTCCCTTCCCTTCCCTTCCCTTCCCTTCCCTTCCCTTCCCTTCCCTTCCCTTCCTTCCCTTCCCTTCCTTCCCTTCCCTTCCCTTCCCTTCCCTTCCCTTCCCTTCCCTTCCCTTCCCCCTTCCCTTCCTTCCCTTCCCTTCCCTTCCCTTCCCTTCCCTTCCCTTCCCTTCCCTTCCCTTCCCTTCCCTTCCCTTCCCTTCCCTTCCCTTCCCTCCCTTATCATTGCCTAATAGCTTTTTAGCATTTACCAACTATTTTATAGTAGTTGCAACTTGCATACTAGGAAGGTGCTTTGAATTCCTAAAAATAATTGAGCTAATTGCAAAACTGCAGCATGTGTCTTAGGGTAATTTAGAATAACTGTGAACCCATAAATATGACACCTTTACCAAGTCCTTCAACTTTTGTGTTCTACATATTATTTCTGGAGCTAGTAATGTCATGGCTGATTGAACAGATGGATTTGTGGGAGTCAGTTTAAGATTGCAAAGATGCAAGCTGCATACACACAACAGTTAGCATAGCTGAGGTGCGGGTGTCAAGATGAAGGTGACAGCCTCTTTTCAGTGGTGCCCAGTAATAGGACAAGGGAATAAAGGTAGAAGTTGTAACACAGGAAGTTCCACCTCAGCATGAGGAGAAACTTCTTGACTGTGAGGGTGATGCCTCCCTGGAGCTGGCTGCATAGAGAGGTTGTGGAGTTTCCTTGTTGGGAGACTTTCCAAACATGCTTTGATGTGTTCCTGTGTAGCCTGTCCTAGGTGATGCTTCATTGGCAGAGGAATTGGACTCAATGATCTCGAGGTTCCTTCAATTCCTAACCACAGTCTTAATTTCTATGCTATGTATACTATACTGTATCTCTTCAGTATATCTATTCCTTTCCAATCTCCTGACTGTAGTTACTTTTACACCATTTAAACTTGGGTTTTGTTAAGAATGTTTTGGACCTGACCACTGTGTTGAAAGAAAAAAAAAAAAAAAAAAAAAATATGTGTAAGACACTTTGTACTGTTGTTTAATTTAAAAAGATATAATGTTGTCTCCTCTTGTAGGGCTATTATGACTTAATATGTGCATGGTTTAGCTTATTCCATATCCATATATCTCACAAATTATACACATAAATGCCAGTAACAATGGGATTAACAGTGCCACAATAACATTCATCATTTCCTGTGACAAAATCTCTAATTTTCAAATACCTGGTTTCTGTCAAGATAAGTTTAAAGGTCTGAACACTTTTCCCTCATTGCCCTTTGAAAAGTAGTCTCTATAGAGAAAGGAAAAAAGGACACCTTTAAAATCTCAATTCCTAATTTGATTTTCAGTTCTCCTGAAAAAGGTTTCCTTTCATTATTCATTTCTGTAAGCTCCTGAGACTGCTTTTCAAATTTCCAAGGAAACAGTGATGGAATTCAGAAAAAGACTCTTCAGCACCTAAAAATAACAAGAAGCATTCCATTTTTACAGTAATTTCAGTAATTAAATAGCCAGCTTTCCAACATCAATTTAAATGAGGTTATTCATAGATGAGGGTTTTTTTTCTCCCCTTTGGTCCTAACAAAATAAGCCCCATGCCTCTTTAAATGATGCTTGCTGATAATACATACCTGTCATGCCATTCCTTTTGAGTGCTTGGGGAAATAAAAATTCATAGCAATTGATTGCCCGTGTGTAGCCATGGATCCAGATGCCCTTTCAAATATTCATAAAGATCTTAAAGAGGTCCCTGTGGATCCCATTTGTCTGCTGTATATTTATACACCCCTCCAGTCCTCAGGAAAATTGTCAAACAAAAGTGACTTTTGCAGCTAGATATTATTGACTCTTTCTACCTTGTAGATTTTTTTTGTATTCTCCTGCTGTGTATTGTGAGTGAAAAAGGGAACAAGATGAAGGAATGTTTATTAATATCATGTACCAAGTCTTTAAAGTTCTTCATTAAAGCTGGAGGCTTGAAAGCTGTTACTGATCATAAATGGATGAAAGAAAAGGACGAAAGTGTTAAGATTGGAGTCAAGTGGAGCAAAATCTGAGACAAAAATAAAGGACAAAAATGTCACATTTGCACTCAAAGGCAGACCACTAAATTCAGAGCTACATGCCTGCTGAGCATTCCAAACCTCTCACTGAGATCAATGCAAAAACTGAGGACAAATATAAAGCATCTTTTACAGTTTGACTTGCTTTTAGAAAACATTTCCATGGTATTAACTGTGTGAAAAATATCTTTTTCAACAGTCATTTCAGAGATCCTCCTCTCCCCCTCTCTCCCTAATAAGTCACCCACTTGCAGAATCCCAAGAAAGTTGGGAACAACTTTTTAGCCCTTCTGTATATTCTGTCTTTTCTGTTCTGTTCAGAAAGTCATGAGGCAGAAAATGCTCATTCAACCTCAGAGGAAAATCCGTAACAGCATGTAGGATAAAATTCTGGTCAAATTAGCAGCCAGCTTCTATTTCCATCTTTCATACTTACTGAGATTTCCACCTTCTATTTACTTATTTTTCAAAGATAATATTCTAAAGTGATGTTCAATGGTTGTTCTAAACAGAACACAGTGGAAGTACAGAATGCTCACTGAACTCTTCAGTCCTGTTCTACAGCCACAGCAATTAGCTTGAACAGGACATCACTATTGACACTTCTCCTATATCATTGTTTCTGCAAAGCATGACAGCAGGAGTGCAATGGAGAGCCAGAACCCAGTCCGTCAATAAGTCTTTTCTGTCACCTGTTGTTTCCATTCTACTGCTTAGGTAATGACTGCAGTTCAGAGTCCAGGAGTCAGAAATGTAACAGCTACTATATCAACTATGAAGAAGACAAGCTAAGCTAATGTCAGTAATGCAGAATACCAGTGAAGAACACCTATGTGTCATGATATTTCTCACAAATTCACACCATCTAGAGCTATAAATGGAGACACAACATTTTAGGAACATTGTCTAGGAAGCCAGATGTATCCTGGGCTGCATCAAAAGAAGTGTGGCTAGCAGGTCAAGGGAGGTGATTCTCCCCATCTATTCTGCTCTCATGAGACCCCACCTGGAGTGCTGTGTCCAGCTCTGGAACCCACCACACAAGGACATCAAACTTTTGGAGCAGGTCCAGAGGAGGGCCACAAAGATGATCAGAGGGCTGGAGCACCTCTGGTATGAAGACAGGCTGATAGAGCTGGCTTTTTCCAGCCTGGAGAAGAGAGAGCTTCCAGTAATGAAACAGGGCTACAGGATATCCGGAAAGGGACATTTTCCAAAGGCATTTAGTGACAGAATGAAGCATAATGGCTTCAAACTGCAAGAAACTGGATTTAGATTAGACATTAGAAAGAAATTCTTCACCATGGAAGTAGTGACACACTGGAACAGGTTGCCCAGACAGGTTTTGGAGGCTAAGACTCTGGAGAAGTTCAAAGACAGGTTGGATGGAGCCTTGAGCAACCAGGTCTAGTAGGAGGTATTGCTACTCATAGGAGGTGGTTTGGACTAAGACAGTCTTTAAGGTCCCTTCCAACCCAACCCCTGCTATGATTCTGCAATTTGATCACCATCAATATATATTAGGATAGACATCAAGAGATTTTTTTCTGAGACATAATATTGTTAAACATCAGAGTCCACAGGTTTTTCTCAAGTGATTTTTTTCAATCTTTAAAAATCCAGTGACAAATGTAACAATACATGAAACAAACTTCAACAAAGCTCAATGTAAGGAAAGTGGTGGGGGTTTTGTTGCTGTTCATAGTGGTTTCCTTGTTTATTTTTTTTATGAAAATAAGGTAAATGATTGGGTTTGAATTGAAGTGTCTAGAAGAGAAAATAGTGTATATGGGTCTAAGCTCTATGATATTGTACAGAAGGAGACAATAACACAATCTATATGTAAAGCGAATGTGCTATGTACTTGTTTTCCACTTTAAATGCAGCTCTTTGCATATGTATTATCTTTCCCAGTTGAAATCAGTATGCAAACCAGCATGAAGTGAACATTCACTGGGGGCAGATTTCTTTCTGCTATTGCTAAGTTAGATGAATCCACAACAGCGGAAGGCTGGTCCTTTGTCACACACTTAAGGAAACTCACCAAAAAAGATGGAGAAAACCAATGTAACATTATGGAGTAAACTTGAACCAGTGAAACAGGGAAGTAAAGACACAAGCCTCTCCCTGTAGTGTGTGATAAAGAGCAGGGGGTCCCTATATGGACTGTACAAGACTTTGTTGTATGATTTAATTAAAGTGGACTGTAAAACACTTTATTTAATTACAACACAATTAAAATATCTCTACTTTCATTGCATTTGTGAGTTTCATCAGATAGTCCACACAGCCTTAACAAAGAAACAAAAAGACAAAACCTGTAATCATTTGATGTGTTGAGTATGCTAATGTCCTTTTCTGTTACCTCAGTGGGCAAAATCCATTTGCTGAAACCAGGGAAGACTTTCTTAAGGTTAAACTATTAAATATGAATAAAGAGAAAGTGGAAAAGCTTGTCTTGAATATATCAGATAACACCAAGTGCTAGGAAATTCTCATGCAAGTGGTACCTGTTGTCCTGAAATTTTCAGCAAAGGTTCTGGGCTGCGTGCTGCAGGAGTTACTCTCTATGGTCCAGCTCACAATGCAATGTGAAGCCCAGAGGAAGAATGTGGTTGTCCTTTCCTAACGCAAACTTCAGTGGAAGTGTCTCTCTTAGTTTCAGTGTGTTGCAAATGATTCTTTCAAATGTGTGAATCTTCCAAATAATTGTGATGAAAAGGTGTTTTACAAATGGCAAAAGAAAAGGAGAAAATACAGCCTAATCAGCACATTTGATATATTTCCCCAGACAGAGGAAAATTCCAGTCTTTTGCATTTTAGGTCATAGCTCCCCATTTCTTCTCTTTATTTCTCACTTTTTATATTGCACAAATAAAAATACTTCTAATGAAACATGTTCTGTAGTGGGCTGACCTTTGCTGGCTACCAGGTGCCCACCAAGCTGCACTATCACTCTGTCTTCTCAAGCAGACAGAAGGAAAAAACACTACTAAAAGCTCAGGGGTTAAGATGAGGAGAGTGAGTTCATTTACTCCTTACTGTCATGGCAGAACAGATTTAACTTGGAGAAGACTCGATGAAACACTGGAATAGATTTCTCAGAGACGTGGTAGATGCCCCATCCCTGAAATCATTCAGAGTCAGGTTGGATGTGGCTCTGAGCAACATGATCTAGTTGAAGATGTTCTTTCTCACTACAGTGGGTTTGGACCTTTAAAAGTCCCTTTCAACCCAAAGCATTCTATGGCTGTATGATTCTATGATAAATGGGAGGGAAAATAAAAATTCTTTATATATCCTTTCTGTATATACTTCAAAGTGTCAGATTGAGCTAGACTAACATTATCTTGAGATATTAGGCCAGTAAAACTTAATGTTTAATCAATCAATGTGATTTGTTTTATTTAACTTCAGCACTGATGGTGCTTGAGAGAATCTGCTGTGCTCCTTCTGTCATTGTAGACATGTCCCTTGAATTCAATAAAACCAAAAATAAAAATAGGGTTATGGTGAGTCCATCAGCAGGCCTTTTAGACCTTTGGTTTGGTGTGATTTGGAATGTTGTGTAAAAATCTATTGCTTTGCTAATCAAGATGGTTTAAAATATTGCCTAGCAGCCAAATTGCCCTACCAGGAAACAAGGAGGGGGTGGGGGGGTAGGGGGAAGGGGGATGGCAAGAAACTTTTTCTTTTCTAAATACAAAGAAGTTGTGATTGGTGCATGTCTCTTAAGGAGAGTATGAAAAGACGTAAACATGAACTTGAGAACTCCTGTGTGTAAAAATCCAGGATGAGATTAAGCATCATAGAATCACAGAACTGTCAGGTTCAAAAGGGACCTTGAAGATCACCTAGTTCCAAACCCCTGCCATAGGCAGGGACATCTCACACTAGATCAGGTTGCTCACAGCCACATCCAGCCTGGCCTTAAAAACTTCCAGAGATAGGGCTTCTGCAACCTCCCTGGGCAACCTGTTCCAGTGTCTGACCACCCTCATGGGGAAGAACTTCTTCCTAATGTCCAGTCTGAATCTACCCACTTCTAGTTTTGTTCCATTCCCCCCATCCTATCACTACCTGACATCCTAAGAAGTCCCTCACCAGCTTTCTTGTAGACCCCCTTCAGATACTGGAAGGCCATAAGTAGGTCTCCTGGGAGCCTTCTCATCTCCAGACTGAACAACCCCAACTCTCTCAGTCTGTCTCCATAGGAGAGGTGCTCCAGCCCTTCATGTTCCTTCATTTACAGCCACAATGCTTCAGATGGACTTTTTAAAAAGCATGTTTTATTCCTTATTCCACTTTTATTCCTTATTCCATTATTATTAAGATTTCTTGTACAAATGCTCAAACACTAAAAGACTTAATTTCTGTTAGGATGGATAAGTATCTACCGTGACATGTGAGAATCTTCAGTGCACCAGAGAGAGTTAGAAAGTCTGATGCTAGAGAAGAAGACAACATTCACAAAGGAGTCTGAATTTTCCTGATCAAAAGCTGAAACAGGAATTGTGGCAATTTTGTCAGTGGTGAAATCTGTAGACATGTTTGGAAAATGTCTGTAGACATATTAACACCTTTGGCATTTTGTGTTCTAAATGCCTAAGTAAACAACATATTGATTTGGTATTTAATTACCACTGTTCTTCTTTATAGGATGGCATTAAATCTCATTAAAGACAAAATAAAGTGATCTGTTTAAAATGTGGACCACTTTAAAGCAAATTGGAATGAAAAATATTTCTTAGCAGGCCATGAGGTCAGATACAAATCCTACACCAGGCATTTTGCTATAAATATGATGTTGATATGAACGATCTCTCAAGCTGTTCAGCTGGAAAATTATATTCTTTGTTCAGTGAGACAGAAATTTGCTTCATAGACAACCATTTCAATAAAGGAAGCAGACAGTGCATCCATATTCAGTCCCTAGCATAATGATTTCTGCACATAGAATCATAGATTCATAGAATGGTTTGGGTTGGAAGGGACCTTGAAGATCATCTAGTTCCAGCCCCTGTGCCATGGGCAGGGACACCTTCCAGTAGCCCAGGTTGCACAAGGCCTCATCCAATCTGACCTTGAACATCTCCAGGAAGGGGCATCAACAGCTCCCCTACTGTTCACAAGTAAAGAAAACGTCTATTGCAATGAATCACTTTGGAACAAGAACCATGCCTTTGAATTTATACTTCACAGTTGCATTGGTGATACATTTTAAGTCCATTGGAGATAAACATTTTCAATCACATTTTTTATTTCATCATAAAGAAAAAAGGGCAATACTCCAATATAAGGCACTGGTTCTTCATTGTAAACATGACCAAACCAAAGACATTTAGAACTTCATTTTCAAAGTATTAACTACTTTACTTAAAGGAAGAACCTTAAATGATCTTCAATGCCTGATACTAAGAACCGTCATATAAAATCTGCCTTGGATTGGTTCTTTTTAATGATTAATTAACAGCTTAGATCATAGAATCATAAAATGTTAGGGGTTGGAAGGGACATCTAGAGATCATCTAGTTCCAACCCCCGGCCATGGCCATGGGCAGGGACATCTTCCACTAGAGCAGGTTACTCAAGGCCTTATCTAACCTGGCCTTGAACACCACAAGGGAGGGGGAATCCACAATCTCCCTGGGCAACCTATTCAAGTGACTCACTGCTCTTACTGCAAAGAATTTCTTTCTAATCTCCAGTCTAAATCTCCCCTCCTCAAGCTTCAATCCATTCCCTCTTATCTTGTCACTATAGTCCTTGTAAAAAGTCCCTTCCCTACTTACTTGTAGGTCCCCCTCAGGTACTGGAAGGCTGCTACAAGGTTTCAGCAAAGGCTGCTCTTCTCCAGGCTGAGCAGGTACCTGAACTGGTACTTCTAAAGCATAGGCATCATAAGATGTACCAAACACAGGCCATAAAATCAGTTGCATCTGTGTCTAAAGCGAGCTGCTTTTACTTTATTTGCAATATGTCTGAAGATAACAACCTCAAATGCCTGAGGAAGATTTAAGAGAATACAAACAACAAGCTAAAGAGCTCAGTCAAATGAGATTTCTAAGCTATATTAGAATTAGAAAGAGTGAAATGGAACTGCCTTGAAGGCTGTAAAATAATGAGAGTCTTAGATATCAACAGATGTCAGGAGATGTAATGGCTCTTTTATGATGCAATCTCCAGCACACATTAAATACCTCTATATGCTGTTCAATTAAAACAATGGAAAATTGAATATGCCAAAGAAGGGAGTAATTACCCTGCTAGATCCAAATAAAGACAATATGCTGCGAGTAATAACTTTGAAATTAACATAGAGATGGGAAAAAGTTAGTCAAAATGTGGTTGTGGCTCTTTTTCAGTTTGTAGAACCAAACTATAGAGCTGTGGAAGAGTTTCAGGCCAGATAATTCTTTCTCAAAAAGTGATATAATGACAACACACATTTGCATCTTTTTCCCTGACTAAGGCAAAAAAAAAAGTGGTAGAGCCTAATAATAACCCCGGATGAGACAATAACAGACACCAAGGGAGAGTGTGAGATGTAAATTACAAGGCTGAGTGGAATGAAGATGTTTTCTCAAACCATCATTCACAGATGTTTTAAAGCAAGATAGCATAGCAGCACCTTACAGATAATCAACATAGAAGGCATAGAAGTAATTTGTAACAGGGAAAGTCAGTTCTTAAAAATGAAAAAGTAATGCAGGTAGTCTCTGGCCTAGATAAGATATAACATGATAACTGCTGCAACATTTTTAAGTGTCAGTGATGGAGATACTCTCATAATGCATTTTCAGTGGCAGGAAGCACAGTGAACTACATCATTAATACAGAATCAGAAGAGATAGCTTGCTTTAAAGGTAAACTTCTATTTCTCTGCACACTTCTAATTAATCTTTTGTCAATATGAGACCATCTCAGTGATGCCATTTGGGAGATGGCAATTACCTACTCAGTTTCCATTTTCACCTCAAACCAGATAACTCAGTAGTCAGTAGTGAAAATGGAAAGAGTAAAACACATTCATAATATGGTCACTATGGGAAGGGAAGGGAAGGGAAGGGAAGGGAAGGGAAGGGAAGGGAAGGGGGAAGGGAAGGGAAGGGAAGGGAAGGGAAGGGAAGGGAAGGGAAGGGAAGGGAAGGGAAGGGAAGGGAAGGGAAGGGAAGGGGGAAGGGAAGGGAAGGGAAGGGAAGGGAAGGGAAGGGGGAAGGGGGAAGGGGGAAGGGGGAAGGGGGAAGGGGGGGGAGGGGGAAGGGGGAAGGGGGAAGGGGAAGGGGGAAGGGGGAAGGAATTAGAGTCAATTGCAAAGCCCTATTAAGACTTGTTCTATGATATATTTCTCTGCTGCCAAGAAACTGTCACTGTGATGATATTTAATTAATGCTTTATCATGGCAGGTTTTATCATTCCTAATGTCTCAAACTGGGAATAGTAAATTCACCTAAGATTGTAACTCTCAAGTATCAGCTGAGTATGACTGAGTAACACTGCTTCAACTTTTAGAGAGTCCATTGAGTCCATGCATCTACTGCTCCACTGGTCAGAAGTGACCAAGGCAGTGCATTTTCTACACAGGAATGGTTTAATACTGATATCATTGTACATCCATGGCACTGACATGAACAGTTTCGGCTACACCATTTAATATTTCTAGTTGGTGTTATAAGTTCTAGGTTTAGGAAGTGAGCAGTCTCTGCTAGTTATCTGTCCATACCAACTGATTTTACTGTGGAATAGAAAAGGAATTAAATGGCCCTGCCAACTAGATTAGCCAATGACAGTAACTGTGAGCTGGGCCTGCTGTCATAGGAACTGCAGGACATAGAAGTCTCACACCCTATGATTCTGATTGGTCAAAATGGGAACTTAACAGTGCTACTAACAGTAACAGCAAAAAGGGGTAATAAATAATCCAAAGTTCAAAATTGTGGCCCTTCTCAGAACTCATACGGCAAGAATTCTCATATCATGGATTTTGACATCATTTGCAACTGTGCTACTTTTCACACCTGTTATTTTTCTTCCATCATTAAATATTACTTTTGCCACAGTATAATATTGACCTCCAGACTAATTAAATATGTTATTTAAATCCTGAGTTGAATGTTAAGTTGTTGTTTGCTTGGTTTTTGTTTTTTTCCACACATATTCCTCCTGTACTTTCACCATAGGAGCAAAACACTTTACAAGCACTTACATAATTCTGTTGGCAGTACTTCAGTGAGGTAAAATCCTGACTTTGTAAGCAAGAAAGAGAGTAAAAAAAAAAGAGAGTAGGGAAAATGGTAATTTAAAATATCAAAGAATGTGTTGTACTCAGGTGGAAACACCTAGCACTTGATATTTCTGAGAATCTGGCATTTCTACATTATTTCCTCTGCAGCTGCATTAATGCAGCAGTTTCACTAAATATGTCTAGGCATCTCCTTTTGAAAGCTCAGACATGGGCAGTGCCCAGTTTCAAAAACTTTGCCAACTAGATCAGGCTGTCCAGGGCCACAGCAAGTCTGATCTTGACTGTCTCCAGGAATGGGGACTCAACCACACTCCTGGGCAATCCATTCACATATTTCACCACTGTCATTGTGCAGAACTTCCTCCTGATGTCCAACCTAAATCTACCTTTCTCCAGTTCCAAACCATTTCCCCTCATCCTATCACTACAAGACCTTCTAAACATTCCCTCCTGAGCCTTCCTGTAGGTCCCCTTCAGATATTGAAATGCATTTCTAAGTTGTCCACGGAGCTTTCTCTTCTCTAGGATGAACAGAACTAATTCTTTCAGCCTGTGTTCATGGGAGAGCCCTCTGATCACCTTCGTGGCCCTCCTCTGGACATGTTTTAACAGGTTCATGTCTCTCTTGTAGTGGGCATTCCATAGCTGGACACAGTACTCCAGGTGAGGTCTCTCACCAGAGCAGAGTGGGAGAATCACCTCTCTTGACCTGTTGACCACGCTTCTTTTGATGCAGCTCAGGATGTCATTAGCATTCTGGGCTGCAAGTGCTCATTGTTGGCTCATATCCACCTTCTCTTTTACCAGTATCCCCAGGTTCTTTTTGCAAGACTGCAAAAAGTCATGAACTTTATCAACAATATTTTCCATGTTAGGGATCTAGTAAAACTATGAGTTTTCCATCAGCCTGAAGAGGAAAGTAAACCCTCTGTGTCACTTTAATTTTTTATATATATACTTTTCATGAAGGTTAAGACAACACCTCAGAATTTGCAAGACCACAAAAAGTAGCCTGTAATGGTAGCTTTCACATGTGAACAAGGTGCAACAGTGGAGTTATCTGTTTCTGACTGAAGCCTCCAAAGCAGGAAACAAGATCACAGAATCATAGAATGGTCTGGGTTGGAAGGAACATCCAAAGTTCGTCTAGTCCAACCCCCTCTGCAGTCAGCAGGGGCATCCTCAATTGGATCAGGTTGCTCAGAGCCCTATCGAGCCTCACCTGGAACGTCTTCGGGGATGGGGCCCCAACTACCTCCCCAGGCAACCTGTTCCAGTGTTCCACTATTCTCATGGTGCAGAACTTGTTTCTAATATCCAATCTAAATGTCCTCTTCTCTAGTTTGAAGCCATTGGCTCTCATCCTATCACTGCAGGTCTTTGGAAACAGTCCCTCCATTCTTCTTGTAGGTCTTCTTAAGGTACTGGCAGACTGCTATTAGGTCTCCCCAGAGCCTCCTCTTTTCCAGGCTGAACAAGCCCATCTCCCTCAGCCTGTCTTTGGAGCAAAGGTGCTCCTGCTCTGAGTTACTACAGAATTTCATACTCATCCCACCCTTTCTCAACAGAAGTGGAATTCCTAATTGAAGTCCTACAGCAACCAGGCTGTTACCAAGAGCACAGCACTTTTTCAACAGCTTGCAGAATCATCAGAAGTGATAAGGAGAAGTCACGTAGCAAGGTGGTGATTCAGGAACATGTCTCATTTCAAAGTACAAAAATGTTCACCTCTACACACAGCTCATCTACTTTCTACCATGGTTCATTTAGCTAATGAAATGTTTTGGCAGCTAGTCAGGAATTTGCAACACAAAATCTACTAACAGAAGATAGATTATGAAATAATGGGACAGTTGAGCACATAACTGATCAGCTGCACATTGTGTTTAATACACAGGGGTTTCTTTTGACTGTAATTTCCTCTTATTGAAAGGCAGTGGGGTATATAAATATCTAAATGTCACCACTGCTAACTCTTGTATTGACAGCAATTCCACTAAGTAGCACCACAGGTGTTTCTAAACTCATTTACAAAATAGCAAATACCAGAGACACTGTGTGGTATTGATAATGTACTGCTATGAAAGCAGAACAAATTTGATTAGTTTAGTGGCTGAAAAGTTTCCAGTGATAGGCAACTTTTGTGAAAATAATAACAACAAACAAAAAAAAAAAGAACCACAAAAAAAGCTGGCTTAAGTCAAAAAAGGTTTAAGGGAAAAAGGTTGGTATAAAATCAGGCCCTTCTTCTGCTTAAATCTACTATACCTCCAACTACAGCACAGGAGGTTCCACCTCAACATGAGGAGGAAATTCACTGTAAGGGCCACAGAGCACTGAAATGGGCTCCCCAGAGAGGCTGTGGAGTCTCCATCTCTGGAGACTTTCAAGACTTGTGCTAGATTATATGATCCAGGGGCGTTGGACTTTATGATCTCTGGAAGTCCCTTCCAACCTCTAACATCCTGTGATCCTGTAAATTGAAGAAAAAACCCAACCAAACAACCAAACAAAACCACCTGCCATCAAAGAAAGAACAGCTCAGTAACTGAACTCTCTCTTTGTACCTATGGAAGGGAGCATAGGAAGGTAAATCTCTTCAGGAGCTTTAAAGTTATTTTATTAGAGTTCAGGAGTTGGTCTCCCTATGAGGACTAAAGTACAGCCTCCTCCTGAACCTCTGCAGCAGGAACATCCCCTCTTATCCACCTCTTTTAGGTGATGCTTCCCAGGTTTAAGAGTCATGTATTGACAAGCAATGCTACAAAAGCTGGGACTGTTCAGCCTGAAGAAGAGAAGGCTCTGGGGAGACTTTATTACAGCCTTCCAGTACTTGAAAGGGACCTGCAAGAGACCTGAGAAGGGTCTCTTTTACAAGGGCTTGCAGTGATAGGAAGAGAAGGAACAGACTGTAACTTGAGGAGGGCACACTAAGACTGGAGATTAGGAAGAAATTCTTTACAGTGAGGGTGGTGAGACACTGGAACAGGTTGCCTAGGGAAGTTATGGATGTCTCCTCCCCAGAGGTGCTCAAGGCCAGTCTGGCTGAGGAACTAGATGGTCCCTAAGTTCTCTTCCAACCCACACCATTCTATGCATCTATGAATGGAGAAATTGGTCCATGGGAATGGTTGTTTGGATCAGAAGCTTAATCTAGACATTGTGAATCTTCTGCACTGAAAATTGCTCTGACCTGTGCCATTATCCAATGCTTGTCTGTATCTGTCATAAACAAGTTACTAAGTTTCAATAACCTGTAGAGGAAGATACATGCTAATTTCTGAAGAGGTAGAGGATGAGTTTATGTTTTAGACAATCTCATCTCAGAAACTCAAGGGATAGAGGAGTACACATGGCCAAAGAAGGTTTTAATAAGCTCCTCATGTATAGAGGTACTATTACTTTTTTAGATCGGTGATGAAAAAAAGATCCTTATGTAATGGATCATGTTGAGTTGTTGAGTATTGTGTCAATTACACAGGAGGTACTGACTGCTAAACCCTGAAACAAATAGCCACAAAAATCAGTAGTATGGTTTTTAATACCATGGGCCAGTCTGTGAGATCAGATAAGAACACTCCGGTGCCAGTGTTATCCTTGAAAGTAGCTGTTACTGAGGGCAGATTCTGGACACTATCTCCAGAGTGATCACATTTTTGTTACTATATGTACAATAGTATAAATCCAGCTTCTGGGAAAACAAATACAGGTGTTACACACTCAATTTCCCTTTCCACTTCAGTTGTAATATTAATAATTCAGTTGTAATATTAAAAATCACATCTATGGAACACAGTCACGAAATTACTTTTAAAGGAAAGTTCTTTTTTTGCCAGCAGTATTGATGGGATTTTGAGTTCTAGGTGAGCGATTGGACTCGGTGAACACAAAGGTCTCTTTCAACTTCAACAGTTTCATGATTCTGTGATCTTTCTTTACCATATTTTTTTTCCCAGATATTAAAAGCTATTAAAAACTAATATTAAATCACCTCAAAGAAAAGATGTTTATTTGATGACTTAGTTTGCTTCTGTTTCATTTCACTTGCAAGTTAATTAAACATTATTTGAAGTAAGAATATATTTTTTCCCCTCCAGAAAGATTAGAACTAGGTATAAGCTGCATTGTTTATGCAATGATGAAACTTTGAATACCCTACAAATCCCTGCATTCTCAGGCTAATTAAATAGATAGTTCTCCCTGTAGGTTGCTGAGAAGAGAAAATTAACTCTAAAATAGAAAATATTTAGGTTTCAAAATCATTTGAATTGTAGATGGCTGGCTACTGACTTAAAATATTTTGTCTCATGCGGTCCTGTGGAGTGAATGGAGCTGTCCTTCTTTTTTCTGTTAGTTATGTGGAAGAAAATGAAAGCAGGGAGTGATATAGCCATCCAGAAAAATTCTGCAAGGCAGCTCTTTAAATTCTATTGATCTTTTTAGCAAACAATAATTATATGATTTTGAAGCAGCATATAATATTTCAAAAATTAAACAACATCAGAGAAATATTATTTTTTTTTTCCCCCTGGAAATGGATACTGTATCTGATTTAGCATAGGTTCCAGGAAGGGAGAGGAAACATCTAAGGAGCCCTGTGAGTATACTAGCATAACTGTTTGAAAGATGGTGTGACAGCATGAAAATGAACGAATTTTAGATGCCAGAAACAAAGAAAGTCTTGTGTCTTAGAAGCTGATCAAGACACTGGATTTGAGGCAAACATTAACATTCTGCAATTCTGCACATAAACAACATAGAATCATAGAATCATATAATTGCTAGGGTTGGAAGGGACTTCAAAGATCATCTGGTTCTACCCCCCCCCCCCCCCAATGCCATAGGCAGGGACACCTCACACTACATCAGGTTGCTCAGAGCCACATCCAACCTGGCCTTAAAAACCTCCAGGGATGAGGCTTCTACCACCTCCCTGGGCAACCTGTGCCAGTGTCTCACCACCCTCATGGGGAAGAATTTCTTCCTAACATTCAATCTGAATGTACTCATTTCTAGTTTTGCTCCATTCCCCTTAGTCCTATCATTACCTGACACCCTAAAAAGTCCCTCCCCAGCTCTTTGTAGGCCCCCTTAAGATACTGGAAGGCCACAATAAGGTCTCCTCAGAGCCTGCCCTTCTCCAGACTGAATAGTCCCAACTGTCTCAGTCTGTCCTCATAGAAGAGGACCTCCAGCCCTCTGATCATCCTCATGGCCCTTCTCTGGACACACCCCAGCAGGTCCAGATCTTTCCCACCAGTACTCCAGGTGGGGTCTCACCAGAGTGGTGTAGAGAGGGAGGATCACCTCCCTTGACCTGCTGGCTATGCTTCTCTTGATGCAGCCCAGGATCTGGTTGGCTTTCTGGGCTGCAAGTGCACACTGGTGGCTCATGTTGAGTTTCTCATCCACTAACACCCTGAAGTCCTTTTCTTCAGGGCTGCTCTCAAGCCAAGTCATTGCCCAGCCCATATTGGTGCTTGGGATTGCCCCAAGACATTAATCACTTGAGAGAAATAAGTTCCTCTGTTGGTGGAGAAGATGACTTTGGACCTATATTCCTTGTAGTCTCATCTCTACCTATTGTCTACTTCTCTGGCTCTGTTTGCCACACTTCCTTTGATGCAGCCCAGGATACCATTTGCCTTCTGGGCAGCAGGTACACATTGTTAGCTCATATCCAGCTTCTCATCCACCAGCACCCCAAACCCTCTGTAAACAAATATTCAGTTCCCAAAAAAATGCAAGCAAACCTTAACTGAAGAAACTTCTTCAGATTCAAAATTTGGGGGATTTAGTATGTTTTATGAGTTCTGCCTGCTGAACTGCACATCCTGATACAATGTCTTTCATATTTAACTCAAAAGTGTTTAAAGATCTCTTTCTAAATATATATTTAAAACAGTAAATAGAAATCAAACAGGTGGCAAATCCTTTGTGTAGTATGAGTAGGGATGAATAACACATCAGAATGCTTGCTTGGTAATGTCCACCAGATGTCCAGCCAAAAAAAACCCCTATCTTATCAGCCCTGTTGCACTGCAATTCTGTAAACAATTTCCTTCTTCAGCTAATAATAGTATCATCAATCTAAAAGAACAAATAAAACAAAGGGGAAAAAACACAAAACAAACAAAAAGTAGAAACCTAATTTCCAACAGGATCATAACAGATACTCAGTCTCATAGATCTTTTGCTTTGAGGATCCCAGAGCTGGACACAGTACTCCAGGTGAGGTCTCACCAGAGCAGAGCAATGTGGCAGAATCACCTCTCTCCATCTGCTGGCCACACTTCTTTTGATGCGGCCCAGGCTGCCATTGGCCTTCTGGGCCGCAAGTGCACATTGCTGGTTCCTGTCCATCTTCTCATCCACCAGTAACCCCAAGTCCTTTTCTGCAGTGCTGCTCTCAATTTAATCATCCTACAGCCTGTGTTGATATTGAAGGTTGTGACAACTTTGTCTCATTGAACCTCATGAGATTCTCCTCAGCCACGTCTCCAGCCTGCCCAGGAATCTTTGGATGGTGCCCATCCCATCCTTCAGTCTTATCAACTGCACCACTCCGCTTGGTACCATCGGCAAACTTGCTGAGAATGCTTCAGTCTCTGAATCTGTTCATCAGTATCTGATGAAGGTATCAAAAAACACTGGTCCCAGTATACACCCTTGAGGGACACCACTTGTTACCCATTTGAATACACAAGTAATGCAGAAGTGAAGTGCATGTTCAGGCTTTCAAAAGACCATTTCCTTCTGAATTAAAATGACATATATGGAAGTGATTTTCCAAAAAGGCATTGCTAGAAAAGTCATTGATTTTAGGTCACAGTTTTACTGTTAAATGTGCGCTTAATAAAAATCCAAATAATAAGGAAAGAAAACCATGAGCAGAGAGTTAAAAAGCAGAACTTGCTTTCATAGCAATGCCACTGAGGCTGAGTGATAATAAAGATATTTTAAGTTATTTGCTATGTTCAAATTCTCTGTTGTATGCAAGTTTATCTGCCCATTCAACCAAATTCTGATCTTGAAAGCAAATCTTTCCTCGTGGGAAAGTTCTGAAATTCCGAACTGCTGCTGCGGCAAAAGATTATGGTCCTTAAGAAAAAGATAATTACATTAAATGTGAATATAGCAGTTGAAGAGCTAGATAAGCATAGAAGCTAAATCAAGTTAAAATTAACAGATAAAAAAACATCCTTTCCTGAGACACTTAGCTGAAACCAAGGACTTGAACATGCAGTGCTGTGGATTGCTCTTTGCTGTCTCTTCTGCTGAATGTTAGTGAGAAGAAAGAACTTCCTTTACAGAGAGAAGTTAAAAACTACTCAATGGGAATAAACAAAGTGCCTAGAATTTTAAAATCATGACTGCAAGGATATCTCATCTTCAGAAGCAAGATAAAATATTTTTTAAAGTCAGAAAGGAGAAAAAGATGACACACAAAGGCAGCAGGATTTTCATCTTCTCCAGTCCAAGTACTACAATGCAAGCGTGGAGGGGAAAACTGACAATAAAGATCCTAGGCTGTCTGGATTTAAATAAAATCAAAATCTCTAGTAGACAAACTATATTCAGTTTTATACAAGCAAGCATGAAATACAGACACAAAAAAAGGCCAAAAAAAAAAAAAAAGCAGCCATTTTTTCTCTTGCCTTTGGAAACCCACTTGAAAGAGAATCAGGACACAGCTAAAGGTGCAGGATGCATAAAAGCAGGTGGAAAAAACAGAATTGATTTATCATTTTCCCCCTCTCTTTTCTCTGTCCTTTCAAATCTAATTAAAATCTTACACAGAAGTATCTTTTCTCTGTGAAAAGAGCTTGACTTGAGCACTACAAGGATTCAATCAGCTGACTTCAAAGCATTTCACACGCTGAATTGTAATGCAAATGTTAGCTTTATCCATAAACTCTTCATATGTCTCACTATTTGTCTTCCCCTGAACTTTCAGGGTTTACACTTCCTTATCTTTTGTTATACAAACAGCTGGTTTTGAAATGGAGCAGGAGCTGCTTTTGATTAATCTAATTGATGTTATTTTCATTAATTATAGAGTAATTTTAAGAGACTTCAAGGGCTCAGCTGCTCAGTGTTACAAGGATTTCAATGGGACTACGTAAATTTTAAAGTTCTGTGGCTGTAGGTCTATGCACAGTAAGATTTGTGTTCCACAGGTCTGCTGCTAAAGTAGAGTTAGGTATTTTACTACTGTTTCTAAAACAGGACAAAGAACTTCTTACTGAAAGGAAGATTTAATGTGTAAATATGTCATAAATTATAAATTATTTATCTCAGTATTTATGTAGGATTTTAGATTTCAAATTTGAATGGCATTCATAAACATCTAGTTGTTGCTGCTTTAAATATCTTCCTGGTTTTTCTTTTTTGGCTGTAGAGCCGAGATTATACCTTTATTCTAAAAGAGGCTGAGTGGAGAGGTTGATGTTAATAATGTACTGCCTCAAAAGCAATCTTCTGATCAGTGCTGTTCTCAGCATGAATGAGAGGGAATGGATTTAAGCTTAAGGAGGGCAGATTTAGACCAGAGATTAGGAAGAAATTCCTTACAGAGAGGGTGGTTAGACACTAGAACAGGCTTTCCAGGGAGGTCATGGATGATCCCTCCCTGAAGGTATTCAAGGCATTGAGCAACTTGGTCTGATGAAGGTGTCTGCCCATGGCAGAGGGGTTGGAATTAGATAATCTTTAAGGTCCCTTCCAACCCAAACCATTCTATGAATCTATGAATCTTATGGTGACTGTCCTAGACAACTGCACCTCTCCTTCTGTTCAATATTTACTATATTGGGGGAAAAAAAAAAACAAAACACCAACCAAACACCAAAACCAACCAACCAACAAAACAAACAAACAAAAAAATAAAAATTCCCACCCACACCACCCAAAACCCAAAAAACTAGCCCTGAAGTGTTATTGTATCAGAGAAAAGGAACACATTAACATTTAGTCTGCTCACTCACAGGGATGAGAACTAGGTTGTGGTAGAGTACATCTATATTAGCATGCAGAGTTGTACAAGGGTCATGACTGTGACCTGAAACCTCCACCATTCCCATGCTGTGGTTCATGTCCTGGAGCTGTCTCTGGCAGGTGAACTGGGTTCCTTTCACCCCGCTCTACAGATCTGCTTCTGTTCTGTTCTGCTTGCTAATGAAGATATAACCAAAACCAGCTCAAAAGTCAGATTAAATATTTATTTGGAGTAGAGGTTTAATTCCATCCTGTTAGGGAGGAAATTCCCTTAGAGATAGAAGACGCGTGTTTGAACTCCTCAGGATGAGGCAGCACTTAAGCTGAATTCCTTTACAACCTTATGCACTCTTAGACCTTCCTCATCGAAGGAAGGAGAGCAGCACTTCTTCAAAGGAAAGCTGTGGTGGATACTGTGTTTCACTGGCATTTAATTCTGTCCCTTAGCCCTGGTGCCATATTCCTGCCTTTGTGACAGACAAAGCAGAGCCAATGCACTGACACACTAGGCCACATCATAGGTCCAACTCCAGGATTTCACTCCTAAATTGCTCCCTAAGCTACACTGATTTGTAGGTAAAGTTAATTTTTGGGGTAGGAGTTTTCTCCATTGTTTCATGTTCATCTGCATTGACTTTCCTCTGTCATTTTGTCCCAAGCTGACTCGGGCAGCCCTTCTGCATTTTCTCACTGTTTTTTTTTTCGTACTTTGGTTGCCAGAACACTTTTTCTCTTTACTTCCTATGTAATTTCCCAAATCATAAGTGAATATTCTGAAAAACACAGGTTCAGTGTGGATCTCTGTTGGGAAACATGGCCATTTATTCCTATGCCTATTTTACAGGCTTTTAAGTCATTACTTATCCATGTAAGGACCTTCCCTTTTATTCCAAGAAGCTTAGGTTCTTAGCTGTTAGTGGTTCCCTGAGAGATAAAATTTAATTGCTTCATCTTCTTTCTTAAGATTAATCCAGTCTTAAGCTTTATGAACAGAAATTCGATTTTGAGCACTGAAAATGCTTTCAGTGCTGGCTGTCAATGTAGTTTAGGTGAGGAACTGTGTTTGTCAACAGCATCAACTCATTCCTACTGATGGGAAAAACTTGGAAGCAAAGTGGGTGTTTATTGCCGCTACAGGCTGCTGAGGGAATAAGACATGCAGAATAGAAGCTGGACTGGGATAGGAGTAAGTGGAGCACTCTCTCAGCAGCAGTCTCCTTTATACTAGGGACATAAATGATGCTGACTCTGCTCTGAGCTTTCTCCTGGTTCACCATCTCATCTTGAAGACCACACGAGGAGCTGGACTAGGTGATTGTTGCAGCTCCCTTCCTACTGAAATATTCTGTTTCATTTCCAGTCTAGTCTAGTCTAATCTGGTCTATTCACACTCCATGGTCACACCATGCTTTTTTTTTTTTTTTTTGGCAGTGTGGCAAAACACTGAGGCTTAATTCTTAGAAAATTTTAATTTTACTCATTCTTCCTATCACTTTCAAGCTACTCCTGTGTCCATCAGAAAACAGAAATTGCTCTGGTCTCACTTCACCTCAAGTCAGCCTTTTGCAAAATACTGACAGCATCTCACAGTTTATTTAAATAACTTGATATTGTAACAACAAAATCCATTTCCTACCTCTGCTTCTGAAATTTCATTATCCTCGACCAGAAATCCTTTCATGCAAGAGCACAGATCTGAAAATAAAAGGTTCAAGAAATGCCAGAATCCTTGGAGAATTCAATCTGGTTCAAACATCAGCTAGTGATTTGGATCTTAACATTGTATTAAACCAAAAATGTTTTTTTCAGTTCTCCATGCAGATAGAGTTTGTTTGATTTCAGAGAGAAAGAGTTTATTTTTACATATAATCATCCAGAGCATCCAGAATTTTCGGTAGCACAGTCTGTTAGTATCCAACCTGCTTGTCAGTCTGCATCATTATCAGCAGCAGCATCTGCTACCAAACTGGATAGAGCTACATATTTAATGAACAGGTGTTTATTTAATACTGAATTTATTGTAAAGGTGTTCTCTTATCAATTGATATGCTTCCAGAAACACCAAGCTGCTTCAGGAATAAAAATATGAGGTACTTCATGAGAATTCTTCCTTGTAATGGGTGAAAAGACTATGAAGCAGATCAAATTCACTCCTAAGTTAGATAAGTTTTCCTGGCCAATACACAAAACCAAGGCAACAAAAGTTACAGCTGCTAATAGCAATAACACTTCAGTGCACACTGTCTCAACAAAACCCAGGCCCTAAGAATGCCAGGGGAAAATCTGAAATTCTTCAAAGGCATAGAAGGAATACAGATAGGCAAAAATATTATTATTATTATTATTATTATTATTATTATTATTATTATTATTATTATCCTTTGCATAACACTCCTTTATGACTGGCAGAAGACAGTATACAAGACCATTAACTCAGCTGTATAATTGGATGAAACTTGCAGGCTGGACAACTCCAAAATAAAAAGAGAAAATGTATAAATTGCCTACATGGGATATTGAGGTGGGACACAGCTCCAGTCTTATCAGAATCCTGTTTAATTGTGTAAGCCTGAGTTTAGTTTATACCTCTCATGACCTGGTCAAATCATACAATTGTAGAATCACCTGGTTGGAAAAAAACCTTGAGACCATGGAGTCCAGCCATAGCCTAACATCTCCCTGTAGACAACTGTTAGACCATGTCCCTAAGCACCTCATTCAGATGGTTTTTAAACACTTCCATGGATGGAAATAATAATATATATCTTATATAATGCAATTGCACTGTAATATGTGTTTGCTGGCAGAATGATAAGAAAAATGCTTCTTCCTGTCACTACTGTTCATTTCTATAGGAATAAGTCCATTCCACTTCTACAGAATAAGTAGAATATCATTTATTTATTTTTTTTGCATATTCTGGAGAGCAGAAGTCTACAGAATTAATCTGTAAGAGCTCTCTACCTTATGTGGATCGGTGCAAAAAGCTACAATCATGTTGCTACGCAAAGATCCTGAATTCAAGGTAAGAATAATAATCTTCATCTACCTAAATTTCCTTTGATGTGTGAAAGGATGGCCAGGTTTTGTTCTTTTTGCAGGCAAAAGGAAAGACTGACAGGTATGTGTGTTAATGACTGTGGCAATGTTAATGTCTGTGGCATAGATTGATGGATCTATAAAACGGTTTGGGTTGGAAGAGACCTTTAATATCACCTAGTGCCAACCCCCAGGACACCTTCCACTAGCCCAGGTTGCTCAAGGCCTCCTCCAATGTGGCCTTAAACACCTTCATGGAGAGGACATCCACAACTTCCCTGGGCAACCTGTTCCAGCGTCTCACGACACTCACTGTAAAGAATTTCTCCCTAGTATAAGACATGAGGCTAATCTAGCTAATAGAATCTCATAGAACTCTTGAGTAATTTTTATATTAAAGTAGGGACACAGAGGTCTTTAGTCAAATCTAGTAATAAAAAATATCAATTCAATCAATTTCTGTTGTGTCCAGAGTATGCCACAGAGAAGTTAACTCATTAGAGATGTACCTGAGAGTATAATAGGAGCATAATGGAGGTAAGGAGGAGAGCAGAGAAATAAATATTTTAAGGTGTCTATGATTTGCATCTTCCTCTTTTTCTGACAGTATTTCATCCTCAGCTTTTCTCTCCTTCACATCCACTTCCTTATAGAGATTTTCCACAGCACCAGCCCAGAAGACAAGCAGGAACTAGATTTCTTGCAACAGGAATGTTGTTCATAATTTATGAAGTATTGACAATTAAAGATATGGGAAGGAAAAAGAAGAAGGGAAGAGTGAGAGAGAGGAGAAACAGAGAAAAGTGAATGGTAGCCTGCAGTACAACAGTCATTCCCCTTAAACTAATGGGAAGGGAAAAAAAAAGACCATGAAATATTGATGGTTCTTGTAGCCCATTTGTTGACCTTTTCAAATGAGACATAAAAGGCATTAGTGCATTAGTGAGCTAATTTAAAGTATTAATTGTAAAATGGAGCTTCACGCAGAGGAGAGGATGGAAGAGAGACAAGCTCAGGACCAAGCAGTGGTACTGACAGCTGAGATGGGTTCTGGGAAGAACCCAAGTCACATCGGTGCAGCCAGCTCCAAAAATGGAACTCCTGTCCACTTCACTTCAGCTCCACCATTGTCAGCACCATACTTCCTTGGTTATAGAGCAGCCCTCTTTCTCTGTCTCTCTGTTCCCTGACTGCTATCGGAATTTATACCCCAGGGAATGATGCCGCATTATTTTTCACTTTGTAGGTAATCGCCTGTCTCTTTAAATTAACAGCAGGTGACAGCTCAGGACCTTCACACCAAAAAGCTCTTAATGACTTGGTGGCAAGTACGACTTACATGGCAGTGCTTAATCAGGGTTTTTAGCAGTTACTTTATTAGAGCAACCCCACAAAAGGCTCTTCCTTTAAACCTGTTCCCCTTGCCTTGACACTGTTGTTCTCTGTGTGGAAGCATGCTCCTCTGGCTTAATTTGCTTTGCTGGCACACAGTGCACTGTGCCTTTGACACTTGTTACTGACTTGTAACAATTATTTGCAATGACAGCAGTGCCATATTTCTGTGTTGGGTGGTTTTTCCCCTCCTGGGATAATTGCAGCTGGGAAAATCCAAGATCTTATTGTTGAGTATGTCCAATCACACACACACACAAATACATACAATAATAGCAGAAGAAAATTATGTGATTCCTTTTTTTTAAAAAAGTGTTTATAGGGTTATTATTCCTTCTCTGAAGAATGTAGAACCAAGAATTTGAGATCTGACCACTGATGAAACACCTTTATCAGTTATATAGATGCAAGATTGAGGCACCTTTGGTAAGTTTGCAGATGATACCAAGCTGAGTGGTGTGTTTGATAAGATTGAAAGATGGGATGGTATCAAGAGGGACCTGGACAGGCTGCAGAGGTAAGCTGAGGAGAATTTTGTGAGGTTAAATAAGTCAAAGTGCAAGGTTCTGCTCCTAGGTTGGGACAACCCTTGACATCAGTACAGGTTGTGAGATCATGAAATTGAGAGCAACCCTGCTGTAAAAGACTTGGGGATGCTGGTGGATGACCAGCTAGACATGAGCCAACAATGTGTATTTGCAGCCCAGAAGGCCAATGGAATACTAGGCTGCATCAAAAGAAACACGGTCAGCAGATCAAGAGAAGTGATTCTGCTGCTCTGCTCTGCTCTGCTCTGCTCTGCTCTGCTCTGCTCTGCTCTGCTCTGCTCTGCTCTGCTCTGCTCTGCTCTGCTCTGCTGAAACCCCACCCAGACTGCTAAGTCCAGCTATGGGACCCCTAACAAAAGAGAGACATGGACCTGCTGGAGTGGGGCCATAGGAGGGCCATAAAGATTTAGGTTGGACATCAGGAGGAACTTCTGCACAAAGAGAGTGGTGAAATACTGGAACAGGTTGCTCAGGGGTTTGGTTGAGGCCCTGTCTCTGGGGACATTGAAGATTAGACTCATTGTGGCCCTGGGCAGCCTGATTGAGTTGGAGATATCACTGATGACTACAGAGGGGTTGGACAAGATGACCTTTGAGGGTCCCTTCTAACCTGATGCAACCTATGAAATATAAAATGAGAACATAGCTGCAGCTATGTAATTATCAGGGAGACAGGAAAGAGATTCTGCTGGTTGGAGACTGTCAGGCTTCACGCACTGCTCCTGCCTGAGGCAACTCAATGAGTCCCAGGAACTGGTGCACAGCAACAAAAGTTCAGCCAAGAAGACACACAGTCGTGCCAAGTAATCATGTGCAAAATGCCTGTTTTCTCCAGGCAGAGAGTGGAACCTTCTCTAGGTTTGCTTTCCATGTCCATTTTCTATCAACAGACGTCACTGATCAACTCCTATTTTACATATTAACACCCTTCTAGTCAAACTCCAAATAAGTAATAAGGGTGAAAGAGTGTGATTTCTGCCTTTATTTCTTTAGAAATCCTTGAAGTTTCTCTGGACAAAGGAAAAGGAGAAAATAGAAGAAGTAAGAAGCAAGATAAATTATTAAGAGCAGCTTCGGCAATTGCTGTGTCACTTTTGAAAGGCTCATGATGAGGTGTACCTGTCCCATTTTCAGCTAAAGAGCACTTAAGGTCTGAGATGATGAAAGGATTGAGAAAGAAGGTAATTTAAGAAAAAAAAAATTAAAAGCAGAAGTAGCATAACTTCTGTAGGCAGAGAGGAACTGGTGGTAGAGCTGAGAAAGGAAGCCGCTGACACCATGGCTACGGTTCCTCTGAATTGTCCCCTCCCCATGTGGATCCCCCACAGGTATTGTCCCTCAACAGTTCTTCCTTTGGCAGGAAATACATCCTTCCCAGAGTGTGTCTCCAGCTATGACCCCAGCGATGGTCCAGCCACTTCTCCTCACTTGAGTCCTCATGTGTCCCCTCTCCAGAGGGGGTGCAGATCTCTTAAACACATCAAGGGCAGGGCACAGGAATTCCCCATGGGCTGCAGGCCTGTTCTCATTGGTGTTGGAGCCAGCTGGGCGCACATGTAGATCATGGCCCTACATGCAGGATACCTACGACACTCTACCCAAATGCTGCCAGTGTGTGCAGGGCACAAAGAAACACACAGGGTAACACGGATACTCAGTCAAGAACAGATCTTTCCTCATCTTAAGAAGCATTTACATATAACTCAACTGATCTCTGAAGAGGGTCCTAGTCAAGAGCCCCTATTCATATGGAAAGAAAACACAGGAGAATGGTTAACTGAGTCCCTCAAAGCCAGGAATCAAGTTTGAAACCAAGAAGCCTTCTATATTCCTATAAACAGCTTACTGTTAATTACAGCTCTAAAATTGTTAGACTCCTTCATGTGGACAATAAATAAAGACTAAAATGCAGGTTTTACTCCCTAAAAATTAAGTACATTTCAGTCTCAACCTACCTCTGTCCTACATTTTAACCTGCCATTTAACTACAGTAATTATGATTGATTTCAGCATCTGCCTTTCCTCTACAAGTAGAATTAATCCATCCACTCTGTGCTCCTTAGTGAATAACCAGTCTTCTTGAAAAGATTTCCCTGCTTGCTCACCCCTGTCTGTCTTGGCAGTGAATAAGTGGATTCCTTGTACCATATTTTAAAGTGCAACAGTAGATTTTTTTCCCCATATAGGTCAATACCATGGGTGATGCTTTGGGGGATTAAGACACTATGATTAACCTCCAGTTGTTAAAAACAGCCTCAAGGATAGTTTAGATCTCTCACTTCCGCATTTAATTCTCATGGTTTTAAGAGCAGTTTCTAAAGTAATGAGTAACTAGAGGTTTATCTAAGGTATACTTAACAAATGAATGTCCAAACTACTGACTTTAATTTATGCACTTACTTAATAATTGAAGAGTAGAAGCTAATACAAGGCCCACTACAACATTTCCCCAGAGGAGAAACAAAGAGATGATTCTGATAGCATACAGGAGCATGAAAACCTTTAAAAGAACAAAGTACCATCTAAGCAGGTGATACACTACCTACAAATCTGTCTTGACCACAGCACCACAAGGCAGCTGATGTAGCTAGAGGTTCAGCTGATGTGCTCTTCAAATTTCACATGAAATGCTGCATTTCATAGATTTGTAGAATAGGTTGGGCTGGGAAGGATCTTAAAAGTCATCTAGTTCCAGTCCCCTTGTCATGGGCAAGGACAGCTTCCACTAGATCAGATTTCAGGGCCTCTTCCAACCTGATCTTAAACATCCCCAGGGACGAGACATCCTTAACTTCCCTGGGCAACCTGTTCCAGTGCCTCACCAGCCTCGCTGTGAAAAATTTCTTCCTAATCTCTGGTCTAAATATGCTTTCCTCAAGCTTCAATATCTCATCCTGTCTCTACAAGCCCTTCTAAAAAGTCCCTACTTGGCTTTCTTGTAAGCCCCTCTCAGGTACTGGAAGGCTTTTCTAAGGTCGCTCCAGAGCCCTCTCTTCTCCAGTCTGAACAGCCCCAACTGTCTCAGCCTGTCCCTACAGGGGAGGCTATTCAGCCCTCTGATCATCTTCATGGCCCTCATCTGTACCTGCTCCAGCAACTCCATGTCTCTCTGTACTGGGGGCACCAGAGCTGGATGCAGTACTCCAGGTAGGGTCTCTTATTTATCTTTTGGTTGTTTTTTTCTTGTTGTTGTTGTTGTTGTTTTGGTTTTTCATTTGGGTTTGTTTTGGGGTTTTTTTTTAGCTATTCAGTGCAGTTCAGTGCAAGCAGTAGTTGCTTGATTTCTTATCCAGGAAAATAAAAGTAAACTTAGTGGCAACACAGAAGTAGAAAAACAAAGAAACAGACAAACAAGAAACAAACCTACACCTCCACGCCATGGGGCATTGTTAAGGTTTGGAAGAAACAGATTTCTTTGCAGAAAATGTTGATGAGCTTCCTTGGAAACAGACATCTGATCCGAGAGATAAGGAATTATGCAGAAAGCAGAGCAAAGTAGGTGAAGGAGAAGGAATATGAGAAATGAGCATAACTTCAGGGCTGTGTCTTATCCTTTTGTTGTCTGAAGCAAGTTACCCCTTACTGAATTTACTTTGTGCTACATAGAAGAGAAACATTCCTGTGCTAACATTTGAGCCTTAAAGGGACAAGATGTTCTTTAAGGTTAAAAGACAGCATAAATGTATATAAACTCCTGCTTGTCAGCCTATTACTGTTTAACCAGTTTGTTCACATCACACACCGAACTTGAAAGAACTGACTGAAATAGTCACACTGTCAAGAGTGCATCCAAATAAAACCGGATGAAAACATAACCTTGGTTATAAAACCCTTCTGACATTGTCTTTTATTAGTGCGTTTCTTCAGTACCAGATGTATCACTTGAGTGGTACATTAGAGTATCACTTGAGTGATACATCTGAAAAGGTATTTATTGATGGACAGAACAGAGAGGTTTTAAAAGCATAAGATGGCATAAAAAAGCTCATGATGTCCTGCTGACAAGAGTACTCTGCTAAAGAGCAGCCCTGTGGAGAAGGACCTTGAAGTCCTGGTGGACAACAAGTTCTCCATGGAACAGCAATATGCCCTTGTGGTCAAGAAGCCCAATGGGATCGTGGGGTGCATGAAGAAGAGTGTGTCCAGCAGATCCAGGGAGGTTGTACTCCTCCTCCTCTACTCTGCTCCCCCAGTTCAAGAGGGACAGGGATATACTGGAGAGTGTCCAACAGAGGGCTACAAGGATGATGAAGGGACTGGTACACTGCCTTATGAGGAAAGGCTGAGAGAACCAGGGCTGTTCAGTCTGGAGAAGAGAAGGCTGAGAGGGGATCTAATCAATGTCTATAAATGTCTGAGGGCTGGGTGTCAGGAAGGAAGGGACAGGGACAACCTCTGCTTACTTGCGCCTGGTGATAGGACAAGGGGCAATGGACAGAAACTACAGCACAGGAAGTTCCACCTCAATGTGAGGAAGAACTTCTTTACTGTAAGGGTCACAGAGCACTGGAAAGGATCCCCAGAGAGGTTGTGGAGTCTCCTTCTCTGGACACTTTCATGCCCTGTCTGGGTGTGCTCCTGTGCAACCTGCACTAGTTTCTATGGTCCTGCTCTGGCGGCAGTGGTGGGAGTGAGGGTGGGGTTGGACTTGAAGATGTCTAGAGGTCCCTTCCAACCCTAACATCCTGCAATCTGTACTTGTTAAATGACCATGTAAGCTGCTGAATGACCAGGTGTTGGAAGTAGTTACAGCTTTGGTTTAAAACTTAACACGCCACAGCTGCCCTTTAATTGTCTTGACTCAAATTACAGATGTGTTGTGCACAAATTTCTTAAGAGCTCTCCTTCCCCTTGGCTGTTCTACACTACAGATTTATTCCACAAATGTGTATCCTGTCTCCTGCAAGATGTGGAAGTTAAGACTACCTTGTTGAGCATCTGCAGATACTCAGTAGTAAAATCCCTCACAGCCCCCACTGATTTCTTCACTCTTACAGTTTATTCCAGTCCTCCAATTCTCCATTTAGAGTTACTTTAATTACCTTAAAATGAGTCCAGGTTCTGCATATCCCTATGTAACAACTTTCTTATAATAAGATGTCCCCTCCTGCATAAGTTAAAATCTTCTATTTCTGCTTAAGCATGATTAACAAAGCTAACTACATACTTTGCAGTGCTGCTAAGCAGGACAAAAAGGACACAAATCAGAAGATTATATCTTGAATCTAAGTATTAGTTATGTTTTTATGGGGAGATATGCTGTGTGCCAAAACTGGTGGACAACAAACCTGAAAACAGATATGAAACATCACATCTATACACACAGAGACAGAATAACACCCAGCATTAATAACAGCTGCCTCCTGCTTCCACCCATTGCTTCTGGCTCTTTTTAATGTACAACTCTGACTCTCCCTCAGCTTAAAACCATTCCCCCTTGTCCTCTTTCTAGACACCCTCATGAAAAATCTCTCTCCAGCCTTTCTGTAGGATCCCTTCCGATAATGGAAGGTAGATCTAAGGTCTTCCTGGAGTCTTCTCCAGGCTGAACAATTCCATCTCCCTCAGCCTGCCCTCTTTAAATGTACTAAGTGGTCAGCTTTAAATGTACTATCAATGCTGTACCTGAGTTGCAATGGGTAGAGAAGGAACAAGGACAACAGTTTCCCCAAAATCTTATAGCACAGAGGGTATTTGTGATTTCCTACTTTACTTACCCCCAATCCCCACCTACTCATTTTTAGGGGAAATGAAAAGATTCTCACTGATGATGGATGTACAATCCTGGCAGCACAGATCTCTTCATATTGTTTATTTTCTACTACCTTAAAAGCTGTATACAGAAATATTTCTACAAAAATATGTTTAAAGTTAGGTAGCCAACTATCTGGTTATTATGGTACAAATACTTCCTAAGCCCTTGTGGTAATGGGAATAATGGAGTTTTGAGAGGAACTCATGGAACATAGATCGTACAATTGTAGACTCATAGAATGGTCTGGGTTGGAAGGGACCTCCAGAGGTCATCTAGTCCAATTCCTTCTGCAGTAAGCAGGGGCAGCCTCAACTAGATCAGGTTGCCCAGAGCCCTGTCAAACCTAACCTTGAATATCTCCTCCTCAACTAACTCCCTCAGTAACTTGTTCCAGTGTTCCACTGTCCTTATGGTGCAGAATTTGTTTCTAACATCCAATCTAAATCTGCTCTTCTCTACTTTGATGCCATTGTCCCTCATCCTATCATGTTTATCCCTTTTTAAAAACAAACAAATCCTGCTTAGCACATTGTTTGTTGATCAGCTTTTAAAAATACTCTATGGGCAAAACTATTTATTTATTTTTATAAGGCTTATTTTTCCAAGGCTTTTCTTATTCAGCCCGGAGAAGAATATTTCATTTCCCGAGTTGTATTCTTCTGATTTGTTCTCTAAATCCCACAAACAGACTAAGAAATGTGCTTTAATTTTACTCTTTGCATGCCTGCTTAAAGGTGTGCTCTTTTTTACTTCACACAGTTCTTTAAAAACCAGCAGTTTACATGTATCTTCCATACTGACTTACTGCAAAGAGACAAAAAATACATAAACCTCCTTCTGAAGTGAATTACAAATAATCTATACAAAATACTTTTGTTACCTGCTGCTGTTTGATTTTTCTGAAGGCTTTTTCATCCCTGCTTTGTGTGTGGCAGCTTCTACTGAGCCTTGATTTCTGCAGAAGGCATGAAAGTTAAACCAAGCACTCATATGCTCACAAAATTCAGTCACTGTCAAAGTTTTGCCTCATTACAAAGGACAATCCAGATGCCAAAGCAATGGAACACAGACTACAAGAGGCAGCATCTGGCACCTTGGCAAACTCAACTGGCAGATGGTTTTGCATTTGCTTCTCCTGCTATTCATTTTGCTGCCATATTCTCAGGGTGTTTTTTATTTCTTCACACAGCTTCATTTTGGAAGACTAACCACTATTCAGGTAACTGTTCTGTTCTAAACAAGTATTTCATTACTCTTAAATACATAATAAAAATAAAAGAATAAAATAAATAATAACTTGTAAAATACTGTGTTTCTGCAACTGTATTGCATTACACTGCGCTCCTCCATGTAGTGTGCATAGTGGAGAAGAGAAGGCTCAGGGAGACCTCATTGCTCTCTACAACTACCTGAATGGTGGTTGTAGCCAGGAAGGGGTTGGCCTCTTCTCTCTAGCAACCAGCACCAGAACAAGAGGACACAGTCTCAAGCTGCACCAGGGGAAGCTTAGGCTCGAGGTGAGGAGAAAGTTCTTCACTGAGAGAGTCATTCGTCATTGGAATGTGCTGCCCGGGGAGGTGGTGGAGTCACCGTCCCTGGAGGTGTTCAAGAGGGGACTGGATGTGGCACTTGGTGCCATGGTCTAGTCATGGGGTCTGTGGTGACAAGTTGGACTCGATGATCTTTGAGGTCTCTTCCAACCTTAGTGATACTGTGATACTGTGATTTATTTAAGTGTAGGCATTGAATTTAGACATCCTGTTGATTTTTATCTTTTTAAGCAGAAGTCTGGCACGTGTGTCTTTTGTCACACACAGTTCACACTCCACCTCACAGTATGATTAGTCTGAGAAGCACAAGGCAAGCTCTGAAATGAGGAAAGCTTATAAACTTCTAGATTTTCTTACACCTGGAATAAATAAATAAGTAAATTTTAATATGTTTTTTTAAAACCCAGACAACAACAAGAACAACAAAACCCCACACCAACCAAAACAAACAATCCAACAAACCAAAAAAGCACGAGAAAATAAACAAGAAAACCCAACAAAACAAAACAAGAAGCAAAAAAATAAAACAAAATAAAAACAACAAAATAAAAAAGTACAAAAACCCACCAAAAAACCCCAACAAAACAGAAACCAAACCAAACAAAAATCAACAAAACTAAACAAACCAACAACAACAAAAAAAAAGCCAACACAATTTTATCTTATTTTTAAAGAATAAGCTCATTTATAGCTAGGGTGAACAACCCTAAATCAATGAGTTTGCTTTTTCCAGCTGTGCAAGTACTATGTCTCTGGTATTTCTGTCACTGATCTTCCTCAAGGGAAAAAAAAAAAAACACAATCAAGCCTTGCCATTTACTGGGAAAAGAGGAAAAATACTGAGTCTGGATTTCAAATCCAAAGTTTCCTAACCAAGTTCTAGCTCTTCCAAAGGAAAGAACGGGTAAGACAGACCCCAATGACAGAACAACTCTATGTAGGTGAAATGATTGCAGATCTGTCTCAACAGCCATCTAAACAGCTGACCCTGAGGTTTGAATGTATCTTTAATACTAACCACTAACTAACCACGGTTTGCATCAGCAAAGTGGTGTGCTGTGGCATTTAGTGACCTACATTGAAGCATCAAAAGTCATTTTGGGATGCCTAAATGAAACCTTTCTACTTAAATAGCAATGTTACGTGCACTAACCTTTGTGTCATTATATGTATGTCTCTACTGCCACCTACTTGTGCTATGGTTTTCTTTCCACCCTTGATCACTGTGAAGAGAGTATCATGCATTACAGATGGCTCTTCATAATTTTTTGTTGAAGTTTCATCTCTATTCCCTATTAAAACACAGAATCTCAACAAAACCTACAGTGGAGGCAACAACAAAAGAAATTCTAGAGATAGAATCATGAACTGCAGGTTTGGAAGGGACCTCAAGGATCATCTAGTTCCAAGTCCCCTGACATGGGAAGGGACACCTCACACTAGATCAGGGTGCCCAGAGCCACATCCAGCCTGGCCTTAAAAAAACCCAGGGATGGTGCTTCCACCACATCTTTGGGCATCCCATTCCAGTGTCTCACCACCCTCATGGGGAAGTACTTCTTCCTAACATCTAAACTAAATCTCACCTCCTTTACCTTGGATCCATTCCCCTTTGTCCTATCACTACCCAACATCTTAAAAAGTCCCTCCCCAGCTTTCTTGTAGCCCCCTTCAGACACTGGAAGGCCACAATAAGGTCTCCTTGGAGCCTTCTCTCCAGCCCAAACTCTCTCAGTCTGTCCTCATAGGAGAGGAGCTCCAGCCCTCTGATTATCCTCATGGACCTTCTCAGGACATGTTCCAGCACCTCCAGGTCCTTCCTGTAATAGAGAGGCTCCAGAACTGGATGCAGTACTCCAGGTGGGATCTCACCAGAGTGTTGTAAAGGGAGAGAATCACCTCCCTCGACCTGCTGGCTATGCTTCTCTTGATGCAGCCCAGGATCTGGTTGGCTTTCTGGGTTGCAAGTGCATACTGGTGGTGGCTCATGTTGAGCTTCTCATCCACCAGCACCCCCAAGTCTTTTTCTTCAGGGCTGCTCTCAAGCCAGTCACTGCCCAGCCTATATCCACACCTGGGATTGGCCCAACCCAGATTCAGTACCCTGCACTTGGTCCTATTGAACCTCATCAGGTAGGCATGGGTCCACCTCTCCAGCCTGTCAAGGTCCCTCTGGATGGATCCCTCCCCTCCAGCATGTCAGCCACACCACACAGCTTGATGTTGTTGGCAAAGTTGCTGAGGGTGCATTCATTGTCCCTGTCCAAAATATTAATGTTTATTCTACTATCTGCATGTAACTATACCATGGCAGAAAGGTCAAATTCTTTGCCCTGTCTAACATTAGGCCTTCGGCATCTCCTCTACTTCTCAACTTTCAGCAAAACCATAGCTGTATATGTAAAAAAGGTGAGTTAGTTATTGATGTGCTTGCACATACTTTTAAAAGGTGATTGCAAATAGCAATGTAAAATAAAAATTAAAGATAAATGCTCTGCAAAGAATGATTAATCAGGTGAAAAGAGTAGGCAATTCTTATCCTTTCTTTAAAACAGAAGCTTCAATGAATGTGTAGCAAGGACAACACTGAGAAGAAAGTGATGTGACAAGACAAAATAAAATTCAGGAGGAAATTTGGCACCTAAGTGGTAAAAATAAGAGATCAAACCCTCCTGACTTGAGAGAAGTCATTCTCATGATAATGATATGGCTTGAATTTGCTACAAGAGTTGTCATATATATGCTGATTCACTTTCATTCCTGCACTTGAGAAGTGCACTCTGCATTATGTGGTCCAGATGTACCAATACCATGTGGTCATTTGTCAAGGCCAGTGCCAGCACATTAGGTTTGTTCAGTATGTTTATAGCATAGACTTTTGATTGGCTTTCTGTACATACATAAGCTGCTCTTAAAAGCTATGTAGCTTTGACAGATTTGCCATCATTCTACAAAGATGATGACTGCTCTACTGAGGCTTCTGCTAATACCTTTCTTGCAAATAGCTGACAGAAAAGGTGTAATTTCAAAACACAAGAACACCAACTGCAGTAAATAAAAAGGATCTTTCTGCACAAAGATTGTTTTCAGTGTTTTCCCATTTCAGTGATTGCACTAAAGAAGAAAGAAATATTAAGAGAGAGAAGTGCTAACAGGTCTTGAGAATATCCTGACTGGCTGCAGGCATTTCTGTGCATCTATGAGACCCTACAATCTCAATGTCATGCATGTAAAAAATATCTCTATATTAGTCAATGTAGTATTAAAATGTTGGCTGTAATTTACCTCCCAATACTGGCTGTAATTTACTTCCCAATGAACTTGTAATGCTGGTATGAAAGGCTGGATACCTGTTGTAATACCAGGAGTATTTCTAAAGTTACTGTCCAAATTTTGTCTGAGAAGATACTGATGAAGAAGGAGAAAAAATCCTCTTGGTCTCACAATTGGAATAGATTGACAGTGAGTACTAGTCCCACAGCTGGGGCTAAGAGCTTTTGTTGCCACAAATTAACAATCAAGAGGATCAATTAATGATAACTGGATGTTAGAGTTTATCTCTAAGGAAAAAACCTCAAGCAACCCAAATGACAGAATCCCATGAGTCATGTACAGTCAGATGTTTATATTATTTTGAACACAGAAACTAAATGCTATATGAACAAAATATGAGATTATTAGACCATATTAGATTGTGGTTAGGGTGATGTTTATCTCCACTTTCAATACACACCACTATTAAAAGAAAACACTCTTGACTGTCTAAAAAAACCAAACAATAACAACAAAAAAAAACCCACCCACCAACAAAAAAAAAAAAAACTGTCATGAGGTTTGAAAAATCCAATCTTTGACTTTCAGATATTCTCTCAGCTGTGACTTAGCTTACCCACCACACTTAAGCTGATTATTGAAGTACACAGAAAACACAGAATAGCAAATCACAGAATCTTAGTTGCTGGAAGGGACCTCAAAAGATCATCCAGTCCAACTCCCCTGCCAGAGCAGGATCACTTATACCAGATCACACAGGATCATATCCAGGCAGGTCTTGAATATCTCCAAAGAAGGAGACTCCACAACCACCCTGGGCAGCCTGTTCCAGTGCTCCATCACACCCACAGTGAAAAAAAGTTTTCCTTATGTTTCCATGGAACTTCCTATGCTTCAACTTCCACCATTGCCCCTTGTGCTGTACTTGGGCATCACTGAGTGGAGCCCTTTACTTATTTATAAACATGAATGAGGTCACCCCTTAGTCTCCTCTTCTCCAAGCTAAAGAGACCCAGCCCCCTCAGTCTTTCCTCATAAGGAAGATGTTCCACTCCCCTAATTATTTTTGTGGCTCTGCATGGGACTCTTTCAAGCAACTCCCTGAGGTCCTTCTTGAACTGAGAGGCCAAGAACTGGACCTAATACTCCAGATGCAGCCTCAGCAGGGCAGAGTAGAAGGGGAGGAGAAACTCCCAGATATTCCAGCTTCAGTATCCTGTATCAGATAAAACACCTGCTTAAACCATGGCATTATTCATCACAACCCAAAAACTCTTTCTTACTCTTTTCTAACTTGAAGGTTCCCTTAAGACTTCCACAATCCACAAATACCACAAAACCACCATGTGTCATATATATGTTAAAGAAGCCATTTCAATTCCATCCACAGCTTTAATATCCCATCAAAACATCCACCTAACCTCAGATATGCAGCAGTCCCAAAACAGTGAACACTGCTGTAAGACTTAACTGAACATTGAATAAACAGCTGAGCACATGGTCTTGTTTATTCCACAGTATTTTACTGGCCAAAAGCTTCACAGAGTTAGAAATCAGTTGATTAAGGCATCTGTGAGTGCCCCCAGCAAGGGGGGAATCTTGAGTGCAGAATTGACCCGTCTGACCTGCCCGCGACAAGGGATGCAGAGGTATACCAGAGAACACAAACACCACATTCAGGCTGTCTCCAGCTGGTGAATTATCCTTTGCAGAAGCTACCAGTTGGATGAGCTATAGCAATCAGAACTTGAACAGGCTTTCTTCAGAGTGTGGTCAGAGCACTCAGCAAAGGTGAGTTCATGACACACAGGTGTGCTGGCATTTCCTTGAGGTGACAGTGGGATGTCCAGAGCACTCCATGTGTCAGGGATTTGCATCCCACCTTCCTAGTTTCAGTGTCTCCTGAGGAGAGCTCCTTTGAAGAGGTGCTCTGGGTAAGCAGGCAGCAGGACAGGGAAAGCGTTTTCCTCCTTTTTAAAGCTTCTACAGTCAACATGAAATGTTCTCTGTGTGCAGACTGACCCAAGAAATGGGGACTGTGAGAAAATAAGCCACTTCATGTGCCAGGAAAAGAGGTAGCAGAAAAGAAGGTATAAATCAATACCTTAATTTTACTATTTTTTATTTTAATATTTTTATTTTTAATACTTTTTACAAGGACCTGTGATGATAGGACAAGGGCCAGTGGTTTGAAACTAGAGCAGAGCTGATTTAAACTGGACATTAGGAAGTTCTTTACTATGAGGCTGGTGAGACACTGGAACTGGTTGCCCAGAGAAGTTACAGACACCTTGTCCCTGGAAGTGTTCAAGACAAACCTGGTCTAGTGGAAAATGTCTCTGCCATGGCAGGGTGGGTTTGTAACTAGATGATCTTTAAGGTCTGATCCAACTCAATCCTTGCTATGATTCTAAACATTGGAGATCTGCTGTCAGCACTGGGGAATCACGACACACTCCCTCAGGACCTTCAGTGGGATTTGGTATTTTTGGCCCTGATTAAAAGTTTTCAGAATACAAACCCAAAACTTTTAGTATATCTCAGTGTCTTTTTCATTTTCCCCATCTCAACAATTCCCACATTTAACCTATATTTAGCCAACTGTGCAGTTTTTGGCTGAGAATGGCCAGGCAAGAGTGGCTGAAAACAAATGAAAGAAACCCCACGACTAGCACTGCAGGACAGAATGTGTATGGACATTCTACAGGAAAGGGTGATGCCGTGTCACATCACCTAACCTAAGTCAGCTGTACAAGTTAATACGAGTCAATATGCAGCACAAGTTTCTGCCTAGTGACAAGAGAGTTGTGTCCTCCCACCCTCTTGAACAGTTAGACATATAAATATGGTACAGGTGGTAGGCAAACATCTGTCCTAATGCCTTACCTACTCCATGTCACAGCTCAACCACTGGTTTCACACCTGTGCACATAGCAGCCTTTGTCAGCATGCCAAGGTAAAGCGGACAGAAGAAAAGAGATGCAGAAGTAAGTTTGATCTGAAATTTTAAGGAGCAAAATTATAGGAAGAAGGGCTGCCAGGTTCCATACTTCAAAGGTGTATGTCTAGACACTGACGTTTGAAGGGCTCTGTCAGGTACAGAAGTCAGAAAGGTTTCTTGATCTCAGCTAACAGACCTGGATAACCTTACGGTAAAATCAGATTCAGACTTTTCCATTATTGGGTAAATGGAAAGATTGAGTTCTGCCTGTTTCCTAGGTGGATTTTCTTTTCAGGATGAGCCCTGTGTGCTCAAAAGGAAACCAGTTCCTGTCACCATAAAATGAACACCTACAGACTGCACATGGTTCATGCACTGTGTGATAGGTAAAGCCCATTTCTCACGCACCACAAGAGAAAAGCCAATTCCACAGCTCTCAGCTGGGTCCTGGGTCCCTTGGGTGACCTTGTTAGCAGCCTTCCTGCTGACTCAGTCCCTGATCTCACACACCCCAGTCCCTCTCTGATAAATTACAGGAAGCAAGACACCGACTGCCCACCAGCAGGGAGTGTAAAACATTGCTTGTCTTCATTTTATGCTTTAAACACATCGTTTGTTTCATTGTTTCCCCTCTCCTTCCCTGTCATTACCTGCTGTCATGTCATCCTGTCTGTGCTTCCCTGGTGCTTTATGTTTCATTGCTCTTCTTTCACCCTTTCTCTATGCTCTGCTCCTCGGCTGCAGCTAGCTTAAGGAGATTCTCTGCCCTCTTTTATAGCTTAGTAACCATTATACCAGTCCCTGCTGCATTTCACTGGGTGCATTTAGATTAATAACCATTTGTTTTCTCCACATCCTTTTCTCCCTATCCTGGATAAAAACTAATTCTTTTACTGGAAGCTAAAAACTACAGCAAATTATATAATTTTTGGTGTATAAAATCCAATTTTGCTCCATTAACTGCAAGATGTATTTTTCATCTAATTTCACATCCGTGTAAAATGCTCTGTGAAAATGTGCCTCAAAATCTACACTGCCCTTAGGCTGAAAGATAGAGAAAATCAGGAATGAACATTATAAATGTGGAGGCCACTTTGAAAGAATGAGACCTAGATTTTGGTTACATACATGAAGAGGCAAAAATGAGGCAATAGCTTGTTTACTGCTTTTTTCTTTCCACTGTGCTTCCACCTTCACAATCTCCTGGCAGTACATCACACTCAAAATCAGGCATGCAGCAGGTTCAGTTTCTCTGTAGCTGTTGTTCATCCCCTGGTTAGTGACTCAGCTCAGCTGCCAGTCTCTTCTCAGTGGTATTTACATGCCAAAATAGAAGGCTCTTAATACATGTCATGTCCATAAAATGGAAATATTTAGGGTAATGCTACACCCTCTACTCCCTGATGCTTATAAACTTGCCTGGGACAATAATGTCAACTTCAGCTGTGCCTTGCTGGAAGAGCAGGGAAGGAATTTTGGTATGGCTTCTTTATGTGGTGGCAGGGAGTTCCCAGTGGTTTAGCTATTCCATGTTGACACCTAATAGTTTCTTGACCTAATTCTATAGGTGTAAATGGTTCAAAAATCACAGAATTGCTCTGTTTGGAAAAGTCCTCTAAGATCATTGAGTCCAACCATTGACCCAACACCATGATGGTCATTAAACCACATCCCTAACATCCTAACATCTGATACTAGGGAGAAAACATTGACCCCCACCTCATTCCAACCTCCTTTCAGGTAAGGGTAGAGAACAGTGAGGTGTCCCCTCAGTCTCCTCTTCTCCAGACTAAACAATCCCATTTCAATCAGCTGTTCCTTATAAGACTTGTTCTCTAGACCCTTCACCAGCTTTGTTGCCTTTCTCCAGCAACTCAAAATCTTTCTTGTAGAGAGAAGCCCATATGGCTTCCATTTCAGGTTTGCAGAATAATGGTGTATAGCAAGGTCATTTCAGGTTCTTTCTCTTACAAAGCAGTTAAAGTAAGTGATAATCCTGACAAAAATCATACAGATTTATATGACTCAGGAATTATTGAGACTAATAAGCCCTTAACTTTACTGATATCATCTTACCGGAGTGTGAGTGCAGTACGTGGCATGTGCAGTGTTTCCAGTTGGTGAATGAGTGTGTTTGTGACATTTCTCATTGTTATGCTGACAGGACACAGCATGACATAGTCTGCTAAATGAAGAATAGATAGGGAATAATCATGTCTAATCAAGCAGCCACAAACAATTGCTTCTGCAATCACAAAGGAAGAAACCTAGGAAGCATTCATGGAAAAATATATTTCATTCACCTAATACGTTAACATGATGTGAAGGTGGCAGTGGAACCAAACACAGACAGCAGAGGCATCAGAGAATGCACAGCACAGGAGAGAATACAGTGTCCAGCAGTTCAAGATCTCTGTGAGATACATATCTGTATGCTCACAGTATTTTAAGTAGATTTACACTAGAACTATGGGGCAGAGATATGTTTTTGAAACTAACCTCTCCCAACTCTCACAGATTCAGAGATTGCATTGAGTTGGAAGGTAACCTCAAAGGTCATCTTGTTCAACACTCCTGTAGTCAGCAGGAACATCTCCAGCTAGAACAGGCTGCAGAGGGCCACATCAAGTCTGATCTTGAATGCATCAACTACATCTCTGGGCAACCTGTTCCAGAATTTTACCACTCTCATTGTAAAGAACTTCTTCCTGATGTCCAACCTAAATCTGTCCTGCTCCAGTTTCAAACCATTGCCCCTCATCCTGTCACTACAAGCCTTTCTAAGCAGTCCCTCCCCAGTCTTCCTGTAGTTACAAGGTGCCCTGGAGACTTCTCTTGTCCAGGCTGAACAGCCCTAGTTCTCTCAGCCTGTCCCCATAGGGGAGATGCTCTAGTCCTCTCATCATCTTTTTGTGGCCTTTCTGTGGACCCACTCCAGCAGGTCCATGTCTTTCTCGTGTTGGGTCTCCAGAGTTGGACACAGTACTCCAGTGGAGATCTCACCAGAGAGAAAGGGGCAGAATCACCTCTCTGCTGGCCACGCTTCTTTCGATGCAGCCCAGGATGCCATTGTCCTTGTGGGCTGCAAGTGCTCATTGTTGGCTCATGTCCAGCTTCTCATCCACCAGCATCCCCAAGTCTTTTTCTGCAGGGCTGCTTTCAATTTCATCATCCCCCAGCCTGTGTTGATATTGAGGATTATGAGCTTTGAGTTATTTTTTTAAAGGCATCTTACAACACAAGAGCAACATCTGTTTGGGGTGAGCAGACCTGGAATATTAGCTCCACTCACTTATGTGCAGTCTTGAGGCACCTTTTCTTGAGATGTTGGATACTCAACAACTGCTGGCCTGCTTTACATATTCGCATCTATTCACTGGCATTGCCATGCAGGCAAACATTTTAGAGATAAAGGGAAAATTAGTAGGCACAAACAATGATCCATATGGATTCTATTCAGGGAAAATTCTTCAGTACCTAGGCAGATTCATATACTTAGAAGGCAGCTCCTATTTCCTCATATCCCAGTACAAGTCTGCCTTGAAGAGGAGGAATGCAAAGCATCAATTTGTTACAATTCTTTTGTTTTGTTGGCTTTGGGGTTTTTTTTAATTGTGAACTGCATGGGCAGGTTTGAGTAGAATAATTGATTTTGAGTAATTTTTAACTTACTGTTCTATGTATTCCTAATTTGTCTTAATTAAATCACCTTCCCCCCCCATACTAGGTAGCTACAATTTTTATAAGCAGAGGAAGGACCCTTGAAAGGCTGAAAGATCATCATGCAGACATCTGGACTAAGTCCTTAATGGCATGCACATCCACAAGCAAATCCTTTCTGAACTATTCTGAGGATTAAAAATTGCATTTATTGTTTGACTGATTTTTTTTTTTCCTTTTCTGTATTTACTTAAGAACTGTTGCAAATGTTATCCAAGTGACTCAGACTCACTTATTCAAATAATTGTTTGCAAAGACTTCCTGCTCTCACTTGCCCTACACATTTTAATAGAGAAAGCACTTAGATTATTCTGGCTACTTGCCTTCACAGAGGAAAACAGCATTTCTGAGGAGCATTCTTGGGTGTTTTCAAATAATCTACGCAGTAAAACAGATATATAGGTTTGTAATTACGTGCTCAGATTTGCAATGAAAATTCTTGCTTCTAACTCCTTGAGGAGTAAAAACCACCAACTTTTATACTACTCAGGGAAAATCCAAGAAATTCAGTCAGAGGAACATTCAAGTAGGTGTGATGGCAGTAAACACATTCATAGATCCATAGATTTATAGAATGATTTGGGTTGGAGGGGACCTTAAAGATCACCTAGCTGCAACCCCCCTGCCTTGAGCAAGGACACCTTCCACTAGACCAAATTGCTAAAGGCCTCATCCCTTATAGAGGCAGACTACTAGAGCTGAGGCAGTTCAGCCTGAAAAGAGAAGGAGAGACCATATAATGGCCTTTCCATTAGCTGAAGTGGACCTACAAGAATGGTGGAGTGGGATTTTTACAAAGGCTTGTAGTGATAGGAGAAGAGGGAATGGATTGAAGCTCGAGACGGACAGATTGAGACTGGAGATTAGAAAGAAATTCTTTCCAGTGAGGGTGGTGAGACACCAGAACAGGTTGCCCAGGGAGGTCATGGATGGCCCCTCCCTAGAGGTGTTCAAGGCCAGGTTGGATGAGGCCTAGAGTGACTTGGTCTAGTGGAAGGTTCTCCTGCCCATGGCAAGGGGTGGAATTAAATGATCTTCAAGGTCCCTTCCAACCCAAACAATTCTATAAGTGTTCATTAACTAAAATCCATTAAGAAATAAATAATAGTGTGATTACTTCAGTGGCAACTTTATTTATCTAACTGCATTCTCCTACTCTTATTTTACTGATTCCTGTAGTGTAAATTATAGAATGCATGGAATTCTATAAATTATAGAATCAGACTCTGTTTAAATGGAGCAGCTTTTCATTGCAGTTTTGTAACCAGTCTAATATGACATAAACCAGCTTAACCATCAAAGAGTCATCTCACCACCCCCTCATTCTTGGGTGCTTATTTCTCCACCCATAACCACAGGCACATGCAGTCATGCAGCTGTGCAATGAACTGCCCTCAGGGAAATCATCTGAGATAATTAACCTGGGGAGTCAACCACCACAACAACAGCAACAAGCCAATTGAATGTTGGGTTTTTTTTTTCTTTCCCCAGGAATTCTTTTCAGCTGCCTGGTGAAAATGTTTTGGGCAAGAAAAAAGATGCCAAGTGTTTCAGGCAGTAGTGCCACCTTATTTGGATTTAAATCACAGAATTATAAAATGGCTTAGGTTGAAAGGGACCTGAGAGATCATCTCCTCCAACCCCCCTGCTGTGGGCAGGAACACCTTCCAATAAACCAGGATACTCAAAAGCCTCATCCAACTTGGCCCTGAACACCTCCAGGGCAGGGGCACCCACAACCTCCCTGGCAACCTGTTCCAGTGTCTCACCACCCTCACTGTAAAGAATTTCTTCCTAGTCTCCAGTCTAAATCTGCCCTCCTCCAGCTTAAATCCATTCTCTCTAAACCTATCACTACCAAGCCCATGTAAAAAATCCCTTCCCAGCTTTCTTGCAGCCCTCTTCAGGTACTTGAAAGCCACTCTAAAGTCTCATTGAAGCCTTCTTTTCTCCAGGATGAACATCCCTAGTTTTCTCAGCCTGTCCCCTTAGAGGAGGTACTCCAGCCCTCTGACCATCACGAAAGAGTCAGTCTGTCTATTTGGGAAGGCTCTGTCTTTTTTCTTGCCAGTTTCTGTGGGTTATGTATACTTCACACTTTACCTGCCAGATAATAGTAATTGATAATAATAGTTACTAAATAATAAAAATATTATTATAGCCAGAGTAATAAAACCAATTCACAGCACAAAAGCCTAATCTTAATTAAGGAATAAAGTTATGGAGGAAGAGGGGAAGAAAAAGATTTCTGCAATAGCTTCTGCCTTTCAAGCAGATAATTATGTTTTTCCGCAAAAAAATGCTTCTTATGAAAGCATAGAACATTTCAAGTATGAATCAGCTTATTACTTTATCTCAGCTTCATTCTTTCAAAAGTCTACTACATATTTTCAGTTTAAGGCACAAGTGCTCTCCCAATATTTATTATGAGTAAATCTGTGACTGATATTTATTCTTTACAGGCACACGCCAAGGCTGAAAATTTATGGGAGGTAGGGATGCTAACATCTCATTGCCAAAGCTCTATGTTATCCCAATTTTCCAGGGATTTTGTCAGTAATTAGTGTGTTTCTGTGTCAATGAATCATTTGTATTTTCCTTCTGAAAGATAATTTCAGCCCAGAGGGAGACTGTAATAAATACTTATTATGTACATGATATATTGCTAATGAAGAAGATTATATATGGCAATGAGAAAAGAGTATTGTGATATCCTTGCTGAAATATGGGTAATAAATATTGCACTTAGAATATAATTTTTCAGGTGTTTAATATTATTATTATTAGATTCCATACCCCCTTCATATATAATGACCTCATCTCCTATTAATTGCACAGGTTTCTTTCTGTTCCAATGAATCCAGTGGGACTTTGGACGCTGACATCTGTGAGAGCAGCATCAAGGTGTGAATTAGCCAGGAAAGAAGGATAGCTAGCCTGATTTTACGTGTCAGCAGGTTGTTCCATATGATGCCAGGCCTGAAATAAAAGCAGATTGTCCAAGGAATATTTGGCTAAATCAGTTCTAGGAGAAAATGGGAGGAATTAAAATTTGAAATGAGATGTGAGGGATGTGAGCCAAGAGTTGAGTGCGACAGCACTGTCAGCTGGGAAGAGACCTTACAAGCATGGCAGCTTGTCCCACAGCTTTGAGGAAAGAGGGGCAGAGCAGGGCCAGAGCAGGTATCATGGGAATGGGAATAGGCTGAAACCAGGCTAGGACATCAGCTCAGGGGTGGTGGTCAGGATCAGGAATAGGGAGGCAGGAAACTCAGATGTACATGCCGCCTAACTCAGGTAAGATCAAGGGTGAGAGCTACAGCTTCAAAGCAGGTCCTGAGCAAAAGCAAGGAGGACCTTGCTTCTTTCAACAGCTTGCACACAGCTCTGCTTCATGGCTATGAAGCTGTACAAGGCTGGACCTTAGCCCAGGCCAAGCCCCTAAAAATGAGTGGGTAGAGGAAGATTTGCATGCACAAAAGCCTTTGAAATGTTCTGCTATTATTTCTTGGGATTTAGTCATACAGCCATAAACTCTAAGATAATATTTCCAGAGAGAAAGACTAAATGCCAATAAAACTACAAAAGGCCAGAGAGGTGACATCATTATTTATATATTGCACAAATAAAAAATATCTTTGAAACAAAAATAAGAAATATTGCCAGTGAACATCTGTCAAAGGAAGAGTTTGATGCTCAGTTCAACAATCTTGGAAATAAATAACATAATATGAAGTCAGACTCACTTTTAATGCAAAATCCTTAATCCAGCAAACTTAAAACATGTGGATTTAAAATTGATAGATGTTAGCTGAGGTCAAAAAGTGGAGTACAAGTTTTGTATTCACAGAAGAAAGCTCAGGCAGATTTTCTAAATGGTAAATCAAGTATTTTCAACCCAAATCTTTACTCTTTTGAAAGCATGCACAATCTACCAGATACTGAAAAGTTGATGTCAAAATATCATCATTAAAAGAGGCTTTTTGAGATTCATCATATTATGATCATGGAAACTAGAAATGTCCATGACAAAGTTTTAGTTATTTCCTCCATTATAGCTTCCTTCAGTGTTTTTATGGGGCTTAATTTTCAGGACTTTCACATTCTAGCTCTAAATACTTCAATATTGCAGTGTGTTCAGGCTTCTGAATCAACCTTAAGGAGGCTTTCTAGTTAGAGTATAATAAAAAACAAGTGTTTATGAAAAGCAGTGTGGCCAGCAGACATAGGGAAGTGATTCTGCCACTTTGCTCTGGTGAGAACTCACCTGGAGTCCTGCATCCAGCTCTGGAAGCCTCAACACAGGAATGACATGGACTGGATGGAGCTGGTCCAGAGGAGGGCCACAAAGATGATCAGGGTTCTGGAGAACCTCTGCTATGAGGACAGGCTGAGGGAGCTGGGGGTGTTCAGCCTGGAGAAGAGAAAACCCAGTTGCAGCCTGCAAGTACCTGAAGGGGTCTACAAGAAGGCTGCAGAAGGACTGTTATCAAAGGCCTTCAGGGACAGGACAAGGGGCAATGGTTTGAAATTAAAGCAGAGCAGATTTAGATTGGATGTGAGGAACAAGTTTTGCACCATGAGGGTTGTGGAACATTGGAACTGGTTACCCAGGAAGGCAGCTGAGGCCCCATCCCTGGAAATACTCAAAGGGAGGCTCAACAAGGCCCTGAGCAACCTGATCTAATGGAGGATGTCCCTGCTGACTGAAGACAAGGTTGGACTGGATGACTTTTGGAGGTACCTTCCAACCCAAAACATTCTATGATTCTTTGCTTACTGGAACTGAATGTGTCCCTTGCCTCCAGAAATATCCTCCCAAGCGACATAGATAAATTATCCATCTCTTTTGTAACTGTTTCTTTTTCCCTACTACAGCTGGGGAAACAATAGATATATAAAAATATATCTATATATCCAGTAGAGAAACCATGAGAGAGATGTATAGATATATACAGGTATGTATATAGTGGGATAAAACAAGGCAAGTAAGATTTCGGGCATATTGATAAAGTACTTCACTGTGCATGTAAGAGCTAGATTTTAAGTCTAGCTTAGAATTGTGCTTGGATTTTGCATTAAATTTAATTAAGAAGTAAATAAAATACAAAACATGACGGGTACTTCTAAGTTTCGTGGATATTCATATCCTATATGTGTTCTGACCACCTCGAGGATTAGGCAATTTAGGGTATTTAGGCTGGAAATACCTTGTGGACCTTGATTTGGTGTAAGCTTAGAATGGTGCACATCAGTGTCAACCCAGATCTGACTGGGACAAAAAATCTCTACATATTGGGACACAAATCCAAACACCTAAAGATTTTTAAAATATCCTGCAGGGCTTAGTTGTTACCAGGATTAAGGAGTATCACATAATCACAGAATCACAGAATGGTCTGGATTGGAAGGGACCTCAAAAGGTCATCTAGTCCAATCGCCTCATCAGTAAGCAGGGACATCCTCAGCTAGATCAGATTGCCCAGAGCCCTGCTGAGCCTCACTTTTAGTATCTCCAGGGATGGGGGCTCAACTACCTCCCTGGGCAACCTGTTATAGTGTTCCACTATCCTCATGGTGCAACTTGTTCCTAACATCCAATCTAAATCTGCTCTTCTCTAGTTTGAAGCCATTGCCCCTCATCCTGTTACTACAGGTCTTTGGAAACAATCTCTCTCTATCCTTCTTTTAGCCCCCATTCAGGCGCTGGAAGGCTGCTATTAGGTCACTCCATCACAAACATTTCAGATCATTGATACTGGGTATTTAATGTCTCATTTTTTACTTATGTAACATAGTACTTCTACATTTTATTCCTATGTGACCCATAGTCTTTGAATGAGCTTTGTATCTAATTTTATAGGAACATAAGAAGCTTCACAGTAAAGGTGTTATCCAGATCTCAGTGAATCCTGTTTATCATTCCTTCTGCATTGATGCTGTCCTTGGCAAATGAGCTCAGCCAGTGGTGCAAAAAGGTGTACGTGTTAGTATTCAGCTAATGTGTAGTTGGGACCCCAAATGACTCATGCTGTTCTATAATTGGCAGAGATCACCTAAAGGAAAGAAATGAGATCATTACAAAACCCTTAGTATTCTCTCCATCTTCTAATGTTTGTGCTCTGGAGACAGAATAACCTATTAGAGACTCTGAAATGCCTGTTGAAGGCTGTTGTAGCAATTTTGCTGATGTTTGCATTTCAGCAGCAGCCTCTAGCTGTTCTAATTGTTCCACCTGTGTGGAAAAGGGATGAAGGTCAAAAGAGGTCAGCATAAAATTAAAATATAAGCAAAATTTAAAATATCAAGATGCTACACTTAGCCAGAATGATAGAGCATTTTTAAGTCAGGGTTAATAGCTATTACCCAGAAATTACTGCAGATGATGGATTAGATTTACTGGTATATTTTAATGCAATGGAGCAGCAAGAATTTCTGGTTCTGTTTATCTCAAACATCAACATGTGTCTATTTCTAATTAATCTAACACTAACTTTACATACTTTTGTAGCCTTAATGCAATTTGAGATTATTCAGAAAGAGGAACCAGAGAACACCAAAGGAGCATTTCTGAATGGAAATGGTGTGTAGTGGTTACATTTCTTTACATCATAAAGATTTTCCTTTCATAGATTCATAGAAAAACTTGGGCTGGAGGGGACCTCAAAGATCATCTAGTTCCAACCTCCCTGTTATGGACAGGGACACTTTCTACTACACCACGTTGCTCAAGGCCTCATCCAGCCTCACCTTCACAGAATCACAGAATTAACCAGGTTGGAAAAGACCTTTGAGATCATGAAGTCCAACCTATCACCCAACACCATCTAATCAACTAAACCATGGCACTAAGTGCCTCATCCAGTCTTATTTTAAACACTTCCAGGGACGATGACTCCACCACCTCCCTGGGCAGTCCATTCCAATGGCCAATAACTCTTTCTGTGAATAATTTCATCCTAGCATCCAGCCTAAACTGCAAAATTGTTTTAGAATCATAGAATCATGAATTGGGGGTTGGAGGTGACCTCAATGATCATCCAGTTCCAACTGTCCTGCCATGGGCAGGGACACCTCACAATACATCAGGTTGCCCAGAGCCACATCCAGCCTGGCCTTAAAAACTCCCAGGGATGAGGCTTCCACCACCTTCCTGGGCAAACTGTTCCAGTGTCTCACCACCCTCATGGTGAAGAATTTCTTCCTAACATCCAATTTGTATCTACCCATTTCTACTTTTTTTTTCCATTCCCCCTAGTCCTATCATTACCTGACACCCTTAAAGTCCCTCACCTGCCCCATTTTTCCTCTTTATCCCTTCAAATCCCAGAGCACCTGGGCTCTGTTGGAATCTCCTCCCACCCCAGGTGTGGCCAATTGGCCCTCCCCACCCACACCCCTTTTTAATACCCCCAGGAAAGGCAGAACCTCTAAGCTGAGCCCATCTGGGCTGAGGGATCCTCCTCTCATCACTGGTGAGTCCCCATGGTGCGCACTGGGTGATGGTGGTGGTGACAACAAAGGCCGGGGGCCTGCTGGCCCCCGGTTAGATAGGAACACAATTGATGACCACTCCAATATCATTCACAGGTGCTGGCTGGGCCTCTTTGCTGGGGTGAGCTCCTCTGTGTGGTATCTTGGCTAGTGAGGGTCTTGCCCCTGGCTCTGGAATGGGTGCAAAAATGGTGGTGGTGCAGGAGCTGTTTAGTTGTATGATATTATGCTAATTACACTATTTTTACCTGGAGGCCCCTTGAGTCTGCTCTCATCATGCAATAAATCTCTGCTTTTGTGCCTCATTTACAGACCATTTCTTCCCCTTCACTGATCCTTTTCAGAAATAAGGAAGGAAAGGAGGAAAAAAAACAATAAAGCATTACTGGAAAATGCATTCACTTATCAATCAACTCTGAAGAGGAAGCCTTCAGGAAGAGGGGCAGGTTGGAAAGTGAGAATCACTTCTTATGAATCACAAGACAAATGTCATAAAGTACAGACAGGACAAGACTGCATCTTCTCCATTGTGGTTATGTTTCATGGTGGTAAATGCAGAGGGACATTAAGTCCAAGCTGGCTTGGAAATCTCTATCCCACTTCTCCACAGAAAGAAACACTGGGAAAGGGAGATTGACAAGTGAATACCCATCCTTCATACAGAAATACAGAATGAACCTGGTTGGAAAAGACCTTCAAAATTGAGTCCGACCTATCACCCAACACCATCTAATCAACTAAACCATGGCACCAAGTGCTTCATCCAGTCTGTTTTTTAACACTTCCAGTGATGGTGACTCCACCACCTCCCTGGGAAGCCCATTCCAATGACCAATCTCTCTTTCTGTGAGGAATTTCTTCCTAACATCCAGCCTAAACCTCCCCTGGCACAGCTTGAGACTGTGTTCTCTTGTTCTGGTGCTGGTTGCCTGGGAGGAGGAAACCAAGCCCCACCTGGCTACAACCTCTCTTCAGGTAGTTGCAGACAGCAATAATGTCTCCCCTGAGCCTCCTCTTCTCCAGGCTAAGCAACCCCAGCTCCCTCAGCCTTTCCTCATAGGGCTTGTGCTCCAAACCCCTCACCAGCATTTTTGCCTTCTCTGCATGTGTTCCCGCAAATCAACATCTTGCCTAAACTGAGGGACTTGAACACCTCCAGGGAGGATTGTATCCACAACCTCTCTGGGCAACCCAATTCATATGTATCAATGAATGTTTTTTATTCAAACCCTCCAGCACTAATAGAGAGCCTGCATTAAACATATTCCATGGAGATAACACATGTGCAGTTCAGATGTTATCATCAGATATTCTTATCAGATGTTTTGATAAGAAGCAGTTTTGACTACAGTATTTTATCATCCTGAATAAAACCTTCTCATCTGTTGCCATAACAGGCAACGATAGGTTGGATATTAGGATTTTAGGTTGGATATTAGGAAAAAATTCTTTGCAAGAAGGGTTATCAAGCATTGGAAGAGGCTGCCCAGGGAGCTGGTGGATTCACCATCCTTGGAGGTATTTAAAAGACAAGCGGATGTGATGCTGAGGGATGTGGTTTAATGGTAGTGGCTTAGCAGTAGTGGGGTTGTGAGCTCCATGTGAGCAGTTTGGCTTGATAATCTCAAAGGTCTCTTCCAACCTCAACAGTTCTATAATTTTGTGCATGACATCTGCAAAAGCCCAGGTTGCTCAGGAAGGTAATGCAGCCTACTGAGCACCATCAATGGCAGCTTTTCTCAGAAGAGAACAGGGAAAAACTTCATAATTAGCTGAAAAGTTAGACAGGTGTGGCCAGCTGGTATATATGAAATAAATTGATTTCAAAGCCAAATTAATGTGGTTGCTGACCTAATTATTACTACAAAGAAACAACAGAATAGCAACAAGGGCTCAACATACACTGTATTTGATCCTCACAGATTTTCTGTTTTCAGTCTTGCATTGATCTCCTGAACAAAACTTTTATTCCCACACCAGTCAGACAATCACCCGGTACAAATGACTAGACATGCTCCCTGCATAACACAACTTGCAGTTCAAAGACAGGGAATTTAGACCTGAACAAGATGATCCAGGAAGAGTAATACAAAGATGTGGAAGAAGTTCCTCCCATCTGAGACATCAAAAGCAAGCCCTGGAATGAAATCAAAGAATCACAGAATGTTAGGAGTTAGAAGGGACCTTTAAAGATCATCCAGCCAAACCCCACTTTACCAGGGCAGGATCACTTAGAGTAGGTCACACAGAAATGAGTCCAAACAGGTTTTGAATGTCTCCAGAGGAGACTCCACTACCTCTCTGGGCAGCCTATTCCAGTGTTTTGCCACCCTCACAGTGAAAAAATTTTCCCTTATGTTCACATAGGATCTTTTATACCCCAGCTTGAATCCATCAGCCCTTGTCCTATAACTGGGTACCTCTGAGAAGAGCCTGGGTCTGTTGTCCTGACACTCACCCTTCACATCTTTATAAACAGGAATGACTTCACCTCTCTGTCTCCTGCTCTTCCAAGCTAAAGATCCCCAGCTACATCAGCCTTTCCTCACAAGGGAGATGTTCCACTGCCTTCAGCATCTTTATATCTCTGTGCTGGACTCTATCAGTCCGCTCCTTGAAGACCTTCTTGGACTGAGATGCCCAGAACTGGACACAATATTCCAGATGTGGCCTCACCAGGGCAGAGTAGAGTGGGGGAGAACCTCTCTGGATCTACTAACTGCAGCCCTTCTAATCCACCCCTGGATATTTAAATAGGATTTGTTTATACACACAAAGACCTTCCCACCTCAAAACAATTCTGCAAATGCAGTATAAAAAAACAAGTTTTGAAAATTCAGAAATAATGGAAATCTAGCATATATGACAAAAAAATCTGCATTAAAAAAAATGAAAAATTCTTACTGTCTTCTGCATTTTGAATACTTTCACAATTTCTTGGTCAGATTATTTCGTTTCTTTATTTGATTGCCTTTATGTTCATAGGCTTCACAGTATATATTTGGGTTTACCACTAAGTAAAGTGAATGTAGTGTTTCCCTAATTTAATCTTCTTGTCTGATACAATATATCAAACTTAATTTACCCCTAAAAAAAAATGCCTGATAAGGAATTGGTTCATTGAGTTATACATTTCAATATTTTCCTTGCAGGTAATGGAATATATGAAAATAAATCCATTTAACTCAGACATTTAATGGTATGTCACCAGCAAATGCTCAAGGCAGCACAAACCTTCGGCATTCAAAGTTTGAAACAGTTATCTTGGAGCTAAATCTTCATAACTTCTTACCTAATAAAAGATTTGTAAGTGTCTAACGAACTGTTAGGGATGGGAGCTAAAAATTATCACATACTAGGTTCTCCTTCATCTTTAAATGAAATACAGCCTTATTTTAGTTGCACACAGAATTAAATTCCAGTGCTTCCATTTATTGTCTTAAATGTCCAGGGAGGTTGTGGATGTCCCCTCCCTGAAGGTGCTCAAGGCCAGGCTGGATGAGGCCTTGACAACCTGGGCTAGTGGAAGGTGTCCCTGCCCATGCCAGGGGATTGGAACTAGATGGTCTTTAAGGTGCCTTCCAACACAAACCCTTCTATGAATCTATGAGTTGCTGGGCCAAGAGATGCGAAATGTTATTTGGTAAAGATGTAGGTGCCATGTACTGTGGACACTACATAGGCCAAAAGTTGTTAACTTTTGTATCACTTCCTCTGCCACCCAAAGATTTTGGCGTTTTGTGGATTGCGAGTTTTGCAGACCATGAAAGCAAAGGGAGACCTCAATCAGCATCTGCAAATGGAGAGCTTCACTGGGAGGAAAGAGGATGATTGAATTTTTCCTCTAAGACCAAACTGAGTAGTTCAGGTAGAGTAGGAAATCTATAGATCTGATTTTCAAGTCTGGTTTCAGACTTCATGAAAAGGAAGAGGAAATATAACAGAAAGTGAATGGAAGGAATATTCCGCACTCCAGTACATATGGAGAGACTTATTCACCACTTTTGAAGGGGTATTAGCAAAAAAAGTGAAAACAAAACAAGATATGGGTTTTAAATTTCTGTTTTTATTGTCAGGCAGGCAAAGAAATTCTCAGTAAATACCTAACAGAGACTACTGAAACCATACAAAACAAGTCACTGAGTTATGACTCTACTACCAACATCAAGGCAAATACACTTCAGAGTTACTATGTAGGTGGTAGTGCTGGCATGTTCATTGCTTCCATCTGACACCACAGCTTTCAAAATCCAAGGACAGTTACTCAATCTCATCACAGAGCACAGAGCTGTGAACTACAATGATACTACTGAAGTACTACAGCAAAATTATCTTACCAGAAAACCCCACCAATGCTGGCTACTAAAAATAAGGGAGCACTAGAGGAAAATAACGGAGGAATAGGAAGTGATGTTAGGAAACTCAAAATTCTGTTGTGAAAACACAAAATCTGGGGACTGTTCCATTCTGGTAACATATAAGTTTTGTTCCTAAAGGACTGGGAGAAGGTTAGCATTGCAACAGCATCACACATCTGAAGAAGATGCAATGCATTTTCACTCACCACCTTCATTTTTCTGTTGGGAGGGCTGGGTGTTGGAAAGAAAAGTTATGATGCTGCCTTATCTGCTTCAGGCCTGGTGAAGGAAATTTCCTTGACAGGCAGTCCTGAAACTGGAACTTTTCCCATGAGCCTAAATGCATGCAATATATGTGTGAAAATGTTTGGAATATGCTGCATGAAAATCATTCAGCTGTGAAAGCCAATAAATTGCTGTTAATTGTTCATCGAGTTCTTCAGCATTCCTAATCTGACCTTTTAATCCTTGATACTGGGACTGCTAATATATCAAAAGCAGTAATACTATATTTATTACAATTGGGCTTTTGGGGGCTTTTTTCCTAAGCACTTCAGGTGATCTGTAACAATTTAGCTACTCCATGACCTCCCCAGTTTTCATTGTCTTGTATGAGTGCATGCAGAACTGGCCCGAGCCATGACAGTGCCCGGACTCATGAGCCCAGTGCTTGTTAGGTGAGACATAAGGCAGGTCTGCATCTGCCTCTTTGCAGTGTCCCAAGGACAGCACATTTCATGCAGGGAAAGAGATTTGCTACGAGTTCTGTAGCCTAGGGAGATCTGAGAAATATGCATTGCAAGAAATCAAGAGAAGAGAGAGTGAAAGCACATCATTTATAAACCAGCTTGGCCAAGCAAGCAAATCTGATTACCTGCCCTGTGCAACTATTGTCACAATGGCTCCATGGGGAGCACATTCATTTGTCACTTCCACTGCACTCTATCTCAAGACATGCGAGTATTACATCAAATGCATCCCTCGGCAGTTGGCCAGCAGCCTGCTTTCTGGCACATCTCAAATGTGTGGATAAATGCTCAGGACTACAATGCTGCTCTCCATCACCCTAAACTCTTTCTAAGCGTCTGCTTTAACTCTCTGGCTTCAGCTTTTCCCCAGGTCTCTCTCCATTACAGATATTTGCGTCTGAAATAGGTGAGGGTGTCCCTCCCAGAGCTCCAGGCTGTGCGGGACCCTGCCTGGGCCAGGGTGCTGCTGGAGGGTCGTGACGCGGAGCGGGGCAGGGTGGCATAGGCAGAGGGAGAGGTGGAGCGGGGCAGGGTGTTGTAGGCGGAGCGGGACAAGGCGCTGAAGGAGGAGCGGGAGAAGGAGCTGTACGGAGGGCGTGAGAGAGCGCTGTAGGCTGTGCGCGACAAGGGGGAGTAGCCCAAGCGCCCCGAGGGGCTCCATGCTGAGCGGGAGGTGGGAGCCCACGTGGAGAGGGAGCCAAAGCGAGTGGTGGTGTCACCGGAGGGGCCCCACTGCGGGCCACATAGCGAGCGAGAGCCCGGGGTGCCTACGAGGCGGGAGATGGAACGAGATGTGGGGGCACAGAGGGAACGGGCGGTGGTGGCTGCCAGCGGGCGCGGGTCTGGGGCGCACGGGAGCCGTTCTCCTGGCGAGTCCTCAGCGCAAGCAGCAGGCGAGCTGCTGGGGCGGGCCCCCGTAGTCCCCAGTGAGACAGAGATGGGGGAGCACAGCGAGTGGGCGGCAGGGGGTCCCACGGGGCGGGAAACCGGGGAGCACAGCGAGTGGGCCGCTGGGGGTCCCACGGGACGAGGGGCCGGTGAGCACCGTGAGTGGGTTGCCGGGGCACTCCCCACCTGCAGCCCTGCTGGGGTGGCACTACGGGCAGCAGAGTGGGGCACCGGGGAGGCCGCTGGGCCGGGGGAACACACGCCACGGGTTACAGGGGTGCTTAGAGGTTGGGAGGGCAGGGAGACCACTGGGCCACATGGAGGTTGGGTGGTGGGAGAGGGTGCAGAGCCACAGACAACATGCATGGTGGCACCAGGCATCGAAAGCGGAGCTGCTGCTGGCATGGGGCTGCCCATGGTGTGGACTACAGGAGAGCACACGGTGTGAGCTGATGGAGCAGTCATATGGGTAGGGACTGTCTGAGCTGCTGCAGTGGGGCCGGAGCCAGCCATGAAATGGGTCAGCAGGGCACTTACTGCGTTATTTGCGGGGACAGAAACAGAGTAGGAAGCTGGCCCCCCTCCACCTCCAGGTTGCTGTGCAGGGGCAGCACCCGTTTCAAACACCACGTGAGGCATAGGGGGGCACATGGGGTTGGATGCTGGAGCAGGCATGGAGCCATACACAGTTGGAGGCATCTGGGTGCACGTAGCAGAAGGCACAGTCTCGCATACAACACGGAAGCCAGGATCACATCCCAAGTCAAAACCAGGATTCATGCTTGGACCGAAGCCTTGGTTGCAGATGGAGTTGCATAGGGGTGGCCTGCAGGAAGGTACACAAAGTCGTACACAGGCTGGCCCCTGCATTGCAGTTTGGGTTGCACACTGGGATACATATATATTCACACATGGAGTTGAACGCAGGGTCTGCCACAGGCATGGGCCCAGAGCTGTTCATGGGGACAGAGCCGTTCATGGGGACAGAGCCATTCTCACACACTGGGACTGATCCATTCTGGCTGACAGGCAGGATGCCATTCTGGCCTGCAGAACAACAGACTTCAGCCTTGGCACATCCCTTGCAGTAGGCAAACTTATGGCATCCCAAATTGGCCAGGAGCCGGTGGCTGCCAAGCCTATAAGGTGTGAACTCCACGACGGTCCGTGCTTGCTGGTTGGCAGCCAGTGTTCCCAGACTGGACCAAGAGAAGGAAAACAATTAGGAATCCAAGTAACTCAATGATCTGAAGTGCTCTAAGATGAGTGCACACAAGTAGGCTTGATTTGCTTTGATGAAATGTTACAACAGTTTTGTTATTCTTACCTTCCTCCAAAAAAGAACCAACCCAACACATTCTGTGTTGTGGAAAGTGTGGTCACAACTCCTGTCTCAAAAGAAGAGTTGAAAAACTCCCATAATTGTAACTGGAAACTTATTCATGGTACTCTATTGAATCCTTAAATATGCAGAACCTTTCTGCCCAAAAGATGTGTTTTCTGCTTCCCATTTCATAGAATCATAGAATGGTTTGCCTTGGAAGGTCATCTAGTCCAACTCCCTTGCAGTAAGCAGGGACATCCTCCACTAGATCAGGTTGCTCAAAGCTCTGTTGAGCCTGATCATGAACATCACTAAGGGGGCTTCAACTACCTTGGACAACCTGTTCCAGTGTTGCACTACCCTCGTGGTGCAGAACTTGCTCTTAACATCCGAACTAGATCTCCTTTTCTCTCATTTCAAACCATTGTCCCTCATCCTGTGACTGCAGACCTTTGAAAACAGTCCTTCTCCAGCCTTGTAGTACCCTTTCAAGTAGTGGAAGGCTTCTATTAGGTCTCACTGGAGCCTTCTCCAGGCTGAACAATTCCAGTATCCTTAAGCTGGATCTGGTAGCTATGCAGAACTGAGTTAATTATTATTCAGTGAGCACAATTCTTAATTGCTTCCCTTCAAAACTAGTCATACTTCTGTCAGTTCTCCTTGTCACGAAGCACAGCAGTGCATATTAATAAGCAGCTACTTTTCCTTGGATGTTAGAGAATCCTGGAAGTTTCCATCTTCCTGTGATCAATGTGTTATGCACTCAGAATGTATATTGCTATTTCTCACTGTCATTTCCTAATTGTTCATGTGTGTCGTGCCAGTTGGTGAATACTGAGAGGAATTCTATTATAAACTCAATGGGATTACAAGTGATGGAAGATTCAGCTAGAACTGGTTGGGGTTTTTTTCTGTAAAGAAAAGAGCACACTCCCTTTCGGACAGCAATTTGAAACTCACACTTAAAGCTTGAGAAGAAGGAAGGTGCAGCATATCCTGTCAGCTCTAAATGATCCATCAGTTTCAAGAGGAGTGAGGTTTTTAATTAAGGCTCTAAGTAATAAAGGGCAAAAAAGTCCTGTTCATGTCTTAAATAACAAAAATATCAGAACTATTGTTTTCCTCAAAGCCTGCTCTGATTTAGCAAGCCTTAGTCAACTCCTCAGTGTTCTCCCCATTGAAATAATTGATGATCTTACTCAATGGTCATTGGTTCTTTGAATAAACCACAGCCTTCTAATGTCATCACGCAGTTCTTCATATCTTCCTGGAGAGGATTGCAGAAGGAGATCTCTGCCGTGCATGGTATTTTCAGCCTGGGCTGGCTCAGAAGCTAGTCAGAAAATGAAAAAAATAAAAACAAGCACACATTTGATGTTTTGCAACCCTTACAAAATTAACAAAATAAATATATGTTAAAAGAAAAAAAGAATTATCCATACTTCTTTCTTATCTACTTCTGTGATCATTATGCAAGCGGTATACATTTAAAACCGCATTGATCTTACTGCAATTAAAAAAAAATACAATAAAAGGGAAAAAAAAACCAAATAATTTCAAGTTTATCAGCATTGCCAACCTAGGAATTGGTCCATATGAGTCCCTAAGTCTGTTCCTTAGATCAAAGAACCCACAGGTAACGTTCTTTACCTTTACGATAACAGGTGGCCTGTTGATCACGATGTCCCTGCTCACCATCAGAACTTCTCCACACTCTGGATCTGAGACTGCAACCACTTTCATAATGTTGTGGTCACAGAGATAAGGTCCGTATTGACTGTATGATATACACAGTGGGATTTTTTTCACTGTAAAAAAATATATTATTTTAATTATTCCTTTTTTTTCTGTTTTTCTGGCTGATATTTCCACTTCCTCCTAAAGTTTAACTGCCACTTAAAATGGCTTCATTAAATATTAAGTTATCACAACACCTTTGAAAACAAACATGATTTTTCCTGGCTTAGGGTGATGTAATGCTACCATCCACCAGCTGCATAGTTTTCAGTTAATATAACAGTGCCTGTAGAAGGGGGTTGGTTGCTTTTTATTGTTGTTGCTGTTATGATTCTGAGTCATCTTCTGATTGATTCTTCTGATTATTATTAAAACCTTCATTCCAGTATAATTGTTAAAGCCATAATTCAGATGTGGTCAAATTAAAGCTTGATATGAATATCAGGTAATATCAGGTATGAAATTTTGTCTCCTAATGTGCTTTAATTAAAGGGATAATTTTTAATTCTGGAAAAATATATTAACCATGAAAACAAGTGCTTATGTTCTGATATATCTTTGCACTTACCAGCTTATAGAATATCTAGAAATAATTATTTTACTGCTCAGAAGAAGAGTTTTACACTGGCTGATATCTTCTGGCTCAAGGAAACAAATTGGCTTTTCTGACAGTTACAACTTTCTCTTTGCACTGAATGTAGAATCTAGAATTGAACTTTTAATAGGAAAAAGATTTTAAATGATCATAAGATTCTCTAAGTTTTGAGAAATAAAAGAAGGACTCTGATTTCCCTGCCACTATACATGTAGTATTGACACTCTGTTAACTTTTGAGTGATCATCCTAAAGGGAATTCACAGGATCACAGGATGTTAGAGGTTGGAAGGCACCGCTGGAGATTTTGAGTCCTTTGAGTCCGACCCCACTGCCAGAGCAGAACCATAGAATCTAGAGCAGGTTGCACAGGAATGCACCCAGACAGGGCTTGAAAGTCTCCAGAAGAAATTCCACAATCTCTCTGGGGAGTCTGTTCCAATGCTCTGACCCTCACAGTGAAGAAATTCCTCCTCATGCTGAGACGGAACTTCTTATAATGTAGTTTACAACCATTGCCCCTTGTCCTATCACAGGACACAAATGAGCAGAGGCTGTCCCTTCCTTCCTGACACCCAGCCCTCAGATATTGATAGACATTGATTAGATCCTCTGTCACTCTTCTCCTCTCCAGACTAAGAAGCCTCAGATCTCTTAGCCTTTCCTCCTAAGGCAGTGCTCCAGTCTCTTCATTATCCTTGTAGCCCTCCGTTGGACTCTCTCAAGTTGATCCCTACCCCTCTTGAACTGGGGAGCCCAAAACTGGATGCAATTTTCCAGGTGGGGCCTCACCAGGGCAGAATAGAGGGGAGGAGAACCTCCCTTGATCTGCTGGACACACTCTTCTTAATTCAGCTGTCAATATTTAACACTGCATTCATTTCATCTCTCACCACTGTCAGGAATCCTCCTGAAAACAAAACTATCTCCTGAAAGGAACAATTGATGTTCTTACCTTCCCTTGGACCTAAGGTGACATTCACACTGTCTTTCCAAAACTGATCCATTGGGCAGCCACTGTAGGTGATGATTTGTGCGCACAAATGAAACTTCAGGGTCTTGTTTTCATTACGCAGATTTTCAAGTTGCCAGTTCAGCTGGACATCTTCACCATACATCGGGCAGTTAGCCATCTTTAACCTCATGTTAACACCAGAGTCACTCAAAAATGGGTTTTTCAGAGATGATAACTCTCTCTCAATATGGCAGTTGGAAGCATTGCAGTAGCCTGGGTGGATTCTTCTGTATGCTCGATAATAGGCTTCTTTGTTTTTCACAGAGCCTGTTGAAGAAGGTGACATGAGAATGAATCCACTGAAGGCACAAGAAGTCACATCTATCCAAATAATAAAGATAATGAAATATCTTCCTCCTTATTCCTGAAACCTAATATAGTCCCTTGGTGTAGAACAAATCCACCAGATAGTGACACAAGAGATGATGGATTAAATATGTAGAAGAAAATAAGTATCTCAATAAACACTCAAAATTATTTGTCTTTTATTAGTTACATTTAAAAATGGCCATGTAAATCTTATAATGTATAATTAGTGCAAAACTCAAAATATAGCTTTTTATAACAGTTAGGGTGAATAGGAAATGCTATCATGATTCTCAAAAGGTAAAATCCATCCTTCAAAAAAACCCCCGTCAGTTGATTTATTTTGTGTTCCCTTTTACAGTCAGTATTCTACAGAGGTCCCATGCCTGTCAGTGACTTAAAAAGAGGCATTTGGACAGTGCACTTAATGTGTTTTGACTTTTAGTCAGATCTGAAGTGGTCAGGCATTTGGACTAGATGATCATTGTGATCATTCTTCAGTCCTTTAGGCAACTTGCTGGTTGAACTCTTTCTTACTACTGGAAGATGAAGGTCAGTAATCAGTATCATAGATTCATAGAATGGTTTGGGTTGGAAGGGACCCTAAAGATCATCTAGTTCCAACATGCTGACATGAGCAGGGACACCTTCCACTAGACCAGGTTAGTCAAGACCTCATCCAACCTGTCTCTGAATACCTCCAGGAAGGAGCTATCCATGGCCTCCCTGGGCAACCTGTTTCTGTGTCTCACCACTCACGCTGCAAAGAATGTCTTCCTAATCTCCAGTCTAAATCTGCCCTTCTCAAGCTTCAATCCATTCCCTCTCATCCTATCACCACAAGTCCTTGTAAATTTCACTTCCCAGCTTTCTTGTAGGCCGCTTTCAGATCCTGGAAAGCTTCTCTAAGGTCTCCTGGAGCCTTCTGTTCTCCAGGCTGAACAGCCCCAACTTTGGTAGCCTGTTCCCATGGAAGAGGTGGTTCCAGGCCTCTGATCATCTTCAAGCACTCATCTGGACCTACTTCAGCAATTCAGTGTCCTCCTTATGCACAGTACTGGGCTCAGCATTGGAGTATTAATGTGTTTTAACTTTTAGTCAGATCTGAAGTGGTCAGGCAGCTGGACTAGACAATCATTGTAGGTCCTTTCCTACTGAAATATCCTATCCTATCCTATCCTATCCTATCCTATCCTATCCTATCCTATCCTATCCTATCCTATCCTATCCCATCACATCCATATTGTGTGTTTTGTTTGCATCATCTAAATATGCTTAGAAGTTTAAGAATCAAGATCTGAAAACAGAAGGGTATTTTCTTCTTTCTCATAAAGACAACTCCAAATTATTCTACTCATTTTAACATGGGACAGATTACATTGATAATTTTCTATCATTAGCATTTAAAATGTCCTTACATCCATGTAATGCCTTGTCATCTCACCTAGTTCATACTTGTAAGCCCCAGTGATATCTTCAAATTGCTCACTGCCAACACTCTTGGTGATTAGATGTTGTCCACACGGCCAAGCATCACAGAAGAATTTTGTCCTATTGGCGTTGTTTTGGGCAAGCCAGCCAACATAGTTGGAATTCACACGAGAAAACATATGATGACCATCATAGTCCAAGTCCAGTTCCCCTTCTCTGATGCTTCGAACCCATGTAGGGCCACTGCAAGCTAAACCTAAAACAATAGGTTGTGAAATGAGTAGTAGAGAAGCTCAATGACATAAGATGAAGAAAACAAAATGCAGTTAGAGCAAACAGTTACCTCTGCCTGTTTCCAAAGGCGTTGGATCCAGACACTGCCAGTCACCACAGCACTGATTTAAGTCTCTGCGAGCCATCCAAGATTCAGTCCAGCAGTGGTATCTCCTGTAGGATTAAAGACATCTCTTGGATCATCTAGTTCAATGTCTTACAATGGAGGAAAAATATGTCAGAGATAACCTCTCAACCAGTGGAAGGCCTCCTATGAATTAACACTGTTAATGATGTCTGGGGAGAGGAGTTCTTTGCTTTGCTTGATATCACTCAGACTGAACATTTGTTCTAGAATCCTTCAGACCTAGTTGCAAAACATTCCTCTCATAGCCCTTTTTATTTTCCAGTTGATAACATGCCAACACAGTTCTTTTGTTTAAATAGTTTAATTTCCTAACATTTTCCTCTTGGTTCTTTAAAAACATATTAAAAAAAAAAAAAAAGTCTTATTTTTTAATGACTTAACAAAGAATAAACCTTTGCCTTTTGTGCCAAAATAAGATCTTCATTCCCTTAGCACTTCAGTTTCACCACATCTTTTTATACATGTGAAAGGGCAGAAAAGATCTCACAGATGAAAATTGGATACAAACAAATTTCTGCTGCAGTGAAGCTATGAACATACAAGCCAAGGGTGAAAAGATCAGAGTCTGCTGTGATGAGTGAGGATATCACAGTTATATGAACATGAATTGAAAGGTTTATAAGAATGGAGCAATCCCTGATAAGGAATCTCAGAAAGACAACACAATTATCAACCAAGTGATTATGACAGAAGATAATAGTCCTAATTTGTGATAAATTGTCTCTTGTATTCCCTGATCTACCGAATGTTTTTCCAACTACTAAGATTGATGGCCTTATTCTCACAAGTGTTTAGTTGATATTTTTCCTTTCTTTCTTTTTATTTAAATATAGGTTGAGTGGACAGCCTCTTCAGTAATTTCAAGTTTTTGAGATGCATTATCAGGAAACTTCATTGTTAGGCCTTGCCACGACAAAGAAAGAGATATACTGGTATTTTGGCATACATTAAGAAGAGTGCATGCAGCAGATCAAGGGAGGTTCTCCTCCCCGCTACTCTGCCCTGGTGAGGTCCCACCTGGAATATTGCATCCAGTTTTGGGTTCCCCAGTTCAAGTAGGACAGGGATCAACTTGAGAGAGTTCAGTGGAGAGCTACAAGGATAATGAAGGGACTGGAGCACTGCCTTAGGAGGAGAGGCTGAGACACCTGAGTCTTTTTAGTCTGGAGAGGAGAAGACTGAGAGGGGATCTTATCAATGTCTATAAATATCTGAGGGCTGGATGTCAGGAAGGAAGGATAAGGGACAGCCTCTGCTCACTTGTGTCCTGCAACAGGACAAGGGGCAATGGATGTAAACTACAATACAGGAAGTTTCACCGCAACATAAAGAACATCATCTTTACAGTAAGGGTCACAGAGGTTGAGGAGTTTTCTTCTCTGAAGACTTTCATGCCCTGTCTGGACATGTTCCTGTGAGACCTGCACTACATTCCTGTTCTAGGAAAGGTTGGACTCGAAGATCTCCAGAGGTCCTGTCCAACCCCTAACATCCTGTGATGCTGGCTGCAAGATTCACACTATCATTTAATTTTTGACAAAACCAAGAGTTTGTTTGCTTCTTACTTACCATAGCTTGTCTTTACCACACAGGTTTTTCCCAGTAGAGTCAAAAATCTCGTTGACACCAAGGGGTTCTCAGTTGAGCTTGGAAAACAGAAGTTTGTGACCACACGGCTTGGAATTCCCAAACACCTCATCACTGTAAGGGAAAAAAAATAAAATTAATGAGTCACTGCAAATGGTAGTTAACCAAGAAAATCTTTCACTTATTTCATACATAACTATCCTATAGTCCACATTGCAGGTAGGTAAACACAATATATAGGAGGTGTCAAGCATCAGGACTGGACTGGTCACTAGACAAATAACAGAAGTCTCTAATATTTGGGATGCAGTGATTCTGTCTTCAAAACTTTCTAGTGGTTGAAAAGTAGTTTAAAGATAACTTAATAGAAAGGACTGGCCTGTAACTCTTCCAGCTTTAAATAATGCAAACCCAGCTCAGAAGCAATGAAACTGATCCTGCATTCATAAAACACTGTAATTTTGGGGTTTCTTTTGTAAATGGAGTATAGTGCAATCAGATTCATCCATGGAATATCACTTTAATTTTCATCAGTGTACAAGCAGATTAGGAAATTAATGGTATAAAGCTGGAACACAGAATTTTTTGCCTCTAGTATTTAGTTCATTTTTTGCAGTGAAAGAAGGTAGCCTGTTGATTTTGAGGAGAAGATGTTTCTAGAGGTCTTCTTCCTGTTCATAACAGCATTTTGTCTTCTCCTTCAGACCTCACCCAAAGGATAAATTTTTGGTCCACAATGCTCAGCTTACTCTGTGTTTTGATAAAAGCTGCAGTATTGATAGCTGCAGGGTATAAAGGTCACAAAGACAGTAGTGCCTTTCTTCTTGCTTTTCACACTGCATAGCAAAGCATTAGGCTGATAATAAACACTGTGTTAACAGCCATTCCATATTATAACAAGGGAAAAAGATTCCATTTCTTTTCTAGTAAAATGCTTATCAGTAATATTCTTCCAGTAGTTTTTAGAGTCAGGGGTTTTGATTCAAGATTTCTATCTTCTTTTCTTTGGTTTAGTGGAAGGTGTCCCTGCTCACTGCAGGGTGGGTGGACAGGATGATCTTTGAGGGTCCCTTCCAACCCAATGCCATCTGTAAATCTGTAACTAGGTAAGGATAGACTGAAATGTCATACCTGTGCACATTACTGAAGCAAGAGACCCACAGTACCCATATCTGACTGGTCTGCATCTGCCGTTGTACCACTGCTGAAGAATAGGGACACTTCCATTCCAGGAAAATGGTTTTGTTCCTTTCAGGTAATCATTGTTTTCTGGAATCTTCATGATGCTGTTGGTGGTATGACTGCTTATCTAGAATGAGAAAAGAAAACACCAACATTTTCAAATTGCTGATCACGTCTTTACATCCTAAATACATCACAAGATCACCAGAGATTAGTGTTACAAATTAGTTGTTCCTGTGAATCTGAGCGCAGGAAGAATTTTCCCTCTGTTAGATTATAGCATAATTTGTTCTTGTATAATATACTTAAGCGTGACCTGATCTATTCAGAGGTGACGCACCACTAGAGATCTTACCATGTGATTTACCACCATGCTGACATGCACAGGATCATTGCGCCAACAACGGTCGCGGTCAGAGCCGTGATGGTAACTTGCACCCATGTCTAGGATCTTCAAGCAGATATCCAGAATCCCATCTTCAAACTAAGGAAGGGAAGTTAACACAGGCATCAGGAATTTCTCACATTGATAAAGTTCCTATCTTGTCAATAATCTCATTTTTTTCACATGTATGAGCTGGCTCTCTCCTACTCTAACCTTTCTCTGACCTCCTAGCAGTCTGCATGGTTTTGTCTATCTGTCTGAATCAAAAAATCTAAGGGCAAAAGATGCCATTTTTCCTTATGTTTGACCAATGGAACTATTTTCTTTCAGAAGCACAACCTTTTCTAGAACTTTCTGCAGTTTCCTTAATTTTACTACAGAAAACTTCCAGTTGGTTGGGCTAGGGTGAGATTTGCACTTTGCTTTTGTTACAGGTTAAGGGACTAGTGTCCTAATTGTAAATAAGTTTTTCCAGAGAATTCCAGTCTAGTGGGATGGACTATCTCAAAGGGGCTGAACAGAATATAAAAAATAAATTTGTTCCATTTCATTGTTCTGCAAATCTCTATATAGTTTGGGAGCATAGCTTTTCTTTCTCTTCTCCTGTTTTTCCCTCTTTGCTTCCCTTTTGAACTTTGTTTTCACTTCTCTCCACCAATCGTTGTTTTGGCTATTGGTAAGAGCACTGCCTAGGAAGAGGAGATAACTTAGCTGGTACAGAGCCCTCTGGGCTTTGTCCAGTGGTATGTGGGCTGCATTTGTGTACAAGGGGGCTCTGTACAGGGGGATAGCTGAGCTATTGTCTAGTTGCATATGTACATATGTATTTGTATATATTTATTACCTTTTGTATTTAGTGTACTTTTGTATTTAATCTGCTTTATAAATGTAATTTTCATTTGTATTCCAAAATTCTGAGTATGTGTGGTTATTTAGCTTTCTGCATGCATAGCCTGAACTGGTCCTAAAAACATTTTACCCTCCATAGCATAGCATGCTCTACTGAAAAGAAGAAGAAAGGAAAAAACAACCAAACAATCAAAAACCCATTTCATTTATCCATTTATGGATAACATAAACCTCTGAACAAGTGTCCAAGAAGTACCTGTCCAAAATGCCAAGGTCGAGAAGTAATATGCTTGTGAACTCCTTCATAGAGTATCCCATGTTCATTAAGAACATATTCTTCTCTGTGAGCCTGGTTGTCCATATAGACAGGGTCATCTGGAAAAGATGCAGAGCTATCAGTCGGACAGTATGTACATTTATAGCAGTTCTGCTATCTTCTGTTTTCCTGGATGCCTTTTTCTAACCATTTTTTATTTTGATTATTAAACATTTAGTTTTTCCATTTGAGGGTGTGGGCTCTTTAAATGTCCACAGACAATTCCTTTCTACTTACAGCTAGATAAGATCTTTAATAAGTCTCTCCCTGACGTAGCACACCTGAATTACAGAGCTTGCAATTTATCCTCACACTAAGCTGTTCTAGTAGTTAGACGCTGTGCACTTAAGAGGTGCATATCTGATTCTGATGAAATCAAAAGCACAGACAATGTGAATATTTGCCATGTCATGATTTTGGCAAGGTCCTACAGACTCCAGAATTGCTTGCTACCAGAACATGATCTACAGAATTCCATTTGCATTTGCACTATGTTATTTCATGGTGATATCACAGAATGGTTGATGTTGGAAGGAACTTCTGGAGGTTGTCTGTTTCAACACCCCTGGTCTAGCAGAGACACCTGTAGTCAGTTGCCCAAGACTATGACAGGATAGCTTTTGAATAACTCCAAGTATGGAGGCTCCACAACTTCTTGAGACAAACTGTAGCAGTGCTCTGTCACTCTCACAGTAAAAATGTGCTTCTGACGTTCAGAGGGTGTGTCCTTTATTTCAGTTTTCACCAGCTGCTTCTTGTCCTGCCATGACATTGTAAAACTGAGGGAGGAAAAAAAAACCAAACTACATCTCTACTACCATTAATAAAGCAAATCAAAACTCTAGCTTGAGTCAGGTTTGAACATGAAGGAAAAAAAACAAACTAACAAAACTTAAGCCCTTCCTGTTTCTCATTATTCCTGTGACTCTATTCCCTACTTACCAGCTAAGTAATTTATCACTAGAGTTCTTACCTGCACACCAGGGGTTAAACAGGACATAAAAGTCTCCCAGACATCTCTGATACGTGTGACCACAAGATGTGATTTGCATATTGAGAATGTAACGGCCAATGCAGGCATTGGAGGGAAGAAACACACTGATATTGATGCATTTTGGCTGATGAACTTTGTAGGAAGCACTCCAGCAGGTTTGATCTAGACATCTGCCCATTGGGAAGGTACATTTCGTCTCATTTGATTCACAGGATCGGAGACCTTTTCAGGAAAATAAACACAACTTCCATCAAACTAAGCAAAGCACATGTAAAAGGCAAGTAATTTGCTTAGCCATCATTTGCAAGGCAAAGACTGCAAGGGTGGATTTCTTTCTCAATTGTCATTTCTGCAGCAGGGTAAGAAAACTTTATGCATCAGCGGAACGCCCTCAGTTAGGGGAGGTGCTCTCCTCACACAGAAGGTGAATGAGTGGATACTATTTGTCACTGAAGCCTATGGGAAATACTGCTAACCCATAAAGGACTGGGAAAGACCACAGAGTCTGCGAGTGACTACCTGTCTCCACGGTGAAAGCAGCCTGATCCACAGAGTCATCCCAATCCCGATTTTGGAAGTGAGCATAAAAGCTGAAGGCTTGTCCTCTCCTTATTATCTGCCTGTCAGTCCCGAAGAAATGGGTATTATGGATCTGGCAGTTGGAAGCACAGTTCAGGTCAACTTCTCCCAGCTCAACAACTGCAGGATGGAGAAAAGAACACAAAGGAGAATTAGATAATGGAGTTCCCATCATTGGCTGAGGTCAAGATTACATGAAAGAGGAGATAAAAGTGAGTGAGAGAGAAGTGTCTCCAAAAAATCATCCAAGATTTCATTCAAAAATTCAGCAATGATGAGATTGAGACCCACATCAATAAAAATACCTGACAAGTTTCCACTTGCAGGTAGAAAGTTGTATAACACTTTGATTTTTATAGCTGTGCTACAAGTTGCACATCTTTATTTATCATTCCTTCTTGCTTTGTAAATACCTGATGCCAAGGGATGATATTAGAGTCTTTACTTTAAAAAAAAGTATTAGGTGTTGCAATATTCTCTGCATGCTACAAAAATGCTGCCTACAGACAGTTACCTGCCAGCCACAGATGGGAGGTTTTGCACGTAGCTATCAGGTGAGATTTGTTTTTTACATAAGTAATAAAATAATGAAGCAAATTAAAGAAATGTAGATGCTGGAAAGCTTAAGTGGCACTCCAAATGAGATACAGAAAACAATAAGCAAATAAATATCCCCCCACAATTTAATAATATAGAACAAGGGGCAATGGCTTCAAACTGGAAAAGAGGAGGCTTAGATTGGGTGTTCTGCACCATGAGGGTAGTGGAACACTGGAACAGGTTGCCCAGAGAGGGAGTTGAGGCCCTATCCTGGGAGATATTCAAGGAGAGACTTGACAGGGCTCTGGGCAACCTGATCCAGTGGTCGTCCCTGCCCGTGGGGGGGGGTTGGAACTGGATGATATGTGAGATCCTTTCCAACCCTGACAACTCTGTGATTCTGTGATCTTTTTGAGGATGCCTCTGCTCAGTGCAGTGGGGGCTGGACTAGATGGCCTTTGGAGCTCCCTTCCAGACCATTCCATGACTCTGAGATTCTATAATTGCTGCTAAATATGCATGCAAATGCATCAGTCTGCATTTCACAAAGTCATAAAAGATTTGCAGACCTCTTTGAGGAACTTAATGGAGAAGGAAATATTCACAAATTCTGAAGTTTTAAAAAGTTCTGACAATAAATCCCAAGTGCTGTGATTTGCTTGACAAAATCTTACTTGGTGCTCCCTAAGGCATCCTATCTGGCTGTCAGTCACTTCACAGGGGTAGTTATGATGCTGGTGCCAGAAGGATGGGTGGAAACACACATTTGTACTTATTTGCATGCAACTTTTTTTATTTTCCAAAGTCTTTCACTCTAACTGATGACAATGTGAGCCACAGATTCTCAGCAGTTTTGGGAACTGGGCTTGCTGAACTACAAAGCCTTGTATGTAATTTGAATTACAAAGGGTTAAGTTTGATCCTGACGAACCTACAGAACAACCAAAGAACTCAACTTCTCTAACTATATTAGCACTAATACAGAGTTGGTATTTAGAGGAAAGTAATTTTTCCCACCAAGGATGTATCCAATTAAAAGGAGACTCATATCTAAACCCATGAGACTGGGACACTTTTAACACAAACTAGTGGAATTTCCTAAGATCACATCCTGAAGTAAATCTTAATTAGAATCATAGAATTGTCAGGGTTGGAAGAGACCTCAAGGATCATCTAGTTCCAACCCACCATGCCATGGGCAGGGACACCTCACACTAGATCAGGTTGCTCAGAGCCACATCCAGATTGGCCTTAAAAATTTCCAGGGATGGGGATTCCACCACCTACCTGGGCAACTTGTTCCAGTGTCTCACCACCTTCATGGTGAAGAACTTCTTCCTAACATCCAATCTGAATCTACACACTTCTAGTTTTGTTCCATTCCCCTTAGTCCTGTCACTATCTGACACCCTAAAACTTCCCTCACCAGCTTTCTTGTAGGCCCCCTTCAGATACTGGAAATCCACAATAAGGTCTCCTCAGTGCCTTCTCTTCTCTAGACTGAATAACCCCAACTCTTCCAGTCTATCTCCATAGGAGAGGTTCTACAGCCCTCTGATCATTCTAATTGACATGAATTGGGAGGGTGAGTATGGAGGAAAAACAAAACACAAACTAGCTTTTATTGATTTGTTTCCTTGACCCAAAATAATCTACTCTGTCATCGAACCAGTGAAATTTGGTAATGAATTATCATTGAGCTCTGCAGCAAAGACCAGCAGATAAATGCATGCTTAAGTGTTATCTGTGTTAAAAAATATGCAACACTATCAACAGTGACCAAAAATATCCGACAAGGCATTACATCATTATTGCTCAAGAATGCATCCCACCTGCTGATAAGAACAAGAAACAGAACTGAACTGAAAATTCCTTGTGCTAGTGACAGTTGTCAACCATAAGGCAAAGTGTTCTGGTTGAGCAGAAAGGATTAGAAGTGCTTACAGCACACATGACAAATTCCTGTGGTCAAGAAGGCTGAAAGCAGCTGATAAATCCTCGCCCGTCTTCTGGAGGCGTTTATGAAGCAAGACAACCACGCTTCATCCACTCAATCCAGCTGAACCAGAACATCAGGAAGTTGAGATGTTACATGTTTCCCAGGAAAGTTCTCTGAAGTCAGCCCACAGTTGGCTTATCAGAATTAATTATCACAACTGGATGGCAAAGCTAACAATTGCCTTCTCAAGAAAAAGCAGCTCAGGAAAAGTACTAAAAGCGAATCAGTTTCACATCTCTTACTGTTTTTCAGGTGGAAACTCCACCTTCAATACCACTCATTGGGGTTTATCTATCAATTCTCAGCCTTCATTCCAGAGAGACTAATTCAGGTATCCATTGTGAAATAATTGCTTTTAGAATGAGAATACTGAAAACTAGTATGTTATAGTTTATACTGGAAATAAAGCGTATCCATTTCAATGCATTTTTCTTATCCTCAACACTGGCTGTTGTTTCACCCATTCTTCTCTGGAGCTCTCTTTTTCCTTTGCAAAAGGAAAGGTTTTTTTGCAAAATTACATTTTCCTTTCTCACAAAGTCCATAAATAAAATCTAGAAGTAATCCCTAAACTTGATTCCACACAGCAATATCTACAATTTTATGTTGTTTCTACAACTGACCATTTAATTTCCACTTTCAGTACTGAATAAAGTTTCAAGACACTCACCTTCCATTTTTCTTCTACATGTACTGGTATCTGAAGCACAGTAGTGGTAGAGGTACCTGCTCCTCAGCCAGATGCACTGCAAGGTCTGGCTGATCTCCTCTGCGATCCAACCTAATTTCCTCTCAGTAACATTTATATTCAGAACTAAAAGGCTGTCACACATATTGCATCAACAAAATACCAGTTTACAAAGAGGCCCCACCCATGTGTCTACTGATGCTCATAAATGATTCATTTGAACTTCCAGCGTTATTAAGGAGAGTCCTGCGGCTGAAGGGAGGGAGAGATCTTGGTACTTCACCTGTAGCATAGTACTCCCAATGTCCCACAACTTGCCATGTCTCAAAATTCTTTTAGGACCAGCATGATTCTAAACACATTTGAGTGTAAGCCATTATTCTCAGCCATTTAAAGCTCCCATAAATCCAAGAACCGACTGTTCCCTTCTGGCTAGACAGCTTCAATCACCTACAGGAAAACAATGAGAGGCACCAGACTTAAAGCGAGTTTAGCGTCCTGGAATATGATCAAAAGTGGAAGTTTTATTTGTAATCTAAGGAAGAACCCCAGCTTTTAGAAAGTCTTTATACCATCCCCTTCATGTGGAGGTCAGAGCTAAATGAATCATAGAATCACAGAATGCTCTGGGTTGGAAGAGACCACCGAAGGTCTTCTAGTCCAACCCCCTCTTGCAGTAAGCAGGGGCACACTCAACTAGATCAGGTTGAACAGTTACAAACCCTCCCAGCTAAACAGCAAAATAAACAGAGGACATGCATTCAATGTTTGGGTTGTTTTTTTTTAAGCTGACAGCAAAATTTAATCTAAAAATCACATAATTTATTATACTTTGTGTATATAGCACACATTCAGTTTTGCAGCTTATGTTCACTTCACATTCCTTTTCTTCTGTAGCTTATGTTCACTTCACATTCCTTTTCTTTAAATTAGGAAAATAATTTGAGATTTTCCCAATAAATTATAGGAACATAAAACATTTAAGTATTTTAACACAAAACTGTACTATTTTATTTAGGTTTCAGGCATATTTAATAAAGTTAAGCAAAACAACCACAACAGTATTCTCTCTGTAAAGACAGTGGTGAGGACATTGGCCCACAAATAGGAGAGAGAGACAAACTTCCTCTGCCAAAAACCAGAATGAATATTTACAGCAGTTGCCTCCTATCCTTTTTACACCTCTGTGCTTTAGTCCATAAAATGTCCTTTGAATCCCTCCAAGTTATTCTATTTTGGATTAAAAACAACAACAAACCCAACAACAAACCAAACAAACCAACCACCACTACAAACTAAAATTTAAATCAAACAAGAAAAAGGAAACCAATACCAAAACAAATCATTCACTGACATAGAAAAAACACAATAACAGAAGGCTCAGGGGTGACCTTATTGCTCTCTACAACTACCTGAAGGGAGGTTGTAGACAGGCAGAGGTTGGTCTCTTCTCCCAGGCACCCAGCACCAGAACAAGAGGACACAGTTTCAGGCTGCGCCAGGGCAGGTTTAGGCTGGATGTTAGGAAGAAATTCTATACAGAGAGAGTGATTGCCCATTGGAATGGGCTGCCCGGGGAGGTGGTGGAGTCACCATCATTGGAGGTGTTCAGGGGGAGACTGGATGGGGTGCTTGGTGCCATGGTTTAGTTGTTTAGGTGGGTTGGATTGTTTGATGGGTTGGACGTGATGATCTTGAAGGTCTCTTCCAACCTGGTCTATTCTATTCTATTCTATTCTATTCTATTCTATTCTATTCTATTCTATTCTATTCTATTCTATTCTAAATTAAATGGTTTGCATAACTGCCTGGATTCTAGACAGTTCTTTAAGAAATCATAAAATTAAACAGGTTAACTACCAGTGAAATAACTTAGTAAGCATAACTTAACAGCTCAGGTATTGTGAAATAACTCCCCAGAAATGAAGGCAAAAAAAAAATCAGTATGTCAACAGCAGGCTGGGAAGAGAGTGATTCAAATAGTTATATGAGTGATGCATAAGAAAGTGAACCTCATATTCAATCTATTCATAGATGAAATCTGCAAATATTTGGCTTGTTGGTAGGCAAACATGGGGAAAAAATAATCTATGAATCCTAAATACTTGATTTATGTCTCAGATATCTCAAAACTCCTTCATTTTTTAAACACTTGTCATTTGACTGTTAAACTTCAGCTCCTTGGGGGGAGGGGGGAAAAGAGAGGAAAAAATATTATTTTTTCCATAAGAAATAATTTAGCAGCCATAAACACAAAATCAACTTTAAATCAACCTGCAAAAGGGGAATGGTAGAAGTCTAATCACCCATCACAGCCATACCCACACTAGTGTCCAGAAAACAGAACAGGAAAACACCAAAGTTGGTCACAGTGTCCAGGAATTCCTCTCAAATACTTCTAGTTCAAACATCTGCCTGAAATATTCGGGTAAATGAAAGCCTGTGACAAATGAAAGCAAAGGAATAAGCATCAGTAAGTGGCTGCACCTTGTGGGTTCAAAGAGACTTAATGAAGAGTCTAAAATAATAAAGGCCTGAATCAGGAGCAGAACACTTTCTGCATGGATGTGAGTCACTGACTTTAGTCAGTATGCTTGCTTAGATCCTTGAAGCTGCTTTGGTGCCTATCTGTCTCTGCAGGATCACTATACAGATGCCCAGCCCCAAAGCAAAGCCTCCCAGACAGCCAAGTTCCTGCCTATCAGTGTTTGCGAAGCCATACGATTGCTGCTGCCAGCTCACAGCTATCAGACAGGTTGGTCCTCTCACTCAGGCTGAAGTCCCAACTGCCTAGAGTAAGAATCTTTAAGAAGGTAGAAAATCATAGTGTATGAGCTCCCTAGGTGCACTCACTCTATTCTTACCCCTCTTGCCTTCCAAGCCCTGCATCTTACTCAGGTAGCCCATGGACCAAGGCCACCACCCTGAAGAAAGAGGCAGGAGAAACAGCACAAACAGGAAACAGAGATATGTTTCAAAGAAAGGTTCTTGCCTCTCAGCTTATGACCTTTCTAAACAACTGATATGTCCAGATGGCTGGCCTTTGAGGCAGGTTGCTGCCCTCTGTCCAGAGAGCCTCCTGGAGAGAAACAGTTCTCCTCCCTGCCTGACAGCAAGGCACGCCAAGCTAAGACTGAGGGTGCCTGGGTTGCAGTTGAGGCTGCTCCTCCCCTCTGCCTCCAGCTTTTTCCTCTCCACATGACCACAGTAATCCAGCATTCCCAGAAACATATAAAGAAGCTGCTATGCCTGATGCAGGTCTGGAAATTCTGCAGGATAACACATTTTGGATGTGGCTCTTGGTGCCATGGTTTAGTAGTCATGAGGTTTTGGGTGACAGGTTGGACTTGATGATCTTTGAGGTCTTTTCCAACCTTGTTGATTCTGTGATTTATCAAGATTTATGCACTTCCAAACTTTAGGTTATTGTGTTTCTTTAAGGACCTTGGCACTTACTGCACAAGCATCTATGCAATAACAATCAAGAGAGTTGTTTCTTTTGGTTTGCTTTGCTTTTTAATTTCTGGAGTAATTGTTACTTACAATACTTTTTACTACACTTTATGAAAAAACATATTGCTTGCCTCACAATAGCCTGCCATATGATGAGCATTGACAAAGTCAAGTGGTGTGCCTGCTAAGGCTCTGAAATCATCATAGCTTTCAAGTGCCCATTATCCTGCTAGGAAAGGGCAAGGACTGAAGAACAGGGCATTGCAATCACAGAAAGAACACCTGTGGATGGCACTGATGCAGTTCCACAGCATCGCTAATATATGCAGGGACATAGAGAAGTCCCAGTAATCAAGCATCTGAGGAATCCTTTCAAAAACAAAGAAAAAATGAACACAAAATGACAGCTCAAAAGGGAATAAAGGAAAGAATCAGAAAATAAGCTACTTGAGATTGATGTGTTTTGGTGAAAGTGTCATCTGGTGGAAAGCTGAAGTAACTACAGTGCTTAAAACCAAGCATGTGTCAATAGGCAGCCCTAAAGTTCACTTTTTTGCACTTGGTTGTAGAATGCTGAACCTGGAGTTCACCTTCTTAATGAACTTACAGTTTTGTACATATACCAATGAGAGATGGAGAAAAAGGGACCTATCAGGTTGGGTTATTTGAAGGGCCATCACTATATGCTCCCAAATATTGAGGAATGCTCATGTCTAACATGGAAAGGCATGGAAATGAATAGAGAAAAAACAAATTGGATTCCATAGGTTATCACTAAAATAAGCACAAATAGTGCTAGGATGAGAAGGAGTGGATTGAAGCTTGAGGAGGGCAGATTTAGACTGGAGATGAGGAAGAAATTATTTAGAGTGAGGGTGGGGATACACTTAACAGGTTGTCCAGGGAGGTCATGGATGCCTCCTCCCTGGAGATGTTCAAGGCCAGGTCAGATGAGGCCTTAAGCAACCTGGGCTAGTGGAAGGTGTCCATGCCCATGGCAAGAGGGTTGGAACTGGATGATCTTTGAGGTCCCTTCCAATCCAAACCACTCTATGGATCCATGAGTCTATGAATCCACATTTGACATTTGGAAGCTTCATATTACAAGGGCAATAGGTTGTCAAACTAACATGAACTCTGTCACAGAACACACCCAGAAGTTTCTTTAAATTCATAAAATAATTGGTAATGAGGGTGCCTTTCATTAAAGAACCTGAAAGCACTGGCAGCTGCTCTGCTGAGGGCAAGCAAGTATTACAACATCTTATTTGCAGGTGAATTAAGACAAAGAAATGCCTCAAATGAAATCCTAAACAAGGGGCCTGTGTGTTTAGAACAGAAATTGAGGTGGAGGAAATTAGTAGCATTAAATAATTACAGGTGATTTCAGACAAGGAAACCACCAGTCCATACAAAGAAACCAAAAAATTCTTTCAAGGCAGCTGCCATCCAGGTTGAGTCCAGAGGACTCTCTTTAAAGGTGTTCTGATGCAGCTGCTTGCTCTCCTGTCTCTTAGCCTTTTACTGAGTTTCCATTATGTCTGGAGACCACTTCTTTGCTCCATTTACTAGGTTGGGTTTTTTCCCAATATCCACAGGGCCAAGGAGACAGGCACACACCTACAATGTTTCAGTACAGGCAGGCTGCAGAAAGGTCAAACAATTATAGGACATGTACCTCATAAGAGCCAGCAACAACATTTGTGCTTAAGGCACCTTGTCATCATATTTAGGAGAGAACCCAGCTAAAATGCTAACCTGAGTCATGCTATAGGCCTTACTTCTGTACTTCACCTTTTGCTAAACAGCACTTCCACAGCATTTTTTAATTGGGGTTTTTTTCATCTACCTTAATAACAGTAGCAACAGTGACCAGCTTAGAACAAAATAGAACATAATAGAACAAAACTACAAACACTGCATAAATTGCAATTAATAAGTTTCAATAAAATGAAAATGTTTGTTTGTCCACAAAGAACCCAAACCACCACAACCACCAATAACCCAAACCAACTTCTTTTTACAAAGTGAAGCTCGAATTTATAGCTAAGTAATTTGCCAGGTAACCTACTCTGAGCACACTAAGTTCACTTTCAAATGAGCTTGTTTACAACTGCATTAAAAAAAATGGAAGTGGAATGAACTGGCAGTACTGTAAATTCAAACCTCAGCTCACTAACCAATGACTTTCCCACACAGAGAAACCTATAAATCAGCAGGCCTGTGATTATAACCCACCAGCCTAACTGCCCAAGCAGTGGAGTGGACGCCATGGATCTTTCACCTGGACAGGCAATGCTAATTGGAAAAGGTTCAGTCTGAGCACTGTGAGTTGAAAGACTAAAACAAGGAGGGGCAAAGGAAACCTGGCTCCTATCCTATCCTATCCTATCCCTATCCTATCCTATCCTATCCTATCCTATCCTATCCTATCCTATCCTATCCTATCCCCTATCCCTAATCCCTAAAGTCAAAGCTTCAAAATTTAATTAACTTTTCTTGACATTAAAAAGAAATAATAATCCATTTTATCCTCTAATTATTTTTTGTAGGTGGTCATTTAAAATTTCCATCCTTCCATCCTATCCTATCCTATCCTATCCTATCCTATCCTATCCTATCCTATCCCTATCCTATCCTATCCTATTTGTTAATTTAAAGCTTCAACTTTTAATGAACCTTTCTTGATGTTTAAAGAAAATAATAATTCATTTTCTCCTCTTATTTTTTTTAATGTGTGTTCAATTACAATTTCTTCATAAAAGGGTAGAGCTCAACATCTTGAAGCACAGGTCTAAAATATAGATCTCCATCCCAGAAAAAAGCAAGAGTCTCAAGTACTAGCATTTACAACATAAAGAGCTCTTGTTTTTACCTGGGAATGATCTAATGCTAAAAACAGAAAGGAAGAAATATTCTGTGTCTGATAAACTGAGTTCAATACCTGCCTGAGGTAACCTTTTCAAGATTTCTAAACTTTCCCTTGCATTGCTTATTGGAAGGTAAGAAAAAATACATGTAATTATGTTCTGGTTTTATTTTAAGGAAGAAAAGACTGGTAAATTAACAGACTCTTGAAAAATTCTTGGCCATTTTAGATCTCTCTAGTGGCTATACAAGAAGATAGTGTTGTGTATGAAGAGTAAGGAAGGTTCCATGAATCAGGAATGCTAACTCCAATTTTTATTCTGTTAAATATCTATATCAGTATATATATATAGATATATATCAAAGCATGTTTTCTTCAACAAGAAACAGCACAGTAACTTGCTTGTAGGCTCCAATGTTCTGTTTTGGGGGAGAAGAAATTAATATTTTCCAACTAATTTGCAAACTTTTTATTTTTAATTCTCAGGCCTGGAAGTTGGAGATTTCCCTGCTCATTCAGGAATGATTAGGCAAGCAGGTTTGTGCAGGCAACTGAACACATTTGCTGAAAGCCAAGCAGTGACATTGATCTCTTGGCATTTGCCTCAGATCTCAGAGCATTCCCAATAGTCAGAGATTAGCAATTGATTTTAGTGAAACAAGGAGCAATGCTGTCAGCAGTACAAATACAGCACAAGACATGGAATGAAAAGTGTCAGAGAGGGACAGAGAGCTAGAAACACTGCTTTAGATGGAGGCAGGCTACTGTTCCCCAATGTTGGAAGTACCTTCATGGGTTGGTTTTACCTCTATAATAGGCTCCATTCTATTTCTGATTGCTCATCCAACTCAAACTCTGCCCCTTCAACAGATTTTTACTTCCAGTTCATTACTGTATCATAAGGGACAGGCAGCTCAACTCAAACACTAATGGCAACGTATGAATGGAGATCAAAACTTGAGCCAGGACTTGGCATGAAGGGAGCTTATATCTCTCAGTATGAAGCAGTAAACACTTCCAGTTCCTGTACAAGCATGGTGTACAAACACAGCCATAGGATGACACAGCAAATGCTTGCAACTCTTTTACAAACACAGCTGTACAGACACAAGTATATATGTCAACAACTTTCTTTGAAGGCCCTTGTCTCCATTTACTAGAAGTTCCCAAGTCAGTAAGCTTTCTTGACTTCAGTGAAGACTCTTGGCTCATTTTGCATTCTTAGCTCTGCCTTTTGGCAAGATGATTCTTGGTGTGTCATTTAGCACTTTTAATATATAGTGGCCAGGCTCAGATTTTTAATAAGACCATTTCATACCATTTTATCTTTTCTACAACAGTTTCTGATATACACTTCAGGTTATATATGTTAAGCACTAAGCAAAAGAGCCATTAACATATTCAATAAGAGCTACGTAAGTGCTACCACCTTAAAAATGAAAAGGAACTACCTTAGATTCAATGCACATCTTGTATTCCATAAGCAGTAGACATCATTAAGCTGTAGTAGAAATGTTTTGGCAAAAGACTGTGTAATTATCCTTATTCAGCATCAATTTACACTATCAAGAGATAGTAAAGAGTTCAAAAGATGATAGCTGGTTTGGTTGGGTGGGTGGGTTTAATAAGCATACTGATACAAAGTCATTATGCCCACCAAAATGAATTTAAGTTAGTTAATGATCTAAGACAATCACAAGGTGCTAGTTTCATCTAGACTTCCCTTGTTTTGTCCTGAACCCTGGCATGAACAACTTTTTTTCACAATTCCTAATGGAGAAGGACCTTGGAGTCCTAGTGGACAGTAAGTTGTCCATGAGACAGGAATGTATCCTTATGGCTAAGAGGACCAATGGGATCCTGGGGTGCACCAGGAAAAGTGTGTTCAGGATTTTGGTGCATTGGTGAGACCACACCTGCAATACTGTGTCAAATTTTGGGCTCCCCACTTCAAGAGAGACAAGGATCTGCTGGGGAGAGCTGTGAGGACCACGAAGGGACATGAATATCCCAGCTATAGAGAAAGACTGAGAGACATGGGGCTGCTTAGTCTGGAGAAGGCTGAGAGGGGATCTTATCAACATCTATAAATATCTGAGGGGTGGGTGTCAAGATGAAGATGCCAGGCTCTTTGTGGTAGTGCCCAGTGATAGGACAAGGAACAGGTACAAGCTAGAACACAGAAACTTCCACCTCAACATAAAGAAACTTCTTTTCTGTGAGGGTGACAGAGCCCTGGAGCAGGCTGCCCAGAGACATGGAGTCTCCTCTGAAGACTTTCAAATCCCTCCTGGATGTGACCCTGTGTGGCCAGCCCTAAGTGATCCTCCTTTGGCAGGATGATCTCTGGAGGTCTGGTAGGACTGGATGATCTCTGGAGGTCCGTTCCAGCCCCTAATATTCTAAGATTCCTTCATATATTTTAGAAGAAGGGGAAAAAAGAAAGAAGTGAATATGCTTGTTTTAATACCAAGATGACCAGCAATTCAGATGTGATTGGCTAAGTGCTGTTTCCAGTTATACATCAGCAATTTTTTCATGTAACACACCTAAGAAAAAGTTCATGATGTTGAATTTTTCACCTATTGAATTATTTTCAGTAGAAAATCCAGAATAAGATTCTGATTTCAGTTACTTCAATGGTAATTCCAGCTGATAGAAAATCCAGCTCACACCTTTCATCTTGGTATTTCACTATCACAATTGTGAAAAATATTTCATTAAGCCTTAAAAAAAATTGGAATGACAACCTAATTGCATCATGAAAATAAGCAAGAAGACATCTACACACCCAGGTGTCATGTATTTCAAGCAGCACCTTCCAGTTTTTCTAGTCAGCTTTTAAATAGGACTGTATTTTAAGGGCATACTAAAATGCTTTGGGCTATTTTACTACATACCAGCATGGATTCTCTGTATGCTAAAGTTCCAGTAGGCACAACCTTGGTTGGCTGCCTTATAAACCAATCCAGCTGTCTTAAGTAATGCCTTTGCCTAATCCTGCTTTCAATTATGTTTCTCAGTTACTGTGCAAAGAAACTGAATGCTCACAAGATCTCTTGCAGATAATTTTGCTATCACAGAATGTTAGGGGTTGGTAGAGACCTAGGGCAGGTCACACAGGAGCATGTCCTGGTGGGTTTTGTATGTTTCCAGAGAAGGAGGTTCCCCAACCTCCCTGGACAGCCTGCTTCAGGGCTCTGGCACCCCTACAGTGAAAAAATTTTTTGCTTATGTTCCCATGGAACCTCCTCTGCTCCAGCTTGTACCTATTGCCCCTTGTCCTATCATTGGATATCACTGAGCAGAGCCTGGCTCCATTCTCATGACACTCACCCTTCACATCTTTGTAAACATGAATGAGGTCACCTCTCAGGCTCCTCTTCTCCAAGCTAAAGAGTCCCAGCTTCCTCAGCCTCTCCTCATAAGGGAGATGTTGCACTCCCTTAATCATCTTTGTGGCTCTGCACTGGACTCTTTCAAGCAGTTCTCTAAGGTTCTTCTTAAACTGAGGGCCTCAGAACTGGACACAATATTCCAGATGTGGACTCACCAAGGCTTAGAGATGAATAAAAATATCATATCTCTTCTTTGCTGGTTTCAAACAGCACGCATTTGAGAGTGCCAGCCTAACATCCTATACAATAAACTGAAATGAGTTCTTTTTCATAAGCACACATCCAGCTGAGCAATAATTACAGTGAAATGTGCTGTCATCTTTCCATAGAATAGTTATTAAGGATATGAGCCTGGATGTCTTGTATGCTTATGGAAACATGTGTTTTTTTCTTCACGGCTAATGATCATCCAAATAGCAAAACATTAAAAGGGAAATGGCAAAGGGTGTGGATAGTGTCTGTCATCAGTCTTGTGCACCAGCCCTAAACCCTGTCCTCTTCCTTTGGAAGAGAAAGCACAATGATGCAAATGTTACAATTCTTCCTGCTTCTTTGGAGAAGAAAAAAAATCAACTTGTTATTTATTATTGGCAATAAAAGACAAATCTCCCACATTTTTCTCCATTTAGGGATCTGGGGAAACACCTTGGTTATCCTTAACACATGGGGCAAAAGGGGTCTAAAACCATCTCATACAAAAACTATCTGTGCATCTGTGATTATGACAACAATCTGAATCAACACCTAGGAGCACAGACATGAAAGTACCTCTCACCTCTGTTTGAAACCTAAAATCATCACCACCAGCTTTCCTAATTGTCCCCTCCTTGGAAGTGTTCAAGGCCAGGCTGGATGAGGCCTTGAGCAACCTGATCTAGTGGAAGGTGTCTCTGCCCATGGCAGGGGGTTGCAACTGGATGATATTAAAGTCTATGAATCTGTGAATCAAGTTTTAATACTCACATGAGTGGCAACTGATTGCCAAGAGGAATGAAAAGACCCCCAGGGCTCAATCACTGTTCCATTGCACCAGAAAAGAGGAATTATTCCTGTTACCCACATTGGTAACAAGAACCTAACAAACAAGAATCTGCAACTATGTTTTAATGCCTCAATATCAAATCAACAGTTAAACAAAGCAATTACTGTCATTTCTTGATATTAATTTTATTATTTCTGAGTGAACACTACAAGGGTAAGTGGCACCTTCTTGGCAGTTTCTTAAACACCAAGCTGTTATATGACAAATCCACTAAGAACTTGCGGTTTGGGACTCAGGAGAACCAGCTTCCAGAGATACAGGAAAAGCTACTTCAAATCAGACAGTGGCAGCATGCCTTTAACTCTTATCTCTTAAATCTTCTGTGATATAATCCTAAAGTCCTTATAGCAAAGCTTTTCCCTCTCCACCAATGAGGTAGAAAATCATATTGTTAATTTATACAACTATTCTCTAATTTCCCCCCCCTTTTTTATTTTACCTCAAGTAGCAAGTTCCTCTACTGTTGGTTTTGAACTTGTTCAGCAGAATATCACAATATCACAGAATCACCAAGGTTGGAAGAGACCTCAAAGATCACCAAGTCCAACCTGTCACCACAGACCTCATGACTAGACCATGGCACCAAGTGCCATGTCCAATCCCCTCTTGAACACCTCCAGGGACGGTGACTCCACCACCTCCCTGGGCAGCACATTCCAATGGCGAACGACTCTCTCACTGAAGAACTTTCTCCTCACCTCGAGCTTAAACTTCCCCTGGCGCAGCTTGAGACTGTGTCCTCTTGTTCTGGTGCTGGTTGCTTGAAAGGAGAGACCAAACCCCTCCTGGCTACAACCACCCTTCAGGTAGTTGTAGAGAGCAATGAGGTCTCCCCTGAGCCTCCTCTTCTCCAGGCTAAACAACCCCAGCTCCCTCAGCCTCTCCTCGTAGGGCTTGTGCTCAAGGAAATACAATTTTTTAGAACATAGGACAAGTCAGCACTGGAAGAAGGCTTGCTAAAAATTCCAGTGAAACCAGGACTGAGAGACTCTTAATTAAAAAATATTTCCCTCTTTTCCAAATATCATTTCTTCTGTACTTTTTTTCAGAACGAGCAAATGTCACCAAATCTATTCCTCATTTATTCCCTTTCCAAGGATTTGTTTTCCTACCTCCAGTCAACACTACATTTCAGGTTTTGCATTTGTTAGCCAATATACTGCATACAAACCACAGGCATGTTGAGACACAAAGCAACACATTTCATTCCACAAACCTCAACATGATCAAGCAGGTTCATAGATAATCCTGAAGCGTGTTATTGCCCACTTTGAAAACATTCTAGGCCTCATGCTTGGGGTAGAAAAAGTTTAAGACTGATAATATTCCACATGAATATAATTTAAATAAATCCCCAGCAATATGAAGACAGACTGAGAGAGCTGGGGTTGTTCAGCCTGGTGAATAGAAGGCTCCAGGGAGACCTTATAGTGGCCTTCCGATACTTGAAAGGGGCCTAAAAAAAGCTGGGGAGGGACTGTTTACAAAGGTCTGCAGCATTAGGACAAGAGACAATGGTTTCAAACTAGAGCAAAGTAGATTTACACTGGATATTAGGAAGACGGTTTTTTACTATGAGGGTGGTGGAACATTATAACAGGTTGCCCAGGGAGGTGGTTGAGGCCCCATCCCTGGAGAAATTCAATGTCATGTTTGATGGGGCTCTGAGCAACTTGATCTAGTTGGGAACATCCCTGACTACTATAGGGAGGTTGGATTACATGACCTCTAGAGGCCTCTTCCAACCCAGTTTATTCTAGGCTTATAAAACATAGGACACAAGATTAGAACACTGAAGTGTTCGGGCCTTGTGCAAGCTGTGCAAACATTTTAGTTGTAACCTGCATTAAGCATGACAAGGAAGCTAATAACGCACAGCTCATGGTTTAATCCCAACAGAATAACCGGAGATCCTTTTCTTTTTACCATGTTTGATGTTTGCCATACCAAACTGTAATTACAGGGATATTCCCATTCAGCTGTGCGTAAGTAAGAGCAAACACTTTATAAAAGCCTCCTGCCCAGAGAGAACAGGCCTAGCAGCACCTCAAAGAGTAGGGCTATCTAACTTTTGTCATTTACCTGGGCCAAAACAAATCACTGTTGCAGAACAGGTTACTCATTTCTGCTGAAATTCCAACGCCTTCATTATGGCATCAAAGAGCTTGCAATCTAGCAAAACATCAGGGCTGATCTGGATCACAGAACTGGTCTGTGATTATGACACAGTTTTTCATTAGCCATTTTTACCTTTATGGAAGAAATATGTGCCATAATTTACATAGTATGTATTCTTCTAGGAGAGGCATAGACTTTACCAGTCTTTTACAATATTAAATGTATGGCTGACTCTCCTGTCACTCTTTTGCCTCTTCTGTGTAAAAAGAGTTGCAATGTATTTACCACATTGAAACACAGATATTTATTAGATATTTTAATTAAGTTGATCCAAAACACCCTTTAAATTCTGCCTATATCCCTCACCAAAATAAATTTTTCCAATTAGTTTCTGTATTTTTCTTCTTTTATTTTTTTTCCTCTTATTTTTTTTCTCCTGTCAAGACTGAGAGAACTAGGACCTACTGGAGAGTCAAACAGAGAGGGTCTTGAACATCTCTGCAGTGAAGAAAGACTGAGAGACCTGGGGCTGTTTAGGCTGGAGAAGAGAAAGCTGAGAGGGGATCCCATAGAGTGTCTAAATAGCTGAGGGGTGGTTGTCAAGATGAAGGTGTCAGGCTCTGTTTGGTGGGGCCCATAAAAACTTGCTCTTAACATCCAATCTAAATCTACTCTTCTCTGATTTCAAACCATTGCCCCTTGTCCTATTACTGCAGGCCTTTGGGAACAGCCCCTCTGCAGCCTTCTTGTGGCCCCTTTCAGGTACTGGAAGGCTGCTATTAGGTCTCTCCAGTATGTTTTCTTCTCCAGGCTGGGTTTGTGGCCTCTGTCCTAAAGGCAAAGAACTTTTTACAGTGTGGGTGGTGAGACACTGGAACAGGTTACCTAGGGAGGTTGTGGATGCCCCCTCCCTGGAGGTGTTCAAGGCTAGGCTGGATAAGGCCTTGAGCAACCTGGTCTAGTGGAGGAAATCCCTGCCCATGGCAGGGTGATTAAAACTAGATTCTCTTCAAGGTTCTTTCCAATCCAAGCCATTCTATGAATCTATGAAACAAAGAGTATCCCACTATGGAGAAAAATAGCATGTTCATGTATGGACCACAATAGCAAATACAAATGCAAATACATTGAGTTACAGTAGTTGAATGGTACAGAAAAAAAAACCAAACAGGAGTGGTTTGGTGTTTCTTTGTTTTGGTTTAGAAATTGCATCTTCCTCAACATTCTGCAAGCCCACTTGGAATAGCACAGATGAGTAAATTTTAATGGAAATTTACCATTTCAGGAGTATGCATTTTTTACCTGTGTACAGAAAGGTACAAAAGACAGCTCAAGATGCTAGTCAGAGCATTCACAGATAATGTGCTGTGTAATGGGAACTAATTCATACATTCACAGAATGGTTTGGGTTGGAAGGGACCTCAAAGGCCATGGGCAGGGACACATTCCACTAGCCCAGGGTGCCCAAGGCCTCATCCAACCTGGCCTTGAACACCTCCAGGGAGGGGGCATGCACAACCCCCTTGGGCAGCCTGTTCCAGTGTCTCCCCACCCTCACTCTGAAAAATTTATTCTAAATATCTAAAATCAACAATATTACAACTGTAACGTAAAACACAGACTGCAAGAAACTATTTCAGAGCTCAGCCAAATCTTAGAATCACAGAATTGTCAGAGTTGAAAGAGATCTCAAGGATCAGCTAGTTCCAGCCCCCTGCCATGGGCAGGATCACTTTCCACTAGATCAGGTTGCTCAGAGCCACATCCAGCCTGGCCTTAGCAGCCTGTTCCAGTGTCTCACCACCCTCGTGGTGAAGAATTTCTTCATAACATCAATCTGAATCTATCCACTTCTAGTTTTGCTTCACACCCCTAGTCATTTCACTACTTGTGCAGCAATATAGTCAATGTTTTGAGTGGTAAAGGTTTATAACCAACCATCATCTTTCTCTCAAATATGTATGGTATAATTTTAAACTCTGTTCACCATTTATTCTCCAGTATAAAGCATTAAAATCCACTTCTGGCTTTTATTAGTTGGCTGCAACTAATGAGACACAAAGTACTTTCTGAGTGGTAGGCATCATGGAAAGAACATTTGCAAAGAGAAAACATTAAAGGAAAACATATTTTTTTGGAAATGCTGTGGAAAAAAAACTCTGCTTTTTTTTTTTTTTTTCTCTAGTGAATTGTTTCTAAATATATAATTATATTTCAGAGACTTCCAGAGGCCTTGCACTAGGAGGACTGGATTAGGTTGTTAATTATTACGATCCCTCATTAACACAGAGAGTTGGTTAGATTCGGAGACTTGGCATTTACTAAAATTACCATATTAACAGAAAGGCACTGCTGGAAAATTAAGACTTGAAATGCCAATTAAGTTCCATGGTCTGTTTTCACAAGCAACTGTCCAGAACTGTGTTACATTTTTTTGCTGAAAAATGCAGTGCTAACGACAGCAACATCCTTTTCATTGTCTGTGCAACAGACCACCCATGGTATTCTAAATCTAATTTTCAGGGAAGACAATCTATATTTTCCTCTATTACCTCCCCCAGTAATTGAGTCACATGCTGGTAAAAAAATTGAATTACATAAATGATTGACAGTTAATATTTTTCTCTTTTTATTTATCAGGGTAATATTTTCCCCAGAATCTCAGAAGACTTAAAGAATAGATAATTAAAGAATGTTTCAATATTACCCTCATGTGGACATATGAAGCGGAAAAGACATAGGTATTAATGTAAATAAGCATATTATCATTGTTACCTGTTCAGGGATATTGTGCATGCTCCCTCCCTGAAGGTGTTCAAGGCCAGGCTGGATGAGGCCTTGAGCAACCTGGGCTAGTGGAAGGTGTCCCTGACCATGGCAGGGGGTTGGAACTAGATGATCTTCAAGGTCCCTTCCAAATGAAACCATTCTATGAATCTATGAATAAAGGTATGAAATTTTATTACTGATAAATTTAGTTTGAAGTTTTCTATTTTGTCTCTCATTGACATTGTCAGTTTTAGAGACAGTTCAATATTTTCTATACACTGTCCACATTTAAAGATGATTCATAGTGACTGTGCAGATACATGGAGAGTCTTTTTTACAAGGGCTTGTAGTGATAGCGCAGGAGAGAATGGATTGAAGCTTGAGGAGGGAAGATTTAGACTGGAGATGAAGAAGAAATCTTTTACAGTGAGGTTGGTGACACACTGGAACAGGTCTAATTTGGACTAATCAGGAATTATTCTCATGATTAATACAGAAGCACTAGGCATGGACATTAGGGAAAAGTTCTTTACTATAAGGGTGATGGAACAGTGGAACGGAATGCCCAGGTTGGTGGTGGAGACCCCATCTCTGGAGACACTCAAAGTCAGGCTTGATGGTGCTCTGAACAAACTGATCTGGTTAAGATGTCTGTGCTTACTGCAGGGGAGCTGAACTGGGTGACCCTTCCAACCCAATGCATTCTATGATTCTATGTCTAAACCAAGAAAAACTGAGACATTTTCATTAGGAGTACTACCCACAGAGCTTATCAGTTGCACAGGACCCAGTAGTTTTCCTTCTATGTTGATATTTACTTTAACAAACAAGGGGAAGAAGTAAGATGTCTTCATGAACAAGTCTTGGTTGGATGAGAATCAGAGGACAATTATGACTCTGAAGAAAAACAAGAAGCATTTGTTATGTTCAGTTAAAACAATTTTGCCAAGAGAATAAACATATTAACTTGTCTTTGACAGTAAGCATTGTTTCTCATGGGCATTATGCTATTGCATTAAAATGACTCACTTCTAGGTCACATTATTATCTTCTTTCTCTAGATTTCACTCAAAAATTACAAAAACAGAGAGAGGGAGACAAATATCATTGTTGTTTTCTCTTCAATCTGAAAAATATTTGCTTTGCAGCTGTATCTTAATTAACTAGATAAAATTTGCTGATCCAAAGATTTATTCCACGAACAGCAGATAAATTTGTATCTACAGTGTTTTAATCACATAAATTACTAATTGGCTAAAGGGAAAGAAGCAATTTGCAAACCCATGTTTAGCATCTGAGGTCAAGACAAAATTAATCAGCAAATGTTTATCTGTAGGGTCTTCATTGAAAGAAAGCCTGAAATTCTTCATTAACTGTAGTGAAAGCTCAGGAGAGGCAAATCTAAAATTCTGGTTTCTAAATGGAGCAGTGAAATACAACAACTCCCAAAAGGAAGGCTCAAAGGTGTTTTTCACTGCATATAAATCTGTGAAATCTCAAATCTTTAGTTACCTGTTTCAAGCTTTCTTAAGGAGATTCTCATTAGAAGCCTGAATAAAATTTTTCACCATGATAACAGTTAGACATTGGAATCATCTCCCAAAGGAAGCAGTGAATTCCCCTATATTGGTCAGGATTAAGACAGTTTGACTGGATGCTGAACCAGCTCATTTCAAGTATTGGACAAGATGATCCTTGGTGTCCCTCCCAACCTGGCATTCTGTGATTCCATGGGAAACAAAACAAAGTTAATAATGGGCAAGTAATCAGCTAGTGACTGTCACTAGTCATCAGCCACTGCTGGTAAAAGGTGCCTTTTGCTGTTCTGTAAAGTTACTAGGAACATAATATGCCTAGTATTTGGTACTGCAACCTCTGTTTCTCCAATGTTAACAAGCACAAAGTCCTCCACTAACCTGGGAAAAGTGCTTCCAAAACAAACCATTGTAGACATTTGAGAATTTTATCTGACCTTCTCTTGCAACAGTTCTTAAATCTGTCCACCTAATAAAGATCCTTGTTTGCCCTTTACTCTTCTCTTGTGAGACCTGAGGACACAGAGCAAGACCAGAGGAAAGCCACAAAGATGATCCAAGGACTGGGCACCTCTGCTGTGAGGATAGGTTGAGGGAAATGAGGTTGTCTATCTGCAAAAAGAGAAGACTCTGGGGGGACCTTAAGCTGCCTTCCAATACCTGAAGGGAGCCTACAATAATGCTGGGGAGGGACTTTTCATAAGGGTGTCTGGCAATAGGGCAAGGGGGAATGGTTTGAAGCTGAGGGAGAGCAGAGTTAGACTAGATCTTAGGAAGAAGTTCTTCAGTATGAGGGTGGTGAGACTCTAGAATGAGTTGTACACAGAGGCTGTGGATGCCCCCTTCCTGGAGGTGTTCAAGACCAGGATGGATGATGCCTTGAGCAACCAAGTCTAGTTGAGAGGTGTCCCTGCCCATGGCAGTGAGGTTGGAGTAGATGATCTCTGAGGTCCCTTCCAACCTAAGCCATTCTAGGATTCTCATATGGCAAATGTTACCCCAAAACTTGCAATTGCTACATGCTAGACAGATTGGTCTGATATTAGTTATCTTTCTCTATATGCGAATCAAATTTCTCTCCTAAAATACAAGTCTGAAAACCTTGTCCCTTCCTCTAATGCAGCTCTTAGTTACTTGCACAAATGAAAAGGTTTGCTGAGTGTGGACTCAGACTTCCAGCATTCTGTGGTTTTAAATGCACACACAGAACAGTAACGTAGAATTTCTCTACAAAGGCACAACCCAGTGAGTCACTGTCACTATGACAGTGGCTGCCCACAGTTACCCTCTGAGAAGTGCATCTTTCCCACTCTTACCTAGTTACATCCTGTGCAAGATGCCTTTTGCCTAACATCACAAGACTCAAGCATTTTCCTCTTCCATTTCAACTGCCTCCATCAAGATGAGGTTGATACATAACAATCGTTACTGCACTTCTGAAAAAGGGGACAATGAGATAGCAACCTGCAGTTTCTACACTGTAAGAGCTCAGCCAAATCACCTTTGCTTTCTAGAGAAGGCAAGTAAAGGATGAAATAAATAACTAAGGCCAGGCTGGATGATGCCTTGAGTAGCCTGGTCTAGAGGAAAGTGTCTCTGCCCATGGCAGGGGGTGGAACTCGATGATCTATAATGTCCCTTCCAATCAAAATCATTCTATGATTCTAAGTCAGCACAGCCATCTGGAGGGATGAGATCCTGAGTCAGTATAGCCATCTGTAGAGTTTGAACTAGATTATCTTTAAGGTCCTTTCCAACCCCAACCACTCTGTGATTCTAAGTCGACATAACAATCTTGTCATGAAATGAGCCTTAAGTTTCCCACTCTGCTGCTGCCTCCAGACCCTCATTGCTCTCTCGTCCCCTGGCATGCTGTCCTCTCCAGCTGAATTCTCCTTTATCCACTCTAGAGCACTGCTTTCCAATAGCTTGTTTTCCATAATTTGAAGGCCAGCATACAAAGGCGTGAGGACAGAAACTCCTTGAGCCAGCACTGTCATTAAAGTTGCAATGTAATGAAACTATGGCCTAAGTAACTTGCCTAAAACTGCACTCCACGTCAAAGGAAGATGGCCAGAAACTGAACTTAATGCTCTGTACCATGCCTACACTCTAATTTAAACATGACAGGGTGAGTTCACTGCTCAAGGACCAACAGGAACAGACCAATTTACATCTATGATCACGAGCTCACTGTCCTCAAAATGCAGTGGCCTTGTCCTAGCTTCAAACCAGTTGCATGAGCAGAGGAAATACCCCACAGGCTGTTGTGTTTGCTCACCTCTGTACCTTATGTCTTCTTCCTCACCTTATGATGCATCACCATAGTGATGCAATGATGACCTTTTGAAGTGTTTACTGAATCCTTTCCCCTGTGTCTTCAGATGGTCATTAAAACTATCCACAGCAGCACATATTCTGCATGTGAAAGCTGCTCAAGTTTTAGTACTTCAAATTTTCAGGGTCATGATCATCATGGCCAACTTCCAGCTCTTCCTGAAAGCCACCAGGGCTAATCCATGTATGTGCAACAGAGGCTACCATAGCTGCTGCTCACAAAGGCACTGCCCTGTGCAATTGAGCTTCTGCTTCTGGGAAGCAACGTGAGGACATAAATTGATGTTAGAGCACAGCCATGCCAGTTCACACTGAGGCTCTGAACTAAGGCTTAAGAACTTCCAGTACCATGGCCATTAAATCACATCCCAAAGTGCCATGTCCATACATTTCTTGGTCACCTTCAAGGATGGTGACTCCACCATCTCTCTAGGCAGCCTGTTCCAATGCCTGATCACTCTTCAGTCAAGAAATTCTTCTGGAACAATTTCAGGCCATTTCCTCCTGTTCTATCACCTGATGCTAGCGAGAAGAGACTGATCTCCAACTCGCTCCAACCGCCTTTCAGGGAGTTATAGAGGGTAATGAAATCTCTCCTCAGTTTCTTCTTCTTCAGACTAAACAATCCCACTTCCCTCAGCCACTCCTCACCAGACCTGTTCTGTAGACCCTTAACCAACTTTGTTGCTCTTCTCTGGACACACTCCAGCACTTCAATGTTTTCTTGTAATGAGGGGCCCAAAACAGAACCCAGTATTCAAGGTGCTGCCTCATCAGTGCTAAGTACAGGGGTACAATCACTTCCCTACTCCTGCTGGTCACACTGTTCCTGATCCAGGCCAGGATTCTGTTCGCCTTCTAGGCCACCTGAGCACATTGCATTCATTCAGCCAAGATTTCTCTCTTTGCCAGTCTAAACTTATGGGGAATGTGAGCTACAAAGCAATACTATTTATCTCCTAAGTAACTGACTGAACAGGTCTCCATGTTTCTCTTCAAAGGACCTTATAGATTTTTCAGGGTTTATTGTTAAAAGCCACAGTACTCAAAAATGTTTTATGGAAAATACTTGCAGCCTATTCATCTTTGCTAAGCAATTGCAAACACCTTGGTCTAGTGACAGGAGGGGTCACACCAACTGCTAAGTGGTGTTACATTAGTAAAGTGACACAAAGGATAGCATCAGAAATCATTAAAAAAGGGTAAAATTTCAGAAATCAGAGAAAAAGAACTGTTTTGGGAACAGACTATGAAAACCTTGCAGGTGAAAAGGTCAACAAAGCATTGAACAAAATATTGTCACAATTGTCTTCATAGGTTACAGCAACATAATATGCAACAGCACTGTGTGATTCACTCCCTTAGCAAGGTACCCAGTGAGCAGAGCACAACAGCACAAAGCTATTTTGCTCCCTCAGAAGACTTGTGAGCCAGTGCCGCTTTGTCACAGCATAAAGCAAACTGAAGCATCTGTAGTCTCATGAGATTTTACCAGCTTAAGGGAAGCACGTTCTGGTTTTGCAACCTTTTTGCAAACTTGAGCTTCAGGCTGTCACCAGAACAACTCTCCACCCACTCTGCTCCTTCAAGTACAACCACTTCTTCAAATGTGCTGACAAAAGAGGAACAGGGTAAAGTGGCTCTGGCCCATAGCAGAGCAAGGTAAACCTTTTACTTAAATACTCCTGGGCCATCTTCAACACATCAGATCTATCAGTGAAACTATTCTCCCTCTCTTCCCTGCCTTGCTGAGATCACACCTGCAAGACTGTATCCAGCTTTGGGCTCCCCAAGAGCAGAGAAACAGGGATCTACTGTAAAGAGTGCAACAGAGACCTACAGGGATGAAGAAGGGACTTGAACATCTCTGCTATGAAGAAAGACTAAGAGAACTGGAGCTGCTTAGTCTTGACAGGAGAAGGCTGAGAGGAGACTTTAGCAACATCTACACATTTCTGAGGGGTAGGTGCCAAGATGAAGGTGCCAGGCTCTTTCTGGTGGTGCCCAATAATAAGACAGGGAACAAAGGTTATAAACTAGAACACAGGAAGTTCCACCTCAACATGAGGAGAAACATCATTCCTGTGAGGGTGCTAGAGCCCTGTAGCAGGCTGCCCAGAGAGGTTGTGAAGTCTCCTTCTCCAGAAACTTTCGAAACCCACCTGGATGCATTCCTGTGTGGCCTGCTCTAGGTGATCCTGCTTTGGCAGGGAGTCTGCATCAGATGATCTCTGGAGGTTACTTTCAACTCCTACCATTCTATACTATGAAATGGTAAAGCAGGGTTTAAAGTACGCCCCCCCCCCCCCCCCCCAAAAACCTGTTATTTTTGCAAATACTCCAAAATCCCACAAGGGGGCGTTGTGATAAAAGGAACGTAAAAATGTGAGGGTTTAAAAAAAACCCAAAACCAAAACCAAACCACTCTCTGACCTACAAAAACCCAACCCCAAGGATCAAATCAAGCTTTTCTAAAACCTAAGGTCAGCCAAATTCTGCTGCCAACATCAACAGTACCAGCATCATCAAAATTATGTTAATTCATACTCCATGTTGGACATTGCAGAAGCTGGAAGCATTCTAACACCAAGCATGTAAAAACATCCCCAAACGTACCAGAGCACAGGCAATTATCACTTCTAATTACACACTACCTTATTGCACTACAAGTTTACCACTACTTTAACTATGATTAATGACAACCTCATTACTGGTTTAGCCCACGCTGTATCCATAGGAAAGACTTGGGGGAATGCTGGTGCATGAGAAGTTGGACAGGAGCTAGCAATGTGCACTTGAAGCACAGAAGGCAAATGGCACCCTGCACCAAAAGAAGCATGGCCAGCAGGTCAAGATGTGATTCTGCTCTGGTGAGACCTCACCTGGAACACTGTGTCCAGCTCTGGGGCCCTCAATACAAGAGAGACATGGACCTGATGGAGCAGGTCCAGAGGAGGGACACCAAGATGATCAGAGGGCTGCAGCACTTCTCCTATAAAGACAGTCTGGGGGAATTGGGGCTGTTCAGCCTGCAGAAGAGAAGGCTCTGGAGAGACTTTATACCTACATTTCAGTATCTGAAGGAGACCTGTAGGAAGGCTGGGAAGGACTGCTTAAAAGGACTTGTAGAGGCAGGATGAGAGGCAAAGGTTTGAAGCTGGGGGAGATTCAGGCTGGACATCAGGGGGAAGTTGTGCACAATGAGAGTGGTGAAATCCTGGAACAGGTTGTCCAGGGATGTGGTTGAGACCCCATTCCTGGAGGCATTCAAGATCAGATTTGCTGTGGCCCTGGTCAGCCTGGTCTAGTTGGAGGTGTTCCTGCTGACTGCAGGGGAGTTGGACAAGATGACCTTGAGGGTCCTTTCCAACCCAGTGCAATCTGTGAAGCTGTGAGACTCACCAAGAGACAAATAAATATCAACTTCTGCATCTGGAGAGTGTTTTCAAAATATTGATGAAAAGGTACTGAACAGAACAAATTCACTTTTCTTTTGAAGAGCTACCAGCAAACAGCCTTTCTGTACATGGTTACTTGTGGCCTGAAGTAAGCTTACAATGACTCTCCCAGGAAATGTGGCCTCCAACACAAGGTATAACACCCAAGCTTAACACAGTGTACATTAAGCAAAGGAAACAAACCCTTTTAAATGTTTTTATTACAGAAAACAACAAAACCAAAAGCCAAAACCATAAGGCTTACACTTGACTTTAAAAAAGCAGAATTATTCCATGAATGTAAAATTATTACAGTGAAGTTGCTTTAAGAAACCTTTAGAGACTGAAATAAAAAAATAATGCCAGAGTCTCTCAGACAACTTTCTAAATTACTTGCATGACCACAGCAAACCCCTTTAATTTCACATCACTTCTGACACCCACTCTATGACCTGTACACTTTTCCTCTCCCTGTGTCTCACTGAATAAAGCTAGGAGAAGGATTTGGTGAAAATGGCAGTACAGCTCACGTTTCATTTTCAACAGTTCAGTACACACCTGATTGATACTACATCTCAGAAGTGACTAAGACACATGTTCTCCTCCTAAGCCTAACAGTTAAGTGTTACAGTTTGAACAGATCACACTGTGATCTGCTTCTTGCCCAGCATTTAGCATATTCTGGTCCATAGCTCAGAAGATTTCTTAGCTACTATTGTTTATAAACAAACACTGACAAAAATAACCAAAAAATGAAGGCTCATAATTGAAACAGTTCTCAGCAGTGAAGCAAAATTCAGATTTTTTTTATTAAATACCATAAGAAGGAACAGAGGTGTTGCATTGACTTCAGTTTTTCTAAGTCAAAAGCTGCTTGTTTCCAGCCTGAGCCAAAATTAAAACTGGAGGAAAAGAGACAAATCAAAAAACATATTACTGCCTTAACAGTCCTACATTTTAACTATCAGCACCAAGTCCAAATTGCTACAGTCCAAATAAATGTACAGGCTTGGCACTGCTTATCCTTGAAGATTTTAACCCTGGACACAAATGAGTCCGTTTCTCAGTCACAGGATTATATTAAAAGTTATTCAAATGATTAAAAAGGTAACAAAAATGCATTTTACTGACCCATCTCTATGAATGTTCATATTCTGTCCCATTAACTCCCTCCTTCAGAGCGGGTAACAGTCTCAAAGAGAAGTCTCACCACCAGCTACCTTGAAGATCCATAACAACCTGAAGACTGTAAAACAAATTTACCCCATTCAGAGAGCTTATCATTACAGTTTAGGCAGAACAGCCAGAGACTGCTTCTAGTCACATCAAGTTCTCCTGAGGATTCAGGAAACTGTCCACTTGTCATGCGTTGAGTTGAATCTGCCGTTGATATTCAACCCCATACTGCCATCATACCAGCTTCAAAATGAAAAGTGCTGGCTGGAGCAAGTATTATGGGGCTTGAAGTTCGATTGGAACATGAGATGCCTCCTCTTCCAGGCGCTGCTTCTGGTTTCTGGCTTTGGGGTAGTGGCTTTTTCTGCTGGGTCACAAGGGGTGGGTGGGAGGTCGCTCACTTCTGCTGCTGCTGCTTTCTGCAAGCAGGCTAAGGTCACTGTGCACTTTATCTCATTTTATATTAAACTATTTTTATCTCAACCCCTTATCTCAACCAGAGGGGGTTTTGTGTGTGTTCCTTTCCCTCACTTCTGTGTTCAACGGAAGGTTAACCCATTACAGCACTGTAAGTTTGTTTAAGCACTTGCAAAACAATTTAACAGGCCATTGTGTTCTACAAGGTTTACAATGTAGTCTCCCAATATTTTTAGCTGCTAAAGAAACATTTTAGAATACAACTCCCTCATCTTACATCAAGTAAACATTCCCAACTGCCACTAATTATATTATCTTGTAAAAGACTTCTCTAATTCATAATAATTTACACTAAGCTTGAGAAAATAGAAAAGTTTGGGTGAGTTACTTGTTTTTTGTTTCAAAATAATGCGACTTCCTGGGAAACTAAATGGTCTTTAGCTATCAGGCTGTGAGAGACTTTTCAGATCTCTTATCTCTTAGTTTTCAGCCTTACTTTTGTGTGACTGTGTGTTCAGCTGAGCTGTATTAGTAGTAGCTCATCATTTACACTAAGGTCAAGTGACATTACCTTTATCTTGCTGTTCTGGAAATGACCAATTCAAAACTCTTCAAAAAAAAAAGAAAAGTGTAGAATTGTACCTGCAAAGGTCTTCAGTTAAAATTGCTCTTAGTTTATCTATTCAAGATAATTAAGAGAACATCCATGGGTTTGTTTTTTCTTCCCCCTGTCAATTTCTGATAAAATTGGAATTACATGCAAGCCAAAACTACCGTAACATAAACAAAAGGTCCTTTTTTATGATGATCATCAACAAATGACTACCTTCAATAAATAAGTGGTTTTGGAAATCCTAGAGAACACTTGTGCTAAGCAAGTTAGTCTTTTTTCTTTTCCATGAGGTCTTTCTGTTGAAGCTCATCATCTGAAAGTTCTGTGTCTCTTCCATTCTTTCCTTCTTCTTGTTCCTCCTCAGTGCCTTCGTCTGTGAGCTCCCGATCACTGCTCTCCTTTTTAGCTGTCTCATTCTCATCTACCCCTCCATCTGGATCAGCTGTGCAGATTCCATAACACATGATGCTGATCACCCCCAGGGGCAACCCAAAGAGAAAGCATCCCAGAAGTGGTGAACTCTTGAACACAGACTGTGGAAACACAAAATGTGAAGTAACAAAACACTTTGAGTGAATACATAAAATTATCACGGCACTGCTCTTATTACTCTGTGTAGTTATTCAGAAGCATCCTCAGGTTTTTGGAGAGGACAATGTGGCATTGGAATAGTTAAATGTCAACATGACAACTAGTATGTTGGATACTAAATGTATCCAATTAATGTTACTTTTTTCTTAAGCTTTAGGACTAACTGTTCTGTTAAAATAACACTTTGAAGTAATCAGTTTCACCTTTCATTTGTGCCTCAGTGTCAAAACTTAGTCTGAGCAAAAAGGGATCTGCAGAAACATGCTGTATCACAGTATCACCGTATTGCCAAGGTTGGAGGAGACCTCGAAGATCATCGAGTCCAACCTGTCACCACAGACTCCATGACTAGACCATGGCACCAAGTGCCACATCCAATCCCCTCTTCAACACCTCCAGGGACGGCGACTCAACCACCTCCAACGGCAGCCCATTCCAATGGCGAATCACTCTCTCGGTGAAGAACTTTCTCCTCACCTCCAGCCTAAACTTCCCCTGGTGCAGCTTGAGACTGTGTCCTCTTGTTCTGGTGCTGGTTGCTAGAGAGAAGAGGCCAACCCCTTCCTGGCTACAACCACCCTTCAGGTAGTTGTCGAGAGCAATGAGGTCGCCCCTGAGCCTCCTCTTCTCCAGGCTAACAGTTATTAGCTTCCCACTGAAGAGTAGTTTAATGGCATAGGAGGAAGAATTAGGGGTCATCCTGCTGGAAGGCAGCTCCACAGAGAAAGACGTTGGAGTCGCAGCAGACAGTAAGTTATCCATGAGACAGTACTGTGCCCTTGTGGCCAAGAAGGACAATGGCATCCTGGGGTGCATTAAGAAAAGTGGGAGGTCCTCCTTTCCATCTACTCTCCCTACTGAGACAACACCTCCAATATTGTATCCAGCTTTGGGCTCCCCAGTTCAAGAGACAGGAGAACAGTCCACTGGAAAGGTACAAGGATGATGAAGGGACTTGAACAACTCTCCTGCAAAAAAAGACTGAGACACCTGGGGCTGTTTAGTCTGGAGAAGAGAAGGCTGAGAGGGGATCTTATGAATATCTCTAAATGTCTGAGCGGTGGGGGTCAAGATGAAGGTGCCAGGCTCTTTATGGTGATGCCCAGTAACAGGACAAAGAACACAGCGGGTTCCACCTCAACGTGAGGAGAAACTTTTTTACTATGAGGGTGACAGAGACCTGGAATAGGCTGCCCAGAGAGGTTGTAGAGCCCCCTATAGAGACTTTCAAGACCCATATGAATGCATTCCTGCGTGACCTGCCCTAGGTGATCCTGCTTTGGCAGGGCAGTTGGACTAGATGATCTCTAAAGGTCCCTTAAATCTGTAACATTTTATGATTCTATGACTTTTGGTTTCAGAAACTGAAGGCTAAATGTTGTGCTCTCATACAGAAATATTTGTGTTTCAATTTAAATTCACAGCAGAGTTTTTGCTTTGCTTGTGTAGGAGAAGTGAAGAAATGAATTTGTGTACCTCTTCCCAACAAAATTCTGTTATGCACAATTAACCTGTAAGAAAGATGATAAAAGTATTTGCCTGAAAACAACACTAATTGTAATATTTAATCCTCTTATGCTGCAGTTAGACTGAAACCGTAACATTGCTCAGAACATGAAAGAACGTGGGAAATGATGGCAAGAAGAGTCAAGGATGAGATGTTGAATTTGCATTATTCTACCCCTTAAAATATGTCAGACAAATACAGAAAAAGTGGGGAAAAAAAGATAAATTAATGTATGTTGAATAATTAGCACTATGGAATATATTATTGAATATTTTAATCAGAAGTTCATTTAGCTTAAACCTAATCATATAGTTATCATATGTACACTCTATGTCTAATATAAACAAACTTGCATCAATGTATTTCTTAAAGCCTTTGCAAGTAAATACACCTTGATTGACAAGAGTATCATCTAACTGAATAAAAAATAAACTTTACCATTACAGTAGACTTTGCATCATAGATTACTCTCTTGATTCGTTGCAGGAGTCCATCACCACCCTGTGCCTGCAATTTCAAATGGAACCATGTCAAAACTGCTGACACTTTTCACTTATGATTCCAACAGTTCATTCTTCAGACCTTGCAACCTTAAGTCCCTTTAGAAGGAAATGAAAAGCAATTATTCTTGCATTTCATGCTGCCCAGACACTCCCAATTTCTCAAGTAAGGATAAGCATTTCAACAGTCTCATGCAAAATTATCTCACAATTGTTTGAAACCATGACAGAAAACTAAACGGCAAGCTGGCTGAATGGCTCTCCACTCTCAGACCACAGAGGAACAGTTGACAATATCTACCAACTGTTCTGACTTAAGAACTATAAAACTGCATAGACCTTCTAAACTCCCCTGTAGCTGATGCACATCTGTTTATGGGCTATCACAGAAGTAACCAGAACAATCTGAGAACCAAGAAAGAAGATATGAAAGTGTAACAATGAAAACTTGTGACAAGCAAGGATAGCCTAGACCTACATTGCCACCTAATGTAGCAGTCCTCAAAATAACCACTTGTCTCGAGTTGCCAGAGAAACAAATCTACGTTTTGGAAGTGAAATGATCACCATTTGACCCTGACCAAATCTCCTCAAATTATACACACACAAAAAAGGTTACAAAGATGAAATAGACTCACAAAGAGCTACCTATATTTACCTTACAGAATATACCAAGAATGTCATGGTGAATAATCCAACTTTTGCCAAAGAGGATGGGGGGCAGCGTTTCATATCTCAGAAATTTCACCGTGGTCTAGAAAGTCTGCATCCTATTACTTAGCTACCAGCACATTTGAAGGCTGTCACTCCTGATTCATAATCACTTCCCCCATCCACACAACATCATCTCCCATCAAACTTACAGCACACTGAGGAAATAAGGAAACCTGAGATTTTTTGCCAACATTATAAAACACCTATCTGAGTGAACAATTCCAGGTGGATTTACTGACTTTGTTGGTTAAATAGAAGACAGCTCCTTTTTAGTTTTACAGCAGAAACAGTGGTAAGCCTGTGTCTGTCTGAAAAGCAAGTCTACCACTGGTTTTTAAATCATCGAGCTACCAGATTTATTAATTTATGACTATATTAATTAAATTACCCAAAGAAAGGGTACAGTTCAATTATGTACTAGAAAGACAATTTTAAACAATGCATTTAAAGCAAACCAGGCTCTGGCCAACCTGATCTAGTTGAGGATATCCCTGCTTACCGCAGAAGGGGTTGGACTAGATGACCTTTGGAGGTCCCTTCCTACCAACCCCATTCGATAATTGAAGTTCCACAGTCAGAACAGCAAGGAATGGCAAGAATTCATCATGCCATATTCCCTGACAGCACACAACACAGGAAGACAGGCAAGACAGGAAGATAAATCACATGGCATACCAGTAACCACATCTAAGAAAAAAAAAACAACAAACACAACCTATCAACCAACATACTTCAAGCCACAACAAAGACTTACTTCAGCAGTACCATCCAAGATATTGTTAATGAACTTAACCATGTCTTTTGTGTTCTCAATGTGTCTGTCTGGTAGAAAATACTGCTGATTGGAGGTATTCAAGACAACGATAGTAGGGATTGTCAGCTCACTGGAAACAGAAAGCAGATGGGTTGCACATTTGAAGAACTACGGTGTAAAACACTGCAAAGACCTCCTACGTAATTTTAAAAGGCATTCATTAAGCTTCACTCTGTGTGTTTCTTACAGTACTTCCTTAAAGGCAAGAGGGAAGGGGGAAAGAATCACTTGAATGATACAAAAATGTTTCTCATTAATATTTTTTTCTTTCACCTCTGTGCCCATGACACTATTGAACCTTACTGCATTTCACATACCCACTGGTACCTTATGACTTCCCCATTAGTAAGAGATCACAGATAGTAACCTTGCATATGAAATGTACTATTAAGATAACACATGAAGTGTTTTAGTACGCAAAGGCAAAAATCACAGTCCAAAAACTCAATCCCACACAGCCACAGTCTGACTGAAGGATGTGGAACCATTGGAACCAGCCCAGAGGAAGACCATGAGGGTGATGCAAGGGCTGGAACACGTCTGCTATGAGGATAGGCTGAGGGAGCTGCGGTTACTCAGCCTGAAGAGAAGACACCAGGGAGACCTTATAGCTACCTCTCAATACCTGAAGGGAATCTGCAGGAAGGCTACAGAGGGATTTTTCATAATGGTGTCTAGAGACAGGACAGAGGGGGAACGGTTTGAAGCTGAGGGAAAGTAGGGTTAGACAGGATCTTAGGAAGAAGTTCATCAGCACAAGGGTACTTTGCTTTGTAGAAACAGATAAATTGTAATGTCTACTACAGGAGTTAGAGTGAAGATCGTAAGTGTATTTCTATCAGGAATTACTACTTCTAGGTCCACAAATCCTGCGATATTTTGTTCTTTGTGAAGAAACAGAATTCATTGCTATGTGCATCTAAGGAAAAAAGTCTTCAGTGACAGATTTCTCCCGATTCAGGTGGCTTTTTCTATTTGCTCTTGCTGCCATCTAATGGACAACTTGAAGAACTTGCGGTGGGACTAGTCAGCCACGTGTAGAGCAACTACTTAGAACACTGTACACATCATGCTGCTTTCCCCTTCCGCTAGAAATGTATACCCTGTTTAGAAAAGAATTTTGCAAATACTTCAACAACAATTTTCCATATATTACAAATTCTAAAATCAGGCATTTTGCAGATTAAGTTAAACAATCCAACTGAACAGATTTTGAGACTAGTGGCAGTTCTGTCTTCCTCCCCTTGTTTTTTTTTCCTCACACAGACCCCCACCTCCCTACTCTGCTTCTTTGCACATCAGTTCTGGTACTCAGTAAAATAAACAAGAAGACATTTGAGGGTTTTGTTGCACCAGCAACATAAATTTCCTACTTGCCTAGCCAAAAAAGCAAAACACTTTTCTGCCAGATAAACAGGCAGAAACATCTCAACAGACAATCAGATATAAGAATTTGCACAGGAGAAGCAATTAGCAAAGTGAAGAAGGTCTCACTTTTGGCAGCTATAAGGCACTAGATCAATCACATCACTTAACTTCAATTGAGACACAGCTGTTTTTAGATTAATTGTATTCAGGTGTTAATCAACAGACATGCCACAGAAATTCAGATCCTGTGCCTCCTGAGTCCCTGTGAAGCTCCTAGAATCTTCAAGAGCACAAATGTGATTTGTGCATGCTTTGATCGCCAAGAGAGGGGCTTGGAAAACTTACAGAGCTGGCATATTGACCTCTGCCTTTCCCTTCCTTCACTCAAAAGGCCAGAGAACAAGAAGTCAACTGTAAATGCTAAGCAAATTAACTCTCTAATTACACAGTTTTAGACAATGACCATGAAGGGCAAATGTCTTCTATTTCAAAATGCATCTTGTACGTATCAAGTGCAGCCAGCATCCTTCATTCATTTTATGCTACTTCTCTGCATCAAGAATGAAATGTGCCTCTCCAGAAATAAGGATCACAAATAATGCATAACCATCACAGGATCACAGGATGTTAGGGTTTGGAAGGGACCTCCAGAGATCAAGTCCAAGCCCCCTGCCAGAGCAGGACCATAGAATCTAGTGCAGGTCACACAGGGACACATCCAGATGGGTCTTGAAAGTCTCAGAGAAGACTCCACAACCTCTTTGGGAAGCCTCTTCCAATTCTCTGTGACCCTCACAGTGAAGAAGTTCCTCCTCATGTTGAGGTGGAACCTCCTGTGCTGCAGTTTATATCTATTGCCCCTTGCCCTTGCCTTATTTACATAGTTGTAATTTGCCTAATGCCCTGTAGATTTAACAAAGGAAAACACAAGATACAGTTCTAATAGAGCAGTTAATTTAACAAAGTAACCTAAAAGATAAGCTTTGTCAATCAGCATTCTCACTAATCCAAACTTCTAAAATTCAATTATGCAGTTTAAATTAACAAACTTTCACTATATTACATACTGGGAAGCTATTTTTTTAACCCATGAAAGACAGGAGTTCTTCATAATACTGTTTTCAATTAAATATAATTAACACCAAACACAACAGAAGAAAGAATATTCAAACAAGGATTTACTTACTCCATTAGTAAACTATTAATATAATCATTTCCATCCATATGGCCAAACTGGAAATCCCTGTAAAAGAAGCAATGGACAGGAAAATTGAATACTGGTTTTCAGTAAAAGCTCTTCTTAAATGCTTTTCCTGTAACTAAGCACATATTCAGCAATATAATTAAAAAACAGGCAGTCCACAAGGCAGTCACATCCCAAAACACACTTCAGTTAATGGAATGGTCAGCATATGAATAAACAGGCACTGTAACATTTTTCATGTAGGGAAAAAACCAAAAATTAGTGCTGTTTTAGGAAGGTTAATGCAGAAGTTAATTTATCATGGTACCATGCTGTGCCTACCTGTGAAAATTATCCCGATAATCTCTGGCAACTTCCTGAATAATAGATTTTAGTCTGGAGGGAAAAAAACAGTTACACTGATAAACTGGGATAGCCTCTCTCAAAACACAAACAATAAACATTGATATTTCCCCAGTAAGCAGCACACAGTAACTCAGCAGCAACAAGGATTCCCTATTGCTTTAACAAAAACCACCTTGTTCATCTTGCTTGGTTTCTAAGGGTTGAAAGGCTATCTACTAGAGTCTCAATATGAGAAAAACACAGACACTCAGGCTGCTTCACTCCATCTACTGCCTCCGGAAAATGCAGCACTGTGACTCTGAAGAAAATCCAAAGTAGTCTGGGAAAAGAGCATACACAACACTTAAAATCCTTTCTCAGTCTACAGCTGCAGTCAGCAAGGGACAGGGGAAGATCTTCCTCTCAGTCTCTTCCGCAAACTCCAACCCAACTGAAATGCCCCACCCTAACAGAAGTTCCACAGACAACTAGTATATAAGCATCACTAAATTTGTTTGTTTAATGCAACTGAGCTGAAGGACAGTCATTTGTTTAAGCTTACTAAGCTTGCCTCAAAGTTATCAGAACTCCATTGCTCTTGTCTGTGCTTCAAAGGTGACACAGCAGCTTTAGAAAGCTATGCAATCACTGCTCCTGCGACCTCATTACTAAATGGCAGAGGAGCAATACAGGAGGTCCCACCACCTTGTTGAACTTGCAGTGTGCTACAACAGAGCCACAGGCTGAACTCACAAGTTAGAGAACACCCATAAGTTAAAGCCATTCATTTAACCTAACAGTTTTTCATATTTAAGAAACTTCAAGGTCTCTATGTCATACCAGCAAACTTCTCCCACAGTGTCACCAATACTCAATTCTGTACCTGGTATGCTCCACTGAAGAGTTTTTATCATCAATGACTGCAATAGCCACAAGTTTTCCTAAAATAAGGAATAAAATACTTGAAACCATTTAAAAAGAAACATGCATTTTCAGATGGAAAATATTCCCACCTACAAGATGAGATCATCTCCAGAGACAGGACTTGGTTTTCATCATAAACCAACCTCAATGCCAAATAGCCTCCTCTAGATGAAATTTTGTTTTCTCAAAGCTAGTGAGGCTCACTGCCACACCATGAGCATTCTGTGAAAAGTCTATCTTTAGAAAGAAGTTAAAAGGAGAAAAACATGTTAACGTTAATTTTCTACTCAAGCAGCACAGGTTGGAATGGACCTTAGCTAATTCCAGCCTCTCTGCCATGGGCAGGGACATCTTCAACTAGACCAGGTTGCTTGAAGCCCCAGCTACCTGGTCAGTTTGCATATACATAAAAATTAAGCTGTGGAAACCTTTATTACAGAATAGTCTGATTCTAAAATATTGAATCAGTATTGTATGGATTCAGTTACCATTATTTTTCACACTATTGATAATTTGGAGTATTATGCTTATGGGGAAAAAAACAACAAGGAAAATATACTGGCAGAGGCCAGAATTTATTCCATCAGAAAAAACATAGTTCACAAACCTTTGTCAGAGTTACTTAAAGAGCAACTACCAGAACACATTGATCTTTTCAGAATTCACTTTTGTGAGGCTTTTCTGATTAAAAGAAAAATAAAAACAAAGCCTCCTAAGGTGAGCCAAATATTTAGAAAGCTGGTCAAAGATTCTCCAGAGGAAGCAGTTCTTGTTAGGAAAGCAGATCCGATAAGAATGTAGTCACCAGCTGGACAAGTTAAAGCCTCCACAATGCCAAAGAGTTTTAAGTCTCTCCAGATGCCATGATTCGCTCAAAACCCTCCCCACCAAGCCACTCTATTGCTCAATGCCTACCCATCACCACACTACAGGAAGCACTTCCCTCCAAACGAGAACCTCACTTTTGTTCAAGTAACATTGAAGAGTTTTGAGGGCAAGAATATTGATTCATTCCCAGGCTTTCTTGGGAACAGCAATAGCCTCCCCCTGCCCTGCTCCTTCCATACCTCATTTGCCACTTTTTCCCCATTTCCTTCCATACTCTAAGACTCTACCTTACCTAGTGAATATACTAAAAGACAGCTACCTTTAAGACTGGATGAGAACATGTAGATAAATTACAGATACTGTGTATTTATACATAAAGCTCTCAGAAATAAATGGTGAGAAACCTGAGTAATTGTTAAGACAAAAACCTAACAGGAAGAGATATGCTGTATTTACACAATTTGCAACAGCACTTCTATTTTTGAAATGTAGGGAGTAACAAAATCACTTTCACGAACATGTTAAGTACCTAGATGCTTCAGAACCTTTAAAACTGAAAACTTAATGTTGCATGAAATACAAACTTCTTTCTTTTGAAATGGAATGCGGACTGCAGACAGTGACTGCCCATTGGAATGGGCTGCCTGGGGAGGTGGTAGAGTCACCATCATTGGAGGTGTTGAAGAGGAGACTTGATAGGGTGCTTGGTTGCATGGTTTGGTTGATTAGGTGGGTTGGATAATAGGTTGGACGCGATGATCTTGAAGGTCTCTTCCAATCTGGTCTATTCTACTCTACTCTACTCTACTCTACTCTACTCTACTCTACTCTACTCTACTCTACTCTACTCTACTCTCTACTCCACTCTACTCCACTCTACTCTACTCTACTCTACTCCACTCTACTCTACTCTACTCTACTCTACTCCACTCCACTCTACTCCACTCTACTCTACTCCACTCTACTCTATTCTATAAGCTATCCTGGCCTGGAAAAATCAACACTTAGAGCATTTCTTTGCCTTGGCTGCAAAGTTTTCATTTGCCTTGCAAAAACCTTTTACTAGAGAAAAGCTAAGTATTTCAGAACAGATCCCCTTTGGTATATACTCTCCTGTCTTCCTTACCAGATCTACTTTAAAGATAACCTGAATCCATTAGATACAAGACATAAACCCATCCGTACTTGATACTTCCCAATTCCCTATAGTACGCCAAGAGTTAATATGTAATTTATGCTCTTAAATTAAAAGCCTACTATTTTGTTTGTGTGTGAGTATTACAGGATTAGACATACTCATGTTTTCATTGAGGAAAGGACTAATGTAGGCTTTGGATGAAGCAAGCCTCTACTCAATACAGCAGGTCTCACAAACATCAAAAAGAGATTTGCACTATCAACTTTAACGCCAAACAATTTTTGAGGTTTAAAACAATCCATTCTTAGTGCTCTTCAATTTTTACTACCGCTAAGAACAAGAGATGCCAAAGACTTTAGTGGTAGCAGCATCTCACCTGTATCTCCAAGTTCATAAAGTGTAAAGCCATCTACATTAAGATAACCTTGAAATCTTTCTCTGTTTATCCAGGATGACAAATCACCATCTTCATACTCTGAAAAAAAAATAAAACAAGGAAAATGTATTAATTTGTTGTTGTTGTTGTTGTTGTAAAGTGGGAAATGACATTTATTTCAGTACTGTAAAGGTGTATTTTTTCCCACCACACACAGAGAAAATACCATCACTTCTACTTCAGTATTGCTAAAAACAATCCCTTCTCAAATGCATTTTGTTTCTTAAGAACTAATTAGTTCTTTTTCTTCTCCTTTATAAAAAAGCTGTTATTGATCATAAAATTGGGAAATTTCCCAGCAGCCCAAAATAACCTTCATTAAAAAAAATAATCCTACAACTGCTCCAGTTTTTCCACACATACTTCAAACCTCTTCAACCAATATTTCACTTACCATCATAAACAAAGTAAGTTCCATCTTTGAAGACCACAACAGCAGGCAATTCAGGCAATGTCACATACTAAAGAGGTGGTTTCAATTAGTCCATGGAAGATTAAAAGGTTTTTGAAGAAATAAACAATATTAAAATGTGGAAATGTAGTCCATGAGGAAAATCAAAGTACATTTAAAATTTTTGTTTCTTTTCTGTTGTTATTTTTATTTATTTTCTGTTATTTACTAAAATAACTCCTCGTATAAAAATGTAACACAACATAAATGTATTTGGAGATCTTATCACTGCTTATTAATATCTAAAAGGTGGATGTCATTATGTACAGCTCTAGCGAACCTGTTTTAGCTAGGGAGTTGGAATAGGTGATATTCAGTGGTCCCTTCTAGCCCTACTATTCTGTAATTCTGTATTTTTGAGATAGGTGTCACAAGGTGTTAACAGAGCAGGACTTTTACTGGTATCTTCAGTGGCATGAAGAGTATTTTATTGTTTGGACAAGAACTTTAGATAGGAGAACATAACTTGAGGTTTTTATCAGTCATGCTCTCTGCTTCCAATTTGTGCTGTTGTCAGCCCACCTGTCATACTCTTACTTCTACTTAATAGGCAGTCAATATTGTAGAGTAAAATAGCAACATTGTCAACGTTGTCCCACTAAATCTGGGCTATTTTCTGTGGTTCAGACTGATGGCAATATAAAGACACAGATTCAGCAGAGGGTTGCAAATGGCTCTAACTGAAGCAGACAGAACAATGAATGGCTGTATCACAGTATTACTAAGGTTGGAAGAGACCTCGAAGATCATCGAGTCCAACCTGTAACCACAGACCTCACGACTAGACCATGCCACCAAGTGCCATATCCAGTCCCCTCTTGAACGCCTCCAGGGACAGCGACTCAACCACCTCCCGGGCAGCCCATTCCAATGGCGAATCACTCTCTCGGTGAAGAACTTTTCCTCACCTCCAGCCTAAACTTCCCCTGTTGCAGCTTGAGACTGTGTCCTCTTGTTCTGGTGCTGGTTGCTAGGGAGAAGAGGCCAACCCCTTCCTGGCTACAACCACCTTTCAGGTAGTTGTAGAGAGCAATGAGGTCGCCCCGAGCCTCCTCTTCTCCAGGCTAAACAACCCCAGCTCCCTCAGCCTCTCCTCATAGGGCTTGTGCTCAAGGCCTCTCTCCAGCCTTGTTGCCCTTCTCTGGACACGTTCAAGTGTCTCGATGTCCTTCTTAAACTGAGGGGCCCAGAACTGGACACAGTACTCAAGGTGCGGCCTAACCAAAGCAGAGTACAGGGGCACAATGACCTCCCTGCTCCTGCTGGCCACACCACTCCTAATGCAGGCCAGGATGCCACTGGCCTTCTTGGCCACCTGGGCACACTGCTGGCTCATGTATTACCACCCTAAGCATGGTATTCAGGATGGTCAGCAACACACTCAAAAAAACCCCGACACAAGGTGTAGAGTCCACTGGAAAGCTGCAAGGATGAGGGGACTTGAACAACTCTCCTGTGAAAAAAGACCCAAGGGCCCTGGGCCTGTTTAGCCTGGAGAAGGCTGAGAGGGGATCTTATGAATGTCTCTAAATATCTGACAGATAAGTGTCAAGATGAAGGTGTCAGGCTCTTTTCAATGATGCCAACTAATAGGACAAGGAACAATGGGTATAAGCTGGAACACAGGAGGTTCCACCTCAACATGAGAAGGCTGAGAGGGGATCTTATGAATGTCACTAAATATCTGACAGATAAGTGTCAAGATGAAGGTGTCAGGCTCTTTTCAATGATGCCAACTAATAGGACAAGGAACAATGGGTATAAGCTGGAACACAGGAGGTTCCAACTCAACATGAGCAGAAACTTCCTTACTGTGAGGGTGACTTAGAACAGGCTGCCCAGAATGGTTGTGAAGTCTCCCTCTTTGGAGACTTCCCAAACCTGTCAGGATGCTTTCCTGTGTGACCTGCCCTAGGTGATCCTGAGGGTTAGATTCAATCTCTGGAGGTCTCATCCCACCCCTAACATTCTGTGATTTTATGTTTTCAGTAAACTTTTACAGAAGAAATACTGCATCTGCTCCTAACTGCTTGCTACCATTCTAAGATAAAATTCTAACAGCATTTATGGTTAAGAAAGGACTGTATGATGAGCGCTTTTCAAATGGCATGCCTTCTGTAATCATTTTGCATTGCCCCTCTTAGAAACAAATGCAAAAGCAGTAGATTTGTAATATAAGAATGAACTCTCTTACTTACCCAAAACACAGTTTTGTATCTTTAAAGGGCAAATTGTCTACATACAGCTTATGCTCAACAAAGCTTATGACTTACAAAAGATGCCTGAAACTTGGAACAAGATTACCTAAGGTGACAAAACAAAGCCTAACAGTGAATACTGTTTCCAAAGCCTGGTTACCAACTAGCAACCAGTGATTCCGTAACATTTTTGCTTCTCTCCACGGAATATTGCATGTCATCAGTATTTCAATTTAAGTGATATTAGAGGGAAAATTCATTTGGTGTGAAAAACTGCTTGCTGCTTACATTGGTGTGATCAAAGAATTTCAGAGTGTTCTAGCCTCCTTCCACTGCACCAGTGAACAGTACTTTTGCTCAGCTGGGGCTCAAGTGCAAAAGGCAATACTTGAATTGAGGTAGCTTTTGATACAAGGCTTCTGGAAATCTGACAATGCACTACTTATAATGAAGCCACTTCCAGTTAATGAGATTGGAGAATGTAGGTGTCTAAAAAAAATATTATGCTAGTTCTCACCTAAACTAATTTCAAAGTCATGCATTACCAGGCTTGGAGTAGACTTTTATCTGCCCCACTTGGAGATAACAATAAATGAAAACAAATGAAAAAAAAAAAAAAACGACCTCACTTGATTTTGCTTCAACATGTCAGCAACAAGTCTTAGGCTAATAATAGCAGTAGCAATTTTTTCCATCCTTGTGACTAACTGCAAATAATTTCCTTGTTACCAATAAGATACACATGGGGATTCTGCAGCCAGTAAATTGGATCATTTGATCCCTGAGCAGACTAATGTTTTGATCAGCTGTACTGCATGTGGTAAAAACAACTTATTCTCTGATCATCACTGTAACAGTGGTAGTCCATGTCACAGACCCCCAAACTAATTAGTGAAAGGGCTGTCAGGATCAACAAGAGCTTTTGTACTTTTGTCCAAGCATCTGCCTTTGTGAGCAGGTTAACACTGAGTTCTGCACAATGTTATTTACATGACTGAACAAGTAATTTGGACAAGGGAAAGCAACACCAGACTAAAGCTTAGTTTAAATTCTCCCCATACAAACAGAAACATCAAATGTTTCTTAGTCTGAAATTTGTCTGAAATTTAACAAAGCCATCTCTCTGCCATCAAACCAGTAAAACTACAGGCATGAGGAGAACTATTGCTTCTCTGTGGAAATAGTAGGAACTGAGGCAGCTTACCTCAGGCAGCACGTTTTCTGAGGCAGAAAAAAGTATGTATAAACTATTAGTTCTGAAGCAACATCAATGTATTTTTCCTGCAAAAACAAACACAATGTTTTTTTAATTTCTGAACTTTTTCTGTGCTTCAAATGAAAGTTCTGTGCCATATCTTATCTTTATAGAGCAATTAAGAAATATGGTTATGACACAAGATTGCAAAACCACTTAAATAAACATTTAAAAGGATGAGAATTTATTACAAGCATGCACTTCAGTCTTTTAGAAGATGCTTTAAACTACATCTGTGAATAGGCACAAGAAGTCATTTTATTTAATTAAGCTTCCAACCTTTAAAGGAGATTCACCACCAACGTACACAAAAAGTACACGATGTCTCTTCTGCACGTGCTCAAATATATGCTGGCTAGGAAGTGGCCTGATAAGAGGTCTGGGATGAGGGAAAAAAAACAGAAATAATCTTACTTTCTGCAAGCTGCAAAGCCCAACCAAATAAAAATCCCCAAGACAATGTCCTGTGGCTTGTTTTGTTTTGTTTTCAAAAGCAAAATTCTCCAATCCAAATTTATTTATAATGTTTTATTTTATCATTTCAGTTTCAACTAAAACCAAAATCCCTAGAAGTCCTTCCAAAATCAATGTATGTTCCTCAAATAGCACACTTACAGTTGAAAATAGAGTTTTAGTACAAAATGTTGTTGTGAGGTAAACATACATGGCATTTACTGGTCACAGAATCAAAGACTGAGTTGAGCTGGAAGGGACCTTAAAGATCATCTAGTCCAACACTCCTGCCATAAGCAGGGACACCTTTCATTACATCAGGCTGCTGTGGTGGTTTTAGGCTATGCCTTTAAAATTTAGTTACAGATTCTAAACAGAAAAGTAGAAAAATATAAATAAATCACTATTAGGTGTAAAAGGAAAACAAAAGATTATTCTAAACAAATTCATTGGGTAAATATCTGGAATAAGAGGAGCTGTACCATAACAATTCTCCTCTTTTCCCTTCTCTTCTGATCTCGGCTGTTTTTGCTTCACTCGGGAGAGATAACATGCTTTGGCTAACCTTGTCTAAGTCTAACTCACTGCTTCTCTCTCAGCTCTTCTCTCTCTTGGGACAGGGGGTGGGGAAGCACTGGAACGGCTTTCCTGGTCTCTTTGACCAGGGGAGTTTTCCTGTTGTTTGCTAATTGTAAATATCTGTATAATATTGTAAATCATGTATATTTTGTACATATTCATTGCAGTCCATTGTAGAGTGCAGATTTTGCTTGTAAATACAGCTTCATTTGCTTCCAATTGAGTTGGTCTGTTCTTGTTAATGCTGGGGGAAACTTCAACCCACCAGAGCCACTCAAAGCATAAAGTCAAAGATTCATAGATTCATAGTATGGTTAGGGTTGGAAGGGACCTTGAGATCATCTAGTTCCAACCCTGCTGCCATGGACAGGGACACCTTACAGTCGATCAGGTTGCCCAAGACCTCATCTAACCTGGCCTTGAACATCTCCAGGGAGGGAGCATCTACCCTCACTGCCAAGAATTTCTTTCTATTTTCCAGGCTTAATCTGCCCTCCTCAAGCTTCAATCCTTATCAATCTTCAATCCTTATCAATCCTTCAATCTTATCCTATCACTACAAGCCCCTGTAAAAATTCCCTTCACAGCTTTCTTCTAAACCCCCTTCAGTACTTGAAGGCTGCTCTAAGGTCTGCCCAGAGACCTCCCTTATCCATGCTGAACAAGCCCAGCTCTCTCAGAGCCTGTCCCAATAGGAAAGGTTCAAATCAGCTTTGAACACTTCCAGCAATGGGGTATCTACAACATCTTTTTTAAACAGGTTGAATTTATGGCCCAAAATCATAACAGAAGTTTCAAGTCACCAGAATCAGTCTCTCAGCAGTGTACTCACCCTGCCACTCTATTAGCAAATTCAATTATATCATCTTTGGTTCTAGGTCCTCTATAGTTGTATGCCAAGTCACCTTTTAAGCTAGAGAAGACAAAAAAAAAAAAAGAGTAGGATTGAAATCAGCCTTCACATGTCTTAAAGCTACCTTTTAGCACATGATAAGCAAGGTAATTTTTTTAATACTCAGATAAAATAAATGGTCAGCAAAATAGAAAAGTCAGTAATGCAATACAATGCAGTTACAGAGTGAAAACTTACAGTTTAATTGTTGGATAGCCTCGCACTCCAAATTCAGATGCAATACCTGAAAGAAATGTGTGAATGCCAAAGTGAACCAAAACTTTTGTTGCTCTCCTACCTTCATCTTTAAGCACAGTTTACTATTCAAACCATATAAATAAATCAAAATCCTACCACTTAGTTCAGTATGAATTATTTCACTTGCTTTCAAGAAGCTGCTGTTTATGAAGCTGTAACATTAAATTCTAGACCTCTTTCAGATGCACTGCAGGGTCCCAGCACACTCCAGTGTGAGAATCCTCTAAGCAGACATCTTTGGCCAGTCTTCACCAAAAGGTATTATATACTTAATACTTTATATTATATATATATATATATATATATACACATATATATATGTATATATATATACACACACACATATATATATATACAAATAAAATATATATTTTATATATGTATTTAATACCTTATATATTTAATATGCACATACAACTGGCTGAAAACATCAGAGGCAGGAATTAAGCATCATGGATGTAGAGCTGTAAATACTCATGTTTAAAAGAAGTGATTGGAATGGCAGAGATCTTCCAAATCTATTCCAAATTTTGAAGTTACCTTGTGCATGATCTTGAAACTTTTAAGTCACCAGACTTATTTTTACTTACCTTTAATAGGTAGTACCAATAAGTACCTTTAAGATGAAACATGAGGCCAAATTCATGTGGTTTTACACAAAAAGCTGCATACAATAAACTGGTGCTTGGGACAAGATCATTTTGATCTCAAAAGACAAAACTCTTGACATATTTTTTTATATAGATTTTTTTTTATATATATATATCCACACACATATGTATATATATGTAAATAAATAAAAGTGCAGAAAATTGGAATATCACTTGAAAAAATACCCTGTGAAATATTTTATGCAATTGTAACAACCCTGAATAATCAAATTTAATGGACATTAACTAAAAACACTACATGTGTCAACAGAGTTTTATTACATATCTCACTTGAACCCCACTGCTCCCTATGTCTTCCCCTTTAAATATTCTCCTGGTTCAATGTAGATTTAAGTGAAATGACAATAAACAAGTTGCTAAAACTAAGAAAATATTGCTAAGCAAGCAACAAGCCTCTCATGTCTATCCAAATCACTGCTCTGATTATCTAAAGTTTTGGAGCTTCCCTGAAAAGGTCAGTACATATGAAAGGCATAATCAAAAAGAAAGTGTTAAAATAGCTGACATTGGTTCTTCAAGAAGAGATTTACAGAGAGAAATTTGCTCAACACGAATGTAATGACTTCAGTTATTTCAGCAGGCTTTTGGTGCAACATCTCAAGAACTGACTACCTGAAAAGAACAACAGCAAGAGTACAAAAGAGTACAAGCACTTGTCCAAGAGTAATACAAGGAACCAAAAATTGGATGCTGTCAAGAGATGCACCACATAAAGATGTTTGTATAATGGCACTCTAAGAAGCAGATCAAAAGCCAATATTTGAAAAGCTTTTACCTTCCATTTGTCAGGAAGAATTCCCCACACAAGCAGACACAAGTGTGATTAAAAACCCCACATACTACAGCATGTTGTCACTTGCAAAAGAAAAAGATCAGGAAATTGTTCTCCAGTGACAATCACTGTTTGCTTTCACTTGCTATGATACAGAACAGGAGATGACTTAATGGGGGAAAAAAAAAAAAAGAGTTTCAAAATAGAGGCTATCACAAAATTACCCCTAAACAAATCACACTTACTAGAAAAAGAAGTTGCATCCATCTTCCCAACTTTTACTGGAGAGCCCATGCGTTCCATTTCCATACCCACTTCATTCCACACAGGCTCCAGTTTCTTGCAGTGGCCACACCAAGGTGCATAAAACTGAGAAGTGAATGTATTTGATTAAAAAAGTAAATAAATAAACAAAACACAAGAAAAGAGAAGCTAGTGAAGAGAAATAATTCAGAGAATTTGATTCTATGATTAATCCACAAACAGGTTAACAAAGCCTGTTTCCCACTTGTAGTGCTCCTTAAGTCTAAATAAAACTGCAAGTTAATTACAAAGCTGGAGCTTTTGTAATTTGGTGTTATTTTCAACAAGAAAGCACAAACCTGGAAAGAATTCAGTCAGCTTCTGCACTAGAACACGATTTCTTATTTAAAAAAGCCCACGCAAGCAAAAAAACCCAAACCAACCAAACCCAAACAAATAAACACAAAACAAACACAAACAATCCCCCCCCCAAAAAATTAAATTTTTAAAAATTAAATTAAAAAAAAAAAATTAGAAGTAAAACTTAAAAAAAACCCACACATTTGGAGTGTTTCTTTCCTTTTTTGGAAGTTGAAAGATCATGTAGTCAATCTACCCAGAAATATGAATTTATCAGCAAACAGGGGAGCACTACTCTTTTGAATAAAGGAGAATCTAGACACATGTACACTTTCCCTAGATGCCCTATGGGAGTTCAGTTCTTCAGCAACTACATTTATACAAGCACACTCTAAAACTTATCTCCTCTTCTCAGGGCCAAGCAGAACTGAGAGACTTCATTTCATCTTTCTGCCTATGTCTTGCTAAAACACCTCAGTGACACAATATGGAAGATATCAATATTTTAGTATAACAAACTCAGGTCACAACTGGACAAAGGTGGATTTTCTTTTCCTATACATTATTGATCAATTCTGAATCTGGTGATATAGTTTTCCTCACCCAAAAATCTTAAATCTGAATTACACAATTTGAGATTTACAGTTCAGATTTGGGTGGGCATTCCCAAATATGTTCAATCTGTTTAATAATTCCTTGCCTCTGAAATAAGGAGCACTGAATATTTACAAGTATGTTAGAAAAGCAAAAGAAGCCTCTCAAACATTTGATGTTGTAGTGCTAAATGTGTAGAACACAAATTAGCTGGGGTAACCAGAGAATGGAGCTACCAAAACTGTGAACAGAGGTTATCATCTCCTGGCTGTGTTAGGTAATCTGCTATTCTTGTTTAAGGACTGTAAAATATAGGATGAAGCCTGTCTGGATCCAACAGTCAGTCTAATTCCTGGTCCATCCTGAACAATACAGACTTATCCATCCTGTCAGAAAAATTACTGTCAAGTAATTTTGCTGCACCACATACAAACAATTTTCCAAATGATGAGGCAACCTTACTGCAGAGTGTAGCCTTGCTAACACTTTGTGTCTGGAATTCCACTACCAGGTCTTTCCATTTTTCTTATATACTCACATCTACAAGCCAAATATCATCTTTACGGTTTTCTTTAAACCTAGGAGAGGGAGAAAACATGAAATCAATGTAATGCACCTGAAAATAAATACAGGAAGTGCATGCATAAAACAAGCAAAGTCTGCAGTTAAGCTGGTATAAAACTACTGATACAAGAAATGTTTTGTTTCTTCAAGAGTAGGAGACAAAGGAAATCATTATTTCTCAGTATTAAGATTACACAGTTGTACGAATTGGGTTTTTTTAACTATTTACCAACACAAAAAAACCCAATAATAAAAAAAAAAAAAACTAGGAGGGAAAATAGCAAGACATCAGAAAACACACTAAAACACACATAAAATGTTTGATTAGGATTTGTAATCCAAAGGGAAGAAGTATTTTGCAGCAGTTTTAGTCATACAAAATTCTTTTTGTTGACTGTTTAGAAAATGTTTCATTTTGATAGGTTCACAAATAGAGACATTATTAGAGCACTGATTTACGCTGTTCACCTGAACACAGGCTAACCAAATTATCTTTAATGTTAACATGCAAAGCAAATTTAGTTCAACCCCTTTCACTACTAAAGGTGTATTAATTTGTGTTTTACCAAAGGTGCATCCATGAGAGCAACTTATTGACATAAAAACGTGTAAGTTAGTAATAAAAGCCAGAGACACAGACATACTACCAAATATGCAATACTAGAGAAACGACATCTTAATGAACTATTAATATATTAGTTATGTCACTAAATGCTAAGCCCTCTAAACCAAATATAGAACATGATTAATCCAAGTTCCTTAATACATCTTGAAATGTTGTTCACACATTTCACTGAACTGTTGTCACTACAAGACCATAGAAATAATTGCACTATTTAACTATTTTCACTGATGAGAAAGAAATAAGCCAGAATTTTAATGTAAGGTTTGGGTTTGTACTAGATGGGCTTCATAATAGTGACTACACTGGGAGTAGTGCCACATGATGTAATATGTCTAAAATACATTCTACAACATTCTTACTTTAGCATTTTTATGTTGATAAGAGATTAATACATATAAATATTACAGTGTGTGAGGTACACTCTAAATTAAGATACAATTAATAGAAGTTATAGCCCAAGTCCATGGGACCAGATGGGATCCATCCTAGGGTGCTGAGAGAGCTGGCAGATGAGCTGGCCAAGCTGCTCTCCATCATTTTTCAACAGTCCTGGCTCACTGGAGAGGTCCCAGATGACTGGAAGCTGGCCAACGTGGTGCCCATCCACAAGAAGGGCCAGAAGGAGGAAACAGGGAATTACAGAGCTGTCAGCCTTACCTCAGTGCCAGGCAAGATTATGGAACAGGTCATCTTGAGTGCAATCACACTGCACTTACAGGATGGCCAAGGGATCAGGCCCAGCCAGCATGGATTTAGGAAGGGCAGGTCCTGCCTGACCAACCTGATCTCCTTCTATGATCAGGTGACCCACCTGGTGGATGTGGGGAGGGCTGTGGATGTAGTCTACCTGGACTTAAGCAAGGCCTTTGACACCATCCCCACAGCAAACTCCTGACCAAATTGTCAGCTCGCAGCTTGGACAGTAGCACTCTGTGTTGGGTTAGGAACTGGCTGGAGGGCCGAGCCCAGAGAGTGGTGGTGAATGGTGCCACATCCAGCTGGCAGCCAGTCACTAGTGGTGTCCCCCAGGGATCAGTGCTGGGCCCCCTCCTATTCAATATCTTTACTGATGATCCGAATGAGGGGATTGAGTCCATCATCAGTAAATTTGCAGATGACACCAAGCTGGGGGCAGGTGTTGATCTGTTAGAGGGTAAGAGAGCACTGCACAGGGACTTTGACAGGCTGAACAGATGGACAGAGTCTAATGGCATGAGATTTAACATATCTAAGTGCTGGGTTCTACACATTGGCCACACCTTGAGTATTGTGTCCAGTTCTGGACCCCTCAGTTTAGGAAAGATGTTGACTTGCTGGAACGTGTCCAAATCATTCTTTGATTCTATGATTTTATTTAAAGTTGAACAGATGTGTAATGGTCCATAACGGTCTTGTAGAAACACTAATGATGGTTTAGTGTTTGAAAGAAACAAATAGAATCACAGAAACATCAAAAGTTAAAGGTTGAAAAGGACCCCTAGAGATCATCCAGTCCAACCACCCTGCCCAAGAAGTATCAACTAAGGCAGTTCACAGAGGAATACATGTAGGCAGGTTTGGAAAGTCTCCAGAGGAAACTCCACAACTTCTCTGGACAGCCTGCTCCAGGCCTCTGTCACCTTCACAGGAAAGAAGTTTTTCATCATGTTGAGATGGAGCTTCCTGTGTTACAACTTATATCCATTGTTCCTTCTTCTATTACTGGGCACCATCAAAAAGAGCCTGGCACCTTCATCTTGACACCTACCCCTCAGATATTCACAGCCACGAATAAGATCCCTTCTGAGCCTTCTCCTGACTACACAGCCCCAGTTTTCTCAGTCCTCCTTCATAGAAGACATGTTCAAGCATCTCTTGAGAGCTCTAATGAAGCTCCAGCTAACTTCCAATTAAAAAGTCACATAATTAGTTATGATGCAAGAGGCAGAAAGCAGCTACTGACTCAGAAGATCCCAGTCCATGATGCAGTTTAAGAATATATCACTTTTGGTGTGTAAAAGAAGAACTCACAATGAAACATTCTCCTCCCCCTGCCACTGAGAAGCACTAAGAAAGGTAGACTGAAAACTTAAAAACTCAGCAGACATCAAAGAAAAGAGGAAACAAAACACAAGGAGGCAAAACATTCCGGCAGGAATTAATAACTCCGTCCTGAAATGTTTTAAGAAACACTGTAGTTCTTACAATGATAAACTGTGAGTTGTACCAGTTGTTTAAAATCAACTATTTAATCAGTTTCCACAGAAACCAAAATCTGAAGTGTGACAAGAGGAACAACTATCTCAACTCATTCTAGTTTAGGTAATGCCAATGATTAAGTTAGACAATATTAAGGAAGCTCAACATACTGTTGAAGAAAAATAGAAGTCTTTGTACAAATGGGTATTTAAACATTTAGGAAGAAGTTCTTCACAGAAAGAGTGATTTGCCATTGGAATGGGCTGCCCAGGGAGGTGGTGGAGTCACCATCACTGGAGGTGTTTAAGAGGGGACCAGATGAGGCACTCGGTGCCATGGTTTAGTTGATTAGATGGTGTTGGGTGATAGGTTGGACTTGATGATCTCGAAAGTCTTTTCCAACCTGGTTAGTTCTATTCTATTCTATTCTATTCTATTCTATTCTATTCTATTCTATTTGATTCGATTCGATTTGATTCAATATAGAATCATAGAATCAGTCAGGGTTGGAAGGGACCACAAGGATCATCTAGTTCCAACCCCTGCCATGGGCAGGGACACTCTACACTAGATCAGGCTGGCCAGAGCCTCGTCCAGCCTGGTCTTAAACACCTCCAGAGATGGGGCCTCAACCACCTCCCTGGATAACCCATTCCATGGCTTCACCACTCTCATGGTGAAGAACTTCTTCCTCACATCTAGCCTGAATCTCCCTATTTCCAGCTTCATTCCATTCCCCCTAGTCCTATCATAGAATCATAGAATCAGTCAGGGTTGGAAGGGACCACAAGGATCATCTAGTTCCAACCCCCTGCCATGGGCAGGGACACTCTACACTAGATCACGCTGGCCAGAGCCTCGTCCAGCCTGCTCTTAAATACCTCCAGGGACGGGGCCTCAACCACCTCCCTGGATAACCCATTCCAGGGCTTCACCACTCTCATGGTGAAGAACTTCTTCCTCACATCCAGCCTGAATCTCCCCATTTATGATTCGATTCAATTCAAATCAATTCAATTCTATATGGTGGAAAGATGATAAAGGTGTTACAAATCCTTGGATGAGATTTGTTTCCAACACATGACTTCTCAACATTTGGCACTACATGATCAAATGTTGCCTCAACCTCCACTTAATCCATGCTCCCCACAATCATTAACAGTTAAAGAAAACCAGCATGAAAACTAAGACAACTAAGGTCACAATCCCAAGGGCCTTAAAACAACTCCGCTGCTGTTTCTATTCCTCCATGTCTCTCTTCTCACCCACCTCCCACTGGGTGCATCCATTTTATTCACTTCAGACCTTGAAAGGATGAGGCATGCTTCCAAAACAAGGTTTGAAAAACAAGTTCAGGCAGTTCCTGTGCTTGTTGCTTTTTCACAATGCTTTAAACAGCAGTCATAGATGCTGATGTATGTCTTTTGTACCCCTTCCACACATTCCCATTCTCACCCCCATAATTCCACTGCACCTGATTCAACCCTATGATAATCTGTTCCAGATAAATAAATGGTATGGTTAAAAAGTGAGTGGTTTTCTGACTGTTTACCTCTGTGGTACAATCTGTCATGATTTGAACCATCATGAAAATAATCACTTTTGACTTTTAAACCAGGCAACCATCTAAAGCCACCTTCTCCTCCACTACCAGCTAGTATTTTCTAAACCTTCTATTTAAATTCTAATAACCATGTTGCTTTGTAGTACTGTAGATCACCCTGCTGAACTGAAAAAAAAAATCATTTCTAGAAAGCTATTTTTTTCTCTTGGGAACAGCAAGTACGTAACCATCAAACTGGTACAGCAAGGCACCATACAAGCAAAGGCACTACACAACCAAGTTAAGGGCAGGACTACCTATTTCGACATCTTCAGTCTGCAGGCTAAATCTGTTGTAAGCGTGGAACTGTACACGTGAATGTAACTGGCACTTCAAGCAGCCATGAACTAGTCATGCAGGCCTCCTCTTTTCCGTTTCTACCATGCATGAATGAATTTATTCTCCAAGCACCTTGTGGCAGCTATGCAGCAAACTCTAATGAAGAATTTGGTTATATGCAACTAGCTTTCCTTTGGGGGAGGCATCAGTCCAGCAATATACTTACCAAAAAGAAAGAGCAAAGAAGCCTGAGCATGCTTTAGCAACAGCAGCCATAATGAGAGTGAAAGAAAAACTTTTTTTTTAAAATGGCAAAATTGAAGTGCTCCTCAGCTTCATTACAGTATCACAGTATCGCTAAGGTTGGAAGAGACCTCGAAGATCATCGAGTCCAACCTGTCACCACAGACCTCACGACTAGACCATGGCACCAAGTGCCACATCCAGTCCCCTCTTGAACCCCTCCAGGGACGGCGACTCCACCACCTCCCCGGGCAGCCCATTCCAATGGCGAATCACTCTCTCGGTGAAGAACTTTCTCCTCACCTCGAGCCTAAACTTCCCCTGGTGCAGCTTGAGACTGTGTCCCCTTGTTCTGGTGCTGGTTGCTAGCACCTATTCAATGCAGGCCACAACCTTTCTGCCGTTCCTGTTACGGCAAATGTATCGTGTGTACCTTTCTTGACAGCCACACTCTGCACGAAGCTGTCAGTCTGGGGTCCGACACATTCCCCCCCCAACCCCGCAAAAAGACAACATTCACTCAATAAAGCAAAACATCTCAATACTTACGACTCATCTAGATCCACCACAAAACCCGCACCTGATGCCACCACATGTGCAAGCACTGGGAGGTAAGGAAAAGTGTACCGTGAGCGACCTCGAAACCGCGCCGGGGCCGCTCACCCACGCCAGCTGACAGCCCCACGGCCTGCGCGCCCCCTCCCCTCACCCTTCAATGGTCTCCCGCAGCCACCAGCCTCCCCCGATGCCCCGCACCTCTCCCGGCCGCGCAGCGGCCCTTCTCCCGCCTCCAAAGCCCCGCGATCTTTCCTGATCGCCCACAGCCCCTAGCCCGGCAGGGCTAGCAGTTACCTGCCGCCCAGAGGAACCACCACCGCGGCTGCCGCCCGCCCGCCGCTGCCATGTTGACAGAAGCCCCGGCGCGTCCGGAAGGGGAAGCGCCGCGCCGCGGTGCCGACCTTTCCGCAGTGCGCAGGCGCGGTGTCTCGGGGCTCCGGGGGTGTTCGCGGCAGTTTGAAGGTACACTAGAGAAAGAGGAGGCTGCGGTTCTGCTTGAGGGGTCTAAAGGCAGCTATGCTCCCTCCGTCCCACTCACCGAGTCCCGAGTCTCCGCGCCGTCGAAAGGAGTTGTTAGAGCAGGGGGCGGTTGTGACACCCTGCATTTGTGACGGGACCCCAGTGGTTCATAGAGTTTGGGCTAGCCAAACTCCCCCAGTAAAGTCAATGCTCTGATTTCTAGGACAGTGAGTTTCAGTAGAAGAATGTGTGCCACCTGACATGTTGCCAGCTCTGGATAGTGCTCATCCCATACCACAGTGATGCTGCTGAAGGAGCAACCCTCCTTCAGCACCGTCATGAAAAGCATTGGATTGCTCCTTGCTGCTGCATGTCTCTGTCATAGAATCATAGAATGGTAGGGGTTGGAAGGGACCTCCAGAGGTCATCCAGTCCAACCTACCTGCCAAAGCAGGGTCACCTAGGGCAGGTCACACAGGAATACATCCAGGTGGGTTTAGAAAGTCTCCAGAGAAGGAGACTCCACAACCTCTTTGGGCAGCCTGTTCCATGTTTCTTCCACTGGCATAGTAAAATTTTCTCTTCATGTTGAGGTGGAACTTCCTGTGTTCCAGCATATCCCTGTTCCTTGGCCTATTAGTGGGCACCACCAGAAAGAGCCTGGCACCTTCATCTTGACACCCACCCCTCAGATATTTAGAGATGTTAATAAATCCCCTCTCAGCCTTTTTCAGACTAAACAGCCCCAGGTCTATCAGTCTTTCTTCATAGGAGAGATGTTCATGTCCCTTCATCATCCTCATAGCTCTCTATTGGACTCTCTCCAACAGATCCCTGTCTGCTTTGAATTGGCAAGCCCAAAACTGGACATGGTATTACAGGTGTGAACTCGGCAGGGCAGAGAGGAGGGGGAGAAGAACCTCTGTGCTGGACGGCTTCTGGGCGTGTGCTGGTTAGCTTCTGTAGCTTTCCTCCTTTCAAACCTGTTACATTTTTTCAGCTACCTTGTCTTTCAGCACAGATCTGCAGGTCCTGGAAGGTCAGGTAATCCAGCTGAGAAACCTTTTTGGAAAAACTTCAGTTAAAGCAGGGTCTGGGACTGTTCAGCCTGGTGAAGAGAAGGCTCAGGGTCATCTTATGAATATGTACAAATACCCAAAGGGAGGGTACAAAGAGGACAGAGCCTGCCTCTTTCCGGTGATGCCCAGTGACAGGGTCAGAGTTAATGGGCACACACTGGAGTAGGAGGTTCCTTCCAAATGTGAGGAAGCAGTTTCTCACTGAGTGTGAGCAAGCATTACCTACCAATCTCCTACCTTGGAGATACACAAAACCTGCCTGGACATGGTCCTGAGCATTGGCTTGAGCTGGCAGGAAAATTGGACCAGATGACCTCCAGAAATCCCTTCCAACCTCAACCATTCTGTGATTCAATGATCTGCTCCTTTTCAGTTTTGACTTCTCTGTAAAGTTCTTACATAGGCCTTTCTCCTCTGCACTAGAATTTGTTTCTTCAGCCATGCATGCAAATGTTTGAGGTCTAATTGGAGACTTTCCAGTTAGAATTCCATTCCTTTTACTTCAGTGTGCAACTCTCTTCTAATGACAGTGTCTACCAGCAGCAAACATTGCAGTTGCCTGGTTGGGCTGCTCTGAGTGTGTGCACATGTGTCTATCTACACCTATGTAGATACATGTTCTCCTCTAGCAATAAAAATGACTCTTCATTAACTTCTTCACTGGGCCATAGCTGGCCTGGTGACAACCTCCCCTTCTTTTAATGCTTTATAGCTATAGTTGCAATTCATCAAACAATCCCCAGAGTTGTCCAGCACTTTGGAAAAGCCAACTACCATATTGTAAGTTTATTGGCTGAGAAAAAGGCCAAGACCTCACATAACTGTGGACATGGCACTATTTGAGACATGGTTTAATGGCCATTGTGGTGTTAGGCTGATGGCAGGACTTGATCATAGAGATTTGTTACAGCCAAAGCAATTCCATGATTCTATGGTTTTAATTCAAAAGTACCTGACTCTAGCCCACAGTAGACACATCTTTTTCTTACCTGAATTCCTCTAAAAGATTATGCAGCCTTACACATCTTTATATAACTATTTAGCTTGTTTGTTTATTGGGTTTTTTTCCCTGCTCCTCCTGCCTCCATCAATAGGAGAAGGACTAAATCGCTGATGTCTGTTTCAGATAAACTATGAGAATTATTCACTGAATACAGAGGATTTCTGTTCCACAGCATTTCACAGTTAGCTGAGTGATGTCTGTATGCCTGACCAAATGAGAGCTGGCATCTGCTTTGATCCTAATCTGCCTGCTGTCTAGACTGACACAATGAAAACAATTTACCCCATCAATCCCTTAGTGGAAAATCCATATGGGAGAAGATGAAAATATCCAAGTAACTGTTAAATTAGTGTAATCCTGTTCTCTTACTCAGTTCACAGTGGGCTTTAAATAACTTTTAAAGTGGAGGAAACGTTTATATAGTTTTGCAAATATTCGAATAAAGGTATTTGCGCATCCTTTAAGTCCTGTGTGTCAGTTTTGATGTTTATTGTGTCTGCAGATAATGGAATCTGATTGCTCTAATGGTTGCATTTTGCAATCCAAAGTCATCTTCTGCAAGCCTGTCCACTGCTGTTGAGCTACATTACTTTGAAATTGATGAAGTCGCTGTGTATTTACAGCTTGGTGACTGAATTTCTGTACACTCACACACACAACACTACACAATATTCATTGATATAATTTATAGTGCAGCTTAACTGTCTAAAATGTGATATGCTTATAATAGACAATTCTTGCATGGAAGCTGAGTGACAAAGTGTAGTGAGAAGGGCATGTGGCATGCTAAAGAAATAAGGACTATAATAAAAAGATGAGGTCTAGAGAAATCTCAAGATGTTTTTATGTTTCTGTTCTTTCTACCATAAGCATTTGATTGGGGGGGGGGGGGGGTGGGGTGGAATATTAGAAGATCACTCATAGATTACTAACAGTGCCCTGGTAGCCAAGAAGGCCAAGGGCATCCTGGGATGGATTAGAAAGGATGTGTTCAGTAGGTTCTCTACTGAGGCCACATCTGGAATATTGTGTCCAGTTCTGGACTGCTCAGTCCAAGAAGGACAGTCCAGGAAACTGCTTGGAAGAGTCCAGCACAGAGACACAAATATGCTGAAGGCAGTGGAACATCTCCTTGTGAGGAAAGACTGAGGGAGCTGGAGAAAAAGAGCCTGAGGGGTGACCTCAGTCATGTTTATAAAGATGTGAAGGGTGGTGCCAGGAGAACAGAGTAAGGCTCTGCTCAGTGATGTCCAGTGACAGGACAAAGGGCAAAAGGTGGAGCGGACAAGGTTCCACATGAACACAATTAAAAACATTTTTCACTGTGGGGGTGCTGGAGACCTAGAGCAGGCTGCCCAGAGATGTGGAGTCTCCTTCTCTGGAGGCATTCAAAACCTGCCTAGATGTATTCCTGTGTGACCTACCTTAGGTGGTCCTGATCTGGAGGTTCCTTCCAATCCCTCATGTTCTGTGATTCTGTGATTACTTCGCATATTGGAGTATAGAGTAAGAAAGATAATTAGAGAAGAAAAAGGATAACTTTGGTCAGAAGGTATGCAAAAGGTAGACAGAAGGACAATAAGCAAAAAGCATGGTGAATACTGTTGAAATCTTGGGAGGTACTGCAGGAAAAAAATGGGAATGGAAGTGAGATCATTTCTAATGCTCTTATACAGCTTTTACCTTAGTGCAATAAAACTGGCACTGGTTATTTTTACTGGAACTTATCTTTCTGACTTGGTTTTCTTTTGGTTTTGGTTTTTTCACGTGGCAGTTGTCAGACCTGTGCCCATGACGTCACCTGACAGTCTTTATAGGGCTAATTAATGCAGTGCTTTGGTTTGTGTTGCTTTCCTTTAAGAAAGGTTTACAGATTCTGTTATGATTACAGCAGTGATTTTTCTACATGGTGCTGATTTGATCTAGTTTGAAACTCCAAGAGAATAATTCATGCAAAAGCAATGCATGAAACTCCAGGGAGCTGTCCTGAGTAAGATTTGTATTTAGCTTTATTGTACCTTAATTTTCACTCTTCTGCTGGCTGCCAGAAAACTTGACTGTTACTCTGACTATAGGAACCAGAGGATATTCAATGTTATTTTTGGGAGAGCCAGAGGAAATGTAAAGACATATCCAACAGTGTTTTCTCTCCAACTTAGCCACATCATTTCCTAGCAAAAATATCCAGCATATAGAAGAAAAGAACAAGAAAGAAGGAGGGAAAATATGCTTTAAATTGCTGTTATTTAACATAGTCAGTGGTGTAATTTAAGTCAAAACACTTTAGGAATAGTGTGGTCAGATAAATTTAGAGGTTTTCTTGGTGTGCAGCAGATTCTGCCAGGCAAAGAGGAACCTTCTAATTTGAGTCAGTACACAGACAGTGAGTTGAAATGACAGACAAAGTTATTACTGGATTGTGAAGGACCTGATCACAGTAATTAAAATGAACATTACTTGTACATCTTGATGATTTTTAGACCTGCCACAGAAAAGTGAATGCCTGTATTTACACCTTTTGTTTTAATTTACAATACAATACAATAAACCAGGTTGGAAGAGACCTTCGAGATCATCGCATCCAACCTGTCAACCAATCAAACCCACCCAAGCAACTAGATCATGTCACCAAGCACCCCATCAAGTCTCCTCCTGAACACCTCCAATGACAGTGACTCCACCACCTCCCTGGGCAGACCATTCCAATGGGGAATCACTCTCTCTCTGTATAGAACTTCTTCCTAACATCCAGTCTAAACCTCCCCTGGCACAGCTTGAGGCTGTGTCCTCTTGTTCTGGTGCTGGCTGCCTGGGAGAAGAGACCAACCTCTGCCTGGCTACAACCTCCCTTCAGGTAGTTGTAGAGAGCAATAAGGTCACCCCTCAGTCTCCTCCAGGCTAAGCAACCCCAGCTGCCTCAGCCTCTCTTCATAGGGCTTGCGTTCCAAACCCCTCACCAACCTTGTTGCCCTTCTCTGGACACGCTCCAGCAAGTCAACGTCCTTCCTAAACTGGGGGGCCCAGAACTGGACACAGTACTCAAGGCGTGGCCTAACCAGTGCAGTACAGGGGCAGAATGACCTCCCTGCTCCTGCTGGCCACACTGTTCCTGATGCAGGCCAGGATGCCAGTAATTTGACAGAGAAAGACAGTTGCCAGCCACAGAAATAATGCTTTTGGAATTTACATCAGCTTGTTTGGCAAGGAGTTTGTCTTTAACTTGATGGAACTGTGCGGAACACAGGATCTGAGAGCAAGCTTCACTTATTATCACGAATTATTGTTCACTAATTAATAAGGAAATAGCTTCCAGAGGTATGGAGTGAGTGGCTTACATGTGTGATAAGCTCTGAACCCACAGCAGATGTAAAGTTCAACAGGAATACTCTTTACCATTAGGTTTCATCAGTTCTGTTTTAAAAAGTGTCATGATTCTTAGCACTAATAGTTAGAATTATCTTTCATATTTCAGGATTTTCAGCTTTGGCAGTAGCTGACACATTACAGTTGCTAAAGCAATGATTCCTTGGCAGTGAACAATGTTCCACAGCCTTTACCTGTTATCCTGGTGACCTGCCTGATAGGGTACTGTCCTGTAAGCAATGACACTTCATAGAATCATGGAATGGTCTGGGTTGGAAGGGACCTTCAAAAGTCATCTAGTCTAGCCCCCTCTGCAGTAAGCAAGGACATCCTCAACTAGATCAGGTTGCTGCAGGGGTTGTAATGAACTTGAATGCTGAATAAAAAAAATAAAAACAAAAGAATTCATTTTTTCTTTAATAAGAAAAAAATGTATATTCTTTTAGATGGACCTGAAAACAAACTTCTGTTTCTTTGCAGTGTTTCTGACATTTTTGCTTCTTCAAGAGCCCTTTGACAAAGAGGGTACATAATTCCCAGGGTGTTTTTTTTTCTTTGCTGAAATAGTTTCGAAATTGTGGATAATAGCAAACATCTGCAGAGCACTATTTGCAGAGCCAACAGGATACAAGTAGATTGTGGGGTGCTAATGTAATAGCTCTGATAAAAAACAGACAGTGTATTAAAGAAACCCAACCTCTCTGGCTGGAAGCTATTATGAGTTTCATATTGCATCTCTCTCTGTATGCTCTCTGCATAAGCAAAGTTGTCCTCTTTTGAAAGAGACCTGCTGTAGTATGTTATGCAGAACTTAAACCATATTATATTCACAATCTTCCACACAGGATATCTTTCCATTGTGACACATGGGCAGAAGATCTGAAGAGTTTGCCACTGGGATGTTCACCAACAACCCAAGCCTCTGAGACTGAGTAACATGAAGGAGAAACCCTCAGGCCAGTGGTCTCAGTGCTCCTCCAAGAGGGCAGAGTGGGCTCTCCACGGAGGTCTGTGACAATCAGGCTTGACAGCCAGGGCCCATCCCACCATCTCATCCAGGAGCAGAGCAGCTGGGTGGGTACCAGGCCAGCCCCATCCCTGGGCACGAGGCACCTTCCTAGGCTTGTGGGTGGGCAGGGCAGGGCTCTGGGCACTGGAGACTGGCACAAGTTAGCAGCTGAGAGTGTGAGTGGGATCATTCTGTTTGAATAGATGGATGCTGCAGAACACACGTAGATTGTTCCTGGTATTTTAAACATGCAAGTGAACAGAACAGAACTGTGAATTTTCTTTTAGATCCAGACAGTTTCTGTCACTAGACATTCAGTGCTGTGCTGGGGTAGCCTTTGCTCTGTGCTAGCTTTGAAATCATAGCATTGTAGAATGCTTTGGGTTGGAAGGGACCTTTAAAGGTCATTTAGTCCAACCTCCTGCAGGGAGCAGGGAGCAGGTTCCTCAGAACCCTGTGCAACCTGACCTTGAATTTTACTAGGGATGAGGCATCTACCAACTCTCTGGGCAACCTGTACCAGTGTTTCACCACCCTCAGGGTAAAAAAACTTCTTCCTTCTCTCTAGTCGAAATCTCCCCTCCTTTCATTTTAAACCTCTTGTCCTGTCACAACAGGCTCTGCTGAAAAGATTGTCCCCATCTTTCTTAAAGGCTCCCTTTAAGTATTGAAGAGCTGCAATAAGGCCGCCCAGGAGCCTTCTCTTCTCCAGGCTAACTAACCCCAACTCTCTCAGCCAGCCCGTGTAGGAGAGGTGCTCCAGCCCTCAGATCAGTTTTGTGGCCCTCCTCTAGGCCTTTTCCAACAATAATCACCCATTGTCCTGAGATTAGAGGCTTAGAATGAAGGTTAATGTTTTCCCATGGCTCAGAACTAAGACCTATTTCTTTAAAGCAATCAGAAATCATTAATACATTATCCATTCTTTTGGGGTTTTGAGACACATGGAAAAAAAAACGTGGTATTTTTCAGACTAGGGTTCCCATATGTGGTGGAGTAGGAAGGTTCCCCCCCCACACACAGAAGAATTCCACAGCTAACTCAGCCGGAGAAGCAGATGAAAGCTGTATTTTACAAGCAGATATGGAATGCAGTGAATATGTATAAAAATATACAATATTTACAATATATACAGAAATATACAGCAACAGGAAACCTTTCCCCAACCCCCCTGCGGCCAGGGGGTTCGGCCTTTTTCCCCCTTCTCCCTCCCTACCTCCCCTTTTTCCCAAAAGGGTTAGAGAGAGAGAGAAAAGGAAGGTAATTAAAAGGGTGAAAACTTGTTAAAGCTCAAAGCGGATGCAAAAGTTAGTTTTCTCTTATCTGGTTAGCAAGAATCGTAGAGAGAAACGAGCCAGCTCACAGTACAGGGGGAAGAAGAAGACGACTACTGACTGACTCCCCTCCCCGACTGAAAGACTAAACAAAAATTTACAGCCGGGTTCCACCAATGACATTGAATTAGCATATCATTGTTTTCATTCTAATATCAAAACATTCGGCTAGAGTGTTCAGAAAGTGTCTCTTTCTTAAAGGCACAGCCTAAACCGGTCACACCATAGCAGAGACATTTTAAGATTCCAACTTCATGCAATTACCAGAAATACATTTACACAAGAATTTTCTAAATCCTGCCCTGAAATACCAACATTTCAAAGTGATACACTTCTCTTGTAAGGAAAATCCCTGCCCAAGGCACAGAAGTAGATACACGATGCAATATCCGTGAAGAAAACGTTACTGTTCTACCAAACTGGTAGTGCACAAAAATGTCACACAGGCTGAGTGCCTTAGAAAATTCTCAGCCTATTTTTCACAGCTTGTGTGGAAAACCACCCTGTTGCCAGCTGCTTTGTCAAAGTTAAATCTGTGATATTCCCTCCTGAATGATGGCCAGCATCTTTGTAACCAACAGTTTAGCTTATGCCTTTGCTTTCCAGCATCCCACTGACTTGCACAGAACTCTATGTCTTCCTTTCAGGCTTTGAAGCTAGAAAAGAAAGTAATGTTTTGTTGGCTTGTGAAATGGTCTGTCAACATCTTGGGACTGTAAATTATAGTATTCTTACTACAGTTTGCTTGGATTGGCAAACACTGTTTATATACATGTCAGCATCCTGTGATTATTAGCAGCAGCAGAAACTGCAAGAGCTAACATAGTAAGGGACTAAATGAGATACCTGAATGTTGCTGTTATTCTGTCCTGATTCTTGCATTCATGTGAAAAATTATTCCACTTTCACTGAACACATCCAGAGAAGGTCCATGAGGATGATCTCCTATGAGAGAGTTGGGGCTGTTCAGTATGGAGAAGAGAAAGCTCCCAGGAGACCTCATCGTGGCCTTCCAGTAATCTGAAGGGGGCTACAAGAAAGCTGGGGAGGGACTTTTTTAGAGTGTCAGGTAGTGGTAGGACTGGGAAGTATAGATCCAAGCTAGAGGAGGGGAGAGTTAGATTAGACATTAGGAAGAAATTCTTCACCATGAGGGTGGTGACGCACTGGAACAGGTTGTCCAGGGAGGTGGTGGAGGCCCCATCCTTGGAAGTTTTTATCGCCAGGCTGGATGTGGCTCTGGGCAATCTGATCTAATGTGAGGTGTCCCTGCCCATGGCAGGGGGCTTGGAAAAAGATGATCTTTGAGGTCCCTTCCAACCCTGACAATTCTATGCTTCTATGATCTGAAACCATTATGTTTTGGTAGACAATCATATAATCTTGTTTGAATTTAAGAAAACAACAGCAATAACAGAAACCAGCAAACCAACTCCCAGCATTTTTATTTATGCTCTTTCAAGTTTATTTGCTTGTTTTGGCACTCTCTTTTCCTTCCAGAATTGAGTTTCTGCACCTTTTTTTTTTTTTTTTAAAAAAAGATTTTAATCTGACAGAGTCCAGGAGTCTGAGTTCCAAATCATCTGTCACTTACTTCCTGCCTGGCATGTATTGTATGAAGTTACTTATCTGCAAAGACACAAAAAGATCTTATCATAAGGATGTTGTGGGATATGATGTTTGTAGAGCACACTCCAATCCTTTCCATTGAGAAGTCTCATGAGACGAAAGTAATGCCGTTCACAACAGAATATGAGCATATAAACTACAGACATAATTAAAAGAAAAAATCTTACCCTGGAAAGATTTACTTTGGCTTTGAGTTAAAAATAGTCCCATAGATATCCTCTGCATTATTCCGTTATGAAGACAGGATTAAGGAGTTTTAAGTTCTCACACAGTAAAAAGGGAATGTGGAAGAATTAACACATTACATGAAATAGAGGTTTTGTAATTTCTGTCATTCCTTTATCCCAAATACTGAATTTCCCCTGCTATTATGTTATATATATATATATATATATATATATATATATATATATATATAAAAACTTTTCTCTTTCATTTGTAATAAAATGTCTGTATAAGAATAGTTTTTCATTAAACCTCAGAATACAATATGGATGACTTGGAAATATCAGTGAATATCAAGGAAAATGTGAAAGGCAGGAATCCCAGAGAAGTCTGGAGTGGGATTTAAAGGACAGCATTCAATAACCTGGACAGAATCTGATTTAATTTCTGGGGAAACCTTATAGCAGACATCCAGTATTTAAAGGGGGCCTAAAGGAAGGATGGGGAGGGACTCTTTATTGGGGAGTGTAGTGATTGAGCAAGGGCTAATAGTTTTATGCTGAAAGAAGGTAGATTTGGATTAGATGTAAGCAAGAGGTTCTTCACTGTGGGAGTAGTGAGGCTGTGGAACAGGTTGCCCAGAGAGGTTATGGATATCCCTTCCATGAAAGTGCTCAAGGGCAGGTTGGACGGGACTTAGAGCAACCTGATCTAGTGGAAGGTGTCTCTTCCAACCCATACCATTCTATGATCCTGTGTCAGAGACTTTCTCACTGAGAAGTCACAGTCACTGTGCCTTAAAGTCTTAGTTTCAAGAAAAGGAAATTGAGGGCTAACATCAACAAGAAAGGGAAATTGTGGGCTAACATCAATTTCCAAGAGTTTAGACATTCTGAGTTTAGACATTTCCAGATACCTGCAGGAATTTAACAGGATTTCATCACAATGATTTGTGTCACTCCATACTGATTTAGATGTAGTTATATTAGTTGCTTACACTGAGAATCTGGGGGCCAGTAAATAAAAATGATTTAACATTTTGTGGGAGCAGAGAAAAGGGGGTTAGCATTCTAAAACTTATGTTACTTTGAAAATTAAGGAAATATCTTTACTTTTTCAGTTACTAATGGTGAATTTGGAGATGACATCATGAAGACATTAAATGTTCTCATTGGTGTAAGCTGGAGTGTAGAAGGTTCCATGTGAACATAAAGAAAAACTTTTTGCTATGAGGGTGGCAAAACCCTGGAACAGGCTGCCCAGAGAGGTTGTGGAGTCTTGTGCTCTGGAGACATTCAAAACCCTCCTGGATGTGTTCCTGTGTGACCTGCCCTAGGTGATTCTGCCCTGGCAAGGGAGTTGGGCTAGATAATCTTTCAAGGTCCCTTACAAACCCTAACATTTTGTGATTCTGTGATTTTTACAGTTTAGTGTTAGAAGTTTCTTGTAGTCTAATTGTAATTGTTTATTAGTCTAATTTCTCAAAGGACAGGAAAATGTTCTGCTAGCTTTACAAACAACAGAGCATCCTTTTATAGACGCTGCAACCCCTTCTTCACTTTGTTTAGGCAGCTTTCACTATGAGCAGAGACTCTATAGCAAAATATGACTGAGGGGTACAAAGGGATTGTTTGTTGGGTAATGCAGTTGATGACAGACTAGCTCCTACCTTAGGTATTAATGTGCCTCAACCCCTTTTAGAGCAGCTGAGTTCTCGCTGGCCAGACAAGCTGCTGGTCTGCTGGGGAAGGGCCAGACTCCTCTGAAGGGGCTGACCTGCCCTGCTGCTGCTGCTGCTGAGTGACTGTCTTCCAGTTCCCTGGAGCTGGCAGGAGGGAAAGGTCTTACAGTTTTACGTCAGTACTTTTCCCTTCGAGTCCTGGAGCTGTTAACTGTTAAGCTGCAATGGTTGTACTTCCATCTGTTTTTGCTTTTCCTATCTTGCCTAATTTTAGCTTGCCTGCTTTCTCACACCTAAACAAGTATTTTCTCAGTGAACTGGAGCCAAGGTCGAGCAGAGGGGTTGTACAAACTGGGACTGTGGATCTCAGACAGCTGAACCCCACAGCAGAGGGTCACACAGCAATTAACAGAAGTTCCTGTGAGAAAAGTACAGAAGCCAAGAAGGAAGTGAACCAGCAAGTCAGGGATGGGAAAAATTGGCACAAGAGCATAGCATAAATGGTGGAAGACATTGGATTCATCATGTGAATGTGATCTATTCTAGCTTTGATCTCACATCCCTGAAAGCAGGTATGAAGTCATAGCCAAGAATCCAAGTATGACGAAGAAAAATGTCAAAGTATCAACAAAAAAAAAAGGATATCAAAGACAATTACAATTCTTTTTAAATGTATCTATATAGTTAAGTTGACTTCTGGAATACATTTTTTTACATAGTTTTATTTTAAAATATGTGATATTGACTGAATTGGAAAAAAGAAGGCATCGTCAGATGCCTTGTGTCATGGCCCTGAAGCACTGCCAGCCCTGCCTCTCCCTGCCCATGCCAAGGGCTCCACATGTCCCATCCACTACCCTATACCCCATTGTGGCCTCTGCCTTAGTGATGCCCCAGCCAGGACAGTCTCCCATTCCCCAAAGCCCTGCCCTGCCTGGCCATGGGCCCCTACACCAGGCCCATGTCCCAGCCTCAATCTATCCCCACCCTCATCCCCAAGTAACTATCCCATACCAAGGACTGGGGCTGCCCTGGTGCCTTCCAGCTTCCAGGCCCTGCCCTGGGGTGCCCCCTGTGGGGTGCCCCTGCCACCATCCCATCACCTCTGGTGCTCTGACACCTTTTATGAAACAGTATTCAGAGAATGTTAACACTGAAATGCCCTTTGCACAGGACTATTCTTCAAGGCACAGGATGTACAAATGAAATGTTGCAGTCTCATAATGAATACATTATTATCAAATCCTAAAGCAGGTGGAATTTAACCATGAGGTTAGTAACACAGACCAGTCACTACTACTGTATGGATGCTCAGGACATTATTTGCTTTGCTGGTTCTACTCAGATTTTTGTGTGATGAAGTCACAGAACCACAGAATTGTCAGGGTTGGAAGGGACAAGGATCATCTAGTTCCAACGTCCTTGCCATGAGCAGGGACATTTTCCACTAGATCAGGTTGCCCAGAGTCACATCCAGTCTGGCCTTAAAAACTTGCAGTGATGTGGCTTCTGCCACCTCCCTGGGCAACCTGTTCCAGTGTCTCATCACCCTCAGCCTTATGGTGAAGAACTTCTTCCTATAAGTCAAATAACTTTCCACCTAATTTCTCAATGGGAGGATGAGAATAATAATACTTTTGCTTATGTTTTAATCTGTTTTATAGGGATTTTGAGGGTTTTTTTGGCTGAGATCTGTGGATGAAGAACTGAAATCTGCTATTTCATATGCATGCATGATACACTCAGCCAAAAGCTGCTGAAACATCTTCCATAACTATTGTGCTCTACAACATGCAGGTTAAATTATGATTCAAATACCTCTGTGCTGTGCCAGCCTCACAGCAGGTTCTCAAAGTAGATGGAATTCAGTGAACAAGACTGTTCATCTTCACTCTAGAGTGCTGGCTTCCAGTGTTCAATTCTGGAAACAAACCAGGCAAGCATTCTGGCTTTTTCATTATACCTTATTGAAGTCTTAAGCTTAATTTGACAGAACAAATGCTTTATATGATTACACACTCATGTTCTGCTTGGATACTGTAGTCTGACTCATAGTGCATAAGGTACATGGTGTTCCACAGAGCAGCTCAACATTGCTATTAAGTTTTAAGTCTGGTAAACATCATTATGGATCAATAATTTACAAAGTTACTTAACTCTTTATCAATATTTCCTTGGTACCCTTCACTGGAAACAAGTGATTTTCAAGCCCAAGTGCCTGTACCATTGTCTCAGCTTCACTAGTCAGCTCCAATCAGGGCTCTTAGCTAAAACATAAAAAGTTTGATTAAAACTCGTATAGGAGCTGGTTTAATCTTTTTCCCATGCAGGTGCCCTTACAGTAAATTTCAAAGAGAATATGTTTCTAATTACCAGAAGCATATATCTCTCCCAGAATGTAGCCATGTAATTGAGCAAAAGCAGCTGAAAACACTGTCCAGTCCAGTCTTCAGAAGGTGGCAGAACTGATGTTTTTCATGCTATGAGTGCATATGAGCTAAGAACTGTCCCCAAACATTTTTGCTGCTGAGTGTTTTATTGGGAAATGAAAAATGTTTCCCTTTACAACAGTTTTCCTCTTCACATTTTGCTGTGTTGATTCATAATTTTAGCATAACTGTACACAAGGTTTTTCTGGCAGAACCTGAATCCATAGTTTTGTACCTTATTAGATTTATAAACAAGAAATCTAACTGACAAAATCCAAAATTGTTCAGTGTCTTCAAACATTAAAAACATTATACTTAAAATCATAGAATCATTAAGGTTGGAAAAGACCTTTAAGATCATTAAGTCCAACCATAACCCAGCTACCATGACCACTAAACTATATTCTAAAGCACCACATCTGCAGCTTCTTGAACACCTCCAGGGATGGTGACTCCATCACCTCCCTGGGCAGCCTGTTCCAATGTCTCACCACTCTTTCAGTAAAGATATTTTTCCTAATCTCCAGCCTAAACCTCCCTTGGCACAACTCAAGCCCATTTCCTCTTGTCCTATCTCTGGTTCCCTGGGAGAAGAGACCAACACCAGCCTCACTCCAACCTCCCCTCAGACACCCTCCAAAACCCTCACCAGCCTCATTGCTCTTCTCTGGACACCCTCCAGCACCGCAATGTCTTTCCCATCCTGTGGCACCCAGAGCTGAACCCAGCACTCAAGCTGTGGCCTCACCTGGGCTGAGTACAGGAGCACTATCACTTCTCTGCTCCTGCTGGACACACTGGTTTCGATACAGGCCAGGATGCCATTGGCCTTCTTGGCCACCTGAGCGCACTGCTGGCTTATGTTCAGCGTGACATTCACCAGCACCCCCAGCTCCTTTTCCATCAGGCTGCTTTCCAGCCACGCTGCCCCAGGCCTGTAGGGTGGTGGTTGGGGCCTATTCAAGGTGAGGCTCAACAGAGCTCTGGTCTAGTTGAAGATGCACCTGCTTACTGCAGAGGAGGCTGGACTAGATGACCTTTGGAGGTCCCTTCCAAGCCAGACCATTCTATGATTCTATGATAAGTGACTGGAGAGACTTGGAAGGAAGTAATTTTCAGTGCTAATAGAGAAATCTAAAGCTCTAGTGCAAAGCGCTCAGGCCAGTCCTACCTTGCCTGCCAGAAAGGTTCTACAGCTGGCTGAGTTTCCCAACATCTGCCCAGCAACAGCTGCAGCAGGAAATGCACTCAAAGCTAATAGCAATGCAGGTGTCCTTATGTATCATGAAAACTTGACTTCTACAGGATTATAATCTGCTGAAAGCAGTTTTTCCAGTTTTGCTCCCCTCCTGCTTGCTAATTAAATCTTGTTGAACCATTTCTCCATATTGCTCAGAATTTCAAGCTTTGGAAGATAATAATCTTCTAGATGAGATAAAGAAGGTAAATATGCTTAGAAAGTGGTTTCCTGTCTTTGATGTGGAAATAGGATAACTTGGCTTTGGAGGTCATGAGCCACTGTAAACCAATAAGATATGTTCTAACTATATGTGATGTCAAAACTGGAAAAATTAATACCTAGCAAGTTGAACTGCAGTTTCATGTACATTTCAAAAATAGAATTTGTTAATTGTTACCCAGATGTCAAATCTTGGTGCACATAAAGAAAAACAGTTTAAAGCCCGAAGTGTGTAGTTGATTTTAAATAACCTGGAGTCACAGATTCACAGGTTGCATTGGGTTGGAAGAGACCCTCAAAAGTCACCCTGTCCAACCCCCTGTAGTCAGCAGGGACACCTCCAACTAGATCAAGGGCCACAGCATGTCTGATCTTGAATGCCCGCAGGGATGGGGCCTCAACCACATCCCTGGACAAACTGTTCCAGTCTTTTACCACTCTCATTGTGCAGAACTTCCTCCTGATGTCCAACCTAAAGCTACCCTGCTCCAGTTTCAAAGCATTGCCCCTTGTCCTATCACTACAAGCCCTTGTAAGCAGTCCTTCCCCAGCCTTCCTGTAGGTCCCCTTCAGATATTGAAATGTAGTTATAAGGTCTCCTCAGAGCCTTCTCTTCTCCAGGCTGAACAGCCCCAATTCTTTCAACCTGTTTTGATAGGAGAGGTACTCCAGGCCCTCTGATCATCTTGGTATCCCTCCTCTGGACTTGCTCCAGCAGGTCCATGTCCTGTATGTGTTGTGGGTCCCAGAGCTGGATGCAGTAATCCAGCTGAGGTCTTAGCAGAGCAGAGTGGCAAAATCACCTCTCTGGCTCGGCTGGCCATGCTGCTTCTGATGCAGCCCATGATGCCATTGGCCTTCCGGGCTGCAGGTGCACATTGTTGGCTCATGGCCAGCTTCTTGCCCACCAGGACCCCCAAGCCCTTTTCTGCAGGACTGCTCTCAATTTCATCATCCCCCAGCCTGGATTGGCATTGAGGGTTGCCCCAACCTAGATGCGAGACCTTAGATTTTGCTTTATTGAATCTCATGAGATTCTCCTCAGCCACCTCTCCAGCCTGTACAGGTCCCTCTGGATGGCACCCCTCAAGTCCTTCAGACTTGTCAGCTGCTTCAGTGAGCTTGGTATCATATGCAAACTTGCTGATGGTGCTCTCAATCTCACTGTCTATATTTCTTGTCCCATCACCACAAGCTCATGTAAAAGTCCCTTCCCAGCTTTCTTGTAGGCACCTTTTACGGTACTAGATGAACAAACAGCAAAATATTGTCTGTAGATAAACTTCCCATTCTGTTTTATCACTGTCTTAAAATAAAACCAAGTTTTCTCATGATGTCTGATGTTACTTGTAAGTTTTATGCTCCATTTAAAGTTACTTAGGTAAGTGCTGCATGCCTAAGTGGTTTTATTCATGTAATCCTGTTGTGCCTGTGTGTAACCTATTTTTGCCTGCTTTGAAGGTTTTTATGACAAAACTCCCATGATGTGATTATTCAATTCAAAGATCACTTCTTAAGTGTTGAGGTTAGTGCTGTTAATGGGTGACATCAAACTAATACTGATTAAATGAGAAGCTATAAAGGCAAAGCTTTGTTATGATTGCTTGTTCAATACATGGTACACCTTAGAAGAAAATGGGAGGAAAGCTATTATCCTTCCTTTGAATTTCTAATTTTAGAGAGGGTGACTGGAAAATAACTCCACTATATGTGTCTTGTTTCTACTCTGTGCATCAAGGAAACCATGTTTTTCCACACTGGTAAGCCTATGTGTGAGCTATGGTGATGACATCTCATTTTTTTGGTGGCTTGGGTTTACTGACTTATCCCTTCTGTAACTAATCAAATCTTCCCAGCTTTGTTTTTTATCTATTCAAAGATTTGTAGAATGGTATGGTTTGGAAGGGGCCTTAAGAGATCATCATGGCCTGGGACACCTCCCACTAGCCCAGGTTGCTCGAGGCCTCATTCAGCCTCATTCTACCTGGCCTTGAACACCTCCAGGGAGGTGACATTCATGCTGTCCCTGGGCAACCTGTTCCAGTGCCTCACCATCCTCACTGTAAAATATTTCTTTCTAATTTCAAGTCTCAATCTGCCTTCCTCAAGCTTCAATCCATTCTCTCTCATCTTATCACTACAAACCCTTGTAAAAATCCCTTTCCAGCTTTCTTGCAGGCTCCTTTCAGGTACTGGAGGCTGATACAAGGTCTATTGCAAGTTCAGAGTTTGCTGCTGCTGCTGCAGAGATGAGATTAAATATTATATGACATGGTCCCAATTTTCTCCCCTTTCATCTTTGACTTCTCTGTCGAATTGTCCTCATTTATTTCTGTCATGTAAGGGAGCATATCTGAGGTTGAGGATGGTCTTCTATCTGCCCTGTGATGTTCATTGCTTCACTTGCATGAAATTATGTGGAACAATACAAAATAATAATATTTTTTTAAAAAATATCCTTCATTAACACAGCAGATTGGTGTATGTATGTATTTTTTAAGAATATGTGAGGACCTCCAGTTTCCAGAGGTTGCAACATTAGTGTTCCATACTCCCCTCTGTTTTCCAGTTTCATTAATGAGAATGTTCCAGTTTCTTGCAATTTTTGCTGGAAATGCTTTATTGTTTTTGGCTTGAGCAGTAAGCAATTTAATTTCTTGTATCTGCTAAGGAAATTACAGGAAATTGCAGGAAATAGAGTAAATATTCCTAACTTCTATATTTTGACAAAGTTTTGCTCTAACTTTGCCCTCTGAGACAAATTAAATAATCTTCTTCATTGGCTCAGTAATCCTGAAAAGAATCAGGTCTCTTCCTTTGTGACTCCAAAGGGATTGATCTTGACATTTAAAATTTCAAAATTTGTGTTCCTGTGTGGCTTGCCCTAGGTGATCCTCCTTTGGGGGGGTGTGGGGGTGTGGGGGTGTTTGACTGGATGATCTCTGGTGGTCCCTGGAGGGCAAAACTAGTCTTATAGGATATTTAAACCTCAAGAGGTGCACTAACAGCAAGTAGTGCCATAAGAATCCACCCAACCTGGAAAAGACTAACAACTGTGTGTGATTAGAATAATTAGCTTAAGCTTATACATAAAATTTAATTTAAGCTTATACAGAATCATAGAATTGTCAAGGTTGGAAGGGACCTCAAAGATCACCTAGTTCTAACCCTCCTGATACGGGCAGGAACACCGCACACTAGAACAGGTTGCCCAGAGCCCCATCCAGCTTGACTTTAAAAACCTCCAAGGATGGGGCTCCTACCATACATATTTAATTTAATATACTGTATATTATATTATATTATATTATATTATATTATATTATATTATATTATATTATATTATATATTATTAATAATATATTATTAATAACTTAAGGTTTACTTTAATTTATACACAATATTGGAGGACTGGGGTCACATTCTGCAGTTAAGAAAGGAGAAGGAGAAATGAAAACTGAATGAAGCAATACTTAGTGAAGAACAACATGGCAAAAAGTTTTATTTCAGATAAATTACTTGCACTTAAAAGCAAAATGTGGTTTTAGTTTTGATAAAGGCTGACCAATAAGAATCTTGTTTCAAGTTACTGTGGAGTGGCCCTTAATGCTGTAAATAATCCCCTTGGCCAAATCCCAATGCTGTGCAGATGAGAAAAGGATGCAGGAAATTCTGTTGTTTACACATCTGTCTGTAACACTGAGAAGCAAGAGGAGCCCAGCAAACCCAGAGGGTAAGGGGTCTGAAGCTTATGGGTTTACTGTTTAATTTTTATATATTTTCAAGCATGGTTTACTGTCATGCTGATGTGAAGGAGGAAAACAATCTAAAATATCCAGCAAAAATAGTGAATGTCAGAAAAGAGTGATTGAAGTACGTAGATAAGTTTAGATGTGGCTAGGTTTTTCTCTGTTGTTCTTGTCACCACTGTTGGATAGTCTTAATTCTAGCACCCCATTAAACGCAGCTTGGTTTGCAGATGTAGTAGGACCCTCACCATAACAAGGTAAGTTTTCAAAGCTTTCAACGTGGCTGTTTGCTAAATGCTTTTTTAAGACTATTATTATTGAGTATAAATGCAGAAAATTCAAGGATTATATTCTTTCACTACCAAAACCCATTTTAAAATCACTGTGTGAAATTCTACCTGCATTAGAATGAACTAGCAAAACTTTGGTAGCTTTAAATCCTGTGAACATAAACGTCATGAGAATATTGTTCAGAGTCTGCAGAAGTTCACGTCAATTTTTTTGCTGTTGTTTTATTTTCTTGTTGTTGTTAGAAAAGTGTTTCCACAGTGTTTATGCAACTAGGAATTTGTGTAATCAGGAAATATCTGATGATAGAATATGGAGGGGAAAGCTTGTGTTCTTAGCTACATGATGTTATTTGAATCCAATAAAATGTAATTCATTGATATTGTGTTTTGTTGATGCTGGACAAAGTTATTTGGGTTGTCATTATTGGAAAGGCAAATATCCCAGCTGGTATGAGACAGTATGAATGATCTATTGCCTGTGTGAACCAAGGGCCAAATTTCTCAAGTAATGTTGATGAGTTTAATAAGAAGATAAAATAAACAGTACCAACAGGCAACCTACTGCTTCTTCAGGTAGCTGCATTTTGTTTTGTGAAGCAGGTTCTTCTATCAATAGTCCTGTTGCTAGAAGTGCAGATTTTTTGATCTATGTTTTGATCTATGCTTTTTTTTTCACTCTCTGAATGTAATTCTTTACATGACATAATGAAGATGAGAAGATTTCCATAATATATTAGGCAAATTACATTTTAAAGAACACTTATTAATAGTCCAATCCACTTGTCAGGACCCTTACTGGGCTTTTCTTTTAGAAGTTGTTAGAAACCTTTTTTTTTTTTAATGGTTTTACAGCAGATTTACTTTATTTACTTTCTTTTTTTCTTTAAACTGACATCACATTAAGATGTATCAATACATAGAAACTATATTCTCTTGTTATTCATAGAGTCATAGAGTCATTCCGGTTGGAAAAGACCATTGAGATCTACCTGCTCCAGTTTGAAACAATTACACCTCGTTCTTTCACTACAAGCCCTTGTAAGCAGTCCTTCTCCAGTCTTCCTGTACATCCCCTTCAGATATTGAAATGTAGTTATCTCTCCAGAGCTTTCTCTTCTCCAGGCTGAACAGCCCCAACTCTTTCAGCCTGTCTTTATAGGAGAGGTGCTACAGCCCTCTGACCATCTTCGTGGCCCTCCTCTGGACCCACTCTGTCAGGTCCATGTCTATCTTGTTTTGATGGTCCCAGAGGTGGGCATAGTACTCCAGGTGAGGTCTCAGCAGAGAAGAGTGGCAGAATCACCTCTCTCCATCTGCTAGCCACACTTCTTTTGATGCAGCCCAGGATGCCATTAGCCTCCCACAAGTGCTCATTATTGGCTCATGTCCAGCTTCTCATCCACCAGTATCCGCAAGACTTTTTCTTCAGGGCTGCTCTCAATTTCATTGTCCCCCAGCCTGTATTGATATTGGTAGAAACTATTTCTTAAGTAGGTTTCCCTCAAAGAAGAATTAGTGGTGTGGGAGTGTCACAGACTGCTATCTAACATCATTAAATACCACTAGAGTCCCTGAAATGTTGAAAGAGATAAAATGGTGTTAAAATGTTAACAGTGGTTGAGAACAATCAAGAATAATTACATATAAATGTCCAGGAAGTACTCTAGAATATTCTTCTAAGACTTAATTACAGAAGAAATGGCTTCTAAAACTATTCTGATAAAACTGAGGGCATCTTTGAGCAGCAGAAGTTATTTCTGATACAAGTCTATCAAAGTAGTCAAAGAAGCCAAAGGGATAGGCTGTGACCCAAGGAAAACAAAACATTCATTTTTACTTGTCTGTTTCTGTGGGTGGGAAAATCACTTGTTTCCAGATTGACTCTGAGCAGCATTTTAAAGTAAAATTGTTCTTTGTCCTAATAAGCATTGGAATGTTTTAGGTCTTGGTCTGAAACATTCCATCAAATATCTGTGATTAATTTTTCCCTATTCCCAGTGTTATGAAATTGCTATTGAAACTAGGTCATGTTTTGAATAGAAAAAAAGATCATATATGAATCACAGAATTATTGAGATTGGAATAGACCTCAGAGATCAAGTCCAGACCATGACCTAACACCACATAAAATCATAGAATTGTTAGGGTTGGAAGGGATCTCAGGGATCATCCAGTTCCAACCCCCTGCCATGGGCAGGGACACCACATACTAGATCAGGTTGCCCAGAGCCACATCCAGCCTGGCCTTAAAAACCTCCAGGGATGGGACTTCTACCACCTCCCTGGGCAACCTGTTCCAGTGTCTCACCAACCTCATGGTGAATAACTTCTTCCTAACATCCAGTCTGAATCTACCCACTTCTAGTTTTGTTCCATCCCCCTAGTCTTATCATTACCTGCACCCAGTAAGTCGCCAGCTTTCTTGTAGAACCCCTTAAGATACTGGAAGGCCACAATAAGGTCTCCTCGAGCCTTCTCTTCTCTAGACCATGTCACTAAGTGCCACACCCTATCTTTCCTTAAACACCTCCAGGGATGGTGATTCCACCACCTCCCTGGACAGTCCATTCCAGTGTCTTACTGCCCTTTCCATGAAGAAGTTCTTTCTAACATCCAACCTAAACCTTCCCTGGTGCAGCTTCAGGCTATACTCTGTCATCTTGTCACAAGCTGCCTGGGAGAAGAGCCTGATCTTACTGCAACTTTTCTTCAAGTAGTTGCAGACAGCAATAAGGTCCCCCCTTAGTCTCCTCTTCTTCAAGCTAACCAATCCCAGCTCCCTCAGCCTCCCCTCATCAGATTTCCCCTCCAGTCCCTTCCCCAGTCTCTTTGCTCTCTTCTGGACCTGCTCCAGCACTTCAGTTTCTTTCTTGAAGTGGGGAGCTCAGAACTGCAGACAGTGCTCGAGGTGAGGCCTTACCAGTGCTGAGTACAGGGGCAGATTTACATCCCTAGCCCTGCTGACCACACTGTTCCTGACACCAAGCCAAGATGCCAATGGCCTTCCATGTCACCTGGGTACACTGGTGGCTCATGCTCAGCTGGTTGTCAGCCAGCACTCCTAGGTCCCTCTCTGCTGGGATGCTGCCCAGTCACTCACCCCCAGTCTGTAGCACTGCATGGGGTTATTGTGGCCAAAGTGTAGGACCCTGTGGTTGTCCTTGTGAAACCTGATCTAGTGGAAGATGTCCCTGTTTACTGCAAGAGGGTTATACTAGATGAGTTTTAAGGTCCCTTCCAACCCAAAACATTGTAGGATTCTATGGAAATAAGAATGTTTGTCGCACTAAACACACACTGAAACTAACTTATTCTGCCTTCTGGGGAAACAGGAGGAAACTCTTGACTATTCTTTGCATTAGCTGTGGAACTGTTGGAAACAAAAAAGTCAGAAACTATTTTAATCTGATTAAGACCAAATCTTATTGTGTTTGCAGAACAAGATGCCTGAGTGTTTTCCTAAATCTCATGAAGTGCTCCTTTGCATCTTTAGCTACAAGTCATTAAAGATGATGAACTAGCATCAGCTAATGGGAATGGTATTCTTCTGAAGCAATTACCTGTTTCAAGCCTCAGAATAGATTACCACTGCTCTAAAAATCTTTCTATGCTATTCACAGGATGCCTCTTACACCAGATCTTTAACTGATATGAATTCATTGATATGAATTAATATTGCCTTACTGTAAATACACCCTGAATTTGGTATGAATTTAAGTTATTATTCATTGCCTGGCTTTCTTAACAATCATACAGTGCACCATTCAGAGAATAAATGTAGCCTGTGGTAGACTATCAGTCTCCACATAGAATCAATGAGATGAGTTTAGAATTCAGGTGAGCTGCCTCCTTGCTTTGTCCAGAAGATTACACTAGGTTTTGTAAACCCATTGGTAAATGTGTTTCCCTGAAAAGTTCTAAATCTTTGTCAGTTCAGACTTATCCTAACTGCTTATGAAGTTGATTTTTTTCCCTTTATTTTATTGATCATGCCCTAATAAAAAGTGACAGGCAACCTCAAAGGAGAGCTAGCCAAGCAAACTATTTTGTCTCAAAAGCCACAGCAAGCTTGCTAAATTAGGTTAGGCTTGTCTTGGCTTCTCCTTAATACTTGGTTCTGTTAGAGATTGGCTGGGAAAGCTGTACATTTCTCACTCCTCTCCCCCTCTGCAAGATCTGATTATGAAGTTATTTTTTCAAGAGTAGTGGCTGAGAAATGAATATCAGTTCCACAGTCTTGAATGTATAAAAATTATGGTTGATATATTACAAAGGTTTGTAATCAAACAAAACATTCCTGGAGAAATTAAGTTACCATAAATTATAGTTCAAGCAGTGCTTCAGAGCTTCTTTTGGCCTTTATGGGTGGTAAATGACAACATCTGTATGGCCAAATATTTGTGTTACCCATATTTAACCCTAAGTATTTGAACACAACTTCAAAGATGTGAAGGACCATTGGACTGACTATGTAAAGGATCTTGGAAGATATTGCAATGATATATAATGACTTGTGTTAACCAGGAGACCTAAATCACAAGAAGTATATAATACTGCTTCTCATCTTGAAGCAGTATCCACACTGCTTGGAGCTTACTGGAAGCGGCAGTCAAAAAAGGAAACAAAGAATAGAATTTGTTTAGTCTTTACATTTACTCTAATCTGTAACTACCTTCCAAGCTGTCTTAAATGAATGTGTATCTGTGCAGCATGTATATGGGTAATATTATATAAAATATAGTCATGTGTTTATAAAGAAATGTAATCAGTGAACAGGATCTTAATTTAAATTGAGTATTTAGACAGTGGGAGAAAATGGTGAAAGAAAAAGCAACATACAGGACCAGAGGGAAGCAGACCGAGTTCACTTCTGGTGCATCCGTTTACAAAGAGAACTACAGCATTTCATTCTGAGGAAGAACCTCTAAGACCATCATTGGAAATAAAAATGTAAGATAGGCTGTGAAAGAATTCCTGTCCTTAGTTACTACTTTTAGTTGTTGGTGTCATATGTCTTACTGGAACTTGAAAGTACCAAACCTCTCTACGTAAGAGTGGGTTTTATTCTGTGGAAAGAAAAACTGCTCAATTCATAGATTCACAGATTGCATTGGTTTGGATGGGATCCAAACCTCTGTAGTCAGCAGGGACACCCTCAACTAGATCAGGCTGCCCAGGGCCACAGCAAGTCTGATCTTGAATGTCCCCAGGGACAAGGCCTCAAACATACCCCTGGCAAACTATTCCACTGTTTCACCACTCCAGATATTAAAATGTGGCTATAAGGTTTCCTTGTAGCCTTCTCTTCTCCAAGGCTGAACAGCCCACATTCTTTCAGCCTGTCTTCATAGGAGAGGTGCCTTCTGATCATCTCCAGCAGGTTCATGTCCTTAACTGTTGGGGGTCCCACAGCTGGACAAAATACTTCAGGTGAGGTCTCACCAGAGCAGAGCAGTGTGGCAGAATCACCTCTCTGGCTCTTCTGGCCACAGTTCTTTTAATGAAGCCCTGGATGCCATTGGTCTTTTGGGCTGCAAGTGAGCACTGTTGGTTCATGTCCAACTTCTCATCCACCCGTACCCACAAACCCTTTTCTGCAGGGCTGCTCTCAATTTCACCATCCCCTAGCCTATAGGATAGCAAATGAAGATAAACTGATGTTGTGACTGATGTGGCCAACTTAGGACAACTCAGGACCACGTTCTTTTTGTAACTTAAGAATTACATAGCTCTAAATTTACACTATATGTCTTTAGGTGTATTATGAAAACCCTCAAGAGAATCAAACTAATATTAACAACAGAAAGAATTCCTCCTCTGGAGTCAGATAATTTTTGCTTCTTGCACTTGCAGCCCACAAGGCAAATTAAATTTTTTGATAGAAGTCCAAGCTGAACCTCGAGTCTCTGTTTTTTGTCTTCTCTCTGTCATATTATTCCCTGTCATCATCTAGCAGTGATCAGCTCAGAAGAGGAATCTGACTCCAGTTTTGCAGAGACTGTACTAACTTCTTTTACTGCTTCTCCTGAGTTTAAATGTATCTGTTTATTTTCAAAGCAAAGGTGTTTATCCCATAAGGAAATAATAAGGAAAAGAGAGATATTCAGTTTTCCCAAGACTTTTTTATTTGGCCAGCTCTATATGAATGTAGAAGACTTTACCCAGCACTTCTTCTCAGCCAGTCTAAATATTTTAAGTATATTTTCTTTCAGTTTTAACTTTGGGATTTGGGATTTGTTTTGATTGAGCATTTTGAGTTTTAATCCTGTCCTTTAAGAAATTTGAAATCTAAGGAACTGTGAAATTAAGATTTAGGCCTGGTGCTATCTTTTACATTTTAAAAGTTCAGGCTGAGGATAGGTGACAGAGAAAGATGATGTTGCTTAATTTTTACCTGATGTGTAATGAGTTTTAAATTTATGCATTAATTCAATGAAATTGTGGCTGTGATTTATACACACTTAGCAAACTACACTTTCCAAATAAATATGATTCCAAAACCTAATTTGTTTAAGGGACTTTATAGATTTCATTACTGGACAAAAAAAATCTCACAACACCTGTCTTTGTGAAGTTATAAACAGAAAGTGACATTTTAGGGTTCTCACAGCATAAGTGTGTTTAGTTATTGGCCATGGGAAGTAAACAAAGTGGGGTTTAGAAATAAATGAGATTTGTATCGATATCTTCATATTAATGTAGCTAGAGAAGTGTAAACAGGGGGAGAAAATCACAGAATCATAGAATGGTCTGGATTGGAAGGGACATCCAAAGGTCATCCTGTCCAACCCCCTTCAGTAAGCAGGGGCATCCTCAGCTAGATTAGGTTGCCCAGAGCCCTGTTAAGCCTCACTGTGAATACCTCCAGGGATGGGGCCCCAACCACCTCCCTGAGTAATGATCATGTAGCTCCTAACAGTAAGTAAATAATTTGCATCGCTTGGCTCTGCAGGACATATTTTGGCTGGTATTTAGTTGTGACATGTGAGGAATATAATATTTGGAAACAACAAACAACTTTAAAATATACCATATGGTTTAATATTGGTGGGGTTTTTTTATAGCTGTGGTAAAAATAAACAGAATGATCTTTGGCTGTGCATTGACAAGTCTTGAAATCACTATCTTTCCATTTTCAGTTCAAAAATAGCAATTTTCATTATTTGCTAACAGAGACCATGATCAGATCCAGACTGTGGAAGGATGGTAATCTGCATATGTTGTCACAACCTGTTTGGATCTCTCAAAATTACAGCTCAGTCCCAGGTCTCTCAGTCTTCATAGCAGAGATCTTCAATGCCTTCATCATCCTTGTAGTTCTCTGTTGGACTGTCTCTAGGAGGTCCCTTTCTCTCTTGGGTTGTGGAGCCCAAAACTGGACACAGTATTACAGGAATGGTCTCAGCAGGATGGAGAAACATTGAGCATTGTCATTTCTAGAAGAAGACACTGAGCAAAAATATGTTGTTAACCTCAGAAGAGACAGAGCTGAAGATTAGAATCACTGAAGAGAAATAGTCCTGTTCTAGCTCAAACCAGGACAGTAGGTACTCATTCTGCCTCAGAATTTCATGCTAGCCAAATGATCAGCTACCTGACTGTATTGCCAGAGAATTTTTAGGCTTTTGGTGACTGGATGCATGTTTTAATATCTGTTCATAGACTGAACTGTACCATAAATCACTTTCACAGGATCACAGAACATTAGAGATTGGAAGGGACCTCTGGAGCTCTTCAAGTCCAACCCCTGCCAGAGCAGGACCACAGAATCTAGCGCAGGTCACACAGGAATGCATCCAGACAAGGCTTGAAAATCTCCAGAAAAAGAGGCTCCACAACCTCTCTTGGGAGCCTGTTCCAGTTGACCCTTACAGTAAAGAAGTTCTTCCTCATGTTGAGGTGGAACTTCCTGTGCTGTAGTTTCTATCCATTACCCCTTTTCCTATCACAGGGCACAAGTGAGCAGAAGCTGCCCCTGTCCCCTCCTTCCTGACACCCAGCCCTCAGATATTTATAGACATTGATTAGATACCCTCTCAGTCTTCTCCTCTCCAGACTAAACAGCCCCAGGTCTCTCAGCGTCTCCTCCAAAGGTAGTGTTCCAGTCCCTTTATCATCCTTGTAGCCCTCCATTGGACTCTCTCAAGTAGATCCACTTACAGTGTGGTGGGGTTTCCTCCAGACATTTCTACCATTTACTTGCCAGTATTTTTTCTTTCACTCAGTTCTCTAGCCACTGAGTGGAACCCCTAAGGGTAACAGCTTACAAGTTAAAATCAGTTTTACACCAGGAATAAGCACACGTAATTGGATTGTCTTGTCTGGACTTGATGGGCTGATAGCTAGTAGCCCGTTGTGAACAGCCACGTTTTCAGGGAGTGACAGTTAGTCATTTTCCCATAATAAGCCCATCCCTCCTGCTCAGCTTCTCTAAGCCTTCTTGCTTTGTGTTTGAAGGCAAACTGCAGAAATACCATGAAAAGTCTTGACTTTCCAGTAGCACTTACAAATGCATATGTACAGCTTTAATGGCTGATCTCATCCTATTCCATTTAGAGATTAGACAAAAAAGAATGAACTCTCTAAAGCTGAAGCAGACATTTTCTGTAAAGACACAGAATTCTTAAAAAAAAAAAAAAAAAAAAAAAAAATTGGCTGAGGTCTTCCCCACCTTAACTGGGGATTAAGTCATGCAATTATTAAAAGGGTGTTGAAACATTTTCCTCAAGTTGCTGACCTAGCTACTGAACTCGCTGAAAAACCCATGTTGAATCAGCATAGATTCAGTATAGAAGAAGAGTAATAATTGTTTTCTCTACTGGTGACTCATAGATTCATAGGATGGTTTGGGTTGGAAAGAACCTTAAAGCTCATCTAGTTCCAACCCCACTGCCATGGGCAGGGACACCTTCCACTAGCCCAGGTTGCTCAAAGCCTCATCCAGCCTGGCTTTGAACACCTCCAGAGAGGGGGCATCCACCACTTCCCTGGGCAACCTGTTCCAGTGTCTCACTACCCTTATTTCAAAGAATTTATTCCTAATCTCCAATCTAAATCTGCCCTCATCAAGATTCAGTCTGTTGTCTCTCATCCTATCACTACAAGTCCTTGTAAAAACTCCCTTCTTGGCATTCTTGTAGGCCCCTTTATGGTACTGGAAGGTCTCCCCAGAGCCTTTACCTCTCCAGGCTGATCAGCAGCAGTATCTTTGTGTAATGCATAAGGCTTATTCAAATGAAATTTCTGGCAGTAAGTCAGGCAACAAGAAAAAGGCTAAGCCTTGATCAGGCTTTAGCAGTAGCTGTGCTACATCTGTGTAGTGTTGCTGTGGGGGTTGGTGCCGCTGCACTGGCCAGTGATAATGAAGGGAATTGGGAGTCCTTTACTGCCCTTTTCCTTTTCCCTTGTCCGTACTTGACTACAGCAGTTCTTCAGCAGCTTCTGACATGGCAAATAAATATCCTGGAAGGCACTGAAGAGTTGAGAACAGCTGGGAAACTGGGACCAAAACCTGCAAAACTCCTATTTGGCTCTAATGAATCATGACTGACTCATAGTGCCAAGGCTACCTACTCTTTAGTTTTTTGTTTGCTGCATTGGCTTTCTACATTTACAATACAGGTGTTAAGGCTAATTGCTGTAACATAAAAACATGGTGGGGTTGCAGATGGATATAGCAATACAAGAGCTAGATCTGCTAGGATGATCAGAGGGCTGAAGCTCCTCTCCTATGAAGACACATTGAGAGAGTTGGAGCTGTTCAGTCTAGAGAAGAGAAGACTCTGAGGAGACCTTATTGTGGCCTTCCAGTATCTGAAGGGGACTACAAGAAGGCTGGTGAGGGAGTTTTTAGGGTGATAGGACTGGGGGAATAGAACAAAAATAGAAATGGGTAGATTCAGATTGGATGTTAGGAAGAAATTCTTCACCATGTGGGTGGTGAGACACTGAAACAGGTTGCCCAGAGAGGTGCTGGAAGCCTCATCCCTGGAGGTTTTTAAGGCCAATCTGGATGTGGCTCTGGGCAACCTGGTCTAGTGTGAGGTGTCCCTGCCCATGGCAGGGGGGTTGGAACTGGATGATCCTTGAGGTCACTTCCACCCCTGACAATTCTATGATTCTATGATCTTAGTCTTCTGCTGATACAGCAAGGGGTTTAATTTGTTTTAAGATAGCCAACAGGAAAAAACAGAAGGTGTAACTGACTAGTCTCTATGGACTGTCTATGTCAACAACTTCTCAGCACTGATGTAAGAAAGCATTTTCTGAGGCTGAATGAGTACTAACAGCAAAGAATGAAAAGGAATACAACAAGATTTACTAGCAGAGTCATGTCATCATGAGGCAGGCAACACACTAGCCTACAGCACACTAGGGTAGTGCTACCCTTTCAAGAAAAATATGAGAATCTATATCCTGGACAGCTTCTGAAATACAGATGGCAAAATAAAGCCTCCTGTGAAAATGCTTGATTTTTAACTTATGAAACAAAGAAAACCCAAGGTTCAGGAGGTTATTTTGTGTTTTGTGGGATTTTTGTTTGGTTGGTTTTGGGTTTTGGGGGTTGTTTGGGTATTATTATTATTATTATTATTATTTAAGTTTTGCCTAGCACGAAGTTCCACAGTTTGAGAAAGAAGTCAAATGAATCTATGATTGTAGTTCTAGATATTTAAAATACATATTGATTCAATTTAACCTTCTCTGAAGGAAGAAACCTTTTGCCTGGTTTCTCTAGACTTAAAAGTTTTCAAGACACTATGGTTACTTAATTACACTTCCTTTGCTAGCAATTCCTAGTCAAGTAACAGATTTGCCCCTTTACACTTTACTCAAAATATTACGTTAGAATATTTTAATAGCTATTTCTTGTTGATGAAGCACATTTCTAAACTGTCAACAGCATTATTAAGGTTATCTCATAATTATAGCAGTAAAATAAAGTACTGCTTGTGGTTATTAATACATTTTAATTGAGGGAAGCTTAATTATTTTCTGTCTTTGTATTTTTTTCTTTTATTTTTTTTTTTCAGGAGGAGTGAAATTAGATGAATCCACAGATGAATGTAGGCTCTGCTCAGGAACTAATGGAAGAGACATGGGTTTTGGGGACTCGATCAAGACAACCTTATAAATTAGTTGGACATTGCCAGCCAGGTGCCCATCTATGTCATTCAAATCTGCCATCTCAAAGTTTCTCCCCATTTTCATCTCATCCATATATGAATATGAATTACAGCAGTGATTGGGAAATTTTTGAAGCAATGAAGGTTCAGGAACTGAAAGAAGTCAAAGCCAGAGCCGCCCAAATGGAGAAGACCATGCGCTGGTGGTCAGATTGTACAGCTGACTGGAGGGAGAAATGGAGCAAAGTTAGAGGAGAAAGGAACAAAGCCCGTGAGGAAGCAAGACAATTGAGAATCAAATTGGACAGTGCGGTAAAAGAATTGAGTATGCTTAAAAAAATAAATCAAGATTTAGTAAGTGAAAAGGAAAAGCTGGAAAATGTAGCCACTTGGAAAACAGAACTCAGTTGCTCAGAAATATCTTATATTAAAAAGACCTAAACAAGTTAACGTTTCTGGAACGAGAACCTGTGAAAGAAGTGAGCAAAACCAACAAGACTGCAGTGGCAGAAGGCACAAAGGAGGTAAGAAACAGAGGTATATTCATGAAGAAGTGGGAAATTATGGATGTGGATCTAGAAATGGTGGATCTAGAAATGGTGTGTATCAAGAATTTTGGCAAAAATACTACCTCATCCATTCAATAGCAAAATGGTCACATTTTTCACCCACCCAATATACTTAACACAGAGAAATAGGGAAAACAGTTTATGCCTTTCAATTACAGCCAAACATTTAATAAACAGAAACAGACTGCTATATCCCAGAACTTAAGAGTTTTGTTCTGAGTGTCATGTTTTAAGGTAAGAGATTATCTATGTTATCTGAATTCTCAATGGTTTATCTACTGGGTTTTTTTCAAGCTCCCAAAGAGTAATGTAGGTTCTTGACTTCTAAAACTAGCATGGTTTAATTCTCCCTTCATGCAGTTTTTAAAATGTGGGGAAGAGGTGAGGCAAATTCTTCAGCAGTCACAAATATTTTTTGCTCGACAAGCAGAACAATTAAGGTGTTATGAAGAATGAAACAATCAAGTATGGGCATGTTTAATATAGCTCCTAGTACTATACAAGAGAACCAGATACAGTCATCAAAATGCAGCTATTTGGTCATGTTTTCCCCCTGTTTTACTCTGTAGCTTGGTGTGTGTAAGTTTTAGATTCATAGAATGGTTTGGGTTGGAAGGGACCTCAAGGATCATCTAGTTCTAACCCTGCTGCCGTGGGCAGGGACACCCTCCACTAGCCCAGGCTACTCAAGGCCTCATCCAACCTGGCCTTGAACACCTCCAGGGAGGGCGCATCCACAAGCTCCCTGGACAGTTTTCATGTGAAAGCACCATGTAAAAACTAAACCTATTATTTGTCTGATTGATAAGAGTCATTGGAGATAGCAAGATCCTACACTGTAAGATCTAGAATTTTTTTTGTCCTTGAGTTCAATGTAAATTGTCAGGATTTTAGGCCTTAATGTATTATGTTGAGATTTTTCACTCGTTCGGTAATGCACATAATATATTCCTTTGAATTCTGGGGGAAAAAACCACACTAAAGAGTTGGTATTGAGAATAAATTCAGCCAAACAATTCATGCTTTTGGGTTTTTTTGGGCAGACAAATGCACCATAGGAAGGACACAAAACACCTTTTACCTCCTTGCTGTAAAACAAAGCACCACCTGAAAAATGAAAATTTATGTATGAATGGAAAACAGAATTCTCTGTTCAGCAGCTTCTAGTACTTTCTGATAAAGATTTCAGGCATTTGTGGCACTTTGGAAACACTGTCATGGAGGCATTGGGTGGAAGGTTGGATTTGATGATCTTGGAGGTCTTTTTCAACCTTAATGATTCTGATCCTATGATTGTAAGACTGCTGACAATCTGCTAAAATGCGATCAGCTTTTTAAACACAATATTCAAAAGTGATTTAAAATTAATTTCTTAAGGAAATTTTTGTTTATAAATGATGTTCAGTCTTCCTAAGAAATACTTATTTTATTTTTTAATGATTTTTTCCCAATGGTTATTAGTTTTCCATATGCTTTCTCTGCAAAACATCTTCAAAATAGATATTCAAGTGCTTTGACTTTCTGAATGGGATCCAGATTGCTGTTGTGCAAGTAACTTCCCTTCTTATACAAAACTGGTAAAAATCCATCACCTGCTTCAATATGTTTTAAGTGAGAATTTTAAGAGTTCTTCATGCAGAATTTCTCCATTTATTAATTGCAACTATAAGTGACATTCCTGGGTGTGTAAGTTCAGGAGCCTCTCTTAACCATAGTTACAGCCATATAATGGCAAATCTATCTCAGATAATGATAATTTAAATCTATTTCTTCAGCAAAGAAACATTACAAATATTTTGGGTACAAAGCCTGTCATAAGAGAAGGTGTGAAACATGTCACAAAGTGACAATGATCCAACTACAATGACATTTTTGCTCGCTCCATCCAAATACACTGCAATTGTGTAAAATGTTACTTTTCCCTTTTTTTCTCCTATGTGACTGAACTGTCTAGAGAAGTGTTGGCAGTAGATCTTCTCCTGTTTGAGCACTGAAGAAATGATGCTAGATTTTTCCCTTAATTCATGGTTTCCTTTCATGTCCTGTTTTTGTTTTCTCAGGGTACAGAGACAGTCAATGACCAAAGAAATCACAATACAAAAATCTCCATACAGCCTCCTGCTTCCCTTCCTGATGGAGATCTCAGGATATATTTGGAGGAACCTAAAAGAAATTTGGACAGCAGAGCTAAGAAAACAGAGAATGATTTAATACACATTTCAGTCTCACATTTGCATTTGGATGAGATGCAGAAAATCTTACAGAAGGAAAGAGAGTGAGTGCAAAACATCTTCTGCTTGTGGAAATCTATTAAAAATGAAGGTTTTAAGACACTTTTGAAACCAGATATGGTGATATTTGCATTTATAGCTCATGTGTTCTCACTTCTAAGTTTTATTATTTGCTGTTTAAAAGGCTTTGAGAAGAATTTGGAGAGAGAATGCACAATAGAGTGTTTATACTTTTCCTTGCTTTATATGTCATTTAGTTAAGAAGTGCTCCACACAGTGTGACTGTTAAGAATGTAGAGTTAATTAAAAAAAATTATACTTATTAGCAATCTGGTATCAACACAGTGGTATCTAATGTATGTGATGCTCAGTTATTGGAGTGCTTTGTGCATAGCAACAAATTTTCATGTACCCTACCGGCAGACTTTGAAAGAATCCAACTGCAAAATGTCTAAGGATGGTATTAAATTAAAAATACATGAACACAGCTGCAATGTATTCATGCAATGCTGTTAATCTTAACCTCTTCACTTGTGGCAAGGTCTGCGTGAAAAGCAGATAACAGAGAAAGACTGACACACACATTACAGAATCACAGAATGTTAGGGGTGGAGGGGGACCTCAAAAGGTCATCCAGCAGTAGCAAGAAGTAACTTGAAGGACTCTGTGAACCTGAACTAGAAGAAATGGAGAGCTACCCAAAGGACATGCATTGCGTCTTTTTCGGGGCACGCAGCCTGTTTCTCAACAGTCATATTCAAGATACCTGTGCTGATATAACAGTGCTGGAAATAGGGTTGCTTAGTGTTAAGAGTGGGGTGCAGAAGCTGTTGTTATGACTCAAAGTCATGGTCAGCAGTTTGTGAAGCTTTCTGAGAATAATGAAAGCTTATTAATTGATAATTAATCAGAGATTAAAAGGTAATTCAGACAATTTGTGGAAGCACGTGAAGAAATTTTGTATGCTTATTGGACCATAATAAATTTCATAGAATCAAAGAATGGTTTGGGTTGGAAGGAAGGGACCTTAAAGATCATCTAGTTCCTACCCATCTTGCAATGGGCAGGAACACCTTCCATTAGCCCAGGTTGCTCAAGGCCTCATCCAGCTTGGCCTTGAATACCTCCAGGGAGAGGACATCCACAATCTCCTTGGGCAACCTGTTCCAGTGTCTCACCACCCTCACCGGAAAGAATTTCTTTCCAATCTCCAGTCTCAATCTGCCCTCCTCAAGCTTCAGTCCATTTCCTCTCACCCTATCACTGTAAGCCCTTGTAAATAGTCCCTCCCTGGCTTTCTCACAGGCCCCTTTAGGTACTGGAAGTCCTCTATAAGGTCTCCCTCAAGCCTTCTCTTCTCCAGACTGATCAGCCCCAACTTTCTCAGCCTGCCCCACAGGGGAGTTGCTTCAGCCCTGTGATCATCTTCATGGCTTCTTCTGGAACTGCTCCAGCAGTTCAATGTCCTTCTTGTGCTGGAGGCAGCAGAACTGGTCCTAGTACTCGAGGTGGGAAGTTCTATCATAACTTGCTAGACAAAATTTTAATGAACCTTCATTCTACTTCCTGGTTTTGGTTTGTCACATGGCTTTCTGGCTAGTTTGTACTTCAGAAAGATAGATTTTGTCATTTATGCCTAGGTATTTACTGACTAGTGGGTATGGTAATAGATTTACTGGCAGATGGTAAGAACTGGGTCATGTCTACACCACGCAACATGCTAATCTTAAGCAGCAAATGCTCACAGAGCACTGATTTCCACAAATCAGCAAGCGTTGGTGTAACAACTCCCTCTCTAGGACACTTTGGGAAACATTTCCCATGTGCAAGGATGTTCTGTAAGTAGTATATATGCAACTTGAATGTATGAAGCTGTTGGGGTTTTGGCAATACACACAATAAATAGCTAGGAATAATGTTAATAGGGTAAGCATTAACATAGTCACCAGTCTCTTGAGACACCCTGGGAGTCTTTGTTGAGCAGGCTGTAATGTGTCAGGTCAGACAGGGCTGATCTCCACTGCTTAGTGGAATCAGCTGATTTTGCTGAGATCCCATCCTCAGACTCTTAGGTTTTACCCTTATTCAGTATTTTGGCTCTTGTCTCTTTCAACAATCTTGCCCATCTGCATTTTCACTTTTCATATCTTGCATGGCTTTAACTTAAGTACTTTCTCACAGCTTCTTCCTCACCACTTAGAATTGTCTCAGTCAACTGGAGCCAAGGACACACAGCTGTGCCGCATTAAAAGCAAGCTTGAATCACAGACAGCTTGAACCCCAAGGCCAAAGGTTACATTCACAGTCAGTATGATCTTACTCATAAAGGACAGGACTTTTCAGCAGAGTTTTCTGGTTTGGATGCAGTACTCCCAAACTGTGGCTGCATTCTTTCCAGAGGCAAGGTAGCTCATGCAGATCCAGTGTTTGGACTTGCCCTTAGTTAGATGACTAATCTCTCCATAAGATATTTTGCTGCTTCATCCTGAGAGGACCTATGTTTCATACTTTCTGTTTAGAGCTATATTCAGCTGTGCCATACACCCCTAAGCCATGGATGAGGTTTTGCAGTATATAAAAGGAAAGGAGAAGGGGGGTGGGGAGAAGAAAAAAATGTGTTCAAAAGTTTTGTTTTGACTTCAGGGTTGGGTTTACAATGTAAACAGCAAATTTCAATGTACACAGCAAACCCCTCTGCTAGGCGCTATGGCTTATATCATAGAATGGCTCGGGGTGGAAAGAACCTTAAAGACCATCTATCTAGTTCCGACCTCCCTGACATGTGCAGGGACACCTTCCACTAGATCAGGTTGCTCAAAGCCCCATCCAACTTGGCCTGGAATGCTTCCAGAGAGAGGGTATCCACAACTTCTCTGGTAAAGGTGTGACAGTGTCTTGCCAACCTCCACATAAAAAAATTTCTTCCTTTTACCTTGTCTAAATTTCCCTTCTTTAATTTGAAACCATCAGCCTATGTCCTGTCACAAAAGATCCTGCTGAAAATTCTGTCCTCATCTTGCTTATAAGCCCCTTTGGGTACTGGAAGGTTGTAATAAGATCTCCTCAGAGCTTTCTCTTCTTTAAGTTGAAAAACTCCAACTCTCTCAGCCTGTCCTCCACCACCCGGATCAGCTTTGTGGGCCTCCTCCAGACCCACTCCAACAGATCCGTATCTTTCCTGTGGTTAGGAGGAGGTTGCTATGTCTGCATCTTTGGACACATTCAAAAAGCATCTGGACCTGGTCTTGAGCAACCAGCTCCAGGTGACCCTGCTTAAGCAGGGGATTTGGATCAGATGGCCTCCAGAAGTCCATTCAATGTTAACCATTCTGTGTAATTCTGTGTCTCTCTGTGCAGGCTTGCAACATGCTGCATAGAAATGCCCCAGACAAATCTGATCAATACACTTGGCTTTAATTCCTTAAAAGTTAATAATGCTGTTGTGGGAGATGAATTTTAAAGTACGTATCCCCAGGATGCAATTATAGTCAGCCTGGCAATAGTATCTTGAGTAAAAAGACTGACAAATTCCATAAGCCTCAGAATAGAAAATAAGCAGTGTGGCTATTATTTGTGGTAAATCTCCTGGAATACTTGATAATAGAGATTTCAATATCTGGCTGGGAGTCCTGATGGACAAGAAGTTCACCATAAGCCAGCAGAGTGCCCTTGTGGCCAAGATGGTCAATGATATCCTGGGATAAATTAAGAAGAGTGTGACCAGCAGGTCAAGAGAGGTTCTATTCCCCCTTTAATCTGCTCTAGTGAGGTCACCTTTGGAGTATTGTGTCCAGCTCTGGGCTCCCCAGTTCAAGAGACAAGGAACTACTTGAAAGAGTCCAGAAGAGGACTGAAAAGGTGATGAGGGGACTGGAGAATTTCTATTGCTTGAAAAGACTAGGAAACCTGTGACTGTTTATCCTAGAGAGGACTGAGTGCAGATCTTATCAATGCTTACCGGTACCGAAAGGGTGGGTGTGAAGAGGATGGGAACAGGCTCTTTAAGTGGTGCCTAGCCAAGGACAAGGGGCATTAACTAGAACACAGGAAGTTCCGTCTGAACATGAGGAGAAGCTTTTTTTACTCTGAGAGCGACAGTGCACTGGAACATGGTGCCCAGAGATATTGTAGAGTCTGCTTCTCTGGAGAGACTGAAAACCTACCTTGACCTGAACCTGTGCAACCTGCTCTAGATGAACCTGCTCTAGCAAGTCCCTTCCAACCCTTCCCATTCTTTGACCCTTCCCAAGGCCCTTTCCAACCTTCATCATTCTGTTATTCTGTAATAAAACCCATATACAGATTACATATACAGATACAGATTACAAAGGCAGCAAAATATAGCTCAAGCTATGAAAAGAATAGTTAGAAGTAGTTTGTTGTCCATTAAAAAAAATAAAAGTGCTATAATCCTGATTTTTAAAATACTCTTTCAGAATGAATGCATTTCTGGAACAAGAAATGGAAAAGATAGAAAATGAATTATTTCTTTGGAAATGGAAATATGAAGAACTGAGACAAACCAAGCTGGAAAGCCTGAAGCAGGTATGCAAGTCTTACATGGCTATCACATGGAGTAAGGAACAAAACAGAACCTTCTTATTTCCTGTGTTGTAACTAAGAGTAAAATCTAACTAGGCTTTAGAAATGTGATAAATCAACCATTTATCCCCATAGCCTTGTGGGGAGGGATATGCTGAGGGTGTGTGGAGGTCAGCCCTGCTTGGTGCAGCCATGGCATGCTGCCATGGCATAAGCAGTGCTGGGGATGTGTGAGGAAAGCACAAGGGTGGCTCCGTCATCTTACAGGAAGGAAGTGGCCAGAGGAGGCAGGTGTTGGTGCACTGTCTCCATCGATGGTCAGGTGGGTGGCCCTGATGTACAGCAAGCCATGTTCAGGGTACAGCTAGGCTTGTGTTCAGGCTGAAGGGGCCTATTAAAAGAATAATTTAAGAACATTGCCTGCTTGTGTATGAATGGTGCTAGGACAGGAGTGTTCACTTCAATCCAAATTCATGAGCAGAAGAATGAGAAATGTTTGTGTTGCAGTTTTTAGGATTTAGATCTCCAAACAATGAGTTGATGACCTCTTGAATTCAACAAAACTCAAAATGTGTGTCTATAGAACTAAATATAGACAGGCCACAGAATATCTTTGGTTGGAAGAGACCTTCAAGATCACCTAGACCAGCCTCATCAGGGCAGAGTAGAGGGGAAGGAGAACCTCTCTTGACCTACTAACTACACCCCTTCTAATCCACCCCAGAATGTCATTGGCCTTTCTGGCCACAAGAACACATTGCTGGCTCACGGTCAACCTTTCAACTATAGGACCCCAAGGTCCTTTTCCCCTTTGCTGCTCTCCAACAGGTCAGTCCCCAACTTAAACTGATATGTAAGGTTGTTCTTTCCTAGGTGCAAGACTCTACACTTGCACTTTTGGAAGTCAGATGCTGTGCAATGTTAGAAGCCTTACAGCTCCAAAAATGTGGGTATTACTGCTCTCAGTAACTATTTACTTTTTGTTAAAAGATGTGCATTCACTCACTTTGCAACAAATTAACCATGGAAAGCCTCAATGACCTTCATAATCATCTCTAAAAATGATGCATTGTGCATCGATTTGGAAATGGTAAATAAATTTTCAATCTTTTGAGTTAACTAAAAAGAAAGGTAATAAGGTGTCAATTTATGTTTGTAGCTACTACAAGCATTCTATGTAGCTTTGTAACATTGCATTTACCCTGGTTTAGGGTCCTAAATTAGACAATTTTATCAGATACAACAGAAGACAGTCTGAAAGAGTTGGGGCTGTTCAGTCTGGAGAAAAGAAGGCTCCAAGGAGACCTTATTGTGACCTTCCAGCATCTTAAGAGGGTCTACAAGAAAGCTTGTGAGGGACTTTTTAGGGTGTTAGGTAGTGATAGGACCAGAGGGAATGAATCTAAGCTAGAGGAGGGGAGAGTTAGATTAGACATTAGGAAGAAGTTCTTCACCATGAGGGTGGTGAGACACTGGAACAGGTTGCCCAGGGAGATGGTGGAAGCATCGTCCCTGGAGGTTTTTAAGGCCAAGCTGGATGTGGCTCTGGGCAACCTGATCTAGTGGAAAGTGTTCTTGCCCATGGTAGTAGGGTTAGAACTAGATGATCCTTGAGGTCCCTTCCAACCCTGACAATTCTGTGATTCTAGGAAGTTACATTTAGCATTAAACCTGACAATTACTCAACATTAACATTAGCAGTTCATTATTAAAATCTTGAGCATGCTTCACAGCAATCAGTCAAATGTCATCTGGTTTTTACTGCACATGATTTTATCTGTTTATCTAAGGATGCTCAGAAGTCCTCATTCATTTGGCTTTTTCTGGCCTTTTCTTTATTTCAAGTATTCTTTCTTTAAAACAGTTTCAAACCAAGTCCTATTTGCCCGTTTTTCCTAAAGATTGCCTCCTGACTCCAGATAAGGGTTTAAATTTTACTTGGCTGACTGGACAGTGAAAATTGCATCTTGGCTTTGTTTAGGAGCTAATGAATGTCTGCCAAATATTTTTTCCAGGGAGAAGGGAAGAATGTAAGTAGAGTGTCCCTTCCTTAAACTTTGTCTTTATTACAGGAAAATGTATTATCAGGAGCCTATCTTCCAAATTACTGTGAATTTGTGACCTAACAGTGCTATCAGAGACCATTAGATACATTTGGGTCCTTTGGAGAGACCTAGTTATGAGCTGAATATTGTGTAGCAAATTCTTAATGTGGTATTTAAATGCAAACATATCATAGCTGTCAAAACCATTTTGTATGTACTGTTTAGTCAATAAGCTTCAGTTCTACTTTTAGATGAGCTTGCAGCTCTTATAGGAATACTAAATCAATTAGTATTTCCTATACCTTGCTTTTCATGTATACGACAAATAACCTCTTAACAACCCTAAACCACTTCATTATTCTTAGAAAGGGTGAGGCAATGGATCAGCAATAAAATTATCCCTGCATTATCATTATGTTTGCACAAGAATCCACAGAAGGGCAAAAATCAAGGCTGTGAAAGCGTTGGATAAATAAAGGGTGTTGGCATTACATATGTCTGTTTTTTAAAGCAATGTTTGTAGGGGGAAAAAACAAACAGGAATCTTTAAGTTCTCTGAAGTACACAAAAGCCTGTTGAGGAAAGGCTGAGAGCCTTTCTGTTTAGTTTGGAGAGGAGAAGACTGACAGAGGATCTAATCAATGTCTCTAAATATATCAGGGCTGTGTGTAAGGACAGGACAGGGACAGTCTCTGCTCACTAATGCCCTGTGATAGGACAAGGGGCAATAGATGGAAACTACAGCACAGGAATTTCCACCTCAACATGAGGAAGAACTTCTTCATTGTAAGGGTCACCGAGCACTGGAACAAGCTCCCCAGAGAGGTTGTGGAGTCTCCTTCTCTGGAGACTTTCAAGAGCTGTTTGGATACATTCCTGTGCAACCTGCATTAGATTCTATGGTCCTGCTCTTGCAGGGGGTTGAACTGGACGACTCCAGGGGCCCCTTCCCACCCCTAACATCCTGTGACCTTGCTAGCTGAATACCTTCGGAAATGGTTATCCAATTTTGCCAGGTACAGCTCAGTTTACAGAACAATTAACTAAACTCACAGTGTGAAAGACAAAAAAAAAAATTATCTTTAAACTTTAGACTCTTCATAAAACAGAGCTATTCCTTGCTGTGTTGCCCTAATGTTTGCAAGCACGGAAGCGTAGTTAGCAGGACTGTCCAAGTTTTAAGGTTTGAAATACTTATTTAACTTTGTAACATGGACAGTAAAACATTCCTGTCTAGACTCTTGCAGGTTTTTCTCAGTAGTTTGTATCTGTCTTTATTATTTCTGATAGACAAATTTTTCTGATGGTTTAAAAGTTAAATAAGGTGGAATAAATGGAATAAAAGATCACAAAGTGATTTTACATTCCACTGAAAGCAGTGGGAATATGCACGTACTGCTGTGTGCCACTGGTGTGCGCTGCAGACTTAAAAATGCCACTACAGGCAGTGACTCCTGTGTTGTTTAAAACGATTTTCTGCTAGCTGAAGTCCAGAATGTGCCCTTCCTCTACATCGTCTAGCGTGTGAGTGATTAATGAGGGAGATTCATATTCCAGTTTGTGGGATATGAGGCAAAAATTATACTAATTGGTACCCAAAGCCTATTGGAACATTAGTATCAAAGGAAGTGTCCTTAGATGAAAAGGACCACAGGCTAAATTAAACTTCTCTTTTTTTATCTTAAGCAGAGACATTCCTGCTATTGGGTTTTTTTGCGGGGGTGTTTTTTTGTTTGGGTTTTTCTCGGGGGGAAGTCACCAGAGGTGTTGATTTTGCAATTACAGACAAAGCAATATCTTTAAACATCTTTTAAAACAAAGGTGTTTAGGTTTTGGGTTGGTTTTATCTCTCATAGTATGTAGGCTTTTGACACTATGTTATGGCAACCTATGTATTCTTACTTAGGTGCACTGCTTTCTTCAAGAGAACAATTAACAGGTCCCTACCTGTCACTTCCAGGTGGAGGAAACTCCACTGAGGTGAGTGAGGCTTCTGGAGAAATCAATTGAAATTCACTTGAAAAAAATATGTGTTAAAGAACAAAGGGTGATGAAGAGCCAATATTTAATTTTTGGAAACAATAGATCTCTTTCTGGTGAAGAAGTTCTTCATCATGAGGGTGGTAAGACACTGGAACAGGTTGTCCAAAGAAGTGGTGGAACTCCATCCCTGCAATTTTTGAGGTCAGGCTGGATGTGGCTCTGGCCAGCCTGAACTAGTGGAAAATGTCTCTGCCCATGGCAGGGGGTTGGAACTAGATGATCCTTGAGGTCCCTTCCAACCCTGACAATTCTGTGATTTTTAAAAGAGTTGATAAAGCAGAACAATTGGTTTAAATCTGTTTAAACATCTAAGTTTGGAGCTCAAATGTTCTGGCTAAGAGAAACATTGATTATTAATTTTTTTTTTCCATTTTATAGATGTAATACTTAACCTTAAATGTGCCTTTTAATTTTTAAATAGTTTATTTTTATTTTTCAGTGATCTTAGTTCAACATAGTTTCTTCCAAAGCTTTAGAAGTAAAACTGGGAGTGTTCACGCTGTATCATTTCACAGAATCACAGAATGTTAGGGACCTCCAGAGATCATGGAGTTCAACTCCCCTGCCAAAGCAGGATCAAATTTGGATTATTTTTTTTTTGAGAACTGATACATAGCAGCATGAAACTTGTTTAGGTAGAGAGGGTCTTCTATTCTCAGGCACTTAAATACTGCTTAAAGAGGCACAAGCTTTTTGGAGACTCGGGTTGTTAAAGACTCTGCATTATTTCCGCCTTTGCAGAAATAAATCTTTATGCTGAAATTACTTTAAAGTATGAAGATACTGCAGAGCTGCTTAGCTGTAATTGTTATTTTCATTCATTCAGTATATACATGAATTAGAAACAGTGATGCTCTGCTAATCTCACAGGAAATTTAGACCATCAGTTCTGCCCATACTTTTTGCTGGGCCCCCTTAATTTCTTCTGATCGTCTCCTGAATCCTGCAGAAAACATAATAATTGTCAGATATAAACCAGTAGCTTTTATGGCTATACTGGCTACTGTGAATTGTTCTGATTAATTCTCACCTAAGATGAAGAGAAATACTGCATAGGAATGAAATGATGCCCCCAAAATTAGATTTGTGATGATTTTATGTACTTCTGAATGGCCTGTAGTCTGTTTTAGTGTGCTGAAGGAGTCTTTATTGTTTGACAGTAGAATCTTCAAGGCTGAGTTTTAAAACAACTTTCTGAAAGCCACTTCTGAATTATTTGAGAGCTCAGATGACTTTACAGAGTGGAAGCTCAGTGCAGTTAATTTTCCTGTGGTAAAAAATTCATTATTTTCACACTAGATCTAGAATTTGGAGCTTTCCTTACGGTGCTCAATCCTCCTTCTCTTTGAGAGGTTGGTGTGATTTTCAGACTTGAGCGAGATGGGTTGGTGATGTTACCACACAGCTGACTTGTGGACTGATAAAAGTACTTTAAAAATTACTTGAGACATGCACATTTCTTTTTCCTGCCTAAATTACAACAGCTTACAGGCAGTTTGAGAGTAATGAATGAATTCTGGTGTGCTGCTTTGGCAAGAATTTTTGTAGAGCCCTAACTGTTCTTTCTACTCTTTTCATCAATCAGGCACCAGTTCATATTTAGTGTTGTCTCCAGAAATTTGGTACCTAATGTGAATGTTTTCACTGTCCAACATAAAGTATAATTTGTGATGGTGCATAAAGTCAAGGTTCCATTTGATTGCCCATTTTCCTACAAATGTAATTTGAAAGTGCTCAATAAAAATCTGTTGTTTCATTGACTTTTCTTTTTCCCCATACTGGCTTTCAACAAGATGTTTAAACTGTATTGAGGTGTACTTGCCAATATTTCCTGGGTCTTCCATAGATATTTGGCAATAAAAATACAAACTAAGACTAAGATTTTTAGTATTTAAGGACATTCTGTTAAAACTGAGCAATGAAAACTTATACTGTGAGGAAATACATTTAGAAGAAGCATAAATGTGAATATTTGTCAAGGAATAGGACTGGGCTGTCCACAAGACAAGTGATAGATACTGTCTATTAAACCCTCTCCTTTTCCAAAGGGAAGAGAAAGAGGGAAAAATAAGATTTATGAGTTTGAAAAGAAAATTTTAAAAGTTCTAATGAAAATAAGAATAACAAAATAAAAAGTGGTCCAGAGGAATGCCACAAAAATGATCAGAGGACTGAAGCATCTCTCCTACAAAGACAGGCTGAGAGAGCTGGGGTTGTTCAACCTGAAGAAGAGAAGGTTCCAGGGAGACTTTATAGTGGCCTTCCAGTTGCAGTGTTCCACCACCCTCATGGTGCAGAACTTATTCCTAACATCCAATCTAAATCTGCTCTGCTCTCATTTCAAACCACTGCCCCTTGTCCTGTCCCTGCAGGCCATTGGCTTTTGGGAACAGTCCCTCTGCAGCCTCCTTGTAGCCCCCTCCAGGTACTGGAAGGCAGCTCTTAGATCTCCCTGGAGACTTCTGGGGGCTGAACAGCCCCATCTCCCTTAACCTGTCCTCATAGCAGAGGTGCTCCAACCCCTCTCTTTCATGGGTTTTGAAAAATCAAATGCCTTTATTTTTTCCTTTAAGATATAGCAAATACTTGTCTTACTACTTAAAAAAAAAAAAAAAAAAGAGGAAAAGAAAAGGCTTTATTTTCTTGAAAATAAAACCCAAACAAATGAGAAATTCCTGTGCCTTGAATATTTTTACTTTATTTTTCTTCCACACAAACTAACTCTGTCAGTTTGCAAGCTCTTGTGTTGATGTCAGTAAGAAATGTGCCAGTGGTACCTTATTTATCCAGGATCTAACACCTTTGTACTCATGAACACTTTCCATTGCAGACTCAGCAGGACTGTTAGGAATCACTTCTTATGTTGAGTCACAAAGCTATCCAAGCATTGAAGCCTTGTGAAATCCATTCCTGTGTAGTAGTCTATAGAGTTTCAAGTTGGCAGTAAATGGATCGGGTAATTTTTATTTCTCTCTGCATACCTTTGAAGGGTTAAAACATGTGAGAAACTGGAATGAAGTTTTACAAGGAGGTTGTCATTTTCTGTGGAATAAAGAAGGCACCTCAAAATTTAATGTTGGAATTAATGTAGCTTCATGCCTGTCATCTAGGATATGGTTATATTCATTCCACTTTCAGGATGGTTAAGCAATTTTGCTTCCTAACTTATGTGTGTAGAATGAAAAGTCAGATTACTGCTGACATCTGCTTTTCTTTCTGGCTCAGCTACAGCAAATAGCTGCATTGTTTCTACAACAAAGAAGCATTGCTTTCATGGAAGGTAGGAAAGGAAGGCAACCAACCAGCCATGGCTCTCCCCGGTTTTTTTTGTTTGTTTGCCCCACTTTCTTTTTTCTGTTTAATGTGAAATAGGAATTTTCCTCTTTGGCCTTCATGCTTACAGAGAACTGTCAGTCACTGAAGCAAGTGCTGAAGCACCGCATGTTCAGATTACTTTCAAGCAAAGGGTTCAACCTTAGGAAAAATTAATGAGTGGTTTGTGGGTTTGGTTTGTTCTTTTTTGATAGAGGCACCCAACATTCCTTGTTTGCATCATCGTAGTGCTGTATATTGCTTCGAACAGCAGCGTGAGTTACAGCCTGAAGTCAAGGAGAAATGTGCTCATGGCAATGAAGTTCAGATCAGTCCCTGATTTAAATGGTGTGGTAACGGGTGATTAAAACCTGTGCCAGATGATTCTGCAGGGGCTCTGTAACTTCAGATGACCAAGGCTGCTATTGTAGATCTGATTCATATGAAATAGAAGTCGTGGATTTAAACTACAGCACAGGAGGTTTCACCTCAACATGGGGAGGAGCTTCCTCACTGTAAGGGTCACAGAGCACTGGAATAGGCTGCCCAGAGAGGTTGTGGAGTCTCCTTCTCTGGAGGCTTTCAAGACCCAAATGGATGCATTCCTGTGACCTATGCTAGGTTCTATGGTCCTGCTCTGGCAGAGGGGTTGGACTCAATGATCTCAAGTGGTCCCTTCCAACCCCTAACATTCTGTGATCTTGTGTGATCCTGTGAAAATGGTAGAATGATTTCTACAGGCTGTGCTGTAAAAATGATCTTATTTAATTGCTTCCTTAAACCAACTCTTTTCTTACAGTTCGCAGAGTCACAGATTCACAGGTTGTGTCGGGTTGGAAGGGACCCTCAAAGGGCACCATGTCCATCCCCAACCAGCAAAGACACCTCCAACTAGATCAGGCTGCCCAGGGCCACAGCAAGTCTGATCTTGAATGCCTCCAGAGTCAGGGCCCACATCTCTGGGCAGCCCATCCCAGTATTCCACCACTCTCACTGTGAGAACTTCCTACTGATGTCCAACCTAATCTGCCCTGCTCCAGTATCAAACCATTGTCCCTCATCCTATCACTCCAAGCCCTTCTAAATATTCCTTTCCAGCCTTCCTGTAGATCCCCTTCAGGTATTTAAATATAGCTATAAAATCTCCCTGGAGCCTTCTCTTCTCCAGGCTGAATAGCCCTAACTCTCTTTCAGCCTGTCTTCATAAGAGAGGTGCTCAGAGGACGATCTTTGTGGCCCTCTGTTGCATTAGGTTTGGGGAGGAACAAACAACAAAACCCAGAAGCCACACAAGGCTCCAGACCCCTCTCCTTGATAAGAGCAGTAGTAACACAAGTAAACTAACTGTAGGTTATCAACCTCTCAATCTGGGCAACTTCAGTAATGCAAGGAGGAACAAAAAACAAAAGCAAGAAGCCACGTGAACCTCCAGGGCCCTTTCCCTGATAAGAGCATTAGTAACACAAGTAAATCAACTTCAGATCATCAAGACTCTTAATTTGGGCAACTTCAATAGCACAAGGAGGAACATAAAACAAAAGCAGGAAGCCACATGCACCTCCAGGCCCCTCACCTTGATAAGAGCAGTAGTAACACAAGTAAATTAACTCTTAATCTGGGCAATTTAGTAATGCAAGAATACTTAGATGAAAAGGGAAATAAGCGGAGTTTAATAAAAGCTTTGAAAGTGCTATTTAAAAACAAACAAAAAGAAAAGTTTCTCAGCAGAGACCTATTAAACCTTCTTTTGAAATATATCCCCAAACGTCTAATATTGAGCAGTTAAGCACACTGGGGAACTAGTAAGCCATCTCTCTTTTTATTATTATTGGTTATTTTTTGTTGTTATTATTCCATAAAGCTAAAATGTCGCTGAGGCAAATTAAGGGATGAAAGCTCACATTTTTCTTCAGATCCTTTTGGCTACAAATGTTCCAAACAGGCTGCCCTTTGAGATTTCAAATTAAATTAGGAGAAATAATTGCTATAATCCCTATGCCTAAAACAATCTCTGCCATTCTCTTAGCGTTTTTTAACACAGTTTGTGTAATCTATTACCATTGTCACTCCTGCTGTGTTCTGTCATAATCCAATCACAAGGGAGAAAAGCCTGCTGCTGTATGGAAAGCAACCAAAAAAATCCACCACTGGGTGTGAATGCCACGAGCTCAGATTTTCCCATCCTTGGTAGTGAGACATAAAGATTAAGGTGTGATTTTTTGATTTTTAATTTTATTTTAAGAATGATAATTCAGATACATATCCTAGATCAGGTGACTGTTAGTTAATATGAGAATTTTTCACTTGTTTATTCCCTAGATTAAAGATTCAGCCTTTCCAAGTGCAGCTATGCACTTGTTAGCACATTGAAGTTCTCACTCTCTAGATGAACGATAGCTTGTGAAGTTCAGAGAGTTTTAGTTACATGTGTGCCTTACAAATTTCAAGTAGCATTCTCCAAGACATTAACTGAATGTGAATTCTTTCTCTGTCTGAGATTAGAGAGGTTATTTATTTATTACTGAAAAGATAAGCCCATATCAGCTTCACCTTAAAAGAATCTGATGAAAGCAATGTGGAAAGAAAGATCTATGAGCTCAAGGGCAATTGTCTTTACCTCACTCCCAGCATTTTCCTTTTCTGCCTCTCTGCTTTTTTGGGTTGGGTTTTTTTTTCTGTTGCGGTGGTGGTGGTTTTTGTTTTATTGTTGTTGTTGCTGCTGTTTGTTGTTGTTGTAAAGTTTTAGCCTTCAAGGTTTTGGGGAGTTTTTTAATGTATCTATGAGTAAGTTATATTCCTGCATAAATCACTTGTGGTAAATTAATCATACACACAAAAGAGTTTTCTCTGTGTGCAGATGGGGGAAGAAGAAAACAAATGCCAGTAAATCAGCAACCTTTCTTTTAATGTCAACACAGTGCAATGATATCAGCTTGCAGCAGACTTCAGCATTTGAGTAGAACCAGAAGGAAGAAATATTTGATTATGAAACATGCTGGTTCTCAGATACATGCATTGTTATGGATATAAGCATTCATTAAGAATGTTCAGTATGTTGCGGGGCTTGGCATCTTAAGATATTGTCAGGCACAATAACATTTATCACGCTTTCAGTATAGTTTCTGATGGACTAAATGGTGTTCTTGGCAGAGTTACTCACAATAAGGAAAAAAATAAAGAAAAAAAGCAGAGTAAATTTTTTTCCTATATTGAGTACTGAAGTACTTGTCAAATAAAAAGGTAGCCAACATTTGTCTTCCCTTTACCATGGAAAGAATGCTATGGGTTCTGAGAGTCTGATTACTTCTTTTAGATAAAAAAGGAAAGAATTCTAGAAATGGTCACATACAATGTAAATAATCATTGCAGAACTGTCTACAGTCACACAGGGTAAGTGTGAGGTTGGAACAGACCTCTAGAGATCATCCAGTCCAAGCCCCCTGCCAGAGCAGGGTCACCTAGGGTAGGACATACAGGAACACATCCAGATGGGGTTGGAAAGTCTCCAGAGAAGGAGACTCCACAAACTCTCTGGGCAGCCTGCTCCAGGGCTCCACAATCCTCACACCAAAGAAGTTTCTTCTCACATTGAGGTGAACCTTCCTGTGTTCCTGCTTGTTCCTTGTCCTATCACTGGGCACCACCACAAAGAGACTGGCACCTTCATCTTGACACACACCCCTCAGATATTTAGAGACACTGATCAGATCCCCTCTCAGCCTTCTCTTCTCCAGACTAAACAGCCCCAGGTCTCTCGGTCTTTCCTCATAGCAGAGAATTTCAAGTCCCTGAATCATCCTTGTAGCTCTCTGTTACACTCTTTCCAGCAGATCCCTGTTGCTCTTGAATTGGAGAGCCCAAAACTGGATACAGTATTGCAGGTGTGGTCTCACCAGGGCAGAGTACCGGTGGTAGAGAACCTCCCTAGAGCTGCTGGATACATTTTATTAATGCACCCCAGTATCCCATTGGCCCTCTTGGTCACAAGGACACGTTGTTATCCCATGGGTAACTTACTGTCCACTAGGACTTCCAGGTCACATTCTCTGTCCTTGCGTTTCTTGCCAGTGTGCAATAACTTGGAAGGTGATTGCACAACTCTTGAGCTGTTGACTTTGGCTTTGAAAAGATCATTGGATATTACTGGTTTTGAGAGGCTATGTTACTATCTGAGTTACAGAAAAGGAACATTTGCTCAAAAGCAAAGACCTTTTTTTCTGCTGAGTTTTGTAGCTGCAGGAGAAGTCAAATTCACTAATTTCTTTATGAAACCTTATAGCTATTCCAACAGCTTTTTAATTTGTAGGAGGGTGGCATGATCCTTAATTCATCATTAACCCATGGCTTGTTAAACTTTCAGTTAAGCGTGTCTCTTGCTTTAAGTTTGTAGAATAATTTTTAGAGTTAGCTGAGTGTAAATGACCTTCATGCATGATATAGCGAGGATATCAAGATTCTTGGAAATGTGCATTCATCCATCCTACTTTAAAACCCATAAAGGCACTGTGCAGTCATTGAAAGCACAAAGAGAAAGCACACTGATTTTAAGTTTTCATTTCTGATTTGTGTAAGCTGAAACAGATGTTTTCCATGTATTTGAGGCTGCCAGAAGCTTATTTTATTAGTTTAAATAAAAATTCCTTGCCTCTCTGGGTCACAAGTCTTAAGGCCATGTTGGACTTGCCTGTAGAATGTTAGTCTGAAGATAGATAGAAGTTCATGATTTGGCTATGGTTGAATGAGGTTCAGCTTGTACATAAATAAATGAAAGTCTTCTGTTTCCAATCAGTTCTGCTGTGGAACAGGACTTGCATGTAATATGAAGTATCTTGTATGGAAAACTTTTATTTAAGATGTTTGGAGAAACTTTCTCAGAAAATACTGGTGTTAAAAAATGCCAATTTGTAAAAGGAAATCAAAATTGCTGAGAGAATTTTTAGTTCAATTGTCAATTTTATTTTTTTTTTTTCTGATATCACTGTCACAGAATCAATCATTCAGGTTGGAAAAGACCCTTGGGGTCATCAGGTCCAACCATCAACCCTACACTATCAAGTTCACCCCTAAACCACATCCCCAAGCACCACATCTAAAGGACTTTAAAGCGCACCCAGGGTTGGTGATCAACCCCGGGCAGCACATTCCAATGTCTGGTTATCAATCAGGTCAAATCTAAACTACAGCTTTTTACCACAGTGCTTGTGTTCTATCCACCTCTACTTTATATACTTCATTTAGAAAGCTCAGGGTCATAGTCTCTAGGTGCACTTTCTTACTTTTTCCCAAGTTTTATTGGAAACTAATAAAGTTTTGTGCTAAAACAACAGCAAATATAATTCTACTTTTCCCCCCTACTCCTGAGGAGTGTGTGGAAATATTTTGTTTTCCATCTGAAATCATATTAGCTATTCCCTCTCTTCCTTGTTGACCTTCTTTTCACTGTCAATCCTCCCATTAGAGATAGATAGGCAGCTATTGTCCTTCACCCTACTCCATCTTCTCTAGACTGTAGAGGAGAAAATCTTCTTCATTAAAACATTTTGAGCCTCAGGCAGTGTTACATTGCCTTCAACTGATCTAGAGCATTAAGATTTTCCCGCTAATGAACGGTAGCAGGAGGAGTTCCTTTTTCTGTGTCTGTTTTTCTTAGAGCTCAGTCTGTCTTGTTAGTCACAGACTGGTGTGGGTTAGCTCTAAGATGTAATTATCCAGTTTCAAAAGGTCAGCACACTGTACTTCATCTCCACCATTCACCTTAGCAATTATCCACTTCACTAATGATACCTTGACCTCAGTCTATGCTTCTACTATTCTTCTGGTCTTCCTATTGAAAAGGAAAATTCTGTGTGAGTTTCTGGAGACATTGCCGGGAGGGAAAATATTCACGTTTGAAGGGACAATGAAAGATCCTGAGTTTGGTATTGTTTTGTTTTGTTTTTCCACTTGTTGCCAATTATTTCCTAACCTTTCAATTCCTTTATCGGTCAGAATATCCAGTTCCACCCGAGAGCATCTAAAATACCTATCCTCTATACAGAATCCTATCATCCTGTATAGAAGATAAGTATTTTAGAATTGTTTTGGTTGGAAAGGACCTATAAGATCATTGAGTCCAACCATGACAATGTATATTTTATATGGAAAACAAAAAAGGCCCCACTTAGACGTGAGGTAGGTATCACTGCTATTTAACCAATCTGCATTTTTCAATTGAAGTTTCAGTAATGGATTGCAAAATGACAAACAAGTGTCACTGTCCTCGTAAAATAGCTTTATGTGGAAAATGAAAGGAAAACTGCTGGAGCAGGTCCAGAGGAGAGCCATGGAGGTGGTCAGAGTGCTGGAGCATCTCTCCTATGAGAGGCTGGAAGACTTGGGGTTGTTCAGCCTGGAGAAAAGAAGGCTTCAGGGATACCTTAGAACTGTCTTCGAGTACAAGAAAGGGACCTACAAGAGTCAGGAAGGGACTCTTTACACAAGCTTGTAGTGATAGGAGAGGGAACAGATTGAAGCTTGAGGAGGGCAAATTAGAGCTGGAGATGAGGAAGAAATTATTGACACTGAGGGTGGAGAGATACTGGAACAGGCTGCCCAGGGAGGTCGTGGATGCCCCCTCCTGGAAGTGTCCAATGCCAGGTTGTATGAGGCCTTCAGCAATCTGGTCTAGTGCCCAGAGCAAGGAGGATGGACCAAGATAATCTTTAAGGTCCCTTGCAACCCAAACCATTCTATGAATCTATGACTACGAATCTATGAAACACTAGACTTTAAGGCATCATTAGGTTAATTTAAAGGTTACATTACATTTCATGTAGTGAAGGGCAGAAATAGACTGATTTTGAAATGACAAGTTCTTTTCACAGAAGCACAAAACCATGTCTGTATGTATACACACAGGTCTATGTGTTATATCCTCATGTATGCCCACAAAAATGTCATTAGGTCAGTGCAAAGCAGCTAATATTTTTATAATACTTGGCTCATGTTGCATTTTCAGCAGCACCTGGCTCAACTTCCTCACTGAGAAAAGTTCATGGAGGTGCTTTCCTCATCTTGTTCTCTCTGGCTGTGTGGTGGAATGAAAAGCAGCTCTGTGCAAGTTGCCTGTACAATGGATCAGGTGATTTTCAAACTGTATAGCATGGAGGAGGTCAAAAGATCCCATGAGTGCATTTAAGCTCAGTGAGGGGGAATAGATCCATCTCAGAGCAGCTCAAGTTGTACAGCTGTGAACCAGTTTGTAGAGCCCCATCAGCTTATGAAACTGATTTGTCTTTTTTTTCTTGAGTGCAAAAGTTACTTCCTCTGAAGGCAGAAAACACATAGCTGGAAAACAAGCTCTGCGACTTTTTTTAACAATTATTTTTTTCTTTAGTTGAAAAACAAACATTCCAAATCTTGTTTGCAGGGTGAAATGGATTTCTGAAGCTTTTCAGATTGCTTTATTTTGAGGAGAGGAATTTGTTCTCATCATCTGAGTTAACACAGATTCACAGATTGTGGCTGGTTGGAAGTGGACCTCCAAGGTCATCTTGTCCACACCCCCTACAGTCAGCAGGGTCACCTCCAAATTGATCAGGCTGCCCAGGGACACGGCAAGTTTGTCTTTTATTGTACTTTATCACGAGAGATGCACTGGGTTAACAGCTGGCCGGAGGGCTGGGACCAGAGAGTGGTGGTGTCACTTCCAGCTGGCAGCCAGTCACTAGTGGTGTCCCCCAGGGATCAGTGCTGGGCCCCATCCTATTCAATATGTTTATTGATGATCTGGATGAGGGGATTGAGTCCATCATCAGTAAATTTGCAGGTGACACCAAGCTGGGGGCAGTTGTCGATCTCGTAGAGGGTAGGAGGGTTCTGCAGAGGGACCTTGACAGGCTGGACAGGTGGGCAGAGTCCAGTGGCATGAGATTTAATAAGTCTAAGTGCCAGGTTCTCCACTTTGGCCACAACAACTCCATGCAGTGCTACAGGCTGGGGTCAGAGTGGCTGGAGAGCAGCCAGGCAGAAAGGGATCTGGGGGTACTGGCTGACAGTAGGCTGAACATGAGCCTGCAGTGTGCCCAGGCGGCCAAGAAGGCCAATGGCATCCTGGCCTGTATCAGGAACAGTGTGGCCAGCAGGAGCAGGGAAGTCATTCTACCTCTGTACTCAGCACTGGTTAGGCCACACCTTGAGTACTGTGTCCAGTTCTGGGCTCCTCAGTTTAGGAAAGATGTTGAGCTGCAGGAATGTGTCCAGAGATGGACAACAAAGTTGGTGAGGGGTTTGGAGCACAAGCCCTATGAGGAGCAGCTGGGGGAGCTGGAGTTGTTTAGCCTGGAGAAGAGGAGGCTCAAAGGAGACTTTATTGCTCTCTACAACTACCTGAAGGGACGTTGTAGCCAGGTGGGGGTTGGTCTCTTCTCCCAGGCAACCACCAACAGAAGAGGACACAGTCTCAAGCTGTGCCAGGGGAAGTTTGGGCTGAATGTCAGGAAGAAATTCTTCACAGAGAGAGTGATTGCCCATTGGAATGGGCTGCCTGAGGAGGTGGTGGAATCACTGTGCCTGGAAGTGTTTAGAAAAAAGGCTGGATGAGGCACTCAGTGCCATGGCTTAGTTGATTAGATGGTTTTGGGTGATAGGTTGGACTTTTCTAACCCTAGTTAATAAAAAGCACCTTGACTTCTTCTTCCTTTTTAAAATAGCTTTTTTATTTAATTTTCCCTTGCCCTACTTTTGTTATCCTGTTGAGGAATCCTTTACTTTATCATATACAGAATCATAGCTAGCAAAATATCTGGACAAATATTATCCTTAGTAGTAAATAATCACTTGTTATTTTATGTGAAACGTGATTTTCTGTCAAATGTGATTTCTGTCCTTGCTAGAGAGACTCAAAAGCATTTCTACTTTCCTCTGACAATCAGTATGAGGCTTTTGAACTTCAGAGAGTTTCTAATTGCTTTTATTTGCTCAGAAATGAGTTGGAAACAGACAAGTTTACTATGTGATTTAGCTGGATAATCACATTGTTACAACTCACAGGGTCTGAATTATGTTTCTCTGACGCCATAGTGCCTCATTCACTTTGCTTCATTATTTGCCAGAAATTGATTTTCAAAACCAAAAGTAACTACTGTCTGAAAAGCTTCACCTCTCTGGCTCTTTCTAAAGCCTTGTTGGCACAGGTATCTTGTGCCTTGCACTGTTGTCGGTCTCTGCTTTTATCAAATAATAGATTTCAGTCCTTAACAGAACTAAAAATTGTGATGGTCATAAAATTTGGACTTTTATATATTAGCATTCCTCCTTTCATTTTTCTTTTTTTAAATCTCTGTTGCAAGAACTGAAATAATTCATTTTCACAGTTTTTAATCTGTCTTACACACTTTTAATCTTCTCCTAAGTACCAGTAATAATATTCTTATCAGTATCTGTTAGTACCTGAAGTACCTGGTTTGTGCTTAAAAATAAATAAAGTTTATCAAGTTTTCTTTTTAAATCTGAGAAACACTTCACACATGCTTGAAAAACCTCTCTCTAGTTCACTCTGAAGAGTAAATAAAACCATTTATTAGACAATTACTTTATATGACCTAGCAAAATGGCTTTTTGTTGGTATGTTCAATTCCTCCTGTATGTGGATTAGATAAATTAGCTCAGAAAGCTCAGTTATCCTAAATTAAAGTTACAGCATTGGCCATAAAATATAATATTTCCCTTAGGACTATGAATTGTGACCTTGAGAAATAGAGGAGTGTGAAAAGCTTAAAAATCCTTCCTGTGGTTATCAGGATCACAGTTTCTTGTACCAAACACATCCTTTAGAACTTCTTCAATTTAATGAGCTATAGTCCAAAACATGCTGAATGTTAAACTTTTGTGGAATAGAAAGTGAATTTTGACAATTTCAGACCAAAATCAGCCTCAATGTTATTTAAAACAAAATCTGTTGTTCCATAAATAGCAGAGGAATAAATAGAATTCATTATAACTGACCTCATTAATGATTATAAACATACGAAAGCTGCATCTGGAATATTGTGTCCAGTTCTGGGCCCCTCAGTTCAAGAAAGACCTCAGGGAACTACTTGAGAGAGTCCAGAGCAGAGACACAAAGATGCTGAAGGCAGTGGAACATCTCCCTGCTGAGGATAGGCTGAGGGAGTTGGGGCTCTGAAGCTCAGAGCAGAGGAGCCTGAGGGGTGACCTCATTCACGTTGATAAAGATGCGCAGGGCAGTGCAGGGAAAATCCCTCCTGGATTCATTCCTGTGTGGCCTGCTCTTGGTGATCCTCCCTTGGCAGGGGAATTGGACTGAATGATCTCTAGAGGTCACGTCCAACCCCTAAAGTTCTGTGATTCTGTGATTATGATGTTTACTATGTATCTTACTATAATTACTATTTATATTTACTCTAATTGCTATATTAAAATATTACCTATGCTGTACTTTTGTACAACCTATGAAAACTTAACCTCTCAGTTTTTTATTTGCACATTGAAGTGCTTAATTTCATGAAACATAGACAACTTATATCTCAGACTGGTTTCTAATATGCTCTCCTTATGCTCTGGTGAGGCCATTAGCCTCTTCTGGTTAAAAACCCAGTTTTTAAATTTATTCCTCTATTTTTCCCCCTCTCTCTCTTTTGTTTGTTCTTCCTCCTACCCTAACTCTTCCCAGATGGAAAGAGTGCAGTCTGAGAATACCTCTGACTGGGGAAAAAGAGAAAGTATTGAAACACAAAAGCAGAGTTTGGAAGAAGAAAGCAGAAGAATGAAGTTGCAGGTAAAAAATAAATTCATGGAATTCTGGTGATGGAAAATAAAGGAACACTAATTACATTGAGTTATGATCATCAAAATGCAGAATGTAAGCTGCTGGTTAGCAATAAGGTAGGTGCATGGCTTTGTGTGATTACTTGGGGAGTGTTCCTCAAAGGAATTGTCATCATGTCAAAATATGTTCCCAAAACAAAGGCTGTGGAAGAAAGAATAGTCCTGGACAATTAGAAGTCAGTGGCTTTCAGTTAGGGTACAGAAACAGAAAGCAATAGCTTCTCATTTTTAAAGGGAGCAGAGGCAAATGACAAGGCTGGTAAGACTGGGAAACAGAAGTGAAGAGTGGGAGAAACAGAAGAGATTAAGAAAGCTTTGGTTACTACAGAGTCCTGATGAAGGTCAAATAAAAAATTTTTAAAAAAAGAAGCTGTCAGACAAATAATTTCTCTGTCTTGCTGAATGTTGAATCTATTCTTAGTAAAGAGAGAACAGAATGAAGAGCCTTAATTTCCTATTTTTTAGCCCTCTAAAGCTTAGTTTGCTTTGAAACTTTATTGTACTTCTAAAAATGAGATGACAAATTATTCAGAGACTCTTAACTGTGGGTATTTCCTTTATTTTATGGTTATCTTGGCCAGTAATTAAACAGTAATCTAGAAGGCTTCTGCCTTCATTAAAACTGAAAGCTGTATGAGAGAAAGTGTAAGAAAAAAATGAAAATAAACGAAAATAAACTAACAAATAAAGAAATGCTAAGAGACCTGAGGCTCTTTGGTCCAGAAGAGAGAAGGCTGATAGGGGACAAGATCAATGTCTACAAATATCTGAAGGGTGGCAGTCAGGAGGATGGAGCCAGGCTCTTTTCAGTGATATCCAGTGATGGGACAAGGGGCAATAGATGTGAACTTAATCACAGGAAACTCCATCTCAACAAGAGAAAAACTTCTTTACTGTGAGGTTGACAGAACACTGGAGCAGGCTGCCCAGAGAGATTGTGGAATCTCCTTCCTTAGAGATCTTCAGAAGTTCTTTCTCCACTTGGGTCTGGGAACCATCACCACCAAGGTTGAGCAGTCTTGTAGTTTTCATCAACATTTCCAGGCAGGACTCCTTGTCTGGGCCTGCCATATTATCCTGAGCATACTTGCTCACTCTTTCCAGGGCTCCTGGCCTCTGGATGCAGGCAGAGCAAACTACCACTATAGCCTTCTGTGAAGGACGTCCAGCATCTACTGGCAGCATGAGTAAACTAAAAAGTCATCAGTACAGGAGAAAGAAGTACTGTGGTGAATCCTTAATGCCATGATGAGCTCTATTCACAGCAGCAAAAAGTTTGTAAGACTGAAAAAGCCTTATGAGAAAAACTACTCTAGCAATGAGTACTGCATCCAGTTCTGGAGCCCCTGTTATGAGAAGGATATGGAGGTGCTGAAACATGTCCAGAGAAGGGCCACAAGAATGATCAGAGGGCTGGAGCTCCTCTCATATGAAGACAGATTGAGAGAGTTGAGGTTGTTCAGTCTGGAGAGAAGGCAGCTCCAAGGAGACCTCATTGTGGCCTTCTGGTATCTTAAGGGGGCTGCAAGAAAGCTGGGGAGGGATTTTTTAGGACTGGGGGAATGGAGCAAAACTAGAAATGGGTAGATTCAGGTTGGATGTTAGGAAGAAATTCTTCCCCATGAGGGTGGTGAGACACTGGAACAGGTTGCCCAGGGAGGTGCTGAAAGCTTCATCCCTGGCGGTTTTTAAGGCCAATCTGGATATGGCTGATTAGTGTGAGGCATCCCTATCTATGGCTGGGGGGCTGGAACTGGGTGATCCTTGAGGTCCCTTCCAACACTAGCAATTGTATGATTCTATGAGTTCATCTCCAAATCAGTCATGACAGTGGAGTCCTGGTCAGTTGTATGTGGAGAAGACAGTGGTTTCTAAAGTTAAGGTAATTTTTAACCTGGTGGTTTGTAGAGTTAGTTTATTTCTTAACCGTGTTGTTGCCATTAAGTGAAAAAACAGGATTTAAGAAAGAGAAAATGGATTTTTAAAGAATTCCAGCCTAGCTCAATTTATATCTTAGATGGAACCTGTCCATTTCCACAGAGACACTGCTGAACCTTTCTAATTTCTGATACCATCTCTATCTAATTTGCTGTAATACTCTCAATGACTTGAAAAAGAATGGCTGTGATTTCTGATTGAGGAGGGTTTTTTTTTCTGGGATAGGAACTTGAGGTCAAGTGGAATAACAAGTTATATGCATGGTTAGAAGAGCTGTTAAATACGGGTGGTGGTTAGGCACTGAGGATAGTAAGGGGATTCATCTTCAGGATTGAAACCACAGCTGTCTAAGGATCTTTCTGCATCTCAACCTGAATGATCAGGGCTCTGTTTATTTTATTCTGAGACACAAAAGTATGGGTAATGTGTTACGGAATGAATTCCAGAGCAAAAGGCATTTCTCTAACACTCTAACTCCTCCAAAACCTGTATTTGTGAGGTGATTTGGAGATCCATTGAATGGTTTAGAACAATATACAGTGGTATTAGTTGTTGTATGGCTGATTCATACTTTTCAAAGGTATAAACAAACAATAGCAGCATTTTTTTCTTTAATAAAAATTCTAACAAGCTTAAACCATATCAAAGTACAGCAGTGAAGTCTTTACATCCTTATCTAAATGATATTATGTTGATAAATATCTTGCTTTGTTATATTTATGCCTCCACAAGATAAACTGTTTCTACAATCTCCTGTCACTTTGAGCAGTAAATCATGCAGATGAAAGTTTTGAACACAAGAATGTATATTAATTATGACTTGCACAAAATCTGAGTCCTTCATATTATTCTTAGCTGGCTGTGTGTTGGTAACACATTTCCATGTGCAGCTTTTGAAAGGTTAACTTCTGTTGTGCAAGACGAGCAGAATTGATGAAACAATTGAGCTCAGACATTGTTTCTATGTGGTTTTATTGATTGTACCTCTTGGGATGGAGGATACTATTTAAATGAATAGCTCTGTTATTTGACAAATAGAACAGCAACAACTGGTTCATCTAGAAAGGAATAAAATGAAGAGGGGGGAAAAAACACAAAAAAACTTACCTTTGTTAATGGTATAGATCAATATCCAAAACTTGCTGTTTATGGAGAGGTATTTTCTATTTCATCCATGAGTATGACCTTGAACAAACTTGTAAACAACTGTTCTTTTCTAGTCTCCTTAATTACTTAGGGTAAATATCTGGTTATTAAATATTTGATTCATCTAATATGTTTTATAGTGCTCTTGCACTGAATTTAAGTTCCTAATCTTAAGTGTCGATCTCCTCATGGCTTGGGAGGTTCTGCAGAGAGATCTGGACAGGTTAGATCAGTGGGATGAGGTTTAACAAGACCAAGTGCTGCCTGCTTTAAGACAAATTTCCTCCTGGTCTCCCCCTGAATTGGTATTGCTTCAGTTCATGGTGATTTTAGGCACGATTAGTTGCTTCTGAAGAAACTATGTGGGAAGCTCTGCTTCACATATTCACCATCCTTGCTCCAAGCCCTAAGGGAGTGGACAGGGCCTAACCAGTGATGATCTTTGGGACAGCCTCTTTCTGCACATGGATTAAGGGCAGTAGGAGCAGGCAAAACCTAGGCTGTCCCGTTTGTGCATGGCTCTCACTTAGCACCTACTGGTATAGTCTAATGTTGTAATATAGATGACCTCTGCTGTGCTTCCTTACTGGTCTAAATACAGCAAATACAAAAGGACACAGAAATTACTTCCTTGCCAGCATTTCACAGGAGGTCATGATCTACCTACGTGCTATCTGAATGCATCTGATCTACCAGAGGTGTTTTGAGGAGACACCGTAGTCCAGAGGATCTAAGAGAAGTTTGAACAGTAAGGGCTTATATAAACTGCCATGCGTTACGTTCCTGAGTTTGTGTCACAGATCTCTTGCACTGAGTTTTTAATATACTTTTTTACTTTTCACAGGAGCAAAATGTAATTATGGTATGATTGTTAAGCACACTGATACTTCAGCTAGCAGCGTTCATTCAGTGGAGAATTATCTTTGTTTCAATGCAGATCTCTGGAGCCGTTTATGGTGACGGTAAAGCAGTGCTAGCTGCACAATTTGCTCCCTTGGCAGATTTTTTAAAACATAACGTTTTGTCAGAATTATTACTTTGTATCCAGTTGGTTTGAAATTATTTCATTTCTAATTACTTTCCTGGTGAAATGCTTATTTCAACTCCTTATAAAACCCACTAAAGTACAGAGCTAAAAACAAAGTAAAAAACAAACAAACCCATAAAAAGAGAAGAGCGGTTTAGATGTGTTAGTTTCCTCTAGCAAATTATGCTGATGTGTAACAATAATAAGGGGAAGAAATTGCTGGATTACAAACTCTCATGAATCAACACTCAGCATTGTGAACCTTCCTCACCAAATTATTTCCAGTTTCCAAAAAATAATTAATTTAGTATTGTTGACAATAAGAATCATAGAATGTTACCAGTTGAGAGGGAGCTCTAGAGATCATCCAGTCCAGAGCAGGATCACTCAGGGCAGGATACACAGGAATGCATCCAGGTGGGTTTGGAAAGTCTCCAGAGAAGGAGACTCCACAACCTCTCTGGGCAGCCTGCTCCAGGGCTCCACCCTTGTACACAGGGTGAAACGTTTACATTGTTTGCTTTAAAAATGCATCTGCTGTTTCATTATATTGAAACTGGAAATAAATTAAGTTCTGTCTTCCTTCACTCCATCCACTCCAGGATCCTTTATGCCAATTTAGTTTAGTTTTTACCCCTTCAGCTCCAGTATCATAAACTAGCAATTCCTTACCATCAGTCTATTATTACTGCTCTGACTCTCCAGTTCCAAACACACATAACAGAAGCAAGGTGGACACAAGAGTGAATAGAAATACACTATTGAAGGTGTTAATGTGTGACTGAATAATTACATTTTCTTTTATGCTTAATATATATTTTCCTAATACTTTAATCTTCTGATTATTTTATTCCTGCTATTGCACAATATTAAAAAAAAAAAAATAAAAATCCTGGAACATGTCCAGAGCAAGGCAACAAAGCTGGTAAATGGTCTGGAGAGCAGGTCTGGTAGGGAGCTTCTGAGGGAGCTCAGGCTGTTTAGTCTGGAGGGGAAGGGGCTGAGGGAGGACCATGTTGCTCTCTGCAGCTCTCTCGGTAGGAGGTTTCAGTGAGGTCAGGGTAGGTCTCTTCTCCCTGGTGTCTCCCTGGAGTCGGGGGATAGAATGAGAGGAAAGGACCTGAAGCTGGATCAGATCAGGTTTAGGTTGGAGGATGGCAGCAATTTCTTTCCTGCAAGAGTGGTCAGGCATTGGAATAGGTTGCCCAGGGAGGTGGAGGTGGTGGAGTCACCAACCCTGGAGATGTTCAAGAAACATGTAGACATGGCACTTCAGGACATGGTTTAATGGCCATGGTGGTGTTAGGCTGATGGTTGGTATCAATAATCTTAGAAATCTATTCCAACAGACACAATTCTGTGATTCTATGATTCTATGATTTTCAGGGCTAAGAATAAACTCATTGTTACACCTCTATCAGTAGAATAAGAACTGATTTTCATTGTATTTCTTCAAGTTACTTTATTTTATTTACTTTATATTTTTTTCTCTTTTCACCACTAAGTATTTTAGACTTTCACTAATTTTAATCCTCTACTATCTTTATTTCTGTTTGTATTTATTTAGCCAAAACAAAACATGGTTCCCTTTGGGTGTCTAATAATATAATCTTCCTTCAGCATTAAATCTGGTTACTTATTCCTCTCTTCTCCTCCATTCTCCCTTATTTTTTTCTGATTTAGTAAGTAAAGATTCCAGCATGTGAGGTCCTTTTGTTTCTCCAAGTCAACTTTCTGTAAGAATCATTGTGGAAGGCCTTTGTTAAATGCCTTTTGAATGCCTGCCTAGACCTCTGACCCAGCAGAGTCAATTTATTGACTCATTCAGAAGACTGAAATAGGTTTGTAAGACAAAGTTTTGTTGCTCAGAACATTTATTTGATTCTCTTTCAATATATCATAGCTGTCCATGTGGCATCTTATTTGTAACTAAAAAAATACCAGTTTTCCTGTTGCAGGCACTAGATCTTTCCTTTTTTCTAGCATTATTATTATTCCTATTCCTTCTCAAGGGGTTTTTAAAATACTTACAATGCTAAGCTATTTTCTAGGGCTTCAGAGCTCTTTAATGACTGGTATCTGGGTCCAAGGGTTTTTAACTACCCATTTTGTCTGTTTATTTCATGACAGTGTTCCACTTGAGACAACCTTGTGATGTAGCCCATATATAAAATTAGGACACAGGATTATTTCTACGTGAAGTTAGAGGAAATTCAACTAGCTCTCATTTACACAGAATCACAGAATGTTAACAGCTAGAAGGGACCTTGAAAAATCATCCAGTCCAGCCCCCCTGTCAGAGCAGGATAACCTAGTGCAGATCACACAGGAACACATCCAGGCAGGTTTTGAATATTTCCAGAGAGGGAGACTCCACAACCCCCCTGGGCAGCTCGTTCCAGTGTTCTGTCACCCTCACAGTGAAACAATTTTTCCTCCTGTTTCCATGGAACTTCCTATGCCTCATCTTCCATGCATTGCCCCTTGTGCTGTCACTGGGCAGAGCCTGACTCCATCCTCTTGGCACTCACCCTTTACATATTTATAAACATGAATGAGGTCACTGCTTAGTCTCCTTCTCTCCAAGCTAAACATCCCCAGCTCCCTCAGTTTCTCCTCATAAGAAAGATGTTCCACTCCCTTAAACCATTTTTCTGGCCCTGTGCTGGACTCTTTCAAGCAATTCCCTGAGGTCCTTCAACTGAAGGATGCAGAACCAGATACAATATTCCAGATGTGGCCTCACCAGGGCAGAGTAGAAGGGAAGGAGAACCTCTCTCAACCTACTAACCACAGCCCTTGTAATTCACCCCAGAATGGTGTTGGCCTTCCTGCCCACAAGGGCACATTGTTGACGCATTTTCTTTGTTTTTCCTATTGATTGTGTAGCAGTCAACAGACCATCAGGTTTCTTGCTGTTGATTTCTTAGAAGAAGGATTAATAACAGTATTTACAATGTATGCAAGTTGTGCCTTGTATCCTAAATGCTATGCCTTATTATACCTTTTAAAACGTTGCCAGATGTTAAGATTCTGTTATAGTCCTCCCTTTTATAAACAGCTAGTTGTAACCTATTATGTGATACATTTCATATAGATCCTTTTATGAAATATAGTCAATTTCACCCCAGAACATATGTATGAAGAATTGATTTAACTTTTTCTTTCTACCCTATCCTTACACTTGATTGTATTTTCAGACTATCCCCCAAAATCTGTAATAAAAATAAAATTCAGGTCTTCTAAATATTCAACTTAATATGAGCCAGAAGTGTGCCCAGGTAGCCAAGAAACCCAGTGGATCCTGGCTTATATTAGAAATTCTGTGTCCAGCAGGAGTAGGGAGGTGATTGTCCCCTTGTACTCAGCTCTGGTGAGGCTACACCTTGAGTATGGTGTCCAGTTTTGGGCACCTGAATGCAAGAGAGATGTGGAGGTACTGCAGTCAGTGCAGAGGAAGGCAAGGAAGCTGGGGAAGTGCCTGGAAAATAAATCTCATAAAGAGCAACTGAAGGAGCTGGGGATGGTTAGTTTGAAACGGAGGAGCCTGAGGGGAGACCTCATTGCTGTCTAAAACTACCTGAAAGGACGTTGTGGAGATGTTGGTGCTGGTCCCTTCTCCCAGGTAATTAGTGATAGAACAAGAGGGAATGGCCTCAAACCCCACTGGGTAAGTTTAAACTGGACATTAGGAAACATTTTTTTCACAGCAAGATTGGTCAGGCATTGGAATGTGCTGCCCAGCAATGCGGTTGAGTCACCAGTCCAGATGTGTTTAAGGGTGATTTGGATGTGGTGCTTGGGGATGTGGTTTAGGTGTGAACCTTGGAAGAGTAGGGTTAGTGATTGGACTTGGTAATCCTGAGGGTCTTTTCCAACCTGAGTGTTTCTGTGATATTTTAATTCTGGGGTTTTCACTCCCCCACCATTTTGTTCATTCCTGAAATATATTCTTTACATTATTGCTGTTGATAGAAGGTCAGGAATTTTCCCTTCCTGTTGTTTGGTGTTTGGTGGGGTTTTTTTGCCTCATGATTAAGTTGTCAGTTGGCAAAGGGGATGTATGCATCAAAGTGTGCTGATGTTCAGTTTAAGTTTCACTCCTTTAAATTCAGCTTGTCAAATCTGACAGTTTCAGTGATTAATTTCTTCAGCTGGCTGGAAACTTTGGTCCTATGTGGAATATCTGTAAGCTTGTCTCAGTTGGCAAGCTGCTTCTTACAGTTACTGAATACTTGAAATGAGTTCTGATTTGCTTCTGACTTCTTTGAAGTTGAAAACTTGCAAATTCACTTGTTGAGAAATTCCTTTTGAAGATAAATAAATGTTGAAAAGCAGAAAAATACTAATTCAACTTTCAGTTTGAAGCAGTCATGGGAAAAAAAGTAAAATAAAATCTCTCTACAACTACCTGAAGGGAGGTTGTACCAAGGAGGAGGTTGATCTTTTCTCCTGAGTAATAAGGGATAGGACAAGAGGAAATGGCCAAAAGTTGCACCAGGGGAGGTTTAAATTGGGTATTAGGGGAACAATTCTTCACAGAAAAGATTGTAAGGCACTGGAACAGGATGACAGGATGATTGAGTCACCCAAGGGATTGAAAAGAATTGTAGATGTGGTGCTGAGGCACATGGTTTAGTGATCAGTTGGTAGTATTGGGTTAATGACTGGACTTGATGCTCTTAAACCAAAATGATTCTAGGATTCTGTTTCTAAGAGTGGAAAAAAAGCATGCTCATGGATTTTGACTCTATTTGGTGATATTTCTTCTCAACTTTGGAAATATCTGTTCTTTAAACAGCCAGCAGTAGGTGCTTGGAATATTATATCTTCGTCTTGCTGTGCTATGCACAGCTTGGTGCTTCCAGGACTGCTCTCTTTGGTTACTGTGTTCATTGAGGAGACCATGGGCCCAGTTCTTCCTCAGTTGTCCTTTTACTTTCTAACCCTTTAGCTGAGGCTGTAGTAGAAGATATGTCTCTGTGTAAAGCCTCATAATGCTTCTTATTATTTTTTCCTTTTATTTCATTTTTATGTGTGTTTGATTTGGATTCTTTGGTTTTGTTCATTTATCACAGTATACGGAGTCATCTAATTGGAAGCAGTCTGATTGTGGTCTCCCACTTGCCTTTTGTGCTCACTTGAGTAGATGTTGAAGCAATTTAGTCCACATAATTCTGGAAACACAGTTATAGAGAATTGTCTTTTCATTATTCTACCATTTTTATTTCAGTGTTCTTTAGTAAATCGTTATGGAAAAACAAAACAAAACAACACCCTAAGGCTTGGGGGGGGGGGGAGTGGGGGGAATTATTTTGCCAAAGGAGATAACAGAAAAAAAACTCAACTTTTATTTTGCTATTAGGTAAAGTCATTTTGTCAAGAGATTACTTAAAAGAATCCTTGTTGTTTGTTTACATTGGGGCCATATAGTCCCCAAATGGCATAAATACTGATTTATGGAGCAGAACACCTCTTGTCTGACCCTGTCACTTCCTGTATGCTCTGCTTTTCTCAATTTAGGGATATTGAACTCTCTGTCTTTTCCTATTTCAGAGAATTTCTGAGGAAGAAAAATAATAGTTGATGTAAGATAACCAAAAAGTTGTTTCTCTATCTGAAGTTAAAATATCTTTTAAAATAGAATTTTCTTCCTTTTTTTTAAAGATGTTTTGATCAGAATTTTATTGAATATTTGATGGTAATAAAGGTCATTCCTTAAAAGACAATGTTGTACTCTATGTTAGGAACAAGTTCTGCACCATGAGGGTGGTGGAACACTGCAAAAGTTTGTCCAGGGAGGTAGTTGAGGTCCCATCCCTGAAGTTAGTCATGGTCAGGCTTGAGAAGGCTCTGAGCAACATGATCTAGTTGAGAATGTCCCTGCTGACTGTGGGGGGTTGGACTGAATGCCCTTTGGAGTTTCCTTCCAACCCAAACCATTCTATGATTAAATGTATGCCTTTCTTAGTGCAGAAACATTGTGGAAGAAATTACTCTTAACTGATTTTTTTTTTTTTTTTTTTTTGAAGAATGTTTACTATTTCCAGTCTCTTTGCTTAATTACAGTTGAAAATTTGATATGTTAAAAATATTCTTAATCTTTGTCATCTAACATGATTTCAGAGGAAAATAAATAATCTTCAGTGTTATTCTTCCATTTGTCTACAGTGACAAGAAGCCATTCCAGTCAAGAAGCCATTTAGCAGGAATCCTTAAGTACTATAAAAAGTACTGCTTTACCTGCTTCCTAACTGGCATATCAGGGGTGATTGCTGTCTTGTATTGCTCTCAGCTCGAGTTACATTTCCTCACTCATTGATTCATTCCAATTTGCTTTCACTTTCCTTTCTGCATCCTATTTCTGTGCTTCATTCAGATGGTTGACATTAGTTAGTTATTTCAAGCCATGCATCTTACATTGGAAATTTATCTTCAAGTTACTAAATGAGTCATACAATGAGTGGCAACTGCTGGAAGAAGATATCATTTCTTTGATACTGAAGAGTGAAGTGTATTTAACACAATTGTACCGCCTGCCTGGGCAAGGTGTTAGAAACTTTGCTGAAAGCTGTCTAGAAAATATTTTTTTCTCATTGTAATGTTTGCCAGAAGTCTTTATAATTCAGTAAGTGTCTGTGGAGATTTTTTTTTTCTTTGTGTGTGTGTTGTATAGATATCTTGTGGCTGTAAGTATTTGGAATCCGGAATTCTTCTTACATTGCACTACTGCAATTTTGGCATCAATGTCAAAATCAATATATTAACTCTTACCCCAATGTGTCAGAGGGGTGCCCATCTCCTAAGGGAAGGGCACTAAGCTCAAGGGAGATGGAGAACATATCCAGCTCCACAGCAACTGCAAAGTAAAGCACTGCAGGTGTGCTGGTGGCATCCAGGGTCAGGTAAATGTCTAAATCACCAGGCAAGTCTCGTGGGAGATCCTCAGCATAAAAGCTCCCAAGGCATGGAAGAGCAGCCTTGATTTTGCTGCCAGCAGAGCTTTGTGGAAAAGCTTTACTTCAGGTCCTTTATAAAAGGTGAGCAGGGGCATGGCCTCTCTAAATTAGCCTTAAGCCCAGGCAGACAAACCTCAGGATGGTGAGGATGCCCTTAGAACTCTGATTTTGCTCACTTAGTATCAGCATTAGAGCATGCCTAAGAAACTGCAAAGGAGTAGAACAAGCACAGGCTCAACCCAGTCTAGTCTAACTCATGAAAATGCTAAGTTCCTCTTGTCTTCTGATTGATTAAATGTGATCTGGTTTAGAGTATTGTTTTGTGATTGTTGGCTGTTCATCAATTAACATTTATGTCCTCTTGAAGGTCAACACTGGCAATGGCTGACCTTCAAATGGAAAGGATGGAGATGGGCTCCTGTATAGTTCAGTGGATATACCTTTTACCAGATCTAATTTCCTAGAACTGTTAGCTTTAAATCAGTTACTCTACATTCACACTCCTGTGGTTTTATGGTTACTAGGTTAAGGTATCTGTAGATCCAATTGTCTTATCCATTTGCATCTCAACACATGGCATAGAGAAGCCACATACCATGATTGAAGAAGAGGTTCTATTTCCAGCTAAGTGGAACTGAATGCTTTTGGCAGTTCTACATCCCTGTTTCCAGTGTGTATCAATTTACATGAAGAATATTGGTGGTAAAATCCAAAAGGTCATGGTACTCACAGAGACATAATAGTCTGTCTTGTGAAAAATCAATCTGCCTGCAGTGATTATGTGAAGAAAGCTATTGATGCTTGTTTGTTTCAGTAACTGCTGGTTGAGTTGAGAGTAAACTTTTTCCGTTGGCCTTATTGGGACTTCTTAAGTTCAATAAAGAAGATTTCTTGTTTTTACGTACAAGAATAGTTGTTATGGTTTAGATATAAGGATAGTCTTTATAGGTTAGAAAATATCAAATCCATAAATCTGAAGTTTGGAGGAAAATATGTTGTGAAGAGAAAGAACACATAGAAACGGAGCTGTTCAGCCTGTAGAAGAGAAGGTTCCAGAGAGATCTTACAGAGGCCTTACAGTATCTGAAGAGGAACAACAAAAAAGCCAGCAGGGGTCTTTTTGTAAAGGTTTGTAGTGATAGGACAAGAGGGAATGGATTAAAGCTTGAAGAGGGGAGATTTAGACTGGAGATTAGAAATAAAATCTTAACAGAAGGAAGTTCTTCACAATGAGAATGGTAAAATAGGGGTACAGGTTGCCCAGAGATGTGGTTGAGGTACCATCCCTGGAGACATTCAAGATCACACTTGCTGTGGTGCTTGGCAGCCTGATCTAGTTGGAGGTGTTCCTGCAAACTGCAGGGGGTTTGGACAAGATGACCTTTGAGAGTCCCTTCCAACCCAAAGCAACCTGTGAAACAGCCACGTTATCACTTTCCTTCAAACCATAATTCATAAGTGTCTCTCTTTTCCCTGAAAGGGAGGGAGTATAGATTAACAGTTTACACATTATAGGTATGGAAAGAATTTATCATTTTCATTACAATGTGATTGCAGTGGACGCAGGTCTCAAAATTAAAAGTATCAAATGAAATACAATACCCAAATCAAAGCAAATCAGAGGGAGCACTCAGATAAATTCTACTTAATAGTTTATAGGGTTGTAACACATTTAAATCTAATCTTGGACTGTGGCTGATCTTTTCATTTTCAGCTATGAAAAAGGTAGCAAAGCATCAGGTTCTTTGAATTAAGTAGTTTTTCCAGAAGCAACATGGTGAAAGTTGCCCTTCATTCCTGCCAAACTACAATAATATGGCTGAAGAAACACCACTGGGATGCTGTGCTGTGGAATCAAATATTTCAAATAAACTTCAGCAGAAATAGCTCATTTCATGTGAGCAAAATCCAAGTACTTCTGTTGGTGTAAGGAGAAAAGTATAGTGAATGTATAACTAGAAATATGCATGCTTTTAGGCAAAACAAAACAAAGGGGAAATAGCTACACTTCACATTTAAAACTGAGCAGTTGCTCAATTACATCACAAAAATTCACAGTTTGAGCTGTTGCTTTCACTGTTTTATGCAGCTGCAGCTTTTAAATGCATCTTTTCCCTCAGCCTTTACTCAATATTACGTCCTTTACTCAATATTATATTCTGAGATAAATCAGTTGAATGTTTTATTTAGATGCTTAGGTCATTAATTTCCTTTTTCTTATTAAATTTAATTCAGAAGCAAATCTTTAATGGGTATGTACGTGGCCAAATTTGTGTCATCTGGCTTCATTCTGGTGTTTCATTATTTATCTGACATATAATGGAAGATGACTAGTTAAGAATTATTTAGGTAAAAAGTAACTGGGATAACTTTTAATTACTTTAATTATTTTAACTATTAAAGTGGCTGAATATGAGCCAGCAATTTGCCCAGCTGGCAAAGAAAGCCAACGGCATTCTGGCTTGTATCAGCAACAGTATGACCACCAGGAGTAGAGAAATGATTTTCCCCCTGTACTCAATATTGGTGAGGCTACACCTTGCATGCTTTATTCAGTTTTGGGTACCTAAATACAAGAGGGGCTGGAGTGGGTGCAAAGAAAAGCAGCTGAGCTGATGAAGGGCCTAAAGAATGAGTCTGATGAAGAGCAGTTGAAGGAATTGGGACTGAGGAAGGGAAGGCTGAGTGGAGACCTTATTACCCTTTACAGCTGCCTATAAGGACAGCATAGAGAGGTAGGTGCTGGTCTCTTCTCACACATAATTAGTGACAGAACAAGAGGGAACAGTTTCAAGCTGCACCAAGGTAGGCTTAGACTAGACACTGGGGAAAACTGTTTCACTGAAAGAGTGGCCAAGTATTGGAAGAGGCTGCCCAGGGAGGTGGTTGAGTCACCATCCCTGGAGGTGTTTGAAGGTTGTTTAGATGGTTGGTAGAGCAGGGTAATGGTTGGACCTGATGATCTCAAGAATCTTTTCCAACCTGAATAATTCTATGATTTGATCATAGAATTCTATGTGTTGATCTAATTCTCAGAAAATAAAAGAAAAAATGAAAGAGGAAAGACAATTAAAGCCAGGCTAAGTTTAAGAAATAAAAAATGGACACTCTTGAGGAATACTCTGGCAGAGGATGTGATTTAAATGACTATATTGAAAAGTACTGAAAGGTTTTCCTGTGGGGTTACAATTCATGAAGAAACAAATACTGTAGGATAGGACATTTCTCAAATTTTACTACAGGAAGGACCAAAGGATGGCAGTGAGTTAACATTTTATTTAAACTTTTAAACCTCATTCATCTTAATGCCTTTTTTTATTTTTCCCATGCTTGGGTAATAAGGTTTAATTTAGGAAGAGCTCTAGGTAATAGAAGTATTTTTCTGTATTGTTCTGAAGTGTAAAAGATCTACAAAGGATTTACCAGAGGTGTAATTTGCCACATCTGTAATATGATGCCAGACAAATGCAATAGCTGTAGCTGTTGTGAATTGCTTTCTACTTCATAAGTGTTTCATTCAGGAAAAGTATAGCTTTAAATGTTGTTTATAATACTGCCATTAGTTCCTAGTAGATAATGGATGGAAAGTGATTCATTTTTTTTTCCCTTAATGTGGCTTACTGTAACCTCAAAGTATTTGTCATAATATTGCAGAAGCTCTTGAAGAAAAAAAAAAAAGGGAGAAAGCCATTTGTTTGTGTTTGCTGACGAGGAAATACCAGAGTCCTGTGCTTATATAAAAGTGTCCTTTTGTCATTTCTATATTTTCTGTTGCTGCTACTTAATTAAATATCAAAGGATTAGAAATCCCTTTTTTTTCCCCAGTATTTTATTTCCAAGCCCATATTTCCCTACACTAGTTCTAATCCAAGAAGAATTTATTTTTCTTCCCCCTACCCCCCACCCCGAGTGCTTATGTTTTCCTGAGATACTACAGGTCATGAAATACATCTTATCATTTATTTATAAGGAATTTATTACTAGCGACTCAAATATATGATGACAACTCACAAGAGATTTTCAAGGAGACCTTTCAGAGTATGTGGAGCTTACCAGCTGCTAAATGCACATAAGATAATTTTATTGAACAGTGGACACAACCTGCATAGAAATGTTAAAGGAAATGCTCCAGGATATTCCTATATTAAATTTCATAGGAACAAATCAGGCTACTGTGCTCAAAGCAGAAGTTTTGCACTCTGGAATGCTGAAGGTCATATGCAAATCAAACACAAGTTGTGAGAACTGGAGTTATGAGGAGCAACGACTGGAAATGTTTCATGTTCAATTTACCCTTCCTATGAAGAAAACGTTTGCTTTTCCTCTTAATGAAAATAAGATTTGTCTTTAAACCACCTTGGATATGATTCCCTAGCCTGATATAGTACTTTGGAACATTAAAACACATTTTATATCATGGTCTGTAATTTTCTGAATAGGACTATTCATCTCATTCATTTGTGTTTTGTCCATTATAAAGAAGGGTCCTCATACTGAAATAATAAAATGAAATCAAATGATGAGAAAACTCCAACACATCTGAAATCGAAACCAGGCACTACTGAAGTATTTGACAAGGAGTTTTAAAAATATTGTCATTCAGTAGTATAGGCTAATACTTGTTCTTGATGTTCTCTAAACTAATAATTGCTTAAAAACAGTACATTAATCGATCATAGAATGGATTAGGTTGGAAGGGACCTTAGAGATCCTTTGCTTCAGCCTCAATTCTTCTCAGCTAGACTTGGCTGCTCAAGGCTTCATCTGACTGAGTCTTGAACACGTCCCTCCAGGGAGGAGGCACCCACGACCTCCCTGGGCAACCTGTTCCAGTGTCTCACCATCCCTACTGGTGTGGTGGAAATGTACATTGCATCTCAAACGCACTTTTATTTGTTGTTGTTAGGATTGTTGCTAAACAGAAGGTAAGAAGGTAACTACACAGCTATTCTGAACATGGATGAGACTTGTGAAGTACAAAGCTTTGTGATTTTAGCTTAAACAAAGACACTTAATATGAATGACACAGAAAGCAAATGATAAAATACTGTCCTTGATAGTATATACAGTTCCATTTTATATAAATATATATTTAAATATAAACCTAAACAAGCACGCTTTGTAGACATGGAGAATCATAAGGAAAGCGTGAATCATCCAATTCATGGCATCTTCCAAAGCTCAGGTACATTGAACTGAATTGAGTTTCTTGCAGCTCCAAGCAGTAAATCAGCATCACAGTAGAACAGAATCATTCATCAGAAATGCCTGGCAGATGCTATTTATGAACTCTGAAATAAACACTATGCCAGCTCTTATTCTGTGGGGTTTTAAATTTCTTTTTAACACAAGGCCTGTTATAAATTGTGGTATTCGGAATCTGAAATAAAATGAATGCTCTCTGTATAGACTAGTAAGCTCTGGTTTTGATCTAGTGAAGGGAGGCTGATAGAGTCCAGCTTGTGTGTGTTTAGCTTGAAGCATCCTGGCCTGCATCAGGAACAGTGTGGCCAGCAGGAGCAGGGAGGTCATTGTGCCCCTGTACACTGCGCTGGTTAGGCAGCACCTCGAGTACTGTGTCCAGTTCTGGGCCCCTCAGATTAGGAAGGATGTTGTCTTGCTGGAGCGTGTCCAGAGAAGGGCAACAAAGTTGGTGAGGGGTTTGGAACACAAGCCCTATGAGGAAAGGCTGAGGGAGCTGGGGTTGCTTGGCCTGGAGAAGAGGAGACTGAGGGGTGACCTTATTGCTCTCTACAACTACCTGAAGGGAGGTTGTAGCCAGGCAGAGGTTGGTCTCTTCTCCCAGGCAGCCAGTACCAGAACAAGAGGACATAGTCTCAAGCTGTGCCAGGGCAGGTTTAGGCTGGATGTTAGGAAGAAGTTCTATACAGAGAGAGTGATTGCCCATTAGAATGGGTTGCCCGTGGAGGTGGTGGAGGTGGTTGATGGGTTGGACGCGATGATCTTGAAGGTCTCTTTCAACCTGGTGTATTGTATTGTATTGTATTGTATTGTATTGTATTGTATTGTATTGTATTGTATTGTAACACTGGAACAGGTTGCCCAGGGAGGTGTTCGAGGCCCCCTTCACTGGAGATATTCAAGGTAAGGCTCGATGAGACCCTGGACAGCCTGGTCTAGTTGAGGATGTGCCTGCTGACTGTGGGGAGGTTGGACTAGATGACCTTTGAATGGACCATTCTATGAATTCACATCCATCTTTGAACGGTGGACAAAAATACAAGGTTTTGCATTTTTCTTATTCTGAGGGCAGTGCTGCTGGCCTAAGGAACTTATCTTGTGCCTGTGTGTTTGCTCAGTTTAGCTCTGGAGAAACAGGAACAGTGTTTCATTAAAAAAAAAAATATATAAAAATCAGCTAAATTGATATTTTGAAATGTCACCCATGATGTGGTGGCATTTTCTAACATATCCCAAGGTAAATATAACCTTTCACTCAAGAGTTTTGTTGGTTGAAATTTTGTGGTCAAATAGCTTGCTTCTGATTTGGAGTCTTTATTATTTAAATGAGAGTTGTTTGTTGTGTGGTTTGGGTTGGTGTTTTTTTTTTTTTTTTTTTTTTTTTTTTTTTTTTTTTTTTTTTAAGTAATTTGATTTGAAAGCAGATTTGCTTTCTATGCAATAATTATCCATGAATTATCTTTCATTGTGCCAGATAATAGTGTGTAATCTGAAGTAGTTGAACACCAATGTGCTGTAAACAGTCTCCAGAGAAAGAAAAATTGATTTATCGGTATTAGTTTCATCATGCTTTGTATTAAGGTCATCAGCATCTTGTGTGCTATGATTATACTTCATTTCAGACAAAAGATTTGCCTGCGTTCCCTGTTTAAAGCATAAGAAACATCAATCAAATTATTCTCCTTCTAAAATAAAAATGAGCTCTCAACATGCCCACAAGGCTTCGATTACACCATAGTTGTTGCTAGGGATTTTGATTTAGAGTAGACTAGAGAATACAAATGGAGAATACTCCTTTTATAAATGTAGTTATTACCTATCCACCAGGCCTTCAAGAGAAATAAAGAATGCAGAGTAGTCTGCTGTCTTGCATGACCTGACATAGCCACCAATTGCTGATGGTGAGTGACAAATTGAAGACCATCCAGTGTCCTGCATATCTTTAACAACCTTATTTACACAAGCAAAATACATTATTATTATTATTCATTCAAATTTCTAAACATTTTCGTTTCTCTACATCTGTGAGAGACTAAATCTTGGTCTGCCTGTTTAAGCAGACCAAGAGGAGCCCTCTCTCTGTGTCCTAAGCTCTGCTTGCTGCAACTCATGGAGCTGAAGAGGCTGCTCAGAATACAGCAATGAGCTCTCCTCTACAGCCAAAGCTGCAGCACCCTTCCTCTACAGATCCAACATCTCCTCTACATCCAAAGCTACAGCACCTTCTGTCCACAGACCCAAACTGCCTTGTGGGGTGAGGGGTGTGGTAATATAATTCCTTTCCTCTTCGCTCTTTCACTCTCTGTTGTGTCTCTCTCTCTCTCTCCTTCTGATCCATCCACTTTATTTGTGTAATAAATAGCCTCGCTGTTGATCTTTTGGCCTCGTTTGTGCCTCTAATTTCATAACATGGAAATATTCAAAAAAACAGAGTCTCTTTCCCTCTCTGGACTGAGACAACATCTATTTTGATCTTTGTTGAATTAGTATATCCACCCAATTTTGGGTCAGTGGTTACCATAACATTGTGTAGTCACTTTATGCAGATTTTACACAGATATTTATCTTTTTGCCTCTCAAGATCACATACATACAGCACAAAGCATGTCATTAGCATAGATTCATAGAATGGTTTGTATTAGAAGGGACCTTAAAGATTAACTAGTTTCAAGCTGCCTTCCATGGGCAGGGATACCTTCCACAAGACTGTCTTCCACTGCTTGGTATCGAGGGATACTACACTATCCCTGTTCTTAGGAATGTATTACCCCTTCACTTTCATATGCCCTTTTCAGATCCATAGAATGATTTGGATTTCAAGACAGCTTAAAAGTCATCTAGTTTCACCCCCCCGCTGCCACGCGGAGGAATTCCTTCTGCTAGAGCGGGTTGCTCAAGGCCTCATCCAACCTGGCCTAGAACATCTGAGGCTGAGGGAGCTGGGGCTGTTTAAGCCTGGAGAAGAGGAGGCTCAGGGGCGACCTCATTGCTCTCTACAACTACCTGAAAGGTGGTTGTAGCCAGGAAGGGGTTGGCCTCTTCTCCCTAGCAACCAGCACCAGAACAAGAGGACACAGTCTCAAGCTGCACCAGGGGAAGTTTAGGCTCGAGGTGAGGAGAAAGTTCTTCACCGAGAGAGTTATTCGCCATTGGAATGGGCTGCCCGGGGAGGTGGTTGAGTCACCGTCCCTGGAGGCGTTCAGGAGGGGACTGGATGTGGCACTTGGTGCCATGGTCTAGTCGTGAGGTTTGTGGTTACAGGTTGGACTTGATGATCTTCGAGGTCTCTTCCAACCTTAGTAATACTGTAATACTGTGATCTCCAGGTAGGGAACATCCACAGCCTCCCTGGGCAACCTGTTCCAGTATCCCCCCACCCTCACTGTCTGAATTTCTTCCTAATCTCCAATCTAAGTCTGCCCTTCTCAAGCTTCAATCCTTTCCCTCTCATCATACCACTACTTGTCAAAAGTCCCTTCCTGGCTTTTTTGCAGAAAACAACTGGTATAATAATCCTAATTCAGTGTTAACCAAGCCAGGCAGCGGGAAATTCGTATGTTGCAATTAAAACAATAAAATGAACATGAAAATAGCTTTGATATTTTCTTTTTCCCTACTGAAAGAATCTTTCTATCACATAGTTCCTGATTCATTGAAAAGCTCATTTTCCACCATGCCAGAAATTCTGTGCTCCTAAGAAATAAAAATACAAAGCATTTCATTTGTCACTTTGGTTTAAATAATTTTGATGTTTAGCATTGTGACCGGTTTAGGCTGTGCCTTTAAGAAAGGGACACTTTCTGAACACTCTGGGCGAATGTTTTTGATATTAGAATGAAAACAATGATATGCTAATTCAATTTCATTGGTGGGACCCAGCTGTAGTTTTTTTGTTTAGTCTTTCAGTCGGGGAGTCAGTCAGGCAGTCGTCTTCTTTTTCCCCCTGTGCTGTGAGCTGGCTCGTTTCTCTCTACGATTCCTCTCTAACCAGATAAGAAAACTAACTTTTTGCATTCGCTTTGAGCTTTAACAAAGTTTTCCCCTTTTAATTACCTTCCTTTCTCTCTCTCTTTCTAACCCTTTTGGGAAAAAGGGGAGGTAGGGAGGGAGAAGGGGGGAAAAGGCCGAACCCCCTGGCCGCAAGGGGGGGTTGGGGAAAGGTTTCCTGTATTACATACATTGCTGTATATTTCTGTATATATTGTAAATATTATATATTTTTGTACATATTCATTGCATTCCATATCTGCTTGTAAAATACAGCTTTCATCTGCTTCTCCGGCTGAGTTAGCTGTGGAATTCTTTTGTGTGTGGGGGGGAACCTTCCTACTCCACCACAAGCATATGGCATAATAGAAGTTTAAAGTATTGATGAAATGAGCCTGATTCTAGGGGACAAAATCTGAAATTCTGCTTGAATATTGGTAAAAATAATGCAGATTTATATTTTTTTTGTCTCTAAATTCGATTCCTTTTTGAAAGTCTAACAAAACAACTTTAGAATGGTAAATAGAGAATGGACCGTTCTCTGGAATGTGACCAGAGAAAGGGCCGTGAGGATGATGAGAGGACTGGAACTTCTCTTACGAGGACAGGCTGAGAGAGTTGGGGTTGTTCAGTCTGGAGAAGGCTCCAAGGAGACCTTATCGAGGCCTTCCAGTAACAGAATGGGGCCTACAGGAAAGCTGGGGAGGGACTTTTTAGGATATCAGGTAGGACTAGGGAGAATGGAGCAAAACTAGAAGTGGGTAGATTCAGATTGGATGTTAGGAAGTTCTTCATCATGAAGACACTGGAACAGGTTGCCCAGGGAGGTGCTGAAAGCCCCATCCCTGGATTTTTTTAAAGGCCAGGCTGGATGTGGCTCTGAGCAACTTAATCTAGTGTGAGGTGTCCCTGCTTATATCAGGGGGTTTGGAACTAGATGATCCGTAAGGTCCCTTTCAACCCTGACAATTCTGTGATTCTGTGAATGTCCAAGTTAAAATGATCTGCTTGGTTATTTCTTAATTGGTTTAATTTCCCATTTTGCAGTTCTCTTGTGATAAAAAACGTCTTTTGGAAATACTTATTATCTCTAATTACTTGTCCACATTTGAAGATTCACAGTTTTCAAGATAATTCCTCCTTTGTTTGTCACAGTTCAGCCTTAGCTACAATGTCAGCATTACATTACAGGCACTTAATTCTTAAGACCATCTCTTCTGTTGGCAGGATTAAGGACAGGAGAAGAAAATCACTGCCAATTATTGTTTCCTTCTGGTATTGTTCTTTAAAACATTTTTATTCTTTGTCTGCATACCATCAACATGAAAAGATCACAGAAAATCCTGGTAATTAGAGTTCAGCTCTGTTATTTCACTTGCTCCTTCATTATGTATTAACAACGTTCAGGATACTAATGGAATCTTTCTTTCTTACCAATTGAACCCATTAAATCTCATCTCGACTTATTCTTTGAGGGACAAGCAGTTGTTGTGCAATACTCTCTGTTTATAAATGCAGAAGACTGGAATAAAGCAGAAAACATCTCAATAAGTCTGCCCTATCTGCCACTTTGTCAAATTATTAGTTTAATAAATAGAATATCCACCCAAAATAAAGAAAAACAAAAACAAAAAAAGGCTTTATTTTTCTTGTGCATCATCAATGGACATTTTTTGTTAAAACCAATGAGGAAATTAATTGTCAAACTTCATTTGCTTCTTGATCCACAGCATTAAATGTCACATGGGAATTTTTGTAACTTCTCTGTTTTTTTCTTCTACTAAGAGGGAGCAGAAGCAGAGTAAATAATATTACTGATGGTGCTGGTCGGTTGCTCTGAGTTCTGTCAGCAGGCAATGGATGAGGTAAAGTAACAATCATTAGTATGAGTCTAAATAGCATTTAGGTGCTTAAGATCTGGAGGAAAAAGGTTCAAGGAGAAAAAATGTCCCCTCCTCAGAATGCTGTTCAGTTTTGCTCAGAATTGTTTGTTTTACAGGTATAGTGGCATAGACACTACAGAAGAACAATAATTAATTAAATGCTATTTTAGTGCATTCTTCAGTGAAAATTAGCTGTCACTCTGTTTAAGATTTGACCTTCACTACTGTGATTAAATCGGTTTGTTGATGTTATTCTAATCGTAATTAACTTCTAACATATTGTTAGTGTAATTAGTGTCTTAACTGTGTAATCCAAACATGCAGTTACTACCACAGTTATTATCTGAATTACAATGACACTCATATATAAAGGCCAAATATCTAGGCAATAAAGAAAGGTTTCTGTAGTAATACAGTTAAATTTGTTTTACCAAGATTGCCCAAGTTTTCTATTCCATTTCTCTGATATTTTGTTCATCTCTCTGCTATCAGTCTAGTATCTGTGGTTTTTAGTTATCCTCAAAAGGGATGAAGTGAGGGGAACTTTGCAGAATGTTTTCTGTGCCCTGAGCAGTATATAGAATGTCCATTTAGGCTGGTGATCATAGCATGGACTGGGTTAGAAGGGACCACCAAAGGGCATCCAGTCCAAGCCCCTCTGCAGCCAGCAGGGACATCCTCAACTAGATCAGGTTGTCAAGCTTCACCTTGAATATCTCCAGGGACTGAGCTCCAGCCACCTCCCTGGGCAACCAGGTGGTGAGGTATATAGGGAAACTAAACAGCTTCAGTGGAACAATCTACCTGTCTCATATTTTGCTTTCCTGCCTCTTAATAACAATACAAAATCCAGTTTTTCTCTTCCCTTGCTCTAAAATGCTTCCTTCCAGATGGTAATAACATTTAGCTGTATTTATGTACATGTTCTGAGATCCATTGCTCAAAACTCTTCTGGCTAGGAAGAGTTTCTGGGGAAGTGAATGAAAAAAAAATCATAGAGGCTGTAAGAAACTCACCCTGCCTGCAAGAGGAAAAAGGCTGCAATTATTTTTCTTTTCTGCTCCTTGCTGTGGGGTGGGTGAAGAAAACAGGCAAAATGTGAGTGGTATTTGTTATCTGTGGCGGCAGCTGACCATCCAGTCAGCGCTGCACATCAATTCTGGATTAGTCACAGTGTGTGCTGTTTGTTATCCAGTATGTGTCTTATGGAAGAGATATTAGAGAGCAAACAACACATAGGACAGCAGACTCAGTCTCCTAGTCATAGAAATGTGTTTGGTCTCTAAAATAGCTGTGTAAAACACAATTAATTAGTATAACCATCACTTTGGACTCCTCCTAATGTAACCTAGTTTCATCTCCATTTTTTACGTGATAAAGTTTCCAATTAATTATAACTATTTTATTTCTATGGAGCAGGGTTTTTTTGCATTTGAAAAGGAGGGACTATAGGAGATGAAAGGTAAAAAATCATCATAGTTTGGTTTTTGTGAGACTGGAGATACTCTGCCTAAGTGGATTACATGAGCACTACATCCATAGCACTTATTTTGCTGTAGACATCATGGCTGAAGGGGCAAACACGAGCTCCTTGTTCCAAAGACCTCTTAATCCTTGTATGAAGAAAGCAATGTTTGATTCCTATTCAATACTCAGTAGTGTTTTGTTCTCCATCCCTCGCTCTTGGGTGAAGCTTATTTTTTATAATGCCAGAAGTTCTTTTTAACCTCAGTTAATTAGGTTTTTGATGTGAGTAGAATCAGGAAATAAATGCAGTGTACCAAGATTGTGTTGACAACAGATAGCAGAATATCAACAGTTCCTTTTATTTTGTTGGTTCCCATGGAAACAATCAAGTATGAGATGTCACTGACAAAACTGCAGAGTGCAGCAGCAATCATTAACTTTAGCAGGACTGTGCTTTGTGCTTGATGTATCTGAAAAGTAACAGTGGGGCTGCTTTTTTTTTTTTTCTTTCCATTTGCTTGTCTGTTCTCTTCAATGGGATAAACAGGAGCTAATAAAAAAGGGAATGCTGAAGTGTGGATTTTTGGGTGTTCAGGCTCTGGCTATGTCAGTACTAATGCTTTTTTCTGCTGGTGCATGGATGTTTGTTGTGGTTTAGAGCAGGACAGATTGCTCTCATACCTCTGTAGCAAAAAGAAGACCACTATACAGGTAGGATTGGAGTACTGGAAAGTTTAAATGGAAAAGCTTTTCACAAGCTACAATGCAATATTACGATGCATAGTGGTGAGCATAGTAAAGCATATAAAATACACGGGAATGCAGGGAGGTTGGAGCAGGAGATTGTTGAGGTCCCTTTCAACCTAAGCCATTCTATGGTTCTATGATTCTGGGCTTAACACAGAAGCTCATTAAGCCAAAAGATTCACACAAAACCCTCCACAAAATCAGACCAAAATCCAGTACTCCTTTTCTCCCAGCCTGGGGTTCAGCATATGCCCCAGGGCTGATTTCAGGCTGGCCAGGTCTGAAACTGCCTCCCCTTAGTCCCTGGGACTAGGCCCAAGCAGGCCAAGACTGCACAGCAAAATTAGTCAGGCCTTGAAAGCCACAGATAAGACTGAAACCATCCCCTCCACACTAGATAAGGGAGCTCACTGCACCCAGGGATGCGGAGAGGGAAAGAGAGCAACTAACTTCTCAGGCAGCTTTATAATGGTAGAGGATTTATGGGAAAAAATACATAATTTCCTGTGTCCACCCACTGGGCTGGACACTCCAGACACTGGAGGTCTGGAGCTTTGTGGTCTTCCTTAAAAAGCACCCAGCTTGAACTGGGACAATGCTTGCACATAGTCGGATTTCCTTGGCAGAAGCTCAGTGCAATACAACGGTGCAATACCTTTTTTTATGTGAGAAGAAATTAAAATGAGGTTTTGTCATGGTTCTGGTGATTGATGAGATTTGTACAATGAGAGGGAGTCCAATTACTAACCAGTGTTTCAAGCAAAAAGATCACTGAGTTTCTCAGTCACTGCTGACTGCTAATCAATTTGTTGAGGGATGATTAAGATGTGTTGCTTTGACCTAATATGACTTAGCAGTTTGAGGCCCAGCTAAATGACCCTTTCCGATAAGGGATCACATTCCATTTTCTAAATATAAGCTCTCAGTTCCCTGTTTTATAAGGGAAAACTGTCAATTGCTCTTTTAGGGTTCCAGAATTCCCTCTGTTTTCACCTTACTCAAAAGAGGAATCTGTCATAATACTCAATCTTTTGTTTATGGAGGTTGAAAAAGGATTAATTAAGTCATAGATTCACAGATTGCATCAGGTTGGAAGGAACCCTCAAAGGTCATCTTGTTCAATGACCCTGCAGTCAGCAGGGACACCTCCAACTAGACCAGGCTGACCAGGACCACAGCAAGTCCAATCTTGAATGTCTCCAGGGACAGCGCCTCAACCACGTCCCTGGGCAACCTGTTTCAGTGGTTTACCACTCTCATTTTAAAGAATTTCCTGCTTATGTCTAACAACCATAAACTCTCTTCCCCCCACCCCCACCCTGAGTGTCAACCAAATATCTCTATTCAGCCAGAGTCTTCTTCCTGCAGACTCATCTTTCAACAAGTGGGGATGGCCTTTTCCTGGAGCTTTAAGGCTTTCTTCTTCAACCATTTCCAGCCTTCCTGTGCTCTTTGGTCCTTCAGGGACTCTGTTGATGAGTCTGTGAAACAGACCAAGGTCTGACCACTGGAAATCCAGGACAGCATGTCTGCTGATATTCCTCTTTACTTCAACAACTGAAAAAAACTTTTGTTGCTGCTGTGGCAAGACAACCCCTAATTATTACATCACTCACAAAGTCAGAGATCACAGAGATCATAGAATGGCTTAGGTTGGAAGAGACCTTAGAGATCATCTACTCCAAACTTCCCGCCATGGGCAGGGTCACTTCTTAACTAGACATGTCTGCTCAAGGCCTCATCTACCCTGGCCTTGAACACCCCCAGGCAGGGGCATCCACAACCTCCCTGAATAGCCTATTCCAGAGTCTCACCACCCTCATACCAAAGAACATCTCCCTGAGATCCACTTTAATCCTACTCTTCCTCAGCTTCAAACCATTCCTTGTCTTATTGCTAGACACCCTTATGAAAAGTCCCTCTCCATCCTTCCTGTAGGATCCCTTCAGATGAAGATGCTGTTGACATATTATTATCATATCATATGTTATATTATAAAATATTATAATATATTATATAATATGTTATAACATAATTATATAACAGATTATTACACTATATTACTGTTATAATTATACAATATATTATGATAGTATTATTGTTGTTATTTTCTAAGGTCATCCTCCTTAACATTTTGACAAAGTTATTTTCAGTTTTGTTAAGGGTTGTGGGAACAGGAGTTGAACATACATATGGATATGCAGATGGCTTTATGTTCTATTCTAGTAAAGAAAGTCATCTTAGGTAAATTTAAGCATAAAAAACATATATATAAAATTCACTACATTGTTATGAAAACCTTTTGGAATATTTTTCTGTAAGAGAGATTCCATTTTTTGTGGGTTTTGTCTAGGTTGCTTAGACATTATCAGGAAAAATACAGTGGTATAATGATTGTATAAAGAAAGAAATCTACCAGGGTGGTGTCCCACGTGCAGGTAGTCCTGATTTCAGTGTAGCTCTTCAGATGCATGCAGGTGATGCATGGGTATGATCCAGCTAAAATTCTGTAGCACAGAGGCATCATTCCTCAGATCCTCAGTAATCTTTTTGCAAGATTTATCTAACAGTCAGATAAGATCACACCAAAATTTAACTTGTTTGGTCTGGACAAAAAAAGAATGCTGGTCCATTGATATGTCAAGGTAACTGATAACATTTAATATAATAAACCTTTCCCTCATGGTAAAAAAGCAAATCCCTGACCCATCACTTTCCAAAGCAAATTTATGGTATGAAAGCTTTGTGAATAATCAGGTATGATTTAAACACAACATTTTGGTCAAAGACCTGGCTTTAAAAACTGTGGCATTAAATCTGGTGCTGGTTTAAAATCTGGACTATTTATAAATGTCTGTACTGCTTGTGAAGTGATCCAGACACCACCCTCACCCCCATCCCCCCAAAAATGCTCTTAATACTCCTAAACAGATTTGTTTAGAATCATGGATTTGTCAGGGCTGGAAGGGACCTCAAGGATCAGCCAGTTCCAACCTTTCTGCCATAGGCAGGGACACCTCACACAAGATCAGGCTGCTCAGAGGCACATCCAGCCAGGCAAAAGTTAAACTTGCTTTAATTTTTATTTTGAGGGAATGTTACTTTACACAAATTAGGATATATGCTAATTAGAGAATTAATATATGCTACCTTAGAGAATTGAAATATCTTTGGAGAGCTCTAAGAAAGTATTTGGATATTTTTTGGCTAGTCTGCTTTTCACTATTAAAATTGAAGAGAATGAAACTGCAGTAAATTTATTGAGTTCTTATTTCAGAGTGGATTTTCTTTTGGACTGATCACATTTAAGAGGGAGAATGGTCTCATGGAAATCAATAAGATTGTTACTTTCACATATTAAGAGAAAACATCATATTCCATATCTAGGATTCTTTTGTTTTCTGTGTTTCTGGATCTAATTAAAATCTTCAAGCACTATAAATATTCAATTAAAATAAATATAGAAAGTTAGCTGCAGAAAGCAATATCAACTCTTTGTGTATGAACATCTACTAGAGCAGAGCTTCCTGGAAAAGTGCAAAGGGATGAAAAGCTGAATTAGCTTATCCACCCCTACTAGCAGAGTCAAGCTGCTCTTTGGAACGGCTTGCTTAGCCCACAGGCAGTAGCAGCAGTGATTTCCCTCTCCACATCTACTCTAGGTAACAGAGATATTTGTTTATTTTTTTCAGGAAACTATTCTAAGCAATGCTAAGCAGCAAGCTGGAATTGCAGAGCAAGCAGCCTGTTTGCTTGTAGGGAAATGACAAGCTGGCTGTGCTCAGAAGAGTAACATCTCACTTTAGCAAGATTTATTGCAGCTTCAAGCTGAGAAGAGTTCCTTGGTAAAAAAAAAAAAAAAAGGGATGTGATGGTCTTGACCACAGCACTGTCCTAATGATTAATTGGTCTGTGCTGTATGTTCAGTTTTGTACAGGCTTGAAGAAGACAGGCAGTAGTTCCCTGCTTCAGTTTCCTATTCATCAAAATGGAAAGTACTTTCCTACTTGGATAGTTTGTTATGAACAGAAAAATATTACTCATTAGAGGTTCTAGGTGCTGTGGGTCCATAGTACCAGAGTGAAACTTAACATAATATCCAGTAGCCCTACATACTGGTGTGCTGACACTCCTTCAACATGATCTTTGACACATGACTGCTCCACTTGCCTGTGTGACACACACATGGATGTGGGTAGCTTTACCTTCCTTTTCTGTGTCCATACATGGAAATGAACTTCCGAGCCTGGAGAAGAGAAAGTTCCAGGGACACCTCGTTGCAGTACTCAAAGGAAGCCTATGAGAATGATGGGGACAATTTTATTAGCAGGGTCTCTTCAACAGGGCAAGGGGTGATGGTTTTAAACTAAAATAAGGAAGATTTAGACTGGGTATAAGGAAGCCACTTTTTACAGTGAGAGTGGTGAAACATTGGAACAGGTTGTCCAGACAAATGGTAGAATTTCCATCCCTGGAAACAGGGATGCTCTGAACAAACTGATCGATTTGAAGATGTCCCTGCTCACTGCAGGAGTGTGGGACTAGATGATCTTTAAAGGTCTCATAAATTCATAGAATGGTTTGGTTTGGAAGAGACCTTAAAGATTATCTAGTTCTATCCCACCTGTCATGAACAGGGACACCTTCTACTAGACAAGGTTGCCTAAGGCCTCATCCAACCTGGGTTTGAACATTCCCCCGGAGGGGTTATCCACAACCTCCCTGGCCAACCTGTTCCAGTGTCTCACCACCCTCACTGTCAAGAATTTCTTCTCCAGTCTAAATCTGCCCTCCTCAAGTTTTAATCCATTTCCTCTCATCCTGTCACTATAAGACCGTGTAAAAGTCCCTTCCCAGCTCTCTTGTAAGGCTCTTTTCAGGTACTGGAAGGCTGCTCTGGGGTCTCCCTGGAGCCTTCCCTTCTCCAGGCTGAACAGCCCCAACTCTCTCAGCCTGTTCTCCAGCCCCCTGATCATATTTGTGGCCTTCCTCTGGACCTTCCCCAGCAGTTTCATGTCCTTCTTATGCTGGGGGCACCAGAACTGGACACAGCAATCCAGGTGGGGTATAATGAGAGCAGAGTGGAGGGGCAGAACTCCCGTTCCTGGTTACACTGCATTTGACGCAGCCCAGGATACAGTTTGCCTTCTGGGCTGAAAATACACATTGCTTCTTCCTACTCAAACCACTGTATGATTCCATGAACTGTGTAGTTTTTTACATAATTTCTACACATGATTCTATGAAGCTGTTTCCCTCTTAATAGTGTAAATTATTTTTTAAAAAATTAAAATAGGGGGAAAATAGACACCATATATATTTTTAATAAACATTATGAATATGCAATTAATCTGCATGTTCCTAAGAGATAAATAAACATTCTGTGTGCTCACTGCATGAAGAAGTTTATCTCCTCCTGTACATTAGCAAATATTTATAATTTTCCCATTTTCTATAACACCCTTTTCACAAAGAAGTGGCACAGCTTGAATACCTTGTGAGAAACTCAGTTGACCTACCAGCAGAGTATTCCTTTAATGAATAAGCCCTTTAATTATATTCTCGTTCTGCTATATGCTCAAGATTGTAAAATTCCTGAAGAGAAGACCAAGCAATTGAGTAGCAATTTAAGTGTGATTTTATTAAATCAATTAGATTTACCAAAGTAATTTGAGAGACAGTGCAGCTATGCTGGGCACACCAAGTATATAAAAATTTAAACTAGATGCTTGTAAGTGCAGCATAGTTTCTAATGGGAATTTGTCTTGGTTATAATAGTAAAAATGATTGATTCTATGTGTCTTGCAAAGCTTAGCCTGTAAGTTATTCTTATCCTAACAGCACCTCAGAGGTAGGCCATTTGACTGCAGATAGCTGGGGAATCACTAGGCATAGTAAAAGATTTAATAAACTGAAGAAAACTTCTAGCAGGCATTCAAATATTTCTGTGTTTGTCATTTAAAGCAAATAATATCTCCTGTATAAATAATATTGAGCAAATCATATCTCCTGTACTTTGATATGGCTTTCCATATACATTATGTTAAAATTTTCTGTCTAATGTCCTCTGTCATATTTTATATGTTACTCTGGAAAGCTAATGGAAAAACACTGTGTGCAATCTGATGAGTCTATGTTCTGTAATTAGCCAAAAAGAAGGAGATTAAATGGTTGTGAGGAGACAAACAGAAGGAGAGAATGTGGTTACAAGGACTTACATGACCAAGAGCTCCTTTAGCTTGTCTGAAGAGAGGAACTCATGCCAGAGTGGGAAATTATTGAGTATTAAAAACATCAAGATAAGGAGTGTGACTACCTATTTATTTTTTCCTTGCCTACCTTCCAAATAGTGGGAAAGGGCATATCTGTTCAAGCTGTCCTTAGTGTGATCAAATAAAATGTAATAGATGTAGATTTTATTGTCTGTTAATGGAAGAAGGACCTCATGATTCAGTTTTCATTGTCCCTCCATTTTTATGATAATCTCCTTCCTCTTCTGTCTCCCATAAAATATCCATGATTTTCCAGAGCATCTTGACTGCATTTCCTCTCACACAAAACTCACTGTCACTGCTTGCTATCAAGGGATACTATGCTATCCCTCTTCTTAGGAATACTTTTCCTCTCAACTTTCAAATGTCCTATTCAGATTCATAGATTAATAGAATGGTTTGGGAGGCATCTTAAAGATCATTTAGTTCCACCCCCTTGCCATGGGCAGGAACGCCTTCCACTAGCCCAGGTTTCTCAGGCCTTGAACACCTCTGGGGAAGGGGCATCTGTGACCACCCTGGGCAACCTGTTCCAGTGTCTCACCAGCCTCACTGTCAAGAATTTCTTTCTAATCTCCACTCTAAATCTGCCCTCATGAAGTTCAATCTGTTCCCTCTCATCCTATGAGCCCTTGTAAAAAGTTCCTTCCCACCTTTCTTGTCCAGCTCTTTTCAGGTACTGGAAGGCAGCTCTAAGAATCACCTGCCTTTAATATGACAATTAAAATGCCAATCACCATTTTCATGTTTCTTCTTATTATTATTTTACCTCCACCAATTTGCTTGGATAGTCAAAGTCCCTTCCTCCTTCCCAATCAATTAATATTTTAGTTTCCCAGTTTTTTCACTATTCTCAGTCTTCTGCATTCGGCAAGTTTTCAGTTCAAACAGGAAAGTATCACGTTTGATGGTGCTTTCCACTAATTACTGCACTGTGTAGAAGATCACTGTGGGGGCTACATATTAGTATTACCATCAAAATGCATTTGATGACTAAAATCACAATTATTTTTTTTTTGCTAGAGAATATATTAAAAATTCCCTTGATATACAGTGAGCTATCATAAATATCAAACTGGTAAATGAATGTGTTCAAGATTACCCAGATAGATTGATCATCTGTTTAGCTAAAAGTGGGAGGTGAGAAGCACCCAACATTTAGTTTCAAAGCCTAAAAACAAGGAGGTGAAATGTTACTAAGACTATGCACTGTTAATTTTGCCCACTGGGGGTGGTCTCAAAGTACTACTATAAGCAAATCCATTTACTATCTGTTTATAAGGCAATAAAGAAGTGTTTGTAGACTACCACTCTCTGTATTACCTTGCATACTTTTTTCGATGGTCTCTTAGGGTATTAGGCAATCATTTATGGAAGTAAAGTAATAAACCCCTGGTCTTAAAATATTACAGCTCAATAAACATTGAAATGCTCTGAAATTCATGTCCCTGGTATGTAAGTTACAAAGTGTTGGAGAAGCTAAAGAAAAAAAAAGAAAAAGTAAACTTGACTTTGTTTACTTTATTAAGGTACTTCTGTATTTGTAAGCACAAAGAACAGTGAAATGTGGAGAACGGAAGCCTGCTATAATTAAAATCTGCATGGTGTCTAATTGGTTGCTGGAACAACCAGTACAGCAAGCTAACTTGACATTTCCTCCTGAACAGATCATTGGTGGTTTGGGGAACACTTTCTGTACTGTGGTAATATTATTAGCAGCAAGCATCACTGGCACTTGGGAAACATAGAATCATTAGAGTTGGAAGGGACCTCAAAGATCATCTAGTTCAAACCCCGGTGCTGTGGGCAGGGACACCTCACACTAGATCAGGTTGCTCACAGCCACATCCAGCCTGGCCTTAAAAACTTCCAGGGATGGGGCTTCCACCACCTCCCTGAGCAAACACTTTACCTGGTTGGGTCATCTATAAACAGAGCTCTGTCTACAATATCTGCAATCTTTACATTCTGCTGTCACCTAACTCATGACAGTAAAATGAGTCAAATTCCAAATTCCACACCATCTAGACCTGTCCCTACTGTCTTAAATAGTAAAGATTTGCTCCATCTTCTACTGGCACCCAGTTCCATGCAAGGAGAGAGTAAATTTGATGGACATAAAATGGCCACAGATGTGAGAAATGTTTTCTCCTGGAACAGTCTGAGCAGTATCTTATAACCTAAAACATTTTAGTTGTGAGCTTCACAGTTTTATACTGAAATAAGAATTCTAGGGCTTGTAAATTATGGATGTGAAGAGACATTCTTGTGAATCACAGAATCACAGAATTGTCAGGGTAGGAAGGGACCTCAAGGATCATCCCATTCCAAGCCCCCTGCCATGGGCAGGGACACCTCACACTAGATCAGGTTGCTCACAGCCACATCCAGCCTGGCTTTAAAAACAACCAGGGATGAGGCTTCCGCCACCTCCCTGGGCAACCTATTCCAGTGTCTCATTACTATCATGGGGAAGAGCTTCTTCCTAACATCCAACCTGAATCTACCCATTTCTACATTTGCTCCATTCCCCCAGTCCTATCACTACCTGACATCCTAAAATGTCCCTTGCCAGCTTTCTTGCAGCCTTCTTCAGATACTGCAAGGCCACAATAAGGTCTACTCAGAGGCTCCTCTTCTCCAGACTGAACCCCAACTCTCTCAGTCTGTCTCCATAGGAGAGGTGCTCCAGCCCTCTGATCATTCTTGTGGCCCTTGTAAAGACAGATCCTATCCGCTGTCTATATAAATGAGTGTTGGTGAATGGAATTAAATCCAGTTGGTGGCTGGTCACTAGCAGTTTTCCCCAGCTTTAGGTCAGTTGTATTAATGTTAGATATCTGGATACGTAGTGTTTTCTTCTCTTTTTTCCAAACAACGACAGTACCAAAAAATTTAATCAGTTGTGTTTTTTTTTAAAATGTTCCAGATTTCATACATTTAATCCAAAAGTAAAGCTTTGTCCTTAATCATAACAAAATGAATAACTACATTTATTGATAATAGTGATTTAAATTTTTTATTACTTTGTCAGCCCTTTTTTTAGCTTTTAAATGGATCACAGAATATATTTGGTTGGAAGGAACCTTCAAGACCGTCTAGTGCAAATTTAAATGACAATACTTAAGAGCTACAAAAAATTAAGCAGAGGGAGAATAAATATGAGTGGAAATGAGACCAAATGCAAAAATCCATCTTATGTTACAATTTACTCTTGGAAAGAGAGTGGACAAGAAAGAACAATGTAGGTAATATCTCTTGTATCCAGCAGTGCATGTAATAATTTAAGTTTTAGTAGTAAAATGTAGCAGACAAACCCAATCACGAGTCCCACTATAGTTTGTTATTCCAGTCAGTGTTTCTCCCTTACCTATTGTAATCAAGTTCTGAATTGCTCTCTGTAAATTGACTATTAAAAATATTTTGGGCAGATGTTTAAAGTAATGTTGATTTCAACACTTCATTATCTGAATGAGTAGTTGCTTGGCTTGTTGGCCATGACTGCTGTCAAAACGTGGCTTCTTCGAATGCCAAAGGCCTTTTTTCTCCTCCTGCTTTTGTGTTATACCACATACAGTCCTAGATGCAGTAACCTATTTTAAGCCATGGTTCTTGAATTATTCCAGGCCACTTGGACTGACAATACTGTCCCTGTGTAAGGGAAGAGAGGAAATTCAGTGCTAGTAATACTAAATAGCAGTAGAATTCTAATTTAAGTTGTAGTTAACTAAATGTAAGTGGTATGGGTCTGCTTTCTGAAAGAGGGTGAATATTTTTGCACCTTAGCTCAGAAAGGACACGAGTTGTGCATACTTAGTGTTTTGGATGTGGGCTGGTAGGAGAAATTAGCTGAAAAATAGTCTATTTAGTAAAGCCTTTTGCTGTGTTACACCATAATGGTATTTCTCAGTTACTTTTAATTGAATAGAAATATTCATTTTTGTCTTTCTTCCTGCCTGCAAGTTCTCTGTCTGCATAAATGCAGCTCGGGCTTCAAATGTAAATTTTGATACAAATAATGAAACTCATTTAACTTAATTTAGTGGAATGGGCTATTTTAAGATGCAGTTCATTTGATTCTAAAGTGGATGTCTCATTGAAAAGTTCTGCTGTCTAACAAGTCACACATCCAGCATAAACACAGTGGATGAGGTATGAGTATGCAAGGTCTCAAAGTGACTACTTCACTGCACTTAGAGGCTCAAAACAAATTTTATTCAGTTTAGTCGTTACAAATGTCATTCTGACATATTGTTGACCATTTGGGAACCACAGGAGCTGAAAATTACAGTAATAGATGGTGGAGATGGGAATTATGGACCATTTCTTTTATATAATCACTAATGATGTTTTTTCAATGCTAAAGAAAATTAACACTATGGTAGTTGATGATAATTGTTCAACTTTGCATCTGATGGACCAGATTCTTTCATATTTTGCTTCCACTCAAGTTTCACTTTATTTCTGTTCTAAAATGTTGGGGTTTTTTTCCTTTTTTTTTGCTTTTACCAGAGTGTAATGAGAGAGAAGACTAAGTAGTGATCTTATCAATGCTTAGCAACATCTAAAAGGCAGGTATCAAAAGGATGGGTTCAGGCTCTGAAAGTGGTGTCCAACAACAGGACATGGAAAGGGCATAAACTAGAATACATCTGAACATGAGGAAAACCTTTACTTTGAATCATAGAATCATAGAATCAGTCAGGGTTGGAAGGGACCACAAGGATCATCTAGTTCCAACCCCCTGCCATGGGCAGGGACACCCTACACTAGATTCAGGCTGGCCAGAGCCTCGTCCAGCCTGGTCTTAAACACCTCCAGGGACGGGGCCTCAACCACCTCCCTGAGGTGAGGGTGACAAAACACTGGAGCAAACAAGGAGGAATGAGCACAAACTAGAATACAAACTAGAACACATCCAAATATGAGGAAAAGCTTCTTTACCTTGAGGATGACAAAGCACTGGAACAAACTGCCCAGAGAAGTTGTGGAGTCTCCTTATCTCCTTATCACCTGGACACAATAATGTGCAAAAGGCTCTGGATAAACCTGCTTTAGAAGGGGAGTTGAACTAGATGATCTCCAGAGGTCCCTTCCAGCCCCTGACATTCTGTGATTCTGTAGTGGTCCTGCACTGCAGTCTAGAGGTAGTAAACATCAAGATGGTAAGCAACAAAACTTTTGTGCTTAAGTCACTTTCACACACTTCTGGGCTATATTTTCTTTTAAAGATTGGCTCCATGCTCTATGTTTACAAATTAAATATATAAAATGACTGCCATTTTCCCACCTGTACTGATTTCATGATGTCTAAGTGCCAACTTCATCATGTCTCAAAGTACCTGGTTCAATGTGCATGCACAACAATTGTGCTTAGGAGGAAATAACAGCAGATTGTGCGCAAGATTAGTAGGAAAGCAGAAGATAACAGTGATAGCTAGAGAGTTCTGTAATCTTTCTGCTGAAAGGACTATTCTTTCTTTGTCAGTGACGAGAAGAAGGGAGTCACCATGCTGTGATAAACTGTGGCAATAATCTTTGACAATTTATACCAGCTACAGACACATCACAATGTTCTCAGGGTTTTTTAAACACCATTCTCTTTCCCAAATAGTCTCTGCCATTGCTTAGATATCAAATACAAGAACATACTTCTTAGGATAAATTAATTTTATCAGTATAAACAAAGTAGGAATCTTTCTATATGATTCTTAAATAAGTCTGTCTCCAAAAGTCTTAAGTTTTATTCTAATAATATAGCAAATGTAATGAGGTACAGATTTTTATATATATATGAATTAGGTACCACTATACAGTGTCTTTGTCCATACATACTTGGAAATGCCAGCATGAGAGGGACATGGAACTGCTAAAGAAAGTCCAGAGAAGGGCCATGAAGATGATCAGAGGGCTGGAGAACCTCAGTTATGAAGACAGGCTGCAAGAGTTGGGGCAATTCAATCTGAAGAACAGAAGGCTCCAGGGAGACCTTAGAGCAGCCTTCCAGTATCTGAAGAGGGCTACAAGAAGGCTGGGTAGGGACTTTTTACAATGATGGTAATGATAGGATGAAAGAGAATGGATTGAAGCTTGAGGAGGGCAGATTTAGACTGGAGACTAGGAAGAAATTCTTGACAGTGAGAGTGGTGAGAACTGGAACAGGTTGCCCAGGGATGGTCATGGATGGCCCTCCCTGGAGTTGTGCAAGACCAGGTTGGATGAGGCCTTGAGCAACCTGGACTAGTGGAATGTGTCTCTGCCTATGATAAGGAGAATGAACTAGATGATCTTTGTGGTCCCTTCCAACCTGAACTGTTATTTGTATGTGTGAAACTTTGCAATGCCTTTTCATTTTTTTCACCATCAGTAGCCAGATTTCTTGGCATAGCTCTAGATAAGACCTTGGAGTATCAATTGTATTTTTTTCTTTTCTTAATTAAAAGTGGTTCCAAAATCTGCAGCATGCTTACACCAAGCAAAGACAAAGGAGTATCAAGAAAAAGTGGCAGAACTGATATACACAAACCAAGAATTAGAACAGAATGAAACTGAAGGTAAAATACTGAGATTTCTTAGGAAGTCTTGGGGAGCTAAAAGAGTCAGAAGTTAAGGTAAGTTAAAGCAGAAGTGTCTAGCTGTACATTATTTTGTCAGAAGCACCTGCCTGACACAAGAAAAAGTAATATCAATTTTGAAGATTTATATATGTGGCCAGCAGGTCAAGGGAGCTGATTCTCCCCATCTACTCCGCTCTGGTGAGACCCCACCTGGAGTACTGCATCCAGTTCTGGAGCCCCTATTACAGGAGGGATATGGAGGTGCTGGAACGTGTCCAGAGAAGGGACACAAGGATGATCGGAGGGCTGGAGCACCTCTCCTATGAGGACAGACTGAAGGAGTTGGGGCTGTTCAGTCTGGAGAAGAGAAGGCTCCGAGGTGACCTCATTGTGGCCTTCCAGTATCTGAAGGGGGCCTACAAGAAGGCTGAGGAGGGACTTCTCAGGATCTCAGGTAGTGATAGGACTAGGGGGAATGGAATGAAGCTGGAGGTGGGGAGATTCAGGCTGGACGTGAGGAGGAAGTTCTTCACCATGAGAGTGGTGAAGCCCTGGAATGGGTTGTCCAGGGAGGTGGTTGAGGCCCCATCCCTGGAGGTGTTTAAGCCCAGGCTGGATGAAGCTCTGGCCAGCCTGATCTAGTGTGGGGTGTCCCTGCCCATGGCAGGAGGGTTGGAACTAGATGATCCTTGTGGTCCCTTCCAACCCTGACTGATACTATGATACTATGATATTTAATCAAATTTAATCAAGATCCACCCTGTATTTCTGATAAAAGAACAATTTAGACAAGGATCAGTCTCATCTACTGTTGATATTGTTCTTGCTATACCTCTCCTCTGTATAAGCTTTTGCTTTCCTGCTTCTCTGTGTGTGTGTGACCTTCAAAATGTTTGTCATTGTATGTGTCATTGAAACATGACAGGGTCATTTGTAAGACTGTATGGTTTGATGGTAAAATGTTAATACATGTTTTAAACCATAATTAATTAAGTTTCAACAGTCATGTTAGTATAAATTGAAAAGCAGCTGATTTTTGCTCAGGTCTCCAAATGATGTACTTTGTAGGGGACTGAAGGAGATATGAATTAAAATTGTTAACGGCATGGGAATTAAACTAAAGTTTGCTATCTAGAACGTGGGATTGGGCAGAAGGATTGCACATTTATTAATTAACTGCAATGGTAAATAATTGTTAGCACTTTCTTTAAATTCAAGTTTAAGATCCCCATTAATATTTCATTTTATACTTTTCTCAAAAGAGATGTTAAGAGGAAGAGATTGATCTTTGCTGTCTAACCTGTATGTGCAAGGTATGTATTGTTCCTTCCCTGTCTGTCCTCTTCCTGAAAACACTTTGGCTTAGAAAATGCTTTCTCGTCAATCCCAGTGTAAAGAGCTTTTAAATTTTCAGATGTTTTTTTTTCCCATGAGTGAAGTATTCCTAGTTAGGTCATGAAAATAGTTGACTCGCCCATTCTCTGCAATGTGGCTGGACTTAAACCGGTACATTTCATTTCAAGGATCATTCTTCCCTAGAAGTGCATGGAAGTTACATATTTATTCTCTTCTGAACCCCTGGGAATTTTGGAACATGTAAAGGTCTTTTCTGTAAACATAGTCATGAGACAAAGTAAAGAAGACCTCTCCCTTCTCTACCATCAACCTTCAAGTTTTTCTTTCTTGTATAGATGTGTGTAAGGAGAAATATTTTCTTATCAAACAATATGACTCCTGTAGAGCAATATAATGTGGAAAACTCAGGTTGAGATGAACTAAAAGAGAAGTTCTTTGCTTACTCTCAAGATTATGTTTGGGTTTTTTGGTGGGTTTTTTGTGGGTTTTTTTTTTTGAGCTTTTGTTTGGAAGCTTTTCATTTCCTGTGGTTGAATTTCTGACAGTCGAATACACCCAAGGCCAGACCAGGGCAAACAGATCTCAAAGATAGGAATAGTAGCAGCTAGTAACTCCCAACTAACTACTTAACTCATGATAACTAGCAGTACTATGAGAGGAAATGAGCTTTAATTGTACCAGGGGAGGTTTAGGTTGAGTATTTAGGAAAACATTACAGAGAGAGTGGTGAGGCATTGGAACAGGCTGCCCAGGGAGGTGATGGAGTCACCATCCCTGGAAGTGCTCAAGAAGCTGTAGATGTGGTGTTTCAGGATGTAGTTCAGTGGTCATGGTATTCAGGTTAGGGTTGAACTCAACGATCTTTAAGGTCTTCTCCAGCCTTAATGATTCTATGATTCTGTAACCAGCATGTTCACTGCTAATGTGCCTTTCACCAAAGCAATGCTCCAACTACAGACAATATGTCTTTAACAAAATGTGCAATGTGGTTATTTGTATTCTCAGCCTCATAGGAAGTGCTCAGTCTTTCTGTCTCTGATGGGTTTTTATTTTATTCTGTGATCCATATTAATTTTCACTGACCCTCGTAGGAGTACATTTATGTAGCCATAGCCCAGCCTAGAAGGTTTTGAAGGGATATTTGACATGTAGTTAATACTCAGGCTGATTTATGCAGAGTAATGCAGCAAGCTGAGGTGCTGTCAGATAGCCTCATTATTTTCTGTACCATTTAGGACATGAATCATTGCAGTGATCAAGGCTTTTCTGGGGTAAGTGTGATTTCAAACACCATTGTCAGTGAGTTGATAATGAAGAATAAAGGGTTTCTTTTTCCTTTAGGTTTGTTATTCTCAAGTGAAATAAATTTTATGATGTGTATTAATGGTGTATGGCACTTAAGATTTTTATGTGAAATTATGTTTATGTACAGCTCTAGATATTGCTGCAAATAGTAATTGTACCTTGTTTCCAGCAAAGTAATAGATCATTATCATGATTTCTTCATGTACAAAGGAGTATGTTGGGGTTTTTTCCTATGGTTATGGGAGATTGAACCACTGGGGAGGGTACAGAGGAGATCAGTAAGATGATCAGTGGGCTGCAGAACCTCCCCCATGGGGACAGGCTGTGAGAGTTGGGGTTGTTCAGCCTGGAGAAAAGAAGGCTTTGGGGAGACCTTACAGCAGCCTTCTAGTACCTGAAGGGTACAGGAAGGGTGGGGAGAGACTTTGTACAAGAGCTTGTAGTGATAGGGTGAGAGGGAATGGACTGAAGCTTGAGAATGGCAAATTACAGTAAGGGTGATGAGACACTCAAACATGTTGCCCACATCTCTGATGTTTAATTTTGTGGTTATAAAATACTTCAGCCACTCCTCATATGAGTTGTCCTCCAAACCCCTCACCAGCCTCACAGCCTCACTATATTTCTCTGGACACCCTCCAGGACCTCAATATGTTTCTTATACTGTGGTGTCCAGAACTGAACCCAGTACTCAAGCTGTGGCCTTTCCAGTGCCAAGTACAGGGGCATGATCACTTCCCTGCTCCTGCTGGACAGACTGCTCCTAATCCAGGCCAGGATGCTGTTGTCCTTCATGGCCACCTGAGCACAATGCTGGCTCACGTTCCACCAGCTGTCTACCAACACCCCCAGGTCCTTTACCACCAGGCACCTTTCCAGCCACTCTGCCCCAAGCCTGTACCATTGCATGGGGGTTTTGCTAGCCAAGAGCAGGCTTGTCCAACTTGGGCAGGAACAACCTGTCAAATATAATATGGTTCCAGTTATTGGGTCAAGTTTTTGAACATTAAGATCTGAACATGAACAATATGCAATGCATGTGCAGTGATAGGACTGTCTTCATGTAAAAAGAAAACAACCAAACTACAAAAAAAACCCCAACCAACATTTGAGAAATGAGTGTGGGGTTTATGAAAAATATTTACTTGTGAATCTTCTTTCATTGAGGATCTCATTGATGGGTCTGGCACTACAGCTAGTTGAAGGATGGATAACAGCACACTCCTTCCCCATTTTCAACCATTTATTTCCAAATGCCTCTCACAGCTCCCTGACATACAAGCTGCAATCATTGAACTGATTTGTGCCTTTTCTTTTTCGTAGATTAGCAATTTTTCTTAATGGTTTTTCAATTAGATGATCACATGAAACATTTCAAGAAAAAGAAAAAAGGCTATTAACCTTTCTCTGAAAAGCAGGAAAAATGCTTTCAGCACTGTTTCCTGTCTGTGTTTGCCTGCTTTTGATCTCAGTAACGCTGCTTACTGGGACAGACATCTTTTTTCTCTCCTACACGATTTATGTCACTCTGTAGTGATGCCTTTGTAAATATATTGTTAGAAAAAAATAATTCATTTAAATTTCTATTAAATCTTTACATGACAGCAGTCAGCAGAAACTAGTGCTGCAAATTGTATTCATGCAGATCAAGAGGATTTATTATCATTTCTTTGGAATGACATCTTAAAGAACCACCAGAACTTATGTACACAAACACCAGAAAGCTCTGCTCTATATATCCCAGAATATAGATTAAAATATGTGTGTCAAAATCCTAATATGTAAAAGATTCACCCAGGATCTCGTGTGGTAGGACAAATGTTTGTTTTGAGCAATGTTGGCATGGTCTACTGCGACATAGCAGACAGATCCTCCTGGAGGCACTAATGGCTCAGAAGAATAGTGAAGAGGTGAATGGGAACAGCCAGCATGGCTTTACCAAGGGCAAATCCTGCCTGACAAACCTGGTGGCCTTCTATGAGCAAGTGACAGCATTAATAGATGAGGGGCGAGCAACTGATGTCGTTTACCTGGACTTGAGCAAAGCCTTCGACACTGTCCCACACCACCTCCTGGTCTCCAAGCTGGTGACACATGGGTTTGATGGACGGACCACTAGATGGATAAAGAACTGGCTTGATGGCCGCACCCAAAGAGTGGCTGTCAACGGGTCCATGTCCCAGTGGAGGCCAGTGACAAGCGGAGTCCCTCAGGGATCAGTCCTGGGACCTGTCTTGTTCAACATCTTTGTGGGTGACATGGACAGTGGCATCGAGTGCACCCTCAGCAAGTTTGCTGATGACACCAAGCTGTGTGGTGCAGTGGACACACTGGAGGGAAGGGATGCCATCCAGAGGGACCTGGACAGGCTGGAGAGGTGGGCACAAGCCAACCTCATGAGCTTCAACAAGACCAAGGGCAGGGTCCTGCATCTGGGTCGAGGCAATCCCAGGCACAAATCCAGGCTGGGCAGGGACTGGCTTGAGAGCAGCCTGGAGGGGAGAGACTTGGGGGTGCTGGTGGACGAGAAGCTCAACATGAGCTCTCAATGTGCACTTGCAGCCCGGAAAGCCAATCAGATCCTGGGCTGCATCAGGAGAAGTGTGACCAGCAGGTCAAGGGAGGTGCTTCTTCCCCTCTACTCAGCTCTGGTGAGACCCCACCTGGAGTACTGCATCCAGTTCTGGAGCCCCTATTACAGGAGGGATGTGGACGTGCTGGAGCGTGTCCAGAGAAAGGCCACGAGGATGATCAGAGGGCTGGAGCACCTCTTCTATGAGGACAGACTGAAGGAGTTGGGGCTGTTCAGTCTGGAGAAGAGAAGGCTCCGAGGTGACCTCATTGTGGCCTTCCAGTATCTGAAGGGGGCCTACAGGAAGGCTGAGGAGGGACTTCTCAGGATCTCAGGTAGTGATAGGACTAGGGGGAGCGGAATGAAGCTGGAGATAGGGAGATTCAGGCTGGACGTGAGGAGGAAGTTCTTCACCATGAGAGTGGTGAAGCCCTGGAATGGGTTGTCCAGGGAGGTTGTTGAGGCCCTGTCCCTGCAGGTGTTTAAGCCCAGGCTGGACGAGGCTCTGGCCAGCCTGATCTAGTGTGGGGTGTCCCTGCCCATGGCAGGAGGGTTGGAACTAGATGATCCTTGTGGTCCCTTCCAACCCTGACTGATTCTATGATTCTATGATTCTATGATGCTATAATTGTGAGAATAACTGTTTTAACTATCCATGTTGATGCCACTTCAGTGAACAAAAATGAGCAAGAAAAGGCAGTGTTGGTTGTTTTTTGGGTTTGGGGTTTTTTTTGTGGGCAAAGCTGTAGTAAAAGATGACTTGCAGTCTGGAGGATCTTAAAGGTTTTTCCTGATCTAAATCATTCTGTGACAATGTAAATAGAAGGAACAGAAAATTAATCATAGCTAGCTCCTTTCCAGGAACTCTTTCTTCTTCATTTGCTCAATCTATCTTCAGGGAAAGGAAATAGCTGATAAGCACAGCACTAGATAAATCTAGGCCCTTCCTTTGCTGGACCAGACATCAACAAATCAAGAGAGATTTAGACCTCATGAAATTCAACAAGGCCAATCACAAGGTGCTACGCTTGGCTTGGGGAAATCTGAAGCACAATTATAGGCTGGGTGAGGAGTGGCTCAAGAGCAGTCTCAAGGACATGGGAGTGTCAGATGGTGAAAAACTCAATATGAACCAGCAATGGTCACTGGCAGCCCAGAAGGCAGCTGTGTGCTGGGCTGCATCCAAAGCAGGGAGAGCAGGAGCACAGGGAGGGGATTCTGCCCCGCTGCTCTGCTGAGACCACACCTGGAGCACTGCCTGCAGTTCTGGTGTCCTCAGCATTAGAAGGACGTGCAACTACTGAAGTGGGTCCAGAGGAGGCCATGAAGATGATTAGAGGGCAGGAGAAGATCCACTATGGAGACAGGCTGCAAGAATTGGGGGCTGTTCAGTCTGGAAAAGAGAAAGCTCCAAGAAGACCTTAAAGTAGCCTTCCAGTACCTGAAAGGGACCTACAAGAAAGCTGGGGAGGGACCTTTTACAAGGGCTTGTAGTGATGAGAGGGAATGGATTGAAGCTTAAGAAGAGTAGATTTAGACTGGAGAGTATGAAAAAATTCTTGACAGTGAGGGTGGAGAGAGACTGGAACAGGTTGCCCAGGGAGGTAATGGATGTCTCCTCCTTGGAGATGGTGAAGGCCAGCTTAGATGAGGCCTTGAGCAACCTGGGCCAGTGGAAGGTGTCTCTGCGCACGGCAGCGGGATTGGAACTAGATGATCTTTAAGGTGCCTTTCAACCCAAACCACTCTATGAATCTGTGAATGAGTTTACACTTGAATGAATCTGTGTGACTAATCTAGCTGACTGATCACTGGGAGCAAAAGCAGGTTTTCAAAGGTTTTAAATGAGAAAGTCTATAAAGGAATAATAAAATATTTTTTTCCTTATGCCTTTCAAGTAGGATGATAGAATGCACTGATACACCACATAAATGTGTGCTAATTGTCCCAAAGCAGGTGCATGGTTTCAGTAGAGATTTATGAGTTTGTTACTCATGCTCATAAAGAAAAGATAACGGCCCCACATCTCTCACAATGATCTCTAGCATATAGCTGATGCTAGCTGAGAAAGCTGATGAATTCTGGTGTGAAGCTAACATTATCATGCTAGCATTTAGCTGAAGGGAAGCAAAGTTCTGAGACCAACAGACTTGAGAAGATAAATTTCCAGGATTTTTTCCCCTCCATTTCTTTTCTGCAGGGTTCCAAGTGTCTTTGAGTCTGCACAAGTTCAGCAGGAACTTCTCTGCACACACTTGATTAGAATTGTGGGAAAAGAATTTAAAAGATCATATCCAAGCATAACAAAAGATTGAGTGGTCTTAGGCATTACTAAGAGCATTTTGTTTTAAGAAATAATTCTGTTAGCTGAATATTTGTCCATCCACAAAGCTCTTAGGGGCAATATTGTTCCTGCAAAGTGAAAATACCAAACAGGATGTCTATACCTGTAGGAGTATAAATGCATTGTTTTTATTCCAGAGTCAGATCTTGTTATGGGTGAAAAAAAAACAAATTGGCACTGTTACTGTTCTTAACTGCTTTGCCTGAAAATTAGGAATAATGCCTTTCATACCTCCAGAAATAATACTCCTCATATTTAATTCAGTCTGAGTAAGCCATCCAAGATCAACAGCAAAATCCTTATAGATTTCTATGTTAATCTTTCATTTGAAGGCCATTGCAGCATCACACTTTACAGGCTCACAGAATGTTAGGGGTTGGAAGGGACCTCTGGAGATCTTGGAGTCCAACCCCCTGCAGGACCATAGAATCTAGCACAGGTCACACAGGAACACATCCAGATAGGGCTGGGAAGTCTCCAAAAAGGAGACTCCACAGCCTCTCTGGGGAGCCTTTTCCAGTGCTCTGTGATCCTCACAGTGAAGAAGTTCCTCCTCATGTTGAGGTGGTACTTCCTGTGCTATAGTTTCCATCCATCGCCCCTTGTCCTGTCACAGGGTGCAAGTGAGCAGACCCTGTTCACTCCCTCTTGTCACCCAGCCCTCAGATATTTTAGACATTGATTAGATCCCTTCTCAGTCTTCCCCTCTCCAGACTAAACAGCCCCAGGTCTCCCCCTTTTCTCATAAGGCAGTGCTCCAGTCCCTTAATGATTCTTGTAGCCCTCTATTGGACTCTCTCAAGTAGATCCCTGACCCTCTTGAACTGGGGAGCTCAAAACTGGATGCAATATTCCAGGTCAGATCTAAGTAAGGCAGAGTAGAGCGGGAGGAGAACCTCCCTCCATCTGCTGGACATACTCTTCTTAATGCGCTTGAGGACAAATACTAACAGTAACTTGGCTCAGTGTATTTATTTCTGTTCAACATTTGCCATAAGGTAGACTTCATTATATACTCACTGTGGTTTATCAAGTTCAGACTAATTCAACTACATTATTCAGGTGTGAACTATTGCATTTACGTCCAGGTCAGGATTTGGGGTTTTTTTACTAGCTGGTTGGGTGAAAATAAGCTTGCTGTCATGGTCTAAACAGTAATTACATGGGAAAAACAAGGCCACTTGCCTTGCAAGACCCTTTACCAGAAGAAGGGCCACTTTTGTCTATTTGGAATAAAAAATTGTCTTCCACCTATTGAACCATTAGTCCTTCAAAAGAGTACGAATTCACTTGACAGAGTGAAAGACAAGCAGTTTAAAGGAGAAAAAGAAGTATAGAGATCCATTAAAAGTAATATTAACAAAATATTTTTGTTAAATTATGTTTTAGACCTCATATCTAACCTGGGGCTGTTTAGTCTGGAGAAGAGAGACTGAAAGGGGATCTGATCAATGTCTGAAGGGTGGGTGTCAAGATGGAGGTGCCAGGCTCTGTTTGATGATGCCCAGTGACAGGACATGGAACAATGGGTACAAGCTTGAATATAGAATATTTCACCTTCTTTACAGTGAGGGTGATGGAACACTGGAACAGGCTGCCCAGAGAGGTTGTGGAGTCTCATTCTGTGGACACATTCAAAACCTGTCTGGATATATTCTTGTGCAGACCACTCTGGGTGATCCTGCTTTGGCAGGGGGTGTTGGACCTGATGATCTCTGGAGGTCCCTTCCAACATCTAATGCAATGTGATACTGTGATATCAATTCCAAGGGACGTTTTGGGTCCTGAGTGGCAGTGTTATGCAGTAGGTGATAGAGCACTGAATTAAGGCTCAGAAGCCTTGAATTGTCATCCTAGTTCTGGCACTGAGGTGTTTTGATGTCAAGACATCCAGTCCTCCATGTTTGGAACTGACACACTTTAAAAGGAGATAATTGCATGTGTCTGGTGTGTCGATCTTTGCTGATACACTGATGTTTTTATGATGCATCATTTCCACAGGCTACAAAGCATGGGATAAAACCAATTGAGAAAGGTGGCTTTCTTTTCAGAGCTTTAATTCTCTGAAAAGAGAATTCTTCTTTAAAAGAGGCACAAATCCAAGGTCCTGACCACTTGTAGTGATTAAGTCCCAGACTCAAAGGGCTTAACCAGTGTAGAGCTGAACTCTGCCCATTGATTTTAGTGAGATGATGTGACGATAACAGATGGCAAAATTTGTCTTCTGTCTCTCTGGCCTCCTTTCAAATTGGGTAATTACATTCAACACATCTACAGTTATGTACAATTTCAGTTCAGCTCAGTATTTTTCATTCCCTACATTGCTAAGCAGCCTCCATATTTGAGGAGCCTCAGGTTTTGTTGTGTGGGTCGTGTAGATAATATTTTCCTTTTGCTAAAATAGTAATTTTTTTATTTGTCACAATGCATCATGCTCATGCCTATGTCATTACTAAGAATCTGGCTACACAGAACCAAACACGGTGCAGGTCTTGAGCATCTTAGAGTCTGATTAGTGTAGTAGACTTTCAGTGTATGAAACTCTATTTGAGACCTCTGTTTATGTAACATTAAGTATTATGACCATTTTAACACACAGTACTCCCAGTTCTGCAGCTCAGCTGAATTAAGGATCACAGAATCAGAGAATATTAGGGATTGGAAGGGACCTCAGAAGATCATCCAGTCCAACCCCCCTGCCAGGGCAGGATCACCTGGAGTAGGTCACACAGGAACACATCCAGGCTGGTTTGGAATGTTTCCAGAGAAGAAGGGTCCACAACCTCTCCAGGCAGCCTGTTCTGTCACCTTCACAGTGAAAAAGTTTTTCCTTCTCTTCATATGGAACCTTCTCTGCTCCAGCTTGCCCCCATTGCCCCTTGTCCTATAATTGGGCACCCCTAGGCAGAGCCTGGCTCCATCCTCCTAGCACTATCCTGCACATCGTTATCACCTTGAAGGAGGTCACCCCTCAGGCTTCTCTGCTCCAGGCTCTTTTTATTTTTAATTAAAAATAAAGCAAAGTTTTAAATAAAATCCAGCAACAGTGAGATTTCTATTTTATCATAGAATCTCCTGAGTTGGAAGGGACCACTAAAGGTCATCCAGTCCAACCCCAGGCAGTCAGGAAGGACATTTTCAAGTAGGTCAGGTCACCCAGGACCCCGTTGAGTGTCACTCTGAATATCTCCAGGGATGGGGCTCAATCACCTCTCTAGGCAACCTGTTCCAGTGCACAGCCACTCTCATTGTCAAGAACTTTTCCCTAACATCCAATCTAAATCTACTCATCTTTCTGTGCTCTCACAAAGTCTACTGAGATCTAAGTTCTTGGTGTTTTGTTGTTGTTGTTTTTAATTTAGAGACTTACAGTTCCAATAAATATTCCAAGAACAGGGGGTTCAGGGGAGACCTCATTTTCTGCAATTGCCTCAAAGGAGGTTATATGATGTGGGGCTCAGGCTTCAGCAACAAGAAATAGGATGAGAGGAAATGGCCTCAAGCTACACCAGGGGAGGTTTAGGTTGGACATTAGGAAAAATTTCTTCACTGAAAGGATTGTCAGGCACTGGAACAAGCTGGCCAGGGAAGTGGTGGAATCATCATTCCAGGAGATATTTAAAAGACATGTAGGTGTGATGCTTAGGAACACAAATGTTTTAGCAGTGACTTGGTAGTGTTAGGTTAATGGTTTGACTGGATGATCTTAAAGGCCTTTTTCCAGCCTAAACTATTCTATTCTATGACTCTATGTAGAATTCCAACTAAACCCATTTATAAGAAACTGATCAGAAATTCGAGGCATAACTTCAGGGACTCCAGAGGTCATGGTTAGGAAATACAGTGACATATCCTTAGCTTTGTTAATTACTCCACTCTTAAACAGCTTTATTCTCTTGACTCAATTGCTGTGACTAAACCATCTGGCTGGGACATCTTTATTATTTCTTAGGGACTATACTAGCACAGCTCTTTTTTTGTGGGTTTGATTCTCAATAAACCTTCTGTAATGCTAGATCCTCCCAGATAGGTTGATTATGTCATTTTGGTGTGAATAGAACTTACAGGAAATGATTCATAGGTTCACAGAATGTTTTAGATAGGAAGAGACCTTAAATATCAACTAATTCCACCCCCCAGTCACCATTCCCATCTTTAAAACCATATCACAAAAAATCTGGCAGGATTTAGTAAGCTGAATGTTGCCATGAAAGCTGGTACTAGTGACAGTAGTCAGCTACTGTTATAGAAAGTTCAGAACTTCTATGAGAACTTCCAAAAGCTCATTTTTATTCACAGAATCAAAGACAACATCCAGTTGGAAGATATCCCAAAGATAATCCAGGCCAACCCTCGACCCAATACTAAAGGGTCAATGCTAACCATATCCCTAAGCACCAGGTCCACATGTTACTTGAACACTGCCAGGGCACTGCCAGGAATGGTGACTGAGCCACTGCCCTGGGGAGATCATTCCAATGTTTGAGAACCCTTTCAGTGAAGAAATAATAATATCCAGCTTAAATCTGGTGCAGCTTGAAACCATTTCATCTAGTCCTGTCATTTGCCACCAAGAAGAAGAGGATAGGCTGCTCCTCGCTCCAACCTCCCTTCAGGTATTTGTAGAGAGCAATGAGGTCTCCCCTCAGCCTCCTCTTCAAATGATCTGATTTTTCCTCTTGGAGAACAGTTTACTCAATGTTATTTCATTTATTTAGAAGATACTTTCTGTTTTAAATACATTTATTGTATATAAATTATTTTTCTTTTGAAACTTCTGCAGGGAAAGCTGTACACAAATATGCAAGATTTTGATCCCCAGGTTACACCATTTATAAACTTAGTTGCCACACTATATTTACTTCTCCCTTTGAGACTGATTTTCTGCACACTTCAGTCCATCAACAGTTTTCCTCACACACAGAAAGCACAGAAATGGAGCAGTGAATTCAGCTCAAGCTCAGGCAGAACTTTTTTGATGAAGCCTTCACAGCCATACTGGTCATACATCAGTTGTTTATTTATCACAGTGTTTCATCCATTATCAATTTTTACTGCAGAAGTCTCATGGGGCTCAAGTTACAGTTCTGAAATGAAGGTTATATGTAGCCTCTTTCTAACCCATCTCAGTTCTGTATTGCATTTCCAATCTTGTGACATATTTTATTGACAGTGGCACGCAGACCGGGGAAATACTTTACAATAAAGAAACGTCCTTGTCTGTGATCAGAAGGGAAGCTGTATGTAATGTCGTGGTGTCCACAAGGTGCCACATAACATTTTTATGGAAGATTTTCAAGGTAGCTAAGACAATGGGATTTCTGTGTGGAGCCTAGAATATATAGTACAATGATAGAGATTCATGGAATGGGCCTTCAGAACATCTTGGCCACATTTCCTATCCCACATGACTCTCTTTCACTGCTTGCTATCTAGGGTCACTCTGCTCTCCTTGTTCTTAGCAATGTTTTTCCTCTCCACTTTCAAAAGTTCTTTTCACAAATTCATTGAATGATTTGGGATGGAAGGGACCACAAATGTCATCTAGTTCCAAACCCCTGTGCCATGGGCAGGGACGCGTCCCACTAGCCCAGGTTGCTCAAGACCTCATCCAACCCAGCCTTGAAGGGAGGTGGTGGAGTCACCATCACTGGAGGTGTTTAGGAGGAGACTCGATGGGGTGCTTGGTGCCATGGTTTAGTTAATTAGATGGTGCTGGATGATGGGCTGGACATGATGATCTCACAGGTCTCTTCCAACCTGGTCTGGTCTATTCTATTCTATTCTATTCTATTCTATTCTATTCTATTCTATTCTATTCTATTCTATTCTATTCTATTCTATTCTATTCTATTCTATTCTATACCTCCAGGGAGGGGGCATTCACAGCCTCGCTGGGCAGCCTGTTCCAGTGTCTCACCACCTTCACTGTCAAGAATTTCTTCCTAATCTCCAATCTAAACCTGCCCTCCTCAAGCTTCAATCCACTCCTCCTCATCCTATCATTAGAAGCCCTTGTGAAAAGTCCCTTCCCAGCTTTCTTGTAGGCCCCTATTCAGGTATTGGAAGGCTGCTTTAAGGTCTCCCAGGAGCCTTCTCTTTTCCAGGCTGAACAGCCCTGACTTTCTCAGCCTGTTCCCATAGGACTCTCCAGCCCTCTGATCATCTTTGTGGCCCTTCTCTGGATCCAACCAAGCAGTTCCACATCCCTCTTATGCTGGGGGCACCAGAACGGGACACAGCCGTATACATGCACAAAATCTGACAACTCTAGTTTAAGGCATATAAAGCAGCATGTTGCTCTTTGAAGTGAAACATGCTTGGGAATCGAAATCTCCACATGTATAGAAAATGGCTTCAAACATTCCTGGGTGTTGGTTTGCATTATAGCTAGCATCAAAATGAAAATGTACTTAGGATATTTGAGAATCAGACTAGTTATTTTCAGCTTGATGTTTTGCTAAATTCGATTCAAAAGCTACAGCTGTGCCTGGGTAAGCAGAATGAGTATGAAGGAAATCTGCAAATTTAGTTTAAGCATCTGAAAAATATATATAGAATAGAATAGAATAGAATAGAATAGAATAGAATAGAATAGAATAGAATAGAATAGAATAGAATAGAATAGAATAAACCATGTTGGAAGAGACCTTCAAGATCATCGTGTCCAACCTATCATCCAACACCACCAGTTGTGTGTCAGTGTTGATGCTAAAATAGGTAAATTACTTGAAGATACACCATGGAGTAATTTGTTTTGCAGTTTGCAACAATATTTACAATGATTTTATTTAATTAATTTAACTTTTTTTTCTGTCCTACATTTATGTTTCAAATCCAAAATGCAAAGTTTAGGGTCAGATATAGCAATGTCAAGATAAAGTACATGTAAATAGTGGTGCTGCTGAATGAAAATATATTATGGGGAGGAACTGAATGAGGGGCAGATAACTGGGCTGTCCATGCACATGGTGCACTGTTCCTGGAAATAATAAAGGTATTTATCATAGATAATATTAAATTACTATCAAAATTAAATTGCATGGCAAAGACTATTTGAAAGAAAGCTGGTGGGTAAAATGATAATAGAAAATTTTAACTCTTGGGAGTATATCCCTTTCTGATAGCAGAGTTAATGGTTTGTTCACTGCTCAGTGTAAGAGTACAGCCTCTAAGAGGTCTTAGGTTGAATGAGGAGTGGTGGTTCTTAGACTGATTGATGGGATGGGATGGGACAGGATGGGATGGGATAGGATGGGTTGGGATAGAATTCTATTCTATTCTATCCCATCCCATCCCATCCCATCCTATCCTATCCTATCCTATCCTATCCTATCCTATCCTATCCTATCCTATCCTATCCTATCCTATCCTATCCTATCCTATCCTATCCTATCCTATCCTATTCTCTACATTGTCACAGAAACACATCCAGTGACTTTATTGTAGAATCCCATCCTTGCATAAACACAGCTTGGCCACACCAAATATCATTGTACAAACCTTCCAGCTGACTCCAAAATTTGGTGTCCTTTATTATCACACTCAGAATTAATTCCAGTCTGTGGATACAATGCAATGCTCAACTATCTTATTCTTAAGTAATGCTTGCTTTGTTTTCCCTTTTTTCCTGTGGATGATCTCTACAAAGTCCAAGAGTTCACTCAGAATACAGGATTATCTTGATAAACATGACAACATGTTTCTGACAGAGAAGAATATTAAGAACACTAAGCAATGAAAGGTCAGGGAAACAGCATTGTGTGCTGGCTGTACAAATGTTTTGAGACAATAAAATTAACAGCTGCTCTTTTCTTTTTGTCAACATGTTTATGTAGTTGGCAACTCTAGCGAAGCCTGAATGCTATAGACTTAAAGATTAAGGCTTCTGAATGAAATCTCTTTTGTTGAGGAGACAATTAGCAGTGTGTCAAATCAAAAGATTTAATATTTACTCCATTTCTAAATATCCTTTTAGTTGTTTGCTCCTACACTAACTAACAGCTGGGCAGATGGCTCCACAATGGTTTCAATGTCAATGCTGCCAGGCATGATGCAGAAACTGCTTACCACAACCAGTCAGGTAAGCCTTGAAATGCAGGAGTTTTGTTGCTTTTGTCATATCACCCTTTTTGGATAGTTCAAGACTTCAGGATTTAGTAAACCAAGAAAGTGTTAATTCCTATACTGAAATTGGTAGACATCTTTGTGCGATCTGAGAGTACTTCTGACAGAATCTGCAGGTACTGGAAAAGCTCCAAACCACAGAGGAGACCTCAATATCCATATCAGCAGATGGGATTGTGTTTGAAAATGCTGGGTTGCAATAAAAATTTGGGCCAGTGCTCGAATTGTTTGATTCCATGAGCTGTTACTGACCAGCTGTTTTCTGTATCCATGGTTACTCTGAAAGTGAAATCATCCCTTTCCAAACAATTTCTGTAGTACTGTTGATTTATTTTGCAGTGATACATGTAACTATGGAAGGATATTAATGAAAAGTGTGGTAAGACCTCACCTGGAGTATTGTATCCAGCTCTAGAGCCCTCAACACAGGAAAGATGGACCAAATGGAGCAGGTCCAGAGGAGGGCCAAAAATAATGATCAGGGGACTAGAACACCTCTGCTACAGATGAGGGACCAGAGAAGAAGAGAAGGCTCCAGGCAGACCTAATAACAGCCTTCCAGTACCTGAAGGGTGCCACAAGAAAGGTGCAGAGGAACTGTTTGCAAAGGGCTGCATAGACAAGGGTCAGGACAAAGTCCTGCAGGACAGGACGAGAAAAGCAGATTTAGATTGGATGTTAGGAGCAAGTTCTGCACCATGAGCCTGGTGGAACAACTGCAACAGGTTGCCCAGGGAGGTAGTTGAGGCCCCCTCCCCTCAAGCAAGGCTCTGAGCAACCTGATCTACTAGAGAATGTCCCTGCTCACTGCAGAGGGGTTGGACTAGATGACTGTTGGGGCCTGGTCTGTCTTGAAGCGTCAGCATAAGCAACTCACTTAGAATGAATACACAGCTGATTTAGAATGTGCTCTATGATAGCTTTCTTCCGAATATCTATGATGATAACCTTGCAAAAGAACACGAACTGCTGTCCTGATAAACAACCATTGGGAAAGTTAGCAATAAGAAGGCATTGTAACACGACAGGGGATGTGAATCTGGGACTGTGATTCAATCTGTGCAAATGTCGGGGTCACCAAAAGAGCTGGGGCCTTTAAAATCCCTGCGGGAACAGGAACGACACGACACCAATATGATGCATAAATCATTCAACTTTATTAACTATCAGCTCTACTTGGGTATTGTATACTCACACTATACTGCAATGTGATAGGCTGTTCTGCATCCTCACGAGCTGTCCACGAGTCTTTTTGATCAAGCTGGTTGGTTGTTGACATTTGCACAGATTGAATCTCAATCCCAGATTCACATCCCCTCCTGAATATGTTCCTGTGTACCCTAGGTATATGTGTAACCTAGGTAATCCTGTTTGGCAGGGGGGTTGGACTCTGTGATCTCTGGAGGTCCCTTTCAACCTCTAACATTCTGTGATTCTGTGGATTACCAGCTGGCTGGTTAGAATTTCGGACACCTTGTTCTCTGTCAGTGATTGTGCAGACCAATCACTTCTTCTCTGGGCCTGTTCTTTCCCTTTCTGCATCCTCTTTTTGTCTCTTCAAGGACATCTTCTTTTGAAGCTTGGAGCAAGGTGGGTGTCAGTCTCTCCTCCAAAGTAACAAGTGGCAGAGCAAGAGGAAATAGCTTCAAATTGCACCAGGAGAGATATAGATTGGATATTAGGAAGAAAAATTTCACTGGAAGAGGTGCCAAATACTGAAATAGACTCCCCAAGGAGGTGGTTGAATCCCCATCCCTGGAGGTGTTTAAAAGGTAAAGAGATGCTGTGCTAAGGGACACGATTTAGAACCAGACTTGGCAGAATTAGAGAATGGTTCAACTCGATGACCTTAAAGGGCTTTTCCAACTGAAACAATTCTGTGATTCGTTTTAATTTCTTGTCTTTTTATACTATGAAATTCTCCTTATTATATGCTTCTGTAACATCTAGAACAGCTAGGATTTAAATTCAGCTGTAATTTTAGCACTTCAGGGTATAAATATTCCTAAAGGACTTAAAGATCACTGAAGTTGTGATAATTACATTTATGTGAACTGTTTAAAATAAAATAACATCCCCGAGTCAATGCTGTAAAAATTAAGCTTGCTACGTCCTAGAAGTACTTGGCACAAAGTTTCTCACAGAACATTCCCACATCCCCTACTCCAATTCTGAATCACTTATTTCTGATCTTAGGGAGGGAAAAAAAGTATTGCAGCTATCCACTTTCTCATTCTTTCTCTCTCCCTCTCTTCCTTTTCCCCTCTCTTTTCCTTTTTATTTTCTTCTCTCATCTTTTTTTCTCCAAATTCAAATATTCCTTCCCGGTGAGAAGGAAGATTGTTAATGCCTCTTTCTCTTTTGCATGATATCTTTGTGGTTCTTGATACTTCTGTACTGATGGTGTTCTGGCATCAAGAGGACATTAACCCCTTTTTCTAACTTTAAGTCTTATTTTATTGGTGGAGGGGTTTTTTTTGTTTGGGTTGTTTGGGGTTTTTTTTGGGGGGTGTGGTTTGTGGTCTTTTTTTTTGGTTGGGTTTTGGTGGGGGTTTTGTGATTTTTGCTTGTTTTGGGTTTTTTGTTTGGTTGGTTTTGTTTGGAAGACAAACAAGAAGTTATCAGATATCACTAGATATCCTGGGACTTGCTTCATAACATTTTATCTTTGTTAGAAGTCAGATAATATAAAAAGAAAATTGCTGTATTCTCAGATAAAGGTCACCATAACTCTCCATCCAGATACAAGTATTTGAATAACTGTGCCAGTGCATAAAACAAATGCAGAACGCCAAGCTACATCAAATCAAACATTGCTGAGCTTTCTGAGCACCAGCTCAACCATCTGGGAACCAAAGGCTGACAAATATCCACATGCCTAATTCTGCACTTGCTTAGACATGCTGGGGTTGTTCAGCCTGCAGAAGGGAAGGCTCCAGGGCGACCTAATAGCAGCTTTGCAGTACCTGAAGGGGGCTACAAGAAGGCTGCAGAGGGACTGCAGCGATAACAAGAGGGGTAATGGCTTCAAACTAGAGAAGAACAGATTTACATTGGATGTTAGGAACAGGTCCTATACCATGAGGGTAATGAACACTGGAACAGGGTGCCCAGGGAGGTGGCTGGAGCCCCACTGCTGGATAGTCAAAGTGAGGCTCAGCAGGGTTCTGGGCAACCTGATGTAGTTGAGGATGTCCCTGCAGACTGCAGAGGGGCTTGGACTATATGACCTTCAGAGGTCCCTTCCAACCCAGACAATTCTATGATTCTAAGATCTGTGTCTGGAATGTCTGTAGTGTACCCTCATTCTCATAGTCAGCTGGTGGGAACACTGACACTACGCCCAGAAGGAAGTTACTTTGATATTGATTTAGGGGAAGCAGCACTAAGCATAAAGAAAGGTGCTGATTTTTGAACTCTGGTGATGTCTGTAAGTAGAGCTTTGACATTTAAGTATAAAATAAAAAATAAATTAACACTAATTCATCAACCAACCAACCAATCAAAAACAAAACCAACAAAATAATCAAAGCCTACTGCAATTTTAAGTATTTTGAGCAAATCTTACTATAAATTCTGATCCTGGGTGGTTACAACATTCCAACACAATAGTAAGATTCTTATATATCTAGGTTTCTGAGTAGTCAGAGAGGGTAATTTTAACAATAAACCTTCTGCTTACTTCATTTTAATTTCTTAACACATCTTGACACAATCTTTTATGACTACATTTGGTACCAAGAGCAAGGAAATATTTTGAGTGGCTCATTTCAACTTAAGTCCCAACCTTGCCCTAAAACATAAATTATAATTGTAGCTAAATTTACAATGAATCTGTAAAGGACTAGTGAACTTCCTTATATTAGAGAACTGCAATGTGATTTATTTTCTTTGTATAGATACATTTGCTGTGCATTCTTTTTCTGCTATAACTTTCTTCATTTAGAATCATAGAATTGTTAGGTTTGAAAGGGACCTCAAGGATCATCTAGTTCCAACCCCTCTTCACACCACTTCACACTACTTCACACTAGATCAGGTTGCTCAGAACCACATCCAGCCTGGCCTTAAAAACCTCCTGGGATGGGGCTTCTACCATCTTCCTGGGCGACCTGTTCCTGTGTCTCACCACCCTCATGGGGAAGAACTTGTTCCTAACATCCAACCTGAATCTACCCACTTCTAGTTTTACTCCATTCCCCCTAGACCTATCACTACCTGACACACTATGAAGTCCCTCCCCAGCTTTCTTGTAGCCCCCTTCAGATACTGGAAAGCCTCAATAAGGTCTCCTCAAAGCCTTCTCCTCTCCAGACTAAATAGCCCCAACTCTCTCAGTCTGAATTTACTTTCCACTGACTTTACGGGTAAGGTTTCTTCTCAGCTATGGATTACATACACCAATAATTCTTGGTGTATTATTATCTAACTGACTTTCCCAGGTTTTTTTTATTCACAGAGTAGGACAAAACCAGCAACTACCCATTTTTCTAGTCAATGAAGTCAAGTAAATTGTAACTACGTTATTTGTTTCCTTTGAGAATGTGCTTTGTGGTTCTGCTGTTCATATGACAGATCTTAGCAAGGTCAGGCAGTAGGTTGTGTATCTCTCCAGGCATTTTATCTCATCTTAAAAAGGATGCTGGTAATAAATCATCCAGAAACACTTTTCTCATTAGGGTACTGTTCTGCCAACTAGTCTGTTTTTTAATAGCCAACCATTTATACATTTTTAGGTGTGTACTAAAAGATTTTTCTCCCTTGAGCTCAAGGTCAGAGTGCCAGGAACACACCTGTGAGCATTATTTTGTATGGTAGAATGAGGGGCAATGGCTTCAAACTAGAAAAGAACAGATTCAGATTGGATGTTAAGAATAGGTTCTTTAGCATGAGAGTTCTGGAACAAGTTACCCAGGGAGGTGGTTGGGGCCACATCCCTGGAGATATTCAGTATGAGGCTCAACAGAGCTCTAGTCAGCCTGATCTAGTTGAGGATGTCCCTGCTGACTGCAGAGGAAATTGGACTGGATGAACTTCAGAGATGCCTCCCAACCCAGACCATTCTATGATTCCATGATTCCTCAGAGAAACAACTCTGAACTTCAGTATAATTTACTGTTTGAGTTTAATGTACACCTAAGTCTCTCAGGAGATTGTTACTCCTCTAACTTCACATATTTTGAGCTTGGCTTTTGATATCCTACCCATACACCCAGCTGAACTGTGTAAAATTTTAAGACAAGTCATATAAAAATTATTCAAACTGCTGTGTTTCACATTAGTTTATGTGCAATAAATGTTGTGATCTCTCAAATTCCTGAGGCGATAACAAATGTGATTTGGAGCCAAGCTTCGGAAATAGAATGATAGAAAGGTCTGGGTTGGAAGGGACCTCCAAAGGTCACCTAGTCCAACCCCCTCTGTGGTCAGCAGGGGCATCCTCCACTAGATCAGGTTGCCCAGAGCCCTGTCCACCCTTACCTTGAATATCTCCAGGGATGGAGCCCCAAACACCTCCCTGGGCAGCCTCGCCCAGTGTTCCACTACCCTCATGGTGCAGAGCTTTCAAAGAACTTTCAAAGAAAAATAGTGTTTCTAATCTTTTTTGACCTAAATTTTAGAAAGATAAAATCCATACATTATTACTAAAAGGTTGTGATTTTTATTTTTTTTATTTTTTTAATAGAAGTCACAGAACATTAGGAGTTAGAAGGGACCTTGAAAGATCATCTAATCCAACCCTCCTGCCAGGGAGGTTGTCATGTGTGACAAAGTTTTGAAGTGTCCAGACTCTATGGAGCAGGGCAGGATAAAAGAGGAGGTGTTTCTGTGTTAGTCCACATGTATAAGCTTTCAGGTACTAATTTGGTTTCAAAACATTTTATAGAAAAACCAAAATAATTTAGGTAGGAACTGCCACAATAACTCTTTGGGTACTGGAAAATGAAATTATGCCACACTTGTCTAGGAAAATGTAAAATGGCTTACAGAAAATCTGAATAATTTAGGCACAAACTGCCTGTACCACATTGTTGATTCTGGAAATTTAAATAATTTAGGTACAAACTGCCTCAAAAACACTTTTGATTCTGGAAAACGAAATGATGCCACACTTCTCTAGGAAAGTGTGAAATGCCTCAGTGAGAAAAAGGTTTACTCTAAATGAATTATTTTTCCAATTATTTCTAATTACTTCATTCCTCCCATTATCCAAAATAGCATCTCCTTGCCTAATATTTATGTAGCATATAAAGCCAAGGCTAAAATAGCTGAGCATCACTTACAAGATGCTGCGTTTCACTGAGCATGATAATCTGGACTACCTTAGAGCTAGTACAATGTTCAACAATGTTTGAAGGCCATGGACTTTCCTGTTTCCTTTCACTTCTGTATTTGTTCTGAATCTTATTCATAGACCCATAGAATGGTTTGGGTTGGAAGAGATCTTAAAGATCATCTAGTTCCAAAACTCACTGCCATGGACAGGGATACCTTCTAATAGATCAGGTTGTTCAAGGCCTCATCCAGCCTGGCCTTGAACACCTCCATGGAGAGGGCATCCATGACCACCCTGGGCAACCTGGTCCAGTGTTCCGCTAACCTCATTGTGTAGAACTTTAAAAAGAACTTTTCATAGAATCACAGAATCATAGTATCAGTCAGGGTTGGAAGGGACCACAAGGATCATCTAGTTCCAACCCCCTGCCATGGGCAGGGACACCCCACACTAGATCAGGCTGGCCAGAGCCTCGTCCAGCCTGGTCTTAAACACCTCCAGGGACGGGGCCTCAACCACCTCCCTGGACAACCCATTCCAGGGCTTCACCACTCTCATGGTGAAGAACTTCCTCCTCACATCCAGCCTGAATCTCCCCACCTCCAGCTTCATTCCATTCCCCCTAGTCCTATCCCTCCCTGAGATCCTGAGAAGTCCCTCCCCAGCCTTCCTGTAGGCCTCCTTCAGATACTGGAAGGCCACAATGAGGTCACCTCGGAGCCTTCTCTTCTCCAGACTGAGCAGCCCCAACTCCTTCAGTCTGTCCTCATAGGAGAGGTGCTCCAGCCCTCTGATCATCCTCGTGGCCCTTCTCTGGACACGTTCCAGCATGTCCATATCCCTCTTATAGTCCCTCTTATGTAATAGGGGCTGGGCACAGTACTCCAGGTGGGGTCTCACCAGAGCTGAGTAGAGGGGGAGAATCACCTCCCTTGACCTACTGGCCACACTTCTCCTGATGCAGCCCAGGATCTGATTGGCTTTCTGGGCTGCAAGTGCACATTGAGAGCTCATGTTGAGCTTCTCATCCACCAGCACCCCCAAGTCTTTTAAAGAAAAACAGTGTTTATATTGTTTGTGGACATCAATTTTTAAAAGAGAAAATCAATAAATTACTAGTAAAAGGTTATTTTTTTAGATAGAAACCATAGAATCATAACCTTTTAGAGTGTCTTACCACCCTCACAGTAAAGGATTTCTTTCTGATACACGGTCTAGTTAGTATTTGTTACAAACCTTTGCCTGCAGAGCAAGATTTATGACTACCAGAAGCTTTTAAAGCCAAACAGCAAGCATCTCAGAAAGGAAGAAACTTCCTTTCATTTTGTAATTGTGTTAGGAATTGGGGGTTTGTCTTTGTTTGGATCTCCTTTCCTTTTCTTTTCTTTTTTTTTTTTTTTAATGTAATAAATTGGTTTCCAGCTTTATTGCATGAATTTAGAGGGAAAAACTCCATAGTCTACTGCCTCAGTTCTTTCGTGTCACAAAAGAATTAAAATAAAAATGCAATTTAATCAAGCCTCATGAATGAATAATCAGGTAGTACATTAAATCTTAATTGCTTTCCTCTAAAATGCAACAAAATTATTTGAAATCATTTTTGCAGTGAGGTAGGGTTGGCATTAGCACTACTCAATCTGATAACAAGAACACTTCCCGTTCCCTGCTACGGCTAATGAGTGTCCTTTTTAATTCCTTTCATTATTTCATTATCTTTTGTGTATCAAAGTATTTACGTATTTTGGTTTGGGAATTGCTTGGACTAGAAGCATTTCAGGACCTCATGGGTATATGTTCTGTTTGCATGAGATGTACAGCAACACAATGATCAAGCTGAACTGTTTCAGTAATTTGTTTTAATTTATATTCACAGCTGTTCTGCTCTTGGAATTATTTATTGTGTATGATCCTACAAAAAGCTGCACCTTTGCTGAAACTGATCCAGAAAGCATTGAGCAGCTTTGGAAAAGCGGAAAACTTCTCACGAGTTATGAAGAGTAGTAGAGGTGTTGGGGGCGGGACACTTTAGGGTGTTCGGTAGTGACAGGACTAGTGGAAATGGAGAAAAATTAGAAGTGGGTAGATTCAGATTGGATGTAAGGAAGTTCTTCCCCATGAGGGTAGTGAGACAAAGGAACAGGTTGTCCAGGGAGGTGGTGGAAGCCTCATCCCTGGAGTTTTCTAAGGCCAGGCTGGATGTGTCTCTGAGCAACCTGATCTAGTGTGAGGTGTCCCTGCCCATGGCAGGGGGTTTGGAACTGGATGATCCTTGAGGTCCCTTCCAAGCCTGACAACACTGTGATTCTGTGCCCTAGACTGGAAAAACAAGTAAATTTACATATCAGCTGGTTTGGGGGTTTTGTCTTTAAGTTCTAGGATTTAGAATTAAATCATCTTCTTCCTAATATTCTAGTCACAGACATTTTGCTGGGACAAGATTATTTCCATAGGTACTCCACTCTAATTTGCTGCAAAGTAAGTGAAGCATTTGGTTTATCAGACATATTTTTCTTTATTATTAAAGAAAAAATATTTTTAAGAGGAGACTTTGGGAACAGAGGGAGCAGACTTGGAATTCCTTACTCATTTTTATTTTTTTATATTCATGTCAAATAACAATTTCATCTAAAATAATGAAAGATCGCTTCAAAGAACGTCCTCTTGGATGAGCAGCATTAGCCCTGGAGTGTCTATTTACTCTTGCTCTGGCTTTTTGCTTATTCATTAGGGAATCAAAGTATTCCAGCATGAAGTCTATCAATTTTACTTTCCTTTCACCATTTTTTGGGGTTTTTTTAACTTAGAGTTCCATCAAGTGGAAAATGTGCATTAAAAACCATATAGACAGGGAAAGAACTGAATCTAGATCTTTTACAATCTGAATTCTAACCTCTGAAATAGAGTTGTCAGGGTTGGAAGGGACCTCAAGGATCATCCAGTTCCAACCCTCCTGCCATGGGCAGGGACACCTCACACTACATCAGGTTGCTCACAGCCACATCCAGCCTGGCCTTAAAAACCTCCTGGGATGAGGCTTCCACCACCTCCCTGGGCAACCTCTTTCAATGTCTCACCACCCTCACAGGGAAGAACTTCTTCCTAACATCCAACCTGAATCTACCCATTTCTAGTTTTGCTCCATTCCCTCCAGTCCTATCACTACCTGACACCCTAAAAAGTCCCTACACAGCTTTCTTATAGTCCCCCTTCAGATACTGGAAGGCCACAATAAAGTCTCCTCAGAGCCTTGTCTTCTCCAGACTGAACAACTCCAACTCTTTGTGTCTCCGTAGGAGAGGAGCTCCAGCCCTCTGATCATCCTTGTGGCCCTTCTCTGGACACCTTCTATCACATCCACATCCCTCCTATAATAGGGGCTCCAGAACTGGACACAGTGCTCCAGGTGGGGTCTCACCAGAGTAGAGTAGAGGGGGAGAATCGCCTCCCTCAACCTGCTGGCCACACTTCTCTTGATGCAGCCCAGGATCTGGTTGGCTTTCTGGGCTGCAAGTGCTCACTGCTGGCTCATGTTGAGCTTCTCACCGCCTCTCACCCACTCGCAACCCAATGTCCTTTTCTTCAGGGCTGCTCTCCAGCCAGTCCCTGCCCAGCCTATATTGGTGCTTGGGATTGTCCTGACTCAGATGCCGGACCTTCCACTTGGTCTTGTTGAAATTCATGCAGGTGGCTTGGGACCAATAATTCGTGTATGTGTAATCCATGCAACTGCTCATTTTCCAGGCCTCCCTAAAAAGAGCATATGTTTTCCAAACATTTGAGGGTAAGGGATTGCCACCAAAGAATCATTTTTAGATCAAGATGAGAGGTCTGAATCCACCAGTGGTTGATGGTCCGCTTGCTTGAATTGGAAATGGCAAGAAAAAAATATAGTAAAACATTGGGTTTCAGGAAAATTTGAAGGAATTTGAAGCCTTGAAGGCTTGAAGTCTGCGTTTGCAAGGAGATACTGTGATTTGTTCTCATGACTTCACGGATTATGACAGTTTTCTTTTTAATAGCTGTTCAAAAATATTCTTTTTAATAGCTTCAAAAATGCTCTGAATCAGACATCTTTAAATATTTTCGTGCACTGTATTAAGAGCCTTTCTCAGTCTTCCCTTCTCCAAGCTGAAGATCTCCAAGTGTCTCAGTCTCTCCTCATATAACAGATTCTCCAGTCCCCTAGCTGTCTTTGTGCCCCCACCCCATTAGACTCTCCCCCGCAGTTCCCTATCCCTCTTAAACTGGGGAGACCATAACTGGTCACAATACTCCAGGTGCAGCCTCACCAGGTCGTGCATTTAACACATTCTCTTATTTAATGCATTAATGGTTTTAATGTATTCGTGTTTTTTTTCTTTCTCCATTCTATTGACAATTCCTGCTTCAAGATTATTACATTTGGTTGGCTGGTTGGTTCATGTCACCCCTCATAAAGCATTAAATACAATGGTTTTGGCTGCCAAGACTCAGCAGTAGTTGACGCTGTCCTAGCCTTCCAACCTCAGTTTTTGTAGGTCATTAATTTCATGTAAATCTGCTTGTTACATGTAAAGTCAACGTTGCTGAGCAGTTTATGGCATAGCAATCACAGATAATGCATCTAAGCTGCTGCAAGTTCATTCTTCTCCCACCTTTGTGTACAGAACAGCTTGATTATCAATCTTTGCTTCTTTGCTTTGTGCTAGTAACCAGTATTTCCAAGAAATTGATTTTAGTCTAATTGCTCAGGCACACCGATTTGTTAGTCCACTGATAAATTGCTCTTGCTGTTTGTGTCTGTTGAGAAGATAAAGTGGCTGTAAGTACTTTGAGAGCCCTGTATATTCCCATACATTGCTTTATGACTCTGGAAGTTCAATTTTTGGCAGTGTAAACCTGTAGGTTTATCTGCAGTAATCAAATTTTTGTGTTTCTCTTTGCTAGGACTTCTGTTATTTTGCTGTTATTACATATATATTGATAATTTCTTTTTCTGAAGAACATCATTCATCTCTTCTAAACATACCAAATACTAGTGGCTTCACAATAAATTAATTAGACCTAAACCACTCCCAACAAATATCTGCAGTCTGGAATTAAATCAGAAAGGCCTTGTTAGGATTCAGGTTCAAGGCAAGGCTGGTATGTGCAAACATTGATAATACTAAATTATTTTGTCATAGACTTTTCTTTTGGCTTTGCTCTAGTTTGCTTTCTTCTTCTCTACCAATCCTTCTAGAAATCAGCATTGTTATATAAGCATTTAATAGAATCACAGAGTCATAGAATGGTCTGGGTTGGAAGGGACCTCCAAAGGTCATCTAGCCTACCAGGGGCATCCCCAACTAGATCAGGTTGCTCAGAGTCCTCTCAAGCCTCACCTTGAATATCTCCAGGGATGGGGCCCCAACCACCTCCCTGGGCAACCTGTTCCAGCGTTCCATTACCACCATGGTGCAGAACTTGGTCCTAAAATCCAATCTAAATCTGTTCTTTTCTAGTTTGAAGCCATTTCCCCTCATCCTATCACTACAGCCTTTGTAAACAGTCTCTCTTCATCCTTCTTGTAGGCCTCCTTCAGTAGCATTGTTATCAGAGCATTTGTCCATTGTCATCCTCTGATAGTTAATCAGAAACCACAACTGATTTCTTTGCTCATTTAATTTGTATATCAGTATTTTTCATTAGCATTTTTTTGCCTGTATTTGCATGGCAGGAATCAAAAGGATCTCTATTGCTGTAAAGGTAGCACCAGGTAATTTAGTTGCATTGTAATTTGAAATGCACAGAATCCAAAATGGGATTCCCTGAGAAGAGAAGGCTCCAGGGAGACCTTAGAGTTACATTTCAATATCTGAAAGGGATCTACAAGGAGACTGGGGAGGGACTGTATAGAAGGGCTCGTGGGGGATAGGTTTGAAATGGTTTGAAACTGGAGCAGAGGAGATTTAGGTTGGACATCAGGAGGAAGTCTGCACAATGAGAGTGGTGAAATACTGGAACAGGTTGCCCAGGAAGGTGGTTGAGGCCCTATCTCTGAAGACATTCACTCAGACTCTCTGTGGCCCTTGGCAGCCTGCTCTAGTTGGAGGTGTCCCTGATGACTGCAGGAGGGACTGTACAAGATGACCTTTGAGGGTAAAATCCAACTGAATGACATATGTGACTCTGATATACTGAAAGTATGAATCATAGTCAATTTTCAAAGCCCAGTGCTGGAAAAGATGAAGAAAAATCTTTAATAAAGTGAAGATTTGCGTCATTTCCACAATATGTGGGAGTAAAATAAAAGTTCCCTTTTTAATAAGAAGCTCTGAAATGTAATAAGTGATACCTGGTACCATAAAATGGGATAAGGGCTAATGCTTCTGTTACAGTCAGGGAACAGGATATCTGTTTAAGTCAGAGAGGTGGATATCTGTCTCTAGCATTTGGGATGAGGGAAAGGGCAAGATTGGTATGTGCCTGGATTACAGCTGGAGCAAAAGGCTAGACAGACAATGTTGGTGTTTTGACTTTTATATGGTCAGTACAGGTTCTTGGTGCCTGATAAAGTGAATTTGTCTCTCGGGTTGGGGGTGGGAGGGAGGAATACCAACAAAAACAGCATCCTAGAATTTCTCCTTGTAGTCCAAATAAACAGACATAATTTCTCCAGCTGTCCAAATCATAGCTGTTTACTGTATCATTTTCCCCCTCTGGTCCAAGACTGAATGTTCCATCTGCAAAGTGATTGAATTAATTTCATAGGTAAATATTTACCATTTTGTTTTAATGAAGTTGCCCTTCATTAGAGGCTGTCATTCAAAATTAATGTGAGGAGCTCTTGCTGAGATGTCTCAAATGAAGAGCTGAATGACACAGTATTCTTTTTTTTTTTCTCCAGAAGTACATATGGTTTTGAAAGGGAAATTGAACACTTTGAACACTTGCAGCAGATTGAAGTAATACTTAGTGACATTTTGATACCACTCACTCCTGTCACTCAAAGCGTGGCAAACTAAAAGGAGAAAAATACAACAGGAGAAACAGTCAAAGCAACAAGCAGAGACACTGCCCATTGTGCCACAACACTACCAGAAGCATGCAAGAAAGTTTTGGATTTGTTCTGTTGGTTTAAAATAGCAGTAAGTCAAATTATTGACAAATTCAGTTAATCTACATTTTAAGACAAACAATAGGAACTGAGCCCATAGGCGTTTAGTGAGCTAGGAGGCAATCTGTATATCAATATTGGACTAATATTTTTGTCCACAATTTTAACTGACAAAGGAAATTAAGGGGAAAAAAAGTGAGGAAAAAAAGAATTTAGTATTTTTTTTTCAGCAAATGCTGAGTGCAGAGACATCAACAAGGCTTGCTGATTTATTTGCTGAGTAGCAGATCACCAACGCTGTTAACATTACTCAATAGTATTATTCATTTATTTTTCCATTCTTCTCACAGGTATTTACATTTCTGTTCCCTTTAAAAAAAGGTTGTATTTCCCTTCATATGCAATAATGATGGTTAGAGTATAGGAAGCAGACACACTGGAGGGAAGGGATCCATCCAGAGGGACCTTGTCAGGATGAGAGCTGGACCCATGTACAACCTCATAAAGTTCAACAAGACCAAGTGGAAGGTCCTGCATCTGAGTCAGGACGATCCCAAGCACCAATATAAGCTGGGCAGGGACTGGCTGGAGAGCAGCCCTAAAGAAAAGGACTTGGGGGTGCTAGTGGATGAGAAGCTCAACATGAGCCAGCAGTGAGCACTTGCAGCCCAGAAAGCCAACCAGATCCTGGGCTGCATCAGGAGAAGTGTGGCCAGTGGATTGAGGGAGGTGATTCTCCCCCTACTCCACTGTGGTGAGACCCCACCTGGAGTACTGTGTCCGGTTCTGGAGCCTCTGTTTACAGGAAGGATCTGGAGGTGCTGGAATGTTTCCAGAGAAGGGCCACAATGATGATCAGAGGGCTGGTGCTCCTCTCCTACAGAGACAGACTGAGAGAGTTGGAGTTGATCAGTCTGGAGAAGAGAAGGCTTTAAGGAGACCTTATTGTGGCCTTCCAGTATCTGAAGGGGGCTACAAGAAGGCTGTGGAGGGACGTTTTAGGGTGTCAGGTAGTGATAGGACTGGAGGGAATGGAGCAAAACTAGAAATGGGAAGATTCAGATTGGATGGTAGGAAGTTCTTCCCTGTGTGGGTGGTGAGACACTGGAACAGGTTGCCCAGGGAGGTGGTAGAAGCTTCATCCCTGGTTGTTTTTAAGGCTGGGCAGGATGCTGCTGTGAGTAATTTGATCTAGTGTGAGGTGTCCCTGCCTATGGCAGGGGGATTGTAACTAGATCATCTTTGAGGTCTCTTCCAACCCTGACAATTCTATGCTTCTATGATTCTATTTTATGTAGCCATGATATAAGTTGTACACTGTATCATACTTTCTAGAGATCTTCTTTGAGGTATGAATTTTTGTGTCCTTTTTTATAGCATAGTGACGTTTTTGACTGTCTGCTTGTCAAGGTGAGGAACTACTTGCACCTGCCCTCCTACCAACTGAGTTTATATATTGACACACTATCAAAATTTACATATAATAATTAGCATTGCTTAGTTTGATTAAAGCATGCATCTGCTCCTGAAAATTATGATGATTCAGATCTATTTTGCTGTTTGCTCTCATTACAATGACAATCCATTGCTAGTAATTAGGTTAATGTTTACTTCATGACCCAAAAGCAAGCAGTAGGCACCTGCCTTCAGCAGCATCTGCATGCACCTTCCATCTGTTCTTCTCAAGTGGTCATGAAGCTTAATATGTAAATTTTTTTCTTTTTTTCTGAATGAAAATGTCTCAGATTTCTATTTTTTTTCCTGCTAAGCAAATTAACAACTTTCTTGTGCTGAGAGATCAGAGACAGAGTTTAAAAAGAAAGAAAAAAAAAATATTAAATTCTTGAACTCTTGAAATTATTGAATTTCTCAGGAAATTCAAGTTTTCATTTCTTCTTTTGCATTTCATAATAATTTCCAAAAGAACAGTCTGTGGTAAAAGGTAGAGAGCAATAAACCCAAACCTTCTGTAATCGTCATACTTATTTCTGTATCAGGCTGTTTTAAGAGGATTGTGGCCAGCAGGTCAAGAGAGGTGATTCTTCCCCTCTATTCTGCTGTTGTAAGACCCTACTGCAAAAAATGCATCCAGTTCTGGTATCACCATCAAAAGGGCAGGGAACTATTGCATTGAGTCCAGAGGAGGGCCACAAAGATGATCCAAGGGCTGGAACAACCTCTGCTATGAGGACAGGCTGAGGGAGCTGGGGTTGTTCAACCTGGAGAAGAGAAGACTCCAGGTTGACCTTATAGTTGCTTCCCAATTCCTAAAGGTATCCTGGAGAAAGGCTGCACAGGGACTTTTCATAAGGGTTTCTAGAGACAGGAATAGAGATAGGAATGGTTTGAAGCTCAGAGAGAGAGAGTAGGTTTAGACTGGATCTTAAGAAAAAATTCTTTGGTACTAGGGTGGGAATTTCCAATATGTTGTCCATAGATATTGTGTCCATAGGACCCCTCCCTGGAGATGTTCAGGGTGAGGCTGGATGAAGCCTTGAGCAGCCAAGTCCAGTTAAGAGGCATCCCTGACTCATTCATGTTTATAAAGATGTGAAGGGTGAGTGTCGGAAGGAAAGAACCAGTGATGTCCAATGACAGGACAAGGGGCAATGGCTGCAAGCTTGTTCAGAGGAGGTTCCACATGAACATAAGGAAAAAGATTTTCACTGTGAGGGTGAGAGAGCTCTGGAAGAGTTTTCCCAGAGAGGCTGTGGAGTCTCCTTCACTGGAGACATTCCAAACCCACCTAGATTCCTGTGTGAGCTGCCCTTGGTGAACCTGCTCTGGCAGGTATGTTGGACTGGATGATTTTTGGAGGTCCCTTCCAACCTCTGACATTCTGTGATTCTGTGATTAAAATGTGGGTATTAAAAAATCTAAAACATCTTTCTTAAAGAAAGACAAGGGCAGGTACTTGATGTATTCATCTTTGGTTTATATTTCACCTTACTCCTACTTCTCCCTCCCTAGGCTCTTAATATAGGAGAACCTAAGGAATAGAGAGAGGAAAGAGGTTGGCTGTGTATAATGGAATGTACATTTTATCATTTAGTAATGGTTTCTAGCCTCACACAAGCATAAAATTGGCATTCACTATTCTTAGTTAATCTGCAGTTTTTAATCTAAATGCTGGCTTAATGATAAACCAAAAAATGGACAAATGGATATTGCTACAGGAAGCATTCTGCTTAGTCTTAATGTATTATTAAAGGGTTGAGGTTTTTTCCCTCTGCCCCACTTTTTAAATGAGTAAGTGAAGAATGGTGTGAACATAAAAGATGAGAAAGGGAAACAGCAAAATATTCATGGGAGTTTCAGTTTACATTGTTAAAGTGCTAATCCTAATTTTAGACAACTTTCATCAGTATAAGTAAAAATGGATGTAGTGCTTTATGTAAGTTTTGTCTCAGGAAATTAGAAAGGTGAAAAATGCCCATTTAAGGCACGCACTGGATGTATTTAAGTAATTTAAGTTAATTCAGTTGATTTCACAAAGCTGAAGCCACATGTTCCTATCAGCATTCAATGAGCATACATAACTAATGGGAAAAAAATGTTATTTCTATTAAAGATTCTTAATAAGCCATAAAGGGGAGATTGGGAAAAAAAAGATAGTTGTCAAATTTTAGCATAAATAAAGGGAAAACATGAGAAAATTAAAACCATCTAATCATCTTTTATAGAGATAAATCCACTTTAAGACCATTAAGAGGAAAAGCTAATATTTTGCTGATAAGATGAAATTTTCTGCCTAATAATTATCTTTCAGGGAACAGTCACATTTTATTAACATGACTCATTAACTCACTGTACTGCTGTGCTAATAGGAAAAGAAGCACAATAACTGAGTATTGATAGTATGAGTTTTTATTAAGAGGAGAAAAAATAGTATAGTTCCTCATATTCTATAGGAGCAATTTAAATGTAGATGTATAGTGCAAAAAGGGCCTCTATTTAATTCCTGTTTGGAAGGAATGTAGGCATTCTGCTAAAGAATATTTTTTGTTTAGGAATCAGCCTGAGAAAATAAACAAGATAATGGGGAGATGTCAGTTGTTAAAACACAGGTTAAAAATCATAGAATCATAGAATGGTTTGGGTTGGAAGGGCTCTCCAAAGGTCATTCAGTCCAACCCCTCTGCACTCAGCAGGGACATCCTCCACTAGATCGGGTTGCTCAGAGCCCTGTCAAGCCTCACCTTGAGTATCTCCAGGGATGGGAACCCAACCACCTCCCCGGGCAACCTGTTCCAGTGTAACATTACCATCATGGTGCAGAATTTGTTCCCAACATCCAATCTAAATCTACTCTTCTATAAATTCAAACCATTTCCCTCATCCTATCATTACCTTTGGAAATAGTCCCTCTACTACCTACTCATAGGCCTTTCTCTGGACCTACTCTATCAGGTCCATGTCTTTCTTGTGTTGAGGGCACCAGAGCTGGACACAGTACTCCAGGTGAAGGCTGACTAGACTAGAGTAAAGTCGCAGAAGTCATAGTATCACCATATCACAGTATCACCAAGGTTGGAAGAGACCTCAAAGATCATCGAGTCCAACCTGTCACCACAGACCTCATATCAGCAGAGCCAGATTCCAGGCAACGTTATCCTCCTTGAAGTGACATTTCAATAGCAATTCCAAAAAGCTGATTTCCCAAGCCTTGTGCTTCACAAAAATTGCCAAGCCCATTTCTCCTCTTGGAACAGGTTTTTGAAGAACAGTAGCCTTTTCTCCGGGAATGCAGTAGATGGCTTTAGGGGACTAACCACAGTCCATTGCTACACACAGCACTTCTCTGACACAAGATTTGTGAGTCTTCCCCTACTCAGTTAACAATGCATAGCACAGAGGGAGGCGAGACAGAGCATAAAGTAATGGCATGAAACTTGAGCTGATGGAGATTTTTACTGAGGAAAAGAATCTGGGATAAACAATAAAATAGAAGTAAAATGGAGATGTTTATTGATCAGTGTTTTCCCACGTCCAGTCAGGAGCTGGCTGAGCTTGTGCACAGGCCTATATGAATGTTTGTAGTCAAATAAGAGCTCACACTAAAGAGGAAGATTAGAGTTAAGTGGTGCTTTAAGGCACCACAAAAAAAGTACAGACTCACAGAATAATTGTCAGGCTTGGAAGGGATCTCAAGGATCATCCAGTTCCAAACTCCTGGTGCCATGGACAGCGACACCTCACACTAGATCAGGTTGCTCAGAGCCACATCCAGTCTGGCCTTAAACACCTCCAGGGATGAGACTTCCACCACCCCCTGGGCAACCTGTTCCTGTGTCTCACCACCCTTATGGGGAAGGACTTCTTAGAACTGTTCTGTATATTGTTTGCAGCAAGAAATACTCATTTTCAAACCAGCCTTTACTTCCTGTAGAGAAAGACCTGACATTTGAGATTTACATCCAGCTAGATATTTGAACACTACTATCATATTTATATCTGATAACCTTGCTTTGCTTTGGCATTTCCAATTTATAGCACAGGCAGTCATCTAAATAATTCAGATTGAATGTTTGCACTTGCAAAGTGGAGAAAGTTGAAAGCCTATGAAAGGAAAACCTACAATCTTTTTTTTTTTTTTTTTTCCTAGTACCTTCCAATTTTGCTTCCAGAAGGCTGAAGGGAACAAGAGATACCAAATTGTCATCTGGGCATATTAAACAGATTCAGTGCTACACTGCATATCAATGTGAGATTTAACCCCACAGTGTTAGCCGTGTCACTGCATAAGGTTGTTAACAAATAGTTTCCTACTATGGAAATACAGAATGAAAATATTTGTAAGGTAAGCAAAATTCAAAATACATTATCTATGCCTTTTTTACAGATACATCATAGGTCCCTACTGTTATTATGAAGTTCCAGTTAATATTAATTCTTTCATGAAACAGCATCCCGAAATCTCTTTCTTTCTCACATAATGTCCAGCCCTCTTGTTGAAGGATTGTTTTACTTTTCTTTTGTTTTATTTCCCTTGATCTTGCTACCCTCTAATTAGAGTAGCCAGTAAAGTGAAAACTATGGTTCCTCTGTGTGAGTTCAAGCAAGGATTGATGAAGGAACTTCCACTCTGAATTTCTGATGGGAGTTATAATCACCGTTTTCTTCACATTGCTGCACTTTATTATAAAAGTTCATAGCTAAAAGCACTGAGAAATTATTCCTGTCAAAATTAAAATTAAAAATAAAAGATAAAAAAAGCAGAAGCTCAGAAGTGCAGAAAGCAAAGAATTTGACTTTCACCAAAAAAAAAGTAACCTAAGACTAGGTCTTTTAGAAGACTTTGGGGAGGGGGGAAAGTGTGAAATTAACACTACAAACCAAAAAGTGTTATGAAGTGTTCCCAGGGCTAGAGATAGATGTGATTAAATATAGCATTTCACATAAATAATTATGATAAGCAGTACTGGGACCAACCAGTCCCTGTTTAACATCTTTGCTGGTGACATGGACAATGGCATTGAGGCAAGTTCTCTGACAGCACCAAGCTGTGTGGTGCAGCAGACATGCTGGCAGGAAGGGATCCATCCTGAGGGACCTTTACAGGCTGGAAAGCAGGACCCATGACAATCTCATGAGGTTCAACAAGACCAAGTAGAAGGTCCTGTATCTGGGTCAGGGCAATCCCAAGGCTGGACAGGGACTGGCTGGAGGGCAGACCTAAAGAAAAAGACTTGGGGGTGCTGGTGGATGAGAAGCTCAACATGAGCCACCAGTGAGCACTTGCAGCCCAGAAAGCAAACTGGACGATCCTTGCAATCTCTTCCAACCCTGACAACTCTATGATTCTAAAATTAAATGTAGTTTGTTAACAACAGCCTCATCTTCACACTAGACATAGCATGGTGTTGTTTACTGTATTCCTACCCATCATTAGTCAGATAAGAGTTCTGTGTTTGCAAACTAGAATAGAATAGAATAGAATAGAATAGAATAGAATAGAATAGAATAGAATAGAATAGAATAGAATAGAATAGAATAGAATAGCATTAACCAGGTTGGAAAAGACCTTCAAGATCACTGAATCCAACCTATCACCCAACACCATCTAATAACTAAACCATGGCACCAAGTGCCTCATCCAGGCTCTTCATAAACACCTCCAGTGATGGTGACTCCACCACCTCCCTGGGCAGCCCATTCCAATGGCCAACCACTCTTTCTGTGAAGAGCTTCTTCCTAACATCTAGCTTAAACCTCCCCTGGTGCAGCTTGAGACGGTGTCCTCTTGTTCTGGTACTGGTTGCCTGGGAGAAGAGACCAACCCCCACCTGGCTACAACCTCCCTTCAGGTAGTTGTAGACAGCAACTACATATAAGGAAATAAGTTTGTCACTGGAATTGTGTTCTTAATTTTTTTCACTTAGGAGATGCTCCTGTTTTTCAGCAATAGCTGTTCCTTACAAAGTATTATACTCTGAAATTTCCTGTGTGCTCCTATCACCTTCTAATAGCTCAAGGATAAGAATCTCCACCAGGAGACCATGGTTTGGGTTTCTGCTTTGTTTTACTCTATCTGCAATTTGCTACTCTAACTCCAAAACTGAAAACCAAATGTTGGAGCCCTTGCTTGAGTACATTTCTCCAGCCTTGTTTCTGTGGTAACCTTTCCTGTCTGTCAAATCATATTCAGTGTAAGTATTCAAGTAGAGATCTCTTATTTTGCAAATAGTAATTTTAATCATATTTCAAATACAAAAAAGAGCTCATTTCTAGAGCTATTTGGGTCATACTCTTGAGTCACAAAATAGTACATATTCATTTTCAGTTATCTCTGATGCAGTGGAGTTACTTGACAACAAATTAATTGAATAAATAAACTGAGATGTTCTCTTATAGTGATACTCTATGAAAAGCATTTGCTCAGAAGTTTTGCTCTAGTTTGCAAATTAACCACCAGCATGACTCTTAGAGATAATGTGGTGACCGAGAAAACAAAACCAAGATATGCACACTATGTCAGCCTGAAACCTTTCTGCAGTAAACAAGCAAGTTGCAGTCTCATTTTATCATTAGGAAGCTCTCCTATGAGGGCAGGCTGACAGAGTGGGTTGTTCAGTTTGGAGAAGAGAAGGCTCCAATGAGACCTTAGTGTGGCCTTCCAATATCTGAAGGGGGCTACAAGAAAGCCGGTGAGGGACTTTTTAGCGTGTCAGGTGGTGATAGGACTGGGGCAAATGGATCCAAGCTACAGGAGGGGAGATTTAGATTAGACATTAGGAAGAATGCAGTGCTCCAGTCTGTTAAACATGCTTGGACTGTCTCCCCCAGATCTCTGTCCCTCTTGAACTGGGGATCCCAGAAATGGATGCAATATTCCAGGTGGGGCCTCACCAGGGCAGAGTAGAGGGGGAAGAGAACCTCCCTTGATCTGCTGGACAAACTCTTTTAACATGTTCAGTTTTGGGCCCCTCACTACAAGAAGACATTGAGGTGCCAGAGCATGTCCAGAGAAAGGCAACAAAACTCATGAAGGGTCTAGGGAAAACGTCTGGTGAAGAACAGCTGAGGGAACTCGTATTGTTTAGTCTGGAAAAGAGGAGGCTGAGGAACAATCTCATTGCTCTCTAGAACTCCCTGAAAGGAGGTTGCAGTGAGGTAGAGGTCAGTCTCCTCTCTCTAATATCAGGTGACAAGACAAGAAGAAATGGCCTGAAATTGTGCCAGGGGAGGATTAGGTTGGAGATTAGGAAAATTTCTTTACTTAAAGGATGGTCAGGCACTGGAACAGGCTGCCCAGAGAGGTGGTGGAGTCACCATCCCTCAAGGTGTTCAAGAAACATGTGACCATGGCACATGGAACATGGTTTGGTGTCCCTGTCCCTTCCTTCCTGACACCCAGCCCTCAGATATTTATAGACATTGATCAGATCCCCTCTCAGCCTTCTCCTCTCCAGACTAAACAGCCCCAGGTCTCTCAGCCTTTCCTCATAAGGCAGTGTTCCTGTTCTTTCATCTTTGTAGCCCTCCGTTGAACTCTCTCAAGTTAACCTTACCTTGGATCCTTGTGATTTTCTTCTCTGTAAGCTCTGGGGTGATATTCTTTCATGTGCTGGACATCATCACCAAATCTTGAGCATTAAAAAAATACTGGGGTTTGGGTGGGTTTTTTTAATTATGCATGCATAAAGTTCCTTTACTGAGTCTATTACCATTATTTTTTTTCACCCTATTTTGTTTAATTAAAAGTTTGGTGACTGGGAAAGTCGTGCTCATGCAGTTCTTTACAATTAACATGAGCTGCAAGTGCTTGCAGTAAACAATGATTAAAATGTATGAATCAAAAGGAGAGTTGCTGGCTTGGTTGTTTGGGGTTTGTTTCTTTTTTCTTTTTGGTAATTTACAGTTATCAACTAAACATAAAATTATGTGCTGCCTGTAGCAGTGCACCATATAATTACTGTCAGGAGTAACACCACTCAGCCTGCTGAGGGAGAAGGCTGAGTTTTGGGTTGTTGTGGGTTTTGGGTTTTTTCCTCTTTATTCCACTCTAATAGCTGTGTTTATGTATTAAGCTGCCAGGCTGTCTGATTAAGTTATTATGGTGGATATTGCCTTCTTCAGAGCTAAATGGTTTTGGAATAGCTGGGGTGCTGGCTTTGTTTTGTGTGGTTTGTTTTGTGACACAGAGAGCAGCAACAAACCCCTGGCTCTTTTCATTTCTGATGTCGTTGAAGTAGGTTTGCATCACAGCATGGTAAAAGATTTTTGCATGTATTGACTTGAAAGAGAACATACTGTAGGCTGCTTGACTGACTCCCACTCTTGTAACCCCTAGTGGCGTCTTATGCTTCCCCCCCCAAAAAAATGCCCAACTACTTGAATCTTTAGCAAAGCAGTTTAAGATAATGAAACCCTTGCCAAACTTAGAAAACTCATTTAATCTTTAGCCTGACAGCTCTCCTCTAATGTAGTTTGGTGACAACATAGTATACAGAAAAAAATTTTTGATTGCTCAGTGTGCACTCATGTAAAAACCTACCTATGTATAACTCAAAACCTTAGTTTAAAAAAATAAGTGTAGTCACGATGCAGAAGTTGTAACATCAGCTGTGTAAGTTCAGAGTGGCTGTTCTTACCAAATATTTAAGGGAAAATTGTGGTTTGTGGCTCAGAAATCCCAGTTTTGTTGCTAAGAGATAAGTAGAATCATAGAATCATAGAATCAGAAAGGGTTGGAAGGGACCACAAGGATCATCTAGTTCCAACCCCCCTGCCATGCGCAGGGACACCCCACACTAGATCAGGCTGGCCAGAGCCTCATCCATCCTGGACTTAAACACCTCCAGGGACGGGGCCTCAACCACCTCTCTCCCATTCCAGGGCTTCACCACTCTCATGGTGAAGAACTTCCTCCTCACATCTAGCCTGAATCTCCCCACCTCCAGCTTCATTCCATTCCCCCTAGTCCTATCACTCCCTGAGATCCTGAGAAGTCCCTCCCCAGCCTTCCTGTAGGCCCCCTTCAGATACTGGCAGGCCACAATGAGGTCACCTCGGAGCCTTCTCTTCTCCAGAGTGAGCAGTACTATGACTATGGCTATGATTATGAGTATGACTATGGCTATGGCTATATGGCTATGATTATGACTATGACTGTGGCTATGGCTATGTCTATTACTGCAACTCTCAAGCTTTCCTTCTTCTTGCTCTCTTCCCTCCTATCACTCTTCCCCCCTTGCTCTCTCTGTGTTTTCCCCCTCAGTCTCTCTTTCCCTGTTTTCATTTTCTAAGCTTTTCAATTCCATGGATCACCAGCTTCAATACTGCTTTTTATCAGCTGTATCAGCAGCAGCAGAACCAGATTGTAAATCACCAGGTATCTAACATAGTTGAGTTATCCCTGTTTATTTAAATCTCACAGGACACTGACCTACTCAGGCTAGTTGAGCAGTTAGTTATTCACACTTAAAATACCTTGCCCATACCTACTAATTGCCGTATGCCTTTCCTATAAATGCCATAGGATTTGTCAAGAAATGACATTGGATTTCTTTTAGTCTATGTTAATTTATCTCATGATATTGACCTGGTTGTATAAATATCATGGTCTGGAAAATTAATATTTAATCCCCAGAACACCAGTGAGGCTTTCACGTATAAACTACTGTAAAAGATGACCAACACGAGGAAACTTTTTATTTCACATGTGTTAGATGAAGATCTATTTCTATGCTGTGACCACAAGTAAGAAAGCTATGTAAGTGAAAACACTCTGTGAACAAATAATCAGAAAATGGCTCAGGTTGGAAGAGACCTGAGAAATCATCTACTCCTACCTCACTGTCATGAGCAGAGGTGACTCTCAACTAGATTTGATTGCCCAAGGCCTCATCCAGTCTGGCTTTAAACACTTCTAGGAAGGGGGCATCCACAATCAATCTGTGCAGCCTATTCCAGATTCTCACCACCCTTGACCTGAAGAACTTCTTCTTCAGCTCCAGTCTAACCCTGCTCTCCCTCAGCTTGAAACCATTCCCCCTTGTCCTGTCGCTAGATACCCTCATGAAAAGTCCTTCTCCAGCCTTCCTGCAGGATCCCTTCAGCTGTTGGAAAACAGCTCTTAGGTCCCCCTGGCATATTCTTTTCTCCTGGCTGAACAACCCCAGCTCCTAAGTGTACACTCACAGCAGAGGTGCTCCAGCCCTTGGGTCATCCTTGTGGCCCTCTTCTGGACTCAATTGGTTTGACTTTGGTATATGAAACCAGACTGGAGGCAGGGGGAGGATGTTTTTCTAATCATCTATTAAAAAGTGTAGAAAATTCTTTGATATGAATGTTAGAAGTGAAATCAGTTAGCCATTTTAAAGAGTCTTTAAAAGTTAGGGTGGAAGAATCTGTTAGGATAAGATCTTCCTTTTTGGGGAAAATCATGGAAACGCAGATATTCCTTCTTTTTAGCTTTACCAAAGGGTATTATTCTTTTTTGGCATTCCTAGTGTCCAAGGATATTAATGCAATTCCTACTGGAATTTTTGTCAGTAAAAAGTTAGCTATTTTTTTTTCCCCTACAATGCAATTGTATTTTAAAAACAATTAATAGAGTTTACAAGCAAAAGCTATTTTACTCCAACATCTAAAAGGTTTATTCCTAAGACCCTAAGGAAATTGCATCTTCTAGGCTCCTAGATTTGTTTTCTTGGATAAATTATCCTAGTCAAAACTTTCAGAAGCCTGTCACTTAAGACAATTAAACTAAAAGAGGGAAAGCATCCAAGTAATAGCTTGTAGTGCTTTATGTGTATCTTCTCTGTTTGCATCTTGCCCCTTATAATTCCATGTGAGATCTGGAATTATCTCAGGGGCTAATGAAGGCCAAACTACCCTGGCAGGACTGTGTCAGTATGACAAGTGCTGTTTATTTTTACCACAGGGAATTAAAAGTACCAGTTTTATTTCTTTGCCTGCAGTATCTTCCACAGCCCTGCCGACTGCTCCTGATTATCTTAGATTGTCTGACTGAAATGAGATATTTATTTGCTTATCGGCTCAGAACCTCCAGCAGTGTTTTGCCTCTCTGAAACTGGCATTAATGTCACCCATTGGCTTTGATAATTAAATTGTACACCTGTTCAAAAATAAGCACCAGATTGTTAATGATTCTTGGCCATCACACTACCAGTAGTTTTCCAACAATATTTCTCTTCAAACTGTCAGAACAGTTTTGTCTTCTCCTAATTGTGACATGAAATATCCAAGTCTTCTGTGACAATCTATAGATAAACATTGAGTATTTGTAATATTAATCAATAGCACTGTAGCTGAAGTGGGAAACCCGCTGAAAAGAGAGTCAATTTCATTAAGAGTTTCTGTAATTAATCAGCTCCTAATTTCTCTTAATAAGATATGGTTAATTTTCCTAATTTCTGCAAAGATATAACCACCCTACATATAACTGAATCACTGGAGCTGAAGTAATTATAGCAAACTGAAATCCATCACATCATAGTCTCTGAGAAAAATAACTTGTCTTATTATATTGTAAATTGCAGCATTCTCAAGCAGTGCTGTGTCATTTTAATGAGCCTAGGAAGCAGTCTGAGAAGCAGCCACATTTCTATCCGGGCATAAAACTCAGACTACGATTTTTGTTACTGTGTGGGATTTTGTGGTTTGGGGTTTTTTATCAATATAACAACCATGACTGACAGCAGCCCAGAGCTGTCAAAGTATCCACATGAAAAAAACTGGAAAGAAGTTGCTGGAGAAATATGATGGAATGACACATATATTACAGTGTTAATGTGTCTGATCAACAGAGGACGAAATAAATCAGGAGCAATTTGAAAATGCCGAGAAGGAGAAACTTCTTAGAAACAAAGCACAAGTGTTAGAGATGCAAGAATTGCTACTATAACACAGCCATATCAAAGTAAAACCAAAGACCAATCATATGTAATACTCTTCATTATGTAACTAGCATCTTTATATCACAATCTATATCACTATTGTCCAGAAGTACCTGAAAATGGGCTGCAAGAAATCCAGGGAGAGACTTTTAGAGGGACTTGTAGTGATAGGATAAGAGGGAATGGATTGAAGCTTGAGAAAGACAGATTTAGAATGGAGATTACAAAGAAATTCTTTGCAGTAAGGGATCAGGTTGTCCAGGGAGGTTGTGGATGCCTCCTCCCTGGAAGTGTTCAAGGCCAGGTTGTATGAGACCTTGAGACATTGAGCCCATGGCATGTGGGTGGGAACTAGTTGGTCTTCAAGGTCTCTTCCAACCCAAACCACTCTATGAATCTATATTTCAAACCTGTGGCTCCACTGATGCTAAGGGATAAATTCTCAAACCCATTAGCAAGAGTGGAAAGAGATATCTGTGCGGATGACAAGGCAGAGTCGGCCTGTGTAAAATAAACCATTTGACAAGGGTGCATAATTAAATCAAGGATTAAGGCAAATACTAAATATCTTTGGATGTGGTACTTGGTGCCATGGTTTAGTCATGAGGTCTTGGGTGACAGGTTGGACTTGGTGATCTTTGAGGTCTATTCCAGCCGTATTGATTCTATGATTCTATGATCTTCTATTACACAAGCAGATTTTTCCCAATCTTTGATGAAATTCATATATATGCTTGAAAAATGGCTGGTTCTATCTGAACCATAGGGTGGATCCTCACACTAAAAATACAGTGGCTCTACCAACAAAGACATCTTGTCGAGCTCTTGCAATACCTAAAGAAGGTTACATCTTCAAACACCAAATAATTTATTTGGAGTAAAGTAAGTGGGATGATTCTATCTTGTCTAACAAGGCACTATTATTGAAGCTCATTTTGTTTGTAGGATGTATTGGCTTTTCTGAAAATATAAATGCTCTAAGGTTATAAAATCAAGTATTTTCAATTTCAAAGTCTGTAGCGTTTTATTTGTTTTCCTGATTGCATAGAACATAGAATCATATAATTGTTAGGATTGGAAGGGACCTCAAGGATCATCTAGTTCCAAGCCCCCTGCCATGGGCAGGGACACAGTCTCAAGCTGCAACAGGGGATGTTTAGGCTCGAGGTGAGGAGAAAGTTCTTCACCGAGAGAGTGATTCGTCATTGGAATGGGCTGCCCGGGGAGGTGGTTGAGTCACCGTCCCTGGAGGCGTTCAAGAGGGGACTGGATGTGGCACTTGGTGCCATGGTCTGGTTGTGAGGTTTGTGGTTACAGGTTGGACTCGATGATCTTCAAGGTCTCTTCCGACCTTGGTAATACTGTACTGTACTACCTCTCACTAGATCAGGTTGCTCAGAGCCACATCCAGCCTGGCCTTAAAAACATCCAGGGATGAGGCTTCTGCCACCTCCCTGGGCAACCTGTTCCAGTGTCTCAACACCCTCATGGTGAAGAATTTCTTCCTAACATCCCATCTGAATCTACCCACTTCAATTTTTGCTCCATTCCCCCCAGTCTTGTCACTACATGATACCCTAAAAATTATCTCCTCAGCTTTCTTGTAGCCCCCTTCAGATACTGGAAGGCCACAATAAGTTCTCCTTGGAGCCTTCTCTTCTCAGACTGAATAGCCCCCAACTCTCTCCATCTGTCTCCATAGAAGAGGTGCTCCAGGAGAGCATCATCTAGAAGAGGCAGCAAGAAAATCTCATCAGCTTTCTCAAGATTGCTGAAAAGAACTTACATTTTTTTTCTGTTTCATTTGATTGTTTTGAAGTGATTAGGTCACTGCTTGAGCAAGTATTTGGTAAAATCACTAACATTTTTTTAAGGCAACAAGCAATGAGATCCAATAAGTGTTAAGTTTCTTGATTAAACTTCTTATTGGTGGCAATAATCCATTTTATCCAGGGGATTAACTTCATTCAGTGATTGCTATATACAAGTAAAGATAACCAAGGTGTTATTCCAAAGCTGAACCTGAAGCACTGAATGATATTGCTAAATACAGGATTAAAAAATAAATTAAAAAATAATTTAAAGAAGGAATGTCACCATAACTGTTCTTAAAATGAATCATTGATCATTCCTGAATTTGTTCTGTCACTAAACACAAGCACCATGTGTAGAATGATTAATAGGGTTTACTAGTTTGGTAATTGGTGTGGTTTGAGCCTTAACTGGGATTTAAGAGCTCAGACGGGGGCAAGACTGTGAATCTCTCCCCTGCTCCCCCCCTCCTCTTTCCCAATAGAGAGGAAAAGAAAGGAAGAAGCAAATCCATCAAAAAGTAATTTGGAGTTGGCTTGGAAGTAGAGAGGTAAAGCATTTTCTTCAAACAATATATATATATGTGTGTGTTCACAAGGGTTCACAAGGATAAGGAACAAGAATGGATGGGGAAAAAAAAATATGAATACAAAACCAGACTCTTGGAAGAGGTGTGGATGTAGCAGGGAGAAGGATCAGGCCTGATCACATGGCAGAGAAGCAGGGAGCCAGCAGCAGTCCTCATCCAGGCAAAAGCAGGAGCCGAGAGATAATGGCTGCAGTGTTCTCCTTTTTATAAGCTTGCTGGACAGGGAGGGGGAGTGGAACAGACTAACTCCATTTCCCAGGGGGAAAACCCCTCCAGAGAGGGCAGTGCCCTCACAAGCCCTCCCCTCCCTGCTTTCAGGATGGGCATAACTCATCACAGTAATTGACCAGTCAGATGCTTTACCGCTAAATATAATAATATTGAAGAGTATTTTATGGACAAATAATTTATAGAGCGACACTCATTGCATATCATTTATAAAAGGCAGACATTGGTCCCAGACATTGGACCAGGCCTCCCAGGGAAGTGGTAAAATCATCATCACTGGAGGTATGTAAAAGGTGTGTAGATATGGGGCTTAGGGTCATGGTTTAGTGTCAGGCTGGCTAACCTTGCCAGGTTAACACTTGGACTCAATGATCTCAAAGGTCTTTTCCAACTTAAGGGATTCTATGATTCTACCATTTCAAATTTCATCTTTCCTGCCTGTATCAGAGTAAGTGGATGACCTTATGCTGAACATCATAATTGTGCATTGTGGCCCAGATAAGCCAATTGTCTCCAATTATAAGAGATTTTAACCATTTTCTGCAGTCAGCTGTGTGTTTTCCAGATCTTAAGGATTCTTCAACAGATAATTTGTCATGACAGTTTCTGTGTCAGTAGCTCTACTTTTATTATTATTCCTGAGTGCTTTAATTAAACCTTTTCAGTGTTCTTATCACATCTCAATACACATTTCAGCTCTATTTTAGTCTAGAGACCAGAAGATTAACTTCCAGCTTTCAGATAGCATTGGGAAGCATTTTCATGAGATAGCTTCTTTCAACAGCATTTCCAAAAAGTTCAAGCTTATATTACAGACATTTTTTGGTTTATAGGGTAAATTGTTTGTCATCCATCAGCTCCATACTTGAAAGCCTCCTGCTGTGATTTGCATTTACTGTCACTTGCAAAATGAAAAAAAAAAAAAAGATGTATTAGTGTATGTTATTCATTTTTCTTGGAAGAAGCTTCTGAGATGCTTTCAAATAATGGATTTTGTCTGCTTGCCCACTCTGGAGGCATGTTTACAGATAAAGCAACAAAGGGGAGAGGGAGGAAGGAAGCATTTTGAAGCATCATTTGATCACCATTACCACTTCAAATTCTATGACAACTTTCACACACTGCAATCTGAGCAAATTCACCAAGCTGTGGTATCATCTCATCACAGCAGTACACATCTAGTGTGCTCCTTTCAGGGATACTTTCAGTGCTTCATCCATAAGATGACATTACCACTAAGGGACATCTTTCCCTTCCCAGTACAGTGACACCTGTCATAAAAATTCCCAAGTGATAATTGTGCCACAATAAAAGACTATAAAATAAAAGTGGAATTAACATTGCTGTTATTATTGGTATGTTGCTTCTTAAATGTCTAATTTCTAAGAGGAAAGACTTGAGAAAATTTACAAGTTCTTAACACCACTAAAATGTTCCATGAAAATGGAGCACTGTGTCCGGCTCTGGTGCCCCCAGCGTAAGAAGGATCTCAAACTGCTGGAGCAGGTCCAGAGGACACCACAGAGATGATCAGAGGTCTGGAGAACCTCCCCTATGGGAACAAGATGAGAGAGCTGGGGCTGTTCAGCCTAGAGAAGAGAAGGCTCCAGGGAGACTTAGCAGCCTTCCAGTACCTGAAGGAGATCTAATAGAAAGCCAGGGAGAGATTTTTTGCAAGTGATAGAATGAGAGGGAATGGATTGGAGCCTAAGGAAGGCAGATTTAGACTGGAGATTAGGAGGAATTTCTCTCCAGTGAGGGTAGTGAGATACTGGAACAGGTTGCCCAGGAAGGCTGTGGATGGCCCCTCACTGGAGGTGTTCAAGGCCAGGTTGGATGAGGCCTTGAGGAAGCCAACTCATCCAGAAGTGTGTTGAGAATTAGTATGTTGTGAATGTAATTGAGATGTGGACAATTTCAGGCGTAATTTCTCACTGGAAAAGTCAAAAAACACATATTGTTTTTTCCAATAGGAAATCAAAACTATGAATGCTATTTGGCAAGGAACAATTTGTTGTTTTAACACATTGGTAAAGAAAGAAAATGCTGTTCCAAGATATGGACAAGGAAAGCAAGAAGAGTCTTATCTAATTGTGTTTTCCTTCTTGTCTTTGTTTGCTTTACTCTGCCTGCTTTTGTCTTTGCCTGCTTTTGTCTTTGTCTGCTTCACTGCCATTTAGGGCTCTGTGCTCTTCCCTTGCTGTTTATGTACTTAAGACAATTTTGCTAGTCTTGAGAGCCCTTGTACTGTTTTATCAGACATGGTAGGTCCCAAGATAATGAAACTTTCATGTCACCAGATTACCATCACCATTTGTTGCTTTTCACTTTGGCCCCCACATGATTTCAGCAGTCAGAACCTTACAAACCACAGAGCTAGAGATTAATGCTTTGTGATATTTGAAACTGAGGTTCAAGCTCCCAGTCAGATAATTTCCTAGCTGCATGCTATGTTTAACAGCTTGTGAGATAGTAGCCACTATCATGTCAGAATGTGAAGCTGGGAGCAGAATAAGTAATGTGAACATTCCCATTCTGCTTTTCAGCCTCACCAGTTCTAAAAGCAATGTTTTCAGAGTGTTGCAGAGCTCACAATCACAGCACAGCAGTGATGCACAGCCTTAGTTTTTATTCCATCCAGTTGGAGAGATATCAGACCTTAATGATATCCAAGATGAACAATGTTTGGTGTCTAAGGAAGAATGTGGTATATAGCAGAACTCCCCAGTGCCTCCCAAACTCGCAGAACTTTCATTCAATACCTATAACTAAGAGGCATAATGTCGAATCACACTGTAGTATAGCAAGTTTGGGCTTTTTTTTCCCCTTTTCAAGTACTTTTTAACCACTTCAACCATTAAATGGTTAATTTTGTTGTTTATGCCTGGTTTTAGGCTGTTATGAATATGCCCTCAGAAATGAGCGGCAGAGGTATCACTACAAAAAAATTAAGTTTATTTCTATATATATATATAAACTCTGCAACGGGGTGTGTACAGTCCCCCTTCACAGGTATCAATATTCGGTTAGTGGAACTATCTTTACAAAATGTCTAGGCATAGGCACTTAAACCAAAATAATTTGCAGAACTTAGAATCAAACTGATCCGGAAAGCGGCGGGGGAGGGGGTTGGTCGGTGACCGGCGGTCTTCCACCTGGAGCGATTTCCAGGCTACCCCAACTGAAACTCTATGAAGAAGGGTCTGGCTTACTCACAAGCTAAGAGCCTCGTGAAGTCTTCCCTTGATAATATTTATAGTCCGCAGAACGCGGCACGGATGTGCCGTAATAAGGATACAGGAAATGGCGCCGACCGCGTGGCTGCGTCGCGTGGCTGCTGCCTCTTCCAGAATATGGAGGCTCCCCGCTCGGGGTGGGGGGAGGCACTGTGGCAGTTCGCCAACAATGGTTCACACGGGGTACTGTCCACAGCACTGCACGCAGTTGGGTGCAGGTGGCAAAGTACTACGAAGCCTCTTGGAGTGCTGGCTTTAGTCCTGGGCAAGGTGAACCACAACAACGCTGGTGTGCACACAGATGCAGGCTCAACACCAATGTGAGGAGGAGGGGGAGGGCTCGTTTGCCAAACGACCCCTATTTACCATTTGCCCCAATGAATACTGGTCCAATGAGCATCCGTTGCTAACACAAAGATTAACCAATGAACTGGCCTCTACCAAATATGGTGTAAGCTTATGCTATACACAGGAAAACAAACATATAGCCTGACCCTTGTGTACCACAGGGGTGAGACCACGCCCAGGCAGGCAGTTTTACCTGGACTCAGTGGAGCCTTCAGAAAAGAGGGGGAACAAAGGAAGGCTAACACACAGAAAAGCATGTCCTAGAAATATTCAGGGGCACAATCCTGGCCATAAGCATCATCCACTACATAGGCTTACTTTGAAGATAGCTTTGTTTTCAGATTAAGTATTAGTGGACATTCCAGGTCCAACAGCAGCCTTTCAGTACCTTGAAAGGGGCCTACAAGAAAGCCAAGAAGGGACTTTTTACAAGGACTTGTAGTGATAGGATGAGAGGGAATGGACTGAAGCTTTAGAAGGCCAGAATGAGAGTGGAGATTAGAAAGAAATTCTTTACGGTGAGTGTGGTGAGACACTGGAACAAGTTGGCCAGGGAGGCTCTGGATGCACCCCTGCTGGAGGTGTTCAAAACTAGGTTGGATGAGTCCTTAAGCAACCTGGGCTGGTGGAAGATGTCCCTGCCCATGGCAAGGGAGTTGGAACTAAATGACCTTCAATGTGCCCTAATTTCAAGACAAATTTGGGTGGAGAACAAGTGGACAAGGGGTGGGGGATGAGGAGAGTTAATGTCTGCTACAGAGTTAAATACTTTTCATACCTCTAAGAAGTGAAAGGCAAGTAATGAAGATGCATGTTGAGCAACTGTTAAAAAGTTAAGTATTCTGAAAAAGTAAATGGAACTATATTGAAACTGGCAACCATGTAATTACTGGGAAGGGAAATGATTGTGCTTTTTATTGGCCTGGAGATTATGTAGGTGAAAATATTACTGCAGAAACTAGATCTTAATGCATAAAAAAAGAAATAAGAAATGAGCTTGTGCCAAGTGTGCTTTATTATTATTATTTTTTTTGCCTGCTATTAAAAAGAAGTTCCCATAGACAAAAAGCCTTCCATGCAAATCACACCTCTTAAAGCAGAAAGGAGTGTCTATATTACTGAAATGAGGGTAGTGGAGCAGTGAAACAGGTTGCCTGGGGAGGTGGTTGAGGCCCCATCCCTGGAGATATTCAAGGTGAGGCTCGACAGGGCTCTGGGCAACCTGATCTAGTGGAGGATGTCCCTGCTGACTGCAGAAGGGCTTGGACTACATGTCCTTTGGAGGACCCTTCCAAGCCAGACCATTCTATGGTTGTATGGCAGCTCCTCTGTAAGACCAGAAGAAATGCTCCTGTGTTCAGAAATCAGCAGGCATTTTGTAAAGAAATATTAAAGCACATTACATAAATTATCAATTTATAAGCCTTCAAAAAGAAACTTATAGTGGCTGTGACTACTACTTATCTAAAGGTAGACTTTAGATTGTCTTCTTTAACAATCAAGTCATTTAGCTTCATGGTCCTGGGTTGATTGGTTTCTTTTTCTCTCTCATTTTATCTGACAATATAAGACAAGCCAGCCCATATTGATTAAATTACCTTGATCACTCCTCAGTATTTCTGATACCTCTTTTTCAATTTTTACTTTTAAAGATATTTAAGTTTTGAGTGCTTTTGATACAAATGTCCAACACAACAGTTTTGCAGAGAACAGTGACAAAACCAGTTTGCGTTTAACCCTAACAGCAACAGCGGGAGAGCTGAGGTAAGCTTTGTATTCAAGCTTGAAGACGTTTTCTGCTCTTCTGTTGCAATTCTGTTGCAATCAGTATTACTGATGTCGTTTACCTGGACTTGAGCAAAGCCTTCGACACTGTCCCACACCACCTCCTGGTCTCCAAGCTGGCGACACATGGGTTTGATGGATGGACCGCTAGATGGATAAAGAACTGGCTTGATGGCCACACCCAAAGAGTGGCTGTCAACGGGTCCATGTCCCAATGGAGGCCAGTGACAAGCGGAGTCCCTCAGGGATCAGTCCTGGGACCTGTCTTGTTCAACATCTTTGTGGGTGACATGGACAGTGGCATCGAGTGCACCCTCAGCAAGTTTGCTGATGACACCAAGCTGTGTGGTGCAGTGGACACGCTGGAGGGAAGGGATGCCATCCAGAGGGACCTGGACAGGCTGGAGAGGTGGGCACAAGCCAACCTCATGAGCTTCAACAAGACCAAGGGCAGGGTCCTGCAGCTGGGTCAAGGCAATCCCAGGCACAAATCCAGGCTGGGCAGTGACTGGCTGGAGAGCAGCCCTGAGGAGAGAGACTTGGGGGTGCTGGTGGACGAGAAGCTCAACATGAGCTCTCAATGTGCACTTGCAGCCCGGAAAGCCAATCAGATCCTGGGCTGCATGAGGAGAAGTGTGACCAGCAGGTCAAGGGAGGTGCTTCTCCCCCTCTACTCAGCTCTGGTGAGACCCCACCTGGAGTACTGCATCCAGTTCTGGAGCCCCTATTACAGGAGGGATGTGGACGTGCTGGAGCGTGTCCAGAGAAGGGCCACGAGGATGATCAGAGGGCTGGAGCACCTCTCCTATGAGGACAGACTGAAGGAGTTGGGGCTGTTCAGTCTGGAGAAGAGAAGGCTCCGAGGTGACCTCATTGTGGCTTTCCAGTATCTGAAGGGGGCCTACAGGAAGGCTGGGGAGGGACTTCTCAGGATCTCAGGTAGTGATAGGACTAGGGGGAATGGAATGAAGCTGAAAATGGGGAGATTCAGGCTGGATGTGAGGAAGAAGTTCTTCACCATGAGAGTGGTGAAGCCCTGGAATGGGTTATCCAGGGAGGTGGTTGAGGCCCAGTCCCTGGAGGTGTTTAAGACCAGGCTGGACGAGGCTCTGGCCAGCGTGATCTAGTGTAGGGTGTCCCTGCCCATGGCAGGGGGTTGGAACTAGATGATCCTTGTGGTCCCTTCCAACCCTGACTGATTCTATGATTCTGTGATTCTATGAATATGCAAGGAATTGCTTACTTATTGGCACAGTTGCATGAGACTGATAGATAGAGGTGGATACAAAAAAACCCCAAACACAGCAGTACTTTCATCAAGTTGTGAAAAGTACTTTTTCCTACATTCTTCCACCTTAAAAGCAGATGATGTGGGCATTCTGATTTGTTGCAATAGGTTCAGAGTATTCTAACACCCCAAATCTGGAATAATCAGAAAGGTTATTGCCAGTTCCCTAAAAAGATGTAATTATCTCTTTCTAGTGTCTGTTTAGTTGGGGAGAGTGCATGGATTTTTCTTTTTCTTCTGTCATGAGGTTGAAAGGAAGCAATTCCTTCAGAAATTATTTTGCATTTGGCCATGCTGTAACCTGGCATGATCAGCTTCTGAAACATCAGAACTGAAGAAAGATGGTATTATGAAAAGCCAACTGAGCAAAAGTATGTCATTAGCTGAGAATTAAGGTAAAACAGTTTAAGAAAAAAAAAAAAACAGACATTTTTAAAGGTCATCCTGATTCTTACTATGTGCCAGATCAGTGAAATTGCTCTTTTCTTAAAAGGAAATTCTTTTTGTTTTGAAAAAACTCACTGTCAATAAGACCTGAATTTATGAAAGAGAAAAAAAACCCTTCTCTGTTAGGAACCCCCTACATAATATTCATCCTAAGTGGAAGACTTACTCCTCCATTTAATTTCCAGAAATAATTTTCTTGCAGCCCAGAAGGCAAACCATAACTTAGGTTGCATGAGGAGAGTGGCCCTCAGGTCAAGAGAGGACGTTCTGCCCCTTTACTCTGCTCTTGTGAGAGCCCTGCCTCAAATCTGCATCCACTTCTGGTGTCCCCATCACAAGGAGGACCCAGAGCGGTTGGAGCAACTCCAGAGAAGAGTCACAAAGATGATCCAAGGGCTGGAACACCTCTGCTATGAGGAAAGGCTGGGGGTGCTGGGATCATTCAGCCTGGAGAAGACTTTGGAGAGACCTTAGAGCTGCCTTCCAGAGACCTGAAGAGTTTCTACAGGAAGGCTGGAGAGGGACTTTTCATAAGGGCATCTAGCAATAAGACAGTGGAGACTGGTTTTAAGGTTAGTGAGAGCAGGGTTAGACCTGATCTTAGGAAGAAGTTCTCCGGTATAAGGGTGGTGAGACTCTGGAACAAGATGCCCAGGGAAGCTGTGGATGCCTCCTCCCTGGGGGTGTTCAAGGCAGGGTTGGATGAGGCCTTGAGCAGCTGTGGTTAAGAGTTGCCCTTGCCCATGGCAGGAAGGTGAGCTCTGAGGTCCCCTGCAACCTAAGAGTTGTCTTTCAGACATCTTGGTTTCCTTCTCTTCTCCACATGTACAGGTAGACATTTATCAGCACATAGTCACCTTATAATCTCTTGCTGTATTTTTGCCTCTAATTTAAACTTCCGTGAGATACCTACTGCTGTCCTTGGGAAGTCTCCGTTGGTTAGAATCAACAACACCCTTGTAATGCCTCTCAGTACCACCATTGCAGCAAATTGTTTGGGGTCTTCAATAGAAGATAATAATAATTATTGTGTCATATGCAGCTGCCTTAAAATATTTTATATCTATTTTTCTTTTCATTTCAATTTAATTTTTCATTTCATTTAAGTTTGGGGGCACAAAAATTCACACTTTACATTAATACCTACTGTGCACTTGCACTGAAAAAAAAAAAAAACAAAGGCTAATTTTAGCACCAACCAAGAATTTCAAAATACTCTGCCCAGAAATGCAGGCACAAACTATATTAATTGAGCTCTAAATGAGTGGTGCTAAACAATGAAAGCAAGGAAAGGCACAGTGAAGCAGGAAATGCACCATATGTTATTGCATACCTGGGCACAATAGGGACACCATCCTAATGGCTTTCTTAATGTTCCTGTTGTACCAGATATTGGTGGACATATGGTATGCTGCCTTTTTTATATGCCTGATTTTCTTAGCTGACTTTGAAAACATTTTCCATTTGTATGCTGTCAGGGAAAACAAAAAGGGGGGTTGTCTTTAAAATGGGTTTGCTCATTTAGGTAGCAGTCAAAACTTGGGCACTTTATTTTCCTTATTCATTTATGTTAACTTTAAAAAAAATATTATTTTTTTTTTTTAAGAGCAGTTGCATACTACTTTTATTATAGCAATTTCCACAATTTTAATCCCTGCCTGGCAACAATTTGGGACACAGTTGTGTAATCCTTCCCCGTGGAGAGGAGTTTTGACTCAGTCAGCACTAACCAAACAGACACCTAAAGCGGCATCAGCAGCTGCAGAGCTGACCAAGCTTTGCATGACCAAGGTGGGGAGCACTTAGGCTGCTTCCCTGCCTGCCCCCAAGAAATCTCAGTATTGTCCAGCTGGAAGCAGACATTTTCCCACATTATTTGGATCCTAGTGCCCTTCCATCACATCTGAAGGAAACAACAGCATAATAACAGAATAACAGGCATCAGTACATGTTAGGGACTGCCCTGCTGGAAAGCAACACCACAAAGAAAGGCCTTGGAGTCCTAGTGGACAGCAAGCTCTTTATGGGACAGCAGTGTGCACTTGTGGCTAAGGGGGCCAATGGTATCCTGAAAAGTGTGGCCAGCGGGTCTAGGGAGGTTCTTCTCCCCCCTCTACTCTGGTGAGACCGTATCTGGAATACTGTGTCCAGTTTTGGGCTCCCCAATTCAAGAGAGAGATCTGCTGGAAGGAGTCCAACTCGGAGCTATGAGGATGATTAGGAGACTTGAGCACCTCCCCTAATAAGAGACACTGAGAACCCTGTTTAGGCTGGAGAGGAGAAGGCTGAGAGGGGATCTGGTCAATGTCCATAAATATCTGAGGGGTGGGTGTCAAGTGGAGGGGGCCAAGCTGTTTTCAGTGGTACATAATGGTAGGACAAGGAACAACAGATACAAGCTTGAACATAAAAGATTTCACCTCAACATGAGGACAAACTTCTTTACAGTGGGGGTGACAGTGCACTGGAACAGGCTTCCCAGAGAGGTGATGGAGTCGTCTTCTCTGGACACATTCAAAACCCACCTGGATGCATTCCTGTGTGGACTACCCTGGGTGATGTTGCTTTGCCAGGGGGTGGACTTGATCTCTGGAGGTCCCTTCCAACCTCTAATGTATTGTGATATTGTAATTCTTGCCCTATCCCTTTCCAGATGCCAGATGTCACCAAGGTTGGCTGGTGCAGTTGTGTGTTAATTGTAAGCTTTATGATGATCTCTCCCTACTGATATTAATGTAACATGAAGACATAATGCTCTACTAGTGGCTAGAATTCTGTCAAACAAGGGGTTTGAGATATCTTTGATCTTTATTCAATATTCCCCACTTTACCTTCCTCCAGTCAAAAGACTCAGGAGTTATATGTATTTTAGATATATGTTGGGTAGCAGTTCAGAAGCATCAGTCGATAAGTAATGGCTCCTAGTCATTCAAGTGAAGCAAGTGTAACCTGCTTCTCACTGTGAAAAACAATTCCACATAATTACTCTGAAAGCCTACCCTTTTTTTACCCTTTATTATTGAAAAAAAAAATGCAATGGATATTCTCAAATAAAACCCACTGAAAGATTTTCTCATCAAATTTCTACTGTCTCCTACTGAAAGTTTTCTTTTTTAGGAGAAGAAATTTGGTCTACAATCATTTTAAACTTAAAGTGGTCCTCTTATTTTCTGCTCAGTGTTATGGTCACATTTTTTTCTTTAACAATTTCATTTCAGAGTAAAGAGACAGAAGAAAGTGAACTCAGGACATGGGACCAGAAAAGGTGTTTGTATGCTGTTGGAGATTCTACCAAGATAATGAGTGAAGATGCTGGAGATTATCAAACAACCCTGAAGCAACAAGGCCAACACTAAAGAGAAGGGACAAAGAACTTAGACCCTTCCTATAGACTTAGAGGAAAATGTTACTGAAAAATACATGCCAGACATATGGGATCATCATAGAGCCAGAGAATCACAGAATCATTAAGGTTGGAAAAGATCATCAAATCCAACCCTAACCCAACTACCATGACCAATGAACTAGATCCTGAAACATTTACAGCTTCTTGAACACCTCCAGGGATGATAACTCCACCACCTCCCTGGGCAGCCTGTTCCAACACCTCACCACTCCTGCAGCAAAGAAATGTTTCCTAATGTCCAAACTAAATCTTCTCTTAATTTCTCTCATCATTCACCTTGGAACATGCAAAAAGACACCATTATTTTCACAGTTGATAACTGTGTTTGTGAAGAGAGTGGGTACATAGTTATTTAAAATTTGCTTAGCTTCAAGTACAGGTTGACTAAATTCCTTAACAGAAAGCACTCAACATTATCAATTACATTTTGCTCAGGAATTCCCTGAGCTGCAACTGGTTGGAGGCTGCACAGCTTCTCATACCCCTCCCTGGGCACTGGGTTTGGGCTGGAGATGTGGTGCCTTCTTGTGTTCTGACCTAGGGCTGACCTAATTCCAGCCTCTCAGGACCAAGATCTACATGATGAGGGGATGCTGCCTTTCTGTGTTGTCAGTAGCTGGCACAGAGGTTTCCCAATGATATACATAAATACTGGAGACAATTGGTTTTTTAAATGGAGTTTAAACATTTAAAACTGTAGTGGGTTGAGGCAGCCCCCTCCCCACCACAGGCAAAATAACGACTCTGACAAACGGATTGCAGAAGTGATGGAAAAGTTTAAATAGAAAAAAAAAGTGAATGTGCACAAAGAAACCAGAAACAGTGACAGAAGAAACCCCAAAACACACCCGGATGAACCCCATCCCCACCTGAGGGTGGGCCCAAGACCCCCCCAGGGCTCGTTCTTCCCCCCACTGCTAGGCTAGTCTCAGCTGGCCAGGCCTGAGACCGCCCATCCCCCTGCCCTTGGGCCTAGCCAGGCCCAAGGCCGGGAGACGTCTCCCCCAGTTACCGGGTGCTGGTGAGGGAAGAAAGAGAAAGAGGCGGACCCCACGCAAGATCTTATAGCGGTGCAGGGGGTGTGGTAGGAGATACACGGTTTTCCTGTGTCCACCCACTGGGCTGGACTTCTGGACACAGGAAGTGTGCCATGCAGCAGTGGGCACCCAGCCCAAACCACCACAAAAACTTATAGGAACCGACAAAACAAGATTTATAATAGCTACTTTTTGTTATTTGTTGTTGCTGCTGTTGTTTTAATTCAACCATTTTCCTTCTCTCAGCTTTTTGATTCAAAGTTTTCTATTAAACAAAAAGAAGCCTGGCCTTGTTTCAAGCATTGCCAAGGGACACCCTGGCTTTCTCTAAAACTCCACCTGCTTTGCTTGTTGCCAGCATCTTCCGGACACCCCAGCGCGCACCACAGCTGGATCAAAAATGGCACTGTGCTCAGCAGAAACAGAAAGTGCAGAATTATTGATTTTCAAACTCTGTCACAGCCAAATGTGCACTGCAAAATACAGCAATGCCACATGACAGCTTACTGATAAAAGCTTCTGTGGTTTACATAAGCTTTAGAGGCAAGCCCTTTCATTTTTTGCTTCCTGCCAAGCTATTAGAAATATGGCTCTTTAAAAAATAAAGCCCTGGGGTTTCAGCAATTGTGCAAAAGCTCCTTAAGCTCCAGGGACTCGTTTCATCCCACAGGAATATCTGTGGCTAAAACCCAAATTGAATGGTTTTATGAGTGATTCAGGAAACCTACAGTCTGTCTTTTTTCCTCTGTATCTCCAAATATCTGAACCATAAATTCGTAGAGTTGGAAAGGGACCTTAAAGATCATTTAATTCCAACCCCCTGCCGTGGGCAGGGACACCTCCCACTTGCCCAGGTTGCTCAAGGTCTCATCTGACCTGGCCTTGAACACCTCCAGGGAGGGGACATCCACAACACTCTTCCAGTGTCTCACCACTCTCACTGAAAAGAATTTTTTCCTAATCTCCAGCCAAAACCCACCCTCCCCAAGCTTCCACCCATTCCCTCTCCTCCTAATCACATTGATTTTAAAAATAACGTGTGATTGGTGATGAAGAAAGTTTCTGTGCTAACAGCTTGGTAGTGTAACATAGATATTGATGAAAATAAAACTAGAAGCTGGTTCCTGGTGCCCTGCCTTGCTCTACAAATCTTTACTATACATTTACTGTATTATGGTAGGCAGCTGGTGTGGTTTCCCTGGCTAGTCCAAAGGTTATGGTCGGCAATAAAATTATAACTGGGTGATGCTAATGTTAATGTTTCTATTTCAGAATATCAATAGTGTACCTTTTCTTTTTTTGTGAGGAAATTACAGTTTCTTGTGGGGTAATAAATATTCACATTTATCCCACAAGAGCACATTTCTGGCTCATGGTCAACCCCCCATCCACTAGGACCCCCAGGTCCTTTTCCCCTTCACTGCTCTCCAACAGGTCTCTCCCCAACCTGTTCACAGAATCACAGAATCACCAAGGTTGGAAGAGACCTCGAAGATCATCAAGTCCAACCTGTAACCACAGACCTCATGATTACACCATGGCACCAAGTGCCATGTCCAATACCCTCTTGAACACCTCCAGAGATGGTGACTCCACCACCTCCCTGGGCAGCCCATTCCAATGATGAATTACTCTCTCAGTGAAGAATTTTCTCCTCACCTCGAGCCTAAACTTCCCCTGGCACGGCTTGGGACTGTGTCCTCTTGTTCTGGTGCTGGTTGCTAGGGAGAAGAGACCAACCCCTTCCTGGCTACAACCACCCTTCAGGTAGTTGTAGAGAGCAATGAGGTCGCCCCTGAGCCTCCTCTTCTCCAGGCTAAACAACCCCAGCTCCCTCAGCCTCTCCTCATAGGGCTTGTGCTCAAGGCCTCTCCCCAGCCTCGTTGCTCTTCTCTGGACACGTTCAAGTGTCTTGATGTCCTTCTTAAACTGAGGGGCCCAGAACTGGACACAGTATTCAAGGTGCGCCTAACTAAAGCAGAGTACAGGGGCACAATGACCTCCCTGCTCCTGCTGGCCACACTATTCCTAATGCAGGCCAGGATGCCATTGGCCTTCTTGGCCACCTGGGCACACTGCTGGCTCATGTTTAGGCGGCTGTCAATCAGCACCCCAAGGTCCCTCTCTGATCCATGGGGTTGTTTCTGGTAAGGCAAAGTTACCTCTTTTTTTTTTTTTTTTTTTTTCCCCCGCTTTGAAGTCCTTTTCCCCAGGTTTTCTGCCAAGCAAAGAAATTAACTTCTCACAATCCCTTTTTTTTTAATGCTGTATGAAACAGCAGAGGCTTCTGGATAGTTCATCTACCCAAAACTACCATATAAACATCTCAAGGTTGCATAGCACCTAGTTATCAAATACAGAAAAACAAGAGAAGAACAAAAAAAGTTAAAGGTTTGGGCTTTTTTTTCCACCTGAATTCTTTCTTTCAGTGCTAAGCCATTTTATTTTTAATAACCATTGTAAATGTGAATCTCTTCCTCTTACTCCTCTTCATCACTCTGCCTTTGATCTTTTTTCTCAGCTTGCTATCATTTAAATAGAGAACTTGAATTTTCTGGGCTTCTTGCTTCTCACTGTTCTTCTGCTTTGGCCTGGCTTATAGAAAACCCCAAGTCTGCAATTTCTGCAAATATTAATATATTGATTTTAACATATTTTTTTTTAATTCTGCAAAGAATTGCTGTATTGCACAGCTAAGTTTAAAAAAATGCTGTGGGTAGCAAAACTGTATTTTTAGTGAAAGTTAACTCATGATATCTCCTTTATGCTCAGCACTGCTATATGAGAGAGTGCAACAGAGAACTATGAGGATGATGAAGGGACTTGAACATCTCTCCCATGAAGAAATACTGATACAATACAATACAATACAATACAATACAATACAATACAATACAATACACCAGGTTGAAAGAGACCTTCAAGATCATCGCATCCAACCCGTCAACCAATCCAACCCACCTAAACAACTAAACCATGCAACCAAGCACCCCATCAAGTCTCCTCCTGAACACCTCCAATGAAGGTGACTCCACCACCTCCACAGGTAGCCGATTCCAATGGGCAATCACTCTCTCTATATAGAACTTCTTCCTAACATCCAGCCTAAACCTGCCCTGGCGCAGCTTGAGACTGTGTCCTCTTGTTCTGGTGCTGGCTGCCTGGGAGAAGAGGCCAACCTCTGCCTGGCTACAACCTCCCTTCAGGTAGTTGTAGAGAGCAAGAAGGTCACCCCTCCATCTCCTCTTCTCCAGGCTAAGCAACCCCAGCTCCCTCAGCCTCTCTTCATAGGGCTTGCATTCCAAACCCCTCACCAACTTCGTTGCCCTTCTCTGGACACATTCCAGCAAGACAACATCCTTCCTAAACTGAGGGGCCCAGAACTGGACACAGGACTCAAGGTGCAGCCTAACCAGTGCAGTGTACAGGGGCAGAATGACCTCCCTGCTCCTGCTGGCCACACTGAGGGCCCTAGGGCTGTTTAGTCTGGAGAAGAGAAGGCTGAGACGGGACCTGATCAATGCCTTTAAATATCTGAGCAGTGGCTGTCATGATGAAGGTGCCAGCCTCTTTGTTGTGGTGCCCAGGGACAGGATAAAGAGCAGTGGATACAAGCTGAGAAGGGCAACAAGGCTGGTGAGAGGCCTTGAGCACAAGCCCTGTGAGGAGAGGCTGAGGGAGCTGGGGTTGTTTAGCCTGGAGAAGAGGAGGCTCAGGGGAGACCTCATTGCTCTCTACAACTACCTGAAGGGTGGTTGTAGCCAGGAAGGGGTTGGCATCTTCTCTCTGGCAGCCAGCACCAGAACAAGGGGACACAGTCTCAGGCTGCAACAGGGGAAGTTTAGGCTCGAGGTGAGGAGAAAGTTCTTCACCGAGAGAGTGATTCGCCATTGGAATGGGCTGCCCGGGGAGGTGGTGGAGTCGCCGTCCCTGGAGGTGTTCAAGAGGGGACTGGATGTAGCACTTGGTGCCATGGTCTAGTCGTGAGGTTTGTGGTTACAGGTTGGACTCGATGATCTTTGAGGTCTCTTCCAACCTTGGTGATACTGTACTGTAAATGAACCTCAACACAAGGAGACGCTTTGTGGTGAGGGTGGGAAAGCAAAGCCAAGATTCTGCCTTGCCTTGGATACTACAATGCAGCATGGGTGAGCGGGGAACAGCTCAGAGGAACTGGGGCTCCTGTAGCTCACCCAGCAATTACCTGACATTAGAGCTGGGGGCTCAGGGAAAACAGGAACTTCATGAGTTGGATGACTGCTGGATGCCTTGCATATTTAAAACTTGCTTTAAAATACACGTGGTTGAAGAATATAATCAGAATGGATGAATCTGATTGCTCTGAAGCTCTTTATCTTAGTCTGCAAATGCTGCCCACAAAGCTGAAAACAGAATTAAAGAGACCCCACTGTCATAGTCCTTTTAAGTCAAAAATCACCCTAGAACTTTCATGAAAACAACAACAGAAAAACACCCCACCAAAGATAATTGGATGTTACACTAACAAAAGAAAAATCATACTGAAGGTATATTTTAGTTGTGATGTTTTTTCCCTCCCATTCTTTCAATTATTCCTCTATTGCACATGTGGAATCACCAGCTTTGTGCATGAGTCCTCCCAACCATCTCAGTAAAATGAAGTTTAATTCTTCAAAACAGCATTCGAGCTGGCACTGGAGTGCACATAGGAGATAGAGAAGTCAAATTAAATATTAAGGTTGGGTTTTGTTTGTTTGGTGGTTGTTTTTTTTTCCTAGAGATTTGATGATTTTCTGTATCTGTATTGTATTATTAGCTATTTATTTGCTGACTAATGAGTTGTGCAGAAAAGGTTTATGCATGAGGGTGCAGATGAACTGACACTCAGCAGGCATTTGGTCCTCTAATCTGTGATGGCATAAAATCGTTGCTGCAGAGTGAATGGAAAATACTCAGTGAAGCAGTACAGAAGACAAACCCTCTCCCTCTGCTCTGGCCTGGTGAGGCTGCACCTGGAGTATTGTGTCCAGTTCTGGCCTCCCCAGTTTTCAAGAGGAACTGGAGAGTTTCCAGTGGAGGGTCACAGAGGTGATGAGGAAACTGGAGCATCTCTTTTACAAGGAGAGGCTGAGAGACCAGGGGGTCTTTAGACTGGCAAAGAGCATATAAATATCTAAGGGGTAAAGGTGATGAGGATGGGGCTGGGCTCTTTTCAATAGTAACCAGTGATAAGAAAAGGGGTAATGATTGCCAACTAGAACACAGGAGGTTTTGCTAGAACTTAAGGAAAAACTTCTTTACTTTCACAGTAACAGTATCAGTATCACCAAGGTTGGAAGAGACCTCAAAGATCATCGAGTCCAACCTGTCACCACAGACCTCATGACTAGACCATGGCACCAAGTGCCACGTCCAATCCCCACTTGAACACCTCCAGGGACGGCGACTCCACCACCTCCCTGGGCAGCCCATTCCAATGGCGAATCACTCTCTCGGTGAAGAACTTTCTCCTCACCTCCAGCCTGAATTTCCCCTGGTGCATCTTGAGACTGTGTCCCCTTGTTCTGGTGCTGGTTGCTAGAGAGATTTACTTTGAGGGTGCTGAAGCACTGGAACAGGCTGCCCAGAGAGGTTGTGGCATCTCCTCCTCTGGAGACCCTCAAAACCTGCTTGGACACGTTCTCATGCGACCTGTTCTAGGAAAACCTGCTTTAGCAATGGAGTTGGAATAGATGATCTTCACAGGTCCCTTCCAACTCCTACCATTCTGTGATTCTGTGATTTTGGATTTAAAGTCAACTGCCTCCATGCTTTCAATTGTAAGTATTCAAATAGCTGCTTTAGAAAAAAATATTTAAGAAACAAATCTATTTTAGAATAAAATTAATGCCAATAAATACAATAAATCATGTGTCTGTAAAAATAATCATGTATGTGACTATAAAATTCATCATGTAAGTGACTATGTGTAGCTTGGTTCCACCTGATGTGAATTTTCTTCATGGCATTAGGAATTACATTATGAAAATGTTAAAAAAAACATAAAGATTTTATAATTACAGCCATCAAGACTTTGCATGCTGCAATTCAATGGCAAGAGATAGGCTTGAAATTCTTAAATGGAGTATTCAGAAAATTGCCCATTGGAATGGGTTGCCCAGAGAGGTGGTGGAGTCACCATCATTGGAGGTATCACAGTATCACTAAGGTTGGAAGAGACAAAGATCATCGAGTCCAACCCGTCACCACAGACCCCATGACTAGACCATGGCACCAAGTGCCATGTCCAATCCCCTCTTGAACACCTCCAAGGACGGTGACTCCACCACCTCCCTGGGCAGCCCATTGCAATGACGACTCACTCTCTCAGTGAAGAACTTCCTCCTCACCTCGAGCCTAAACTTCCCCTGTTGCAGCTTGAGACTGTGTCCCTTTGTTCTGGTGCTGGTTGCTAGGGAGAAGAGGCCAACATCTTCCTGGCTACAGCCACCCTTCAGGTAACCACATACTGAACCTTCTAATGTGGCCTCCAACATTCCCAGAACATATTTTGCTTAAAATACAGATTAGACAATTTCAGCACATGCCTCTGGAGTGCAGCTTTTCCAGTGACTTTCCCTTAGGCCAGGAGAACATTTTCTGGCATTGTGCAATGCTGTTCCAGCACTGGGCACATGCTCCTCATAATCTGCATAGTCACAGAAGCATGCAGCTGTCTGTGACTTGTGGTGGCAGTTAACCCCCAGGCTGGGGTCGGAGTAGCTGGAGAGCAGCCGGACAGAGAGGGACCTGGGGGTGCTGATCGACAGCCGCCTGAACATGAGCCAGCAGTGTGCCCAGGTGGCCAAGAAGGCCAATGGCATCCTGGCCTGCATTAGGAATAGTGTGGCCAGCAGGAGCAGGGAGATCATTGTGCCCCTGTACTCTGCTTTAGTTAGGCCACACCTTGAGTACTGTGTCCAGTTCTGGGCCCCTCAGTTTAAGAAGGACATTGAGACACTTGAACGTGTCCAGAGAAGGGCAACAAGGCTGGTGAGAGGCCTTGAGCACAAGCCCTGTGAGGAGAGGCTGAGGGAGCTGGGGTTGTTTAGCCTGGAGAAGAGGAGGCTCAGGGGCGACCTCATTGCTCTCTACAACTACCTGAAGGGTGGTTGTAGCCAGGAAGGGGTTGGTCTCTTCTCCCTAGCAACCAGCACCAGAACAAGGGGACACAGTCTCAAGATGCAACAGGGGAAGTTTAGGCTCGAGGTGAGGAGAAAGTTCTTCACCGAGAGAGTGATTCATCATTGGAATGGGCTGCCCAGGGAGGTGGTTGAGTCGCCGTCCCTGGAGGTGTTCAAGAGGGGACTGGACGTGGCACTTGGTGCCATGGTCTAATCATGAGGTCTGTGGTTACAGGTTGGACTTGATGATCTTCGAGGTCTCTTCCAACCTTGGTAATACTGTGATACTGTGATACTGTGAAAATTGCAGGTGTTCAGGAGGAGACTTGGTGGGGTGCTTGGTGCCATGGTTTAGTTGTTTAGGTGGGTTGGATTGGTTGATAGGTTGACATGATGATCTTGAAGGTCTCTTCCAACCTGGTCTATTCTATTCTATTCTATTCTATTCTATTCTATTCTATTCTATTCTATTCTATTCTATTCTATTCTATTCTAAGAGGATAAAAATCAGAAAGGCAGGGTTAAATAATCAACTCCTGGCTAAGGTGGTTACATCTACATAGTCTGGTTTCTGAGCATGGGCACTGGGGAGGGTGTAAGGGTCATATGAGAAGGACTAACTAAAGACTACTGCCACTGTGATGTGAAATAAAAAAGGCTTTTCCTCCTAGAAGTATCTCTCTTTTGAAGTGGATCCTGAAGGGAAAAAAAAATGTGCTTGATTTTTCTTTAGAACTAATACACAGCATAACTCAAAGTCCTCTTTAATTGCCATTTCTTCAGGCTTGACTTCCCGTAGCAAAACATTTCACCCATAGGAAAAGATGCATTGGGCTGCTAAAGATTTAGCCATTTTCTGTAGAGGCTGCCCGTTGTAAGAGACAAGGAATGAAAAGCCTGATTATTTTTTTTAACTTTATTTATTCCTGTGGTGGGTATCCCCCAACTAATTTGGAGAAAACTACCCCCAAAAATAAAATTGCCAGACTTGGTTCAGTTTGGGATGGAAGGAAATGAAGCTTTATTTACAAGCAAACTGCAATCTAGAAATAGGAAATGCAATGAATATGTAGAAAATACACAAAATATGTACTCTCTCTCTATATATATATATTTACAATTTAAACAACACAGAAATTCCTCAAATCCCCCTGGATGGATCCAGGGGACCCATTCACCTCCTTCCCCACTCCCTCCCTCCTTCCCATTACCTCACACAGTAGTGAAAACAGATACTCCAGCAAAGCCACAAGAAGGGAGAAAGAGAGAGAGAGAAGTTGCAAAGAGAAGTGACAGAAGAAGAGAGAGGGAAAGAACTGTTTATGTCTCTTCTCTACATGCCCATTAGCAATCCAATGAAATATATAGACCTCATCATTATTTTCATTTTACATCCAATGGTAATTTATTTTACTTTCAGTCTTTGCAGTCAGGATCTAGGCTAAAGTTCCCCCTTCAAACTGTAACAATCTCAAACTAATTTGTGGACCATAGGAACTAGATTCTACAGCTCTAAAAGTAGTCTGGGGTGGGGTTTTTTGCTTAAATATTTGTATTTTCACCGCTCAGTTTTCTGCAGCACTCTTGAATGGGAATATTTTCTTGACTGGGTCAAGAGTAAACTTACCCTACAGTATTTTTGTAATTAAAGATTCTTCTCAAAGTTAGTTTCTAATTAAGCCTTGCTGCAGTAAGCATCTAGGCTATTAGTTTAAGCATATCAAACTGCTGCAGTGCATCGATTTGGAGGCTGTATGATGTTATGTGTAATCTGATCATACATTATGAGAGCGTCTGTGCATTTAGCCAAAACAAAACAGAAAGTCTTGGAGTTCTAGTAGGAAAATACTTCACTAATCATTAATTAGTGCACTTCTTACTCAAGCCAGGGAAATTGCAGCATAAAAGGGAAAGATTTGTGCTCAGGAGAAAATTATCTGGCAGATACCCGTGGAGAAGGACCTGGGAGTCCTGGTGGATAACAAGCTATCCATGGGACAGCAATGTGCCCTTGTAGCCAAGAAGGTCAATGGGATCCTGGGGTGCATCAAGAAAAGTGTGTCCAGCAGATGGAGGGAGGTTCTCCCACTCTACTCTGTCCCAGTAAGACCTCACCTGGTCCAGTGCTGGGCTCCCCAGTTCAAGAGGGTCAGAGATCTGCTGGAAAGAGTTCAGCAGAGGGATACAAGGATGATTATGGGACTGGAGCACTGCTTTATGAGGAGAGGCTGAGAGACCTGGGACTGGTTAGTCTGGAGAGGACTGAGGGGGGATTTAATAAATGTTTATATATATCTGAGGGGTGGGAGTCAAAAGGGAAGGGACAGACTCTGCTCTATTGCACCCTGTGACAGGACAAGCGGCAATGGATAGAAACACAGCAAGTCCCACCTCAACATGAGGAGGAACTTCTTTACTGTAAGGGTCACAGGGCACTGGAACAGGCTCCCCAGAGAGGTTGTGGAGTCTCCTTCTCTGGAGATTTTCAAGCCCTGTCTGGATGTGTTCCTGTGTGACCTATGCTAGATTCTATGGTCCTGCTCTGGCAGGGGGGTTGGATTGTAATATTTCCAAAGGTCCCTTCCAACCCCTAACACCCTCTAATTCTTTGATGTTTTTTCTGCTTAATGGGAGTAACACAGCATGTGGTTCACTGCTTGTTTTGCTTTCTTGAGATGGCATTTTCATATTCTCTGTCCTAAACTTTAAGATTAAGGACTATTATTGACTTTAACCTTTTCACTGAACATTAGTCTTGTAATATATTTCAGTTTAAAAGCAAATAGGTGGTGCTTCATGCAAGTACAGATCATAAGAAAGTGATGTGGGAATGCAATCTTCTGATGCACATCAAAGGCACAATAATTAAGAGAGAATAATCCGTTAGCTCATGCATCGCAGCACTGGAACATGTCAGGACAGAATAATAACACCTTTTTTTGCATGAATAAGAATGAAGTCCTTGCTAGAGAGTCAAACATATTTGAGATGCAATGGAGGGCTCACCTCCAGAAAGCAGTGGGCACCATGAAGTCCTAGAGATTAGCATAACTAAGGCACTGATATCAGAAGGTTTGATAAACTGCGTAAGGTTAGGTGAACACATCTGAACTTAAGTGTAGAGAAAGATCTATAGCTGTTGTGTTCACAAAGCTTCTGTCAGCCTCTGTTCTTACTCATGGCAAGCTCCCATCAATGAGAAGCGTGGCATAAAATCTTTAGAACAGCAGCACCTGGGTGTTTGTGAGAAGAACATAACCGAAACAATGATGTTTTTTTTTAATTTGCTACATGCTTGTCTTTAGATCAGACATCAGGCAGCAAACCAGAGTTAAATTATTGTACAGGCATGGTTGCAAAGTTCTGCAATTACATTTGTTAAAGATATAAAAGTATAGGGAAATTAAAAGAACTACTCGAAACTATAAGGACATGAAAAGGATTGCACAAAGTGCATGTTAAGGTGTCTGTCCTGGTGTCTGTCATTCAAGGAAAACATGTGAGAATCCTACTTTTCTTCCTCAAGTCATAAGGATGTGAAGAAAAGTCACAAAAGTGGAGAAAAAAATTACAGAATATGACCAAATGATGAAGAGAGGAGAGAAAGAGGCAGGAAAATAAAAATGGGTAATGCATGTAAAAACAGAAGAGTGTAAGAAGAAGACAGATTTCACCCAAAGTATAGAATCATTGAATGGTTTGGGATGGAAGGGACCTCCAAAAGTCATCTAGTCCAAACCCCTCTGCAGTCTGCAGGGACATCCTCAACTAGATCAGGTTGCTCAGAGCCCTGTCAACCTTGACTTTGAACATCTTCAGGTATGGGACCGCAACTACCTCCCTGGACAACCTGTGGCAGTGTTCCATGCTAAAGATCTCATACCTGACATCCAATCTAAATCTCCTCTTCTCTAATTTTTAACCATTGCCCCTTGTCCTATCACTGCAGGCATCAGGAAACAGTCCCTCTCTAAACTTCTTGTAGCCCCTTTCAGGTACTGGAAGACTGCTATTAGGTCTCACTGGAGCCTTCTCTTCTCCAGCCTGAACAACCCCAGCTCCCTCAGCCTGTCCTCATAGGAAGGAGAGGTGTTCTAGCCCCCATTCATTTTCATGACCCTCCTCTGGACCAGCTCCTTCAGGTCCATGTGCTTCTTACATTGAGGGCTCCAGAGGTGGACACAGTACTCCAAGTCTCAGCAGAGCAGACTGGCAGAATCCCCTCTCTCCATCTGCTGGCCACACTGCTTTTGATGCATCCCAGGCTGCCACTGTCCTTGTGGGCTGCAAGCCCACACTGTTGGCTCGTGTTCAGGAGCCTCAGCAGTGCAGAGTACAGGGGGCACAATCACTTCCCTACTCCTGCTGGGAATGGGAGTAAAGTCCCTACTCTTTCTTGTGAGGTCTTGGTACATTACAAGGTGAGTGATGCAATGATTTCATTAAACTTAAAAATTATTTCAGCTGTAATGTAAGTGTTATATATTAGATGGTGTTAGAAGAGTGGGCTGCAAGTTTTGTGTGTGAGCTTAGCCTGATGTATTAGGAATGACAGGATGTGATTGAATGACTGTAGCACTCCATCAGCCCGGCTGCATGCAGTAACAGTGTGTTCCTGCAGCAATAATGGAATGCAAGCATCCATCATGCTGTTCCTTGATGCTTGTTCTCTAAGGTATTTAAGAAATATTGTATCTGAATTTGCAGAAATAATGTTAATAGTAAATTATATCCAAGTCCGAGGGAAAAGACCAGTTAACTAAATGGGGTCTGTGACTACAGCCTCTGAAATCCTGCACCCTTTGGGATATAAGAAGTATATTGTTTTCCTGGGTTGATAGACTGCATGAAAAAGTCCTCTGAGATGTTTGAAATGGTCCTGAATCTCCCATGAGGATTAATCATCAGACACAGCAAACATTTGGCTCTCTCAGCTCAGTCTGCAGCTGTTGACATCAAGTCAAACAGCACTGGCACAGGCTTTGGTACCAACCCCTGTGCCCTGGCTGTGGGGTGAGCTCTGCAGAAATCCTGCTGCTTCGCAGAGGCACGGGAGGCTTGCTGCCTTTCACAGGGGAAATGGACTTCAGAGGCCTTTCTCGGTTGTTAAAGAGGAAAAGCATAGTGACCTGTATGTGTTTCTGTGGCCCTGAAATAACCAACAGACTCTAACTTCACACCACTCCCAATCTTATTGACAAACGCTGTCGTAGAATTCAGCTATGTTTTGAATTGACTAGAAATATCAGAGGTCTGAATCCTGCCCTTTCAACTACAATGTAGGGCTGACTATAGGAAAGAGTTGCCTTTATGTTTTTATCTTGATTTTAGCTTCCATATCTTCATTCCACAGGTGTAAAGTACCGTCAGTTCTCTCTTGCCCAAGGACAAATTGCCATTTTGTTTCTTAGACAACAGTAAAGAAATTAATCTCTACATGGGAACAACAGCTAACTGCTGGTGCTCTCTGAGAGTTGTTCATCACGTGCTTATTCATTGAAATGTCCTGCACTTTATCTGCAGAACAGGAGCTGGGCCTCAGCCATCCACAAAACAGATGACAACCATAAGCACCAGGCCTTGAGCTGTATTCTCGGTATGATCTTTTCTCAGGATGCCTTTTATTCCTCCCACCCCCACAAAACAACTTGCTTTCTAAACTTAAATTTTTTAGTGAAATAGAAATCCCCTTTTCTGGCCAAATCTGGTAATTATTCATATCATCTTCACTTTAAATGGGGAATTAGTCTTTTGTTGTTGTTGTTTTTTGGGGTTGGTTGGTTGGTTTTTGTCACTGTGCTTCTTTCTTTACTGATAAATAGGAATTTAGCACAATGGAATGAATCAGGTCACTGTATAACATTTAAAGCTCCATTGATACAAATGCACATCCTTCCAGTTTTTTTGACACTAGTGTCACTGCTCAATTCAAAATCTAAATGAATTTTCACACTTGTATTCCTTCAAACATTATCCTTTTCATCCAGCACTCTTTCTCCTTCTGTAATAAAATGCATTCATTCTAGATGCTAGAGAAGTGCTACCACAGTCTTTGGGTGTGGCCATCAAGCCAGCTCTTTATCCACTGAATCGTCCTTCCATCCAGTGGATAAAAAACTGGTTTGACAGCCACACCCAAAGAGTGGCTGTCAATGGGTCTATGTCCAAAGGGGAGGCCAGTGAAGTGGAGTCCCTCAAGGATCAGTACTGGGACCAGTCCTGTTTAAGATCTTTGTTGATGACATGGACAGTGGCATTGAGTGCACCCTCAGCAAGTCTGCTGACAACACCAAGATGTGTGATGCAGCAGACACGCTGGAGGGAAGGGAGGCCATGCAGAGGGACCTTGACAGGCTGGAGAGCTGGGCCCATGACAACCTCATGAGGTTCAACAAGATCAAGTGCAGGGTCCTGCATCTGGGTCAGGGCAATCCCAGGCACCAATATGGGCTGGGCAGGGTCTAACTTGAGAGCAGCCCTGAAGAAAAGGACCTGGGGGTACTGGTAGATGAGAAGCTCAACATGAGCCACCAGTGCACACTTGCAGCCCAGAAAGCCAATCTTTCAGTCTGGAGAAGAGAAGGCTCTGAGGAGAGCTTACTGTGGCCTTCCAGAAAGCTGGTGAGGGACTTTTTAGCGAGCACTGGAACAGGCTGCCCAGAGAGGCTGTGGAGTCTCCTTCTCTGGACGCATTCAAAACCTGCCTGGATGCATTCCTGTGTGGACTACCCTGGGTGATCCTGCTTTGGCAGGGAAGTTGGACCTGATGATCTCTGGAGGTCCCTTCCAACCTCTAATATACTCTGATAATCATCTTTCCAGATTCTTGCTCATGGATAAGTTTCACACAAGTTGAGGATGTGCATAATCCCCACACGGGTTCTGCTATTCAGCTCACACATGCTTGTGTCACCCAGCATGAGGACGGGCAGGGAGGTAGCACCAACCAGCAATGCAACATCAGCAAGGCTCTGAAGTCATCTCCTGGGGTCTGCTGAGCCCTGCCCGGTCTGGGAGGGGTGATTTTGGGGGCATTTCAGTAAAGTAAATGGAAAAGGCTGCCCAGGGAGGTTGTGGAATCTCCTTCTCTGGAGACTTCCAAGACCTATCTGGATGCATTTCTGTGTGACCTGACATAGCTGATCCTGCTTTTGGCAGGGGGGGGGGTTGACTCAATGATCCCTGGAGGTCCCTTCTAACCCCTAACATTCTGTGATTCTGTGACAACTAGACCATATCTGTGGTTTCTTGCAACAGGATTCCTGTGCATCATCAGTCCTGCTTTGAGTCCAGTTATAAGCTCCTTCTTCTCTGTATTTAGCATTTTTTTTACAGCAGGCATACTTTGTGTCTTGTTTACAGATTGACACAGCAGGAGTAAATTCTCCTCTAGAAAAGAAAAAATATTAATAGCAGTCTGAACTCAGCATTAAAAGCCTATTTTAACCTTTGAAACCAGCGAGAATTGAGGGAATGGAATGAGTCAGGGATGCAGAGAGTAGACATTACCATAAATCACACAGAGCAGAGGTCTAATAGAGTGAGTGAGAATGTATCTCAAGATCAAATCAATACCAGCAAAGTAGCCACATCATACATTTACTTTTTTTACTCAATACCATATAGTGAAAGTTTTGAATTAACTTTAAATTATTCCTTAACTTATTAGTCAGATTGTTACCTTAATTAGCATGCTCAGAAAGTGCAAATGTTCATTGAAGAAACTTCCTTACTTTTTTTTTAGTTCCATTCACTGCCAATAGAGTTACCAAATCTACATCTTGTAAAACTTAGTAACTTGGGCCCAGCCAGCATATATATATATAAAAAAAAAAAAAAAGCTATGGCCTATCAGGCTTTGGAACACGACCAAGAAAACACAAAGAACTGCAGTGTAAGGGAAATATTGCTTACTTTTGAGAAAATATGGGTGGCTAAGCAAAACTTCATTCTTTTTTTTTTTTTTTTTTCAAACACCAATCCAGAGGGGCACTTCAAGACACAGCCATGGTCCAAACCCTAAATCAGCACCTGTGATTTCCTCAAAATCCAAGGAAAGAGACAAGAAGGATTTTTGTTCTAAATTCACAGCCAATCCAAAATCACTGCTGAGAATCAATCCAGAGAAGAGAAGGCTCTGAGGAAACCTTATTGTAGCCTTCCAGTATCTGAAGGGGGCTACAAGAAGGCTAGGGAGGGTCATTTAGGGTGTCAGATAGTGATAGGACTGGGAGGAATGGTTCTAAGCTACAGGAGGGGAGATTCAGACTGGATGTTAGGAAGAAATTCTTCCCCATGAGGGTGATGAGACACTGGAACAGGTTGCCCAGGGAGGTGGTGCAAGCCTCATCCCTGGAGGTTTTTAAGGCCAGGCTGGATGTGGCTCTGGGCAACCTGATCTAGTGTGAACTGTCCCTGTCCATGGCAGAGGGATTGGAACAAGATGATCCTTGAGGTCCCTTCCAGCCTTGGCAATTCTATGATTCTAATTTTTTTTTCCTTCCAGCTTTCTTTAGACATAATTTAGTCCTCATTGTGACACTACAATACTTGAAACTGTCCATGTGTAAGCAGTCATAATATTCAATGTATTAAGGTCAGTGCTTGCTGTGTGTTGTGAAACCTTTTTCTATTTCAATCCGGATTTTAGTTTTGTTGTTGTTGTTGTAGAACCACTTTTCATCGCTACAATGATATGCTATGAAATATTTTAATACTGTTTCAGAGCTGGTTGTGTGTGATGGGCAACCTCAGAAAAACTTTTCAGTCTGAGTCCCAGACAGTAGTGATTATTAGTTCTTTCTGTTGCTTTCTACATGAAACACTGCAGAAGTCTGATATCATCAAGGTCCAGTTGGATATTCAGTCACGTTTTGGGTTTCGTCACCTGATGCACTATCAAATTGGCAGTAGGAAAAGTGAAGGGGAAATATTTTCTCCTCTTATACACACTGTTTGGAAAAAATTAAAACCTGTGTAAGATGGAACTGAAGTTCGTTTGGGAGGACTGATTTGTCATATACTGACTCCTTCTCAGCTTCCTCAGTAGCTGTGAAACACTCTGTCACTGGACGTGAATTCATTGAATTATCCATAAAGTTACACATAAAAACCTGAATATTTGGCTTTACTTTCTCTTAGCATTAAAAAAATCCCTTCAACTTCTCTGCCTTCATGATGAAAATGATAATTTTATTATGCATAGGGCAATTCAATCTCATATATATCATAGTAGGTGTCTTTAAAATGAGGCCTTCAGCAACTTGGTCTAGTTGGCAGCCCAGTCTAGTGTAAGGTGTCCCTGACCACGCCAGGGGGAGTTGGAAGAAGGTGATATTTACTATCCCTTCCAAAGTAAATCATTCTATGAATCTATGAATTCATTAAATGAGTGAATTAATTTACAGACTGACCAGACTACAAATATTAACATGCTCTAGGAATTTCCATTGCATTTCAGGCAAATCACATCTGATCAGAACCTTGTCTTTGACAGCACCTCCTCTGGAAAATCTGACAAACCAGCTGAGAACAGAGTATATCTAAGCAGCATTTTGAGACCAAAATTATCATCCTCTAAAGGGAAAGGGAGCCTGCAAACCTACTTTCCTGAGCACAGGGCTTCTACATTTTCAAGCATGGCTTCTAGCCTGAAGATAGTTTGGTGCAGGATCGGGCAGCCTGTAGTGCGTTTATTGCAGCCACACGGTGAGGATGCAGCTTTGGTGCCCTGCACAGCATTTTTGCGGCTATACACTCCCTCGGTGGCTCTTAAATAGTCAAAGAGTAACATCTCCCTAAATATGACAGAGCAGGGGACCACCTGCACAGGGGCTTTGAGGCCAAATGGTTTGGCATCACTTAGAGACAGGTGCCTACAATCACATTCCTTTCCTGCTGCTGCATTTTTCTTCCCAGGGCTGGGACCAGAGCAACACCTGGGAGCACTCTGGGCATCCCCTTGGCCAAGCCTCCACTGGGACCTTCCTGAAAACATGAAACTGTGGCAGTGCCAGCAATTCTGAACTGTTATCAGTTCTATATAATGGTAAAACCATAAATCAGGGAGAAGGACACGTTTATATCCTTTTCACCTTCTATTAAAGCTCAGAGTTCCCCTGGTAGGAAATCAGTCTCTCCAGAGCAAAAGAGCTGATCCTGGATTGATTTCTGAAATACTCTCCAGCTTCTAGACTTTAAGAGGAGATGGAAAATTGATTTGTGTTTCACATGCTACATTCATTTGTGGAACATATCTTCAGCTGCAGTGATCTAGTTTTTCTCCATTACAGTAATGTGTATGAAGTCTGATTTACATTAGGCTTTTGTACTATAATTCTCTTTTAACTTCCAAGACCATAGGGGACATATTGATATTCCTTCCCTACTTTTGGCATGAACATATGAGAATGCTTGAAACTTGCTTCTCAAGTCAGAACTTAATGCTTCCCCCTCTGCCCTGTGAATGACCTCTTCCATGAATATCCCAGCGAAGAGGGATTGCATTTTCAAGGCAGGAAACAGGAGGCATTGCACTGTATCCACTGTCTCTGCTACATGAATTAAATATGATTAAACTGATGGCAAGGCTTCGCTGTTGGAATGATCATTCCTAAGAGAAATAGAATAATGAGAGTTCCTTTTTACAGACATTCAAGTTTACATGCAGGAAACACCTTGCAGACTACATGAGGCCAACTATATATACTACAACATTTGTAGTATTTGTCAGCTCACTATTTGATTTAACACCTTGTAGGCTGCATAAGGCCAACATTTGTAGTACATATCAGCTCATTATTTGATTTAACACCTTGTAGGCTGCATAAGGCCAACATTTGTAGTACATGTCAGCTCACTATTTGATTTAACTTTCCCTGGGAAGCATCATCTTAGTGTTTCTTAGAGAGATCTTTTGAATTTTGTTAATTGTAACCTTGAAACTATTAAAATGATCAAATCACTTTCAGTTATAACCCTGGCCCTTCTCAGGTGCTGTGCCACATGCTCCTCATTTTTGTTATCATTGTATAGAAATATGAAATTTATTTTATTTAAGCCAAATAAGATGAAAAATCTGACTTCCACAGTTCTAAAATTCAATGAACAATGAAACAGAAGGAGAGATAAAAATTAGACCTTGCTCAGTGGCAGGAGGATATGAAATCACATATACCTGAAAGGGGCCTACAAGAAAGCTGGGCAGGGAATTTTTACAAGGGCTTGTAGTGGTAGGACAAAGAGGGAGTGGATTGAAGCTTGAGGAGGGCAGATTTGGACTGGAGATTAGAAAGAAATTCTTTACAGTGAGAGCAGGGAGACAGTGGAACAGGCTGTCCAGGGAGGTCATGGATGTCCCCTCCCTGGAGCTGCTCAAGGCCAGCTTGGATGAGGCCTTGAGCAACTTATCTAGTGGAAGGTGTCCCTGCCCATGGGAGGTGGGTTGGAATTAGGTGATCTTTAAGATCCCTTCCAAGCCAACGCATTCTATGGCTCCATGAATCTATGAGTATTTATGACAATTGACTGTGCAGCATGAAACCCGAGTACCAAAATGATGACATATTGCCTCTTAAAAATGAATGAGATCCTGCACATAATTCTCCTAGGATTTTCACATCCTTTATTGACATAAACAAACAGGAACAACATCCACCCTGCTACCTCTATTTGGATGGCTTTAAAAATGCAAATGAAGTGCAGAGTCTGGTATTATTTTTTTCCTAGCATGCAATAAATACCTCCTTGAGAAGTACCATTTTTAGAAAGCCTCATTGGTTTGCTCCTTTCCATCACAGAACAAAGGAGCTAAGATTGCACTGTTGTGTGTTGCCTCCTGAAAATACTGCACACATGTTATTCCTCTTGAGATCTTAAGATGCTGAGACAGAGACTCCAAGCCAACTTGCATTATCTATTTTTAGTAAAGAGCTGTTATTGCTTGAGCTTTTGAAAACTCTCTTGAGATTTCCTGTCTGCAACTAGTGGGGAAAAAAATGCAAAAATCAACAAAGAAAAGAAGTGTTTCAATCTGCTAGCAAAACAAAGGGCTGGTCTTTGGGAAAGCTGCTGTCTAACCACAGTGATTCACATTAAGAGGTACACAAATAAAGAGATGCATAGACATTAGTGAGGAAAAGACACATTGGAATCTATCTACATTTACTTCTTGATATTCAGGATGTTTGTCTTTCCTATAGGAATTGTAAAGCATAACAAAATAGATCCCATCTAATTGCTTTCCCTGATTAGAAACCAAACAGCCCAAAGCCAAGCTACAGACAAATTATGAACATTTTCAGCCCTTCTACAAATGTTAAGAATGATTTTTTTTAAATGGTGAATTTTCTGAATCTGTGCAATTATTGGAGCAATCTTTGCTAAATATCATTTCACCTGATCTCTTTCTTCTTCCATGGATGCTGCATCAAGGGAAATGTGTTCTTTTGGATTGAGATATCTTGAACACACAGTATCCATTCACCTATTGCATAAACTTTGTAGCTTTTCTTTGAATGAATATCACGAGTTAGGGCTATGTGAAACCTAAAAGGAGAATTTCCTAACTTAAGTCCTCTGAATCACCTCAGGGGTGACTTTGTTGCTCTCTACAACTACCTGAAGGGAGGTTGTAGACAGGCAGAGGTTGGTCTCTTCTCCCAGGCAGCCAGCACCAGAACAAGAGGACACAGTCTCAGGCTGCACCAGGGAAGGTTTAGGCTGGATGTTAGGAAGAAGTTCTATACAGAGAGAGTGATTGCCCATTGGAATGGGCTGCCTGGGGAGGTGGTGGAGTCACCATCATTGGAGGTGTTCAGGAGGAGACTTGATGGGGTGCTTGGTTGCATGGTTTAGTTGTTTAGGTGGATTGGATTGGTTGATAGGTTGGACGTGATGATCTTAAAGGTCTCTTTCAACCTGGTCTATTCTATTCTATTCTATTCTATTCTATTCTATTCTATTCTATTCTATTCTATTCTATATTCTATTCTATTCTATTCTACTAGGTGTTTAATGTTAGTCAGAATTCCGTTCTGTTACACACAATACCTACTACCTACTCAGAGCAGTAAAAATCTACATCCCTTTTTTTTCTCCTTTTTATTGTTTCCCAGGAAGCAAGGGAATTCAGTGTCAAGCCAGAGTCTCTGCCAGAATCAAGGTCTAAATGATACTTTTATTCCTTCAAGCCACCAGTTTATCTCCTAGATGTTGCAAGGTAGGATGTTAGATGGCTATTGCTATTCCTCCCCTGAAAGAATGACCAATAGCGAACATGATGGGCAGAGAAAGCAGGGTCCTGGCTGTGAAAGATGTTGATTACGTTTTGCCCTGTGGGGCAGAATTTCATTTTGCTGAAGTTCTAATACAAAACATCCCTTTCACTCAATCAGCACTTATTTGAAAGCTTCTCTTTTCTGACCTGCAGCTGAAAAACCAATGGTACAGAAAGTCTTCAGCTGTCTCCCTGTCAGAAACCTAATGTTTCTAGCTTCAAAAGAGTAGGTAGCTCTCACATTTCCTGAGCCATTAACCCAACTCATTGTCCTAAAAGACATTTCCCTGCTTTTAGTTCTCTTAGCTATTTCTCTGCTATTTACTTTTCCCTAGCTCAACAAAGGGACCAAGTACAGCTCCCTAATCTTCACCCTCTTTGTCCAAATAATGCTGTCCCTGTTGCTTCAGATGTAGGTCAGGCCACCAAAATGAGGAATTATGCCTATGACCACTTCTTTTCTAAATAATTCTGTACCATCATGAAACAGCTGAGAATAAAAGACAACAAAATTGCTTTTTTCTTCTTTTGTGTCAGAATGAATCTAATGTTAGGAAAAACTGCCTCCATTGCAGGTAAAGCCATTCATGGTTCACTACCCAGGCATTATTCAACATGCACTGAAAGCTGTTTTGAAGGGATAAAGTGACAAATAGATGTGAAAAATGTATTGTGTTTTTACCTGAAACACATCATCCTCTCACAGTCTTCCTGGGTCAGATTTGAACTTCAGAGAAATAAGGAAGAAAATAAGCCCAAAAAATGAAAGATAAATATTTTGCATCCGCAGCCTCTGACTGATAATTTAGAATATTTTGTTCATTATTTATCATATTACTTATTCATTACTTATCATATTCTTACATGCATTTAGAGAAGCATGGCCAGCAGGTCAAGAGAACTGATTCTGCCACTCTGCTCCCCTGGAGTATTGTGTACAGCCCTGAGAACCCAACACAAGAGAGATGTGGACCAGCAGGAGTGGGTCCAGAGGAGGGCCACCAAGATGATCAGAGGGCTGGAGAACCTCTCCTGAAAACCCAGGCTGAAAGAATTTGGGCTGTTCAGCCTGCAGAAGAGAAGTCTCTGGGGAGATTTTGTAACTGCATTTCAATATGTGAAGGAGACCTAGAGGAAGGCTGGGGAGGGACTGCTTAGAAGGGCTTGTGGTGATAGGATGAGGGGTAAAGGTTTGAGACTGGAGCAGGGGAGATTTAGGTTGGACATCAGGAGGAAGTTCTGCACAATGAGAGTGGTGACATACTGGAACAAGTTGCCCAGGGATGTGATTCAGGCCCTGTGCCAGGAGACATTCAAGATCAGACTTGCTGTGGCCCTGGTCAGCCTGATCTAGTTGGTGGTGTCCCTGCTGCCTGCAGGGGTTGGACGAGATGACCTTTGAGGTTCCCTTCCAACCCAATGCAATCTGTGAAGCTGTGAGTTTACCAAAATATTCATAGTGAGGTGGTGGGATGAATCTCTTTAAAACAAACCCAGAGAAATATTGTAGAACTGAAGCATCATTTTGTTTTATTGTTTAAGAAGCAGCATGTAAAAACTGATCTGGCTGACTTCAGCATGTCACAACTACACCTGGAAGGATTTCTGCAGCTGGCATTGTTTCTGACTGCATGGAATGCAAATTAAAAGATCACTGTGGCAGTTTAGGCTGGATGCCTCCTGTTGCTGCCACATAAGTTACACCTCTGGTGTCCCAAGCGTCCAGCCCAGTGAGTGGACACAGGAAGCTACATATTTCCTACCCATATTGTCCTGTGCCCTATAAATCCATCTGCAAAATCATTCTCTTCCTCTTTCTTCCCTCTCTGCTCCCGTGGGAGATGCTCCCTATCGGGTAAGGGTGGGGGAATATCTCAAGGCCTCTTAGGCCTGGCTAGACCTAATGTCAGGAGGAGAAGGAGGGAGCAGCCTCAGACCTGGCCAGCCTGAGACCAGCCTAGCAGGAGGTGGGGTAGGGGGGAAGAAAGAGCCCTGGGGGTTGAGTATACCCTCAGGTGGGGAGATGGGAAGTGTTGGGAGGCTTTTGGGTGTGCTGTAGAGGATTCTGTATGCTCTGGGTTTCTTTTGTCACTATGCTTGTAGCTTTCTGTAAAACACCAATTGCTTTTCCATTTAAACTTTCCATCACTTCTGCAATCCATTTGTGTGAGTGTCATTCTTTTGCCCCTCTGGGGGCAAGAGAGGATCTGCCTGGCCTCAAACCAGGATAATCACCGTCTTTCAATGTTTGCAGGTATGTTTTTTATATGATCTTCCTCTCAGGATAGCTAAGAAAAATACAAGCGTGGAGAGATGTTCCAGCATAAGAATTTTTATTTTTCATTAAATTCTCTTGATGCTATAATTGCATTCTTGGCTGTTGCAAAGCTCCAGAATGTGAAGTGGACATATGAAGTACCCTGTTTCATATGGTCCTTATTTCATATAGTTTACTCAGGCCAGCACTGCAGACCAGACAGATATGTGATGAGGAATTGAACCTGTCACATTCAACATCTGTCTCCTCTAACTATCTCCTTACTATCTGCTCCCATTGCCACTTTATCCTGATGTCCTTATGCATTTCCTATCCGAAGTAAGTGATTATTTCTCTCACCATTATGCATATGGCTATGTCTTTTCATTTCACAGACAGCATGAAAAAAATCAGCCTTGGAGTCTAAATTCCCTTATAATTCCTAACTGTTAAGTTTTCAGCTGAAAAAAAGAAGACTCTGTTAAAATCCTAACATCCCCATGGAATTTTATGCTAGGGTCTTTGGAGGAAGAGTCACTGGTAATCATAGAATCATAGAATGGTTTGGGTTGGAAGGAACCACCAAAGATCATCCAGTCCAAACCCCCTGCAGTTAACAGGGGCATCCTTCACTAGATCAGGTTGCTCATATCCTTGTCAAGCCTGACCTTGACTATCTCCAGGGATGGGGCCTCAACTATCTCCTTGGGCAACCTGTTGCAGTGTTCCTTTACCCTCATGGTGCAGAACTTGTTCCTAACATCCAGTCTAAATCTGCTCTGCTCTCATTTCAAACCATGGTCCCTTGTCCTGTCACTGCAGGCCTTTGGAAACAGTCCCTCTGCAGCCTTCTTGTAGACCCCCTTCATGTACTATTAGGTCTCCACAGAGCCTTTTCTTCTAAGTGTGTCTATGGGTTCTGTTGCTGCTCTTCAAAGTGTTCTTGGTGCCACAAAACACTTAGATTTTGTGAATGCTGCTTATAGCAATGCCTCATCTGGCTCTGATGTCTTCTCTTGGAAAGTATCAGGCAACAGGAAACTAAAAAGTCACATTGACAGCAAAGTGTTTGCTTCACAGTTTTGACCTGCCATAGAAATGACACTGACAAACAGCAGCAAGGTGATCCAATGGATTGCATTTCATGGATGCTATGTCATGCAGACATATCTAATTCTCCTGATTTCCATCCTCTTCCTTCTGTACTTGCTCTGTCTTCAGAAGTGGAAGTCCTTTTACAGCAAATGGCTTGTAAACTGGAACTGGTGCAGGCATAGAGTGTGAGAACATCCCTGAAGAGTGTGGCATAGGACAACAATCCTAGCTGACCAAAAAAAAAATAATTAATTGTGATAATTAATAGCTCCTGGCAGTGAAATCACGATTGCAATTTTGAAAAGTGGAGGGGAAAAAAAAAAAAGGAAAGAAAAGAAAAGAAATTCTGATCTAAAATATGGGCTGCCCTTTTAGAGCAGAAACCACAGTGTTTCTCCATAATTTTCTAGAACAGCTTCTTTTATAGCTTGCTAACATGTCAAAGGAGATATTAGGAGCTTGGTTATTCATTCTCATGCTGAAACAAGCAAACAGACCCAGAAAAAATCTCCCAGAGACAGAACTACCTTAAAGTCCTGCAGTCTAGATGACAGGCAACTTCCTGCTGAATCACAGCCATTAATGATCAGTCTCACTGATGTATTCTCAGGCAATGGACTTATCCTATGACAATTTTGCATAAATGACAGGAAAATCTCATACAGAAGAAGTCAACACAATTAAGTAATTTCCTTGAGCCCATCAGTTTATAATACATAAGAGGTTTGACATCATTTTACCAATGATTACCAGACAATTTGATCTGAGATGAGCAGGGTCCCCTTTACAACTAGAGTATCTAGAATGCTTAGTGAATGTTTACCTTAACAAACCATTTAACAAGGTCTAAATGAGATATGAGTAAAGAGTAAGAAAAGCCTCATTCCCAGGATAAAAGCCTCATTCTGTCAGGATAAATACTTTCAAACAACCATTCAATATCATTTCCAAATAAAACCTTCAATGGAAGCACGAGTGAAATAATTTGGTTTATTTAGCGGATTCCTAACACTGATCATCAATGTTACATCACCGAAGACTTCCAGTTTATCCTTTTCATTTGAGGGTCTCAAAGCTCATCCCTGCTTTAAGAGCCCAGACATCTTCATACAGTGAACAAATGTGATCTTCATTCTGCAATAGGTAGGTAATTATCATTTAGGGAAGTCAATGAAAACTGTTGCAGGCTCTGTTCCTCCTCTCTCTACTTTATATCTCTGCTGTTCCAGCACTACTGCTTCAAAATTGGGACTATTTCAGCCAGTCAGAAGACAGCAATGATGCTACAATTTTTACCTGATTCACCCTTAGAGCTCAGTATGTATATTTATTTCTTACCCACTCATTTTCATGCCCTTGCATTTCCATAATGAGGCACAATTCTATCACAGCAATTTAGCACAGTATCCAAATTTCCCCTTCTCCGGATTGCAGGCAGCCATTATTAGCCAAGCAAAGCACGGGGATTTACATTAATCAATGTGTTGCTCTTTCCCAGTTGTGGTACTGCTCTTATCTAAATCTCACAGCTCTGATTACCCGAGGAAAGACAGAAAGATTCTTGAGAAAACTGAGCTGGAATGAACTGAAGTTTTGAAATGGCCACATTTGCATTGAGCAGGATTTTGTGGCCCGTGTATTTTCATAGCTTTTATTGTAAGGGTTGCACAGATAAAGAAAATGATAATAAGCAAAAAGTGTAAAATCATCAGGTAAAGGCTCCATTGTAGCAATGTTTGTAAAATAAAACACAGGCCACAAAGATGATCAGAGGGCTGCAGAACCTCCCCTAGGGAACAGGCTGGGAGAGTTGGGGCTGTAGTTTGGAGAAGAGAAGGCTCCAGGAGACCTTAGAGCAGCCTTCCAGTACCTGAAGGGGACTACAAGAAAGCTGGGAAGGCACTTCTTACAAGGACTTGTAGTGACAGAATGAGAGGGAATGGCCTTAAGCTTGAGGAGGGCAGATTTAGACTGGATAGTAGAAAGACTATCCAGTATTGGCCTTCCAGTATCTGAAGGGGGCCTACAGGAAGGCTGGGGAGGGATTTCTCAGGATCTCAGGTAGTGATAGGACTAGGGGGAACGAAATGAAGCTGGAAATGGGGAGATTCAGGCTAGATGTGAGGAAGAAGTTCTTCACCATGAGAGTGGTGAAGCCATGGAATGGGTTATCCAGGGAGGTGGTTGAGGCCCCGTCCCTGGAGGTGTTTAAGACCAGGCTGGACGAGGCTCTGGCCAGCGTGATCTAGTGTAGGGTGTCCCTGCCCATGGCAGGGGGTTGGAACTAGATGATCCTTGTGGTCCCTTCCAACCCTGACTGATTCTATGATTCTATGATTCTAAGACATTCTTGATGGTAAAGGTGGTGAGACACTGGAACAGGTTGCCCAGGGAGGTCATGGATGGCCCCTCCCTGGAGGTGTTCAAGGCCAGGTTGGATGAGGCCTTGAGCAACCTGGGCTAGTGGAAGGTATCCCTGCCTATGGCAAGGGATTGGAACTACATGATCTTTGTGGTCTCTTCCAACCCAAACTATTCTATGAATCTATGCAATCTGTGATTCATCTTAGTCTGTTCTGCAAATGTATTCTCCCGGATTTGCAGTTTGTTGATAACTGCATCCTATAGAAATATTTGACATTTAAAATATGGAATGATAACATGTTCTCAGGGAAGCATAGCTACTTAAAGATATGATGATAATTATGGCATTAGAAATACAGCACCAAGTTTCCTACTATCATGGCCTCCACGTGACTCTGAAAGAATGACACCGATTTACAGAGGGTCTAAAGAAAACTGTCCAAGATACATAAGTGCCTTGGAAATAAAACCATAATAAACCCCAGCTCTTAATTGTGTAGGCACATTGTTAACCCTTTGGTCTATTTGTTCTAGGAGAAAATTAAGACTAAATATGTACATTCATTCTTAGATGATTCATCCTCCACTTCAGGAGCAGTTGGGGTGATATAATTGAGAGGAAAATATGTCACATAGTATAACAATCACAATTTTTCTTGCTCTCCTTTGCTTCATCTTCAGAGCATCTGCTGTCTGGTGGCTGGGACACTCCTCTGGGAGATTAAATACCTGTGCCCAATGGAAGATTATAGCCAATTTACAGCAAGAGCTGATTTGGCCAATAGGCTGCCAAAAATTATTTGAGTGTAATATATTGTGGCATGTGTCCTTTGCTATGTCTAGTGTTTCTGCTCCTAGAACCCTAGTTTGGTACCTCACCTACCTATCTCTATCTATCTATCTATCTATCTATCTATCTATCTATCTATCTATCTATCTATCTATCATCTCCCTATCTCTGTCTATCTATCTGTCTGTCTGTCTATCTAAGCTTTACTAAATTAGGCTTTTATTACTAAGAAGAAAAGTAGTGCCTCTGCTCCTTCCATTGGGAAAATGTTTGACCAAATTTGTAGTCACAGCACTTTGGTAAAGAACAAGAGACAATGAAATCTAATGAACAATTCACTGGACGAGCTGAGAGATGCACAATAGTTTTCCTTATGACAACTGTACGGAAAGATCCAGAAAGATTTGTTGTATTCTGAAGCTGAACGAGGCTAGTACAAAAGTAACCAGCAAAAAAACATTGATGCATTCTAACCATTATGCCAGCACTGCCAACTAGACAGCCAGAAGGTCTCCCCTCAGCCTCCTCTTCTCCAGACTAAACAATCCCAGGACCTTCAGCTGCTCCTTACCAAACCTGTTCTCCAAACCCTTCACCACTTTTGTTGCCAGTCTCTGGACCCACTCCAGCACTTCAATGTCCTTCTTGGAGTGAGGGGCCCAAAAGTGAACCCAGGATTTGAGGTGTGACCTCACCAGTGCAATTGCAGCAGTGGAAGAAACTCAAATGGGCAGGTAACAAACAATTTGAGCCAAGAGAAAATGAAGTTTGAGGTTCATTGCGTTAGTCAGCTCCTCCCAGACAGGTTTTTGCCACAGCCAGGTTTTTGCCCAGAGCTTTTTGCTGTTGGCTTTTTTTCCTCCTGGGCTCTAAGGTTATCAAGTCCAACCATCAACCTAACACCACCATGGCCATTAGACCACATCCCAAAGTGCTAAGGCCACAAGTTTCTTGAACACCTCCAGGGATGGTGACTCCACCACCTCCCTGAGCAGCCTGTTCCAATCCCTGACCACTTTCACAGGAAATAAATTTTTCCTCATCTCCAACCTAAATCTTCCCTGGTTCAATTTCAGGCCACTTCCTCTCGTCCTATCACTTGATACTAGGGAGAAGAGACCAACCCTCGCCTCACTCCAACCTCCTTTCAGGGAGCTGTATAGAACAATGAGGTCTCCCCTCAGCCTCTTCTTCTTTAGACTAAATGATTCCAGTTCCCTCAGCTGCTATACTACAGCAAATAGGTTTCAGCTGCTTTCCCTTGCTCTGAGAAATTCTTCCTTCTTATGTAATGAAACACAGTGATGCCATGGTAGATGTGATGGATGTGAAAATAAAAACAAGTTCTCTTTTCCTGACACCAAGTATTAAGGTATTATTCATACAAATATCACATCATTTATATGGCATTCTCTGCACAGAAACTGCTTCAGCATCCAGTATTCTAGACAGAAACAAAAGCACAGTGGGAAATAAAAAACCCCAATGTTTTTATCATAGGCTGTGTGTCTGCACTTACAATTCTTAGTTTGCTCCCAGTTTTTGCTTTTATACATTATTGCTCTGTACAGAAAGTATAAATCTTACCAATACTTCTCATCAGTTATCCAGTCCCTATAATTTTCCCACTGCTCTTAAATGATTGCTCTGTTTAAACTTGACACAAATCTTTCCCCTTTCAATCTACATTTCTTTATTAAGTATCAATCTTCTCTAAAGGGAGAAAGAGCTGCTCTTTTTCTGCAGAGAACTAAAATGTGCACAATATCAGAAAAGAGTTAAAATTCAGGGTATTTATTTACATTACCACTGATGAACATACATTAGTTAAGGACTCTGCCATTATTCAGCTTATTTGCTATTTTTCTTCAGTAAGGAACAAGAAGTGTTGGAGGAAGACAGTACTCACAGTTCAAAGAGATGATTTTTAGGGTCGTTATTGCAGCACTGAAGGATTTTTTGTGTGCATCAATCTGACAATTTTCATGGGAGACAGAGCTGCTGTTTCTTCCAATTTCTTTTTGTTTCCTCAAAACAACATTTTGTGATTTCCTTTTTTTTTTTTTTTTGTCAGTCATTCTCTTTCATGTCTACTTAATTGGGCCAAGAACAGAACTGGGCAGAAAAGCAGACGTGGCCTAAACTTGCAATTACTTGTCAAAGATCCAAAGAGTTAGTGAGGAGAAACCATTTGAGGAATGGGATCTATGTAACTGTCTTTTGGCAAAAAAAAAAAGTCATCATAAAACATGTTGGGGTTTTTTTTTTCCTATCCCTAGTTAGTTTGCTTCTGCTACAAACAAAGCAGGAGAGGTTTTTGCTATAATTTAACTTACTACAATGATCTTCAGGAAACTTACCAATTTCTGGAAGTAAATATATATATTAAGCCAAATATATATATATATATATATATATTATATATATATATATATATATATTTGGCTTAAAATGATGCAAAAGCCTTTCCATTTATTTCCAGGGAAAGAAATTAGGACAATAACAAAAGTAAAAATGGAAAATCTGAAGCTCTTTTTTTAAAAAGCATAAGGAGAAATTTTGTCACATATAAGTCTGAAAATATGGGGGAGGGGGAATAACCTAGAAGCCAAAACTTTTGTGAATTTGATAACTGGTGACAATAATACCAAAAGGGGCAGCATTTAGAAGCAGCCAGACTTTCTTTGGTTTGGTTTGTTTTTTCCTTGGGGGAGCTCATACACTTTCTAGTGTGATTTTTATTTTTTTTAATCTAAATGCTTTAATTCAGCCTGGATTGACCTGACTGGCATCCTGGGGCGCATCAAGGAAAGTGCATCCAGCAGGTCCAGGGAGGTTCTTCTCCCTGCTCTACTCTGCCCTGCTGAGACCACACCTGGAATAGTGTGTCCAGTTTTGGGCTCCCCGTTTCAAGACAGAGACCTGCTGGAGAGAATCCAATGGAGAGCCACAAAGACGTTTAGGAGACTTGAGCATCTCCCCCATGACAAGAGACTGTGTGGTAGGGTGAGAAAGTTCCCCACACACACACTAAAGATAAAACCACAGCTAACTCAGCCGGAGAAGCAGATGAAAGCTATATTTACAAGCAGAAATGGAATGCAATGAATATGTACAAAAAATACACAGTATTCACAATATATACAGAAATATACAGCAATGTATGTAATACAGGAGACCCACAGCCGGACGAGGGGGTCCCCCGCCAGCCGCTATCCCCCTTCTCCCTCCTACCTCCCCTTTTTTTCCCAAAAAGGGTTAGAGAGAGAGAGAAAGGAAGGTAATTAAGGAGAAAATTCTGTTAGCTCAAAGTGAATGCAAGAGTTAGTTTTCTTATCTGGTTAGCTCTGTTAATCCAAGGTCACTCTGCTCTGCAGCGGTTGCTTCAGTGAGAGAGAAGCAGACCAGCTCACAGGACATAGAGAAGAACAGACTGACTCCAAACAGACTGAACCCAAAACTAAAAGTTGCATTATACCAAATCCACCAATGAAATTAGTTTAGCATATCTTTGTTTTCATTCAAATATCAAAAACATTCAGCCAGAGTGTTCAGAAAGTGTCCATTTCTTAAAGGCACAGCCTAAACAGGTCACAGACTGAGAGCCCTGGGGCTGTTTAGTCTTGAGAAGAGAAGGCTGAGAGGGGATCTGATCAATGTCTCTAAAAATCTGAGGGGTGGGTGTCAAGTGGAAGGGGCCAAGATCTTTTTGGTGGTGCACAATGATAGGACGAGGAACAACAGGTACAAGCTTGAACATAGAAGGTTTCACCTCAACATGAGGAGAAACTTCTTTACAGTGAGAATGACAGAGCAGTGGAACAGGCTACCCAGAGAGGTTGTGGATTCTCCTCTGGACACATTCAAAACCCATCTGGATTCATTCCTGTGCAGCATACCCTGGGTGATCCCGCTCTGGCAGGGGGTTGGACTTGATGATCTCTGGAGGTCCCTTCCAACCGCTAACATTTTGTGATTCTGTGACTCCCAGGTGACTGAAAGATCCCTTGAGTATTGAGGATGGCTGCACTTATGAGAGTTCAAAGGACATGGGTAAGTGTGAGCAAGCAATAGGATCTGGCATCAGAATAGCTTTTGAACAAACATAAGCAAACGGACAAAACAAAACCAGAGGCACACACACACACAGAGTGGGAATACAGCTCTAAAATACAAAATGGGCTTTTAGGAATCATTGCCATGAATCTCATTTCGAGTTTGGATGAGTCAGTTCAGCAGTTTTCCCCTCATTTAAGAAAAACTAATCTCTGAGGTTTTTTACTGATGATATCTGACTGAAGCTATCAGGACCTGCTTTACAGTTCTGCTGCCACATGCAATCTGGAAAATGTTCATGCAGGTGAATCTGCTCTGGCACAATAAATAATCACTAAAAAATTTATTGCTCTTAATATTTTGCTGCCCTATGCACTTACCTGTTCTGCCTGTGTGCTAGAATTGGTTCTAGGACCTGCTGATGTCTATTGTGTTTATTCTTATCTTGCTTTTTATCTTTGTGTATCACAGCTGATTGAACCTCTAAAATAGAATTGGTTCAGCAAAAAATCCTTTGCCAAAGGTGGATCCCATCCCAGATGTTTTGGGTAGTGCAAAATCTCTGAGCTTTTAATCACTACGTTTCATTTTATTGCCTCTATTTCTACTGGACTTCCATTTTTTTTTTATAGTGAACTCTACTATTTACCCTATTGACTTCATTTCTGCTACTGTGCTGAACTTACATTAACCCTTCTACCATTTTTTCTCCCCTCATAGTTTCTTTAATTCACTATCTTCTTACTGTCTCCTTCCTTTGCTTTCACCATCTAGCAGGCTACCATTTACTTGTCACCTTGTCTGCCCTGCAATAGATGGCATGCACTCTGATAGCCTTCCTGCTCTGCTGATAACTACCATATTTCTCTTCTGTGTAGCAGGAAGCCACAGACTTACACATAAAATAAATAAATTGCATAAAACATTAGAAAATTGCAAGCTCTAGCATCCCTCCTTTCTCACTTTCAGCTCTACCCTCCCTCCTCTCTCACTTTCAGCTCTACCCTAATGCTTAAAGCAAAAACCCAACTGGAGTACTGCACCCAGTTCTGGTGCCCCCAGCACAAGAATGTGGACCTGCTTGAGTGGGTGCAGAGGAGGCCAGAAAGATGATTAGAGGGCTGGAGAACCTCTGCTATCAGGACAGGCTGAGGCAGATGGGTGTGTTCAGCCTGGAGAAGAGAAGGCTGCAGGGAGACCTTAGCAGCTTTCCAGGACCTGAAGGGGGCTGCACGATAGCCAGGAAGGGACTTTTGACAAGGGGTTGTAGTGATAGGATGAGAGGGAATGGATTGAAGCTTGAGGAGGGCAGATTTGTACTGGAGATTAGAAAGAAATTCTTTCCAGTGAGGGTGGTGAGACACTGGAAGAGGTTGCCTAGGAAGGTTGTGGATGCTCCCTCCCTGGAGGTGTTCAAGGCCAGGTTGGATGAGGCCTTGAGCGACCTGGACTAGTGGAAGGTGTCCCTGCCCATGAGCAAGGGGGTTTGGAACTAGAAGACCTTCATGGTCACTTCCAACCCAAACCATTCTCTGAATCTGTGAAGACTGTTATGCTGTTACTTCTTAAGAACAATTCTGTAACAATTAGATCTTCAATATGTTCTTTGAAGTGTGAATTTTTTCATACTCAGTGTCAGCAAATTTGCAAAGGAAAACCATTTCACTGCATTTCATTGTGTTTGACATTTTGTCCCATGCCTCTTTGAGTGTCCTGACAGACCTATTATCCCTTTCATCCTTCTAATCCTCATCTTTTGTAATAATTTTATAACCTAGGAAACAACAGTGACATTTTCTTTTTAACCAGTCAATAAATATTAATTTTTAAAGTAAAATATAAAATACTCATAAAATTGGGGGGGGGGAGCAGGGAAATCATATTGTGTCACTGCACTGTTTATTTCCACTCTTTCCACCTACTGGCCCATATTTGTTTTTTTTTTTAGGGGCTTAAAAGATATCATATCCCTATGCAAAATTATCTACTACATGATACAGATGCAGTGATCAATTTTAGTAAATTACTGCCTCAAGAATGCAATGGTTTAGTATTTTTGCTAGGTGTTTTACAAGCCACTTGCCATTCACAGGATCACAGGATGTTAGAGGTTGGAAGAGACCTCTGGCAATCTTCCAGTCCAACCCCCTGCCAGAGCAGGACTGTAGAATCTAGCACAGGTCACACAGGAACATATCCAGATGGGTCTTGAAAGTCTCCAGAGAAGGAGACTCCACAACCTCTCCAGGTGAGCCTTTTCCAGTGCTCTGTGACCCTCACAGTGAAGAAGTTCCTCCTCATGTTGAGGTGGTACTTCCTGTGCTGTAGTTTATATCCATTGCCCTTGTCCTAACCACAGGATGCAACTCAGCAGAGCCTCCCTCTTGACACCCAGCCCTCAGACATGTATAAACATTTATTAAATCCTCTGACAGTCTTCTCCTCTCCAGACTAACTAACCAGCCCCAGGTCTCTCAGCCCCTCCTCATAAGGCAGTGCTCTAGTCCCATAATCATTCTCACAGCCCTCTGCTGAACTCTCTCCAGTAGATCCCTGTCCCTCTTGAACTGGGAAGCCCAAAACTGGACACCATATTCCAGGAGAAGTCTCATTAGGGCAGTGTAGAGGGGAAGGAGAACCTCAGATCCTTTCATCTAAAGTAGAATGAATCATTTCACCACAGATTATTTTTGATACAAACATACATGGACACACCATGGCCTTACTGCAAATATTTATGCTTCCTCATTTTCAGGTATCCAAGTTAACTCCTAGTTTGACATTTTCCTCATACTGAGATATCCAGGAAGATCAAAAGCCATAATTAAGCACTAAATATAATTTCTATTAGAATTTACATAGAAAAAGAAGATTCAGAAGACATAATAGACAGTTTTAAAAGACCTTTATAAATACCAAGCAGCAGCAAATAGCTCAGTTTTCACTGGGCTGCGTGAAGTCCCTGCTGGCACTTCTGAGATGTACCTTTCTCCTTTCCTCAGTAGTTTCTCTTTGTGCCACAGTCTTCCAACTCCTTGCATTAGCTCTTTCCATCTCAAAAATCTGTAGTCTCAAAGACTTTGACTTTATTCAGTTTCTTCTTGGAAATCACAAAGCTTCAATATTTTAGGGAGTTCCACCAGATGAAGTTTCTCCCTGTTTTAAAAGGAATGTGGAAATACAGAATAAATACAAAGGTACCATCCAGCACAGATTCTGTACTTTAAACTCTAGAGATCTCTCAAAATTCTGGTGTACCATGACCTGTGCACTACATAAATTCAGTTCAGCTCCTGGTGATTACCAAGAGATAGTTCCTTGCAGCTGACCTCTGGGTCAGTCTGCTTCATACAGAAAAAAACTGAACGGATTTTTCATATTCAGCTGTATTCTTTGCATTCTAATAAGCAAATAATCTCTATTGCTCTTGCTGGGGTGTTTATTTTTAAAGCACTCTATATGCATATACATGTAGGTACATGTATATAAACATATAGAAGTGACTATATACACAAATGTATTCCATTCAGCTGCCTTCACATCCCCTTAGTACCAGGATTTTTATTTCATTTTTTGAATTCCTGACCCTCTGCCCAACACTGATGGAACATTCTGCAGCTCCAGCCTCAGTGTTAGTGCTCCATGTCAGATGACTTGGGCTACCAGTCAAACAAAACCCATTAATTTTTAAGTAAGTACTCACAGAAAGTTTAAATAGATTAGAGATGACCATTTTGACCTCAAGTCTTTCTTCATGTTGTTGAAATACAGAGAGTATTGTCCTGCCTATTGCCTGACACAAATATTCTGAATGGCAAGGACATTATTACCAGGTGTGCTCATCTCTATACAGGAGGAGGCTGGCTTGATTCACAACAGTATTGCCTATGGCAAATGGTCTGTTTGAGCTCATTCATTGTGGGTCCAGCACTGTGATCATGGTATCATTTAGCAGGCTTCTTTCCATCCATTTGGAACTTCCTTAATATTTTTCATTCAAAAGGAAAACAACTTATCTTCATGAATATGTGTTAGGTAGAGAAGTGTAGCTGAAGTTCTCCTCTGCCTCTCCTCCGCCTCCCCTCCCCTCTTATATATCTACAGTTTGTGTATTCTATTGAATACAGACTTGTTACTAAGTAAAACTGAGGAGGAGGTCAGATTTACACAGGAGATTAGGAAGAAATTCTTTCCAGTGAGGGTGATGAGACACCGGAACAGGTTGCCCAGGAAGGTTTTGGCTGTCCCCTCCCTGGAGGTGTTCAAGGCCAGGTTGGATGAGGTCCTTGAGCAACCTGGGCTAGTGGAAAGTGTCTCTGCCCATGGCAGTGGGTTGGAATGAGATGACCTTCAAGGTCCCTTTCAACCCAAACCATTCTATGAATCTAACATATTGCCTCTTACTCTATTTCCTCTCTCTGTCTTTTGTTTTTTTGACTGTTTCACTGTTTGCACTTGTTTGCACTCAAAACCAGTTGCTACTCCCAGCTTGAAAAATTTAAATGTAACTTTAGGCTAAAAGAAGGAACACAGCGAAACAAGAATCCAGTGAGAGATTTCTGGCCGTTTCCACCACTCATTGCACTGACACAACAGTCCCAAGGGGGCCTCAAATTGTTCAGCAGAGCTAGAAAGGACTCATTATTTTGTCAGTCAGCTACTGCAACCAGCTTGAACAGAACAGATTCTGAACAGCTGATGCAAATAGACAAAGTCCCTTGATCTGCTGCCCTCACCAACTTTCTTGAAGGAACTGCTGAGCTTTCATTTCTGAGAAAGAGTTGAAGTTTACCCTTCCTGTCCAGTGTTTTGTATGGTTTACTTCACCTGGGTGACAAAACACTGGAACAGGCTGCCCAGGGGGTTGTGGAGTCTCCTTCTCCGGAGGTACTCAAAACCTGCCAAGATGCATTCCAGTGTGATCTGCTCTAGGTGATCCTGCTCTGGCAGGGTGGTTGGACTGGATGATCTGCCAGGGTCCCTTCCAGCCCCTAACATTCTGTGATCCCGTGGAGAAATTAAGGTTGATTTTATTTTCTATTTCTTCTCCTCTGACTTACTCCTTTTCACACAGGTCCTTTCCTTTTGCAGGTAACATTTCCACTGTTATCTGATGTGATAAACAGGTGGTCCCAAAAGACTTGATAGACAAATTGCTGTAAATAAATGCTGTGTTTCTGTTTATAAAGTGTTGATTTAAAAGAATATGTGTGTGTAAAATCAAATCTTAAAGAGTAATCAAGGCTACATCTCTATTATGTGGGTATCTACAAATTAAATGCCAGCCTGAATTCCAATAAGCTGGATGAAAAGACAGGAAATTTAGTTTACTACAAGGTTACATCACTTCATTTGGAAACAACAGGTTGGTGTTGGTGGCTTTTACTTAATCAGCACCCTGGCAGACTTAAAATTGTCTTATCTGAACTGTGAAAACCCTAAGTTAATAGATTCCTGTTCTCCTAAGGACAGCATCAAATACCTGTGTGTGATGAAAAGAGATTAGACTGCAAGTTTCAAGCAAAAAATTTATTTGAGGTCTCTCCTTAGACTCCTCTTCCCACAGACTAAACAATCCCAATTTCCTCAGCTTCCCAAGTTCTTCAGAAGACTTCTTCTCCAGCATTAGTTAAAAAACCCTACATCCAGAGTTCAAGAAGTAATCTCATTTGCCATCCAAATTTTTCCAGAATACAGCTACATTTTCTAAGCATTCCCAAACTTTCTAAATACCTGGCTTGTACCAGCTAGTCTAGATAGATGAATATTGTTTCAACCATAGCATGATCACAGAATGACAAAGTGTTAGGGTTTGGAAAGGAGCTCCAGAGATCACCCAGTCCAACCCCCCTGCCAAAGCAGGATCACCCAGGGCAGGCCACACAGAAGCACATCCAGGTGGGTTTGAAAAGTCTCCAGAGAAGGAGACTCCACAAACTCTCTGGGCAGCCTGCTCCAGGGTTCCAGCTTCCTCACACCAAAGAAGTTTCTACTCACGCTGAGGCGGAACCTTCTATGTTCCAGATTATACCTGTTGTTCCTTGTATTTTTTTTCTTATTGTATCTGTAACTTGGTAAAATTTAGTAAACTTTCAAAAATTATATAATAAACCCAACAAAGCTTTAGATAGATAGAGAGAGAGAGAGATGGAGAGGGATAGAGATAGAGATAGAGATAGAGATAGAGATAGAGATAGAGATAGAGATAGAGATAGAGATAGAGATAGAGATAGAGATAGGGATAGAGATAGAGATAGGGATAGGGATAGAGATAGAGATAGAGATAGAGATAGAGATAGAGATGGAGATGGAGATGGAGATGGAGATGGAGAGAGATAGAGATAGAGATAGAGATAGAGATAGAGATAGAGATAGAGATAGAGATAGAGATAGAGATAGAGAGAGAGAGAGATAGAGATGGAGATGGAGATGGAGAGAGAGAGAGATGATAGAGATGGAGATGCACAAGTTACAACTTTAAATAGAAGTTCTAGAGATGTCATCTTCCTTCTTTCCTCATGAAGATTTTATGTGCAGGCAAGAATTGAGAAGTAAATAAATAAGATAAAACAACATTGCAATGATTCCTTTCCCTGCTGGAATTAAAATTCTGTTCAACCCTTTTTAGATCTGGTCTACATTGGCAACAAATGACAACATGCCTTTCAAATCTCTCTCTGTTAAGGTTAAATAATATTAACTGGTTTCTTCAGAAGGGGGGAGGGCAGAAATCCTGTTCTTTTAATATGTAATATAGAATCATAGAATCATAGAATCAGTCAGGGTTGGAAGGGACCACAAGGATCATCTAGTTCCAACCCCCCTGCCATGCGCAGGGACACCCTACACTAGATCAGGCTGGCCAGAGCCTCGTCCAGCCTGCTCTTAAACACCTCCAGGGACGGGGCCTCAACCACCTCCCTGGATAACCCATTCCATGGCTTCACCACTTTCATGGTGAAGAACTTCTTCCTCACATCTAGCCTGAATCTCCCCATTTCCAGCTTCATTCTCTTCCCCCTAGTCCTATCACTACCTGAGATCCTGAGAAGTCCCTCCCCAGCCTTCCTGTAGGCCCCCTTCAGATACTGGAAGGCCACAATGAGGTCACCTCGGAGCCTTCTCTTCTCCAGACTGAACAGCCCCAACTCCTTCAGTCTGTCCTCATAGGAGAGGTGCTCCAGCCCTCTGATCATCCTCGTGGCCCTTCTCTGGACACGCTCCAGCACGTCCACATCCCTCCTGTAATAGGGGCTCCAGAACTGGACGCAGTACTCCAGGTGGGGTCTCACCAGAGCTGAGTAGAGGGGAAGAAGCACCTCCCTTGACCTGCTGGTCACACTTCTCCTGATGCAGCTCAGGATCTGATTGGCTTTCCGGGCTGCAAGTGCACATTGAGAGCTCATGTTGAGCTTCTCGTCCACCAGCACCCCCAAGTCTCTCTCCTCAGGGCTGCTCTCCAGCCAGTCACTGCCCAGCCTGGATTTGTGCCTGGGATTGCCTCGACCCAGATGCAGGACCCTGCACTTGGTCTTGTTGAAGCTCATGAGGTTGGCTTGTGCCCACCTCTCCAGCCTGTCCAGGTCCCTCTGGATGGCATCCCTTCCCTCCAGCGTGTCCACTGCACCACACAGCTTGGTGTCATCAGCAAACTTGCTGAGGGTGCACTCGATGGCACTGTCCATGTCACCCACAAAGATGTTGAACAAGACAGGTCCCAGGACTGATCCCTGAGGGACTCCGCTTGTCACTGGCCTCCACTGGGACATGGACCCGTTGACAGCCACTCTTATATAATATAAATATAATATTATATATATATAAATAATAATAATAATATAATAATGTATATAATATATAATAATATTTATTATATATAATATAATATATTATATTATATAATAATATAATATAAATATAAATAATATAAATATATTTACCTTCAGATGCTGCTCTTCTAGCAACAAATTCCCCAAAATAATATGAATAATTCTGTTAAAGAGTAGTCACTTTCCTTTTTTAGTTATTAAAAAAAGGACTTAGATTTTTTTTTCAGGTTTTCACCTCAAATATGCTTGTAGTGGAGTTCAGTTGAGACCTGATAATTGAATTTCTCTCCAAGTGTGAGTCCCTGACGTTGCATCAGTGATAGGAAAATTTGCACTCTTTCTCCACACTGTAGTCATCCCATTGTTAACAGCTTTGCTGATATAAATTCCTCTCACTTCAGCTATGTGCCATTATATTAAAATGCTCCAAGCTCTGTTTGCACTCTTGGTAACAGTGGGACAGGCAAATTATGACTGAAGAATAAGTATTAAAACTAGCACAAGAGATAAAGCCCCAGCTTTAAAATTAAAGGCATCTTGCTATAAATCTAATCCTACTCTAACAATTTATGCCTCTTCTTTTCAGTTCTGGGTGCCACTGTATTTCTTTCAACGTTTCCTGGTATCTTTCTTTCTTCACAGATGTGACTGTAATTCTATTGTTTGAGAAGGAAGCAAACAGGAGGCAAGTATTTCAACTGCTACTGGAACAGGCAGTGTAAGACTTTATTCAACAAGCAGTCACACAAACACAGAATTGTGAGGGCTGGAAGGGACCTCTGGAAATCATCCAATCCAACCCCCCTGCCAAAGCAGGTTCACCTAGGGCAGGCTGCACAGGAATGTGTCCAGGTGGATTTGGAATGTCTCCAGAAAAGGAGACTCCACAGCCTCTCTGGGAAGCCTGCTCCAGGTCTCTGTCACTCTCAAAATAAAGATGTTTTTCCTCATGTTCACATGGAACCTCCTGTGTTCCACTTTCTGCCCACTGCCCCTTGTTCTGTTTCTGGGCATCACTGAAGAGTCTCATTCCATCCTTATGATACTTGACACTCATCCTTTAGATATTGATTGATAAGATTGCCTCTCAGTCTTCTCTTTTTCAGGCTAAACAGCCCCATGTATCTCAGCCTTTCCTCATAAGGGAGGTGCTCCAGTCCCCTCATCATCTTCATAGCTTTCCATCAAAAAAGCATAGATAAGAAATGGCAACATCCTCTGTGCTAGGCTGAAAAATGAATACAGTAGTGTTTACATTATTCATTCATCATCTCTTCACATCAGATCTCACAACTGATGGACTGGCAGTCTCTGTCACAGAATCACAGAATGTTAGGGCTTGGAAGGGACCTCCAGAGATCATTGAGTCCAGTCCAACCTCCCCTGTCAAAGCAGGATCACCTAGGGCAGGTCACACAGGAACACATCCATCTAGGTTTGGAAAGTCTCCACAGAAGGAGACTCCCCAACTTCTCTGGACAGCCTGTTCCAGGGATCCAGCACCCTCACAGGAAAGGAGTGTCCATGTTCATTTGTTCACACAGAACATCCTCCAAAGTACAGATATGAGTTTTGGACAACAAAGAATTATTTCCCTGTTCCATTAATAGCTGCACCTCTCAGCTAGCTTTTCTGAGAGGGAAAAAGATTCTCACTGCCTTCTGAAATCAAAAAACCCAGACTTTGTTTCTGCTTTTTCCATTCCAGGCTGAATAGTATTAGTGTAGCAGTTAATGAATCAGTTATGATGATGCCCATTTTGCAACCCAGCTTGTGGGAAATCAGGAATTCCCAGAGCAAGTTTGACCTGTACACTTCCACATGTCCTTGTTTCGAATAGAAGATACACACAGACATGAACATGTGGGAAACCAATTGATGTAATACATGTTTCATCAGGATCTGATACCCTCAAGGGATTTCAGATAGTTGACAACGTGCCATGAATGCTGGAGAAAGAAAGAAATTAAGTCAGCCTGATGGACTTAGTAGTCTAATGCACATTATATGCCTTAAGTCTTTTTGTTACCACAGCTGCACACTGCTGCAACGGTCACAACAGAATGATCTTTACCATTTGCTCTGCTGTTATAACAGATTTTTACTCCTAGAAAAAAATCATTTTTGCCTTTTCCCCCTTTTTTTTCTCACTCAAAGCAGTATCCTTGAGCAAAGTAGCATTCCTTGCATTCAATTTGCTGCCAGCTGAACATACTCTTGTTTTCTGAATGTCATCTCTGTTTGCCTGCAACAGAAAATCAGAACTTGACTCTAACAGCAAGAAAACACTGGAAGTTCGCTTTACTTTGAGAATTCATGTCTTAAAGGAAATGAAGCATATTGATGGACACATTAATAATGCTACAAGTACCTCAAAGGAGTTTGCAGTGTTAATATTTGGTGTCAGGAAAAGAGAACTTGTTATTATTTTTACATCCATCACATCTACCATGGCATCACTGTGTTTCATTACACAAGAAGAAGGAATTTCTCAGCGCAAGGGAAAGCAGCTGAAACCTATTTGCTGAGGGAACTGAGATTGTTTAGCCTGGAGAAAGGGAGGCTGAGGGGAGACCCCATTGCTCTCTACAACTGCCTGAAAGGAGCTTGGAGTGAGGTGGGTGTCTATTATCAGGTGATAGGATGAGAGGAAATGGCCTGAAACTGTGCCAGGGGAGGTTTAGATTGCAGATTAGCAAACATTTCATTCTTGCAAGAGTGTCCAGGCATTGGAACAGGCTGCCCAGGAAGGTGGTGGAGTCACTGTCCCTGGAGGTTTTTAGGGAAAGTGGCATTTTGGGACACGGCTTAATGGTGGTGTTAGGTTGATGGTTGGACTGGATGATCTTAGAGAGCTTTTCCAACCCAAACAATTGTTTGATTCTTTGAAAGTGTGTTTGAATGACTGCACTTACCTAAGTATGCCTCTGTCAACACATGAAAATTAGTCCCTAATTGAACATTAATGGAATTGAATCTTGAGACTATTGAGAGTTATTGATAAAATAGATAACAGAGGTGTTTGGCTTGTTTTATGAGGGTGTTAGGTGTTTTCCCTTGATTTACATATAAATAAAATCTAAATGGGACTTTTGGTCATAGAAAGGTCTGGTGTCTAATGATGCCTTATATCCATAGCATGCATTTCTAACACTCACTATAGAAAGATCCTACAGGTGCAACAAGAGATGCCTCTCAGCAATTTATTGTGTTGTGTTTTCATCAAGCCAGTAACAATTTTACTTATTTCATACTTGAAATCTAGCCCAACTTAAATATTTAGCTTCGCTTCTGTTGAATATATAACTTAGGATATAGTTTAAATATATGGAAATGAGCCACACACTTCAAAACATACTTCTTCGGATTCTTAAAATTTTATTTACGCCTTCCAAAGCCACAATCTGCCATTATTAGGTTTGCTAGCAACAGCCTGTTTCAGCTTGTTTGCTTTGAGGGATAATGACTTCTAAGGTTATGTATCCATCTTGTTGCCTGAGAATCATTCTTGGAACTCCTAGTAACATCCTTGGGAGCTATTAATACAAGTTCCTATTGAATTAAGAATAAAGGAAGGGCAGGTTCTCACAGTACAGTATTACCAAGGTTGGAAGAGACCTCGAAGATCATCGAGTCCAACCTGTAACCAGCAGAAATGGAAAGAATATCGAAGGCAATGAAAACTTTTGGTATAAACATACAAAAGTCAGATTTTGGTGCCCAGTGCCCAGTTAATTAATTAAATAGTGTCTTTGTTTATGTACACATCAAACAGTTATGCCGGGTTCTGCACATTGGCCACAGCAACCCCAGGCAGTGCTACAGGCTGGGGTCAGAGTGGCTGGAGAGCGGCCAGGCAGAGAGGGACCTGGGGTGCTGGTTGATGGGAGGCTGAACATGAGCCTGCAGTGTGCCCAGGCAGCCAAGAGGGCCAATAGCATCCTGGCCTGCATCAGGAACAGTGTGGCCAGCAGGAGCAGGGAGATCATTCTGCCCCTGTACACTATACTGGTTAGGCCACACCTTGAGTACTGTGTCCAGTTCTGGGCCCCTCAGTTTAGGAAGGATGTCGACTTGCTGGAATGTGTCCAGAGAAGGGCAACGAAGTTGGTGAGGGGTTTGGAACACAAGCGCTATGAAGAGAGGCTGAGGGAGCTGGGGTTGCTTAGCCTGGAGAAGAGGAGACTGAGGGGTGACCTTCTTGCTCTCTACAACTACCTGAAGGGAGGTTGTGGACAGGTGGAGGTTGGTCTCTTCTCCCAGGCAGCCAGTACCAGAACAAGAGGACACAGTCTCAAGCTGCACCAGGGGAAGTTTAGACTGGATGTTAGGAAGAAGTTCTATACAGAGAGAGTGATTGCCCATTGGAATCGGCTGCCCGTGGAGGTGGTGGAGTCACCATCAATGGAGGTGTTCAGGAGGAGACTTGATGGGGTGCTTGGTGCCATGGTCTAGTTGCTTGGGTGGGTTGGATTGTTTGATGGGTTGGACGTGACAACCTTGAAGGTCTCTTCCAACCTGGTCTATTCTATTCTATTCAACTTGGATCAAGACTACAGGCTCATTAAAAATATATTTTAAAGAGTTTTAGAATAAGGCATGGATGATACCACCCAAAGGTCACTGGGAGAGTTTATTTGCTATTTATCCTCCAGACTGTTCTTAATCATCTCTGGAAATATATTCTCTAATAATTCTACCTTTTTTTTCTCCAAAACATGAAGAGAAATCAAGTGACCTTTTAGCTACTGTAAATGTCATTATGAGGCATGATGTGAACAAGAAAGAAGTGAAAGTTTATCAGCTCAATCCTATAAATGCCTAGCAGGCATCCAATGCAAATAAAAGAGAGGTGGAATTTCAAGAGCTCTTCCAGGGTGACCTGGCTGTCAAATAGGCACATACTGGACCTGCCCAGAGTAATTAGCTAGCACAGCATCTCATTTGTCTCACAAATGAGCTTCATCACAGGATCACAGCACGTTAGGGGTTGGAAGGGACCTCTGGAGATCATCCAGACTAAACCCCCTGCCAGAGCAGGACCATAGAATCCAGCACAGGTCACACAGGAACACAACCAGATGGGTCTTGAAAGTCTGCAGAGAAGGAGACTCCACAACCTCTCTGGGGAGCCTGTTCCAGGGCTCTGTGACCCTTACAGTAAAGAAGTTCTTCCTCATGTTGAGATGGAACTTCCTGTGTTGTAGTTCCCATCCATTGCCCCTTGTCCTATCACAGGGCACAAGTGAGCAGAGGCTATCCCTGTCCCTTCCTGACACCCAGCCCTCAGATGTTTATAGACATTGATTAGATCCCCTCTCAGTCCTCTCTCCTGACTAAAAAGCCCCAGGTATTTTCACTAAGCATTTGTATTTTACATGTCTTTAGCAAGAAAAGTGTTTCTGTGTATAGTAGCCACAACAATGCTGCAGGAGAGTTGTTCCAGCTTGAGATGGTTGGTTTAGGGACATGTGTTTGGGCATCACTAAGTAAATGGTGGGGGACAGGTGGTAAATAAAAATGTTGCATGAATCATTATCTCAGGAGAAAATCAGTCTGCCTGGCAGTCTGCCTGTTCTTTGGAAAACAGCTGGACTTTGACACACACACACAAATAGTATCAGGAATGCCCTTCTGCTGTCTGGAAAATTTATGGCTGATATGGTATTTGTGAAATCATGCCAGTGAGCAGCAAAACAAGTATCAGGCAGACATTAGACTATGTCTGGGTGAGAAGGACAGGAGTTGGGAATTTTCCTCAACATGCTCAGCCTAGCATCTATCATTTCCCTCCCCCACCACGAGTTGCCTGTGACAAATATTTCCATTCCATTAGGACCATTACATCTATTTTTCATGTAATTGTTGTTAAATGCTAATTGGTCTAGGAGGAAATCCAAGGACGGCAAGGAAATCTCTGTATTAACACTATCAAAGCCAAGAAGAGGGAGTTATTAATGCTTTATCTTAATTAAAAGATGATTCAGTGGCTTTAGAATTCAGTCAGCTACTTCTTATATCAGTGGCATTACAGGCTGTGTGTAGTGTCATCCCGGTTCCCACTTGCTCTGCAATCTGCGATGAAGATTGACTATGAAAGGTACAGGATGCCACAGGCTTTATGTGGTTATAAATCTAATTGATGTCAAAATGGTTAGTGTTGGATAATGACTTTGGAATATTAATGAACAGCTCATTAGAAAGATTAATAGTATATAAACTAGGTTTTCATTTTGGTTCTGATGTTGATGCAGAGAACTACAGTGGTAGCATGCAGAGACATGCTCAATTATGGTACTTCTCTTAATTATAAAATCAAATGCATGGAGAGAGAAGAGAGGAAAAAAGGAAGGTGTTGCATATGCAGTACATAACTCCGCTGTGTTAAACATCATCCCAAACACAAAAGGGAAGGGACTGAGCTTAGTGAAAATGAAGGGAATCACAGAATGTTAGGGGTTGGGAGGGACCTCAAAAGATCGTTCAGTCCAACTCCCCTGCCAGAGCAGGATCACCTACACCAGATCACACAGGAACATACCCAGGCAGGTCTTGAACATCTCCAGAGAAGGAGACTCCACAAACCCCTGGACAGCCTGTTCCAGTGTTCTGTCACCCTCATAGTGAAAACTTCTTCCTCATGTTTCCATGGAACTTCCTATGCCTCAACTTCCACTATTGCTCCTTGTGCTGTCATTGGCCACCACCGAACAGACCCTGGCTCCATCCTCTTGGCACTCACCCTGCACATCTTTACTCTTGCCCTTGTTGAACTTCATCAAATTTCTCCCTGCCCAGCTCTCCAGCCTAAGTCTTGCTGAATGACAGCACAACCCTCCGGTGTGTCAGCCACTCCGCCCAGTTTGGTGGAAGAGGAGAAAATAAGTAGGAAGGCCAAATATCACTATTTAATGCACAGATTTTGGCATGACTAAAATGATATGTCGAATTATTTCTTGCTCCCAAGAAGTTCTTTTATCACTTTAGTTCCAGCTCTGAGCAGAGAAGTACTTCTTGAAGCCTGTACTAACACCATCTCTTTATGGGTGCATAAGCAGCATGGCATGCAGTGTTATGGAGCAATGGAGATGATATCCATCACTTTGGAGTCTGAGGTTATGATTCAGAACCCCCAATGTGCAATATCAGTGAGATCAGAGCACTTGCTTCACTGCAACCACTGCAGTCAGTCCTCTGCCCCCATGAAGTTACTCAGCAGACCAAATTGGTTCTTTTCAAGGTTTAATTCTAACCAAACTCCTTTCTGTGGCAGTTATTTTCCTTATCACAACTCACAATTACTGTGAAAGCATTATTCTGGAATTGCTTTCCCTGCTGCAAAGTAAGTGAAGTAATAAACTGCTCAATTATTGCAGAATAATGAAGGATGTTTATTGGGGGAATCCTGCTATCTTTTGTACAAAAAACCAAACCCTGAAGTTTTCTCCACATTAAGTGAATGTCATGGATTAAGTTGAAACAAGGTCATCCTACATGCATGGAATATGAAGATGTCATCTTGTTGTTCCTTGCAAGCAAGGAGTTTGAGCTGCCTTCCAGTACCTGAAGGGATCCTACAGGAAGTCTGGAGAGGGACTTTTCATGAGGGTGTCTAGAGACAGGACAAGAGGGAATGGTTTGAAGCTGAGGGAGAGGAGGCTTAGGCTGGGAATTAGGGAGAAGTTCTTTAGTACAAGAGTGGTGAGAGTCTGAAATAGGTTGCCCAGAGAGGTGGTGGATGTCCCCTCCCTGGAGGTGTTCGAGGCCAGGTTGGATGAGGCCTTGCACAACCAAGTCTAGTTGAGAGTTGTCCCTGTCCATGGTGGGGGAGGTTGGAGTAGATGATCTGTAAGGCAGATGATCTCTAAGGTCTCTTCCAACCTGAGCTGTCCTATGATTTCAATGTCATTTCAATGTTGCACTTATAATGAAAGTCAGCTGAAGTGCAGTTAGAAAAGTCTATCATGAATTTGCAAAATGGCCAATCATCCATGAAGAATGAGATTTTCCTCTGAAAAAAAAAAAAAAATTAATATGTACCTAAGGGTGCTTGTTAATCTAAGAGTCATGAAAGTTTGTGTTATCATTAGAAAGACAGCTCAATCCAGAAATATCTGTACCTTGCCTGCCCTTCCTCCTTCAATAACGGAATTGAGACCTTTTCATAGTTTAAAAAAAAGGCATCTAGAGCCTTCAGCAGGCTATGGGCTCATCCTGTCCCACTGAACATTTCTGAGACCCTGGTGAAAGTTCTGGAAAACAGGGCTGGTGAGGAGCAGATGATGGAACTGAGGTTGTTTAGTCTGGAGAAGAGGAGGGTGAGAGGAGACCTTATGATTCTCCATAGCTCCCTGAAAGGAAGTTGGAGTGAGGTGGGGGTTGGTCTCTTCTCCTTAGTACCAGGTGATAGGATAAGAGGAAAGGGCCTGAAATTGTGCCAGAGGAGGTTTAGTTTGGATATTAGGAACAATTTCTTTACTTAAAGAGTGGTCAGACATTGGAAAAGGCCGTCCAGGGAGGTGGTGGAGTCACCACGCCTGGAGGTGTCCAGGAAACGTGTGGCCATGGCATTTCAGGACATGGCACTTTGAGCCATGGTGGTAGGCTGATGGTTGGACTCAGTGGCCTTAGAGATCTTTTTAAACCAAAACGACTCTGTGATTCTGTGATTATCTATTGTTCTGAAAATCCTCATGCCTCAAGTCTGATGTATGAAACTTTATTTCTCTGGAAGTTTACCTCATCACTCTTAGTTGAAGAGAAAAAATGCATATGTATATGAAAAAAACCCACCCTCTTGAGCCGCTTCCTTAGCAGATCTCTGCCTGCAAAAGACATCAGCATTGAGTACTTGCAATGAAACTCCAAGTCATAGATGGCTATCAACTTATTCTTTGTAAAGAATCAAGAAGGATGCTGGGGGGAAAAAATGTTTGCAATCTGAACCATTCACTCCTTTTCTGAGGTAATTACACTACTTGAAGCATGACACCTGGAGAATTTCCAACCATGAATCTCCACTCTCTTCCTTAACTTACATAAATAACAAAGCCTTGCAGATTCTTTGTGTCATGTTCCTTTATGATGGTATAATGAGATTGAAAAGTTCAGAGTTTTTTTCTCTCATAGTTCTTTTGTCTGGAAAAGCTATGGCTGGCAGTGCTCACACCAGTCCCTCCTGTGGATGCCAGGGCTGACCTAACTTTCAAAACCAGCATTAGGCAGACACAGCGCTCTTCTAACACAATGACTTCTTTTTCTTGTCTATGTCTCAGAGTGCTGTTATGTGCTCCAAAATCACAAGATTTGTAGCAATCTTTCTTGTAGCAATTTTACACACAAACTGCTAGCTCTAGCATGATGCAACTTGACACCAGGGTAACTGAATCCTGTTATTAGATGTTATTACATTAACAATGTAAAATACTTTTTTATCCATGCAGATACAATCACAGAATCACAGATCAAGATCACACAGTTCAACCTTCAACCTAGCACTGAAGGATCAACACCCTACTGAGTCCCTAAGCACAGGTCTACAGGCTGTTTAAACACCTTCAGGAATGGTGACTCCAGCACTGCCCTGGGCAGACCATTCAATTTTTGAGAACCCTTTCAGTAAAGAAATATTTCTCAATATCCAGCCTGAACCTCCCCTGGTGCAGCCTGAAACTGCTTCCCCTGGTCTTGTTGCCTGACACCAAGGAGAAGAAGCTGCCCCCTCCTCTCTCCAACCTCCCTTCAGGTAGCTGTAGAGAGCAATGAGGTCTCCCTTCATCCTTCATCTTCTTCTTCTCCAGACTGAACAACCCCAGCTTCCTCAGGCACTCCTTGTAGGCCATGTGCTCCAGGCCCTTCAAGAGACTCATTGCCCTTCTCTGGACACAATACAGCACCTCAAAGACCTTCTGTTGTTGAATACTTTTCACTACTTACACAAATGGCTTAACTGGACATAAATTTCTGAAGAGTCATTGCACATCTTGGTGTCCAACATGCTTCTTTAGGTGTGGTGGATGTATCCATCATATCCTACATTGGCAAAATTATTAAAGAGAATCTTGTCTTTCTTTTGCAGTTCAGGTAATTTCATTTTAAAAAGTCCTTGTTATTCCAAGGAAAAACTATTCAAAATATGACTGCTATGGTTTATTTGCTTTGATTCATACATTCATGGATTCATTGAATGATTTGGTTTGGAGGAGTCCTTGACGATCCTCTAGCTCCAACCTCCCTAGTCCTGCTACTAGCCCAGATTTATCAAGGCCTCATCTAACCTGGCCTTAGACACTGCCAGGCAGGGGATATCCTTGACCTCCCTGGCTAGTCTGTTTCACTGTCTCACCACCCTCACTGTAAAGAATTTCTTCCAAATATTAAGGGTAAATCTGCCTTTCTCAAGCTACAATCCATTCTCCATCCTATCACTACAAGCCTTTCTAAAAAGTCCCTCCCCAGCTTTCTTGTAAGCCCCTATCAGGTATAGGAATGCCACTGTAAGGTCTCCCTGGAGACATCAGGCTGAATAGTCCCAACTCTCTCAGCCTGTCACCACAAGAAAGGTGCTCCAGCCCTCAGATCATCTTTGTGGCCCTCCTCATGGCTCTTTTCTTGTGGTTATCTTTCCATAAACATGTCTTTTTTCTGTGTAGAGTTTGACTGACATCTGCCTATCTGATTGACCTGCAAGAAGTTGTGGCTCTTCTCATCTGTACTTAATGTCACAGCCCTCTTACACTCAGGAAATGAAGTGTTGGGATCCCTTGGATGCACTCAGCAGCTCCATCTTCCTTCCAATGGCTTCTATTTTCTTGTGCTTTGTGATCTTCATGGTGATTAGGTGATTAGGCATTCCAGAGAGTGCAAAAATTAATTCCCTTTTCCCTACAAGCATTGCCTTTATTAAAAGCTCCTAACATGGTACCATTCACACCTGAATAGTCTTCCAGGGCACCACATTACCTACTTGAATTATTATTAATATTTGTCTTTTCCCTTGCATTGAGAATATTCTGGCCTTGCACAGCAATTAAACATTGTCTTGCTACTCAGCAGTGGGTGGTACTGCTGTGTGTTAATTACTACACAGAGTAAGTGATAACATCTCTTGTTTCAGGTCTTTCTCACTGACAGCCTGCATGTGCCCAGTTGGAGTTGTGACAGTCAGATGAAAGGCAGCTTAGTTTCCTAAGACTTTTTCCTCCAGAGTGATGACAGACATTACAAATATGCTCCAAATACCTTCCTTTTTGTTGAGAATTTCTGCATCCTCCATCTGTGTGGGTACTGAGGCTTCTTTTAAATCTTCCTCCTCTTTGTTCAGCATAGGTAAATACCTTAGATACTGCATCCAGTTCTGGTGTCTCCATCATAAGAAGGACATAGAACTGCTGGAGCAAGTCCAGACAAGGGCCACAAAGATAATCCAAGGACTGCAGCTCCTCTGCTATGAGGAAAGGCTGAGGGACCTGGGGTTGTTCAGCCTGGAGAAGAGAGACTCTGGCAGGGACCTCAGAGCTGTCTTCCAACAGCTGAAGGGATCCTACAGGAAGGCTGCAGAGGGACTTTTCGTATGGGTGTCTAGAGACAAGTGGGAATGGTTTGAAGCTGAGAGAGAGAAGGGCTAGACTGGATCTGAAGAAGAAGTTCTTCAGTATGAAGGTGATGAGACTCTGGAACATGTTGCCCGGAGAAGTTGTGGATGCCTCCTCCCTTGAGGTGTTCAAGACCAGGTTGTATGACACCTTGAGTAACCATGTCTAGAATCATAGAATGTTAGGGGCTGGAAGGGACCTCCAGAGATCACCCAGTCTAACCCCACTGCCAAAGCAGGATCACCTAGGGCAGATCACACAGGAACATATCCAAATGGGTTTGGAAAGTCTACAGAGAAGGAGACTTCACAATCTCTCTGGGCAGCCTCCTCAAGGTCTCCAGCACCTTCAAGGAAACAAGTGTCTCCTCATGTTGAGGTGGAACTTCCTGCTTATGCTCATTGTTCCTAGTCCTATTAATGAGCATCACCAAAAAGAGCCTTCATGTTGACACCCACCCCTCAGACATGGATCAGATCCTTTCTCAGCCTTCTCTTCTGCAGACTAAACAGCCCCAGGGCTCTCAGTCTTTCTTCATAGGAGAGATGTTTCAGTCCCTTCACCATATTCATAGCTCTCCATTGGATCCTCTCCAGCAGGTCTCTGTCTCTCTTGAACTGTGAAGCCCAAAACTGGACACAGTATTGAAGGTGTGGTCTCACCACGGCAAAATAGAGGGGGAGGAGACCCTCCCTAGACCTAGATCAATGTAGACCTAGATCAATCTCCATTTATCCAGGGCCTACGCCATCTTTCCCTGCCAATGCGGAGGATTTGATTGGCTAAGACATGGAATTTTTGTCTGTATTTACTACTGCTCTAATAGCTAACATCATATTTTATAGCATTTTCCTTCTTCAGACAGGTAGGGAGGTCTGTTTCCTCTGTCTCAGTATTAAGGTACATACCATAGAGAGGTTGGACCCTGTGTGCTGTGAATTCATCACTTGCATTAGAAGTAAAGCATTACCATAATGAAATAGGTTCTCTTGCCAAAACTGTTGCTAGGACACTGCCTTCACCTACGAGGTATTAATTTAAGTACCTCCAAGTCTACAAAATTACCTAGATTCTTTCTTTTTTTTTCAGCAAATGCACAACTACTTGCCACTTCATTAGGTAGAAGCCCAAATGTTGCCTGCTCAAAGCACAAACCTTTTTAAACTAAAGATAAATTATTTCCATTAAGATAAACAAACAAACAAACAAAAAACCTAAATCAGGCCATGGATAGAGTAAAGAATAAAAATCCTAGCAAACTCTACTCACCATAAGGATGGTAACTACAATTTCCCTCCCTAACGTACTTTCCTCTTTGGATCTTGTTTATTAGGTTGCTGGCTTTGATAGAAAATGCTGGTTTCAACCAGATAATGCATTTTATGCATAAATCTTTTGAGATTAAAGGCAATTTTAAGTCTAAAATATTCACAGTGAGTCAAACATTAAGGCTATTTTTCCAACTCAGAAACATTTGTATCAGGGTCAAAGCTTCTGGCCATGAATGGAAATGTTAAGTCAGCTTGGTAGAGTTCCCAATTTAAAACAACATACCAGTGACTTAAAGATCCAAATCAGAATCATAGAATCATAGAATCAGTCAGGGTTGGAAGGGACCACAAGGATCATCTAGTTCCAACCCCCCTGCCATGGGCAGGGACCCAGAAAGGTGTTTCCAATGAGACACAGAGAAACTGAGGTAATTAAAATCACTGGACATTTTTAACAGTTTTGATTCAAACTCACCAATTTAAAGTCAAGTTTCCATTTTCCAGCAGTCTGCCCTTTTTATTATGTTCCCTCTCTCTCTATTTACAAATTTGAAGATTGCATCAGATTGGAAGGGAACCTCAAAGGTCATCTTGGCCAACCCCTCTGCAATTGGACCAGGCTGCCCAGGGCCACAGCAAGTCTGACCTTGAAGGTCTCCAGGGACAGGGCCTCGGCCTCAACCACATCCCTGGGCAGCCTGTTCCAGAATTTCACCACATTCTCCTCTGTCCATTGAGGCATTTGTTAAAGATCATACTACAAGATGAACCAACAACATGCCCTTGTGGCCAAGGCAGCTAATGCTGTTTTGGGGTGCAATAAGAAGAGTGTGGTCAGCAGGTCAAAGGAGATTCTCCTGCCTCTTTGCTCTGCCCCGGTGAGGCTACATCTGGAGTACTATGTCCAGTTCTGGGGTCCGCAGTTCAAGAGAGACAAGGAACTACTGGAGAGAGTTCAACAGAGAGCCATGAAGATGAACAGGAGACTGGAACATCTCTCTTAACAAGGAAGGGCTGAGAGACATGGGCCTGTTTACCCTGGAGAAGAGAAGACTAAGAGGCAATTCTATCAGGAATTAAAGCACAAGTGTGAAGAGAATGAGGTAAGCTCTTCAGTTATGTCCAGTAATAGGACAAGGGGCAATGGGCACAAACTTGAAGGAGGTTCCATCTGAACAGGACGAAAAACATCTTTGTTTTGGCCTAGATGGCCTAGAGAGGTTTTGGAGTCCTGTTCTCTGGAGTCATTCAAAACTCACCTGGACACATTCCTGTGCGACCTGCCCTTGGTGATCCTGCTTTCACGGAGGGGTTGAACTCAATGATCTTCAGAGGTTCCTTCCAACCCTTAACACTGGGTTCAGTGATCTATAAAAAGCTGGCAAAAGTTAAGGCCAGGTGATTTTGTGCCCTTGCTATAACAATGTTACATTTTAGAGTATGATAAGAGTGATAGGATAAAGAGTACTTCAAAATATAAATACCAAATTATACATCACTGGTAAATGGGCAGAGATGGAAAATGAAGTGGTGTTCCTCTGGGCTGGATTTGATTTGATCTATATGATGGCTAAGATTAATCAAATGTCTCCAAGTGAACATACTTTAAAGCACTGCCTTGTTTATCTGGATTTCTTTTTTTCTTTCTCATGTAAGCTGAGGCAAGTAATTTTTTTTTTTTTTTTAATGTGCCCATCTGGAACCAAAGCCCTTGGTGATTCCAGAACAAAGCAGATTTGATGCACTATTGATTTTCTACCTTAGCAGCAGCAAAACAATTGCTCTATGCAAAGATCTGCTTTGCTGGATCTCTGCCATCCATCTTTTTAACACTTATGTAACATAGCATTTGTGTAGGGGGGAAAAAAATAGAAACTCACACAAGGTTAAAAAGGAAAAAAAAAATCAACCCACAGCTCTTTCATAACAAGTCTTCCTGCTGCAAAAGAACTTTTGGCAGGTATATAATACACTTTCCACTCTTAAATATCTGGACTTCTTTGTCATACATAAATGCACTCAGAATTGCATCTGCTCTTCCTTCCCTGCTCTCAGACCCCATGCTGCTCAGCCTGCCTGCAGAGGTGCAGGGCCAGGGGTTAGTCACTCTGTGCTGAATTTCCTTTCCTAGACAACCTTGAATACAGACTTTTGGCCTTTAAAACTTTCCTGAATCAAATTGTGGTTTATGTAAGAGGCAGCAGGCAGCCACAAATCTGGAAAAACAGTGGCAATGTTGAGTTTCTCTGTGGTAGGATTTCTTTGCCTGTGATCTGCAGACAGTTTGGAGCTCTTCGGAAGTGGAGTGAAAATCACAGGAGCTGAGTTTCAGTGTAACCTTCTCCTGATAGATTGTGCTCTAAGGGCTCTTTTACAGCAGCATTCACCAGTCACTAGAGAGCCCAAGACAAAGCAGTATTTTATGTGTTTACAGCTGCAGACAACACAGCATTTAAGGCAACAATCCCATCATCAGTTCATCAGACTTTAAAGGTGAAGGTGCCTCCAGTTCATGACAAAGTTCAAGAAGAATAATATCTTGCAGGAATAGGATGTGATACCTGTACAGAAACCTGAAGCATTTATACATTAAAAAAAAAAAAAAAAAAAAACCCAAACAAACCTAAAAGTACCTTCCTTCAAAAGGTCTGTTGCAACCCTCCTGGAATATGAAATTGCATTCTTTTCTCAGCCCTAATCCTTTATCATTTGGTATGAATTATAAATGGGGATCTGTTTCGATACAAGGCGATCAAAATTCAAATTGAATATTTTCCATCCTGAAAATAATGAGTGTTTTATGGCAATGTTAATAGTCATCAAGAGGAAAAAGAAACAAGAAAAGTCAAGAGGAGAGGAGACAGAGAAGAGAAGAGAAGAGAAGAGAAGAGAAGAGAAGAGAAGAGAAGAGAAGAGAAGAGAAGAGAAGAGAAGAGAAGAGAAGAGAAAGAGGAAGCGGAAGAGGAGAAGAAAAAGAAAAGGAGAAGGAGAAGGAGAAGGAGAAGGAGAAGGAGAAGGAGAAGGAGAAGGAGAAGGAGAAGGAGAAGGAGAAGGAGAAGGAGAAGGAGAAGGAGAAGGAGAAGGAGAAGGAGAAGGAGAAGGAGAAGGAGAAGGAGAAGGAGAAGGAGAAGGAGAAGGAGAAGGAGAAGGAGAAGGAGAAGGAGAAGGAGAAGGAGAAGGAGAAGGAGAAGGAGAAGAAAAGGAAAAGGAAAAAAGGAAAAGGAAAAGGAAAAGGAAAAGGAAAAGGAAAAAGAAAAGGAAAAGGAAAAGGAAAAGGAAAAGGAAAAGGAAAAGGAAAAGGAAAAGGAAAAGGAAAAGGAAAAGGAAAAGGAAAAGGAAAAGGAAAAAGAAAAAAAAAAAAAAAAAGAAAAAGAAAAAGAAAAAGAAAAAGAAAAAGAAAAAGAAAAAGAAAAAGAAAAAGAAAAAGAAAAAGAAAAAGAAAAAGAAAAAGAAAAAGAAAAAGAAAAAGAAAAAGAAAAGAAAAAGAAAAAGAAAAAGAAAAAGAAAAAGAAAAAGAAAAAAAAAAAAAGAAAAAGAAAAAAAGAAAACAAAAAAGGAAAAGAGAAAGGAATACAGAAAAAAGAACTGGAAGGATTGCACAGAAATCTAAGTGAAATATATTGCCTAAGTTTGCGCCAAGTCTGCTGTCTGTGTTGTCTGCTTCTCCATTCTGCTATGGTCAGCAGAATCCCAGATCAGCATTTCTCATGTTGCAACATCATCCCTAGATATTTTAGGATGAAAGTGGAGATTAGAAAAATTCTTTGCATGGAGGAGCTGCTCTCTTCAAACTGCTTCTGAAGCCTGAATACTCCATCACCATTCTGATTCATTCCGTCAGCCTCACCTACCCAAAGAGTGCCTGAAAGAATGATTTTTCACAAAGCTAATGACTTTTCCTGCCACTTTTCCCTCTTTTTCCATTTTGTCACATTATACTTCTGTTATTCATGTCTGACATTTTTCTTTTCCTAGCCTCATCTCTTCCTCTGCTCTTTAATGCAGTTTTAACTGTGACTCTTCTCCGTGCTTTCTCTCTGCCTAGACAATGCAAGACAATTTGGTGAGCAGCAGTTGCCAGGAATTCAAGAGTTTTGTCTAGAATGCTTCCTCAGAAGTACTTCATTAATACAGGATCAAGCAACATGAAACAGCAGTCCATGTGCTCCTATGGAAAAGCAGACTGATTATATTTTTCTTTCCCTTAACCTTGGATTTATTTCCAAGCCTATAAAAGTCATTGATAGCCTTTCTGTTCACTTCCATGCATTGCATGCATGCTTCCATGCAATGTGAAGAAACAAAGCAAATAAGGAAGGCTGGGTGCAAAATATCACCTAGAGAAGGGCCATGAGGATGATCAGAGGGCTGGAGAGCCTCTCCTATAAGGACAGGCTGAGAGGGTTGGGATTGTCCAGTTTGAAGAGAAGGCTCCAAGGGGACCTTATTGTGGCCTTCTGTGTGAGTTGAAATTACACCCCAACAAAAAATTGCCAGACTAGCTCAGATGGAAAGCAAATGAAGCTCTATTTACAAGCAAAACTACAATCTAAAATATGAAATGCTATGAATATGTACACAATAGACAATGTTTACATATATATACAATTTATAAACAACACAAGAACCTCCCTGGACAAAACCAGGGGACTACTAACAGCTTCCCCCTCCCTGCTCCCTTCCCCTGCTGTACACAGGACAAGAGAAGAAAAGGGAAAAGCAGAGAGCTGCTGCAGTGCTCAGCCACAAGAAGAATGCATCAAGGTCAGCAAAGCCAACAGAAGCAGTAGTTAGTATCTGCTACAGTGACGAAGCCAAAAAAAAAAAAAAGAAGGTTAGTTTATACAAATTAACTTTGTTAATATCTGTCCAAAGGGATTATTTAGACCTTATCATTATTTTCCCTTTTACATCCAGTGGTAATTCATTTGCATTCTACTATGCTTCTTCTCAAAATCTGTGGAAAATTTTCTAGACACAGCCTGAAACTACCACACCTTCCAATATCTGAAGGAGGCTACAAGAAAGCTGCTGAGGGACCTTTTAGGGTGTTAGGTAGTGATAGGAACTGTGGGGAATGGATCCAAGCTAGAGGAAGGGAGATTTAGATTAGATATTAGGAAGTTCTTCCCCATGAGGGTGGTGAGACACTGGAACAGGTTGCCTATGGAGGTGGTGGAACCCCCACCCCTGCATGTTTTTAAGGCCAAGCTGCATATGGCTTTGGGCAACCTGACCTAGTGGCAAGTGTCCCTGTCCATGGCAGAGGGTTTGGAACGGAATGATCCTTGAGGTCCCTTCCAACCCTGACAATTGATTCTGTGACTCTGTAATTATTCCATGGGTTTCAGTAGAGCTATGCTGACTTGCACGGTATAATAATGATCTCTCTTAGGAAGAAATTAAATTTGCTTACAATAAAGATCAGTATCCTGCAAAGAAACTGGCTACCAGTTGCTGCCACCTTATGGGACAGATGGCTTCAAGGAAGGGATGGTATCACATAAACAAGTGAATGTAACAGCAAATGCTCCACATTTTACTGATGGACCAAATAATTGCTTCTTCCCATCCCATTTTATGTTTTCCTATTCACCATGCCACTTCAATGGTTGACAGTAGATCCTGGATGACATGAATTAGATGACAGCAGCTGCTAAGGTTTTCCTTGGCTCCATGTTCACATATTTTTAATGTTTTTCTCTCCTTCTGCTTAATTTTGTTTTGCAGAACTCTGGATGGATTCTACAAGTGCTCCATGATAAAATTGTACTAAGAAAAGTAGGATACTATTATGTATAATAATAAAAAAAAAAAAACAAAATCACTTATGTGATGAAGAGAATAAAAGTTTCTTATTTCTAATGGCACTCTGCTTTTACCTAGTATTGATTGCTTCTTTTAAGCACCAGAGGAGTAAACCTTATTTGAGGACTGATATTCATGTTTACTTCATTCCAAAGAATGACTCTCATGTTCTAGCTGCCAAGGTAGATTTTTTATGATTCTGAGAGAGATGCTTTTCACTCTCAGGAAAACACAGCTTTGGAAAACACAGCTTTGGAAAACACAGAAACGATCAAACAAGACAAATGTGTGAAGCGCGTTCATGCAGAGCACGCCAGAGACATTCTGACTGCTTGATTGAAAAGACAAAAAGCCGCTGTTAAGGGTTGGGTGTGTTGAGTTTTTTTCCAATTTAATAAACAACTAAAGAACATTTTGCTACATTTAGACTACTAAGCTTCAGTTGGAGCCTAAAAGTAAACACTTTTCATTTCTCACCTACAAGAAGTGAGTAAGAGTATGTCAAGAAGAGAAAAATTTGTGAATGAATCCTAACAATTGTCTGTCAAAGTCTGTAGTTTACATTTTAGGTACCATCTGAGCTTAGAAAGGCTCCTTAGCATGAAATGAGCTGGCACATTTTCCCTCTGTATTTTTGAAACACATCAGGTTTGTAGAGCTCTCCAAGGTTTCTGCAATGCTTTGGCAATACTGTGGGGCTGTTGTCTTTGTAAGTGAGACTAAAGTAAGAAAACTACAAGAATCACACACAGAATGGGCTGGGTTGGAAGGGACCTTGAAAGGTCATCCAGTCCAACTCCCTCTGCAGCCAGTAGGGGCATCCTCAACCACCTCCCTGGGCAACCTGTTCCAGTGCTCCAGCACCCTCATCTGCAGAACTTGTTCCTAACGTCCAATCTAAATCTGCTCTTCTCTAGTTTGAAGACATTGCCCCTCATCCTGTCACTGCAGGCTTTTGGAAACAGTCCCTCTAGGTACGGAGGCCACATCCCTGGCGACATTCAAGGTCAGATCCTGAGCAACCTGATCTAGTTGGAGATGCTTTCTGCAGGGTGGTTGGACAAAATTACCTTTGAAGGTCCCTTCCAACCCAATGCATTCTGTGATTCTATCTAATACACTTTGTTCCATCTTCCCAAAACCAGTCGAACTTTGAAATAGTCCTGTGGTTGAGCTGTCCATGAACCAGCCAGGTTTGTGTCGATGTGACTACATCGTGCCATGAAAATGTATGTGGCCAATACCTATTTGTCACTGTAGAAAAGCCATCCATGGATCTCTGCAGAACACCTGCCTCAAAACACACAATGCAAATGTATGCAGCTTTGTTCATTGGGTGTTATGGAGTCAAACCTGCATGTCTGCATTTTTCAGTAGCCATTAATTGTTGTCTTGCACGGTTCTCTCTGCCTTCCACTTCATTAATCACAGGACAGTGGTAGGCCAGGAGATGCACAATGGGAGCATCTAATCTACAAGGAATACATTTTCTGCTTCTGTTCAAAATTGTGCAGTAAGCTGCTCTTCCAACATTCCTTTTTCCTCAGAAAAGCTATTTGAAAGCCTCTTGTACATAGAAACTGAGCTATCTCAAAGACACGGTGAAGGCGACAATCCTGTGGTATCTGCACCAGTTTTCTTTATCTGTTATGTAGTGAGAACACATTGCGGTTCCAATCCTTTGTCACATGAACTAAAATCTAGGACAGCTTTAGACTACTCATGGGAAACAGAGGAAGTAATGGGTAAAATATTTGCAACTTGATTTTGTTGTCCATTTTCTCTAAACATTAATAAAAGAAGTAAAACAGCTGCACCAAGTGCACTGGGCATGGGTGGCTATGGGATGCCTTGTGCAGGGTAAGGCCATGAGCTGGCCAGTGCTGGCCATAGACATCTCCAACACTGATGGCAGCAGCACTGAAGTCTATCAGGGACCCCCACTGGCCTTGATGTGTTTAAGAAAGAGGTGCAGCCACCTTGAGAAGGGGATAGATGAAGAGAAAGATGAGGAGAAATGCAGGGGACATGAAAGGGCCATTTCTGGGGACACAGCTGGAGAGGCACTGAGTGAAGGGAGTACTCCATGCCCGAGCAGACTGCTGAGGGACCATGGTTGTGAGTGGCCCATGCTGGGGCAGAAACACTCCCAAGTGAGTGAGATCTTTGCTGAAGGTCTTGGGAGGGATCAAGTATAAAATGCAGCAAAAACATTGGGAGATGAACCTGGGGAAACAATGGTATGGAAAATGTTTCTTAAGTGTTTGTTTAACTGACTATCATGTCTGTCAATAGAATCATAGATTAATAAAATGGGTTGGGTTGGAAGGGACCTTGAAGATCATCTAGTTCCAACCCACAGCCATGGGCAGGGACACCTTCCACCAGCCCAGGTTGCTCAAGGCCTCATCCTTTAACACCTCCAGGGAGGAGGCATCCACGACCTCCCTGGGCAACCTGTTCCAGTGTCTCATCACCCTTAAAGACTTCCAAATCTCCAGTCTCAATCTGCCCTCCTCAAGCTTCAATCCATTCCCTCTCATCCTATCAATACCTGTATCAGTAATAAAAAGGTTGTGTTAATTGTCAAAAAAATAAGTTAATGAGTAAATTTAGCCTGCCTGAGGTTGTTTTACCCATAGCAATAGGTTAAGATTATTCTTTTACCCAGTAGTTGAAGTTATATTATGGTGACAGATGTTTTGATTTACATTAACCTGACTTTGCTCCTCTCTCAATAATTTGACATTTTATTTTGCTGACCATATGGCTCTGACTAGAACCATAATCTCTTGTATTTGAACTGAGGAACAAGGTGCTGAGGACAGATGATAAGAGAATAATTTGCTTTCCATCTCTGCTATTCCCTCTAGGGTTGTTTTGCATACGAAAAACAACATTCAAAATTAAAAATTGTTCTTTTTCTGATACCAGAGTTCTCATCCTATTCAGGAGAATTTCTTAACATATTCAGTGCCTTATTTAATGCTGTAAATATCTTATTTCTAGTAGAAAATGAATTCTTGGAGTCAGAAGATGGGAGGGAGAAAAGGTGCTGAGTTCCTGATTTTGCTGGTCAAGCTTCCAACTAAACATTCTCTGCAATGTGTGTAAAGCAGGATTGGATTTTCAGCCTTTAATTACTTTAGCCAGTTGCCATCTGTTCTTTGAATTCTGACCTTTCTTTCTAAGTTGAGGCTACATGGAGTGTCTGTTGGCAAGCCAATTAGATCATGGATGTCTCATGCTGATACTACAACAGTCTTAATGTCCACCTGCAGAACCCTAGTTGATAAATTTAATAGTGATGACACAGTGGCCTTCTGCAACCTTCACTCAGCAAGCAAATGACAGTTTATTGCAATTGGCTGGCACTATTCATTTAAAATGTGGCACAATGATCAGTGGCATGAGCACATTTTCATTCCTTTCTTAGTATTGCTGTTCGGGTTGGAAGAGACCTCTGAGATCACTGAGTCCAGCCATCAACCCAATACCACCATGGCCATTAAACCATGTCCCCAGGTGCCATGGCCACACATTTCTTGAACCATTCCACTGTTGCAAAATAAAATATATAAAATATTTACCTGATAAACACCAGGATTCAAACACCTCATTTTGATTCTCCAGTTCTGACCTCTGAGAAAGCTTCACACTCACCCTAATCTTTAGTTGTGAATTTGGTCTCTAGCTGGGGAAAAGCACATTAAGAGTAGGAGGAGCCCTGGAAATTCTGACCTGTATCTATCAGAAGGCAGAGGAAATTAATTCTCTGTGCTCATACCAAAGAGTCTGCAGCCCATGACATTAATCATGCACTGTCAAAAGCTCTCCATGCCACAGTTTCATGCAAAGATAAACCAACTCTACAAAACTAACCTTCTGTAGGCTAAGAGGAATAGTCACAGACTGAAATAGTATGGAGCTTTACGCCATTCATTATGCCACAAAATTCTCAGATAGCCAAGGCCGTAGGAAGTTCATCTCTCTAATCTCATGCTGCCTGTGCTCTGCTGATGAAAATGATTGCTGTCTACAGAGTTCTTACACTGACAACATGAATACATACAAAGTATCACCTCATTCCTGATAGCAATCATAGAAACAATTGTTCTCCTCTGCGCAAAAGTGATACTATTTCAGTATTGTTTACTAGTAAGTGATACCAAAGACATATTCAAGTCTATCCAACCTTGAATGAGGACTCAATTCCTTGTATGAACCTTAAAATGTTATTATTTGTGAATGTACTAGGACTATACACCTACAGGACTTAAAAGTTTCTTTGCAAAGAAGCCTCAGATTCATTATGTGTCTGAGAAAACCAAGAAGAAGGTTGCACTCTTTAAGGAACATGTTGAAGCTGCACTCTTCTTCGGGGAATATTTTGAAGCTGACTGTAAATGCAAAGATGAGCTGAAGCCTCTCAATGTCAATGAGAGCCAGCTCTGGTATTGATTTTAATGGTCTTTGAGTCAGGCCCTAAGTGTGAGATTTTGATAAGCCATTAAAGTTCACACATTTAAAAGTGAACTTCTTCTATCGATCCACTAACTCAAAGACAGAAAATAAGTGTTACATGAAGAAGTACAAATCCTTCCTGCTGCATGGGAACACACTACTTCAGTGCTCCCTGTCCTTACAGTACTGAGCCTGGCAGCACCACCTGTGAAACACTATGCTGAAGCAGTTCAGAAGCAATTTTGCTCAGTTTCAAGGAGATTAATCTCTTAATAGAACTGCAGTTTGTCTCTTTACTCTTAATAGGAATCTTTCATTCCCCACTCCACTTCTTCAATGCTGCAAAGTGCAATAAAACCATCTGCATCTGCACTGAATGAAATTCACTCTATTTCAGTGCAAGGTAGTGACAAAACTTCTAATGAGCCACTTTGTTCATTCTGTTTATTTGGCAGCATCAAACAGAAAACTCATGCATCAGGGAAAAAGAAGTCTGGAGATTATGCCATCTTTCCAAGCCTATCCCTCTAAATGAAACATTTTCAGCATTCTGGATAGAGAGATAGATGTTATTTCTGCTTAACAAATGAGTCTGAACACTGAATTTCATCTGTACAGATTCATAGATGCATGGAATGGTTAGGGTTGGAAGAGACCTTAAAGATCATCTAGTTCAACACCCTTGCCATGGGCTTGGACACCTTCCACTAGATCAGATTGCTCAAAGCCTCATTGAACTGGGTCTTAAAGACCTACAGGAAGGAGGCATCCAGAACCTTCCTGGACAACCTGTTCCAGTGTCTCACAACCACTAAACAGCATCCTTAAGCACCACATCTACCCGCTTCCAGTGTCTCACCACCCTCACTGTAAAGAATTTCCTTCTAATCTCCAGTCCAAATCTACTTTTCTCAAGCTTCAATCCATTCCCTCTCATCCTATCACTACAAGCCCTTGTGAAAAGTCCCTTCCTGGCTTTCTTTTAGGCCTTCTTTCAGGTACTGGATGCTTCAATCTTTCCACAGTAACATCTGAATAAATGGAAAATTAAACTCAGATAAGCAATTAACACAAAACATCTTTCTTGGAGATAACAGATACACAGCTTGGGCTGCAGTGTGTTAGAGAATTCCTGTTCTTCATCCAGATTAGGCAGTCATGGATTTATGGAGCCACTCCATGAACAAATTAAACTGAAGCAGAAATTTAGAATAAAGGTAAAATTTAGTCCTTCAATAAGCAAGGGATAAGTAAGCCTCAACAGACTGAGGGAACTGCAGAAGTGAAGGCTCAGGGGAGACCTAATAGCAGCCTTCCAGTACCTGAAGGAGGGCTACAAGAAGATTGCAGAGGGACTGTTTGCAAAGGCCTGCAGTGACAGGATGAGAGGCAATGGTCTTAAATTAGAGAAGAGCAGATTTAGACTGGATGTTAGGAACAGGTTCTGCACCATGAGGCTAGTGGAACACTGGAAAAGTGTGCCCAGGGAGGTAGCTGAGGCCCCATCCCTGGAGATATTTAAGGTTAGGTTTGACAAGGCTCTGAGCAACCTGATCTAGTGGAGGATGTCCCTGCTGACTGCAGAGGGGTTGGACTAGAAATAAGCCCTCTGGAGGTCCCTTCCAACCCTAACCATTTTATGATTCTATGATAATTGGTCACTGGCTATATGAACTATTACATGAGTTCTGAAGTCAGTTCCTCAGTTGATGATGACAGTGGAAATCAATGAAGAAAAAAACCACTTGGTTTAAAAATACCAGAACAAATCAAAGCATCAAAACCCAATCTGTCTGCATTCAGGCAGCAGCTTTGCAGCTCATGTCAAAAAGCTGTGATCTACTGAGGTACGCTGGTGTTAGTCATAACACCTAACAATAAAGGGAGACACTGAGACAGAAGTAAGAGGCCATTGTTCCAAGAAATCACCTCAAGACATAGAAAGAACCACTTTACTGGCATTACAAATTATATATTTTGACAGAAAGTGGAGTGGGGGAAAAAAAAAAAAAAGAATAGTGGAAATAGAGTTCATGTTACTGCATTAACAAGCTAACAGAACTTTATGCTCAGTGAGGACTGGGGGAGTTATTGATTATGTGTACAACAATTGAACAGTTAGTAAAATTCCAGAGGTGTCTCTCAGTCTCAGCACTAAACCCAGAAGCTGACATGGGGATATCTATCCTATCCCTGTAAATCATTCATCACTGTTATAGCTAGCAAGAAAAAAACAAACCTGGCATGTTACCCACCATCACTCCACCTGAGCTATAGATTTAATGTTTGTGTACTTTATATACAGTACATAAACGTTACCAGTGACTACTGGGATTTAAGAGGAAACTGAGTGCTCTGGAAGAACAAAGCCCTGACTACTCATTTGTATTCTGCTCCAGCAGAACCCAAAGCAGAAAGTTGATTCATGTTTGCTCATTGATTGTGTCACAGTGCACAAAAAAGAGGCCGGTCAGAAATAGCAGAAATGTTTTATCTCACAACTTTTTTTTGGGTTTAACAGCAAATTAAGCAAGAATAGCAAAGCCAATCTGCTTATTTTAAATGTCTGTGATTCTTTTAACTTTTTGAGGGAATTGATCATGCCCTCACTTCCTCGAATTAAAGATTGGGTTTGGCCTTGATAAAAGCATTTAATGTTGCAAATGATTTCTTTTCAGGTATGCCTGAAGCACTTTAATGGAAAAAAAAAATCATTCCAGTGACATTTTAAAGTAGCAGATTAATGCATCCTTAGTATAAAACTATTCTTTGTATAGATTAAAGAAGCTGGAAATTGTTAACATTGCCAAATATTGAAGACATTTACTTCAACGCAAGACATGAAAACTAGAAATGTAAGAGAAAAGTTTTAACAGATTTTATTTTCTTAAAATCTGCAGAGTCCACAGAGTCCACACATCAATAAATTATGTGAGATACTCATTTGAAAAAAAAAAGGAACAAATATGTTGTGATGGGCTACGCCCATCCTGGAAGCAGCCGGGGGAGGGCTTGTAAGAGCATTGCCCTCCCTGCACAGGGTTTTCCCCTGGGAAACTAAATTAGTCTGTTCCACTCCCTCTCCCTGCCCAGCAAGGCTAGAAAACAGAGGATAATGCAGCCATTAGGTCTCTTGGAGCCCTGCCTTTGCCTGGATGAGGACTGCAGCTGGTTCCTCTGCTTCTCTGCTATGTGGTCCTCCCTGCAGTACCCACACTTTTGCAAAGGACTGGTTTTGCATTTCATATTTCTTTTTTCCCATCCATCCTTGTTCCTTACCCTTGTGAACCCTACCTGTTATTATTGCACACACACACACACACACACACATATATATATATATATATATATACACTGTTTAAAGAAAATTCTTTACCTCTCTACTTCCAAGCCGACTCCAAATTATTTCATGGTGGATTTGTTCCTTTCCTTTCTTTTCCTCTCAATTGGGAAAGAGAAGGGGGGAGCAGAGGAAGTATTCTGAGCCTGGCCCCCATCTGAGTCCCAGATAAGACTCAAACCACCACGTATGTGGATATATAAATTCTTATATAAGAATACTTACAAGACTATTTTAAATAGGACCATGGAGCAGCCTTCCAGGACCTGAAAGGGGTCTACAAGAAATCTGGGAAGGGACTTTTGACAAGGGCTTGTAGTGACAGCATGAGAGGGAAAAGATTGAGGTCTGAGGAAGGGAGATTGAGACTGGAGATTAGGAAGAAATTCTTGACAGTAAAGGTGGTGAGACACTGGAACAGGTTGCCCAGGAGGTTGTGGATGTCCCCTTCCCTGGAGGTGTTCAAGGCCAGGTTGAATGAGGCCTTGAGCAACCTGGGCTAGTGGAAGGTGTCCCTGTCCATGGTAGAGGGCTTGGACCTAGATGATCTTTAAGGTCCTTTCCAACCCAAAGCATTCTATGAATCTATGAAATAAGTGAATTTGTGGCAGTAAGTTTCAGGTGGTAACATTTTTTTCAATTCAAAATTAGGATTGGATTAATCTGCAGATATAAAAACCAACCCTTTCAGCTTTTGTTTGCTTTTTGTTTGATTGTTGGGTTTCAAAACAGTTTACAGGATTAATTTATTGGCAGCGGTGATCCGACACAGAATTTGACTTTGGCATTTTGATATTTTCTAAGAATGGTGTACTGAGAAACTGTTCCTCACAAACTGAAAAGCTGATGTTTAAAGGATTAAGAACCAGAGTCTTCCATTTATGACCTTTGAGGACAATCAGTTCCCAGCAGTGACTAAATAAAGTAGCAATTCGATTCCAACGCGTCTCAGCTAGCTGGGATAAAATCCCATAATATACCTTTTCTTTGTTCCTAGATGCAGTTCAGTGTTGCTCACAGAATTAAAGATGTGTCCTGACAAAAAGCCTCAAAAATGCTCTGAACCAGACCATGAAGCAGGAGCCAGCAGGTCTGTTTTTTCATGAAAATGCCCACGTTGCCCAGGCTTGTCTGAACATGTCCTGGAGCCCAAGTGGGCCAGGTGTGTGTGCCTTTGGCCACGTTTGGAGAGAACTCATTCTATAGGTTACAGTGTCAGGTTTTTATCTCTCAATCTTTGTTGTCACTGGCCATTATTGTCTTGGGAAATCTATAAATACCAGCCCAAAGAGCTAGAACTTTGCAATTGTCCAGGCTCTGGGAGAATTTGAGTTAACAACACAGATCAGCAAGAAGAACATACGCTGATAAAAATAAATCAATTTATGAGTCCAGCCTGAAAAGCATCTCAAACATTCTCCAAAGCTTCAATGATGAATACACAAGGAGCTTGAATTTTCTATTAACATTTCTATTTGCAATTTACCAATTCACTTAACTGTGAATCAAACAATGTCTGTGAATTACATATTCCAAAGACCACTCTAAATTATTCAGTTCCTTTCCATCTCATAATAATATTTCTTAATACTTGGATAATACAGATGACGAACTTTACGGAGGATGACCTTAACTCACAGAAAGGCCTTTAGTCTAAATAAGTGTGGGAAATGGCAACATGTACAAAGGACAGGAGATAACACAAGCCCTATGAAGAGAAGCTGAGGGAGCTGGGGTTGCTTAGCCTGGAGAAGAGGAGACTCAGGGGTGACCTTCTTGCTCGCTACAACTATCTGAAGGGAGGTTGTGGACAGGCAGAGGTTGGTCTCTTCTCCCAGGCAGCTAGCACCAGAACAAGAGGACACAGTCTCAAGCTGCGCCAGGGGAGGTTTAGACTCAATGTTAGTTCTGTACAGAAAGAGTGATTGCCCATTGGAATGGACTGCCTGGGGTGGTGGTGGAGTCACCATCACTGGAGGTGTTCAGGAGGAGACTTGATGGGGTGCTTGGTGCCATGGTCTAGTTGTTTAGGTGGGTTGGATTGGTTGATGGGTTGGACGCGATGATCTTGAAGGTCTCTTCCAACCTGGTTTATTGTATTGTATTGTATTGTATTGTATTGTATTGTATTGTATTGTATTGTATTGTATTGTATTGTATTGAAACACATGTGACTATAAAGATCACACAATACAGAGATTGCCTGGTCTTGAATGTTGGCAAATTTTGTTCTCTCAGTAGGAACGGGACTGACAAGGTGAATCTCACAGCTGACTCTGTTCAAAGCATTTTCCTAATGATAATTTTAAGAGCACCATTTGGTAAACACATCTCCTGTGGTTTTTATTACCTATTACTGATGCAAAACCAAGTCCAAGCCTGGATTATGCTTTGCAGTTCTGAAATTAGAAACAGTGACTTAGACCACATCTGAAGAAAGTGAGATTTTGAAGATCAGTTACAGAGTGTTAGTGAGGGGAGGAAGGTCAGACTGCAGCGAGAAGGACTGAAAAAAATGACTATACAAAAATCAATGACATTTTCATAGTATGATAAACATTTTAAATTACTTTCAGAGCTGCTTAGTATTAGAGGACCTATTTACATTGCACTTTCAGTATCACAGAATCACAGAACATTAGAGGTTAGAAGGGCCCTTCAGAGATCATTGAGTCCAAAACCCCTGCCAAAGTAGGAACTTTCCTCAAATTTCACCCACCTTTCCTGGTAAAATGAGCCAAGGGTGCCTGAATGAAGGAGATGCTTGACAGATTTCTACAGTTAATAGAAGAGTAATTTCTATAGCATATTTCACAGATAAAGTATTATTATCAAACCTTCTTTCATATATGGTTGCTCCACAGCAAATCTAGGGAAAGCTACACAGAACCACACAGAATGATTGAGTTTTGCTACATTAGAGTCATTTAATCATGGAATTCTACAATGATTTAGGTTGAAAGAGACATCTACTGGTCCTCTGGCCTAGAGAAGAAACAACTTGGATGTTGGATCTAACTGGAATATTGGATCAGGTTGTGCAGGACCTAGTCCAGCAGAGTTTTGACCCTCTCCAAGGAGATTTACCCACTTGAGCAGGTGTAGTGGGTTGAATTGAGATGGAGTTAATTCTCCTCACAGCATCTTTCTAGTGCTGTGGTTTTTTGCAGCAGTAGTTGATAACACAGCAGTGTTTTGGCTACGGCTGAATCTAGTATCCAGGCTGTGTCCTTTCAACATTTGCCTGCCCCAAGAGTGGATCAAGGGGCAGGCAAAATCTTGGGAGGGGACACAGCTGAGCCAGCTGACTCAGACTGGCCAAAGAGGTATTCCATACCATATGACATCAGCTCAGGTATAAGAATGAAGTGGAAGAAGGAAGTGTGGGGATTCGTCCATGGCGTTCATCCTCCCAAGGAACCACCAAGCTTAGAGAGCCCTGCTTCCCGAGACCGACCATCGTCCTGCTGATGGGAAGTAGAGACTAACATCTCTTGCTCTGTTTTTCTGCTTCCGCGCGGTCTATTGCTATTTGCTTATTAGTGTTATTAAACTGCTCCTATTTTACTCTCTGGCTTCTGTTATATTTTCCTTTCCTTCTTCCCCTGTTTGCTTAAAGAGGGGGAGTGATAGAGCGGCTTTGGTGGGCATCTGGCCCCCCCGGCCAGAGCCAAACCACCACAGCAGGGTGTATTTAGGTTAGACTTAAGGAAGAAGTTCTTTGCAACAAGAGTGGTGAAATACTGAAACAGGTTGCCCAGGGATATGATTGAGACATACTTGGAGACATTCAAGGTTAAACTTCATGAGGCCCTGAGCAATCTGATCTAGTTGGAGATGCCCCTGCTGTCTGCAGTGGGGTTGGACAAGATGACCTTTGAGGGTTCCTTCCAAATTGATGCATTCTATGATCCTTTGAGATAATATAAGCCGTCTTTCTATTTTGCTAAGGCAGTCAGTCCACAATCTCTCTAGTCCCAGCAAGCCTACTCAGTGAAGCTCCTGAGATTCAGAGGGTTTGGATGGTATGAATAGAATAGAATAGAATAGAATAGAATAGAATAGAATAGAATAGAATAGAATAGAATAGGCCAGGTTGGAAGAGACCTTCAAGATCATCACGTCCAACCCATCATCCAACACCACCTAATCAACTAAACCATTCAACCAAGCACCCTATCATGGATTTATTCATGCAAATCTTTTAGTTGTGGATTCAGTTGTGGGGCCTAGGCTGTGAGCTGGCTGAAAGCCATGTAGCAATGGCTGAACAGCACTGGGGTTTTCAAGTTTTGCTGGTGTTAACACTAACCAAAGGCAATGGCTCAGATAAGAGCAGAGCTGTCTCATGTCTATGTGTAGAACGTACTGTGCAGACTGGATATCCCTAGCATGAAGTATCTTATTTGTCTGAGTAGCCTGAAAGAACCATCTGGTTGGTTTTGATCCTCATAGTATATTGTGATAAGAAAGTCATTCAGGCAAACCTTCTGCAGCTGCAAAAAAAAAAAAAAAAAAAAAAGGAAAAAAAAAAAAAAAAAGTGATGGGACAGGCTGCATTTAGGGAAATAAAAAGAGATCTCAAATGTTGCTAAATATGTTTCAGGATAAAGGCCTCAATAAGCACATCTGATGAGTATTTAAACTGAGTGAATGCTGAATGCTTTCTCGCTGATAACACAGACAAAGGTTATCGGCATGTGCCACGCATCAAACATTGATTTCACTGCAATTAATTGAAGTGAAAAATTGTCTCCATCAGCAAATGCTTTTGCACAACTTGAAAGTCTGCTGCTTTTTTGTTGCTGCTCTTCTTTTTAATGGGAAACTTTGACCTGTCCAAGAAAGTTAGAAATCTTTATTTAATTTATTAGAGTTTCCCAGGCTTTGTAATTAACCTTCCAACCCTGCAGCCTGAATGTAGGAGAAATTTTAACTGGTGTTCTGAGAAACAGCACTTTTTTTTTCACCTTCTAGGTTTATTTGTTATAGGAATGTAAGTACTGTAATCCCAATATGATCCAAATGTGTCCAGAGAAGGGCCACAAGGATGATCAGAGGGCTGGAGCACCTCTCCTATGAGGACAGGCTGAGAGAGTTAGGGTTGTTCAGCTTGGAGAAGAGAAGGCTCCCAGGAGACCTTATTGTGACCTTCCAGTATCTGAAGGGGGCCTACAAGAAAGCTGGGGAGGAACTTTTTAGGGTGTTGAGTAGTGATAGGACTGGGGGAAGGGATCCAAGCTAGAGGAGGGGAGATTTAGAGTAAACATTAGGAAGAAGTTCTTCCCTATGAGGGTGGTGAGACACTGGAACAGGTTGCTCAGGGAGGTGGTGGAAGCCTCATCCCTGGAAGTTTTTAAGGCCAGGCTGGATGTGGCTCTGGGCAATCTGATCTAGTGAAAAGTGTCCCTGCCCATGGCAGGGTTTGGAGCTGCATAATCCTTGAGGTCTCTTCCAACCTTGACAGTTCTGTGATTCTGTGAAATCACCTCCCACTGGTTCTTTTTTAAAATATAAAATTACCTAAAGCCTATTTGAATGAATGTTAATACTCACTGGAATTTTGAATAGACATTGTCATTGCTCTGTTGGAAGGTACCAGTACCAAGGTTAGCTTCTGAGATACAAGAATGCTTTGAAAAGATGACAGCAACCTAGATACCACACAGTGGCAGGGCCAGCATGTGACTTGGCACACACACTGAAGAAAAGAAACTCTCTTGTAAGAGAATAGAGGCAAAGTTCAGCCAGCAGATTCTCAAATATAAATAGAAATGCTGGGCCACCTTAGACATTCACTTTAAAATGTCAACAATTACAAGATGTGCAAAGGTGCAATAGTAATTAGAACACAAGGTAACTGCACTGTGCTAACGAAACACCCCAGGTAAATTGTTTAGGCAATCATTATTGTGGCCTTCCAGTATCTGAAGAGGGCTACAAGAAAGCTGGTGAGGGACTTTTTAGGGTGTTGGGTAGTGGTAGGATGAGGGGGAATAGAGCAAAACTGTAAGTGGGTAGATTCAGATTGGACATTAGGAAGAAGTTCTTCACCATGAGGGTGGTGAGACACTAGAACAGGTTGCTCAGGGAGGTGGTGGAAGCCTCATGCCTGGACTTTTTAAGGCCAGGCTGGATGTGGCTGTGAGCAACCTGATCTAGTGTGGGGTGTCCCTGCCCATGGTAGGGAGGTTAGAACTGGATGATCTTTGAGGTCCCTTCCAGCCCTGACAATTCTATGGTTCTGGGCATAATAAAGGACACCAGCACTGAAGAGTGTGAATGTAAGGCTATAATTTCCATTTAACTCTGCCCAAGTCTCGTCATGGAACAGATTAATTGATGGTGTTCAGTGCTACAGGATTGACCACAGAAGGACTATGGCAAAAAATGGCAGTAACTGCTGAGCAGAAGGAAAACCACCACTGTCCAGTTTGTTTCCAGATTACCACACCTTATGATTTCAACTTGGTTGTGAAATGTGTCAGAAGAATGATTATTAGAAATGAAAACCTCACAGGTTTTTCTAGAAGCAACGCCAAAACCTATGTGAATAGATGGCCAGCAGTAAAATGACTGTAAGGCATGCATGAACTATAAACATCCTGTTTTAAAATGCAGCATTCTTCCACTATTTTGGTTCAGCTTGGATACACTGCAATGTTATGTGTGGTATGACCAGCTCGGAAGGCAAATATAGTATAGCCCTGACCCACAGCACACAGAAGAAGAGTAATATTTAAAGTAGATTGAATCTTAACCTCTTGAGGTCTTGGACCACTCTTGGTGGTCTCTATGAAAATAGCAAACATTTAGTATTTCTAATCACTAAATAATTTAACTCTTGGTGGTCTACATGAAAGTAGCAAATATTTAACATTTCTAATCACAAAATAATTTAACTTTTGGTGGCCTCTATGAAATTAGCAAATATTTAACATTTCTAATCACAAAATAGTTTAACTCTTGGTAGTCTCTACAAAAATAGCAAATAGTTAGCATTTCTAATCATGACATAATTTAACAAATACAGAACCTGACTAACATTCTGCTATATCATGTAACAGGACAAGACAATAGAGAATTCACTCTCAGCACTCTTTCTTTGAACCATTTTGTAACCGATTTGGAAACGATTTTTGTCCTTTTTTTGTGTGACAGCATCATGCCATCCAGAGGCCAGCTGGGCTCATTACAAGGTTGCTTGCTAGGGTTATGGAAAAGCCATCCATCTTCTGCTCAACAGAAGGTTTGATCCCTGTTTCTTTTCTAGCAGACATATCTTTTCTTACAAGAAGGCCTGACTTTAGACTGAAATAATATTGATGTCACCTCTGGCTTTCAACATCTTTGTACTGTTCACAGAATGGCCTGGGTTGGAAGAGACCTCCAAAGGTCATCTATTCCATCCTGCTCTGCACTTAGCAGGGGCATCCTCACCTAGATCAGGTTGTCCAGAGGCCCTTGAGCCTCACCTTGAATATCTCCAGGGATGGGGTCCCAACAACTTCCCTGAGCAACCTGTAAGTTAGCAAACACAAAGCTTGAGAAAAGTGACTCTTCCAAGTAGCAGAACATAAGTTAGACATGAGATAACTTTCATTAAAGCACTTAGCTTCATAAAATTTGCAGTTCTGTCACCCCTTTTCTGTCCTTTAAATGTTGTAAATTGGGAACACTATGTCCTTTCAGTTTCCAGTGGCAACAGAGAAAACTTTATGTACAGCTTTGAAATTCCATAAGGGATAATTGACAAAGAAAAATCTACAGACTTACTGAGTATTTAAAATTAAAATAAACATGCAAAAAACTTAATTTTGTTGGCTTTAATTAATCTTTGGATCTAACAACCTATGTCAAAGTAAAGAGGATAATTCTGGGAGGTTATTTCTCAGCCTACTGCATATATTCATTAAAAATATACCAGAATATTTTCATCTTCTACCTAGAAAAGGAAAACAGAAAATATAAATGGAAAATATTAACTTTCTTTTATTTGAATATGAGATTAATGACACTTTAAAAATTTTGTCTATAACAAACTTTTTCCATTTTTCCTCCAAACCCAGCAGTCTCATAAATGCTGACAAGGCTTATGTTGCCTTACACTGCAACAAAATCATTGCTTGCACAGTACATAATTATGCATAAAAATGTACTGTGACAAGGGAATATTAAAACATTGATTTCATATTTCATAGATGCACAGAATGGTTTGGGTTGGAAGGGACCATGAAGATCACATAGTTCCAACCCCCCTGCCATGGGCACAGAAACCATCCACTAGCCCAGGTTTATCAGGACCTCATCCAACCTGGCCTTGAATACCTCCAGGGAGAGAACATCCACAACATCTCTGGGCAACCTGTTCCAGTGTCTCACTACCCTCACTGTTAAGAATTTCTTCCTGATCTCCAGTCTCAACTGGCCCTCCTCAAGCTTCAGTCCATTCCCTCTCATCCTATCATTACAGGCCTTTGTCAAAGTCCCTTCCCAGCTTTCTCGTAGGCCATTTTCAGGTACCGCAAGGCCACTATGAGGTCTCCCTGAAGCCTTCTCAGAGAAGTTGCTTGCAGGGCAAATGAGGAAAACATAACACCTTCCATATCTGGACAAGAAGAAGACATGGCAAAGGTGGGAACTGAGAAAACAATATTAACAGGGGCATATTTTAGGTGGGGACTACAGCTGTCCCCATGAATGGTCGTTATGGATGGTAGGGTGAACCTTTCGTTATGCAACAAAAACATAATTTGGATGCATTCCATGTCAGCTTGTGCTTCCTGTACCCTATTGCAAATGGCATGTCAGCCCACGTTGTTTTAATGGCTGCTTGGTTTTGTTGTTTGTTTTTTTTTTCCCTATTCCTAATTGTAATGTTGATTACTTTAAGCAATATTAAGAAAAGTGGAAGTTGCTTTATATGTAAGAGCTGAGCTGCTTCCAATTATGCAGAAAATGTCAGTTTTCTTTAGCAGGGCAATCAGTCTCTAATGTTGCACAAAAATGTTGACTTCACTTGCAATAAGATGCAGTTAATTAACTTGAAGCAGTATGAAAGTTCATGTTGAAGAATCACTGGAACTAAGTGAAATAATAAACTCAGTTGGAAATAAAAGGACAGAATTTGTCTTTTTATCCTATCACAGAATCACAGAATGTTAGGGTCTGGAAGTGACCTCAAAAGATCATCCAATCCAAGCCCCCTGCCAGAGTAGGATCACCTAGACCAGATCACACAGGAACATATCCAGGCAGATCTTGAATATCTCCAGAGAGGGAGAATCCACAACTCCCCTGGGCAGCCTGTTCCAGTGCTCTGTCATTCTCACAGTGAAAATATTTTTCCTCATATTTCCATGGAACTTCCTATGCCTCGACTTCCACCATTGCTCCTTGTGCTGCCATTGGCCATCACCAAGCAGACCCTGGCTCCATCCTCTTGGCACTCACCCTGCACATCTTTGTCAACATGAATGAGGTCACACCTCAGGCTCCTCCTCTCCAAGCTGAAGAGCCCCAGCTCCCTCAGTCTCTCCTCACAAGGAAGATGTTCCACTCCCTAATCATTTTTGTGGCTGCTGCTGGACTTTTTCAAGCAGTTCCCTGAGGTCATTCCTGAACTGAAGAGCCCAGAACTGGGCACAGTACTCCAGATGTAGCCTCACCAGGATGGAGTAGAGAGGGAGGAGAACCTCTTTCAACCTACAAACCACAGCACTTCTAATACATTCCAGAATGGTACTGGTCTTGGAAAGACTTGCTCAAAAAATCCAAGTTCTCTTAGGAAACACCTCCTGGATGCTTTATTACCTTATTTAAATTTATTTTAAATTTTTTTTCTGCCCCTCTTCAGTCTCTCACTTTCTATAGCTTTTGATCAAGCCAGCCATGCTTAAGACATTTGCATTGTTAACTGAAATCACTTAGAGCAGAACAAGTGGAAATCCATCAGTAAATCCCTGAATGCCACAGCACCTCAGCATCTCTCCCATGTTTCCAGTCTCTTCCATGAGCCAGTATTGCACTTGAGATGTATTTTCTGTGATGCACAAGTCTCCCCTTTCTTTAATCTAAATGCTAAATCATGGCATTTCCATCAGGTAGCCTCATATCCTGAGGACAAACAAACAAACAAAACCCAAACAAAACCAAACAAACAAAAAAGCAAATTGACATCTCTGAACTTATCTTACTATTGGTAGAAAAAGCTCAACAGGTTCAATAAAGATGAACAAAATTTTCTTCTTAGGAATTACAAAAAACTGTGTTTTGGTCTGCATGCTTATGTGAAAATGGATATTTAGGTATCTGACAATTTTGGTTTTGCAATTCTGCAGGCAATGACAAACTCCTGTACTAACTCAAGAAGAAAATAAATTTAAAACAGACCAAAAAAAGTGTTGAAGAGCTTGAACTTATTTAATCCAACATTTTAATCAGATTAATTCATAGGAGATGGTCCAGCTTACTGTTTTTCAGAGAGTAGTATCTGTCTTCTGAGCTGAAAAGGCCTTTCCTAGTTTAACAATCCCTTTCTATGAGAAAAAATGTTGTTTTTCCTCAGGTGTGGGACTTTGGACTTCCCTTGTTGGTTCCTGTCAGGCTGTTTCACTAGCTTGGTGAGGTCCCTCTGGATATAGTACAACCATCTGGTGTATCAGCCACTCCTCATAGCTTTGCTGAGGGTGCACTCTGCCCTATTATCCAGGTCATTCATGAAGACGTTGAACAGGATTGGACCTGGTATTGACCCCTGGGGTACACTACTGGCCTCCAACTAGACTGCTTGTCACTGATCAACACCCTCTCAGCCCATGCATTCAGCCAGTTTTCAGCCCATCTCACTAAAATGGGCTGCTCATCCAGTCCAGATTTCATCAGCTTTTCTGTGAGGTTCTAATGGGTGTCAGTGTCAAAAGCCTTCCTGAAGTCAAGGTAAACAATACCCACTGCTCTGCTCTCATCTACCAAGCCAGTCATAGTAGACAATAAGCCAGGGAACATTGCAGACTCTAAAATTGGTAGTGCTTAAAAACCATCATGTACAAACTATAGGTTCCTCATATTGTCAATTAATAAGTAGATCATTTTAGTAATAATTTCACTCAGTGGCAGGAGGAGAGAGGCATAAAGACACCAAAAATGCAAAACCAGCATCATACAATCATAGAGCCATTAAGGGTGGAAAAGATCATCGAGTCCAACCCTAATCCAAACATCATGACCACTAAAATATATCCTGACATGCAGGCAATTACCAATGGATCTCTTCAGAACAAAGAGTCTCCAAACTATTGACAACTTTAAGACCATAAACAGTTAAAGGCAAAGCACACCATATGTTCTCTATTTCTGTGAGCCACAAATAAATCAATACATTAGGCATCTGTAGAATTTGGAGAAGCTCATGATCAGCATTATCAATCCTACAGATTATTTAGCAGCAGATTTTTATTAATGAAGTTTTTAAAGGAATGAAAATAAGCCAGAGGAAAAGATGCAGTGCCAATCTGCATGAAAAGCTTGTTAAATGTTCCAAAGCTCTTATGGGGATCAATAAATTGTAGTTGACTTGCAAGGGTGACTGACATGTAAGTCATCAGTATGTGTGATATATGTAAGCATGTATTCATACCTCACAGATAAATGTGATATAAAAGCTTCTAAAAGCTGCTCGTGATTCTGGAATGCATTAACAACTGTGCATTTAAAGACAAGCCTCTAAGTCACGTTTTTTTAGTGTACTTACACCAATGTAGTTAGTACATATATTAAATAAACAAGTTTGATTTCTCTGAAATACCTTTAATGAGTTAATAGTGCAGTTAATATTACGGGAGAAGTAAAAGACAATGAATTAATAGCTTATGCAAACTTGATGTATGAAATCATGCCAGCACTTAAAAGTGAACCTGCTCTTCAAAGTTGAAGTATTAATGATAATATTCAAAACACACTGTAAATTTCTTTCTTTTTTTTTTTAAATTACATTCTCTAACTCTTCAAATTTCACATTGTTGCATTTTCTTTAACAGAGTATAGAAATTCAGGAGTCTCCAGAGTACTTCATTCTCTAGTAGGTGAACAGCTTCACCATACAAATCTGCTTTAAAGAAGACTGAGAGGAGAACTTATTAGTGTTTACAAATTTCTAAAGGGTGGGTGTCAAGAAGAACAGGCCAGCCCCTTTTCAGTGGTGTCCTGTGATAGGACAAAGAGCAATGGATAGAAACTGGAACACAGGAAATCCACCTCAACATGAGGAGAAAGTTCTTTACTGTAAGGGTGATGGGGCCCTGGAGCAGGCTGCTCAGAGAGTTTGTGGAGTCTCCTTCTCTGGACACTTTCTAAACCCACCTGGATGTGTTCCTGTGTGACCTGCCCTGGGTGATCCTGCTTTGGCCAGGGGAGTTGGACTGGGTGATCCCCAGAGGTCCCTTCCAACCCCTAACATTCTATGGTTGTATGATTCCCTAAACAGATCAAGGTGAAGTAAAGAAATCAAAGAAATATAAGGATCTGTAAGCCTCATACTGAAATACCAACACATTCTCCTATTGCAGTGAGAGGAAACATGCAATACTGTCCTTTGAGTCTGCTTCTGTTTTATCCCTCTAGATACATTGGATACATGTTCTTTTGTGACCTAATTTGTGCAGAAAATTTAAAATCAAAGCAAAATACAAACCCTCTAACACCTATTCCTTCCTTGTTTATGGAAGGATAGGCTGTAAGTGTGGGCATGTGTTCATCTAGTTGGAAGGAGTACTCATGTGAAAAGTATTGTGGCTCTTCTAGAAAAGGTAAGATTTCAAAAATTCAAACTGTCCAAAGATGGATAAAATCTCCTCAGAAGCGAGAAACCTAAGAGGCTATCTGAAACCATCTCAGAACTGATGAAGAAATTCAACCAAGATTTGAAGTCTTGTCAAGTGCCTGAGGAGTGGCTTGTAGACAGATTGCAATGTCACATAGGTGGAGGTAAATAATTTTTGCTCACTCAAAAAACTGCGAAGCATCTGACAGATCCTGAAATTCAGTTCTGTGTAGATATCAGATAGGAGAACTATCAACAACTTTACTGTCATAGATCAGGGAGAGGTGGGAAGGGAAATTTTAAAACTAGTGTAAAGCTTTAGTTGTTGAAGAATTTCTCACTTAAAGTGAGCTGAGGAAAGAATGAAGGGGGAAAAATTCAAAGGAAGAAACCACAGTGAAAACTGCCTGCCTGAATAAAAACTGACAGCAGCCAGAGGGTCTAGGATAAGAGATGGCTAAAACTTCCATTTCTCAGCTCAAATGGAGAAAGTGAGACTAAATCAATGGAAAAATTGGCTTTTCATGGAAAGCAAAAGTAATCAGTTTCTTTTAAAACTCCATTTAAAAACAAGTTTCTACTGAATAATAGGGGAAATGATACCAATATTTCTAGCTAAGGTTTTAAAGAGTGTGCTAAACAAAACTATGCCTAGAAAGGGAAACCTTAGTTAAATGGATCTAGCACAAACCTTCAGTATGTGTCTTGGATCTACACAATATTTGTTGTCAACTACAGCTCTTCTAAGAGAAATTAACAGGTGAATTGGGGAAGAAAACACATTTCAACAGGCAGAGGGTTTGAAAATTTTTTTATGTCTGGCTTATCCAGGTACCTAGTAGATCTATGTACTGATACCTCAGATGCTTATTCTGGAATTATTATCTGTGGAGTACACCAATAGAAGGGCCACAAAGGGATCAGAGGGCTGGAGAACCTCCCATGTGAGGACAGGCTGAGGGAGTCAGAGCTGTTCAGCTTGGAGAAAAGAAGGCTCCAGGAAAACTTTAAAGCAGCCTTCCAGTACCTGAAGGGGCCTACAGGAAAGCTGGGAAAGGACTTTTTACAAGGGCTTGTAGTGATAGGATGAGAGGGAATGGATTGAAGCTTGACAAGGGCAGATTGAGACTGGAGATTTGGAAGAAATTCTTTACAGTGAGGGTAGTGAGACACTGGAACAGGTTGCCCAGGGAGGTTGTGGGTGTCCTCTCCCTGGAGGTGTGCAAGGCCAGGCTGGATGATGTCCTGAGCCACCTGGACTAGTGGAAGGTGTCACAGCCTGTGGCAGAAGGGTTGGAACTGGATGACCTCTAAGGTCCATTCCAACCTAAACCATTCTATGAATCTATGAATGAAAGCAGACAAAGAACTAGACAAAAGCTAGCCGTCATGTGTCCCACAACATCTCTAACGAAAAAGGTTGGGAATATGTTCTTGTTTTTAGTGTCTTGGAAAGAAAATCAGAACAGAACCAAACCAAACAACAAACCAGTTAACTACCTTAAATAAAATTAAAAAGGACTGGAAACAACATGAAAGTCACAGCTACAGAGAAATGCATCTGCAAGAGTAAAACCCTCCACCAAGCAAGCAAACACAAGCTCTTCAAAGACAAATAAAAGCCTAAGCCAAAATAAGAGGATTATAGATTCAATTCAAACTGGGAAGGATATCACATACGTCTAAGATGGTATCTTAATCTGTTAGGAAACTGTCAAAAATCTGCTCAGCACAGACAAAACCAAACAAGTTGTTGGTTGTTTTTTTAGTCTTCACCATCGATGTTCAGTACCTGCTCATCTGGCACTCAAAGCAACACATTGCAAACTGTCTTTAGGGGATGAGTTTTTCATGTCATTTAGTAATAAACAGCCAGAGTGCTGTGTATGCTTACATGCATGCTTAGGAATAGAATAGAATAGAATAGAATAAACCAGGTTGGAAGAGACCTTCAAGATCATCGCGTCCAACCTATCAACCAATAGTATTTGTGCATGTATGTGTGTGTGTTCACTTACATGTATGTGGGTGATGGAGAGGACAGATACAATTACAATGTCAAGCAGAGCAGCTGCTTTATAACAATAAGTAGCTGCTGCTGTCTTAAGACATGAAATGCAACTACTGAGACCTAATAGCTGCCTTCCAGTACCTGAAGGGAGCCTACGAGAAAGCTGCAGAGGGACTGTTTCAAAAGGCCTGCAGTGACAGGATGAGGGGCAATGCTTTGAAATGAGAGCAGAGCAGATGCAGACTGGATATTAAGAACAAGTTCTGCACAGTAAGGTTGGTGGAACACTTGAACAGGTTGCCCTGGGAAGTAGTTGAGCCCTCATCCCTGGAGATATTCAACGTCAGGCTGGACAAAGCTCCAGGCAACCTGATCTAGTGGACGATGCCTCTGCTGACTGCAGAAAGGTTGGACTAGATGCCCTTTGGAGGTCTCTTCCAACCCAAACCACTCTATGTTTCTATGAAGATGCTAATATTCCTTTAGCCATATCAGACACTTCTCTCAATAGCTAATCTGCTACTCCACATCTATCACCAAAGATAATTACAGTGTTGTCATAACATTAGAGGGTGCAATTACCTGGGCATTAGAGTTTTAAAGTATTTAACCACCTTAAGTATATAATTATCCATTAATCTGAAGATAGCGTTTGATTGCCTACTGCTGAATTCACACAGTAATTATATGTTTATCCATATTATAAAGTAAAATAAACCTTTTAAGATAATAGCTGTCTAAATGTTTGTTTCTTAATAAGATTACCAATATATCATTGACTACAATTCGCCAGGACATTTCTAACCATTCTCTTTTTTCACATAGAACTGCATCCGTCTGAATGATCTGAGACTTCCATGCTAATGTCAGTTGCAGCACATGGCAGCAGGTTAAGAAATCGTGGAGAAGCCATCTTCATTCATATTTTAATACTCCTGGGGTATTGAAAATGGATCTTCTGGGAAATCTGCTCTTTCTCTTGCGCTTGTTCATTTTGTCAACTACCCTGTAAGTTCCAAGGTCAGTGACAAGTTAATGTCATAGCACAGCTGTGCTGTGTTTTAGCACGAGACCTCTGTGATGTAAGAATACATTTCCTGAGTCTTTCTCTTTATGAAGCTTCAGCAATTACTGAGGCATGACTTCTAAAAATTTGCAACTGTAGAAAATTTCAGTAGTACCAGGAAAGATCTCTCATGACTCCCAGTTGCCATTTTCACATGCTTCAGCCTTGGGGAAAGGGTAGGTGGATCCAAAGGGGAAATGTCATTGTGCAATTCAATAGTATGCTACAAAAACCACAGATTATGAAAAATCATTGCTTTTCTGTCTCACAACTGCATGAACACACAAGGAATGATGAAGGCCGTGCTGAAAATGTCCAGAATGATGTTGTCATTAATACCACACAGAACAAAGAAGAGCCATAGGAGAGGAACAAGGTAAGACAAAAATGTTATAATATTTCTGAATAAATTTTCTACTTAAAACTTAAAGGGACAAAGTTTGTTCCATCTGGTAAATTAAAATAGCTGCATCCTTAAAATAGGCAGAAATCCGGAAGGAGACCTCTTCCAAACACAGCAATGAGAAAAATATTGATGCATATAGGTGGAGTGAACAGAAAGTAACAGAATGATTTGGGGTCTTAGCCATTAGAATTCATTATTTTTCTTAATGAACTGAATTCAAAGTTGTCATTCAATATTAAATTCAAAGTTGTCATCAAAGTGAGAGAGACTAGAAAGATCTGGACATGCTGGAACATGTCCAGAGAAGGGCCACAAGGATGATCAGAGGGCTGGAGTACCTCTTGTATGGAGACGGACTGAGAGAGTTGGGGTTGTTCTGGGTGAAGGCTCCCAGGAGGCCTCATTGTGACCTTCCAGTATCTAAAGAGGGCTACAAGAAAGCTGGGGAGGGACTTTTTAGGGTGTCAGGTAGTGATAGGACTAGGGGGAATGGATTTAAGGTACAGGAAGGAAGATTTAGATTGGATGTTAGGAAGAAATTCTTCACCATAAAGGTGGTGAGACACTGGAACAGGTTGCCCAGGGAGGTGGCAGAAGCCACGTCCCTGGAGGTTTTTAAGGCCAGGATGGATATGGCTCTGACCAACCTGCTCTAGTGGAAAGTGTCCATGCCCATGGCAGGGGAGTTGGAACAAGATGATCCTTGAGGTCCCTTCCAACCCTGACAATTCTATGATTCTGTAACTCTGTGACAACAAGAAAAATAAGGAGATTTAGCAGAAATTGCAACTGGTTTTGACAGACAGAAATTATATTTACATTGTCTGAAAAGAAGAGCCAAGCATAGTGTTTCATGAGAACTAAGAAGCTGCGTAGAGACAACGTGGAGGTAAACTGTTCAAAGAATATGATTACAGGGAGCACAAACCTCAATGAATCCATAATATCATGTTCACAGAATGGTCTGGGACCGCCACAGGTTATCTAGCCCTAGTCCCTCTGCAGTCAGCAGGGGCATCCCCAATTAGATCTGGTTGCCCAGAGCTCTGCTGATCCTCACCTTGATTATCTCCAGGGATGGGGTTCAGTTTTGAAGCATCTAAACCAAATTGGTTTTCCACCTCTGTCTGTACTAAACTGTATAATGCAAGTGCTCTGATAAGGGCTTCATTCACATCAACAACCATTTATTCATCAGCTTTGGAGGAGAAAAGGGCAAGCATCCATTTTCCACACAAAAGTAGTATGGCCATGAAGAAAGGAAAATATTCTCTGAAGAAGACAGTGGAGAACATTTACCTACATCCCAACACGAGGACTCCAGCTCAAGAAAAGTGATGCCTGAGAGAGAAACACCAGAGGAAGTCATGGTTGTATGTTACAGACCTCTGAGCACACTCTGTTATACAGGTTTTTGAATGAACTAGAGATACTTAGTCTGAAAAGCAATCTGGTGGAGATATAACAATCTTCTCATACATAAAGCATTGCTGGAAAGAAGGAGCAGGCAAATCTGCTCTTAGTAGTGATAGGACAAGAAGAAGTTTAAATTCCAGAAAGGAAGGTTCTGGTTGGAGTTTAGGGTCCAGAATAATGAAGTATAAGGTTGGGTTGCCTGGAGCATAAAATCATAGAATCATAGAATTGTCAGAGTTGGAAGGGACCAGGCTGGATGAGGCTCTGGACGGCCTGATCTAGTCTGGGGTGTCCCTGCCCATTGCAGGGGGTTGGAACTAGATGATCCTTGTGGTCCCTTCCAACCCCGACTGATACTATGATACTATGACCTCAAGGATCATCTAGTTCCAAGCCCCCTGTTGTTGGCATAACACCTTCCACTAGATCAGAATCTTCAGACCCCCATCCAGCCTAGCCTTAAAAACCTCCAAAGATAGGGCTTCTACCACCTCCCTGGGCAATCTGTTCCAGTGTCTCACCACCTTTATGGTGAAGAACTTCTTCCTAACCTCTGATCTGAATCTACCCACTTATAGTTTTCTCCATTCCCCCTAGTCCTATCACTACCCCACATCCTAAAGTCCCTCCACAGCTTTCTTGTAGGCCCCCTTCAGATACTGGAAGGCCACAATAAGGTCTCCTCAGAGCCTTCTCAAAATTTCTTCAGAAAACTCATTAGAAGTAGCTGTTTTGGTTTCCTGAGGAATTTAGTCCAAGGTAACAGGTCTATCCATTTATTTCTGTGTCTCTGATCCACCATAATCCAAATTACTTTAACACAGACTTGACAAAAAACTACAGGTCTCAAAAATATTTCATTTATTTGCAGGGAAATACATTATGGCAAAGGTGATAGGTTTCATTAGAATTCCCTACATGTGTTTTGAACTCAGACTTTGCTAGATAAAAAAGACACTCTCTAAGAGACCAGGTGTGACATGAATGTATATGGAATCTGGTTCAGTTTCACTGTTTCCACTGTATCATGGATAGACAAAAGGATTCTGAGGCATGCAGAGTTACAGCTCTTCGTGTGCTCCAATTTTGGCTGTTTGCATCTATCCTAGGTATCATTCAGGCCAGTCTAAATCTAAACATTAAGTTTAATTAGATTTGAAAAGTCCTCTTTTCACCCAAATTCACTTTCTGTGCTTGTTCTCTGATGGTCTTTCCTCTAGCTTCCGATTGCTCCTCTGTGTGATCAGAAAATCTGAGGAAACCACCTTGCCCAAATTGGTTTGACCACATATAAAATCTGACAAAAGAAATACTTGTTTCTGTAATGTCAGGCATTTTCTCAGCATCAGGATGATAATAGCATCTCTGAGTTGTTCTGGGGTGGGGACAGGGTGATGTATAATGTTTTGCATGATGGAATTACCTCTGGTCTCTTAGGACCTACTGTGTGCAAGATGATTTATCTCAATCCATTCTGTCATCTTCCCATTAAGCATCCATGATTAAATAGAGTAGGTAAATAATCTAGCACTTACATAAGAGCAATGAGCTGTATGTATACAATGCTCCTCAGCACTTTGATCAGTATGATGCCACACACATTTCAAACACAATTGAACTTTGATAACTTTGCAAAGCAGATTATTTCCATTTTACATATGAAAAAGCTGATCCCTAAATGTCACCATGCTATAAAGCCATCCTAACTTTGCCTTCATCATGAATATGTAGCCTTATATATTTTTTATTAAATGGTGGCACATTCCCCCTTCCCTTCCCTTCCCTTCCCTTCCCTTCCCTTCCCTTCCCTTCCCTTCCCTTCCCTTCCCTTCCCTTCCCTTCCCTTCCCTTCCTTCCCTTCCCTTCCCTTCCCTTCCCTTCCCTTCCCTTCCTTCCCTTCCCTTCCCTTCCCTTCCCTTCCCTTCCCTTCCCTTCCCTTCCCTTCCCTTCCCTTCCCTTCCCTTCCCTTCCTTCCCTTCCCTTCCCTTCCCTTCCCTTCCCTTCCCTTCTTTCTTCATTCAGTCGCCAGCTATAGCTACAGATTTCACATGTTAATGTGCTTCATTTTGTTTTCTTTCTATTTCAACAGCATGAAATCAGAACAGGCTAAATTAACATCATTTTGATCCCAAAAGGTAACAGTTAACTACATGACAGAAATATTGCCTCATACCAGCTGCATTCTTTATCACCTACTGGTTTTAGGGAGCAAAACCATAGGAAATGTCAAAGACAGAATGGAAAAAGAATTAAGTTTGTATTCTTTAATTAATTTTCAGGTGCACAATATTCATGATGTTTGTTCTCACAGCCAAAAGCTGCCTGATTTATTTAGTAAGAATCAGCTTTTGCTGCAGATGTGACCCCGACTGGCCATTTATTTGAGCCTCTGATGGAAATCTTTCTTTAAAGAAAAGATACAGTGTCAAAGAGTGAAATATAATGGCAGCTTCTGAGATGCGGTAGGAACACTCCTATGTTAGAAAAAAAGCCAGCACATTTAGTCTCAACTGGAGGTTCTCCTCACTCCCTACTCCGCCCTGGTGAGACCTAGAGTACTGTGTGCAGTTTTTGGCTCCTCAGTTCAAGACAGGGATCTGCTGGAGAGAGTCCAACAGAGAGCCACAAGGATGATTAGGGGACTTGAGCATCTCTCCTGTGAAGAGAGACTGAGGGCCCTGGGCCTGTTTAGCCTTGAAAGGAGAAGACTGAGAGGGGATCTGATTAGTGCCTATAAATATCTGAGGGGTGGGTATCAAGTGGAGGTGGCCAATCTCTTTTCAGTGGTGCACAGTAATAAGACAAGGAACAATGGATATGAACCTGAACATAGAAGATTTCACCTCAACATGAGGAGAAATCTTCTTTACAGTGAGCGTGATGGAGCTCTGCGGCAGGCTACCCAGAGGTTGTGAAGTCTCCTTCTTTGGAGACTTCCAAAACCAGCCTGGATGCATGCCTGTGTGTCCTGCCCTGGGTGATCCTGCTTTTGGCAGGGGCATTGGGCTTGGTAATATCTGGAGGTCCCTTCCAACCTCTAACATTCTGTGATTCTTTCTCTGTCACCTATAGGGTTTTTCCCTATAGAGCCTGTGACCAGGAAGGGAGCCAGATCTTCTACACTGCATGAATTCACTAGCCCTGCAGCCACGGCCACAGCACTTTACCTCCTGAAGTGCTCATTATAGCAGCAGGTTATATGAGCTCTGCCAGCAGCTTGGTGTGCTGATGCACTGCTCACAGGAGGGTTATCAGTCCTCAGCAGACTGCATCCACATGTGCAGAAAGTACTAAGACTGTCAAAAAGTTTTCCTGCACTGTTTGCAAACATAAGACATGCTTAAGGCTTTCAAGCATGTTCCTGTAATGCAAGTAGGGAGTGGCAGGGGAATGGATGTGATAAGTTTGGCTTACTTAAATATAAATCAAGCTTAATATAAAAGCTTAAATATAAAGCATACCTGCTATCCACAATCTTTGGCCTCAGAACTTTTTATTTTGTTTGTGTCAAAGGATTTCAGGATGGGAAAAAACCAACCAACCTACTAAAACCCCACCAACCCACAAAACCACAACTAACCCTGCTTAAATTACTTCAGTGAAGTTTGAAAAGAACCTTTATTCCTATTTAACACTCTGAAAGTCTGTACTTTTATTCTGTAAGATTAGTATATACCCAGAAGGAGAAAAAGAGAGGCTGTTAGTGAAAATATCAAATAATTAAATGTACAAATTCAGCATTTATTTTAACAGCATACACGAGATAAATGGCTAGAAGATTTCATTGTACTTGATTATATGTTCTCTTAATTTTCAATCATCCTGCACTATTTGTCCACAAAGAGAGAAATTAGGATTTCTAAATATTAGGTTTCAATAAATCAATAGTGCTGCTTGTGATGACATTGCTCTAAAATCTCCATTCTCCCAGTGTTACATGCTTGCCAATTCACACCTGAAATACAATATTGCCCTTGGGGTTGCTAATAGGTGAAGCTACCAACAACGCAGAAGACTAACCACTGTAGCTTCGACTGTGTCAAAATTCCTGCTGTTGCCATTGCTTCTTGGCAAAGCAGAGAAATCCCTTCCTTGCCAAAGTACTCTCAAGGTCAATGACAAAGCATTTACCTCCAATTCCAGAAGCTGGTTTTATTTTAACGGAATTTTAGAGGAAAAAAATAGCCTAGCTGCTAAACTTAAAAACAAACAGACAAACCAACAAAACCCCAACCCTCCCAGAGCCTCTCAGCAGGCAGGAAAGCACAGGGCTAATAGCTTGGAGTAAAAATAATAAATACAATAAGAAGCCATAAGGATTTATAGAAAATTATTTGGCATTTAATGTCTTCATTTGCTCTGTCCTTAATCAGATCTCTCTCATTTAAAGGCTACAACATATACTTTTGAAAAGGAAATCATTCTTTCCAAAATGTAAATAACACCAAAGAAAAGATCTATTTATAGCAGCGTGAGACTTCCAGGGAATATTGACTTAGAGCTTAAGGCACTTCTTGGGATCAAGTCTTGAACTCAGCAGTGCACTGAAGGCATGTGTGAACCATTTCATAAAGCACATTGTTATGTCTTAGGGCTGCAGTTAGATAGATAATGGAGTACATGTGCTCCTCAGAGAGGGATTAATAACACTTCCCTGACCTTGGCAACAGCACTAATCACTGCTATTGTACTTACATGTAAAAAATCCACAAGAGTTTCTGTAGCCTGCTACTGCTGGGAGTAAGTCCTCAGAAAACAGTGCCATGCTTGAAAAACACTGATACATTGAAGTGCTTTGCATTTGCCATTTCACAGACTCACAGACTGCATCATCTCGGAAGAGACTCCCAAAGGTCATCTTGTCCAGCCCATTGTATTCAGCAGGAACATCCCCAACTACATCAGGCTGACCAGGGACACAGCAAAGCTCATCTTGAATGCCTCCAGGGACAGGGCCTCAACTATATCCCTGGGCAACCTGTTCCAGTATTTCACCACTCTCATTGTAGAGAACTTCCTCCTGATCTCCAACATAATCCACCCTCCTGCAGTTTCAAACATTGCCCCTCATCCAATCACAACGATGCCCTTCCAAACAGTCTTTGCCTGGCCTTCCTGTAGGTCCCTTTCAGATATTGAAATGTAGTTATAAGGTCTCCTTGGAGCCTTCTCTTCTCTGGGCTGAACAGCCCCAGCCCTCTCAGCATGTCCCCACAGCAGAGGTGCTCCAGCCCTCTGATCATCTTTGTGGCCCTCCTCTAGACCAACTCCATCACATTTATGTCTCTCTTGTGTGGAGAGCTCCAGAGCTGGACACATTTTAAGTAGCAAAACACACCTGAAAGAATACTTATGGGTGGCCGACGTAGCTGACTTCCTAACTCTGCTTTTAGTAGATTCCTGCATCAGAGAAGGGTTATGTTTTAAGGGCTTGACTTAATTTTGCATGACCAGGACTAACTCTTCTCCATCACTCCAGCGTGTTTATGTGTCTTTTGAGAGATCATTTGATTGAAGGACATGCATGCAATTGCAAGAGCCAGCCTTTCCTTTAGTAGTGATCAGGGATCAGTGAAGAGTAACTTCTCTCAGCTGTTTTCTGATTGTATTTTTTAATATGTTCTGAGGTTGTAGTGAAGGACACAGTAACAGCAGTCCAGCAATAGTTTAAATGTGAAGGGTATGTGATATTTAGAGAAATAGATATTGTTTTTAATGTGTTTATGATGCTACCTATGAAGAACAACTCAATCTGAATTCTGCTTCTTCAGAGACTAGCAGAGAAAATCAACTATATTGGTTTTCTGTGTCTGCTGAAGGTTTCACTGAGTTTCCCACGTGGAAAAAAAGTGTGAAAGTCATAAATACATAGAATGCTTTGGGTTGGAAAGGACCTTGAGGGTCACCTAGTTCCAGCTCCCCTGCCATGGGCAGGGCTACCTTCCACTAGACCAGGTTGCTCAAGGCTTCATCCAACCTGGCCTTGAGCACTTCCAGGGAGGGGGCATCCACAACCTCCCTGGGCAACCTGTTCCAAAGTGTCACCACCCTCACTGTTAAGAATTTCTTCCTAATCTCCAGTCTCAATCTGCTCTCCTCAAGCTTCAATTCATTCCCTCTGGTCCTATCACTACAAGTCCTTGTAAAAAGTCCCTTTCCAGCTTTTTGCACTCCCTTCAGGCACTGGAAGGCTGCTCTAAGGTCTCCCTGGAACCTTCTCCAGGCTGAACAGCTCCAACTCTCTCAGTCTGTCCCCACAGGAGAGGTTCCCCAGCCCTCTGATCATCTTTGTGGCCTCCTCTGGACCCACTCCAGCAGTTCCATGTCCTTTAGGTTGGGCTAGCAATAGAGAACAGGCATGTGATATGGTTCCCTAGTCATGAGGAATACAGAGGTAGCTGCAGATACAGACTGCCCAGTATGAATCCTGCAGGAGGCTAGAAAGCTAAAAGCACAGCATTTCTAAGGAACTGTAAGAGCAGTTAATTATTGAGAGATTTCATATGACAGCAAGTTAGGATGGATGTTCAAAAAAAGTCAATGTCTGTTGGTACTACCAGTGTTGAAAATCCTTTCATAAGTAAAAGAAGATCTCACACACCCAAGAAGAATCACATTTGTATAATAGAACCAGGTCTTTTGTGTTCACACCATGCGTTACACCTTTCTTAACTAGGAATGGTTAATTTTAGCCTCTGACAGAAGAATGAGAGTACGAGCAAAGAAGCTTGGAATGGAACTGATCTTTCAGGTAAGTATGATGTCTAAATGCAAATGCTCACCAATTCATTTTTTTCTACCAGTCTTTCCTTCCTCCAGTAAATGAGATAAAACATGTGCTAATGGAGTTTGGTGGCATGAATGGTGCTGCAGGAAGAACCCTTGAAATGTGTGATGCTCACTTGTTATCAGTTTTGGAGGAGACAGATACTGCTCGGGGTTTGACTGGACAAAAGGTAGCACTTTTTTTCTCTTTTCCTCTTTTGAATACCCTCAGTATTACAGTGGTAGCTCACTGCACTGTTCTCATTTTACATCACCTTTGTGAGCTGATAAAAGCTGGACATGCATTGAGTTTTAATAACTAGAGCAGGCAAGGATGCGACAGGGATGATTTCAGTGCCATTGTGACTTTTTAGCACCAGGATAATGTGTTTCTGAATTCTGTAAGAAACTTCCTTCTGGGAAAGGAAAATGCAGTTTAATCTTTGCATTGAAAAGCCCCAAGCAAATAATGAACCAAACCAGGCAAAACGTGATGAATTTGTTTCCCTTGAACTTGTCGGGGGGTTTTTTCTGCACTGTTTCTTAATGTGAAGGCAGAATTCATCATACAGCTTATTTCAGGATGCTGTGAAGGATCAGTATGCAGCACGTCTACTATTCTCTCACGTCTGTATGTATGGTCTATATACATCGGTGTCCACATGTAAGCACAGAATCACCGAGTTTTCAGGGCTGGAAGGGACCTCAAGGATCATCCAGTTCCAAAACCCTGCCATGGGCAGGGACACTTTTCACTAGATCAGGTTGCCCAGAGCTACATCCAGCCTGGCTTTAAACGCTTCCAGGGATGAGGCTTCCACCACCTCCCTGAGCAACCTGTTCCAGTGTCTCACCACCCTCATGGTGAAGAACTTCTTCCTAATGTCTAATTTAAACCTCCTCTCTTCTAGCTTGGATCCATTCCTAGTCCTATCACTACCTGACACCCTAAAAAGTCCTTCATCAGCTTTCTTGTAGCCCCTTCAGATACTTGAAGGCCACAATAAGGTCTCCCTGAAGCCTTCTCTTCTCCAAACTGAACAACCCCAACTCTCTCAGCCTGTCCTCATAGGAGAGGAGCTCCAGCCCTCTGATCATCCTTGTGGCTCTTCTCTGGACTCATTCCAGCACATAATCCAGCAAGTAATCCATTAGCCATTTCATTAGTCAGATGCCTTGCCAACACAGAAATAGGCAATCTGGTTGCCTGCAGAGATTTTTCAAAATCTGGACCTAAACTTAATTGCTTTCTCCTCAGAGATAAACATCTTTTTTGGAAAACACAAAGGAAAAAGCCTTGGCCAAGCTACTGCCACTGGTTAATGTTTCATGTTCTTCAGTTGGATTCACCTGCCACAGCCTGACAGGACCCTCAGCAGTCAAGAACAACAGTAACTTTTTGTTGACTGAGCCTAGAAATTGGGAGATTTCAGACATCCTTAACTAAGAAGCATTCGTATTTTAGGTAAATATGTAGTTTCTGGCTGCCCTCAGTTTATCTTTTGATTGGGATAGAAATTGGCATGCAATTGGCTTTTGAAAACCAGATGCATGTATGGGAGGGGTGAGTAGAAGAGTTTACATTTCCAAGACAAAGCTGCATCTTCTTGTTAAGAGTTAGAAAGCTGCTCTTGTTCTTACCAAATAGCACAAAGCCTAACCTGCTCTTTTACCATACTAGCCTTCTTGCTTTGTAGAATAAGAGCACATAGATGTGTGCTTATTATACTCCTACCTAAAGAGAACAAAATGTTTGTGTCCTTTATTGTGAGGGTATTCTAAACCTTGAATTTATGAGACAATATAGAACAAGGTTTCTCGTAACTTTGTGTCAGCTGGAGCAGTGATATTTTGCACTGATACCATTGGAAAGTCTACGTCAAGGCTGTTTTATCACATTGTTTAAGGAGCTGCGAGGAACTAAGAGGACTTGCAGGTTCCTTGTTCTCATACTTACCTCTTACAAAGCTACTAGGATAAAATGCTCTAAACTCTTTAGAAGTAACAGACTTCTTTACAACATCATGCAGTCAATGAACAAGTTACCTCTACAAAAAATGAAAAGCCTATCCTACCTCTGATTAATAGAGAGACCTAACAGCAGCCTTCCAGTACCTGAAGGGGGCTACATAAAGGCTCCAATGGGACTGTTTCCGAAGGCCTGCAGTGACAGGATGAGGGGCAATGGCTTCAAACTAGTGAAGAGAAGTTTTTAGATTGGATGTTAGGAACAAGTTCTGCACCATGAGGGTGGTGGAAAGCTGAAACAGGATCCTGGAAAGATAGTTGGAGCCCCATCCCTGGAGATATTCAAGGTCAGGCTTGTCAGGGCTCTGAGCAACCTGATCTAGTTGGTGATGTCCTTGCTGACTGCAGAAGGGGCTGGACAAGATGAACTTTGGAGGTTCCTTCCAACCCTGGCCATTCTGCGATTCCATGTTTCTATTACCATTTCTGTTTAGTCTGCATTCCACATCATTTTGTTGAGAGACTTTGACAGCCCTGACATTACTTGAGCAAATGCCTGCTGAGGCTGAACGTGGTCACACCTGACAGAAAGCACATCTCCTGCACTGCAGTGGTTCAGTGTGTCAAGTCTGTTATTCATAGGCTTCCTCATCATCATCATTTAGCTGTCATTTCTTTGACAATTTGGCATGCAGGGCTCTCTGGAGAGCACCTTAAGAAGGTATTAATTCAAGTTCTCCTAATATATACTAAATGCTTTCTAATACTGGAAGATACACCTCTATTGCAGCCTGCATATGTCGTCTTCCACCTACTTGCTCTTAGCTTTTCTGTGCTTGTAATTTATTAGTGTGCTCTACCACAACTCTAAGTGATACTAACAGGGAGTTTTAAAGATCTGGTTCCACTGTTTTAGATGTAAGACGCTGCAAGATCCATCCTGCTTCCAAATGAACAAATGATCCTTCATCATTTATGCAGCTTACTTTGGCTTGTTAAGAGGGAGTCTGCAACTCAAAGAGACCAGTAGAGTTGTATCACCTATGTACCACAATTTAAACAGCTCTTTTGATTAAGAAAATAACCTCTCTTACTTTTGTATCATAAATATTCCTGCAACACTTGACAGTCTCTTATGAACTTAAGCTGTGCCAGACAAAAAAATTGTAACTAATCCTTCTCTAAGTTGCTGATTAATTGCATGAATAAACTTCCATACTGCTGTCTTACAGTTTGTTCTCCTATTTTCTCACCTCAACCACCAAAAAAAAAAACCAACCCCAAAACACAACAAACCAGTTCTGGTTTTATTCAACATATTGTGAGGACTTTGTTCTTGGGTCTGGAGAGCCTGAATTTAATTGTCAATTATGTTCCATAGAATTTAAATATCAGGCTTAGTACAAAGAGCATGTGACAGTCCATCTGGGTAAAACTTGAGAACTTCAAGTGAGACAAGGATTTTGTGTTGGTTTTTTTTTCCCCCAGCCTGTTATCAAAAAGAATAAAATAACAGCATTTTGAAAGATGTCTTCTTTTTGAAATGTTGTGGGTTTGGCTAGAGATTTTCAGACCTCCTTGTGTTTTCAAAAGAGTAGTAATTATTTTTAAGAGACTCTTTTTCCACTGTAGTGTGATTTCAATTAGTAAAATGAATCATCAGAAAATGTACATATTTATATTAAAATTTCTAATTTTCTTTGTTATGCTTTGGTTTGATTTGTTTGTTTACTAACAAGTAAGACTGAGTTCAGCATAATACACTGATATTTCTTTTAAATACAAACACTGACAGGCTGGGAGATGATGATATTGAGAGCAGCCCTGCCAAAAAGGACTTGGGGGTGCTGATGGATGAGAAGCTGGACATGAGACAACAATGAGCATTTGCAGCCCACAAAGTCAGTGGCAGCCTGGGCTACATCAAAAGCAGCATGGCCAGCAGATAAAGAGAGGTGATTCTGTCACTGGTGAGACCTCACTTGGAGTATCGTGTCCAGCCCTCAACACAAGGAAGACATGAACCTGATACAGCAGGTCCAGACAAGGGTCACAAAGATGATTAGGGGGCTGGAGCACCACTGCTATGAGGACAGGCTGAGGCAGCTGGGGTTGTTCAGCTTGGATAAGAGAAGACTCCATTGAGACCTAATAGCAGCCTTCTGGTACTTGAAGGGTGCTACAAGAAGGCTGCAGAGAGACTGTTTCCAAAGGCCTGCAGTGATATGATGAGGGGCAACGGTTTGAAATGAGAGAACAGGAGATTTAGGTTTGTTATTAATGACAAAGCCAATTAAAGTCAAGTAAATACTATTTTAATCTGAAAAGAGCAATTGTAAGGCAATGAGACAAACAAATGGCGCTGGGTGTGCAGGGAGACCACGCTCCACCAACACTCACACTAAATACAATCTAATTCCCCTTTAAATATTCTAAAGCTAATGCATATGCATATAAAGGTGGGGTTATTTAAATTAGTTCATCCTTCTGGTGGTTTTTCAATGATGGAATCCTCTGGTCAGCACCTGCTGGTGGGCTGCATGCAGAGTCCTTGTGGTTGCAACTATTTTACCTCTGTTGTTACAATCACTACCTTTCCCAAGGGTGGGTTACATGCAGAGTCCTTGAGGTTGCTTTGTCAGTTCTTAAAACCACTTCTTGTGTATTCACTTTCACATCTTTTGCGGCAAACTCTCCTCCTTTCTCATCCGTGAGCAACTTATTATTGTTACATAGCTCTTTTTCACACAAGCTGTTAGCTTCCCTAGTATTTCACTCTACTATTCAGGCTTCTACATAAATATAATAAAGCAAACAAAATGTAAACAATAATAACAAAGGCAAAGAACATTTTATAATAAAAGAAAACATCCCTGTCTCTCTTTTTAGTTCCATATTCTTATTTAGCCCATCCATACTTCTGTTTTAGAGTTTCTGCTTTAATCAAAATCATCTAATTGACACAAATTATCACTCCATTCATCACAGGTTGAATGTTAGGAACAAGATTTAGGTTGGTCATCAGGAAGAAGTTCTGCTCAATGAGAGTGATGAAATGCTGGAACAGGTTGACCAGGGATGTGGTTAGGGCCCTGTCCCTGGAGACATTCAAGATCAAGCTGGATGTGGCCCTGGACAACCTGATGCAGTTGGGGATGTCCCTGCTGATGGACAAGACGACCTTTGAGGGTCCCTTCCAACCTGAAGCAATCTGTCAATCTGTAAAATAATATTATTTTTTTCCTATGAACACCTGAGGCACTGGTTCTGAGTTCCTTTTCAAAGGCTGACTCAAAACATGAACAGAAACCATTATTTATATCCATTTGCTCTGTATCAGTCCTGTGTTACTGAGGGCTGATATATCATTAAGCTGATACATCATTAAGTGTTTGAAAGCTTATGGACAGTGTGGATCTCTGTGTAGTCCTAGCTCTGTCATTGCATGTAGCCCAAGGACAATCAGCTATTCCCTATCAAAAACTGTATCATGCCAAGTAACTAAAGGCTGTAGTATTGAGCACTTAGGAAAAGAGGTGGCTTGAGAACTGTGCAATCAATCTGAATTCTGATGTTTCCAAAGACACCTGGCAAATCTCTTTCTTCTGCTCTTGCAGTATGCAGTATATCCAGTTAGCTGGAGGTGCCTGCTTAATACATTACTTAGCAGTGGTACAAACCTGCCCTGGGAATGTGCCAGGGTGATTTTAGCACAGAGCCAAGATTATTTTCCTGAGGAACAGAACTTCAGTCAAATGTGAGCAAACTCCTTTTTGTCACCTTTGCAGCTTTCTTCCCTTCAGGCTGCACAGTCTGTGGCCGATAGCAGGAATGTAGAAATTTTGACAAACTTCTTCAGATTGGAATATATAAACTGTTATAAGCTGCTATTATAATATTCAGGAAAGGATTTTCTGGACTGAGGCCTTGGCACAAGCAAGAACGTGTCACTCACCATTAAAAATATACTAACAAATAAAAGAAGCACTGAAAAGCTGAGGGGAAAAGTGCCTCTGACGAAGAAAAAAGGGGGGAAAAGTAATTTTTCTGAAAGTATCTTTGTAATAAAAGCTTATTTCTTCTTTAAATGTGCAAGGGGGAAAACTCCCATAGCCTAAACAGAAATTTTATGAAGTAAAAATCTTCAGTAGCTCCCTTGTAGGGACGCAGATGAGGGACTGCACAGTTTTCAGCAAGTAAATGGAATTATCATTTTGCAAGTTATACATTAGAGCCACTCAAAACCCCAATGTATGCACACGCACACTGGTGAGAGCAGAACAGACATCCAGCTGCACAGCTTTGACAGAAGGAGATATGCTAAGTGCACTACAGGGCTTTGTAACTACTGTGGGAAAAGAGATATTTCACCTACTGCTGTACAGCTGAGCTCTACTAAGACATGACTGTGAGGAAGGTATTAATACATATGAATATATCCACATACATAAATTTACACTTAAGTGCACAGGTTGTTTAGAATGCATCAGCAGAGTGATTGTAAAACCATTGTGTAACTGGTAAATAGAAGGAAAATGTTGAAGGAACCATAAAAGCAAACGTAATAAAAAAGAAGAAAACTAACTTACACAACACATAAATTATCTGAATTTCACACTAGGACAGAGAAAAACTAATAGATTGTTGGCTTATATGTTGAACCTGCTCATTCAGACCTTTACAAATCCTAAATTGTTTATGCTTTGTACAGAAATCAGCAAAGTATGAATAGACTGCTTTCCCTGGCAGCAGCCTATGCATACAGTCAAAGTTTTGATTTGGTTTTTTTTGTTGTTGCTCTGGAGGCCACCACTTAGGTTTTCTAAATACCTAACTAGTGCCACACATCAATGATCTTAAACGATCTTTAGTGGTACTCAGAGGACATGCTCTGTTGCCTTTCTGATCCATTGACACAGTAGCTGTTGAGTATTTGTTAGCCCTTGCCCAATTTAGAAGGGTCTGGAATGAAAATGCCAGCAATTAAGGCATGTGGCCATTGAACCCTTAAAGGGGAACAAATGTATTCTGGGTTGCATCAAGGGAAGTGTGACCAGCAGGATGAAGGAGGTGGTTCTCCCTCTGTTCTGCTCTGGTGAGATCCCACCTGGAGTACTGCATCCAGTTGTGGTGCCCCAAGCATAAGGACAACATGGAACTGCTGAAGCACCATGAGTATGATCAGAAGGCTGGAGAACATCCTAAATGGAGACAGGCTGAGACAGTTGGGGCTGTTCAGCCTGGAGAAGAGAAGGCTCCATGGAGACCTTAGAGCAGCCTTCCAGTACCTGAAAAGGGCTACAAAAAAGCTGGAAAAGGGATTTTGGCATGGGCTTGCAGTGATAAGAGGGAATGGATTGAAGCTTGAGGAGGGCAGATTGAGACTAGAAATTAGGCAGAAACTCTTTACAGTGAGGGTGGTGAGATGCTGGAACAGGTTGCCCAGGGAGGTTGTGGATGCCCTCTCCCTGGAGCTTTCTTTTAGGCCCCCTTCATGTAGTGGAAGGTGGCTCTAAGGTCTTCATCACACTGGCTGTCATTTCAAGCAGGCATGGTCCTCATAGAGGATAAAAGAAATACTGAATTTGTAGCAGACATGCATTATGTTAAAATGAAAAAGTTGAGGAATATAACATTAGTGATAAAATTTTTCCATTTAAATAGGCCTCCCAGAAAAGAGCAATTTAAAAAAAAATGCTGGTTTTAGAGCACAAATTGCAGATTCAAAGGAGGAAGGGAAAAAAAATTATCTCAATTTTCAATAACTACAATACCTAATGGCAAATGTACAACAGTTGCAATTATCTTTATTATGTTTACTCCCGAGTGAAATAGCCAATCATATTCAAAAGGTCAAATCAGAATCACATGTGGTTAAAGAAGTTAAAATGAGAAAAATCCAGGTAGGAAGAGCAAATATTAACATCACCTTCTAAGAAAAGATGATAGGTGAGTGATATCACACCTGACAGGCACAAAGGAGCAACAGAAATTTCTGTCAAATCATTACAATTGTATACAGATACATTTAGTGCTCCAAAACATTAGGCTCATGGAAAGCACTTCAGAACAAAAGAATGAATTAAGGCCCCCGATCTGTACCAACTAAATTGAAGCTATATAAATATATAAAAAAAAAAAAAAAAAAAAAAAAAAGAAAAAAACAAAGGGCAGTCTAGTGAGTCAGGCATTGATGGATTCCTGGAGGTTTTTTAAACATTCATAAAATGTTTAACTCCATTTTATAGACGTACACAAGAGCTTTATTGCACTGGAAGACTACGAAAACCGGGAGCAGTTCTATTAGAAGTTACACTTTGGACCCTTGATTTGTTTGTGCATGAACACAGGCTTATATGTGCACTTAAAGGCAAATGGATGGATATTAAAGAAGATTTTTCTATTTCAGCCTAAAATGTCATAAATGTTTTCAAGTGAGAGAAGAGCAATTTTTCATACAAAATTTATCTCATCTGCAAAGCCTTTTTTTTGGACTATTTGACCTAGAAAAAGGCATATGTTATATATTCATATATATGCATATCTACATATAAAAATTATATATACACATATATATTAACATATACCTTCACATATGTAATATTATATATAATATTAACATATACATTCACATATGTAATATTATATATAATACTAACATATTTACTTATAATTATCTATATATTTACATAGAATATATTACTAGTTGCATTATAAAATATTTATATTTTCATATATATAATTATACATACAGAATTATATGTAGTCCATCTAATTTCTATTTCCTCAATCTGCAGCTTTAACAGCTTTATACAGGTGAAAACCAATAGAATAAAACCATAGAATACAATACAATACAATAGAATAAACCAGGTTGGAAGAGACCTTCAAGATCACTGCGTCCAACCCATCAACCAATCCAACCCACCTAAACAATTAAACCATGGCACCACGCACCCCATCAAGTCTCCTCCTGAACACCTCCAATGAAGGTGACTCCACCACCTCCACAGGCAGCCCATTCCAATGGGCAATCACTCTCTCTGTATAGAACTTCTTAGAATCATAGAATCATAGAATCATAGAATCATAGAATCAGTCAGGGTTGGAAGGGACCACAAGGATCATCGAGTTCCAACCCCCTGCCATGGGCAGGGACACCCTACACTAGATCACGCTGGCCAGAGCCTCGTCCAGCCTGGGCTTAAACACCTCCAGGGACGGGGCCTCAACCACCTCCCTGGACAACCCATTCCAGGGCTTCACCACTCTCATGGGGAAGAACTTCTTCCTCACATCTAGCCTGAATCTCCCCATTTCCAGCTTCATTCCATTCCCCCTAGTCCTATCACTACCTGAGATCCTGAGAAGTCCCTCCCCAGCCTTCCTGTAGGCCCCCTTCAGATACTGGAAGGCCACAATGAGGTCACCTCGGAGCCTTCTCTTCTCCAGACTGAACAGCCCCAACTCCTTCAGTCTGTCCTCATAGGAGAGGTGCTCCAGCCCTCTGATCATCCTCGTGGCCCTTCTCTGGACACGCTCCAGCACGTCCACATCCCTCCTGTAATAGGGGCTCCAGAACTGGACGCAGTACTCCAGGTGGGGTCTCACCAGAGCTGAGTAGAGGGGGAGAAGCACCTCCCTTGACCTGCTGGTCACACTTCTCCTGACATCAAGCCTAAACCTCCCCTGGTGCAGCCTGAGACTGTGTCCTCTTGTTCTGGTACTGGCTGCATGGGAGAAGAGACCAACCTCTGCCTGGCTACAACCTCCCTTCAGGTAGTTGTAGAGAGCAATAAGGTCACCCCTGAGTCTCCTCCTCTCCAGGCTAAGCAATCCCAGCTCCCTCAGCCTCTCCTCAACTGCATTAGCTACAAAAATTCTTATTAAGTATTATACCTGCAAAGATTAAGGTCTGGCAATTAGCTACATCCCTCATAACTTTATTTCTCCTAAAGATTTACAGCAAGTCAAAGATTTAATACTGAGACATGTTGCAAAGGTATTCAGGTCTTATTAAGTTGCAAAATCATACACACATGGATTTGGGAATAAGCAGGGAAGTATTCATGTTTTGTGATGTGCATTCCCTGAAGGAGTGCCTACCGCCTATCACACCTGATGCTGTGAGCAATGGAGGGTGAGGAACAATGACTTGGTAGTGCATTAAAAGCAGCCACAGACACAATGCTCCATGTCCAGCCACACATGCCTGTGAGGACTGAAATAGGTTTTTCTCTCTTGGTGCTCCCTGCCTGCCCATGTGAAAGACCCAAGCTGGAATTGTTAGGGATGCACAGAGTAGAAAAAGTCAGTGTCAGCCCAGTGAAAGTGCAGAACACAACCACAATTCCCACAGACTTTAACAAACTGGTGCTTGGTTTCTTGCTGTAATTGAAGGCAGAGTTCCATTCTGGCTGGTAACAATGCAGTATAACCTACAGCTTTTGCACTCTACCCAAAATGTCATGAAAGCTGGACCTCCCCATGAGCTCAAACTGTTATAATCACAGAATAACAGAAGCAATTGGGGTGACAGACACCCTTAAGACCACTGAGTCCAATGGTCACCAATAAACCATGTTCCCAAGCACTACATCTTTTAAATATCTCCAGGGATGATGACCCAAACAATCCTCTGGTCAACCTGTTCCAGTGCTTAACAACCCTTTTACTGATGAAATATTTCCTAAAATCCAACCTAAAACTCACCTGGAGCAACTTGAGGCCATTTCCTCTCATTGTATAATTTGTTATTTGGGAGAGGAGACCAACCCCCACCTCACTACAGCTCCTTTCAGGTACTTGTAGAGACTCAGGTCTCCCCTCAGCCTCCTTATCTCCAGGCTAACCAACACAAGTTTCTTCAGCTGCTCCTTGCAAGATATGTGGTCTAGACACTTCACCAACTTTGTTGCCCTTCTTCGAATAAATTCCAGCACCTCAGTGTCCTTCGTGTAGTGAGTGGCCCAAAACTAAACACAGTCTTTGAAGTGCAGCCTCAGCAGTGACAGGAACTATGATTCTATGATTTGAAGTGACTGGGTCTCTATCCTCACAGGTATTTAAAGGATGTGTAGATGTGGTGCTTGAGGACATGGTTTAATGGCACACTTGACAAGGTTATGTGAACGGTTGGACTCAATGACCTGAAAGGTCTTTCCCAATCCAAATGATTTACTGATTCTGTATCTGGATATTTTTGAGCAACATCTGCGTGCAAGCTAGCTATTAGAATGTTGGAATTCCTGTGTCCAAAGGATAGGCTGACTGCAGCTCTAATTATGAAATATTCATCAGTGACCACTTGTAGAAGATGGCATTTTGTACTGGTTTGTCTCAAACCTTGCTTGCTCTTTAACAATGGAGCCCACCTGCAATTTGCTGTCAGGGGGAATGTAGGCCCCTTTGGCCAGGCAGATGGCAGGAGGACACTATAAGGGACAAGGCCTTCATGAAGATCAGCAGACAGGACCCAGGAACAGAAGAGGCACCCTCCTCCAGAAGACCATTGAGGATAACAGATAAATGGAACTGATCCATGGCTGTGATTCTTCCTCTCTCTCTCTCGACATTTCCCTGTTTTTCTATTCCTCTTTCTTTCCCATCTCTCACTTCAATACACTGTTGGACAACATTTGACTTCATTTGTGTCAACCTCACCGTGGGTGAAATACAAAACCTTTCCTCTGAACAAATCACGATGGGATACTTACTAAGAGTCAGCCTTCCTGATAGATAAAATTTAAGGATAAAAGATTACAGTGGCCTTAAATCATAGAACTGCAACAATATCACAAAAACACAGGGAAAAAAATAAGTAAGGCAACAAAATGTGTGATGGAGGATATATTATACAACAGTCACATTTTGTTCCTCAGCATCTCAGCTAGATTTCCCTTCTTTTTCTGTTAGGTCAAGCTGGAATCTCTTTTAAATGTAAGACAGATTTCTCTTCCTCCTCCTCTTTTTTTCCCTGGTTCTTGCTGTCTTCTTCCCTCAGGGAAATGGGTAAGAAAATTATGGGATGGGAAAACTATAATGAAAATATGCTAAGCTAGACTGTCCTAGGTTTCGGTGACGTTTTGGAAGACTTTACCTCCCGATTTGTGAAATTCAGCACTGTGACACTTTATTGTGTTACAGTCAGTCCCTTTTCTATACCTTCTTAAGGTTCTTCAGGTGACATTTCTATCCTTCATTATCTATTGTTCATTGTCATATTCTTGGGTTTAGGCTGTGGGTTTTTTCCCTGGTGCATATTTCTGGAGATGTATTCATAAAATCTTATTCTTAATATTATAAGAAACATACAATAAAGAGTCCTCTTCCCTGTGTTCATTCTCTTCCTCAACCTAACATGGTTCAGTTTGTAAGGACATATTTTTTTTGAGACTATCACAAGACCAGACTTAAAAGGTTAGCTGAGAGTATAGAATTGGTGGGCAAACAGGTCAATTAAATATCATAATTTCCCTGTGGGAGGGAAAGGAACTGTAGGAATGGAATATGCTCGGAATGAATTTGGTAGCTTTTGTTCCATGCCAGAACTTTTCATTAAAAGAGGATAACTGAAAATTTATATACTACAAGTCACAGAAAATATGAAGAAAGGTAGGGAGTGGATCTTTTTTTTTTTTAGTACAGGACTTCCTATGGTAGAAAAGTTTGAAGAATCAGAATTTAAGTTGGTTTTCAAGCTTGAGTGTGCTGCATTACGTTTTAACCTTGGAGTCTTTGAAGATAATTGTAATGGATAAAAACCACTTTCTACACAAAAGGTGATTTCATTCCCTAAAAGTTTTCCTGCACCTGTTTCTGAATACTCTGGGCAGTGTCAGAGGTAAAATGCCAAGTGTATTATTTTTAATAAATTTTGGGGCTGTTCAGTCTGGAGAAGAGAAGGCTCCGAGGTGACCTCATTGTGGCCTTCCAGTATCTGAAGGGGGCCTACAAGAAGGCTGGGGAGGGACTTCTCAGGATATCAGGTAGTTATAGGACTAGGGGGAATGGAATGAAGCTGGAGGTGGGGAGATTCAGGCTGGATGTGAGGAGGAGGTTCTTCACCATGAGAGTGGTGAAGCCCTGGAATGGGTTGTCCAGGGAGGTGGTTGAGGCCCCGTCCCTGGAGGTGTTTAAGCCCAGGCTGGATGAGGCTCTGGCCAGCCTGATCTAGTGTGGGGTGTCCCTGCCCATGGCAGGGGGGTTGGAACTAGATGATCCTTGTGGTCCCTTCCAACCCTGACTGATACTATGAAATAGAACACTTAACGTGGTATTTATCATGTTTCATCTTTAGAAATTGACAGAAACTAGTCAGAAAATTACTTGGTTTGTAGCTATTTGGGGATTTTTAATTTTTTTTTCAGGGAGATTAGGCTTAATGGGTTAATTAATTAATTTAGCAGCCTTAAGTCAAAACACGATTTCCCCATAAGCAGAAGCAATGCGTTTTACTTTCAGATATTGCACTTCATAGTCAAATGAATCAGCCTAAGTTCTTAGGATGAAGGCAGTATACATATACATCTAATCATAGAATCATAGAATGGTATGGGTTGGAAGTGACCTCCATAGGTCATTCAGGTCAAGCCCCTGATACAGGGCATTGCCCTCCTAAACCAGACTGGGGCAAACATCTGGAGAAAGTAATGCTTCAGGCTGGTTTAGTTACCTCTGAGAGGTGACATCTATCAAGGTAGAGCTAGTTTGCCAGCACAGTTATGGTGGCCACAACCCCATAGCATTTCTTCTTTGGGGGCAAAGAGCAGAAAGCATAAATGCGGATTTGTGTCAAAAGCCAAATTCTCAGGAGAGCAGAGACTTGGAACCCTCACTAGCTCTCTGACAGAAAAGCAGAGATGATTGTATTCCCTTTTTGGATGCCCAAAACCCAACTCATGAGCTGTACTACACCAGAAATCAGGACATGTCACTGTTTTTTGTTTACCTTTCTGACACAGGTCAGAAGCAACAGGATAAGATATTAGCCTGTCTGTCTACCCTATATTTGGGGGATGAAATAATATGCAGTATGAGTCTGGATAGCAATCCAGCAATAAATATGCATGAGGTTTCCTGCAGGAACTAATGGCTTTGCACTTTCCAATGCCCATGGAAAACAAGAGTTTTTTTAATATTGTCTATCTAGGTGATTTATGTTTCATGCTAGTTCACAAAGGGCTCTAGTTAGTCTGTGATTTATTTATTGGAGCAAAATAATTGTCTGCAGCCTAGCTGAAGGTAGGCTTTCAACACATTAATAATACATTAGCTAATGTTTCCTTCTTGGCATTGTCTATGCAAATTTCTATCATCATAATAAAAATTACTGTTTATTTTAGATTTGAAACAGCTTTAGGTGAGAACCATGCTTTTTATCAGATGTCTTCATTAACTACTAACTGCCGGTTCCCTGATAAACTTTTAAACAGAGCTTTTCTTTTAGACTCAGCTGCTGTTTGGTCAGGAAAGAAGAGGCAGGAAGAGCATCCTTTGCTAAAAGCTGAGAGCGAATTCTCTGTGCTCTTCTTTGGCAAAAGTGGTGAAAATCCATCCTGGCTGGATAATTCAAACACAGATTGAGTATGAAATGCTCACAGACAGTGAACATATAGACTCAGATTTAAACTATGCATGTTCCATTTTTCAAGCAAGCACAGCTAAAGATTACTCCACTTGAATTAATTCCTTTCTGACAGAGTCAAATGGCAGCACATATTGTCTGTCCAAAATAGTCTTTGATTTGATTGCTCTCATGTTAGGTGGATTAGAAATTAACTTCTCTGCTTGAACTAGTTTGTGACTTGATTACCTGCTGAATCATTTCCTTTTCCAAATGATGATTTTATACCAAGAGGCATATCAGACATGATCTTTTACAAAATATATGAAGGCATTAGCTCATGGCAACGTATTCTTCAGAAGGAATCAGACTGCATCTTTCCTGCCTCCTCTTTTTGGCTACATTGAGTTTGTACCTGTTGAGTTCCTGAGAACATTTCCCTTCCTGAGATTTCTGAATTAAAAAAAAAAAAACAGTGTAAAGCATTTGGGGGCAACTGCTTTGGGGAATCTTCCTTCTTAAGATGTGACTTTTTCGCAGCAAATACAACATACAAATGTGTTATGAACACAGGACTGTTTCTGTGGGGAAGCAACAAGACAGTCAGGCTGCTTTCCTGTGATTCAGATTGGCCTTGCTGTGCATTTGTGCCACAAGCTGCCCATGGGACCCCATGGCTGCCCATGAATATTTGATCATTCTGACTGGTGCTATCCAAAGCAGATGAAAATTAATACCATGCCTACCATCTTATAAGCTCAGGCTGGATGGTTTGCAGTCTGCAGAATGAAGAATGAAACTGTTATATTTTACACATTTTATCTCTTCTTGAATTTGTATTGCAACAAATAATAACAGTAATGCAATCTATGCATGGACTTTAAAGAAAAAAATACAGGAACAATAATAAACAATTGGGGGAAATCTATTGAAAGTTACTAATAGAAATATGGTGATGTCCAGAGGAGGGCCACAAAGATTATCAGGGGGCTGGAGCACCTCTCCTATGAAGACAGGTTGGGGCTGTTCAGCCTGTGAAAGAGAGGGCTCTGGAGAGACCTTAGAGGTACATTTCAATATCTGAAGGGGACCTACAGGAAGGATGGGGAAGAACTGCTTAGAAGGGCTTGTAGGGATAGGATGAAGGACAATGGTTTGAAACTGGAGCAGGGGAGATTCAGGTTGGACGTCAGGAGGAAGTTCTGCTCAATGACAGTGGTGAAACACTGGAACAGGCTGCCCAGGGATGTGGTTGAGGTCCTGTCTCTGAAGATATTCAAGGGCAGACTTGCTGTGGCCCTAGTCAGCCTGATCGAGTTGGAAGTGTCCCTGTTGACTGCAGGGGATGTTGGACAAGATGACTTTAGAGGGTCCCTTCCAACTCAAAGCAATCTGTGAATGAAAATCATTTTTTTACATGCATGTTATATAGGCATCTTAATTTGAGAACACAGATTTATTTTTTTTCCTCCTATCCTACAAGTCAACTTTTGTGTAGCTGAGAGGTGGCGAAAAGGGAGCAGGGGCTGCCTGTGAAACCAGGTCTACAAACTCAGAAATCTTTCAGGGTTAATCTGTAAGGGGAATGTCTTTTTGTCAGTTAATTGAATAGGATTGTGTACTCCTCTACCTGGCAATGGAAAGGAAATGTTCCTCTCCTTTTTGATCCTTCAAGAGCTTTCTGTAGTTTAAACAATCACAAGTCTCATTTTGAACAAAGCTGATGTTTAATACCTTGTAAGTGTCTTGAAAGAATTCTCTTGCAGGCATTTCCCACTTTTCTCTTAAAATCACAGAATATTCTGATCTGAGATACCATTAAAACATAAATTAAGGAAGAAGTCACATTCTGCCCAAAGCAGAAGTTCAAACTTAAAATATCCTTTTGACTCTTTTTTTTTTTTTTTTTTTGGCTAAAAAAGAAGCCACAACCGTATATAAGTAATTTTCTCTACTCCTTTTGATTATCATATTTATAGGAAAGTTTTTGCCTGGATAAAAAGAACACAGACTCTTACTCCTAGTAGATGTTCCAAAAGTCATATAATAGGGAATCAAGCTGCTACAAAATAAAAATAAAATGACAGGCGTATTTTCATCTGCTCCACAATTTGACAATGGCAAAACATTCGGAGCACGTAAACTAATAACATTTTATTCTGGGGAAAAGAGGATTTTCTTAGCATCCACATTTTTTAGACTTGGATGCAAAGCCAACAGAAGGCAATCAAGATGGAAGAGTCTTTAGAACATAGCATTAAGATTCTGTTTTGGTGGTATTGTGGGTTTTCTTAAAATGAGATTCCTTACCTGGTGTATGGTGGGCCAGCCCTCTGATAATTTTTATGACCTTCCTCTGGACCCACACCAGTATGTCCACCCCTTTCTTGTGCTGAAGGCTCCAGAGCTGGCCATAATACTCCAAGTAGTTATAAAGACCAAAGTCACAATGCTTCCTTCCTGATTTTCCTGATCTCAAGATCTCAGGCTCACAGGATGTTAGGGGTTGGAAGGGACCTCTGGAGATCTTCGAGTCCAACCCCTTTGCCAGAGCAGGACCATAGAATCTAGCACAGGTCACACAGGAATGCATCCAGACAGGTCTGGAAAGTCTCCAGAAAAGGAGACTCCACAACCTCTGTGGGGAGCCTGTTCCAGTGCTCTGTGACCCTCTTCTACACATTCTTTCTCAGAAGTAATTCTTTTAGCTAGATCCAAGCCAGGGAACAGAGTAAGTAAAGCTATGGTCATCACTGCGAAGGGCACAGAAGTCCCACATGTGACACTCCATTTTTCAAGTTCAGATGGATTGGGCATTTTCGATGTTGTTACTTCAGTAGTTTAGGTGCTTCATTGAGTTAGTTGTACTGACACAACACTGCAGCGTTCGGTGCTGGGCGTCTCCGCAGCTTCCCGAATCCACACTCGGAAAGATGCCCTCCTGGGCCGTGCTTCCAAAGGGCCCTTGTCACCCGAGCGGGGGATGCCGCGGCCACAAGCGATCTGACGGCCTGGGGAACAGTGTGCAAAAGCGCCAAGGCCGCGGAGAGCATCTGGCTTCAGCCCTGCGTCATGACCGGGGTCGGCGGGGCCCAAGGGGGTTCAGGAAACCCGCGCCTCCTCCCCGGAGCCACCACTCCAACCACCTCCCGACCCCCGGTACCGGGTAGGGCTGGCGCTAGAGGCGGGCTCCGCGGCCGCGGCGCCGGGGGCGGTGTCCCCGCTCCGCTCCGCCCGCTGCCCCGCCCGCCTCCCCACGGCTGTAGGCGCGGGTGGCCGCGGAGCCGCTGCCGGGCGGAGCGGGGCCAGCGGTCTGGGGGAAGCGAGGGGCCGGTGGAAGAGCGGAGCGGCCACCACCCGCCCCCCCGGGGCGGCGCGGCGCGGAACGGAGCGCGGCGCCTAAGCCGCTGCCTGGATGCAAGCGGCGCTTTGGGAACCGGCGGCCGGCGGCACCCGGGAGGGCCCGGGGGAAGAGGAGGAGGAGGAGGAGGAGGAGGAGGCGGCGGCGGCAGACGACTCCGGGCGCTGAGGCAAGGAAGCAAGCAGCGCTGGCCATGGCCTCCAACTTTAACGATATAGTCAAGCAGGGCTACGTGAAAATCCGCAGTAGGAAGCTGGGGGTGAGTGAGCTTTTCCTTCGCAGTCCTTTCCAGGGGCGGGGGCGAGGCGATGGTGGGCGCCTCACCAGCCTAGGGGTCGGCAGTGCCCCGGGCCGGAGCCGCCAGCGCGGGGCGCGGAGACCTGCTGCTGCCCCTGCCACCGTCGCTGCTGCTCGGACTTTGTTCCCTTCTCCGTCGGGATCGGTGGAGATGCGCTGCTGGAGCGCCGCGGAGAGAACCGGCTTCTTCCCTCTCTGGAAGGCGCCGCACCTTCTGTCTTTATCAGCCAGCGCCTTCCAGGATCGCTGTCAGCGGAAGGCTTCGCCCCGTCCCTCCGTCCTCCTCGAATCCCACAGCCCGGTCCGGGGCAGACAGCCCTCCCCTGGGCATCCCTCCGCCCGTCTGCCCCTCGCCTTGCTGCCTCCGGTGGGGGCTTCGCTGGGAGGAGGGGGGCACAAGCAGGATCTGTAGAAACTTTATGCACGGATCCTCCCTCCCTCTCCCGTTTTGGGAAAGGACGATCTTCAGTTAGGGCACAGCTTGAAAATATGGGAATCTGGTACCAGAGTAGCCCACTAAGAACTGAGAAAAGACGTGGCTGGTGCCGGCGGCTTGGGGGCGGCTGGGGAAGGGAAACTTAGAGCGGGCCGGGGACTGGCAGGGAGGAAAGGGAGTGACAGCCGAATAGACCGAGAGGCAGCTGCAGAGACTGGCAGCGATCAGAACTAGGGGCAGCCTCTTAGCTGAGAGTGTCTGGCCTCCAGTAGTCACCGGGATGCTCTGGAAGGGAGAAGATAGCGCCGTGCTATCAGGCTGGCCGCGGGCTCTTTCCCCGATGGGAGTCTGGAGAAGGCAGTGAAGTTGGAGCACAGTGCATGCGGGGGCCGGGATCACCTAAACTTCAGGCGATCGCGGGACTCAAGGGTTTGGGCTTTTTCTTACCCTTTGTGTGTCTGAGAATGAGAAGGCTTAGGAAAGCTGGAAGCCTCGAGGCCTCTGCTGGCTTGCACGTCTGTGGATTTTGCAAGGCATCCCAAAAGTCCAGGGTCCCTCTGGGTTTGAGATTAAGCCTGGCTGGGGCAGGCAGGATGCTTGGGCTGCTCCTTGGGTTCACTCTTGTTTTCCTCTAGGTGTGCAGAAAAGTGCAGGGTCTCTCCCTGCCCTCTCCTCCAGGAAGGTGGGCTGCCTCTTCATGTTTCCCCAAAACCTAGCAGAGCCCTCCTGTGAAATCGGCCCTCCTCCAGGTTGTGCCCTGTGAGCTTATCACAATGCTAATATTTACCTCCTCCTGCTCCCTTCCCCCCAGATGCTGTTTTGCTTGCAGACACAGTGTGCAGGATGGTGGGAGACTTATCATAAATTGACCTTTGGAGCACTTTGCTGCCTCAACAGGGCCGTTAATTCCAAAAGAGCACAGAAGAGTTTGGTCTGACTCCTTAATAGCACCAAATGTTTGAGAGGTAGCGTAAATCCTAAGAAAATGGATGCTCTTAATGATTTTGCAAGCCCAGAGTCACTCCATGCATCAGTCAAGCATTAATCTATTAGAAAACAAAACAAAACAAAACAATTTCTAAGCCTTAGTTTGTTACTGGCAGTCCTCTGTTTAACCTTGCTCATCATTTTTTACCCCCAGCCTCAGCAGTGTTATTCAAAGGGCTCAACACAAAGCAGTGGGATGATGATTTCACATCACCTTGATTTTGGTAGTTGAAAGCAAAGTTAATCCCTTTGGTTTGCAAATCTGTAGTGGAAGGGTATTTTAGAGTCCTTTCAGTGTGAAATTAGGCATATGCATATCTCTGTGACTGCTTTCATATACCTATGTGCATAGCATGTAAGCAACAAATGTAGAGTTCATATCACAGTAATCCTGAATGATACTTGCTAACTTATGAAAATGAAGAGAGTGATATTTCCTTGCAGCATATCTGAAGTAACTTAAATATTCAATTTTTAAGTCAATCTGATTTGCTTTTATTTTTTAGGAGGGGGAGAACATTTAAATGCATTTTCTTTCAGTGACTGTTATTCGTGGATGTTGCAAAGAATGATTATTGCACTTCTTCACTAAGCAGAAGTGAAACAGTTCATACAGTGTCTATGGAGGATTTTTTCCTACTGAAGAGGTGTGTGGGGGTGACAATTCAGACTGCACAGCCTCAGGCAGGTGGTAGTATAAGCTTAAGTATGACACAGGGACGCACATCTGAATATATCTATTAAGTACAATGTAAAATGGATTATATTTTATAGAAAAGAGCATCAAAATTAAAATGATCCTGATGGTTGAAAGGTATGAATATGTGTGTGTATATCCATAGCTGATTGGATTCTTGTGACTAAATTTCTAAATTAATGCAATTTTTATTCACCAAGTGAAACATTAAAGGGTTTTTTGTGTTGTTTTTTTCCCTTATGTCTATCTCCAAGTCCAAACCTTAATGAATTACACTGGAGCTGTCAAAATGTAGGTGAATACATCAGTTTTCAGGGATATAATTGTCTGTTAACAAGAGAGTATTTTTAACCTCCAAAAAATACTGAAGGGAGAGCAGAGAGCTATGGGTTCTGGAAACTAAAGCTGAAATAATTTTGAAGTATGTAAATATAATTGGATCTCTTGCTGGTTGTGTTTCATTATTGCACACTAGAAGGCATTGATTTTATTTATTCTCTTTTGGTGACAATAATCCATATTCTTTGAGTATTTTGATGTCTCCTGAAAAGTAGATTGATTAGAACTTGGAGAGCTGAGGGCACTGACACCAGCTATAATGCTAGACTTGGGCAATAAAACTAATTCCAACCTTTGGGCTGGTAGCCAACTAATTATGGAAATTCTTCCAGTGCAGCTTTTATTCTGTCTTGTTTTGTGACTGAGGGAGCCCTGGCTGGGAGTCAAATGGAAGATGCTTCAATATAATGAAGCATAAGAAGTTTCAGGTAAAATTGAGTGACATGATATCCTAGAGCAAAATCAGATAGTCTGTTTAATTTTAGTAAAACCCCTCAGCAGCAGCCTTTGACTTGGGATGAACTTTCTGATTAGAATTTAGATTTTCAAGAATTTTTATTTTCAAACCTCCAAGTGGTCACTCTTCTGATTGCCTTCTTTTATTGATTTTTTTTTTTTTACTTTGTAAAATAAAAGCTCTTTTTTTTTCTTTTTTCTTTCTTTTTTTTTTTTTTTTTTTTTTTTTCAAGGTGTAACACATTTACCTCTGGCTTAATACCTTGCTTTAAGTACCCTGGCTACCTGCTCCCCACATATCTGCACATTGGATTCATGGTATGTGTGAGTGCTGTCTCCAGTCTTGGTAGACAGTCCATGCTGAACTGCATGGTCAGGACTCAGAGCTATTTTGCCATCAATAAGTCTTTCTGTTCAGAAAGGTTGTTTGAAGTTCCAAGATGAGGTCCTAGTCTTGATGGAAACAGACAATGGGAGGTACTGAGAAAATGTGCCCTCACTTTTTGTTTGCCCCTCAGTTTAGGAAGGATGTTGTCTTGCTGGAGCGTGTCCAGAGGAGGGCAACAAAGCTGGTGAGGGGTTTGGAACACAAGCCCTATGAGGAAAGGCTGAGGGAGCTGGGGTTGCTTAGCCTGGAGAAGAGGAGACTGAGGGGTGACCTTATTGCTCTCTACAACTACCTGAAGGGAGGTTGTAGCCAGGCAGAGGTTGGTCTCTTCTCCCAGGCAGCCAGCACCAGAACAAGAGGACACAGTCTCAGGCTGCGCCAGGGCAGGTTTAGGCTGGATGTTAGGAAGAAATTCTACACGGGGAGAGTGATTGCCCATTGGAATCGGCTACCCGTGGAGGTGGTGGAGTCACCTTCATTGGAGGTGTTCAGGAGGAGACTTGATGGGGTGCTTGGCTGCATGGTTTAGTTGTTGGGTGGGTTGGATTGGTTGATGGGTTGAATGCGATGATCTTGAAGGTCTCTTCCAACCTGGTGTATTGTATTGTATTGTATCATCAAGCCTTTCTGCTTTCGTTTCACCGTAACCATCAAGTGCTTCTCTGCTGTTGCATTTGTATCTTAACGGACTTCTGTGTATCTTCTGACAGTCCAGTATTTTCAGGTAGACCTCACTGTTGTGCTGTCTTAATGTTCAAGTAGCTTCCTTTGATGTATGGTCAGATAGCTTGCCAAAAGGAGGAGCTATACCAGCCTGCCTGTTGCTGTTGCAATCTGACATCTACCTCCATGGGGAATATCATGGTTTCTGCCATGGAGGTATCAGACCATGAAGAGACATCCAGCTGGTTAGACTGCTTAGCTGATCTTCTTGCTTTTGTTAAGCTGTACATAAAACACTTCTATGGTGTCTTGAAATTTTAGAAATTATTGCATGTAGATACTTGTATCTATAATAAAAAGCCATTAGGGTAGTATGTTAGGTAGTATACCATCTGACATGTATACAGGACATCTTCATTGAGGCATCAGGAGTATCTTTGGAACTCAGCAGCTCTAGTTAGTGAGGATAACTGTAATTAAACCACATTTTCAAATGTTTCCCTGCAGCCTAAATGTGCCTTTCTTCTCAGTGCTCTGGCATCCCTGTGCTGTTTGATATTTTGCTTTTCTCTGATGCTGCATAAAGGAAATACCTCATTCTTCCAGCCATTACATTTGACCTGTGCGACCCTCCTTTGAAATAAATTTGATTGTAATGTGGTGTGCTGTTCAGATCAGAATAGGTCATTTGTGTAAGCATGGAATAGGACTGTGCTGCCTTTGTTCTCTTGGAATCTTTCATACTTGTGTCACATTAAAATTCATATGACACAATTTTATACTGTGCTGGCTGTGCTCATAGGCTGAAACTTTGGTGTAGCAGATTGGAATCCCTTTGTTGCCTCCTAATAAACTAAGCTGGGAGGATTTCATGCCTTGTTGAAGTAGTGTTTTTTAGAAGAAAACCAATCTGATGTCACATTAGGAAGTCTAATTAAAAATAAGCATTGTGTCATTTTGATAGGCTTGGGTTTACCTGTATCAATCTTCAAAGTCAATCTTTTTGGTTGGTTGGTTTTGTCTCGCCACAGAACAAAAATATCCTACCTGATGGAAAGTTTCACTCAGTTGCTGAAAAAAACTGGTTTTTATGTGTTTCCAGATACTGAGTGGAATTATTTCCTGAGTGGTTCATTTTAACACTCTAATACTGCTATCCAAAGATAAAATTGTACCTGCCAGTCAGTCTTGATTGAGTAATAAATAACAGGTTGCTCTTAGTCACCAAATGAAAAGTTTTACCATATAAAACCCTCGTGTTTTTAACCATACTTTTAGATCATGACAAGTCCCTTTTCTGGAAATCAACATGGTGGTTCTTCTTCTGCTGTTCTCTCTGTCTTCAATCAGGCAGCACCAACAATGATATGAATCCAAGCCACTGATTGCAGCTTGGCTTCTCTTAAGATACTGCAGTACCTGTCTTACAAAATCCTAACATTTAATTGATCCTCTGTATGTATGTTTAGGGTAAGTACAAAATCCTAACGTTTAATTGATCCTCTGTATGTATGTTTAGGGTAAGGGAAATGAAGGGATCTGAAAAATGCCCTGAGTTTGGGATTACATTGATTGATGACAGTGGTTCTGCAAATGGGTCATGATGAATACAGAGGGCAGAACAAAGGTTCTTCTATTTCTCTATGTTGCCATAGCATGTTCTAAGAAACCAAATGCATGCATGGAAAAGCCTGGAGTGGGTAGATTTTCCATAAATTATTTTATGTTATTATCTATGGGAATTTGCTCAGCCTGGTTGAAAGCACTGAGATTGCCATTTATAACTTCAGCTGATGGATGACTCTAAACTATGAATTACATCTTGGAGCATGAAAATAATTCAAATTAATCTAGGAAAAAAATCTATTCCTGTTTATAGTTAATTAGCTGAGGGAGCTGGGGTTGTACAGCTTGGAAAAGAGGAGGCTCCAAGGAGATGTAATAGCAGCCTTCCAGTACCTGAAGGGGGCTACAAGAAGGCTGCAGAGGGATTGTTTGCAAAGGCCCTGCAGTGATTGGTTTGAAATGAGAGAAAAGCAGATTTAGATTGGATGTTAGGAGCAAGTTCTGCACCATGAGGTTGGTGGAACCCTGGAACAGGTTGCCCAAGGAGGTGGTTGAGGTCCCATCCTTAGAGTTATTCAAGGTGAGGTTTGACAGGGCTCTGGGCAACCTGATCTAGTTGAGGATGCCCCTGCTGATTGCAGAGGAGGTTGGACTAGATGACCTTTGGAGGTCCCTTCCAACCCAGACCATTCTGTGATTCTGATGTATTTTAATTGTTCAAAGCTCCAGACTGATGGGATTTAGATACCGGATTCCTTCCATGTAAAGTTGTTCCTTTTCTCATGCTTGTTCAAGGCAACCTGAGATACAGAACAAAAAGGATTTCACTGTAATACATTAAAGAATCTAGTCACATTTACTAGGTAATACTGAAAGTATCATTTAAAATACCAATAATTACTGCTTTCCCTACTTCTTCTTGATACAGTTACATGGATGAATTTGAAGAATTAAATGGAAAACATATGGATTTCTAATTTGGCCATCATGGAAAAGAACAATCATTTTGAGCTTTTGACTTAATCTTATCGATTAAGTGTATTGCGCAGGAAATAGAAAGAAATATATTACAGGCAGGGTAAACAAGGACAAAAAGTCCAACCATTTTTTATGCTAATGCTTGTTTTTAAGGAAACTTGTGAATCAGTGTTGTGGAAAGAAAGCACTTTAGAGTTGCTGTGTTTCTCAGTTGCTGTTCATGCTGTGCTTTTCCACCTCTTAATTCTGAAGAGGCCTGAGAGCCAAAGGGCTATAAATTTGTCATGGGTGGCACTTACTTAAAGGGACAAACAGTTTGTCTTTTGTAGGTAGAGTATCACCTCCATGTTACTGATGGATTATAGATACTTCTGTTTCTGCTCTTGTGTGTAATATCATTAGCCTCAGAGAGATGACACCTTAGCTGCATGAAGATTACACTAGAAAGGTTTTGTAGACTTGATCTCATATTGTGAGATGGCAATGTTTTATTAAGAGTTTATTTGCATCTCCTGTAAGGTGATGGACTTCTGGATTTTCATTTTGGAGTCTGCAATTTTTGTCCAACAATAGACACTCAAGAATTGATGAAAAAGCCTTGAAGCCAATTTAAAGGAACCTATTAACTTCAGTGGCTTTGGTTCAGAGTCCAGGCGGGATCATTACCCACATGCATAGAACATGAATTTCCTTGTTGTAAAATGCCCTTGAAAATCCTACTCAAAGGAGGATCCTTTCTCAAATTGGTAATTATGGGAAGGAACATTTTCTGTGGATCCTTGAAATACACAAGGAATTATTCATGTCATTCCAATAGTGAGTTTTCTTCCTTTTTTTGTTAAGAAATAATCTCTCTTGGAATCATTCATTCAGATTTTTGCAAGCAGTGCAAAATGCTTTATAGCAGTTGCCTGGCAACAACGTATTCAGGCAACAGCATATGTGAATCAGTTGTTAGTTGTGTATTTTATATATATACTGTGGGTAGAGAGTACATTTGAGATCGGTACTAATGAGAAATTTCCAAAGAAGCACACCAAGGAACTTATTTGTCTTTATAAAAGAAATAAGAATAAGGTTTGAGGTCTATGTTAAGCCTGGAAAGTTTGTCTTCTATTTGAGATGGTGTAAAAGGTCTGCCAGTTGAACAGCTTTTCACAGATGTCATGATGTGGTTGATGTGGTTGTATGCAAGCAAAGTACTCTCTCTGAAGGTGAAAAATAGTTTAATAGTATGGATGCTGAATTGAATCCCTCATTGTCCTCTAAATGATCAAACATCTCTTGAATTCAGACTGTATACTGCAGCCTTTCACATCTGTTATGTTGAAAATAATAATTGTAGAACTTGTGCTGCGTTTTGTGGTTTTAATCTCTTCAACTTGCAGTGCAGCTCCAAGATTCAAAAGGATAGTTTAGTTGTAAATCTTATCTAGTTAAAATTCGTAGTTCAAATCCAAATAACTGTGAAATTTCTTTATGAAGTCAACAAAGATAAATTATGGAATGCCAGGGGTTGGAAAGGACCTCCAGAGATTGAGTCTAACTCCCCTGCAAAGCAGGACCACTTAGGGCAGGTCAAAGTTTGTGTACAGTAGGACCAAATTGCAAACTTACAATGGAGAGTTGAGGGAGAGCGGAGCTGGCCATGTGTCAATTAAATAATTGATTAATGTATATATATATATATATATATTTTACTATTCAGACTGCATAAGCTATGCGTCATGTGTGAGCAGGACAAATGCATCTGATTGTGCGGCGCAGCAAGGAAATCGCTGCAATTGAAAAGCTGGCCAGGAGATTTCCAAATACTGAGCATTTCAGTTGCTGTGAGAATTGAATCTGCTGGCTCCAGGGGCGATCTTACTGACTAGGATAGGCAGAGACCTTCTTGGAAAGCTGAGACTAAAGAGTTTTGAAGATGAATATTGATGTCTAATTAGAAATGAAGGAAAAAAATTCTGCAGTCTGTAAAGCAGTGATGAAGATATTTCTTTTCAGTTAATTCCACTACAAAATAAGTCTTCCAGAGTTTGCAGCTTTTTGCCAATTGCAATGTGTGATTTGTGCCGTTGTCAATGTACTGAGGGGTTACAGGACCACGCAAGTGGAACCTCAGAGGGATTACTGTGCACTTCAGATGCACATAAATTATGAAGATAATTAATGAAAGTGTATAAATCTTTTAAAAGATTGATCTTCTTTCTCTCTGCTGTTCTTTTGCCAAACTGGCCTTCATCATCTCCAGCTTATCTGGACTAAACTTTGGAAAGGTTGTGTTCATTAATGTGTCAGTAAGGAATTGGAAACACACAGTATTGATTAGATCTGGGGGAAAGTGTAATGTGTTGTCTACCTGCTGGAGGAAAAACTCCTCAGCATATTTCCCCTTACCTGTTCAAAAGAATTAATAGGAAAGTTTAATGTCAGAAGTTTTTCACGACTGTAAAGCCAAATTAGGGTGATTTTTGAGGAGGAATACTCTGTCCCTGAAATATTTTTTTCTGGATAGTGTTGTTCAAAGGTCCCCTCCCCTCAGAGTGTATTGGTCTATTTTCTAATATGAAAGGGTTTTCTGAAAGAGTAGTCAAAATTACTCTTTGTGTACAGTGGCTAGAAGGAGGAGACCACTTGTGGTTGGCCTTTAGGCATTATTGTGATAAATCTAAACTATCATTGTTATCATTGCTTTGATTTCTAGCTCTTATTTATCAGGCTACTTGTAGGGACTGTGGTCTTTGATAAAGCGTTTACTGGATGCAGCAAATGTGTTGTCTAGTCAAATCTGAGGAAATGTCAAAAATACCCAAGGCTTATCTAAGAATGGAGCAAGCTTCCATTTTAATTGAGGTTGATACACTAAATTGTTAATCACTAGTATGATAATAATAAGGTACTTTCAAATGACATTTTTGTTGATGCAGTCAGAATAGTAATACTTCCTCTACATTATAATTATTATTTTTTTCTTCCTGAAACTGTACTTTTAAACTGTCTCTGAATACTTCAGCAGGATGTGGAGAACAGAAAAAGAACAGAGTTCATTTGGCGTGATGAAAGCAAACTGTAGCGGTTTGGTGCATGGTCCTTCTGGTTTCTAAATGCATTCAGATCTCTCTGACTTCTGGAGCAGCGCCTGAAGGTCCTCAGCTTATCATATGATGTCATTCCTAATGGACAGCATTTTCTTCATCAAGTATGCAAGGCCAAATAATATGTTGGTTATATTGTCTCCTCTTACATTAGCAGTTTGTGCATGGTGTTTGCTTACTGTCTGAGAGAGGCTGAGAGTCATCACTTGGGATGCCTTAAGTTTCGTATCTGAGAAGAAACGTGTTGGCTCCTGACTGTCAAAGAGGTACTGAGGGTATGTAGCTCTGTATGTAGCACTGAATTTGGTGATTGGCGTTACCCTTTCCAAAGCTGGAGTTTGATGAACTCCATCTCTGTATACTCTTACTGATAATCCTGGAAAGGCTGAGCCTGGTAGAGAGGAAATAATTTTTGTGAGTGAGAACAAAGGATAATTCTGTCTTTTGCCTTACAAGAGGAAAAAATATTTGTGTGTAATATGATGGCAAGATAATGTTTTAAGAAAACCTCTAAACCTTAGGATTATTCAGTGGTTGGAAAACTGTAACATGATGGAGGAACTGTGTTTTATTAATTAAGTGTGGTCACACTGGATAAGTTTAAGAGTATAATCAACCAATATGCATCATATTTTGTATATGAGAAGCAGCAGCATCCTAAAAAAAAAGCTAGAAGGTTAATTTTCCATTGTTGCAACAAGTAGAGTAGTAAATTAAAAGATATTTGATTGATTTTAATTTTGTTTTCTCACTAGTCTTTGTGTCTTAAACTACAGCAAGGTCTTTGGAGATTTCACACTATTTATGAATTAATCTCTTTCAAGAAGACAGAAATCATTGTGCTTACATGTTGGGGATATAGATATAAAGACCTTTTTTTTTTTTAATTTTTATTTATTTCCAGAGATGTAATTTGCAGTCTTGAGCACTTTGATTCATTCCAGCCTTATTCTCAGTTATACTATGCTCACTGCACACTACATGAATTAAATTTAAAGCTGTATTAGGGACCCCTTTGCTGCCAGCATAGGGAAGAATGCTGTTAGTGTAAATGGGAAACAGGATTTCTGAGCTTAACTGTTCTGTCTGTAAAATAAGTCTAATGTCTTTTCATCCACCACTTCATTGTTTTGCCTGCTTTGACTGTAAACTCTTGATAAACTCTCATTTTAGACGTGCAGGTTGGCTAGCGCTGAGCATGGTCCAAACTTTTAAATGCTGCCACCTTATAGAAAACATTGGAATAATTCAGAATTTATTTTCAATATTTTAAGTCACAGAACCACTGAATGGCTGAGGTTGGAAGTGACTGCTGCAGATCATCTGGTCCAACCAGTCTGCTCAAGCAGGCACACTTCCTGTTTTAATGCTATATGAAGACTGTTGCTTTTAGTTGGAAAATACTTTTCATGTTCAAAATAGGCAAATACCCTACCTTTTGCTATAAATGAGAAGATGGAGATGAACTACATCAGCTGCTTCTGGTCTATGTGATCATTGCTTTCATTAGATCTCACTGTTCAGTGTAGATGCATCTTTAATTGCTTCTAGCAGCTTGTGAGATCAGACATTATTGCAGGAAAAGCTCTGCAACAGACAACGTTTCTCATCAGTAAATCTACCTTTGCATGCAGATTTTTAGTTGGTGTGAAATAGTGAATGAAAGCAGAGCAAAATAATTCTTGAGATCCACCTTCTCCTATTGGCATGGAATCTCTGACAGCATGAGATGGTTTAATATATCGATACTAAAAGCACAGAAAAGGAATAAGGAACAAAAGAAAGGCAGCAGACTTCAGTGTTCTGGTGTCATTGCAGAAGAATCGAAATCGAACTACTTTTATGGTCCTAGAGCCTTAGTAAAGCAGAAGACTGCAGTTCTTTTAAAGGTAGAGCAGGTATGTGAATGGGGCTTGCAGCCCAGAAAGCAAATGTGCCCTGGGCTGCATCAAAAGCAGTGTGACCAGAAGGGTGAGGGACATGATTCTCCCCATCATCTGCTCTGTTCTGAGGAACACCTGGAGTACTGCGTCCAGCTCTGGTGCTTCCAGCATGAGGGACATGGAGCTGCTGGATGAGGTCAAGAGGAGGCCAGGAAGATGATCAGAAAGCTGGAGCAACTTCCCTATGGGGACAGGCTGAGAGAGTTGGGGCGGTTCAGCCTGGAGAAGACTCCAGGCATCCAGCAGACAAGAGGACACAGTCTCAGGCTGCGCCAGGGCAGGTTTAGGCTGGATGTGGCTTTCCAGTACCTGAAAGGGGTACAAGAAAGCTGGGGAGGGGCTTTTGAGGTCAAGCAAGGGCTTGTAGTGATAGGATGAGAGGGGATGTATTGAAGCTTGAGGAAGGCAGATTTAGACTGGTGGTTAGGAAGAAATTCTTTTCAGTGGTGAGACACTGGAACAGGTTGCCCAAGGAACCTTCATTGACCTGCTGGACACACTCTTCTTAAGGCACCTGGGTATATTATTTGCCTTCTTGGCCACCAGGGCACGTTGCTGTCCCATGGAGAACCTACCAACCAGGACTGCAAGGTGCTTCTCTATGGAGCTATACACCACCAGTTCACCCTCTAAGCTGTACTGGTGCATGGTGTTATTCCTTCCCAGGTGCAGGACTCCACACTTATCCTTTTGAACTTCATTAGCTTCATCTCTGCCCAGCTCTCCAGTCTGTCTGGGTTTTGCTCAGTGTAAGCACAGCCTGACAGGGTGTCAGTTCCTCCTTAAATGATAAGAGATCAGCAGGTGGTGGAGAACCTTGGTTAAGCTATCAGAGTTAGGTGTCTGAGGTGCTTCAAAAAGTGAAGCTGCACAATGAGATGTGACGAGGAAGCTGTGGAGAAGCTGTGGACTAGAATTAGATGAGATTTATGGGCAATGAGAGGAAAATTTATACTAGAGGGCCTCATACTGTACTTATTTGAGGATAAATGTTACTCTGGCAGCTTTTATACAATAATATACCTACAGTGCTTAGATGTATTGCTTTGGGATTTTTTGAAGGGAAAGAGAAAATAGCAAAGTAAATGTTATTTGTAAATATTTTTGACAGAGAGTTTGACACATTATTCTGACACAATCACACCGTAATGCAGTTTATGTCCTCGGAGGGCCCAGAGGTTAAATACAATTCAAAATGGATTTGTGGAGGTGTATTTCCCAGAACTCTTAATGCCAGAAAAGAATGTTTTGCCTGTGTTATTTTTTATTTTCTTTGTCCTCTCGACAAATAAATTGGTCATTTCTGATGTGTTTCTCTAAGATGTTATTCTGTGGCTTAGAGACATTTTTCCTGCTAGAAGAAGGGCATTTTTCCTGCTAGGAGGAGGGCAACAAAGTTGGTGAGGGGTTTGGAACACAAGCCCTGTGAGGAGAGACTGAGCGAGCTGGGGTTGCTTAGCCTGGAGAGGAGGAGACTCAGGGGTGACCTTATTGCTCTCTACAACTACCTGAAGGGAGGTTGTAGACAGGCAGAGGTTGGTCTCTTCTCCCAGGCAGCCAGCACCAGAACAAGAGGACACAGTCTCAAGCTGTGCCAGGGCAGGTTTAGGCTGGAGGTTAGGAAGAAGTTCTACACAGAGAGAGTGATTGCCCATTGGAATGGGCTGCCCGGGGAGGTGGTGGAGTCACCTTCATTGGAGGTGTTCAGGAGGAGACTTGATAGGGTGCTTGGTTGCATGGTTTAGTTGATTAGGTGGTGTTGGATGATAGGTTGGACACGATGATCTTGAAGTTCTCTTCCAACCTGGTCTATCCTATCCTATCCTATCCTATCCTATCCTATCCTATCCTATCCTATCCTATCCTATCCTATCCTATCCTATCCTACCCAATGAAATATTGCAGGTGAATCTCTCCTATGCTGCAATCTGAACAAAACTGAGTTTAAAACTGTAGCAAAGTGATGCCTCTTGTTTGATTCTTCAAAAATCTCTTCCTGCCACCTCTATCTTACCTGAAACATTTCCTAGACTAGCCTGTAGATAAGTAATTGATCTTCTAACTGCAAAGTGAACACTTTTCCTTTCTGCCATCTGGAAATTGCTAGAAAAAGTAAATACCTCTTCTCATTTAAACAAATACACTTTCTAATATACTTAATTGATTTACTTGGACTAATTAAGAAAGGGTTAAGGTAACAGGCCAAATATCTGCTTGTTGGCAGAGAAGCATCTAAAGAAATAAAGCTTGCCTCAGTATGTGTCAAGCTTTTCAGTCTAGGAAAATGTAAAAAGTTGTAAATGACATTGATTTTTGTTGACCTGAGCTAACCCACAGCAGTGCCACAGCTGTGCTATAACTGATGCTTGTGGCTGAGCTGAATGTACAACAGATGAGCTGAGTGAAAGCAGGGGATGTGAAATGGGGAATGCTGCTTTCTACCCTCTGAAGTCAACTTTAGACAGCTTAGAAAGCAACACAGCTGCCTGCATAGCTGTTAGAGTGATCATGAATGAGATGGTGAAAGTGGAAGCAGGAAGCAGCTCAACTAGCAATAGGTAATTAACAGGGTCTTAATTTTAATGGAGGTGCTTGGACCTCTCTGGTGTTCCCACTTATTTCTCTGTTAACAGGGGTCATGTCAAAGTGGTGTGCCCATGTGAACATCTGTGTATCTGTGATGTACAAGATGAAGCTTTTTGGGGTCATGGCCTCTCTGCAAGTACTTGATGAGATATTTTTTTTATGCCGCCAGACTAGTTAACAACACACATACTCAATGCCCACAGAGCACAAACTTAACTTTCATTCTAATTCTCTGTATGAGGGTAGACTGAAATCTGTTGGACTAGATGACCTTTGGAGGGCCCTTCCAACCCAGACCACTCTATGATTCCATGAAGGCTGGTTGAGGCCCTGAGCAATCTGGTCTAGTGGAAGATCTCCCTGACAAGGCCAGGGGTTTGGAGCTAGATGATCTTCAAGGTCCCTTCCAACCCAAACCATTGTATGAATCACCACTACTGTTTGTTCAGTAAGGAAAGGTTGAAGTGAATTTATATACAAATACAAGACCTCTGCTGAGGAGAGTCAAATCTGCTCTTGATTGTGCAAATCTCAAACAGTGGATGTCTGTAGGTGTCACAGTCCAGCCATGGGGCTCACTGTAAAGGTGAATGTTTTGATCAAGTTTTAGTCAATTCTTTGCTACTGCAATTTCATAAAAATAAGCTTTTTTCTGTCTTGAGTAGAAGAGGCTGAGGGGAGACCTTATTATCATGGACCAGTACATAAAAGGTGGCTACCAGGAAGATGGAGATTGCCTTTTCACAAGTGTTACATGGAGAAGACAAGGGGTGATGGGGACAAGTTAGTGCTGGGGAAATTCCCATTGAAATAATGAAGAAAACTTTTCCCCATGAGAACAGTTAGACACTGGAATCATCTCCCAAAGGAAGCAGTGCATTCCCCTCCATTGGTCAGTTTTAATCCTCAGCTTGACAGGGTGCTGGGCCAGCTCATTTCAGTTTAACTCTCACCTATAAAGGGTGGACCATATGATCCTTGGGGTCCCTTCCAACTTGGCAGTCTATGATAATGTTCTGTCAACCCCAGAAAATGCCGTTAAGAACTGAGATGGATAAAGCAGCTGCTTCTTTTCACAGCTAATTTTCTAGGTAGATTAAGTAAGTTTGGGAATGAATCCCATGTAAATGGGATTCAGATCTTCTGGAATGGTTCAGATCTTCTGTTCCAGCTTTTCCTCAGACTCAGGAGGGTTAAAACAACTTAATTTTTTGTAACCAAAAATTGAAATGCTTGTATTTTGTCCTCAGGACCAGATGCCTTAGGCATAGGCCTTTAATCCCTGTGCCCTAGTTACAGCAATTAAGGTTCATGAAATATAAATTTTATTACATATGCATCTTGGTCTCTCCTTTTTTCTTCTGTTTGAAAACCAGTCTGAAATATTAATGATTAAATTAAATGCAGTCTGGTTATGTGAATTGCTGTGAATACTGCATTCTAGTTATCTTGACAGATGCAGTGAATGACATTTTCTAACATTTAGACTTAAATGAGGATTCTCTTGCTGAAGAAAATCTGACTTCCATAATAATGGCTTCTTGCAGGCCTGCCTCTTTATCTACATGGAAATTAAAAAAAAAGGTGCTGAAGAGATGCAGCACTTTGGAAGACCACATCTTATAATTGTTCATGATTTTTAGTGCTGCAGTGCAAATTAATCATTGTCCAAGTGTGCTGGAGAGAATAGAAATGCCTAAGAATATCGTGGTTCCTGCCTGGAACAGCTTCCACTCTAATGTCTGAAATGTTAGAGCTATCCTTCTAATTCTCATGTTGTGGGTTGGTTTTTTTGTGTTTGTTTGTTTGTTTTCCACTGAATGATTTCTCCCCATCTAAATTTCACATCTATTTCTGCCCACCAGGTCTATGCAAATGGGTTTTTAAAGCTTAAATGTAGCACTTCCTCCAAAACTGAGGAAGAAATGGTTGTTGATGTGAATAAAGCCTCCATCAGAGCACTTGCATTATGCAGTTTAGATGGGATGAGGGGAAAACACTGATGGGGGATGAGGGTGCAGACAGAGGTGAAAAAACAGTTTGGTTTAGATGCTTCAAAACTGAACCCCATCCCTGGAGATAGTCAAGATGAAGCTTGAGAGGTCTCTGGGCAACCTGGTCTGGTTGAGGATGTCCCTGCTGAGTGCAGAGGGAGTGGACTACATGGTCTTTGGAGGTCCCTTCCAACCCAGAACATTCTGTGATTCTGTGAAGCACTGCCTGTGTAGCAACAGGTGTAGCAATACATAGTTTGCACTTAGAGAAACAGTAGTCACTTTGGTGTAGATGTGAAAGCTCCCAAATGAAAGATTCACGGCCTGCTGGAGGGTTTGTTTTGTTTGTTGTTGGGTTTTTTTTTAAGGCAGAGGTGTATGTCACTGTAAAACAACTACATCTACTTTAATGTGGCCAGAAAGAGGCACTTAGCTGTTCCACTGCTCCAAGAATGAGTTAATAAAGACGGCGCACAATCTGTCTCTGCTGCAGCTCTTGGCACACAACAGCTCTAATTGGGGGAAGCTATTGAGGCCTTAATTGCTGATTTTGCAGTACTGCCATGTTTACTGATAAGGTTTAATGCAAGCTCAAATTTGTTAACCAGAGAGAAACAGTCACACTTGCACGAAGAGTGCGAGGACAAACAAGAGGCTTTTCTGTAGTACCAAATGATGATGAAGGATTCCAACACGTGGCATCAGTACGTTTCCCCTCTCAGGCTAATGAAATGCCTTACTTCCAGCAGAAGAAATGTTACTGACTTACATGTTACTCAATTGCCATTGAAATAAGCCTGTAGCTGAAGTGAGAGCTGGATGTTCACTTCACTGATTTACATGACTCTTAAATATAAATTTTTTATGTCTCCTGGAGAAGGGCAGATGCAGCTGTAAGATTGGCACTGTCTCAGGAGAGCTGGGATTGAACTGAGTGTAGAAAAGAAATGCTAATAGTGCCTGAAGATTATCTACATCAGTGGGTGTATGAGAAGCTCAACATCAGCTAGCGATGTGCTTGTGCAGGCTAGAAGACAAGCACGATCTGAGGCTGCATCAGTGTGGCCAGCAGGTCAAGAAAGGAGATCCTGTCTCTTTACTCTGCTCTTGTGAGACCCCACCTTGAATACTGCATCTACTTCTGGTGTGCCTATCATAGGAAGGACACAGAGCTGTTGGAGCAAGTCCGGAGGAGGACCGTAAAGATGATCCAAGGGCTGAAACACCTCTGCTATGAGGATAGGCTGAGGGAGCTGAGGTTGTTCAGCCTGGAGAAGGCTCCAGGGAGACCTTGGAGCTGCCTTCCAAGAGCTGAAGGCATCCTACAGGAAGGCTGGAGAGGGACTTCTCATGGTGGTGAGCCAGAAGAGGGTTAGACTGGATCTGAGGAAGAAGTTCTTGAGTATAAGGGTGGTGAGACTCTGGAATAGGTTGCCCAGGGAGGTTGTTGCTGCTCCCTCCCTGGAGGTGTTCAAGGCCAGGCTGGATGATGCCTTGCACAACCAAGTCTAGTTGAGGGGTGTCCCTGACTATGGCAGGGAGGTTGGAGTAGATGATCTGTAAGATCCCTTCCAATCTAAGCCATTCTATGATTAAAATTTAGGTTTAATATCAAAATCTACTTTCTAAGCTGTCATTGCATTCAGATTTCTGAATATGACAAAAGCTTCTCGATCTGCCAAATGAATGGAGGACTGCTGCATTTAAATAATAATAAATGCCATTCTTGAACTGAGAGATGCTCAGGTTTTATTTTTAATGCAGCACTATTACAGTGTAATACAGCAATTTTTTAAGCTACTAACCTGCTGCTTCATTTCTGAGCCAAAAGTTAAAATCATTATTTGTATTTGAGTTTATATAGTAGTGATAAAAATACCAAGTAATGTTATTATATGGCTGTTTATGTCCCAAAAGCTAAAAGGAAAGATAAATGGAAATGTATTTTGTGCTAAACATCACTCTGGAAGTGCCATTTTTGTGTGTGCTAGCGTGTTTTTCATATACTGGGTGCACAGCTTAAAGCAGAGGAAAATGTAAGATAGAAGCTGAGTGAAAAGCAGATGCTGCTATGTCTGCCAAATGGCTTGGAGTTCTTGAATAGTTATTCCCAGAATGAGCTGCATTTTTTTTTCTGTAAGCAATGTGCTTCTGCATCTATTATCTACATTATTCTGTTACCCATAAATGCAGCAAAATCTACCTAAATTCTCTTGACTTCATTAAAATTTGAACAGTTGAGATTTCCAAGTAAATTTACAGAAAAGGAGGAATAATTTGCAGTGCCACAGGTCTGTGGTCTCTTTAGCTCTCTATCTGCAGGCTTCGTTGTGGAGTTAAAAAACAAAACAAAACAGAAAAAAGGAAGAAAAATACTTTTCTCCCTGTTGTTATGAAAGGGTTATCTCTCCGCTCTGTTAATGTAGGGTAGGAAAGATTTAGACTGGAGATTAGGAAAGAATTCTTGACAGTGAGGGTGGTGAGACACTGGAACAGGCTCCCAGGGAGGCTGTGGATGCTCCCTCCCTGGAGGTGCTCAAGGCCAGACTGGATGAGGCCTTGAGCAACCTGGGCTAGTGGCAGTTGTCTCTACCCCTGGCAGGGGGGTTGGAACTTGATGATCTTTAAGGTCCCTTCCAACCCAAACCATTCTATGAATCTGTGTTACAAAAGGTTCTCAGTCAAATAGTAGTGAAAGCAACATCATGAACTCTTTCTGAAGGGATCCTACAGGAAGGCTGGAGAGGGACTTTTCACAAGGGTGTCTAGTGAGAGGACAAGGGGCAATGGTTTGAAGCTGATGCAGAGCAAGGTTAGACTGGAGCTGAGGAAGTTCTTCAGTGGAAGGGTGGTGAGACTCTGGAATAGTCTGCCCAGGGAGACTGTGGATCCCTCGTCCCTGGAGGTGTTCAAGGCCAGGTTGGTTGAGGCCTCGAGCACTCAAATCTAATTGTGAAGTATCTCTGCCCATGTCAGGGAGGTTGGAATAGATTATCTCGAAGGTCCCTTCCACCCTGAGCCATTCTGTGATTCTGTGATTCCTCTGCCTTTTCCTTTCCAAGTCATTGAAGTGTAAAACAAAAAATAGAAAACAGCAAGTTTTTAGTAAGACAAACTGGAAAGAAGCTACCATGTTCATTGACCTAGGTAACACTGGTATAGAAATATTTAACTCTTCCAACCTCATTTCCTAATCACTTAATCTAGATGTGTCTTTGCAATATTAGATTCATAGGTCTGTGATTAGTATTCTGACAGTATTTTTGAAATTACTTGGTATTTTTATTGCTACTATATAAACTGAAATACAAATAATGATTTTAACTTCTGGCTCAGAAATGAACTTTGTGCAGTAAATCACATGTATGAGGACTCTGCTGTGTAGTGCTTTACGTTAAACAGTCATGTATGTTAGTGTTCTTTTCTTTGAGACCTTCTTCCCCATATATTTTGAGTAGTGGTACAGAATTAAAATGTGAATAAAGGTTTAGAAGAACAAAGTTCTATTTGGTTTTGATTTTACAAAGTCATAGAACTTACTCTTTCTTCACAGAAAGAGTAATTGGCCAGTGGAATGTGCTGCCCAGGGAGGTGGTGAAGTCACCGTCCCCGGAGGTGTTCAAAAAAGATTGGATGTGCCACTTGGAGCCATGCTTTAGTTGTCAGGAGATGTTAGGTATTAGGTAATAGGTTGGTCTCAGGTCTTTTCCAACCTGGTTGATTCTGTGATTCTGTGAAGATGCTTTAGTCGGAAAAGACTTTCAAGGTCATCAAGTTCAACTATCGACGTAAAACCACCACGGCCGTTAAACCATATCCCCAGGTGCCATGGCCACACGTTTCTTGAACACCTCCGGGGATGCTGACTCCACCACCTCCCTGGATAACCTTTCCCAATGCCTGACCACTCTTTCCATAAATGCATTTTTTCCTAATCTCCAACCTAAACCTCCCTGGCACACGTTCAGGCCACAGTGTGTTTCCCCTAGTATATATTACCTTACAGTAATAGTCCATCAATCAATATTTTGTGTTACTAGCAACCTAAACTTGTGAAATACACAATTTGACTTTTCACATAGGTTTAAAATTGTGGAAAAATGCCCATTTTTAATTGCTCATTGTTTTGTTAGATATCTGCTTTTTAAAAGAGAACTACTGTGTCAAAACATTGGCTTTACAATAGACAGAAAACTCTCAGTAAAGCTTGAAGCAGCACTGGAAAAGTACTAAATGCACTAGAACAGGCTTAGCTCCTTTTTTACCCAGTGTAACCTTTGCCAATCTTAAGAGTGAGCAAAAAAACTCCTTGAGCAGTAAGACCCATTTTGTCTAAATCAGTTATTGTGAAGATTTTTAAGAACCAAGTCATTAGTCTAAAATTCAATCTCTTATGATTCAGCAATCCAGAATCTTTATTTGGGTTCCCAGGTGTTCACAAATTTCAAGCAGAAAATTACTTGTTCTGTTTTGTTTTGTTTCAGTAACGACGTGCTCCTTCTGTATTTGCTTTTTTACCTAATCTGAATTGGATGGTGAAAGAAAGAATTTACTGTTATTCCTTGCTTCTCTTTAATCAGTAGATGGCTCTACCAAGCCACCAACAGGTTCTGGTCATGGTGGCTGCATGTGATTGAGGGCATTGGGGTGATTTGAACAGGTAGTTCAGATGTTTGCAGATGGAGGAGATTCTTCATGGCTTATTATATTTTATTCTTTTTCCATATCAATTAGGAAGGAAGGGCATGGATACTGCATCTGTTGCAGATACTCAGATACTAATTGTGCTGAAGTGTTGCAGTCATGTGTGATTGACTAAGTCATTGCCTGGGTCAGTAAAATACTTTGAACTAAAAAGCAGAATTTTGTGCCTCAAAAAACATTAAGTTAAACACTGTAACCTCTGTTCTGGTTGATTTCTCAGTACCTTTAAAAAGGTTTTCCTGAGTGCTTGTCCAGTGTATTCTCTTCTGTTACACAGAATTGTTTTGGTTGGAAGAGACCATTAAGATAATCAAGTCCAACTGTTAACCCAGTGCTGCCAGGTCACCATAAACCATGTCCATCAGCATTACATCTATATGGCTTTGAAACCCCTCCAGGGATGGAGACTACAGCACTTCCCTGTGCAGCCTGTTCTAGGGCTTCACAACCCTTTTGTGGAAGAAATTGTTCCTCATGTCCAACCTAAATTTCTGCTGGCACAACTTGAGGCTGTTCTTCCTATTGCTTGTTCCTTGGGAGAAGAGACCAACTCCCAGCTGATTATGAGCTCCTTTCATGGAACTTCCCAGGCTGAACAACCCCAGTTCCCTTAGCCACATTTCCCCTACTTGGCCACAACACTTCACTTAACCTCCCTCAGCAAAAGGGGAAAACCTGGGGAGACCCAGCAGTCCCCATAATCAATTCTGTTACCCTCATTTGTTAAAGGTAAATAGAACCAGTGACAACTTACATTCATTTCTATCAGATACAGATTGAGGTTTAGACTGGATCTTAGGAAGGAGTTCTTCAGTACAAGGGTGGTAGGACTCGAATAGGCTGTCCAAGGAGGTTGCGGATGCCTTCTCCCTGGGGATGTTTAAGGCCTTGAAGAGCCGAGCCTAGTTGAGAGGTGTCCCTGGGCATGGTGGGGAGGTTGGAGCAGATGATCTCTGAGGTCCCTTCCTATGCCATTCTATGACAGGACGGGAGTTAAACAAATAGAACTAGTGAGTGCTACCCCAAGAGAATTCCCCTAAGTTTTCTGGGGTTGAAGGTGTGCAATCCAGGAAGCTAAACTTAAAAAAAAAAATCCCAAACATGTACATAAGGGAGGAAATACAAGAAAGCTAAGGAAATAAAAGAAAGCTAAAATCAAGAACTATTTTCCTCCATAGCTGCATTTTCCTCTTACAGCTCTTTGATGCATCATAAATGCAGCAAGCACAGCTATTAACTTGATTCACTCTCTTTCACAGTATGTAGTTGCTGCTCTGGAGAGAGATTTGAGACTGTGCTGGACAAGCAGAAAAGAGAGGTGGTGGAACAGAAGTAAACAGTTAGGATGAACAAATGAAAGATCCTTTAGAAGCAGTCAATATATATATGACAAACAATTTCTAACTGAGAATTAAAGGAATATAACTTCTGTAGCGAAGCTGCAGGTCATAGTTTCTAGCATTGCTATGATTGTTGTAATAGGAGTTGCAACCTGCAGAGGTATTGTTGCAGGACAAAAGGTCCTGTCTGGTTTCTTCTCTTGAGGCTAACTGTGAGCATTAATGTAATGCTGTGTAGAAATGAGATTGTATCTGAGCTGCACATGTGCCTTGCAATACCCTGGTTTCATTTTTAAATCTTCAGCTAGCTCAGCTTTTTGAATTTGCCTTCTTGCAGCTGCATTGGTTAATAATGCATTATTGCTGTGACTGGGAAAAAAAAGGAACTGAGAAATTTCAGGCACTTGAGGAGTCACATTTGAAAACTTGGCTAAATGCATGGTGTCAGTTCATGTTTTCAAAGAAGATAAAGCAAGCCTGGCATCATCCAGTTCAGTGATGCAAGTCAGGGTAGATCTAAAAGGGAAAGAGCAGGGAGGATAGGTTCATCTTTTAGCTTCAGATTTTGGTTGGCCCTTTGCTACTTATGCTAAGATGATCCAACAGCTCTCTGAGATGAATAATAGAAAATGAGCAGCTACATTTTGTGTTTTACTCTCTCAAACTCGCTGAACCTTTTTCTGTCTTACACATCTGCTGCCAGTGCTGTTGAGTCAGCAGCTTATTTCAATTCAAGTAATCAAAACTCTGAGAAATCACTTTCCAGCTTTTGTTTGCCCCACAAAAGCAGCTTCTGTTGACAGAATATCCTTTTATTTTACCTCTGTTCTTCACCCTTTTCTCTGGTGGAAATCTACCCTGGTGTCTGCAAGGATTAAATTTCTGTCCAAGGTCACAGGACTCTGGACTTACCAAGCTTTACTGGCAGCTGGTGAAATTACATTTGGCAGCAGGACCATTTTCCATGGAGCTCAATGAATGCCAGCACACTGTTCAAGCTTTGCTCTTGGCTAATACATTCTCTACTGGAGACCTGGAAAAGTGTAGCTTCTCTTGGTTTCATCTCCACAAACAGCCGTCATGCTAGCACTTTCTCAGTGTTGCGAACTCCCTATTCCCTAGTAGAAGTTGATGCACAAATCACAAATAGTGTTGTTTAGGACACCTTTTATTCATTAAGATATTATTAATAACAAATAACAATTCACTTATGACATTTACTTATTGGCTCATGCAGTTTATTTATGTTCTTGCTTATAGCTAATTCGCAGAAGGAGTGGGGGAAAGCAAATGTAGCTGCCAACCCAGAAGCAGAGGGCAGTACTGGCATGTCAGGGGCTTCTAGGTGGGTGCTGAGGAGGAACTTCAGCAGGCCATTTCTCTCAGTAGGTCTGGAAATGATGCTGTAGTCTGCCTCCATATACCAACCACTGCTGCCTTGGATGAGATCTGGGCTGTATAACCTGTTGTTGATTTTTTTGTGTGCTCACAGCTTTGTCCTCCTGAAAGGCAGTTGGTGTCTTGTGTATCAGTTCTTGTGGTCTCCAGATCTTATCAGACCTTGGGCAGCTTTTACACACTGCTTTCTCAGCAGCACTGGAATTCCTGTCTTTGACCAGTTTGCTCATAACTAGTTTCTCTGCTCAAACTTACGATGGCACCCAGGAATTTGCATGGGTTAATTTACTGCTGCCTGCCTCTGGTCTCCATCGCTGATAAGAGTAATCCTTCTCAAGCTCTGTATTCTCATTTCACTCCCACTTTTATGCCTGCCCTTTTAGTAATAATCATCAGTATTGGATTAAAACTGAATAAAGAGCTTCCAGCAATGGGGACTGATGCTAAATCAAGTGCAGAGTCAGAAGATAACCCATGCAGAGTGAAATAATGCTAAGGTCTTTATTTGTAAGTGCAGAAGTATGTGCTAAGAGTAAAATTCTTAGTTCTAGAAGTCAAAATTAGTGACTGTTCACTGAATACCTCACTTCATGTCTTCTCCTGAAGCTGATATGGCTGCTCAGCAACATTTACTATGTATTTCTTAATATTATTTTTTTGGGGGCTGTGTGTTTATGCAATGATGCTACAGTAATGAGAAAACAAGCAGGAGGTTGATTGAACACAGCATTAAAAGCCCAGCCTGTGTAAGTTTTGAGTAGCTTTATAAGTGCAGAATTACTCACAGCAATGCAGAGTTTTGCACACGAGTTCAAGCACTGTTATAAGTCTGTATTATTTTTGTGGTCTTCCAGCTTAAATCAATTTGCTAAGCAGATTTCTTGATATCTTAATTTAAAGTGAATTAGCTCTTTACTGATAGCAGCTGACAGGGAGGTTGTTGCCAAGCTGAACATACTTTTACATTGGTGAATATAAAACTACTTTTATCCGTATATCATAAAGTCTGTGAGTTTTCATACCTGAAGGAAATATTAAATGACTACTTTTGTCATCTGTTTGATGGAATGTACTTTCATAGATTCAGAGAATGGGTTGGGTTGGAAGGGACATTAAAGATCAGAGGACCACAGGATGTTAGGGGTTGGAAGGGACTTCTGGAGATCATCAAGTCCAACCCGCTTCCAACCCCTCTGCCATGGATAGGGACACCTTCCACTAGACCAGATTGCTCAGGGCCTCATCCAGCATGGCCTTGAACCACCTCCAAGGAGGGGACGTCCATGACCTCCCTGGGCAGCCTGCTCCACTGTCTCACCACCCTCACTGTAAAGAATTTCTTCCTTTATCCAGTCTAAATCTACCCTCTTCCAGCTTACAGCCATTTTCTAACCAAAGTTTAAATATCTGCAGTAATTAAAGGGCAGTGTTTAACTTTGAATACAACTCTGTATTTTAAATGAGTTAATCAAAAGCAATACCTTGTTGTTTAAAAGGTAAAAAGTACCTGTGGGAATGAGTGAGTCTCACTGGAAAGAGTTTTGCCTGGTGTTACAGCTAAAATAGTTTTGCCTAAATTGTCAAGTTATTTACTCTTAACAGCTGTACATCTATACCATGAGAGAGATGAGAAAAGAGTAGGAATAGAGGGGAGGAATATATTTCATTTCACCAAAATTCTTTCAGACAAATTGTCAAGTGCAATTTAATTGATGTGAAAAGTCCTTTTCAAATATATCTGTGGAACTCTGCTGAGGAGGCTGCGCTGAGGACTCGTAGCAAGGATGTCACCTATCTAATGCATTTCTGAAATCTCAGTCACTGCAATAACAAGGTGTCACCCTGGTTTGGAGTTATTATAGTCTGGACTATGCATTCTTCTGCAGTTTGTCTCAAGGCTTTCCTTAGAGAAATCACTGCTGGAATGACAGAACATATTGGTGGCTTAGAGGCAGATCTCAAAAAGAAAGGAAGAGCAGGATTTCAGTCTGAGGGATTTATGACATTTTTATCTTATGTATCATCCAGACTGATGTGGTGTTTCAGCATGACAGCAATGGCTGAGCATTGCAGTGTGAGGATCATAGAATCACAGAATTTTAAGGATTGGAAGGGACCTCTACAGATCATCCAGTCCAACCCCCCTGCCAAATCAGGATCACCTAGGGCAGGCCTCACAGGAGCACATCCAGGAGGTTTTGAAATTCTCCAGAGAAGGAGGCTCCACAGCCTCTTTGGAGAGCCCAGGGCTCCAGCACCCTCACAGGAAAGAAGTGTGGCTCAGTGACAATTCCTACAGTAAGTAACCTGTATGTGTGTCTATGTTGAAAGCTTTGAGCGCTAAGCACGTCATCCAGGAGAATGGCAGTCAGATGGCATATGAGACCCCCACCTGGAACACAGCATTCAGTTGTGGTGCCCCCAGCATAAGAAGAGTGTCAAACTACTGGAGCAGGTCCAGAGGAGGCCATGAAGATGATCAGAGCGCTGGAGAACCCCCACTATGGGAACAGGCTGAGAGACCTGGGGCTGTTCAGCCTGGCTCCAGGGAGACCTAAGAGCAACCTTCCAGTGCCTGAAGGGGGGCTACAAGAAAGCTGGGCAGGGACTTTTTACAAGGCCTTGTAGTGATAGGATGAGAGGGAATGGATTGAAGCTTGAGAAAAGTAAATTTAGACTGGAGATTAGAAGGAAATCCTTTACAGTGAAGGTGGTGAGACAATGGAAGCATGTAGATGTGGTGCTTAAGGATATTGTTTAGTAGTTGTGGTAGTTGGGTTGCAGTTGGACTTGATGATGTAAACTTCTTTTCCAACCTTAATGATTCTGTGATTCAGGGAATCTGTTTGAAGTAACCGTCAGTCCTCTATACTGCTTTTAACAAGAGTGGGTGCTGTTAATGTTTAATGTTTACTGGGATTAAATCTGTTGTTCTTCAGGTTTTTCAAAGAGGATCTAACCCCAAATTTCAAATCTGTAGGCTCCGTTGGAACAGCATCTTCCAACATCTGCCTTGCTTTAAAGTGCACAGCTCTATGAAACAAGTCTTAAATGTTGCAACTCTTTCCCTCCCCCATCCCCCATGAAAAATGTGCCCTTGCCTTCTTTTTTTTTTTTTTTTTTTAATCTTTTAGTTTAGAGGAACCAATTTGTGCAATATAAATTGGTTTCATTTCATGATGTTTTGTTTCTATTCAGTAGCAAGATTAAAATAATTTAGCACCTATTTTTAGCTTGGTTTGCGTTCATAGGGCTGCTTTAATCAACCTGACTGTAGAAAGGCTCCATTTTGTGAAGCTTATCCCTGGCTGCAGATGAAATAATTCTGGATTAATGTCATCAAGGTGTGCTTTGAAGGTGGGAGGGCAGGCCTAACTCTGATAACAACCATATTAATACATGTGATTTTTCCTGCAAAAATGGGAGTCATTTTCATTTGATGCATTCACATGAGACTGACTTTGTTGTTGTTTTTGGGCTTTTTAGCATGGGTAGGGAGGCTTGAGAAGAGTAAGGATGCTGGCAGGAGAAAAGGAGTCAATCTGGCACTTTACACTAGAGTTTAAATTTGTTGTAATACTATTTAATATGAAATTAATAGCATTAATTGTACATTATTTTGAAGGTAATCTTTTAATGGGAGTTGTGTAGAACTTACGATTACTTCCTCAGTTTTTCCTTCCATTTATCCTGACTTCTCAGTGATCCTTTTAACTGATCTCCTGGTTTCGTCCATCAGAAATATTATAAAGTCATAGAATCATAGAGTGGGTTAGGTGGGAAGGAACTTCCAAAGATTATCCAGTCCAACCCCCTGCAGTCAGCAGGGACATCTTCCACTAGATCAGGTTGCTCAGAGCCTTGTCCAGCCTCACCTCCAGGGATGAGGCCTTAGCTACTTCCCTGGACAACCTGTCCCAGTGTTCCACCAGCCTCATACTAAAGAACTTGTTCCTGACATCCAGTCTATATCTACTCTTCTCTAATTTCAAACCATTGCCCCTCATCCTGTCACTGCAGGCCTTGTGTAACAGTCCCTCTGCAGCCTTCTTGTAGCCCCCTTCAGGTGCTGGCAGGCTGCTAGTAGGTCACCCTGAAGCCTTCTCTTCTCTATGCTGAACAAGCCCAGCTCCCTCAGCCTGTCCTTGTAGGAGAGGTGCTCCAATGTGTATTATTTCATCTCTCTTTTCCTCATTAATTACTCCAGTAATTATGCTGAAGCCCGCATTGTACTCATGACAACTAAAATCACCAGAGTTCATATTGCTATTCTATTTGTATCAGCAAGACACAGAGGATGTTAGCTAAAGAAGACAGAACATGCCCTTTCTCTTTAACAAGACTGGGACTAGCCAGTAGCAGTAGTACCATTATGAACCTTCCTGTCAAAAATAAGGAGCTTGCTTGGCTCACCAAGACCTCACCAGGTCTTTAAGTGGAGGTGTAAATTTGCCTGCCTAATTTAAGCACATACAATTCAATCGATAAACATACTAATAGGGCAGTGTCAGTCCCTGCTAGGGAACAGATGCATATGCTGATTAGTAATACAGTGTGTTGGGTATTTTTTAATTGTGAAATGAATTTCTTTTTTATTTGTGGCTTCCAAAGCATCTGGTCCACCAGTCACATTTGGGGACGAGTACCTTATCCTACTGGTCTACAGGGCTTTTGTAACTGTGAATTGTTTTCTGTAACTCTTCATACTGACCAAAAAATGCAATTAAAATTGATTCTTCTGGGGAGAAAAATCTTTTTAGGGGATTATGCCACTTATGTCATGGTCAGATGATGTATTTTAGCCATATTTAATGGTCTGTTCTAGTCATGATTAAGGAAATACACTTTCAGGTGCACTAAATACTCAGTGTTTATACACCTAACATCCTGTGATCCTGTGATTTTCATATTAGAAATGTATTCTTCCCTTTGGGTAACAGAATTTTATAGAATCACAGAATGAGTTGGGTTGGAACGGGTTGTCTAGTCCAACACCCCTGTAGTAAGCGGGGACATCTTCCATTAAATCAGGTTGCTCAGAGCTTTGTCCATCCTGACCTTGAATATCTTCAGGGATGGGGCCTCAACTGCCTCCTTGGGCAACCAGTTGCAGTGTTCCACAAACCTCATGGTGCAGAACTCGTTCCTAACATCAGTCTAAATCTCAGAATAACAGAATCACAGAATCACCAAGGTTGGAAGAGACCTTCAAGATCAAGTCCAACCCATCACCACAGACCTCATGACTAAGCCATGGCACCACATCCAATACCCTCTTGAACACCTCCAGTGATAGTGACTCCACCACCTCCCTGAGCAGCCCATTCCAATGGCAAATGACTCTCTCAGTGAAGAACTTTCTCCTCACCTCAAGCCTAAACTTCCCCTGGTGCAGCCTGAGACTGTGTCCTCTTGTTCTGGTGCTGGTTGCTAGAGAGAAGAGAAGAGAAGAGAAGAGAAGAGAAGAGAAGAGAAGAGAAGAGAAGAGAAGAGAAGAGAAGAGAAGAGAAGAGAAGAGAAGAGAAGAGAAGAGAAGAGAAGAGAAGAGAAGAGAAGAGAAGAGAAGAGAAGAGAAGAGAAGAGAAGAGAAGAGAGAGAGAAGAGAAGAGAAGAGAAGAGAAGAGAAGAGAAGAGAGAGAGAGAGGAGAGGAGAGAGAGAGAGAAGAACGCCCTCCTGGCTACAACCTCCCTTCAGGTGGTTGGAGACAGCAATAAGGTCTCCCCTGAGCCTCCTCTTCTCCAGGCTAAACAATCCCAGCTCCCTCAGCCTCTCCTCACAAGGCTTGTGCTCAAGGCCTCTCCCCAGCCTCGTTGCCCTTATCTGGACATGTTCAAGTGTCTCAATATCCTTCTTACACTGAGGGGCCCAGAATTGGACACAGTACTCAAGGTGTGGTCTAACCAGTGCGGAGTACAGGGGCACAATGACTTCCCTGCTCCTGCTGGCCACACTATTCTTGATGCATGCCAGGTTGCCATTGGCCTTCTTGGCCACTTGGGCACACTGTTGTCTCATGTTCAGGACACAGTCAGCACCCCCAGGTCCCTTTCTGTGTGGCAGCTTTCCAGCCACTGTGACCCCAGCCTGTAGCACTGCATGGGGTTGTTGTGGCCAAAGTGCAGCACCCGGCACTTGGATTTGTTGAATGTCATCTTGTTGGACTCTGCCCATCTGTCCAGCGGGTTGAGGTCCCTGTGCAGAGCCCTTCAACCCTCTAACAGATCAACATCTGCTCCCAACTTGGTGTCATCTGAAAATTTGGTGATGATCTCCTCTCATTTCAAATGAATCACTCTCATCCTGTCACTGTAGGCTTTTGTAAACAATCCCTTTCCAGCCTTCAGGTAGGCCCCCTTCAGGGACTGAAAGGCTGCTATTAGGTCTCCCCAGAGCTTCCTCTTCTCCAGGCGGAATGACTCCAGCTCCCTCAGCCTGTTCTTATAGGAGATCTGCTCCCTTTAGGTCTTAAGTTAGACTTTTCCATAGTATGCAACTGGGTATATAATGGTAACAGTATTGATTTGCAGCATTATAACCCTAATTAATACATAGTTTAATATTATTGATTATTTGGGATATAAGCCCGAAGCAGAATTAATTTTTTTAAGCTCCTGGAGCTTAGTAATTGATACAAATAGAATTATCTTCTTTGCAGTCTTTGTGTTAGTGGAAGGAACTTCAGTCACATTATTCTGCTTTTACTTATGGTGACCCGTCTTAGGGGTATGCTTCTGAATGCTACAAAATCTTGCAGAGGAGTAATTAATAAAAAAAATCAACAGCTAACAAACACATCTAGCAAGCCTTCTGACACTTAATCAGCATTGATAGCAGCTGATTTGTGTGATGATACAGCAGTCCTCTATGTAACATTAATGTTTTCACATCAGACACACCTGTCAGATAACCGAGACTCTTGTTTTGAATATAAACAGCAATTAAACACAGTCCTAATCCAGGAATCTTCCCCTGCTGAGCTAGACTGAATATTCAGTATTTTCCCTTTTTAAAATGTATGCTTAATTTTCTTGTTTATCAGATGGATGTCTGATAAAAAACATGAATGGATTGGTCTTCAGAGGAAAATGCATCCAAATTGGAGAATATAAGCCATAGAGACAAACATTTGAATAATTCTGCACAATTTGGTTACCCAAGTCCATTTCTATGTACCAGGGAACCATGTTAGTCACCAAATAGCCTTTTTTTTCAACTCAAACTCCTTTTTAGATAACTACCTGAAATTTGTAAAGTAAGGAAGAATGTTTATGAAATATTAAGAGATTATCATGAGATTTGAAATACACTGCTGCAGGATTCAGTGCATATAAAAATTACATCAGATTCTGCTGCTTTGAAACAGTTTGTGATATTTCTTGAGGGCCTTAACAATATCAGAGGGCTGGAGCACCTCTCCTATGAGGACAGACTGAAGGAGTTGGGGCTGTTCAGTCTGGAGAAGAGAAGGCTCCGAGGTGACCTCATTGTGGCTTTCCAGTATCTGAAGGGGGCCTACAGGAAGGCTGGGGAGGGACTTCTCAGGATCTCAGGTAGTGATAGGACTAGGGGGAATGGAATGAAGCTGGAAATGGGGAGATTCAGGCTAGATGTGAGGAAGAAGTTCTTCCCCATGAGAGTGGTGAAGCCCTGGAATGGGTTGTCCAGGGAGGTGGTTGAGGCCCAGTCCCTGGAGGTGTTTAAGAGCAGGCTGGACGAGGCTCTGGCCAGCGTGATCTAGTGTAGGGTGTCCCTGCCCATGGCAGGGGGGTTGGAACTCGATGATCCTTGTGGTCCCTTCCAACCCTGACTGATTCTATGATTCTATGATTCTATAATATTAATTTTAAATTAAAAAAAAAAAAAAAGTCCCAAAGATCAGTGGAATAACATGTCTTTGGAAAGGGTGAAATGAACTGTAAAATCAGAAAAGGGATGGAGCCATGAAAAAGCCAAGTCTAGTTAAATTCCCTTGTGCATAATGTTTATCAATAATGTTTATCGATAAACTGCTACCAGAATTTAAGATGCTTGTTCATTTCAACCCAAAACTTCCTTTGCAGAAGAAGTTTGCTGGTAATAATTATTTCCTGTTCCTAATGATCAGTGAAAGCGCTTCTCAGTAATGTCATGTAAGAAGTAATACTTCCCATTCATAGATTCATGGATTCATGCATTCATAGAATGGTTTCAGTTGAAAGAGACCTTGAAGACCTCAAAGGGAAGGGACCCTGAAGACCATTTAATTCCACGCCCCCACCCGCCATGGGCAGGGACACCTTCCACTAGCCAGGTTGCTCAAGGCCTCATCCAGCCTGGCTTTGAACACCTCCAGGGAGGGGGCATCCATGGCCTCCCTGTTCCAGTGTCTCCCCATGCTGACTGCAAGGAATTTATTTCTAATCTCCAGTCTGAATCTACTCTTCTCAAGCTTCAGTCCATTCCCTCTCATCCTATCACAGAAAGCTCTTGTAGAAAGTCTCCTCCCAGCTATTTTGTAAGCCCCCTTCAGGTACTGGAAGGCTGCTCTAAGGTCTCCCTGGAGCTGTCTCTTCTCCATGCTGAACAGTCCCAACGCTCTTGGCCCCAGCTCTCTTCCCATGGGGGAAATGCTTCATTCCCTCTGATCATCTTTGTGGCCCTCTTGACCCATTCCAGCAATTGAATTAATTTTCATTCTGCCATTCCCTCTTCCATCAAAAATGTCTCTCTTGAACAAGTTGCTGAAGAAAAGATGTAGCCAAATAACAATGCTGAAAGTGATGTTTGTGTGTGTGTGAGGGTGCCCATGAGGAGCACAGATCTGGTGGGCTTGTGGAAAAAAGGGGTGAGAGTAAGAGGAACTGAAATTTTTACTGAAGCACAGCTTGCCTTTTCATTATGATACACAGGTGTAGGGGTAGTATCTTCTTTCAGCTGGTGGAGGACTTAAATCATATATTGTTATATATAGTGGCTTATATAATATATAGATAGATATAGATAGAGATATAGATAGATAGAGATATAGATATATGACCTTCAGTTATCATCATGTTCTTGAGCAAGGTACCACCATTGCTTCTCTTTTAGCATTATCACTATGTCAGAGATGAATTGTAGCATTCCTTACCCTTCCTCTGCACTGATAAAGATCATTCATTTCTGATCTTCACCTACCTTGGGACTCTAAAACTGGCCAGAGAAAAGCAGGCTGTCATCATTAGGGAAACAGCAGGCTGACAGGTGAGAACAGTTCTTTCTCATTTGGAAGTACAGTAGAATTGTTGTTCCTTTAGTGGGGTTAAAGAGATTGCTTCCCCTGGGGTGAATGTTGCACATTCCATTTCCAACACAGAAAGATTGCTCTTCACTTCCCAGAAACCAGTATTTTTAAATATTTTTTTTTCTACCATAATTGCCCTTTTCTTGTGCCATAACTTTGCACCTTGAAAAATTCATTCTATTTTTAAGCACCTGCAGTAACTGTGTAACTCTTCCTCCCTGTTTTAATGTCATCCATCATGCAGATTTGAGGCAGAGAATGTATCTTGCTTGAAGTCATAAATAACCTACTAGTTTGCTTATAGAAGCCTTAGTCTGATACCTATGTGGAATGAAATCACAGAAGGTTAGGGGTTGAAAGGGACCTCTAGAGATCATCCAGTCCAACTGCTCTGCCAAAGCAGGATCATCTAAGGCAGGTCCCACAGGAACACATCCAGGTGGGTTTGGAAAGTCTGCAGAGAAGGAAACTTCACAACCTCTCTGGGCAGCCTGCTCCAGGGCTCTGCCACCCTCAAAGAAGTTTCTCCTCATGTCGAGGTGGAACTTCCTGTGTTCCAGCTTATCCCTGGTCCTGGTCCTACCACTGGGCACCACCAAAGAGAGCCTGGCACCTTCGTCTGGACACCCACCCCTCAGATGTTTAGAGGCATTGATCAGATCCCCTCTCATCAGCCCCAGGTCTCTCAGCCTTTCTCCATAGGAGGGATATTCAAGTCCCTTTATCATCCTCATGGCTGTCTATTGGACTCTATCTAGCAGATCCCTTCAAGATCCTCTCTTGAATTGGGGAGCCCAAAACTGAACACAGTATTACAGGTGTGGTCTTACCAGGACATAGCAGAAGTGGAAGAGAACCTCCCTAGACCTGCTGGATACACTTTTCTTGATGCACACCAGGACCCCATTGACCCAGTTGGCTACAAGGGCACATTGCTGTCCCATGCATAACTTGCTGTCCACTGGGACTCCAAAGTCTTTCTCCATGGAGCTGCTTTCCAGCAGGATGATCCCTAGTCTGTAGTGGTGCCTGGTGTTATTCCTCCCCGGATGCAGGACTCTACACTTACTTTCTAAGTAGTCAGTCGGTAGCAATGAAACCACTTATGTGAGATACTGGATAATGGCACAGCCTGGCCCTCACTCTCAGTGTGTGCTGCTGGTGCTGTTTTTTGTGAGGCTGTTACTGTCATTGTAACTGTACCACTCATGTCTTTGAACAGCACAGCAAATGGCACAGCGACACATGTCAGCAATTTACTGTGAGGTGATGCAGTGGTTTGGGTTTGGATGCTGTATTATCATGAATAATATTTATATTGGTTTTTTGCTACTGACATTTTGTATGAGCCTTTGGGTGTGTAATCGTGAGGGGACACTTAACTGAGCTTGTAGAGTAGTTACTTCACAAGAATATTTTGACTAAATTAGTGTCCTCTTTATTACTCGTTCCTTAAGCCAAAGATATTTCTTAAAGTGTTTATTCAGTAAATGATCTTAAATGCTGGAAAGCTTTTCCTCCTCACAGTTCTGTTCAGTCTTGTTTCTTATTTGAACACTCCCTGAACTGTCATGCCTGTGTTTCCACAGATTCATGGAACATTTGATGCTAGGAATTAACTGATTAATCCTCCTGCTTGAAGATTATGAAGTCCTCAAATCTGCATATAATTCAACAAATCCAGATTAAAAAAGCTTTTAAGCATTGAGAATCATGGATCTCTTGGGGGCTTGAACAATTATTTCTTTCTTTTTTTTTTTTTTCCCAAGGAAACAAAGCCGTTAAAAGTCATCATGTGCTTGAAGTTCTCTGTACCCAGAGTCTGACAGTCTTGCCTGTTTCTCATTTGCTTGAGCGTTTTACTTCTTCCCAGCTGGCTCCTTAGAAGCTGATTTTGAAGAGCTCTTCTCACACCAAAGATGCTCATTTGCACAAGTGGTATAAAGTCACTTGCATGGGCAAGCGCCGAGGTGTTTGCCCAGAGAGCTGAACTTCATGAGCATCAGAATACTTTGTCTTTCATTTGATTTCATAGAATCACAAAATCATTAGGCTGAAAAAGACCTGTAAGATTGAGTACAACCATTAACTGGGCACTGTCACTGGACCATGTACCTGCACCATATCTACAATACTGACTGGTCAATATCACAGAATCACAGAATGCACTGGGTCAGAAGGGACCTCCAAAGGTCATCTAGTCCAACACCCTTGCAGTCAGCAGGGACATCCTCCACTAGATCAGGTTGCTCAGAGCCTTGTCCAACCTCACATTGAATATCTCCAGGCATGGGGCTTCAACCACCTCCCTGGGCAACCTGTTCCAGTGTTCCACCAACCTCATGCTGAAGAACTTGTTCCTCACATCCAATCTAAATCTACTTTTCTCTAGTTTGAAGCCATTGTCCCTCATCCTGTCCCTGCAGGCCTTTGGCAACAGTTCCTCTGCAGCCTTCTTCAGGTACTGGAAGGCTGCTCTTAGGTGTGCCTGGAGCCTTCTCTTCTCCAGGTTGAACAACCCCAGCTCCCTCAGCCTGTCCTCATAGCAGAAGTGCTCCAGCCCCATAATCATTTCTGTGGCCCTCCTCTGGATCCACTCCATCAGATTCATGTCCTTCCTGTACTGAGGGCTCCATAGCTGGACGCAGCACTGCAGGTGAGGTCTCCCAGGGCAGAGGATCCCCTCTCTCCATCTCTGGCCATGCTGGTTTTGATGCAGCCCTGGATGCCATTGGTGTTCTGGACTGCAAGTGCACACTGTTGGCTCATGTCCAGCTTGTCATCCACCAGCACCCCCAAGTCCTTTTCTTCAGGACTGCTCTCAATGGCATTATCCCCCAGCCTCTATTGATACCGAGGGCTGGCCCAACCTAGGTGTAGCACATTGCGCTTTGTCTTATTGAACCTCAGGAGATTCTCCTCAGCCACCTCTCCAGCCTGTCCAGGCTCAGTTTGCTTTGTGTTGGTATTTATGCTTTGTCTAGGCTCATGGATTTCTACAAATCTATAGGAATTTTGAAAAAGGATGTGGATTTGACTTACTGTTTACTATGACTAGACTATTAATAGTAAGTATGCTGACTTTAAACACTCAAATCTAGAAATAGTCACTGAAATTTTGCTCAGATTTTCTAGCTTACTGTTTTTATTTCTTTCAGAAAAGTATGATGTCTTTCTTAAGTACCTTAACTGCATTGAGCCTTTTCTCTTAAGGGCCTGCATTCCCACCAGGGAACGGTTCAGCACTGTGATTGGATTAATACAAATTAGATGGGAAGATTGGGCTGGGGTAGAAGAAATTGTATTTGGAAAGTTTATGAGGGCTGCTAGTTCAGGGTGAATAATAAAATAAAGGCAACAGTTTTGCAATTTTGAAAAGCTCTGTGCTATGTAATAGACTATAATTTAATTCTGAGGCACTATTTTATTAGATTTTTTCCCAAGTAAAAATCACAATTCCTATTGTTCCTTATCATATGTCTCATTACTGCTGCAAGTATGATCCTTTTTATATGATTACAGTGATTCATACTTCAGTCTCTTGTTTGTTTTGTACAAAATTGCAAGTAAATAATGGTAGCAATTTCATGCTTCTGAGTATGAGACCAATAGGTTTTTTTCCCTTCTGAACGGGGATGCATGCTTTAGTAAAGAAGTGATGAGATTAGTCAACAGCTGCTGAACTGATAAAATGTAGATTCACAGCATTGGTCAAAATGGGTGATCCTGTTTTACCAGGTGGGTCAGGCCAGATCACAGAATCACAGAATAAGAGAATGTTAGGGGTTGAAAGGGACCTCTAGAGATCATCCAGTCCAAAGCCCCTGCCAGAGCAGGATCACCTACGGCAAGTCACACAGGAACACATCCAGGAGGGTTTTGAATGTCTCCAGATAAGGAGACCCCACAACCTCCCTGGGGAGCCTGCTCCAGGGCTCTGCCACCCTCACAGTGAAAAAGCTTCTCCCATGGAACCTCCTTTGCTCCAGCTTGTACCCATAGCACCTTGTCCTATCATTGGACATCACTGGGAAGAGCCTGGCTCCATCCTCCTGACACTGCAGATGATCTCCAGAGGTGCCTTTCAGCCCACATCATACTTTGAACCTATGAAATGCCAGCACCTACCAGTGGTTTGTAGTTTTAGAATAAATTTGTCTGCTGTTTGTCATTTACGCTCATTATGCTTTAGAGATATGTGGTTAGCACTTGAATATTTGAATATAAAACTGTTGTGAGAATGCACCTAACAGACTAGCTAAGAAGGCTATGGGAGACCTTAGAGCAGCTGGGGATGGACTTTTTACAAGGGCTTGTAGTGCTGGAATGAGTGGCAGTGGCTTTAAGCCTGAGGAGGGGAGATTAGGAAGAAATTCTTGACAGTAAGAGTGGCGAGACACTGGAACAGGTTGCTCAGGGAGATTGTGGATGTTCCCTCTGTGGAGGAGTTCAAGGCCAGGTTGGATGAGGCCTTGAGCAACCTGGGCTGGTGGGAAGTATCCCTGTCCATGGCAGGGGAGTTGGAATTAAGTGATCTTTAAGATCCCTTCCAACCCAACCTGTTCTATATGAAACAAAATAATCCCCTTTTGAGGAAAATTTGCTCTGTGAGGGAAGAAACACTTCTCAAGTTTTGTTGAAGACTTCCAAATCCAGTCAAAATCAGAGAGTTAGGAGAGTTGAGGTTTCAGTTCACCTTGCTCCTGAAATGCAAGAATTTGCTGGTTGGACAGAAAAGAGCAATTGGTTCCAGTTCCTGAAGAAGCCATGATTTAAAAAAAGATCTAAAGCCAGAAGAGTGATGACTTGCACAAGAAATGTGGCATTGTTGGTGAAATTGTATGATGGTTTGAGACCTCGTTCTTATTCATCTTCATCTTCATTCAGAGTTGTCTGTAGCCTGGAGAAGAGGAGACTGAGGGGTGACTTTATTGCTCTCTACAACTACCTGAAGGGAGGTTGTAGCCAGGCAGAGGTTGGTCTCTTCTCCCAGGCAGCCAGCACCAGAACAAGAGGACACAGTCTCAAGCTGCACCAGGGGAGGTTTAGACTGGATGTTAGGAGGAAGTTCTATAAAGAGAGAGTGATTGCCCATTGGAATGTGCTGCTTGGGGAGGTGGTGGAGTCACCATCATTGGAGGTGTTCAGGAGGAGACTTGATGGGGTGCTTGGTGACATGATCTAGTTGTTTGGGTCGGTTGGATTGGTTGATGGGTTGATGGGACGCGATGATCTTGAAGGTCTCTTCCAACCTGGTTTGTTGTATTGTATTGTATTCTCTCAACAGGTTGATACTGCCTGACAAAGTGAAGTTATCTCAGTGTTGATTGCCTGTTTTATTTTTTTACCAAAAAATTTTTAATTAATACTGACCTGGGGAAAGAGATGAGGGGAAGTAATGAAGCAACAGAGTGGGGAATGTCTGACAGCATTAACATGTGATCCCTACTAGGGAAGATTATTTAAGGAATTCAATAAGTCCTTCATGTTGGCTTCTGGATTTTATTTGTGGATCAAAGCACCAGTTTAAATTCTGCTCAAAAAAAGTACAGTTAAACTTTCATAAAGTGGATCAAAGGATATTGGATATTACTTTTTGCCTGCCTTAGGACATCTCCAGAAATTTGGTTTAGTTATTGCATACCCACATTAATTGATATATTGTGTGGTAGTGCAAGGACATTTTTTATTTATTAGCTTTTCTACATCTTGAATTGTCAATTTTAAACTGGTTATGAAAACTCTTCCACAAGCTGCTGACTCCTGGTTTTACATTTCCCTTCCTCCATTCCCTTCCCCCTTCTTCCTTCCGCCCTTCCCCCATTCTCCCTCTTCACCTCTTTTTCCTCCTCGCCCCATTCCCCTCTTCCCCCCTTCTCCCCTTGGATTCAGTTAGCAGTTAACATAGTAGATGCCATTCAAATTAAATGCAGTGGACAGTAATTGGAAAGCATTGCACTGGGGAATGTCCTTGACTGACTTGTGAACAGTGTTATTACAATATGGAGAAATAACTGAGAAACTGAGCTGTAAAATAAAAGACAAATCCTTGAACCCTAGAATGGCTCAGGTTCAGGATTCACAGATTATCTACTCCATCCTCCCCACCATGGGCAGGCACACCTCTCCACTAGACTTGGATGCTTAAGTCCTCGTTCAACCTGTCCTTAAACACCTCCAGAGAGGAGGCATCCACAGCCTTCCAGGACAACCTATTCCTGTCTCACCACCCTGAAGAACTTCTTGAAGAACCTCTAACTTTTTCCCATGGGAAGATTTCAAACCTGCAAGCAATGATGAAGAAAATGGTCAGAACTCCTAGGGGAGTGTGTTCATTCCACACAGTTAATTCTAAATACTTTCAAGTTATTAGTTGGTTTAAATAACTCCAGAAACCACATCTCAAATTTCTTCTGTAGTGATTGACATCTCCTCCTCATTTATCATGGTGCAGTCCAAATGACTGAATCCAAGTGTACAGGTTTCTCCTGACAGTTCTATTCACTAGATCCCACAACATAAGGAAGACATCAAACTGGTGGCCTAGAAGAGGGCCATGAAGGTGATCAGAGGGCTGGAGCATCTTCCCTATAGGGAAAGGAAAGGCTGAGAGAGTGGGGGCTGTTCAACATGGAAAAGTGAAGGCTCCAGGGAGACCTTAGAGCAACCTTCCAGTACCTGAAAGGGACCTACAAGAGAGTCAGGAACAGACTTTTTACAAGGGATTATAGTGATAGGATGAGAGGGAATGGATTGAAGCCTGAGGAGGGCAGATTGAGACTGGAGACTAGGAATAAATTATTTCCAGTGAGAGTGGTGGGACACTGGAACAGGTTGCCCAGGGAGGTTGTGGATGGAGGTGTTCAAGACCAGGTTGGATGAGGCCTTGAGCAGTCTGGACTAGTGGAAAGTGTCCTGCCCATGGCAGGGGATTGGAATGATGACCTTCAAGGTCCCTCCAACTGAAACCATTCCCTGAATCTACAAATCCTATGTCAATGATCTTCATGACTTGATGATCTTAGAGGTCTTTTCCAAGCAAAACAATTCTGTGATTCTATCTACAAACACACAGTTAGAGAAAGGCTTTCCCTTTTAAAATTCCAAATATGACCTATGGTGAAATACAAGAAGTGGAAATGAAAGGACGCAGTAGCAAAGGGAAGAAGATGGTTGTAGTGAGGGAAGTAGGAGTTGAAGAGTTACAATACATAGGTTTCTTTTTGCATGCCAATAATGGTCACATTACCATCACATTATTCTGTCATTATTTCTATTCTTTTAAGTCATTAGTTTAAATTAATTCAGCTTCATTTCTTATGAAGAGCCTTCCAGTATCATCTCAGCTTGATTTTGCATACTTGAGAAAGGAAGCATCTCGGGAAGACTGAGTCAAACTGTGTCATACTCTGTGCAGAACACTTCAGTGGAGCACAGCATGGTAGCTATTAGATTTTTAGTTAGACTATCACTATCTGTTACTTCCATTACTACATTCATTCTTAAATGCACAAAATGAGAAATCCATCCTGATTTTTTTTTCCTTAACTGTCTTTATTTGCTGATTTGCTGTTGCTATTTTTTGTGTTTAAGAGGCTGAAAGTCCAAAGTCCAAGACAGCTTTTCTCAGCTTGTCCAGAAAGGGTTGCAGATGTTTCAAATGAAATTTCATTATTTTGAAATGTTTCTGTTACTTTTATTGATTAGCATTTCTCCTTGCTAACTGCTGCTTTCATTCAGGTCTAAGATGTTCTAAGTTCAGGATGTTTGCGTTTAGGACACCGCAATGTATTGCTGTGTAAATTGCTAGAAAAGAAGGACTACTTCTGAGTGGATTTTTGGGTCTCTTTGCTTCTTATTTATAAATTTATCTAACTTTAAACCTACTACAAACCTTCAGGATTACTCAGGATGTAATTATGAAACTATGAGTGCCCTGAGTGCAAGTAATGAGGGGCAGTGCTTTGAAACCGGAGCACAGTTGATCTAGGTTGGACATCAGGAAGAAGTTCTTTATGGGCATGGTGAAATAATGGAACAGGTTGCCAGGAATGTAGTTGAGGCTCCATCCCTGGAGACATTCAAGATGCCTCTTCCTGGTGGTGTTCAAGGCCAGGATGGATGAGATTTTGAGCAATCAGGGCTAGTGGAAGGTGTCAAAGAATCACAGAATGTTAGGGGTTGGAAGAGACCTTGAAAGATCATCCAGTCCAACCCCCGTGCAAGAGCCGGATCACCTAGAGCAGATCACCCAGGAACACATCCAGGTGGGTCTTGAATATCTCCAGAGAAGGAGACTTCACAATGCCCTAAGCAGCCTGTTGCAGTGTTCTGTCACCCTCACAGTGAGAAACTTTTTCCTCATGTTTCCATGGAACTTCCTATGCCTCAACTTCCACCATTGCTCCTTGTCCTGTCATTGGGCATCACTGAGCAGAGCCTGGCTCCATCCTCTTGGCACTCATCCTTTATGTGTTTATAAACATTATTTAGATCACCCCTTATTATTCTTCTCTCCAAACTAAAGAGCCCTCAGTCTCTCCTCTCCATGGCAGGGGTGGTGGAACTAGATGGTCTTCAAGGTCCCTTCCAACCTAAACCATTCTATGAATTTATGAATCAAAATCAGTGTGGCCCTTGTCAGCCTGATCTAGTTGGAGGTGCCCTTGTGGACTGCAGGGGGATTGAACAAGATGACCTTTGAGGGTCCCTTCCATCCTGATGAAAGCTGTGAATTTGTGTAACCTTCATTAGATGTTTTAACAAGGGACTGGAATGATCAGCAGGAATTTGTTATCTCATTCTACATGAGTCCTTATGTTAGAAACAGGTGGTTTAATATATTCATCCCAAATGTGTTTGGATTTGTAGCAGTAATATTACTTTATCTTGTAAGTGCTTTTCATCTGACTATTTCTAAGCTTTCTTTCCCCAAACTGTTAATTAAGTTAACGTTCTGATGTGTAGAGTAGGTTAATACCATTTTCATGTCACAGATGAAGAAACTATACCTAAAAAGGTCACATCTCATGTCAGTGACAGATGGGAGGTGCACACTACACTTCCACTTTAGCCACTGGGAAAAAATAAATCTTTCTTCAATCTGTGCAGTTGCAGCTGTTACCATAGCCAGACACAAATATCCAGAGTAGAATCTTAGAATCTTTTTTGGTTGGAAAAGACCTTGAAGATCAAATCCAATCGTATTCTAACACTACCAAGCCTGGTGCTAAACTTGGTCCCACAGCACCACATCTCTTCCTCTTTGAAACACCTCCAGGGATGGGGATTCCACCACCTCCCTGCTCCAGTCTTGGAGAAACCTTTCAGGGAAGTAGTTTCTTCTAATGTCCAACCTAAACCTCCCCTAGTGCAGCTTGTCCTGTCAGGTTTTCCTTGGGAGAAGAGACCAAACTCCACCTTGCTCATTTCAGGGAGTTGTAGAGAGCAATGAGGTCTCCCCTCAGCCTCCTTCTCTCCAGACTAAATCACCTCAGTTCCCTCATCTGTTCCCCACCAGCCCTGTTCTCTGGATCCCTCACCAGTTTCATGATGACACATATTTTTGGTTCCTAAGACAATCAATATGTTTTGATATATCAAAGGAGGGGGCAGCAGGGGAAATGGCAGTGCAGCTCAGCATTAAACTATGAGCCACCAAGATTTTGGAGGTTTGCTCAGCAACTCAAGCATCAGCTCCCAGAGCACACAGAGCTGGCTCATGGTAACAGGAGAGTTTCCATAATCCATCAGGAGTGGCAGCATATGGCATTGGTGGGGCTGTTGGTGCAGGACAGTAAAGCAGGGGGTTAATGTGAGTACTTCATTACAGACCCATTAGATGAAGGAGGACCAGAGGGAAAAAAAGAACTTCATTAAGTAGCCAAAGCAAAGTACTGACATCATTCAAGTGGACCACTCACTAGGTATCAGGCAAAAATATTTCCATATAGTGTGAATGTGCAGACTTAATACAGTTTTAAACTGTCATTTTTAAAGAGTCTGTGCAGAGATCTGTCAGATCTGCAAATCTGGAACTGCAGGTCTGCAATCTGAGTTTGTGTTTAGACATACATCAGAAAGGATCTTCTGCTGCAGAAACAGATGTATTTCCCTAGATTTAAAATGGAAAATGCTGTTCAGAAGTCTAAATGAAACCCAAAAGGTGAAAAAAAAAAAGTAACATTTGTAGTGGTGCTGTTCAGTCTGCATTAGAGAAGGCTCTGGGCAGACCTTATAGCAGGCTGCTCAGGGATGTGGTTGAGGCCCTGTCCCTGGAGACATTCAAGGGTAGACTTGCTGTGGCCCTGGGCAGCGGGATCTAGTTGGAAGTGTCCCTTGTGACTGAAGGGGCGTTGGACAAGATGCACTTTGAGGGTCCCTTCCAACTCTATGCACTCAATGAGTCTGTGAAATACCCTAGGAGCTGTTCCAGATGTTTTCCCTCCAAATTTATTCCCATCATATGCTGGTGGTGGAGTCAAAGCAGGAAGAAGAAAGCCTTGATGCTATGCAAGCACTGTGGAGCAGTGGTCTTACCTCTTCCCTTTGATGGAAAATGAGAGGACTAGACGAATTGGTTACAGCCTGTGCCAGGAGAGGTTCAGGCTGGATACTAGGTTCTCAAACACTGGAATGGTCTGCCCAGGGCACTGGTGGCATCACAATCCCTGGGGAGTGTTCAAGCAGTCTGTAGACTTGGTGCTTAGGAACATGGTTTAGTGTTCACCCTTCAGTACTGGGTTGAAGGTTGGACTGGATGATCTTGGAGTTTTCTTCCGAACAGATAGATTCTGTGTTTCTGTGATAGTGAAAGCGTTGCTGTGTTATCAACATGTTTGGCCACAAATCCATGCTGCAGTGCAGAAAATGAACTTCATCCCAGCTGGATGAAGTACACCTTGGAAGCATAATTTATATGTGGGATATCAGGCGCCATTTCTAGCAGCATATCTAACATCAAGAGAAGTTAGAGGAGTAGATAGTGAGTAATACATTTGGACAGTGTCTTAGATACAGAGATATACATAAGGCAGAAGTGATGGTGGTTAGAGGTGAATGAAAGAGTTGCAGCCCTGCTTTATTTTCTGAAGAGATCTTTGCTCATTCTGCACCGTTTGCCATTATTTCCATTTGATGTATTTGCTCTCATTTGTTGGTGGCAGCTCACAATGAATGGTTTCACTTCTTCCTCAGCACAGTCAGACATTAGATCTTGCTGACCTTCAGCAATGCAGTCTGTTAGTCAGCAGAACCTTGCTTTAAGCCTGCGTTGAGTAAGGCTGAAAGTAACTGGCTTTAGTTGTCCTTTTTTTTCCTGTAGTTCATGCTTAATCTCTTGAAAATACAGTTTTTATCATATTAGAACTCTTCATTCTTTAGCATACAAAGGCAGATAAAAATACAAAGATAAAAAGAAAGCACGTAGTGAATACCAGATAATTGCATTGTGCAACAAAGGAGGGAAGAAATTCATTTTACATAAATGTTTGAGCTCTGTATTATTTCAGTTCAATCTGCATTGTCCTAATAAACTTGCTTCTTGCCCAGCACACTGCTGGAACAGCTTTTAATCCATTAAAAAAAAATTGCACATCACCAGAATTCAGGTTTGAAAAAGCCCCTTCTGTTCTTTTATCAATCTTTAATTCACAAAAATTGTGTATATAAGCAGAATTCAGGTTTGAAAAAAGCCCATTCTAGCCTTTTACTAGTTTTTAATCCATAAACATTTTGTATATAAGTAGAATTCAGGCTTGAAAAAACTGATTTTTTTCTTTTATCACTCTTTCAGCCATAAAATTTGTGTTTATAAGCAGAATTCAGATTTGAAAAATCCCATTTTGTTCTTTTATCAGTTTTTAATCCATGAAAATCATGTACCTAAGCAGAATTCAGGTTTGAAAGATCCCATTCTATTCTTTCATCGGTCCTTAATCCATAAAAATTGTGTACATCAGCAGATTTCATGTCTGAAAAAGCCCCATTCTATTCTTTTACCACTCTTTAAGCCACAAAAATTGTGTACATAAGCAGAATTCGGGTTTGAAACAGCCCATTCTGTTCTTTTATCAGTCTTTAATCCATAAAAATTTTGTGTATAAAGAGAATTCAGGTTGGAAAAAGCCCATATTAATCTTTCATCAGGTTTTCATCTACAAGAATTGTGTACATCAGCAGAATTCAGGGTTGAAAAAGCCCATTCTAGTCTTTTATTAGTTTTTAATCCATAAAAATTTTGTACATAAAGAGAATTCAGGTTGGAAAAAGCCCATATTAATCTTTCATCACGTTTTAATCTATAAGAATTGTGTGTATCAGCAGAAGTCAGGTTTGAAAAAGCCCATTCTAGTCTTTTGTTAGTTTTTAATCCACAAAAATTTTGTGTATAAAGAGAATTCTGGTTGGAAAAAGCCCATATTAATCTTTCATCAGGTTTTAATCTACAAGAATTGTGTACATCAGCAGAATTCAGGTTTGAAAAAGTCCATTTTGTTCTTAATGTAACGATTTTTAGAAGTCATTGGAGATTGATTTTTATTTTATTAATCACCTACCCAGAAAGAATATCAAACAATTCCAGTCATCCTCTCAGCTTGTTTTTTTTAATTTCCTGTTGGATATTTTCCCTGAATTCAACCTTTTTTTTTCCCCCTTTTTTTTTTTCCTGCCTAAAGTTTTACAGAAATACTCATTTTTAAGAAGCTATTCAAATGTCCATCTGTTCTCTCAAACTAATCCTAGAAAAAGCTAGCAGCAGGCCTGTTTTTAGACAAAGCTCAAATTCAGCTCAGATTTAGATTTCAAGCTGATTTGGTGGGAAGGTTAGAAAAGTCTGCTTGAGACTTCATAAAATTGCCTACTTTTCTGTAAAAAGTTGTTTGTTCACGTGATAACCAACATTTATCTGAGTGTTAATGAGATAATTTCTTGAGTACTTCCTGACATACAAAGCAATTTTGGGAAAAAATGCATATTCCATCATGGGAAGGACATAGAACGGTTGGAGCGAGTCCAGAGGAGGCCACTAGAATAATCCAAGGGCTAGAGCACCTTTACTGTGAGGATAGGCTGAGGGAGCTGGGGGTGTTTACTGTGGAGATGAGAAGACTGAGGGAGGACCTTTGTAGTTGCCTTCCAATACTTGAAGAGATCCTCCAGGGAGGCTGCAGAGGGACTTTTCCTGAGGATGTCTAGAGACAGGACAAGGGGGAATGGTTTGAAGCTGAGGCAGAGCAGGGTTAGGCTGGAGCTGAGGAAGAAGTTCTTCAATACAAGGCCGGTGAGACACTGGAAACGGCTGCCCTTGGAGGCTGTGGATGTCCCCAGTCTGAGGGTGTTTAAGGCCAGGTTGGATGAGGCTGTGAGCAGTTGAGTGTCTTTGAGAGGTGTCCCTGCCCATGGCAAGGAGGTTGGAGTAGGTGATCTCTAAGGTCCCTTCCAAGCTTAGCCATTCTACGATTCTAATGACTCTTTGATGGCTTTATGCGTTTCTATGATGTAATATGAAGCTCAGTGTAAGAAAAACTGAATAATATAGTTGTTTGAGTAGCAGAGTAGAGCACAGTTCTGTAAGTAACCAGTTTTATTCAAAACTCCTGTCTGTGCCTGAACATGTCTTGAGCATATGGACTAAGAAGTTGATAGCAAAAAAAGCAGTTTGTGTGTGAGTGTGTAGGAGTTGGGGAGAAGCAAGGAGAAGTAGGTGTTCAACATGACAGCAAGGTGGGAAAAAGTGACAATGGGAGAATGAGGAATCTAATGCAGAAATTTATCTTGTGAAAGTAATCCTTGCCACTTGTGTAGCTCTGGCTAGAAGTGTATCTAGAAGGTATCGCTGGATCAATACCTGCATGCTCTTACCCTCTTGTAAAGGAGAGGCAACTTACTCCTATTGATTTTTAAGGCAATTGATGTAGATAATCATATTCTCTGAAAGCAAATCAGCTGGAGCATTGCCTTGCATATTAACTGCAGGGTACTGGTAGCCAGTGGAATACTTTTGTTCTCCATACAAGATGACAAATAAGACTCTTCAGTGCTGGCTTGGAAGCACTTGGATCCTTGTAATGAAAATGTCATGTTATAAAGTGTAGCTTTACTCCAGAGGGTTCACAGATACTGACAAGGTGACAGTTTTGCTATCTTTAAGGAAAACATGATGTTTGTCAGACACCTCATCCTTGCAGGTTGTGTTCCAATCAAGTGTGCAGACAGTAATTGAATATTTGTTAACAGACTGAAAGGAATTGAAGTGAATATATTTGTAATGTGCAACAGAAGGAGGACATTGAATTCAAAGATTCAGAGAATGGTTTGGGTTGGATGGGACCTTGAAAATCATCTGGTTCCAACCCCCTGCCATGGACATGGATACCTTCCACTAGCCCAGGTTGCTCAAGGCCTCATCCAACCTGGCCTTGAACACATTCAGGGAGGGGACATCCACAGCCTTCCTGGGCAACCTGTTCCAGTGTCTCACCACCCTCACAGTCAAGAATTTCTTCCTAATTTCCAGTCCAAATCTGCCCTCCTCAAGCTTCAGTCCATTCCCTCTCCCTATCGCTACAAGCCCTTGTAAAAAGTCCCTTCCTGACTTTCTTGTGGGCCCCTTTCAGGTATTGGAAGGCTGCTCTGAGGTCTCCCTGGAGCCTTCCTTTCTCCCAGACTGAACAGCCACAACTCTCTCTTCCTGTCCCCATAGGGGAGGTTTTCCTGACGCATGAAGCATCCTTCCTTTTCCTTTCCATGAAGCATATTCATGGCTTCCTCTGGACCCACTCCAGCATCTCATGAGGGCACCAGAACTGGAGGCAATGCTGCAGGAGGGGTCACACCAGAGTAAGCAGAGCAGAGCGGAGGGGCAGAATCCCCTCCCTATGCTGCTGCTCTCCCTGCTTTGGATGCAGCCCAGCACACAGCTGCCTGCTGGGCTGCCAGTGACCACTGCTGGCTCATGGGGAGTTTGTCATCAACTGACACCTCCAAGTCCTTCTCTAGACTGCTCACCCAGCCTGTATTTGTACTTGGGTACTGTATACTCTCTTTAGGTCGGGGGAAATGTCTAGCCTTTAACAACCAATTAATTTAGTTGCCCTGTGATTGAAAATACAGTGGATTGTATTAAGACGTTAACAGCTCTCAGGAATGACTTTTTCTCCCTTTGCATGCCTCTGTTACCTCTTGTGCCGATTAAGTAAGACCTGTGTAAGCTCCCCAGGAAACACAACAAATGCAAAAAGATGATCTAGCATGTTTGTGTCATAATGGGTTTTGTGCATATTTTATGGTTTTGTTTTCCCTCTGATGGACCACAAGTGGGTTTCTTCTTTATGAGCCTATTACAGCATGTGGTATGACTGCATGTGGAGGAAGATGACAGGTTGAGAGAGTGCGTCAGAAGCTCATCGTCATGAAACAAAATTGACAAGATATTAAGTTCATTTTTATTAATGACACTGGATTTTAAACAGTAAATTATGTGGCTTACTGAGAGTGTACTTTGTTTATGACATGGTTTATTCTCCATTGTATTAACACAAAGTGTAACTGAAATGGACAAGCTCAAACTTGTGTGTGAGTGTTTCAGTGTTGCAGAAGAGATGCTGATAGTCCATTTCTAAAAATGTCACACACACAACCACAGAAACACAGAATGTTAGGGGTTGAAAAGAACCTTGAGGGATCATCCACTCCAGCCCCCTGCCAGAGCAGGATTGCTTAGGGCGGGTCACACAGGAACACATCCAGGAGGTTTTGAAAGTCTCCAGGGAAGGAGACTCCACAGCCACTCTGGGCAGCCTGCTCAGTTACCCCCACAGTGGAAAAGTTTTCCCTTATGTTCACATGGAACCTCCTCTGCTCCAGTTTGCACCCATTGCCCCTTGTCCTGGCATTGGTCATCACTGAGCAGAGCCTGGCTGCATCTTCCTGACACTGCCCTGCACGTCTTTATCGACAGGAATGAGGTCACCCCTCAGGCTCCTCTGCTCCAAGCTAAAGAGCCCCAGCTCCCTCAGCCTGTCCTCAGAAGGGCAGTCTTTAAACATGACAGTTTGCAGTTGCGCTGGACCATTCCTTCTGTTGATAACCATGTGCAAGAATGGTGAGCTAGAGGCTCCACCATCAGCTTTATAAACAGTGAGCTCCTAAAGTGGGGTCCATAAAGTGGCACCAAAGCATGCTGTGGGAGTTCTTAGAAGCATTTCTTCAGGGATTGAAGTCATTACATGATTTGAGAACCACCCAGTAAAAATTGTGGTAGACTTTTTAATGTATTCTACTATATTTCTGTTGGTTTTGGGATCCAGTAGAAGCATGAGTGAAAAAATGCAGATGGTCAGAATAGAAATTGTCTAGCAGTCCATTCTGTTCTTGTATCTCAGAGTTCATTCCAAACTTGTATCAGATCTGTTCTGCTGAACTTTTTCTTTAAGCAGTTTATATTCCCACACAGAATATTCATTGTATCTGGGAAATGAAATGGTGACCTTAGTCCATCGTCCCCTTGGTATCCTAAGAGCCTAAGAATTTGCAGTCTGGCAGATGTGAATAAACTTTTGTGTTCTGTAAGCGGTCAGCATAGGGATCTGGTGTGTTTTCACTTCTTTGTATTTCTGGATGTGCTCCTTACTGTCTTGTGCCCATGCTGGATATTCCTGGGGGGTGGTGGCTTCATGCCCAGGCATTGCTGAAGCCAGGAGGCAGGAAAACATATATTATGTGTGGTCAGACTATAAGCTGCTGGGATGAAATGTACTGAGCCAGCTATAGATAATAGAACACATTCTTTACATGGAATATAAACCATCATAGATCAACATCCTCAAGTCAGGGGCAGTCCAACACTGTAATCTCTGTCAGCCAATTTACAGACAGTTTTTAAACAAAGGAGCTGATGTTGCAGATAAAACTCCTTCACATGTCTGTCTTTGCCAGATTCGAACATGTGAACTTTATCCTAAGTTGCTAGCAGCCAGGTATTGTTATTCAGCAAGGCAAAGGCTTTTAACAGTGATTGAGTTCCTTATGGTCAGTTGGTTTGGGCTCCTTTAGCAAGGTGCGAGGAGGTTCTGCAAACAGGACCTGCTTAACTTGAATGTGCAAACCAGTAATTTCTAACTTGATATGCAACAGATGGGTAGAAGCTGGAACACAGGAAGTTCCACCTCAACAGGAAATATCTGGGGTTTAGTCTAAGGAAAATAGAGCAATGAAGAGATAGTGTAAAATAGCATAGAGATAGCATCAAATAGCATAGGGACCTCTGGAGACAGTGTTCCCTCTGTTATAAGCATATTAAAATGAGCTGGTACCTGCTGTTTGTCTTCTCTGAATTCTACAACTCTAGTGCCCTGTGATCATTTTATACTTTAATTTCTCAGTGATGATTTAATAGTTATATTTTCTAGCTTACTGATCCTACAAAAATCAGCTTTCAGTAGCAGCCTGGTCTCTTCTACTTTTGCAGTCATTATAGTATAGCACCAATTAATTCATCTGACTAATAGTAATGAAGTTGCTTTGGAGCAAGCTAGGCTAGAGTTCAATTAGAAAAGTGTAATTCTAGGTATGACAGTATCCCAGAGTCAACTGAAAAAATAAAAATAGTCTTGTATGGATGGACAGGATGTTTTGCTACCCAGAATCATAGAATGGCTTAGGTTGAAAGAAGCTTTGGAGATTATCCACTCCAATCTCCCCACCTTGGACAGGGAAGCCTCTCAACTAGACTCAGCTGTTAAAGGCCTCATCCAGTCTGGCCCTGAACGCCCCCAGGGAGGAGGCATCCACAACCTCCCAGGGCAACCCACTCCAGAGTCTCACCACCCTTGTACTGAAGAACTTCCTTGATCCAGTCTAATCTTGCTCTCCCTTCTGCTTCAAATGATTCCCCCTTTTCCTGTCTCTAGGCTCCTCAGGAAAAGTCCCTCTGCAGCCTTCCTGTAGCACCCCTTCAGATACTGAAAGGCAGCCGCAAGGTTCCCTTGAGTCCTCTACTCTCCAGGCTGAATAACCCCAGCTTCCTCAGCCTGTCCTCATAGCAGAGGTACTCCAGCCCTTGGGTCATCGCTGTGGCCCTCCTCTGGATTCGCTCCAACAGCTCTATGTCCTTCTTCTGAAGAGAAATATTTGCTAATTAAAAGCTATTTAGGAGTAATTAAGAAATGTCTTGAATGAAAGACATTTCAAGCTGCACCAGGGGAAGTTTAGGTTTGAGGTGAGGAGAAAGTTCTTCACCAAGAGAGTCATTCGCCATTGGAATGGGCTGCCCAGGGAGGTGGTGGAGTCGCCGTCCCTGGATGTGTTCAAAAGGGGATTGGACGTGGCACTTGGTGCCATGGTCTAGTCATGGGGTCCATGGTGACAGGTTGGACTCGATGATCTTTGAGGTCTCTTTCAACCTTAGTGATACTGTGATACTGTGAAAGTTTTACTTCAGCTATTACTACAGAAGCACCAATAACAAAATGTGTTACTCAGTTTCAGGTTAAAACAACTCTCTGCTCCTTCTTAAAAGGAAAATTCAGTATCAATTTATGGAACTCCTGCAGTTGATGCTCTAGGAAAAGTCCAATGAAAATGGATCCAGTTTGAATTCTAAACCTTCAAAAGAGTTTGACTCAAGGACAATGCCTAAGACTTTAGAGAGAGTTTCTGCTTTTGCATGGTTACATGTCTGCAGGAAGATAATATTTTTCTTTTTACTTTAAAAAACCCTAAATCTGTTCCTTTCAAACCTGACTTTTTCTTTTTTTCTTCTTTCTCCCTTTTTTTTTTTTTTTTTTGGTGTGTTAGTATGTGTTACAATTTCAGCACCTATAAATAGAATCACTTGACATTTTGCATCATTCTCTACCCTTGCTCTTTATATAGAACTCTCATTGATTTCAATTGTGTATATTGAATTACAGCAGGAGAGATGGCTTTTCATTTGGAAAAAAAGCGGTGACAGTATTAACCTCCATGCTGATACAAAAGCAGTTAAACCTTCTCTCATTATAAAATGCTTTAAATAGCATCTCAGGATGAAATTTGCTAATCTCTGGGCCATCAGAAATAGAGGTGCTGTGAATGTAGGAAGGTAAGTTGAATGAGTCCTGAACCTTTTTTTTTTTTTTTTTTTTTTTTTTTTTTTTTTAATTCCCTGTTCCAGAAGTTGTACAAAATGTTGATTATTTCATCAGTGAACCTTTGGAAACATTGTGACATGAGGTGCTTAACAAAGAGTATTTCAAATTACAGAAGTGTAATAATCATCGGTTGTGGCTGCCCCCGGCATAAGAAGTACATTGAACTGCTGGAGTGGGTCCAGGGGAGGCCACAAAGATGATCAGAGGGTTGGAGAACCTCCCCTATGGGGACAGGAAGAGAGAGCTGGGGCTGTTCATCATGGAGAAGAGAAGGCTCCAGGGAGACCTGAGGGCAGCCTCCCAGTACCTGAAGAGGCCACAAGAAAGACAGGAAGGGCCTTTTTACAAGGGAATGAATTGAAGCTTGAGGAGGGCAGGTTTACACTGGAAATTAGAAAGTTCTTCCCAGTGAGGGTGGTGAGGCACTGGAACAGGTTTCCCAGAGAGGTCATGGATGCTCCCTCCCTGGTGGTGTTTAAAGCTAGATTGGATGAGGCTTTGAGCAACCAGGTCTAATTGAAAGGCATCCTTGCGCATGGCATGAAGGTTGGAGTAAATGATCTTTGAGGCCCCTGCCAACCTAAGGCATTCTATGATGAAAATGTTGATCTGTGAAATGAAAGATGAAAGTGAACAGGGAAAAACTCATTAAATTCCAATAAAATCAGTTAATTCTGGAGAGATGATGGTGACTCATTTCCCTATCACTCATTACTTCTGCATCTGCTACATCTCAGAAGATATTAAGGCTCTGTGTATTACTGCCAAGCTGTCTAATACATCAGAATTGAAAATGTAATCATTTGATTCACCTAACAATGAGTAAGCTGAGTCCTTAGGATGCCTTAGTGGACAAATACCATGTTTGTAAACAGAACCGCTACAGAGGATGGTTTTACTACTTAGAGAATTTCTGATAACAAAGGTATTAAATTCCCCTTCTGTTGGTATCCTGGCATGTATTAGGAGGAGTGTGGCGAGTAGGTCAAGAGAGGTTCTCCTGCCCCTGTACTCTGCTCTGGTGAGGCCACATCCAGAATATTGCACCAGTTTGGGCCCCTTAGTTCTAGAAGGACCTCAGGAAGCTGCTTGAAAGAGTCCAGTGCAGACCCACAAAGATGCTGAAGGCAGTGGAACATCTCCTTGCTGAGGAGAGACTGAGAGAGCTGGGGCAGAGGAGCCTGAGGGGTGACCTCACTCCTGTTGATAAAGATGTGCAGGGCAATGTCAGGAGAATAGAGCCAGGCTCTGCTCAGTGATGTCCAGTGATAGGACAAGGAGCAGTGGGTGCAAGCTGGAGCAGTGGAGGTTCCATGTAGACATACGGAGAAACTTTTTCACTGTGAGGGTGACAGAGCCCTGGAGCAGGCTGCCCAGAGAGGTTGTAGAGTCTCCTACTCTGGAGACTTTCAATCTGCCCTAGGTGATCCTGCTCTGGCAGGGGAGTTGGATTGGATAATCTTTCAAGGTCCCTTCCAACCCCTAACATTCTGTCATTCTATTGAGTGGGTACTGGATATGACACACAGACACCGCAAGCAGCAAAAGAATTTGTGAGTCAAAAGAACCTATACAGAGATTTAGACCATAGAAATTGGCATTTCTCTCCTGTTGGCTCTCCAAATTCTACAAAAGGCAAAACAACTTCAATAGAACTCTTCTCCAGCATGGGAAACATTACCCAGCTTTGAACCAAAACCACAGCAAACTGCTGGCCAAGCTGTCAGCTTGTGGCTTGGACAGCAGCACTCTGTGCTGGGTTAGGAACTGGCTGGAGGGCTGAGCCCAGAGAGTGGTGGTGAATGGTGCCACATCCAGCTGGCGGCCAGTCATTAGTAGTGTCCCCCAGGGATCAGTGCTGGGCCTCATACTCTTTAATATCTTCACTGATGATTTGGATGAGGGGATTGAGTCAGTCATCACCAAATTTTCAGATGACACCAAGTTGGGAGCAGATGTTGATCTGTTAGAGGGATGAAGGGCTCTGCACAGGGACCTCGACCGACTGGACAGATGGGCAGAGTCCAACATGATGGCATTCAACAAGTCCAAGTGCTGGGTGCTGCATTTTGGCCACAACAACCCCATGCAGTGCTACAGGCTGGGGTCACAGTGGCTGGAGAGCTGCCAAACAGAAAGGGACCTGGGGGTGCCTCCTGAACATGAGCCAGCAGTGTGCCCAAGTGGCCAAGAAGGCCAATGGCATCCTGGCGTGCATCAAGAGTAGTGTGGCCAGCAGGAGCAGGGAGGTCATTGTGCCCCTGTACTCCGCACTGGTTAGACCACACCTTGAGTCCTGTGTCCAATTCTGGGCCCCTCAGTGTAAGAAGGATATTGAGACCCTTGAACGTGTCCAGAGAAGGGCAATGAGGCTGGGGAGAGGCCTTGAGCACAAGCCTTGTGGGGAGAGGCTGAGGGAGCTGGGATTGTTTAGCCTGGAGAAGAGGAGGCTCAGGGGAGATCTTATTGCTGTCTCCAACTACCTGAAGGGAGGTTGTAGCCAGGAGGGCGTTGTTCTCTTCTTCCAGGCAACCAGCACCAGAACAAGAGGACACAGTCTCAGGCTGCACCAGGGGAAGTTTAGGCTTGAGGTGAGGAGAAAGTTCTTCACTGAGAGAGTCATTCACCATTGGAATGAGCTGCCCAGGGAGGTGGTGGAGTCACTGTCCCTGGAGGTGTTCAAGAGGGGATTGGATGTGGCATTTGGTGCCATGGTTTAGTCATGAGGTCTGTGGTGACAGGTTGAACTTGATGGTCTTTGAGGTCTCTTCCAACCTTGGTGATTCTGTGATTCTGTGATAACAACCTCTTCACTGTTCTGCTTTTGGTTTTCCTGTTTTGTATTTTGCAAGAAATGGCAAGATACAGCTACCATCTCTGAAAGCATTGTCTTGGAAGGAATGCATTTGGGTCTGACTGAAACATTTCTCTCTGGTGTAAAAGGAGCTCTGTAAATTGTGTCTGCTGGATAATGCTTACTGTCTCCTCTGGATCACAGGATAGAATCAAGTCTTTTTTTTTTAAAACTTTGAGTAGCCACAAAATCATAGAATCACAGAATGTTAGGGGTTGGAAGGGACCTCTAGAGATCATCTAGCCCAAAACCCCCTGCCAGAGCAGGGTCACCTAGGGCAGGCCACACAGGAACACATCTAGGTGGATTTCGAAATTCTCCAGAGAAGGAAACTTCTCAGCATTGCTGGGCAGCCTGCTCCAGGGCTCTGCCAGCCTCACATCAAATAAGTTTCTCCTCATGTTGAGGTGGAACCTCCTGGGTTCCAGCTTGTAGCTGTTGTTCCTTGTCCTATCACTGGGCACCACCACAAAGAGCCTTCATCCTACACTCACTGTGCAGATATGTAGAAACACTGATCAGGTCCCCTCTCAGCCTTCTCCAGACTAAACCGCCCCAGGGCTCTCAGTCTTTACTCAAAGGAGAGATGTTTCAGTCCCTTCATCATAATTGTAGCTCTCTGTTGGACTCTCTCCATCAGATCTCTGTTTCTCTTGAACTGGGGAGTCCAAAACTGGACACAGTATTGCAGGTGTGGTCTCACCAGGGCAGAACAGAAGGGGAGGAGAATGTCCCTTGCCTTGCTGGCCACACTTAATGCACTCCATGATGCTATTGGCCACAAGGGCACATTTCTGTCCCATGGATAACTTACTGTCCATTTGGACTCCAAGGTCTGTCTCCATGGAGCTGCATTCCAGCAGGTCAACCCCTAACCTGTATTGGTACATGGGCTGCTCTCAATATTTCCATACATTTCTCAGTGTAGAAATTGATTTTGAAATATTTATAGCTGATCATATTTTTTTCATGTTTGTGGTAAGTTGTCCAGTCTAAAATTTAGCCCTTGTATTTCATTCCTTTTTGACCTCCAACTACATCAGGCTGCCCAGGACCACAGCAAGTCTTATCTTGAATATCTCCAGTGATGGGCCCTCAACCACATCCCTGGGCTGCCTGTTCCATAATCTCAGAAGTTCTTTCAGGTTCATATTTAGAAGGGTAAATTTTTACTGGAAGGAGATAGCATTTCTGACAGAAGTGCTGAGAGGTCATAGGTAGACAACCTGAAATTGGAGGAAGGCCTTGGACAAGGAGCTGAAATGGCAGATCAAACAGAAGGATGATGGAGAATGTGAGCAGAGGGCTCCTGGGAGGGAAAAGCATGACAAAGAGGAAGAAATTTAGGGGGAAAAGGAATATATTGGAATGCTTTCCCAAAAGAGAGCTTAGTGCTGTTGGGTAGTGAACCTAGGGTTGTGCTTTGAAGGCTTTGGGAATAGACAAGTAGAATGGTAGTAAGACAAAAAACAGAGGGTAAAAGTTCTGAGCAGGTCACGAAGCAATGAGAAACTTCATTGTGGTATGTTTGCAATAGGATGAAAATGTAACATTGCAGATGCAGCATGTGTAGTTTGGGTTCTATGTAAGTGTTCTAATTTTTTCCTTTATTATTTGTGGATTTTTTCATCAGTTTTGGATGCCTGAAGGAAATCCACAAGATTAAAGCAAACTGGAAAAAGAAATTTGGGCATGCATCAGTCTGTTAGATAGTATTATCTCTCTAAATGCTAGTCCTGTGGATATGGCAATTTGTGAGGTAACAAAGAAATTCTCAAACAGTTGAGAAATATGTGGCAGGCTTCAGGAAAATGCACTGTGTCCAGTTCTGGTGCTCCCAGTGTAAGAAGGACATGGAGCTGCTGGAGTGGGTCTAGAGGAGGCCACAAAGATGATCGGAGGGTTGGAGAGCCTCCCTTATAGGGACAGGATGAGGGAGCTTGGGCTGTTCAGCATAGAGAAGAGAAGGCTCCAGGGAGACCTTAGCGAGTCCTTCCAGAACCTGAAGGGGAGCTACAGGAGAGCTGGGGAGGGGCTTTTTACAAGGGATTGTAGTGATAAGGCAAGAGGAATGGATCGAACTTTGAGGAGGGCAGATTTAGACTGGAGATCACAAAGAAATTCTTTCCAGACACTAGAACAGGTTGCCCAGGGAGGTTGTGGATGTTCTGTCCCTGGAGGTGTTCAAAGCCAGGTTGGAAGAGGCCTTGAGCAACCTGGGCTGGTGGAAGGTGCCCCTGCCCATGGCAGGGGGTTGGAACTAGATGATCTTCAGGGTCCCTGTCTCGATCCGGAGAGGGAAAGAGATTCAGGTTTTTAATGAATATTCCCGTGTTGTGAAATTAGAGGCACAAATGAGGCCAAAATATCAACAGCTAGACTATTTATTACATAAATAAAGTGGAGGGATCAGAAGGGGAGAGAGAGAGAACAGGGAGAGAGAGAAGAGAGGGAGAAGAGGGAAAGAATTATATTACCACATCCCTCACCCCCAAGACAGTTTGAGTCTGTGGAGGAAAGGTGCTGCAGGAGATGTTGGGTCTGTAGAGAAACGGTGCTGCAGGAGATGTTGGGTCTGTAGAGGAAGGGTGCTGAGGCTTTGGCTGTAGAAGGGATGAGGTCTTCTGGGCAGCTTCTTCAGCTCCATGAGTTGCAGCAGGCGGAACTTAGGGCACGGAGAGTCCAACATCCATTGTGTTGGCCCCGTGGTGTTTCCAGCGAGTGGTGCCGTCTGCTTTCTTCTGCATCTTGCTTCTCCAATTTTCTCCTCTTCAAGCCAGTAGCTGCTCCAGTCTTTTATACAGTTTTTTAGCCCTTAGGCAAGTGTCCAGGTGTTGTTCCCCAGGATATCGTTCTGGGAAATCATCTTTAGGTCCAGGTATCGTTCCCCAGGAAATCTTTCTGTGTACTCAGGTGAGTTTGGGCAGCCACTGGATGGAGGGGGAAGGCCTCTGCCTCCTCCTGCTCCATCTACCTACCCACACACCCTTAACACATCAGGAGCCATTGTCCTTTCCTGGGGTATCTTATGGCTGGAAATGATCTTGTCCTGAAGGTGTGAATGCTGGGCCCTTGGGCCATTGTTGTAGGCCAGCTGCAGTCCTGTGAGCAATGTTATCTTTGCACCTTCCAAGAGTCCTTCCAGTGGCTCTGCCCAACGTACATCAGCTATTGTCTGGACAAGCAGCAAGTGATTTTATCTTTGTTGAGTCACACCAGGAGAGATAAGCTTTAGTCTCTCACAGTCCCTTCCAATCCAACCCTTTCTATGATTCCACAAAAACCATGGCAAAGAAAGGTCTAACATGGTTTGAGTGTCTTTAGAAGATGGACAATTTTGTCTACATGTGGTTATTTTGTAGGGTTTAAAAAGTTGCAGCAGTGGGCGTGAACTCTAATCTCCATAAAATTAGATTTACCAGTGTACTCTGTCTATTTGAACAGGCATTTGGGGGGCGGAAATGAAAAAGCTATTCCTTTCACCATGCAATCTAAAGGTGAGGGTCCTTTGGCCTAATTTGAGCTGAGTTATCCTTTCACTGCTGTGTGAATATTCTTTCCAATATTGTCTATTGAAGGTGATAGCTCCATTTCCTTTGGAGTTTTTGAGTGCCCCAGCTCTCTTGCATCAACATCATTCTATTTTTGTGACCGCTCTTGTGATAACCATCTTTGAAATCTGAATCACATCTGAATGATACCTCACAGCTTAGAACTTTGTCTGAATAATATGTGAAAAGCACACATAGCAGTGAGTTGTCACCTGAACATATTTTTGTTCTTCTTTGTAAGACAGTGATAGTGAAGGGCTGAGGTTATGAGACAAACAGTGTTTTATTAGCTCTATTTTTATCTTTCTCAGGCAAAGGTAGCCTTGCTATCAGGCTTTAGGTTAATTTGGTGTGCTCTTCTCACTAGCTACTCTGTCAGGACTAATAAAGTATGAGTAAAATAAAACGTGTTTCAAAATGAAATTGGAATTGCTAGAAATGCAACAGGGGAACTGCTGAGATGGAAGAAACCCTCAATTAATTCATCTTATTATATAACTTACACTTTATCAGGGATATTTAGCACTGCTTGCTGCTGTAGTTGCATAATAGTGCAAAAGATTAGCATATTTTGAGGAGTGACATTCTCTCCCTCCATCATCATAAATATTTATTAATAATTTTCTTAGATTGGGTTTTTATAAATTTGATTTGGGAATATCTTAGTTCATTGCATCCAATTGACAGCTAAGGTTGGGGATAACCAGACCTCATCAAGCAAATATATACAAATATAGAAAATGATAGTAGGCAAAACTTACCTACATCTGTGTATCAGTCTTAGAGTGGGATCACTGCAAGTGCTCTCTACAAGTCATTCTGCAGCAAGGTATTTTCCAACTAGCTGTGGGGTTTTCTTACAGGTGCACACAATCTAAGGACATGGATGAAGGAATTGAGCGGACCCTCAGCAAGTTTTGTGATGAGGCACAGCTAGAAGGGGTGGCTGACACCCCATCAGCTGTGCTGCCATCCAATGACAGCTGGACAGGCTGGAGAGCTGAGCAGAGGGGAACCTCATGATGTTCAATAAGGACAAGTGCAGAGTCCTGCATCTGGGGAGGAATAACACCAGGCCCCAGTACGGATTAGGTGGTGTCCTGCAGGAGAAAGACCTTGGAGTCCTAGTGGGCAGCAAATTCTGCACGGGACAACAATGTGCCTATGTGGCCAAGAGGGCCAGTGGGCTTCTAGAGTGCATCAAGAAAAGTGTGGCCAGCAGGTCAAGGGAGGTTCTCCCCTCTGTCTACTCTGCCCTGGTGAGACCACGCCTGCAATACTGTGTCCAGTTTTGGTCTTCCCAGTTCAAAAGAGACAAGGATTTGCTGGAGAGAGTCCAACTGAGAGCTATGAGGATGATGAAGGGGCTTGAACATCTTGGCTTTGAAGAAAGACTGAGAGCCCTGGGGCTGTTTAGTCTGGAGAAGGCTGAGAGGGGATCTGATAAATGTCTCTCAATATTTGAGGGGTGGGTGTCAGGATGAAGGTGCCAGGCTATTTTTGTTTGTGCCCAGTCACAGGGCAAGCTAGAGTACAGGAAATTCCACTTCAGCATGAGGAGAAACTTCTTTCCTGTGAGAGTGCTGTAGCCCTGGAGCAGGCTGCCCAGCGAGATTGTGGAGTCTCCTTCTCTGGAGACTTTCAAAACCCAGCTGGATGTGTTCCTGTGTGACCTGCCTTGGGTGACCCTGCTTTGGCAGGGAGCGTGGGCTGGATGATCTCTAAGCAGTCTCTTCCAACCACTAATTCTATGATTTTATGATTTTTGTCTTGGCTGTCAGTCATGAGCAGCTGCAGTAGGTTGATCCACATTTCCGTATATGTTTGAGTTATATCTTGAATAAGTTTTTATTGTACTTCTTAGTACTTAATCTTCTATAATTTACATTGGTAGCACTAAGCATTATCTGGATGCTTCTGAGGTTTCTCCTCTTGTGGTACTACTTTTGTATACTGTGATACAGTGTATGCTCTTTTGCTCAGAAGCCTTCCTGATACCATAACTTTTGTTAGCACAATGCCATTATTTATACTTCCTTATTACTCTAGAATTAATCTAGGGTCATTCAGTCTGCAAATGTAATAGGTCCATGAAAAGAGTTTTGATAGAAGGATAAACAGTCAATACTTCCATGACAATTTGTTAGGAATATCTGTTAGTTATACCTTATCTCTACTCCTTTATCAAATTGCTTTGTTATAGTGATAGAGTGATACAGTTCTTGTGCTGGTAGGTACTACTGTTAAGTAAGAAGTGGCTGATATCTTGTCTAGACTCCCATGATGGTTTTACTACCAGGTTGTGAGGAAAACTTAGAGAGTCATAGAATCATAGAGCGGTTTAGGTTGGGAAAGATTATCGAGCCCAGCTGTGGACACTGCCAAGTCTACTAAACTAGTGACTAAGCACCACAGAGAATCACAGAATCATTTTGGTTGGAAAGGACGTTTGAGATCATCCAGTCCAACCTTTGACCCAGCACTGCAGGGTCACCACTAAGCCATGTCCCTAAGCATCAGATCCACATGCTGTTTAAACACCTCCAGGCATGGTGACTCCACCACTGCCCTGGGCAGAACATTCCACTGCTTGAGAACCCTTTCAGTGAAGAAATATTTCCTAATATCCAGCCTGAACCTCTCCTGGTGCAGCTTGGAACCATTTCCTTTAGTCCTGTATCAGCCCCCTCCTTTCTCCAACCAGAGACGTTCTGTGATCCATAACAGAGACATGTATACCAAATAAAATTCAAGTGTGCAGGTTTGTTTTGAAAGAGTTGAAAAAGGCAAATGCAATTTGATGGCCCTTAGCAAAAGGTTTCTAAGGTAGACTTGTTAAACTAGTGTGAAAGAGCCAATATAAACATCTTAAATACACATATGGCATGAACCTGAATGAGAACCTATCCACTAGCATGGCTTGCTAAACCGCAGTGAAGACTGAAAACTTAGCAGCAGTAAATTTTACTGTTTTAGGGGTTTTGAGGGTAAAGCACAAATTTTATCAAGAGTTTGTTTGGTGGCTATTTTTCTTTTCATATATATTACAGTATAAAAATGTAAAATGTGATAAAAAGGTGAACCTACAAATAACATGGAGCTCTAACTAGCAGTTTGGAGCAGGATAGCATAGGAAACCTTTAGGTCATTTAGAAAGTTTGTGTTGAGAACTGTTCAGCTTTCCTAGATTTCATTGAATGTTACTGAAGTAGATGCCTGTGACAGCTATATACCTACCCGGAATTCAGAGACTCATAGAATGGGTTGGGTTGCAAGGGACCTTACAGATCATCTAGTTCTAACCCCCTGTCATGGGCAGGGTCAGGGACACTGCACTAGCCCAGGTTGCTCAAGGCTTCATCCATCCTGGCCTTGAATACCTCGAGGGAGGAAGCATCCACAAGCTCCCTGGGCAACCTGTTCCAGTGTCTCACCACCCTCACTGTCAAGAATTTCTTCCTAATGTCCAGACTCAATCTGTCCTCCTCAAGCTTCAAAAGAGTTTTGTGATACTGTGAATTTGCCCACATGCAGGGAGGCAGCAAAGGTCTTCCCACAGCTTTTATCTGAAGTGAACTGTGAGGCTTCATTGAATTGATCCTGTACTTTTTGCTCCCTAAGTTCAGGAATGTGTGTGCTCAGCAGAAATCTTCATACCTTGCATGGCAAAACACAAGGGCTGGCAAAGCGTTGAAAAATCATGAGAGCAGGAGATTTGTCAGTAAGAGGATCCTGTTGTCCTCTCTAGATGTTTTGGTGATGTAAGTAGTACTTAAGAGGACTTTGCAACCAGTGAGCTGAAATAGGGTGACTCTAGGATATTAGATGAATATTGAGTTGCTCTAGCCAAACTGGAACTGTCCCAGAGCACTTCTGGTCTGGCCTACTGTTCTGGCTTCAAGAGTCTCTTGTTTGCATGGATTTGATGCATGGTACAAAGACGGCAACATCCCAACTTTTCTGTGTCACAGAATACTTTGTGCTTTAATTACTTTTCAGTAAACAGTCCAAATTTGGGCTGTGTTTTATCATTTCTAAACATGTAATGCTTTCTTTTTAGCATAAAAGTTACTGAATTGAGGAAAACAACTGAAGTCAGACAGTGCATAGTGCCAGCACATCTGGAAGGCAGTTATTGCCTAATTACCCAAGAGACAGAGAACTGGCAGCTTTGCTGCCATTATAAATCCCATCACTTCTAAAGGAGTTAATGGATGCCCAGCTAATCAGTTTTTGTTATCTTGTAACATTCAGAGACTATTAAAGGCCATAAAAACAAAAAAGCAGAAGAAACCATTGGTCTGGTACATTAAAATGTGTGGGTCTCGTCTTGCCAACATCCTCCCAGCAGACCTGTCATACATTGCTTAATTTGGTTTTAGTTGGTGGATGACAAATGGGTTCTGTAGATAGAAGGGCTGTTGTGGTCCCTAGCTTACCTTCTTTCTTCTAATCTTTTGAGATCTACACCTGACCTGCACTTGAAATGCCTCTATCAGTTTTACCACTGAGTGCAGAGCAGTTTGGCCTGTAACAAGCTCTGTTTTCTTTATTCTGAATTTGATTTTCAAAGAAATGTGAAAACCCAGAGTATGACCAACCCCATAAACTACTTAGCTCTGGGTAGGCCTAAATAAAAATTAAAAAAAAAAAAAAAGAAGAATTAAATTCTATTAGTGTACAGCAGAGTCTCACCGGAGCAGATAAGCTGCAAAATAAATTCACTGAATGGCATAAATAAGAGTCCAATTTGGAAAGAGTCCTGAATATCATCAGGGGCATTTCAACGGTGCTAGGGTGTTGCCAATATATAGTAACACATAAAAGAGAGAACTTCATCTCTCGCAAGAAACTTTCACTTCAAGCAGGTTCTCAGTCCTGTTGTGCTTATGAAATAAAAAAAATGTATGGTCCTCACTGCATGTTCTCTTCCTGAGGGATGGAGTGAAAAAGAATAGTAACCTGAAGGTGAACAGGCTGTGGTGGGACTCAGCTGAGGGCAGGTATGCCATCCAGAAGGATCTTGACAGGCTTGAGAAATGGGCCAGTGCCAACTGCATGAGGTTCAACAAGTTAAAGGGCAAGGTCCTACAGCTGGGTTGGGCCAGCCCCAGGCACAAATCCAGGCTGGGTGCAGAGTGGGTTGAGAGCAGCCCTGAAGGAAAAGAGAGGGGTGCTGATTGAGGAGAAGCTTCCCAGGAGCCAGCAGTGCCCTCATGCAGCCCAGAAGGCAAATCTTGCCCTAGGCTGCTTCCAGAGGAGTGTGGCCAGCAGGGCAAGAGTGGGGATTCTGCTTCAGATCTTTTCCACTAGGCTGCTTTCCAGCCACTACCCCAAGCCTATAGCCTTGCTTGGGGCTGTTGTGACCAAAGTGCAGTATTATGCTGTGACCAAGGCGACCAAAGTGTTGTGCTGGTGTTTTGGTTTGGGTTTTTTTTTTTCACCCATGCATAATTTATGTGACATGTAGGAGTAGTTCTGATTGAAGGTGGTGGGTGTACCTGGTTTGAACTAAGAATCCACATGCTACAGCAAGATACTCCTCAGTAAGAGGTCATCTCTGCTCAGATGTAGAAATGAATGCTTTCTTCTTCATAGCCTTGCTGCTCTGTTCTGGTGTCTTCCCAGAAAGGTAAGACTGTGAGAGCACAGTGGAACAAAGCTGCATAGCTGGGACCTTTAGAGTGCATTTGAGGTTTATCTCAGCTGTTAGCTCCACACAGGAGTGGGATGTGACTAATGGCCTTACTCATGTGGCTCTGAGTCATAGCAGGAGACTTTGTCAGGAGAGAAAATTGTCAGGGAGTGTTTTTTTACTGTGTACCTTGTCATTACACCTTGTTACTGCTTTGTGGGAAAGCTAGTTTGTGAATAGGTGCTTTTTGCTTTGAGCCAAACTGTTTCGAAACAGCTTTAGAGGACTCTTCCAAAGCAGCTGACTGACTTTCAGTTGATCTTAAACAGAGCATCAGTTGATGCTACCCATCCCTACTCAAATCCATCAAGACAAAATATTCCAGTTGCAGTTCTGTGCTCTGCTGTCAGGGGATACATTTGAGTAGGATTGTTTCAGAGAAGCACATGAGGAGACTTGTCAAACTGCCATGGGGTGAGCATGGCCAAAGTGGCTTGGGAGGTTCTGCTTTCCATTTTGCACCATTTGTGAAGTCTCCCAGTCAGAATTGTCAGTGAGTTATTTTTTATGACGAAGGCATGACAAAAGGAGGACTCTGTTGTTTGAGATTTGAGTTGTAATCATCTTGAGAAGACAAAGAATCTAGCTGCTTTTGCTGTTGTTGATCAGTGGCTTAGATAATTACTTGAAGTCTTAATTCATACAAAACACTCTGGATGTCAAAATGAATTGCAGATCTGTGCTTGGGCTGCATTAATGGACTGAGTTCAAGAATGATTTTCCCACATCTGGCCATCTTAAAAATGCTCACAAAGAGAATTAACTGTAAGTCTACTAATCTGGTTGTGAGAGGAGGCTTACTTGTTGTCAGTGCATGACTTGCAGGAGGAAAGCTCTGATTGATGGTTTTACAGAGAGAGGTTTAGTTTCTCTCCCTATTTTCTCTAAGGACAATGGAAAATATGAGAAACCCCTTCTCACCAACGCTGGGGCACCATAACTTCATTATTTCCGCAGCAGTATGGTTCTGGAGGAGTTCTGCCTGGGATATTGCAGCCTTTGAGTTCACAATAGTTCACTTCAAAGGCCTTGGGGGGTGAAGAAAGAAAAAGTGCTGCAATTATTTTTTTTTTTCCTCATCCCACACCCTGTCCTTGCCAGGGCTTCACATGCAAAGAGTACACAGAAAAAGTGCTACAAAAGATTAGATAAATACTGCACATAATGAAATGCTGTTCCTGAGTGTCCTATTTCAGCTGCTTTACATGTGTAAGAGTGCAGCTTAGACTGGCAGCCACCTGGCTGGAGAGCAGCCCTGTGGAAAGAGACCTGGGGGTCTTGGTGGACAACAAGCTCAGCATGAGTGAGCTGTTCTCAAACAGAGAAGGGCTGGTGGGAGATGTGATGGTAGGAGGCTGTCTAGGGTGCAGCAGCCATGAGATAGTGGAGTTTTCAATATGCAGGGAAATAAGGAGGAGCAATAACAGAATGCTTACTTTGGACTTCAGGAGGGCAGACTTCAGCTTATTTAAGTAACTACTTCAGAGAGTGCCCTGGGTAGCAGCCCTTAAGAGCAAAGAGGTCCAGGATGGTTGGACCTACTTCAAACAGGAGCTCTTGAAGGCACAGGAACTGGCTCTCCCAATGTGCCAAAAGATGAGCCGTTGGGGAGGGCTCTGGGCCTGGATGAGCAAGCAGCTCTTGAAGGAATTAAGGGGAAAAGATTGGCTGTATCACCTTTGGAAGGGGCAGGAGATATTAGGTAATAGGTTGGACTTGATGATCTCTGAGGTCTTTTCCAACCTTATTGATTCTATGAACAGTGTGCTGCAGGGGCAAAGAAGGCCAACAGGGTGCTGGGTTGCATCAACAAGGGCATCAGCAGCAGGGACAAAGAAGTCATTGTCCCACTCTGCTCAGTGCTTGTCGGGCCATACCTGGAGCACTACATGTAGATAAAAGATGTAGACAGGCTGGAAAGTGTCTAGAGAAGGGCCACAAGAATGATCAGAGGACTGGAAGCTCCGCCATGTGAGGAAAAGCTGAGAGAGATGGGTTTGCTCAGCCTGAAGAAGAGGAGGATTAGGGGAGACCTTATGACCATGGATAGGTACATGAAGGGTGGCTACCACGAGGATGGAGACTCCCCTTTTCACATGGAAAAGACAAGGGACAGTGAGGACAAGAAAACATTGCACAGTGGCCACAGTTAGACATTGAAATCATCTCCCAAGGGAAGTAGTGGATTGCCCTACATTGGTCAGTTTTAAGCCTCAGCTTGACAGGGTGCTGAGTCAGCTCATTTCAACGACACCATCGCCTTGAAAGGTTGGACCAGATGATCCTTGGGGTCCCTTCCAACCTAGCATTCAGTGATTCTGTAATGTCGTGGCACTGTCCCAGTTTTCCTCTATTCTAAACTATCTTGTCAAAAGCCCCTTCCCAGCTTTCTTGCAGCACCCTTCAGGTACTGGAAGGCTGCTCTAAGGTCTCCCTAGAGCCTTCTCTTCTCCAGGCTGAACAGCCCCAACTCCAATCAGAAAGGACTTCAAGGCTCTGGGAAAACTGGTTGAGGGGTCAGGGACACAGGTAATTTTTTCATCAATACCCTTAGTTGCAGGAAGGAATACTGAAAGGAACAGGACAGCAGGTGTCATTAACAAGTGGCTCAGAGGCTGGTGCCACCAACAGAATTTTTGGGTTTTTGATCTTGGGGAACTTCCTATGGCACTGGATCTGCTAGCAACAGATTTAACATATCTGTCCCAGAGGGGGAGAAAAATCCTAGCATATGGGAACAGCCTATCCCACAGAGGGAAAAGGATTCTAGGAAGGGAGTTGGCAGGTCTCATTGACAGGGCTTTAAACTAGATTTGAAGGGGGAAGGGGCTGAAATCAGTCCCCCCGACAGGAGTCTGAGGGTGGTAAGCTGGAGTCAGGAGTGAAACCAGCAGCCCAGCTGAAGTGCATGTACACTAATGCTCACAGTATGGGTAACAAACAAGAGGAGCTGGAAGCCTTGTTACAGCAGGAAAGTTATGATGTAGTTGCTATCACAGAAACGTGGTGGGATGACTCACATGACTGGAGCACTGTAATTGATGGCTACTGGCTCTTCAGGAGAGACAGGCGAGGGAGACGGGGTGGAGGGGTGGCCCTGTACATCAGAGAGGCTCTAGATGCCATGGAACTAGAGATTAAGGATCATGGAGTTGAGTGCCTGTGGGTGAGAATTAGAGGGAAGGCCCACAAGGCTGACATCCTGTTTGGAGTCTGTTATAGACCATCCAACCAGGATGAAGAGGTTGATGAATTATTTTATAGGCATCTAGAGGCTGTCTCAAGATCACCAGACCTTGCTCATATGGGTGACTTTCACCTGCCAGATATCTGCTGGGAACTTAGCACAACAGAGAGGAGGCAGTCTAGAAGGTTCTCAGAGTGTATGGAGGACAGCTTCTTATCACAGCTGCTGTGTGAGCCTACCAGGGGTAAGGCCTTGCTTGACCTTCTTTTTACAAGCAGAGAAGGGCTGGTGGGAGATGTGGTGGTTGGAGGCTGTCTGGGGTCCAGTGACCATGAGATAATTGAGTTTTCAATATGCAGTCAAGCTAAGAGGGGCATCAACAAATCCTCTACTGTGGAATTCCAGAGGGCAGACTTAAGGTTACTTAAGGAACTAAGAACCAATTCTGCTCTGGAAATAATAAAATAATAAAATAATTACAGGAGCCCTCCATATTCCCCCATCAGCTGAAAGAATTTATTACAAAGCTTTAAAGCTGGTTCCACAAACAAGTCATCTTGTCTTCTGGCACCAGCAATGCACTGAGGTAGAGGGCACAAATAAGTGGCTGGGGACAGAAAGACCTACAAGTGGTTTTGTTGCCAAGGGCATCTTAACACGAAAACAACTTTAGAATAATAATAGGAGCAGAGATTTTAATGCCCTCTGCAGGGAGCTGGATCTGTTTTCTCTTGTGTTTGGTTAATGTAAATTTAAAAACAGTAGAATGCAAGAATTCTTCAATGTTTGTCCCTGTTTGCCTCTAATGAGAGATAAAACACAATTTCATCACAATCCTTGCAGTCAGGAGGCTTGAATTCCAAAGTTATTTTCTTTTTCTTGGTCTTGATGTTTGCCAGGGCCTTTCTGTTGTGTTTTGAAAATGTTAAGTCTCAAGTAACTTTTGTTTTGTTCGGTTTTGTCTTGTTTTGTTAGGACTTCCGTGCTCTGCACTCAATTCCAGGGTGGCCATTGGCCATGTAAGGTCTGTGAAGAAAGAACAAGTGAAAAGAACTGCCTGAAAGTAAAATTCGTTGCTATAAAGAGGTTGAAAAATCCAGTTTTTGTGAGATTAAATATTGCATATGTTCAGCAGCAGCTGCTGTGAGAGTAGAGTATGACTTTTAATAGGTATTTCAGTCTATCAGTAGTCACAATATTGCCATCAGTGTGCCCAGGTGGCCAAGAAGGCCAGCAGCATCATGGCCTGGATCAAACCCAGTGTGTCCAATGGGAATAGGAATAGGAAAGTGATGGTGCCCCCGGACTTAGCCCTAATGAGGCTATACCTTGAGTTCTGGGTTCAGTTCTGGGTCCCACAGTATAGGAAAGACATTGAGGTGTCCAAAGAGCAATGAGACTGATCCTCACCAGCCTGGTTTGGAGGACATTGTACCAGGAACAGCTGAGGAATCTGAGGTTGTTTAGTCTGGAGAAGTCTGAGAGGAGACCTCATTGTCCTCTACAGCTCCCTGAAAGGAGGTTGGGGTGAGGCTGGTGTTGGTCTCTTCTCCCAAGTAACCAGCAATAGGCCAAGAGGAAATGGGCTGAAGTTGTGCCAGGGGAGGTTTAGGTTAGAGACAGGAAAAATTTCTTTGATGAAAGTGTGGTGAGGTGTTGGAACAGGCTGCCCAGGAGGTGGTGGAGTCACCATCTCTGGAAGTGTTCTAGAAGCTGTAGCTGTGGTGCTTCAGGACATAGTTTGGTGGTCATGGTAGCTGGGTTAGGGTTGGACTCCATGATGTTAGAGGTCTTTTCCAACCTTAATGATACTATGATTCTATGAAATCTGACAGTATTCTTTCAAAAACACCACCACACTCTGGTTTTGGCAGACAGTTTACTTATGGAAGATCTGCCTGCCAGTGCCTGCTCTAAGGATTCACTGTTTTCCTCAGAGATACCATTTTAATCCACAGCTGTTTACACTCAGCCTAGATAAAGGGAGCATTATTGACCAGTTAAAGCTATCAGATCATGACTTCTTTCTTATATGTTGAAAAGAATGAGCTTCAAATGAAATTCTAGGTCATGCTTTATAGAAATACTGCCCATGTCTTGCTGTCTTTCACCTTGTGAAGGCTTCTGAGGGGGACAAGGGGTGAGTCACGCCCGGTATTTGAAACTGAACTGGATTTTCTCATCCAGATTGTGTGCCTGAGTTCTCCTTCAGAATTCATCCTCTTCATCCTCTGTGGCCATATTCCTGGATTCATAAGCCATTATTATTATCTCTACTTTCCAGCATGGCTCTAGTGAAGGCCAACTATGACCTCTTTTATTCCTATGAGCCAAGAGTGGCTCATGCAAAAACATTTGTGTCATTTCAGTGTAGACATTACGGCTCATGAGATTAATAGAAGAAACTTATTTTTCTCAGGTTTTCTGCTCAAAAATTTGTATGAGAACACAGTTTGATTCTGAACTCACAACCCATAGAGAGTAGACTTTTAAAATTAATAAAATATAAGGTATTAATCTGTTAGAAATCATAAAGACTAGATAAAGTAAATGGATACTGTTGTGGATGGGGTGTTTTTATGTAATTCATTTAATAGCCATAGAATCATAGAATTGTTTAGTTTGGAAAAGGCCTTTAAGGTCATCAAGCACAACTGTTGACTTTGCAAACTGTCCAACTCAGTACCCAGAGAAATTAGTAGAAGACAGATATATTGGTAGCAGCAATGCACTCAGATTGCTACTTCTTCCCTCAGGTTCTAGCAGTCAGTGTTTTCTGCCCCAAGTCATTCATCAATAGTGTTCTGAGTGCTGCTCCCTGGTGTCTGGTTCTCTCTGAATTTGCCCACGTTGGCACTGGCTACAGCTAGTACAGTAAGTTCCATGAGATTAGTTTTTAGGGGTATGAAAAGTGCTTCCTTTATTATTTTATTTCTGAGAAAATAGTTTCATCTGAAGCCCCTAATATTGTATGTTATGAAACAGTGAACTCTTGCAAGTCATGATTTATGTGCTTACACAACCTCTCTCCTCAGACATTGTTTTAGTCTGTCCCATCACAGAAGCCATTACATATTTTTAGTAACTATTATTTCCCTTCTCCATGCATTCTCCCTCTAACATGTCTGTTCTGAGAAGCAGTAACCTTGGTTCCAAAAAGCCAATGTTGACATTTTACAACTTTACGACATTTTTTGTCCTTTTCCTATTCCCTCTGTTACAGAATCACAGAATATTAGGGGTTGGAAGGGACCTCAAAAGATCATAGAATGGCTTAGTTTGGAAGAGACCTTAGAGATCATCTACTCCAGCATCTCCACCACAGGTAGGGACACCTCTCAACTGGACTGAGCTGCTCAAGGCCCCATCCAACCTGGCCTTGAACACCCCCAGAGAGGTGGAATCCACAACCTTCCTTGGGCATCCTATTCCAGAGTCTTGCCACCCTCATACTGAAGAATTTCTTCCAAAGATCCAATCTAGCCCTTTTCTCCCTCAGCTTCAAGCCATTCCCCTTTACAAAAATTCCCTCTTCATCCTTCTTATAGTACACTTCAGGTATTGAAAGATCATCCAGCCCAACAGCCCTGACAGAGCAGGATCACCTAGGGCAGGTCACACAGAAAGGCATCCATGAATGTCTCAAGAGAAAGAGACTCCACAGTCTCTCTGGGCAGCCTGCTCCAGGGCTCTATCACCCTCACAGTGAAAAAGTTTACTGTTCCCATGGAACCTCCTCTGCTCCAGCTTGCACCCGTTACCCCTTATCCTATCATTTGACATCACTAAGAAGTACCTGGCTCCATCTTCCCAACACTGTTCTATGGATAGTTTGAGAGATGTGGAAGCCAGGCTTGATGTTCTGCATTTCCACAGTTGATATTCAATCCCTGAAAAAAACTTTTTGTCACATTCTCTGCTCAATACCCTACTCATGGGGCCATTTTATTAGCACATTCATTCACTTAATCATTGGGAATTTTTGCACTTGAGTTGTTCAGCTCTTGTATAAAGTGCTGTTGGGTCAGAGTAATCTTTTATTATTCATTTTATTGGTTATTTTCCAAAACCTCTTTTACTAATGCTTTCCCTGAGACAGCTACTCAACCAAAACCAAGACAGTGGTTTGGATGTCACTCAAGCGCAAGTAGATTGATGCAAAGAATTAATTTAATTGTTTATTTTATTTTTTTTCTCTTATAGCCTTATGTTTTTAGCACATTTATTTTACACACTGATAATCTTTTGGCCCTGCAGGTTCCTTGGCATTGGATATTCTTTCTTTTAAGGATTTTATGCCACAAAATATTATTTGGCCTGACTTACAATTTTGTATGTAGCTTGTTAAAATTGATAGAATCCTAGAATGGCTCAGGTTGGAAGGGACCTGAGAGATCATCTACTCCAATCTCACCTCCATGGGCAGGGACACCTCTCAACTAGACTTGGATGCTGAAGGCCTCATCCATCCTGGCCTTGAACACCCCAAGGGAGACAGCATCCACAGCCTTCCTGGGCAGCCTACTCCAGAGTCTCACCACCCTCATACTGAAGAATTTCTTCCTCAGATCCAGTTGAACCCTGCTCTCCCTCAGCTTCAAACCATTCCCCCTTGTCCTGTTGTTAGACATCCTTATGAAAAGTCCCTCTTCAGCCTTCCTGGAGGATCCTTTCAGCTATTGGATAGCAGTTCTAAGATCCCCCTGGAGTCTTCTCTTCTCCAGACTGAACAGCCCCAGCTCCCTCAGCCTATCCTCACAGCAGAAGTGCTCCAGCCCTTGGATCATCTTTGTGCCCTGCCTCTGGAATTTCTCCAACAACAGCTCTGTGTCCTTCTTGTGATGGGGACACCAGAATTTGATGCAGTATTCAGGGTGGAGTCTCTGTTTTCTTCAGCTGGACACGGCTTTCTCTTCACTGGTCACTTGTGCTTGTAACTTAACTGTAGCTATTTGCAATGAAAACTTTCTGTTTTTACAGTTCTGCTGATGCTGCTGCTGAGTTTCTGTCAACATGAAGCCTGTGAAGCCCTAAGCTAATTGTCAGGGGGTTGGATTGGAGGACCTTTGGAGGTCCCTTCCAACCCAAACCATTCCATGATTCTGCACTGTAGAGGACTTGAGATTTAGGATTGATAACCTCACCTGAAGAAATGAGGAGGTAGGAGTCACTTGGCTTGCCACTCTTGGAATTCAGGACATTTTTATCTTGTCAGCTCTTAAATTAGCTCAGCAGATGTTGCAGTAGTTTTCTGAAGTCCTAAAAAAATGTGTATGTCTTTGTGGAATCGTTTACACGAGCAGGAGTCTGGAATAGGGGGAAAAAAGGAGAGAGAAAACCATTCCAGACAGAGGAAACAATAACAGATTTCATGCCAGAGGATGGCAGGGGAGCTGAGCTGATGTTTATATATTGGTCTGTTGTGTACTGTTTTCTTCAAATAAAGAAAAAATACTAGATTTTCTTTTCCCCTTGAACTGAAATGGTTTAGAGGAAGGAAAAGGTCTACAGGAATATACAATAGTCAGCCTGCAAATGATTTTGATTTAAAATATCTGTTTAATTTTATTAAACCTTCCCTGCCCCACCAAATTTACTGTTGCCACTGAAAATTCCAATTAAGGGCTTGATGCTTACATTTTTAGAATAAGTTTTAGGTATAAAACAGGATAATTGTAACAAACTGCTTGAAAGAGAGGAATTTTGTTGCTATTTGTATTGCTCAGCGAAGCGTTAGCAGCAGCAATAATGCTCTCAAGAAAGATAAAAAGCCTAAAAAACCTGTGTGCCTTTAAAATAATTGGCTTTGTGTTTGTGCGTACACAGCAGCCAAGGGCTTAATGAAAGCTTGAAAAACCTTCATTCATACCATCTCATGGAGTGTAAACAGCCAGGTAGAAAACTGTGATAGACTGCCTCATTAGAGTGGTGCCTGTGCCGTTTAATCACAAAGCAAACAGCAAGCCACTGGCCTTTCGCAATGGAGAATGTAATTTTTCTGTTTGAAACCTGTTTTACACAAGCCAAACTCAATTGCTGTAAGAGAAAGCTGAGACACTTATTCCAACCTGCTTAACTTAAACTTGCACACATTTTCCTTATCCCTTAGGATGGCTATAGAGTCATAGAATGATTTGGGCGGGAAGGGACCTCCAAAAGTCACCCAGTCCAACCCCCTTCAGGGAGCAGGGACATCCTCCACTAGATCAAGCTGCTCAGAACCTCGTGCAGCCTGACCTTAAATATCTCCAGGGATGGGGCCTTAACTACCTCCCTGGGCAACCTGTTGCAGTGTTCCGGCACTCTCCTGGTGTAGAATTTGTTCTTAACATCCATTTGTTCTTAACGTCTGTTCTCTAATTTCAAACCATTGCCCCTCATCCTGTCACTGCAGGCCTTTGGAAACAGTCTCTCTCCATCCTTCTTGTTAGCCCCCTTCATGTACTGGAAGGCTGCTATTAGGTCTCCCTGGAGCCTTCTCTTCTCCAGGCTGAACAACCCCAGCTCCTTCAGCCTGTCCTGTGTCATGTGCCCCTGATCATTTTCATGTCCCTCCTATTCAGAACTTTGACAATATTAACTAGATCACTAAGTTTATTTATAGGAAAAACAAATTATTTTTGACTGTGAATGTTCTTCATAATTTCTTTCTCACACTTGCTTTTTCTCTTTATCATATTGTGGATTAACAGAAACCTGCATCCCTGGTGCTGCTGTTGCGACTTCTTTGTCATCAGTCTGTCCAGGGAGGTGGTAGAGTCATTGTGACTGGAGCTGTTCAAGAAGCTGTAGATGTGGTGCTTCAGGAGGAGAGGAAAAATATCTTTGCTGCAAGAATGGTGAGGTGTTGGAACAGGCTGCCCAGGGAGGTGGTGGAGTCACCATCCCTGGAGGTGTTCAGAAAGCTGTAGATGTGGTGCTTCAGGATATAGTTTAGTGGTCATGGTAACTTAACTCAGGGTTGGACTCAATGGTCTTAAAGGTCTTTTCCAACCTTCATGATTCTATGATTTCTTCTAGAATTCTCTGTTTTTCCACAATAAAGGCCAAAATTCATGTTAAACTATGTTAGAATTTGATGCAAATTGACTTTCTATATTAGAAATACTTGATTTCTAGTTTCTCACAATGTGTATCATATTCCAGGACCTGAAAGGGGCTTACAAGAAAGGCAGGGAGGACCTCTTTAGAAGGGCTTATAGTGATAGGGTGAGAGGGAATGGATTGAAGCTTGATGAGGGCAGGTTTAGACTGGAGATGAGGAGGAAAATCTTGACAGTTGAGGGTAGTGAGACACTGGAACAGGTTGCCCAGAGACGCTGTGAATGCCCTGTCCCTGGAGGTGTTCAAGGCCAGGTTGGATGAGGTCTTGAGCAACATGGGCTAGTGGGAGATATTCCTGCCCATGGCAGGGGAGTTGGAGCCAGGTGATCTTCAAGGTCCCTTCCAACCCAAACCATTCTGTGAACCTATGAACGTTATCATCTGCATTTTAAGGCTGATGTCTGTTTGAAGATGTCAGCCAAACCCTTGTGTAACATTGCCATATCAAAGACTATTTTTAATTCTCAGTCTTCATTTAAAAGCCCCACGCTAACAGCAGTATGTGAATATTTGCCAACTACTAAATAATTTGTTTGTTCTTAATCATCCAAGTGCTCTGTCTTAATAATAACATCTTAGCAGTATGATCAAATTTTAAGAAAACCTATAATTAAGCATTCCCTGATGGAATGAAACTTATAATGTAATATTCAGCAAAGAGAACTTTTCTTTTTGAGTTGCAGACGATTTCATTAGCAGTATGGATTTGTGTGCATTAGACACTTGGGTTTTTTTTCCTGTTTTTTTTTTCTAAGGGAGTTGTAAATATTGGGCTGTAGAGACTACATAGGCTGTTAAGCATAACTAATTTTGTACAAACATACTCTCTTCAGCCCATGTGTGGAATTTTGTCCTATGGTTTGAAGCTCTGTGCAAGGATTTCTATCCCAAATAGCTTGTCAAAATGAGACCAAAGAGCCTTCTCTAACAGAATGAGCTGAGCATCGGCTTTCAGCAGAGGGCTGGATTGTGCCCTACCATTACAGCAAATTGAAGCATAAATTATTTCAGGCATGGCATTTTCTTGCCTTTTATGTGAAAGTTTGAGTCAGCAGATATTTGTGCAGCTATAGCTGCTTCTTGCAGTCTCCCTGCAGCTAAATGGAGCCTGCTGATGTCCGTCAAGAGATTCTATATGCAAATGTATGTATATGGGAATCATAGAATGATAGAATCATCAAGGTTGGAAAAGGCCTTTAAGATCATTGAGTCCAACCCTAACCCAACTACCACAACCACTAAACTATAACCTGAAACACTACATCTTGAAATGCCTCTTGAAATGCCTCCAGGGATGGTGACTCCACCACCTCCCTGGGCAGCCTGTTCCAGCACCTCACCACTCTTGCAGCAAAGAAATTTTTCCTAATCTCCTACCTAAACCTTCCCTGGCACAACTTGAGCCCATTTCCTCTCATCCTATTGCTGGTTATTTGAGAGAAGAGACTAACACCAGCCTCACTCCAGCCTCCTTTCAGGTAGCTGTAGAGAGCAACGACAACTCCCCTCAGACTTCTCCAGACTAAACACTCCCAGCTGCCTCAGCCATTCCTCCTATTCCATACTGTGACAGTTTTAGGCTGTGCCTTTAAGAAAGATAGGTGCAGAGTTCTTTAGCTGAATGTTTTGGTGTAAAAAAGAAAAGCAAAGGATGCATGCTGCTGACCTTGGACTGATGAGATAAGAACCTAACTTCTCTAACAAAGCTTTGCACTAAGGATTTTCCCTTAATATCCATTTCTCTTTTTTCTCCTTTTTTTTGTCCAGTTAGCTTGGACAAGAAAGGGGGAAGGGAGAGGGGTTTGGGGGGGGAACCCAGGGGGGATTCTCCTCAGGAGGGTTTTTCTGTGTTGCATTCTTTCCCATATATTTTTGTATGTACTGTAAATACTGTATATTTTGTATATATTCATTGCATTTCATTCTGCTTGTAAAATACAGCTTTTCATTTGCTTCTCTGACTGACTTAGCTGTGCTTTATGTGGTGGGAGGATTAAACCTTCACACTACCACACCATACCCTCTAAACCCCTCACCAGCCTCATTACTCTCCTCTGGACACTTTCCAGGACCTCAATGTCTTTCCTATACTGTGGTGCCCAGAGCTGACCACAGTACTCAAGCTGGATCAAGATGGATGAGGTAACTAGATGGACTGAGTGGTGATATCAACAGGAGCCTTCTCCACAGCTACCAAGGTTCCATTGGCTGAAGTAAACTAGGAACAACAAATACTTTCTTAGCTATTGAAGCTTGTTCTTTAATATATTCATAGACTGCCTCCTGTGTCAAAGGAAAGCAGAAAAACACACAGAAGAAGCCTTGCATTCAAATCAAACCGATTATAGCAGGAGAGGGTCTGAACACAACATGCTGTTGGTGAGAGAACCTTCTGCTGTAAAGGTGGCATGTAACACATGCAGGAGCTGCTCCAGAGCAGAGAAAATCAAACTGCTAAAGCAAGCAGGATGCCATCTCTGCTTTTCATTTTGACTAATAAGATGCCTAACTAAAAGCTACAATAATTTACGCAGCCCATTTTCCTTTGCCTTTCTTTCTGTTATCTTTGGTTTGTTGTTGCTTTACAAATGATGCTGAGTGAATTACAAATCCCTCTACCCTTCCACGAGGCTTGTCTGTTGTGAGGAGCTACTCCCTGGTTCTGTTTCATCTGGAACTAAGCTTCATAGGACAGAATAAATCATTTCGGGTTCAGGAAATCAGCAGCTGTCTTGCTGTATTTTACTGTCTACATATGTACATATTTATTTTTATTGAGTGCACTTCTTTCTTGTACTGGGGGTCCCAGAGCTGGATGTAGTACTCCAGGTGAGGTCTCAGCAGGGTGAAGTGGCAGAATCACCTCTCTTGACCTGCTGGCTGCGCTTCTTTTGATGCAGCCCAGGGATGCTTTTGGCCTTGTGGGCTGCAGGTGCACATTGCTGGCTCATATCCAGCTTCTCATCCATGAGCACCTCTTCTAGTGCAGGGCTGCTCTCAATTTCATCATCCCCCAGCCTGGATTGATATCAAGGGTTGCCCCAGCCTAGGTGCAGGACCTTGAACTTTGCTTCATTTTCTTCAAAACTTTTTTTGCATAACTTTAGAAACCTCAAATTTTCATCTGTTCTGAAACTAAACCACAGAAACAGGGGGATTTTTACCAGGCCATAGTCCTTAAAAGGTTTTCACAACACCTAGAACAATGTCTGTGGTTGCTAATAACTATCACAACTAGGGACTCATTACTAGGGAGTGAAATACATGGCAATACTCATTATCCTTTTACTGTCATCGTTAATATTGCTGTAATTCAGACACAGTATCATCATGGTGCTTTTAGAAAGGAATTCTTCTGTCACTTTGTTAGTTTGCTGGTTGTGTGAGTTCCTGCTTGTTTCACAAACCAGAGCTATACCTGAGACTACTGAGATGACCAGAGGAAACAGACCTGCTCACCTAAACGGTAATGATGAGAGACCTGCATAATTTAATCCATAACTCTCTTTTTTACTCTCTTCCTGCTTGCACATCTTCTCTAGGGGTCATAGGAACTGTGATAATTCATTCTACACTCTTAAAACAGTCCTCAGAGGCTCAGGGTGAAGCAACACTAATTAAAGTAGCTAGATTTTAACTATTAAAATAATAGAGTCATAGAATTGCTTAGCTTGGAAGGGACCTCAGATGTCACTAACGCAAACCTCCTAGCATTGGGCAGGAATGCCTCTCAACTGGACTTGGTTGCTCAACACCTCATGTAGCCTTGCACACCCCCAGGGAGGAGGCATCCACAACTTCCCTGAGCAGCCATTTCCAGAGTTTCACCACCCTCATACTGAAGAACTTCTTCCTAAGATCCCGTCTAAACCTATACTCCCTCATCTTCAAACCATTTCTCCTTGTCCTATTGGTAGACACCCTTGTGAAAAATCCCTCTCCAGCTTTCCTATGGGATTCCTACAGGTACTGGAAGGCAGCTCTAAGGTTCCCTGGAGTCTTCTCTTCTCCAGGTTGAACAAATCAAGCTCTCTCAGCCTATCTTCATAGGGGAGGTGGTCGAGCCCTGGGATCATCTGTGGGGCCCTCCTCTGAACTCTCTCCAACGGTTCTATGTCCTTCTTGTGCTGGGGACACCAGAACTGGACATTCTTTTAAGATAATTCAGAAGAAGGTCCTTTAAGATGAGAAAATATAAGTTGTCAGGGTTAAAAAATGATGTTGCCCTTTTACTTCCTCGTGACTTTTTTAATCCAGTGATACTAAATATTTAAAGATGGATTCAAGAACGTAATCCTCTGTATTCAGTGATTTGACTGAAGCACAGTAGAGAGGGGAGATGATGCTTGTGCCACTATCCTGTCTCTTCCCAAAGGATGGCTGCGGTAAGCTGCCTAGACCAAATGATGTCAACATCTTCATGAAACTGTTGAAATCTTCCATATCTTTGCTGGCATTGTGTGAAGATGTGCTGCTTGCTGTCAGTTGCTGTCGCACTGGACACCTGTGAGCTTGGAATTGGGCAAAGGCAGCCAATTGGTTTTATGTAGGGCACTGAACAGGCAGCAGATGGTAAGAAGCTTCAGTCAATGCCAAGCTGGGCAGGATTCACCCCACCAAGCTAGATGTGGACAACTCCAAATCTGTTGGCTAATCCTGTGAGCCAGCCATTCCCCCCACTTGTGTCTTTCCATAAGAAGATGATCTTCCCAGGCTCAGCTGAATGAATAAACATGATTTAATGTACTGACTGTAGGATTTTGCTAATCTATTTATTAGTTCTCCTTTCAAGGGAAGTTCTAATGATGTGTTTTCACTTAAAGCAATTAGAATGTATTTTTAACAGGGGAAATGACTTAGATTATAATTACAGAGCCTTATGCTGTACTTTTAATGCTCTTGCTCTTTAGAAAAATGAACAGTGAGAAGCATTTTGCATAAAGTTATTATCTTGCTCTCACAGCATCATTTCTGACTTCCTTCACAGGCTGTTGGGTCACCACAGCCATCAGGGGCCTGCATCTTAGACTGAAAGAAAAATGAAGGTGAATAAATATTTACAGTTACACCTGTAGCACTTGAAATATCTCTTCTTAATTGCAGTATCTGAGTTTGTGTATAGTTTTGAGACAAAAGTAAAGCCAAATGTGTGAGGGTTTTACTGCTGGTTTTTCATATTTATAGTTCCCAGTGTTCTGTGTCTAAAATAGAAAATGAAATCTAGTGCTATAGCAACACCAAATCTAGGAAACACTAAAGGCAAGCAAGCCTTGTCCTGTGTATTCGATAGATAGGGAAGATAAAATAGAAGGTAGAGCAAATTCAATTCCACTCCTTAGAGTAAAGGCAACAAATAAAGGCCAGGAGAAGTTACCTGACACAGCTGCCTCGCAGAGAGCTGGTTTGCAGTCTCAGGAGGAAAGTAGACAATCACAAAATATGGAGCATGGTGGGTAGGTCATCAGCATTGCTTTGCAGGCATGCATGGCAGTAAAAGGGGAAGGGGCAGTGGATGTGGACTTGGTCTCAGCAGCACAGGAACATGTGATCCCTTTTTTTCCCAGCTGCTGTGTAGAGTCTTTTCAAAGAAGCCTTTTTTGGCTGAGTAGCTTTTTCAGTGTTTTCCTCAGAGTACCTTAAGGAAGTGGGGTACAGTTTCCAATCTCTGAGTCATTCAGCTGGTGTAGAAATTATTGTGGTCAGTAACAGGCAACAAAAGAGGAATCTGCATCAGGCTCCTGTACTGAGATCTGAGAGGCAGGTGAACTGTCATTCTCCTCCTTAATTCCCCTAAGTTACCCTGCATCAACAGTCATAGAATCATAGAATGCTGGAGGTTGGAAGTAACCTCTAGAGATCTTTTAGTTCAACCAGTTCAAGAGAGACAGAGATCTGCTGGAGTGAGTCCAACAGAGAGCTATGAGGATGATGAAGGGACTTGAACATCTCTGCTGTGAAGAAAGACTGAGAGCCCTGAGGCTATTTAGTCTGGATAAGAGGAGGCTGGGAGAGGATCTTATGAATGTCTCTAAATATCTGAGGGGTGGGTGTCAGGATGAAGGTGCCAGGCTCTTTGTGGTGGTGCCCAGTGTTAGGACAAGGAACAGGTACAAGCTGGAACACAGGAACTTCCACCTCAACATGAAGGAGAAACTTCTTTGGTGTGAGGGTGCTGGAGGCCTGGAGCAGGCTGCCCAGAGAGGTTGTGGAGTCTCCTTCTCTGGAGAGATTTAAAACTCACCTGGATGCATTCCTCTTCAGCCTGCCCTGGGTGATCCTGCTTTGGCACAGGTGTTGGACTGGATGATCCTTCCAAACCCTAATACTCTGTGATTCTGTTTTAAATATCAGCAGAGTTCAGATCTCTTGCTAAAAACGGTGATATATGTTGGGGGGGGGTGTTGGTTTTTTTTCTTCTTTTTACTGGTATCTTCAGCAATTATAATCTTGTTATTCATGTGGTAGCTTTCTTTCAGAGTTTTTTTTCTGTTTGTTTAATAATGAAACCTATGCTGTTGTGAATATTAATTTGCTGGTGGTGTTCTTTAGTAAATAATTAATTCTTTGTAGCAGGCAGTGAACTTTTTAATCACCTTCATGTTTAAAACCTAGTGTACATTGTTTTCCAGTACTTGAAAGAGGCCTACAAGAAAGCTGGGGAGGGGCTTTTTACAGGGGCTTGTAGTGATAGGATGAGAGGGAATAGATTGAAGCTTGAGGAGGGCAGATTGAGACTGGAGATTAGGAAGAAATTCTTTCCAGTGAGGGTGGTGAGACACTGGAGCAGGTTGCTCAGGGAGCTTGTGGATGCTCCCTCTCTGGAGGTGTTCAAGGCCAGGTTGGATGAGGCCTTGAGCAACCTGGGCTAGTGGAAGCTGTACCTGTCCATGGCAGGGGGCTGGAACTGAACGATCTTTAAGGTGTCTTCCAGCCCAAACTATCTATGAATCCTAAGGGCTGTATCGAGTGTTACTGGAGTAAAGCATGTGAAGAGGTCAGATAATCTATGTGGTGATGCAGATGTTATAAAGCATGAATAAAATTCAAGTGAATAAAATCCAAGTGTCTAGTTTGGAGTAGACATCCATTGACTGTTTGAGGTTTGCTGGAACTAAGTTAAGAACTTCTATTTTAAGACTGATTTAGGAAAAAATCAAACACAACAAGAACCAAAGCAATAAAACAAGAGAAACCCAAACAAGTGTTTGGTACTGTTTTTTAATACCAGTATATTTTAGTACCAGGATTTCCAGATGATTGTAGGGAGTTTGGTTTACTTTCCGAGGGGACTGGACAGTGGCAGTATGCTTGAATTCTTGACAGACATTCCCTCAGCTCTGCTCTTCTTTCAGCTTGCAGTGAGAGTAGAGCCTTGATGATGCTTGGGAAATTGGTGTGTTGCTATGGCAATGGCTGTGGTGTCACCAGTTCAGCTTCTTCTATGCTTCATTGCCACATCCAGTGCAAAGAAATAAATGAGGGGTAAATCTTTAGGATACTGTATCTCTACAGGATAAAAACAAAAATACACCAAACCTTGATATTAATGTTGAGTTAAGTGAGGCATTTTTAATACCTGAAGACATTCAGACTTACTTTCTTTTCTGTAGGTGGTTAATTAAGCACTTCTATGAATTTGGAGAGGGTCAGGCCTCCTCCTGCCTGATTAAAAGTGAGCAGAGAGAAAACTATCTCAACCTGGGAATTAGAACACTAAAAAGGGATGTCAAATTGCAGCAGAGCTTACATAAATATCCTCTTGTCCTACCTTTGCAGTTGCCATGGAACAGGATGGTTGTGCTTCAGTAAGCTGTGAGCACAGGTTCTCCTCACTAAATTCAAGACAATAGCAAAATCAGAAAGAAGCAATTGTATAGGTTAAGGTTCCTGGTTGGGTATCTGTGTGTATGTGCATGCAAGGGTGCTCTCAGGCAGTTATTTTGCTTGGTTTGGAACGGTTAAGTAAAGAAATAGTTGGGGAGAGGGCAGTAGTGTAAAACAATACAGGAAGGAAGAGAAATGGTCATTTCTGAGTTGGTTACACTCTGGTTGTTTTGTTGCAGTGCAGGAAGTATCTGTCCTGTGGGTCTGAACAGGATCTTTCATGTGTGAGATGAATGACTTTTGAGAGTTGTCCACTATAGCCGCAAGAACATGGCTCTGAGTCATAACTGCTCTGAGCTTTCCTCTGTGATCATGATGATCTATTGATCATTCCTAGGGTAGCTCATATTTTTGTGTGGACAACCATCCTGGCCTTCAGCCATCAGCCCAGGTGTACATGCCTCCAACTACAGCTGGTAGCTGACCATATCGGAAGGTCACGGGTCTGCTTCCTTGTATCTTTCTTTCTTTTCCCTGTTTTAGTCATTAGTGCTTGAAGAGACGCAAAGTTTCAGGTCCAGAAGTGAAACTCTTGCTCGTGAACAAGACAGCTGAAGTGCCAGCTTCCAAATCACTGAGGTATAACCTGCCATTTTCTTTGTTCACAGACTTGGAGTCTTCTCTGGAGAGTAAATGTTGATTATTTGATTCCACTTGAAAAAACCCAAAACCTTCAGTGAGACAAGATAACAATTTCTTACTTCCTACTCTTTCTCAGCAAACAAATCAGTTTGTCCAGTTTGTATTCAGCTGTGAAAAGTTGCTTCCCTGGAGTGTTGGAAATACTTCTGTGGGAGCAAGAAGTAAGGTAACATGATAAGAAGAAGAGCCAATCCCTCTTTATTTATAGATTTACCACTGTCATCGTTTCTTAATGGAATCTACTATCAGGAACTGAGAATGGGGAAATATTTTTAAACTTCTTTATCACTTCTGCTGCCAAATAGTCAATAACTTGAAGCAACTTGCTGTGCTTGCCTTCAGCAGGGCATGTATCTGCTTGGTTGAAAAATGAAGGACTCAAAGCCTGGTCATTCATTCTAGGTGTCTTCACACAAAACATTTTTGCCTTATTCATTCAGCTATCATTAATTGCAGATGACATGCAGGAAATTAGTTTTCTGGAATGCTTGCAAGCAAATTCTTTTCCATTCAAGCAATAATTTATGACTGTAGAGTCACAACCGGTCTCAGACACTTAGAACTCATGGACTGGTAATGAAAATGTCAGAGATACAACTGAGGAATGTTTTAGCATCGGTGTTTGAAAGGTGTTAAATACCCTTCTGAAATCAATAGAAAGCAGTTGATTTGAGCCTGTGGCCTCTCTAGCCTGGGTTGTGATGTAGCCTTCATGATGGATATCATGCTGAAGAGAAGAACTTGGGGGTGTTGATAGATGAGAAGCCAAAATGTGAGCCAGCAGTGCGTTCATGCAGCCCAGAGAGCCAATCGTATCCTGGCATGCATCAGGAAGAGTGTGGCAAGCAGATCAAAAGAGGTGATTTTTGCCCTTTACTCTGCTCTTGTGAGACCCTACTTCAAGTACTGTGTCCATTTCTGGTGTTCACACCATAAGAGGGACATAGATCTGTTGGAACAGGTCTGGAGGAGGGCCACAAAGATGGTCCAGGGGCTGCAACACCTCTGCTATGTGGGTAGGCTTCTATGATCAGGTGACCCGCCTGGTGGACGTGGGGAGGCCTGTGGATGTGGTCTACCTGGACCTCAGCAAGGCCTTTGACACCGTCCCCCACAGCAAACTCCTGGCCAAGCTGGCAGCCCATGGCTTGGACAGGAGCACACTGCGTTGGGTTAGGAACTGGCTGAAGGGCCGAGCCCAGAGAGTAATGGTGAATGGTGCCACATCCAGCTGGCGGCCTGTCACTAGTGGTGTGCCCCAGGGATCAGTGCTGGGCCCCATGCTTTTCAACATCTTTATTGATGATCTGGATGAGGGCATTGAGTCCATCATCAGTAAATTTGCAGACGACACCAAGCTGGGGGCAGCAGTTGATCTGCTGGAGGGCAGAGAGGCTTTGCAGAGGGACCTCGACAGGCTGGACAGATGGGCAGAGTCCAATGGCATGAGATTTAACACATCCAAGTGCCGGGTTCTGCACATTGGCCACAACAACCCCAGGCAGCGCTACAGGCTGGGGTCAGAGTGGCTGGAGAGCGGCCAGGCTGAGAGGGACCTGGGGGTGCTGGTTGATGGGAAGCTGAACATGAGCCTGCAGTGTGCCCAGGCAGCCAAGAGGGCCAACCGCATCCTGGCCTGCATTAGGAATAGTATGGCCAGCAGGAGCAGGGAGGTCATTGTGCCCCTGTACTCTGCTTTGGTTAGGCCGCACCTTGAGTACTGTGTCCAGTTCTGGGCCCCTCAGTTTAAGAAGGACATTGAGACACTTGAACGTGTCCAGAGAAGGGCAACAAGGCTGGTGAGAGGCCTTGAGCACAAGCCCTATGAGGAGAGGCTGAGGGAGCTGGGGCTGTTTAGCCTGGAGAAGAGGAGGCTCAGGGGCGACCTCATTGCTCTCTACAACTACCTGAAGGGTGGTTGTAGCCAGGAAGGGGTTGGCCTCTTCTCCCTAGCAACCAGCACCAGAACAAGGGGACACAGTCTCAAGCTGCACCAGGGGAAGTTTAGGCTCGAGGTGAGGAGAAAGTTCTTCACCGAGAGAGTGATTCGTCATTGGAATGGGCTGCCCGGGGAGGTGGTTGAGTCGCCATCCCTGGAGGCGTTCAGGAGGGGACTGGATGTGGCACTTGGTGCCATGGTCTAGTTGTGAGGTTGTGGTTACAGGTTGGACTCGATGATCTTCAAGGTCTCTTCCAACCTTGGTAATTCTATTCTGTTCTAGGCTGAGGGAGCTGGGGTTGTTCATCCTGGAGAAGACTCCAGGGGGACCTTAGAGCTGCCTTCCAGTACCTGAACAGATCCTAAAGGAAGGCTGCAGAAACACTTTTTACAAGAGTGTCCACTGATAGGGCAAAGGGGAATGGATTTAAATTGAAGGAGAAAAGTTTAGATTGGATCTTAGGAATAAATTCTTCACTACCAGGGTGGAAAGACTCTGGAAAGAATAGTCCAGAGAGGTTGTAGGTGCCCCCTCCCAGGCTGGATGGGGCTTTGAATAAACTGGGCTAGTTGAGAGATATCCCTGCCTGTGGCAGGGAGGTTGGATGAGATGATCTTTAAGGCCTCTTCAAGCCTAAGCTGCTCTGTGGTTTTGTGATTCTATCAATCTGTGATTCTACGACTGTGATCAAAACCACTGCTGCAATAGTGGCAGGAATCTAAAAACTCTTGGGTTGTTTTTTTTTAGTGCTCCTCTTAAAACTTGACATGGAAGAGGGGAGAGAAGTAGCATTACAGGACAAAAATAATCTTAATTTAACCCCCAGTCTTCAAAATGTAACTAAATGACCCGGTGTTATCTGTGCAGGATACAGGTTATCCTAGACAAAGAATGAAAATGCAAGTTTTGAATCGTCCCACATTATGTCATGATGCAATTAGCCTCCTGATGTGAACAGAATTTCAAACACTTGTGAACAAAGCAGATGTTGTGTAGTGGAAGGTAAAAGCACATTTTTATAATAATGGATAAAACTATGGTCCCAGGTAGGGAGTTACTGCTTTCCCTTCATGCCTTCAGAAGAATGGAAACTACCCTTCCAGTGCTTGAATCTAATTTCTGTTCATTTTTTTTGTTCAGAGCCTGACATCTGCATACCTTACTGCTGTCTACAACTACCTGAAGGGAAGTTGTGGCCGGGGGGGCTGCTCTCTTCTCCCAGGCAACCAGCACCAGAACAAGAGGACAGTCTCAAGCTGCACCAGGGGAGGTTTAGGCTAGATGTTAGGAAAAAGTTCTTCACAGAGGGAGTGATTGCCCGTTGGAATGGGCTGCCCAGGGAGGTGATGGAGTCACCATCACTGGAGATTTTTAGGAAGAGACTGGATGGGGTGCTTAGTGCCATGGTTTAGTTGATTAGATAGTGTTGGATGATAGGTTGGACTTGATGATCTCAAAGGTCTCTTCCAACCTAATTCAATTCAATTCAATTCAATTCAATTCAATTCAATTCAATTCAATTCAATTCTATTCTATTCTATTCTATTCTATTCTATTCTATTCTATTCTACATGTTTTAAACTTGCTATGTTTAGGCTGAGGACATGAGGTCAGAGAATTATGTGACTCTGAGGCATGAAGTGTAGAATCATAGAATGGTAGAGGTTGGAAGGGACCTCTAGAGATCATCAAGTCCAATCCTCCTGCCAAAGCAGATCACCCAGGACTTGAGGAGGGCAGATTTAGACTGGAGAGGAGGAAGAAATTCTTTCCAGTGAGGGTGGTGAGATACTGTAACAGGTTACCCACGGAAGTCATGAGTGCCCCCTCCACAGAGGTGTTCAAGGCCAAGTTGCATGAGGGCTTGAGCAGCCTGGTCTAGGAGATGTGACTGTCCATGGTAGGGGTATTGGAACTAGAGCCTCTTTAAGGTCCCTTCCAACCTAAACCATTCTATGAAAGTCCAAACTTGACTCTAAAAGGAAAAGTAAGCATTTCAGGTTGCCTTTAGTCATTAATTCCCATATTGGTAGGATCATGACACAGTCAGGCAGTCCAAATGCTACCCTACCCCACTCCCTGCCAATGGGACTGCTGACTAATTTCTCTGATTTGAAAATAGTTTCAGCCATTTAACTGATTTTAAAATAGTTTCAGCCATTATATCAAACTTTTGCTATTCACAGTTTGCAGGAATCCTCTGCAGCACTAATGAAAGGGATGCTAAAATAGATTTCTTTCTGTAAGCACTCTATTGTGAGACACTCACCATCTCTAGGGCAGGGCAAAGGAATTTTAATCAGCATGGCAGTGCTGGAAAGAGTGCGGCTCTAAAAATGAGGAACTTTGGTCAGCAACCTGCAAGTGCTGATGCTTTTAATAACAGATACTGAATGTGTCCAGAGAAGGGCCACGAGGATGATCAGAGGGCTGGAGCTCCTCTCCTATGAAGACAGGCTGAGAGAGTTGGGGTTGTTCAGTTTGAAGAGAGGCTCCAAGGAAACCTTATTGTGGCCTTCCAATATCTGAAAGGGGCTACAAGAAAGCTGGTGAGGGACTTTTTAGGGTGTCAGGTAGTCATAGGACTAGAGGGAATGGATCCAAGCTAGAGGAGGGCAGATTTAGATTAGATATTAGGAAGAAGTTCTTCACCATAAGGGTGGTAAGACACTTGAACAGGTTGCCCAGGAAGGTGGTGGAGGCCACATCCCTTGAAATTTTTAAGGCCAGGATGAATGTAGCTCTGGGCAGCCTGATCTAGTGTGAGGTGTCCCTGCCCATGGCAGGAGGTTTGGAACTAGATGATCCTTGAGGTTCCTTGCAACCCTGACAATTCCATGATTCTCTGATATATGTTGGTTAAATCTTCTGTGTTAATGAATTTTCTACTTGGGGTACCCAGGAATGAATTAAATTTTGATATCTTCCTTCTCTTCCTTTTGAGGGAGTACACTGCCCCAAGGAAAGCTGCTGAGTGAGGTGTGTCCACACACCCACACTCAGACATTGGCTCGTGGGTGTATTTTTAGAACAAACACCTACTGACATTAAGTGACTTGAATCTCTGGAGAGCTGCTGTAGTGTTATTAAAAGAAATGGTGACAAACAGAATGACATAACATGCACAACCTCAGAGCAATGAAGTATGTGTTGTATGCTCTTGTGGTCACTGAGGATTTTTTTACACTTTGCCTTGCTTTTCCTGCAAAAAAACCCCAAAGTCTTATTTTCTTTAATTTTTCTTTAAATTGTTCTTTTCTATTTATTGATGTGTGGACAAAGGGAGAGAACTTTGAAACTTCTCTTTTAAAATAGTCCCCTTTTAAATAAGCCCTATAACTCTAAAGACTTACATCCCAAACATTGTCTAATCCAAACTTTGTAGTGGACTGGAAAGTAGAATCACAGAGTCATTAAAGACCAGGAAATCAAGAAAATACGTGAGTCCAACCCTAACCCAACTACCATGACCACTAAACTATATGCTGAAGCACTGCAGCTACAGCTTCTTGAACACCTCCAGGGGCAGTAACTCCACCATCTCCCTGGGCAGCCTGTTCCAATTCCTGACCACTCTGGCAGCAAGGAAAGTTTTCCTGATCTCCAACCTAAACTTCCCCTGGCACAACTTCAGGCCATTTGCTCTCGCTCTATCGCCTGATACTAAAGAAAAGAGACCACCCCCATCTCACTGCAATCTCCTTTCAGGGAGCTGTAGAAAGCAATGAGGTCTCTCCTCAGCCTCCTCTTCTGCAGGCTATACAAACCCAGGTCCCTCAGCTGCTCCTCACCAGCCCTGTTCTCCAGACCCTTCACCAGCTTTGCTGTCCTTCTTTGGACACACTCCAGCCCCTCAATGGGTTTCTTGTAGTGAGGGGCAGAAAAATGAACCCAGTATTCAAGGTGTGGCCTCACCAGTCCCCAGTACAGGGGCACAATCACTTCCCTACTCCTGCTGGCCATGCTATTGCTGATCCAGGCCAGGATGCTGGTAGCCTTCTTGGCCACCTGGGCACATTGCAGACTCATGTTCAGACAGCTGTAAATGAGCACCCCCAGGTCCTTTTCTGCCAGGCAGTTTCCAGCCACTGTCCCAAGCCTGGAGCATTGCACTGTACATCTCCTGGAACTTTTCTTGTGAGACAATTACTAATCCTAATAATATTCTTCAGTATTAATAAAAGAATGTGGTCTTTTGATAGCAGAAAGGAATCCCTGTTGCTTGTAACAACAGAAATAGCTGCAGTGACTGAAGGAACGGTAGAGAAATACAGAATGCTATGAAAAAGGGATACAATTGCACTGTAAATATGGCTGGTGTTGCATTATGACTCAGTTTCATTTATACAATGTGCTATGCATCTAGAAAGTCTTAGAGCTTAAATACATCATAAACCAAGACTGAACTAATTTAAGGTGATTACTGAAAGATATTTAAAGCCCAACAGGGCAGGCTTAAGAAGATGTGAGGAAAACCATAGGAAGCAGGGACTTGTTAATGTGAAAGGTAGAGAAGCCAAAGGAGAAGTGACACACTGTGTGTTGTCTGAAAAGAAGAGTTGGATCATTCTAAAGAGGGATGGGACAAAGGGCTCTGCCATCAAAATGTAAGATGGCACAGCATCCTCAACTGCAGACTGCTTCAGTGGCTGTCTTGCTGTGACCTAATGCTGTGAGTTCACTGGGGAATGCAGCATTGAACTACCATGCCTGCACTCGAATGGCTCTTCCTGCTGGTAGCTTTATTGTAATATACATTAAAAATACAAAAGCCAGTAGAGGACTGTTCTAAAACAAGTCATTTGGAGTCAGAGGCAAAAGCAGTTCATGCAGATGTTAACTACAAGAATTAAAACTTCCACTGGGACAAGGCTCATAAATTAAATCACAGTAAAACCAGCTCCACAGAGCATGCTGGTTGTGTATTAGCCACTGAGCACCAATGAAAAAAGAATTACAATCATAAAATGTCCAGAACCTTTCCTCCTTGTTACTCCTTAACAGGAAAATAATTTCTATCCTAGTGAGCCATTACCATGAGGACAAGAAGAAAAGCTGTCAGGATTCAGATGTCTTTTTGTATAGAAATTGTGTGATGAAAAGAGAAGCATATTGAACTGCTGTATCAGGTCCAGAGGAGGACCATGAAGGTGGCCAAAGGGCTGGAGAAACTCACTTGTAGGGACAGGCTGAGAGAGTTGGGGCTGTTCAGCCTGGAGAAGAAAAGGTTCCAGGGAGCCTTGGGAACAGCCTTCTAGTACCTGAATGTGGGCCTACAAGAAAGCCAGGGAGGGACTTTTTCCAAGGGCTTGCAGTGATAGGATGAGAGGGAAGGAACTGAAGCTTGAGGAGTGCAGATTTAGACTGGAGATTAGGATTTAGATTTACAGTGAGGGTGGTGAGCAGGCTTTTTTGACACCTATCTTGGGTACAGAGCAGGGAATTACCTTATTTTCCTCTGCTTTGTTTCCCTGGGCATCCACGACCTCCCTGGGCAACCTGTTCCAGTATCTCACTACTCTCACTGTAAAGAATTTCTTCCTAATCTCCAGTCTCACTCTGCCCTCCTCAAGCTTCAATCCATTCCCTCTCATCCTATCACTACAAAACCTTGTAAAAAGTCCCTCCCCAGCTTTCTTGTAGGCCCCTTTCAGGTACTAGAAGGCTGCTCTATGTCTCTCTGTCTGCAGACATACTCCTCCTAAACTCTGAATACCCAGAGCAACTGATGTTTGTTCCTTTGGGCATCTGGTTTGAGTTTTAGTTTGGTTTATTTATTTAAACAATTCCTGGTAGTTCAGAAATTTTCCCTGCAATACTTAATTTTAGTGTCCATTTTATTCCTGCTGCAGAAGATTACTGCTAGCTCTGTCTGAGCTTTTAACTATTTCCACTTACCATGAGCTGCTAATTCATCTTCCTCCCCTTCAGTGAAGTTAAATGTAAGATGTAATGAAGGTCTTTGGGGCACGCAAGCATCTGTTAAAACTGTGATTCTTTGGTGGAAAGAGATTTAACCTCCAGGTTACAGTAATTCAGGTGATCAAATGTGAAGAAACCAGCACTGATATTAGACATCCTCTCAAGCAATACTATTTGTAGGGTCCTGCTTGAATTCTAGAATCATAAAATCATAAAATGACTTAGGTTGGAAGGGACCTTAGAGATCATCAACTGCAACATCCCCACCATGGCCAGTGACACTTCTCAACTGGATTTGTTTGGTCAAGGCCTCATCCCACCTGGCCTTGAACACCCCCAGGAAGGAGGCATCCACAACCTCCCTGGGCAACCTATTCCAGAGTCTCACTATCCTTGTACTGAGGGACTTCTTCCTAAAATTCAGTCTAAACCTACTCTCCCTCAGCTTCAAAACATTGTCCTTCTTGTCCTGTCTCTTGACACCTATATGAAAAGTCCCTCTGCAGCCTTCCTGGAGGATGTCTTCAGGTATTGGAAGGCAGTGCTAAGGTCTCCCCTGAGTCTCCTGCAGGCTGAACCACCCCAGCTGCCTCAGCCTATCCTCACAGCAGAGTTGCTCCAGTCCTTGGACCAGCTTTGTGGTCCTCCTCTGGACTCACTCCAACAGCTCTGTGTCCTTGTGATGGGGACACCAGAAATGGACACAGTATTTGTTAAGGGGCTCTCGCAAGAGTAGTGGGGAAGAATCCTACCACAGGGTTAATTTTGCATAACCTCTTCTTTTGTATCTAAGATGTATTTGTCCATAAAATCTAGCAGACATGGCATGGTACTGAAAGGAGACTTAAAGCAGAATACTTAACTTGATAAAAAAGGATACATTTGATTTGCAGGAGCCACCATGATTGATTCATGCATCCTGATACTTCAGGGGGTTTATTGAATGATATGTCAGGGATAAATGGCATTTTTGAAATCTCTCCTGTAGTGCAATGATGCTTCAGAGTATATTTGAAGGGCTGTTCTTCTTCTTTGGCATTTAGATATTGGTTATTCTCACTGTTAAATATTGCATACGCTTTATGTATGCGTGTGTGCTGGGCCTGTGAACTGTAGCACCTATAGCCTACACTCAGCTCTCACCCATATCTCAGTGTGGCTGCATTTGCAAGAGAGGTTCTCCTCCCCTCTAGTCTGCCTTGGTGAGACCACACCTGCAATACTGTGTCCAGCTTTGGGCTCTCCAATTCAAGAGAGACAGGGATCTGCTGGAGAGAGTCCAATGGAGAGCTGTGAGGGTGATGAAGGGACTTAAACATGTCTCCTGTGAGTAAAGACGGAGGGCACTGGGGCTGTTTAGTCTGGAGAGAAGACTGAGAGAGGTTCTTATGAGTGTCTCTAAATATCTGAGGGGTGAATGTCAAGATGAAGTTTCCAGGCTCTTTGGTGGTGCCCAATGATAGGACAAGAAACAATAGGTACAAGCTGGAACACAGGAAATTGCACCTCAACACGAGGAGATACTTCTTTGGTATGAGGGTGCTGGAACAGGCTGCCCAGAGGGGTTGTGGAGTCTCCTTCTCTGGAGACTTTTGAAACCCTTCTGAATGTGTTCCTGTGCAATCACCTAGATGATCCTGCTTTGACAGGGCGGGGTTGGACTGGATGATCTCTAGAGGTCCCTTCCAACCTGTAACATTTCTGTAATGCAGTGATTCTAGGTGTGTGCTGAAATGACAACATACATCCATGAATGACATACTCTGACTTTCCTCTGCTACTCTGAGTATCTCTTGTTATTAGAAATTGCACACATACAGAAATAGGCAGTGGCACTTGTATTCAACTCATATTTCTATTCTGTGCTGTGCTCAGCTATATGAAATCTCATAAAATGGCGTAGGTAGAAGGGACCTTGGAGATCATCTACTCAAAACTCCCCACCAAGGGCAGGGATACAGTTTCTGCTTGTTTTATCAGTTAAAACAACAGCATCTTGAGGACTGTGATTCCTCTGCTAAGACAGATTTCTGTGTGCTAATGTTGAGAAAGGTGAGGATGGATGTAGTCAAATACTTGGTAATATAAACCTAAGGAATAATTTTGCATTCTGAAGCTGAATTTGAGCTAGCAACCCTCTGAACTGGAGCTTTAAAAATGATTTGAGCTTTTGTCCCTCAGTAGTACAGAACAGATGTTTGTGATTACTGCTATGCTCAGAAGCTCTGCTTCATTTTAAGGGATTCTGTTGCATGGTTTTGATTTTGTAACGCTTATGTTCACAAATCCCTGCCTTCCTAACATAAAATATTAAAGGGTCCATGTAGATAGATACCGTTGAGTCAATGATCAGTGGAAGTGGACTATTTCAGACTGGATATTCTGGCCACATAGTTGTTCATAAATAGCTGCTACACATTCAGCTTAAGATCAGGAGATTCTTGGGCATAATAATATATTTAAAAATAATGCAAGTTCTGGGATTTTCCTGCTGGCTGCTTGCTAAGTGCTGTAATCAAATTTCTGTTGTGTTTTGTTTTGAGACATTTTAAATTTAAAAGTCCTCTACTCCAAGGCCAGACATGAAGCAAGCAGAGTTGGTTTTCCTCCAGAAGGATCACTGAAGTTAGTCTTGCCAAAACAGAATCAGAAACACAGAAAGAAAAAAGAAAAAAAAAGAAAAAAAAAAAAGGCTTCTAACACTGATTTTTGTTCTTTCTTTCAGTAAACATCAGATCAATTCAGATAGTGATGCATTCTGCTGATCTGCAGACTGCTGTGAAGATTGAGTGCGTTTGTGTGACTGTCTTTCTGTCCTTGAATTGTTCTGCCTGGAGAAGGGAAGGCTCTGGGGAGAACTTACAGAAGCCGTCCAGTGCCTGAAAGGGGCTACAGAAGAGCTGGGAAGGGACTTTTTACAAGGGCTTGTAGTGATAGGATGAGAGGCAATGGATTGAAGCTTGAGGAGGGCAGATTTGACATTAGAAAGAAATTCTTTAGAGTGAGGGTAGTGAGATACTGGAACAGGTTGTCCAGGGAGGTTGTGGATGGCCCCTGGAGGTGTTCCAAGGCCAGATTGGATGATGCCTTGAGCAACCTGGTGTCCCTGGGGTCAAAACTAGATCTTGAAGGTCTGTTCCACCTTAAACCATCACATGAATAGATGAACTGCCCTGCTGGCAGTCCAAAGCAAAGTAACAACAGTGGTTTTGAGCTGTAGGTGCTTAGGGATTGATGAAATTCTTTAGCATCTTGCACATGAACACAACATGCAAATCTCTGCAGATCTGTCTCCCCTGCTCTAGTTAAACACATTAAAATTAAGACTTCAGATTCCATAGCTTAAAGTTGTTTATAGACACAGTTGCTTAGTTAGGATAGGAATAGTTGGAAAATTACTGTGGTGTGCTTCAATTTGACAGAACTCTCTAATAATAAAATAAATCTTTTTTTATGTGGATAGCCTGTGACTAGGAGACCATAAATTATAGGCTATCGTAAGAATCTATATGCATCTCTAATGCTATGTTATGGCAGCAGAAAGATGACGTATGTGTGCTATAACTGGGAGAATTGTCCCTAATCATCTCTCTCTAACCATCCTAATTCTCCCTGACTGCAATCAAGCCCACAAGGATTGATCTAATCTGAGAGGAAACAGTTTGTAGCAGATGTTTCTATATTTCAGCTGTTCCTAGCTTTAGACGACAGCAAATCTGCAATCCATCAAATAACAATAATAATAATAATAATAATAATAATAATAATAATAAAAATGCTATCAGAACTTTTAGAATTTAACCTATGACTCTAAAATATTAATGTAAGGCCTTTTTGTTTCCTGGAGTATTGCAGAAGGTCAGACTGCAAGGTTAATAAACCAGAGGTTTAACCTTACTTCCTAACTAGGATGATAAAAGGAAGCTCAAGGGTATATGCAAGGTTATCATAGATTGAGGAATGTTTCCACATTGGATAGCCTTCAAAACACACCTTCAGACAGCATTTTTTTATTAAAGCCATTACTAGTGATCTTATTGGGATATATTTGTGGTTTTTTTTTCAGTCATGGCTTTAAAGTTAAAAGTGCTTTGCTTTTATTGCAGTTGCTTTGGGGCAGATACTTGGGTAATGTTTGAAGAAAATATGTTGAAATAGGCAAGAGCCAGTGGAGAATTAGGATCAATAACAAAGGAAAACCTCCCAAGGCTTTTCCTTTCTTGTGGTAAAGCCATGGCCCCACATCGCAGAGCTGCTGACAGAAGCAAGTCATCTCCTGCTTCTTAGCAGGGCTAGGGGTTATTTTTACCTCTCCTTCTGTTAGGGGGCTGGGTGTCAGTTGACTGTGGAGCATCTCTGCTCTGCTGCTGGGAGTTATCAGAGTTCCCAGTGGTGTGGTAAAGGAGCAGGAGATGGCCTCAATTCCCTGCTACTCCATAGCCTCTGCACTAATTGGGGAGCTCAGTGCTGTGCAGTAGTGTTCCACCTCTCTTGCTTCTTCATGCAGATCCAAATTAGCCAACCAAAATGCACTCACTCAGCGCAGTGGTGGCTGTATCTCAGAACAGTGCATGTTGTCTTCCAGCAGGATTTGCTTTTGCCCTATTCATGCACAGAGTTGGTAGCTCCAGGAGGTGGATGGCAACGAGGCGCTTCACAGATTGCACTGGTTTGGAAAGCAACCCCAAAGGTCACCTTGTCCAACCCTGCTGCAGTCAGCAGGGACACCTCCAACTAGATCAGACTGACCAGGGCCACAAGAAGTCTCATCTTGGTTGTCTTCAGGGATGGGGTCTCAACCACATCCCTGGGCAACCTGTTCCAGTATCTCACCACTCTAATTGTGCAGAACTTCCTCCTGATGTCAATCTAAATCTACCCTGCTCCAGTTTCAAACCACTGCCCTTCGTCTTGTTGCTACAAGCACTTCTAAACAGTCCTTCCCTGGCCTTGCTATAGCTTCCCTTCAGACACTGAAATATAGCTCTAAGGTCTGCCTGGAGCCTTCTCTTCTCCAGGCTGAACAGCCCAAATTCTTTCAGCCTGTCTTCATAGGAGAGGTGCTCCAGCCCCTCGTTCGTCTTTGCGGCCCTCCTCCAGAGTGGCAGAATCACCTCTCTGGACCTGTGGACCATAATGCTTTTGATGCAGGCTAGGATGCCATTGGCCTTCTGGGCTGGAAGCACACATGGTTGGCTCATGTCCAGCTTCTCGTCCACCAGCACCCCCAAGTCCTTTTCTGTTGACTTTACTCAGCAGTAGCTTATGTCCTGTAGCTTGTTCTTTAGCTGAGGCAATGAATGGTTTTTGTCTTCCCATTTTCCTCTTGGGCCTTTTTACAGACAGTAGCTGCTTTTCAGTTTCTCCAAAATTTTACTTGAGTGCGTGACAAGTGTTCTACTGAAGCGCTGAAGTATCACCCACCCTCTCTGCTCCCTTTGCCAAAATATGCACAGAAAGATCCAAGTGGTGGGTTGGATATTTAACAATGGTTAAATATGACTTTACTATGACAATTACCCCTTTCAGGTGCTGCAGCCTTCCAGTATCTTAAAGGGGCCTGCAGGGAAACTAGGAGGAGACTTTTTACAAGGGCTTGTAGTGATAGGGTAAGAGGTAATGGATTGAAGCTTGAGGAGGCTAGATTTAGACTGAAGATTAGGAAGAAATTCTTGACAGTGAGGGTGGTGAGACACTGGAACAGCTTGTGGATGCCTCCTCCCTGGAGGTGTTCAAGGCCAGGTTGGATGAAGCCTTGAGCAATTTGGGCTAGTGGAAGGTGTCCCTGCTCATGGCATGGGGATTGGAACTGGATGATCTTTAAGGTGCCTTCCATCCCAAATCTATGAACTATCTTTATTTTTCTTACTATGATCACCACATTTTTTAATTCATGAGCGAAGATTTATTTTAGCTCAGGAGAGTCTTCATTTCTATCACAGACCCCATAAACCCCATATTTAATGGAGATAACTTGTGAAGTAAATTTGAACACATTCAGGGCTTAGTGTTTCTAATGCATACACTGCAGATGTTTCTTGTCTAATGGGAGAGCACTGAATGTGGAAAGTCGGGGAGGAGAGATCAACTCACCTTTCCTGCAGATAACAAGATGTAAATACAAGACTGAATATTATTATGTAGATATCATCCTGGGAGAAGGATTTGATAGCTTATGCTGGCAAAAAGCCCCATGAGTGATGCTTCAGTGCCTCTCCTGGTCAGTGATGATTTCTGTTAGGCACTAGGAGCTGACTCACAGCTGCTTCTCTCAAGAGACACATTGTTTGTACAGCTAGTGGCAGAAAATCAGATGATTTTCCAATATAATCAAGAAACTGATTGCCTTTTGTGCTATCTTTGGGTTAGGGGCAGACAGTTTTCAAAGCATCTCTAGTGGTTTGAAAAAAAACCACCACAAAACAAAGCAAAACAACCACCTTGTAGTGTTGTAATTTTCTTTTTTGGCTTTATTAAAAAAAAAATAAATGAGGGGTTTTGTGTTTCTGGGTTTGTTTGGTGTGGGTTTTATTTCCTTTGACTATAAGGTGGAATTTCTGAAATAACGTTTAAAACCTTGTCAATAAAAATCCCCTCTCCAAATGTTAGGGATGACTGGCGAATCTTTCTTAGCTATAGGTATGGATAAAGAGAAGGTTAATCTCCAAAGCAGCTGTTGGAAAGAACTACAAAACATCTTTAGAAATCTTTGGGTGATGATCAGAGGGCTGGAGCACCTCCGATATGGGGACAGACTGAGAGAGTTGGGGCTGTTCAGCCTGGAGAAGAAAAGGCTCCAGGGTGGCCTTACAGCAGCCTTCCAGTACCTGAAGGGGCCCTACAAGAAAGCTGGAAAGGGACTTTTTACAATGGCTTGTAGTGATAGGGTGAGAGGGAATAGATTGAAGCTGGAGGAGAGGAGGTTTAGACTGTATATTAGAAAGAAATTCTTTATAGTAAGAGTAGTGAGACACTGGAACAGGTTGCCCATGGAGGCTGTGGATGCCCCCTCCCTGGAGTTGTTCAAGGCCAGGTTGGATGAGGCCTTGAATGACCTGGTCTAGTGGGAGGTATCCCTGCCCATGTCAGGGTGTTGGTAATAGGTGATCTTCAAAGTCCCTTCCAACCCAAACCTTTCCATGAATCTATGAATTTAGAGGAATCTCCTTTTTTTTTTTTTTTTTTTTTCCTTCTTGGACCTAACTGAGGGAGGAAGAGTGTTTAAAGAGATTCTGCTATGCCATGGACTCAGCAGGTAATTTCAATAGAGTCCTTTCAGGTTTGTGCTGAACACATTTTGAACCTTTTAATTGATATTTTAATAAAAGAAAATGCAAACACAGCATGTACTCAATGATACTGTTCTGAATATTTCCAGAAAGGAAAGCAGTAGCACAGGGTTAGGCTTTGTGTTGCTTGCCCTCAATAACAATCTTTTTAGATCATATTCTCTGAGCAGTGGGTGCTCATCCAAGAATGCTCTAAGACTGATTAGATGATCAAATATTTGGCATTTCTTCAACTGTGCATATGTGATAAACACACACTTAAATCTCACAGGAAACACCGAATGTTGTGGAAACAACGCTGCTAGTGGTTTCTGCTCTCTCTCTTGTGAAAGGGCTGATGCCGATTCCTTCCACAATGGCTAGCCCAATTATCTGAGGACTTTAGAAGTGTTTCAGAACTTTTGATTGCAGCCAATGGCATCCTAAAGTAGGCCAGGGATAAAAGAGTATCTCACAGTTCGTGAATAATTGAGTAGGCTTCTGTATAACAATGAGGTGCCTTATGAAAGGCAAATGTTTTGTTTGCTGTGTGCTCACATCTGCACCTATTTATTCATATTTATAGGTAAATTCATATGCTAATGCTTTTTCAAATGCTGAGATTCAAAGTGTCTTCTAGTGTTAGAAGGTAGAACACTGCTGGAATGCAGTGGAGCTGTGCCTGTTTATCATCAACTTTAAAAGTAGGTTACAAGAGAATCAAATCCAAATGCAAGGATGTACCTTGGTGTACTATATCAGAAGTCCTCTTTGAGCCATTGCATTCTTCAGATCTCTCCCTAAAGGTGTGAAGAAAACAGATGTCAATAAATTTAATCTGGAACAGTCTATAAAGGTGAAACTTATGGCTCCCTCTTGCTATTCAGTGTTCTCCTTGAAAAGCGAGGGCTGTTCATTCCTGCAGTCTAGGTGCTGAAGCCTTTGAATTCATCCCAATGCTGAAATTTGGGAAAAGGCCTAAGAAGGAGCATCCTTAAAGACAGTTATATCAATCTGTCTTTGAAGGACACTTTCAAGTGCCCACTAATAAGAGGGTCAAAGCCTGCCTTTTGAATTTTTTCATTTTAGCTGCAAACCTTCATGTCCCAGATTGGTAGCCAGTGATAAAAAGACTGAAGTTGCCATTCAGGAGACCTTGCTCATTTGTCACTGAAAGAATGGCTTTGAAGTACACATTAGATGACCTCTTATCTGGAAAACGTTCTCATCTTCACAAGGAGAAATCTGACTCTTTGACTTTGCATGCCTAGTTTTTCATTTATCAGGGATACTCCTGATGTTCTGGATCTGACCCTTTGCATTTGAACAAAATCTGGCTGTGCCATACATAGTTAAAAACGAATCAAACCAATCAAGAATAAAAGACAAAAAAAACCCTCCAACCTTCAGAAAACTTCTCAGTCAGTTAACACAAAACTTCTGGTCCCTTGTCACCAGCAGTTCAAAATGCAGGTAGACTGTAAAATGTGGACTGCGTAGCTGTACTAAAACCCATCACCACTCATGATAGAGCCTATAGGTTGCTCTTTTTATTTGTCTTTAAAGGGAAGTCTTTGAGGACTGTAAATGGTTAAGGGCAGGTGATGGAAATAAGGAAGTCAATAAAAGATGTGAAATTAAGGCAAAGTTTTTTCCCTTCTTAGGGAAAGGCTTTCCTCTGGGGAAGAGAGATGAACTGAAAATATATACACACTAGAAATAAAAAACACATTGCAAAGGAGCTGGGAGTATTATTAGAAGCCACACTTTTGTTATTAGCTCCAGGCATGAGCCAACAATGGGCACTTGCAGCCCAGAAGGCCAATGGCATCCTGGGCTGCATCAAAAGAAGCATGGCCAGTAGGTTGAGAGAGCTGATTCTGCCCCTCTGCTCTCATAAGATCTCACCTTGACTACTGCACCCATCTCTGGAGCCCTCTGTACAAGAAGGATGTGGACCTGAAGGTGTGGGTCCAGATGAGGGCCTCAAAGATGATTAGGGGACTGAAACACCTCTGCTGTGAGGATAGGCTGAGGGAGCTGGATTCAGCCTGGAAACGAAAAGGCTCCGGGGAGACCTAATAGTGGCCTGCCAGTACCTGAAGGGGGCTGCAAGAAATCTGCAGAGAGGGTTTGCAAAGGCCTGCAGTAATAGGACAAGGGTCAATGGCTTCAAACTAGAGAAGAACAGATTTAGATTGGATGTTAGGAACAAGTTCTGCACCATGAGGCTGCTGAAACACTGGAAGTTTACCCAGGGAGGTAGTTGAGGCTCCATCCCTAGAGCTATTCAAGGTTAAGTTTGACAAGGCTCTGAGCAACCTGATGTGGTGGAAGATGTCCCTGCTGACTGCAGAGGGGTTGGACTGGATGGCCTTTGGAGGTCCCTTCCAACCCCAACCATTCATTGACTGTATGATTAAATGAGTAAATATGTTCTCTTCGGACAGTTGGTGTTACTGCTTCTTAGTGAGGTCAAAACAGCAGGAAGAGCCTCTTCCTACATGTGGAGCTTTCCATGCCATAATGTTGCCAAGAGTTGCTATGGGTTAATCAAGAGAAAACTGTGAGAGCAGTGCTGTGGCTTTGGAAAAGTAAATTGGACCACTGCGAAGTTGTTGCTTGAAGAAAGTACTATCTAATAAAGATGGTTTATGATGTCCCACAGTGTAATGTGATTTTTTTTTTTGAGAAATATAATATTGCCTTTGTTTTCCCTCAGGTAAGGTGAAGTAATTTCAGAGATAGGAAGTACAGTTGTACAGTTGCCACTTTACAACCTTAGTAAAAAGAGCTTATGCTTTGTAAGAAACAAATTTGGAGAGGGTTTTATTTAATGCTGTGGTTTCTTCCAAGCCTTCATAATTAAACACATTGATACTGTAACCAATGGTAGGTTTGTTAATGAAAAAAAAAATAATGTTGACTAATAATATAATGACAACAGGATAAGGTCATTATTATTATATCAGATCATAGTATCATAGTATCAGTCAGGGTTGGAAGGGACCACAAGGATCATCTAGTTCCAACCCCCTGCCATGGGGGGTTGATTAAGCTTAATTAATTATTTTATTAACACTGTATTTGTTACTTATTCATAGAAGTGTAGAATCATAGAATGGTTTGGGTTGGAAGGGACCCCCAAAAGTCATCCGGTCCAACCCCCTGTAGTCAGCAGGGACATTCTCCACTAGATCAGGTTGCTCAGAGCCTAGTCCAGCCTGACCTTGACTATCTCCAGGGATGGGGCCTCAACTACTTCCCTGGGCAGCCTGTTGCAGTGTTCCAGCACTCTCCTGGTGCAGAATTTGCTCCTAACATCCAATCTAAGTCTGTTCTTCTCTAATTTCAAACCATTGCCCCTCATCCTGTCACTGCAGGCCTTTGGAAACAGTCTCTCTCCATCCTTCTTGTAGCCCCCTTCATGTACTGGAAGGCAGCTATTAGGTCTCCCTGGAGCCTTCTCATCTCCCAGCTGAACAACCCCAGCTGAGACAGCATAACACTGAGGGGAAAACTTATTTAAGCTCTCTCTGCTCCTATATCCTTGATTCTTTTTAATTTTGTAATGAAGAGATGTGTTTGCTCCTGTTTGTCCTATACCTCTTGTGTTCTGTAGAGTGTCTGCAGAAAGAAGGCTCTGCTCTATGTATATAGCCAGTGGAACCATGAACTGCTATTGGGGTTTTTTGTTGTGGTGGTTTTTTTTTTCCCAATGTGACCTTGAAATAATAACATACAATTGCATAAGGTATTGTTTATAGAGCTGTACAAGTACCAAAGAGGACAGTGAAATAAACTATTTTCATGGATTACAAAAGTAGATTAATATCTAATCCCTTGCTTGCGTAATGTAGTCTGGAGGTTTATCCTTAATCAGCTTCTCTTCGAACTGCAAATGTATTCTTATTTGATAATTCAGTTCTGATTTTAAACTTCTGGGTATGGCAATATCAGTATGTATGGTGAATAGGCTAATAAAAGTGTCCTTGTTGCTTGCAAATGCATTTGAAGCAAAATCCGGTGTGTCTTTTCTTAAAATGAGAGGGTAATATCATTTTTGTTTGTGCTCTGTGGTGGATGTTGGGTTTTTTTACTACATGCTCTCATACTTTGATTATCTGCATAGTTTTACCTTGTAAAGTTTGCCATTGAGGGAGCTGGGGTTTTTTAATTTGGAGAAGGGAAGGCTCAGGGGAGACCTCATTGCTCTCTACAACTCCCTGAAAGGAAGTTGAAGTGAGACTGCTGTTGGTCTCTTCTCCCAGGTAACTAGTGATAGGATGAGAGGAAATGGATTGAATTTCTACCAGGGGAGGTTTAGGTTGGAGATTAGGAAAATTTTCTTTGCTGCAAGAGTGGTGAGGGGCTGGAACAGGCTGCCCAGGGAGGTGGCGGAGTCACCATCCCTGGAGGTGTTCAAGAAGCTGTAGCTGTGGTGCTTCAGAATATAGTTCAGTGGTTATGATAGTTGGGTTTGCTGGGGTATTTGCTTTAGCAAATCATGATTATCAATTAATATAATGTGTTTAACAAGGTATTATTAATAGCCTGATAGAACTTAAGTAAACTTTAGTAACCTTTAGTGCATTTTGGTAAGACCTTTAGTAACCTATAGAAGGACGTGCAGGCGTGCAGCAGAATCAGGAGACGTGCTGGTGTGCAGTTGTGCATCACAGGATGTGAAATAGGTTGATACAATGAAGAGACATTGCTGTGTATTTCAGGATGTGAAATAGGTTGATACAATGAAGAGATATTGCTGTGTATCACAGGATGTGAAATAGGCTGATACAATGAAGAAACATTGATTTGCTTTGAAACATTGAAATCATAGCTAAAGGAAGGACAACCAGAACAAAGAACAATGAAGTTACAGTCTGCTGCCAAAAGGAACCTCAAAAAGATCATCCAATGAACTTTGAGACACCCCAACTGTTAGCCTATCAGCTAAGGACAAGTAGCTATAGCAATACAAGAAGAAGAGTATAAAAATGATGTGCTGAAACAATAAAGTTGAATTAGACCCCTAACTCTATGAGTGCTCGAGTCTGATTCCTCTCGCTAACCGCGGCATGGGTTAGGGTTGGAGTCAGTGATTTTAAAGGTCTTTTCCAACCTTAATGGTTGTATGATTCTGTGATTAAAGTTGATGAGAGAATTAGATGTTATTGTTCAGTAATGGTCACATTGGTGCTTCTTTCGACTTTGTGTTTTCTTCTCCATACACACAAACTTATACTGACTCCTGATTGCTGTGCTTTGTTAAAAGCTGCTGTGCTTGCAGTCCTGGTGGACAGAAACTTATCCATGGAACACCAATGTGCCCTTGTGGCCAAAAAGGGCCAATGGCATTTTGGGGTGCATCAAGAAAAGTGTGTCCAGCAGGTCTAGGGAAGTTCTCCTCCCTCCCCCTCTACTCTGCCCTTCTGAGACCACACCTGCAATACTGCGTCCAGTCTGGGACTCCCCAGTTCAAGAGAAAGAGGGATCTACTGAAGAGAGTCCAACAGAGAGCTGCAAGGATGATGAAGGGACTGGAATATCTCTGCTATGAAGAAAGGCTGAGAGCCCTGGGGCTGTCCAGTCCTGAGAGGAGAAGGCTGAGAGGGGATGTTATTAATATCTCAAAATATCAGCAAGATGGGTGTGAAGATGAAGGTGCCAGGCTCTTTTCAGTGGTGCCCAGTAATAGGACAAGGAAGAATGGGTACAAGCAGGAACACAGGAAGTTACATCTCAACATGAGGAGAAACTTCTTTTGCATGACAGTGATGGAGCTCTGGAGCAGGCTGCCCAGAGAGGTTGTGGAATCTCCTCTGGAGACTTTTCAAACCTACCTGGATGTGTTCCTGGGTGACCAGCCCTGGGTGATCCTGCTTTGGTGGGGGGTTGGACTGGAATATCTCTGGAGGTCCCCTCGAGTCCCTAACATTCTGTGCTGCTGTGAATGTTTTTCAGTTGTATTGATACTCATAAAAACAGAGTGCATGTGAACGCTAAAAATGCATTCAGTGCTTTCTGAAAGTACATTTTCTAATCACAGCCTTGAAATTCCTTTCACATTCCAAGTCCATGGCTTTGCTTGCATCTCAGGAATTGTTAACCTTGGTATGAATGGAAAAAATTGAAAGAAGAAAAAGTCTGCTAAGGACTAGCAATATCTATGAATAGATCAATTGGGACTGCTTGTGTAGAAATAATTGATGTTCCCAGAATTTTCCAGACTTTGAAAAGAAAATACTGTAATTTCAAAGATTCTTCCTAAGTCAGTTATGTGACTGAATCCATTTGTGATGCTCTCCACCTTTAAAGAAAAGCTAATGTAATCCTTTTTATTTTGTTTGCAGATATTCAGACGCTGTTGGTTGGTTTTCAAGAAGGCTTCCAGCAAAGGACCCAGGAGGCTAGAAAAATTTCCAGATGAAAAGGCAGCATATTTCAGGAACTTTCACAAGGTAAGTCATGGCTTTCTTGTGAATTCAAGCATTGCCTGTTTACCACTCTTCAGTGGGGAGGGTGTGTTCTTAGCATGTCTAGTTTGCAAACAGTGCAGTGAGAAGTGGGATGAAAACCCAATCTTGACACTGTAAAGTGAGTGGTAGAGGTGAGATGATCTCACACTGTTTTTTTCCAGGTGAGTGTGGAATGACAGACTGAGGTTTTCTTTTCAAACACCAGTGTTTTGGAAATGTTCAAAGTTGGCTGTTTGATCAAATGTCTAACCATTAGTTAGAAACTAAGTACTGAACACATTCTGAACATGCTGATTGAGCAGACCATTCTTGTTTGGTAACTGGTTATAGTTTTAAACTTCTGGAGATGTGGAAGAAATTCTTTATTCCAGGACCTGAAGGGGGCTTACAAGAAAGCTGGGGAGGAACTTTTTACAAGGGCTTGTCGTGGTAGGATGAGAGGGAATGGATTGAAGCTTGAGGAGGGCAGATTTAGAATGGAGGTGAGAAAGAAATTCATTAGAGTGAGGGTGGGGAGACACTGGAATAGGTTGCCCAGGTTGATTGTGGATGCCCCCTCCCTGGAGTTTTTCAGGGTCAGGTTGGATGAGACCTTGAGGAACCTGGGCTAGTGGAAGTTGTCCCTGCCTATGGCAGGGGGTTGGAACTGGATGATCTTTAAGGTATCTCCCAACTCAAACCATTCTATGAATCTATGAATGATGTGGCTGTAGCAGAGAGCTTGGTGAATAGTCCAATATAAAGTGCCCTTGTTGTTTAAAAATGCATTGGAAGCAAAATCTACTGTGCTTCTTATTAAAATGAAGGAAGTGTTCTTGAATATGGAATATTTTTCCCAGAACTCTTTGAGATTTACAGACTCTGTCAAGAGCAAGGACTTTTAAGGATAAAAATTCAGGATTCACTGAATGATATTCTCACAGCTTCCTCTGTCACTATAAATTGTGTAGTGGAAAACAAGATATTCATGCACTAGGTTTTCTTTCTGTCTTGAAAGTTACTCTTGTCAGTTCCTCAGGTCAGTCAATAGAGTTCATATTAGCTAATCCTGAAACAGGGAAGGGCTCTGTGCTTGTACTGTTGTCTCCTGTCCAGTCACATTTAGCTGTGTGTCCTGTCAGCCTTAGATGCTATGTGAAAACTGTCAAGTTGGACCACAAAGATGGTTTAACAAGGTCACGCAGCAATCAGTGAAAGAGTCTAGATGTCTTCAAGGGAGATCTGAAGCTTTTTGTCATAATGCTACAAATACCAGAATCATGGAATTGTTTTGGTTGGAAAAGACCTTTAAGATCATCCAGTCCAACCTTCAGCCTAACACTGCCATGGCCACAGGTTTCTTGAACACCTCCAGGGATGGTGACTCCACCACCTCCCTGGGCAGCCTGTTCCAATGCCTAATCACTCTTGCAGTAAAGATATTTTTCCTCATATCCAACCTAAACCTCCCTTTGTGCAACTTGAGGGCATTTCCTCTCATTCTGTCACCTGATACTAGTGAGAGGAGACCAACCCCTACACATGTCCAGCCTCTTTTCAGGAAGCCGTAGAGAGCAACGAGGTCTCCCCTCAGCCTTCAGTTCTCCAGACTAAACAACCCCATTTCCATCCTTTATTAGCCTTTAAATTGCAGTTACCCCTTGGTATCTTTAATTTTTTTTTAAAGTAATAAGTAGCATGCAGTTATCTTAGGAATCTTTTCTATGAAAAAGAGCTCCAATAATTTCATATTGCCATAACTATCAATTTCTGATCATATAATGGTATCCAGGGCTGGAACTGAGGTGTGCTGAACTAGCATCACTTTTTCTGAAGTGGCACAGTAACAATGTTTGCTCCCACATGTAAAAGATCCACATAGAGCAAAAGTGATTCTTCTCTGCAACAGAAATTTCAAAACAAATTTAGTTTGAAAATGGTCTTTACAAGGATTAATTGGATGGTTTGGGCTCATAGCTGTGATGCATTGAGTCTAGTTGGATGTCAAATGCCCTCCAAACCATTCTATCACTCCCATTCCTTAATCTGAGAGAGGAGGGAGAATGCCAGGAGCCAGCTGCAGTGTGGTATTCCCACAGAATCACAGCCTTCTTTGGGCATCCATGTGTTCCAGTGTAGAGTCCTGCATGGGTTGCAGGTGAGTATCCACTCTACCATTAAGCTCCAAGGACTATGATTCTATGCTTCTGTGATACTATGCTTCTGTGATTCTATGTTTCTCTGATTCTGTGCTTCTGTGATTTTGTGATTCTATGATTCTGTGATTCTATGATTTTATGTTATTGCCTATAGCATACTTCATGGACTCAAACACTTTCTAGGTTGCCTGTCCAAAATCATGTGAAACGTAAGAATTGTTTGAGAAGCTGAAAAAATAACATTGATCCAGAGGCAGCTGCATGTTGTACTATTGAGGGAAGCCTGGCACTTTGCATGAAACATAAGCAAATGGACGGGAGGATGTTGGGTTTTTTCATCCCTTTTCCCCCTCTTGTTCTACAACTCGAGGGCCGGGAAGGAGAAGAAAAAGAAATGGATACCTTTTCATACCTAAAAGCTGGGTTTCTGGCTGTAGGGAGAAAAGAACTCTGTCCATTCTCTTGAATTCTACACATTTTTCAAAGTCATGAAATCATTTCTGAAGTTATATTACCAGAAAATAGAAACCTTGGATGTTATTCTCAGACTTTTTTTTCCCCTTCTCTTTTTTTTTTTTTTTTTTTTTTTTTTTTAGGATATATTATTACTTCTTAATGCTTATTCTCCTCAATTGCCTCCATTCTGATCAATGAAATAGTGGTGAAGTAGATGTGCAAGAGTTGTGGTTAGTCATCAAGCGTGACAATTGAGTGAATAGCTCAGGTTGTTATGGAGTAAATGCAGTTATTTGATTGCTGGTATTGGATCAAAATACCCCAATTCTCTTGCTTGCTTTTCTACAGCTGCTTATTGCTTTGATCTATTTTGAAGCAGTTGGAAATGCATGTTGATTGCTATCCAGTGCACTCTGTTAGCCCTGTTTGAGATGCTTTGTTTCCTTACTCACAAAATGTAAGGATAGCAACTGGGGTACAAAGCTGGAGGGTAACTCTGAATTTCACTAGTCAATGAAAAAGTAGATTAAATATTGAAGAAATGAGACCTAGTGTGTTTTTAAGGAAGACTGAAATAGAAATTGCAAGCCTGACTCCTTATGACAGGGCTGGAGCACCTCTGCTATGAGGACAGGCTGAGGGAGCTGGGCTTGTTCAGCCTGGAAAAGACAAGGCTCCAGAGAGACTTAATAACAGTACCTGAAGGGAGCCTACAAGAAGGATGGAGAGAGACTGTTTTCAAAGGCCTGCAGTAACAGGACAAGGGGCAATGCCTTCAAACTAGAGAAGAACAGATTTAGGAACCCTTATGGCAGTTCTTTGCCATAAGGGTAGTGGAACACTGGAACAGGTTGCCCAGGGATGTAGTTGAGGCCCCATCCTTGGAGATATTCAAGGTGAGGCTCAGTAGGGCTCTGAGCAACCTGATGTGGTGGAGGATGTCTCTGCTTACTGCAGGATGGGTTGGACTAGATGACCTTTGGAGATCTTCCAATCCAAGCCATTCTGTGATTCTGTGATTCTATGAGGTTGAAAGAGGTTCCCAAGGATACTTTGTGCAGTTTTTTACACCCTTATTTTGCTTTGCTCTTCCAAAGCAGAGGTAACTACATTTTCCTGAAAACTATATCCACATTTTTCCCAATTTTGATGAGTAATCGTCTTCAAATATTTGTTTATTACACTTTCAAGTAGGTATCTTCTCTTACAGCAAAGTCCTCCAGTTGGTGTGGAAGGTTGCAGAGGATGTTGCTTTAATCAGCAGCAGGTACCCAGCTGATGAGATTAAAATGAATCCTAGTGAAATTAGTAACTGTTAGTTCTGTGCAACAAACAATAAGATTTACAGTAATTATTAGATCCCTCTTAAAATAGAAGTGTCTGAACACCATAATTGTTCAAAGCAAGCATTCTCTGCGTGAAAAACCAAATTACAGGAAGAATTGGAGCTGTGCTGGCAATAAAGCTGTTAATAATACAATACAATACAATACAATACAATACAATACAATACAATACACCAGGTTGAAAGAGACCTTCAAGATCATTGCGTCCAACCCATCAACCAATCCAACCCATCTAAACAACTAAACCATGGCACCAAGCACCCCATCAAGTCTCCTCCTGAACACCTCCAATGAAGGTGACTCCACCACCTCCACGGGCAGCCGATTCCAATGGGCAATCACTCTGTCTGTATAGAACTTGTTCCTAGCATCCAGCCTAAACCTGCCCTGGTGCAGTCTGAGACTGTGTCCTCTTGTTCTGGTACTGGCTGCCTGGGAGAAGAGACCAACCTCTGCCTGGCTACAACTGCCATTCAGGTAGTTGTAATAGAGGCTGTACATATCAAAGGGCAGCGTGCAAAGTAAGGCAGTAAAATATCTTTCAACAAAGATTGGATTAAGGCACTAGTATCATCTTTCCTCAACAACGTAGTGAAGATATCTACAAGCTTAGGATGCTGACAGGACTTTGAACTCCTACAAGCATGGACCTAAAATGTTTAAATGACCCTATTAGTCTCTTCCTGTGTAGCCCTCTACTCATCCTTCTAAACCTTGAAGGCAGAGTATTAATTAGAAGCATCAGTTCACGGGGTGAAAAAAGAATTGATGAGTGGCTTTGAATTCCTCAGCAGTGACACCAGTGACTGAATCTAAGTACCCAGAAGGCAATGAAGAACAAATTTTTTTTACAGTGAGGGTGGCAAAACATAGGAACAGGTTGTCCAGAGAGGTGATAGATGCCTCATCCCTGGAAACTTTCAAGGTCATGTTGGACAGGACTCAGAGCAATTTGATCTCATTGAAGATGTTCATACTGACTGCAGGGGGAGTTGGTCTAGGTGACTTTTAAGGGTCCCTTCCAACTGAAAACATTTTATGATTCTATGAATAAATCAAATAGTGGGGAAAGTAAAGATAATCTCTTAGTCTCTGCTGGTGACACAAAGGAACTTCCAGATATGCCAGTGGTGGTTCTCATGTGAAGATCCATGTACACTTATTACAGGGAATTGAGTATAGGTAGTCAAGTGTGTGCACACTTCTGCAGTGGAAAGGACACTTTTTACTGTAAAAAATATTGTTGAATAGAGGAGAGATGCTGAAACATTTCAGCAGGAGGGAATAATAAATTTTTAAAATTAAAAATATAGAAATAAATTTAATAATAATAATAATAATAATAATAATAATAATAATGTAAAACATCCAGAATGTCATTGACCTGTAGAACAATTCAGGTTGAAAGGAACCACTGGAGCCTATCTAGATAACCTCCTGCTCAAAGCAGCAGCAGTGATATCACATTGCTCATGGCCATGGCCAATTTGGTTTTGAATGTCTTCAGGCATGGAGGCTCCATGACCTCTGCAAAACTAGAAAGTCTTTTTTATCTGAGACCTCATGTTCAAAGCAGCAAAAGAGGTTGAGGACTGAGTGGCTGGAGGACTGAAAAGACCCTGAGGGTCCACTGCTGGGCAATAAGCTGAGTCTGAACCAGCCATGATCACTGGCAGGCATGAAAGCAAACTGTGTCCTGGGCTGCCCAGCAAGGTTATGGCAGCACACTGAGGACTCTCAAGTAGGAGCGCTCCTTCCTGAGTGTTTGTTAAGCCATACCTGGAATATTGTGTTCAGTTCACTGCTCTGTTCTGGAGAGACTGAAAAAAACCTGAGATGGTCCAACAGTGGGCCAGCAAGGAAACTGGATGTTGAAGAACCTGACATGTGAGGAGAGGTTGAAGGAATTGGCTCTGGACTAGTGAAGAGAGAATGCCCAGGGGAAAACTCCTCACAGCCTTCCAGTTTTGATGAGGTGGCTGAGGTGAGAAATAGAGGTGCTGTCTTCTCAAGGATGTGCAGGAAAAGGACAAGAGGCAACAAGCAGAGGTTTCTTCAAGGTAAATTTACTGGATACAAGGAGGAAAAAAAAAAAAGATTAGCCCTGGGAGCTGCTAAACATCAAACTACACTGACCAGAGAGGTTAGCATTTTCTCACTGGAAATCTTGAAGACCTATCTTGACAGTGCCCTGTGTAAGTTGATCTAAGACCCTGCTTTTCAGGTTGGACCAGATGATCTCCAGGGTCCCTTCTCACCTAGACTTTTCTGTGAACTCTGAAGTGTGTGTCATTAAACCCCGTGTCACACTGTGTGAGACGAGCTCTTGATATATCCCGCTGCTGCATGTATTGTGTCAGACTGGTCCTGTTCTCTCCTGAGCATGTTGAAGTTATTTCTAGTGACGGGGCGGGGGGGGCGGAAATCAACACTTAATCTTTCTAGTGCCTCTTAAAACAGTCTCGAGAGAGTTTTCCCTTTGAACTCTAGTTGTGTTATTGCTTTACAGTCAAGAGCAGGATGGTGTGTGTGAGAGTTCTGTATCTTCTGGTTTTGCATGAAAATCTAGCCATGTTTTGGCAAAGTTTAAAGCCTTTGCAAAGCACTTCTGACTTTGACAGCTGGATTGTCTCCTGTCATCTGCAGAGCTTCATATATAATGGAAATTGGGAGGATTTTTCTCTCTTGAGTAATGAAATATGTTCCCTGCAGTTCTTTCAAGGCCTGAAGCCTGACATTCACTCTAATAGCTACCTGTCATTCCTGAAGACAAGTACCAAGTCAGGTGTTTGAGATGAGATCATGAAGCCATTCTCTCTATGTATATCCTCTGGCACCTAATTAACATGGGAAGGAAAACTACTGAATTTAAACTTAGAGAAGAAATAGACCAAGAAATAGAGTATGGGAGAGAAAAGGAAAGAAATCAATGCTCCAGCATTTGATGAAATCACTTTAGCAGTTACAGTATCTGGGAGCAACACCAAGGGCTTCTGGCAGATGGAAAGCTAGCTGTTCAAGAAGTTGATAGAAGAAGTGCTAAAGGGATGGGAAGGTGGTGAAGAAAGTGCTTATTATTAGGGGTAAACTGAAATCCATTTAATTTGACTTAGAACAAGAGCAAAGGAGACTGGTATAGAAATAAAAACCTGACAAGGAGAGGGAAGTGGACAAGGAAGCAGAGAGTGTGGACATGGTTTTGTCTATTCACTTCAATTACATCTGGAGCAAATAGAATAGTGCAGCAGGACAGATCCGCATCAAAAGAAAGAAGAGGGATGGTTGAGATTTGTGCAGCAGAACATACTGCTCTCTAATAACGCTGCCTGCCTCAGGTTGCAGCAGCTGGGAGGGAGGTGTGCACTCCTCAGACATTTCCCAGGAGGGGCAGGTTCTAACATAAGAAGACCCTTGTGTTTGGGAGTGAGTTTCTGGGGGATAGGTACTTCTGAGAAGAGAGACTAGACGTAAGGTCTCTGAAGGAGGTCTCCACTGGTCCTTGGGGAGAGATGAAGAAGAAACAGTTCAACCTGGCTATAAAACAGCTGGGCTCTGCTGTGGAGGTTTGTACTCAGCTCCTCTTTTTAGCACAGATGTTGTTGAAAGCCAAATCCTGGATATCTCAAATATATCCTCAGAAAGGATATATTTTACATTCATTTATTTTCACCATACTTTTTTGTGTGTGTATGCTTTCCCTGTCAGTATAATCCACACCTCTCAGAAGTGAGGAAGGTGTGAAGGGAAATCAATATTTGTGAAACCATCTGTGTGAACTCTACTTGTGTGGTGACCGTTATGGAAGATCCCTGAGAGAAACCAGCCTGGAACTAGTATACCATGAAGTCACGAAAAACACCAACAGTATGAAATTATGAGACTCACATACAATTTATAAAGCCTTTATTTGTCAGAATAATATTTGTCATGTATTCTGACTGAAGTGAAAAACGGTTCTGAGAACCTAAATATGAACATGTCATGAAATGATCTGTATCATAATGTGTATAGAAGGAGTGAGGATCAGAGGACAGAGTTGCCCTCCATAGGGATCTTAACAGGCTTGAGAAGAGGGTCAGTGCCAACTACATGAGGCTCAACAAGTCAAACTGCAAGGTCCTGCATCTGGGTTGAGCCAATCCCAGGCACAAGTTTGAGCTGGGTGCGAAGTAGGTTGAGAGTAGCCCTGAAGATAGGGACTTGGAGATGTTGGTTGATGAGAAGCTCCCCATGAGCCAGCTGTGTGCTGGGCTGCATTCAGAGGAGTGTGGCCAGCAGGGCAAGAGCAGGAATTCTGCCCTTTGCTCTGCTGAGCCCCCACCTTGAATACTGCCTCCAGTTCTGGTGTCCCCAGCAGAAGAAGGACACAGAGCTACTGGAGTGAGTCCCGAGGAGGTCACAAAGATGATCTAAAGGCTGGAGCACCTCTGCTATGAGGAAAGGCAGAGGGAGTCTGGAGAAGACTCCAGGGGGACCTTAGAGCTGCCTTCCAATACCTGAAGGGATCCTGCAGGAAGGCTGGAAAGGGTTTGTCATAAAGGTGTCTAGCAACAGGACAAGTTCAAGACCTACTTATCTAGCCTGCTGTGCATCATGGAACTGAAGGAATGTTGTGTGAGGGTATTTTTACTTACATTTTTCTTCATGACAACCTTTTCCCTTGAAGCTACTCTGAATTGTGTCTGTGTTGCTGGAGGAACAATTCCCATTTTGATGTGGAAATAGGATGAGGTGTGGTCCCTTGTGCAGTAGCTCTGAAAGCAAGCAGACAGCTACAGACATCCTGCTATGGTGTAGCAGGGAGGGAAGACAGGATTGTCACTAATTTATTTTCTCTTAATAAAGGGAGATGAAATAGAGTAGGTCTGATGAATACTGTTTCACTTAAGGCTTTGATTTGCTTATAGTAAGGGATGCTTTGCAACATAAATAAAGAGCAATTTATTATGAAAATTGACACAAAGCTGTCTAATTTTTACTTCTTCACAGAAGAAAATTTGAAATTCAAATTACTGGTTGATGAAGGTTATTAAAAATACATTAGAGTTCAAAATGTAGCTGTGTGTAATTGTCATAACAGATATTCCAAATTAATTTATCCCCAATGACAATTAAGCTAAAAGAATTTTTAAATTATCAGGCTAACAAGTTGCAGTTAATTTGGGGAGTAAATAAAGTGAAAGCATTTTTGAAAGTTTGGGGGGAAAGAAGTACAAGAAGGCTATCTCTGTGTAAAAAACTCCTAAATGAAGAGTTATGTTCCTGGTCAGAGTCTTTTCTTTCTTTCTTTCTTTCTTTCTTTCTTTCTTTCTTTCTTTCTTTCTTTCTTTCTTTCTTTCTTTCTTTCTTTCTTTCTTTCTTTCTTTCTTTCTTTCTTTCTTTCTTTCTTTCTTTCTTTCTTTCTTTCTTTCTTTCTTTCTTTCTTTCTTTCTTTCTTTCTTTCTTTCTTTCCTTCTTTTCTTTCTCTTTCTTTCTTTCTTTCTCTCTTTCTCTCTTTCTTTCTTTCTCTCTTTCTCTCTCTCTCTCTCTTTCTTTCTCTCTTTCTCTCTTTCTTTCTTTCTCTTTCTCTCTCTCTTTCTTTCTCTCTTTTTCTTTCTTTCTTTTCTTTCTTTCTTTCTTTCTTTCTTTCTTTCTTTCTTTCTTTCTTTCTTTCTTTCTTTCTTTCTTTCTTTCTTTCTTTCTTTCTTTCTTTCTTTCTTTCTTTCTTTCTTTCTTTCTTTTCTTTTCTTTCTTTTCTTTTCTTTTCCTTCCTTCCTTCCTTCCTTCCTTCCTTCCTTCCTTCCTTCCTTCCTTCCTTCCTTCCTTCCTTCCTTCCTTCCTTCCTTCCTTCCTTCCTTCCTTCCTTCCTTCCTTCCTTCCTTCCTTCCTTCCTTCCTTCCTTCCTTCCTTCCTTCCTTCCTTCCTTCCTTCCTTCCTTCCTTCCTTCCTTCCTTCCTTCCTTCCTTCCTTCCTTCCTTCCTTCCTTCCTTCCTTCCTTCCTTCCTTCCTTCCTTTTCTTTTCTTTCTTTCTTTCTTTCTTTTCTTTCTTTCTTTCTTTTCTTTTTCCTCTTTTTCATATTGCTTTTTGGGGTTATTTTGCCTCAGGTTCTCTCTCTTGTTGGTTTGTTGTTTGTTGGGTTTTTTTTTTGTGGTTTTTTTTTTTTTTTTTTTTTTTTTTTTTTTTTTTCTTTTTTAGCCTTTTTCTCCTCTAGAATTCTGGATCAGTTTGAGTCTGTGCAAACCTGTGCTGGGTTCATTTGAACTTACACATTTTCCTGGTGGGGTGGCTGACACACCTGAAGGCTCTGCTGCCATTCAGCGAGACTTAGGCTGGAGAGTTGGGCAGGAGAGATCTAATGAAATTCAGCAAGGGCAAATGCAGAGTCTTGCACCTGGGAAAGAGCAATCCAATGGAGCAGTATAGGTTGGGGAACAACCTGTTGAAGAGCAGTGAAGGGAAAAAGGACCTGGGGATCTTAGTGGATGACAGGTTGGCCATGAGCCAGCAATGTGCTCTTGTGGATAAGAAGGCCAATGCCATTCAGGGGTGGATTAGAAGGGCTGTGGTTAGTAGGTTGAGAGGGGTTCTCCTCCCTCTCTATTCTGCCCTTGTGAGGCTATATCTGGAGTACTGTGTCCAGTTCTGGGCTCCTCAGTTCAAGAAGGACCTCGGGGAACTGCTTGAAAGAGTCCAGTGCAGAGCCACAAAAATTACTGGGGGAGTGGAACATCTTCCTGCTGAGGAGAGACTGAGGGAGCTGGGGCTCTTGAGCTTGGAGCAGAGAAGCCTGAGAAGTGACCTCATTGATGTTGATAAAAATGTGCAGGGTGAGTGCCAAGAGAATGGAGCCAGGCTCTGCTGGGCGATGGCCAAAGACAGCTCAAGGAGTAATGGTGGAAGCTGAGGATAAGAAGTTCCATGCGAACATGAGTAAGAATTTTTTCCCCGTGAGTGCAACAGAACACTGGAATAGGCTGCCCAGGGGGTTGTAGCATCTCCCTCTATGGCAATATTCAAAACCCTCCTGGATGTATTCCTGCGTGATCTGCCCTGCTCTGGCAGGGGGTGGACCAGATGATCTCTTGAGGTCCCTTCCAGCCCCTAACATTCTACTTAGAGCTGTCTTCCATTGCCTAAAGGAATTGTACAAGGAAGGCTGGAGAGGGACTTTTCATAAGGGTTTTCAGCAATAGGACAAGGGAAAATGGTTTTAATATGAAGAAGAGTAGGTTTAGGCTGGATCTTAGGAAGAAGTTTGTCAGTAGGAGGTTGCTGAGACAGCACAATAGGTTGCCCGTGGAGGTTGTGAATGTCTCCTCCCTGCAGGTGTTCAAGGCCAAGTTGGTTGAAGCCTTGAGCAGTCTGTTTGAGAGGTGTCCCTGCCTATGGCATAGAGGTTTGAGAAGATGATCCATGAGGTCCCTTTCAACCTAAGCCATTCTGTGATTCTATGAAGATGATTCCCCTCTGAAGAAGCTGTCAATTGCCTATGCTTTTCTTTGGCTTCCTCACCTTTGGGATCAAGTAAGAGCTAGAAATGGGGAGGTCAAGGATGATGATGTCGCTTCTCCTTTCCAGGCTAATGTAATTCCTCCTTTTCTGAATATAGTTCTTGATAGTTCAGTGGATATCTTGCATCTGAGAGGTCCTTAAAAGCTGCATCACGAGATGCCTCTCACTCATGCTTGTTTTTTCCCGATGTGAGTGGTACAACGGTACGCCGGCCTCTCTTGACCTGATTTTGACCCAAGGCTTCCCTGTGGTTTCAAGATGTGACTACAGGGAGCTACTGGCTAAGCTGAAGGCTTTCACAGGTGGAAAAAGCTGGGAAGGGGGGAGATTAAACCTAGGGCTCAGCTGCTGGCATGAGGTACAGCATAGTTGCAACCAAAGCCCTTCATGTGCATTGAAAGCCTGTGGTTGCTTGTCTGCTCTGGACGCTCCTGACCTTGTTTGTCAATGCAGTGAGAAATTTTGTAGTTAGGGTCATATCTAGCAGGTAAGTAGGGGCAAAAAATATATACATATAGCCATCACTTAATGTTTTCAGCTAAGTTATAATTTGTGAGCGTGACTTTTGCTTGTAATTTGCATGTCTTAATAAACACTTGTTTTTAATTAAGCTTACCTGACACAATGAATTTGGGAATCATTACAGCTCAGCCAATTCCAATAAACCAAGAGGAGAATTTAAAGGAACTTCTGGAGAATTGCATTTTTCCTTTTCTTTTTACTGGAAGGCAAATATCAGATTCCTTTTTAATTAATGAATACCTTTGGGCCCAAACTGGAAAAGGCTCATGCAAAATTAGGTGCTTGGAGAATGTTAAAAGTGAAAGTTCTTCAAAATGGAAACAGTTTCTAACTGTCCAGTAAATTTCAGTGGCCTCATAAAGCTATTAAGATTCATATAATGATCTAATTCATTTACATGTTCATTGTCTTATTGCTCTGCTTGGACAATTAATCTACAATTAAGATATGCCCCATTTTTTTGTTTCTCTGGCATAAGCATAGTGCTGCTGTTTTCTTAACCTCAGAACTTGTTGGGGCCTGGTCTGTCTCGAAGCATTAGCATAAGCAACTCACTTAGAATGACATAAGCAGCTGATTTAGAATGTGCTCTATGATAGCTTTGTTCAGAATATGTATGATGATAACCTTGTAAAAGAACACGAACTGCTGTCCTGATAAACAACCTTTGGGAAAGTTAGCAATAAGAAGGCATTGTAACACGACAGGGGATGTGAATCTGGGACTGTGATTCAATCTGCGCAAATGTCAGCAACCAACCAGATTGATCAAAAGGACACGTGGACAGCTCGTGAGGATGCAGAACAGCCTATCACATCGCAGTATGGTGTGAGTATACAATACCAGATGTGGCAGGGTGAGTGAGTTCTCCCCCACACACAAAGAAACCGCAGCTAACTCAGTCAGAGAGGCAAATGAAATAAGCTGTATTTACAAGCAGAAATGGAATGCAGATGGATATATACACAAATATACAGTATTTACAATATATACAGAAATATACAGCAATGAATGGTAATACAGGAGACCCCCAGCCAGAGGAGGGTGTGCCCCCCCCCCAGCCCCTGTACCCCCTCTCCCTCCCTACCTCCCTTTTTTTCCCAAAAAGGGTTAGAGAGAGAAAAAAGGCAATTAAGGAGAAAAATTCTGTTAGCTCAAACTGTGTGCAAGAATTAGTTTTCTTACCTGGTTAGCTTTGTTAATTCAAGGTTGCTCTGTCCAGCAGCTGTTGCTTCAGCGAGAGAGAAGCTGACAGGCCCACAGGACAGAGAAGAGAGCAGACTGAACACAGACTGAACTGACTGAACTAAAAACTTAAAAGTTGCATTCTACCAATCTACCAATGAATTTGTTTAGACCTTATCTTTGTTTCCAATACATTCAGCCAGAGTGTTCCATCAACTGTCCCTTTCTTAAAGGCACAGCCTCAAACGGTCACACCAAAGTAGAGCTGATAGTTAATAAAGTTGAATGATTTATGCATCATATTGGTGTCGTGTTGTTCCTGTTCCCGCAGGGATTTTAAAGGCCCCAGCAATAACTCTATCAGGAAGTTTGATATTGAAAGTATCTGATTTTGTAGATGAAGTTTGGCAAGATCATTGGGAAGCCTGTTTGATTTTTCTTGTGAATCATCTGCTCTTCTGCTCTGGTGTGACTTCACCTGGAGTGCTATGCCCAGATCTAACACAAGAAAGATATGGACCTGATGGAGTGGGTCCAGAGGAAGCCATCAAGATGATCAGATGGCTGGAGCACCTCTGCTGAGAGGGGGACAGGCTGAGACAACTGGGGCTCTTCAGCCTGGAGAGGAGAATGCTCCAAGGAGGCTTTATAGCTACACTTCAGTATCTGAAGGGGACCTGCAGGAAGGCTGGGGAAGGGCTTTTAAAAGGGCTTGTGATAATAGGATGAGGGCTAATGATTTGAAAATGGAGCAGGGTAGATTTAGGTGAGACATCAGGAGGAAGTTCTGCACAATGAGTTGTGAAATACTGGAATGGATTGCCTAGGAGTGTGGTTGAGGCCCTGTCTCTGGAGACATTCTAGATGAGACCTGCTGTGACCATGGGCAACCTGATCTAGTTAGAGGTCTCCCTGCTGACTGCAGGGAGATTGGACAAGATATCCTTTGATGATGCCTTCCAGGCCCATGTGATCTGTGAATCTTTCCTCTGCCATCTCTCTAGCATGGAGTTGTTGTTCAGGTGTGAACCTGAATTTCAATTTAAAATGTTCTCTTACTATTAAAGGCATTAATTATTGCAGATTATCTCAACACTCACTTTTACAGAGGGCTTATTTCACCCCTTTTTTGTCTTTTTTTCTTTTTTTAACCTGTGCCAACACAATATCCTGGCATTCAGTTTGCACATCAAAATGAAAGGTCAGACTGGAAAACATATTTCAAAGGTTCTTTAGGCTAGTGAGGAAATGGGATTGGGGAGAACTGGGATCTATCTTACAAATGGCTAAATGGCTGCCTATAAAAAATACCCTTTGAAGTGTGAAGCCATTTCTTTTTCAGTACATGATTAAAAAGTCATAATTAAAATGTTTGCTAAGGGAAGAGGTCCATATATTCATGAATTGATCAGATTTTATCTATTGCTTTGAAACGCCGGGCTAGCAGCCTGCACCAGAATAATCCCAGTAGCTGGTTTTATGGACTAGGCAGCAGCTCAGTCCTGGCAGCATTACAGCAGCACGGTGTGAGAGAAAGCAAAGTGCCTTGGCTTGGCAAAGCCCCTGCTTCTTTGCCTGTTAAAGGTAGCTGATATGACTTAATGTGCTCCTTTCTGCCTTGCTAGGTTTGCTTTATAGACACTGTGGAACCTACCTCCCTGGGCAGGCTGTTCCAGTCCCTCACCAATCTTGCAGGAAAGAAAGTTTTCCTAATATCCATCCTAATCCTCCCCTGGCACAACTTCAGCCCATTTCCTCTCATCCTGTTGCTAGTTACTTGAGAGAACAGATCAGTAGCAGCCTCACTCAACCTCCCTTCAGGTAGTTGTAGAGAGCAATAAGATCTCCCCTCATCCCTCTCTTCTCCAGACTAAACAACCCCAGCTGTCTCAGAGGCTCCTCATGTGATGTCCTCCAAACCTCTCCAGCCTTGTTGCTCTTCTCTGGGCACCTCCAGCACTTCAGTGTATTTTCCTATACTGTGGTAGAATAGAATAGAATAGAATAGAATAGAATAGAATAGAATAGAATAGAATAGAATAGAATAGAATACCCAAAATTGAACCCAGTGCTCAAGCTGTGGCCTCACCAGGGCCAAGTACAGGTGCACCATCACTTCCCTTCTCCTGCTGGACACACTGGGTTTGATCCAGGCTAGGATGCTGTTGGCCTTCTGGGCACACTGCTGGCTCATCCAGCTGTCCACGAGCTGTCCACCAGCACCCCAGATCCTTTTCTGCTGTTCTCCTTTCCAGACACTTTTTGCCAAGCCAGTAGTGTTGTTTGGGGTTGTTGTGACCAAAGTGCAGGACCCAGCACTTGGCCTTGTTAAATCTCATCCCATTGGTCTCAGTCCATTGATCTAACCTGTCCAGATGCACAAGAATCTGTAGCTGTGGTGCTTTAGGAAATAGTTTAGTAGTCATGGTAGTTGGGTTAGGGTTGGACTCAAGGATCTTAAATGTATTTTCCAACCTTAAGGATTCTATAGTTCAAAGTGGCTGAACAAAAGCTAATCAGATAAGTTTCGTTTCCATCCTTAATTGCTTTTAGATGTCATTGAGGCAGAGTGAAGTGGGTGGGCAGTGAGAATACAGCACGCACCTGGGTACCTGCAGGTGGTACCCTTGTATACTGATCTCTAGCACTACTTAGCCATTTGAAAACACAGGGAAAGAAGAGAGTTGAGGCAAAGATTCTGATTTTTCACTTTCTCTTCCATTTACTTAAATTTTGAGGAATTAAAATGGAGTTATTTTATATTAATTCTATTTTATTTTATATTTTCATTTTATATTTGGTCTTTTATTTCATCTTTTCTGTTCAGTGTAATGAATTTAGGTGATGTAATTTTCCCCCAAATGATGAAAAATTTAAGCTTTTTCATGTTTTTAAAATCTCAGTTTCACCTGGAGATAAATATATATATATATATATAAAAATATATATTCTGCAGGAAGAAATTGTTCAGTATCCCTCTGCTATTTTATATATATGTGTGTGTATTTATATATATACATATATATATATTTCTTCCCATAAAATTTCACTTTCTTATAGCTTTATCCTTAGCCTAATTTATTTCTAACCTATACATGTATTCTATCCCTTTTGTGAGTGGCTGGTTTTATATTCTCCACCTTTTTTTTCACTCCCCAGCTAAGATCCTCATTGCTGTTAGAGGTGTGGTTTCCATGCAGTGCTTACAGGAATGAGCATTTACTTGGTAGCAGTTTCTTAAAACCTCTGAATAGCAGCTGGAGCCCTGCCCCAGAGGCATACTGTGAAGGTTGATGTGCCACTCCTTGGCAAAATTCCTGGAGAGTGTTGTTACCATAACAACTCATCTTCTTCCAAGGATAAATCCACAAGGAGAGGTGGGGAAGACTCTTCTGTTTGCTTTGTGAATTGGTTTTGCTTTTATATAACCCAGCCTTCCACTTTTGTGATCTTGGGATTTCGCTTCACTCTTCTTATGGTCCTCTTGTAATCGTCTGTTTGAAGTTTTGCTCTTCTTTTGTGAAATAGATTTGTCTTTTTTTTTTTTTTTTTTTTTTTTTTTTTTTCTGACTCATTACCTTTTTACCTCATCTTGTTTTTCAGCCTCTTACATCCACATACCCTGTTGCTGGATGCCATATTCTGCTCTGGTGCAGAATCAAAGAACTGCCAGGGTTGGATGACACTTCAAGGATCATCTAGTTCCAACCCTCCTGCCATGGGCAGGGACACCTCACACTAGATCAGGTTGCTCAGAGCCACATCCAGCCTGGCTGCAAAAACCTCCAGGGATGAAGCTTCCACCGCCTCTTTGAGCAATCTGTTCCAGTGTCTCGCCACCCTCATGGTGGAGAATTTCTTCCTAACATCCAATCTGAATCTCTTCTCTTCTATCTTGGATCCATTCCCCCTAGTCCTGTCAGTACCCAAAGTCCTCCACCAGCTTTCTTCTAGCACGCTTCAGATATTGGAAGGCCACAATAAGGCCACAAGAATGTGCTGAACTCAGTAAAATGTCTTTCATCTGAGTATTCTAAATGTTTAATATGTGTCTGCCCAAACCATCAAGGCCCAAAGCAAGTTACAGGCCTGCTAGCATCCCTTTCTTAGCCTCACAATATAATTCATATGTGGATGGACTTCAGGAGTTCAGGTCAGGTCATCTCTGAGGTCAAATGTAGGTTTTGTGCAGCTGGGTCTTGAAAACCTCCAGGGACAGGATCACAGTGCCTGTCTGGGTGGCCTGTCTCACTGCTAGGCTGTCTTCATGGTGAAAACTTGATATGCTTCTTGATACGCAACCTGAACATCTCTTTTCTCAGTTTATACCCATTTTCTGCCTTCCTCCCACCAGGCACTGCTATGAAGAGCCTGTCTTGCCACCTCGATAACCTCCCTGCAGGCACTGCGGGGGTTTGCTTTCAGCTGCCTCCAAAGCCATCCCTGCTGTGGACTGGGCCAGCCACCATCCCTTAACCTCTCCCCACAGGTCAGGTGGCCCAGCTCTGGCTGTCCTGGGGGCATTCTGCTGAGCTTGCTGTGGTTTATCAATTGCATGGGGGAGTCCTAAAATTGGACACAGTGTTGTGGTGGGATCTGTGTAAGGAAGACATCCTGGCTGTGCTTCTGTTAATGCAGCCATTTCCCCAGGCCCCAGAGGGCTTTTTGCTTTTCAGGCTCTTTTTTTTTTGTTTGGTCAGGAGCCAAGCTGACATCCAGCTCTGTTTGAAGCTGTAACACAGAACTTCTGCTCTGTGGCAACTGGATTTAACCATGTAAGAGGAGCCTCCAATAACTGCAGATAGGATGACTGAACGCTGAACAGAAGAGAGATGCTTTGTTTCTTTGAGATACTCGTCTCTGTAGTCCTTTCGTCTGTAGTAGGCAAGCATCTCCTTTACTCTTCTAGCAGGCTGGCAGCAGCACTTGAAGTAACATTAGCATCTTGGTGCCTCCTTTGCCCTTTCCTTGATGTGACAGTCAACACAGCTTTTGCTTCTTGTGTAGCTCTGTTACTGTTGCCATGCTCTTTCTGCTCTCATCTAGTTACAATCTCCCTGCCACGGACAGTAGCACCTTCCACTAGCCCAGGCTGCTCACAGCTTCATCCAGCCTGGCCTTGAACACCTCCAGGGAGGGGACATCCACAACCTCCCTGAGCAACTTGTTCCAGTGTCTCGCCACCCTCACTGGAAAGAATTTCTTCCTAATCTCCATTCTAAATCCACCTTCCTCAAGATTTAATCTGTTCCCTATCATCCTGTCACTACAAGTCTTTGTAAAAAGCCCCTTCCTGGCTTTCTTGTAGGCTCCCTTCAGGTACTGGAAGGCTGCTCTAAGGTCTCCCTGGAGCCTTCTCCTCTCCAGGATGAACAAACCCAGCTGCCTCAGCCTGTCCTCATAGGGGAGGTGCTCCAGCCCTCTGATCTTCTTCATGGCTTCCTCTGGACCCACTCCAGCAGTTCCATGCTCTTCATATGCTGGGGGGGCCACAAAAACTGGACACAGTACTCCAGGTGTGGTCTCAGCAGAGCAGAGGAGCAGAATCCCCTCCCTGTCCTGCTGCTCTCCCTGCTTTGGATGCAGCCCAGCACACAGCTACCTGCTGGGCTGCCAGTGACCATTGCTGTCTCATGAGTAGTTTGTCATCAACTGACACCCTTAAGTCCTTCTCCTCGAGGTTGCTCTGGAGCCTTTCCTCACCCAGCCTGTACTTGTGGTTGGGAGTCTACTGTCTGGGTATCACCCACTGGGAGTGCCTGCTCCTTGCTGCTCTAGTGGTTTTGCTCTGTCCCACTGCTGCTGGCTTGGGATTGCACAACAGATGGCGGTACGTGGGCCATTATTAAGAAATAAGAGAATGAACTATTGCATTTTGTAGCTCTCCCTCTAGCTAGCTTTTTTTTTTTTTTTTTTTTTTTTTTTTTTTTTTGTAGATAAAAATGAAATGACACAGGAAGGTAGTGCACAGCCCAAACCAGTTATGCAAATTCAGACCTTTCCCTCTGTCCAAACAATTTCCAGGACACTGCGTAGTGGAAATAGCATTCAGGAGATGGAATCACAGAAGCATTTCCCTCCCATTTTGGAAGAATTCAAGCAAGATATAACCCAGAATGGAGCACTTGAGATTTTGTGCATTATTTTTTTTGTGGTTTTTCACTTTTCTGAAGCTTCTTTCATATCTACTGTGGTATTACATTGTTTTTTATAGTGATGCAGGTGTAATGTGTGATTTGGAAGTAATATCTCTATAACTATGGAAGAGTTATTTGGTGCAGTTTGAGCACCAGAGCCCTACATTAGTTATACCAATATTGGTTATATTGATTATATTGTTATATTGATAGTCTCTACATGTCCACAGATTCAGGGATTCATAGAATGGTTTGGGTTGGAAGAGACCTTAAAGATCATCCAGTTCCAACCCCCCTGCCATGGACGGGGACACCTTCCACTAGCCCAAGTTGCTGAAGGCCTCATTCAACCTGGCCTTGAACACCTCCAGGGAGGGGCATCCACAATCTCCCTGGGCAACCTGTTCCAGTGTCTCACCACCCTCACTCCAAAGAATTTCTTCCTAATCTCCAGTCTCAGTCTGCCCTCCTCGTAGCTTCAATCCATTCCCTCTCATCCTGTCACTACAAGCCCTTGTAAAAAGTCCCTCCCCAGCTCTCCTGTAGCTCCCTTCAGGTACTGGAAGGCTGCTCTAAGGTCTCCTTGGAGCTTTCTCTTCTCCAGGCTGCACAGCCCCTACTCTCAGCCTGCCCCTATAAGGGAGGTTCCCCAGCCCTCTGATTATCTTCATGGCCTCCTCTGGACCCACTCCATGTAACTCAGCAGTGGCTGGTGCAGATCCTAGGTGTTCAGATCCCTGCTAGAACAGATTTTTATTCCAAGGAGCAAACAAATAAATGTTGAGTGTAGATGAAGTATTGAAGTGAAAGTGTATCGAGTTGTCCCTAAAATCCTTCCTCTTTGAGAGAACTCAATGTAATTTCAAAGAAAGTAATCAGATAACTGTCAGAGTGACTATTTCAAGTAAGTGTATGCTGTAATTTAATAGCCTTTGTCAACTAAGAATATAATTAAGATGCCAAAAGTGAAATAAAAAGAAGACCCTCAGACATTTTAAAGGGTAGATATTTTAAGCGGCATTGACACCTACTGTATTATTATAGAAAATACTTTGGTAGCATAAGGAAAATAGGATCCTTTAATTAGGTACCACAAGAACTTTCAAAAAGAAGACTGTAGGTTGCTGTAATGTGGGTCACAGACTCCCAGACAGAAAACATGTGGGTGCTTCTCCTACATAAAAATAACCTCTTAATGTGGATGAGTCGTTACAGGCAATGCTCAGACTGGGACAGTGGGAGATCTCTGAATGTCCAGGCAGAGCAGGGCTAAAGCTTTTTTAGAGGGATCAGAAGTTTATTACTATCAGTTTCTTAACTGATCTCTCCTTGTTAGCTAGAGATAAGTGCCCAACTCAAAGGCTGGGTCACCTGGGCAGAGGTTTTCTTTTCCATCTATCATTCTTGAACATTTTCCTTCTTCATCAGCCTGTGCCTGTGTATCTTGCTTCCTGCCCACCACTGCAGCTCAGTAATTTTCCCATGCTGAATTATTTACTAAGAATCTGCAGCATGACACTACTGAAATGAAAGGACATTTGTTCTAGCTAAGCAGAAGTGGAACTAGACTTCTGACATCTAGCAGGGATGATTTTCAGGTCTTTGCTCCAAGTCTTTGCCACAGAAACTAAACTAGACCAGGCCTTGAGTGTTTCTTGTAATTCAGTTCCCTGGTGTCAGACAGTGCTTGGGCATTCTGACAGGGAGTAGGGAATTGAAGTGATTTGATATTAGCAATCACATTTAGGTTCTTCATGCAGAAAGGTGACTTAGAGTTTGCATGAACCTTTCAGGGTACTAGTGGTTTACAGAAGGCAGAGGATAGGGAAAGACTTCAAGGCAGTGAAGATTTTTTCCTTTTCCTTCTCCTTCCTCTTCCCCTTCCCCTTCTTCCCTATCCCATTTCCTTTTCCCCTTCCTTTAACCACTGATCCACCCAGACATAGCTAGACAGCATTTAGAGGTGTTGGTGCTTATTGATTTATCTTTCCTATATGACATTTGGTTAAGGAAGCAGGTGGAAGCTCTGAAAGCAATTATCTTTTTAGATTAGATGTTTTCCTACCATAAAAGAAGTTTGAGTTTTGGGTGTATCTGCAAACCAAGACAAAGGAAAACCATGAAAATGTGAGGAGGTGGATTTTGTTACTTGAAGCAGTGATTCGTAAGTGCCCTAAGCATATGAACAACAACAGCAGAAAACAAGCTAAAGAGTCTTTTGCATTCTTGTTCTGTGCTCGATGTTGCTCTGTAAGGACCTCCTGCATTTGGGTGAGCAATCTGAGACTCACCCCAAGAAGATTTAGATTGGATATTAGGAACAGGTTCTTTACTATGAGGGTGTTGGAACACTGGAACAGGTTGCCCGGGGAGGTGGTTGAGGCCCCATCCCTGGAGATATTCATAGTGGGGCTTGACAGGGCTTTGGGCAGCCTGATCTAGCTGAGGATGTCCCTGCTGACTGCAGGGAGATTGGACTAGATAGCCTTTGGAGGTCCCTTCCAACCCAGACCATTTTATGATTCTAAGATGTGTGCAGATCAGCTGTGCTGATGTGGAATCTTTGAGGTGATCCAAGTTCTTGAGTGTAAGAGGAAAGAAACTGGAGAAGCCAATGCCGATGTGTGGCCTTGAGTTGGGAGCCTAGCATAGCTGATTGAGATGCTGCCTTTGCCAATCTTAGAAATTACCCTACCTTGTAACCCTTCAGCCTTATTTCATTTCACTAAATATTAACTAAATGTGAAGGAATTCAAAGTCTCTGATATAGCTGTGTAAAAAAAAGCACACCACCAAAACAGAACAAAAAAGCCCCCCAAAAAACAAAGAAAACATAATGGGGGGAAAAACCCCACACTTCTCAGTATGAAAAAAATTTGAATTAAACAACCTTGGCAAAGCAAAGTTTGCTATGTAGAAATAAGTAACTATTCCACATCTCCCAGTGTTCAGTTGTCAGTCTGGAAGCAAGTAAAATGGTTTTAGAGATTGATACAGGAAAATGTCTGTGTGGGCTGCTGAGTGATGGACAGATGAGGCAGGAATTATTGATGAGGAGTAGGAGAACTGAGAAATGGGCCAGGTGCTAAGAGTGCCTAACATTGGTACCACACTGAGCACCATATGGAGTAGAGCACTTAAATGATAGCACCAATGCCTGGTAAAGAAAAGAAAGTCTGAGCTAATGTGCTAACTTGAGGGGAAAATTGGAAACTGTATCACCAGGGCTTAATACAAAAGGACCTGTTTAACCTACTGGAAGGAATCTTAAAGCAGGTGAGAAGTCTCTTTTCAAGATTACTCACTCAACAGGTAACATTAGGGGATTTATGTCATGGAATCATAGAATGCCAGGTTGGAAGGTACTCCCAAAGATCATCTGATCCAACTTTTCTAGGGGATAGCAGAGTTCAAATGAGCTGGCCCAGAAGCCTGTCAGGCTGAGTCTTAAAACTGACCAATGAAGGGGAATCCACTGCTTCCAAAGTCCAACTCTTCTCATGGTGAAACAGTTTCTTCTGGATTCCAGTGGGAATCTCCCCAGCAATAACTTATATCCTTTCCCCCTTGTCTTCTCCATGTGATTCCTTGAAAAAAGTGAGTCTACGTCCTCTGGGTAGCCACCCTTTATGTGCTGGTAATCAGGTCTGCTCTGAGCCTTCTTTTCCCAAGGCTGAAAAAAAGCTTTATTTTATGAAATTGCTGTAACAAAGAATTGACTAAAACTTGCTCAAAACATTCACTTTTATGGTAAGCCCTGTGGCTGGGCTGTGACACCTGCAGACATTCACTGTCTGAGATTTGCACAATCAAGGGCAGATTTGACTTTCCTCAGCAGAGGTCTTCTTGTCTTTTTATATAAATTCACTGCTTACCTTATTGACCAAACAGTACTGATAATTCACAGAGTCACAGAATGGTGTTTGTTGTTGAGGTTCAGTTTGTTCTGGAGGGACGCAAATGGGAGCAAATAAGCAAACTGATTTTCCGAGCTTCTGTTGGGTTGAACTGTATTTAACATTTTTGGCACAGCATAGTCCCACAACGGGAATATTTCCTTAATTTTTGAGGGGTAGAAAATCTAGATAAGACTGTGTAGTAGCGCAGAGTTTTACTCTTTTCTTCTTGCTGGCACAAGCTTACCAATGATCTGGGTAATTCCAGAGCACTCTGGAATTGTTGTTGTGAAGAAGCAGCAGCAATGTTTTTGATGAACTAAACTGTGTTTTCTTAGCTGTGATACCACAGGGAGCAAATATTAGTATAGTTTTTCTTGCTTGAAAAAGTAGGTATGCCTCTGTGACCGGTTTAGGCTGTGCCTTTAAGAGAAGGACACTTTCTGAACACTCTGGCCGAATATTTTGGTATATAAATGAAAACAAGAGATATGCTAATCCAATTTCATTGGTGGAACCCGGCTGTAGGTTCTTGTTTAGTCTTTCAGTTGGGGGGGCAATCAGTCCTCTTCTTCTTCCCCCTGTACTGTGAGCTGGCTCGTTTCTCTCTACGATTCTTGCTAACCAGATAAGAAAACTAACTTTTTGCATTCGCTTTGAGCTTTAACAAAGTTTTCCCCTTTTAATTACCTTCCTTTCTCTCTCTCTCTAACCCTTTTGGGAAAAAGGGGAGGTAGGGAGGGAGAAGGGAGGGAAAGGCCGAACCCCCTGGCCGCAGGGTGGGGATTGGGGAAAGGTTTCCTGTATTACATACTTTGCTGTATACTTCTGTATATATTGTAAATATTGTATATTTTTGTACATATTCATTGCATTCCATATCTGCTTGTAAAATACAGCTTTCATCTGCTTCTCCGGCTGAGTTAGCTGTGGAATTCTTTTGTGTGGGGGAACCTTCCTACTCCACCACATATTTTTAATTGGCGCCCAACGTGGGGCTTGTGGATAATTGCTGTCCAGAAGCTGGGCTAAAAGGTTGCTTGATTTATTGCCTGCTCGAGTCGGAGTTGCAAACATGAAAGTGTTTTGGCTTTTGGAGCGTCTGTTCTTTTCAATTTTTGGGGTCCTTATCTATAAGCATGTTCTGGGATTGATTTTCGATCGCTTAGGCAGATACTTGATGTATAGATTGTATTTATGGTTTAAGTATAAGATTCAGCTTCTTTACGACCGGTGCCTGAGATTCTTTTGGCTTAACAGATACGGGAATGTGACCTCCAGCACTCTGCCCATAGAGATAAAGGAGTTTAAGATCCCGGTAGGCGAAAGGGTTGTTTTAAGTGATAGCTGGGATCCAAAGGTGATTTATTTGATGTGTGCAATCCTGCTGTTGGTGATAAGTAATGTGTTCTTGTTATATGCTCTGTATCGGGAGAAAAAAGTGTCAAAAGCGTGCTTTGCAATTAAGCGTAGATCGAAACGCAGAAAGCACAGCTCTAACTCTACCCCAGAGGTATCTAGTGATGAGGAAAATGCAGAATCTGTATCAGTTAACGACAAGGCTAAAAAGTCCATCGGAAAGGCTGCTCTGAACGGTGCTGTTGGTGGCTCTGGCAATCAGCCAGCGGCAGCGGCAGCTCCTAACATGGCTTCCACGCCCTCGGCAGCCATTAATGGGGCAAAGCCATTTCCTCCTTCTTCTTTGGCAGGACCAGAAGTGTCCTCCACAGCAGCTGATTCGTCTCAAAACCTGTCAGCTTTTATTAAGCCAGCTGTAAATCCAAATACAGCTCCAGTTAAGCAGGTAGCTGTTTTAAAAACGAGAGGTGGAAAGGGACACTGTTGCCGACTGCAGGATTCGAACCCATGAGAAGCAGATGAAAACTGTGGAATTCTTTTGTGTGTGTGGGGGGAACCTTCCTACTCCACCACAGCCTCATGCATTACTCTTAAGAAGGGAGCTTTTTCTTTTTGATAAGTGTTCAGTTTTGAGACATTCTTTAAGATTGCAATGAGATTACTTAAATTATTTCCAAACAGTTATAACTTCTTTAGAGTTTTTTTATGTCTTCTCAGGAGCTTTGATATTTTTTTCCCTCTTTAAAAGGGCTTATTTATTTATTTATTTATTTATTTATTTGAACTGCATTTAGAGTTAAACCACACATTTAAAAATTATTAAGATAAAACAGTCTCATTACCATGGCAAAGTTCATTATTCATTCATTCAAAACAACATAAACTCTCAGGTGTTTATTTTTTAATTGATAATGTTCAGTGTGCTGTGTTGGCATTAAACCCAGAATCTGGAATTTGATTAGCTGCACTTCACTCTTGTAGTTGGAAGATAGACATTCATAGAACCATTGGTCTTGCCTCTGTCTTTCTCCTCTGATTGTGGAGAGAAACATACAGTACAATTTGAAGACATCATAGAATCAGGTTGAAAGGGACCTCTGAAGGGCATCTAGTCCAACTCCGTGTCAGGGAGCAGGGACATCCTCCACTAGATCAGGTTGCTCAGAGCCTTGTTGAACCTCCCCTTGAATAACTCCAGGGAGGAGGTCTCAACTATCTCTCTGGGCAACCTGTTCCAATATTCCAGCATCCTTGTGGGTGAGTATCAGGTTCAGTTCTGGGTGCCACAGGACAGGAAAGACACTGAGGTGCTGGAGGGTGTCCAGAGAAGAGCAACGAGGCTGGTGAGGGGTTTGGAGGGTATGGCATATGAGGAACGGCTGAGGTAGCTGGGTTTGTTTAATCTGGAGAAGAGAGGGCTGAGGGGAGATCTTATTGACCTCTACAACTCCCTGAAAGGAGATTGGAGTGAGACTGGTGTTGGCCTCTTCTCCCAAGGAACCAGCAATTAGATGAGAGGAAATGGCCTGAAGTTGTGCCAGGGGAGGTTTAGGCTGGACACAGAAAAAATTTCTTTGCTGCAAGAGTGGTGAGGTGTTGGAACAGGCTGCCCAGGGAGGTGGTGGAGTCACCATCCCTGGAGGTGTTCAAGAAGCTGTAGTTGTGATGCTTCAGGATATAGTTTATTGGTAATGGTAGTTGGGTTAGGATTGGACTTGATGATCTTGAAGGTCTTTCCCAACTTTAATGATTCTATTATGTGAAGTGTTAAGCAGTTTCCTACAGGCTGTGCTACCAGCTCTGGTTGTAATGAGATGTTTTTCTTCCATCTGTTTTAATTGTAGTTATCTCCTTGCATCAGAGGGGAATGGAAATAGATTGTTTATGCTGTACATTTGCCAGCAGAGTGCTTTTGTGTTGATAATCTTTTCTAATATGTAGAGAATAAAACAAAATAGTGAGTTCTTCTGAGGATGGGAACTGCACTTCAAAGAGAGATGAGCATCTATCCCTACAAATGTGGTTACACTAATTGGCATGATAATTGAATTGCTTCCTTTAACTAATCCAAACCTGCTGACTCTCCATCAGGTTCTGTATCTGATGCAGATTCTGAAACTGATCAAAGTTGTACAGGTACAGGAATTGAAAAACATATTACAGAATAATCAGAAGGCTGTCCTGCTGTGTTTCCAAGTAGGACTTTATTAGGGAAGCAGAAGGTTCACCTTTTAAAACATTACATTTTAGGGAGTATTTTGCATCTTCAAGACTTTCTCTCTTTTTGTGTTTTTATCAGTTAAAAACTTGTCCATGTAAATAACCTCAGGAGGAAAAGCATAGTAACAATTGAGAGTTATGAATGCTATTTTCTTTTGTTCTACCTCTAGACTGACCTAAAATACTTCTCTTCATTTTAAGGTGACTGAGCTGCACAACATCAAAAACATCACTCGATTGCCTCGTGAGACAAAGAAACATGCAGTGGCCATCATCTTCCACGATGAGACATCAAAGACCTTTGCCTGTGAGTCAGGTAAGCACTTGGTACTGCACCATTGCCTCCAAGAAAGCAAGTTGTGTATCAAAGTCTTGCTTGGAGTAATTAACTTAAAACACCACCTAGAAAACAATACAATACAATACAATACACCAGGTTGGAAGAGACCTTCAAGATCATCGCGTCCAACCCATCAACCAATCCAACCCACCCAACAACTAGACCATACAGCCAAGCACCCCATCAAGTCTTCTCCTGAACACCTCCAGTGAAGGTGACTCCACCACCTCCACGGGTAGCCGATTCCAAAAACCTTATCTTAAAGGAATTTTTTTTACAGTTTGGGATTTACAGATTAACAGATTGCATCAGTTTGGAAGGGACCCTCAAAGGTCATCTTGTCCAACCCCCCATGCAGTCAGCAGGGACACCTCCAAATCGATTTGGCTGCCCAGAGCCACATAAGGCTGGTCTTGAATGTCTCCAGGAATAGGGCCTCAACCACATCCCTGGGCAGCCTGTTCCACTATTTCTCCACTCTCATTGTGCAGAACTTCCTCCTGATGTGCAACCTAAATCTAGCCTGCTCCAGTTTAAACCATTGCCCCTCATCCTATTACCACAAGCCTTTCTAAACAGTCCCTCACACGCCTGCCTGTAGGTCCCCTTCAGATATTGAAATGCAGCTCTAAGGTCTTCCCAGAGCCTTTTCTTTTCCAGGCTGAACAGTCCTAATTCCTTCAGCCTGTCCTTATAGCAGAGGTTCTCCAGCCCCCTGGTCACTTTTGTGGTCCACCTCTGAACCTGCTCCATCAGGTCCATGTCTCTCTTGTGTTGGGAGCCCCAGATCTGGACCCAGACTGCGGGTGAGGTCTCACCAGAGCAGAGTGCCAGAATCACCTCTCTTCATCTGCTGGCTCCACTTCTTTTGATACAGCCCTGGATGCCATTGCTTTCTGGGATGCAGGTGTGCACTCTTGGCTCATGTCCAGCTTCTCATCCACCAGCACCCCCAAGTCTTTTTCTGCAGGGCTGCTCTTAATCTCATCATCCCCCAGCCTGGATTGATATCAAGAATTGCCCTGACCTAGGTGCAGGACCTTACACTTTGCCTTATTGAACCTCATGAGGTTCTCCTCAGCCCACCTCTTAACCCCTCATTTGGGTTTTTGGGTTTAATAGAGTTTTATTTTAATCCACTTTGGGAAATGTTGGGGACTGTTACAGAGTTCTTTCTTCATTACTTGTCTTTACCTTCACTCAGATGTTCTGAAGACTGGAGATTTTCAGCTAAACTTCTAAGAGGGAGCAAAAAATACCACATTTTGCTATAGGCACTTACTAAACTAATAAGTATCATGCCACTGCAAATAAGAGCTAAATACCAGCTACAACCTCAGGATGCTGCAAAGCTGGATGTCAACCAGTCTAGGTTTTCAACAGCTACATGGTATAATGGATGAGTTCAGCTGAAAAAAAGACTTGGACAGCATAGTTCATAATGACAGGTAGTTACTCATGACACACTGAGCTCTGCACTATTAATGTGCAATCTTTTCTTCTTTGAAAATGCAGTTGGCCATGTCTGTGTCCTGGGGGATATTTTGCCTGAACAAAATGGCTTTTAATATGGATAGGGCAATCCCAAACACAAATAGAGGTTGGGCAAGGAGTGGCTCAAGAGCAGTCTGGAGAAGAAGGACTTGGAGGTGTCAGTTCATGACAAACTCATGTGCCAGCAATGGTCACTGGCAGCCCAGCAGGTAGCTGTGTGCTGGGCTGCATCCAAAACAAGGAGAGCAGCAGCACAGGGAGGGGATTCTGCCCCTCTGCTCTGTTGAGACCCCACCTGCAGCACTGCCTCCAGTTCTGGTAGAGCTGCTGGAGCTGCTGGAGTGGGTTCAGAAGAGGCCGTGAAGATCATAAGAGAGCTGGAGCATCTCCCTTATGAGGACAGGCCAAGAGTGTTGGGGCTGTTCAGCCTGGAGAAGAGAAGGCTCCAGGGAGACTTTAGAGCAGCCTTCAAGTACCTGAAAAGGGCTACAAGAAAGCCAGGAAGGGACTTTTTACAAGGGCTTGTAGTGATAGGATGAGAGGGAATGGATTGAAGCTTGAGGAGGGCAGATTTAGAATGGAGATTAGGAAGGACTTCTTTCCAGTGAGGGTGGTGAGCCACTGGAACAGGTTGCCCAGGAAGGTCATGGATACCCCCTCCCTGGAGGTGTTCAAGGCCAGGTTGAATGAGGCCTTGAGCAACCTGGGCTAGTGGAAGTTGTTCCTGCCTATGGCAGCAAGTTGGAACTACATGTTCTTTAAGGTCCCTTCCAACCCTAACCAATCTATGATTCTGTGAGAGAAGAGTATGAAATGCTGTAATGATAAAGTTTGCTTTGTGACATATTTGAAACTGCATGTTTTGAAATGGTATCTCGATACTGTCATATCAACACCGCATGCTATACACTCAAAGTTAAAACACAGTGACGCTAAATTGTTCAAACGGCATCATTTTCATCAGATGAGGTAGATGCATTACTTTCTTTCATTAAAATCTTACTCTCTTGAAATCCATATCTTTGGAGGATTCTGAACTAGGAAGATATTCTCTAAAAAAATCTTTATTTTGGAGCTTGTTTCCACAGCTGAGTTCTGTCTTCCGACAAGGAACTTGTCTTCATTTTACTGCTGCTATTATCTGCCAAGTCCTTTGCTTTCCTATGTGAAACTTACTAAAGTTTAAGGACTATTTAGAGAGCTGCTTGCTATTTCAAATGGTTTCTTCCTCTTCTCGAGTCTCTGAAGTGATGTTTAGTGGCAGCAGTTTCTATGGGACAGTGCCTCAATTTTTAACAGCCTTGTGGTGTATGGTGGTGTCAGACTACTACTTTGGTTAACTCGGCAGGACCTTTACTAAACACACTTCTTCCTCATGGCTTTAGAGGGAAAGAACCACTCAAGTAGTTTTGACTCAGTCAAAAATCTCCTTCACAGAATCATAGAATGGCTTATGTTGGAATGGACCTTAGAGAACATCTACTCCAACCTCTCTGCTATGGGCAGGGACACCTCTGAACTCTTCTTTCTGGAAGCCTAATGTCCATGATGTGGTAGGAGCCGGAGTGTCTGCACTGAGACAGGAGTTCTGAAATGCCCTGTAAAATTCCCTCTAATGTTGTAGAATCACAGAATTATTGAATGGTCTGGGTTGGAAGGGACATCCAAAGGTCATCTAGTCCAACTGATGCTGACTGTAGAGGCATCCTCAACTAGATCAGGTTGCCCAGAGCCCTGTCAAGCCTGACTTTGAGTATCTCCAGGGATGGGGCCTAACCATCTCCCTGGGCAACCTGATATGATGTAGTGAGCAATGGTGACTGTGCAGGACCAGCAAGAAAATGAACCTGGCTGACATGACTATTGATTCAAGCTAGAAGTTTATGGTGCTATTATGGAAGTTGCTGGCATGCTGAGGATTGTGCCTGAGCAATAGCCAGCTTTCAGCAAGTGGAGGTTTATGGCTTGCTCTAGGTCACGGAAAGACCATGTGGGAGCATTATTTTTCCTTTAGTGGTGCCAGCAAAATATTAAGTGATGCAAGCCCCCAGGTCTTTTTGGCTCAGTGCAGCCAAAAGCATAGGTTTGTGTAATATGCATTTTGATTTTTAAATGGCAGAAGGTGAGGAAGTTTGATGAATGTATAAAACTATTGATAAAATACAGATGGGGAGGTTGCAAATAATTGTGGCCTCAGAGACAAGAGAAAGAAACCAAATCAGGGCTGAAAGGAGATTTCAGTGAGTTGTGTCTAGAATGAGATACGACATGGGAAAAAAGGAGTGGGCAAGATCACAAAGAAATCTTAAAGCACCACTGCTGGGAAACAAATGCAAAAACAAATTCCCCAAGACACTGATACTTGTCTGGCTGCTCTCCAGGACAGTGCCCCATTCTGCAGAGCAGTAGATGAGTTGGAGGTTTTTATTTCTTTCCAGGCATGCAGGAACTGCAGTTCTCCAGTCACTGCAATCAAGAAACATCTTCATTATTTTTATGAGGTTTGACTTCGGCATTCCATTAAAGCTGCTCTTACTCCAGCCCTGGGAAAATGGACTTGGGGGTATTGCTAAATGTCAATCAGCTGTTCAAAACTTCAGATTTAGGGCTTTATCCACTCTGTTGAGAGAGCTTCACTGGTGTTAATGTTTATGTGATTCTTTTGGCTTCACTCCACCATTTTGTTTTCTTGAGTGACTTCCTGCTGCAATGGTTACCCTGGTGAACCTCTTTTATACATTTCTAACATAGGCTACATTTTTCTTCTGTATTCATAGAGTCATAGAATGTTTTGGGTTGGTAGGGACCTGCAAAGATCATCTGTTCAGTGACATCCTTCACTAGATAATCTTGCTCAGACCCTTGTTGAGCCTGACCTTGAATAGCTCCTCAGCTACCTCCCTGGGTAACCTGTTGCAGTGTTTCACCACCTTCATGGTGCAGAACTTGTTCTAATATCCAATCTAAATCTCTTCTTCCCTTGAGTACTGTGTCCAGTTCTGGGCCCCTCAGTTTAGGAACGATGTTGAGTTGCTGGAACGTGTCCAGAGGAGGGCAACAAAGCTGATGAGGGGTTTGGAGCACAAGCCCTGTGAAGAGAGGCTGAGGGAGCTGGGGTTGCTTAGCCTGGAGAAGAGGAGGCTCAGGGGAGACCTTATTGCTCTCTACAACTACCTGAAGGGAGGTTGTTGCCACGTGGAGGTTGGTCTCTTCTCCCAGGCAGCCAGCATCAGAACAAGAGGACACAGTCTCAAGCTGCGCCAGGGGAGGTTTAGGCTGGATGTTAGGAAGAAGTTCTTCATAGAGAGAGTGATTGCCTATTGGAATGTGTCGCCCAGAGAAGTGGTGGAGTCACCATCACTGGAGGTGTTTAAGAAGAGACTGGACGAGGCACTTGGTGCCATGGTTTAGTTGATTAGATGGTGTTGGGTGATGCATTGAACTTGATGATCTCGAAGGTCTCTTCCAACCTGGTTAATTTCCTATTCTATTCTATTCTATTCTATTCTATTCTATTCTATTCTATTCTATTCTATTCTATTCTATTCTATTCTATTCTATTCTATTCTATATTCAAACTGTTGCCCCTTGCCCTATCACTGCAGGCCTTTGAAAACAGTCCTTCTGCAGCCTTCTTGTAGCCACCTTTACATACTGGAAGGCTGCTCTTAGGTCTCCCTGGAGCCTTCTCTTCTCCAGGCTGAACAGGCCTAGATCTCTCAGCCTGTCCTCGTAGGAGAGGTGCTCCAGCCACCTGATTTTCATGGCTCTCCTCTCAACTCACTCCATCAGGTCCATATCCTTACTGTGTTAAGGGCTCAGAGCTGGACACAGCACTGCAGGTGAGGTCTCCCCAGAGCAGAGCAGAGCAGAGCAGAGCAGAGCAAAGGGGCAGGATCTCCTCTCTCCATCTCTGGCCATGCTTCTTTTGATGCAGCCCAGGCTGCCATTGACCTTCTGGGCTGCAAGTGCCCATTGCTGGCTCATGTCCAGCTTCTCATCCACCAGCACTCCCAAATCCTTTTCTGCAGGGCTGTTCTCAATCTCATCATCTGCAGCCTGGACTGATGGTGAGGACCGGCCCAACTTAGGTGCAGGACCTTGAACTTTGCCTTATTGAACCTCATGAGGTTCTCTTCAGCCCACCTCTCCAGCATGTCCAGGTGTCTCTGGGTGGCACCCATGCTTCTGACTTACCAACCACACCACTCACCTTGGTATCATAAGTAAGCCTTCTTATAATTCTGAAAAAAAAACCCAAACCCTGACTATTGGTGTCAGTGTGTTCAGCAACATGGTTTTCTTTTTTAGTTCTGTGTATATTTTATCTTTTAAACTTATTTTCACATTGGTTGATTTCTTTTCTTTGGAAAAAAAAAAAAAGAATTACATCTCTGCTGTCACTGGAAAAGGCACAAATTCAGTTGATTTTTGTACTGAAAAGGCTTTTGGGCTACTGCCCAATTACTAGTTTATGAGCTGGGCTTTTTCTTCTTGATAGTTATCACAAGCAAAAATATTCCATGCTTGAAGAGTTTGACAGATGTCAGTAGGATATTAGCTGTAATTCATATCACTCCAGCCTTTGACAGCTAAGAAGCCTGGAGGGTTTGGATTAAATTTATAGTGAAACACTGAGGATTTGATATGTAGCATCAGTGATCACACACCTGCTGTAATTGCTAACAATACAAATGGTTACAGAAGGTCTGAAAACAACCAGACTCAAACTCTCCTTTTCACTGCTAGTTTTGTGAGATTGAAGCTCCAGGGTCACAGAGCTTCCCAAATGAGTTCTTTGTACAGAAAAGAGGAAGAAGAAGTCCACTTTTTGCATGCAATAAAATAATCAGATTCATAGGATAGTTTGGGTTGGAAGGGACCATGAAGATTATCTAGTTGCCATGGGCAGGGACACCTTCCACTAGCCCAGGTTGCTCAAGGCCTCATCCAACCTGGCCTTGAACACCTCCAGGAAGGGAGCATCCACAATCTCCCTGGGCAACCTGTTCCAGTGTCTCACCACCCTCACTGTCAAGAATTTATTCCTAATCTCCAATCTCAATCTTCCCTCCTCAAGCTTCAATGCATTCCCTCTCACCCTATTACTACAAGCCCTTGTAAAAAGTCCCTTCTCAGCTTTCTTGTGCCCTTTCAGGTGCTGGTTTAAAGTATTGTGAGAGATGCTCTCTGTTACAGTGGCAGGGATTGTTAGAGGAAAATTTAGGACCCTGCCTTTTCTGCTTTCTGTTTGTAATTGTTTTTATATACAAGCTAAAGGGACCTTAGTTCTCTGTGAAGAGTAGGATTCATTGGAGGTCAGATACATGTTCTCACTTCCATATGTGCCACAATATTTTGAGATCCAAAGAAAAAGTGAAAAAGCAGGAATTGCATGATGTTGAATGGGGGTGGTGAGACACTGGAACAGGTTGCCCAGGGAGGTCATGGATGCCCCCTCCCTGGAAGTGTTCTAAGGCCAGGCTGGATGAGGCCTTGAGCAACCTGGGCTAGTGGAAGGTGTCCCTGCCCATGACAGGGGAGTTGGAACTGGATGGTCTTCCAACTCAAACCATCCTACAAGTGTATGTTGCTATGAAATACATTGCTCCATTTTTTATCATAATATTTGAAACTCTATCCACCTTCAGGGCAAGGTTCAGCCTGAGTCATGGTTATAAATGGGATTAATACAATACAATACAATACAATGTTATATTCTAAGATTAATATTTATCATCCAGATTCTTTTGTTCTAGGCAAATAGTTCCCTTTGCATTAGCAATGACTTTTATGTCCTGATTTTTTCATGGTTGCCTATAAATATGTGTCTTTTTTCTGACTTTACCATTTATAAAATAGAAGTATTTGGGTTTTGCTCTCATTCCTCATAGTTGGTCCTCAATTTTTCTGTGGTTCTCTGTCAGAACTGCATTGTTAAAATTGTTGCTCAGACACTGTTAGTATTTGGGCTGGAACACTTCTGCTATGAGGATATGCTGAGGGACCTGGGGTTTTTCAGCCTGGAGAGGAGAAGACCTTAGAGTTGCCTTCCAGTACCTGAAGGGAGCCTGCAGGAAGGCTGCAGAGGGACTTCTCCTGAGGGGGTCTAGAGACAGGACAAGGGGGAACAGTTTGAAGCTAGGGGAGAGCAGGGTTATAATGGATCTGAGGAAGAAGTTCTTCAGTAGGAGGGTGTTGAGGCTCTGGAATAGGCTGTCCAGGTAGGTTGTGGATGCCTCCTCCCTGGGGGTGTTCGAGGCCAGGTTAGATGAGGCCTCTTGAGCATTCAAGTCTAGTTGAGAAATGTCCCTGCCTGAGGCAGGGAGGTTTGAGTAGATGACCTCTGAGGTCCGTTTCAATCTCAGCCATTCTAAAATTCTCTGGTGATATAAGTAAAAATTGCAAAACTACCCCACTGTCAGGACATAGCTGTTGATGGAACAGGTACCATACCCTTACTTTCCATCCTTTTCAGCCATGTTCAAGTAACTGAGGGCAAAGCTTTCTCTAAAACTAATCAGCTTTTTAAAGAAAATATTTTAGGAAATCAGACTCAGAGAGTTTTTCAATAGAATTGCCAGCTGCTATGACACACAGTGCTCATCATTCCTTCAGCACTTCTGCCAGGCAGGGCCCTGAACTGAGGACACTTCTGCGTTCTCAGTTTTGCAGGGGAAATGAAGGGTAGCAAGGAAACAAGGTTCATTTCCAGCCTAGCAGGAGCATGCACAGGGGCAGTAATGAAATGAGTATGAAAGCTGCAAGATTTCTGAATGTGGAAACTGGAACAGGTAAACTTGCTCTGAGACTGCAATATGAGTTATCCTGAATTTAAGATTTTGAAGGTGAAAACATTTAGAGGCTTAAAATGCTAGTTTTAGAGGCTTAAAATTTTCATTTCTCTAATGTTTTGTTACATAGCTCGATGTATTGGAGGTAGCTGGTATCCTCAACATGGGAAAGAACAGAGTGGATCCAGAGAAGGGCCATGAAAAATTATTAGGGGGTTGGAGCACCTCTGCTATGAGGACAAGATGAGGGAGCTGAAGATGTTCAGCCTGGAGAAGAGAAGGCTCCAGGAAGACCTAAGAGCAGCCTTTCAGTACCTGAAGAAGGCCTACAAGAAGGCTGCAGAGGGACTGTTTGCAGATGCCTGCAGTGATAGGACGAGGTTTGAAATGAGAGAAGAGCAGATTTAGATTGGATGTGAGGAACAAGTTCTGCACCATGAGGGTGGTGGAACATTGGAACAGGTTTCTCGGGGAGGTAGTTGAGGTTCCATTCCTGGAGATACTGAAGGTCAGGCTGGACTAGGCTCTGAGAAACCTGATCTGGAGAATGTCCCTGCTGACAGCAAGAAGGTTGGACTGGATGCCCTTTGGAAGTCCCTTCCAACCCAAACCATTCTATGCTCATGTTCAGTTGCCCTTGCTGCTCATCTACTATAAACCTGTCTGGACCCCTTTTGCTAATGTTTAACATAGTGGATCTAACAAAGTAGAGAAGTTCTGTATGATTCTCTCTTCCTGGACAAATACATTGAAGTGTAGATACTCATAAGTGCTTTCCTTATCACAGTTTTACTCAAAGGGATTAAAATTTATATGAAATATAAACTGCTCCCATAGCAAGAAAAGTCAAATAAGATAGCTAAGATAATAGTGAATCATCCATTTTAGAGAGTGTGTGTAGGACTCTTCCAGAGTAAAAGAGCAGAAAAAAATCTTGCTGCCTGCAGAAGCTGAGCAACTTGAGAAGACAGACAGAAGCAAGGAGAGCACAGCTTCATCTGGCAGATGGAGCAAGGTCACCTGAATGCTGGTTTTAGATAGATCAGGAGAAAGACATGAATCTCAAAACCTCTGCCCTAGAAGTCTGTCATACAGTTATCTTACCTGGTAAGGTGTCTTGGTGATGGTAACCTCCAGGATGCCAGGAATATGGAGATATTAAATTATGTATTGGACAGTTTCATAATTCATAGAATGGTTTGGGTTGGAGGGGACCTCCAAAGGGCATCCACTCCAATCCCCTGCAGTAAGCAGGGACATCCTCCACTAGATCAGCTTGCCCAGACTCACTATGATTATCTCCAGGCATGGAGCCTCAACAACCTCTCTGGGCAACCTGTGGCAGTGTTCCAGCAGCCTCATGGTGCAGAACTTGTTCTTCACATCCAATCTTAAATCTGCTCTTCTCTCATTTCAAACCATTGCCCCTATTCCTGTTACTACAGGCCATTGGGAACAGTCCCTCTGCAGCCTTCTGGCATGCTGCTATTAGGTCTCCCTGGAGCCTTCTCCAGGCTGAACAACCCTCAGATGCTCTTCACAGGACTTGTGCTCTGGACCCTTCATGATTGTCATTGCCCTTCTCTGGACACATTCCAGCACCTCAATGTCTTGCCTGTAGTGAGGGTTGCAGAACTGAACACAATACTCTAGGTGTGGCCTCAGCAGTGCTGAGTACAGGGGGACAGTCACATATTTGCCTCTTACACACTGCCAAAAGGCATTCACACACAGAAATAAAAGTGCTACTGAAACCCATCTGAGAAGCTGGATGAGTTTTACACATAAAATTGCCTCATATTTTAAGTTGTTATTAGCAGTTTGCAGAAGAGGGAATGGAAATGCAACTTCATTAACCAAATGGCAGATGAATGTGATAAGGCCTGGAAAAGAATCTCAGATAGAGGGCTTCTCTTGAAATTAAACTTCTGGTGTTGATATATCTATGAATACAGAACCTACTTTCACGAAAGATTGTGGAATGGATTTGCAATGACCAGCAAGAGATGTGACATACTAAATCAATATGCAAAACAGAAAAGTTCCTTTCTTCCTCCTCATTTGCTGATTTCTAAGCTAGCTAGATGCTTGCATTCTATGCCCATACCTTGGCATTTATCAGAGAAATTGCACAGTTGGATTTCTATACTACCTAAGAGTAGATGAACTATGATCTGAAGCAGGAGTAAATCCACGCCTTCTTCCTCCTGGAAACCCCTCCTCATTCCAATTGCTCCATATGTTATACAATGCAGAAACTAAAGCCTCTCCAGAATGCTTTTTAATGCATTCTTACACATGGGGAATATGTTATAAAACACCACCTTAGGTTCAGAAAGGGGGATGGTTGCAAGCAAATTCAACCTTGAGGCTGGTGGAACACTGCAACAGGTTGCTCAGGAAGATAATTGGCACCCCATCTCTGGAGCTATTCAAGGTGAGGCTTGACAAGGCTCTGGGCAACCTGATCTAGTGGAGGATGTCCCTGCTGACAGCAAGGAGGTTGGACTGGATGACATTTGGAGGCTCCTTCCAACCCAGACCATCCTATCATTCTGTGATTCTACGTTCCTGCTTTGCTTAGCCTTAGGTGGTTGTTCTTGCATTAGCAATATCCCATGTATAATTCCAGCCATGCTAACCATATTTGTTTATCATCTGCTCTGCACTATGCAGGAATCAGAAATGTAAGACAGTAGCACATGAAATGTGAGGCAGTCTCACTATAAGAAGGCCACTAAGGTGTTGGAGCCTAACCAGAGAAGTGCAATGAAGCTGGTGAAGTCCCTGAAGACCAGGGCTGGTGAAGAGCAACTGAGGGAACTGGGGTTGTTTAGTCTGCAGAAGGGGAGCCTGCGGGGAGACCTCATTGCTCTCTACAACATGGTTCAATGGCCATGATGGTGTTAGGCCAATGGTTGGACTTGATGCCCATGGAGACAGTTGAGGCCCCATCCCTGGAGTTATTCAAGGTCAGGCTTGACAAGACTCTGGACAACCTGATCTAGTGGAGGATGTCCCTGCTGACTGTAGAGGGGTTGGACTGGATGACCTTTGGCGATCCCTTCCAATCCAAACCGTTCTATGATTCTGTAGTGCTTGGGCATGTTTCTACTTGCTGTGCTTGGCACTGGGGTAATACCCCAGCTGCTCTCCACACCTTCACTGCCACTGGAGTGGAATCCAACTATCAGCTGAGACTAAAGGGCTTCTGCTCATCTACATAGAATGTAGGTCAGATCTCTTAGGCTTTGTGAATATGTATCACCCTGTGAAACTACATGACTTGTGCAGTTGCTGACCCCACCTGAGAGCAGCACAAGTTTAGTGACAGCACAATAATCCTGACATTAATTTCTCTATTGCATGGGGAATATTGACAGGTGATGTTAAACTGGCTAAGCCTAGGGAGAGTTCAGTGAATAACAGGATAATTTACCGCTCCAATCCTTGAAACACCCAATCTATTCTCCATTCTTTGTCACTATTCAGCTTGCATTACATTTGGCTTCTTACAGACTGTCAGGTAGCCAAGACTGGCAGCAGGTTAACTGTTTCCAGGTTTTTGAAACACTTTTGTCAATGAGTGAATGCAAACTGAGAAGAGCAGCACGTAGAAATGAGGGCAGATTCAGACTGGATATCAGAAAGAAATTCTTTGCAGTGAGGGTGATGAGACACTGGAACAAGTTGCCCAGGGAATTCACCCTCCCTGTAGATGTTCAAGGCAAGGTTGGATGAAGTCTTGAGCAATCTGGGCTGATGGAAGGTGTCCCTGTCCATGGCAGGGAGGTTGGAACTAGATGATCTTCAAGGTCTCTTCCAAACCAAACCATTCTATGAATCTATGCAAGTTTTGTGTACCACTGATGATTTATCCATGTTTTCAGCATGAATATTCTATTTCATGTACATTCCAGGCATGAAAAGTTTGGACATATATGTGCACAGCAGAAGCAAAGAAACCAAAATAAGAATATTTGAGGTTCACTGTCTATCTGTCTTCAGAACATTTTGAGCTGCTGATAGAAGTCAACTGCACCTATGAATGTTTTTACCAGCATTAACCCAGCCCAGCAGACTGGTGAATAATCAGAGTGGGAACTGAGATCAAGGTGATTGGTAAAGTTTAGAGATTTGCAGTTCACTCACTGGCTGGCAGTGAGAACTAAAGCATTTATCCTGTTCTGGGAGGAGGTTTAGACTAGATGATCTTTCAAGGTCCCTTCCAACCCTTAACATTCTGTGGTTTCTGAAGACTGAACAATGTGTGGGGCTGCTGCAAATAAATAGTGATGGGAACTCCCGAAGTTTTATGTGCATTATGACCTCATGCTCTTAGGAGACTTTCTAGAACTGTCCCAGCTTCTAAACCTGCAGAAGACAGTTACTTAATGCATTGACATACAGCAGCCCATCTAGATTTTTTAAGTCATGGAATCACAGAATGTTAGGGGTGGGAAGGGACCTCGAAAGATCATCCAGTCCAACCCCTCTGCCAGAGCAGCATCACCTAGAGCAGTATGTCATGGGAAAAGATAGGGAATTATGACTTCACTTTAAGAGCATAAGTAAATCAATTTTAGGTAGAAATAACTCTCAGTAATTCAAATGGTACCACATCTATCAATTTTTTTATGTCCTCCAAATAAAAGCCAAACATGGGCTCCCTTCAGAAGAGCACAAGAAACTTTCCAGTAAGCAATTCTGGCCTCGTGGCCTCTGAAAGCAGCACACATAATAATCTTTAACCTGGAGAAATACTCAATCCTTTGGGGAATTTTATACAGTACCACATTTTTCTTTTAAAATATCAACTCCTTCTTAATAGTTAGGTGTTGGTTTGAGGAGCAGGCTTATCAAGACTGTATTTTCCCAAATTTCAGGTAGATGTGCAAATGAATACAAATACCCCAATTAGCAGGGATTTCCATTCCTAAATAGTATATTCCCAGACAACTGAGATTCCCCTGTTTACTGTAATTGATGATCCTGGGATGAAGTTCCAAGGAAGTCAGCATTAAATCTCTGAAAGAGAGGACTTGGCCTTTTTGACTGGGAAATAAATAAGAGTGTTTTCCTGAATTAATTTTACTGTGTGAGTAGTTCCTCTGTCAGTTTGGGATGAACAGCCTTAAATTCTCTGGAGTTCTTAGACTAAATCCTTGTCTCATTTATTTATTTGTTTCAAATAAGGAAATTCAGTCTAGGGCCAAGAAGGGAATTGTGCTTCAGACATCCAGAGACTTCTGTTTTTGTTAAAAGCTTTGTCTGTCCCAATCAGTGCTCTTCTTAATGTAGCTTTAAAGTACAGTGGTTATAAAAGTGGCCAAAAGTTCACCACTCTTCTTTAAATCGGTATGGAAAATCCCTATCCAGCTTTCCTGCAGTTTCCCTTCAGGTTTTGGAAGGCATCTCTAAGATTCCTCTGGAGTATTCTCTCCTCCAGGCTGAACACCCCCAGCTCCCTCAGGCTATCCTCATAGCAGAGGTGCTCCAGCCCCCTGGTCATCTTTGTGGCCCGCCTCTGGACCCACTCCATCAGGTCCATGTCCTTCCTGTGTTAAGGGCTCCAGAGTTGGACACAGAATGCCAGGTGAGGTCTCCCCAGAGCAGAGCAGAGGAGCAGGATCCTCTCTCTCTATCTCCGACCACACTGCTTTTGGTGCAGCCCTGGGTGCCATTGGCGTTCTGGGCTGCAAGTGCCCATCTCTGGCTTGTGTCCAGCTTCTCATCCACCAGTACCCCCAAGACCTTTTCTGCAGGGCTGTTCTCAATCTCATCATCTCCCAGACTGTGTTGATATCAAGGGCTGGCGCCTGACTTAGGTGCAGGACCTTGAACTTTGCCTTATTTGAACCTGATAAGATTCTCTGCTAAGATTCTCTGCAGCCACCTCTCCAGCCTGTCCAGGTACCTTTGGCTGGCGTCTCATCCTTCGACTTGTCAGCCTCTTCACTGAGCTTGGCATCATCTGCAGACTTGCTGAGAGTGCCTCTAACTCACTGTCTGTATCATTGATGAAGATATTGAACAGCACTAGTCCCAGTACAGATCCTTGAGGGACACCACTGGCCATCTGGACATCTCCATCTGTAGATCTGGATATGCATTTAAGAAAAAGCCCTTATTACTTTCCAAGAGGAATAAAAGGATTATGGGAGTAGACTAAATATGAAATACTACAAGCATTTACATCTGAAATACAACAAGAGCTTAAATCTGAAATGCTACAAACTTGCCAAACGTGGCAAGCTATTGCTGGCTGCCAATCATGAGGTAGCTGCATAAGTTGATGTGATAGCATCATCTCTGTGTTATGTTACTCATGACAGACCTTTTTTGGGTACTTGACTGATGGTGCAGTGTCATTCCCACTACAGATAAGCTGCCTGAGGTTATTTTGCTTTCCTGCCATTGTCATTTGACGTTAATAACTGTGGAAACAGGTATGGAATGATTGACAATCCTGGAGAAAGGTCTTAATTCCCACACCAGGTTCTTGTGTCTGGCCCATTAGTCTCAGACAAAATGTGAATGTTCCTTTTTTCAAGCAGATCATGATGGTTCCTTTGCATCTGAAAGGAAGTTGGAATTGAGAGTGAAGGTTGCTAAGGATATTTTTGAGTAATGGTGCTCTGTTGACTCACTGGTTGTCTGTTGGACATACTAATGCTTGACAAGCATTTCTGGCACAGTGAGAGTCACTAGTGTGAAGTAGAATACACAGGCTGTAAGGATACTTATGAATCTACAAGCCCTTCTAGACAGTCCTTCCCCAGCCTTTAGGTTCCCTTCAGATATTGAAATGCAGCAAAAGGTCTTCCCAGAGCCTTCTCTTTTCCAGGCTCAACAGCCCTAATTCTTTCAGCCTGTCCCCATAGCAGAGGTTCTCCAACTCTCTGAACATCATTGTGGCCTTCTCTGGAACCACTCCAGCAATTCCGTGTCCTTCTTATGCTGAGTGCATCAGAACTGGACACAGTGCACCAGATGGGGACTCACCATAGCAGAGAGAGAGATCACCTCTCCTGTCATGCTGGTCATACTGCTAGTGTGAGTACCTGAGTGCTGGTTATTCAAGCTGGCACTTTTGATCACACTGGCAAAAATTAAGGGAGTATTGGCAGGAAAATTCCAATTGGCAGAAAGATCAATTATATACCTTAATATTTGCAAACACAGGTGCATGAACTAACTGAAACTATTAGAACCCTGTTTGTGATCTATCCTGCAGTATCTTCACTTATGTGTGGGTGACACTTGGGCAGAAATAGCATTTTTCATTTTTTTATAACTAATAAAAGTCTTTTGGTGATTATCCTAATTAATTGTGCTAGCTGTATGCTAACACAAGTTTAAAAGAGCAGCTGATAGGAAAAAAAAACAGTTTCTCCTTTTTTGATATAATTCTTAGATTCTATCTTAAAAAAAAGTTTTTAAAAAAAAAGAAAAGACATTAGTAAAACAGACCAACAGTTAAAATTTCTGGAATGATAGGTACTCCACTCTGGTGAGACCCCACCTGGAATACTGCATCCAGGTGGAGCCATCCATACTGGAGCCTCTATTACAACAAAGATCTGGAGGTGCTGGAACGTGTCCAGAGAAGGGCCACAAGGATCTTCAGAGGGCTGGAGCTCCTCTGATATGAAGACAGACAGAGCTGGGGCTATTCAGTCTGGAGAAGAGAAGGCTCTGAGGAGACCTTCTTGTGGCCTTCCAGGCTGCTGAGGGACTTTTTAGGATGTCAGGCAGTGATAGGACTAGGGAGAATGGAACAGGTTGCCTAGGGAGGTGGTAGAAGCCCCATCCCGGGGGTTTTTAGGTCCAGGCTGGATGTGGCTCTGAGCAACCTGATTTAGTGTGAGGTGTCTCTGCCCATTACAGGGGGGTTGGAACTAGATGATCCTTCCAACCCTAACAATTCTGTGATTCTATGATTCTATATTCTGTAACTATTCATTTAGCTTGATTGCTGCATTATTTTCTTAAGCAAAAAAAATGCTATATAAATGCTCAAATTGTACAGAGAAAGGTGGGTATGGCATTAACTTGATGGCACATTCAGAGATGCACACCCATTTTAACAGCTGGAAATAATTACAAATTAAGGGGCTTACTGTACTAAAGTAGCAACAGCAGGAAATTTTTAAGAGCTTGACTTTATTTGCAAAAGATATTGTCAGATTTGCTTTAAAATATTTTGTCACTGCCTGTATCTAGAGCATTTTCAGTGAATTTATACAATTTAAGAGCATACATAAAATGGTTCAGGTTGCAAGGCACCTTTGAGATCAGCTACTCCAACCTCCCTGCCAGACATTCAAGATCAGACTTGATGCATTCCTGGGAATCCTGATCTAGTTGGAGGTGCCCCTGCTGACTTCAGAGGGGTTGGACAAGATGATCTGTGATGGTGCCTTCCAACTCAATGCAATCTGTGAAGCTGTGATTCTATAAGTCACTTTATGTGAGCTACATGAGAGGAAGAAGAGCCAAACTTCCTCATCTTTGGCTTTAAACATTAAGAGTTGCATATAAATTAAACCTTCTGTTTTAATGGAGGCAATAATTTACTACTGCTGGTAATGGAAGGGATGTCCTGGAACAGGGGGCAAAGCAGCAGATGGCATTACTCAAGGAGACAGAAGCTGAACTGAGTAGGAGTGGTCACCTCTTTGGGGCTGTATCTCAAACTAACAGCATTCAACTCTGCTAGCAAGTTGTGGTCAGTGATGACAGGGACCTGTAGGATTATGCAGTGTGTACACAAGAAAGCAAAGTCATCAGGATTCAGAAGGTATTTGTTTTAGTCCACACACAAAATGCTTCCCAAGCTAGAAGTCTGAAAACAATGCTGCCACTAACCTTGGAGCTCTGGAGGATCCCTGAGGACAGGGAAGTTAAATAAGTCTATTTGTATCTCTGCCCCATCACCTCCTTCCTGTAAAATATATTATGTAGCATGAACTGTTTTAAACTCGTAAGTATCAAAAGAGGTCTTGCACCCTTACAAATTTCTATTTCTAACACCATTTGCCAATATTATTTCATCATCATTATTCTATCAACAAACCCATTTATCATCCTAGCATGTGACCTATTTGCAATACATAACTGCAGTGGTTGGAATAGGGAGAGCACCAATTTAATCACCTGGGAACTGAAGCAGAAATGACATAGAACCTCAGGCATGACCCAGCAGGTCAGTTAAGCTGCAGGAAAATATTGCCAATTACAAGGAATATGTTCCCAGATAACTTCTCATAGAATCATGAAATTATTTGGATTGGAAGGAACCTTTAAAGGTTATCTAGTCCAGCACCCCTGCAGTAAGCAGGGACATCTTCAACAAGATCAAGTTTTTCAGAGCCCCATCCAATCTGTCCTTGAATGTTTCCAGGCAAGGAGCTTCTTACCACCTCTCTGGGCAACTTGTGTCAAGATGTCACTACCCTTATCATAAAAAAATTTGCCACCTGGGATATTTCTTATGCAATCACCAATGCTTAATTAAGGTCTGCCATCTCTTCGCATTTTATCTCACCTCATGACATTTGTACAGCAACATTTTGTAATGGAATAACAATAAAGATAAAAATATGCAGGGAGGTGGATTTTATTTATAGCTATGAAAGCAGGCTTTGCAATTTATCATTCTCTCCAAGAATTCAGTTATCTTAAAAGGAAACTAAATTTTTCAGTGACAAGTACCAGTTACAACTTAAAAACTCAGGATTTACCACCAATAAATCTAATCTGCATGCATTCAAGAGAAGAATTCTGCTGACAGCTTTGCAGGACCTGTTTCCACTGCAATATTTCATCGGTTTCAATATATCATAGAATCATAGACTTGTCAGGGTTGGAAGGGACCTCAAGGACCATCCACTTCCAACCTCCCTGCCATGGGCTGGGACACTTCACACTAGATCAGATTGCTCAGAGCCACATCCAGCCTGGCCTTAAAAACCTCCAGGAATGAGGCTTCCATCACCCCCTGAGCAACCTGTTCCAGTGTCTCACCACCCTCATGGTGAAGAATTTATTCCTAACATCCAATCTGAATCTACCCATATGTAGATGAACAAAATAAAGAACTCTCAGTGGCCTGTCTTTTGTGATGTGGTAGCTGTCAGTGTTGAAGCCTGCTTCTGTGATTGATACATTTATGTGCTATAAATTACAGTCATTTATATACTTTTTTAAATCCTACCTATTAAATTTGTTCTACAGGAACACAGAGCATTCTAAAGACTTGTGCAAAAGAATGCTGAACTGCTTTCTAGATGTTCATAATGAAAGGGGGAATATGGGTTTGGCACTGAAAGGTAATGCACCTGCTCCTGAAGGAGATTTCGCATGTCTGTCAAGGAACAGGTTGAGGACAATCCCTTGCAAGCAGGCAATAGCTATCAGAATGCATTAGGTAAAGCTAACTCGTGCAGTACCCTCATACCCTTGACCTTCCAAATACATTTGTAGATAATGTTGATGCTTCTGGCAGCAGACACAAATCCTCACAGTTCTGTGGGGAGATGTTTCAGTCCTGCACTGGGACTGTGAGATATGAGATAGAAGCTTTGAGTTCCATAGCAGCACAATGCTTGTCATCACCTACACTTGGCACAATGTAGCCGTGATCTTACAATGCTCACAGTAAGATAAGTTTCTTCTGTGTGGCAGCTGGAGAATGGTCCAATCTGGGTCTAATCATCAATGTCTGGCAGTGGAGAAGCAGAAGCTTAAATTAAACTGCCAGAGTCAAACAGTCTGAAAGGCAGTTTCTGGATGCAAACTTTTGAGATCTAGATGTGCCTGTAGGAGAGAGAGGCAAAAACCGAAACAGGCTGACAAGAAACAGCTTCCTGGAACAATGCTGCTGTTTGTTTGTTTCCAAAGCAAGTTTACTGGAAATGTGGTGTGAGAATGCATACAAATAAAGCTTGTTGCTTCTGCATTGCTTTTGCTTTGAATAAATCCTCATGCTAAGCTGGATTTCTGGAAATGCCAAGGTTCTTGCTTTTCATAGAATTATAGAATTGTTAGGGTTGGAAGGGGCCTCAAAGATCATCCAATTCCAACCCCTCTGCCATGGGCAGGGACATCTCACACTAGATCAGGTTGCCCAGAACCACATCCAGTCTGGCCTTAAAAATCTTCTCCTTTGCCCTTCATCCTATCACTAGCCCTGCTAAAGAGTCCTTCCCCAGCCTCCCTGTAGCCTTCTACACTCTCTGTAGATAGTGTAATGTAGCTTTAAGGTCTCCCTGAAGCTTCAGCTCTCTCAGTCTCTCAGTTGTGTCACCACCTCCCTGGGCAGCCTCTTCCAACACCTTACCACTCTCTCAGTGCAGATGTTTTTTCCTGATCCTCAACCTAACCCTCCCCTGGCCCAACTTCATCCTGTTTCCGCTCATCCTACCTCTAGTTACTTGGGTGAAGAACCAACACCAGCCTCACTCCAGCCTTCTTCCAGGGAGTTGAAGAGAGCAATGAGGTCTCCCCTCAGCCTTCTCTTCTCCACACTAAGCAACCCCAGCTTCCTTAGCCTCTCCCTGTACAAGCTGGGCAACTCAGTGGAAACCCTTCTGGGGGAATCTTGACTTCCCCATGCACCTGTACACTGCTGCGCACACCCTCTGAGCATGCTGCCAGAGCATGGCAGCATGTTTGGTGGTCCATTTTCATCACCTCCTTGGCATGAAGCCCTCTCCATGGGAAGGTCTGATTTGTAAAGCATGGCTCTGGTTCAGCAGTCTTCACAAATATCCAAGGAAATGACAAAGACTGAAGGAGAGGAAGGAAAAAAACGAGGGAAGTTTCTTCATGCATGAGAAGAAGATGAATATTGGAGGTATCTTTTTAAACAAATTCATCTGACTGTTTTCAGAGGCCCAGAGTTTTTATTGCTGTCCAGAGGTGCACCTATTCTCTCCTTACTGTCACCAGGAAGGCTGTGTCTGTAGCAGTTATAAGGAACAGAAGGCTGTTGACTCAATATTTCATTATCAAATGTTGTCTGGATGTTGCTGACAGAATGTTCTGTCCCTTACAAGCAGAAACTGAGGATGTTATGAGGAGATCAGCTTTGGGAAGCTCTGTCCTTAGACAAAACCTGAAAATAATCAAGAAAGAAGCCTCCCAAATAGTTTGTGTCCCTATGGAAACAACATTTGGCTCTCAAAAATCCCACACAGGCTCCATCATTTGAGTTGTCTACCTGGGAACTCAGTCAGCTGATAGCCAAAACAGCTCAGGAACAATTTGTTCCTAGATTATTCTGAGCGATAACAAAGGAAGGTGACCAAAGTTTCTTGGAGATTTCTGATTGAATGCCTGTGTCCTTTTCTAGGCCAGTAAAGATTTCTGTCACTTGAGATCTATGCCTAACCAGGCAAGAACTTCAGGATTGTACCAGTCAGGCATGGAAAGATTATTCCTGGATTTAAATTTTCCCTAATTGCTGTGAGTCATCATGACTAGATACTTTAGGACTTGCATGCAGTATTTTTCTCTCTCTCTCTGAATTTCAGTACTACATTGGGGAAAAGTATTTTCCAGATGTCTGCAAAAATAGAAATGGGGGGGGGGGGGAGGTTGCAGTTTAATAGAGACATTTCAAGATGACTGGAGTCACCCACTCCTGTAAGTGGTCAGATACAGACTGTCTGTGAGAAGCAGAGAATGACAGAATGGTTTTGGTTGGAAGGGACCTCTAGAGGGCATCCAGTCCAACCCCTCTGCTGTCATCAGAGATATCCTCCACTAGATCAGGTTGCTCAGAGCCTTGTCCAGCCTTACATTCAATATCTCCAGGGGTGGAGCCTCAACTACCTCCCTGGGCAGCCTGTTGCAGTGTTCCAGCAGGCTCATGGTGGAGAGCTTGTTCCTAACATCCAATCTAAATCTACTCTTCTCCAGCTTAAAGCCATCGCCCCTCATCCTTTCACTGCAGGCCTTGGGAAACAGTCCCTCGGCAGCCTTCTGGATATTCAGTGTGTGCCTGGTGCCAAGGCTGGTCTCTAGAAAGTTGCTTTTAGGTGAAGTCTGCCCTGTCTCCCTGTCACACAATTTTTGTAAGCTGTGATTTCACACTGTGTGGACACCAATATGAGATGCTGTTTGTCTGAGCAATGTCAGAGATTTCTTGATGTTAAGCCTGGGAGGTGGTCAGGATAAGGCTAGGTGTGGAGAGGTGGTTGTGCTGTCTTGTGGGGTCTATGCTTTGGATAATTGATGTATTGGTAGACTGGCAGATAGGAGCTCTCAGATGTACATCAGTTGCGTGCAGTGGAGAACTCAGAAAGGCCTAGGAGGTTTTAAATATTTATACAAATGTTCCAACTAATGCCCAAATTGCTCTGAGACCAAAAGAAGGTAAACAGAACTGGAGAAATTAATTATTCAGAGTAACTTGGCAGGCAGAGCCATTCAGTACAGCAGAGAAGGAAGTTTTGCATTTTAAGCTCTTTTTATTGCTGTTTTTGTTTGGTTTTGGTTTTGTGTTTTGGTTTTTGGGTTTTTTTTGCTTTGCACCTAGAAAAATACTCTAGAACCTTTAGAAACAGAAATCACTTTAATAGTTTGAGTGAATCTAAAGAGCAATCAAGCAGCAGTGCCCTCACGCAGCCCAGAAGGCAGCTGTGTGGTAGGCTGCATCCAGAGGAGTGTGGGCAGCAGGGCAAGAGAAGGGATTCTGCCCCTTGACTCTGCTCTGCTGAGACCTCACCTCCAATCCTGTCCCCATCATGAGAAAGATGCAGAGCTGCTGGAGAGAGTCCAGAGGAGGCCAGAAAGATGATCCAAGGACTGGAGCGTGAGGACAGGCTGAGGGAGCTGGGGGTGTTCAGCCTGGAGAAGAGAAGACTTCGGGGCACCTTAGAACGGCCTTCCAGTACTTGAAGGGATCCTCCAGGAAGCCTGCAGAGGGACTTTTCATGAGGGTGTCTAGACTCAGGCCAAGGGGGAATGGTTTGAAGCTGAGGCAGAGCAGGGTTAAACTGGAGCTGAGGAAGAAGTTCTTCAGTACCAGAGTAGTGAGACTCTGGAACAGCCTGCCCAGGGAGGCTGTGGATGCCTCCTCCCTGGGGGTGTTCAAGGCCAGGTTGGATGAGGCCTTGAGCGGTTGAGTCTGGTTGAGAGGTGTCCCTGCCCGTAGCAGGGAGGTTGGAGGCAATGCTCTCTGAGGTCCTTTCCAGTGTGAGCCTTTCTGTGACAAAGAATGTTTTAGAAATTCCTGTGAAGCTGTCTGCTAATAACTCATGTTTCAACACAAGCTCATGTAACTTCAAACTTTTTTTGAGTTAAACGTTAATACGAGGAATTTTTGGTATATTTTCTTCCAGAACTAGAGGCAGAAGAATGGTGCAAACATCTTTGCATGGAGTGTCTAGGAACCAGGCTCAATGATATAAGTCTTGGGGAACCAGATTTGCTTGCTGCTGGAGTCCAGAGAGAACAAAATGGTAAGTGAAGTGACTTTGTAATTGCTCCTGGATCAGTTCTTAAGTATTGCTGACCTGTATTGCCTTAGCTTGTGCTTCTTGTGAGGATATTTACTGGTAACTAGAAACAGGACATCAATAACTAAGCTTTTGGATGTGGTTCTGAGGCTCAATCCTATTCTTCTTACAGATAAAGATGATTTGGGGGATTTTGTCTCTCCTGTGAAGAAAGGCTAAGAGCCCTGCGGCTGTTTAGTCTGGAGAAGAAAAGGCTGAGAGGGGATCTGACCAATGTCTCTAAGTATCTGAGGGGTGGGTGTCAGGATGAAGGTGCCGGGCTCCTTGTGGTGGTGCCCCGTGACAGGACAAGGAACAAGGGGTATAAGCTGGAGCCCTGGAAGTTCCACCTCAACCTGAGGAGAAACTTCTTTGGTATGAGGGTGCTGGAGGTCTGAGGCAGACTGCCCAGAATGGTTGTGGAGATGTCTTCTCTGGAGACTTTCCAAACTCTCCTGGATGCATTGCTGTGTGTCCTGCCCTAAGTGATCCTGCTTTGGCAGCGGGGTTGGGCAGGATGATCTCTGGAGGTTCTTTCCAGCCCGTAGCATTCAGTGATTCTGTGAATCTGTGATTAAATTCCATGCCAAGTGGCACACGTAGGGTGACTTCATGTCTGCGTTGCCTTCACTTTTTCCTGTCCTGGGAAATGATGACTGTGACCCTTCTCATTCTGGGACACAATGGGCTCTGTGCAGAGGAGCAAACCAGCAGCTGTTTTTCCACAGCCTGTAAAATAGAGCAATTGAATGTATTGACACAACTTTGGACTGCAAAACACATATTTGCTTTGAACTCATACCTGTGTTGAATAATGAAGTCAAGGTCATCTAAATGTTGTCAAGCATGGGTGAAAAGGGCAATGGCAGATGCTGGGCAGCACTAAGCCTGTAAGTCTTCATCTAAAGGCTGTTTGGAGCAGAGTTTTGGGACTAGTCACGTGCACAGACAGGATGCTAGTGGACGGAATACGCAATAACAAAAGAAAATCTGTGATTATCCTGTCATTTAATTCCTATTAATAAACATCAGGGCAACAGAAAAAGTGCTCATTTATTGCTCCCAAAATTACAGCTCTCAAGGATTATTACTGTCTTGATGCTTTCATAAGATCCAAGAGCTTTGAACAAAGTAATAAAGCAAACTGCCTCAGTGGTCATAAAACATCAAGCCAACTATCATTATAAACAAAAGGACCTAATTAAATTATAGAATGAATGGCACTGTGTATTGATTATGTTGTATTAATTCCATAGAAGAGTCTAGACATTTTCAAACCTAAGAACATCAAACATACAAAAGAAATTTTGTTCAAATCTCAGACAAGTTCTAGTGAGATTCAAAAGAATCTCAAATGTTTGTGAAGTGTTCACCTGCTAAGAAGCACAGGATAGAATTTATTGTTTCAATCTGCTTAACAAAGGAAGAGCTACAAATGTTGGAGGGATATGATAATGCTCAGACGCCAATCAAAGTATCCTGCCTGCTATAAGCTGAAGAGGGCCAATGGTATTCTGTGGTGCTTCAGAAAAAAGTGTGTCCAGCAGGTCTAGGGAGGTTTTCCTCCCCCTCTGCTCTGCCCTACTGAGACCAATCCTGCAATACTGGGCCCAGTCTGGGCCTCCCCAGTTCAACACAGGCAGGGATCTGTTGAAGAGAGTCCAATGGAGAGCTGTGAGGATGATGAAGGGACTGGAGCACCTCTGCTGTGAAGAAAGACTGAGAGCCCTGGGGCTGTTTAGTATGGAGAAGAGAAGGCTGAGGGGGGACCTTATCAATGTCTCTAAATATCTGAGGGATGGTTGTCAGGATGAAGGTGCCAGGCTCTTTGTGGTGGTGCCCAGTGATAGGACAAGGAACAAGAGGTACAAGCTAGAACCTTGGAAGTTCCACCTCAACGTGAGGAGAAACTTCTTTGGTGCTGGAGCGCCGGAGCAGGCTGCCCAGAGAGGTTGTGAAGTCTCCTTCTCTGGAGACTTTCAAAACCCTACCTGGATGTGTTCCTGTGTGACCTGCCTAGGTGATCCTGCTTTGGCAGAGGAGTTGGACTGGAGAATCTCTAGAGGTCTTTCCCAGCCTCTACCATTCTGTGATTCTGTGACAGGCTATTGGTATAAAACTCACATGCTGTTGAAGAGATAACTGTGTGAGCAATTTCAGCTCTGAATAAATCTTGTCAAAAGCTTGTGATGTGAGCAGAAAAATACCTTGAAATTCCTCAAGCTCTTTCTGCAGTAAATTCATGTCCTGTCCAGCAGCTTTTGGACTTAGACAGCAAAGACTACATTTCATCTTACTCCTGAAAGAGATCCAGTTGCAGGCACATGACCTCCAGAAGCCATAGATTAGTTCTGTTGTGTGGCTTAGTCTTGATTCACAGATTACACCCTCAAAGGTCATCTTTTCCAACCTCCCTGCAGTCAACAGGGACACCTCCAACCCAATCAGGGCCACATCAAGTCTGAGAGCCTGATTGAATTGCCTGGGTCTAGAATTTAATTGCAGTGCTACCACCCAGCATATATGAAGATAATTAGCATTTTTATTGTTCTGAGTAAATAAATAAAAGGAAACTAAGAGGCAAAGCATGTATTTGTTACACAAATCACATGAATAAGAATGCATGGAGGGTATTATTAGCCATAGTCTTTTGTAGCAAGTGGCTGAATATGTATAATCCAATATTTGACAAGCATGCTCTGCTATATCATTAGTTACAGTATCTCAGGCGAGTCATTCTGATACCCATCCGCCTCCTTCCCTCGTTCCCATGATGCATAACTCTGCATTTTAATCAGCATGTTTGGAATTCAAACTTCCCTGGTTCAGAAGTAAAGCAAATTCTGGTTTGGGGTTACAGAGTTACAGAGAATCTTACTTCTGGCATTTTGTTCATTTACCTGTGCTGTCAGAACCTGCAGTTGCTCTTGGGCTTCTTTAGCAGATGCCTTCAGTTAAATCAGTTGAGTGGAACCATGACTTCAGTTCCAACTAAGTTATCTTATTCTGCAGACTTGACAGTGGCAATCCCCACATGACAGTTTATGGAAGAGATGACTAATTGCAGTAGAATCATTTGATGAGAGAGGATTAAAAACAAGAAAAAGTCAGATTTTAAATCTATTTTCCTGCACATTTTCCCTTATCCTGTAGCTTTTAAAATCATGATAGCAAAAATCTGAAAGTCAAAAGATACCTGAGAACCTCTCAAAAGTCTACTGAGCTACAGAAGAATCACCTAGGGCAGGTGACAGAGGAATGTACCCCTGTGGGTTTGGAAAGTCATAGAATTATAGAGTTGTCAGGGTTGGAAGGGATCTCAAGGATTACCCAGTTCCAAGCCCCGTGCCATGGGCAGGGACACCTCACACTAGAGTGCCCAGAGAAAGTCTCCACAATCTCTCTGTGCCGCCTACTTCACGGCTCCAGCACCCTCACAGCAAAGATGTTTCCCCTCATGTTGAGGTGTTTCAGCTTGTACAACCTTATTTTGGTCTGAAGGGGGCTACAAGAAAATTGCTGAGGGACTTTTTAGGATGTTAGGTAGTAATAGGTAATAGGTAGTAATAGGGGATGGAGCAAGCCAGAAATGGGTAGATTCAGACTGGATGTTAGGAAGAAGTTCTTCCCCATGAAGGTGGTGAGACAATGGGACAGGTTGCCCAGGGAGGTGGAGGAAGCCTCATCCCTGGAGGTTTTTAAGGCCAGGCTGGATGTGGCTCTGGGCAACCTGATCTAGAGTAAGGTGTCCCTGCCCATGGCAGAGGGGTTGGAACTGAGTGATCCTTGAGGTCCATTCCTACCCTGACAATTCTGTGATTCTGTGCCTTGGGAATATAAAAGTTGCTATCTGCTATTTCTATATTTTTATACCCAAGGACTCACATTACAAAAACTACTCACCAAGGAAAATATGTGTTGTTTTTTTTTTCTGTGATTTGTCTCATACTTCTTTTTATTACATCTGAGACTCTCTGTGCTCCCCCTCTGACTCTTGTGGCTCTCCTGAGATCAGCTGTTGATGTCAGAAGGGGAGGCACATGATTCTCAGTGACACCAATGCAACACTGTGATTTGCAAAGCAGTTTGTTCCACGGGCTGGCAGAATTGCTGTTTGGTGTGCAAATGTCATGGCCAAAAGGCCAGAGATTCATAAAGCATTTCTGTCATAGTAGGATAAAAATTGATGGTAGTGCAGCCACCTGAAAGAGGTTCTTTTAGAGTTCTGAGCTGTTCAGTAAGTGCTAGTGAGATCTATTTTATTGCAGTTGCACTGTTGCTCGACCCTCCAGCTCCAAGCAATTCTACAGTGGTGAGAGCTAAAAAGGCCATGCTATAGATCTGCACTGCTTACAGCAGAGACCTCTGGCTGTTGAGGCTTGTGGGAAGAACAGAGAAGACGTCTAATCAATTCTTGTGCAAAACACAGCAGTAATGGAAAGTTTCTCACTGGGTTTCATCTTTGTTATCACTTTCAAGAAGTATTACTGCAAGTCTTCCTGTGTAAACTCCACTACAGAAAATGACCCTTAGGTGTTTTGCTTTTACATTGAAGGCTCACAACTCATGGCTGCTTAATTTTGCAACGGCACACAGGTTCCAAGAAAAGGGAGATTTGGGATGAAGCTTCTGTTACTCTCCAACCATTTTGGCTTCTCTTTGCTGCACATCTAAGTGACTGTGTATGTTCCTCAGCCTTTACAGCCTCAGCCCTGTTGCTGTTTAAATTTCTTTTCACACCCCAGTCTATTACTGTTTATTCATAGATCCATAGAATGGTTTGGGTTGGAAGGGACCTTGAAGACCATCTATTTCGAAGCCCTCTGCCATGGGCAGGGACACCTTCCACTAGCCCAGGTTGCTCAAGACCTCATCCAACCTGGCCTTGCACATCTCCAGGGAGGGGACATCTACACCCGCCTTGGGCAACCTGTTCCAATGTCTCACTGCCCTCACTGGAAAAATTTCTTCCTAATCTCCAGTCTAAATCTGCCCTCCTTAAGATTCAATCCATTCCCTCTCATCCTATCACTGCAGGCCTTTCCAAACAGTCCCTCTGCAGCCTTCTTGTAGGATCCCTCCAGGTTCTGGAAGACTGCTGTTAAGTCTTCCTGGAGTCTCCTCTTCTCCAGGCTGAGCAGTCCCAGCTCCCTCAGCCTGTCCTCGTAGCAGAGGTGCTCCAGTTCCCTGATCATATTCTTGGCCCTCCTCTGGACCTGCTCCATCAGGTCCATGTCCATGCTGTGTTGAGGGCTCTAGAGTTGGGCACAGGAATTCAGGTGAGGTCTCACCACAGCAGAGTGGCAGAATCCCCTCTCTCCATCTCTGGCCACTCTGCTTCTGATGCAGCCCAGGCTACCATTGGCCTTCTGGGCTGCAAGTGCACGTTGCTGGCTCCTGTCCAGTTTCTCATCCAACAGAACTCCAAAGTCCTTTTCTTCAAGGCAGTATCAGTTTTCATTGTTCCACTGTATTTTTATTCTTTATAAAAGGAAGTAATTAGAAAGAAGGCATCCAACTGGACACTGTACAATGACAGCCTCTGAAAAAGAAATCAAAATATCCAATATTGGTTAAAAAAAAAAAAAAAGAGCATTATGTGGAGGCAGTGCTACTGAATTCAGTCTTTAAGAGCAGGTGCTTCCTGTTGGTGAAGACTCCATCCCTACCTGTTTGAAATACTAAGTAATAACACTAAAATAGCTGAACATTTGTAGTAAATCACATTGTGCCAGGCTTTTTGTCTAATCCTGATGGAAACAATGAAGCAAATAGGGAAAAGGCAAAGATTTTTAAGCTGAAGGAAAGACCTGACCCTTCTTTTCCTGCTGTAGCTCATTTGTTTTTAGATCTCATGCCTGTGATACCAAGGTGATGTTTTTCTGTTACAGGTCATTCATGCTTTGGTTTTGTCTTTTTAAATGCATTTTGAAGCTCATTTTGATTTTTCAGAAGCCTTGAAAAGTTGGAAGGATAATTGGTTTATTTTACTTTTACTCCCTGCCTAATAATTAATATATATCAAAATTACTTCCTTTGTAATTTTTTTCCCTCTTTTTCATAACATTGGTTTTACCTTCTTTTTTCTACTAAAAACATTCCACAGTGCAGGAGTCTTGCTTCCTGAGCTTTAATTGCAAGAAACTCATTAATTTGTACTAGTAAAAATATGGCTTTTCACAGTGCACAATGTCCTTGAATCCTCAGAAGAGGATTAGGAGTTATTTCTTTCTGCTACATATTGAGATTACAAAGTGCAGCCAAAGCAGAGAGACTTTGTAATTACGTTCACAGAGCTGACTTGTTTCAGGGTATTTGCTAGGATCTGTTGAATTCTTGTTTGTGGTTTGCAACATTAAAGCATTCTGCATTTTTTGTATTATTATTTTTATGCATCTACTGTTATCCTTAATCCATTTTTGTACTTTGTGTTTTTAAAAACAAAATTAAGCAGACATCAGTTTTGTTCAGAAAATGAAGGTGTTTGCAGTGAGATTTCAGATTCTTCTCTACTTGATACTTATCAGTAAAACAATTTCAAATTATTTATGTATGGTTTAATTGAGACATTTCCATACTTTTAAATTTGTATTTTAATTGAGACATTTCCCTACTTTTTTAGTTGAAGCAGAGTACAATAATGGTAAGCAAAGGAATAAATTGTGTGAAGGAGGGAGGAGTCTTTGCAATAGGCCTGGCATAGGGATGAACACAAAACCCACAAAATGCTGTGGATTCAAAACCTAAAGCTCTTTTTCCACCTAAAAATTAGCTACAGATGGTCAGCAGCAGGAGTCACATAGATGGAGGAGTGTTTTTTTCTAGGTAGAATCTGAATGTTTGTTTTTAAGGCTTCTTCTTGCATAGACCCCACCAACCTGAGTACTTCTCTCTGTAAACAGCTTTTTCTCTCTCATTAAAGCAGAAGTGAGACAAAGCATGTGGATTGCTACTTGACAAAGCATGTCATCTGCTCACTTTTCCAGCTGGGATAGTTTAGGCAAAGGAGCCCCATGCTAAAATGGCAGAACCAGGGAGCACTGGGCCTCACTGTCAGCTGGACACTGATCTGAAAGGCTGAGAGCATTTCAGAGCTGCTGCCAAGTCTGTCTCAGTTGATATGCTCATTTGAACAAAGACTCAGCTGCTGCACCCTAGAAGATGTTATTAAAGGTAATACTCTTGCCAAAGCTCAAATGCTGAGCACCTTTCATATGTGAGGAAGCGTTGCGCTGCTTATTCATGGAGATAGGAAAGAGAAGTTGTTATAGGGTTAGGGTTTGTCTTTTCCCCCCAGCAATTGGAGATTAACCCCCAGAATGGAGAGCTACCTCCAGAATAAATCACCAGACTAGCTCAGGAAGTTTGGAAGGAAAAATGAAGCTATATATTTGCAAGTAAATGAACTAAATATGAGATTGTATAAGGTGATAAGGCATGTACAAAATATATTTACATATATTTACTGCTCAACAATCTGAAGTACCTCACTGGGCTGACCAGAGGGACTGCTAGCAGCCTCCTCCCTTCCCTGGTATTTCAACTGAGCCAGCAGAAGGTCAGAAGGGTGATAAGGCACCAAGCCATGCAAGTAAAAGCAGCAGAGAGAGAAGGAAAAAGGGAAGAGAACGTCTGTGCAACCAAGCATAAGCTATCCACCAAGTGAATGGGATGATATAAACTTGTCAGCTATTATTATTGTGTCCAATTCCTTACTTTCTTTACCTTTTACTCAAAATATCTGGAAAATTCTTACTCTTATTTTGCAATTAGGAACTGGGCTGAAGTACCAGCTCCAAACCTTAACAGCAGTTCCATTGAAAAGAGTGAAGCAGTAAGTGTAGAAGTGATCAGCATTGTTTTCTCATCCTGGCTCCCCCACTCCCTGAACTTTGCTCTCACAAATTTCAGAGGAGGTAGGAGAATAGTGATGCTGAGTGCTGAGGAATTACACCTGCTCAGTCTCAGCCATGTCTCATCCAACAGGATGGCTTCTTGTGTGGTTTCTTCCGTCTCCCTGTTTTCTGGGTCCCCCATTAAATTCTGTTTACTCAGTCTTATTACTCAGTGCTGTTATTATCTCATCCCACTCATACACAGATGGTGTCTGACCCACAGAGAAGCTAAATATCCTCTTAAATGTAACTCTCGAGGCTCCAGTGAGAGAATTCAACTGGGATTCCCCAGTCTAGCCTAGGAGTGTTTGTTCTTGCCTGGATGAGTTTAAGGGCAAAACCTCAATGATTGTATTACCAGGTGCCTGTTCAAACATTTTCTGCAATGGAAACATTGGATCCTGCATTTTAATTCCTGAGATCTTTAAACAGGGCCCACATCTTCCCATGTCTTCAGTCTTCCACTACTCAAAAGTGTTAGTTTATGTTTCAAAAAGCAAATATATCCATCCTCAGTCTTCTCCAGTGTACATATGCTTTTCCTTGCCAGTTTGAGTCAGTTCCAAGGGTGCTACGTTTTGCCTTGCAGACGATCTTCGGTTTCATCAGCCATGCTTTCTGCAATCCATGACACCTCACCTTAGACACTAACCTCCCATGCAAAGTCAGCAAATGCCTCCTGACAGTTTGAGGATACCAGATGTCCTGAATACCCTTCATGCAATAATATCCTCAAACACTTCAGAGAAGTTGAGTGTTTCATGAGGATCCTGGTAACTTCTAAACCCAGTTGAGATATTCTGTGCCTTCAACATGGCAGTTTCATGTTTACTTCAGAAAATCCTTGTACCATTCAGTTTTCTCTGCTGTCTGAGGCACTCTGGCAGTGAAGACAGAAAAAGGGAAGGATTTCCATTCTCATATAGTAGTTCCCTTCCCCCAGAGACAGCTTGTGTGATGTCATGTAATGTAAAAGAGAACTGGCTGATACATCCATCATCTGCATTTGTCTTTCAAAGAGAGGAGGTAACAGCAAGACACAGCAGGGCAGGGCAGAACTGGAGTCTAACATACGATAAAAGCACAACGATATTTAGATACTGAAAAAGGACATACATACAGATATATATACATATATAGACACACATATAATTCCATTGCAAAGTATGGTCACAACAACCCCAAGCAACACTACAGGCTTGGGACAGAGTGGCTGGAAAACAGCCTGGTGGAAGAGGATCAGGGGGTGCTGGTAGATGGCAGAACTTGAGCCAGCAGTGTGCACAGGTGGCCATGAAGACCACCACCATCCTGACCTGTATCAAAACGAGTGTGGCCAGCAAGAGTAGAGAAGTGATGGTGCCCCTGTACTCAGCCCTGGTGAGGCCACAGCTTGAGTGCTGGGCTCAGTTCTGCATGCCACGGGATAGGAAAGACACTGAGGTGCTGGGGGGTGTCCACAGAAGAACACCAAGGCTGGTGAGGGGTTTGGAGGGCATCATACAAGGAGCATCTGCGGGAGCTGGGGTTTTTTAGTCTGGAGAAGAGAAGGCTGAGGGGAGATCTCATTGTTCTCTACAGCTCCCTGAAAGGATATTGGAGTGAGGCTGGTCTCTTTTCCCAAGGAACCAGCAATGGAGTAAATGGGCTGCAGTTGTGCCAGGAGAGGTTTAGGTTGGAGGTGAGGAAAAATTTCTTTGCTGCAAGAGTGGTGAGGTGCTGGAACAGGCTGCCCGGGAGGTGGTGGAGTCACCATCCCTGGAGGTGTTCAGAAAGCTGTAGCTGTGGTGCTTCAGGATAGAGTTTAGTGGTCATGGTAGCTGGGTTAGCATTGGACTCGATGATCTTGAAGGTCTTCTCCAACCTTAGAGATTTTATGATTCTGTGATAAGTTACCTTGTTCTTTATCACTCCAGCAGTCATTGATCCCTACTCCCGTGTGTGAGCCCTTCCATCACATTAGGTGAGGCCTGAGCCCAACAGACTTCACTGAGAAGTAGGAGAAATTCTTTGGAGTGCTCTCAGCGTCACCTGCCAATCTATTTGTGCCGTATGTCACAAGATTTTGCAGAGCACTGAGAATTTCACACTTGGGACCTTAGTCATATAATTAAACTTTTAGGGCTAACACCCCTTTGTGTGATTAATGAGAACTGGCACTTGAGAGAAGAGGTTGAATGGCTGTGAGACTGAGTGGATCAATTGGGGAGTCATTAATAGGAGAAAATTGAATTGACTGAAACAGAATAACATTGGGGATGACAAGTTTGCTTAGAGCTCTGCAGGGTGGAAATTCTTAACTGCTCACCCAGCAGTTTCCTGCTTCTGTTAATTCCTTAGCCAAACTTTTGCTGCCTCATTCACACACACACTCAGACACAATTCTCACATTCTATATGAGCTCACTAATCTGCAATAATTTCACCAAGTTGCCAGAAAGGCATATATAAATATATCAAATGTTTAAAAAATGGAGACATGGACCTGGTGGAGTGGGGCCAGAGGAGGGCCATGAAGATGATCAGGGGGATGGAGCACCAGTCTTAATGAGGACAGGATTAGGGAGATGGGCTGGTTCAACCTGGAGAAGAGAAGGTTCCAAGGAGACCTAATAGCAGCCTTCCAGTACCTGGAGAAGGGCTCTTAATAGAGAATAATTTTTATTTTAAAGAGTCATGGAGTTTAATGTGAGGTTAAAACTGGGGTTGTTCAGCCTGGAGAGGAGAGGGCTCTGAGGAGATCTAATAGTGACTTTCCAGTACCTGAGGGGGCTACAATTAGGATGGAGAGGGACTGTTTCCAAAGACCTGTAGTGATGGGATGAGGGGCAATGACTTCACATTGGAGAAGAGCAGATTTAGATAGGATGTTAGGAACGAGTTCTTTATTATGAGAGTGGTGGAACACTGGATCAGGTTGCCCAGGGAAGTGGTTGGGGCCCCATCCGTGGAGATACTCAAGGTGAGGCTCGACAGGGCTCTGGACAGCCTGATCGAGTGGAGGATGTCCCTGCTGATTACTGGGGGTTGGACTAGATAGCCCTGGGAGGCCCCTTCCAACCCAGACCATTCTGTGATTCTGTGATTTGAGTTAAGCTGCTGGGGACGCTGTCAGAGGGCTACGCAGATCATCTGTGAAAGATGTTTCAGTCTGCTGCATTATTTATAATGAAAAGGAAATGAAGGGAAATGAAGTGAAGACTCTCTTCTCTCTTAAGCTTTTCATGTGCACTAGCAAGGCTTTATGAATATCAGTGGATCCTCACCTCTGTTCAATGCTAGAAATTTCAGGTTGCTTTCTAAACCATCAGAAAATGAAGATTTAATTGTATTGGTTTTAGTTTCCCAGTGTAATTTCTTGTTTTAACTGACAGCGATTTGTTTTGTTGGTTTTCTTTTTCATTTTCCAGAACGATTCAATGTATACCTTATGCCTACACCAAATTTAGACATCTATGGAGAATGTACAATGCAGATCACACATGAAAACATCTATCTCTGGGACATCCACAATGCCAAGGTCAAGCTGGTCATGTGGCCTCTGAGTTCTTTGAGGAGATATGGCCGCGACTCGACATGGTTCACCTTTGAATCTGGAAGGTAAGAGCCAAGCAAAAGCAGCAAGAAGAAGATCACAGAATCATAGAATTGTTAGAGTTAGAAGGAACCTCAAGGATCATCTAGTTTCAACCCCCCTGCCATGGGCAGGGACACTTCACACTAGATCAGGTTGTTCAGAGCCACATCCAGCCTGGCCTTAAAAACATCCAGGGATGAGGCTTCCACCACCTCCCTGGGTAACCAGTTCCAGTGTCTCACCACCCTCATGTGGAAGAACTTCTTCCTAACATCCAGTCTGAATCTACCCACTTCTAGTTTTGCTCCATTCCCCCCAGTTGTACCTCTACCTAAGATCCGAAAAAGTCCCTCACCAGCTTTCTTGTAGCCCCTTTCAGATACTGGAAAGCCACAATAAGGTCTCCTTGGAGCCTTCTTTTCTCCAGACTGGAGAACCCTAACTTGGGAAGCAGTCTGATGGGTCAGTTTAGCCTCTAATGGTAAAGACATATGCAATCCAATCCCTTTCCAGAAACGTCCCACTGTTAAATGTTACTTTGCAATATATTCAACCCAGGGTTTAAAATAAATGTTAATATATATCTTAGCTTTAAAATGAACTTAAACTCCCTTTGACTTCTATTTAACTCTGCTTGAATTGTCACTCAAGTTTTCTGAGTCTAACCATGCTTAAACACTGCTAGGGTATAATTTGGGTGCTTTTGATGTAGGAGAAATGCATTCCGGATCATGGAAAAGGCTCATCACACCGTGTGAACAGAATAACTTCTGTTACAGCAGATATTACTCTTTTTTGGATGTTCCTGTTGACTGATTGCCACCCTAGAGTATAATTGCAAGCAGGAGTACAGAGAACATTGTGAACCCATAAAAAGGGCAGCTCTTCTTTTCTGCCTGCAGTTTTAATCCTCATTGCCATTTCCATCCTCCAGATCAGTTATAAATGGAGCTCTGTTTTGCCTCCATTTTAGCTCTTTTGACTGCATTTACAGAATACAGAATTAACCATGTTGGAAAAGACCTTTGAGGTCATTGAGTCCAACCTATCACCCAACATCATCTAATCAACTAAACCATCTCACTAACTGCCTCATCCAGTCTGCATGTGTGTGAGGAGGACTCCATGTGCCTGAAGGGATCCTACAGGAAGGCTGCAGAGGGACAGAGGTGCAGAGGTGCACAAATAATTTTTTTGTCTATACCCTTAGTTGCAGGAGGGAATATGAGAAGGAACAGGTCAGCAGCTGTAGTCAACAAGTGGCTTAGAGGTTGGTGCAGTCAGAAGAATTTTGGGTTTTTGATCTTGAAAAATTTTCTACTACACCATGTCAGCTGGTAACAGATGGAGTACATCTGTCCCAGAGGAGGGGAAAGGTCACAGTACATGAGAATGGCCTGTCCCCAAAGGTAAAAAGATTCTGGGAAGGGAATTAGCAAGTCTCATTGACAGGGCTTTAAACTAGCTTCGAAGGGGGAAGGGTCGGAAACCAGTCACCCCAGACAGGAGTCTGAGGGTGGTAAGCTGGAGTCAGGGGCAAAACCAGCAGCTCAGCTGAAGTGCATGTACACTAATGCACGAAGTATGGGCAACAAACATGAGGAGCTGGAAGCCTTGTTGCAGCACGAAAGATATGATGTAGTTGCCATCATGGAGACGTGGTGGGATGACTCACATGACTGGAGCGCTGCAATTGACGGCTACAGGCTATTCAGGAGAGACAGGCAGGGAAGAAGGGGTGGAGGGGTGGCCCTGTACATCAGGGAGGCTCTTGATGCCATTGAGCTAGAGATCAGGGATGATCGGGTTGAGTGCGTGTGGGTAAGAATTACAGGGAAGACCAGCAGGGCAGACATGCTGGTTGGAGTCTGTTATAGACCACCCAACCAGGAGGATGATCTCGATGAAGCATTCTATAGGCAGCTTAAGGCTGTCTCAAGATCGCCTAACCTTGTTCTCGTGGGAGACTTCAACCTGCCTGATATCTGCTGGGATCACAACATAGCAGAGAGGAGGCAGTCTAGGAGGTTCTTAGAGTGCATGGAGGACAGCTTCTTATCCCAGGTGCTGCGTGAGCCTACCAGGGGTAAGGCTATGCTTGACCTCCTCTTCACCAACAGGGAAGGGCTGGTGGATGATGTGGTGGTCGGAGGGTGTTTAGGCACCATTGACCATGAGATAATTGAGTTTTCAGTATTCAGCCAAGCCAAGAGGGGAGCAAGAAGACCTCCACTCTGGACTTCCGGAGGGCGGACTTCAGGCTACTCAAGGAACTAACTCAGAAGGTTCCTTGGGAAACAGCCCTTAAAAACAAAGGGGTTCAGGAGAGCTGGACCTACTTCAAGAAAGAACTCTTGAAGGCGCAGGAACAGGCTGTGCCGGTGTGCCGGAAGATGAGCCGCTGGGGCAGACGGCCAGCCTGGTTGGGTAATGAACTTCTAAAGGAACTAAGGGAAAAAAAGAGGGTGTATTATCTTTGGAAAAAAGGGGAGGCAACCCATGGAATGTTTAGGGATGTTGCTAGGTCTTGTAGGAAGAAAATTAGGGAGGCAAAAGCACATTTGGAGCTCAGACTGGCCTCTGCTGTGAAGGACAACAAAAAGTCCTTCTATAAATATATTAATAGCAACAGGAAGGGCAAGGAGAAGCTACACTCCTTGGTGGGCATGGAGGGGAATATTGTAACAAAGGATGAGGAAAAGGCAGAGGTGCTTAACACCTTCTTTACCTCAATTTTTACTAGCAGGACAGAACGACTTCCAGACAGCTGGCCTGCAGAGCTGGCAGAAGGAGCCAGGGAGCAGCATAGTTTTCCCCTGTTCCAGGATGGGACAGTTAGAGATCTTCTCAGCCGCTTGGACCCCCACAAGTCCATGGGACCGGATGGGATCCATCCTAGGGTGCTGAGGGAGCTGGCGGATGAGCTGTCCAAGCCGCTCTCCATCATTTTTCAGCAGTCCTGGCTCACTGGAGAGGTCCCAGAAGTCTGGAAGCTGGCCAGCGTGGTGCCCATCCATAAGAAGGGCCAGTTGGAAGAGCCGGGGAATTATAGGCCTGTCAGCCTGACCTCAGTGCCAGGCAAGATTATGGAACGGGTCATCTCGAGTGCGATCACACAGCACTTACAGGATGGCCAGGGGCTCAGGCCTAGCCAGCATGGATTTAGGAGGGGCAGGTCCTGCCTGACCAACCTGATCTCCTTCTATGATCAGGTGACCCGCCTGGTGGATGTGGGGAGGTCTGTGGATGTGGTCTACCTGGACCTCAGCAAGGCCTTTGACACCGTCCCCACAGCAAACTCCTGGCCAAGCTGGCAGCCCATGGCTTGGACAGGAGCACACTGCGTTGGGTTAGGAACTGGCTGGAGGGCCAAGCCCAGAGAGTAATGGTGAATGGTGCCACATCCAGCTGGCGGCCTGTCACTAGTGGTGTGCCCCAGGGATCAGTGCTGGGCCCCATGCTTTTCAACATCTTTATTGATGATCTGGATGAGGGCATTGAGTCCATCATCAGTAAATTTGCAGATGACACCAAGCTGGGGGCACGAGTTGATCTGCTGGAGGGCAGAGAGGCTTTGCAGAGAGACCTCGACAGGCTGGACAGATGGGCAGAGTCCAATGGCATGAGATTTAACACATCCAAGTGCCGGGTTCTGCACATTGGCCACAACAACCCCAGGCAGCGCTACAGGCTGGGGTCAGAGTGGCTGGAGAGCGGCCAGGCAGAGAGGGACCTGGGGGTGCTGGTTGATGGGAAGCTGAACATGAGCCAGCAGTGTGCCCAGGCAGCCAAGAGAGCCAACCGCATCCTGGCCTGCATTAGGAATAGTATGGCCAGCAGGAGCAGGGAGGTCATTGTGCCCCTGTACTCTGCTTTGGTTAGGCCGCACCTTGAGTACTGTGTCCAGTTCTGGGCCCCTCAGTTTAAGAAGGACATTGAGACACTTGAACGTGTCCAGAGAAGGGCAACAAGGCTGGTGAGAGGCCTTGAGCACAAGCCCTATGAGGAGAGGCTGAGGGAGCTGGGGCTGTTTAGCCTGGAGAAGAGGAGGCTCAGGGGCGACCTCATTGCTCTCTACAACTACCTGAAGGGTGGTTGTAGCCAGGAAGGGGTTGGCCTCTTCTCCCTAGCAACCAGCACCAGAACAAGGGGACACAGTCTCAAGCTGCACCAGGGGAAGTTTAGGCTCGAGGTGAGGAGAAAGTTCTTCACCGAGAGAGTGATTCGTCATTGGAATGGGCTGCCCGGGGAGGTGGTTGAGTCTCCGTCCCTGGAGGCGTTCAGGAGGGGACTGGATGTGGCACTTGGTGCCATGGTCTAGTTGTGAGGTTGTGGTTACAGGTTGGACTCGATGATCTTCAAGGTCTCTTCCAACCTTGGTAATTCTATTCTATTCTATTCTAATTCATGAGGATGTCTAGAGACAGGACAAGGGGGAATGGGTTGAAACAGAGGGATAGTAGGGTTAGACTGGAGCTGAGGAAGAAGTCTCCCAGTACAAGCGTGGAGAGACTCTGGACTAGGCTGCCCAGGGAGGCTGTGGATGCCTCCTGCCTGAGGGTGCTCAAGGACAGGTTGGCTGAGGCCTTTAGCAGCCAAGTCTAGTTGAGAAGTGGCCCTGCCTGTAGTGGGGTGGTTGGAGTAAATGATCTCTGAGGTCTGTTCCAACCTAGACCATTCTATGATTCTTATAGGTGAGATTTAGCACTTAATTCATAGCTACTTAGGCTGCTGTCTGAATGTCATCTTCCCTTACCATCCATGGACCATGCAAGCTGATGCAAAGTGGATTGTTTCCATGTGTTTTATCATGATGAGCTATCTCTGCCTTTAGCTGTCATAATTTATTGTCTTTGATCTGAATCCTTCCTTTTACTTGCTTGGGAGAGCTTTATCTGTCTGATTTGGAAATGTACAAAGACTAGATTCAGACTGGTAGAAAAATACAGAGGTAAAAATGAGGACGAGAGAAAAGTCAATATCTTCAATAGCATCTGAAGACTATCTAGGGCACCAGTGATGCTCATTTTGAAGTCTGTTGTTGATTTGTTTGGGGTTTTACTTTTTAATCAGCCTCTTTCCCATCTTTCTGAACAGAATCTTTTTGTCCTTTGATCTGCTACTACCTTAATACAGTAAATTCCTGACACATGCTGTCCCATCAAAAGTGAAGCACTCATCCATGTTTTATGAGGCTGCTACTCAGTGAAAGTGTTGTTGCTTTTATTTTTCCCTCAGGCTTAAATATTAAATGTAGACAATTGCTTCAAAGGAAATAATTTGAAATAGCTTCTTATTTTTTATTGGGTTTTAGCAGCTCTGCCATATATGAGGTTTGCATGAACATTAAGAGCTCCATTACATATAATTATTATCCACCCTCAGTTCTGACATTTTGTTTGAGAAAATAAATCCCTGCCTATAAAATCAATGCACAAATCCATGAAGAGATCCAATGATAAATAAGTGGATCAAAATTAAGCTTTCAGGGAATCAAATGTATCTCTTAATACATGTATTGCTTCGCATTGAAATGGAACATGGATTCAGATGTAGAAGTCTAAACTGTTCTCTTGTCTAATGAAATGCAATAGCTACACAATTTGGATGATACCTAAAATATGGAGGGGGATGAGCACAGATTACTTTGAACTGTCAGCTTTTTCTGGTTAGCTTTGCACTGAGTCGTTGTTTGTAAATTTGTATCTTGGCACTGCCTATGAAGTTAGACCCATCCTTACTTTTCATTATTTAGTGAGCCTACAACAGTAAATATTTATTGCACAGCAATTTACTTAATGTCTTAGGTTTATAGAATGGTTCAGGTTGGAAGGGACCTTAAAGATCATCTCCTCTGTCACTGGCACTTGTTCCACCAGCCCAGGTTGCTCAAGGCCTCATCCAACCTGGCCTTGAACTCTTCCAGGGAATAGGCTTCCATGACCTCCTTTGGCAACCTGTTCCAGTGTCTCATCACCCTCACTGTAAATTTCCTCTTCAAACTCTGCTGGGACTTGGGGGAAGCTCAGTTTTGTGTGGCTTGCTTTGATGCTGGATGGAGAGATTCTCATTACTGAAGTACTTGATTAGGGCTAATCCCATGCAATCTATTCCATTGATCAGAAAACAGCAATTCCCAACTATGCCAGGCACTGCAGGAGCTTTGTCCTGATTAAAACTGTCCATCTGACACGGGAATTCAGAGCACCTGAGGAGCCCAGCAGTTCTTTTTCCAAGAACTAGGCTTTCCACCTGACCAACTTCAGATTGGCTTGGAGAGTTTTAATGTTGAATCATCAATGAGTCAACAGGATTCCCTTAGTTTATGAAGATGTGTAATGTGTTCAGACTCCTCCTTCTGAAGATTTGGAGTATTGGCTATGCTGGAGACACTGTGCCTAAGAATGCAGCTGATCTGTACAAGTGCACTTAGTTCTCTTCCAACATTTGGGACTGCTGCGCCACAGATGTGGACATTAGTCCTTGACTGTCTCTAATTTGTGCTGATGATCAAAGGGCTGGTGCTCCTCTTCTAGGAGTACAGGCTGAGAGAGTTGGGGTTGTTCAGTCTGAAGAAGAGAAGGCTCCAAGGAGACCTTATTGTGGCCTTCCAGTATCTGAAGGGAGCTACAAGAAAGCTGAGGAGGGATTTTTTAGGATGTCAGGTGGTGATAGATGGGATTAAGGGGAATGGATCCAAGCTAAAGGAGGCGAGATTTAGATTAGACATTAGGAAGTTCTTCCCCATGAGGGTGGTGAGACACTGGAACAGGTTGCCCAGGGAGGTGGTGGAAGCTGCTTCCCTGGATGCTTTTAAGGCCAGGCTGGATGTGTCTCTGAGCAACCAGATCTAGTGTGAAGTGTCTCTGCCCATGGTAGGGGGGTTGGAACTGGATGATCCTTGAGGTTCCTTCCAACCCTGACAGTTCTATGAGTCTGTGAATTTGAGGCCACAGAAATGGCAAGTGTTTTCCATATGGAAGTGCCCACAGGTACCCTCAGGTACCCTCCAAGAAGCATGCCAGAAAAGCAGTAGAACAGTTATGGATGTAATACCTCCTAGCCCACATCAGATGTGAAGACTCCTGACAGAGTTACAGAGCTCATGTTGCTGATATTACAAAGCAAACAATCCATAACCAAGGCCATAAGCAATGCTTACAGTTCACTTTCTGGAAACTGCAAGAAGCAACTGTTCAAGCTTTCCTTTTAGCAAAACAAACTGGCTGAGGAACCTATTTAGGAGCATAAGTGGAGACTCTTTAGAATAGAAGGTCAACAGCACCTTTGCTTGTATCAGAAATAGTATAGCGAGCAAGAGTAGGCAACTGGTTGTCTTTCTGTACTTGGCCGCAGTGAGGCCACATCTTGAATTCTGGGTTCAGTCTTCTATTCCTCACTCCAGGAAGGACACTGCGGTGCTGGAGCAGGTCTAAAGAAGGGCAATGAAGGGTGAAGGGTCTAGAGCACAAGTCTTCTGAGGAGTAGCTAAGGGAAGTGGGATTGTTTAGCCTGGAGAAGAGGAGGCTGAGGAGTGACCTTCTTGCTCTCTACAACTACCTGAAAGGAGGTTGTAATGAGGTGACTGTTGGTTTCTTCTCCCCAGTATCAAGCAATAGGACTAGAGGTAATACAATGAGAAAATAAGTTAAGGGGATGGACTGCGGTAGCTCCAGCCAAACTTTGTCAGATATAGAGAGTAGGTTTGTTCCGGAGTTTTGAGAACAGAAGGCAGCACAGATCTTGAATATTGTGTCCATCTGGAATATTATATCCAGTTCTAGGCCTTGCAGTTCCTCAGGGAACTGCTTGAAAGAGTCCAGCACCAGGCCATGAAGGTGGACAAGGGAGTGGAACGTCTCCCTTGTGAAGAAAGGCTTAGGGAGCTGGGGATCTTGAGCTTGGAGCAGGGGGGCCTGAGGGGTGCCCTCATTCGTGTTGATAAAGATGTGCAGTGCAGTGTCAGGAGGAGAGAGCCAGCCTCTGCTCACAGATGTCCAGTGACAGGACAAGGGTCAATGGGTGCAAGCTGGAGCAGAGGGGTTCCACTGAAGCCCTGGAACAGGCTGCCCAGAGAGGTTGTGGAGTCTCCTTCTCTGGAGACTTTCAAACTTTCCTGGATGTGTTCCTGTGTGACCTGCCCTGGGTGATCCTGCTCAGGCAGGGGGGTTGGACTGGATGATCTCTACATGTTCCTTCCAACCCCTAACATTCTGTGATTCTGTGAAATCCATGGCATGCTGCTTTTTATGAGCTGTATTTTCTAGTACTTTGTAGACAAGACAGTGAAACTGAAACCATCTCAACCATTTTTTGAGTTTATTCACACTGTGCATTCAGAGAAATTCATTGAACTACACCCAAGTATTGCTTCTTTATTCTTTATTGCTTCTTAGATTTTGGTTTTTTAAGTCATCAGAGAAAATCTAATGACATGTGATACTCTCTGTCATGTCTAAGACCTGGAATCTGTTTCTTTGTTTGAGGAATGCTAAGCTCCAGCACTGTGGGGAGGCGACATAAGAATTTCTCCACATTTTTTTTCCCTTTATGCGACCCAGGACTGACACCAGCATTTTCTCACTTCTAGATACACAGATGCTGGGGTATCTGAAGCAGAAAGTTCAGTGTTTGCTTCAGGCACTACAGCTGACTGAAATTTTTCATTTGTCTGTCAGTCCTCTGTGGTGATGAAATGTATTAGTCAGTTAACCCTTAAAGCTAAGCTACAGCAAATATCCTCTTTTTCCCTTCCGTAGGGAGAGGCATGTTGTTTTTGTTCCTCGTGAGAGTGGTGTTAGTGCTTGGACTTGATCTTAAAGGTCTCTTCCAACAAAATCGATTCTATGACTTCATGCACTAATCACAGAATGGCTCAGGTTGGAACAGACCTTAGCTCATCTACTGCAACCTCGCTGCCATGGGCAGGGACACCTCTCCACTAGACTTGGCTGCTCAAGGCCTCAACCAGCCTGGGCTTGAACACCCCCCAAGCTCCCTGAGCAACCTATTTCAGAGTCTCACCACCCTTGTACTAAAAAAACTTCCTAAGCTTCCATCTAACCCTGTTCTCCCTCAGCTTCAAACCATTCCCTCTTGTCCTGTTGCTACACACCCTTATGAAAAAGTCCCTCTCCAGCCTTCCCTTCAGGTATTGGAAGGCAGCTCTTAGGAGCTCCCTGGAGTCTTCTCTAGGCTGAACAGCCCCAGCTCCTTCAGCCTATCCCCATAGCAGGATCTTAAAAGTCTCTGCCAAGAAAATGAATTCTGTGACTGCATGACTTCATACACTAATGCACAGATCCAGCCAGGCCTGTGCCTTCCTGAAGGGAAGCTTTCAATTCCTGATTGCTGGTGGATTATCTAAATTATGGATGAAGTTTCTAATAGGTTTATGGTAGAATTATAAATCATGTATTATAAATCATTCTAAATATCATTCTAAATCATAAGCTTGTGGAATTTAGAAGTCACTTTTTGGTTGAGCAGCGATATGTGCACTCATGTACAGCTGCAATAAATAGTCCCCATCATCAGAGGACATAGAGATGCTGGAGCGAGGCCAGAGGGCCACAAAGATGATCCAAGGTCTGGAGCACCATTGCTGTGTGGTTAGGTTGAGGGAGCTGGGAGTGTTCAGCCTGGAGAAGAGATGATTCCAGGAGGATCTCAGAGCTGCCTTCCAACAGCTGAAGGAATCCCACAGGAAGGCTGCAGAGGGACTTTCCATGAGAGTATATAGAGCGAGGACAAGGGGGAATGGTTTGAAGCTGAGGGAGAGTAGGGTTAGACTGGATCTTAGGGAGAAGTTCTTCAGTACAAGGGGTGGTGAGACTCTGGAACAGGCTGCCCAGGGAGGTTGTGGCTGCCTCCTCCCTGGGGTTGTTCAAGGCCAGGCTGGCTGAGACCTTGAGCAGCCAATTCTAGTTGAGAGGTGTCCCTGACCATAGTGGGGTGTTTGGGGTAGATGATCCCTGAGGTCCCTTCCAAACTGAGCCATTCTATGATTCTTACAGATGAGATTTAGCACTTAAATCATAACTAGTTATGCTGGTATCTGAATATCATCTTCCCTTACACCATGGTGGTGAGACTCTGGAATAGGCTGCCCAGGGAGGTTGTGGATGCCTTCTCCCTGGGGCTGTGGAAGGCAAGGTTGCATGAGGTTTTGAGCAATGTTGTCTAGTTGTGAGGCATCCCTGCCCATGGTGGAGAAATTGGAGTGGCTGATCTCTAAGGTCCCTTGCAACCTGAGCCATTCTATGATTTATCATTTCACATAAATGTTAGCTTAGAGTATCTGAGTATCCCACACTTAAAAGTTAGATTTGGTAGGATCTTTTGCTTCTTTTGTACCTTCGTGGTGTTTTCAAAAGACTAATTACCCATGATGGGAATTTCCTGTTGCTTGCTTTATCTCTTTTCTCACTGCCTCTACCCGTTTTGCTCACTGTCTTTCACCAAGCAGTATGTCCTGCTAAAATCTGAAAATAGCTTGAAAAAAAAGATTTCTTCTTTTTTTTTTTTTTTTCTTCCCAGTAATCACATACCTCAATTTTAGGAAAAGTGGCATTTTTACCACTGAAAAGGTTTAATTAGTTCCTGGTATTTAGCAGTGCCAAGGTTATCCTCTGATGCTTTGTAATTGTAGTTCCATTCCTACTTTTTTTTTTTTTTTGTTTCCCCATTGCAACTTCATTCCAGTTCTCAATTTGCCTCCTGCCAAATTCTTGACCTGGAATAAGTTCTCTGTTAACTGAGTCACTTAAATCCTACTTAAAAAAGCAGATGTGTGTTTGAGCTCATCTACAGGACTCAGGTTTCAATCATGGTCCCTAATCTAAGTACTCTTTTATTAGCAGAAACTAATATGGGGCATTTTAAGTGATCCCCAAAGTGGTCACTGAATTTTCTCACTGCCAGGGCTCCTCTCAGACTGCTCTAGCCTTGGTAAGTCAGAAAGAGTCCCACTGCAATTGACAGACCATTGACGTTCTCCATGGTGTAACTGAGTATGACAAACAGAGCGAGGACTGGATCACATGCAAGCTTCTTTAACTGAAATTTCCCCAGTACCTTCTGAAGTGTTCTGCTTTTTGTTTTTCACTTCTTGTTTTGAAAATTCATCCGTGATACAGACACCTGCAAATGATATTCTCCAGCTGACAGGTAATACCTGCGTCATTACATTTAGCTCTGAAAGCTCTAGTTGCCATAGATTCATAGAATGGTTTGGGTTGGAAAGGATCTTGAAGATCATCCAGTTCCATATTCCCTGCCATGGGCACAGTCATCTCCCACTAGCCCAGGTTGCTCAAGCTCTCAGCCAACCTGGCCTTGAACACCTCTGGTGAGTAGGCTTCCATGACTTCCTTTGGCAACCTGTTCCAGTGTCTCACTACCCTCACTGCAAAGAATTTCTTCCTAATGTCCAGTCTAAATCTGCCCTCCTCAAGGTTCAATCCATTCCCTCTCATCCTGTCACTACAAGCCCTTGAAAAAAGTCCCTTCCTGGCTTTCTTATAGGTCCCCTTCAGGTACTAAAAGGCTGCTCTAAGATTTCTCCTCAGCCTTCTCTTTTCCAGACTAAACAGCCCTGGCTCCCTCAGCCACTCCTCATAACAGATGCCCTCCAAACCCCTCTCCCAGCCTCGTTGCTCTTCTCTGGACACACACCAGCACCTCAATGTCTGTCTTAGACTGGCCTCCCAAGATTTAATTTTGAGGCCAGCCATCGTTTTTGCTTTCAGCTGGCTTTCTATCCCCACTTGAGCCCAGAAGATTCGTAACTTCCTTACCATCTTTTAGCTGTCCCCTGTCCATGCGTATGCTCTGCTGCAAGCATACATTATGGGATTAATATTCCTGATGCTGAACGTGAATAACAAGGTTATTGCTGAGCAATGTGAGAGTAAAGAAGCAGCAGATGAAATCCTCAGTTGACTCAGGGCTCTCCAAAGTATCACAGTATCACCAAGGTTGGAAGAGACCTCGAAGATCATCCAGTCCAACCTGTCACCACAGACCCCATGACTAGACCATGGCACCAAGTCCAATCCCCTCTTGAGGAGGGAGGACATTGCTGCCCAGAGAGAACTCTCCTGCCCACTGCAGGCTTGAACTCACGACCTTCCCAGTAAGAGTCTTACATGCTACCAACTTAGCCACATGGTCCTCATACATTCTTAATCACATTAGGATTCACTCCTTGTTTCAACTCTACACTTTGACCTTTGAATCCCACAGTGAACATTAGCAGTCATTAATCTCACGTGACACTTCTGAAGGACTTGAGATGCCTCAGTAGTGTTTCCTTTTCTCTCTGAGGGTCATAATAACATTTAACCTACTTCAGTTAGGTACAGGAGGACTGAAATATCCTGGATTTGAAAAGTAAAACAATAAAAATATCCCAGTGGGGTGGGGGGTGGGGGGAGGGGGAGAGAAGGAAGATCAGGAAAGCTCAGAAACTTACCTATCCAAAATGTTAATGTATTTCACAATGTCCTTCATATTTTATATCAATACCCTTTGCAATAGGAGCCAGAGTGTCTGTTTGAGCAGTTAAATACTGTTTCATCTCTCCCCCAGCAAGCCTATTTGCATGAGATAATTAAAATTGCTGAAACAGGGCACCTAATTATCCATACAGGCAGTGGAAGAGTGTTAACCACATCTCAAAGGGCAATCCAGAAGGCCACATTTTTCACAAGAGAACCAACCAGCCAGGCAGCAAGAATGCTAAGCACAAAGAAATCCTCCTTTACTCCAAAGCTTATGAATGTAGCATCATTGATTGAGGAGGATGAGGTTTGATGTATCCTCTGTGCTGCTGCTGTGTTCTGTGCAGACGTAGAAGGAAGTAATCAACATGCAAAGACAGGAATTTGCACAACAAATGAGCTTTGTTCATGAATATATAGGAAGCTATGCAAGCCCTTGCTTGCAGACACACATATGGAGCACTGCAGAAGCATAAAGGGCTTTTAAACTGTTCAAGTCAGGAGCTGTGGTTCCTTTGCTTCAGCTGGCACATAGGTTTATCCTAAAAGTCATTCTAGTGTCTGAACAGTTGTCTCTTGTATGTTACACATGGAAATATGCAGTGGAAGATTTATTTTACTCTCTGTCTTTGGACTTGGTTATACTGGAATCATGCTGAGTATAGCAAATGGATGTGGTCCTGTGCTACCTGCTCTAGGTGATGCTGCTCTAGGAGAGTCCTTGGGCTAGATGATCTTCAGAAGTCTCTTCCAACCCCTACTATTCTGTGACAGCTTGACTGTTGTTGACTCCTTGTGAGTTCAGAAAGCTGCTTTATCAGCCTGGTCTTGCAAGGTTTGCCTAATATCTGCCTATTTCTCTCTTTCCTTTCAGAAAGTGTTAAGTCACTGTTCTCACAAATAAAATCTCACTTACAAAATATCTATTGGCATCTTTTTGTTTAACTTCACCAAGCTTCAGCTTTTCTGGAAGATGAGGATACTCAATAACTTCATAGAATTGTCTGGGTTGAAAGCAAAAGTCATCCAGTCCAACCCCCTCTGCAGTCAGTAGGAACATCCTCCACTAGATCAGGTTGCACAGAGCCCTGTTGAACCTCACCTTGACTATCTCCAGGGATGGGGCCTCAACTACCTCCCTGGGCAACCTGTTGCAGTGTTCCAGCACCCTCATGGTGCAGAACTTGTTCCTAACATCCATTCTAAATCTCCTCTCATTTCAAACCATTGCCCCTCATCCTATCACTGCAGGCCTTTGGAAACAGTCCCTCTGCAGCCTTCTTGTAGACCCCTTGATGTACTAGAAGGTTCTTATTAGGTCTCCCTGGACTTTCCGTAAGGTGTCTAGTGACAGGACAAGGGAGAGTGGTTTTAAGGTGAGGAAGAGTAGGGCTAGATTGGATCTTAAGTTGTTCTACAGTGTGAGACTCTGGAATAGGTTGCCCAGAGAGCTTGTGGATGCCTTCTTCCTGGGGCTGTTCAAGGCCAGGTTGGATGAGGTCTTGAGCAGCCAAGTCTAGTGGAGAGGTGTTCCTGCCCATGGTGGGGAAGGTGGAATAGATGATCTCTAAGGTCCCTTCCAATCTAAGCCATTCTATGATTCTAAGAAGTGCTTTTAGCTACTGTGTCCCTCCTAATAACACTTCCTTTCTATCCCAGTAAGTTATTACTATGATTGCACAATTAATAGTGCTGCACTCTGTGAGGTGTGATTTATTTCTGCTGTGAGCAGACATTTGTCACATGTTCTAAAACAGCTTTCCTCTTATTAGAAAGAGGGGAGGGCAAGGCAACATCTAATGGAATTCCTTAGTCTCAGCCGCTCCAAACATCGTTTGATCTCTCTGACTTTTTGGAAGAAAACTCAGTGCAGTGCCATCAGTCACTGAGATGTTTCATCTACTTGATGACCCTGTCAAGAGACACAAAGTAAAATATGACACTGTACTTACATGGCTTGCTTGAACCAGTGCAACGTAGCAGATTTTCACCTTTTTATTATCTTTGGTTTCTTGTTTGTTGTTGTTTTTTCTCTGTCTAGCTTAGAAAATACCCCTCCTTTAAAAGGATGTTTAAAATAATCACTTAAGCACTTTTTAAAGATAATATTTTGGGATCAATCATAGAACTGTCAGGGTTGGAAGGAACCTCAAGGATCATCCAGTTCCACACCCCTCTGCCATGGACAGGGACACCTCACACTAGATCAAGTTGCCCAGAGCCACATCCAGCCTGGCCTTAAAAACCTCCAGGGATGAGGCTTCCACCACCTCCCTGGGCAACTTGTCCCAGTGTCTCACCACCCTCATGGGGAAGAACTTCTTCCTAACATCCAATCTGAATCTACCCATTTCTGGTTTGCTCCATTCCCCCAGTCCTGTCACTACCTGACAACTTTAATGGTCCCTCCCCAGCTTTCTTGTAGTTCCCTTCAGATACTGGAAGGCTACAATAGGGCCTCCTCTGAGCCTTCTCTTCTCTGTGAATGACAGGAGAGAGTTTCTTTTCCTGCAATGTGGTCCTATTATGGCTGAAATTTCATCAGGTTCATTATAAAAGGAAACAAAAATTATCATCCCTTATTGCCATCCTGCATTCATTAGCATGTAGCATTTGAAAACTCAACAAAAGAATTGAAATTGTTTGACCATAAGTTTCATTTCCTGTCAGGAATGGTCTTGAAGGGCAGAAAATGTGATAGTTTAGGTGATGATTCAGTGGAAAAGCCTGCACTTCTTTCAGATGATTACTGAGGGTGCCAAACCTTTATTTAATGAAAGAAGAGGTTGGATCATCTGTATTGCTGCTGACTTATTTATTTGAGAGTGCTGTCAGTGCCACCAGGAAATAAAAAGTGAGAGCAGCAATGCAAGCCGGCACTGGTCTGGACAGGACCAGGGAACTGTAGAATCACAGAACTGTAGAATCACAGAATGGGTTGGATTGGAAGTGACCTTTAAACATCACCTGCAGTAAGCAGGGACATCCCTAACTAGGTCAGGTTGCTCAGAGCTTTGTCCATCCTGCCCTTGAATGTTTCTAGGGATGAGGCTTCTACCACCTCTCTGGGAAACTTGTGCCAATGTTTCACCACTCTCAGCATAAAAACATCACCCCTTGCCCTATGGCAACAGGCCCTGCTATAAAGGTTGTCCCAGTCTTTCCTGTAGGCCACTTTAAGTATTGAAAGGCTGCAATAAGTTCTCTCTGGAGCCTTCTCCAGGCTGAACAACCTCAACCCTCTCAGCCTTTCTCACAGATCCTGCCTCTGACCAATTTTGTGGGTCTCCTCTGGGCTCCCAGTGTGTTCCTGTCTTTCTTGTACTGAGGACACAGTACTGCAGGTGAGGTCTCAGTATAGAGGAGTGGGAGTGACAGGATCACCTTTTTTGATGTGTTGGCTACAGGAATGAGCACTGCTAGAGCTCTTCTGTGCACACATGGGAAAGCAGGGTGACCAGCTTGCTGGGAAACAAGGCAACCACCTTGATGGGACTTAAAGAAACACAAGGGACTGATGAAAACAGGAGGGAAGATGTAGGAGATGGTGTAGACAGAATGACCCATGGTCATGGAATAGTATTAGAAACAGCGTGGCCAGCAGGGGCAGGGGGTGGTCAGCGCCTGTACTTCACACTGGTGAGGCTGCACCTGGAGTATTGTGTTCATTTCTGGGCCCCTCACTGAAAGAAGGACATTGAGGGGTTGGAGTGTGTCCAGAGAAGGGCACTGAGGTTGGAGAAGGGCCTGGAGCACCTGGCCTACGAGGAGAGTCTGAGAGAGCTGGGGTTATTCAGTCTGGAGGAGAGGAGGCTGACGGGAGACCCTGTTGCTCTCTACAAATACCTGAAGGGAGATTGGAGCGAGGAGGGGGCAGCCTCTTCTCCTTGGTGGCAAGTGACAGGGCTAGAGGAAATGGTTCCAAGCTGCACCAGGGTAGGTTTAGGCTGGATATTAAGAAATATTTCTTCACTGAAAGGGTTCTCAAACATTGGAACAGTCTGCCCAGGGCAGTGCTGGAGTCACCATCCCTGGAGGTGTTTAAGCAGCCTTTGGACCTGGCATGTAGGAACATGGTTCAGTGGTGACCTTTCAGTGCTGGGTTGAAGGTTGAACTGGATGAGCTTGGAGGTCTCTTCCAAGCAAAGCTACTCTGTGATTCTGTGAAATAGGAATGTAGTGCTGAAAATGCATGGGCTGGTAAGACAGAAAAAGATAGAGAGGGACTTCTGAGTCAAAGCAAAAGAGAGCTGACCTTCTGATGGAGCACTGCAGCAGCTTGTGGAATGTGGGTAGCAAAAAGTAGGAAGAAGATACTGGATGGCACTAGTGCTTTGTACTGACAGATGTTGACAGCACCACATCAGATAATTCATTTCACAGGTACTTTGCCTTTTTATAGGAGGCTTCTTTAAGCCCCATTGTACCAGTTCCTGAGAGAGGATTGGCTCTCAGCTTTAGAATCACAGATTAAATGGAGGGCAGCCAAGAAAAAAGTGTTCAGTGCATTGTGGAAGTAGTGTCAAATAGCTGATAAAAAGGGACCATCAGAGAAATTAGAGCAGAAATAGTAATACACAGAAATAGAAATGGATATTAGCATTTATCTTGAGACTAATATTCTGTGTGTGATATGAAGGATACCTATAATAGGAGTGTTCCAGAGTGACAAAATGGGGATAGACTTTAAAAAAGTTACTTAGGATATTCCAAATGATGTTAGTGGCAGAGATAAAATAGACACAAATGTGCCCAGGCTATTAGGTGTAAATGTCTGGGGAAGACAAGCTCACCTTTGCTGCATAACAGCCATGAATACCCCTGGTACAGCATTGTGCACAGAAGGGATTTCAGAGACTCATAGAATGGGTTGGGTCAGAAGGGACCTCCAAAGGGCATCTAGTCCAAGCTTCCTGCAGTCAGCAGGGATATCCTCAACTAGATCAGGTTGCTCACAGCCCTGTTGACCCTCACCTTGAATAGCTCCGGGGATGGGGCCCCAACCACCTCCCTGGCAATTTGTTGCAGTGTTCCAGCAGCCTCATTGCGCAGAACTGGTTCCTAACAGCCAATCTAAATCTGCTCTGCTCTCATTTCAAACCATTGCCCCTCATCCTCTCACTGCAGGCCTCTGCAGCCTTCTTGTAGCCTCCTTCAGGTACTGGAAGGCCATGATTAGGTCTGCCTGGAGCCTTCTCTTCTCCAGGCTGAACAACCCCCAGCTCTCAGCCTGTCCTCATAAGAGAGTTTCTCCAGCCCTCTGATCATGTTCATGGCATCCTCTCAACGCACTCCAGCAGTTCCATGTCTGTCTTATGCTGGGGGCACCAGAACTGGACACAGGGCTCCATGTGGGGTCTCAGCAGAGCAGTGTAGAAGAGCAGAATCACCTACCTTGTCCTGCTGGTCACACTTCTGTCAATGCAGCCCAGGATACAGTTGCCCTTCTGGAAGCACTAAGACAAGGATATGATACACAAAGTCAGAGCTGGAGTCAGAGATGCCAGGTGAATGCAGGGCAGATTGTTTGATCCATAACAGCATTGTTTACAATTGAGGGAACAGGGAAAATCTGTCTGCTTCCCTTCTGCCAGGTTTTTGTCAAAGAGGAAGAATTAAAGCAGCAATCCTCTCTAAATGAAATGCCACGTGTAGAAGACTGGTGGAAGTTCAGTGAGTGTTTTCTGCTTGTGGTGGGCTCTGTGCATTTTCTGCAGCTACTTTTTGATGTTGTGCTATTTCTGCTGTCCAGTTTAGCACTAGAGGCTTTATTTGACCTCTTCTGTCTGTAGACATGTCTTGTTAAGGGTTAGACCAGCAACGTGGCCTTCGGTAAGGTCTAAAGTTCTTGCTGACAGCAGCTGAGAGGTAGAGGGTTTTGGTTTTCAAAACAGATCCCTGCCTTTTCTCACCCCTGGTGCTTTTGCATGTCAGAGGGGTTGTTGCTGTGGCAAGCTGCCCCCAAACCAGAGTTGACAATCTGCCAGTTTGGAGATTAGTGTTGATGAGTCCTTCTATATCATTAGCATATGTTAATTACTCATTAGTGCATGTACATAGCATGGTGAGTGTCTCTGAGCAGCCCTGTGTGCCCATAATATTTGCATGTGACATCCTGAAAATTCCTCTGTAGCCACAATGGCCAAAGCAGTAGCTCTCATACCTTGAAGGTGGAGAGAGTGACACTGAAAGACAATAGCAGAAGTCTCCATCATGATAAAATCTGAGTTTACTAAAAATTGCAGAGGGTGGCTGACCATAAATGCTTCAAGTGGCAAAAATGGTTTTGATCCCCTCCTTTTAGTTTAGTCTTTAGAATCATAGAATCATAGAATCAGTCAGGGTTGGAAGGGACCACAAGGATCATCTAGTTCCAACCCCCTGCCATGGGCAGGGACACCCTACACTAGATCACGCTGGCCAGAGCCTCGTCCAGCCTGGTCTTAAACACTTCCAGGGACTGGGCCTCAACCACCTCCCTGGACAACCCATTCCAGGGCTTCACCACTCTCATGGTAAAGAACTTCTTCCTCACATCCAGCCTGAATCTCCCCATTTCCAGCTTCATTCCATTCCCCCTAGTCCTATCACTACCTGAGATCCTGAGAAGTCCCTCCCCAGCCTTCCTGTAGGCCCCCTTCAGATACTGGAAAGCCACAATGAGGTCACCTCGGAGCCTTCTCTTCTCCAGACTGAACAGCCCCAACTCCTTCAGTCTGTCCTCATAGGAGAGGTGCTCCAGCCCTCTGATCATCCTCGTGGCCCTTCTCTGGACACGCTCCAGCACGTCCACATCTCTCCTGTAATATGGGCTCCAGAACTGGACACAGTACTCCAGGTGGGGTCTCACCAGAGCTGAGTAGAGGGGGAGAAGCACCTCCCTTGACCTGCTGGTCACACTTCTCCTGATGCAGCCCAGGATCTGATTGGCTTTCCGGGCTGCAAGCGCACATTGAGAGCTCATGTCGAGCTTCTCGTCCACCAGCACCCCCAAGTCTCTCTCCTCAGGGCTGCTCTCCAGCCAGTCACTGCCCAGCCTGGATTTGTGCCTGGGATTGCCTCGACCCAGATGCAGGACCCTGCACTTGGTCTTGTTGAAGCTCATGAGGTTGGCTTGTGCCCACCTCTCCAGCCTGTCCAGGTCCCTCTGGATGGCATCCCTTCCCTCCAGCGTGTCCACTGCACCACACAGCTTGGTGTCATCAGCAAACTTGCTGAGGGTGCACTCGATGCCACTGTCCATGGCACCCACAAAGATGTTGAACAAGACAGGTCCCAGGACTGATCCCTGAGGGACTCCGCTTGTCACTGGCCTCCACTGGGACATGGACCCGTTGACAGCCACTCTTTGGGTGCGGCCATCAAGCCAATTCTTTATCCATCTAGTGGTCCATCCATCAAACCCATGTGTCGCCAGCTTGGAGACCAGGAGGTGGTGTGGGACAGTGTCGAAGGCTTTGCTCAAGTCCAGGTAAACGACATCAGTTGCTCGCCCCTCATCTATTAATGCTGTCACCTGATCATAGAAGGCCACCAGGTTTGTCAGGCAGGATTTGCCCTTGGCAAAGCCATGCTGACTATTCCAAATCACCTCTTCACTATTCTTCTGAGTCATTAGTGCCTCCAGGAGGATCTGCTCCATGATCTTTCCGGGCACAGAGGTGAGACTGACTGGCCTGTAGTTCCCCGGTTCCTCCTTCTTGCCCTTTTTGAAAATGGGAGTAATGTTTCCCCTTTTCCAGTCTGTGGGGACTTCCCCAGTCTGCCATGACTTCTGGAATATAATAGAGAGGGGCTTGGCAACCTCATCTGCCAGTTCTCTCAGCACCCGTGGGTGTATCCCATCGGGTCCCATGGACTTGAACACTTTCAGGTTCTTCAGGTGATCACGAACCTGCTTCACTTATGACTTAGCTTAAGCGTGATCAATTACTTCCAATATTACGAAGAATCACCGAATGTCTTTGGTTGGAAGAGACCTTCATGATCACCGAGTCCAACCTTCACCACTAAACCATGTCCCTAAGTGCCAGGTCCACATGCCATTTAAACACCCCCAGGGATGGTGATTCCAGCACTGCTCTGGGCAGACCATTCCACTGTTTGAGAACTCTCTCTGAAGAAATATATCCTAACATCCAGCCTGAACCTCCCCTGGTGCAGCTTGAAGTCGTTTCCTCTGGTCCTTTGCTTAGCACCGTGGAGAAGAGGCTGCCCTCTCCCTTCAGGTCTTTGTAGGGAGCAATGAGGTCTCCCTTCAGCCTCCTCTCCTCTAGACTGAACCACCTCAGCTCCCTCAGACTCTCCTCATAAGACTTGTGCTCTAAGCCCTTCACAAGCCTCACTGCCCTTTTCTGGACACACTCCAGCACTTTTATGTCCTTCTTTCAGTGAGAGTCCCAGAACTGGACACAATACTCAAGGTGTGGCCTGAGCAGGCTCCTTTACAATAGTGTCCAGTGTCATAGCTTCTAAGCATCCCAAGTGTGGTGGGTTGAAGTTTCCCCCAGCATTAACTTTGCCAGACCAACTCAGTTAGAAGCAAATGGAGCTGTATGTACAAGCAAGAACTACAATCTACAATGGAATGCAATGAATGTGGACAAAATATACAGAATTTACAATATTATATAGATATTTGCAATTAGCAAGCAACGGGAAAACTCCCCTGGTCAGAGACCAGGGAAGCCACTCTACTGCCCCCCACCCCCTGTCCCAAGAGAGAAAAGGAGCAGAGAGAAAGCAGTGGGTTAGACTTAACTAAACAATTCCTGTAGCCAGGCGGGGGTCGGTCTCTTCTCCCAGGAAACCAGCACCAGCACAAGAGGACACAGTCTCAAACTGTGCCAGGGGAAGTTTAGGCTTCAGGTGAGGAGAAAGTTCTTCAGAGAGAGAGTTGTTAGCCATTGGAATGTGCTGCCCAGGGAGGTGATGGAGTCACCGTCCCTGGAGGTGTTCAAAAAGGGATTGGACGTGGCACTTGGTGCCGTGGTCTAGTAGTCATGAGGTCTTGGGTGACAGGTTGGATTGGATGACCGTTGAGGTCTTTTCCAACCTTATTGATTCTATGATTCTGTGATTCTATGAATGCAGCCAAGGCCAGCCGACAAGCAGGCTAATCTCTCCTGAGCAAAGCAAAACAGCAGAGATCAGAAAAGAAGCGAGAATTGTTATGGTACAGCTCGTCTTATTTTAGATACTTATCCAAAGAATTTGTTTTGAATAACATTTTGTTTTCCTTTTTACACCCAATAGTGATTTGTTTCTATTTTTCTACTATTGTGCTCAAATTTTAAAGGCATAGCCTAAGACCACCACACCAAGTTCATTGAAGAAAAAGTCAAATGAACAGTGAGGGCTGGAGCACCTCTGCTGTGGGGACTGGCTGCAAGAGTTGGGACTGTTCAGTCTGGAGAAGAGAAGTGTCTGGGCAGACCGCTTAGCAGCCTGCCAGTACCGGACAGGGGCCTACACAAAAGCCAGGAAGGGACTTTCTACAAGGGCTTGTAGTGATAGGATGAGAGGGAGTGGATTGAAGTTGGAGAAGGGTGAATTGAGACTGGAGATTAGAAAGAAATTCTTGACAGTGAGGGAGGTGAGACACTGGAACAGGTTGCCCAGGGAGGCTGTGGATGCCCCCTCCCTGAAAATGTTCGAGGCCAGGCTGGATGAGATCTTGAGCAACTTGGGCTAGTGGAAGGTGTCTCTGCCAATGCCAGTGATCTTCACGGTCCTTTCCAACCCAAACCATTCTATGAATCTCTGAATCTGACCCCAGCTCCCAAGACTTGGAATTTATATAATTCTCAAAAGTGAGATGAAAACTATTAGGAAAACCCTGATAAGTTAAAAGGTTTCATCAAGAAAATTCAGTGTCTGTAGTTTTTTCAGGCTCTTTATTCTTCTCAGACCCATTTGCCATTGCTCTGTTTGTTGTACAGCTGTTAACTGGTTGCTTCTGGGCTAAAATGATAATGGATGAGTTCTTGGTTTGTCTTTCACAGAGCTGGTAAGAATGGATGCTCATCCAAGACAGTGTTAAATAAGATTTCATCATTATCAACAAGACCCGAGCTTTACACATTAAACAGAGTTAATTATCTAACAACCTTTTCGTGTTTGTTCTGTTACTTAAGCTGTCAAAAATGCAAATGTCTTGTGTAGTTCAGAACATGTCAACAATTAGGCTCATTATCCTCTCTTTGTTTTTAATAAATGTGATTTACTTATTATTTTTAATGAAAATAGTAAGGGATCAACAGTCTCCATAAAGTGCATTGGCTTGTATTTATGTGTGCATTAGTTACCTACATTGATTTCTTCCATTGTTTGAACTGAATCCTCACACAAGAGGGTAATTTGCATGTGCAACCTCAAATCCTTCTTGTTTAGAGGTGATAAGGCACAAACAGCACAGTTCAGTCTTCCCCATCAAAATCATAGATTCACAGAATGTTAGGGGTTGGAATCTAGAGATCACCCAGTCCAACCCCCTGCCAGAGCCAGGACAGGTCACACAGGAACATGTCCAGGTAGGTTTGGAAAGTCTCCAGAGAAGGAGACTCCACAACCTCTCTGGGCAGCCTGCTCCAGGCCTCCAGCATCCTCACACCAAAGAAGTTTCTCCTCAGGTTGAGGAGGAACTCCTTGGATTCCAGCTTGTACCTGTTGTTCCTTGTCCTATCACTGAGCACCACCACAAAGAGCCTGGCACCTTCATCCTGACACCCACCCCTCAGATATTCAGAGACATTGATCAGATCCCCTCTCAGCCTTCTCTTCTCCAGACTAAACAGCCCCAAGGCTCTCAGTCTTTCTTCACAGCAGAGCTGTTCCAGTCCCTTCATCATCCTCGTAGCTCTCTGTTGGACTCTCTGCAGCAGGTCCCTGTTTCTCGTGAACCTCAAACTAGACACAGTATTGCAGGTGTGGTCTCAGCATGGCAGAGGAGAGTGGGAGGAGAACCTCCCTGTGCTCCCTGGCCCTGCTGGATACACTTTTCTTGATGCACCCCAGGATCCTATTGGCCCTTTTGGCCACAAGGACTATGTCTAGTTCATGTTTTATGGTACGAGTCTACAAGCAGGAAGAGACAAAACCTTCTTAGCTTCTTAGACTCCAGAATATCCCTTCTCTTATTGACTGTAGTTTATTTTCTAGGGTCTAGGAAGTAATTGAGCCTCTGCTCAGCCTGCTTACCTTTACATCTGGATGTGTGTCAGATTCCACATTCTCCCTTTGATGCATGACTTCAATAAGCCTAGCTTTTTATACTGTACCTGGCACTGAGAATGATTTACTGTCTTTAGTTCTTCAGCACTAGTTACAGTTTAATGAGAATAAATGGTGAAGTGTGGTAGCAAGCAATTAAGGGTGGTCTGAAATAAGTCCCAGACAGAATCCTTCTTGGCTAAACTGAACTCTGGTAAAAGTACCATTTTATTCCACTGTGTCTTATGATGGACAGGGCTAAAGCTCATGAAAATGATCAAGGGATTGAGCACCCCTGCTACAAGGGCAGGCTGAGAGAGATGGGGTTATTCAGCCTGGAGAAGAGAAGGCTCCAGTGAGTCCTAATAGTGACCTTCCAGTGCCTGAAGGGGGCCTAGAAGAAGGATGGAGAGAGGCTGTTTCCAAAGGCCTGCAAGTGACAGGATGAGGTGCAATGGCTTCAAACTAGAGAACAGTAGATTTAGATTCGCTATGAGGAACAAGTTCTGCACCATGAGAGTAGTGGAACACTGCAACAGGTTGCCCAGGGAGGTAGTTGAGGTCCCATCCCTGAAGATATTCAAGATGAGGCTTGACACAGCTCTGAGCAACCTGATCTAGTGGAGGATGTCCCTGCTGACTGCAGGAGGAGTTGGACTGGATGCCCTTTGAAGGTCCCTTCCAATCTAGACCATTTTGTGATTCTGTGAAAAGAAATTAGAGAGTTACAGTGCAGGTGGACAATCATCAATATAGAATCGTTGTCCAAAAAGGACACAGCCTGCTTTCTGCACTTCTATTAAGCAAAACATGGAAAGCATCTGACGTGCAGGAAGAAGGTAGGGTCCCTCCTCTGCCCCTGTAGTCTAAATATGCTATCACAAAGACAGAGGTTGTAGAGGCATCACAGGCAAAGAGAAGAAAAACCATTCTGAGAGGTACAGAAATCTGACAAAATGAATAAAAAGTTGTTTTCTTGAGAAAATTTCTGTTTGTATTAGAGTATACCACTTAAATGGTCTCCTGGTTTAGGCAGAGAAAGAAACAATCTTATTGTGAAAAAACAGCTTGCAAAACGTCTCCCTTTTGGCAAGAAGATTTGTGGGGTGATGCATTTCTATTCAGAAAGTCTATCAGAGTATTCATCAGAAGATTTAAAACATCTTCAAGTATCAAAATCCTCCAGGAAATATTGGAGAGGGGCTGCTGGATTCCTCTGAGTGATGGGATCCCAGCTGTCTGGGAGCAAACCGTCATCACTCATTTCCACTCCATCTCTACAAATGTTTTCCTTCTCAGAAATTCAATATGTTGCCATAGAGAGTCTTAGAAGGAAAGCTGCTTTGATGGCATGAGAGATCCTTTAGTGCTTTTAGTTGAAAATGCTGAAGCTGGTGTAAGAAATACAAGATTTGGGGCAAATCTTCAGGGCTGAGGCCTCATGATCAAGCCACTGGGCCATATGAGAGGTATGATAACATTGCATGTCCCCTGCATTAACTCAGGCCACGTTTCAGGAGATTCCACATGCTTGAAATTTAATCCAAGGGTGAGCACTGCTAGCTGCATATCAGGAGCACGTGTAAGAACAGTGGGAAGGTACCAACCTCAGCTGGAGCGCAATAACATGGTGAGGGATGAGCATGAGGTTTAACAAGACCAATTGCCAAGTCCTGCACTTGGGTCACAACAACCCCAAGCAACACTACAGGCTTGGGGCAGAGTGACTGGAAAGCAGCCTGGTGGTAAAGGATTTGGGGGTGCTGGTGGACAGCTGAATATGAGCCAGCAGTGTGCCCAAGAAGGCCAATGGCATCCTGGCCTGTGTCCAGCAGGAGTAGGGCAGTGGTGCTGCCCCTGTACTCAGCCCTGGTGAGGCCACAGCTTGAGCACTGGGTGCCACAGAATAGGAAAGACATTGAGGTGCTGGAGGCTGTCCAGAGAAGAGCAGCAAGGCTGGAGAGGGGTTCGGAGGGCATCTCGTGAGAGGAGTGCCTGTGGGAGCTGTCAGTATTCCCTTATTTCTTCCACTTTTTCTGTCGTTTCAGCATTGCAGTTGCCTTACAATTTCATGCAAAGAGGAATAGTCTGGTTTTCAGTTGTTTCACTACATATATATAGGTTTATTTACTAAATACAGTCCTGCTATTAAGACTGTACTTGATTTCCTTGCTTTTTTCTCAGGAATGAACAATTTGAGGAGGAAGCAAGGTAGCTTGTGTTGAAGGCTGGAATGAGCAAAGAATTTGGACCCTCAAGGGAGCTTTGCATTCGTTTTATAGAGAGGTCTAGAGGGGGCATCCACAACCTGCCTCTGCTGTGTGCTGTGTAACGTCCTTGCACACAAAGAACAAACAGGATTTCTGTCAAAATGACTTAGCTCAAGTTGAGAAAACAACAAACAAGGAGAGAACAAAAGTCAGATATCCACAAGAGAGATAGTGTTTGTGTGTCTCCACTGATAATCTAATTAAATTGGAGGCCAAATTGCTAATTTCCACTACTCTCTTTAGAAAATCAAAGCTGTGGCAACACAAGAACTAAGTGTATCAGTTCAGAGTTAAGTATTGTACACCAATTAGTTTTTTCCCTGACTGACAGCCACAGCTTCAAGGCTTTAAGGAAAGGCTTTTTATTTACTCCTCATCCTGTGACAACAGTAGTTCTGGTCATCCCATATGTGGCAATTGGCCACCCTCTTCAGCATACAGCAAGGGAGCACCAACTGACTTCAGTTCTGGGCTTTGAAGGGTCTGAATAAGCAGCCTGAGTGTTTAAAGGAGATTATTTTTCACACCTCAGGAGCAGCCTATGCAACAGCCATTCCACTCAGGTTGGGGCTGGTGACTTATAGCAGCCTGATTACTGGACACCACCTGTTCAGGGTCTGTTCTCATTTGAAAATTTAAAGTCCATTTTCATGAAAAGAACTAGAAATGCTGAATTAGGGTAGTAGCTATTCCTTATGTTTTAGTTCACAGATTCATAGAATGGTTTGGGTTGGAAGGCACCTTAAAGATCATCTAGATCCAAACCGTCTGTCATGGGCAGGGACGCCTTCCACCACACCAGGTTGCTCAAGGCCTCATCCAGCCTGGCCTTGAGCATCCTCACGGAGGGGACATCCACAACCTTTCTTTCAAATCTCCACTCTAAAACTGCCCTCCTCAAGCTTCAATCCATTCCCTCTCATCCTGTCACTTCAAGCCCTTGTAAAAAGTCCCTTCTCAGCTCTCCTGTAAGCTCCTTCAGGTACTGGAAGGCTGCTCTAAGGTCTGCTGTATTAAGCAGGGGCAGTGGGAAACTATTCTGTGAATCTGGGAAGTGTTGAAAAAAAAATCTGGTAGCCCTGGTGGGAAAATCTCTTTGGTTTGACCAGAAGCCCTACCTTTGAGTAAGAGCAAAAACTTTCACTGCTGATCTCTGAATCCACTTTGCCCTGGTCCACAAGCTTAGCTCCCACCTTCTCCTTATTCCTTCTCCTTGGCTCCTGAGCCAGATCTGATAACAATGATGGCTTCAAAAAGCAAAGAAGTAAAAATATTTACAATGCTTTGCAACGCTGTTTACCTACTGATTCCATTGTCTGCCCAGTTAGATCAATCTGTAAAAATATAGGGGGGGGGGAAATGCATTTTCCTATTTTGGTTGAAAGCACTTCATCCACTTTAATGCATTGAATCCTTAAATATCCTAAATCATAGGTTAATGACATCCCTGTTTCAAAGTTGGAAAAGCACAGAAATAGACAAGCCAACATCAGCATTTTTCCAAGCATCCACAGACTGTTAAATCGCTCATAAAGAAAGAAAAAATTAGAAGTCCACAAAATCAGTGACATTTTTTGACAGTGAAGGTCATACTGAGTTGGTAGAACTGCAGGGCATAACCTTGGCAGTATCAGGAGAAGCAGAGTGTCCTGATTTGGGCCGAGATGGAGTTAATGTTGCTGTAGCAGCTGGTCCAGTGCTGTGGTTTGGGTTTGGTGTGAGGACAGTGTTGATAACACACTGATGTTTTCCTTGTGGCTAAGTAGTGCTTATCCTGCACCAAGGGCTTTTCAGCTACTTGTATCCTGCAAGTGAAGAGGCTGCAGGGGTACAGGAGATGGGGAAGGGAAAGGACAACTGCCTTGAACTGGCCAGAGGAGTACTCTCCATAACATCATGTCATGCCCAGAATATAACCTTCAGGGGAATCTGGCTGGGGGCTGCTACTTGGAAACTACAAACTACAGCACAGGAGGTTCCACCTCAACATGAGGAGGAACTTCTTCACTATGAGGGTCACAGAGCACTGGAACAGGCTCCCCAGTGAGGTTGTAGAGTCTCCTTCTCTGGAGACTTTCAAGCCCTGTCTGGATGTGTTCCTATGTGACCTGTGCTGGATTCTGTGGTCCTGCTCTGGCAGAGGGGGTGGACTCAATGATCTCCAGAGGTCCCTTCCACCCCCTAACATCTTGTGATCCTGTGAGCTGCCAGCCAGTGGTGAGCAAAATCTTTACTCAGTACTTCTTTTAAATTCATAGAATGGGATGGATTGGAAGGGACCTTGATGATCATCAAGTTCCAACCCTCCTGCCATTGGCAGGGACACAGACATTCTACTTCTTTTTTTCTATTCTCTCCAGGCATGGACATTCTACCACCTCTCTGGGCAGCCTATTCCAGTGCTCTACCACCCTCAAAGTAAAGAGCTTCCTCTTCATATGGAGATGGAACTTCCTATTCAAGTGTGTGTCTGTTACCTCTTGTCCTGTCACTGGACACCACTGACAAAAGACTGGTCCCATCCTCCTGACACCCACCCTTTAAGTATTAATAAGCATTGATAAGGTGTCCCCTCAGCCCTCTCTTCTCTGGGCTAAAAAGCCCCATGTCCCTCAGCCTTTCTTCACAAGGAGGATGTTCATGTTCCTTAATGGTCTTTGTAGCTCTTTGCTGTTGTTTCCTGTCCTGGAAGTGAGGAGCTTTTGTTGGACTTCCTTAGATTGCTCTCTGCCCGGCTCTCCCACTGACACAGAATCACAGAATCATTGAGGCTGGAATAGACCTCTGAGGTCATCAAGTCCAGCCTTATGACCTAACACCGCCACACTGACGGGACCATGTCACTAAGTGCCACATCCAGTTTTTCCTTAAACATGTCCAGGGCTGGTGACTCCACCACCTCCCTGGGCAGCTCAGAGGCAGAGCTGTGGTGCTGTGCTGTGTGGTTCTGTGTTGTGTGGTGGGTGCAGCACCCTGCTCTGCTGGGCAGCAGTGATGGGTTTAGGTTCTGCTCGGTCAAAACCAGCAGCTCCACTCCTCAATCTTAATCACACCCCATTGCCTGCTTCCTTCTTGTTATCCCTGTAGGAGTTTTCATCCTCTGAAGCCAACAAAAAAGATGATATTTATCTTCAGCTACTGAAACCTCCTCCTTTTTCCAGACTTCCCATTTCATGCTGTTTGGATTTTATTAGGCTCTCTTTCCACACAAAAGCAGAACACCAGCTCTACGATGCCCTGAGGGACACAGAGGGGCTGTTGCCATAATGGCTCGAAACTCCGGAGACATTTTATTTCCACCAGAAGCTCTTTGGAGGATTGTGGCTAAGGATATATAGAAAGATGGTAAATGTTTACAGCAGGGATTTTGATCTCCCTTGGAGTTTAATACAAAAGCCCTTATCTTTTTTCTTTTTTGTTTCTTTTAATTATTTAAATCTATTAATTGGCATTTCACATTAATGTTGATGAAGTAAGACCTGCCTACAAAGGGGGTTGGATTTTGTTTTGCATCTTGGGATAGAAAAGATTTTTTTTTTTAGATTTCAGAATTAGGGATAATATCCATATGGGTAATAGTATGAATCATCTCTTCATAAGACTATGACTTTCTTCTCAACACCTCAATCATTACTAAGTGTTTTCACCAGATATTTTCCAGAAGCAACACTCTTCAGTTTCTGCTTCCAATGTTTCCTGTTCTTCCCAGACATAGCCAAGCAGAAGTTCTTAGTTAACATTCTACTCTGGTGAGACCTCACTTGGAGTACTGACTCCAGGATCTGAAGCCCTCATAGAATCATAGAATCATAGAATCAATAAGGCTGGAAGAGACCTCAAAGATCATCAAGTCCAACATGTCACCCAAGACCTCATGACTACTAAACCATGACACCAAGTGCCACGTCCAATCCCATCTTGAACACCTCCAGGGACAGTGACTCCACCACCTCCCTGGGCAGCCCATTCCAATGGCTAACAACTCTCTGTGAAGGCTACAAGAAGGCTGCAAAGGGAGTTTCCAAAGGCCTGCAGTGATAGGAAAAGGGGCATTGACTTCCAACTAGAGAAGAGCAGATTTAGATTGGATGTTAGGAACAAGTTCTGCACCAGGAGGCTGGTGAAACACTGCATCAGGTTGCCCAGGGAGGTGGTTGAGACTCCTTCCTGGAGATATTCAGGGTAAGGCTGGACAGGGCTCTGGGTAACTTCATCTATTTGAGGATGACCCTGCTGACTGCAGAGGGGTTGGACTAGATGACCTTTGGAGGTTGCTTTCAACCCAGACCATTCTGTGATTCTGTAATTCTAAGATCTTTATCAACGATCTTGATGAAGACTTAGCACTATTATTCAGTTTGCAGATGACACCAAGTTAGGTAGGAGTCTTGATCTGCTTGAGGGTAGGGAGGATCTGCAGAGAGATTTGGACAGATTGCATCAGTGGGCCCTCTAGAGATCATCCCGTCCAATCCCCCTGCCAAAGCAGGATCACCCAGGGCAGGCCACACAGGAACAGATCCAGGTGGGTTTGGAAACTCTCCAGAGAAGGAGACTCCACAACCTCTCTGGACAGCTTGCTCCAAGGCTCCAGTACCTTCATGCCAAAGAAGTTTCTCCTCATGTTGATAAATAATTTTAATGTGCTGTGTACCTCTGGCATCCGTTGGTGAAGAGAATTCAATTTAGCTCCCATTTAGCAGTGCAGACCTTGCAGGCAGTGCTGGAAAGAGCTGACTGTATTACTTCAGGTTTTTACTCTGTGATGATAAAACTTCTTTTTTCTCTACCCAGATGAAGATTAAAATGAAATGTAAAGGTTATGTTCATGAAGTTGTGAATATCTCTTGGAATGTCTCTCTTCAGTGGTAAAAATAACTGCAGATTGTCAGAATGCCACAGTTTTAACTCCAAAAGTTGGCATTTTCTACTGCAAGGTGTGCATTTTTTATACCAGTTGGATAAAAACGACACAGGACTCATTTTTATTATTTTTTTTCCTTCCTTTCTGCTCAAATCTCTGCAGGATGTGTGACACAGGAGAAGGGCTGTTCACCTTTCAGACACGAGAAGGAGAAATGATCTATCAGAAAGTCCATTCTGCAACACTGGCCATAGCAGAGCAACATGAAAGATTAATGATGGAGATGGAACAGAAGGCAAGGGTAAGGTCCTTTCACTAACATCTTTATACTTGGTACTGAACAGAGGGAGTATGGAGTGATGGCAGCTGTAATGATGGCATTACCTGTGTGGGTGAGACCACAAAGACCTTGGATTTGTGTGTTTTTGTGGTCAGGGGTTTTTAGTGTGGGTTGTACAATGATCTGTTGGTGGTGTCTCTCTGTAACGGAGGATACCACTGAACGTGAGATCCTTGTGAAAATTGTGGCTCTGATACTCAGAGATGAAGCCTTAAGCTGAAGCCAGCTGTGAGTAGACTATGGATGAATCATAGAATGGTTTAGGTTGGAAAGGACCTCAGAGATCATCTGCTCTGACCTCCACTCCATGGGCATGGATGCCTCTCAACTATATTTGGTTGCTCAAGGCCTCAGCCAACCTGGTCTTGAACATCCCCAGGAAGGAGGCATCCACATCCTCCCTGGGAAGCCTATTCCAGTCTCACCACCCTCATACTGAAGAACTTCTTCCTATCATCCAGTCTAACCCTGCTCTCCCTGACCTTCAAATCATTCTCCCTTGTCCTGTTGCTAGACACCCTGATGAAAAGTCCCTCTGCAGCATTCCTGTGGGATCCCTTCAGGAAGGCAGCTCCAAGGTTCCCCCTGAGGTCTTCTCCAGGCTGAGCAACCCCAGCTCCCTCAGCTTATCCTCACAGCAGAGATGCTCCAGCCCTTTGTGGCTTCCTCTGGACTCACTCCAACAGCTCTGTGTCCTTCTTATGCTGGGGACACCATCAAAAGTCTGCCATGTTGAATGCTTCCCTCAGACTATACATATCTCTTAAGTTCTGAGATGGGAAGCCATAGAAGTTACCTTTTTTTTGGTGGGTTGTGAAGAAAAACTAAGGAGTTTTTCTGCATAGTTGTATTGACACGGTATTTGAGATGCACAACCTTTGGACAGAAAGAGCAGGAGGCAAAGAGTTCACAATCAAGGCTGAAATGAATTTAGGAGCACGATTACTGAAGAGTCAAAAGGCAAGATGGTAGAGCAAATGGAAGAGCATCTGAAGTAGCAGAAATGCTGGCAAAAAAACAACTTCATTCTGCTGGGCAGAAATGATTGACCAATAATCCAAAACTAGGAAAAAAGAATCATTGTAAATATGTTTGCTTTTAAAGTGTCAGCATCAGCCAGAGAAATGAGACCGTGTTCCTAATGATGTAACAAGTGCTTAGACCACAACCAGACAGGGCTTTTCTTCCATGGAACCACCACTTTCAGGTCTTCCCTCTGTCAATTAGCATCTTTGCTGCTTGGGAAACTCCATTCATATGGCTCCTTGAAACCTTGCTTGTGAAGGCTATGGCCATATGGTCCCTGACATGATGCTCTGAGAGCATGCTAAGAAATAGATCTGACTCATCAGCCACACTGTGTCTAATGTACTGGGCTCCTGGATGGGGCTGCACTGTGATCTGAAGAAGGAGGTCAGTAAAGGCCTGCTGGAGGCTGTTGTAGGCTGTGTAGAGTCTGTGGGCTGTGTAAAAGAGGCTGAAAAACCTGTCAATTTTACCCTTCAACTAGTGAGATGGCATTGGTTTGATCTTGGAAGTTCAACTGCTCCTGACTGATGAAGTGCTGAACATTTAAGGGATCACAGAATCACAGAATGTTAGGGTTGGAAGGGACCTCCAGAGATCATCCAGACCAACCCCCTGCCAGAGAGGATCACCCAGGGTGGGCCACACTGGAACAGAGCCAGGTGGGTTTGGAAAGTCTCCAGATAAGGAGACTCCACAACCTCTCTGGGTTGGAAAAGACTTCCAAGACATTGAGTCCAACTGTTGCCCTAATGTCACCATGGCCATTAAATTGTAAGTCAAAGTGCCATGTCCGCATGGTTTTTGAGCACCTCCAGGAATGGTGACTCCCCCACTGCCCTGGGCAGCCTGTTCCAAATCTTTGACCTTGTTCCAGTGGCTCTATGCAGGAGAGGATATGGCTCCATGACACATGGGGAAGAGAAGCCACCAAATTGGAACCTCACAAACCCCTTCACCAACACTTGCACCAGGTCAAACTGGGCCTCCAAACCCTCAACACCACTGAGAGGCATCCTCTCAAACTCTTCTGTCATCAGGAGATCCCTCTCCAGCACCCCACAAACACCCTGCCAAAACCTCTGCCAGATCTGCCTACCCTAAAACCATCCCGTCTTCCTCACTGCAGCCAAGCCAGGGACGTGCTTCCCCAAAACTGGGGCCTTGCCAACAAATCCTCCTGGCGAACAAGCCCCATTCCTGGGTAAGTGAGCAGCACCAGCACCATTCCTGCCCCCAGTCTTTGTCCCAAGCCAGCAAAATGGGATAAGAACTGTAGAATTTTCCTGTTATGACTACACATAGAAGGGAGGCATGCTCAGGAAATAATTGTACCTTTGGAACCTCATAAATCCCTTTTTGAAGGAGCTGTCAGTAAAAAGCCATTCTGTAATCTCAAAAGAATTAAAATTTACAACCTGTAAAACAATAATTCCAAGTGAGATAGCACTAAAGTTGATGTTAACCAGCTGAAGTTAATCAAACACCAGTGAGACTGAAGTGCAAATGCACAAAGGAATTACAATAGCACAAGTTTCATAATATTACCATAGGAAATATCCTGTGACAGTTGTTTTGCTTTAACCAGCAGAGCTGTAAAAAATGACATAATTTAAGATTGTCTTTAAATATTTACCAGAAGACAAACACCTTTCTGAAGCCCTTCATCTGGAGCTTTCTTTTCCATTCTCATTATTTGCACCTCTCCTCTTGAATATTCTCTTTAATGTAAGTGGTTGAGTCACGAGGATGGATTTCTGTCATTTCACAAAAGATAATATCAAGGAGTTCATGTATTTGTTTTATTTTAATAGTTATTAAGAGGGGAATAATGAAGGTGTCAAAGAAAACTGGAATGAGGCTTAAGGAGAGGTTGAAGAGGAAGGTGGGTAAGAAATAAACCTGCAGGCCATTTAATCTTTCTTATCTAAAACACAATAAGGAGGCTAATAGTGAATCATAGGACTCATCTGTCTAGGCCCCATCAGCTAGACTCATTGGTCTAGGGAGGTTCTCCTACCCCTCTACTCTGCCCTGCTGAGAGCACACCTGCAGTACTGTGTCCAGTTTTGGGCTCCCCAGTTCAAAAGAGACAGAGACCTACTGGAGAGAGTCTGTTGGAGAGCCATGAGGATGACAAAGGGACCTGAACATCTCTGCTATGAAGAAAGACTGAGAGCTCTGGGGTGGCTTAGTCTGGAGAGGAGAAGGCTGAGAGGGGATCTGATCAATGTCTCTAAATACCTGAGAGGGGTGTGTCAAGATGAAGGTTCCAGGCTCTTTGTGGTGGTGCCCAGTGATAGGTACAAGCTGGAACACAGGAGGATCCACCTCAACTTGAGAAGAAATTTCTTTGGTGTGAGAGTGCTGGGGCCCTGGAGCAGGCTGCCCAGAGAGGTTGTGGAGTCTTCTCTGGAGACTTTCCAAACCCACCTGGATGTGTTCCTGCCCTGAGTGACCCTGCTTTGGCAGAAGTGTTGGGCTAGATGATCTCCAGAGGTCCCTTCCTACCCCTAACATTCTGTGATTCTATGATTTCATCCCACCATGAAATCTGAACTTCCCATGGGTGCTGCCTCTTCCTGTCTTTACAAGGCAGCTCCTTTCTTCCCTGCCTTTTCCTCTGTCAGCTGCAGGAGTCTGTTTTCTCCTGTGAGAATACCTTGCAGACAGTAAGAGGGGGAGCAGCAAAGTCTTGCTTGCTCATGAGATACTGCAGGTGGTGGCTATTGCTGGATGCTTGCTGTGGGCTTGAATGAAATTCACTAGAGGGAAAGTCTTTACTGTGGTCATGAAGAGCTAGTGCAGCTGCTCATACGCAGCAGGGGATCTGAGCTCTTTGTCACCTCAGAAGCTCTGCAGACAACATCAAGTTTTGTGGAGTGTGGAGGTAAGTGCTGTGGGTAGGTGGGAGAGCAGAGCTGCCAAATCCTTGCAGATGATTGGATCAGGTATTTTGGTAGCTGGTGATGTAATTCAGATGATGTTTTGCTCTTTGGAAACTGTTCACTAGAGCTTGCACTGGAGTTTTGGATGTTTCTCAAGCAGTAGTAGTAGTTGTGAGGTGAGAAGTAGCGGTGAGAAGAACTCAGTTCCTCCCTTGCCTGACACAACTTTAAAATCTCTTATCCCTAGCCATTGGGCTGGACAATCTTGGATGCAAGAAGGCCATCTTCTCGGGCTACAACCCACACATCTCATCACATCCTAACCTAGAAATTACTCCCATTCTTTTTTTCTTAAAACTTCCTGAAATGCTTCATGTAATGTTACCATCTTCTAGCTTTCTGTGTGTTGTGCACCCTAAAACTCAGACTGAAATCTGCCTTCCTCCTAATAGAAAGTAGAAGCTGAATGAAAACTTGCAATGAAAGAGTACATTGCTGGCTCAGGGTCATCCTCTTATCTACCAGGACCCTCAGGTTCCTTTTTGCCAGAGCTGCTCTCCAACAAGTCAGTCCCCAGGCTGTACTGGTAAGCTGCTTGTATAGCTCTGCTGTGAGTTTGACATGAGTACTGCTAGAAAAAGAATTCTGAAGGCAGTTCTCCAGTGGGCTTAATGTCTTACTAATCTCATCTCTGCTATGTTGAGAAAACTCATCCCTGTCAAACAAACTACAGTAGCCTACAGAGCTCCTATTATTATTAGCGAAAATAATAGCTGATGGTTCCCCCTGATGCTCTCAGGAGACAGGTATTATTATAATAATTACACTAATGAGTAAAACGAGGCACAGGAAGATTAAGGACAAATTCAGTTCTGTCTGAATTGCCCAAGGTCACAGAGTAATCAGCTATACCCTGGGAATTGGAAAGCAACAAAACAACAACAAAATGAATCTTGAATCACAGTCCATGACAAATTCACAGAGGAATTCACCTCTGAAGTAGCTGTTTTCCACAGGTTTTCATCAGTCTTTTGTACTACATTATCGTTCCCTGTCTCCTGTCAAGCAAGACCTTCCTGTTTTTCAGCACCTCTGTTCAGAAGTTCTTTATCCATCCCCTGAAGGAATAGTTAAGGCTTCATCTACGATTAGTAGGAAGCTGCTTTATCAGTGATGTACAGAGGGGCACCACCCTGTGATCCTGAGAATAAGAGACTTTCAAACAGTAATCATCTGAGAGGGCATCACAAATTCTCATAATGGTCCTAAAGCCACTCTGAAATTCCCTCCTGCACTTTTTGTGCTTTGGCTCATCAGGTACCTGTTGGTAGGACAAAAACTGGATGAAGTTCAGCCTTTGTCTTCATTTTGCCTTTTTTATCCCTGCTTCTTCCCTTTTTATAAAGCTGATGAAGTTTTTAACATGAAAATGATTTCTAATAATCTCTGTGATTATGCTTAGACTGAAGGCAACAGATATTTAGCTGCTGAAAAATAAAACATATCTGAAATATGGACACTTCTCCAAGGCCAGCTGTCTTGATATTTGCCCATCAAAGCCTGTCCAGACAGGGGTTGTTTGTGTTGCCAGTTCACTCTGCTCTGGTGAGACCTCACCTGAAGTACTGCATCTGGCTCTGGAGCCCTCAATACAGGAAGGACATGGAGCTGATGGAGTGGGTTCAGAGGAGGACCACAAAAATGACTGGGGGTTAGAGTACCTCTGCTATGAGGACAGGCTGAGGGAGCTGGGGATGTTCAGCCTGGAGAAGACTCCAGGAAGACTTAATAGCAGCCTTCCAGTGCCTGAAGGTGGCTACAAGAAGGCTGCAGAGGGACTGTTTCGAAAGGGCTGCAGTAACAGGATGAGGGGCAATGGTTTGAAATTAGAGCAGAGCAGATTTAGATTGGATCCTAGGAACAAGTTCTGCATCATGAGGGTGGTAGCACTGCAACAGGTTGCCCAGGGAGGTTGTTGACGCCCCATCACTGAAGGTATTCAAGGTGAGGCAACCTGATCTAGTTGAGGATATCTCTGCTGAGTGCAGAGGGGGTTGGACTGGATGATTGACTGGATACTTTCAGGACCTGTCTGGATGTGTTCCTATGTGACCTGCACTAGATTATATGGTTATATGGATAACTGGCTGTCCACTGGGACTGTCACCATCCCAGCTGCAAGAATAGGGGTTTTATTAACATTTCAGTTCAGCAGCATTCAGCAGAGAGGGTTTCATGAAGCTTTTTCCGTGCTGTGGTAGAAGCAGGCATCGCTCTGTTGCTTGTGACTGTCTCTGGGTAAAAGCTGCTCCTCTCATCACAAATTCAGTCTGTCAGAATCCGTTTCCATAAAGGTAGCTGCCAGGCAAGATGCAGATGGATTTGTACAGCTGGCTGGTGAATGTGTATCTCTACAGAGCCTGTGATTCAAAACCCAGTCACAAATTAGCATAGGTACAAGTTTAGAAACTGAAAGAATGTGTGGTTTCTTCATTACTCTTAATTGTTTCCATGCAGGGGACAGTGGCAAAAGTTGCAATTCCTCCTGGCTGAGAGATTTTGTAAAAGCATTTGTAAAATGATGGCATTTCTGTAATGCTTCCCCCATACTGTTCTGTGATCACCTTTACACACATTCTGTCTTACAAGGAGGGAAGAATTGATGGAGTTGGAGATTGCCATGGCAACAGGGATAGTTCTCTTTCCTTTGTTTCATGAAGCTGGAGCCTTCCAGCATAGAAGCAAAGGATTGTTTTGTTAAATGGCAGCCATGGAGTTCCAAAGGCTTGACTTACAGAGCATGTGGGCACAGCATTACAGAATGGTTGGAAGGGACCTCCAGAGATCATCCAGTCCAACCCCCTGCTGAGGCAGGATCACTTAGGGCAAGCTACATAGGATCGCATCCAGATGGGGATTGAATGAATGTGGGGAGAACTGTGGATGTGATCTACCTGGACCTCAGCAAGGCCTTTGACACCGTCCCCCACAGCAAACTCCTGGCCAAGCTGGCAGCCCATGGCTTGGACAGGATCACACTGTGTTGGGTTAGGAACTGGCTGGAGGGCCGAGCCCAGAGAGTGGTGGTGAATGGTGCCACATCCAGCTGGCGGCCTGTCACTAGTGGTGTGCCCCAGGGATCAGTGCTGGGCCCCATGCTTTTCAACATCTTTATTGATGATCTGGATGAGGGCATTGAGTCCATCATCGGTAAATTTGCAGACAACACCAAGCTGGGGGCAGGAGTTGATCTGCTGGAGGGCAGAGAGGCTTTGCAGAGGGACCTTGACAGGCTGGACAGATGGGCAGAATCCAACAGCATGAGATTTAACACGTCCAAGTGGCAGGTTCTGCACATTGGCCACAGCAACCCCAGGCAGTGCTACAAGCTGGGGTCAGAGTGGCTGGAGAGCGGCCAGGCAGAGAGGGACCTGGGGGTACTGGTTGATGGGAGGCTGAACATGAGCCTGCAGTGTGCCCAGGCAGCCAAGAAGGCCAATGGCATCCTGGCCTGCACCAGGAACAGTGTGGCCAGCAGGAGCAGGGAGGTCATTCTGCCCCTGTACACTGCACTGGTTAGGCCGCACCTCGAGTACTGTGTCCAGTTCTGGGCCCCTCAGTTTAGGAAGGATGTTGACTTGCTGGAACGTGTCCAGAGAAGGGCAGCAAAGTTGGTGAGGGGTTTGGAACACAAGCCCTATGAAGAGAGGCTGAGGGAGCTGGGGTTGCTTAGCCTGGAGAAGAGGAGACTGAGAGGTGACCTCATTGCTCTCTACAACTACCTGAAGGGAGGTTGTAGCCAGGCAGAGGTTGGTCTCTTCTCCCAGGCAACCAGTACCAAAACAAGAGGACAGAGTCTCAGGCTGCGCCAGGGCAGGTTTAGGCTGGATGTTAGGAAGAAGTTCTATACAGAGAGAGTGATTGCCCATTGGAATGGGCTGCCCGTGGAGGTGGTGGAGTCACCTTCATTGGAGGTGTTCAGGAAGAGGCTTGATGGGGTGCTTGGCTGCATGGTTTAGTTGTTTGGGTGGGTTGGATTGGTTGATGGGTTGGACGCGATGATCTTGAAGGTCTCTTTCAACCTGGTGTATTGTATTGTATTGTATTGTATTGTATTGTATTGTATTGTATTGTATTGAATTGTATTGTCTCCAGAGAAGGAGACTCCAAAACCTCTCTGGGTAGCCTGTTCCAGGCTTCCAGCACCTTGGTCATGCAGCTACAACTGCTACTACACTAAGCAACTTTCTCCAGAGTAAAAAACTCACCTGGGTTATCATCAGAAAATTAACTTAAATGAATAAAAGTTGCCAGTTGCAGGGTTTATTAGGCTGAGACAAGTACATTGAAAGATGCAGCAGTTCACAAACACTTCTCTGCTTCACCCTTTCCAAGCTGGGTCCCTGATTTGCAGCTATTTTTGCTATGTTAGTAAAGGAGAATCAGTTAGAAAACAAAACTTCCACTCATATCTTTTCTCAGCAGAAGTGTGGACTGTGATTTGGAGAATCTTGTCTCTCATTTTAAGCTGTTGCTCAACCTGCAAAAATATTTTTCCCAAATTAGGTTATTTCTGTTTCTTCAGAAGTGTCTGCAGTGCTTTTGAGTGACTACAGTTTTGAAACTGTGCAATATCAAGACTTCTCTGGCTATATCTATCCAAACAGAATGATTGAAACACAGGCATTTTTTGGTTGGAAAAGACCTCTAAGATCATCGAGTCCAACCATTGACCTAACACCACCATGGCCATTAAACCATGTCCCCAAGCACCATAGCTACACGTTTCTTGTACACCTCCAGGGATGGTGATTCCACCACCTCCCTTGGCAGCCTCTTCCAATGCCTGACCACTCTCGCAGCAAAGAAATTTTTCCAGTCTCCTTTCAGGGAGTTGCAGAGAGCCATGAGATCTCTCCTCAGCCTCCTCCAGACTAAACAACCCCAGTTCCCTCAGCTGCTCTCAGCAGCCTTGTTCTTCAGACACTTTGCCAGTTTCTCTGGACACACTCCATCCCCTCAGTGTCCTTCTTGGGGTGAGGAGCCCAAAACTGAACCCAGTATTTGAGGTGTGGCCTCACCAGTGCCCAGTACTGGGGCATGATCACTTCCCTGCTCCTGCTGGCCACACCATTGCTGATACAGGCTAGGATGCTGGTAGACTTCTTGGCCACCTGAGCACACTGCTGGGTCATGTTCAGAGAGATGTCAACCAACACCTTCAGGTCCTTTCCTGTCAGGCCACCTGTCTCTGTCCCAGGCCTGTGGGTTGGGGTTGTTGTGACTCAAGTGTGGGACCTGGCACTTGGCTTTATTAAACCTCACACAGCTGAGCTCAGCCTATTGATCCAGCCTGGCCAGATCTCTCTTCAGAGCCTTCCTACCCTCAAGCAGATCAACACTCCCACCCAATCTAGTGTCATCGAAGAGGGTTTTACTGCATGATAAAAGATTTTATGTATTCTGAGTTTGCTGGGTTTTTTTCTCTTTTTAATTGAAATATCTTTGTGTGACATAAAACTTACCTCCTGAAAATGTCAGGAAGCAGAGGCCAGCAAGACTGTGGTGTTACTGGCTCCTGGAGTCACGCACTGATAAGCTTAATAAGGAATATTCATGAAAGGTTAGTGATGGTTGTTGTTTCAGAAAAATTGCCTTCCTGTCATTTTATTCAAGTTCATTGGTGCCAGCAGCTCCTACATGCCGGAAGGCAATAGCTGAAAGAAATGGGATTTCCACGAATATGGTTTAGGGGTGAACTTTGTAGAGTAGGGTTCTCAGTTGGACTTGATGATCTCAAGGGTCTTTTCCAATCAGAACGTTTCTGTGATTCTGTAAAACAGGTGTGACTTAAAACTACTCATCTGGGTTAGACAAGAGAAGAGCAGTTCCATAAGAAAGTACCTGAGGTCCAAGGCATCTGCTTTACAGAAAGAATGAAGATCAAGTACAGTGACCACTCAATGCAAATTCTAACATGTTTCCTGGGAAAACAGATGTGGAAACCTTATAATTCCAATTTGTCATCCCCAAACTTACTCAGGCAAGGTTCCCCCAGCTGAGCACATTCTAGGTTGACCCTATTTCATCTTTCTTTCTGCATGCTAAGCATGTGTAAACACAAACACAGGCTGGGCCAGGAGTGGCTCGAGAACAGTCTGGAGGAGAAAGACTTGGGGGTGTCAGTTGATGACAAACTCAATGAGCCAGCAATGGTGGCTGGCAGCCCAGAAGGCAGCTGTGTGCTGAGCTGCTTCAAAAGAAGTGTGACCAGCAGGATCAGGAGGGGATTCTGCCCCTCTGCTCTGCTCAGACTCGATGTGGAGCACTGCCTCCAGTTCTGGTGCCCCCAGCATAGGAGGGATGGAGAGCTGCTGGAATGGGTCCACCATGTGTTCCTTTAGGTGAATCCATGCTGACAGATTCTGATGACCTTTTTATCCTCCACGTACCGGGAAATGGTTTCCACAATTAACTCCATTGTCTTCCCAGGGACCCAGGTGAGGCTGACCAGCTTGTACTTCCCTGGGTCCTCCTTGTTGCTCTTCTTGAAGACACAGTGCCACCAGCATTCCTCCTGTCCTCTCTTCCAGTTACAATGTTCTTATGACAAACCAAATAACATCTCCTGTACTCTTCTGGCTCCTTTGAATTCCTTGATTCAGTGGAGAGAAAAACTCTTCCTAGCCCTCCCATCACTGACTTGTATTTTATGTCAGCTACTAACACCGACAATGATGCAGATAATTCACTGCCTGCTTTTTGAGTGAGACAGAGCTGTAAATGAACATTTCACTGATGAACTGCTTGATATGAATGACCTCTACAACATATCTTTGAAGGTTAAGCTGATACCCTGATCTCCATCAGTGCTTTCTATGCCACCCACCTTCACGTTAAGCATTCATGAATCAACCTGATGAATGGTTCTAGGACTGTGATTCATTTCCATTTTTGCTTGAATAAAAAGTGGAGGGATGTGGTGTTATTTTTTTTTTTATTTTGTTCTTCAGTTTTAGGTGTGTTTTTTTCCCTCTCTGCCTATCCCCGTTTCCCATCAAGAAGCAGACGTACCTTTAAACAAGTGCTGGTGGATGGGAAGCTCAATATGAGCCTCCAGTGGACACCTGCAGCCCAGAAAGCCAGCTGTATCCTGGGTTGCATCAAGAGAAGTGTGTCCAGCAGGTCAAGGGAGATGATTCTCCCCTTCTACACCACTCTGGTGAGACACCACATGGAGTACTGCGTCCAGTTCTGGAGCCCCTTTTTACAGGAAAGAATTGGAGATGCTGGAATGTGTCCAGAGAAGGGACACGAGAATGATCACAGGGCTGGAGCTCCTCTCCTATGAGGACAGACTGAGAGAGTTGGGGTTATTCAGTCTGAAGAAGAGAAGGCTCTGAGGTGACCTAATTGTGGCCTTCCAGTATCTGAAGGGGGCCTACAGGAAGGCTGGGGAGGGACTTTTCAGGGAATCAGGTAGTGATAGGACTGGGGGAATGGATCCAAGCTAGAGGAGAGGAGATTTAGATTAGGCATTAGGAAGAAGTTCTTCACCATGAGGGTGGTGAAACACTGGAACAGGTTGCTCAAAAAGGTGGTGGAAGCTACATCCCTGGATGTTTTTAAGGCCAGGCTGGATGTGTCTCTGAGCAACCTGATCTAGTGTGAGGTGTCCCTGCCCATGGCAGGGGTGCTGGAACTGAATGATCTTTGAGGTCCCTTCCAGCCCTGACAATTCTGTGATTCTATGATTCTAAGTCTATCAGTACTGAGCACCTTCAAAACACCTAGATTTTTCCTTTTAAGACCTGAAGACTTTGCCCTTAGAGCAATGATTTTATACTTCCACACAGTGTTATTCCCAAATGCTGTGTATTTACAGGTCAGCAAATGTATATGTGCAAAATCTCTTCATGTCATCCAACTCTCTTTCAAATAAGCTTCTGTTTCATGGGAGAAGAAAGAGCAAGCAATGAGTGTAAATCATGTCTGTGCAACACTGGGTTCTCAATCAGAGACACCTCTGTGTAATTACTGAAGGAACTAGCTCAATGTGCTAGCACGTTCTCTGACGCCTACCATTGTGTTTGTTTTTACTAAGACCTGCAGTAGAATCATAGAATCATGGAATGGTAGGGTTGGAAGGGACCTCTAGAGATCATACAGTCCACCTAGGGCAGGACACTCAGGAACACATCCAGGTGGATCTGGAAAGTCTCCAGAGAAGGAGACTCCACAACCTCTCTGGGCAGCCTGCTCCAGGCCTCCAGCACCCTCACACTAAAGAAGTTTCTCCTCAGGTTGAGGTGGAACTCCCTGGGTTCCAGCTTGTACCTGTTGTTCTTTGTCCTGTTACTGGGCACCACCACAAAGAGCCTGGCACCTTCATCCTGACACCCACCCCTCAGGTATTTAGAGACATTGATCAGATCCTCTCTCAGCCTTCTCTTCTCCAGACTAAACAGTCTTTCAGTATTTCTTCACAGCAGAGATGTTCAAGTCCCTTCATAATCCTTGTAGGTCTCTGTTGGACTCTTTCCAGCAGATGCCTGTCTCTCTTGAACTGGGGAGCCCAAAACTGGACACAGTATTGCAGGTGTGGTCTCAGTGTGGCAGAGTGGAAAGAGAACCTCCCTAGACCTTCTGGACACACTTTTTTTGATGCACTCTGGGATACCAGCCTTGTCAGGCTCAACTATACCAGGATTGTCAGGCTTGAGATAGCCTCATCTCTGTTCATGCCAGCATCATCTCCCATGTCATTAGTGAATGGTTTCATGCAATGAAGAATTGTCAGAGTATTTCATATATTGCCTTTGTATAACACAAAGGCTCAAACTTTATAAAGATGTAAGAACCTAACCTTCTGCCCTCCCAGTAATTGGTAAAGTTTCTATTGCCAGGAAACTTCTTCCATGGAAGAAACAAAGCCACAACAGTTTTGTGCTAAAACATGGGTGAAGACACATCTCTTATTGGCATTCAACACTAAAATCCAGCTGCTCTACTCCAACATGAATCCATTCTGGCAGACAACAAAGTGATCTACTGTGAGTTTCTTTGAGAGGAAAGAGGGAAAAAAAGCCACAAAATAATTAAACAAGCAAACAAAAACCCAACACACTTCTGCCAGAAAAGGAGCAAACCATCCCAATTCTCTCTTTATAGTATGGTCAAGGAGATGAAGAAAAAAAATATCTCAGTTGCATTGACTCTCCGTTCAGAATGTTTTTCTTTCATCCTTGCTTTATTATTCTTACATAATGTTACTCCACTGCCAAAGAATCATCATCATCCACCTTGGCACTGCAAAGCAGTGGTAGTATTTTGATATTTTTCCCTCCATATTTGGCTAAGAATCTCCCTAAAAGGTCATACCAAGGTCAGAATAGCCACTGAAACCTAAAGGAGAAACATGGACTGTAAAGGCTGAAATCACTGGGATTCCTTTCTCAGCTAGTTTGACTCCCAGGACTCTTCAGAAGGCATCTGAGGCCATTTATTGGTGGGGAGTTTGCCAGTGCTGTGTGCTCTGTTCTGTTAGGAGCAGCAGGCTGGATTAATAAAAAATTAAAAGAAACATAAAGTAGTGCATAGTAAATAAATAGGGTGGTGATAGCTGAAAGTGTTTATATTAATAGTAGGCACCTTTAAGTCGTGAAGGCCATCCAAATAACACATGACTCTTTTCCAAGACAGCTAAGTGAGCATCAGCAAAGGGTTATGGGGAAATTATAGTCAAAGAGTAACTATTGGTCACACATCAGCCAAAGGAAGAGCAGTCATAGAGTCATAGAGTCATAGAATGGTCTGGGTTGGAAGGGACCTCTGAAGGTTATCTAGTCCAACCCCTCTGCAGTAAGCAGGGGCATCCTCAAGTAGACCAGGTTGCCCAGAACCCTGTCAAGCCTCACTTGGAATATCTCCAGGGATGGGGCCTCAACCACCTCCCTGGGGAACCCGTTCCAGTGTTCCACTACCCTCATGGTAGAGAACCTCTTCCTGTACTGAGGGCTCCAGACCTGGAGGCAGTGCTCCAGGTGAGGTCTCACCAGGGCAGAGTAATGTGGCAGAATCACCTCATTCAATCTGCTGGCTGCACATCTTTGGATGCAGCCCAGGATGCGACTGGCCTGATGATGATGTACAAATGCAGACTATTTGCTCACATGTGCAGTCTCGTTGGAGTGTCATAGAAGGATATTCTACACACAGTTTTCACAGAAGTTCTGGATCAAGGACCAACCTCTTTATTTACAGGTGCATGGAGTGGGTTGGGCTGGGTTGGAAGGGACCTTGAAGATCATCTAGTTCCAACCCACCTGCCATGGGCAGAGACACCTTCCACTAGCCCAGGTTGCTCAAGGCCTCATCCAACCTGGCCTTGAACACCTCCAGGGAGGGAGCATCTACAACCTCCCTGGGCAACCTGTTCCAGTGTCTCCCCACCCTCACTGGAAAGAATTTCTTCCTAATCTCCAGTCTCAGTCTCCTGAAGGTTAAATCATAGAATCATAGAATCATAGAATCATAGAATCATAGAATCATAGAATCAGTCAGGGTTGGAAGGGACCACAAGGATCATCTAGTTCCAACCCCCTGCCATGGGCAGGGACACCCTACACTAGATCACGCTGGCCAGAGCCTCGTCCAGCCTGGTCTTAAACACCTCCAGGGACTGGGCCTCAACCACCTCCCTGGACAACCCATTCCAGGGCTTCACCACTCTCATGGTGAAGAACTTCTTCCTCACATCCAGCCTGAATCTCCCCATTTCCAGCTTCATTCCATTCCCCCTAGTCCTATCACTACCTGAGATCCTGAGAAGTCCCTCCCCAGCCTTCCTGTAGGCCCCCTTCAGATACTGGAAAGCCACAATGAGGTCACCTCGGAGCCTTCTCTTCTCCAGACTGAACAGCCCCAACTCCTTCAGTCTGTCCTCATAGGAGAGGTGCTCCAGCCCTCTGATCATCCTCGTGGCCCTTCTCTGGACACGCTCCAGCACGTCCACATCTCTCCTGTAATATGGGCTCCAGAACTGGACGCAGTACTCCAGGTGGGGTCTCACCAGAGCTGAGTAGAGGGGGAGAAGCACCTCCCTTGACCTGCTGGTCACACTTCTCCTGATGCAGCCCAGGATCTGATTGGCTTTCCGGGCTGCAAGCGCACATTGAGAGCTCATGTCGAGCTTCTCGTCCACCAGCACCCCCAAGTCTCTCTCCTCAGGGCTGCTCTCCAGCCAGTCACTGCCCAGCCTGGATTTGTGCCTGGGATTGCCTCGACCTAGATGCAGGACCCTGCACTTGGTCTTGTGAAGCTCATGAGGTTGGCTTGTGCCCACCTCTCCAGCCTGTCCAGGTCCCTCTGGATGGCATCCCTTCCCTCCAGCGTGTCCACTGCACCACACAGCTTGGTGTCATCAGCAAACTTGCTGAGGGTGCACTCGATGGCACTGTCCATGTCACCCACAAAGATGTTGAACAAGACAGGTCCCAGGACTGATCCCTGAGGGACTCCGCTTGTCACTGGCCTCCACTGGGACATGGACCCGTTGACAGCCACTCTTTGGGTGCGGCCATCAAGCCAATTCTTTATCCATCTAGTGGTCCATCCATCAAACCCATGTGTCGCCAGCTTGGAGACCAGGAGGTGGTGTGGGACAGTGTCGAAGGCTTTGCTCAAGTCCAGGTAAACGACATCAGTTGCTCGCCCCTCATCTATTAATGCTGTCACCTGCTCATAGAAGGCCACCAGGTTTGTCAGGCAGGATTTGCCCTTGGCAAAGCCATGCTGACTATTCCCAATCACCTCTTCACTATTCTTCTGAGTCATTAGTGCCCCCAGGAGGATCTGCTCCATGATCTTTCCGGGCACAGAGGTGAGACTGACTGGCCTGTAGTTCCCCGGTTCCTCCTTCTTGCCCTTTTTGAAAATGGGAGTAATGTTTCCCCTTTTCCAGTCTGTGGGGACTTCCCCAGTCTGCCATGACTTCTGGAATATAATAGAGAGGGGCTTGGCAACCTCATCTGCCAGTTCTCTCAGCACCCGTGGGTGTATCCCGTCGGGTCCCATGGACTTGAACACTTTCAGGTTCTTCAGGTGATCACGAACCTGAGCTTCACTTATGATGGGCAGTTCTTCCTCCCCGTCCCTGGCATCGTCTGCCATGACACCAGGAGTGTGGCTGGAGGCCCTTGCAGTGAAGACTGAGGTAAAGAAGTGATTGAGTACCTCAGCCTTTTCCACATCACTTGTGACCAATTCACCACTTTCCTTTCTGAGGGGGCCCACACCTTCCCTAGTCTTCTTCTTGCCATTAATATACCTATAGAAATTCTTAGTGTTCCCTTTAACCCCCCTGGCTAGATTCAGTTCAAACTCTGCTTTGGCTTTCCTAACCAGGCCTCTTGCTGCTCGGGCAGCTTCCTTATATACCCCCTGTTCTATCTGTCCTTCCTTCCACTTCCTGTAGAGTTTCTTTTTACGTGATAGTGTGTCCAGCAGCTCCTTGTTCATCCAGGCAGGCCTCCTAGCATTCCTTCCTGCTTTTCTCCTTATAGGTATACATAGCTCCTGGACACAGAGGAGGTGGTCCTTGAATACTGACCAGCTGTCCTGGGTCCCTCTTCCCTCCAGGGCTTCATCCCACGACACTTTGGCCAGCAGATCCCTGCAGCGATCGAAGTCTGCACGCCTAAAGTCTAGGGTCGTAAGCTTAGAATATGTCCTCCTGATTGCCCTGAGGAGATTAAATTCAACTGCTTCATGGTCACTGCAGCCAAGGCCGTCTCTGAGCCTCACATTTGTTACCAGCCCTTCCCTGTTGGTGAGAACAAGGTCCAGCGTAGCACCTTTTCTTGTTGGTTCCTCTACCATTTGGAGGAGGAAGTTGTCTTCTATGCAGTCCAGGAACATCCTGGATTGCTGATGCTTTGCTGTGTTGTCCCTCCAACAGATGTCAGGGTGGTTGAAATCCCCCATGAGGACCAGGGCTTGTGACCTGGAAGGCGCTTCTATTTGCCTGTGCAGAGCCTCATCTGCTTGGTTCTGCTGGTCAGGTGGCCTGTAGGAGACCCCCACAGTAATATCTCCTTCCCCTGTCTTGCCTTTAATTCTAACCCATAAACTTTCAACCGACTCATCAAGCCTCCCCAGGTGGAGTTCTGCTGATTCCAGCTGGTTGTTGACATAGAGGGCAACACCTCCTCCTCTCCTTCCCTGCCTATCCTTCCTAAAAAGCTTATACCCGTTCCCTCTCATCCTGTCACTACCCATTCCCTCTCATCCTGTCACTACAAAGACCCGGTAAAAACTCCCTCCCTGGCTTTCATTCAGGCCCCTTTCAGGTACTGGAAGGCTGCTGTGAGGTCTCCCAGAGCCTTCTCTCTTCCAGATCCTACATATGGAAGTGGGTTGTCACAGAGACAGAATTCAAAATGACAAGTCAGCAAAATTGTTTGGAACAGCAGAATAAAATTGCAGAGCTTCCTTAAGAAGGAATAATCTGTTTGACAGTACTAGATGGGAACTGCTTTTTGTAGAATAGGCCTTTTGTTCAACAAGTTGAATGTGAGGCAGAAGCATATGATTTTGCGGGGGGGGGGGGAAGGGCAAACATGACAAAGTTTTCTTGGTCATTGCTGAAAACACACCTGAAAGAAACATATACTGCCCTCCTTGTTCTCTAACTCAGCTGGCAACTGAGCTGGCACCTTGTAGATTGTCTTCTTCTTTAAACTACTCATTCTTCACTGTGATGTTCAAGTACTTTCATCATCCTTGTAGCTCTGTGTTGGACTCCAGCAGATCCCTGTCTCTGTTGAACTAGGCAGCCAGAAACTGGACACAGTATTGCAGGAGTGGTCTCAGCAGGGCAGAGTAGAGTTTAAATAACTCATTTTATTAAACTGGGAACTTTTATTTTTACCTTGCACAAACCATCCTCCTCCTCCCCTTCCCAGCAAAATAGTTGAGGTAGGTGGTTGAGGCCCCATCCCTGGAGGTATTGAAGGTCAGGCTCAACAAGGCTCTGAGCAACCTGATCTAGTTGAGGATGTCACTGCTGACTGCAGAGGGGGTTGGACTGGATGACCTTTGGAGGTGCCTTCCAACCCAGACCGTGCTGTGATTCTGTTTCTCTATCGGCTAGCGGACACCTGAACCATATTTCTGGATCCCTGCTTATCCTCGAGGCATAACACACTGAGCAACCTTGTTGTAAAGAAAAAAAACAACAGCTAAATAGTCATATTAAGTTCATATTTCCTGACTACAATTCTCATTAGTCTTCTGTGACCTACTTTTCTGGCTATTTGTTCAAAGACTCTAATGAGAATATGAAACAAGCTGTTTTGTTGGGGGGAGGGTTGTCTGTAATAAACTAACCTATTTCCAGAACATATCTGGGAAAAACAAACTGTCTTTATTGCGGGGGGGGGGGGGGAACACAAACCAAACTGAATGAACTGCTTATTTTTCACTACTTCTCCTGAAGCCAAATATATTTGCTGTCACCCTCAGTGTTTTGACTTTTTTAATGCAAAAAAAAAATCATTATCATAAGGTTAAAAAGTCATAAAAAATACTGTCAGTCACAAGAGTAGATGTAGAGAAATTAGGACATGGTCCTGTGTCCTAATAGTGCTCTGCTCTGCCATGCTGAGACCGCACCTGCAATACTGTGTCCAGTTTTGGGCTCCCCAGTTCAAGAGAGACAGGCATCTGCTGGAGAGAGTCCAACAGAGACCTACAAGGATTATGAAGGGACTTGAACATCTCTGCTGCGAGAGCCCTGGGGCTGTTTAGTCTGGAGAAGAGAAGGCTGAGATGGGATCTGATCAGTGTCTCAGAATATCTGAGGGGTGGGTGTCAGGATGAAGGTGCCAGGCTCTTTGTGGTGGTGCTCAGTGATAGGACAAGGAACAACAGGTACAAGCTGGAACCCAGGGAGTTCCCCCTCAACCTGAGGAGAAACTTCTTTGGTGTGAGGATGCTGGAGGCCTGGAGCAGGCTGCCCAGAGAGGTTGTGGAGTCTCCATGTCTGGAGACTTTCCAGATCCACCTGGATGTGTTCCTGAGTGTCCTGCCCTAGGTGACCCTGCTTTGGCAGCGGTGTTGGGCAGGATGATCTCTAGAGGTCCCTTCCAACCCCTAGCAATCTCTGATGCTATGATTCTAATGAACCACTACACCCAAATGCACTTCTGCATTTTTCTCCTGGGCGTTCCGTTGCAGATGCTTGCACCAGAGTTTCACTGGCTGTGTAAATCCTGTGGTAACCCAGGAAACGAACAGTATTTTCATAACAGCATTTCTTCAATTTGCAGTTGTCAGATTGACTATGGTTGTGTGAACTTCCATTCATGTTTGCTTTCTGGTTTCTAGCTCCAGACCAGCCTGTCTGAACCAATGACACTGTCCAAGTCGATCTCCCTCCCTCGTAGCGCCTACTGGCATCACATCACCCGGCAGAACAGCGTGGGAGAGATCTACAGTTTACAAGGCAAGTCCAAGTCCTCTCTCAGTGATTGACAGTGCCATTAGCTTCTTTCCACTGGCCAGGATTCATGCAAATTGTTTTTATTTGCACTGCTTCTTTTCTCTCCTTTCTGCTTTATTGGTTGTCAGGAAGCTCAGCAGGATTCCCAAATTTACATAAACCAGGTTTCTTGGAGTCATTTTGTGAGCTAATGGTGGAAATTATTCTCTAGAATCACCACACAGAGCTGGGTAGAGCATTTGGCTCAATGTGGCTTCTCAGTAGCTAATGAATGGCAAGTTGGTTTAGTGTTTCCTTCCAATGAGATTGTATGTGGATTTGGGCAACCTCAGGGTGCCCAATTAAATCTACATGAAGTGATTACATCAGTTTCAAGGGTAGAACAAAATAATTCCAGGAATAAGAGCTATTTTTATCAACAGCCCCAAGCAGCACAACAGGCTTGGGGCAGAGTGGCTGGAAAGCAGCCCAGTGGAAAAGCATCTGGGGATGCTGGAGCCAGCAGTGTGCCCAGGTGGCCAATAAGGCCACCAGCATCCTGGCCTGGATCAAAACCTTTGTGTGCCCAGCAGGAGCAGAGAAATGATGGTGCCCTGGTGAGGTCACAGCTTGAGCAATGGATTCAGTTCTGGGTACCACAGGATAGGAAAGACATTGAGGTGATGGAGGGTGTCCAGAGAAGGGCAGTGAGGCTGGTGAGGGGTTTGGATGCCATTTTGTAGGAGGAGTGGCTGAGGGAGCTGGGGTTGTTTAGTCTGGAGAAGTTTGGGAGGCAGAGGGGAGATCTCATTGCTCTCTACAGCTACCTAAAAGGAGGTTGGAGTGAGGCTGGGGTTGGTCTCTTCTCCCAGGTAATCAGAAATGGATGAGAGGAAATGGGCTGAAGTTGTGCCAGGGGTGGGTTAGGTTGGAGATTAGGGAAAAAATCTTCACTGAGAGGGTGGTGAGGTGTTGGAACAGGCTGCCCAGGGTGGTGGTGGAGTCACCATCCCTGGAGGTGTTTGAGAAGCTGTAGCTGTGGCGCTTCAGGATCTAATTCAGTGGTCATGGTAGTAGGGTTAGGGTTAGACTCAATCTTAAAGGTCTTTTCCCACCTTAATGATTGTATTCTACTCTATGAATTTGCTTGGCAAATCCTTCTTATAAACTTGAATATGTTACAGGCCTTCTATATATACATATCATCTATTTTTGGTCTCCATTTCTCTTTCATATGTTTAGATTCTAAGCTATTTACTTAAGACTTTAAATGCTATAATTAACAACATGATGGTGATGATGATGATGGTTTTGATGATGATGATTCACTGCTCTTAGGCTGAAATTGATTTGTCCCTTTTAGGAAGCTGGAATGTGATTATTACATTTAAAATGTAGTCCTTAGCTGGTATTATTGTTTTCACTTAAAAAATATAGCAACTTCTCATTAGCACATTCCTCTGTATCACTTGGAAAGGGCTTAAGGATTTAGTTCCCTTTTGTAGTCATCTGTTTAAAGAAGCAATTTGCATTTCATAGGAGGTTAGAAACTGCTCACAAACACAAGTTCCTGTGTGACCTGCTCTAGGTGATCCTGTTCTGGCAGTGGGGGTTAGACTGGATGATCTGTAGAGGTCCCTTAACATTGTGTGATTCTGTGATTTAAGAAAACATACTGCATGGGTTCATGAAAATAGCTGGACCACAGTGTATAGATGAGAGACAAGAAGTGCTTTGGTTTGTATATTGTGATTCTGATTACAACCATAAAATCTCCCTGACCGTGGCAGGAGGTTGGAGTAGATGATGTCTAAGGTCCCTTCCAACCTAAGCCATTCTAGGATTCCACATTCCTCCCTGGTGATGTACCAACACAAACCACCAGCTCTTCACCCAGCCCTTGTGCCTGCTGTGGTGACTGTGCGGTTATAAATAATACCAGGTGAATGTTTTTCCACTGTTCTGTGTTTCCAGCAGGATCATTTCAAAATGTTCATCACATTGCTGATATTCACTCATGAACACAGTAAGAGTGAATAAATAAATGTTTATTTCTAGAGACGGGAGAGTTCCTCCTCTCCTTCCTTTGTCCAAAAGGTGGTAAGTGTGGTATAATATACACCAAGTGAGATAAATGTATGGAACATTGTTCATTCTCTGCAATTTTCTCTTTCTTCAGAATGGCCTTTGTAATAAGGGAAAGTACAACTTGATATATCCAGGAACAGTTTAATGAATATCTATACCAATGAGCCTTGTAGGGCTCGGTATATTGGAAATGTATTATTAAAGATGCAATAATTTCCCTTTTTGGAAGTATGCAAACTTCATTCCTATTTATGCTGCAACAGAAGACTAATAACTATTTCAGCATTTAGAATAAGTTCTTATGTGATGCGTCCTGGATGATCCTGATTTGGCAGGGGGCTGGATGATCTCTAGAGGTATCTTCCAGCCCCTAACATTCTGTGATTTCATTTCTCTTGCATGTGCTATGATGACTAAAACTTGAGAATGCATAGCTGATTTCAGGAGAAACTTTTCTCCCAGGTACCAAAAAGACAAGGGGAAATGGGCTGAAGTTGTGTCAGGAGAGGTTTAGGTTGGAGATAAGGAAAATTTTCTTTGCTGCAAGAGTGGTGAGGGGTTGGAACAGGCTGCCCGTGGAGGTGGTGGAGTCACCATCCCTGGAGGTGTTCAAGAAGCTGTCGATGTGGTGCTTCAGGATAGAGTTTAGTGGGTATGGTAGTGGGGTTAGGGTTGGACTCAATGATCTTGAAGATCTTTTCCAACCTTAATAATTCTATGATTCTACAAACTAGTGCAGTTTTACCAGTGGTCTAAGTTTTGTCTCACTCTCATTGCACAGCTTATGCATGTGAGGATATTATTCACAAAATCACAGAATGATAGTTGTTGGAAGGGGCCTCTAGAGATTATCTGTCCAGTCCCCCTGCCAAGGGGCTCCAGCACCCTCACACCGAAGAAGTTTCTCCTCAGGTTGAGGTGGAACGTCCTGGGTTCTGAATTGGTCCCATAGAGCCTGGCACTTTATCTTGGTCCAGAGAGGGAAAGAGACTCAGTTCTTTTGAATAATATTCCTGTGTTATGAAATTAGAGGCACAAACAAGGCCAAAATGCCAACAGTGAGGCTATTTATTACACAAATAAAGTGGATGGATCAGAAGGAGAGACAGAAGAGGGAGAGAGAAGAGGAAAGGAATTCTATTACCACACCACTCACTCCCCAAGACAGTTTGAGTCTGTGGAGGAAGGCTGCTGCAGCTTTGGCATGGAGGAGATGTCCTTGTTGGCTGTGCTGTCCTCTGAGCAGCCTCTTCAGCTCCATAAGTTGTAGCAGGCAGAACTTAGGACACACTGAGAGGGTTCCTCTTGGTCTGCTCCTCCCAGGCTACATGGTGATGTCTCTGCCATTTTTTCTCTGCTGGTATTCTCTCCGGTTTTCTTCAGAGCAGCATTGCCCTGGTCTTCTCCTTCTCTCGTGGTTTCCTTCTCAGCGGCATTGTCCAGGTCTTTTCCTTCTCCCAAGCCAGCAGTTGCTCAGATCTTTTATACAGTTTTTAGGTATGTATATTCCAGAGAGTATCAACAGCAGTGGCCTCTGCCCATTATTTCCAGGGCAGCTGCAGTCTGGTGAGCAATCGTTATCTATGCACCTTCCAGAGAGTCGTTAGCCAGTGGCCAGTCTGCCCAGTACACCTCAGCTATTGTCTGGGCAAGCAGCAAAGGTGATTTTATCTTTGTTGAGTCACATCAAGAGAGACAAGATCTAGTCTCTCACACACCTTCATCTTGACACCCACCCCTCAGATGTTTAGAGACATTGATCAGATCCCCTCTCAGCCTTCTCCTTTTCTATAATAAATAACTCTTTGAAGCTTCTGCTGAAAGGAATAATAATAAATGTGATGTATTTGCACAGAAGCTTAAGGGACTGAAAAACCCACCTTTTTGTCCTAATAACTGTTGCTACTTGTAGCCTTTGCACAGCAGAGACCTAACAGTTGTCAAAGCCCATAGGTGCTTCTTAGATGTAGATGGAAGGTGAGTAGCAAGGGGGCAGATTGTGAGCCTCACTTCAACCCTCACCCTAGTGGAGCAGTCAGCTGAGGGGAGCTGTTGCAGAGGGAAAAATCACTTGCTGCTGCTGTGACCTCCTCTGAACTCAGAAAGGTTTATTACAGCTTCAGAGAAGAGATGTTTGCTTTAGAGAATATTCCATCCAGCTTAGCTCTGCACTTCATTTGTATTTCATAGAATCATAGAATCAGTCAGGGTTGGAAGGGACCACAAGGATCATCTAGTTCCAACCCCTGCCATGGGCAGGGACACCCCATACTAGATCAGGCTGGCCAGAGCCTCGTCCAGCCTGGTCTTAAACACCTCCAGGGATGGGGCCTCAACCACCTCCCTGGACAACCCATTCCAGGGCTTCACCACTCTCATGGTGAAGAACTTCTTCCTCACATCTAGCCTGAATCTCCCCACCTCCAGCTTCATTCCGTTCCCCCTAGTCCTATCACTCCCTGATATCCTGAGAAGTCCCTCCCCAGCCTTCCTGTAGGCCCCCTTCAGATACTGGAAGGCCACAATGAGGTCACCTTGGAGCCTTCTCTTCTCCAGACTGAGCAGCCCCAACTCCTTCAGTCTGTCCTCATAGGAGAGGTGCTCCAGCCCTCTGATCATCCTCGTGGCCCTTCTCTGGACACGCTCCAGCACGTCCACATTCCTCCTGTAATAGGGGCTCCAGAACTGGACGCAGTACTCCAGGTGGGGTCTCACCAGAGCTGAGTAGAGGGGGAGAAGCACCTCCCTTGACCTGCTGGTCACACATCTCCTGATGCAGCCCAGGATCTGATTGGCTTTCCGGGCTGCAAGCGCACATTGAGAGCTCATGTTGAGCTTCTCGTCCACCAGCACCCCCAAGTCTCTCTCCTCAGGGCTGCTCTCCAGCCAGTCACTGCCCAGCCTGTATTTGTGCCTGGGATTGCCTCGACCCAGATGCAGGACCCTGCACTTGGTCTTGTTGAAGCTCATGAGGTTGGCTTGTGCCCACCTCTCCAGCCTGTCCAGGTCCCTCTGGATGGCATCCCTTCCCTCCAGCGTGTCCACTGCACCACACAGCTTGGTGTCATCAGCAAACTTGCTGAGGGTGCACTCGATGGCACTGTCCATGTCACCCACAAAGATGTTGAACAAGACAGGTCCCAGGACTGATCCCTGAGGGACTCTGCTTGTCACTGGCCTCCACTGGGACATGGACCCGTTGACAGCCACTCTTTGGGTGCGGCCATCAAGCCAATTCTTTATCCATCTAGTGGTCCATCCATCAAACCCATGTGTCGCCAGCTTGGAGACCAGGAGGTGGTGCGGGACAGTGTCGAAGGCTTTGCTCAAGTCCAGGTAAACGACATCAGTTGCTCGCCCCTCATCTATTAATGCTGTCACCTGATCATAGAAGGCCACCAGGTTTGTCAGGCAGGATTTGCCCTTGGCATAGCCATGCTGACTACTCCCAATCACCTCTTCACTGTTCTTCTGAGTCATTAGTGCCTCCAGGAGGATCTGCTCCATGATCTTTATTTATGATCTTTATTTATGACAAAGCTTTTTACTTGCAAGAAACAAATCTGAGAATCTCCACACATTTTCTCTCAACACATTGCAACCTCTCAAATGAAATAACCAGAGGGGTGTCTATCTGTGTTCAGATTACTGTCAATAGCAGCAAAGTAACAGCCAAACTCACTGTTAACTACAGTGTAAAAGTCATTCCACAGTGGCAATTATTTCAGACTTGCAGTCTGAAGTGACTGGAATTTAATTAATAACAGCTCCTCATGTAGAAGGAGACATGAGTACGTGCTCATACTACCTTAGATAAATTGGCTCTCTGGGAGTTATTTAGCAGTCAGATTTAACTTAATTAGTAGTGTGAGTTGATCTGATAATGAGTGTGCTGTAGAGTAAGAAGGTGAGGTGTTTGGTGATTTATCTTTTAATTTTTGTTAAAGACTAGGTTTCAGATGAGAAAAGGCAATGCAATAAATGGGCATTGGGTTTGTCATCCCCCATCTACCCATGACAACATTTACATGTAAAGCCCTGAAAAGATTAAAACAGAAGAATCACAGAATGTTAGGGGTTGGAAGGGACCTCTAGAAGACATCATCCAGACCAACCTTCCTGCCAAATCAGGATCACCTAGGGCAGGTCACACAGGAACACATCCAGGTGGGTTTGGAAAGTCTCCAGAGAAGGAGACTCCACAACCACTCTGGACAGCCTGCTCCAGGGCTCCAGCACCCTCACAGTAAAAGTTTTTCCTTATGTTCCAGTGGAACTTCCTGCTCCAGCTTGCACCCTTGTCCTGTCACCGGACATCCCTGAGCAGAGCCCGACTCCATCCCTGCACATCTTTATCAACACAAATGAGGTCACCCCTCAGGCTCCTCTGCTCCAAGCTAAAGAGCCCCAGCTCCCTTAGCCTGTCCTCAACAGGGAGATGTTCCACTGCCTAATAGTGCTAAACAAACATAAGTAGCACAAAATATCCTGAGATTAGGTGAGCTGGTGTCTGGTTTTGCAACTTTTCTTCCACTTGTTTCTTCCTTGCATTCTTTCAGATCTTTATTGCACTGCTAAGATAAAAGCAGCAATTTAGTTGTCTAATTAATCTTGTCAATGGGAACAGCCTGGTGGTTGGCTTTTACCGGTGGCAGCACATCACCACCACTATTCACTGCAGAATTCACAATGTAGTGCTGGATGGAGTTTCCATCCATGCTCTGCAGCTGCTGTAAAGGTTGTGGCAAGAGGTCTCATCAGCTGACAGAGTGGTGTCCTTTCAGTGCTGCACGTGGCCTCTCCTCTCGATCTGACATGGCACCAGGGCATGTGGCAAGCTCTAGCACTGCACAACAAAATGAAAGGGGAGTTGATGCCATGCCAGAAATCGGCACAAAGTCTTTACAGCCATCAGGTTAAATTCTAATCAAACTTCAGTGTTGGAGCAATTTCACTTAAAATCACAACTGATACCTGTGGCTTTATAAATCACACTGCCTCTCTCTGAAGTGTATGGATTAATAAACCAGATCTTGCTTTTAACTGCAATGCAGAAATTCAGAGAATCATAGAATTGTCAGGGCTGGAAGGGACCTCAAGGATCATCCAGTTCCAACCCTCTGCCATGGACAGGGACACCTCACACTAGATCAGGTTGCTCAGAGACACATCCAGCCTGGCCTTAAAATTTCCAGGGATGAAGCTTCCACCACCTCTTTGAGCAACCTGTTCCAGTGTCTCACCACCCTGATGGTGGAGAATTTCTTCCTAACATCCAATCTGAATCTACCCATTTCTGTAGTTTCTCCATTCCTCCTAGTCCTAGTATCCTCAGAGATTTTTATCATGATATAGTTTAAGTAACTGAGAAAAAAGAAAATTACTCAGTGGACTTGGCAGCTCCAGGTTAACATTGGACTCAGTGATCTACCAGTACCTGAAAGGGGACATCCTCTACTAGATCCTCCACTCAAAGCCTTGTCGAGCCTGACATTGGATAGCCTCAACTACCTCTCTGGGCAGCCTGTTCCAGTATTCCACCACCCTCATGGTGCAGAACTTGTTCCTAATACCAAATCTAAATCTCCTCATTTTTCAAACCATTGCCCCTCATCCTATCACTTCAGGCCTTTGCAAATAGTCCCTCTGCAGCCATCTTGTAGCCCCCTTCAGGTACTGGCAGGCTGCTCTTAGGTCTCCCTGGAGCCTTCTCCAGGCTTCCTCAGCCTGTCCTTGTAGGAGAGGTGCTCCAGCCTCCCAATCGTGTTCACGGTGTTCCTCTGGACCTGCTCCTTCAGGTCCATGTGCTTCCTGTGTTGAGGGTTCCAGAGCTGGACGCAATACTCCAGGTGAGGTCTCACCAGAGCAGGTCAGTGTGGCAGAATCACCTCTCTCCATCTGCTGGCCACACTTCTAATGCAGCCCAGGCTGCCCTTGGCCTGCACATTGCTGGCTCCTGTCCAGCTTCTCACCCACCAGCACCCCCAAGTCCTTTTCTGCAGGGCTGCTCTCAATGCCATTATCCCCCAGCCTGTGTTGACATCGAGGATTTCCCCAGCTGCTCACCACATTTTGTTTGAAACCCCTAACGCAGTAATTAAGGTACACTGAAAAATACTAAAATTCCTGTGAAGAGCTAGAGTCTCAACTTTTAAATTTAGTGAGGAACTTTGAGAAATAAAACTGTCATCTTCAATGGGACAGGACTTAAGCTGGAAGCATCACTTAAGCTTGTAAGTACAAAACCGCAGAAACAAAAAAGGGCCTCAATGAACTCTACAGGAATTTTGCCATTGATAGAGTTGTCTTGTTTTTCACACTAAATATTCAAGGAAAAATAAATCTACTTTTGCTAATCCCTGGAGACATTCAAAGATCAGACTTGCTGTGTCCCTGGGCAGCCTGCTGGAGTTGAAGGTGTCCCTGCTGATTGCAGGGGGATTGGACAAGATGCCCTTTGAGGGTCCCTTCCAAGCCAATGCGATCTGTGAATCTGTAAGCAAAAGAGAGGGTAAATCTGCCTCCTCTTTGGCCTTGCTAAGGAAGTCTGCATAGCTCTGTGTCCTTTTTCTTTGTTAGGTGAGAGCTCATCCTTCTGTTGTCTTTTAATACATTTTAAGTACAATACTGTGTCGTGTTAACCCATTGAGCTAAAAAGGTTTGTCTGTAAAAGGGAGGCAAATGACTTCTCCCAGCTATGTTTCCATTCTTTTCAAAGCAGAAGCCCTGATATGTCATTAAAAATAATCAGAGAATATTCCAGCTGCCAAATATTTAGAAGGGTTTGAGTCATCCTGTTCAACCCTCCTTAGACTAATCCTGCAGGGGTTTCCAGTGTAGGCTGCTGCAGTTTTCTGCAAATTAAAGGATGTAAAATGAATGGAGGACATTCATCTTTTTGTCATTCCCATTGTTTCTTCATATGCCCAGCAAGAGAGTACAGAATCCATTCCCACATCTAATCTTGATGCCAGAATAATGTGAGTGGCACAAAATTTTAGAATATATCCATTATATAAACCTGATCACTCAGTAATGTTTCACTAAGTGTCTCCCAGAAGCTAAAGCTGAAATGCTTTATTTCCTTGCCACCTTCCCATTTCCTCTGCTGAATCTCATCGGGACTTTCACATTAGTAAATGAAGCCTATAAAACGTGAAGTGTGAATAAAGGACACCTGAAACAAAATACTGAGCAGGAGCTACATCAGAGGTACAAAATGACTGTATTAGGGGACTTCTCAACTCTTAGGCAGTACATTTGATCCTTTTGAGCCCTGAAATTCTGTGCAAAGATACTGCAGCACTAGGGTGTGTTTTAAATGGCATATTGGGAGTGTCTTGCTCCAAAACTAGTAAAGAAGCAGCTCATTTTTGTTCAGCAGTGATTGCTATAGCTAATTAAAGGCATTACTGATGAGCTGTGAAGAATGTCTTGACATATTCCCTTTCATTCTGATAGATGGTTGCTGAGGTAAGAGGTTCTTACAGTTATGAGCCATGAAAAATAGGGAGGAAAAGCCAAAAAAAGATTAATAAAGCATGTTCTGTTGTCAAATTCAGAAGATCTGATTCCATTTAAGCCCTATACTGTGATCTTCTTTCTCTCAGAAGATGATGGTCTTCCAGTGAGGTTATTTGGCAATGAGGTTTTTTTGTGCTAGGAAGCATAGAAATCATAGCATCATAGAATGGTTTGGGCTGGAAGGGTCCTCCAAAAGCCATTTAGTCCAACCCCTCTGCATTCAGCAGGGACATCCTCCACTAAATCAGGTTGCTCAGAGCCCTGCTGAGCCTCACCTTGAATATCTCCATGGATGGAGCCTCAACTACCTCCCTGGGCAACCTGTTGCAGTGTTCCAGCAGCCTCATGGTGCAGAACTTATTCCCAACATTCAATCTAAATCTGCTTTTCTCTCATTTCAAACTATTGAACTTTTCAAACTATTCAAACTATTCAAACTATCCTATCACTGCAGGCCTTTGCAACCAGTCCCTCTGCAGCCTTCTTGTAGCCCCCTTCAGGTACTGGTGAGGCTGCTATTAAGTGTGCCTGGAGCCTTCTCTTCTCCAGGCTGAACAACCCCAGCTCCCTCAGCCTGTCTTTGTAGCAGAGGTACTCCAACCCCCTGATCATCTTCATAGCCCTGAGCTGGACCCTCTCCATCACGTCCGTGGCCTTCCTCAGTTGATGGCTCCATAACTGGGTGCAGTATTCCAGTATTGGATTGAATGAAGAGTATTGTGTTGCTGTTCTATCAAAGAGAAGTTTTAAATGCTTATCAATGGTCAGTTTTGTGAAAAGTGAGGTGTTTTTCCTATCAGATGGTTTCAGCAATAAATCTGAATTACCCTAGCTCTGTCTTACTTTGTGTTCAGTGTTATCACAGTTAGAATCAAGAAGGTTGTCCAGGTTATTCTTGTCCCTTCAAGCAATCTGAAACATTTCAGTGCTAACAACCCAAATTTCATAGTCAAATTATTACTCAAACTCATGGAGGCCTTAATCCCCCTTTAAACAATATTTGTGAATATAAATACCTGGGGAGAAAAGATTTCTTTTCATTAGTATCTTTTTGCAAGAGCTGTTTCTTTTTCTTTCTTGCAGTGGAGTTCTTTTTAAATAAAGGGGAAAGGATTGAAACTGACTCTTCTGGAGAATGTGTTCACACATTATTTTTTTTAGTCTAGAAAAAATCTTAAGTTTTGAAAATAGGCTGGAGAAATAGGAAGAGTGGGAGGATGTTAATGATGACAGCAGCTTTGCCAGCAGTAATGAGGAAAGAAGCCAAGCCCAAGGATTTCAAGAGCAATTGATTGTGGTCTGCCTTAAGTGGAGAAAAGATCCAAGTCCTCCCTTCACACCCTAATGTTTATGATATCAAATGGGATTGTTTATATTGAACTCTTTGTCATTTGATATAACATTCTCCTCACTGCCTCTCATTGGGTTATTATGAAGTTTAGAATTCATCTTTAGAAAGACCTTGGAGTCCTAGTGGACAGCAAGTTGTCCATGGGATAGAAATGTGACCTTGTGGCCAAAAGGGCTAGCGGTATCCTGGGGTGCATCAAGAAAAGTGTGTCCAGCAGGTCTAGGGAAGTTCTTCTCCCCCTCTCCTCTGCCCTGGTGAAAGCACACCTGTAATGCTGTGTCCAGTGTCAGGCTCCCCAGTTCAAAAGAGAGAAGGGTCTGCTGGAGAGAGTCCAACAGAGAACTACAAGGATGATTCAGGGACTTCTCTTCATCTCTCTATAAAGAAAGGCTGAGAGCTCTGAGGCTGTTTAGTCTGGAGAAGAAAAGGCTGAGAGGGGATCTTATGAATGTCTCTAAATATCTGAGGGGTGGGTGTCAAGATGAAGGTGCCAGGCTCTTTGTGATGGTGCCCAGTGATAGGATAAGGAACAACAGGTACAAGCTGGAACACAGGAAGTTCCACCTCAGCATGAGGAGAAACTTCGGTGTGAGGGTGCTGGAGCCCTGGAGCAGGCTGCCCAGAGAGGTAGGGGAGTTGCCTTCTCTGGAGATTTTCCAGACCCACCTGGATGTGTTCCTGAGTGTCCTGCCCTAGGTGACCCTGCTTTGGCAGGGGGTTGGACTGGATGATCTCTAGAGGTCCCTTCCAACCCCTAAGATCCTGTCATTCTAGACTTATGGTGCCATATATACACGAACCTCAAGTTTCTCTGATTGCCTTCCAGGTGTATCTCACTTTGCTAATGCACAACAATACAGTGGTGACAATATTTGTGGCACATGAGATACAGTCTGTTAGCACAGACCTATTTATTGTTATGGCAAGGCAAATTTAAGCACAATGTTCAGCTTACTCGAGTCCTAAGACTGTATAGTTTATAACTCCACAGTGAGTTTCAGTTCTGCAGAACTGATTAAAAACCATAGCATTATTCAGTAGAGAGAGAGAAAAAATACTCCAAAAATCTTAGAACATCTTTCAGTCTCTGTTTGCCCAAAAAAGCCTTTTCATCTTGGTGGATTCTTATATGCTGCCAACTTTTTATTTGATCAAAATGATACACCACAAGAAACTTCAGATAAATTTCACAGGAGTGAGAGCTGTGAATAACAATGAGAAATTCTTCCCAATGCAGAGTTAGCAAAATTTCACCAAAATGAAAGTTTTTCATCTTTTCCAAAAGTGAAGTTTGCCAAATCCCTCAGTTCCATGTTTGAATACTAAAAAGAATTTGCTGTTTAGCTGCTGGATGCTTGTTTATTCTTCAGAATTCTTTGAAGATGCCTTTTGGGAATGGATTTTAATCAAAGGCTTATTGCCCTGAGCTTAGGGAAGAATTTTATATTCTTCAAGCTGTATGGAAGACAGGAAAATGCAACACCAGACTGACTGACATCATTTACCCCTTCAGGTACTGGATGGCTGCTCTAAGGTGTCCCTGCAGCCTTCTATTCTCCAGGCTGAACAGCCCCAACTCTCTCAGCCTGTCCCCACAGGGGAGGTTCTCCAGCCCTCCAATCATCTTTGTGGCTGCCTTCTGACCTGCTTTAGCAGTTCCATGTTCTTCTGATGCTTGGGACCCCAGAACTGGCTGCAGTGCTGCAGGTGGGGTCTCAGCACAGCAGAGCAGAGGGGCAGAATCCCCTCCCTGTGCTGCTGCTCTCCCTGCTTTGGATGCAGCCCAGCACAGATGTTGGCTCATGTTGAGTTCTTCATCAACTGACATCCCCAAGTCCTTCTTCTCAAGACTGCTCTCAAGCCACTCTTCACCCATCCTATAGTTGTCCTTGGGATTGCCCCCATCCAGGTGTAGGACCTTGCACTTGGCCTTGTTGAACTTCATGAGGCTGGCATGGGCCCTGTCTAAGTCCTTCTGGATGCCATCCCTTCCTCCCAGTGTGTCAACCAGACCACACAGCTTGGTGTCACCCAAAAATTGCTGAGGGTGTCTGGGAATGAATAGTCATCAGTGGGGGGGGGCCTTTTTCATTCTGTAGAGCCTTTTTTGAATGAAATTAATTCTAATAGCCATGGATCTCTGTTGTTTTTTTATATATGAATGTATGTGCATGTTATATGGTAAAGTGCCTACAGAGCTGCTGTGGATTTAAAAGTCATCTATATCAAAAAGATAGTTTTTTTCTTTTACATTTGATGTGATGGGGGGAGAAGGGGGAATAACAAAAGAAAGCAAAACAACAAACCACCAAAACTTAGAATTTCTTTGCAGCTGTGGAAATGGTTTCGTAAAACCTTTTCAGTACCATCACGCAGCATGAAATTCTCCCAACACACAGAGCACTGCAGGGTAGGTTAATACCTTGAGAATGGGTCCATCCCATTACACTGTCACTAAAGCAATATTCAGCCTCAACAGCAGAGGAGGGATGATGCCCTTATCTCCTTGCAAACAGCCCTTCTTCACTAGCAGCTCTAAAGCCAAACTCTGAGCTGCTGCTTGGAAGTATGGTTGTTTGGGTTTTTTTTATGTGAAGTGATGGACAGAATTAGCTTTGAACCCTCTTCTTGCTGACCTCGGAAGAGTAACTTCCCTTACTCTTAGAGAGAGTCTGACTCACCGTCTGCCTACACAGCATTTGCAGTTTTCACTTGCCTGGGAAAGGGTTGTTGAAGTCTAGCAATTATTCTGGCATCTCTCATTTGACAGCCAAGCACTGTCCTGCACCTATGATACTGGACTGTGTACAATTGTAGTGAAGATGGACGTGTTAAGATCAACCATGTCATAAAATGCTCATTGCAGTATGAAGAGTTTCATTGATTATTGCACATTATTTATGTATGTTAACAGTGTGGTTTGGGTTGGAAAGGACCTTAAAGATCATCCCGGTGATAGGACAAGGGGCAGTGGGTGCAAGCTGGAGCAGGGAAGGTTCCATGTGAGCAGAAGGAAGAACTTTTGCACCGTGGAGGTGACAGAGCACTGAGCAGGCTGCCCAGAGAGGCTGTGGAGTCTCCTTCACTGGAGATACTCAAAAGTCACCTGGATGCATTCCTGTGTGACCTACCCTAGGTCATTCTGCTCTGGTAGGCGGGTTGGATTTTATGATAATCTTTTGAGGTCTGTTCCAACCCCTAACATTCTGTGATTTTACTCCATTTGCATTTCTGTCATTCTAACTCTAATAATATTACAGTGAGGTGATACACTATTTATATAAACTCATAAATGTCATGGAATCATCACCTGTCGTCAACATCTAGGTGGTTTTGGACAAAACTACAGAGTTAACATGATGAGAACAGTGGATTTGATGACACAGTCTTAATATGATGCCTGAAACAAATGCTTGGAATAAAGGCATTGTGGTGGAGTAGGAAGGTTCCCCCCACACACACAAAAGAATTCCACAGCTAACCCAGCCGGAGAAGCAGATGAAAGCTGTATTTTACAAGCAGATATGGAATGCAATGAATATGTACAAAAATATACAATATTTACAATATATACAGAAATATACAGCAAAGTATGTAATACAGGAAACCTTTCCCAACCCCCCCCTGCGGCCAGGGGGTTCGGCCTGCCGCTCCCTTCTCCCTCCCTACCTCCCCTTTTTCCCAAAAGGGTTAGAGAGAAAGAGAAAGGAAGGTAATTAAAAGGGTGAAAACTTTGTTAAAGCTCAAAGCGGATGCAAAAGTTAGTTTTCTCTTATCTGGTTAGCAAGAATCGTAGAGAGAAACGAGCCAGCTCACAGCACAGGGGGAAGAAGAAAACGACGACTACTGACTGACTCCCCCCACTGAAAGACTAAACAAAAATTTACAGCCGTGTCCCACCAATGAAATTGAATTAGCATATCATTGTTTTCATTCTAATATCAAAACATTCGGCTAGAGTGTTCAGAAAGTGTCTCTTTCTTAAAGGCACAGCCTAAACCGGTCACAGGCATCCAGCTGTTACCCAAATCTCCTCTCTGTGAGACCACAAGACAGGAGTTACATCTATGAAAAGGAGTAAATCAGCTGAACACCTTCTCATAAATCAAGAAGCATGGTAGGCTTCACTGTCACATGCACAGTGTCCAGCTGTGGACTACAATTATTGTAGTATTTATTGTCATTATCGTCACTCAGAGGCAAAACTGTACATCACTGCAAGAAAATGTGGTTCTTACCCTATGGAGACTTCAGATTTTTCTGTAAATGGAAAAAAGTCAAAGCTGGAATATGCTTACTTTGAGTGGAAATTCCATGGGTATGGGAATAAGGAGTGTCCTCTGAACAGAGTTTCCAGTATACACATTTCAGATGTTAGAATAAATCAGTGAAGGACAGGAATCAAGTAAGAGGAAGATTTGAAAATGCAGGGTCAGGTTAACTTTGTAGTCTGTAATATAGCATAGAATCATAGAATGACTTAGGTTGGAAGGGACCTCAGAGCTCATCTACTCCAACCTCCCTGCCATGGGCAGGGATGCTTCTCAACTAGACTTAGCTGATCAAGGCCTCATCCAGCCTGGCCTTGAACAGGTCCAGGGAGGAGGCATCCACAACCTCTCTGGGCTGCCTACTCCAGAGTCCAAGCACCCTCCTACTGCAGAACTTCTTCTTAAGACCCAGTCTAAACCTAATCTCAACTTCAAACCATTCCCCTTTGTCCTGTCTCTATACACCCTTATGAAAAGTCTCTCTGCAGCCTTCCTGCAGGATCCCTTCAGGTATAGCCCAGCCTCCCTGGGCAACCTGTTCCAGAGTCTCACCACCCTCATACTGAAGAACTTCTTGCTCAGATCCAGTCTAACCCTCCTCTCCCTCAGCTTCAAACCATTGTCCCTAGTCCTGTGACTAGATACCCTCATGTCATATTTCTTCCACTAGCTATGGTGCAGCTTGTTTATTCTCCTCTTGAAAAGGGTGATATCTTTCTCAGAGAGTTTATTTTCCTTCTCATTTACTTAGCTCATCTCAGTCTACTACTTGAGCTTCTCATTAAAGATGACTCCATAAAATAAATAAATGTTTCCTTTGCTGCCAGTCCATTAACTGCTAATGGATAAGGGAGGGTTCTACAGTCTAAATAGTGCTTAACATCCCAGCCATCAAAACACGGAAGAAACACTCACTTTATGAAGACTACAGATGTGGTCCCTCTGCTCCTTTGCAAGATTGGCACAACTAATTGGCTCATAGACCAAATGCCATTTTATGATCAGGAGGGATGGTAGTCACAAGACTGCATCCATATCACAGGTAAAGAAGAAGGTAGGTGACAGAACTACTCCAGACAGACCTTCAGACCAGTGGACAGTAGGTCTTTACAAGGAAAAAGGGATACACTACGAGTGGTTTGTTAGGTATTAACATACCACAAAGTAAATCTACTACAGAGCAGCAGAAACACTACAGTACAGCAACCTGTATAACCTCTACTTTGATTCAGTACCTTTGGAGACAAGGAAAATGAGGTGACCTCATTCATGGTTATAAAGATGTGCAGGAGAGTGTCAGGAGGACGAAGCCAGGCTCTGGTCAGGGATGTCCAATGACAGGACAAGGGGCAATGGGGGCAAGCTGGAGCACAGATGGTTCCCTGAGAACAATAGAGACTTTTTAATTGTGAGGGTGCCAGAGCCCTGGAGCAGTCTGTCCAGAGAGGTTGTGGAGTCTCCTTCTCTGGAAACATGCAAAACTCTCCTGAATGTGTTCCTGTGTGACTTGCCCTGGGTGATCCTGCTCTGGCAGGGGTTTGGAATGGATGATTCTGTGTGATTCTGTGATTATTAATCAAGCTCTTTCATGAACTGGAGTGGATTGGTCTATCTGGGATGCTGGGCGGGAAAATATGTGCTGACAAATGCACAGAAACCATTTTTCTGCCTGCCCAAGTTCTGAAGCCCTTCTCAATTCAAAGTGGTGACTTCAAAGGAGTGCTTGAGCACAAGGGTAACAGTGCTTGATAAGAGAAGTTGAGCTGTGCTGGCTAAATCCTTGTGACAAGAGGATCAGATCTGTCAGCTTTCCTTCCCTGACAATTCCAGCTGAACCAAGTGTCTCTACTGAGTGGGGCTGCCCTGCATGGCTGTCTGTATGCTGACTATTTGGAAGATCTTTTTGCAGTTTGTGTCTTTATGCTTTCCTTCTTCTCTGTGACACTGTGGTGATCTCCAGTGCTGCACAAATTCCTCCCTGCTGGAGAAACGATTTACTATGCATTTTTACATGAAAGCAGGCACTGCTTAGAGCAGCCTTATCATAGTTCTGCATGTGGTTCTGAGAGTGGGAAACCCACTCTTTCCCTTAGCAGGATTAAACCCACGGTGCTGGGTTCCTTTTCCATAATTTCAGCACAGCAGCAGGGTGGAGGCAGGAATTTTCTGGTGAAGTTTTAGGAGTTTAAAATATTCCTCCTTCTAGGAGTCGTGAATCTAAGTCCAAATGCTGGGGCATATTTTTATTTAAATTGAGAAGGGCAGAGCATAAGAGGGATAATGTTTTCATTTCTTAGCATGATGTTCATTCTTTTAATAGTTGTCATGCTCTATATCATTCCCTCACTGCTACATTTTAGCATTTGCTTTGTGTGTGTGGCCATGCAGTTGTTCTGGGTCAGTGTTACTCTCAAAGTGTGGACAGGGGGCAACCATCTAAGCTGTCATTCATTACTTCCCATTACACACCTCTGCTGTGAGGACAAGTTGAGGGAGCTGGGGTTATTCAGCCTGGAGAAGAGGCTCCAGGGACACCTAAGAGAAGCCTGCCAGTACCTGAGGGGGCTACAAGAAGGCTGCAGAAGGACTGTTTCCAAAGGCCTGCAAGGATAGGATGAGGGGCAATGGTTTCAAATGAGAGAAGAGCAGATTTAGATTGGATGTGAGGAACAAGTTCTGCACCATGAGGCTCCTGGAACACTGCAACAGGTTGCCCAGGGAGGTAGTTGAGGCTCCATCCCTGGAGATACTCAAGATCATGCTGGAAAAAAGCATGTGAGCAACCCGATCTAGTGGAGGATATCCCTGCTGACTGCAGGGGGGTTGGACTAGGTGAGCTTTGGAGATGTCCAACCTAACCCATTCTATGATTCTATGACTGTCAGTATACTTATCTGGTATCAGTATAAAAACAGGCTCCTTTCTCTTTTCTTCTTCTTTTATTTAGATTTCCTATAAATATCTTTACTGAGTCACTGAGCCTCAAAACAGTGTTGACTCTTCTGTTGCAAACTAAGCTTTCAAAGAAGTGAATTTTCAAGTCTTTCCAAAAAGAAATAATTCTTCATTACAGAATTTGGTCAAGTCCATTTGACATTGATCAGAAGCAGGTACCTCTTCCTCTTCTCAAGCTGTCATTCACCAAGCTGCAGAGTTGTTAAGCAGAAATCTTTTGCAAGAGTGAAGGAATCAACCAGAATGAATCAATCAGGGATATGTTTATATATCAGGGATATAATATTTATATATGTAGGGTTTTTTTATTCCTAGGTGTTTCACATGCAAGGATGGCAGTGTCTCTCCAGTATTTGATAAGCAAAGGATATTTTTTATTGCATTTACTTTTCCAGGCTTGCTTTGTTTTCCCCAATAGTTTTCTTTCTTTGACTCTGGAGCCCACAGCACTAAGGACATGAGACAGGCTGAATGTGTCACCAAATTTAAGTAGTTCTCAGGTAGGCTCATTAGGATGTAGAAGTTTAAAATTTCTTCTTTCCTACATTAGATATTTCCAAACTCCCTGTTTGGTTGGGATCACAGGATTTACAGCTAGAAACATTCACAGAACCATGAAGGTCGGAAAAGACATGTAGGTGTCTGTGCTCTGGCCCTTAGAAATGTGTGTTCAGCCCTGGATTGAAATAATGGCAGAAGTCTGATGAATTCTGTGTCACCTTCCACTCTTTTCCAGAAGAACCCTTACCATAACTGACAGGTTCCACAAAGCATTGTTCAAAACTGTGGCTGAAAGGAGCGAATGCAGCATGTCTTTAAAAGGCACTTCTGGCTCAGTTGTGTACATAGAGAAAAACAGCTGTGCGTGCACCCAACCAGGTATAAGCAATTAGTACCTTTTATGGACCATGCATTAGATCTGCAGTTAGAAATGAGACTTCAGGGATAGAGTTGATGAACTCATTTCTTCTCATTACTGCTATGGATTGTGAGATCCATTCTTTGGCCCTTCTCAGTGCCAGTGGAATAACCAATGACCTCCTGGATCTACCAGAATGATTTGCTCTTTCTTCTTCTTCCCTTTTCTTTCTTCTGGACAGAACATCAGGTACAGTTATTCTTGCTGTAACAGGGCAGAGTGCTTCCAACTGCAGGAGTTTTATTTCTACAAAATTTCCAGCAACTTTTTCACCTATTCCAGTTCTGCAGCTGAATGAATCAGAGCTCCAAGCCAGGTGGCATATGTCTTGTGACTATAGACTCTCAGAAATACAGTACAGCAGAAGCCTAAATGGAAACACATCTTCCTGAAACCATCTGTTCTTGCAAATATCTGCAACAATAAAGAAAATAAAGGCTTGAAACACTGCTGTGCTGTTTTTAACCTTAAAGGCATCTCCTATTGATCTCTCCTTTTACTCTTGAAAAGATCAGTTTGTTTCACTTGGAAATGACTTAGCTGCCATGTTTGTTGCAGTTTGTTGGGAGAGCTTTGCAGGAGCTGACTATAGCTGGCTTACCTAGAGATGAGTATTTATAAAACAACCTTTTGAACGCTGGGAGGTGCTGGGTTGCCTTCTGGTGAAGGTAGCCTGGCACCGTTTGTGCACTTTCTAACAGCTTCCAGGGTGCAACCATTCCCTTCCAGGCTTGGCTGTTTATTTGAGGGAAGCTTTGTGTGATTTCTTCCCAGGCAATCAGCCACAAAGGTGATAATCTTTAACTGTTACTTATTAATTTAATTGCATCAGATTGTCCTTATGACACCTTGCTTGTAAAAATGCTTAGCTGGAACAATACTCCTAAACTTGTGTTTATAGATCATGCTCCTTAATTGGGGCAGTCTGTAGAATGTTCACAGATTGCATCAGGTTGGGAGGCACCCTCAGAGGTCATCTTGTCCAACACTGCTGTTAAAAAAGGATACATTTCTTACTGGGGTTGAATCTGTTGTTCTGTCAGAGTTGTTGCCTTCTGAGTGCACTGCAGAAAGAGTACAGCTTCACATTCAACATCTGCTCATGGCTGAAATCTCATCTCCAAGATTACAATATCTTTGCTGCTGTCATGGCCATTATTCTAACGCTGCTTTCAGAATTTCTGTAGCCCCATGCAGTGGTATTTGAAGACAGAGATTTCTTCTAGTGTGAAATACAGGTGATAGCCCTCAAAAATTCAAGATATAAACCACAGTGGCATAAACTTGTCCAGTTCTGGGCCCCTCAGTTTAAGAAGGACATTGAGACACTTGAATGTGTCCAGAGAAGGGCAACAAGGCTGGTGAGAGGCCTTGAGCACAAGCCCTGTGAGGAGAGGCTGAGGGAGCTGGGGTTGTTTAGCCTGGAGAAGAGGAGGCTCAGGGGCGACCTCATTGCTCTCTACAACTACCTGAAGGGTGGTTGTATCCAGGAAGGGGTTGGCCTCTTCTCTCTAGCAACCAGCACCAGAACAAGGGGACACAGTCTCAAGCTGCACCAGGGAAGTTTAGGCTGGAGGTGAGGAGAAAGTTCTTCACTGAGAGAGTCGTTTGCCATTGGAATGGGCTGCCCAGGGAGGTGGTGGAGTCACCTGGAGGTGTTCCAGAGGGGATTGAACGTGGCACTTGGTGCCATGGTCTAGTCATGGGGTCTGTGGTGACAGGTTGGACTCGATGATCTTCGAGGTCTTTTCCAACCTTGGTGATACTGTGATACTGTGAAACCTTCACAGCCCCAAAGGGCTAACAAAGAGCACAAGTGACACAGGAAGAAACAGCAAATAGAGCTGCAATGTCCAACATAGAAGGTCAATGTTAATCTATAGACACCTCCAGTTTACCTGAAATAGTTTTAAACCCATTGTAGTAGGTTGAGGCAGCCCCCTCCCCACCATGGGCAAAAATAACAACTCAGACAAACGGATTGCAAAAGTGATGGAAAGTTTAAAGGAAAAGCAGTGATTGTTTACAGAGAGCCAGAAGCAGACTGACAAAAGAAATCTCATAACAGACCCAGGAAGATCCCATCCCCACCTGGGGGTACATCCTAGACCCCCAGGGCTCCTTCTTCCCCCCTCCCCACTGCTAGGCTAGTCTCAGCTGGCCAGATCTGAGACTGCCCATCTCCCCGTGGCCTTGGGCCTAGCCAGGCCCATGACTGGGAGACAACATCTCCCCCAGTTACCGAGTGATAGCGAGGAAGAAAGAGGAGGTGCTTAGGCCTCGCACTGGATCTTATAGTGGTGCAGAGAATTATGGTAGAAATACCCAATTTCCTGTGTCCACCCACTGGGCTGGACCTCTGGACACAGGAAGCACCTCATGAAGCAGAGGGCACCCAGCCCAAACTGCAACACCTGTATGCCCACATACTTGGTGAGAAATTCTGCTTAGGCATCAGATATTGGGCAGGAAGAGAGAAATGGCACAGGAGTCACACCTCATGATGTGACTGGCAGGTTTTATCTGCATATAACTACTTGACGGCATAAATTTGCTCTCTTTTGCCATCATGTCTCATTTTCAGAAGAGTGATAGATCAGGGAAAGGCTGCTCTTGACCAGACTGGAAAAGGTGTCAGCCCCTGAACCATGAAGCATAATTGCCCTTTTACTTGGGGCTGCAGGCATGTGCTGGAAGAGGGAATATTTCTGTTCGAGTGTCTTCTTCTAGCAAAGGGAGAAGTGAAAGGTGACACCAATTATCCAAGCAGTGGACAGGGTAAGCAAAATGAGCAGCTTGGTGAAGCTGCAGCCAGAGCCCCAGTTACTGAATTAGACTGAGGGTGTTTTTCATACTTGGCTGGCATGCTGCATGCCACAGACCCCAGCACCCCTGGGGTAATCAGGTGTGACTGCAGCAAGAGGAGGTTGTGAGGCTTCCCAGAAGTCATTTCATAGCATCACAGGATGCTTCAGGTTGAAAGGGACCTTCAAATGTCATCTACTTGAACCTCCTTGCAATGAACAGGGGCATAAATCAGGTTGCTCAGAGCCTGGCCTTGAGTGTTTCGAGGACTGGGGCTTCTACCACCTCTGTGAGCAACCTGTACCAGTGTTTCACCACTCATTATTAAAAATGGCTTCCTTATCTCTAGCCTAAATCTCTCCTTTTTTAGTGTAAAACCATCATGTCTTGTTCTGCCACAACAGGCCCTAATAAAAGGTCTGGCCCCATCTTTCTTATAGGCCCTCTTTAAGTACCAAAATGCCACAATGAGGTCTCCCCAGAGCCTTCTCTTCTCCAGCAGAACAATCCTGACTCTCTCAGCCAGGCCTCTCAGGGTGTTCCAGCCCTCTGATCATTTTTGTGGCCTCTTCTGGACCTGCTCCAACAGGTTCTTGTCTTTCCCGTGCTGAGGAGTCCAGAGCTGGACACAGTACTGCAGGTGGGTGTTTGGGAGCAGTCCTGATGGAGGTGGAATTGCACAGCCTTGGCTGATATCTGGAACAGTGATGGAGCCTGGAGTGATGCCTTGGTGCATAAAAAGCTGCACTTTGCTTCAGTGTTGTGTTGGTGATGGAAGGAAAAACTAATTCAACCCATCAGGAACACTTAAACCAGAAAGGGGATATTGGCTACTTAGTTCTCAGCTAAACTCAGTCAGCCCCAGTAGGGACAGGCTGAGAAAGTTGGGGCTGTTCAGCCTGGAGGAAAGAAGGCTCCAGGGAGGCCTTAGAGTGGTCTTCCAGTACCTGAAAGGGGCCTGCAAGAAAGTTAGGAAGGGACTTTTCACAAGGGCTTGTAGTGATAAGATGAGAGGGAATGGATTGAAGCTTGAGGAGGGCAGATTGTGAGACTGGAGATTAGGAAGAAATTCTTGACAGTGAAGGTGGGGAGACACTGGAACGGGTTGCCCAGAGAGGTCATGGATATCCTCTCCCTGGAGGTGTTCAAGGCCAGGTGGGATGAGGCCTTGAGCAACCTGGGCTGGTAGGAAGTGTCCCTGCCCATGGCAGGGGGGTGGAACTGGATGATCTGTATGGTCTTTTCCAACCCAAACCATTCTATGAACCTAATAAAAAGTACAGCAGAAGGTGAAATACAACAGATTTGCTTTAGCAGGAAGTTAAATCTTATGGGGAAAAGATACTTCCATTTTTCAGGTGGGGCCAGGTCATTCTCAGTCAGATGCTTTATATCTAAATGGTTCCTTTTTGAGTTTCTTTTGGGGGTTGGTGGTTCATGAAAAGAAAAATACTACATTATAATACAGTTAATTAATACTCACACTTTCAGCAGGTGTGCTACCTTCTCATATGACAGTGGGACCGTCTGCTAAGCGCTGTGTGACATGGCAGCAGCTGGGATGAATCACAGAATGGAGCTGAGATATTCAAATCTTTTAGGCAGCAATGGTATTCCAGCTGATAAAGCAGCAGGGGTTTTTTTTTTCAAATGGGATTTATTTAGAGTTCCTAAGACAGGTAAACAGCTCAAGGAGTCCAGCAGGGCACATTACAGGTGATAAAATGGTTAATGGTGTGTCACAGCTTACTATACTTCCATATAGTTCTCTTCATTTGCCTTCATAATATTTAGTATATGCCCTATAAAGCATCATTTTTTATCAAGTCCCCTTTTAAATGTATGGACACTTGAGGAGCATATAACAGAGAAAAGGGATTTGATTTGATTTGATTTGATTTTTTAATCTGAGTGTATTAAATAAATCCAACACAGAAATAAATCCTATGAGAAAAAAAACAGTGAAACAGCGAAAAACTCCAATGTAAAAATACTCAAAATCTACTAGAATGGTTTTAAGATTTCTCATAGTCAGTTAGACCTTTTCCACTGATCATGCTGCAAAGCACAGTGGAAAATGTTTATGCATGATATCGCTGATTAAGTTTAAAAAACCAAGATAGGGAAATATGGAAATAGAAGTTGCGGAAATAGAAGTTGCGGAAATAGAAGTTGCATGAATCCTTGGGAAAATTCAGTTAGATCTGCTCATCTCTGTAGGAATAGATCTCAGTCATACAATCATAGAATGGTTTGGAAAGGATCTCCAAAGAGCCTCCAGTCCAATCCCCCTGCAGTCAGCAGGGATATCCTTCACTAGATAGGTTGCTCAGAGCCTTGTTGAGCCTGACCTTGAATATCTCCAGGGATGAGGCCTCAACTACCTCAATGGGCAACCTGTTCCAGTGTTCAACCAGCCTCGTGGTGCAAAGCTTGTTGCTAACATTCAACCTAAATCTGTTCTTCTCTAATTTCAAACCATTGCCCCATATCCTATCACTGCAGGCCTTTGCAAACAGTCCCTCTGCAGCCTTCTTGTAGCCCACTTCAGTTACTGGAAGGCTGCTATTAGATCGCCATGGAGCCTTCTCTTCCTATTTCTAGTGAGGCAGAAGCTCAATCTACCACAATATGATACTAACAGGAGGTCAGCATTTGCACTGTCTGCGGGTTTGCTGATGACACCAAACTGGGAACAGTGGCTGACACCCCTCCAGGCTGTGCTGCCATTCAGCCAGACCTGTACAGGCTGGAGAGCTGGAAGAAACTGAATGAAATCCAACAAGGACAAGAGTAGAGTCTTGCATGGACTGACCTGTTGGAGAGCAGTGTAGGGGACAGGGACCTGGCAGTCCTGATAGACAACATGAGCCAGCAAAGTCCTCTTGTGGTCAGTGGCATTCTAGTGTATCAGAAGGGCTGTGGTTAGGAGGTTGAGAGAGGTTCTCCTCCCTTTCTACTCTGCCTTGGTGAGGCCTCATCTGGAATATTGTGTCCAGTTCTGGGCCCCTCACATCAAGAACAACCTCAGGGAACTGCTTGAAAGAGTCCAGCACAGAGCCACAAAGATGCTGAAGGCAATGGAATATCTCCCTGCTGTAGACAGGCTGAGGGAGCCTTGGGGCTCTTGAGCTTGGAGCAGAGGAATGTGAGGAGTGCCCTCATTGATGCTGATAAAGATGTGCAGGGCAGTTTTGGGAGGACAGAGCCAGGCTCTGCTCAGTGATGTCCAGTGACAGGACAAGGGGCAGTGGGGGCAAGGTGGAGCAGAGGAGGTTCCACATGAACATAAAGGAAATCATTCACTGTGAGGGTGACAGAGCCCTGGAGCAAGCTGCCCAGAGAGATGGTGGAGTCTCTTTCTCTGGAGACATTCCAAACCCACCTGGGTGTGTTCCTGTATGACCTGCCCTGGATGATCCTGCTTTGGCAGGGAGGTTGGTCTGGATGATCTTTTGGGGTCCCTTCCAACCCCTAACATTCTGTGATTTTTTGAGTGAAGCAGGTCCAGAAGAGGGCTGCAAAAATGATCAGAGGGCTGATGCACCTCTGCTGTGAGGCCTGGCTGCAAGAGTTAAGGTTGTTCAGCTTGGAGAAGAGAAAGGTGCAGGGACACTCTGTGGCCTTTCAGTACTTAAAGGCTTTATGTGACAGATGAGGACAATCTTTTTATTGGGATCTGTTGTGACAAGAGACCATGGCTTTAAACTAAAAAAGGGTAGATTTAGACTGGAGCTAAAGAAGAAAGTCTTTGTTGTGAGGGTGGTGAAACACTGAACAGGTTGCCAGAGAAGTAAGAAATGCCCCATTACTGGAAACATTCCTAGTGAAGCTGGATGTGCCTCTGAAGAAACTGATCTGGTTGAAGGTGTTGGTGCTCCTTGCAGGGGGTTAGACTGGCTGGCCTGTAAAGGTCCAGTTCAAACCATTCTCTGATTCATAAATTATGAAGTGCATTTTTTATGTCACTTTCCTTTCCTTTCTACTGCTGATGGCTTCATGCCACCTGTCTTGCTCTTAGCTAAACTGCTACCCGGCACCAATCCCTTTAATATTCAACCATCCTGTGGGCTTCATCTTTGTTCCCCCTGTCAGCTGTTATCTGCACACTATGACTACAGATGCTCAGAGTGAATTTCAGCTCTGCATTACAGCACTTCCCAGTCAAAGCCAAGAGCAAAATGGCCATCAGGAAAACACCTCTCTTCAATGTAAGACGCTCTTGTCTCCAAACCCTTGTGTGAAGTGTAATTACTTTGTACACGGTGTGTTCTGAATAGGATTGCAGGTTATTGCCTTCTGCTCTGGGCAATTTTTATGGTTTTTTTGCCCCTTTCCCAGCTTGGTTTAGCTTGCTTTAACTAATAGGCAGTGAGAGAGAGCAAATTGAATGTCAGTTAAGATAGGATAGTGCTGTACCCCTTCCTGATTCAGCGGATCAGGCAACTGATTTGCCAAAATGCACTGGGGTTTGTCAGGGCTCTCTTCCTGGCAGCCGGCATTAGGGAAAGCTGTTGAAGGGACTGCTGCTGTGCTGCTCGTACAGCTGCTGTGATTTGAGAGGTCACAAAAGAAATACCAGCAAAGGGGGGAAAAATCAAAACCACCCCAGCCTCAGTGAGATGAGGAACAGAAATAGCAAAATTTAGAGTGGGATATTTACAGTTTTAATAACAACCTCTCAGAGAGGAGGCACAGAGGTGATCATTTCAGTGTCCCACTGTCACTGTTAGATTTGATGTTCTATTTATTTCTTTGCTTATTTGGGTGGCAAGGGAGGAGTAAAGTGCTGTGGCTTCAGCCATTTCTTCTGTCATCCAGGAGAGTAAAGCAAAAGGGATTGTTCCCATCAGCAGCCACACAGAGATGGAGCAGTGTGCCACACCTGTGCAGGATTTACCTCTACCTCATTTACCCCAGCGTCACACAAGGCTGATGGAAGTGACCCAGCTTGATCACAGTGAATTTCCTTTCGGGGCAGGGGGAGGTAAAAGCACGTCACGTTGCATCCCTCAGTGAGTTATAGCCATTGTTTTTTATTTCCTGGTGGGTAATTGAAGGCTTTTACAGCAAGGAGAAATTATTTATAGAGTCATGAAAAATGGATTAACTTTCCTGAGTGCTTCATTGACGTTTGAGGCCTCTACTTTATTCCAATTAAACTTATATAATCTAAAAATCAGTGAGCTTCTTTATTTCAGAGAATAAATAATACAGGGAAATCATTTGTTCAGCCTCTGTAAATTGCCTTATTTCCACATATTTTATAGGTGGGATCTCTGCAAGGAACAAAAGAACTCCAAGTGCTACTATCTCAGTACAGACAGAAGCCTTTCCTTTGTTCCCAGTGCCTTCAGTGCCTGCACAGAAGCCAACCTCTGAGAAGGAACTTAGGAACCTTCTTCTAAACTATTCAAGCACTTGCAGTGACCAATACCAAAGCACCTGCATGGTTCTGCAACATGAGGGTAGTGCAACACTGGAACAGGTTGCCCAGGGAGGTGGTTGAGGCCCTGTCTCTGGAGCTATTCAAGGTGAGGTTTGACAGGGCTCTGGGCAACCTGATCTAGTTGAGGATGCCCCTGCTGATGGCAGAGGGGTTGGACTAGATGACCTTTGGAGGTCCCTTCCAACCCAGGCCATTCTATGATTCTATTGAACCTGCAGGAGATCTGAGGTATCTGTTCCCAAAATCAGCTTTATAGCTTACCTATTAGAGAATTTGGCAAACTCGCAATACACCTCAAGTATCACTCATAAAATCCATTTCTGTTTTTTTTTGTGTGTGTGTACAGTCATAGAAGGTTGCTTAGAGCCTTGTCAAGCCTGACCTTGAATATCTCCAAGGATGGAGCTTCAACTACCTCCTTAGGCGGCTTGTTCCAGTGTTCCCCTACCCTTATGGTGCAGAACTTGTTTCTAACATCAAATCTAAATCTACTCTTTTCTAGCGTGAAGCCATTGTCCCTTGTGCTATCACTGTAGGCCTTTGGAAACAGTCTCTCGCCATCCTTCTTGTAGATGCCCTTCAGGTACTGGAAGGTCACTATTACATTTTCCCAGAACAATGTTCATGTTTCTCATCTAAAAATTGTAGAATTTGATTCCCAGTTTGGCTCAGTTCATGCTCATTGATTTCCTAGATCAGTTTGGTCAGAAGAGACCTTGAAGAGCATCTAGTTGCAACCCTCCTGCAATGGGCAGAGACACCTTCCACTAGACCAAGTTGCTCAAGGCCTCGTCCCACCTGGCCATGAACACCTCAGGGAGGGAGCATCCACAGCCTCCCTGGGCAACCTGTTCCAGTGTCTCCCCACCCTCACTGTCAAGAATTTCTTCCTTATCTCCAGTCTCAATCTGCCCTCCTCGAGCTTCAATCATGCAAATGATTGCATGGCACTCAGCAGGTTGTCTTTATTCTTTCAGTAGGAAAGTGTACCAAAGCATTACTAAATTTGTTACACTTTTTCTGTAATTCAGTCTGTCTCTTTGAATTGTTCTAAGTAGTGCTAGTGAAAAGCACGGTCCTGTTTTAAACTAAATCAAGCAACCTTAGCTTTTAGTTGAAATGCCTGCAGTCTCATGTCATATTAATTAAGTCTATAATTCCAAAGTGGGCTTTTTTATAGCAAGAAAATGTGATCTTTCTTCTTTAGAGATGCTGGAGAGCTTTGTCTTCCTGTCTTCAAGTGTCTTCCTGTCCTCAAGTGTTTGAGGAAGCTTCTTACTCATTACCAGGGAGCTAATTATCAGCTATTGCAACATTTTCACTTGCATATGGCATCTACTCTTACTCTCTGGTTGTAGCTAGAAATAACCTGAATGCCCCCTAAAGATTCTTTCTGAGGGCAATTTCATAGAAAGCTGTTTCATAGAAAGCTTCATTCTGAATAGCAAATGGTGTAATAAATGCTTTCAGTGCATGGGTGGAAAACAGAGCAGCTTTTGAAAGGTAGGATCTCTAGAGGCTGTTTCATCCCTGCAGATATCGACATGAGATCTCGTTTTTGAATTGTGTTCACTGGTGACAGGAAAATCATAGAATTACAGAATGTTAGGGAGGACTTCCAGAGATCATCCAGACTCCAATACCTCTCTGGGCAGCTGTGACTATTCCAGGGCTCCACACCAAAGAAGTTTCTCCTCCTTTTAGGGTAGAACCTCCTGTGTTCCAGCTTGTACCTGTTGCTCCTTGTGCTATCACTGGGCACTACCACAGAGAGCCTGGCACCTTCATCTTGACATCCACCCCTAGAGACATCTAGAGACATTGATCAGATCCCCTCTCAGCCTTCTCTTCTCCAGACTAAACAGCCCCAGGGCTCTCAGTCTTTCTTCACAGCAGAGATGTTTCAGCCCCTTCATTATCCTCACAGCTCTCTGTTGGACTCTCTCCAGCAGATCCCCGTCTCTCTTGAACTGGGGAGCCCCAAAATGGACACAGTATTGCAGGAGTGATGTCAAGAGGGCAGAGTTTAAAGAACTCATTTTTTTAAACTGGGAACTTTTGTTTTTACCTTGCACCTATTTTTACCTTGTTGAGGCCCCATCCCTGGAGATATTCAGGGTCAGGCTCAACAAGGCTCTGAGCAACCTGAGGAGGATGTCCCTGCTGACTGCAGCAGGTTGGACTGGATGCCCTTTGGAGGCCCCTTCCAACCCAGACTGTTCTCTGATTCAATGTTCTACTCACTCTTGATACTGGGAAAAAGAATAAACTGCTGTTCACTTCAGCTCAAATGCTGAAGAAACTTAAAAGGCTTTTTAATTGAAAATTAAAATGAAATATTCTAAATCATTAGAGGGGTTTTTAAAAGATATTCACTCTCTTAATATGTTTCCTGTATATTTTATCAAGCAATTTAAATTACTTTGATCAGAGACAATCTCTAATAAATAAACCAAACCATTCTCTTAAAAAAATTACTCCAAAACATATCTCCTGATATTCATTTTCCCATCAGACAGAGAACTCTTTTGATTCAGTGAAATCCAAAATTACTTAGAAAATACAAAATCTGGGAGCCCAGCTGTGCTCCTTGGAGTTTTAATTCCAAGTGTGGTTAAACTCAAGGGAGAAATTTGTATTTCTTTATTTGGAGCTGAAACAGGCCCAGAGTTTCACTTGCAGTAAGTGGCTGGAAATCAAAGTGCTGTCACGGAGTTTATGCTATTTTTTCACTTTCCATCTGCTCCCTTCCATAGCCTCTTTTTTTTTTTTGTGAGTGGCAGCATAATAATTGCTGTACCAATTAATGCCCTTCCAATTCAACTGGCACCCTGACTGCAAAAAAATGAATGTTTTGCTTTGTGGAGGTTTGTCCTGCAGTGAAACTTTTCTCTAGTTTATTCCAATCATCTAACAGCAGCAAAGGAAAAGCTGCTTGGTCATCAGCAGCTCAATGGAAGCTGCTGTATATTCAGGATGGAGAGCTGGCAGGGTTCTAACCAGCAGGAATTTATAAATAGGAGAACAGCAATCATTTCTTTTCTGCCTTAATGAAAGTATCCTTTCTGATGCAGTAATAACCACTTCACTGAGCTGAGGTGGGAGTAGGGAGGGGTTTTTGCGAGGGACATTTTCTTTAACCACAATGAAATGTGGAGTCTCTTTCTTTTCTACAAAAGCTCTTGGAGGATAGAAGCTTCCACCTGAAATAAACAGTCATAATGATTTGATTTCTTGCACTGTTTCATCATGCAGCACAGAAGGCAAATTGTATCCAAGAGCAGTGTGGGCAACAGGGCAAGAGGGGATTCTGCCCCTTGACTCTGCTCTGCTGAGACCCCACCTTGAATACTGTGTCCATTATTCATGGTGTCTCCATCATAAGAAGGACACAGAGCTGTTAGAGTGAGTCCAGAGGAGGGCTACAAAAATGATCCAAGGGCTGGAGCACCTCTGCTATGAGGACAGGCTGAGGGAGCTAAGGTTGTTTAGCCTGGAGAAGTGAAGACTCCAGGGGGACCTTAGAGCTGCCTTCCAATACCTGAAGGGATCCTCTAAGGAAGGCTGCAGAGGGACTTTTCATGAGGGTATCTAGAGACAGGACAAGGGAGAATGGTTTGAAGCTGGAGGAGAGTAGGTTTAGTCTGGATCTGAGGAAGAAGTTCTTCAGTACAAGAGTGCTTAGACTCTGGAATAGGCCACCCAGGCAGGTTGTGGCCGCCTCCTCCCTGGGGGTGTTCAGAGTCAGTTTGGATGAGGCCTTGAACAACCAAATCTAGTTGAGAGGCATCCCTGCCCATGGCAGGGAGGTTGGAGCAGATGACCTCTGAGATCCCTTCCAACCTGAGCCATTCTGTGATTCTGTGATCTTCCCTGGTGGGCTCTCAGGATGCAGCCACAGTGCCTTTCCGGTTTTGTCCTGCGTCAACAAAAATGCTGCAAAGAATATCAAAGGTTGAAACAGCTCAGAACACAATACAATACAATTCAATACAATACAATACAATTCAATACAATACAATACAATTCAATACAATACAATACAATACAATACAATACAATACAATAACCAGGTTGGAAGAGACCTTCAAGATCACCGCATCCAACCCATCAACCAATCCAACCCACCTAAACAACTAAACCATGGCACCAAGCACCCCATCAAGTCTCCTCCTGAACACCTCCAATGAAGGTGACTCCACCACCTCCATGGGCAGCACATTCCAATGGGCAATCACTCTCTCTGTATAGAACTTCTTCCTAACATCCAGCCTAAACCTCCCCTGGTGCAGCCTGAGACTGTGTCCTCTTGTTCTGGTACTGGCTGCATGGGAGAAGAGACCAACCTCTGCCTGGCTACAACCTCCCTTCAGGTAGTTGTAGAGAGCAAGAAGGTCACCCCTGAGTCTCCTCCTCTCCAGGCTAAGCAACCCCAGCTCCCTCAGCCTTTCCTCATAGGGCTTGTGTTCCAAACCCCTCACCAACTTCATTGCCCTTCTCTGAACACTTCCCCATCAAAACTGTGTCTTCAGTGCAATCTGTGGATCTCCTCTGGTATGAGTAGGAGCTTTCAGTGGGGAGGGAAAGTCCACAGAGGCCATAAATCCAGATTAAAGGCTGCTACTGGTTTTGTGAATTTGTATGGCTCAAGGGCTGCATTTATTGCCCGGTGAGAATTCTGTGAGCAAGCAGCATCCAACTGCCTCATTCTTACTAATGTTTTATTCCTGAAACATCTGTTAGCTAATTGGATTTTTTCCACCTCCTTGCACCACCCTTGGTGGATAAAACCTCATCGTCTCTCTTCCACTGGCTTCCAGACCGTTCTGTTTACTGCGAACAGCACAGTTTCCCAATGAAAAGCCACGATAGCTTTACAGAGAGTGATTAACTTTATTTGGTCTTAGCTTGCACTCACTGACTGACAGAAGCATTTTTTGAACCACCCTAGGTTTCTGTAGCATTTATAGAACTGTCTATGGCAGTCACACTGTCCGCAGCAAGCCTCAGAGCACTCCCAGGTACAAATCACCCTGCTAATAAAGATATCCAATTGACTTTCATTTAATGACTTCCATTTTCTGCTCCTCGTGTTGGGAATGGAAATGTCAAATTTTATTTTCACAGCTCGAGTTTATTGTGATTACCTAGAACAGGGAAACTGCACCAGAAGAACACTGTTTTGTTTGCAAAGTCATCTGTTCAGAGGTGAAGAAATCCCAGGGCAGAGCTTGCTGTGCAGCTGTAAAAGCCTGTATCTTTATTTTGCCTAATGGGTAGCTGATATAGCCTACTTAAAGGCCTGCGACAGAAGCTGAAGCTCATAGGACTCTCTGCTTCTCTTTATTTTTTGCATTTGCACTGCAAAAATCTGCCTTTATATTAGATCTTGCATGAGAAAAGCTGAGTCACAGGGCTTCCAAACTGATCCTGCAGCAGAGAAATGAGATCTGGTGGCAACAGCAGGCACCTGTGCTTGGGTGCATTTTGCTTGCAGGCCATCATTCCCCACGCAGACTACCTGGCAGCAGGACCAGTCTGAGCAAAACCCTGCCACCTCCTGCCCTTGGCTGCCTGTTCCTGCTCCTCAGTTGTACCAGTGCAACCATTTGCAGGGCTCTCTTAGACCAGATGAGTGAAGTGCTTCAGTCTCCAAGCAGCCCTTCAGCCGCAATGGCACAAGCAATGGGTAATGAAGAGCAGTGTGGGCAGAGGGGAGAAAGGGAACGTTGCAGCTGACTTGTCCATCAGAAAGTGTCATGTCAAACCTTACCCACAGGCTGAGAGGGATTTTAAGACAGGACTTGTACATCATAGATGAATACTCTAACCAAAGAGCATGAGCCCCTTGAATTCTTGTGCTTGAACAGTGAAAGGCTTGGCACCTGCCTTCTGGTTAAGGATCTGAATTCTGAATTAGAAACAGAGAGGGACATCTCCCAGTAAGAAGCAGGAAGGGAGCTTTCAAGCTTACCCCTGGATCTCTTCTCAGCTTTATTGTTTTTTTTTATTTCATTTAGCTGAGTACTGCAAGTTTTCTCTGTGAAGTTGTGATCAATCTCCTTCCCTGTACATCAGTCACTGCTGTTACTAGGAAACCATTGGGTTTTTCCTCTGAAGAGTTGGTATAAATAAGCACCATGCCATGAAATAAGATCCTTTGTATACTGCCTCTGCTTCCAACATCATTAAGATCAGGAAAAATCTAATTTTGGTCTAATTTGCCAGGTTACATTAAATTATCTTGATGAATCATTCGTGCTTAATTGCTTTGGACTACAGCTTCATTGCATTCTGTGATCCTGAGAGTAAATTTAAATAAAGGATGAAGCAGGGCTGGGTAATGCTTTGCTTTTCCAAGGTCCTGTCCTAGAGCAGAAAAAAACCCAAACCAACCAACATTTCCTGTGTAAGCCAGGACACACTGCTGCTGGTGTCTTCAGATCATGGAGTGTGGGTTAAATTCATCTTGTGCTGGCTTCAGAAGAACTGTAGCATTAGTTCTGTATTCTTGAAAAGAGCTGCAAAATCCTCAACCAGTCTCCTCCTTCTTCTCTCTTAACCTTTTCAGACTCAGGTGTGACGCAGAAAATATCCTTGAAGCAGCAAGCTTAGGAAGCTGTGGAACTGAAATTCTGCACTGCAAAAACTTTTCCTGCATCTTTAGTTATCACTGGCAGAAAACATAACTGTGGAGATGCTGCAGTACCTATAGATGGTCTCTGAGGCCCCTTCCAGCCTAAGCCATTCTGATTCTACCTGAGATTCCGTAGGGCCAAACAGCTTCATGAGTATGAAAATAATACTTACAAGGAATAAAAATCAAATAATTACCACTGAACATTTCCAGCATAACATACACTAAATTTAAAAAAAAAAACAGATGAACAAAGCCATAAATGTTGGAGCCAACTTGGAACTATTTCATTATTTTACCACTGTTGTGTTTTGATTCATTTTATTTCCATATATGTTGTTGGAGCAAGTCCAGAGGAGGCCAGAGAGATGATCCAAGGGCTGGAGCACCTCTGAGGAGAAGACAGGCTGAAGGAGCTGGGGTGTTCAGGCTGGAGGGAAGATGGCTCTGGGGGGACCTTAGAGCTGCTTTCCAGTACCTGAAGGGATCCTACAGGAAGGCTGCAGAGTGACTTTTCATGAGGGTGTCTAGAGACAGGACAAGGGGGAATGGTTTGAAGCTGAGGCAGAGCAAGGTTACACTGGATCCTACAAGAAGTTCTTCAGTAAGGGGGTGGTGAGTCTCTGGAGTAGGTTGCCCAGGGAGGCTGTGGATGCCTCCTCCCTGGGGGTGTTGAAGGCCAGATTGGATGAGGCCTTGAGCAGTTGAGTCTACTTGAGAGGTGTCCATGCCCATAGCAGGGACCTTAAAGATCATCTACCCCTACCTCCCTGCCCATGGTAGGGAAGTAGGTGTAGATGCTCTCTAAGATCCCTTCCAACCTGAGCCATTCTGTGATTCTATGATTCATTAATTTCTAAGCAATGGATGTCCAAAATGACCACATTGCACAGAGCTGTTCTTTGCTAACCTCACAGATCCTCTGCTACCTGCAGCTTTCTCCTTTCATTTGAAGCAGTGTCCTCCATTCTTTCTGTTGTGATGCCCATATGTCACTGTCATGCTGTTCAGCTTGAGCCTTGCCCATGTGTCTTAGATCTGTTGTTTTTGTGGACCGTGTTTTCATCATCTGGATCTGACTCTGTCTGACTATGTATCGTAGCAGTTAGGGAAGAAGAAGTTGCTTCTCCTCATTAAGCTCTTTGGTTACAGAATGGCTGAAATCAACCCTGCTGTGACATTTAGCAGCTACGGATTTTCTTGTAAGGGACGTGTAATCAGCTAAGACACAGAGCCAGGAAGTGGAAGACTTGAATTTAATTTACTTTTTAACCTTAATAGGTTCAAATTCATCATCTGTATTCTAAAAGACTGCCTTAATACCTGAGCTAGAAACCAGTTGAGTAGAGGCACTCTTCATCACTGTATTAAAGCTGCATTATTCTACAGAATTGAACCTGAAATTAATTTGGTGAGATACAGCACATGGTGCAAACAGGCCTGAGTTTAGGGAACTCTCTTGGTTAGCAAGTGAAAGCAAAAATGTGTGAAGGCCTCACTGATTACCACGGTTAAAAGTTGGTCAAAACAACAAAGCACTCAAAATTATTCTCAGACAATGTGTTATGTGTCCAGTTCTGTACCCCTCAGGTCAAGAAGGACCTCAGGGAACTGCTTGAAAGAGTCCAGCACAGAGCCAAAAGATGCTGCAGGCAGTGGAACATCTCCCTGTGAGGAAAGGCTGAGGGAGCTGTGGCTCTTGAGCTTGGAGCAGAGGAGCCTGAGGGGTGCCCTCATTCCTGGTGATAAAGATGTGAAGGGCAGCTTTGGGAGGATGGAGCCAGGCTCTCTGCTCAGTGATGTCCAATGACAGGACAAGGGGCAGTGTGTACAGGCTGGAGCAGAGGATGTGCCATGGGAACAGAAGGAAAAACATTTTCACTTTGAGGATGCTAGAGCCCTGGAGCAGGCTGTACAGAGAGGCTGTGGAACCTCCTTCTCTGGAGACATTCCAAACCCACCCTGTGTGACCTGCCCTAGGTGATCCTGCTCTTGCAGGGGGGGGGAGAGTGGACTGGATGATCTTCTGGGATGCCTTCCAATCACTAGCATTTTGTGATTCTCACTGGTTTTGCTTTGCATCTCAGCCCTCACAGCCATCATACCTTTTAATTCAGTTTGATGCAAAAGCTTCTTGAAGCAGCAAATGTTTATACCTAGCATCTCAGTCAGGCTTTGATAGCCAATGTCAGCTTAACACAGTGAATTAATAGCAAAACCTGACATACAAAACTCATCCTGCTTGCTTGTGCTCTGAAAGGGATTTTTATCACTATTAACATGCTTCTGGGAATTCAATCTCTAGTTTTATTGTCTCCAGTGTCACTGAGATGCTTATTTTATTCTAGTTTTCATTTATTTTTATGTTGTTTTCTCTCCTGGTCCCTGTGCTGCACTGATAACTCATCTGCAGGAGGATCACAATTGTGTTTTTTTATGAAGCACTCAGTTATAGCCAAACTTTTCCAAATGCAAAGTTTTACCAAAATCATTCTTGATTCCAGCCCTACTGGGGGATTCTAGAATGCTGCTAGCTGCTTTGAAACCTTTCAACATGAGCTGAGTTCTTCAGCACTGGAGTCTATGCTGTTACAGCTACTCTTTAATATGTAGGAAAAATAGGATTTTGCATTTCTACGTAGAGTAGGTGCATTAAAGACATTTTTTTAAACCATCATCCCAAACCATTTTCAATCCAGGCTTCAACATACATTGCCAAAAAGTGGAGAGTATCCATTGCATGAAGATAGCCATTTTGGAAATGATTTATTATTTTTTTACTGGTTAAATCTACATTTCAAAAGGGAATTTTGAGATAGGACAATGACCAGGTTACAGAACAGGGTTATAGGGCTCACCTTCTCAGTTTGATCATTGGCTTTACACACATGGCTTTACCCATCTCACTGCCTGTAAATGAGCAGGGGTGTGTTAGACTCACTAGCCCATCTGAAAAAGTATCATAGAATCCTAGAATGGCTCTGGTTGGAAGGGACCTCAGAGATCATCTCCTCCAACCTCATCGCCATGGGCAGGGACACCTCTCAACTAGATGCAGCTGCTCAAGGCCTCATCCAGCCTGGCCTTGAACAACCACAGGAAGGAGGCATCCACAACCTCCCTGGGCAGCTGTAGTGGGTTGAGGCAGCCCCCTCCCCACCTCAGGCAAAATAACGACTCTGACAAACGGATTGCAGAAGTGATGGAAAAGTTTAAATAGGAAAAAAGTGAATGTGCACAAAGGAACCAGAAACAGTGACAGAAGAAACCCCAAAACACACCCGGATACACCCCATCCCCACCTGAGGGTGGGCCCAAGACCCCAGGGCTCGTTCTTCCCCCCCCACTGCTAGGCTAGTCTCAGCTGGCCAGGCCTGAGACCGCCCATCCCCCTGGCCTTGGGCCTAGCCAGGCCCAAGGCCGGGAGACGTCTCCCCCAGTTACCGGGGGCCAGCGAGGGAAGAAAGAGAAAGAGGCGGACCCCACGCAAGATCTTATAGCGGTGCAGGGGGTGTGGTAGGAGATACCTGGTTTCCTGTGTCCACCCACTGGGCTGGACTTCTGGACACAGGAAGTGTGCCATGCAGCAGTGGGCACCCAGCCCAAACCACCACAGCAGCCTGTTCCAGAGTCTCACCACCCTCCTCTTCCCAATCAGTATTCTGCCACATGGCCCATATCCCACTTCCAGTTCATTTTGAAATTAAACTGCTGTGCTCCCCTGGCAAGCTGGCATCCTGTTTGAAAGACAGTAAGAGCACAAAGTGGTGCTTGCATGACAAATCCCCATGAAACCACTGGCATTGCTTCCACCACTTAAGCAGTGCTTCGATGAAAAAAGATCTGTTACTTCTTCACCAGCTCTAACTAACAAACAGAACCAAGACTTAACAGAGTAGCAAATACAGAATCATAGAGTGCTAGGGGTTGGAAGGGACCTCCAGAAATCATCCAGTCCAGCAGGACAACTTAGGGCAGGTCGCACATGGGCTCATCCAGGCAAGTTTTGAAAGTTTCCAGAGAAAGAGACTCCACAACCTCTCTGGGCAGCCTGCTCCAGGGCTCTGTCACCCCCACAGTAAAGAATTTTCTCCTCATGTTGAGGAGCCTAAACTTCCCCTGGCACAGCCTGAGACTGTGTCCTCTTGTTCTGGTGCTGGTTGCCTGGGAGAAGAGATCAATCCGCACCTGGCTACAACCACCCTTCAGGTAGTTGTAGAGAGCAATGAGGTCTCCCCTGAGCCTCCTCTTCTCCAAGCTAAACAACCCCAGCTCCCTCAGCCGCTCCTCATAGGGCTTGTGTTCAAGGCCTCTCACCAGCCTTGTTGCCCTTCCCTGGACACGTTCAAGTGTCTCGATGTCCTTCTTAAACTGAGGGGCCCAGAACTGGACACAGGACTCAAGGTGCGGCCTAACCAAAGCAGAGTACAGGGGCACAATGACCTCCCTGCTCCTGCTGGCCACACTATTCCTAATGCAGGCCAGGATGTGGTTGGTCTTCTTGTCTGTCTGGGCACACTGCTGGCTCATGTTCAGCCAGCTGTCGATCAGCACCCCCAGGTCCCTCTCTGTTTGGCAGCTCTCCAGCCACTCCGACCCCAGCCTGTAGCTCTGCATGGGGTTGTTGTGGCCAAAGTGCAGCACCCGGCACTTGGACTTGTTAAATGCCATTATGTTGGACTCTGCCCATCTGTCCAGCCTGTCTCTCTTGAACTGGGGAGCCCAGAGCCATATGCAGTATGCCTGATGTGGTCTAATTAGGGCTGAGTAGAGGGGATCAGATACACAGGATATTCTGCAACTTAAAAATAAAATTAATCCTGACCTTATATTATGCCTGAATTTTGCCTAGGACCTTCTGCCTTTGCTCATCATCCATCACCCCTTGTGCCCGCAGGCACAGGCAAAAGCTTCCTCTGCAGGGCCCTGTGTGGCTCTCCATGCGGCAGCAGCAACTCAGCCCACTGGGCAAAAGGCTTAGAGTAAATTAATATTAATGAAAGGCTGGTTACACCTTTTGTGTCCGCGCTTCCCCCGCAGGTCACAGCCTGGGCTCGGCGAAGGTGTCGCGGGCGCAGACGTTTCCCAGCTACGCCTCGGAGCAGGGTGAGGAGCACCAGCAGTCCCTCTCCCTGGCCAGCAGCTACACCTTCAGCTACGGCTCGGGCCTGGTGCAATGACAGCCGGGGGCGGCCGGCCGAGAGAGACAGTCATGCCTGGAGCCTTCCCCCGGGGCTGGGGAGCCGCTGGCCCCCTCTCACCCCACCATTTTGCTGTGAAAACCGATGCCGGCCAGGTCCAGCCGGGTCTCCGCCGAGGCGGGAACCTGGAGAAGCGGCTGCCCCGAGGCAGAGGCTAAGTCTTTCTTTATTTATTTTGCCGTTCCTTTTGTCGACCCGTTCAGAAAGTAGGGGGGCGAGGGGAGGGGGGGGGGTGGGAAGGGGGACACCTTGGTGTTGTGAGAAAAGTGGTGGAAACAAAAGAAACTGTGTCGGTGTGAAAGTTTCTGCATGACCGGAGCAGGCCTGCTCTGGGGGCACCGGGGCGCTGGTGAGTGCCACGCCGGGGACCTTCCCCGCCTCCGCCCGCCCGCCCGCCCACCTCACCCCGGAGCGGTTTGGGTCCTTGCTGGCCGCAGTCACTGGAATGTGGCAGTGTCGGCGCTGCGGGGCTCGCTTTCAGCCCCAGCTGAGTTTGCTCGTTGGGTGTTTTTGGAGCGGCAGGCTGAGGTGGTGTGTCGGGAACAGTTGGATGCGAGAAGGGGAGGTTATCGCCCCCTGGTACGGCTCTAACCTTTGATTCCTGGGGCACAAATTGAACCCTTCTCACGACGCCCCCGAGAGCTGTGAATGTCCACATCAGCAGCACAGTCTTGTCCTCAGAACTGCTGTGAAGTCTTCTTATTTGCAGATTATTTAGGTAACCATGCCTGCAAGCCAAACTTTAAGAAGGAGGAAAACTGTTAATAAGAAGGATGAAAGCAGGACCGCATCCATGACTGGCAATCGTCTGTACCAAGATGTGGGAGAGCTGAGCTCTGGCCTTCTCTTTCTGGTCAGCGTTACTTTGATTCTTTCCTCTGTTTCCTTCTCAGATTTCTGTTGTAGCTGCACATTGTACCTTGTATTACCATGTGTCAAGCGTCAGCTCACTTTCAAAAGGAGGATGAATATCTCTCGATGGAAACATTCTGTCTCTGGAAGGCACCTTTGAAATTGAAGGTTGGAAGGCATACCTGTAGGTGGGGAACACGCTTGTTTCTCTCCTGAACATTTAGATTTCTGTAGGTAATATCAAATATTTATCTACTCCTCATGATGCCCTGAAATGGCTGAAATTCTGGGGAGAAAAATCTGCCCTCTTGCTATGATGTGAGCAGCCTTGTGCTGTGTTGCCTGTGAAACTGCCACGATGACCAGAGGGATTCGTCCCATTAGCTGTTTCTCAGGACAGGTAGGGGAAGCATATTGAGGAGAAGACACACAGGCTCTTTTCCAATGAAGCAGTCAATTTTATGTACCACAATTTAACTGGAAAAGTGCTGTTGGGTTGTTCGATACAGACACATACATATCTGTATGTAAAAGTACAGAAGAAACTTCTGCTTTTGGTTAAACCCATAGAGTACATCCAGCTTTCCCCATCCATTCCTAGCCTAAGAGACCTTGCAGGCTGAAAGCTTTCTACACCTCAGTGAACAGCTGCTGAATTAAAAATAAAGCTGGAATGAAACATTTCTACCCCACCACAATCAGCTTTATTTATTTTTTCCCCTTTCCCCCTGCCTGGTTCACTACCTCTTTTCCTTCTCATGCTGCTGCCCTACTCAGAAATAGAACAGTTCCCTACAGAGGGTATTTTGATGAGCTGAAATGAAAAACTGCTATCCCGCGCTGTCAGGGAGCTGTACCTATGGTGCTCCCTGAGCTGTACCCATCAAGGAAGCTTCATTCACACTTTCATTGAAGAATAAAGAAAAAAAAATAAACAACAAAGTGGTTGACATTTTGCTTTGGGGAAAATTTCCAGTTTGCAAATGTTGCATACAAAATGAGATACAAAAGAATGGGTTCTCTGATGGTATCATTCTGTTACTCGGAGCAGCTTTGCCAAATACAAACCTTTTGAGGAAGCAGCCAGTTGTCTTTATCCCTCTGCAACTGTGATTCTTTCACTTGCCCTACAAGTAGCTATTTTCTTTAAAATTCCTTAGATTATTTCCAGTGTGTTCTGCGGATTTCAGTACTGTGGCCACAGTTTGCCCCTGTGACTTGAATGCTACCCATTGAGTACTTCAATATTCTGCATAGTCCAAAAATGGGGAAAAGGCAACCAGGAGAGTATCAGGACTGCTTTATAGTTCAAACACCCTTTAAGAACCTATCTAAATCCTAAAGCCACTGCTTTAGCTGTGTTAAAAAACATAAGATCTTTAGAATGTGCTCTTTCCATTCCCTTGGGAACAGTTGCTGTCTGCCACAGAGAGTTTTGTCTTTGCATGCAGTACATGAGTGTTGTCTGGTTAACGAAGATATAGATGCCATTTCTAAAGAAAATAGACCAAGAAATAAAACACAACAAAAACAGAAACAAGGAAAAAAATTACAATAAAAGGAAAAGAAAAAAATACAAATGTAAAAAAGAGAATAGAAAAAAAGAAAAGAAGAAATAAAAGCAAAAATGAAAGGAAAGAAAAGGGGAGGGAAGAAGAGAAAAGAGACAAAAGGAAAAAAGAGGAGGGGGAATGGCTATGTTTAGGAGTTGTATAAATATTTTCCTGTCATTACATAATGCAGCTTCGCTCTCAGCTCAGTTTATAAACACCTGTGAAGTTCTAGCTGGAAGCAATAGGCAGGATACTGAACTTCAGCTGGAGAAGGCAACCAACCAACAGAAACCTGCCTCCGAGGAAACTCCTCCTTGTACGTAACCACACTGGAAGCTGGAAATAAGATACAGCTTCACAAGGTACTGTAACATTGTCTGTAACCTGGGCACCAAAACACAAAGAGGTGAAGCAGCCAGTGGCCGCTGCCATTGGTGCCACTGCAGAACAGGAGAGGCTGTCACTGTAACATTTTTGTGTCTGCACAGCTTCCAGAACTGTTCCTCAGAAAAGCTGCATGAGAAAACCAGGCAGGCACTGTGCCAACACTTTGCCAGATGATTCTGCCTTCATGGAATTGCTTTAATTCCTGGAGTATGCCTGGTGATAACCTAAGCAACTCCTCACTGAGACTGCTTTGTACAGCTCCTAGTGACGCTGCCAGAAGGAAAACTCCCTTTTGGCACACGTGGTAGAGCTGCCTGCCTAGAGACTACAAGGGCCTTCAAACAGGCCCAGGAGTCCCATGGGTTCCTGTTCCAGTCTCGGCTTTCTTCATGTGCAAGGCACACAAATATGTCCACTCCTAACCCAAGAGGAGCTCTCTGTTTTCACCTGATGAGCTGTGAATAGATGGAGGGCAACCAAATGCCTTCAGTGGTAACCAGGTGCAACTGGTACAGCTGGAACTGATAGAAGAAATGCTGCTGAGGCTTTCACTTTCATTTTGGTCCTGAGGAAGTACAGTGAATGCAGAACTGAAAACAAATTGACTTATTTTTTTAATGACTCTTGATGACAATAAATCCATCCCTGTGCTCAAATAACACACAACATTACTAACTATACTCACTGATGTATCCTAAGTGTAAATATTAGAGATTGATGCATGCTGCTGCTACTTTTGATTTTGAAGTCACTTGGTGCAGAAAAAAGGAGAAATCGAAAGGGACTGATAAGAAATCGCCCAATGGTGCTGAGGTACTTCAGTAGGCCTAAATTAACAGCTGCAAATCATTAGTGATGGTGTAAATTATCTATTGGTGTACGCCTTGCAAGCAGTTTTGCCTGCCTGTGTATGAAGAAGAGGAAAGAAGAGTTGGACATTTGGGGAAAACGCTTCATTTCACAACACACCACTAGAAATCCTGTTGGGAAGCAGCAAACATTTTTAATCAAGTCTTGTCCTAAGCTAATAAGACTTTGCTGAAGGAGAGGTTGAAATTGAATAGCTGAGGTCAAGAGTCTTTAAAAGTGCTCTCTCTAGCAATAATTTTAAGCTCAACATCCAGCCTTCAGGCACCCATGTATTTAGCAGGTGCTAAGTGCAAGGCAGCCTGTGAAGACCCTTCCCTGCTCATGGCAAAGTGGAATAATAACTTTTAAGAAGAGCATTAATCAGGCCTCTGGGATGCATTTAGCAGAAAAGGAGCTCCATGCTTGTTCAGCTAGTAAGCAACAAGATGAGGAACAGTGGTTTGGAGAAGTTTAATCTCTAGGAACTGGCAAAGATCCTCAGCCTGTAGTATGTAAACTCCTTAGGCTTAGCTCACACAGCAGCATTTAAAAGTTTTCATCTGGTAGCCTAGAAACTGCAGGGTGGCTTTCCATGAGCAAATGCAAGGCTCTTGAATGGATGTGCTTTTATCTTGAAATACAGAATTACTTACATCTGTTTCTTCCTAAAAAGGAGGGAGGAAGGAGTTCAATTTCATCTGTTTAGTGTTTAGTATCAGTGTATTTCAGCTCCTTGGTATAAGTGCTGCAAAGAAACAAATGTGGCTTTTATCCAGGTGTGGTGGGGATGACTAGAGTGAGTGGACTGTGGAGGAAGTGTGAAAACCTGCTGTTTGGTTCCAAGAACAGATCCAGCAGCACTGGAGAATTTCCTTTTTTCCACACATTGGCCAAATGCTTGTGGCTCTTTCCAAACCAATGTGATGTGTTACACCACCTGTCTGGATCAGAATCAACACCCTCCTAGTGGCATCACTTTAGAATCACACACAATGTGGTTGGATATGTTTATTCTACACGTGGAAAGCCTTGCACTCCACCAAGGGTGCTGGGCTTGTTCTTGATAGTAGAAATTAATGCCCCTCACTTTGGATTTTAGATGACAGGGTGTCGGAAACAAGCACATGGTGGAGTGAAAGAACTGATGATGAATATTGACTAACCTTTTGTGCCATTTGTCTCTGTGCAGACCCTTCCAAGGCAGAATAAGGTGACAGGTGAAGGTGCTGTGTATTCAGCTCTTACTTAATGGTCATTGTCTTTAGGAACGACGACATTGTCATTGTTCCTAAAGACAGTGTCCTTTTCTTGTCTTTGTCTATTGGGATCCAAAGGTGAACAGGCTCTTGGAAAAAAAATATGGAAGTTTCACTTTGTAAAGACTGTGTTGCATCTTTGCCTGGATATGCAGCTTGACAGAATTTTATAGGTATGATTAAAACAGACATGAAAGTAACTGAGGCTTAAGTATGATTAAGTATAATTACAGCATTGCAGAATGTCCATATTGTTAGGAATGTCACGGAGAAAAGATTTCCTTTTCCGCTAAATGCAAGCTCAGAATCTAATATGCTCTCTAGGATGAGGGAGTTAATCTTTTTAAATCTCATACTGCAAGTCCCAAAGAATAGAGTTCATTGTGGGCTGGATTTTTTTTCCCTGTCAGTACAGAAATCCTCTTGAGGTTAAATGGATTTGCCATCTTCTCTCGCAAGCCTGGCATTGTCAAGTGAATGGATGCATTTTCCTGTGGCAGTGTTTGCCACCAGTGAGGTTAACCCTCATTTTTAACATAGGCCACGCCTTCTCTGCAAGCTTTTCTTCAGCTGCATGACAGCAGAACTGCAGTGGGCATAGAAGCAGCACAAACTCCTCAGCTCTCTTGGCAGTCCCACACCAGTGAGTCAAATAAAGGTTGCAGTTCAACGCTGATTCTCACTGATGTTCCTATACCTAAAACAGAATAAAGTATGCAAACTAAAGCTACCTTTGTTCATCTCAATTGTTGCATTTCCTAAGTCTCCACAGGAGCCATCCAGATCTGCTTTTTGTAAGTTGTGCTTAGTTCAGATGGTTAGAAGGAAAAAAGAGATTAACATGGCAAAAATAGTAGTGTGAGTTCCTACCCCAAACTACCACATAGGCTCAACTTTCAGTTGGTTTTCCTTCATTACAGAAAGGGAGAGACCTTTTGAAACCTAATACTGAGGAAGTGAAAAACAGGCTAAGAAATCGAGAAAAAGAAATAACTAAAATGGTTCTGTAATCTTTGACAAGATTGGGAGAATTCAGCAGATGTTTAGGCACAGAGGAATGGGTCATGCTGGGAGCAGTTTCCCAAAGCATTCAACTTCTCATGGCTTTTATCAGGAGCTAGGAACAATATTTTGTGTTGAATCCAAGTCCCAGCTCTAAGTTGCTCCCTAACAGTGGACTAAGGAGTGCTTGTCTCATTTTCCCCATCCTGGCTGAGGAAACCCAAGTACCACTTAACACACATGATGAGCTCTAGACGCATCACAGCTGTCACCACACAGCTTTGTGCAACCTGTGCAGCCAGATGTTGGCAAAAAGATGATTTAGACTCTATCAGACTGATCAAATCCTGGCTTACAGGAGCAATGCCTTCATTGATGATGCATAAAAATGCACACCTAGGTGCCGAGCCTTTGTGCTGCTCACTACAAAGGATCTGACAGTTTCCTGTGGGAAACTTTCTCCCCATGATGCCATTGTTGGGTAAATGATGGGAATTGAAAAGAGAATAATACATGCCTGTTCCAGACAGGTTTATTGCAAGCAAAAAATGATGGCAGCATTAACAGAGAATCATTTTAATGCAGAGAAATATTCCTGGCATCCATTTCCTCTCTTCGAATGCATGTGCAGACAGCAGCACAAACAGAGCAAGCTATGAAAAAAAAAAGAAAGGTATTTTAGTTTTGTCTCTGTGTCTTCATAGGATAAGCTCCTGATCACTTAAAATCATGATAAAAGAGCTACTAAAAATGAATTATTTAGTTTAAGTCTCACTAAACACACTGTTAAGCATTATGTTAATTAGCCCTGAGACAGTTTCTTTAATGTAAAACTACAAAATTCTGGGCATTTTTAAGTAAGCATAAGTTTAGAATAAATTTGTCAGCCACTGCTAGTAACTCACAGCAGTTCTTTAATTATCCCAGCTAACAACCTGCATAGCGTGGAAAACTTGGCCTTGGATACCTTTGTGTGTTCCTCTTGGCATTTCTGACTCAAACATCTGTCAAGATATATAAACTGCAAGGCTAGAGTAGAGACAGTGAGGTAAATGTGCAGCTTGACAAGCCAAGCCCAATCAGGGGCAAGAAACCAGCCAGAGCAGTGGCACAGTCCTGTGACATGGTGGCAGGCTGTGCCAGTAGTACCCCGAGGTGACTTATCTCCATGATCCTGAGGCTTTTTTTAAAGGAAGTGTTGGCAAACTCTTCAAATGTTTGCTGTCTAGATGTTCAACCTCCTGGCATAACTCTTGATGCATTTTAGTCTTAGGGAAAAAAAAAACCAAAAAACCACAAACAAAACAGGAGTTGTGGGAAAAAGCAGAAACAAGGACATACTCCTGCTGGATGAGCGCCCTGCCAAGCTCCACAGGCCCTTCTTAGTCCTCCAAACAGGAGTTGTTTCTCTACAGGAGCCCAGATCCAGGGGGAGGCTGGAAAGGGTGTCCATGTCTGATGTAAGCTGGGGGAGATCTAGGCCAGGGTCTTCTATTTCCTAGCTGCTTTGGCAAGTAGAATGCTGAATGAACTGACTGTGGTAGCAGAAACAGCCAACACTTCACGTGGTGGTGAAAAGCCTGGTCCAGCTGTGTATTCTGAAGACCTCTGACTGCCTGTCAGAAAGGCCAGTGGCCACCTAGAGCCCACACATAGGCTGGCACCACATCCCAGCAAAGCATGGCAATGGAGGCCCGATACAGTACCCCGGGAACACGTGAGCCTTGGAAACGTCTTTTGAGTTACTTACACCTCCAATAAAGCAATCTGAGAACTTGATATCTACTTTCTATTCCTGGAGTCCACAGCCTACATTTTAGCACCTAGCTTGTAGCCAGACAGTGGTGGGTTTGGAATTAGCCTTTAGTGTCAGACTTACAAAGCTGTTTAGGGGATTAACTCCTGCTGAGCACCAGAGCTTGAAAGGAAATCAGTCTTTGCTTTGCACTGTGGAGTGCTCGTGAGGCAGTTTCAGCTACTGTAAATAAACACCATTGCATTGAGGTAGCTCTAGCTCAATAACACAGAGGGTTTAGAGGAACACAATGCAGATAAGCTTAAAAAAGTAACATTTTAAAAACTCAGAGCTCTGCTTCCCAGATATCTTTCTGATTACCAAAAAAATCACCTCAAAAACCAACCAACCGAATCCCCAAAAGCCAAAAACCCACGAGAAGTGCAATCATGCCTCTGAAACCTCTTCCTGTTTCTGAAGTAAGGTTTCTTGTTTGGACATCTCGGGAGCAAGCTGTTATCATGCTAACAAATTCTAGCAGTACTGTAACTGTGCTGCCTGCTTTGGTGACTTGGTCCTCTCCTCCTTGTTCCCTAGTCCTGCCCTAAGACCTGGAGAGGAAGTATCATAGGTGATGGTGATGGAGCTGCACAGCACAGTTAGAACAAGCTGTTTCTGAGTGCTCTTGTAGGTTCCTAACTGGGAATTTAGGGCAGGTGGAAGCCAGGAAGGGGGTTAAGTGCCAGATTACCCTGCCTGATGCTAGGGCTGGGAGGAGTGCAGCTTCTTGTGTTCCTTGATGGGTCCAGCCTTTAAAGCAGGCTTTTTGCTCACAGAAATATGGTTCTGTTCCAAGGTGCATTGCCAAGGGAGAACAGAAGACAAGCAGAATGAGCAGTGCTATAGAACCAGGAAAGCTCCTTAAGGTAAAGGAACATATTTGAGAGGAATAAGGAACATAACAGGAGGTGATATAGTTTACTGTACTAATCTGCACCTCCTTTCAACTGACTGAATTTTAGATCCACCCTGGTGAGCCAGACTCTGCTAACTGAAGTCCCAGCCTAGACTGCTCACGAACACTTGTTCTAATTTCTGCTTTCAAACTGATGTGAGTTTACAGCCGTTCAGGATTCAGCAGTCCTGGTAATGAGGGAGTTTTCCTTTGAACGTGGCTCTTACACACCTCCCCTTTTCATCCAGCCTTAAAGATGATGATGATGATGATGATGATGATTATGATGATGATGATGGTGATGATGATGGTGATGATGATGATTTCTTCAAATCTCATTGATGCATCCTTCAGCAGTTACCCACTGATTCCAGACTGGTTTTTAATGCTTTATTATGTTTATTCTCTTTCAAAAAAGTTTCTAAGGCCTTAACCACCAACCAAACAACAGCAAAGACAGAATTACCTTACCTTCCAAGCCCTAACATCCTGTGATCGTGTGAGCTGAGCTGTTTGCTCTCCATAGCTGCCTCATGTTACTTCCTTGATTCTGTTATTTTCCTCCTTATTAACTATTTGGGCAAGGAGGACAGCATGGAATAGCAGTCAAGAGCCAACTCCCAAATCACAGCAGATGAAGTTTACTCCAAAGGAAGTCAAAGTTTCCTAAAGAAAGAAAGGCAAATCTCTGGCAAATACTGAAAATAAAGAGCAATAAACAGGTTTATGCTCTGAAAGCCCTTTTACATAATCCAGGCTGTCACAGCAAACAGGCTCTGCCTGAGCCCCATCCTGCCACACTCAGGAAACATTTGAAGACTTCCAAGATGCTACTGCAAGTTACACTTTGGGAAGCTTCCCTTGTGTGCAGGCAATGAGAATATTGATCAGTATGGGGTTGTTTTCTGTTTGGTTTTCACTTCTATCAGTCTCATGTTCAGCTGCTGTTCACTGATGTTACCATGGTACACAAAAAAATGAATCTGTTGGTTTGGCTTTGTTCTTTGAAAAACAAACAACAGCAAAAATAATATATGGTTCTGATTATTCTGTGTGAGATGTGATTCTTTTTTTTTCCTGTGGATTTTCCTAGCAGAAGTAATATGTCTCTGGAATTTGAATTAAAACAGATTAAATACCTGCAAAGATGTGCACTAGAGATTTATTATTATGATTAATTTTCTTTGTCAAATCTTGAACCCCTTTTGAAAAGCCAAACTAAAAATACCGAGGCAAGAAATAAGGCCATGAGCAGAAGCAATCAAACCCATCTGCTGTTCCAGACTCTTAACCTCAACCTCTTCCCTTTTTATACCCTCAGTAAAGTAGGGATCTCCCTTACCTGTCCTCACAAGCAGTGCAACAGTACCAACTTCTCAGCTTAGGAATATTTCTGTTCCAACTGAGATCTTCATTGCCAATCAATCCATTGCATTTGAGCATTTGAAGGAAAATGAGACCATCAGAGGAACACTCCCATGCTCTGGGACCATCAGAGGAACACTCCCATGCTCTGGGACCATCAGAGGAACACCCCCAGGCTCTGGGACCATTAGAGGAACACTCCAGGGCTGTTCACAACTCAAGACTTCTCTCTGCTATGGCATTTGATAACTCACTCAGGAAATAAACCAACTTATTAATTACAGTTCTGTGTATCCTCATCAACTTCACACACAAGCACTTAGAAATCTGGAACCCCCTAGGAGGTAAATAAATAACTAAATAAATGTATTAGATATCCCTTGCAGGTGTCTTTGTTCAGGAGCACACAGAACCAAACCTGCAAATGTTTTCTGATGGTCTTAGGGGGCCGTAAACAATTTAGGTTTTCAGTGCTCAGTTGAAGGACAGTCAGTCATGGTTTTAGATCTTTAGCTGAGCTCTAGAATAACCACACCCTGCTGTTCTTGCTCAGATGGTTCAGAGGAGCCTGGTGGCCACATAATTCTCAGAAGAACCTCTGCACATGAAGGAAGCTTTTTGTTGTCAGGCTGTTGATGCTCCTCCCTAGTCAGCCAAGTGGAAGCAGACCTGTAGGCAGACTCATGGTCCCTCCCTTCCAGCCCCCTTTCCAAACATCCCATATTCAGGAAGACTTTCACTGACACTTCAAGAGGAGAGGAGAGTCAAGCAGAGGTAGGCCAAGCACACAGTTTGCAGTATGCAGAGGCAGATGATGAGCAGCTGTCACGGGAACACCTTCATCTGCTGGGCTGTTGTCCTTTGCTGATACGGCAGATTTGTAAAACACCAAAAGATGTGTAGATCCTAATTCTCAGGTCTGCCTTCTAGTTCTGTTTAGGGACTCTTTTGTTTTTGTTTTAATTTTGTCTGTTTGTTCAAATTCTGTGTGGTTTCTTCTGTAGGTTCCTGCAGAGTCTATCCACAGGCACACATGCGACTCCACGTGTGCGTGGCTTGGGTTGTAAATGTTCTCCACCATGCTCTTTTCTGCTTTGCCTCATTTATCCATGTACCTTCCATGTTCTCACTTAATTTTTGGTGCAACTAAACCTTACAATAAATTATTATTAAATATAACCTGACAGTTGACTGAGTCTTCCTGGTTTGTTTTCTCCTGGGCATGGGGTGGGGGAAGGTGGGAGGTGGGGAGAAAAGGGCTCGATTTCCATTCCGTCCCCTGAGAGAAAGCACTGAGATGAATGAGTGATAGGTCTTTAAAGCCACATAACTGTCAGCCAGCAAGCTTCTGGGCAGGCTTTCAAGCCTAGGTTCAATTCTTTCAGTTCCTAGCTCCATCTGTTGAAAACCTGCCTGCAGGTCAGTGGCTGATCACAGCTTTCCACGCACCAGGTTCTCACAGGAAAGGAAGGGCTGGGTCAGTATGCATCTGGAGCTCAAAGAGACAAGATAGATCAAATTCACACAGACTGCACTGGGTTGGAAGGGACCCTCAAAGGGTATCCTGTCCAACCCCCTGCAGTCAGCAGGGACACCTCCAACTAGATCAGGCTGCCCAGGGCCAGAGCAAGTCTGATCTTGAATGTTTCCAGGGATGAGAGACACCCCTGGGCAGCCTGTTCCAGTATTTCACCACACTCATAGTGCAGAACTTCCTCCTGATGTCCAACCTAAATCTATCCTGCTCCAGTTTCAAACCGCTGCCCCTCGTTCTGTCACTAACCCCCCTTCTGAACAGTTCCTCTCCAGCCTTCCTGTAGGCCCCCTTCAGGTACTGGAAGGCCACTGTAAGGTCTCCCTGGAGTTTTCTCCCCAGGATGCACAGCCCCAATTCCTTCAGCCTGTCTTCACAAGGAGAGGTTAGGATAGAAGCTCACCCATAGCCCTTCACCCAAGACTGGCTTTTTTGCACTAAACATAATAGTTCCCTTGTCTGTTTCCCCCTTTTTTTGTTGTTTCTGATGGTGAATAATTGCTGCCTTCAAGAAGTATGGCAGAGTCTTCAGTCAATTTTCTTAGAATGCTCTGAATGGCTTTAGTGGAAAATGTACTCTGATTTACAAGACTTTATGCCAATGTTTCTGTGTTGGGGGAATTAATTTGGGCTTGCAAGCTATTGGCTTGGATTGTTTTGTAGGAACTTTCTTGGGTTTGGTGGGTGTTGGCCAAATTTGGCAGCTGCACACGGGGCCATGAGGTAAGTTCCGACATCAGCTCAGACTCCATTCTTCACAGAGATTAGTTAGTGCTGATTTCTGTGAATCTCTGATACTTTTGCTTTTGTCAGCTGCTGTTTGCCCAGCAGCAAAACACCACCTCCTGTGTGGAAAATCAGGGATATTTATCATTCTATGGAGCTCTCAACTTGTGATGTTGAGAGTTCTCAGCTCATGGATGTTGACAAGATCAAGCACCTTTTCTTTCTCAGTCACAAAGGCTTCTCAGACAAATTCCTCAGACTAAATTCACTTCATGTAAATATAGGCAGCTCCCTTCTGCATGGCAGAGCTGTTCTGAGATCCTTACTGCAGAATACACCTCTTGGGTAAAAAAATATTTGACTGCTGAAGTACAAATAGTCTTTCATTCTACAGGTGAAGGGAAGGACAGGTTAATGCTGCAGGCTGTAGCACAGCACAGACACACCTGGTAGAACATGGCCCAGGCAGCCTGTCCAGCAAGAGCTGCCAGTTTGACTTTCGTGTTTTGCCAGCACAAAGACAATAAAGTCTAAGCTGCAAATACAAGGCCTTTAAAATAGAATGGTTACAGAGAATCATAGAATGCGTTGGGTTGGAAGGGACCTCCCAAAGGTCACCCAGTCAGCAGGAGCATTCTCCACTACATCAGGTAGTTCAAAGCCTTGTTGAGCCTGACCTTGATTATCTCCAAGGATGGAGCCTCAACTGCCTCCCTGGGCAACCTGTTGCAGTGTTCCGGCACCCTCATAGTGCAGAACTTGTTCCTAACATCCAATCTAAATCTGCTTTTCTCTCATTTCAAACCATTGTCCCTTGCCCTGTCTGTCCCTGTTTGTCCCAGGCCTTTGGGAACCAGTCCCTCTGCAGCCTTCTGGTAGCGTCCTTCAGGTACTGGAAGGCTGCTTTTAGGTCAACCTGGAACCTTCTCTTCCCCAGGCTGAACACCCCCAGCTCGCTCAGCCTGAATCTATGATCTGGATAGAATTCCAGGCCTCAGCAGCATGCCCACCCTTCAGTCTAAGCACTTCAGACCTTATTTTTCTTTTCCTGATGTTTCACCTCCAGTTTTATCAGGGCAATAGCTAATGAGTCTGAGAGCTGAGATTATCAGGTAAAATTGGATGAGAAAAATCATCAGGGTTTTTCTTGTTTGTTTGGGTGGGTTTTTTTGTTTATATGTTTGTTTTTTTTCTTTAGGGCCAACCAAACTCAAAGTCCTTTTTACCTTTTCTCATTGGGAGCCAAACATTCCCAAGGCATTTGTTTTCTTTAACTATGACAAACCTTTTGTAATTCCTGTCCTTAACATCACATTTAAGAGTTTACAGCAACATGTCAGAGGCTTGTGCTGTGTCTCTTTAGTTCTTGTGCTCTCATCAAAGGTGCTGTGCTGATGGAAGCCCTATAAAGTGGCTCTTCAGCACTACTGTCAGTATTGGATGTGTCCCTCTCTCCCCCACCTCTGCAGCTTTGGCATTTTCTCTGCAAGGCTGTGAAATGTTTCTGCAGGAAGGTATCTCACCTGGTTTGGAGGAGGAAGCAGTGATGGGACAGACAGTTATTTGTTTTAACAAGGGATTTGAACTGCACTGTCAAGATCTCCATGTATCACAGTATCACCAAGGTTGGAAGAGACCTCAAAGATCATCAAGTCCAACCTGTCACCACAGGCCTCATGACTAGACCATGGCACCAAGTGCCACGTCCAATCCCCTCTTGAACACCTCCAGGGACGGTGACTCCACCACCTCCCTGGGCAGCACATTGGAACGACTCTCTTGGTGAAGAACTTTCTCCTCACCTTGAGCCTAAACTTCCCCTGGCGCAGCTTGAGACTCTGTCCTCTTGTTCTGGTGCTGGTTGCCTGAGAAAAGAGACCAATCCCCACCTGGCTACAACCACCTTTCAGGTAGTTGTAGACAGCAATAGGGTCACCCCTGAGCCTCCTCTTCTCCAGGCTAAACAACCCCAGCTCCCTCAGCCTCTCCTCACAGGGCTTGTGCTCAAGGCCTCTCCCCAGCCTCGTTGCCCTTCTCTGGACACGTTCAAGTGTCTCAGTGTCCTTCCTAAACTGATGTAATTTGTCCACACGCCTTGATGGACTGGCACATAAGATATGCCAAGCAGGCATCACCACAAGACTTTCAGCCACAGCTGAAAGACACAAATGCAATCATGGTCAGAGAGAGGTGGCTTTGGGTTTGTTTCTTCCAGCAGCTGTACAATCATAGAATTGTTTTGGTTGGAGGAGACCTCTAAGGTCGTCGAGTCCAACCACCAACCCAACACCACCATGGCCATTAAATCACATCCCCAAATGCCATGGCCACACTTTGCTTCAACACCTCCACAGATGGTGACTCCACCACTTCCCTGGGCAGCCTCTTCCAACACCTCCTCACTCCTGCAATGAAGAATTTTTTCCTAATCCCCATCTAACCCTCCCCGGTACAGTTTCAAGCTGCAGTGGCAAGCAGCAAAGTCAGAGGCTATAATGCTTTGGATGCCAATCATGGAGTTTCCCTGATCAGAGCAATCTGCCAGCCATCAGTTCTGGACACCTGAAGCAGAGCTTTGCTTTCCTGAGGAGCTGCACAGCACAGCGATGCCTACACCAGCTGCTTCAAGCCTTTCACACATCCTGTGCTGCACTGCATCCCCAAGGGCAAGTAACAGCAGCATTTCCTCCTGGGATTATTTGGTTCCTCAGATACTTATTATTACTTATTAACAAATCAGTTTGGTTGGAAGGGACCTTGAATATCATCCAGTTCCAACCCCCCTGCCATGGGCAGGGACACCTTCCACTAGCCCAGGTTGCCCAAGGCTTCATCCAACCTGGCCTTGAACACCTCCAGGGAGGGATCATCCACAGCCTCCCTGGGCAACCTGTTCCAGTGTCTCCCCACCCTCATTTCCTAATCTCCAGCCTAAAACTGCCCTCCTTAAGCTTCAATCCATTCCCTCTCATCCTATCACTCCCAGCCCTTGCAAAAAGTCTCTTACCAGCTTTCTTGTAGGTCTCCTTCAGGTACTGGAAGGCTGCTCTAAGGTTTCCCTGGAGCCTTCTCTTCTCCAGGCTGCACAGCCCCAACCCTCTCAGCCTGTCCCTACAGGGGAGGTGCTCCAGCCCTCTGATCATCTTTGTGGCCTCCTCTGGACCAGCAGTTCTATGACCTTCTTTTGCTGGGGGCACCAGACCTGGGTGCAGCACTCCAGGTAAGGGTAATTCCATGCCAGATTCTCATGATTTGGGTGGACACTGATTTTTCTCTTTCTCTGGTTAATGTACAGCAGATTGGCAGGGAACAAGGCTGGTTGCTGTACAGTGCTGGTTGGGTGGTTGCCCTTAGGGTCAGGTGAGTATCCTTTGGAAGGTGGGAGGTAGCATCATCATACACACAATTTCCTTAGTAAGCATGTTCAAACAGGAGAAACACCTGGAGCTGAGGGTGACATTGGCATGAAATGAACAGGACAGCAAAGATGGAGCTGGGAGCAGATGGGGAGACCTCAGGGCTCCAAAGAATGTGGGTAGCAGTAGGTTTGCTCACAGCAGACGACAGCAAAGACCTCTCAGGGAAGAATACCTGCTTTATTGGAAAGCCAGCAGCTGCTGGAAGCTGGTGGTCTGAAAAGTGAGAGAAGAGGAATGGATGTGACCTCTATGAACATGGTGTGCAAGAGGAAGAATTTACTTCAACCACCTTTTCATTTACCTCTCCTCTTCCCTAGCAGATCTGAATCTGACTCTGCAGATCTGAATCTGCTTGGTATAGAACCCAAATACCTGTGCTGATGTGGTATCCTAGTATCATAGTATCGGTCAGGCTTGGAAGGGACCACAAGGATCATCTAGTTCCAACCCCCCTGCCACGGGCAGGGACACCCCACACTAGATCAGGCTGGCCAGAGCCTCATCCAGCCTGGTCTTAAACACCTCCAGGGACAGGGCCCCAACAACCTCCCTGGACAACCCATTCCAGGGCTTCACCACTCTCATAGTGAAGAACTTCCTCCTCACATCCAGCCTGAATCTCCCCACCTCCAGCTTCATTCCATTCCCCCTAGTCCTATCACTACCTGAGATCCTGAGAAGTCCCTCCTCAGCCTTCTTGTAGGCCCCCTTCAGATACTGGAAGGCCACAATGAGGTCACCTCGGAGTCTTCTCCTCTCCAGACTGAACAGCCCCAACTCCTTCAGTCTGTCCTCAAATGAGAGGTGCTCCAGCCCTCTGATCATCCTCATGGCCCTTCTCTGGACACCTTCCAGCACATCCATATCCCTCTTGTAACAGGGGCTCCAGAACTGGACTTGTGGTGACTTTGAGGTCCTGCACTTCAAGCACCATATTTTGCAGCTCTAGAGCCCCCTGTCAGCAGTCATTTAAGCTCCCTTGAAGAATACTTAGGCTTTCAGGAGTAAATTCTTGTGGAACTAGGGTGATATCCTAAATGATTATCCAGCCTTGGCAGTTGTCTGCAGTAATAGAAATGTAGTTGTCTTTGGCAAGCTGTCTAAGGAGTTCATTAGCTTCACTGTGCTGTACCTTCTTAGTTCAGTGCATTTATCTCTCTCCTGTCCTTGTCTGTCATTAACTTTCAGTCTCCTTGATTGCATTCTGCATGGATCTTCAAGTCATTCATTATTTTCTTAGATTTTTTTCCTGAGGTAAACTCATTAGACACAGTTCCTCCAGCCCTTCAGCATTTCAATGTTTTAATCATACTTCTGCTCTCCAAAGGCACAGGGAATCTCATTTTTCCTGTGCTGGCTTCCATTGATGAAAAATTGTAGCCCAGACTTTTTCAGTCAGGGTGTCCTAGAGACTGCACAAGTTCTAGAAGCCACAGACTTTCACAAGGAAGTCTCCAGCCATGCATGGAGATCACCTCTTCCTACATTTGGGGTAGGACATTGCCCCTGTGAAATCACAGAATTGTCATGTTTGGAAGGGACCTTGAGGATCATCCAGTTCAAACCTCCCTGCCATGGGCAGGGAGACCTCACAACAAATCAGGTTGCCCAGAGCCACATCCAGCCTGGCCTTAAAAACCTCCACCACCTCCCTGGGCAGCCTGTTCCAGTGTCTCACCACCCTCATGGGGAAGAACTTCTTCCTAACATCCAATCTGAATCTCCCCTCCTCTAGCTTGGGTCCATTCCCCCAGTCCTATCACTACCCAACATCCTAAAAGTCCTTCCCCAGCTTTCTTGTAGCCCCCTTCAGATACTGGAAGGCCACAATGAGGTCTCCTGGGAGCCTTCTCTTCTCCACACTGAGCAACCCCAACTCTCTCAGTCTGTCCTCATAGGAGAGAAGCTCCAGCCCTCTGACCATCCTCATGGCCCTTCTCTGGACACCTTCCAGCACCTCCAGATCGTTCAAATCCTACTGCCCTTTGTATCTAGCTTAAGAGCTGGGCTAAGGCTGCCCCATCTTGGTGATTTTCCCAGTAGTTAAGATTTTGACAGGCCTGGGACCAAACCAAAACACTTCACCAGCAATTTCTGCCCTAGGTTTTTGATAAAAATCTGATATGCTAAAACTGGGCTTGCCCTGCCCCTGCTCATTGCAGCCACTGGAACTGCTCCCTGTTCTCTCCCTGCCATGGCCATCACTGGACTTGTTTTAGCTGCATTTGTCTTTGCTTGGTAGGAACAGCACTGTGTTTGGTATCTTCCCTGCACCATCTTTGGCTTTCCTACCTGCACTGATTCATGCTTGGATAGTGTTTTAAGCTTCCTTCCAGGTCAGCTGGTCCTGCTTCCATCATATCCATGCTTCCTTTACAGGCTGGAGTTTAGTGAGGAGCTTCTGGTACATCCATACAGGATTTGTGACATTTTTGGTTGATTTCCTGCTTGTCTGAGTGGACCACTGGAGCAGTGTTTCTTTAAAAAGCTCTTCTCTATCACCCATGGGAGTCTCCAAAGGCCTTTCAAGGGGCTGAAGTCTGCTCTTCTGTAAGCCCAGGATTGTGAGGCTGCTTTGTTTGCTTTCATCCCTTTCTCTGGGGATCATGAATTCTGCTATGCAGCCAAGTCACCCCTGATCCTCACAGCCTCAGCAAGCTCTTTCTTTTCTCTAAGTCTGACATTGAGCAGAGGGCTTCCTCTCTTCAGCTGCTTAATCACCTGAGTGAGGAAGTTATCATCAATGCCCTCCAGAAACCTACCAGGCTGATTGTGCCCTGCTGTTTCTTCTCCACAGACACCAGCTGGTTGAACTCTCCCACGAGGACCACAGAAGGAGAAGCTTCTCCCAGCTGTCTGATGGAGCCCTCATCTGTATCAAACCTGAGCAGCCTAATCAGGCAGTCTGTAGCAGACACCCATCACAACAGCCCCTGCAGCAGGTTGGGTCAGCAGGTGAGAAATGAGTCACCTTCACAGGATCACACAACAGCAAGCCTGTGGTACCCAGTTCATCTTGCTTTGGTAAAAGCACTGCAGTCCTCAGCAGTTGCCATTTTTTTTCCCTTAAGCTGGCATATTCTGATGCAAACCAAGCAACCAAGAGTACATTACAGCATCATTATTCTTAGCAACTAACTGAATGTTCCAAATGGTAAAAAGAAGAAAAGAAGGAGGGGGAGAAGAAATGTCCAAAATTCCCCAGTGCTGAATAAAAGGATCTGGATGCTCTGATTGCTAGCCAGAGAGGAGAGAAAATGTTATCACATTGTCTGCTTCCAAAAGACAGATTCACTCAGGTGTGTCAACAGAGAGTCATCAACAAGACAAAGGAGGCATTTTTCTGTTTCACTTAGCAGTGGTGAGGCCTCAGCTGGAACATTTTGCTTCATTGTAGGTATCTGCTGTTCATAAGCTTCCCTACAAACTGAGGGAATTCTGCCGAAGACAAGAATGATGACATTTAGGATCAGGAAGTAAAAGTCAAAGGAACTCTGCTTAGTGCAGAGGGATGACTGAAGGCTGGCAACGGGAGAGCCTTCCCTGTTGTGCAGAGGAAGGACTGTGGGAACAAAGTCGTTCTCAAACAAGAGATCTCTGGGTTGGGCACAGTGGCAGGGCAGGGTAAGGGCTGGAGTGACTCCACAAGAGGCTTTTGTGTGCACTTCCAAAATGGGAATTAGCCAGGGATGATACAGATGTGCCTCAGAACAGAAAGATGGGGCAGAGGAGTTTGGAATGTCTCCTCCAACCTGAATTTCCCACAGTTCTGTAATTCCTTTCGATCTGAGCCCTTCCTTCTCTCTAGAGAGGAGGAGATCCCTGCTCTACTCCCAGCAGGACAGATTTGGGCTCTTTTTTTTCCCCTAACCTTTCACACTGAAGGGACATCCAATCCTTTAGTTCCCCACAGAAGAGAAGAAGGATGAATGTTTCTGTGAGTCTGTGAAAAGCAGCATTTACCAGGTCACTAATCACAGCAGAGGGGTGACAAAAGGCAGCTTCCCTTGCCTCCAACCTCTTGCTTTCTAATTAGGTGCTGCCAGTGTAGTTGACAGTGTGTAAGATGCAGAGATAGCTCTTACTCTGGGGAGCTCAGAGTCTGAAAAGCCCAGGCATGAAGATCCCTCAGGATTAAGTTCTTGCTTCCACGTGCTTTGAAGGGCTGCTAATTTTTCACTGTGGACCTATGAATCACATTCTAAATTGAGACAGAGATAAATAGAAAGCAAAGCTATTTCAGGTGAATGGGGGCTTGGAAAAAAACACACCCACAACCCTGCAACGTGCTGCTTTTGGCAGGCAGAGGAAAATTAATAGAGAAGTCAAGTGCTGAGTGGCATGGATATCATCACAGCAGCTAAGAATAGCAAAGCTCTGTCTCTGCTCTCACACAAGAGGTTGATCACTCTATTTAAAACGTGGCAGTGCTTCATGGTGCAGCTGGCACTGCAATGTTCCAGTCAGGAATTGCCACTCTTACTCAGGGTTGCAAGCAAAATAGATCCCCTGAGCAAGTGATTCGTTGTCACTGACTGTCAGCAACAAGAATTTATTCATTAGGTGGAAAAAGTAATTAAAAATAACCATTGCCAAAATCATTTAACACTAAAAAAAATAAACACCAAAACAACACAACCCCAAATAATCCCCAAGCAAGTGCACAAATCTGCAAGTCCCAGATCAGAAAGCTGTAGGCACTGTGGCCCTTGACTCTGCTGGTATCATTTGGGAGTGGGCACACACCAGAAGCATCCATCAAAAGAGAAATGTACACCATCTGCACCCTACCCTCCTGGCCACCGGAGGTATCAGAGCAGGTAATGCAAGGGAAGGTCCATCACAGTATCACAGTATTACCAAGGTTGGAAGAGACCTCGAAGATCATCGAGTCCAACCTGTAACCACAAACCTCACGACTAGACCATGGCACCAAGTGCCACGTCCAGTCCCCTCTTGAATGCCTCCAGGGACGGCGACTCCACCACCTCCCCGGGCAGCCCATTCCAATGGCGAATCACTCTCTCGGTGAAGAACTTTCTCCTCACCTCCAGCCTAAACTTCCCCTGTTGCAGCTTGAGACTGTGTCCCCTTGTTCTGGTGCTGGTTGCTAGGGAGAAGAGGCCAACCCCTTCCTGGCTACAACCACCCTTCAGGTAGTTGTAGAGAGCAATGAGGTCGCCCCTGAGCCTCCTCTTCTCCAGGCTAAACAACCCCAGCTCCCTCAGCCTCTCCTCATAGGGCCTGTGCTCAAGGCCTCTCACCAGCCTTGTTGCCCTTCTCTGGACACGTTCAAGTGTCTCGATGTCCTTCTTAAATTGAGGGGCCCAGAACTGGACACAGGACTCAAGGTGCGGCCTAACCAAAGCAGAGTACAGGGGCACAATGACCTCCCTGCTCCTGCTGGCCACACTATTCCTAATGCAGGCCAGGATGCCATTGGCCTTCTTGGCCACCTGGGCACACTGCTGGCTCATGTTCAGGCGGCTGTCGATCAGCACCCCCAGGTCCCTCTCTGTCCGGCCGCTATCCAGCCACTCCGACCCCAGCCTCTCCTCATACCTCCCTTGCCTCTAAGCTGTTCCTCCCTACCTGCCCAGCTGGAAAATCCACGTTTCTGATCATCTGTGGGTAAGAGACTCCCAACAGCAGCAGCAGCAGTAGCACATCATGGTCATTCTACCACTTGGAACAGTTCCTTGGGCTTTTCCTCTCTGCTTCTCTATCCAGTGCTGCACACAGTCTGGCTCTTCTTTCTCAGTGATCTCACTTTCTCTTCATTCTTTGAACCCCAAAGCAAAGGAAGGGAAAGCTCACAAAGATTAACAAGACTTATTCAATTAATTGTGGGCTAAATGCCAATTGTGGTTAGACAACAAAAGCACCACAGTGGAACTTTCCAGCTCTGAAAAAAAGCAAACCACCCAACACTAAAACAAAGAACAAAACCTAAGAGGGCAGCAAGCACAATGGGATCCACAGCCTGGACTTTAATTGTGACTTGAACTTCCATCTTGGATGACCCTGGATGATTGTTTGGTTTTGTTATAGAAATTGCTACAAAACTGTGAAGAATTAAGACATACATACAGGGCCAGCACCATATGTTAATCCCCTGCTTAATGATTCATTAGTAGTTAAGATTTGACAGGTAGGCCTGGAGCAATAGTGCAGCAAAAATGGCAACCACCCTTACAGACTGCTGCTGGCACCAGGGCTTGGGGGGGGGGCGGTGTTAAGGCCTTGGCTGTGGCAGTGCAGTGGAACAGAAGTCAGCTCGAGGATCAAGAGGAGACCACTCCAGTTCTGTACTGAGATAAAGCAGCAGTGAGCCACATTCTCAATTGGTCTCTTCAGCTGGAGAAGGAATGTCAGAGATTCATCTTTATTTTCCAAAATTCAGCTTGTTTACTGATTTCTAAGAATCTGAGAGTTTAATTACCTCTGTCAGGCTTCACAACAGCCATTACACAGACTCATAGAACTGTCGGGGTTGGAAGGGACCTCAAGAATCATCCTGTTCCAAAACCCCTGCCATGGACAGAGATACCTCACACTAGATCAGCTTGCCCAGAGCCACATCCAGCCTGGCCTTAAAAACCTCCAGGGATGAGGCTTCCACCACTTCCCTGGGCAACCTGTCCCAGTGTCTCACCACCCTCATGGGGAAGAGCTTCTTCCTAACATCCAATCCAAATCTCCCCTCCTCTAGCTTGGGTCCATTCCCCCAGTCCTATCACTACCCAACATCCTAAAAGTCCTTCCCCAGCTTTCTTGTATTCCCCTTTCAGATACTGGAAGGCCACAGTAAGGTCTCCCCAGAGCCTTCTCTTCTGTCTTTGATCACAGAGTCAGCAGAACTTATTTTGTGAGGATTTATATTTTTAAATTGTATTGTGACTGCCTAGATCTTCCTTAAAGTGTTCAGAACAAAAGGCACGGAGTTCTGGAGAATGCTTAATCATGTGTGATTTAGAGCAATCACAAAATACCTGCACAGCAGAGTATCTGCTCCAAAAAGGCTTATCAACAACCCCAACATAACTATACCAACAGATTTCTCTTTTATCACAGCTTCTCAAAATGTCCTTGGGGTTGTTCAGCCTGAAGAAGATAAGGCTTTGAGGAGACCTAAAAGGACACCTTCCACCAGCCCAGACTGCTCAAGGCCTTATCCAGCCTGGCCCTGAACGCATCCCAGGAAGGGGCATCCACAGCCTTCCCAGAGCAACCTGTTCCAGTGTCTCACCACGCTCACTGTCAAGGATTTCTTCCTAATCTCCAGTCTGAATCTGGCCTCCTCAAGTTTCAGTCCATTCCTTCTAATCCTATCACTACAAGCCATTGTGAAAAGTCCCTTCCTGGATTTCTTGCAGCCCCCTTTAGGTACTGGAAGGCTGCTCTAAGGTCCGACTGGCACCTTCTCCAGGCTGAACAGCCCTAACTCTCTCAGCCTGTCCCCACAGGGGAGGTGCTCCAGCCCTCTGATCATCTTCATGACCTTTTTACAACTGAAATAGAAAGGAAATGCAAAAATCCTGTGGAACAAAGACTGAACTTGGCTCCAAAGAGCTCCATCAGGTATTTATTAAAACCCTTTCTAACTCCAGCCACCTCCCAACATTTCCACTATGACTGAAATGAGGGAATCAGATGCAGAAGCCAGATGCAGTATTGATTTCTGTTACAATTACATTCCTGCTCAGCACACAGACACCAAACACCGAGCAGCAGGATCTAAAAAGGCAAAGCTTCAAGGTCTTGTTGTCAAGTGATGGGAAGGTGAAACGATGCCATAGTGTCTAGGTGGCTTTGTCAGTCAGAATTAGCCCATGTGAACCTGAGCACGTCTCTTGGCTCCAAATCCAATCCAGCCTGACACTTCCCTGCCTTTTGGATGCAGGAAAGCAGGTGTTGTGAGAATTTCCTCCTCCACTGAAAATGGGACCAGCTTTCACCCTGCACATTTAATACTGTTTTTCCTTGACAAGGCTGTGATAGTTGAGGTGTGGGAGCAAGATGCAGCTGAATACCAAACTGAACTGTAAAATCATAAAATGGCTTAGCTTGGAAGGGACCTCAGAGACCGTCTGCTCCAACCTCCCTGCCAACTAGACTTGGCTGCTCAAGGCCTCATCCAACCTGGCCTTGAACGCCCACAGGGAGGAGACATCACAACCTCCCCAGGCAGCCTGTTCCAGAGTCTCACCACCCTCCTACCGAAGAACTTCTTCCTCAGCTCCAGTCTAACCCTGCTCTGCCTCAGCTTCAAACCATTCCCCCTTGTCCTGTCTCTAGACACCCTCATGAAAAGTCCCTCTGCAGCTTTCCTGTAGGATCCCTTCAGGTATTGGAAGGCAGCTCTAAGGTCCCCCTGGAGCCTTCTCTTCTCCAGGCTGAACACCCCCAGCTCCCTCAGCCTATCCTCATAGCAGAGGTGTTCCACCCCTTGGATCATCTTTACTCCTGGTGTTAATCTTCAGCACATAAATCACTGCTTATAAAAACAAGAACTGCCAGAGGTCACAGTCCAACCCTCATCAGTAGGATTGAGAAGGGCAGATTTAGAGTGGATAGTAGAAAGTAATTCTTGAAAGTAAGAGTGGTGAGACACTGGACAGGTTGCCCAGGGAGACTGGATGCCTCCTCCCTGGAGGTGTTCAAGGCCAGGCTGGTTGATGCCTTGAGCAACCTGCTCTAGTGGAAGGTGTCCTTGTCCATGGCAGGGGGTTGGAACTTGATGATCTTTTGAGGTCCCTTCTGACCCATAACATTCTGTGCCTCTATCATCCTGTGTTAAAGCTAGGCCAAAGTCTCAGTACAGAAAACTCCCCTCCCCAACCTGGCCAGTACTGCTCCATCATTCCACTGAAACCAGAAGCCTACACTTGCTGAAATTTGTAAGTCTGATATGGAGAGGAAGCAATGGAAAACTCTCCCAGGGCTGTGTAGTTGCTGTGACTGAGAAGAATCCATAGCTCCAAAGTGCTGGAAGAGCAAATCACCAATGAGTACCTTTCTCATAAATGAATCCTGGGGTTTGGAGGATATTCAAGGAGGCTTGTAAAATACTCAAAGCTTGGGAAACTTCATCAGCAAATCATGACTTAACTGTCTCTGTTTGCATGAGCACACACACAATCATAACTAAATGATTTAAGTTTCATCCACTTTGTGTTTCGGTTTGGTTTTTTTACCACTCAAGCAAAAATTATTTCTTTGAAAGTTGTGAAGGTGCAGCAGATGAAACATCAGTCTTGAAAAAGCCTCACTTGGAGGGTGTTTCATGTACATACCTCTTTTGAACTGAAAGTAAGTTCCTTCTTGATTACAAATCATAAAAGGTAAAGCAGGAGCATATCTCTGGTTAGTGCAAATGGTAATTATCTTCTCCTGGATGAGGATTGCAGGGCCATGCCTTTTATCAGAGAAACTAGATACCTGCTCAGTACCACCTTCTGCAGTCTGCACAGGGAATCCAGCTCCACTTTAGTTGCACTTTCCTCTGAAGGACAAGAAACCATTTCACAGCTCTTCAAAGCTGAAGGGATTTTACAGGATCTGATATCCTTGAAAACTCAAACATGATAAACACCACGCCCTTGAAAACAGAGGCAGCTCCAGGATCTGCTGTGAATGAGGTCGATACTTTAATTCTCTTTCAAGAGAGCCATTAAGAGTAAAGGTTCTTGTGAGGCTAATTGTGCAGCCTAAGTGCCAGCAAACTGAAATTACAGCTTGCTTTGTGTGTTGTAACAGAATCACAGACTGGTTTGGCTTGGAAGGGACCTTGAAGATCCTCTAGTTCCAACCCCCTGCTGTGAGTAGGGACACATTCCAATAGTCCAGGGTGCTCAAGGCCTCATCCAACTTGGTCTTGACCAGCTCTAGCCAGTAACTAACCTCTTGGTTTAATATGCAGGGAGATAGCTGTATGTCTCCAGTTTTGGGGAGAAAAGGTGATGTAGAGGGTGATGTCCTTTAAATAAATAAATCAATCCTTATTCGAAGAATCCTAGATTGGCTTGGGTTTGAAGTGACCTCAGAGATCATCTAGTCCAGCCTCCCTTGCCATGGGCAGGGACACCTCTCAACTAGACTTAATCTTGAAGGAGGAAAGTTTTCAGTATTCTGTGAAGCCTTTGTACACAAAGGGAATAATGAGGTTTGAGGTGTGTGCCATCAGAGGCTGAACACGGATTTGATTTTCCTGAGGAGCAAGGCTTAACAGAAGCCTTTACTTATGCTATTGCTGCACTTCATAGGTTACAGACCAGTTTGGGTTGCAAGGGACCTTAAAGATCATCCAGTCCAAACCCATCTGCCATGGGCAGACACACCTTCCACTAGCCCAGGTTGCTCAAGGCCTCATCCAGCCTGGCCCTGAATGCATCCCAGGAGGGGGCATCCATGGCCTTCTCTGGGCAACCTGTTCCAATGTCCCACCACCCTCACTGTCAAGAATTTCCTTCTAATCTCAGTCTAAATCTGGCCTCCTCAAGCTTCAATCCATTCTCTCTCATCCTATCACTACAAGCCCTTGTAAAAAGTCCTTCACCAGCCTTCTTGTAAGCCCCCTTCAGGTATTGGAAGGCTGCTCTAAGGTCTCGCCAGAGCCTTCTTTACTCCAGGCTTGAATCTTAAAGAAGGAAAGTGTTCAGTATTCTGTGATGCCTTTGTTTACAGGGGGAAAAAAGAGGTTTGAGGCTGAAAATGGCTTTGACTTTCCTGAGGAGCAACACTTAACCCAAGTCTTTACTTACGCTACTGCTCTTCACACAAGTCTTTACTTATGCCACTGCTGCAGCTGCTTCCCACAACTGCAAAATGTTGCAAAATACAGAGAAAAAAGCAGTTAGATCCATGCTCATTTGGGGATAAATACAGCACTTGCACTAGGCTTTGCTGCAAGAACAAATACATCAGCAATTTACCTGGGTTTTTTTCATCTGAATGAATTCTTCAAGGCTCTGTACAGCTCAGTGAAACAGAAATGGTTCACAGAAAACAAGCATCCCACTCTTCTCTGTTTTTACTCTGCTGTACTTGCAGGTGATGAAGTCATTCAGGTACCCCAGCCCTCTTTCACCTCACTACATTCGTGTTTCTGCACTTCCCAAGAGCTCTCAGCAGCCCTACTGAGTGCTTGCTTCCATCAGCACTAACTTGGCATTGAGTGCTCTCATTTTTTATGTCTCTGAAAAAGCAAGCAAAGTGGCAGACAATCTACAGTTTGACTTCTAACCTGACTTATGAAGAAAATCATTAGGGTCGAGGCTGCTGAAAGAGGAGTCTCTGAAAAGATCTGGCACTCTTTAGGCTGAGGGGAAGCAAACCTCTCACCAAGCCCAGGCTGCAAACGCTGACTTTGCAGAGCTGTCTTGCTGCAGAGTGTTCTCTGACCTGCAGCCCACAGCTCTGCAGGGCTATGGCATGAGCATGACAGCATTTAACAACCACTTGGCAACTAATGCGGTGTATCAAGTGGGAAAGAATCAGGCTTTGGTGGTCTGCTGTTTGGTGAAGGAATGAGAGGTTAGCTGCTAATTCCTAGCAATGATTTCATCCAGCCACTGTAAGCATCACCCTTCAGTCAGCTGAATCATCTCAAGTCACACATTATTTAGGAGCAAAACAACAAATGTTCCTCTGTCAGTAGAAAATACTTTCAGTACCTAGTTAAGAAGAAAAGACTAATTACAGGTAGAGGTGGCCTTGCTAAAGCTCTTTTAGGGATGTTACTCACCTTTTGCCTCTCTGCTGGCTTTCATGCAAACTCTGTGCTGAGAGGAATCTAAACACCTTGCTAGAAGCACGTTCAGCAGAGCTGTCACAGGCTCAGGCAGCAAAGTATTTTTTTTCTCTCAAGCTCATTTAGCACAGAATACTGAAAAATTCAGGACAAGTAGAGGTTTAAAGCCGACAAATTGTGTCTCAAATATTTTCCACCCCGTGGTAACCTGACTAAAACTGAAGCAGGTATCTCACATCCTGAGCAAACTGCCATGCTGACAGTCCCCCACTGTGTACCCCTGTAACACTACCAATCACAATGCACCCACAAGGGATGCTCATCCCAATTAAAAAAACCTTTATTAAGACCAATCCTAACCAGCAATTCTAATGCTTTACAGAAACGATTCCAATGCATAACTTAAGAAAACTTCTGATTTTTCACATCCTTTTCCCTCTGTACATCCTCTCCCTCTGTGTACTTACTGTACATAGTAGCAGCATTACCACTTCCCATTGGGATTACAGTACAAATTGTTTGAACCACATTTATTGCTATTGCTGTGGTTCAAAGTAAGGAACATACTCCTCAAAGGCTTCATGAAATTCTCCCATAGCATAAACACTGCTGCCACTGATCCAGGAATTAGAGGCATTTTCTTTGAGCTTCAGGCTGCCTTTGAGAGCTGTCCACTTTCAACCTGAGAAGTCATCTTCTGGTCATTAAGAATCAAGAAGCTGTACAATATTCTCTAGGCATTTTAAGTAGTAGGCATGTAGCTCATCTTCCTCAGGCTGTGGAGTAGCTAAATGGAAGGGAAAAACCAACAACAAAAAAAGAGTTGAATTTCTAGTGGACTCTTCATACACAATTACCTTTAAGATTGCATCAAATGCCTTGGTAGAATTCACCCTATTTTACCTCCTCAACCTCTCTGTATTATGAGCAGCAGATCAAGTATTAATATTTCATGTTGCAAAGTGTGGTCTGTGTTGTGCTTTTTTAAAAGGCAAGAATTCCATAGCCTTCCAAGCCCCCACCTAGCTGTGACAATGAGAAGAAAAAAAAAATTCTAAGTGCAAACTGCTTTTCAATCACTCTAAATGACAATGAGGTCATGGCTTGTTCTTCTCCAAACTTGTCCTCTGGTAGGACAAAGCAGAAAGCCAGAATAACAGCTGTGTGGAAAAATCCCTCTCCTTGCACCCAGAAGAACAATACAATACAATAAACCAGGTTGGAAGAGACCTTCGAGATCATCGCGTCCAACCCATCAACCAACAATCCAACCCACCCAAACAACTAGATCATGGCACCAAGCACCCCATCAAGTCTCCTCCTGAACACCTCCAATGATGGTGACTCCACCACCTCCCTGGGCAGACCATTCCAATGGGCAATCACTCTCTCTGTATAGAACTTTTTCCTAACATCCAGTCTAAACCTCCACCTCCCCTGGCACAGCTTGAAACTGTGTCCTCTTGTTCTGGTGCTGGCTGCCTGGGAGAAGAGACCAACCTCTGCCTGTCCACAACCTCCCTTCAGGTAGTTGTAGAGACCAATAAGGTCACCCCTCAGTCTCCTCTTCTCCAGGCTAAGCAACCCCAGCTGCCTCAGCCTCTCTTCATAGGGCTTGTGTTCCAAACCCCTCACCAACCTTGTTGCCCTTCTCTGGACACACTCCAGCAAGTCAACATCCTTCCTAAACTGAGGGGCCCGGAACTGGACATAGTACTCAAGGTGCGGCCTAACCAGTCCAGTGTACAGGGGCAGAATGACCTCCCAATCATAGAATGGTTTGGGTTGGAAGGGACCTCCAAAGGTCATCTAGTCCAACCCCCCTGCAATCAGCAGGGATATCCTCCACTAGATCAGGTTGCTCAGAGCCTCCCATGTCCCTCTTGTGCTGAAGGCTCCAGACTTAGGGTGATGAGGTCTCACCAGAGTGGAGTAGAGGGGCAGAATCACCTCCCTTGACCTGCTGTCCACACTTCTTTTGATGCAGCCCATTTGGTGGCAAGCAGGAACAGACCTTTCCTTACAAAGCAGCCGCAGCAACTACCTGGGGTCTTTTCAATCATTCCTTCACCAAGAGCCTTTCTCTGTATCTGTGTTTATAAGCTGCCTAACCATAAACCACACTGCTACCCATGGCCTTAGAGACAGAAGCATCCCGTCAAAAACTTCTAACAGTTACTGTGCTGACAAAAATGGAAATGTGTTGCTGGTTATCCACCTGATGGAAAAATACACAAGTGGCATTAGCTGGAAGTAAGACTTACATTTCTTCATTGAAGAGTAGGCCTCATCTATTCTTCTCCTTATGGATGGGTTCTTCAAAGTCACTTTTGCCTGCAGCACACACAAGCACAGGCACAAATTTATTTCCTTTCCTACATTTTCACACTTAACAGGCAAAGTTTGGAAAATTAAAATTGCTCAGCAGAACCTGAGATAAAGGAATTTTAGAATCAGCAGATGACTGCATCATGAGGCCACCTTAGAGCAGCCTTCTAGTACCTGAAAGGGGCCTACAAGAAAGCTGGGAAGGGACTTTTTTACAAGGGCTTGTAGTGACAGGATGAGAGGGAATGGATTGATGCTTGAAGAAGGCAGATTTAGACTGGAGATTAGAAAGTTTCATAAAGTATGTTTCTGAGACTTAAAAGTAGTGTCTCCATCTGTCATTAACTTGTTGAACAAGATGACCTCTGAGAGTCCCTTCCAACCCACTGCAGTCTGTGAATACCAACCTTCTGGTAGTTGTGAAGCAGAGCCCAAAGTGAAGCTGCTCCTATTCTCTGAACAGCACGACTGTCACTTTCCAGACAGGCAGCCAGCACTGCAATTGCTTGATCTAAGGAGAGAAAACATAAAAAGCATCTAGGAAACAGCAAAAGAACAGAAATATATTTACATGTCTCACATATTCTGGTGCTTGAAGCACGCTTATTTAGGGCTACATGGAAAACCAGGGACTAGAGCAACCCATTCCAGAGTCTCACCACCCTTGTACCGAAGAACTTCTTCCTCAGCTCCAGTCTAACCCTGCTCTGCCTCAGCTTCAAACCATTCCCCCTTGTCCTGTCTCTAGACACCCTCATGAAAAGTCCCTCTGCAGCTTTCCTGTAGGATCCCTTCAGGTATTGGAAGGCAGCTCTAAGGTCCCCCTGGAGCCTTCTCTTCTGCAGGCTGAACACCCCCAGCTCCCTCAGCCTATCCTCATAGCAGAGGTGTTCCAGCCCTTGCATCACCTTTGTGGTCTTCCTCTGAACTCACTCCATCAGCAAGATGATTTCCAGAGGTCCCTTCTAACCATTCTGGGACTCTGATTTCTGGAGCAAGTATTGGTACAGCAGAGGAATTACAGGAACTTTATTATCAGGTTAATTAAAGCTAAATAAGCTCACTAAATCAGCAGACTACATTGCAAACAGTATCAACATAGCAAAACAAAGCCAAGCAGTGGTAAAAAATGAAGCCATCGGTAATCAAACAAGCACATTATTAATGAGCCTCAGCTTGACAGGATGCTGGGCCATCTCATCTCATCTATACCATCACCTAGAAAGGTTGGACCTTTCTAGATGATGCTTGGGGTCTTTTCCAACCTGGCAGTCTGTGATGATTCTGTGATTCATTATGTACAGCCATCAGCTATGCACAGGCTTGTAAGTGGTAGGATGAGAGGGAATGGATTGAAGCTTGAGGAGGGCAGATTGAGACTGGAGATGAGAAAGAAATTCTTGACAGTGAGGGTGGGGAGACACTGGAACAGGTTGCCCAGGGAGGTTGTGGATGCCCCTTCCCTGCAGATGTTCAAGGCCAGGTTGGATGAGGCCTTGAGCAACCTGGGCTAGTGGAAGGTGTCCCTGCCCATAGCAGCAGGTTGGAACTAGATGATCTTTAAAGGTCCCTCCCAACCTAAGCCAGTCTATGAAACTATGAGCAATATTGGTTTTGGTCATTAACCAAAACTGCAATGAAAATGTGATCTTCTGGAAGACAGAATATTCTCAGATTACACCAGCTTGTATACCCTTGAGACACTTACCATTAGCTAGTATCTTTGGTTTATTAGTTGGACTAAAACATATGTTGTGAAGAATCAGTAGTGCTAGATGTTGGGTGCTCCTGTGCTTGAGTTTACACATTTCCACAATCTGGTCTAAAAAGCCATTTATCTTCATGATCATTTGCTGTCCATCATCTCCAAAAGATATGCTCAGCAGCAGCTTCAGCCAAAGAACAGACACATTACTGGGACTTTTATGACTTCCTTTTGGTAAGGAAAGAGAAGAAAAGTTCTGCAGGAAGTTGCTCTGACAGAAAAAAGGAAAAGGGTGTTAGAATTTAAAGTATTCCATGGTTTGTTCATTGCTGTTTGATCTTCTAAGCTGCACACTTCACCAAAACCTAATAGTTCATTATTAGTCAAGGATTTTGACAGAATTACAGAAGGAGAATTCACATCTTGGTTACAGAGTCAATAGGGTGAAAACCACTTTTTTTCTGTGCTAATTGATGCAGTGTAGATGCATAAAAGTTGGCCCACCAGAAATAAAGATCATTCAATATACACATTAAATAGGGAAAATACAGTACCTACATTCACATAGTAAGAACAGATTTCTACCTTCCAGCCAACTACAGACATGCAGGACCTCTTTTGTACAACTCCAATTTCAGGAGCTCTTTTGTACAACTCTAATCTGCATAAAGATTCTTTCACACAGTTTGTCACAGCATACCTAAAGATTAAATGATTAACACAAAAGGTAATTTCTTGCTTGCCATTGTTCTCCTGACTGCTCACCTGCACGACCCACTGAAGTGATTGCAATCAATACAGATGGCTGCTAAAAAACTTCACACTGCACTGAAACTGAGAGGGTGATAAAAGGCTGCAGTAAAAATTGTGTAGTTCCATAGGCTGCTTCTGTCTGTACTATGAAGAGATCTGGACCTGCTGGAGTGGGTCCAGAGGAGGCCCACCAAGATAATCAGAGGGCTGGAGAACCTCTCTTACGGCAACAGGTTGGAAGAGCTGGAGCTGTTCAGCCTGGAGAAGAGAAGGCTCTGGGGAGACCTCATAACGACACTTCAGTATCTGAAGGGGACCTACAAGAAAGCTGGGGAGGGACTGTTTAGAAGGGCCTGTGGAGACAGGACCAGAGGCAATGGTTTGAAACTGGAGCAGAGTAGATTTAAGCTGGACACCAGGATCAAGTTCTGTACAATGAGAGTAGTGAAATGCTGGAACAGGCTGCCCAGGGATGTGGTTGAGGCCCCATCCCTGAGAATCACAGAATCATTTTATTTGGAAGAGATCTTTCAGATCATCCACCCTGAGCATTAATCCAGCACTTCCAGATCACCACTAAACCATGTCCCTCAGCACCACACCTACACATCTTTCAAATACATCCAGAGCTGGTGACTCCACACTTCCCTGGGCAGCCTCTTCCAAAGCTTTGCAATGCCTTCTGTGAAGAAACCTTTGCTAATATCCAGCCTAAATCTCCCCTGGCACAACTTGAGGCCATTTCCGCATCCTGTTGCTTTCTACCTGGGAGAAGGTACCGACCCCCACCTCACTAGAACCTCCTTTTAAGCAGTTGTAGGAAACCATAAGGTGTCCCCTGAGCCTTGTGAGAAGGCACAGTTGCTTTGATTCCTGCAGAAGCATCTCCATATGGTCACAGGAGAGTCCATATTGAAAGAAGAAGGTTCAGTATATAGTCAACGCACCCATCACATTGCTGACATCAAGAATATTGTTTCCTTACCTTCTGAATAATGCCTTTGCAGTCGTGAGACACAGCAAGGTTAGAAAGAAGACAGAAGACCACCTGCTGAATTGGGCTGTTGTCAGTTGACTCTTGGGAAGCCAGTTTCAAGATGCTATGCATTAATGAATTGCCAGCTGTGCCTCGTGCTGATGGCAGTGACGACTGGCCAGCACTGGCCCAACAAAGTGAAGCACAGCCTTAAAGAAAGAAAAGCACACACATGCATTAGAAAAGGACACACCTACAGTAAGAGCAGTCTGCAGCTCACAGACTGAAATGGGACTTTGGAAAGGCTTGGATTTTTTCTTTGTCTCACAGTGAAGCCAATGAAGTATGCCTGAATGTGGCACTTTGCTGGATAGGTGTCTGCTGTTCTGTTGCTCTGCAATCTAAGAGGTGGTTCTGTTGATAAAGACATTGCTCTGTCTTCAAAACCACAATCATAAAGGCTAGAAAAGACCTTTAAGATCACCGAGTCCAACCCTAACCCAACTACCATGACCACTAAACTATATCCTGAAGCACCACAGCTACAACTTCTTGAGCACCTCCAGGAACCACCTCCCTGGGCAGCCTGTTCCAACACCTCAGGAGAGAAATTTTTCCTAATCTCCAACCTAACCCTCCCCTGGCACAACCACAGCCCATTGCCTCGTGTCCTACAGCTAGTTATCTAGGGAAGATACTGGCCTCACTCCAACCTCTTCAAGCCACTAGCAAATAATTATCATAGACTCACAGAATGGTTTGGGTTGGAAGGGATCTCCAAAGGTCGTCTTGTCCAACTCCCCTGCAGTCAGCAGGGTCATCCTCCACTAGATCAGGTTGCTCAGAGCCTTATCAAGCCTGACCTTGAATAGCTCCAGAGTTGGGGCCTCCTGGGCAACCTGTTGCAGCATTCCAGCACCCTCATGGTGCAGAACTTGTTTCTCACATCCAATCTAAATCTGCTCTTCTCTCAGTACAAACCATTGTCCCTCATCCTGTCACTGCAGGCCTTTGCAAACAGTCCCTCTGCAGCCTTCTTGTAGCCCCCTTCAGATATTGAAATGGTGTTCCATTGTCTCCCTGAAGCCTTCTCTTCTCCAGGCTGAACAACCCCAGCTCCCTCAACTTGTCCTTGTAGCAGAGGTGCTCCAGCCCCCTGATCATCTTCCTGGTTCTCCTCTGGACCTGCTCCATCAGGTCCACATCCTTGCTGATAATTACTCAAAGGAATTAAAATGTTTCCTCAAATTCAGAAAAGAATCCTTATGAAAAACACATAAATGCAAGCTACTGAGGCCAATGGATGAATAAATGGGGAGAAAACATGACTACAGAAGTAGATTATTGACTATTCCAACCCCAGGATGTTCTCAGTCAGGGCTGGAGCACAAACTGTGTGAAGAACTGATACAGTGTTCTCAGCCTGAGGATTCCTAGAGCACCACTTCTACAGAATAGTAGCAGGGCTTTCAGTGTAACCTTCAAACACAATGGTTTGAATTAAATTCTGTTTAATCTTTTCATACAATTGTCCTCCTGCTAAATCCAACAGACTGAAACAGGAGCTGAACAAAAGTCCTGAATGTATTCAAATCAAAACTCTTGAGAGACTTTGCTGGACCAGTGCTTTTATACTTTGATGGTAATAATAAACCTTCTTTTCTCTTTATTATGTGTTTCTGTCTTAATTACCCTGGTTCAATATGTTGATATCATAGATCACTGAGTGTCTCTCATACCTGCAGGACAGTTTGCAGTGTAGACACAAAGCAAATGCAGAGCTATTTGCATGGAGGAGTCATCTGTCAGAAGCCACGGCCACAGTGACTGCACAACAGGAACCAGATGAGCTTTGAGTGCTGCCACCTAAAAGAACAGGAGGAAGAATTTAAACTAGATAATCAAATACTTGGCAAGGGAAGAATAAATAGAGTGAGAAATGCATTTTTTAATCTTATTGTGCACCATTAGTTTGCTTTAAGAGATTGTGTGCAGTGAACAGCCACCATCACTTCAACATTAATGGAATTAACACCATCCCAGACATGCTCAGCTACATGCAAACAAAAGACTTACTCATTCCAGCTGTGATTGCTCAAGAGCTCCCTATTCTGAAGTTTTATTCTACTCCAATTGAACTAATTATTTGAGCTCAAAAAGCATAGAAATAGAAAGGTTCAGTTCCCCAGAGGAAATGATACAAAACATCAGTCACCAAAAGCAACCTCCTTGTCTTCTCCAAGAAACTATCCCTGTAGCCTCCAGATCATAACAAGAAACATATTACCCAGTCATCTTATCTGAGATTATGGCACAGTCAAGCTATGAGGCAAGAGATAATCAGATGGCTTGTTCAGGCCCATTATTTCCATGTTCTGCTAACACAGCCCATCAACAGGGGCATATCTGAAAAGGCAAGAAACCATGGGGTTCCACCAGTGTATGAGCTGTGTCACAATGCCAAACAAGACTGAGCTGTGAAAGAGAAAATGGAAAAAAATGTGTGAAAGGTGTCAACAGTAACACACAGCAGTGATAAGAAAATAAAGGATACAGGAAAGAATGCAAGAAAGCAACATTTATATATAAAGAAACAAAAGAGAGGATTCTGCCCCTTACTCTGCTCTGCTGAGACCCCACTTCAAATACTGCATCCAGAGATCCTTTCCAACCCCAGCTCCTGTGATCCAGTTGTGGAGTTCCCAGCAGAAGAAGGGCACAGAGCTTTTTGGGTGAGACCAGAAGAGGCCACAAAGATGATTCAACAGCTGGAGCATCTCTGCTATAAGGATAGGCTGAGGGAGCTGGGGTTGTTCAGCCTGAAGACTCCAGGGGGACCTTAGATCTGCCTTCCAATAGGTGAAGAGATCCTACAGGAAGGCTGCAGAGGGACTTTTTATGAGGGTGTCTAGAGACAGGACAAGGGGGAAATGGTTTGAAGCTGAGGCAGAGCAGGATTAGACTGGATCTTAGGAAGTTCTTCAGTACAAGGGTGGTGAGACTCTGGAACAGGCTGCCCAAGGAGGTGGTGGATGCCTCCTCCCTTGGGGTGTTCAAGCTCAGGCTGGATGAGGCCTTAAGCAGCCAAGTCTAGTTGAGAGGTGTCCCAGCACATGGCAGGGAGGTTGGAGTAGATGATCTCTAAGTTCCCTTCCAACCTGAGCCATTCTGTGACTTTAATATCTATTCTTTATGGAGAGAGAAAATAATACATACATAGGGGACTTATTTTCTCCTTCATTTCTTCTGCCTACCTGTTTGCTTATTTTTTCCACGGGGAAAGTAATTGAAAAGGAGAGAGAAAAAGACAAAGAGTGTGCAATGAAAAGAAGAAATTCAAAACAAGTTTCTGAGCAACAAAAACAAGAGGGAAAGAAAAAAAAAGCAAGATTAAACCAAAATTGTGCCGGCCAGGATTAGTGTAATTTAAGTCAAAGTTAAGTGTTGGAGGTTTTCGCCTTTCAGAAAGGGAAAGGTAAAAAGGAGAGAGGAATGAGGAGAGGAAACTCCTTTCCAAGATGTGAAGTGTCTTTTAAGAGCCTTTCTTCTGGCTCCAGATTTTTTTCTCCACGTCCATTTTTCACATTATGTGCTTTGAAAGTTTGCAATATTGATTTAAGCAAAGGAGAAGTGGCTTCAAAGGCTGATAGGAAACCTTTGGGAGATGATGTTGCAGCATGAACATTTAGCTCCTTAATGCATGTAGGAAATCTTCTTAGGAAGTGGTAGTGAGCATGAAATTTGAATTATTTCTTGCCATTAATATCAAGGTTAAGTTTGGCCAGCTTGCAAATAATTTCCAAGTAGAAAAAAAATAATAAATATATATTCACAGAATCACAGAATAGTTTGCGTTGGAAGGGACTTTAAATTTAGATCATCCAGTTCCAACCTTCCTGCCAGGGGCAGGGACAACACTCAGTAGCCCAGGTTGCTCAAAGCCTCAACCAACCTCACTGAGTAATTGAATGTGCTCACATGATTTCAGTTTAAAAACTACTTACCTTGCATTCTTCATTTTGGAAGAGGCAGTTTCTGAGCAGCTGCATAGAACATCTCAACTGCTTGATGAGGTTGTCCTCCTAGCCAGAGAAAAATATTGGAAGATCATTAGCATAAGACCAGAAGGAATTTTGTACAAGGAGGGAGATTTCTCTGGAGAGGTGCACATCTAAGGCATTTGGGTGACATCACTTCAGCTGACCTTCCTTCTGATTTCAGATGGGACTTCTCTCAGCTAGCTATGTCTCTAATATATATGAGACATTTATAATGACTTACTTGCAGTCGTCCTCAGCTCTCTCTGTAACCCACAGGCAGCATTTCTAGGGTCACTAATCTGGCCAAATGCAGAAATCTCAGGCTGAGAGAGGTGATCTTTAAGGTCCCTTCCAACCCAAACCATTCCATGAATTTATGAATCTGTAATGCAGAGCTCCATTTATCTTCTATTTAATGAAGAAGGGGTGGGAGCACTTCATGGGTATTTCTTCCATCCTAAAGCAAACATCTACACCAAGTCAGGTGAGTCACTCCCCTGAAGCTCCTGTATTTCTTCCTCAGATAAAAAAACCAGGATAAAGAAGCTCTGTCCTGCAGATCTCTACATATGGACAACCAAATCCATCCTTGTAGCCCTAGTGTCTTCGTTTCCTATCCTTAATAACAGAAAGAGTTTCCAGCCTGATAAGAAGAATATTACCAAGATAAATAGGGACCTCAGGACAGTGAGGTACTGCACTGAGACTCAAGTACACAAGTAAACAAAAAATCTATCTTCATGATGGTGCTGTGACACTAAAAGGCTAATGATGGCTGACCTAACTCTGGAAGGCTGACACACTAAAGTGGTTCTGAAAGATTATCAAATTCCAATAGGCTTCTTCACCACAGGAGACTCTTTCAGCGTTTATCAAGGATAAAGGAACAGAAACGTAAAACAGGATTCATGCTTGATCTCAGACAAGGTGAAGCAGCACTGCTGGCTTATAGATCATATAATGTGCAGCTGATGATATGTGGAGATGAAGAAAAAGTCTCTCTCGAAAAAAGTCAAGTCTGGGAGACAGAACAGAAACCTCCAAGTCATCATTACAAAGGCATTTTATGATGGGGCTGTCTCATTTTTGGTTAAATAAAATGCTAACCCTACAGATTTTCCTTCAAGAACTTCCAGAAGTATTCATTTCTTTAACAAATACAACTAGCATTAAATCTATGAAATGCCAGAAAGTAAAATTTGTATTGAACACTGCCTCCAGTGTCCCCAGCAGAAGAAGGACACAGAGATTCTGGAGCATGTCCAGAGGAGGCCACAAGATGATCCAAGGACTGGAGCAGCTCTGCTGGGAGGACAGGCTGAAGGAGCTGGGCTTGTTCAGCCTGGAGAAGACTCCAGAGGGATCTTTTTGCTGCCTTCCAATAACTGAAGGGATCCTCCATGAAGGCTGCAGAGGGATTTTTCATGAGGGTGTCTAGATACAGGACAAGGGGGGATGATTTGAAGCTGAGGGAGAGCAGGGCTAGACTGGATCTTAGAAAGAAGTTACCCAGTACAAGGCTGGTGAGACTGGAAGCTACTGGCAGGTCTGTGAGTGATAAGCTAAATCTTACCCTGAAAGCAGTGTCTCAGTCTCCCTCACATGAAACTGAATTGCTTGTTTTTATGCACCATGTATGATGAGCTGCATGCTTACATATAAAGCGTGTCCAGCAGGCCTAGGGAGGTTCTCCTGCCCCTTTGCTCTCTCCTGCTGAGACCACACCTGCAATACTGTGTCCAATTTTGGGCTTACCAGTTCAAGTGAGACAGGGATCTAGTGGAGAGTTCAGTGGAAAGATATGAGGATAATGAAGGGACTTGAACATCTCTCCTGTTAAGAAAGACAGAGCCCTGGGGCTGTTTAGTCTGCAGAAGAGAAGGCTGAGAGGGGATCTGATCAGTGTCTGTAGATATATGAGGGGTGGGTGTCAGGATGAAGGTGCCAGGCTCTTTGTGGTGGTGCCCAGTAATAGGACAAGGAACAACAGGTGCAAGCTGGAACCCAGGAACTTCCACTTCAATCTGAGGAGAAACTTCTTTGGTGTGAGGGTGCTGGAGCCCTTGAGCAGGATGTCCTGAGAGGTTGTGGAGTCTCCTCCTCTGGAGACTTTGCAAACCCACCTGGATGTGTTCCTGTGTGACCTGCCCTGGATGACTGTGGTCTGGCAGAGGGGCTGGACTGGATGATCTCTGGAGGTCCCTTCCCACCCCTAACATTCAGTGACTCTAGCATATGATGTAGCAACATACAGTTCCAGCTCAGAGGGGAAATCTGCCACAGCCTTCTACAAACCTTTTTCAAATAATGCATTAAATCTGAAAGGTCTTTCTGACCTTTCTCAGGGGCTCATTTCCTACAATTTCTTTCAAGTTTTAAATTCCTTATACATTTAGGATTTCTAAGTAAGAAACATAAAGAGCTAGATGACTTCAACCTTACTGGACACAGCCAGGGAAGGACACCTTTCAGCATTCACCCCTTGAAGTACAGATAATAAATGTGTGTAGAAGATCTCCAGAAAACAAGAAAACCAGAAAAGAGTCTTCAAATATCAGGGTCAAACTCACAATCTACTAAGACCTATATACTCTGGGTGGGAGAGTGAATGAAATAATCAATTGATAATAGCTCTAAAAGCGCAGTATCCAGATTCAGTGCCAGTTGTCACTTCCTCTTGTCTCACCTGTGACAGATAGCAACAGCACCTGCCTCAAGGAAAAGACAACCAAAGCAACCAAAACACCCCACCAAAGCAACAACAAAAAAGAGCTGCTAAGTGCCTTATCATAGCAGTCTTTTGGGGTTTATAGTTACCTTTTTCTTCTGTGCTTTACCAGGCTTCAGGGCATCCAAATTCAGCTGTGCATGGATGTGTTTCATGTTTTCTATGCAGCTGTCTATCAGGTCAGCTGGAAAACAAACAAACAAAAAGCTGACATTTACAAGTTCATTTTATGGCAATGATTTTCTTGATTACTGTTACCCTCCTGAATAGAGATTTAAGGATTAGGATCTTCAAATACTGTGAGTTCACAATATTTTTTTATCAAAGAATGGTAGGGGTTGGAAGGGACCTCTAGAGGTCATCCAGTCCAACCCTGCTGCCAAAGCAGGATCACCCAGGGCAGGTCACACAGGAACACAGCCAGCTGGGTTTGAAAAGTCTCCAGAGAAGGAGACTCCACAACCTCTCTGGGCAGCCTGCTCCAGGCCTCCAGCACCCTCACACCAAGGAAGTTTCTCCTTGTACTGAGGTGGAAGTTCCTGGGTTCCAGCTTGCACCTGTTGTTCCTTGTCCTGTGACTAGGAACCACAAAGAGCCTGGCACCTTCATCCTAACACCCACCCCTCAGATATTTAGTGACATTGATAAGATCTCCTCTCAGCCTTCTCTTCTCAGGATTAAACAGCCCCAGGTTTTTTCTAGCCTAGGTACAGACAGAACTGAGATGCCTGGGCATGCTTTCACCTACAAACCTGCATTAGCACAGCACAAAACAAGAAGTGGAAGGTGCAGGCTGTGCAAACCCTGCAGTTCCAAATGGCTGAACACACCACCAGCGGGAAAAACTCACAGGTTACAAACACAGAACTGTGAATTGGCTGCAAAATCCTAGACTGGCCACAGCCTAATATTTCATTTGTAACTGAAAACTATACAATACAATACAATACCACAGGTTGGAAGAGACCTCCAAGATCATCGTGTCCAACCCATCAACCAATCCAACCCACCCAACAACTAGACCACATAGCCAAGCACCCCATCAAGTCTTCTCCTGAACACCTCCAATGAAGGTGACTCCACCACCTCCATGGGTAGCCGATTCCAATGGGCAATCACTCTCTCCGTGTAGAACTTACTAACATCCAGCCTAAACCTGCCCTGGCGCAGCCTGAGACTGTGTCCTCTTGTTCTGGTGCTGGCTGCCTGGGAGAAGAGGCCAACCTCTGCCTGGCTACAACCTCCCTTCAGGTAGTTGTAGAGAGCAATAAGGTCACCCCTCAGTCTCCTCTTCTCCAGGCTAAGCAACCCCAGCTCCCTCAGCCTTTCCTCATAGGGCTTGTGTTCCAAACCCCTCACCAGCTTTGTTGCCCTTCTCTGGACACGTTCCAGCAAGTCAACATTCTTCCTAAACTGAGGGACCCAGAACTGGACACAGTACTCAAGGTGTGGCCTAACCAGTGCAGTGTAACTTGAATCATTGATAAGCTTTCTCTGTAAAAATCTGCCCCCAAAAAATTTCCTAGGTCTTTGTTTTGACAAAAAAAAAAAAAAAAAAAATTAGAATAAAAATACATAAAACACCTGCAAGCATTTGCTTCCTAACTCATTGCCCACCCCATTCAGGTATGCTCACCTTCCAAAGCACACTGCTGAGCAGTTTTACTGACAGCTAAGAGGGACAGGAGTGCATTTGTAGCAACTTCTTTCAGCACATCCCTGGAAGATTTTCTTTCAAAAACCTACAAACAATGCAATTTCATTAGCACAAGGAACAAAGTGACCAGAGGAAAAGCACTATTCAGATCTAGAAATCTGTTGGCACAGTCCATATTTTCAATTGGGTGATTCTTAACTGCATTCCTATCCAGAGCTCTCCCCCTCTGCATTCCTGTTCTCTACACTCCCTCTCTCTGTTCATGTTTATAGTCTGCCTGCATTGCAGTTAGTTCGTTATTTTTTCAAATTAGAATGGAGGGGGAAAAAAAAATCTTTTTTTTTCTTTTTTTTTTTTGCTTCCAAGCCTACTCCTCATACTCTTTTCCTAACATTCTACCTCCCTAAAACCTAGATTCCCTAGGCTGCCATTTGAGACCTTTCCTAAGATTTAGGCTTCCCACCACAGACAGCCCAGTGATAGGAAGGACTTGGACTTGATGGAGCAGGTCCAGAGGAAGGCCACAACGATGATCCAAGGGCTGGAGCACCACTCCTACAAGGACAAGCTGAGGGAGCTGGGGTTGTTTAGCCTGGAGAACAGAAGGTTCCAGGGAGACCTTACAGGAACCTTCCAGTACCTGAAGGGGGCTACAAGAAGGCTGCAGAGGGACCGTTTCCAAAGGCCTGCAGTGACAGGGCAAGGGGCAATGCTTTGAAATGAGAGAAGAGCAGATTTAGATTGGATGTGAGGAACAAGTTCTGCACCATGAGGCTGCTGGAACACTGCAACAGGTTGCCCAGGAGGCCCCATCTCTGGAGCTATTCAAGGTCAGGCTTGATAAGACTCTAAGCAACTTGATCTAGTGGAGGATGTCCCCGCTGACTGCAGTGGGGTTGGACAAGATGCCCTTTGAAGATCCCTTCCAACCCAAACGGTTCTGTGATTCCTTTAGTGCAACCTCACTTTCACTGAGCACAATTATGAAGGTGAAATATTAAATAGCACTGAAATTCTTTAGAATCAATAGATCATTGACACACAGGGGATTATATTTTTTTAGATACTCTTCCAGCCAAAGAAAATTGGTACTTCCTCTTATTTTTGTGAGGCCTTTATGTGCATCATCATATTTCTAATGACATAAATGTAATCTCTGTACTTTCGAGGAAATATTTATTTTGAGTCATATAAGGAGATAGGTGAAAGATGAGGAGCTGCCCATGCTTTGTCTATTAGCCACTGGAGATTTTTGTTCATTTAGCAACTTTTCTTAAAACCTCATTCCAATCTTGACACCCAGTCTAACATAAAATGGTCTGCATCGTGATCAGAAAAACACAGTGAAACAAGAACTGTTGCTGGGTCATTATAGAAAGAGAAACATGTTTTCAAGTTAGCCAAAAATACAGCATCTCACCAAAGACTTCATAAATCTTGTGAGTTCCTAGCCATGGAAGCTCAGAGATTTTACACCTATACATACATCACATGTAAACCTTTGATTTGGTTTAGGCCTCTAGATAGTAGAGAACTAAACTTTGTCAGATGTTTCCATGCCATAAAGTATTACTGCCTGCTCTAGGGTTAGCATTATTGGAGTGCGCACTACAACCAGGACTAAAAAGGTCAAGGGATGAAGACTAGGAAGCTAATAATTGGAAAAAAACAAACCTCACTGGTAAGGAGAACTGATACCAAAGTAAAGCACCAAAGCGTGGATTGAGATCACAGAATGTGAGGGGTAGGAAGTGACCTCTAGAAATCATGCTCAGTCCAACACCCTCCTGCCACTGCAGGACCACCTAGGGCAGGACACACAGGAACACTGGGATTGCAAAGTCCTCAGAGAAGGAGACTCCACAACCTCTCTGGGCAGCCTGCTCAAGGTCTCCAGCACTCTGACAGGAAAGAAGTGTCTCCTCACGTTGAGGTGGAACATTCCATGTGTCAGCTTAAGCCCATCACCCCTCATGCTGTCACTGGGTATCACTGAAAAGAGCCTGGCACCTTCATCTTGACACCCACCCCTCAGATATTTAGAGACATTGATCAGATCCCACTGATCAGATCCCCTCTCAGCCTTCTCTTCTCCAGACTAAACAGCCTCAGGGCTCTCAGTCTTTATTCATAACAGAGATGTTCAAGACCCTTCATCATCCCCACAGCTCTTCACTGGACTCTCTCCACCAGATCCCTGTCACTCTGGAACTGGGGAGTCCAAAACTGGACACAGCATTGCAGGTGTGGTCTCAGCAGGGGAGAGCAAAGGGGCAGAAGAACCTCCCTAGGCCTGCTGCCTTTCTTGATATACCCCAGGATCCCATTGGCCCTCCTGACCACAAGGGCATATTGCTGTCCCAGGTATAACTTGCTGTCCACTGGGCCTCCAAGGTCTTTCTCCATGGAGCTGCTTTCCAGCAGGAAACCACCTTGGGAAATGCATTAATCTATACTCTGTAGGTGCAACAACTCTGACCTTGCACTATGAGGGAATGAACTGCAAGGTTCAGTGATTCACTTTGGTTCATCATGTTTACTAAGGCAGCTGTTAAGAACAACACTGCTGTCATTTGCAATGTGGGTATCTAGGTCTTGAACCTTAGAAAGCTCACTAGAAGTTTGGCAAAACAGAAAAAAACTACCGACATATCAATATTTGTCCAAATATATTCTGTCTCTATCATCTTCTCTAGGTAAGGTTTTATACCATGCAGTTTGAACACAATTGCCTTGCAACGCACTCCTAAAAGTTGCTGGTTTGCCATTATTCAGCTTATTACATGAATTTCAAACATGAGTGTAAGAGAGGACTCAAATTCAAGACATCTTGGCTCATAACTGGGAATAATTGTCTCCTCATTAGCTGACGCCATTCCTTTGTATCAAAATACCAAGCTGCAGGAATGTGCCCTGCAACCACATTGTCAAATGTTAGATACCTGAATAATCAGTGCAGTGAGTTGAGTTACTGATGTCTGGCATCCTTCAGTGTGATCCAGGAGAAAGCTAATAGTTGGTTTCTGACACATGCTCTGCTTATCTTGAAGCTGTCTTCTTCCTTCCTCATTCAAGAGGACAGAGAGGAACCGTAAACTGGCCACGTACAAAGAAGGGTTTGTGGCTGACAGATTAATGCAGTCACAAATAGTATCTGAAAGGTTAAATAACACAAAACAAAAAATTAGATTTCCTTCTGAAGAGAGTTTAGGTGGCTCACAACTCTGGTGAGACACCAGAACAGGTTGCCCAGAGAGAGTTGTGGATGCCCCTCCCTGAAGATGTTCAAGGCCAGGCCGGATAAGGCCTTGAGCAGCTCGGTGTAGTGGAAAATGTCCCTGCCCATGGCAGGGGGATTGGAACTGGATGATCTTTAAGGTCCCTTCCAAGCCAAACCATTCTATGAATCTATGAATATGCCACAGATAATTACTTGAACCTAAACAGGAATGCTCCTCTTTCCTATTTGCTTATTAGTTGGCAGGTTAAAACCCATCCCAGAGCAGTGATTACCAATTACTGATGTGCAATGATTTGCAAAGGCTGCTGTCACAGATAGAAAAGCTATTTGGCCACTCCTCCACAACAATGTAGCTAAAAGGTTGAAAATGTCCACCCATGTTTCATGAAGTACAGATGTTAACTCAGAATCTGCAAACAGAACACAGGAAAAGACATCAAACCATTAATATCTGTGCACACACCTGGACAGTAAAGCCTGACACCAACTGTCAGCTTAAATGAAGGTGGTACAGAAATGAAGATCTGCCTCTGTCTGGCTCTACTGGAAACAAAGCACTGCATTACCTAACCCATCCCTGGAGCGACTGGTGAGGATGGTAAAGGTGTTTCCCAAGAGAGGCTTCAACAGTTCATCCTGGATTACAAGCTGAGAGTCCACCAGCAAACATGATTTCAGCAACTTGGTCACAGCTGACAGGTACTGAAGTAGTGACACCACCTGTAACAGTTGTTAAAAGATATGAACTGAAGCCAGGGATTTGTTCCGTCCACGATTTCAATACTGACATCACCTCAGCTGCTTCCTAACATTTGGAATTAATGTCCAGCACTTTGAAGAAATAATAGAAGATAAATCAAAAATTCTTCTCCTCATTTTTATTGTGGAATATGAAACACAATTCCTACGCTGGAAACATATCTGTGAAATCAGCGTTCTAGTGACAAAGGAGTAAAGTTCCTTGCGTGGAAGTCCTGGCTCTCATTATATGCACAGCTTCTTGGGAAGCTCACAAAGGAAAAACATTTCAGTGGTCATTAATGTTGATGAATGTACAGAATCATGGAATGGTTTGGGTTGGAAGGGACATCCAAAGGTTATCTAGTCCAAACCCCCTGCAGTCGGCAGGGACATCCTCCACTAGATCAGGTTGTTCAGAGCCCTGTCAAGCCTGACCTTGAGTATCTCCAGGGATGAGGTTTCAACTACCTCCCTGGGTAACGCGTTGCAGTGTTCCAGCACCCTCATGGTGCAGAACTTTTTCCTAACAGCCAATCTAAATTTCCTCTTCTCTAATTTCAAAGATATATTTAATTCCTGAAAACAGAAGCTCAACTTGATACTTGAGGGGGAAAAAATGTATTTCTTACATATTTATAAAATGATTCTCACAAGACTTATGCAGAAACACATTTGCTTAATAACCTAGGGGTCTTTCTTCAAAGTAAATACCTCCAAAGTAGGTTGGACATCAGGAGGAAGTTCTGCACAATGAGATGGTGAAATAGCAGAACAGGTTGCTCAGGGATGTGGTTCAAGATCAGAATTGCTGGTGGACCAGGGCAGCCTGATCTAGTTGAAGGTGCTCAGTGCAAGGGGTTAGACAAGATAACCTTTGAGAGTCCTTTCCAACATAATGTAATCTGTGAATCTGTAAATCTCAATGGAGAGCACCGGAAGCTTTTAAAGGGTGCTGTGCCATGAACACAAAGATATGTCCAGAGTTAAATTTGATACCAAAGCAATTTCACTGGCAGTAACCCTTTATACTTGGCATATATCAAATTGATTGAGACTCTGCAAGTGTCTGCAAGAAAATAAACAGGAAATGTGTCAGTAAATGTGTCTAGTTCAGACTTCAATGTACAAAGAAATTCACAGATTTACAGATGGTTTGGGTTGGAAGAGACCTTAAAGATCATCCAGTTCTAATCCCCCTTCCCCTAGCCCAGGCTGTTCAAACCTCATCCAGCCTGGCTTTGAACACCTCCAGGGAGGGAACATCCACAGCCTCCCTGGGCAACCTGTTCCAGTGTCTCACCACCCTCACTGTGAATGGCCCAAAATATCCAAAGAAATTCTCTGACACGATTTCTGTATCTTTAAAACACAACTGGGATTCCGTTCCATGGCTCTAGGCACAGCTGTAACAGCAGTTAATGGTTCTGTGTTGAATACAATATGGTTGATTTTCTCTTAAACTTTGTGAAAAGCAGAGGGAGTCACATGAGAGTAGCCTGCAGTGATATATCTGAGCTATCTTAACAAAAAATGGATTTTGTCGACATAATTAATAATTAAGAAAAAAAAATAGGAAGTAACAAACGTTCCTCTCACCTGAGCTTTCACATCTTCTGTATGACATGGATGACCCAATGGAGCTTTCAGTTCCAAGATGCATCTCTCAACCATGTTAGCACTTACAAGACTAAAGTAAAACAAAGTTGGTTAGAAATATCCTTAAATAATTAAAGACTCTACTACATTAACATTCCATAGAAGAGAACATTGTAAATAAACAAAGTGAAAATAAACTACGAAGCACGGTCTTCAGATCATAGTATGTTAGGGGTTGAAAGGGACCTCTGGAGACCATCCAGTCCACTTCAACTGGATCACCCAGGGCAGGTCACACAGGAACACAGCCAGGTGGGTTTGTAAAGTCTCCAGAGGAGACTCCACAACCTCTCTGGGCAGCCTGCTCCAGGGCTCCAGCACCCTCACACCAAGGAAGTTTCTCCTTGTACTGAAGTGGAAGTTCCTGGGTTGCAGCTTGTACCTGTTGTTCCTTGTCCTATCACTGGACACCACCACAAAGAGCCTGGCACCTAAATCCTGACACCCACCCCTCAGATATTTAGAGACATTGATCAGATCCCCTCTCAGCCTTCTCTTCTCCAGACTAAACAGCTCCAGGGCTCTCAGTCTCCTGTGAGGTTCAGCTGTACAAATCTGGTGCAAGGAGAACTTTAGCAGCAGAAAGTTGTTTCAAACCAGCTAGACCAACAGGAATTCCAGTGGCTCTTCCTGCACTGATAGAAGTGGTTTGTTTGTATTTGATTGCTTATTTCCTTTCCTGTAGCAGAACAAACATCCCTGTAATGACATCAACAGTATTCCAACGAGGGGTTGAGATTTTCTGTTAATTAATTGCAGCATGAAGAGCAATACAAAAGCTCTTGAAAAATCTTTTTTAAAAAACTGAACTCATTTTCATGCTTCACTTCAGGACTTCCAAACACTTTCTACAGATGAAAGAATTTGTTACATAGGAAATGGAAACATGGGGTATAATCTGGGGACTATTTAGAAGTGGTTCCTTCTTTAGACTCTGTTGTTGTCTTTCTCTTCTCATCTCTTACCCTATTCTCACCCAAAACCTGGCAAGCAGTATTTACTCTTTCAGTCTGCCTGCCCTTAGCTCATCCTCAAGGTACTGCATACAAGTCAAGGAAGAAATCACAAAAGGAACTGCAGTGATTTGAAATTCTCAACATCTGACTATATCACACACTGTAATTAAGACTTATCCCTCCCCAAAGGATGGCTAAACAGCCATCTGCCAAAACCCAGAGGGACACAGTAGTGCTGTAGAAGAAAGGCACCACAAATTGAATCACCAATATCACAGAATGGCTTAGGCTGGAAGGGACCTTAGAGATCTACTCAAACCTCCCTAATTTGGGCAGGAACACCTCTCAGCTAGCCCAGGTTGTTCAAGGCCTCATCCAGCCTGGCCTTGAACATCCCCAGGGAGGAGGCATCCACAACCTCCCTGGGCAGCCTATTTCAGAGTCTCACCAGCCTCCTACCGAAGAACTTCTTCCTCAGCTCCAGTCTAACCCTGCTCTCCCTCAGCTTCAAACCATTCCCCCGTGTCCTGTCTCTAGACACCCTTATGAAAAATCCTTCTGCAGCCTTCCCTGTAGGGTCACAGTGCAAAATTGTCCTACATGGTAAGTAATGAACCCAGACAAGAACATGGATATTTGGTTATGAGTCTAGGTTTGCCGATGACTGGGGACTGGACATGGCACTTGGTGCCATGGTCTAGTTGTGGGGTCTGTGGTGACAGGTTGGACTCGATGATCTTTGAGGTCTCTTCCAACCTTAGCAATACTGTGATACTGTGATCCCTTCAACTATTGGAAAGCAGCTCTAAGGTCACCCCAGAACCATCTCTTCTCCAAGCTCAGTATTCCCTTCTCCCAGTTCCCTTAGCCTATCCTCACAGCAGACGTACTCCAGCCCTTGGATCATCTTTGTGGCCTCCTCTGTACTCACTCCAACAGCTCTGTGCCCTTCTTGTGCCAGGGACACCAGGAGTAGAGGCAGTATTTGAGGTGGGGTCTCAGCAGAGCAGACTGAAGGGACAGAATCCCCTCCCCTTGGCCCTGCTGGCCTTTTCCATAAGAAGTGAAATAGAAAGAATCCAATTTATTTTCTTGCTTTGCTTGTATGTTTTTGAAAAAGGCCTGTTTGCACTCTTCAGGAGCAAGCAGTGATCAATATATTTACCAGTTTTGGTAACAAACACTGGTAAATCTCATCTCAAACTTTTTACCTCTACTGTTACCACCTTGTTTGTAGTCCAGCAGTTATTGATCCTGTACCTGCTGAGAGCTGTTAGCAAATGTGCCTGTTGAAGAGCAATTCCAGCATCTTCTGGTGTGACAAGCAGCAGATTGTGCAGAAGGCTGCAAACAGCTGACAAAAGGGCAGGTGTGACCACAGCACAGTGTTTGGATGGAGTAGCAGACATGGGAAAGTCATCTCGACTTGGAGACTCTGTTGTGGTTGTATTGCTTTGACCTAAAATGGGGTTAATAAAAGAAAGAAAAAGTCCAAAACACCAAAGATTAATTCCAGCAGTTAGAGGAAACAGATTGCTTTTTATTTTTCATAACATATCTGAGTTCCCTCTGCATTTCAAACATCTGCTAGAGGAAAACAAACAAAAAAACAACCAAGAAATCAGATGCAAGAAAAAGTGTGGTTTAAAATAGCTCTGAAATAAACTGGTCCACCTACAATGCACTAAGAATAGTTGAACAGTACATTTGGAAACATAATTGATTTGGAACAGCCAGCATGGCTTCACCAAGGGCAAATCCTGCCTGACAAACCTGGTGGCCTTCTATGAACACGTGACAACATTAATAGATGAGGGGCGAGCAACTGATGTCGTTTACCTGGACTTGAGCAAAGCCTTCGACACTGTCCCGCACCACCTCCTGGTCTCCAAGCTGGCGACACATGGGTTTGATGGATGGACCACTAGATGGATAAAGAACTGGCTTGATGGCCGCACCCAAAGAGTGGCTGTCAATGGGTCCATGTCCCAGTGGAGACCAGTGACAAGCAGAGTCCCTCAGGAATCAGTCCTGGAACCAGTCTTGTTCAGCATCTTTGTGGGTGACATGGACAGTGGCATCGAGTGCACCCTCAGCAAGTTTGCTGATGACACCAAGCTGTGTGGTGCAGCAGACACGCTGGAGGGAAGGGATGCCATCCAGAGGGACCTTGACAGGCTGGAGAGGTGGGCACAAGCCAACCTCATGAGCTTCAACAAGACCAAGTGCAGGGTCCTGCATCTGGGTCGAGGCAATCCCAGGCACAAATACAGGCTGGGCAGTGACTGGCTGGAAAGCAGCCTGGAGGAGAGAGACTTGGGGATGCTGGTGGACAAGAAGCACAACATGAGCTCTCAATGTGCACTTGCAGCCTGGAAAGCCAATCAGATCCTGGGCTGCATCAGGAGAAGTGTGGCCAGTAGGTCAAGGGAGGTGCTTCTCCCCCTCTACTCAGCTCTGGTGAGACCCCACCTGGAGTACTGCCTCCAGTTCTGGAGCCCCTATTACAAGTGGGATATGGAGGTGCTGGAACATGTCCAGAGAAGGGCCACGAGGATGATCAGAGGGCTGGAGCAGACTGAAGGAGTTGGGGCTGTTCAGTCTGGAGAAGAGAAGGGAGGGACTTCTCAGGATATCAGGTAGTGATAGGACTAGGGGGAATGGAATGAAGCTGGAAGTGGGGAGATTCAGGCTAAATGTGAGGAAGAAGTTCCTTACCGTGAGAGTGGTGAAGCCCTGGAATGGGTTGTCCAGGGAGGTGGTTGAGGCCCCGTCCCTGGAGGTGTTTAAGCCCAGGCTGGATGAGGCTCTGGCGAGCCTGATCTAGTGTGAAGTATCCCTGCCCATGGCAGGGGAGTTGGAACTCGATGAACCTTGTGGTCCCTTCCAACCCTGACTGATACTATGATAAATTTGCACTTATTTCCTTACGTAGTAGGATATTTTATATTTGGGGATCTCTCTCTCTACATTCAGCCTTTTAGATATGGATAAATATTTTAGTATTTTTTTACATACTCATTTTAGCTTTCTGCAGATAAAGAGAATTATGTGAACTGCTGGAGTAGGTCGAGAGAAGGTCCACCAAGATGATCAGAGGGCTGGAACACCTCTCCTATGAAGACAGACTGAAAGAATTGGGGCTGGAGAAGAAAAGATTTCAGGAGACCTCAGATCATCATTTCCATATCTGAAGGGGACCTAGAGGAAGGCTGGGGAGGGACTGTTCAGAAGGGCTTGTGGTGACAAGACAAGGAGCAAGGGTTTGAAACTGGAGCAGGATAGATTTAGGTTGGACATTAGGAGGAAGTTCTGCACAGTGAGGGTGGTGAAACACTGGAACAGATTGCCCAGGGATGCAACTGAGGCCCTGTCCCTGGAGACATTCAAGATCAGACTTGATGTGGCTCTGGGCAGCCTGATCTAGTTGGTGGTGTACCTGCTGCCTGCAGCGGGGCTGGACAAGATGCCTTTTGAGGGTCCCTTCCAACCCAGTGCAGTCTGTGAATCATCAAGGACTTACCTTGTGCCATGAGCCGGTCAGCTACAGCGTCAGGAATAAAACTGCTTGAATTCATGGGGACTGCTGTCTGCAGGTCACAAACACTGCCTAGAGGTGGTGATGCAGACCGGATCTGGAAAGGCATGGAAAGGGAAAAAGCCATTTGTACCTTTTGTATTTTGCTTGAGGGATTGGGGGGAGCAACCACCAAAATCATCAAACCCATAAAGCCAAAACTGATGTAAAAACTACAGTTCAAAATGAACTGAATTACATTTTGCTCAGATTTGTGTATATATATTTATATTTGTATATGATGTATAAGCATCCAATAATTAAAACTATTGAAAGGTCACAGAGTATGTAGAAATTCATAATAATATCTTTAGTATGTCTCTCAGCACAGCACTAATTCCTTTTAGGGCTTTACTTGTTGCAAAAGTACCATATAGGTTCAGCATATATAAGGGTTTGGGTTGGAAGGGACCTTGAAGATCATCTAGTTCCAACCCCTTGCCATGGGCAGGGACACCTTCCACCAGACCAAGTTGCGCAAGGCCTCACCTAGCCTGGACTTGAAGACCTACAGGCAGGGTGCATCCACAACCTTCCTGGGCTGCCTGGTCCAGTGCCTCACCACCCTCACTGTCAAGAATTTCTTCCTAATCTCCAGTCTAAATCTGCCCTTCTCAAGCTTCAATCCATTCCCTCTCATCCTATCACCACAAGTCCTTGTAAGAAGTCCCTTCCTGGCTTTATTGCAGCCACCTTCAGGTACTGGAAGGCTGCTCTAAGGTTTCCCAGCAGCCTTCTCTTCTCCAGGCTGAATATCACCAGCTCTCTCAGCCTTTCCCCCAAGACAGGTGCTCCAGCCCTCTGATCATCTTCATGGCCTCCTTTGGATCTACTCCAGCAGTTCCATGCCTCTCATGTGCAGGAGGCACCAGAACTAGACACAGTGCTCCAGGTGAGGTCTCACAAGAACAGAGCAGAGGGGCAGAATCCCCTCCCTCATCCTGCTGATCACAGTGTTTTTGATGCAGCCCAGGGCATGGCTGCCTTCTCATCTGCAAAGATCTAAAGTATGAACAACCTGAAACACCCCTCTTAAAACCTGATCTGTGCTCATGTTACTGGAAATTCCTCCTCTTCATCCTTCTTATTCATCCCTATAATTGACTCAATCTACATTTGGACTAAGATAGAAAGCCATTGCTGTGGCATTTAAACTCAGATTTTTCATGGACCATTTGCTCCACTGAGAACATCAGCACTTGTCCATTTGTACCAGGACACACTCAGATAAAAATATAACAAGAGCATCAGTCATCAACCAAAGGACAACTTCCAGAGCCTTCCCACTTCTGGCTACTTCTCTTAGCCCAAGTCCTCTGATCCTTACCGGTATTCATGGTGAAGATGTGAGATTCTTACATGGCAAGTGACAATTTTACTGTCACGCTACCCATGCCACTTTACACTATTGGTCATATGATCAATAATTAATTGATTAATTGATGATCAAGGGACTTGAACATCTCTCCTATAAAGAAACAATGAGGGAATGAATTGAAACTTCAGGAGGGCAGATTGAGACTAGAGATGAGAAAGAAATTCTTGACAGTGAGAGTGGTGAGACACTGCAACAGGTTGCCCAGGGAGGCTGTGGATGTCCCATCCCTGGAGACATTTAAGGTTGGATGAAGCCTTAAGCAACCTGGGATAGTGGAAGGTGTCCCTGCCCATGGCAGGGGGATTGGAACTAAATGATCTTTAAGGTCCTTTCCAACCCAGGCCATTCTATCCCTGTACCTATATGGTGCTTCTGCAACAAGTAAAGCCCTAAAAGGAATTACTGATGTGCTGAGAGACATCTTAAAGGTATTATTATGATATTATTATTCATGTACTAATGAATATCTTCTGCATCACAGAACAACTCTTTCTCCATCTTCTGCAACTGTCTAAACACTTAGGGCAGAGAAATAAAAATAAAGTCTTAGAAATGCTAACAAAAAATCCAACAGCAAAAAAAACCCAAACAAAATCAACACAATAAAAGTTTTATGTGGTTAGAAAAAATATCAGCTTCCTGAACTGATGGAACATTCATTGCTGATTGCTTCACAGTGGGACACGGGTTAAACCCAGAATTTTCCTCCTACCTTAACAGAAAACATACGGTAACACGAAGAAGTTGTTTCACAGAATCACAGAATGATTTGGATTGGAAGGGACCTTCTAAGGGCATCTAGCTCAAGGCCCCTGCACTCAGCAGGGGCATCCTCCACTAGACCAGGCTGCTCAGAGCCTTGTCAAGACTCAACTTGAGTATTTCCAGGGATGAAACCTCAACTACCTCCTTGGACAACCTGTTGCAGTGTTCCAGCACCATCATGGTGCAGAAAACTTGTTCCTAACATCCAATCTAAATCTGCTTTGCTCTGATTTCAAACCATTGCCCCCATCCTGTCACTGCAGGCCTCTGGAAAGAGTCCCTCTGCCGCTGCCTTCTTTGCCTTCCAGGAAAGAAAAGATACCACCTTTGGTAAGGATGAACTGGGGGTCTGAGACATTCTACCTAGTAAAAGGATATTTACTACTGCCACCATCTTCTTGCTGGGAGCAAGGAAGCTTTCTGTTGCTTAACAGTGAAACAAGCAGACCCTGGACAAAGGTTTAATTAGGGGTAGGGGGGAAGGGCTATGTAGGGAGGGAGATGACAACTGCAAATCAGAACTAATACAAAAGAATACAAAAAGTGTCTGAGTAGAGACAGGATAAATGTGAGGGTTTTGCAGTTTATCTGCTGAAAATGAATGAAAGGTCTTTTCTTAACCTCTGCTATAAAAACCCCTCTGGCATTGCTTTAATGGGTTTGCAGTGATTAATTCCATTCAGTTCCCTTTTCAAAGGTTTAAATCACTTAACTGTACAGCATTCTGGTAACCATGGCTCCAAAAAATACAACACACATTTCTATAAAATAGCAAGGAGGCATCATAGGAAATAATGGCCTTGACTTAAAGCTAGCGGAGAAAAGTGTGCAGATCTTTAACCTGCACCACTTTTAGCTCAGGGTTGTCAATAACTGCTCTTTTTGCTACATGGTCCTGGGCACAGAACAGCCCTGGTGAATTTAATCAGCATGAAAGAAGTGTCTCCATGCTGACTGATGTTCTCAGTCATACACACCAAACACAACCCAACACACTGCTTAAAATAAGAATCTGTTCTCTGTATAATGATGGAATCACAGAATGGGTTGGATTGAAAGGGACCTCCAAAAGGTATCTAGTCACAGTATCACAGTATTACTAAGGTTGGAAGAGACCTTGAAGATCATCGAGTCCAACCTGTAACCACAGACCTCACGACTAGACCATGGCACCAAGTGCCACATCCAGTCCCCTCTTGAATGCCTCCAGGGACGGCGACTCCACCACCTCCCCGGGCAGCCCATTCCAATGGCGAATGATAGTCCAACCCCCGATCAGGTTGCTCAGAGCCTTTTCAAGCCTGACCTTGAATAGCCCCAAGGATGAGGCCTCAATTACCTCCCTGGGCAGCCTGTTGCAGTGCTTCACCACCCTCACGGTGCAGAACTTGTTCCTCACATCCAATTTAAATCTGCTTTGCTCTCATTTCAAACCATTGTCCCTCATCCTGCCACTTCAGGCCTTTAGAAACAGTCCCTCTGCAGCTTTCTTGTAAGTCCCTGTGACCGTTTTAGGTCACTTCGGATACTAAAATGATGATCTAAGGTCCTCCCAGAATCTTCTCTTCTCCATGCTGAACATCTCCAGCTCCCTCAGCCTACCCCCACAGCAGAGCTGCTCCAGCCCTTGGATCATCTTTGTGGCCTCCCCTAGACTGGATCCAGCAGCTCTGTCCTTCGTCTGCTGGGGACAGCAGAACTGGACGCAGTATTCAAGGTGGGATCTTACGAGAGCAGAGTAACCCTGTGTGAAATCAGCCTATGACAGCAGAAAGCTCAATTTCAAGTATGTGAAACCTGAAACCAGAAAACTGATTGTTTGGTTGTGTCAGAACTTTTAGGGAATAGCTAAAAAATAGAACAAAACCCCATCAGACCTTTTGTCGTCGTAGAAAAGGATTCACATAATTTAGCAAAAAGACATCAGTTATGCTTCTGCAAAGATCTCCAGGATGTGGCTTACTGAAGGAAAATAAAAGCAATTTCAGCCTTCTCAGAATGACATTCATGAAATCAATGGATATGGACTTATTTAGAAGAGCTGGTTGTGGGGTTTAAAAAAAATAATAAAATAGTTACTTTAATATCAGTGAAGAGCTTCTGATGTAAATAATTCTACTTGGTTTAATAGCTGCTAAGTCTCAATTATTTGTGCTTGTTGTCATCAAATCTGTCCCTACACAAGGAAAATGTTTTCCCCCTTCAGTAGGTGCTGCAGACTCCCTTCCGTCTGTGATGGCTCCATCATGCCATCTAGTGGGCTTGGAACAGCTGCATCGTCCTGCTACCACCAATGCAGAAAATCAAGAGACAAATTTCTACAACCTCTTGGTAATGACTTCATTCATAGATCCATTGAATGGTTTGGGTTGGGAGGGACCTTCAAGATCATCCAGCTCCAACGCCTTACCATGGGCAGGAACACCTTCTGCTAGACCAGGTTGCTCAAGGCCTCATACAGCCTGGTCTTGAACACCTCCAGGTGTATTTTTAATCCTCATACATCAAAATGGAAAGCTTCAAGCCAAATAGTAGGAACATAAAATTGACACAGGAATAAACTGCAAATCATAGAATGGCTTAGGATCGAAGGCACCTTACAGATTAAATCTATTGCCCCTCATCACTGAGTATCACTGAAAAGAGCCTGGCACCTTCATCCTGACACCCACCCCTCAGACATTTAGAGACATTGATCAGATCCCCTCTCAGCCTTCTCTTCTCCAGACTAAACAGCCCCAGGGAACTCAGTCTTTCTTCATAGCAGAGATTTTGCAGGCCCTTCATTATCCCTCCATCCAGCAGATCACTGTTTCTCTTGAATTAGGGACCCCAAAACTGGACACAGTACTGCAGGTGTGGTCCAAGCAAGGCAGAGCAGAGGGGTAGGAGAACGTCCCTAGACTTGCTGGCCACACTCTTCTTGATGCACCCCAGGATCCCATTGGCCCTCTTGGCCACAAGGGCACATTGCTGTCCCACAGAGAACTTACTGTCCACTGGGACTCCAAGGTCTTACTCCATGGAGCTGCTTTTGCAGCAGGACACCCCCAGTTTCTACCGGTGCCTGGTTATTCCCTCCCAGAAGCAGAACTCTGCTGCTGAGCTGTGATATCCTGGCTTCCATGCTGCATTAGATGCTTATGCATAAATAAAACAGTTTTGAAGAAAATACACAATTACAAAACTGGCTTTCAGTGCAGCACATCACAGCTGCCTTGGAGTTCCCCTGCAGTCCTTGAAAAGATATCTTTTTATCAGGTAACTAATGAATTAACATTCAAAAGCTTCCTCCACAGCCTGATCTGATTTTGCAAATCTCCTCTGGATCTGGAAGACTGTGTTTCAATTTCTCCTCCTTTCCATTTGCCATCATGACAGACAACAGATGTTTACAGCCTTTCATTGCAGTCATCATCTGAGCCAGGAACAAACTTCCAAGCGGCCACCTGCCTTTTATTTTTCATGTCTGCTTCTGGGTCTGGCAAACACTTGTGCTACTTTTATCTTTTCTAAAAGCATTTTCAGAATTCGGAGATTGTTATGACACAGAAGATAATTTTAACCCAGTGTCCTTGTGTGGTTTTGATTGATCCAATTCTATAGCTGTCTGGTGTAAATACAAGATCGGCCTGTAAGGACAGGTGGGATAAATCACAGAATCACAGAATCAACCAGATTGGAAAAGACCTCAGAGATCATCAAGTCCAACCTATCACCTAACACCACCTGACAACTAAATCATGGCTCCAAGTGCCACATCCAATCCTTTTTTGAGCAGCTCCAGGGATGGTGACTCCACCACTTCCCTGGGCAACACATTCCAATGGCCAATCTCTCTTTCTGGGAAGAACTTTCTCCTCACCTCGAGCCTAAACTTCCCCTGGCGCAGCTTGAGACTGTTCTGGTGCTGGTTGCCTGGAAGAAGAGACCAACCCCAACCTGGCTACAACCGCCTTTCAGGTAGTTGTAGAGAGCAACAAGGTCTGCCCAGAGCCTCCTCTTCTCCAGGCTGAACAACCCCAGCTCCCTCAGCCTCTCCTCACAAGGCTTGTGCTCAAGGCCTCTCCCCAGCCTTGTTGACCTGCTCTGGACATGTTCAAGTATCTCAATATCCTTCCTAAACTGAGGGGCCCAGAACTGGACACAGGACTCAAGGTGTGGCCTAACCAGTGCTGAGCACAGGGGCACAACGACTTCCCTGCTCCTGCTGGCCACACTATTCCTGATGCAGGCCAGGATGCCATTGGCCTTCTTGGCCACCTGGGCACACTGCTGGCTCATGTTCAGCCAGCTGTCAAACAGTACCCCCAGGTCCCTTTCTCCAAAGCATTTAATGAACAATTTTACTCCAAGTTACCATAGTTTCAGCTGTTGACTGAGAATGTGAAGATTGGCTCTGACTCAATGGAGCCTTCCAAAGATTAAGAGAATCATCCAAATCTGTGGGAAAATAATGAATAACATTAAAAATTGAACAAAAAAAACCCACAACCCCCCCCCAAAAAATATCCATTTTCTTTTTCATTTCTGTAAGACCAGCAGAACACATACCAAGAGGATTGTTTCAGTGAAACACTAAAGTAGCCAAATTCATTTATCCTCCTGAAGATCTCAGGATGTAAATTTTTACCCCCTGTTACCTATGAATTGTTATCCAGCAAATCCCTTGAACAAACAGACTCACGTAGAACATAAATTCCAGCAAAACATAAAATACTCTGGGAAGAGCCTCAGTAGCTCAAAATGCAGCTATGGAGCCTTTAGTGGTTTGAAACAGTTCAAATTTAGCTTTCTTTTAAATGTACACAAGTACTGATGATCCTGGGGGCTCCCAGCACAGACATAATTAACAGATGTCCTCCTCTGCACAACACTTTGAATTGCACAGCATCACAGAATGGGAGGGGCAGGAAGGGCCCTCCAAGGATATTCCAGTCCAACCCCTCTGCCAGAGCAACATCACCCAGAGCAGGTCACAGAGGAACACATCCAGGTGGGTTTTGAATGCCTCCAGAGAAGAAGACTCCACAACCTCTCTGGGCAGCCTGCTCCAGAGCTCTGTCACCCTCACAGTGACAAAATTTTCCCTTCTGTTCCCATGGAACCTCCTCTGCTCCAGCTTGTCCCCAGTGCACCTCGTCCTATCATTGGACATCACTGAGCAGAGCCTGGCTCTGTCCTCCCAACACTGCCCTGCACATTTTTATCATCAGCAATCAGGTCACCCCGCAGGCTCCTCTGCTCCAAGTTAAGGAGCCCCAGCTCCTTTAGGAAGATGTTCTACTGCCTTCAGCATCTTTGTAGCTCTGTGCTGGACTCTTTCAAGCAGTTCCCTATTTACGTTCCAGGTTTATATATTCCTCTTGAGTTCTATTTGAGGCAAGTTACTCACAACCAGAAGTTATTTGACCACGTTTATAACACTAGGAGGTTACATTAACATCACTTACCAGTTACAGCACCTTTTTCTATGAGGTAGTTGTCTTCCTTGGAAGAATTCCAATCAAACATGTAACACCCTAGGTAGCAGTGTTTCACCATTTGATTCATGTGTTCATAGAAGTGGTAGTGGTACAAAAGGGCCTTAAGTGCAGGTTTGCCTGTCTGAGAGAGGCCAGTTTCTTCATCATGGACACAGGGACCCTGCAGACAGGAAATTCACAAACATAATTTCTTGAAATGAAGCTTTAACATTCAATAAACAGTCAAACTGAAAGAGGAGAAATTTCTCTCACCACTAACTTGCTCTATTGCAGAAAGCAGGAGATAACACTGTGCTTGAAGAGGTCAGATGATGAAAAACTCAACATAAGCCAGGTGCTGGGCTGCATTGAAAGCAGTGAGAGCAGGAGGACAGGGAGGGGATTCTACCCCTCCGCTCTGCCGAGACCCCACCTGGAGCACTGTGTGCAGTTCTGGTGCCCCCAGAATAAGAGGGACATTGAACTGCTGGAGTGGTTACTGAGGAGGGCCACAAAGATGGTCAGAGGGCGGAAGCACCTCCCCTAAAGGGGCAGGCTGAGGGAGCTGGGGTTGTTCAGCCTGGAGAAGAGAAGGCCCCAGCGAGACCTCAGAGCATCCTGCCAGTAGCTGAAGGGGGCTACAAGAAGGCTGCAGAGGGATGTTCCCAAAGCGCTTCAGGGACAGGACGAGGGGCAATGGTTTGAAATGAGAGAAGAGCAGAGACTGGATGTGAGGAACAAGCTCAGCACCAGGAGGGCAGTGGAACACTGTTAAAGGTTGCCCATGGAGAGAGTTGAGGACCCATCCCTGGAGATATTCAAGGTCAAGCTGGACAAGGCTCTGGGCAACATGATCTAGTGGAGGATGTCCCTGCTGACTGCAGGGGGGCTGGACTAGATGCCCTTTGGAGGTCCGTTCCAAACCAACCCATTCTATGCTTAATAACAGCTCTCTGTAGCACTGTGACCTTTGTCACCAAGGCAGCAGTCACTCACTTGCCAAAGACCATCTTTACTGTCTTCTGGAGGAATTGGAATCACAAGGAGATTTTGTAGAATAAAAGCAGCCTGAAAGAAATGAAAGCATTAAGATTGCCATCTAGCCATCATACTTCAAAAACCCTATCAGATTGAAAAGCACAGTCTACATACTCCACTGCTTCAGAAATTTCATATTCATGTTGGGGGGAAAAATAATTAGAAGGATGTAACCTAAAAATCCCTCAAACTTCACCTGTGATTGATGTCAGCAGGGCAAGGCACAAGAGAAGGCTGGTAAGGAAAAAAAAGGCAAGGAAGAGATGGAATAGAAATCCTACATATTGTAATAAAGAATAATAAATTACTAAAATAATGGATTTGATTTCTATTCCATCTCTTTCTTGCCTTTTTTTAATATATAAAATGCTTCTAAGCACCATTCCAGTACTGTAAATCCTGCTGAATGCATAGCAACAAGTACTGAAAAAAAAATCCCTCAGCAGGAAAGTCTGGATAAGTGTTCATGACTCTTCACAACATGGTCCTCAGGTCTTGATTTTTCATTATTATAAAAAATTGGGGGTTTTTACTCAAAAAAAACCTGGGACAATGCAGGAGACAAGTTGGGACAGACACATACACCCCAAATATTTTCCTAACTACATGGCACATATGTTTTTCTGATTTATATCACACAGACATTACATGGATTTGTGGGTAGACAGAAAATGCTGGGTTGGGTATTCTGTCAATCTTTGTCAATAATTTGATTCTTATGAGAGTATTAAAATGGTTTGGAAGGTAAGGAAAACAAGGAAGGAGACAGTCCCAAGGGCACTTTGCACACATACATTTAAAATATGCAATTAAGTGAGCAACAAAGCTAAGAAGGGACTCACATTCACATGAAGAAGCAGATGAAGAGAGGAGATTCAGCCACTCTGCTCTGCTCTGCCAAGACCTCACCTCTAGTATTGTGTCCAGCTATGGGAACCCCAACACAATAGAGACATGAACCTGATGGAGGGGGTCCAGAGGAGGGCCACAAAGATGATCAGAGGGCTGGAGAACCTCTCATACAAAGACAGGCTGAGAGAGTTCAGGCTGTTCAGCCTGGAGAAGAGAAGGCTCTCTTAGGGAGACCTTAAAGCTACATACCAGTATCTGAAGGGGACCTACAGGAAGACTGGGGAAAGACTCTTTAGAAGGGCTTGGAGTGATAGGATGGGGGGCAATGGCTTGAAACTGGAGCAGGCGAGATTTAGGTTGGACATCAGGAGGAAGCTCTGCACAATGAGAGTGGTGAAATACTGGTACAGGTTGCCCAGGGATGTGGTTGAGGCCTCATCCCTGAAGACAATCAAGATCAGACTTGCTGTGGCCCTGAGCAGCCTGCTCTAGTTGGAGGTGTCCCTGCTGCCTGCAGGAGAATTGGTCAAGATGCCCTTTGAGGGTCCTTTCCAACCCGATGCAATCTGTGAATCTATGAATGGCACAAAACAGCCATTGCAGTCTGGGCCATTTGTGGTGAGCCTGATAGAGCAGGGTTAATGGTTGGACCTAATGATCCCAAGGATCTTTTCCAACCTGAATGATTCTATGATTCCATGAGTTCATTTTTGCAGCCAGCTGCTTTCGTTGCTTCTTGTGTAATTCTAAAGAAGCAGCTAAACTTTTAATCAGGCAGCATTTAACTTACAAAGCAGTAAGTATTGTGCAGCATCAGAGAAGAGATATACAGAATAAATTGAAGATAAAATAAAATAGCAAGCAATAAAAATCACATGAAAACAACCATGACAGCAGAAGGACACAAGAAACTCACCTCCCTGCGTACCATGCTACATTCAGCTCGGTCCAGTAGGATGTTTATCACTGTGCCCCACAGCCCTCCTGAGATGTTCTGGCAGCTTTCTGCTAAAGCAACACATCCTGTTTCAAGGGATGTAAGAGCTGATCCTATTCCAAGTGCTGTGAATCTCACCTGGTAACACACAAACACAACACCCAGGGATTATTCCTCACAACAATTAGCAACACACAGAATCACAGACTGATTTTGGTTGGAAAGAACTTTTAAGATCATCCAGTCCAACCATTCTCTAACTCTACCAATTCTGAGGCTAAACCATGATCTAGCACCGTATTTCTGTGTCTTTGAAACACCTCCATGGATGGGGATTCAACCACCTCCCTGGGAGCCTGTTTGAGAACCCTTTCAGTGAAGAAGTTTTTTTCTAATGTCCAATCTAAACCTGCCCTGGCACAACTTTGGGCCATTTCCTCTATCACTTGTTACTAGGGAAAAGAGACCAACCCTCACCTGGCTTCAACCTCCTTTACGGGAGCTGTAGAGAGCAATGAGGTCTCCCCTCAACTTCCTCTCCTCCAGGCTGAACAACCCCACCTCCTCACCAGCCCTGTTCTCCAGACCCTTCACCAGTTTTGTTGCCCCTCTCTGGACATGGTCCAGCCCTTCGATGTCCTTCTTGGTGTGAGGGGTCCAAAAGTGAACCCAACACCGAAGGTGTGGCCTCGCCAGTGCTGGGTACAGGTGGACAATCACCCCACATGAAGTGAGGAGAGTTCAAAACAAGAAAAATTATTTGTGAACTCTGAGGATTCAGAAGCCTCCAAGATCCTTCTCCTTTTCTCCTGATGCGCTCTCCCAGCCCCTGCAGCAAGTGCTGTAAATGAAAAACTCTTTTCCTATAATCCTCTGGCCCTGTACTCAGAATCACAACTATGTGTACATAAAAATGACAATTAATAAAATAGATCTTTTAATAACGATGAACCATGAGACAGCCTACAATATCCTTCACCCTTTAGCACTTTAGAATAGATCTCTTCAGCAAACTTACAGAACTTAACAGACCTGCATCAAAGCATTTATCACATTTGCTCTGAAGTTGCAGTTCCTGTAAATTTCTCTGCTTTGCAGCTAAGTAACGGCAATGTCAATGCAAACTGGCTATGAATCACCAACCTCAGTGACTAACGAGAGCACAGGAGACAAGAAGATGCAGGGAAGGATTTCTTAGATGCTGATAGGGAAACGTTCTCCCTCACTTTCTGGCCACTGCTATTTAGGATATAGTCAGTAGTATCTTAAATAACACAATAATTACCACAGGAAATAAATTAATGAAACCCAAATTTTGTAAATACTTCAGGGTCAAAAGAAGACTTCAACTTAACATTGCATCAACTAACCTCAGGGTCTCTGTCTACCCACAAAGGAACCAGCCATGCCAGACCTAGCCGAGAAGATGCTTGTTCTTCACTGGTATCATAAGGCAAAGACCAAAGAGATATCCAGTCCTGAGTAGAAAACAGAAAAGAAATTTGTACAATTATTTTACAACTGTTTTGATACCAATTATACACTGGAACACTTCAAATGCACACACCACTAATATTTCATGGACTCATAGAACAGTTTTGGGCTGGAAGGGACCTAAAACATCATCTAGCTCCAACCCCACAGCCATGGGCAGAGACACCTCCACTAGCTCAGGCTGCTCAAGGCCTCATCCAACCTGGCCTTGAATACATCCAGGAAGGCGACATCCACAACCTCCCTGGGCAACCTCTTCCAGTCTCTCCCCACCTTCACTGTCAAGAATTTCTTCCCAATCTCCAGTCAAAATCTGCACTCCTCAAGCTTCAATCCATTCCCTCTCATCCTATCACTACAAAGCCCTTGTAAAAAGTCCCTTTTTTCAGCAAAAATATTTTGATCCTGACTCTGTAAACACACATTTAACCTGCTGACTTAAGCTACTGAATCAGATTCTACTCATATCTCCTTCTCCATAGAATTAGGACAGCAGTGCTAAAGAAAGAGTAAATATTTGACTTGAAGGACTGGAATCATTTGTTCCATTCCAAAGGTACTCCTTACATATTTTAGTTTTATTTATCCTTAACATTATCTTTCTCTCGCATTATGAATGTGCAGAAAACTACCAGATTAAAACATGCAATTATTTCTTAGATCCTACTGTATTCTTTTCCTTCATGCACCCATCAGGTGATTAAATAAACTCCTGCAGACTACCACATAAGCACTCTGCTACGGATCACAGGAAATCAAACTTGACTTTGCAGATCAGCTTATTTAATTCAGGTTAAAAAATTCTGCATCCCTGCAAAACACTCTGGTTAACCACTGCACAAACACTGCCTTCAGCTCATGATAGCTGAAGTTTTATGTCTCTGTGTCTTCTGACCATCTCAGTCCTGTATATCATAGAATCATGGAATGGATTAGGCTGGAAGAGACCTTGAAGATCATCTAATCCAACCTTCCTGCCATGGGCAGGGGTGTGTCTCAGCTAGACCAGGTTGCTCAAGGCCCCATCCAATCTGGCCTTGAACATCTCCAGGGAGGGGACATCTGCAACTTCTCTGGACCATCCATTCCAGAGTCTTGCCACCCTGGTAGTGAAGAATTTCTTCCTAAGATCCAATCTAAACCTATTCTCCTTCAATTTAAATCCATTTCTGGCTGACATTTCATTTAGGGCAGTGGATTTTGCACGGATCCCCTCAGTACACACAAAATCGATAACAAAAAGCACAATGTTTTACAGCCTTTGGATCTGGGGGAGGAAGACCATTAACATTCAAAATGAAATACAAAACATAGGTCAGCCTAGCAAGACCAATGAAATGGATGGCACCAAATTGTGCAGTCTGGTTGACCTGCTGGAGGGAAGGGATCCATCCAGAGGGACTTGAAACAGATTTGAGAGGTGGGCCCAAGCCAGCCTCAAGAAGTTCAACAAGGAACTCACCATATCCTTGGCTTGAGCCATCATTTCATGGGACAAGTGAAGCAAGCAGAGGACTGTGCTCTTGGTAACCCCTTTCCCCATGAAGGACATTGCGTTTCCTCCCCATTCAACATAAAAAGATGAGATCACCTAAAAGGGGAGGTACAAGGTCATGGTGGCTTTGCTGTATGCAGTATACAGGGAGAGCGCAAACTGTCCTACACAAAACGAAAGCATGATTTAAATTCAGGAAAAGATGGCAGAGTGTCAGAAATAAAGCAATTCTTAAAATTCACCTGAATTATTCACTCAGGAGATGGTTTTCCCTGTGGTTAAACCACTGAAGCTCAGTGGTTTCAGTGACTTGAATTAGAAGAAACAGAAGAGGTTTCTGTATTAAATTCTAATGAACAGAAGTCATAAAATCACAGGATGTTAGGAGTTGGAAGGGACCTCTACAGTTCATCCGGTCCAACCCCCTGCCAAAGCAGGATCACCCAGGGCAGGTGACACAAGAACACATCCAGGCAGGTTTGGAAAGTCTCCAGAGAAGGAGAATAAAGGTCACTGGATCATAATGCAAAATGAACTGTGTCTGACCAAATATCAAACCATACATTTGAAAGGCAAGCTGCATTCATGTGGCTAACTTGGTAGCATGTAAGACTCTTACTGGGAAGGTCGTGAGTTCAAGCCTGCAGTGGGCAGGAGAGCTCTCTCTGGGCAGCAATGTCCTCCCTCCTCAAGAGGGGATTGGACTTGGTGCCATGGTCTAGTCACGGGGCCTGTGGTGACAGGTTGGACTGGATGATCTTCGAGGTCTCTTCCAACCTTGGTGGTGATACTGTGATACTGTATTCAACAGAACATACCCCAAAAGATTTTCTAACAAAGCAGAATCTTAAAACTTACACTTCTAGATATATTTTTCTCCTCAAAGCATGCCAATTTAAACCTGTCCATGTTTCACTGAATCACAGAATGTTAGGGGTTGGAAGGGATCTCCAGAAATCATCCAGTTCAACCTCTATGGCAAAGCAGGATCACCTAGGGCAGGCCACTCAGGAACACAGCCAAGTGGGTTTGGAAAGTCTCCAGAGAGCGAGACTCCACAATCCCTCTGGGCAGCCTGCTCCAGGCCCACAGCACCGTCACACCAAAGAAGTTTCTCCTCATGTTGAGGTGGAGCCTTCTGGGTCCCAGTTTGCACCTGTTGCTCCTTGTCCTATCACTGGGTACCAAAAAGAGCCAGTTACCAAAAAACAAACACACACAAACCCAAAAATGCCAACACACACCTATTTTTCCATCTTGCTTACATTATAACCACTTTATACCAGTATTTAAATAGGGGATGAAGACTCACACAATACAATCTAGCATCTTTGATACAGACACACAGCACACAACACAGAATCATACAATGGTCTGGGTTGGAAGGGACCTCCAGAGGTCATCTGCAGTAAACAGGGTCATCCTCAGCTAGACCAGGATCATAGACTCGATGTTTTTACTATTTACTTGGCAGAAAAAAACATGTTTCCCACCCCTGTTTCTAGTGATGATAGTCCCTACCAGTAAAAGCTAAACCTGTGCCATTAGTTAGTGCTATTAGTTAGGCAGATCCTTGCCAGCACGCAAACCAAAGGCTAATTTCTAAGCTACTCACCTCGAGCAGACCTATTAAGTATTTCTCACAAATGGTGCCAGGTTCTGCTGCAGCAGAGTAGGTGCTCCAGCCTGGAAGTGCAGTGACATGAACCATTCCTCTTAATGTTCTCTCCAGTGAAGGGAGGCCATAAAAATGTGGGGCATCTGTCAGCCTTAAGCACTGCAGCAACGTCAGAGCCAACTCAGACCTGAAAGAGCCTGCGAGCTCCAAGCCCTCTCTGGTTTCGTTGTTAAAAAACAAACAAAAAGACACAAAAAATCAGCTGTCAACGTGAAGCTTTTGTAAGGAATCATTCCACAAGAGATCAATGCCTCCTGCTTCTTACACTTAGTGTATGAGTCTCAGCATCTCAATGTTACTATTGGTTGATTGCCAAATTAATTCCATGTTACTCTGAGCATTTTCTATCTTCACCCAGGTTCTGAAAGCATACTGCAGCAGCTGATTATAACAGTAAACCCAAGATATAACTCTATTATTATTAAAATTAGATAGAATTCTGATTATCAAGGAGCACATTAAGTAAAGAGTGAGATGAGTGAGAGATTGAAGACTATGGATAAGGTAAGAAGAGCTGCAAAGCTTCGTAGCTACATTTCTGCTTGTTCTGGTTCATCCTGGCCTGTATCAGGAACAGTGTGGCCAGCAGGAACAGGGAGGTCATTCTGCCCCTGTACACTGCACTGGTTAGGCCGCACCTCAAGTACTGTGTCCAGTTCGAAGCCCCTCAGTTTAGGAAGGATGTTGACTTGCTGGAGCGTGTCCAGAGAAGGGCAACAAAGTTGGTGAGGGGTTTGGAGCACATGCCCTATGAGGAGAGGCTGAGGGAGCTGGGGTTGCTTAGCCTGGAGAAGAGGAGGCTCAGGGAAGACGTTATTGCTCTCTACAACTACCTGAAGGTAGGTTGTAGACAAGCAGAGGTTGGTCTCTTCTCCCAGGCAACCAGCACCAGAACAAGAGGACACAGTGTCAAGCTGCACCAGGGGAGGTTCAGGCTGGATGTTAGGAAGAAGTTCTACACAGAGTGATTGCCCATTGGAATGTGCTGCCCAGGGAGGTGGTAGAATCACCATCATTGGAGGTGTTCAGGAGGAGACTTGATAGGGTGCTTGGTTGCATGGTTTAGTTGATTAGGTGGTGTTGGATGATAGGTTGGACACGATGATCTTGAAGGTCTCTTCCAACCTTGTTTATTCTATTCTATCCTATTCTATTCTATCCTATTCTATTCTATTCTATCCTATTCTATTCTATTCGACAAGTTCAGATGTATGAATATCAACTTGAATATGTGAAGACATCTATTTGAATATGTGACTATTTGAACACATTTTAATATTTAAATACATTTATGTATTTGACTGCATTACTATTTTGATTGTCTCTTTGAATATGTGCAACATAGGAAGTTCCACCTCAACATGTGGAGAATTTTCTTGCCTGTGAGAGTTCTGGAGCCCTGGAACAGGCTGCCCAAACAGGTTATGGAGTCTCCTTCTCTGGAAACAGTCAAAACCCACCTAAGTGCTTTCCCATGTGGCCTACACTGGGTGATCCTGCAACAGGGTTGGACCCAGTGATCTCTAGAGGTCCCTTCCAACCCCTATCATTCTATGATTCCCTTATTTCCTGCCAAGCACCATCAGTCTAGAACTGAGGTATGTATGAAATAGAGGAGAGTGAGATATAACCAGCATGTATTTCTATAATCCTATTCCCCCCCCCCCCATTCTGTCAAAAATGCTAGAAAATTAATAGCTGTATGGGAAAAATGAAGAAGACTACACTTTGAAAGCATGTTTCCAAACGGTTTTGTTCTGGCACTGAAATAAACAGATATCTTAAGCTGCAATTTTAATATCTCTTAGAATATATCTGGATAGAGAGATTAAGTGTGGGAAGACTTCGTATTAGAAACTCTGAGGAAACAAGAAAACAAAACCTAAGAGAAATTGATTCCTGTGTTTGCTTAATTGACAGAAAAAGTTTGGAACAGTGTGCAGCAAGTAGTTGTCCTGTGTAAACATCACTGTGCACTGCTACACTGGGAAACATTTCATGGTATTTCAAGTATTGTAATCATAGAATCATAGAATTGTTTTCATTGGAGAAGACCTCTATGATCATCAGCTCTCAACTCAACACCACTGTGTCCCACAGTGCCATGGCCACATGTTGCTTGAACACCTCCAGGGATGGGGACTCCACCACCTTCCTGTGCAGCCTCTTCCCACATCTCACCACTCTCTCAGGAAAGAAATTTTCCCCAGTCTCCAAACTAAAGCTCCCCTGGCACAACTTAGTCCATTTCCTCTCATCCTATCACCCAATACCAGGAGAAGAGACCAATCCTCACCTCGCTCCAATCTCCTTTCAGAGAGTAAATGTTTCACTTCACTACAGGTGGAGAGATTCAGACTGGATGTGAGGAAGAAGTTCCTCACTGTGAGAGTGGTGAAACCCTGGAATGGGTTGTCCAGGGAGGTGGTTGAGGCCCCGCCCCTGGAGGTGTTTAAGACCAGGCTGGATGAGGCTCTGGCCAGCCTGATCTAGTGTGAGATGTCCCTGCCCATGGAAGGGGGTTGGAACTATATTCCATTTTTCCAGTTTAAAATCATAGAATCATAGAATGGTTTGGGTTGGAAGGAACCTCCAAAGGGAATTTCGTCCAACCCAACCCTAGAGTCAGCAGGGACATCCTCCACTAAATCAGGTTGCTCAGAGCCTTGTTCAGCCTCACCTTGAATATCTCCAGGGACGGGGGCCAAACTACCTCCCTGGGCAACCTGTTGCAGTTTTTCAGCACTCTCATGGTGCAGAACTTGTTCCTCACATCCAATCTAGATCTGCTCTTCTCTGTTTCAAACCATTGCCCTTCATCCTGTCACTGCAGGCCTTTGCAAATAGCACCTCTGCAGCCTTCTTGTAGGTCCCCTTCAAGTCCTGGAAGGCCAGCCAATGGTTCAGCCACGATGCAATTCTATTCAAACTCTGACTGAGATACAGCAGCAGCAGCCACTGTGATGCCCTGTCAGAATTACAAAGGCAGATCTATTTCCACTGTACCTGTCAGTCACTGACATGGAACAAAACAGCACTGTGTTAAAAAGATGAATCAGTTCTTTATCCAGTTGCTGCCTGACAGCACTCAGCGTTTCATCAGCTTCATCCCGTGCTTGAGATTCCGGCCGCACCAGGAGGCATAAAAGGGATTTTGGTTTCTAAAAAGAAAGAAGAAAGACAGGCAGAGGACACATAGTTTAAATCCTATTTCAATCCCCACAAGAAAGCCAACTTCCTGTTGAGAGCTTGAAAATCACACACAGCAGAAATCACAAATTCAGAGTCATAGAATGGTTTGGGTTGGAAGGGACCTTAAAGATTATCTAGTTCCAACTTCCTGCCATGGGCAGGGACATCTCCCATGAGCCCAAGTTGCTCAAGGCCTCAGCCAGCCTGGCCTTGAACACCTCCAGGGAGGGGATATCCACAACCTCCCTGGGCAACCTGTTCCAGTGTCTTACCACCCTTACCGTACAGAGTTTCTTCCTAATCTCCAGTCTCAATCTGCCCTCTTCAAGCTTCAATCCATTCCCCCTCATCCTGCCACTACAATACCTTGTAAAAAGGTCCTTCCTAGCTCTCCTGTAGGCTCCCTTTAGGTACTGAATGGCCATTATAAGGTCTCCCAGGAGCTTTGTCTCCTCTAGGCTTAACAGCTCCAACTCACTCAGTCTGCCCTCACAGGGGAGGTTCTCCAGTGCTCTGATCATCTTTGTGGCCTCTGGAGCTGCTCCAGCAGTTCTTGGTCCTTATGCTGGGGGCACCATAAGTGGATGCAGTACTCCAGCAATTTCATGTCCTTCTTATGCTGAGAGGAGGGGCAACAGAACTGGATGCAATGCTCCAGGTGGAGTCTCATGAGAGCAAAGAAGAGGGGCAGAATCCCCTCCTTCACAAGGATGATTAGGGGACTTGAGCATCTCCCCTATGAAGAGAGACTGAGAGCCCTGAGGCTGTTTAGTCTGGAGAAGAGAAGGCTGAGAGGGGATCTAATCAATATCTCTCAATATCTGAGAGGTGGCTGTCAAGTGGAAGGGGCCAAGCTCTTTTTTGGTGGTGTGCAATAATAAGACAAGGAACAACAGGTACAAGCTTGACCATAGAAGATTTCACCTCAACATGGGGAGAAATTTCTTTACAGTGGGGGTGACAGAGCACTGGAGCAGGCTGCCCAGAGAGGTTGTGGAGTCTCCTCTGAACATTCAAAACCTGTCTGGATGCATTCCTGTGCAGCCTACCCTGGATGATCCTGCTTTAGCAGGGGGTGGACCCGATGATCTCTGGAAGTCCCTTCCAACCTCTAACATACTGTGATACTGTGATTAATACCACAGGATCTGCTATTTCTTGCTTTTATGAAGAGTGCTTCTCTTTGAGCAACTCAGCAAAACAAAGCAGACAACCAGCTCGCAGTTGGATCATTTCTCACATCTGACTTCTTAGCCATATTCTTACATTTTTAAGCAATGATTTCAAGATCCACTTCAGGTGTTCTGCCTCCAGATTTGATCTCTGCTCTCTAAGCAACTTGTTGAAAAATCTTAATACGTCTACCAGAAGCTTCTCATCCTCTGCAGAAGCTGGAAGGACTTGCAGAAACCTGCAATGCAAACAGAAAAATATATGCAGCATGTGAAAGTGGAGTTTATGATCTCAACTAACAGGACTGAAGTCACCTAAAAATGTGAAATTATATAAATAGGTATATTGCATATATTTACAGATGACAAAGTTGGAATTATCACAAGAAGGATATGGAGGTGCTGGAATGTGTCCAGAGAAGGGCCACAAGGATGATCAGAGGGCTGGAGCACCTCTCCTATGGAGACAGCTGAGAGAGTTGGGGTTGTATAGTCTGGAGAAGAGAAGGCTCCAAGGAGACCTTATTGTGGCCTTCCGGTATCTGAAGGGGGCTACAAGAAAGCTGGGGAGGGACTTTTTAGGGTGTCAGGTAGTGACAGGACTAGGGGAAATGGAGAAAAAGTAGAAATGGGTAGATTCAGATTGGATGTCAGGAAGTTCTTCACCATGAGGGTGGTGAGACACTGGAACAGGTTGCCCAGGGAGGTGATGGAAGCCTCATCCCTGGAGGTTTTCGAAGCCAAAGCTGGATGTGGCTCTAAGCAACCTGATCTAGCATGAGGTGCCCCTGCCTCTAAGATTCTAAGCTCTTCTCCAAGAATCTCCTGGATTGTTTATGCCCTGCTGTGTCAGAAACAGAGGTGCATGGACATTCAATTCTATAAATTTAAAATATGAAAAATAGGAACTTTCCAGCTTAAGCTTCATAAACTGGAATGAATTTCTGTCCTCAAAAGGCTCACCTGCTTATTGCCTTTTGCCAAACAAAGCTCTTCAAAGTGGTTCCACAAGACCCTGAACTGCATTTGAATGCCAGTCTGTCATTCAGCATGTAAAAACTGAGTCTAGTTAGAGCAGTTCGAACATTCCTGTGGGATGCTGCCTGAATAATTGAATTCAGACAATCCTGCAGTCCATAGTTGGTGTGAGTTATCTTGAGTAGAAGAACATCTTCTGAAGATAGTTTTAGTGAGTCTAAAAATCTGAAAATGTAGAAGAGAAAAATTATTCAGTCAGGACCTTGATGACCACTTCAGTCAGTGCTGACTCCTTCACTCCCAGGTTCAAATGAGAAGACAAAACAGAAATTACAGAATCACAGAATATTAGGGGCTGGAAGGGACCTTGAAAGATCAGCCAGCCCAGCCCCCTGCCAGAGCAGGATGACCTACACCAGATCACAGAGGAACACATCCAGGTGGGTTTTGACTATCTCCAGAGAGGGAGATACTCAACCTCCCAGGGCAGCCATTTCAGTGCTGACTTAAAATGTTATTTTTGCTAACCAATTCTTGCCCCTCCTTCTCATTCCCCTGCTTCTGCCCCAAACCAGCAACAATAACTAACAACCCCACCTCCTTTAAAGCCTGAGCTGTTTAGGTTCTTGGACAACATATCTACAGCCTTCTGAGATGTGATCCTTTCTGTTTAAAAGACACCGCTCTCAAAGCAGTAGAATCAGAATCACAGAATATATCTGGTTGGAAAAGAATTCACAGATCATCCAACCCAACCCTCAAACCCAGAACAACCTGAGCTCCTCTCTGAAGCTGAAAGCATTTGAAACCAGTCGGAAGGTTAACTTAACTGAAATGTGCCAGGATTTAAAATCAAGATAAATGGGCTCACATTTCTGCTTCCTCTTCAGAATTTATCAGTTGCAGTAGGTTTTCAATCCCATGGTACCAGGAGAAATTCCAAGCCATCTTAAGCATATCTGACACAGGTTTCATAGCCAAGCACTCTGAAGACAATGGCAGCACAACAGTGTTAGGGCTAACGACATGATGAGCAGTGATCCTAACTGGGAGATGATACCTTAAAAAAGAAACACATGTAGAAAAAATTGAAAGGAGGTTGGTTGTTCCTTTTTTTCCTTTGGTTTTGCTTGGTTTGGCCTTTTTTTTTTTTTTTTAATTAAATGCTCTATTAGATCAAGCTTTGAAATGTGCAAACAAAGCTCTTGAAGCTGTTTGGCAGAAAACAAAGACTTAGAGAAAAAGCTCCTTGCTTAAAAATGCAGTTTTGGATTTAAAATCAAATGTTTCCCTTAATTCTCCTATCTCCACACTTCAGGAATGGAAGCAAATGGCAAAAAAAGCCAAGTTAAATGTTTAAAAATAACAAAATACCTCCCAAACCCCAAACTATCCACACATACCTTCTGACAACAGCAACAGGTAAACTGAAGGCAGGTAGGCCACTATCATCGGTGTTTGTGCCATCAGCCCTGCAAGAGGTTGCATGATAGTTATTATAGCATCATAGAATGGTTTGGGTTGGAAGCGACCTAAAAAGAGCATCCAGTCCAACCCCTCCTGCAGTTAGATCAGGCTGCTCAGAGCCTTATCCAGGCTCTGGATAAGGCCTCAACTGGGCAATCTGTAACAATGTTCCATCAACCTCATGGTGCAGAATTTGTTCCTAATATACAACCTTAATCTCTTCTTCTCTCATTTCAAACCATTGACCCTCGTCCTAGCACTGCAGACCTTTGCAAACAGTCCCTCTGCAGCCTTCTTTTAGACCCCTTCAGGTATTAGAAGGTTGCTATTAGGTCTCTCCAGAGCCTTCTCCTCTCCAGACTGAACAACCCCAGCTCCCTCAGCCTGTCCTTTGTAGCAGAGGTGCTCCAGCCCTTGAATCACTTTTGTCAACCTCTTCTGTCCCTGCTCCATCACATCCATGTATTTATACTGCAAAAAATATGCAGTGTAGGTCTATGTCTATACAGCAAGCAACCCCAATACTGAAACCTTTTGTTTGGTCTACAACCACACAATTTTAGTTCTATGGAATGTTTAGAACCTGATTTCTTTGGATATATAAACTTACTTGCATTAAAAACCTCACATTTCTACCACAGATACTATGATTAAAAAGCTATATTTTCATACCACATTTCTGTTCTGGCTGCTTCATCGAACAACAGAAGACAAAGCAACACTGCAGCTTCAGTTAAAACAGCAGCATCATTTTGGAACAGCAGAGAAACTGAATGAAAAGACAGATACCCAGAAATATGTTAGGCAAAGACAGACATTTACAAATACAGAGAAGCACACTGGTTAAAAACAACTCATTTCCACAGGCATTTTGCCAACATCTTCAACAGATGTGACAACACAGATTCATAGATTCACAGATTAGACTCCAAGATTCATAGATTCATAGAAAGGTTTGGGTTAGAAGGGACCTTGAATACCATCCAGTTCCAACCCCACTGAAATGGGCAGAGACACCTTCCAGTAGCCTAGGTTGCTTAAGGCCTCATCTAACCTGGCCTTAAATACCTCAAGGGAGGGGTATCCACCACCTCCCTGGGCAAACTGTTACAGTGTCTCCTCACCCTCACTGTCAAGAATTTCTTCTTAATCTCCAGTCTAAATCTGCCGTCCTCAAGATACACAGAATCAGCCAGGTTGGAAAAGACCTCAGAGATCATCAAGGCCAAACTATTACCTAACACCACCTGGCAACGAAACCGTGGCTCCAAGTGCCATCCAATCTTTTTTGGAACACCTCCAGGGACAGTGACTCAATCCAATCCCACTACAAAGTCTCTCCCTAGCTTTCTTATAAGCCCCTTTTCAGGTACTGGAAGGTCTCCCTGAAACCTTCTTTTCTTCAGGCTGAACAGCCTCAACTCTCTCAGCGTGTCCTCATAGGGGAGGCTCTCCAGCCCTCTGAACATCTTTGTGGCCTCCTCTGGACACACTCCAGCAGTTCCACGTACTTTTTATGCTGGGGCGCACCAGAACTGGATGCAATACTCCAGGTGAGGTCTCATGAGAGCAGAGCAGAGGGGCAGAATCCCTCCCTTGTCCTGCTTGGGTAACAGCAGCACACAATGACTTATCTTTTAAGCATTAGAGACCCTGAAGTGATTCAAGGTTCTTTTGAATGTTATTGGTTAAACCATATTTTACACATTTTCTTTTGATGCATTCACCAAAGCCAACACAGGCTCCTTACCTCTGAAGAGCAAAAGCAGCAGAGCTGACTGCTGTGCCAGAGAAAGACGAAGAACCGGATCAGCAGACACCAGCTTGCGTAAGAGCGTCAGGCATGGTACCATGATGGGCTCCATGAGCTCCAGGAACAGAGGGAAAACAAGGAAAGATCAATAACAATTAGGGTAATCCAGTATCAGATGCTTAATACAAGCTGTCATGTGGAATGCCACATACAGCTGTCAGCTTACACTCTCCTGTTGGCTTGATCTAAAGCATTCATTGTTCAACATGTGGAATTTTAAATTTCTCCTCTAAAATGCTCTGCAGCTTTCCCCATGCAAGGTTTGGATGTCCAGTTTAGCACAAAGGAAACTAAGGAAAAACTCAGAAAAAAGCAGTGTAACAAGAGGACTTGCACCTCTGCAAGGTGCAAGAGGACCTCTGCACAGACAGAATAATAGGATGTTGGGGTTGGAGGAAAGCTACAGAGATCATCCAGTCCAACCCCCCTGCCAGAGTAGGATCATCTAGGGTAGGACACATAGGAACGCACCCAGGTGGGTTTGGAAAGTCTCCAGAGAAGGAGACTCCACAACCTCTCTGGGCAGCCTGCTCCAGGCCTCCAGCACCCTCACAATAAAGAAATTACTCCTCATGTTGAGGTGGAGCCCCCTGGGTTCCAGCTTGTACCTGTTGTTCCTTGTCCTATCACTGGGCACCACCACAGAGAGCCTGGCACCTTCATCCTGACACCCACCTGGTGGGTTGAAGTTTCCCCCAGCATTAACTTTGCCAGACCAACTCAGTTAGAAGCAAATGAAGCTGTATTTACAAGCAAGAACTACACTCTACAATGGAATGCAATGAATATGTACAAAATATAAGGATTTACAATATTATACAGATATTTACAATTAGCAAACAACAGGAAAACTCCCCTGGTCAGAGACCAGGGAAGCCACTCTACTGCCCCCCACCCCCTGTCCCAAGAGAGAAAAGGAGCAGAGAGAAAGCAGTGGGTTAGATGTAACTAAACAGCTCAGCCAAGGCCATCTGACAAGCAGGTTAATCTCTCCCGAGCGAAGCAAAAATAGAAGAGATCAGGAAAGAAGAGAGAGAATTGTTATGGTACAGCTCGTCTTATTCTAGATATTTATCCAATGAATTTGTTTAGAATAATCTTTTGTTTTCCTTTTTACATCCAATAGTGATTTGTTTCTATTTTTCTACTTTTCTGCTTGAAATCTGTAACTAAATTTTAAAGGCATAGCCTAAAACCACCACACCACTCCTCTGATATTTAGAGACACCGATCAGATCCCCTCTCAGCCTTCTCTTCTCCAGACTGGGCTCTCGGTCTTTCTTCATAGCAGAGATGTTCCCTCAATCTTACCATGCCATCCACATGAATGCACTCATTGAGGCAAGCCAAAATCTTTTCTATCACACCCAGCTTTTTCACAATGCCATGCATTTTGGTATCTGTAGGGAAACACAAACGGTAGTTAGAATCACTGCTTCTACACCACCTTAAGATTAAACTTTTTTCTGTAACTTCACAAACTCTTCCTGTTGAAAACAAGTTTCCAAAATCGCCAGTTCACAGAATAAGAGCACATCTGGAGCCCTCAACACAGGAATGACATGGATCTGATGGAGCAAGTCCAGAGGAGGAACACAAAGATGACCAGGAGGCTGCAGAACCTCTCCTATAAGGACTGGCTCAGAATATCTGACCACTAGCAAAAAGTTTGAGGCACTCTTACTTCTGACAGAGATAACAAACTGGTGAATATTAAAAGAGAAAAGTAGAAGGGGAAAAAAGCTTTTCAGAGCTTACTGAATTCAGCTTACTCCTTTATCACCCAGGAAAGTTGTTTCTTTTAAACAGTTAGCCAATATTTCTTATTCCTGAGGGGAAAAATTAACAAAAAACTGTTTGGGCTTTTTTTAGCATTAAAATTCTAGCCCAAGAAGTACATAAAAATTACAGAGTGCCCTTAGCCAGACATACAGGAAGCCCAGCAACCCTGCAAGCTCTCACAATGGTCATTGCATGAACACAAAGCTGCTGAACAATTATTTTACCTTCTGCAATGACAGCCAGCTGGTCAGCTGCAGACTTGCGTAAAGGTAGGTCAACAGCAGCTGAAGTCAAGATGGCATAAAGCTTCTCAACAGCTTCTGCCTGGAAGGAAAACTACATTAGATTTACATCCAGCATGGTGTTATCGAATAAGGTAACCAGCCAATAAAGTAGAAAATAAAAAGATCCAGTCCAAAGGAGGCCACAAAGATGAGCCAAGGGCTGGGGTACCTCTGCTACGAGGATAGGCTGAGGGAGCTGGGGTTGTTCAGCCTGGAAAAGAGATGCTTCTGGGGCCACCTTAGAGCTGCCTTCCAGTACCTGAAGGGATCCTACAGGAGGGCTGGAGAGGGCCTTTTCACAAGGATGTCTAGCCATAGGACAAGGAGGAATGGTTTTAAGCCAAGGAAGAGCAGGGTTAGACTGGATCTGAGGAAGAAATTCTTCAGGACAAGGGTGGTGAGACTCTGGAATAGGCTGCTGATTGTGGAAGTTGTGGATGCCTCCTCACTAAGGGTGTTCAAAGACAGGTTGGATGAGGCCTTGAGCAAGAAAGTCTAGTTCAGAAATGTCCCTGCTTATGGCAGGGGTGTTGGGATATGACCTTTAAGTCCTTTACAACCCAAACCATTCTATGGCTCTATATTTAAAATTATTTGTGCTTGTGTCAGTATAAATTGATTCTGTGGGGGGAAAAAAAGCTCTATGTGAGAAAAAAAAAAAAAAATCAGCCTATGCATGCACAATTAAGTTGTAAACAGAGCAGGCCTGTGGTGTTTTAAAGCAAGTGGTGACTCGAGTGACTGAGCAGGTAGAAGAGTCAATCCACGACAATCTTAAGACAGAGTTTACTCACCTTAAATATCGATTCTCTTTTATCATCCAATTTTAGCTCAACGGCTTTTCCCAGAACAAACAAGTTTGCAATGCTGGAAAGCAGGCTGCCATGCAGATCTGGGCGTTTCAGCTTTGCATCTTCTTCATTCAACAGATGGAATGTTAGATGATGAAGAGCTGAAGAACGAACCCTAAAGGAGTAAGCAGTAGAAAGAGTAAATAGATGAAGCCCCCACCAAGTGGAAAACTTTGGCTGTATAGTTAAGGATGAATTAGTTTATAATATTATCACAGTGTAGGGGAAAGTATTTACACAGCTCAGTATTGATTAATCTGCCTTTCAAATCAATCCACTGCATTAGTTTTAAAAAGAACACAGAATCACAGCATTGTTTTGGTTGGAAAAGTCCTCTAAGGCCATTGAGTCCAACCATCAACCCAAAACCACCACAGCCACTAAGCCACATTCCAAAGTGCCATGTCTACACATTTTATTAACACCTCCAGGGATGTTGACTCCACCACCTCTCTGGGCACCCTGTTCAAACACCTCACCACTCTTTCAGGAAAGAAACTTTTCCTTATATCCAACCTAAGCCTCCCCTGGTGAAACTTGAGGCCATACCCTCTTATCCTATCACTAGTAATTTGGGAGATCAGCCCCACATCCCTCCAATCTCCTTTCAGAGCGTTGTAGAGAGCAATGAGATCTTCCCTCAGCCTTCCCTTCTCCAGAACAAACAGCCTGTTTCCTCAAGACGTTCCACATAATAGCACGGTATCACAGAATATTAGAGGTTGGAAGGGACCTCCAGAGATCATCACCTAGTCCACCCTCCTGCCTAAAGCAGGATCACCTAGGGCATGACACACAGGAATGCATCCAGGTGGGTTTGGAAAGTCTCCAGAGAAGAGACTCCACAACCTCTCTGGGCAGCCTGTTCCAGTGCTGTCACCCTCACTGTAAAGTTTCTCCTCATGTTGAGGCAGAATCTTCTATGTTCAAGCTTGTACCTGTTGTTCCTTGTCTTATTATTGCACACCACCAAAAAGAGATTAGCCCCATCCACTTGACACCCACCCCTCAGATATTTAGACATTGATCAGATCCCCTCTCAGCCTTCTCTTCTCCAGACTAAACAGCCCCAGGGCTCGCAGTCTCTCTTCATAGGGGAGATGTTCAAGTCCCCTAACCATCCTTAAGGCTCTCTGTTGAATTCTCTCCAGCAGATTCCTGTCTCTCTTGAACTGGGGAGCCCAAAACTGAATACAGTTTTGCAGGTGTGGTCTCACCAAGGCAGAGTACAGGGGAAAAAGAACCTCCCTAGACCCACTAGGCACACTTTTCTTGATTTGCCCCAGGATACCATTGGTTCTCTTGGCCACAAGGGCATATTGTTGTCCTGTGGAACATAGCTGTTGCAATAGAAAACAACTACCCCGACTCCCAAGAAAATCCAGTATTTAACTTGAGCAGCTCAAGAACATCTGTGCATAGCCCTCCTAAATGACAGGATAAGGCATTGTTGTCATCAGAAACCTGCAGGCTGTCACTTACAGCTGCTTTTTGGAGAAAAGAAGACGCAGAGCAGCTCGTAGCCTAGGAGTTGTAGGGAGAATACCCTCTCCTTTGTCAGAGGGTGTCTCACTCAGCATAAGGATGCATTTACCCAGCACATCTTTTGTGTCAGCATAACCCTAAAACAAAGAACAACAAACAAGAATTTCCAGCATTAAAAAAAAAAAATCTAGTTACTAACTTAGTAAATTCGACAAAGGAATTAATTCCCTTTCTTTTACAGGGTTTCATAAAGGATGCATTGGGTTGGAAGGAATCCTCAAAGGGCATCTTGTCCAGCCCCTCCGCAGTCAGCAGGGACCCCTCCAACTAGATCAGGCCACCCAGGGCCACAGCAAGTTGGATCTTGATTGAATGTCTCCAGGGACAGGGCCTCAACCACATTCCTGGGCAGCCTGTTGCAGTATTTCACCACTCTCATTGTGCAGAACTTCCTCCTGAGGTCCAACCAAAAACCACCTTGCCCAGTTACCTTAAATTACTGGAGTTAGTAACCTCTATACTAAATGAAGTAAAAAAATATATTCCTATATAATTTTTTCCCCCTGCATTTTATGAATGTTTCACTAAAAGCTAAAATATAGGGGTTTTAAAATAGATGAGAAGGAAATAAGACTCTGTGATGAAAGGTCCCATTGCTCTTAAATTAGTAAGTCAGTGGACTGAATCATTTAGTCACTAAAGATGAAGGACTTTTTTCTGCTACTATTTTCTTTCTTACATTTCATGCATCAAATTTAGACTAAAGTACTTAAGAAGTACCTGCAAAACAGGAATGACAGGACAGAGGGCCTCAACAAACTTGTTCCAAGTCAATCCTTCCATCAGTAGTCGTCCCTGCAACAAGTGCAGCAGAATGGCCTTGGCTGTAGAGTTCACCTGCTCACAACCAAAGAAATTAATGCAACCATGGATGTGCTTAAGACACTTTGTCAAGTGCTGTAACTGGAAAGGTTATAAAAAAACATCTCAAAGATAAAAGATCTACAGACACAATACTGTCACTGCAAAATGCCACTTTTAAATTCATAGAATCCTAGAATGGCTCAGGTTGGAAGGGACCTCAGAGATCATCTACTCCAACCTCCCCACCATGGGCAGGGACACCTCTCAAGTAGACTTGGCTGCTCGAGACCTTATCCAGCCAGGCCTTGAACACCCCCAGGGTGTTCCCCACCACCTACCTTTGGCAGGTGAAAATCTGCACTTTATGACAGAACTAAAAATCCCCTCACCCCAGGCAACAAGAGCAGCCTTTAATAATATCAGTCTATCCTAGCTTTAAGGGACAAGGCAAATCTTAAGCCCAACCTTAGAATACAAAGTTCTTCTCAATTGCTTCTCCTTGTCACATGCCTCAAAAGATGAAACTGATGCTTTATGAAAACTTAAGTAGCACATATACAGCCAAGAAGTAAAATAAAACATGCCTGGATATGACCTTCATTATCTAGTTTGTTAGAAGCATAAGAAGAAGGCATTAGAAGGTAAAGGGAACCAAATGAGATCATTTTGTAAACATGCATTCTCTGTCTCCATGAATTAATAAATTTAGTGTCAGCTGAAGCCTATTTGTTATGCTTCACAAATCACTAAACAAGCCACCCAAGAAAGAAATCAAAATAAATGCTTTCCCTGGAAAAAGACACATTAGAAAGTACAAATACAAAGCACATTATCAAAGATATTTAATTCTTTTTAAAAAATGCTAATATGAAAAACAAAACAACAATCACTTCTAAATGGAATTGTGCAGAGGAGTCTGTTTAACAAAAATCACCTCTTTCAGGAAACAAGCTGAAAAAAACCCAAAAGTTGTTTGTCAACATTCTTCCCTCTCTGCCCATAGAGGGCCTTATAGAGCAGCTCTAAAGTGTTCACAAATAATCTAAAGAATTTCACACACACCCCCGCCCCAAGAACTGCCTACTTAGCTTTATAAGCTAGGAGATCATAGAATCACAGAATGGTTTGGATTGCACCTCCAAAGGGCATTTAGTCCAACCTCCCCTGCAGTCAGCAGGGACATCCTCCACTAGATCAGTTTGCTCAGAGACTTGTCCAGCTTCACCTCAAAAATCTCCATGGATGGGGCCTCAAACACCAGCCTGGGTAGCCTGTTGCAGTATTCCAGCACCCCTATGTTACAGAGCTTGTTCCTAGTGTCCAATCTCAATCTGTTCTTCTCTCGTTCCAAACCATTACCCCTCATCCTGTCACTGCAGGCCTTTGGGAACAGTCCCTCTCCAGCCTTCTTGCAGCCCCCTTCAGGTACTGGAAGGGTCCTGTTAAGGTTTCCCTGGAGCCTTCTCTTCTCCAGGCTGAACAACCCCAGCTCCCTCAACCTGTCTTCATAGCAGAGGTGCTCCAGCCCCCTGATTATTTTTGTGGCCTTCCTCTGGACCCACTCCATCAGGTCTATGTACTTTCTGTGTTGAGGGCACCAGAGCTGGACATGGTGGACCTATGTCAAGTACTCATGCATACAAATGAACACAACAGAAACTGGTCCCGTTTTAGAATACTATAGAACACTTCTACAACAGCCAGGTCATTACATCGAAACACAGGTGTAGTTGCTGTGATAGAAAGCATTGGTGTAGCACAGATATTGCAGATTTAAAATGTCTTTTTTGCTCCTCAACCAACACACGCACTTCAGAGGTCATCCCTCCTTCACAAGAACTTGAGACTTCAGGTTTTCCATGAATGAAAAGCGTCTTCCATACTATTTCATCACCTCTACATTTTATTAAGGCTGAATATATTTCATTTCTCATTGGTCTTCACTACATTTAACAGCATCCAATGCTTAGAATATTGTTTTGTCTCAATTCATCATTAAAAAGCCTTTCAGTTGACTACAGCTTCACTGTTTGCATAGGTTTCTATATCCAAGAAACCAGGTAAACCTCAGACCACCATGGAGAATTATCAACACATACTTGGTGTGCATATCAACTAATAAACACAGCTATTAAACACAGTACCTCGTTCTTCTCTTCCTGAAGTCCAAAGGTACAGATCTCATACAACACTTTCGGCTGCAGAAGGAAATGCACTCCATGGCAGGCTGAAGACCCAGGCTTGGCAACATTATGAATACCTAAACAGTCCTGCAGTAGAAAGAAAAGCTTCTTAGTTTTACAATTCACAGAAACACAGAATGTTAGGGGTTGGAAGGGACCTTGAAAGATCATCCAGCCCAACCCCCCTGCCAGAGCAGGATCACCTAGAGTAGGTCACATAGAAATGAATCTTTACTGAACACTTGGGGTGTTGCACTAAGTAATCATAGAATCTTAGAATGGCCTAGGCTGGAAGAGACCTTAGAGATCATACAATTCAACCTCCCTGTGACAGGCAGTAAAGATTAGCTCTAACCTTAACCACTTCCAAGCAGCACCGATAGGCTTCAGCTTTTATATTTGGCAAAGGATGAGACAGTAGACGGAGAAGCACCTTCTGACCCTCCATCTGGAGCAACAAGCTAGTCTCAGCAGACTTCCAACTGAAAAATGAGAAATAGTTAATTTAAGTGTATATTTTAAAATACCCAAAGCTGTCCACATATATTTTCCTCCTAACCTTCAGGATAATCTGTGAAAAATACTTTCTGAAAACATATTTGACAGACAGAAGTCCACAGATCAAAATATATTTTCCAATATCATACTGTTAGTCATGTCATAGAATGTTAGGGGTTGGAAGGGACCTCTAGAGATCATCCAGTCCAAACCCCTGCCAGAGCAGGATCACCCAGAGCAGGCCACACAGGAACACATCCAGGCAGGTTTGGAAAGTCTCCAAAGGAGACTGAACAACCTCTCTGGGCAGCCTGGTCCAGGGCTCCAGCACCCTCACAGTAAAGTTTATTCTCCTGTTAAGGTGGAACTCCCTGGGTTCCAGCTTGTACCTGTTGTTCCTTGTCCTGTTACTGGACAGCACCACAAAGTGCCTGGTACCTTTATCCTGACACCCAGCCCTCAGATATGTAGAGACACTCATTAGATCCTTTCTCAGCCTTCTCCTCTCCAGACTAAACAGCCCCAGGGCTCTCAGACTTTCTTCATAGCACAGATTACAGTATCACAGTATTACCAAGGTTGGAAGAGACCTCGAAGATCATTGAGTCCAACCTGTAACCACAAACCTCACAACTAGACCATGGCACCAAGTGCCACATCCAGTCCCCTCTTGAATGCCTCCAGGGATGGCGACTCAACCACCTCCCCGGGCAGCCCATTCCAGTGGCGAATCACTCTCTCGGTGAAGAACTTTCTCCTCACCTCGAGCCTAAACTTACCCTGGTGCAGCTTGAGACTGTGTCCCCTTGTTCTGGTGCTGGCTGCCAGGGAGAAGAGGCCAACCCCTTCCTGGCTACAACCACCTTTCAGGTAGTTGTAGAGAGCAATGAGGTTGCCCCTGAGCCTCCTCTTCTCCAGGCTAAGCAACCCCAGCTCCCTCAGCCTCTCCTCATAGGGCTTGTGCTCAAGGCCTCTCCCCAGCCTTGTTGCCCTTCTCTGGACACGTTCAAGTGTCTCAATGTCCTTCTTAAACTGAGGGGCCCAGAACTGGACACAGGACTCAAGGTGCGGCCTAACCAAAGCAGAGTACAGGGGCACAATGACCTCCCTGCTCCTGCTGGCCACACTATTCCTAATGCAGGCCAGGATGCGGTTGGCCCTCTTGGCTGTCTGGGCACACTGCTGGCTCATGTTCAGCCTCCCATCAATCAGCACCCCCAGGTCCCTCTCTGCCTGACCGCTCTCCAGCCACTCTGACCCCAGCCTGTAGCAATGCATGGGGTTGCTGTGGCCAATGTGCAGAACCCGGCACTTGGATGTGTTCAATCTCATGCCATTGAACAGATGTTCAAGTGCCTTCATCATCCTTGTAGCTCTCTGTTGGACTCTCTCCAGCAGATCCCTGTCTCTCTTCAACTGGGGAGCCAAAAACTGGACACAGTATTGCAGGTGTTGTCTCAGCAGGGTAGAGTAGAGGGGGAGAAGAACCTCCCTAGACCTGCTGGACAAATTGTTCTTGATGCACCCCAGGATCCCATTTGCCCTCTTGGCCACAAAAGCACATTGCTGTCCCATGGATCTACATTTATTTATCTTTTTGACTCAAGTAGATGATCAAAACACTTCTTTTCCCAAAATCTCTCCTCAAAAATCAGGAACCCAACAAACATTTTTTGGTTATCTGAAAACATAAAATTCTACTGAGCTTCAACAGCCTCCTTAGATGTGCTTATAAAAAGGATTCTATGCTTCCAGGATTTTTCCTTGTAGAGGTGAAATTCCATCTCACTACCACAGCCTGAATTGATGGCAGTTAAAAACTTGAATTTCCTGTTGCCCGCAACAATAATCAGCCAACAATTAATCCTAAAAACCATTAGAACACTGAAAAGTGTTTTGATGTTTCATAATTTAAAAACTTAGAGAGCTCTTCCCAGAAAAAAATAAAAATCCCTAAAGTCAAATTGCAAATTAGGAAAAAATGAAGATTTTTTTTGTGTGTTTCTGATTAAGTTACCAATAGAGAACTTTTCCAGGCACCACTGGGTGACTTAAATTTACCAGTTGGAGACATGGAAGATTTAAGAAGCAATAAAGGCATGCTGTTGGAATAAATGAGATTCCATTTTGGAACACACAGCACCTACACTCAAATAAGGCCCTTTAAGATTTCCCAAAGTAAGGTAAAAGTAAGTTCCATATATCCCCTTAGAAAAAAGGAATTAAAAAGAAGTTTGGAAGCTAGGAGAGAGTGGTTTAAGGCTGCTTCTCTGTAAATCACAGACTAACTTTATTGGCAAAATCATGAAGGTTTAGACGCAGCAAGAATGTAACATTAGGTTTTTAGCAGCTGAAATTCCTTCTTGGAGAAATCCACTACAGGATGAGACAAATTATTTAGAAGAGACCTTTCAACAGTTCTTCAAACACAGGGAATAAACACATTCAGCTTCAAATTGGGAAAATTCATCCATAAAAAAGATGGTATTTCCTCAAGTAGGAGTTTTAAATAGCAAGATACTCACAGATTAGAGCACAAGTGAATGCTTTCCTGAAGCAAAGGGAAGTGCTGATGGTAGGGTAAGCTACTAAAGGCCTGATCTGCCAATTCCACCAGTTCAGAGAGATTCTTCTGACCCTGAGAAGCAAAATGAAAGAAATCAGTAATATTAATTACTAATATTAAAAGTATACAATGTTATTGCAGAATCATACAATTATAGAATATTAGGGATTGGAAGGGACCTCCAGAGATCATCCAGTCCAACCCACACTGCCAAAGCAGAGTCACCTAGGGCAGGGCACACAGGAACACATCTGGTCTCCTTCTCCAGAGAAGGAGACTCCACAATCGCTCTGGGCAGCCTGCTCCAGGGCTCTATCCAACCTGGCCTTGAACACCTCCACAGAAGGGGCACCCTCCCTGGGCAACCTGTTCCAGTGTTTTACCACCCTCAATGTAAAGAATTTCTTCCTCATCTCCAGTCTACATCTGCCCTACTCAATCATTTCCCTCTCGTCCTGTCACTACAAGCCCTTGTGAAAAGACCCTTCCCCAGATTTCTTGCAGGCCCCTTTCAGGTCCTGGAAGGCTGCTCTAAGGTCTCCCTGGAGCCTTCCCTTCTCCAGGCTCAATTCTCTCTTTCTACTTAGGATAAATTGTGTTTGTTTTGTTTAGGTTTTGTTTGTTGGTTTGGTTTGGGTTGGGTTTGTTTTTGTTACAAACCTCATGAGCACTACTGGTGAAAACAAATCCAAATTAACCACATCATGCATGGGATGGAGCACTCACAGGTGTGGATTTTCATCAGTTATGCCAGGCTATAGGTTGCACCACAGAGAAAAGGGAGGAAGGAGATTTGCCTGCAGGAAACCTTTTATATAATAAAATCACAGACCTTCTTCTGAACTTCAGCCATAAAGCTACAAGTGCATTCCATTGAATATGCAGCTTCTGAAGCTTGTTTGTAAATCCTGTAGTCCTCAGTACTCATCTGCTCCAGGTAGGCTGCAATGGACTCCTGAATGCTTGGGTATTCCACAGAGAAAGGCACGTCCAGAGAGAGAAGGAATAAAGCACTTAGCAAACTCTTCTGTAAAACTTTGTTTGCCTTTGAAAGAGAAAATAACTGTTAGAAGAACAGCCTGAAAATACAACAAGCCAAATAGCAGCATCTGCACTCATTCAACAAGTACCAGCCCTGCCCATGGAAGGGAGGTTGGAGCAGATATCTCTCAGGTCCCTTCCAACCTAAGCCATTCTATGACTCTATGAATCATTATCACTGTTACTTAAAATTATAGAAACACAGGGAAATTAAATTCTAGACAAAGTATTCTGTTGTTTTATTATTAAAAAGTGAGAGTTCATTAGATTTCAGTCTTAGTCTTAGTCCTGTGACCAGCCACAGAAACTGTGTGAACTAGCCACTGCACTAGCAACCACATACACCACTGGCCATGGTCCATTCACAGATTGCATGAGGTTGGAGAGGACCCTAAAAAGTCATCTTGCCCAATTCCCCTGCAGTTAGCAGGGACACTTCCAGCTAGATCAGTATGGCCTGGGCCACATCAAGTCTGATCTTGGATGTCTTCAGGGATAGGGCCTCAACCACATCCCTGGGCAACCAGTTTCAGTATTTCACCACTCTCATTGTGCAGAACTTCCTCCTGATGTCCAACCTAAAGCCACCCTGCTCCAGTTTCAAACCTTCTAAACAGTCCCTCCCCAGCCCTCATGCAGGTCCCATTCAGATATTGAAATGCAGCTCTAAGGTCTCCCTGAAGCCTTCTCTTTTCCAGGGTGAACAGCCCCAATTATTTCAGCCTCTCTTTGTAGGAAAAGTTCTCCAACCCTCTGATAATCTCTGTGGCCTCCCCTCCATCCACTCCATCAGGTCCATGTCTCTCCTGTGTTGGGGCTCCCACACCTGCACACAGAACTCCAGGTGAGGTCTTCCCAGAGCATAGCAGAGGGGCAGGATCCCCTCTCTCCATCTCCGGCCAAGCTGCTTTTGATGCAGCCCAGGATGCCATTGGCACACACTGTTGGCTTAGTCCGGCTTAAGTCCAGCTTCTCATCCACACGCACCCCTAAGTCCTTCTCTGCAGGGCTGCTCTCAATGTCATCATCTCCCAGCCTGGACTGATTTCCTGTCTAACCACCAGATGGCAGAGAATTCACAGACCACAATTTCTCTAATAAAAATGCTGTCTGCAAATGCACAGAATAACTTCACACACTGAGAAGCAGGAATTCTGTTGCTGTTCTGGTTGTTTCTAGTGCAAGTGATCAATATTCAATATTTTGACCTGAAATACAATTTTTTTTAACTCCTGCCAAACACAGAATTGAAATCTTGCATATGTGCACAGAAACACAAAAGACAAAAAAGATAAGGCATTAGATAAGTGTAAGAATACTAATTTGCAGTTAAAAGACACTATTTCTGTTAATAGTGAAAGACAATATTTGTGACTAAAGGTTTGCAGGTGAAAATCAAACAGCTACTTGGATTGAAAAACATCTAACAAAAGGAGCTGCACTGATAGAGAAACTGATCCCAAGAAAGTGTAAACCCACCTAGGTTTGAACACATTCTAACCCTTTCATCCCACAAAAAAATTCCAATCAGACTTCCCCCATCTGAAATAAAAAGGAAAAACATCCCCAAGCAAGTTGTACAAGGGCTGTAGTGATAGGATGAGAAGGAATGGATTGAAGCTTGAGGAGGGCAATTTTAGACTGGAGATTAGGAAGAAATTCTTGACAGTGAGGGTGGGAAGACACAGGAACAGGCTGTCCAGGGATGCTGTGGATGCCCTCTTCCTGGAGGTGTTCAAGGCCAGGTTGGATGAGGCCCTGACCAACCTGGGCTAGTGGAAGGTGTCCCTGCGCATAGCGGGGGATTGGAACTGGATGATCTTCATGGTCTCTTCCAACCCAAACCATTCTGTGAAGCTAAGAATTCAAGAGCTACAACTGAACTTGTTTAGAAGAGCACTGGAAGGACACAAGAATGAAAATCACTATTATGTATGAAACATCAATTGCCTTCTGTATTCTATCAGGTTGAAAGTGGTGATTTTAAACATTACGTAATTTAAACATCATTCTAGTCTGACTTGCACACATGCTGTAAAGGAGCAGGGGGCAGCAAAGCTTTGCAAACCATGCAGCATAACAGAAAACACACTAAAGAAGGAAAGACAACACTGAACTTCAAAAACTCCTTGAAGATAAAGTATTTAAAATGTGGGGGGTTAAGATTTAAAATCTGCAGAAGATTCTGCAGAATGCACTGATCACTGAAGAAAGGACAGAGTTGCCTTTCTTGACTGTACACAAGAAAGACATGGAACTGCTGGAGTGGGACCAGAAGAGGGCCACAAAGATGATCAGAGGGCTGGAACACCTATCCTGTGGGGACAAGCTGAAAGAATTGGGGCTGTTCAGCCTGGAGAGGAGAAGGCTCCAGGGAGATCTTAAAGCTACATTTCAGTATCTGAAGGGGACCTACAGGAAGGCTGGGAAGGGACTGTCTATAAGGGCTTGTAGCAATAGGATGAAGGGCAATGGTTTGAAACTGGAGCATGATAGAACTAGGCTGGACATCAGGAGGAAGTTATGCACAATGAGGGTGGTGAGACACCAGAATAGACTGCCCAGGGATGTGGTTGAGGCTCTGTCCCTGAAGACATTCAAGATCAGACTTGCTGTGGCCCAGGGCATACTGATCTAGCTGGAAGTGCAACTGCTGACTGCAGGGGAATTGGGCAAGATGCCCTTTGAGGGTCCCTTGTAACCCGACGCAATCAGTGAACCAACCAATGTGAATTAGATGAATTTTTCTGTCTGGTGGCTGCTTTCATGTTGTTAATCACAACTGGCAAACCAAAACAAAAGTACTTCTCATTGGTGCTAGCTTACCTTTTCTACAGGGACCAGTGTCTGCAGCAGTCTAACAGTGAAGAGTGAAATGCTGTTAAATGCCATTCTGTGATGCACCAACATCACCTCGGGCTGCTCTGCACTGATATTGCTTTTGTGATATAAAATAGTTTCTCCAAGCAAACCCAAGACCAGCAGCAGCTTCCCTTTCTGCAACCAAAAATCAGAACTACAATCATCTCATTAGCAATCATTGCAACATCACTGCATGGTCACAGTGTTTGTACAGCACACAAAGCAGCAGACGGTTACACCAAACGCTTCCAAAATGCAGAAAGGGTACAAAAAGCACAGGGTGGCTTTTTTTCAGTCTGGAAAAGAAAAGGCTGAGGGGGAGCTCATCAATGCTTAGCAATCCTTACAGAGTGGGTGTCAGGAAAATGGGACCCAAAACGTTCTATGAGTCTATGGTTGACTAACTAAGTCTACCACCATTTGCATGAATTCTAACTTCAATCATATGCACAGAAGACCACACATCTCCAGTGTTCAAACAAGGTGCAGTTTGCATCTCTAGCATGTTTGCTACACGCTGCCTTACATTTCATAGAATCACTAAGGCTGGAAAAGACCTCTAAGATCATCAAGTCCATCTGTCCTCCAACTACAATTACCACTTAAATAGATCCTGAAGCACCACAGCTACAGCTTCCCGAACACCTCCAAGGACGGTGACTCCACCATCACCATGGGCAGGCTGTGCCAACACCTCCTGCACCAAAGAAATGTTTCCTAATATCCAATCTCAGCTTCCCCTGGCACAGCTTACCTGTGAGAAAATACCAACCCCAGCCTCACTCCAACCTCCTTTCAGGGAGTTGTAGAGATTAATGAGGTCTCCCCTCAGTCTTCTCTTCTCCAGCCTAAACAACCTCAGCTCCCTCAGCTGCTCTTAGTGTAACAGTCTCCAAAACCCCACCAGCCTTGTTGCTACTCCCTGGACACCCTCCAGCACCTCAATGTCTTTTCCATCCTGTAGCACCCAGATCTGAAGCCAGTACTCAAGCTGTGACCTCACCAGGGCACACAGGGGCACCATCACTTCCCTACTCCTGCTGGACACATCATCTGGTAAAAGATTTTTCTTTCATTATTTGCCACTGCTAGAACCAGCAATAAACTATTTCAGCTTTTCCAAAGGGTAGGCTCAGCAGAAGATCAGATTTGTAGATGAATCACTGCAGAAAATGTCAGTGGCTTATAAAAGCAGCCTGTTAAATATGGCTGAGCAAAGCCTAAAGCATCTTACCAATTCCAAGGCAAAAAGGCTATCCTCTTCCCAAACACTGTCAGAAATAGCATCACCAATAAGGAACATGTCTTCAACCAGCAATTCCAGAGCTGCCAATGTCACTCCCCTACTGCCTAGGAATACAAATGAGAGAAGAAATTCAAACACAGCCAAAATATTGTGATATTCAGAAAACAGCATTTGGAAAAAGGGATTATTCTAAATCCAAACTGTGGTATTTTAATTGTCCAAGATGCTTTTACCAAACTAATGCTCATGATTCTCAACAACCAACAAAGAGACAGGGATGTACTGGAGAGAGTCCAATGGAGAGCTATGAGGATGATGATGAAGTGACAAGAACATTGCTGCTATGAAAAAAGGCTGAGACCCCTGGAGCTGTTTAGTACAGAGAAGAGAAGGATGAGAGGGGATCTATCAATGTCTATAAATATCTGAGGGGTAGGTGTCAGGATAAAGGTGCCAGGCTCTGTCTGGTGGTGCCCAGTGACAGGACAAGGAATAACAGGGATAAGCTGGAACACACGAAGTTCCACCTTAACAGGAGAAGATATTTCTTTATTGTGAGGATTCTGGAGCCCTGGAGCAGGCTGCCCAGAGAGGTTGTGCAGTCTCCTTCTCTGGAGACTTTCCAAATCTGCCTGGATGTGTTCCTGTTTGGACTGCTCTAGGTGATCTTGCTCTGGCAGGGGATTGGACTGGATGATCTTTCAAGGTCCCTTCCAACCCCTAACATTCCGTGATTCTACAAGGATCATTAAAGGTCTTGAACATCTCTGCTGTGAATAAAGACTCAGAGACCTGGCATTGTTTATTCTGGAGACGGCTGAGGGAGATCTTATTGCTCTCTACAACTACCTGAAAGGAGGTTGCAGTGAGGCTGGTGTTAGTCTCTTCTCCCAAGTAACTAGAGATAGGATGAGAGGAAATAGGCTGAAGTTGTACCAGGAGAGGGTTAGGTTGGAGATTAGGAAAAAATTCTTTGCTGAAGGAATGGTGAGGAGTTGGAACAGTCTGCCCAGGGAGGTGGTGGAGTCACCATCTCTGGAGGTGTTCAAGAAGATGGTGCTTCAGGATCTAGTTTAGTGGTCATGGTAATTGGTAGTTAGCCTCCCCTTAATGTCCCCAGAGAAAACAGAGGAGTAGCAGTCAAGGGCTAGAAGGTTTCATGAAGAATAAGGCAGAATACCTGGAGCCAGGCCAGATATTTTCAACCTCACACAACAGAGAATGCCAAAACTGTCTGGCATCCTAGAGAACCATATGGTGACAGTTTCCCCCAAATACTCCATTTAGTGCAACTGTTAGCTTAGTTGCTTGTTGCTGCTATGTTTCTATTCCAAACCATGGATGAATTTCACACAACATTGTTGAGTTTCCAATTTAGTTTCTAACATCACAATTCTGCATCCTTGCAAATCTGTTTTTAAAAGTCAAGGTCTATTGCTTGTTAAGACTGAACATTCATTTCTATTCTTTGCAGATTTTTCACTGTAGAAGCCTTGATGAGCAAAAATATCTGTGTACCTGGCTATATCTGTAGTGACAATGACCACAGCCTAAGTGATCTGCTCTGACTGAGCACATGGCAGAGAATGGCACAGGGCCTTTTTGAAAGCTTCCTATTTCTTCACTCACAGAAGTGCTGTTTTCCATTTATTTTAGGCAAGGCTTTGTTGATTTGAACAGTTTATGCCTCAAAATTCCAATTATCATGCAAACTCCTGACCAAATTTCCATGCTGAAAGCACTTGAAAGATGACTTAGTAAATTTCTCCATTATAATGTAAGTAATAAACAATGTCAGGGCTCTTTTTAAAAAGCACAAATCCAGGCTGGGTGCAAAGTCAGTTTGGAATAGCCTGACGAAAGAGAGTTAGGAGTGTTGGTTGATGAGAAGCTTCCCAGGAGCCAGCAGTGCCCTCATGCAGCCCAGAAGGCAGCTGTGTGCTGGGCTGCATCCAGAGGAGTGTGGGCAGCAGGGCAAGCGAAGGGATTCTGCCTCTTGACTCCACTCTGCTGAGATCTCACCTCCAATCCTGCCTCCAGTTCTGCTGTCCCCAGCAGAAGGACACAAAGCTGCTGGAGAGAGTCCAGAGGAGGCCACAAAGATGATCCAAGGGCTGGAGCATCTCTGCTGTGAGGATAGGCTTGGGGAGCTGGGGGCGTTCAGCCCGAAGAAGAGAAGACTCCAGGGAGACCTAATAGAAGGGATCCTCCAGGAAGGCTGCAGAGGGACGGTTTGCAAAGGCCCGCAGTGATATGATGAGGGGCATATCTGGAGGATGGCCCTGCTGACTGTAAGGGGGTGGACTAGATGACCTTTGGAGGTCCCTTCCAACCCAAACCATTCTATGATTCCATCACTCTCTGATTTCATCCAGCCACACAATTTTCCCATCACACACTTACTTCTTCCTACCACTACCACTACTTCCCATCACCAGTAAAAGACACCTGAAACTTCTGTAGCAACTCTGAATATCAACCAGAAGATTCAAGCTTCATGATCTGAACAAAGCCCCAGGGAAAGAATTCTTGTAACTAGCTGCAGTATATCAATAATCTTTTGTACCTTATTTATTTGTGGTACTCACTTTACATTACCAACTATTTCAGAGGTTTGTACTAAAGGTGGGAAGGATATAGAAGTGAAATACTTAATTCAAAGCTTTCTCACCTGTTCTTAGAAGAGGTATTGCACTTTCCAAGATGGCAACACAGAACTGAGGCAGGCTAAGCTGCTTCATCTGTAATTCCAAAGTGTCTTCATTTTCAATAGCTGACAGGTCCATATGTCCTACATCAAGTGGGGAATGCAGAGAGATTCTGGAGTTTGCATTAGCTTGAGTACTGTTTCCACTTACAAAAACAAACAAAACAAAAGAAACAAAGAGACAAAGTTAACTCTTGCAAAAAGAAAACTCAAGCACATATTGATGTACATGCACTTATTGAGAAGGCTGCAGGAAGACCTTAGAGCGGCCTTCCAGTACCTGAAGGTGGTCTACAACAAAGCTGGGGAGGGACTTTTTACAAGGGCTTGCAGTGATAGAGTGAGAGGGAGTGGACTGAAGCTTGAGAAGGGCAGATTTAGACTAGAGATTAGAAAGAAATTCTTTAGAGTGAGGGTGGGGAGACACTGGAATAGGTTGCCCAGGGAGGTGTTGGAAGCCCCATCCCTGAAGGTGTTCGAGGCCACACTGGATGAGGCCTTCAACAGCTTGGTCTAGTGGAAGGTGTCCCTGCCCATGGCAGGGGGCTTGGAACTAGATGATCTTTAAGGTCCTTTCCAACCTAAACCATTCTACAAACCCATGTTAAAAACAACATCAAGCAGTTTAATGACCTCCTTCCTTAATGCATAACCTTTCTTCCATCCCATCTTTCTCTGCTATCCACCAGTGTTGCAGGAAGAGAAGGATTTTGGTTGATTGGCTTTTTAAATGTCAGGACTGGTAGCATCACAAGTGAATGCCTACTGTTTTGGCAGTCATCTTCACATGCACTTTGCAGTGTGTACTAAAAGAAATACACATGCAATGAACATGGTATTGCCAGAGAAAGATCAGTTGATTTGAAATTCTGATAAAAAAAAATAAATCTATCAGCTCCTTGAAGCAAGACCACTTACTAAATCAAATCTCAACTGGACTGACTAGATCAAAATCATTTAAAGAAGCTAGCCACAAGAATCCCTAGAAGAAAAATCAAATATGCCTTATGTTTGAGATTCTCGGACTTCTTTGTCCACCGCAAACCAGAAAATATTGAGGTTTAGGATTAATTTGTCCACTGCAAACCAGAAAACATTGAAAGAAACAAGAAAGCTTTAAATGCAACCAGTAGATTACAAAATACATGCATAGTTACTGTAGAATTATTTAAAATTCTGAGCTCTATATGCAGTTCATCATTTTATCACTTTTTAACGGCTTTCCAAAAGAATCTAACTCTAATTCTTTCCAAAATAATCTAATTCTATTATTCTAACTAACTCTATGAATACAACTCAGAACACACAGTTTTATTTTTCTTAGCCTAAAGAACATTTAGTGATCTTGAATTGCTTTAAAAACCTATATGACTTTTACAGGGGTTTCTTTGGTTTGTTTCATGGCTTCTTTTCTTGCTAAACAATCTGGAGAAACTGAATTGTGGCATGACTGTGTTTTGTCTATGTGTAACAAAGAGGTCTAAAGAACAGCAACCACAAATTTCAAAGCCAACTGATTTTAAGATGTCAATAGAAGACTACAAGGAAAAGATTCCACCAATATGTACTGACTGCACTTACCAGGGGGTAAGGAAGGTGAAGTGTCAACCATAAAAAAATTCAGAAGAGGAAAGGTTTAAGTTTCCAGGCAGAATTTGAAACAGACAAAAACAGAAGAGTCTCAAGGTTTAAGAATAAGGAAAAAGAAGAGTTACAGGCAGAAAAGCAAAGAGCAAATCATTGATATCACAATTACGCTGAAAAAGAGAAGTTTCACTAAAAGCAGCTCCTGCATATCAAAATCAGCCATGTCAGAGCAGCACTACGGTCACTTCCTTCTAGCCTGTTTTTGACTCAACATCACATTTCTCTTTATGCTGTCTGCAGGGTAAATTATGGGTTTGTAAGAAAAGGGGTTCACAGGCAGTGAGCAGCTCAACTGCAGCACACAGGATGCAAGGAGATAGCAGTACACAGTAATACACAGCTCTTAATATGGCCTTCTAGTCAGTGACCACTCCCTGGTTTCTAGATGTCTCATCTCCACCTTAAATGTGTGACCACCAGGATGAGGTATTTGATTCTGCCCCTCTACTATGCCCTCATGAGACCCTGGCCAGAGTACTGTGACCAGTTCTGGTGCCCCCACCATAAGAAGAGCGTTGAACTGCTAACATGGATCCACAGGAGGCCACACAGATGATCCAAGGGCTGGAGCACCTCTGTTATGAGACCAGGCTGAGGGACCTGGGGTTGCCCAGCTTGGAGAAGAGTAGACTCTGGGGGGACATCAGAGAAGTCTTACAATACCTGAAAGTATTGTACAGGAAAGCTGGGGAGTGGCTTTTCATAAGGGTGTCTAGCAATAGCATGACAGGGAATGGATGGAAGCTTGAGGAAGGCAAATTGAGACTGGAGATTAGGAAAAAAATTCTTTAGAGTGAAGGTGGTGAGACACTGGAACAAGTTGCCCAGGGAGGTTGTAGATGCCCTCTTCCTGGAGGTGTTCAAGGCCAGGCTGGATGAGGCCTTGAGCAACCTGGGCTGGTGGAAGGTGTCTTTGCCCATGGCAGAGTGGTTGAAACCACATGATCTTCAAGGTCCCTTCCAACCCAAACCATTCCATGAATCTATGAATTTTCACAGCTGGCAAAACTCTCAGATCATTCCACACACCACCAAGGAGCTGATGACAAAATCTATATTAAGAAATTTTTAATTGAAGAGGAACTTATTTCCTTTTATTATTCACCTGGAAGATGCTGCATCCCAATCTTGACCATCTCCTCTAGGCCGCTGAACTGTCCGTCCAATCACTGATGGCCGAGGGCTACTGCTTCCAGGTGATGGATTCTGAGAAGGAGGAGGACCTCTTCCTTCTTGACAATAAGATACAGAGGAATTCTGGGAAGCTGTGGCTGTATGTAACAAAAATCACATATTTATGTAAAAAAATCCTGTTTTCCATTCTATTTTATATAATAAAATTCATGTATTGCCCATTGTGGAATCCGTGATTCCAAACAATACAATACAGTGAAGCAGTGATATAAGTAGCTAAGGTAGGATATGGAGAACCGCCTGGAGTACTGCACGAACTTATGGTGCCCCCAGCATAAGGACAAAGAACTGTTGGAGCAGCTCCAGAGGCCACAAAGACGATTAGAGGGCTGCAGAACCTCCCCTAGAGGGACAGACTGAGAGAGTTGGGGCTGCTCAGCCTGAAGAAGAGAAGGCTCTAGGGAAACCTTAGTGCTTCCTCCCAGTACCTGTAAAGGAGCCTACAAAAAAGCTGGGGAGGGACTTCTAAACTTTTTACAAGGGCTGGTAGTGGTAGGATGGGAGGGAATGAATTGAAGCTTGAGGAAGTAGATTTAGGCTGAAGATTAGGAAGAAATTCTTTGAAGTGAAGATGGTAAGACACAGGAACAGGTTGCCCAGGGAGGTTGTGGGTGCCTCCTCCCCAGAGATGTTGAAGACCAGGCTGGATGAGGCCTTGAGCAGCCTATTCTAGTGGAAGGTGGCATTGCCCATGGCAAGGGGGTTGGAACTAAATGATCTATAAGGTCCTTTCCAACCCAAACCATTATATGAATCTATGAACACCAAGCAAACACTGGTGAGCTAGGACAACCTACCAGTGGCATGCAGCAGTTTGGAATGAATTCCAAAGCAAAAGCAGTGAAAATTACAGATGAATCTTTAATGTTGAGTTATAAAAATACAAACATGGTGCCTGGCTAAGGCTGCAGGATTTGTTGATGCTGTAAGTGAATTAGCAAAGAAACAGCCAATAGAATTTATTAAGGCACCAAATTGAGTGACAATCTTACGAAGAGAAGCAGCCTGCCAATTAAGATAAACAAAGTTGATTAAAATTCAGCTGACAAAAGGAAACAGGAAGCCCATAACAACTAATCTGCATTATTACATCCACAAAATCTAAGCAAGAAGAATGTTGTGAAACAGCCCTAATGATTGTAAGATCCAAATCAATGATTAAACTATTTTCAGCCATCAGAATAAAATAAAGAAAATTAGCATAGCTCATGAAATTAGTAACTAAACTGTTAAGCACTAATAGCTTGAAAACATTTCTGGAGTTCTACCCATTTTCATTTTAGTTACAAAGTACTCTTCTGCTGACATACAAACAATGGATAAGCCAACAGTGTGTGCTTGCAGCCCAGAAGGCAAATCCCAGCCTAGACTGCATCAAAAGCAGCATGGCCATATGAGAGAGTGGATTCTGCCACTTTACTCTGTTGAGACCTCACCTGGAGCACTGTACCCAACTCTGGAGCCACCAACACAGGAAAAGACATGGACCTGATGGAGTGGGTCCAGAGAAGGGCCACAAAAATAATCAGAGGACTGGAGCACCTCTGCTACAAGGACAGGATGAGGGAACTGGAGTTGTTCAGCCTGGAGAAGAGACAGCTCTGGGCAGACCTAACAGCAGCCTTCCAATACCTGAAGGGACTACAAGAAGGCTGCAGAGGGACTGTTTCCGAAGACTTGCAATGATATGATGAGGGACAATGGCTTCAAAGTAGAGAAAAGCAGATTTAGATTGGATGTTAGGAACAAGTTCTGCACCATGAGGCTCCTGGAATACTGCAACACATTGCCCAGGGCGGCAGTTGAGGCCCCATCCCTGGAGATATTCAAGGTCAGGCTGGAAAAGGCTCTGAGCAACCTGATCTAGTGGAGGACATCCCTGATGACAGCAGCTGAGTAGGACTGGATGCCCTTTTGAAAGTCTCTTCCAATCCAAAACATTCTATGACACTGGGAAAAACTGATGAACAGGGAATCACAAGAAACTGTAAAAATGAACCCAAAGCACTCCAAAAATATTCACTAAGATGAATAGCTGTGAACAACAGCATTTAGCAAAACAGATCCACAAGATCACATTTGTTATAAAGTTGGAGGTTGGGAGGCTTTTTTTCAAATCATTTTGGAGCATCCTACGTGTGGTAAAAACAGAACAGTACTTCAATATTGACCAATACTTACCTTGCTCAGTGGAACTAAAACTTGGATCTCTGTGGAAGTTGAGTCGTCTCCTCAAGAAAATGCACAGCTGCTGCAGGCATGCCACAGCCTGCAGAGCCAGTCGATGCCTCCCATCTCCTCCAAAGGCCAGGGTCAGCAGTGACAAGAGGCTCTGCAAAGACAAACCCATCAACCCCACTGGCTGAATACGAATGCACCTTCACCAGCAACCATGCCAGCAAGAGACTTGCGCTAGATGCAGCCCACAAATGTTGAAAAATCACAGCAAAGCATTAATAGGCTTAGCTACTGATCTCTTACTGAGTGCAGCACTATCAATCCTAAAGGAAAAGCTGAGTTCTACAGTCTATTGCCAATTAAGTCACTGCTTTAATAACGGAGCCCATTAGGGAATGTGCCTATGACAGCAACAGTTTTTTCTTAGCCAGAAGAAACTTCACAACATACTGCATTACTGAAGTCATCAGAACCAGGTCATGAGGGCCAACTCATCACGACCAACTCATCGCTGACCTAACAGGGACCTTCCAGTACCTGAACGGGGCCTACAAGATGGATGGAGAGAGACTGTTTACAAAGGCCTGTGGTGATAGGACAAGGGGCAATGCCTTCAAACTAGAGAAGAGCACATTTAGATTGAATGTTAGGAACAAGTTCTTTACAATGAGAGTGGTGGAACCCTGGAACAGGTTGCCCAGGGAGGTGGTTGGGGCACCATCCCTGGAAATATTCAAGGTGAGGCTCCATAAGGCTCTGAGCAACCTGACCCAGTTGAGGATGCCCCTGCTTACTGTAGAGAGGGTGGGACTAGATGACCTTCAGAGGTCCCTCCCAACCCAGACCACTCTATGACTCTATTCTATGATCACAACCAACTCACGAGGACCAAGTCACCACAACCAACTCATGAGGACCAAGTCACCATGACTAAGTCATTTTCTAAACACAATATGTAGCTAATGCACACTTTTCTGTAGACCTAGAGCTCACATAATAGCACTTTTCTTTAGCTCTTTATTGTAGAAATACATTTTATCAGGTACATCAATTCTTACTTAGCACAACTTACACCACAGCACAACCAAAACCTTCAACTTCATGCATATTAGTCTTGCCTGTACAATCTTTGGTCTTTGAAGGAAAATCTCAGCAGGAAAATCTTGCATAATCACATCCTGAAGAAGCTCGCATGTACTCCAAACTAAGCTTTGGTTATTGCTTCTCAAAGAGCTAAAGATGATAAAAAAAAAAGGCAGTTCAGATTTAAGTATGTAATAAAACCCCAAAAAATCCAACAAATCTTAAGAAGTAATCACAGCACTGAAGAACCTCAAGGAAAAAAATGCCGTGATACCATTTTTCAACTTGAATTATTCCTTAGCTGTGCTAATTCTGCATACAATAAAGAAAAACTGCAATTTGAGCTGTTAGCAAACCACAGGTAGAATACAGTTTCCAGGAAAAAAGAAATCACTTTATTGATTCTGAAACTTATATTAAAATAAGAAAGACTGGAAGTTCCCTGTGAAGCTGGTGATTACCTCAGTGGTATCCAGCAAGTAATCTAACTCCCAGTGAAAAGGAAGTTTCTTTCATTACTAAGGTTCATATATAGCTTAAAAACCATTTGAATTAAATATGTCAGATGTTCCATAAAGGAAAAAATCTATTAGATATTCTATAACATGTGTATTAGTAAATTTGTTCATGATAAAATTCTGCTTATGAGCACACCTCTTAAAAGTATGTCAAGTAAATATTAACACTCAAAGTTGCACGGACACATATATAGTTTGCTTCTTTCACATACTGCTGTGTTGAATAACCTTCCTAGAATGAACAAGCAGTTGATTTGTCAGTGAATGATGACATCTGTACTGAAAAAAATCTGTCATATACATACAGAAATGAAAAATGAAAATAATAATGATTCGAACTGTAGTTTTAATTTCAAAATACTGTTGCTGTAGGTGTTTTAACTTGAATCTCTTTGCTTTTGAAAGATAAAGAGATCAAAATCCAATTTTCTATTTTTATTGGCCAAAAAAAATTTTAGTCATGAGGTCTGTGGTGACAGGTTGGACTTGATGATCTTGGAGGTCTCTTACAATACAATACAATACAATACAATACAATACAATACAATACACCACCAGGTTGAAAGAGACCTTCAAGATCATCGCGTCCAACCCATCAAACAATCCAACCCACCCAAACAACTAAACCATGCAACCAAGCACCCCATCAAGTCTCCTCCTGAACACCTCCAATGAAGGTGACTCCATCACCTCCACGGGTAGCCGATTCCAATGGGCAATCACTGTATAGAACTTCTCCCTAACATCCAGCCTAAACCTGCCCTGGCACAGCCTGAGACTGTGTCCTCTTGTTCTGGTACTGGTTGCCTGGGAGAAGAGACCAACCTCTGCCTGGCTACAACCTCCCTTCAGGTAGTTGTAGAGAGCAATAAGGTCACCCCTCAGTCTCCTCTTCTCCAGGCTAAGCAACCCTAGCTCCCTCAGCCTTTCCTCATAGGGCTTGCGTTCCAAACCCCTCACCAACTTCGTTGCCCTTCTCTGGACATGTTCCAGCAAGTCAACATCCTTCCTAAACTGAGGGGCCCAGAACTGGACACAGGACTCAAGCTGCGGCCCAAGCAGCGCAGTGTACAGGGGCACAATGACCTCCCTGCTCCTGCTGGCCACACTGTTCCTGAGGCAGGCCAGGATGCCATTGGCCTTCTTGGCTGCCTGGGCACACTACCTTGGTGACTCTGTAACAAGAATGGTTTCAGTGTTTAATTTCACTTCCCTTTTTTTTTAATTTTTACTCACTAAATTGTTAAGCACTAACAGCTTGAAAACATTTCTGGAACTCTACCCACTTCTATTTGTAACAAAAATATATAAATGTAAAAACAACTGTAAAAGATTAAAAGCTGTTTTAAAATCAAACATTTCTAGTTTTAAGGATCTGGGTTCTTTTTCTCTATTCAGACATAAAGGAAATTAAATATTAAATAGATTTTCCAGTTTCAGAGATCTTTAAAAAGGAAAAAGACCAAAACAATAAAACAGACAAACAAACCTGTACAATTAAACTTATAGTTGGAGTAGACTTGTTAAATAGTCCAATCCATGGTGCTGCATTGCTAGCTATACTAGAAATCTATCACAGCTCTGTGTCAGCTCATGATGAGTCCCAACACAGAACTTTTCCTTGAGTTGCTTTCATAAATGAAAGTTTGAGGAGGGGAAGAAATACTTTACAGTGAAGGTGGTGAGACACTGGAACAGGTGGCTCAGGGAGGTCATGGATCATCCCTGGAGGTGTTCAAGGTCAGGTTGGATGAGGCCTTGAGCAATTTGGGCTAGTGGAAGGTGTTCCAACCAATGGCAGGGGGTTGGAAGTAGGCGATCTTTAAGGTCCCTTCCAGCCTAAACCATTCCATGAAGCTATCAATCTGAACTTGTTGGCTTAAACCTAGTGAGCTACTACTAAAAGTATGGATTTCTCTGCAAGTGATCTTGGGAATAAAAAAAGTATTTTATTCCAGCTTGTTTTAAAATTAACTGAAGGAAATCTTTGATCCAGTTAAGAAATTCAGAAGACAGACTGTGGTGTCATGAACAAAAAAGAAAACGGACTCTGAAGTAAACACAAAGGATGGAGAGTGACAGTAACAGAAACCTGCCCTGTTATAACTCATATATCTGCTTCAGTGCAGCTTCTACAACCATTTATCCAAAAATACCTCATTAGGCTATTCACAGGAGCACTCTAATGAGAGAGAAGGGCAGAAATTTAGAACCACTCTTTGGTAAGATAAATAAAAGCTATGAGATCACTGTAATGTTTCTATTCCTATACCTTTCATTTGAGGCAAGAACATGTCTGTCTGTTGAAGTCAGAGGTAGCCAAGGAAATACAGAAAACTTCAAGCATTTCACTGCAAAAGAAAAAAGCAGCTATTTGAATATGTTTTGTAAAATTTTTTCACTGGATATTTCCCTACCAAAGTTAAAACCTTCTGAATTCTGCACCATCTGAAATAGAAATACCTTTTATTAAATACAGACTCAAGTCCTTCTAATGTGCTTTCAGCAATACAAAGAAGTACTAAGGTCACCACAGATCAAAATTAAATACATAGCAAGCAAAAAACACCCTTACTGCAAGAGTACTCCATACCCCACACCAGGTACCAGTCATCCTGCTGGAAAGCAGCTCCATGGAGAAAAACCTTGGAGTTCTAGTGGAAAGTTAACCATGGGACAGCAATGTGCCCTTGTGGATGGGAGGGCAAATGGGATCCTGGGCTGCATCAAGAAAAGTGTGTCCAACAGGTCTAGGGAAATTCTCCTCCCCTCTACTCTTCCCTGCTGAGACCACACCTGCAATGCTGTACCCAGTTTGGGGCTCCCCAGTTCAAGAGACACAGGGATCTGCTGGAGAGAGTTCAACAGAGAACTATAATGATGATGATGGGAATGGAACATCTCTGCTGTGAAGAAAGACTGAGAGACCTTGGACTGTTCAGTCTGCAGAAGAGAAGGCTGAGAGGGGATCTGATCAATGCCTCTAAATATCTGAGGGGTGGGTGTCAGGGTGAAGGTGCCAGGCTCTTTGTGGTGGTTCCCAGTGATAGGACAAAGAACAATAGGGATAAACTGGAACACACAAGGTTTCACTTCAACACAAGAAGAAACTTCTTTTCTGTGAGAGTGATGGAGCCCTGGAGCAGGCTGCCTAGAGAGGTCGTGGATGCCTCCTCCCTGGAGGTGTTCAAGACCAGGTTGGAGGAGTCCTTGAGCAACCAAGCGTAGTTGAGAAGCATCCCTGCCCATGGCAAGGAGGTTGGAGCAGATGATCTCTAAGGTTCCTTGCAACCTGAGTCATTCTATGATTCTATGATATGCTATTAAAAATGACAAGACATTTTAATGTGTTTCACATATTCCAAAGAGTTATACTAACTTTACTGTGAAAGAGAAAGATCCATTCAGCTGAACACCATGTTTATAAGGATTACAATTGCAGTTTCTGTGACACTAGATTTCAGAGAACAACAGCAGGACAAAGAACACCCAATAAGCACTTTCTGGAATTAAAACATTCTTACTCTATAACTGCACATACCAACGGTCCTTTTGGGAGGTGCTTCTAACTGTGCCAGATGACTTCTACCTTGATAAAAATAGCCAGTGAATAACTCCTCTTGAGGCAGAACTGAAACACATAAAGAGGAAGATGAAAAAATGTCCACTGAAACAAAACAAAACCAAACCAAAACAAACAGCTGAAAGCAAAAATTTATTCTCATGACTTTCTTGAGCTGCTGCCCTTCTGCCCTTGAGTTCAAACCAATTTAAAGTAGTCTCAGATGATCAGGAAAGTGGAGTGGAAAAAAAAAAAAAAAGGAGGGTGTTTTGATGTTAAGTTTTTGTAATCATATTCTGCAACTCTAAAAGCAACAGCAAAGGAACTATCAGAAATGTGTTGCCTGATGGAGAACTGGCAGCAACCTCTAACCTACCTATCTAGCAACTATATTAACGTCTTTAATTAACTGCTTACAACCTTTCTCTACCAAAACTGCTGTCTTCTCAGGTCAGCACCTCGTTAAGGTCCCTTCCAACCCAAAACACTCTATGAATGTATGGATCGTGGTCTTCTTACATTATAGCAAACACTGCTAAATACACTGAAGAGATGGCCACAGAAGGGCTGGTTACAAACAGGACAATTTCTTGAGCAGAGAATTACCTTGCAGAAATGGCACTGATTTAAACAAGATCACAGCAGGTTTAGCATAAGCTTCACTGATCTCTCAGGAAGAACTCACCTTCTGTGGCTGAGAACATTCACTTTTCATAGCCTAGAAGCTTTTCATTTACTTGACCATCATTTTAAAGGAATCACGCTTTAAATTATGTTACTTACCTGGCTGATCTACTGAAGGCTGAGTTTGATAAACTACTGACAGAGAACTGGAAGGAAGTCCAGAAGGAAGGTAGAACAGCCCATCCACAATCCCATCGATGATGGCCTGCAAGTTTGGATCCACATTGGGGCGAAGCTGAGAGAAAAATTCCACTGCACCAATTCCAATCATTGTCTGGGCAGCAGGTGGATGCTACAGCAGGAATGAAGAACTGACAAAGTTAGCCTGAAGAATCTCAAGGTCTCTTGTGGGGAAGGGGCACAAGGGAAGGAAAGGAAAAACATTTTAATCAGAGCTCAGTTATATTTTGTCTTTCTTTCTTTAGGCCATCCATTCATCCATCAGCATCAAGGATAGGATTTTTTTTCACTGTATGGCTGCTGTTTAGTGATTAAAACCCAAAGAACTGGAGATATCTGAAATTTCTTCAGTGTTTTCTCAACATTTTTTAAATTGAGTTGCACCGCTGTTCAAACCCTCACTTTCCAGGAACAGTACAAACATTTAGCTGCAAATCATGCCTCAAAGAAGAAATAAAACACTGAACAAGAAACTGAAGCAGAAGAAACTGAAGTAGAAACTACAGATAATAATTCTCTTTCTTTCATCTATCCCTCTGACCCAATTCAAGGCACTCAAATTATGTTAATTTCTCTCTACACACTATGGTTTTATTGCTCCTGTCTTTGTAAAACACTCTAAAAAACTCATTACTTGCAGCTACAAACCAAGTATTATCCATTAGCATTAACATTCTGAACACATACAAATATAAATAAATGTTAGGATGCCACACCTTGATCAAACTGTTCACAAAATTTAGCACTTCCTCTTTTATTGGTACAACTGGAAAATTGAACCACTCCAGAAGACTGCAGAAAAGCATTTTTTCATGGACCAGATCAGCATATGAAATCAAGTCGTGCTCTAATTTAAACAGAATAGTCTTCAGAGACCTTTCTCTTATTTCTGCCAGTTCATGACCTGCCAAAACAAAACCAAAAATCAAACCATAACATTTTCTGACACAGTTTATTTCTCATTTGGACAAAGAGAACATTGTCAAAGATCTGGGAAAAGAGCTGGCTTTTATGCTCTTGATATTTTGCTCACCAGGAAGAAAAATCTGATTGCTCTTCCCATAACTAAATGTTTGCACAGTGTAAAGTGGTGAAATATCACACTGACCTAATCTGGTGCCAAATAAGTGGCCTTTTTCTTCAACTGCACAACTTAATTCTGAAAACTTCTGTCAGAATACATACAGAAATATATCTATATGTGTATGTCTATATATATGTGGCTGAAGGAGCTGGGGTTGTTCAGCCTAGAGAAGAGAAGACTCTAGGTAGACCATAGAGCTGCCTTCCAAAACCTGAAAGGAACCTGCAGAGGCTGGACAGGGACTTTACAAAAGGGTGTCTAGCAACAGGACAAGGGGGAATGATCTGAAACTGAGAGACAGTAGGATCTGAGAGACTGGATCTGAGGAAGAACTGAAGAGACTCTGGAACAGGTTGTCTAGAGAGACTGTGGATGCCTCCTCCCTGAGAGTGTTCAAGGCCGGGTTAGAGAAGGCCTTGAGCAACCAAGTCCAGCTGAGAGGCATTCCTGCCTACGGCGGGGAGGTAGGAGTAGATGATCTCTGAGGTCCCTTCCAACCTGAGCCATTCTGTGAAAAATTACCTTGACAGAAGGGGAAAACACTGGGCACCTCCTGGGAAAGCATCACCGTGTGCCGCTCCATGTCTGAGGCAGGAAAAAGTGGAAAAGCAGAAGGCAGAAAGCTGGCGAGCGCCAGGGGTGCGCGTACTGTATAGAAGCGGAGGCCGGGCAGCCGCAGCCGCGTCCGCGCTCTGCGAGTGCAAAGGAAGGAGCCCTCAGCTCCCTCCCTCCCCGGCTAGCAGCCGAGCTCGCACACGCAACTGCCGGGCCCGTTTGGCAAGTAAAGCCCCTGCAGGTAGGGGACAGACCCCTCGACGTCCTCAGCGCGCACACAGCCCCGCGAAGGGATCGGGACGGCCGCGGCGCCCCGGGAAGGAGAGGAGAGCCCTTACCCAGCTTCCTGACGAGCGCTGACAACTCCATCGCGCCTCTTTCCCCGCCGGCATTCAACCTCCCCGCCGGTTCCGCCGCCAACCCGCCCCGCCCGGCCAACGGCGGCCGCGGTGCACCTTGGACAGCGTAGTCCGCTCGCCTCGGCCTGCGGCGGCCTTTGCCCGTGCGCTGGGCGCGCCGGCAGCTCACGCGGAACAGCAGAGGCAAACTACAGCCCCCATGGAGCCCCGCGCCGGGCTCGCCCGCCCTGCTACGGCACCGTCGGGTCAGGGCGGCGCGGAGCGACCGGGAGGGGCGTACCGGCCAGGGGCCGGGACGGGAGCGCGGCTAAGCGCGAATCGCGGGCCAGGGTGGCAGCCGTCAGTCACAGCGCGGCTGGACGTTTTGCGTGTTCACAGACCTATGGCTCAGAATACCATAGCCGGGTCCCGCAGCGTGGGGCCTGAGGGCTCCTCATCAGCAGACCGTCACTGGGCTGAAGAGAAGGGTGCTGTCCAGAGGGACCTGAGGGACGGGCCCAAAGAGGCAGCCCTGAAGAGTTGATGGATGAAAAAGTGGACATGAGCCAACAGTGGATGCTTGCATCCCAGAAGGCTAACTGTATCGTGGCCCCTTCAAAAGTGTGGCCAGCTGTCTACGATGGAAAACAGAATAAATACGAACGACCAATGTGATCTAGTATTGTTCATTTATCAAGGGAACCTCTACAGCTCATATAGACTCGGAGAGCATCGTTGGCATAGCTTCGTTGGTTCCCCACGAGTGACCCCACATCATACTATTATAGATCATTGGTTAAACTACTAATAACACACGAGGTTGTTGATGCATGTGTGCGTCCTGTTATTCCAAGATAACTCTCTGTGTTTATAGCTACCAGTACCTTGCTTTAGTTACAGTGCTGCAGGCACAGCATTGTTTTGCCAAACTGCTAGCTACTTCTGCACTTAAGCTAAGCATGGCCTACCACCATGTCAAGCTCTAAGCTTATATTGCCAGATTGCTCACACCACTTACTGCTATGATTGCCACAGCCAGCAGATCAGGGATGCTCTGGTGAGACTGCACTTGCAGTGCTGGGTCCAGCTCTGGGCAGGGTCCAGCACAGGAAGACATGGGCCTGGTGGACAGGTCCAGAGGAAGGCACCAAAATAACTGGAGCGGTGGAACACGGCACTATGAAGAAAAGCTGAGAAAGCTGAGGTTTTTCAGCCTGGAGAAGAGAAGGCTACAGGGAGACCTTATAGGAGCCTTTCAGTACTTAAATGGGGCCTATAAGAAAGATAGGGACAATCTTTCTAGCAGGGCCTGTTGCAACAGGACAAGGAGTGATGGATTTCAACTAAAAGAGAATAGATTCAGACTACATAGAAGGAAGACATTTTTCACAGTGAGGGTGGTGAAACACTGGCTCAGGCTGCCCAGAGAGGCCGTAGATGGCTCATCCCTGGAAATATTCCAGGTCAGGTTGGACAGGGCTGTGAGGAACTTGATCTAATTGAAGATGCCCCTGCTTACTGAAAAGGATTTGGACTATATGACCTTTAAAGGTCCTTTTCAACTCATTTTGTGAAAAACAAATGGGCCACCCATCTAGCAGCATTTAGTGTAGCAAGCATCTGAGTAGCAGTTGCTGTTCTCTGCCCAGATGGGAACTGTTTCCTTGGTGTTCCCACTTGAGCTCTGAACATACCTGTAGGAATATGGCTTTTGGCACCTTAAGTTCAGCCATCATTCTTCAGTGCATCTTTTGTCACACTGAATTCGCCACGGATTGGATTGCTTCTTTGTCTGAATCCAAAAATTAAAAAGGAAAGAGTGTGTTCCTTTGTCCTTTAGTACCCACATGGCCCTGACTTGGAAGCCAAAGAATCATTTCTGTTTATAGTAATAGCTGAGTATTTGCTAATGTTTCTTTGATGTATCTGGTAGCACTCTGGAAATAGCTCTTGCTGACTCTTGTAAAGGAAATGGATGAGGGGGTGAAGCAGGAGGTGAATCATGAGGGGTTTAGGGTTTTTTTTTAAGTAACCTAGGCTCCACCTTACTGTGTTTATAGTGTGGAACAGTTTCACAAATCAAGAGTTTCTTAAATGTGTAGTAAAGATACAGAGTACATGATGTCTAATTTCTGAAAGATCGTGCTTGCCTTCACAGCTATAAAAAATAAATTGATGAGAAGTGGACAAGTGCTGGAACGGGTCCAGAGAAGGGCCACGAGGATGATCAGAGGGCTGGAGCTCTTCTCCTATGAGGACAGGCTAAGAGAGCTGGAGCTGTCCAGTCTGGAGAAGAGAAGGCTGCCAGGAGACCGTACTTTGGCTTTCCGGTGTCTGAAGGGAGCTTACGAGAAAGTTGGGGAGGGACTTTTTAGGGTGTCAGGTAGTGATAGGACTAGGGGGAATGCATCCAAGCTAGAGGAGGGGAGATTTAGATTAGACATTAGGAAGAAGTTCTTCACCATGAGGGTGGTGAGACACTGGAACAGGTTGCCCAGGGAGGTGGTAGAAGCCTTATCCCTGGAGGCTCTTAAGGCCAGGCTGGATGTGGTTTGGGGATGTGTCCCTGTCCATGGCAGGGGTTTGGAACTGGATGATCATTGAGGTCCCTTCCATCCCTGACAACTGTGTGACGCTGTGAAGTGATGGATATTGTCTGTCAATGCTCATGCAGTATTTTGCACACAAGCTGCAGGTGCACAAAACACAACAGCCATGGCATAGTCTATCATGTTGCATGAGAAAGTACGTTTTTATCAGCACCCAGCAAAAGTGTGAGAAGTGCAGTAGAGTGCATGCAGATGATTTGCAAAAGGATCTTTGTCACTGCCTTTTGTTTGTGTCTCTGTTTTTCCAGCCTGGTTTCCATCACTGTGCTGTTTTTTCACAGCAATCTAGCATTGATGTCCTCCATCTGCTGCAGCAAGGTTGTGCTAAATTCTTAATTGCAACTCAGAACTGCCTGTCACTTTGCAAGGCAGTATTTCTATCTGTGGAGCAATAAACCAAAGGGACTTTATTAAGCTAATTATAACTGCGCTGTGATTGCTGCAGTGAGAGGAGTTTTCCACAAGAGGCTGAACTCACACGGATCTGTCAGTGCCTTTCAAGAGCAATTACAAAAGAAGCAACACTGACTGAGTGAAAATTCCTCTTGGCTGTGCACGACATGCTCCTATAAGGAAACAGGGATACACTCAGGGCTGCTCACACAGAATCATAGAATGTTAGGGGTTGGAAGGGACCTCTAGAGATCATCCAGTCCAATCCCCCTGCCAAAGCAGGATCACCTTAGGGCAGGCCACGCAGGAACGCATCCAGATGGGTTCAGAAGCTCTCCAGAGGAGATTCCACGACCTCTGGGCAGCCTACTCCAGGGCTCCAGCACCCTCACACCAAAGAAGTTTCTGCTTATGTTGAGGTGGAACTTACTGGGTTCCAGCTTGTACCTCTTGTTCCTTGTCCTATCACTGGGCACCACCCAAAAGCACTTGGCACCTTCATCTTGACACTCACCCCTCAGATATTTAGAGACATTCATAAGATCCCCTCTCAGCCTTCTCTTCTCCAGACTAAACAGCCCCAGGGCTCTCAGTCTTTCTTCATAGGAGGGATGTTGGATCACTTAATCATCCTCATAGCTCTCTGTTGGACTCTCTTCAGAAGATCCCTGTTTCTCTTGAACTGGGGGCCCCAAACTGGACACAGTATTGCAGAAGTGGTCTCAGCAGGGTAGAGCAGAACAGGAGGAGAACCTCCCTTGACCTGATGGCCACACTTTTCTTGATGTACCCCAGAAAACATGAAGAGCTCTAATTGGATGCATGCAGGACTGCTCACATCTCTTCAGACAGGACTGGTGGGAACTTTATAAGACCCCATCTGAGATAATAATAGAATGGATTTGTGTCTCATTTGTTCAGCAAGGAGAAGGACATGCTGAACTAGTCATTTCCCAAAACAGACTAAGTAAAAAGCATTTCTTCAGGAGGAAGAGATACATCACTCAATGTGATGTGGCAATAAAGCTGGGGAAGGGTCTGGAGAACAGGGCTGGTGAGGAGCAGTTGAACAAAGTGGAGTCGATTAGCCTGGAGAAGAGGAGGCTGAGGGGAGACCTCCTTGCTCTCTACAACTCCCTGAAAGGAGGCTGCAGTGAGGTAGGCATTGGTCTCTCTAGTAACAAGTGATAGGATGAGAGGAAATGGCTTCAAGTTGCTCTAGGGGAGATTTAGGCTGGGTAATAGAAGAAAGTTCTCAACTGAAAGGGTTCTCAAAGACTGGAACAGGCTCCCCAGGGAAGTGGTTGAATCCCCATCCCTGGAGGTGTTTAAAAGACACACAGATGTGGTGCCGAGGGACATAGCTTAGTACCAGCCTTGGCTGAATTAGAGAATGGTTGGACTCAATGATCTTAAAGGTCTTTTCCAACCAAAACAATTCTGGGATTCCAGGACACAGGCACTCTTCATTGCTTATCTAATGCCTGCCTTGTATACATGAGCATTTAATTCAAATATTCTTAACAAAAGTCCTAACTAAGTTCAATTTAAAAAACATATTCCTGATCTGGAATAGCAGCTTAAGTTTTGCTGCTCTTGTGTTAGATCAGAAAAGCAGTGGGAAGGATCATGTACCCAAGACAGTGGCCTGGGTGCATGCTGTATCAGTTGGTGCGATATATTTTATCCTATCATTGTTCAATGTTGATATTCAAGATGCTCACCAGGAATCACATTTTCATCCTCTCAAATAAAGGAGTGATTTGTCAAGGGCAAAGTCTGTACTTAATGAAAAATAATTAAATCCACCACCACCACCGTTTAGTGGATATTAAAAGTGACCCAAAAATAGTGGATGGGTTCAACTATAGTTCAATATCAGAAGGGGACCTACAGAAAGGCTGAGGAAGGACTCTTTAGAAGGGCTTGCAGTGATAGGATGAGGGGCAGTGGTTTGAAATTGGAGCAGTGTGGGTTTAGGTTGGACATCGGGAGGAAGTTCTGCACAGTGGGAGTGGTGAAACACTGGAACAGGTTTCCTGGGGATGTGGTTGAGGCACTGTCCCTGGAGACATTCAGGGACATTCAGACTTGCTGTGGCCCAGGCCATACTGATCTAACTGGAGGTGTCCCTGCTGACTGCAGGGAGTTGGACAAGATGACCTTTGAGGGTCCCTTGAAGCCTGTTGCAATCTGTGAATAATCATCACTGGCATTGTGAGACAACCTGAACAGGAGAAGAATAGCCTCTCATTGCTGGGAGTGCCAATTGCCTCTGTGGCTGTGTCCACTTTCCCTCTTACCTGTTTTTTCCCAATAGCTTGCAGGTTCCCATAACTGCTTCTGAAGCCAGTGTGACATTTTTCCCTTCCCTTCATGGTCCCTTCTACCATGTGTATTCTTACTAATCTGCAGTCAAACTGTGTAGGAGTTACACCACTGGGGAAATTAGTCACCAAATCTCATTTACATTGTCCCGTGTTTGCTTCCTTACTGCACTCTGTGCAAGATGATCTTTAAAGAGCTGCCTACTCCTGTCTCCTCACAAGCTTGGTTTCTTTAATTCCAAGAACTTTTCTGTGTCAGTTGGAGCTATCTAAATGGACAAGTAATGGCCATGGCTGTGTGTCTATGCTCATGAGGTGCTGGGGTCATATTGCAGGTGCACAAATGAAGAGAGCACCGTGGTTCTATGAAGATTTTTGTTCAAAAGCCATCTTTTAAATATTAAATGCTTTGCAACTTTAAAATTTCCCTTCAGTCAAATGTCAGAGAGAGGGGAACTTGAAAAAAATATTTTCTGAGTCTTTTTTTTAAAGAGTTTTCAATCTCCTTTTATTTTTATTTATCGTTTCTGTGATTCATTCATTGCAGGATGAACTCTTACTAATTCTGTGTTCTTCTTTCAAAACTGTCTATTTACAGCACTTTTCCCCCCTTGTCTTACTGCTTTTGAGCTCTGTCCTTTGGCATTTCTTAAGTTCTCTGAAGATCAACATATCAAAGACTCTATCTGACAGGTCTTGATGCCATTTTTTATAATATCCTTACTGTACTTCCGAGCTTCACTGTTGCATCTTCTAATTCTCCATTAATTTCCTGCTGTCTGTCAAAGAGCAGCAACCTTATGAAGAACATCAGGACATGTCAGATGCAAAAACATGAATTCCAGGTGCCTCTCTGAAGGGAACAACAAACAGGGACTGCAGTGCCCAAATCTCACTGACTTCTGCAGTCAAAATTAGACTTATGACTTGGCAGCTGAAAGAAGACCACAGAAAGGAGGGAGAGAAAGCAATGAGAAGGAGAACATTGGAAATGGAAGGAGTAAACAATGGACAAGAGAATTTAGATGAATCATAGAAGGGCTCAGGTTGGGAGGGACCTCAGAGATCATCTACTCCAACTTCCCTGCCATGGGCAGGGATGACTCTCAACAAGACCAGGTTGCTCAAGGCCTCATCCAGCCTGGCCCTGAACATCCCCAGGGAGGAGACATCCACAACCTTCCTGGGCAACCTATTCCAGAGTCTCACTATCCTCATACTGAAGAGCTTCCTAAGATCCAGGACCCTACTGTCCTTCAGCTTCAAACTATTCCCCTTTGTCCTGTGTCTAGATACGCTCATGAAAAGTCCCTCTGCAGCCTGCCTGTAGGATCCCTTCAGGTGTTGGAAGGCAGCTCTAAGGTCCCCTCTGAAGCATTCTGTTCTCTAGGCTTAACAAGCTAAGGTCCGTCAACATATACTCACAGCAGAGGTGCCGCAGCCCTTGCATCTTCTTTGTGCCTCCTCTCCCTAGCTGAGAAAATTATCTCCTATACAAATCTTACCAATCTGCCACCCAATTCATTTCAGAGCCTACTTAAAAATATCCTTTTCTGCCATAAAGTCCTTCTTTGCTTGCTGTCACCTCCAGCTTTCTCATCCTTCTCTATGCAGAAGCTATCGGTAAAAAAAGGAATCTACAATTTTTAAAAGCCCCAAACCTGTTGGTTACCATGCTGGACCTATTGCATATCTGGACCTGCTGCACATGTATGGCATAAGGCAGGCTGGGCATATGCAATAGCTGTGTGTTTATTGCTTTAACTGACTGACAGATCCCTGAAATTTGTGTTCAAAATCAGCAGGACAATAACAGACTTGTAAATGTTTTCTGTACCCATCAGTGGAGCTGCATGTCTGAAACCTCTTTCCTTTGTGTTTTCTGCAGCCAGCAACAAGATTTTAAGGCTGCATTTTTTTGAGGCTCGTGACAAGATCTCAGCAGGTGCTTTAATGCAAATTCCTGAGTTTTACTGCTTCCAAACCAGCTACAAAAGACCCAACCCAAGCACACATTACAAATATTTGTGTCTGCAGCAGTGCAGATGCAAATTTGGAAGCTCATTTATGATGTTACTAATTTATTGTTTATCTTTTCTTCCCTAGTGAGACTTTCTAAATTCTCTGTTTTCCTTTTTTTATTATTATTTTTCATTTATCTGTGTCTATCTTCTATGCAAAACTGCTTATGCACTTGAGTTAAGAGTGGTGCAGGAAAAAACCAAACCTCTTGCATCTCCATAGCTGCCAGACAATTGAATTGATTATTGTTTTTGGTGAGTCAGTCAATACCAATATAAATGTCTAGCATGGACAAAGTCCCAAAACAAAGGGACTTCTGAAAACCTAAGTGAGAAAATCTTTCTTCTGTGAATTTTGTTTAAAACATATTTAATGAACTTACTGAATTCATTGGCACAGGAGGCTGGACCAGTAACTCCAAAATAAGATTAGGCACATTAACAGGGAATGGGCCATAGACACTAGAGGCACAGGCAAGGGGGTGCCCTCCGACATTCCAAGGCAGAGGCTGGGGGTAGACAGCCCAGGGAAAGCAGCTCTCCTACATCAGTGTCTCCAGTCATCACTTGGGAACAGCTCCATCAGTCTGTCCTGCCTGGTAAGACATTTCTTACTCTCTTCTGATGTGTGAATTTAGATCCTAGGAAAGGAAACATAACTAGAACCATAAAGGTCATAGAATCATAGAATGGCTTAGGTTGGAAGTGATTCTAGAGATCATCTACTCCAAACCCCCTGCCATGGGCAGGGACACCACTCAACTAGCCCAGGTTGCTCAAGGCCTTATCCAGCCTGGCCTTGAGCACCTCCAGGGAGGGGGCATCCACAGCCTCTCTGGGCAGCCTATTCCAGAGTCTCACTACCCTCGTACTGAAGAACTTCTTCCTAAAATCCAGTCTAAACCTCAGCTTCAAACCATTCCCCCTTGTCTTGTCTCTAGACACCTTCATGAAACAGCCCTCTGCAGTCTTTCTGTACATTCCCTTCAAGTATTGGCAGTTCTAAGGTCCCCCGGAGCCTTCTCTTCTCCAGGCTGAACAATCCCAGCTCCTTCAGCCTGTCCTCATAGCAGAGGTGCTGCAGCCTTTGGATCATCTTCATGGCCCTGCTCTGGATTCAGTCCAAGAGAACACAGCTGTGGAAGTGCAGAAAATAAGGATTATCAACTTCTGCCCCTCTGAAAACAGCCTCCTGCTTCTAGCATTTGTCAGATTCCAAACCCTTCAAAAGTGAGATAACAGCCCACAGATTTTAAATGATCTTTTCTTAGCTGGTAAGCATCTTCTTCCTTCAGGAGTGTAAAGCCAAATTAAACTGGATGTTGGCATGGGTTGGATTTTTTGGTTTTGTTGGTTTTTGGTTTTTTTCCAAAATGAAAAGTCTGGATTAAACTGCTGTGAATTTTATCTGCATCCACTTCACTGAAAGAGCTGGCAAGGCAATGCCTAATATATGTAAGTAGTTTGCTTTCTTTGAGGGCACACACACTATTTCTGGCTCAGACTGCATAATTACCATCTCTATTTCCCCTTTTATAAACAAATTCTAGTTCTATCATTTAAAACTAATAAACCACTCTGATATTATTAAAACATCCAGCATTTTAGCTAGCACTTCTTTCCTGCTTTTACCTACTTTAACACATTGTTCTGTGTACTTACTTCTTAAAGACAGTTTATTCTAAAGGCAGCTTTTGTAGTTTGTTGCTTGGATTGTGTTAAACTTCTCAAGGTGGTCTGCAGTACTAGAAAACAATATATCTATCCTTTAGAACTGTTAAACTGATATGGGGCCTACTCTTGGGACAGCAATGTGCCCTGATGGCCATGAAGGCCAATAGTATTCTTGGGTTCATTAAGAAGAGTCCAGCATGTCTAGGGTGGTTCTCCTTGCCCTGTACTCAGTCATAGTTAGACCACACCTGGAATAATTGAGTCCAGTTTGGGCTCCCCAGTGCAAGAGTAACAGAGTGAGAGAGTTCAACAAAGGACTATGAGGATGAAGAAGGGTTGGGAGCATCTCTTTTAAGAGGAAAGAGAGCCCTGGAGCTATTAGTCTGGAGAAGAGATGGCTGAGAGGGTATCTGATCAATGTCTACATATACCTGAAGGGTGGCTGCCAGGAGGATGGAGCCAGTCTCTTTTCAGTGACACCCAGCGATAGGCCGAGGGGCAATGGATGTGAACTCAATCACAGGAAGTTCCATCTCAACATGTGGAGACACTTTTTACTGTGAGGGTGATGGAGCACTGGAACAGGCTGCCCAGAGAGGTACAAATCCACCTGGATGTGTTCCTGTGTGGCCTGCCCTAGGTGATCCTGCTTTGGCAGGGGGGTTGGACTGGATGATCTCTGGAGGTCCCTTGCAACCCTTAACGTTCTGTGATTGTGCGATTCTGTAATGCTGGACATCACTGCCAAGAATAAAAAACAAGGAAGTAATCAGTTCTTGGATTTGAAAGGTCTTTCTGTTTCAGTCAACATTATGACATTTGTGTTTTTATTCTGATGTAACTCATTAAATTATCAAGTCTAAATCAAAACAGGAAATAACTCTTCTTGAGACACTGATGGAGTAATTTTTTTCAACCATATTAATTTATGGGCTTGTGAAAGCCACGGGTGACATAATTCTTTAATATAATTACTGTTAATTAGTAAAAGTAATATCTGAAAGCTATGTAATACTAATTATTTGCCTCAGAAAAATTCATGTCACTGCCCCTACATATCTCAGCCACATAGTCATAATCATATATCTGGTCATTAATTAACAATTGCACTTACTTCAAAGTCTACGAGTTACAGAAGGAAAGAGAAGCCAGTGCTAAGGGCTTCCCATTTAATACTTTTCTCCAGTCTTACTCTTCCCTTAGAATTAATAAACAACCAAAAAAACAGTACCTGAAGTGGGCTAAAGAAGTCTGCGGAGGGATTGTTTGCAAAGGCTTGCAGTCATACAACACGGGGCAATGGTTTGAATTTACAGAAGAGCAGATTTAGATTGGATGTTCGGAACAAGATCTGCACCATGAGCATGGTGGAACACTGCGACAGGTTGCCCAGGGAGGGAGTTGAGGCCCCATCCCTGGAGATACGCAAGGTCAGGCTCAGTAAGGCTTTAAGCAACTTGATCTAGTGGAGGGTGTTCCTGCTGACTGCAGCCAGATTGAATCAGAGACCTTCAAGATCATCGCGTCCAACCCATCAAAGAATCCAACCCACCCAACAACTAGACCATACAGCCAAGCACCCCATCAAGTCTTCTCCTGAACACCTCCAGTGAAGGTGACTCCACCACCTCCACGGGCAGCCGATTCCAATGGCCAATCACTCTCTCCGTGGAGAACTTCTTCCTAACATCCAGCCTAAACCTGCCCTGGCGCAGCCTGAGACTGTGTCCTCTTGTTCTGGTGCTGGCTGCCTGGGAGAAGAGACCAACCTCTGCCTGGCTACAACCTCCCTTCAGGTAGTTGTAGAGAGCAATAAGGTCACCCCTCAGTCTCCTCTTCTCCAGGCTAAGCAACCCCAGCTCCCTCAGCCTTTCCTCATAGGGCTTGTGTTCCAAACCCCTCACCAGCTTTGTTGCCCTTCTCTGGACACGTTCCAGCAAGTCAACATCCTTCCTAAACTGAGGGGCCCAGAACTGGACACAGTACTCAAGGTGTGGCCTAACCAGTGCAGTGTACAGGGGGAGAATGACCTCCCTGCTCCTGCTGGCCACACTGTTCCTGATGCAAGCCAGGATGCCATTGGCCTTCTTGGCTGCCTGGGCACACTGCAGACTCATGTTCAGCCTACAATCAACCAGTACCCCCAGGTCCCTCTCTGCCTGGCCACTCTCCAGCCACTCTGACCCCAGCCTGTAGCACTGCCTGGGGTTGTTGTGGCCAATGTGCAGAATCCGGCACTTGGATGTGTTAAATCTCATGCCATTGGACTCTGCCCATCTGTCCAGCCTGTCGAGGTCCCTCTGCAAAGTCTCTCTGCCCTCCAGCAAATCAACTGCTGCCCCCAGCTTGGTGTCATCTGCAAATTTACTGATGATGGACTCAATGCCCTCATCCAGATCATCAATAAAGATGTTGAAGAGCATGGGGCCCAGCACTGATCCCTGGGGCACACCACTAGTGACAGGTGTCAAAGAAAGAGGAAACTGTTTTCAAGAATCGACCAAGCTCCTCAAAATTATGGTGGGCTGCTGTTCTGGGCTGTAAATTGATCTGAGCTATTTAATGTCATTGTCACTCAGATGTATTCCTTGTCTTTTCCTACTCAGCTTCATATCTCCCTCTGAATTGCCAAACTCAATCTAAAAGAATCATAGAATCATAAAATGGTTTGGGCTGGAAGGCACTTCCAAAGGGCATCGAGTCCAACTCACATGTAGTCATCCTCCACTAGATCAGGTTGCTTAAAGCCTTATTGAGGTTCACCTTGAATATCTCCAGGGATGGGACTCTGACTGCCTCGCTGTTCCTGTGTTCCACCACCCTCCTAACATCCAATCTAAATCTGCTCTTCTCTAATTTCAAACCGTTGCCCCTCATCATATCACTACAGACAAAAAAAGACTGAAAAACCAAAAATACTGAAAGACTAAAAAAATTAAAATACTAATGACTCCCATGCAACATGTTTTGAATGGCAACATTTACCTTTTTTTCTTTCAAGAGCATCACACTCCAATCCACCTGTAGCACTTGTAAGAGATGCTGTGTATGAGGGAAACCTATTTTCTGTAAAAACTTCAGTTCTGCCTTTTAAAAACAGGCACTTTTCCAAATACCCTCAGAACATTTTTCAGAAGTCAGCTTGCAAATGTAACCATATGCATGCCTTCACCTAGTCATGTTTTCTTAGTGAACTGACAAAAATAAATCCTAGCTAATGTCACCCTGCTAAGTCAGGGTAGCTGCCAAGCAGTGAGCTGGATGGACCAGATTCTGCCTCCAGAAGTCAAGACAGGGCTGATGATTAGCAAGATTTGAGTCCAGTCCTCAATGTCAGTAGGCAATGAATGAGGGAGGACATGGCTCATTTGCAGGTAGCTGAATGCAGGTAGCTGAATGTTCACGTCTTGGCATGTATAGCCTGGGAGAATAAATAAGGCATCCACAGAAATCTGCCCAGCAAAGCTGCCAGCTTTTTGGTTTTGATTTTTTTTTTCTCTACTTCTGATCATCATTTCATTTGTGCAAATGCTAAATATAAACTGCAGAAGCCTCAGTTGCACTTAATGAAGAGGTCATATGAAGCACTGCGCACAGTTCTGGTGCCCCCCAGCATAAGAAGGACATCGAACTGCTAGAGCACATCCAGAGAAGGCCACAAAGATGATCAGAGGGCTGCAGAATCTCCCCTGTGGGGACAGACTACAAATGTTGGGGCTGTTCAGCCTAGAGAAGAGAAAGTTCCAGGGAAACCTTAGGGCAGCCTTCCAGTACCTGAAAAGGGATACAAGGCCAGGTTGGATGAGGTCTTGAGCAACCTGGGCTAGTGGAAGGTGTCCCTACCTGTGTCAGGGGAGTTGGAACTAAATGATCTTCAAGGTCCTTTCCAACCCAAAGCATTCTATGAATCTATGAATCTGTTAAAACACTCAAGCCTGGATGTCAACACTACTTTAAAAAGCAAAACAAACCCCACACCTCTTTTCCACCAGCACCGTGGGGCTTTCTCTATATTGATCTAAATGTAATTCACACAAGGAGATTTCTACAAAGCCTCTCTTCACCTGTCCCTGATTACCACCTTCTTTTACCTCTGATTTTGCCAGGGCTGCCTAAAAGAGTGAGTTATCTAATGACATGCATGATCTGGTGCCATGGTCTAGTCATGGGGTCTGTGGTGATAGGTTAGACTCGATGATCTTTGAGGTCTCTTCCAACCTTAGTGATACTGTGATACTGTGATCTGAGGATTTATTTTCAAATGTAGGCCCTGTTAAGGGATGTTAATAATCTGAAGTATTCCTAAGCACGAAAATGTGGAAAGCTCTCTGCTGTTATCAGTGAGTCAGTTTTAATTGGCTTTCAAAGTGTAAATTACAAGAAAAATTACATTTTTGCAATGCTTGGCAGAGCCTCTCTGATTTTGTATAGGAAAACTCTTAATAGCATCCTAAAGATACGAAAAGATGCTGGGCTAAAAATATGTTTATTCAGTGCTGAATTCTTTACCATCTTGGTTCACACATTTGTCTTAAACCTAACTAGTAGCGAATCTCATACAAAGTGTGAGTATTTCAATGTAAAAGTGATTCAATTATGCTTTAATTTTTTTTTTTTTTCACACAGAAGTCATTCTCTTTACGAGAAGTACCTAAATGTACCCAAGAAGGACCCAAATCCTATATTTAGTGAAGAAAACTAGAGTAGGGTTTTCTTTTTAATGAATAAGGTAATGGTGGCCATGAGGAGAGCTACCACTGCTTTGTTGGGCAGCCTCTCTGTTCTTCAGTTTATGGGACAGAAATCTATGTTTCCTAGGACAATGGCATTTCTGAAGGGTTATTTTAAAATGTTACAGTTTTCTTCTAGTGATTTTAATGTGGTGAGACCACACCTGCAATGCTGTACCCAGTTTGGGGCTCCCCAGTTCAAGAGAGACGGGGATCTGCTGGAGAGAGTCCAATGGATAGCCATGAGAATGATCGTAGAATCATAGAATCAGTAGGGCTGGAAAAGACCTCAGAGATCATCAAGTCCAACCTAGCACCCAACACCTCATGACTAACTAAACCATGGCTTCAAGCACCACGGCCAATCCTTTTTGAACACCTCCAGAGACGGCAACTCCACCACCTCCCTGGGCAGCACGCTCCAATGGCCAATCACTGTTTCTGTGAAGACCTTTCTCCTCAAAGAGAACTAGAGAAGTTCCAAACAGAGTGAGCTTCATACTGCTGGTAATGATGAGAATAACAAAATAACGAACATCTCTGCTGTGAAGAAGGCTGAGAGCCCTGGGGATGTTTAGTCTGAAGATGAGAAGGCTGAGAGGGGATCTGATCACTGTCTACAAATATATGATGGGTGGGAGTCAAGATGAAGTTGCCAGGCTCTGTTTGGTGGTGCCCAGTGATAGGGTAAAGAACAACAGGGACAAGCTGGAACACAGCAAGTTCCACCTCAACATGAGCAGAAACTTCTTTGGTATGACGATGCAGGAGCCCTGGAGCAGGCTGCCCAGAGAGGTTATGGACTCTCCTTCTTTGGAGACTTTTAAGACCCACCTGGATGTGTTCCTGTGTGTCGTGCCTTAGGTGATCCTGCTTTGGCAGGGGAGTTGGACTGGATGGTCTCTAGAGGTCTCTTTGAACCCCCAACATTCTGTGATTCTATGATTTAAAGTCTATATATTCAATGCTGTCCATACCAAAAGGGCTACCTGCCATATACACCTTCCAATTGCTGATGTCGGAGGCAAAGGGAAGAGTAACTCAGCATCTCTCTGTTGCTTTGTTCACCTCCTGAGGGAAGCAGATATAACTTAGTGAGAAAGACATTTATTATAAAAGCATCCCTCAAAATCATCTCTCAGTTTGCACTAAGCAGATATCCTCCACAGATTGTGAGAGCAACTTGGATTAGAGAGAGCTACAGCAGAGGTCCAGCCAGCCTAAAGTAGTTCAGCAGCTCTTTTAATACAAAGGCTGTAGGTGAAGAATGTGAATGGTGTCTCCAGTGCCCGGAGGTCTCTATTTGCAATTCCATTAGCTCTACAATTAGAAAATAACTAATTTCAATAGGAATCAGTTTGAGCTGTGTGACCCTGTCAGCAGCAGCACGGAGATTGCCTGTTACAATTGCTAGCTAATCCTTTGTGTCCTATGTGAGCCACAAATCACTTTGTTAGGTCTCAATCTTGTCATTGCCTCCTCAAGGGTCTATTACTGGCTCACACTTTAGTAGGAGGCTGGCTGTGGGTTCAAATCACCTGGCTGTGTATGCATCAAAAAGCATTTCACTGGTGATGCTTCAAAATTATAGGCTTGGTCCCAGATTTTCCCTCTTTTGGCTCCAAACCACCCATTTAGCCATCTGAAAGCTGTGTTGCTCCCTTGAGAGCTCACAGTGAACTGGCACGCTGTAGGCTAGCATGTCTTCAGGAGTGTGTGCATAGGAATGAAGACCCAGAACAGCACATCCTTCTTGTGCCTTATTTTGCTGTATTCACACACTCCACACACCAGATGAGTGGGCTATGGAATGAAGCCTGCGGAGGGCAAATTAAGACAGGAGATTAGGAAGAAATTCTTGACAGTGAGAGTGGTGAGACACTGGAACAGGTTGCCCAAAGAGGATGTGGATGCAGATGCACACCTCCCTGGAGGTGTTCAAGGCCAGGTTGGATGAGGCTTTGAGGAACCTGAGCTAGTGGAAGGTGGCTCTGCCCATGGCAGGGAGGTTGAAGCTAGATGATCTTCAAGGTCCCTTCCAACCCAAACCATTCTATGAATCTATGAATCAGGACCTGTCAAAAGTTCTAAGAAAACACCTGGTTCCTGGTAGGTGGTAGCGTAGACACTGTTAAGGCGATGATGCTCTTTGTGTGCAGATGTCAGCCAGGGCTGGATGGGTTTAGGAGAGGGTGTGCACAGCTCTCTCTATGGGCAGCAGCAGCTGCTGTGTGCACATTCCCAGCACAACGGGGAGCATGGCTGGCAACTGTTTATTAGTGTACAGCTCATCTTCTTCACTGCTAGCATGAGGTCAAAGCTGCAAATTACTGCTTGATAGGTTGTACTCTCTGAACCCACACAACCCTGCTCTGCTTCAGCTGCAGCATATTTCTGTCTGAAGGCCAGCTGCAGCCTCACTGCTGTGTGTTTTTAGACACCCACAACTTGACAGGCTGGTTACAGTGCACAACAACTAATGAGAAAGGCATTCATTAAGCCTTGTTAATTTTTCTGTCAGATCTGGTTTTGAAGAAAATGTCCTGAGATGTAAGGCTTCCTTCTGGGCTGACCTGAGCCCCTCTACAAGGGGCTGGGGATGCAAACCAGGTTGGTTTTCTTTGCCCTAAGGACTGGGAAAATGGGAAACTCTCTGATGGGGAAGTTGGACAAGATGACCTTTGAGGGTCCCTTCCAATCTGCTGCAGTCTGTGAATCTGAATATTTTACAATTAATTTTTTGGCTTGTTTTCCAGGTCTGAGGCCTTAGATGAGAAATGTTCACGGTGACATTATTTGATCATTCACAGCTTCACAAAGCAAAGTTTAACAGGGTGCCACTGAGATAACCCCAGCTGCTCTGCTGCTTCTAAGATAAAATAATGTATTGCAATGAAATTTACACTTCCATTTATAATTCTTTCTGAGAGAGCAGCAATTCACTCCTAAGGAATTTCCACTGACTTCCTAATCCATGGAGATGTGATTGCTTGGTGAAAGAATGATGCTAGAAATTCAGGAAGATCCTGTGGCTTAAATATTTCATCACAAGTTAACTGTTATTGCTGTGACATTTTTCATAGTTATCAAGCTGTGTCTTCCAGCAGCACTAAAATGTCCTTTTCTAGGAGAGCCCCTGCCCTTGTGTGAAGGCTGCTCTACTAGAACATGCAGGCACAAGGACACACTTACACAGTCACAGGCACCTTGCAGTAGCAGTTCTCCACTCCAGCCTGAACACTGCCTTTTCATCAACTTTTAATTTATTTTGAGGAATTATTTTTGTAGTTCCTGATGCTTAAAGTTGGTTAAGAGTCAAACAGAGCTATTGACTGAGACAGATTCATAGAATGGTTTGAGTTGGAAAGGACCTTGAAGATCATCTAGTTCCAACCCCTCTGCCATGGGCAGAGACACCTTCCACCAGCCCAGGCTGCTCAAGGCCTCATCCAGCCTGGCTTTAACACCTCCAGGGAGAGGGAATCCACAACCTCCCTGGGCAACCTGTTCCAGTGTCTCACCACCCTCACTCTAAAGAATTTTTTACTAATCTCCAGTCTCAATCTGCCCTCCTCAAGCTTCAATCCATTCCCTCACATCCCATCACTACAAGCCCTTGTAAAAAGTCACATCCTGGATTTCTTTTGGGTCTCTTTCAGGTACTGGAAGACTGCTCTAAGGCCTCCCTGAAGTGTTTTCTCCAGGCAACAGGGAAGAAGTCCAAGAGGGGATGCCACTGAACCATGCTTCCTGTGGTCTCAGGCAGAGTGCTGTGCATTAAGGAAACCTAGGGGCTCAGATTAGGAAGTAGTTGCATCTCTTAAGATCTCAACAGCATTACACAATTATCTTGGTATTTGAGGGAGCAGCAAGACTTCCTCTTTAGATGAAGCATCCCACACTGGGCAAAGCTTTAAACAGATGACTAGGTTTAGCTGGGATGTTAAATCAGATGCTGATCAGGTAGGATAAATCCTGTCTTTGTGTCTTTCCAGGACACAAATAAAGCTCATGCTTCACTCTCTCTGTCATTTTGTTTAATCTGAGACTTTAACATTGCTATTTTTTTACTTTGAAAGGTTCTAAAGAGGTTTGAAGTTTCAGGCTGCAGTTGTGGAGTTTTCTAAAGGCGACACTCATTCTTTTGATGACAGATGAGTCAGAGAAGAATGAAGACAGGGGCTTCTTGCCCGTAAACTTATATTAATAGAACTTCCTTGTTTGAGAAAAAGGTTCCTAACTTCAAAAAGAGATGCTGACCCAGCTGAGGTAAACACTGGTAAGTGCCCGGATATGACTAGTTTGGGGTAGAAAAGGTATTAACATCAGAGAGCACTCAGCTCAGCAGGGTGTCAGAACAGCTGCAATGAAGGGTGCAGCATTTCAGGATGCTGAAGTGCGCTTCAGTGCTTGACTCCTGGCACATGGCATAGAAACAATTCTTCCAAAATATGGAGACACTGTAAGGTCCTCTGGATTGCCAGGTATATGATCTTTGTGGACTGTAGCTTTTAGCTTGGCTAGAATATGATGACAATGAAAGCAAAAATAAAACACACTCTTGAGGAATGGCAAACACCACCGTGAATGCTGCATCCAGTTCTGGTGTCCCCAGCAGAAGAACACAGAGCTGCTGGAAAGAGTCCAGAGGAGGCCACAAAGATGATCCATGGGCTGAAGCACCTCTACTATGAGGACAGGCTGAGGGAGCTGGTCTTGTTCAGCCTAGAGAAAAGAAAACTTCTGGGGATACCTTAGAGCTGCCTTCTAATACCTGAAGGCTGCAGAGGGACTTTTCCTGAGGGTGTCTAAAGCCAGGACAAGGGGGAATGGTTTGAAGCTGAGGCAGAGCAGGGTTAGACTGGAGCTGAGGGTGAAGTTCTTCAGTACAAGGCTGGTGAGACTCTGGAATAGGCTGCCTGGGGAGATTGTGGATGCCTCCTCCCTAGAGGTGTCCAATGTCAGCCTTGAGCAGCCAAGTCTAGATGGCAGGGCCCATGGCAGGGAGGCTGGAGTAGATGATCTAAGGATTCAGTGATTCTATGATCTTACAGGTGATGTAACTCCTTTGTCATGCCAAAGTGCTGCATATCCTACATACACACATGAATGCACCAGAAGATTTTGGAATTTTTTTTTCTTTATGATTAACAACATAAAGCAGTTTAATTGTTCCTTTACATGGAAAGGACAAACACTGCAAAGATGTTTGGCTCAGGGTTCATTACCTTTTATGTAATGCAAAGTTATGTCATAAACAGCTGTTGAGTCACCAAAAAAAAATAAAAAAGAGTAGATTATATACAGAAGAAATTGCTAACATCAAGCATCACATCTCTCAGTTGCTCCAGGATTGTTCTTTACACTCTCCTGCACAGGCCACTCCCTTATGATCAGACAGAGCAGGTAATGGCATTGCAATTCCTCCTCCTGCAGATTTTGCATTTAACTGGATCTAATTGACATACCTAAATATTTTGCTACTTTGGGTCAACTCCAGAGTGATTAGTGTCCTACTCCCTGCTCCCCCCACTTTAATATACCTTAAAGAGGCATCTTCAGGGGATAACAAATACCTGTTCAGAGGATCCTGACACTATCTGTCCCCAAAATACTCTGCAAGATGTGGAATCACTCAGCACTGTTAATTTAGGCATATTTATTGCCCTTCAGATATGCCTTGGGAGGAAATAAAATTGGAGTCAGCATCTAAGAAGACTTCTGGACTGAAATATACCTGCTTCTCAAGGCATTTTCCTTTTTCCTTTTCCTTTTCCTCTTCCCTTTTCCTTTCTTTTTCCTTTCCTTTCCTTTTCCCCTTTCCCTTTCCCTTTTTTGTTTCTTTTTTCCCTATTCCTTTCTCTTTTCCTTTTTCTTTTTCTTCTTGTCTTTCTCTTTTTCTTCCTTATCTTTCTTTTTCTTTTTCCTTTGTTCTCTTTCCTTCTTCTTTTCCTTTCCCTTTTGCTTCTTTTTCTGTTTTTTTTTCTTTTTATCTTTTTTTCTTTTTATTGTTCTTTTTCTTCTCTTTCTTTTCTGTTTTTCTTTTTCCTTCATCTTTTCCTTTTTTTTTTTTTTTTTTTTTTTTTTTTTTTTTCCTTTTCACTATAGATTTTTCTCCATTGTTTCTTGGGTGCAAGACTCTCATTCCTCCACCAGCTCATTTCTTTTCGGATATTCCTGCTATTATTGACAACAGCTGTGGATAACTGTGGCAAATCGATGCTAAGTTGTTGTTTCTTTCTTTTGTATCCCAGCCTGTTGGGTATTTGCATACATTGTCATGTAGCTGGGTTACAACGACTGTCCCAAATGGCACAGTGCAGCAGATTTGCATGAGTAACAACGACAAGCAGTGAAAGCTCACAAATGGCTTTGTTTGCTAATTTGTAATGTGGAGGTCAGATATAATGGAATCTGACCTTTGAGGGTAAGAGGAATTGCCCATATGCTGTTCCCAGATCCAGAAACAAAAGCCTTACACAGAAAGTGAAACTATTGTCAAAGCAGTGCTGCGTGGAGAACACTTGACTCTTTCTTTCTTTGTTTATTCTGTAAGCCTTTTTCTCAAAACATGGTTACATTGGTGCAAACTGCAACCAAGATCTGCTCTGACTTGGAAACTTTGTCTCAGCTGAGATGAGAAAAAAAACAAAACCAAACCCAACAAAATAAAGAGGTACCAAATTCTTATAGGACATTCCAGTTTTTTGTTTGTTTTGTTTTTTTTTTTTTTTTACCAGAAGCTACAAGCAGTCCAGAATGCAAATGGCATTTATCCGTGATTCAAATTAAAGCATTACAAAACTTTGCAGTTTATAAAATCGTGGATTTGGACATCAAATGTCTTTATGGCCAGTGGAATAACTACAATTAGCAAACTGTATCAAGACTGAGGAAAGGACAAATTTTGTAAGTTTTATAATGCTAACTTCAAGCTAGTTAGCACCAAAGCTGGATGAAAGTCACTTAAAATTCAGGACTAATCTAACAGAGATTTAGATTTCCAGGTATTTGTGAACATCATGGCAAGTACACTGATGTTTATAGTTCCTGATTTTGTGACTTGAGTAAGAAATTAGTAAAGGGAGAAGTAAGAAATAAGTAAAGGGGCTTACAAGAAAGCTGGGAAAGGACTTTTGACAAGAGCTTGTAGTGACAGGATGAGAGGGAATGGATTGAAGCTCGAGGAGGGCAGATTGAGACTGGAGATTAGGAAGAAATTCTTTACAGTGAGAGTGGTGAGACACTGGAACAGGTTGCCCAGAGAGGTTGTGGATTCCCTCTCCCTGGAGATGTTAAAGTCAGGTTGGATGAGGCCTCGAGCAGTCAGGTGTAGGGGAAAATGTCTCTGCCTATGGCAGGGCTTGTGGAACTAGATGATCTTTAAGGTCCCTCCCAACCAATCTTGACCCTCGTCAGACAACACCACACTTAACACTTTAGCAATGAACCCCGCACCCTCTTCAAACAGACAACAAAATGGCCTGGGTTTGCAAAAGTTTCCTGGCTACAAAATTTTGCAGTAATGTACATCCCAATTTTGCCTTTCTTCTGCTGTCCATTTTTTCAAGACGGATGACAGAAATAATGGGCAATATAAAGCAGACTTCTTGGAAGCTTTAAGAACCAAAAGCTTCCCACCAAAAGGACTCAACCACTTGATTTCTTTGCCTGCATAAGGCTTAACTGCAATCCTTGGAAGAACGTGTTCTGAGGAAAGCAGCTTTAGCTATTTAGAGACAAAACAGCTGAGTAGCTTCCATCTATATTTGATTCTGTGCTTCTAGACAGCTCAAACAATTCCAAATGTGATGCTTACACTGTTCAGCTTGTCGCACAGTTTTACAAGAGCTGACAGGGTCACAAGCCTGAGGTAGTATGGTTGCCAGATGTCACACCATTAGTTACCATCTTAGAATAGGTGTAAGCAGAGTGAAGCAAGACTTAAAATAACTCTTCCTGCAATGTTTTTCCTGCCAATACTCTTCTAACACCATAAGCAGTATTTCTTATTCCATAGTGCTAGGTGGATCTTAATATTGAATGGAAATTAACTGTGGAACTCAGTTTACAGTTAAGTGGTAGAAACCTGTAGCTATTTATCCTGTACAAGCTGTGGTTATAATTATCAAGCTTTTCATAGGACCAAACCCCTTGAACCACATCAGATCCTACCAGTGACCTATGACATTGACTGCATCAAGAGACGTGTGGCCAGAAGGTGATTCTCCCCCTCTGCTCCACTCTGGTGAGACCCCACCTGGAGCACTGTGTCCAGTTCTGAAGCCCCTATTACAAGACAGATCTGGAGGTGCTGGAATGTGTCCAGAGAAGTGCCACAAGGATGATCAGAGGGCTGGAGCACCTCGCCTATGAGGACAGGCTGAGACAGTTGGGGCTGTTCAGTCTGGAGAGGAAAAGGCTCCCAGGAGACCTTATTGTGACCTTCCAGTATCTGAAAGGGGCTACAAGAAAACTGGGGAGGGACTTATTAGGAGATCTTCTTGTGGCCTTCCAGTATCTGAAGGGGACGTACAAAAAAACTGGTGACAGACTTTTTAGGGTGTCAGGTAGTGATAGAACTGGGGGAATGGAGCAAAGATAGAAATGGGGAGATTCAGATTGGATGTTAGGAAGAAGTTCTTCCCCATGAGGCTGGTGAGACACTGGAACAGGTTGCCCATGGAGGTGGTGGAAGCCTCATCCCTGGGGGTTTTTAAGGCCAGGCTCTAGGCAACCTCATCTTGTGTAAGGTGTCCCTGCCCATGGCAGGGGTTGGAACTGGATGATCTTCGAGGCCCTTTCCAACCCTCACAATTCTGTGATTATGTGACTTCTTTGAGCTGAACAATTGCTCAGTCACTTTCATATATATTTGTTATTCATTACACTTTAATATATTGTGTTCAACAGCATCTTTTCAAGCAGAGACTATTTATTTTTGTTTCCCCCAACACTTCGCTCATGTTTTCTAGTCACTGTTTCATACTGGGATGCATAGAAATAAATCATTACCTCACCTCATTGGATTTTGATGCAAGTTTTCTACACATGATTTTTGACTGAATGAGAGCTAAATATCTTTAGCAACAAGCTTGGCAATGTCAAGCTGGTGGCAGTTAGCTGTTCTGAAACTCCCAGAGAGAAACTGGAAAATCACAAGTAATTTTCCTTTGCTTTTGTTCAGCCTGTCTTTCTTGGACTATGTATTCTTACTTTGCAAATATGATTTATCATGGGGAACTGTTTTGCCTGCTGGAAGTTTCCTAGAAGTTTCTTTTCATAGATTCATAGAATGGTTTGGGTTGGAAGGGACCTTGAAGGTCATCTAGTCCCAACACCCCTGCCATGGGCAGGGACACTTTCCACTAGACCAGGTTGCTCAAGGCCTCATCCAACCTGGCCTTGAACACCTCCAGGGAAGGGGCATCCATGACCTCCCTGGGCAACTTGTTCCAGTGTCTCACCACCCTCACTGTAAAGAATTTCTTCCTAATCCTTATCCTAAATCTCCCCTCATTATAAACCAAAGATACACTTACCAAAAGACATACATCAAATTTATTCTATAAGAAACTTATTGATGCAAAAAGAAGAAAATAACTGGCACACAGAAATAAATATATGCAGAAATACACATATTTCTATGCTTGTATTCCATTTGCAAAAGAATACTGTTCTTTATAGAGCTGGAGAAGAGAAGGCTCTGGGGAGACCTAATAGTGGCCTCCCAATACCTGAAGGGTGCTACAAGAAGGCTGCAGAGGGACTTTTTCCAAAGGCTTGCAGTGACAGAATGAGGGGCAATGGCTTCAAAGCAGAGAAGATTGGATGTTAGAAACAAGTTCTGCTCCACGAGACTGCTGGAACACTGGATCAAGCTGCCCAGAGAGGTTGTGGAGTCGCCTTCTCCAGAGACTTTCCAAACCCACTGGATGCATTCCTGTGTGGCCTGCCCTAGACGATCCTGCTTTGGCAGGGGGATAGGCTGGATGATCTCTAGAGATCTCTTCCATCCCCTACCATTCTATGATTCTCTGATTCTATTAAATTTTATTGCTCTTTGATGTGTATAAGTCTGGTAATCTCTCTGTAACGGTATCCTTTTCACCCTTATGCAGAGCACCATCATTACAAATTGGGGGCACAGTAATACAGAAATTGTTGCCTTGCAAAAAAAGAAAGGAAAGGAAAAATGTCTTGCAAAGAGACTGACTAATGTACTATGTGCGGTGTCATGGCAAAGGAAGCAGCCCAGGTATGAGACTCTAGTAGACAGCTGCATGTAGGTAAATAGTTGTTCTAAGCCTATTTGCATCTGGTGTTCATTAGAAACACAAAAGAATTGCCTCCAGCAGTATTTCCTTAGAAGCAGACAATACAGCTTTTGTCTTTCCACTCTGCATAAGAGAGTCACAGACTGGAAAAGCAGCTAAGTTTCCCCTGTGAATTAATGATATCTAAAAATAAGAAGGATGAAATATGTTTTGATTTTAGATGAATACTGATGTGTAAGTAACGCTCTATTAAATTTTATTCTTAGAGGAAAATGACCCTTTCCAGATGCACCACCTGTTTGCTCAGGGCAATCTCCCTAAGAAACACTTGGCTCTGCTCTGCTGAGACCTCACCTCCAATACTACCTCCAGTTTTGGTGTCCCCTTTATAAGAAAGACACAGAGCTGTTGGAGCAAGTCCAGAGGAGGGCCACAAAGATGATCCAAGGGCTGGACTACCTCTGCTATGAGGATAGGCTGAGGGAGCTCGGTTTATTCATCCTAGAGAAAAGAAGACTCTGGAGGTAACTTATAGGCCTTACAATACCCAAAGGGATTCTACAGGAAGGCTGCAGAGGGACTTTTTGTAAGGGTGTCTAGAGACAGGACAAGGGAGAATGGTTTGAAGCTGAAGCAGAGCAGGTCTGCATTGCTGTAAAGTAAGAGTGAAGGGAGTAAGAACAAGTTTAAACTGAACATTAGGAAAAATTTGTTCATTGGAAGGGCTGTCAAGCAACCACTGGGCTGCCCAGGGGATTGGTGGAGTCACCATCCCTGGTGGTGTTTAGAAGACATGAGGATGTGATACTTAGGGACATGTTTTAGTGGTTGGGTTGATTAGGGGTTGGACTTAAAAAGTTGCTTGCACCCTAAACAATTCCATGACTTTATGAAGTGGCTGCCAGGCTGGGAACTCCCCAGCCCCATTTGTTACTGTTGTAGAGGTGGGATCACCTTTAGTACACATCAGTCTGTTTTCAGGAGCAGCTGCCTCTTCTCCCATGTGTGATCCCATGTCACCTCCCATACTACGAGCAATAGAGCAGCACCAGGGACCAAGCTGATAAATGATCTGCAGGGGACAGAACTTCTGCAGACAATCGTTTCTTAGTTTTATTTTTATATTGTAACCTAGATATTCCCTGTTCCCTGTGCAGCTGCAGAAACCATTGCCCAAGAAGAGGCAGTGCAGGGCTGGAAGTGAGCAGCCCCAGGAGAAGCTGCAGGGCTCCTCAACAGGGTTAACAGCAGAGTTGCCTTCTGGGAAACCTCAGCCTAAGGATGCAGTCTCAGCTCACAGCTCATCTGGTGTGACTGTGGGTTGCAGATAAAGGCTGACCCTGCTCTTCCTCTTTCCTGCCTGACTTTGTATCAGATACAGCAATCACAAGGTAAAGGTCATTAAGAGTTGGATCAGCTTGTTGATCTGTCAGAAACCTAACCCACCACCTTCCCTGGCAGAGCCTCTGTGTGGTTAAGGGATTGAGTCAATTCTCTTTTCCAGCACCAAAATCTCCTGGCTCAGTTCAAGGGAAGCATTAGGGACACTGTGCCAGAAGAATGAAGAGATATTTGCAGATTAGTACTGGAGTACTGTGTCCAGCAATGGGAGCCCAACACAAGAGGGACCTACTGGAGTGGGTTCAGTGGAGGGTCACCAAGATGATCAAGGGGCTGGAGCACCTCTCCTACAAAGACAGACTGAAAGAACTGGGGCTGTTCAGCCTGGGGAAGAGAAGGCTCCAGGAAGACCTTAGAGCTGCATTTCAATATCTGAAGGAGACCTACAGGAAGGCTGAGGAAGGACTTTTCAGAAGGGCTTGTGGTGAAGGGACAAGTGGCAATGACTTGAAACTGGAGCAGGGGAACCTTAGGTTGGATGTCAGGAGGAAGTTCCACACAATGAGAGCAGTGACATCCTGGAACAGGTTGCCCAGGGATGTGGTTGAGGCCCCATTCCTGGAGATACTCAAGGTCAGACTTGCTGTGGCCCTGGTCAGCCTGATCTAGTTGGAAGTGTCCCTGCTGAGTGCAGGGGTGTTGGACAAGATGATCTTTGAGGATCTCTTCCAACCCAATGTCATCTGTGAGGCTGTGAATTTTCCTATTTTTTCATTTATGTGTAATTTATGTTGGAGTTTGTTTTGTTTTTTAAAGTAGCTCCCTCACAGCTTGAAAAAGGAGAGGAAATTTCTCTAGAAGTTTTTCCTGTCCTGATGTTTTCTGACTCATTTTATTCTTTCAGAGCTTTAACATTTTTTTCATCATGAAGAAAAAAAAAAAAAAAAAAAAAGTCTGTATCTGTCAGCCTGTTCTACAACCACTTAATATTAATGTTACATAATCTGGTTTGGAATAACTTTGTTTCATGAGCTTTTTGTTTCAGATTAGACTAAGAGCAGGTTTATTATTTCTCATTAGGACAAAATAGCCTTTCTGGTGTGATCATAGTGAGGTTGCAAAGCATTTTTTTTATAGCTGTTGAATACTATTTAAATCAACACCCCTCAGTTCATGCTCTTCACTTTTGCTAAGTGTCCTTCAGCTTCACAGTGATTAATGGTTTCCATGTTGCCTATCAACATATTTATAAAATCAAGAGGATGTTTTATTTACAGCAAAGACATGATAGAGATGAGTCATAAAAGAGAAGGAGTTTTGCTTTAAAATTCTAACAGAGCAAGGGAGGACATTTTTTTCAAAGGGATGAAGATCCATGAGGCACCTTAGTGATGTCTAGAAGTGCCCTTTCTGTCTTTGAAAGTCTCCCTGGATACACGCTCCATAAGAGGATGACATTGCTCCCATCAAAGGAGGCATTTTCTTTTCTGAAACAGAATTTGATAGCCAGCTCAAGACTGATTTTTACCCACAAAAAAGACTGTGGTTGTGGATTCTCTATGCAAGAACATTTTGCAAACGTTGTCAACCCCCTTTCCCTAAAAGAACAGCTTTATCTATCAGTTTCACCTGAAAGCCCTCAGTCCTGGGGTCTAAGATTATATCTTCCACAGTGTTGTCTTTACTGATGTAGATTGGAGTGGTGCATTGAAGAGCACATTGAAATTCACTGTATTTGCAGTGAAGAAGATGTGGCAATGTTATTTTGCATCAGTAAAACTTCCAGCTTTAGTACAACACGTTCCATAGCACAGAATCATACAATCATAGAATGACTCAGGTTGGAAGGGACCTTAGAGATCATCTACTCCAAGCTCCCTGGCATGGGCAGGGACAACTCTCAACTAGACTCAAGCTGCTCAAGGCCTTAGCCAACCTGGCCTGGAACACCTCCAGGGAGGTTGGCATCCACAACCACTCTAGGCAGCCTATTCTAGAGTCTCACCACCCTTGCACTGAGCTTCACCTCTACTGACAGATCAGCACATATGTGAAGGACTATAGCTGAAAGCTCCAACTTTAATGAGAACATAGGGTTCAGGTACAACAGAGCTTTTAAAGCCAAGCATTTTATTACTTGTTGGGAGAACAGTAATAAAGCAATGTTTTACAAAAGTGTAGGAATTGGCTTCTTTTTAACAGGCAAAGGTTTTCATTTTTGAGAAGAAAGACCTGTAAATGTGCATGTCTAGAGTGCATTCACCAACCACACCCTCTGTGCTGGCCACTTTAGAAAGCTGATCATTTTCTACTAGCCATGTAACATCTGTGCCAGTTATTGATTGTTCTCATTTGCAGGTAATGAACACCACGTTTGAACTCATGACCTAAATGTAAGAAGTTCCATATGTACTCCTGTGAGCCATCTAGATTTAAATGCTGGTTCTTCAACAATCGGACATTTTATATTGATAGGTGTCAACTGCATTGCTTGACTGATGCAGCCCAACTGAGGACAGGAAGAGGTCTGGCCACACTGGATCAGTGAGCTGAGGTCAGTTGTGGGAGATTTAACACAGCCAAGTGACAGGTCTTGCATGTCAGTCTCAGCAGCCCCAGGCAACGGTACAGGTGCGGGGCCGAATAGCTGAAAACATGGAAGGCTGGGGAGGGACTTCTCAGGATCTCAGGTAGTGATAGGACTAGGGGGAATGGAATGAAGCTGGAAATAGGGAGATTCAGGCTGGATGTGAGGAAGAGGTTCTTTACCATAAGAGTGGTGAAGCCATGGAATGGGTTGTCCAGGGAGGTGGTTGAGGCCCCGTCCCTGGAGGTGTTTAAGACCAGGCTGGACGAGGCTCTGGCCAGCCTGATCTAGTGTAGGGTGCCCCTGCCCATGGCAGGGGGGTTGGAACTAGATGATCCTTGTGGTCCCTTCCAACCCTGACTGATTCTATGATTCTATGATTCTATGATTCTATGCCTGGCAGCCTTGGTGAGGCTCCACCTTGATTTGGGCCACTCACTCCAAAAAGGACACTGAGGGGCTGGAGTGTGTCCAGAGAAGGGCAACAAAGCTGGTGCAGGGTCTGGAGAACAGGGCTGCTGAGAGCAGCTAAGGGACCTGCGATTATTTAGCCTAGAGAAGAGGAGGCTGAGGAGGGACTTCATTGCTCTCTACAGCTCCCTGAAAGGAGACTGGAGTGAGGTTGGGGGTTGGTCTCTTCTCCCTAGTATCAGGTTACATGATGAGAGGAAATGGCCTGAAATCGTGCTAGGGGAGGTTCACCTTGGAGATTAGGAAACATTTCTTTGCTGCAGGAGTGGTCAGGGACTGGAACAGGCTGCCCATGGAGGTGGTGGAGTCACCATCCCTGGAGATATTCAAGAAACGTGTGGCCATGGCATTTGGGGACAAGGTCTAGTGGCCATGGTGGTGTTAGGCTGATGATTGGACTCAATGATCTTAGAGGCCTTTTCCAACCAACTGATTCTGTGATTCCGTGTCTTTTTGCTAGGTTTTAATCTGTGCGTTACAGATAAAGAAGCAGGATGGCACGTAAAATTTCAACCCTGGACTTCAAGAGGGCAAACTTTCCCCTCTTCAAAACTCTACTTAGAAATATCCAGTGGACTAGGGCTCTGGAAGGAAGGGAGGCACAAGACAGCCAGTTAATATTCACACATTATCTCTTCCAAGCTCAAGAGAAATATATTCCCTTGGGAAAAAAATAAAAATCAAGTAAGGCAAGCAGAAGACCTGCATGGGTAAGCAAAGAACTCTTAGTACAACTCAAAAATAATAAGGAGGTTTACAATATGTGGAAAAAAGGACTAATCAGTTGGGAGGATTATAGAGATATAGACAGAGAATGTAGAGATGTGACAAGGAAGGCCAAGGCCATTCCTGTGAGGACTACCCTAAGTGATCCTGCTTTAGCCGGTGGGGGGTTGGATCCAATGATCTCTTGAGGTCCCTTCCAAACTCTGATATACTGTGATACTGTGATATGTGTTTAAATTATTTACCAACTGTGTTCAATTAAAACTAGCAGCTGGAGACAGACCCTCTTGAGAATCAAGAGTATTGGGTGACTGCTGATAGAGCTGAAAGTACATAGCATAATGATAAGCCCCAGAGAAATTAAAATCCTGGGGCAGCCCTGGATCTAGCTGAAGTCAGTGGGAGTTCAGAAATCAAGAGAAATTGCTTGTGGCATTCCAGGCACAGCCTTACAGTGCTGAAGTAAATGTGGATCTCCTCTGTGAACTGGAAGGAAAGGACAATCAAGGCCAGACAAGAACTGCTCAGTTAGCACTGTGAAATCTGCTGACATCTTGTAACCGTAGATCCATTTTAAGGAGCAGTGAGGTTTTTATTTTTAAGATACTTCTGCTCATAAATTGAATATTTTTTATGCTTATATGCATGTTATTAAAAGTATATTCTTAAGAAGGCTGGAAAGAACCCATTTGACCTTCCTTTTCTTAACTAAGGAAATGCTCTGCAACACTTAAATCCAAGAGGAGCAGTTAGTTGTAACATAACAAACAGGAGGGCCACAGATGATCCAAGGGCTGAAACAGCTCTGCTCTGAGGATAGGCTGAGAGAACTGGGGTTGTTCAGCCTGAAGATGACTCCAGGGGGACCTAAGAGCTGCCTTCCAATAGCTGAAGGGATAGAATAGAATAGAGTAGAATTAACCAGGTTGGAAAAGACCTTTGAGATCATCGAGTCCAACCTATCATCCAACACTATCTAATCAACTAAACCATGGCACAAAGTGCCCCATCCAGTCTCTTCCTAAACACTTCCACTGATGGTGACTCCACCACCTCCCTGGGCAACACATTCCAATGGCCAATTACTCTTTCTGTGTAGAACTTCTTCCTGACATCCAGCCTAAACCTCCCCTGGCACAGCTTGAGACTGTGTCCTCTTGTTCTGGTGCTGGTTGCCTGGGAGAAGAGACCAGCCCCCACCTGTCTACAACCTCCCTTCAGGTAGTTGTAGAGAGCAATAAGGTCTGCCCTGAGCCTCCTCTTCTCCAGGCTAAGCAATCCCAGATCCCTTAGTCTCTCCACATAGGGCTTGTGCTCCAAACCCCTCACCAGCTTTGTTGCCCTTCTCTGGACACGTTCCAGCAACTCAACATCTTTCCTAAACTGAGGGGCCTAGAACTGGATCCTGAACTGGATCCTACAGGAAGGTTGCAGAGGGACTTTTCATGAGAGTGTCTAGAGACAGGACAAGGGGAAATGAAGCTGAGTGAGAGTAGGGTTAGACTGGATCTTAGGAAGAAGTTCTTTACTACAAGGGTGGTGAGACTCTGGAATAAGCTGCCCACAGAGGCTGTGGATACCGTCTGTCTGGGAGTGTTCAAGGCCAAGTTGGATGAGGCCTTGAGTGGCTGAGTCTAGTTGAGAGACAATATAGACAATCAATGAATAAGATGTACAGGCAAACCTAACCATGTGGAGGTACTCACAGCAACTCTTGTCATGATTTATTGTGTCTCCTCCCTTTTTCCATTACTCAGCAGGATAGAAGATAGTCTTCTGCTTTTATTAGAAATGTCTTAGAATCATAGAATGGTTCAGGTTGGAAAGAACCTCCAAAGGTCATCTAGACAAACCCCTGCAGTGAGCAGAAATATCTTGCACAGAGCCTTCTCAAGCCTGACCTTGATTCTTTCCAGGGATGGGACCTCAACTACTTCCCTGGGCAGCCTGTTCCAGTGTTCCATCACCATCATGGTGCAGAGCTTGTTCCTGACACCCAATCTAAATCTGCTCTTCTCTAATTTCAAACCATTGCCCCTCATCCTATCACTGCAGGCCTTTGCAAACAGTCCCTCTGCAACCTTCTTCTAGCCCCCTTCAAGGAACTGGCAGGCTGCTATTAGGTCTCCCTGGAGTCTGCTCTTCTCCAGGCTGAACAACCCCAGTGCCCTCAGCCTGTCCTCAGCCCCTTGATCATTTTCATGGCCCTCCTCTGGACCCTGTCTGGTCACTTTGCTGTACTCTGTTGTCTTCCACAATGTAACAGTTAGAGAACGTTGATTTTAGAAAACATTGAGCTATGCTGTTGCTAAAAATGAACACCCCTACCATCAACAGAAAACTTCATTTCACAAGTGCTCATCAATCATGTTGAAGTATGTTTCTTCTTGAAATTAAACAGGTGAGACTAGCACTCAAAAATACATGAATATTGGAAAAATTGTAAATAAATACACGCGGTCTTTTTTTAGGCATAACAGATAGAGAGTATCACAACACAGCTATGTTATAAAGTAGAAGCAATAACACTGCTCTGATTAAAATGTGAGCCATGATTTATATGTGTGTGTTGTGGATGAATTGTCCTTAGCAGCTGTTATGAGGTCTTAACACCATTTATACCTTCAACTGATTTCAGCGGTGTCGGAAAACAATGCAAATTTAACCCTAGTCTGAGACAAAGAGGGGTGGGATAGAACTTCCTGCATACTTCACTTTGGTGTGGTGGTGTGGTTCTTTTTTTAACAGTAATTGGGTGGAGGGAAGTGCCTCCAAAAAAAAGAAAAAAGAAAAAAAAAAGGTCTTAAAAAAAATGTATTTACTGCTGAAATGGAAATGGAATCTACTAACAGAAACTGTGCAAGAAACTCTGATCAAATGAAGTGGAACAATCAACCTACAGTGTCCAAACCCCATATGTGGCAATGAGGTATTATGAAGGTTTTTAATACATACTCTAATAGAGGAATATAATTTAAAAATATGATCTAAAAATGCAGGAATAAATAAAATGCATACCATAAAAAAGCACTGCGAGAATTGAAAAATGAGAAAAATGAGGCCACAGGTACCAAAAATGAGCAGCAACCTAACAGTGATTCTGTGTATATTGCCTTCCTTGAGAGGTTATGATTTTCTTAACATTGACAATCATAGATCATAGTATCAGTCAGGGTTGGAAGGGACCACAAGGATCATCTAGTTCCAACCCCCCTGCCATGGGCAGGGACACCCCACACTAGATCACGCTGGCCAGAGCCTCGTCCAGCCTGGTCTTAAACACCTCCAGGGATGGGGCCTCAACCACCTCCCTGGACAACCCATTCCAGGGCTTCACCACTCTCACGGGGAAGAACTTCCTCCTCACGTCCAGCCTGAATCTCCCCACCTCCAGCTTCATTCCATTCCCCCTAGTCCTACCTGATATCCTAAGAAGTCCCTCCCCAGCCTTTTTGTAGGCCCCCTTCAGATACTGGAAGGCCACAATTAGTTCACCTCGGAGCCTTCTCTTCTCCAGACTGAACAGCCCCAACTCTTTCAGTCTGTCCTCATAGGAGAGGTGCTCCAGCCCTCTGATCATCCTCGTGGCCCTTCTCTGGACACATTCCATTACCTCCATATCCCTCTTGTAATAGGGGCTCCAGAACTGGACACAGTACTCCAGGTGGGGTCTCACCAGAGCTGAGTAGAGGGGGAGAATCACCTCCCTTGACCTACTGGCCACACTTCTCTTGATGCAGCCCAGGATCTGATTGGCTTTCTGGGCTGCAAGTGCACATTGAGAGCTCATGTTGAGCTTCTCATCCACCAGCACCCCCAAGTCTCTCTCCTCAGGGCTGCTCTCCAGCCAGTCACTGTCCAGCCTGTATTTGTGCCTGGGATTGCCTCAACCCAGATGCAGGACCCTGCACTTGGTCTTGTTGAACCTCATGAGGTTGGCTTGTGCCCACCTCTCCAGCCTGTCAGGGTCCCTCTGGAAGGCCATTTGCAAGGCCATTTGAATATTTACCATCTAAAAGATCAAGTTCCTGTAAAGCATTACAATCACTGCAAAGTGGCTTTTCTGAATGATACTTAACAGAAGTGGAAAAGCAGGCATCTGTCTCCTTAAAAAATAATCACTTACAGTTAGCTGCCTGCGAAGAGCAAAAAGAACACAGACGCATTAACCTCCCACCACAATTCAGGCCAAAGAGACGGCAGGAGAGACTTGTTAGAATGTGATAGGGACCTGTGCCAGGCAGGTAGGCAGCTGTAAGACACAAAGGGGATGTGGTGGATAGAACCTGTCATCCAGAGAGACTTGAATAGGCTGGAGACAACCTCATGAAGTTCAACAAGGCCAGGTGCAAGGTTCTACACCTGGGCTGGGGAAATGCCAAGCACAAATATAGGCTGAGAAGTGGCTTGAGAGCAGTCTCAAAGAGAAGGACTTGGGTATGCTGATGAAAATCTCACCATGAGCCTGCAGTGTGCACTTGCAGCTCAGAAGGCAACTCTGTGCTGGGCTGCATCCAAAGAAGGGAGAGCAGCAGGACAGGGAGGGGGATTCTGCCCCTCTACTCTGCTGAGACCCCACCTGCAGCACTGCCTCAAGTTCTGGTGACCCCAGCATAAGAAGAACATCAAAATAGTGCAGAGGGTCCAGAGGAGGGCCACAAAGATGATGAGGAGGGGTGGAGAACCTCCCCTATGGGGACAGGCTGAGAGAGTTGGGGCTGTTCAGCCTGGAGAAGGCTCCAGGGACACCTTAGAGCAGCCTTCCAATACCTGAAGGGGGCCTGCAGGAGAGCTGGGGAGGGACTTTTTACAGTGATAGGACACAAAGAAATGCATTGAAGCTTGATGAGGGTAGATTTAGACCGGACAGCAGGAAGAAATCTTTTACAATGAGGGTGGTGAGACACTGGAACAGGTTGCCCAGGAAAGTCATGGATGCCCCCTCCCTGGAGGTGTTCAAGGCCAGGCTGGATAATGCCTTGCTCAGCCTGGTCTAGTGGAAGGTGTCCCTGCCCATGGCAGGGGAGTTGGAACTAGATGATGATCAAGGTCCCTTCCAACCCAAACCATTCCATGAATCTATGAAACATCAGTTTTGTTGTCAATGAACGCTCAGAATTCAGGTTTCTGACCCATCTTCTGACCTCCAGATTTGTGTATACACAGATCAGACTAGAAAGTTATTAAATAATTTGCAAACATACTTCTTGGTTTGAAAAAAAAAAATGCAAAGCATATCAGAACAGGGAACTCATCAATATTCACATCTCAAAGTAATTATAACTGGATCTAGAGCTCCTAATGTTATAAGCTTACACATATAAGGAGATTGGATATGAAAGTCTGGAAAAGTCTGAAACAAATTTCTGGCCCTGATCATTTGGAAATAAAGCTAGCAGCTGTGAGGCAAGTCTAATAGGTAATCTATGCAGAGAGCATTAAAAGAAGATGTCTAAATTTATGGAGTGCCCAATTTAGTTCAATACATGTTTTTAAGCCAAGAACACAGTGATTTGAATTATTCTGCTAACATCCTCTTCATCTGCCAGCCAAGTGGCAACAGAAGATACCCACTGAGGTGAGTTCACACTTGGTGATAAACTGTGACACATCTGGATTAGAAAAAGCTCATCCCTAATGTGAGGCTGCATGGTAAGGCTGAGACAAGCCAAGAGCACACTGGTAGCCTATGGAGAAGATTGCAGTCCCCAGTTAGACAATCACAGAATCTTAGGGGTTGGAAGCGAGCTCTAGAGATCACCAGTCCAATCCCCCTGCCAAAGCAGGGTCACCTAGGGCAGGTCACACAGGAACACATCCAGATGGGTTTGGAAAGTCTCCAGAGGAGAATCCACAACCTCTCTGGGCAGCCTGCTCCAGGGCTCTGTCACCCTCACAGCAGGGAAGTTTCTCCTCATGTTGAGGTGGAACGTCCTGTGTTCCAGCTTGTACCTGTTGTTCCTTGTCCTATCACTGGGCACCATCACAAGGACCTGGCACCTTCATCTTGACACCCACCCCTCAGATATTTAGAGACACTCATAAGATCCTTTCTCAGCCTTCTCCTTTCCAGACTAAACAGCCTCAGGACTCTCAAACTTCCTTCCTAGCAGAGATGTTCGAGTCCCTTAGTCATCCTCACAGTTCTTCATTGGACTCTCTCCAGCAGATCCCTGTCTCTCTTGAACTGCCGAGCCCAAAACTGGATACACTATTGCAGGTGTGGTGTCAGCAGGACAGACCAGGATGGCCTGGGGAAGGCTCCAGGAAACCATATCACTACATTCCAGTATCTGAAAGAGAAAGCTGGGGAGGCACTGCTTATGAAGGGCTCGTAGTGACAGGACAAGGGGCAATAGTTTAAAACTGGAGTAGTGCAGATTTAGGTTGGACATCAGGAGGAGGTTCTTCACAATGAGAGTGGTAAAATACAGGAACAGGTTGCTCAGGGATGTGGTAGAGGCACTGTCCCTGGAAACATTAAAGATCAGACTTGCTGTGGCCCTGGGCAGCCTGCTCTAGCTGAAGGTGTCCTTACTGACTGCAGGGGCATTGGACAAGATGACCCATGAGGGTCCCTTGTAACCTAATGCAATCTGGGAGTCTCCTGAAATGGTCTTGGCCTGGCAATAAGTAAGGTCAATCAGACAGGCACATAAAGCGTATGACCCTTGGATGAGAATCAAGAAAACCCTTTACCTCTCAATAAATGGCTGAGATATAAAAATGTAAATGCAGTCAGGACACATTCTAACCTCAAATAACTTTGCCAATTAAGCAATTCACCGACCTCAACCCAGAAATACCTTTGATCTCAGCAGAGCAATTCAGGCAGAATGTGGATGAACATTCTCCCAATCTTGTGAGTTTCAGCAATTTCTTTTTAACTCTGAAATCAGTGAAGTAGTTGCATAAAGAGTCAGACACAGAATTTCACCGACTCTCCTGCGATTACCCAGGTAAGCACATTACGCATATCTGCGCACATCGGGCTCTTGGTTTGCATCGCTTGTGTGCCTCAAGTAGGAAACCGGGAGAGCATTTTACTAGCTCTGGCAAATATGAGACTTGTGCCAACTTTTTAAGACCCATATTGTCCACAGATTTTAATTCTTCACCACCCTGCTAGTCGCTTCAGTCAGTCTCACACATTCTAAATTAAGAATTGTTTTGTCGCTCTTGATTCAGCGTGTTGTTGGTTTTGGGTTTTTTTCCTCTCCCTTAAAAAAGGGACCGGCAAACAAGGAAGCAAGCAGCTTGTCTGGTTGAAGTCGCTGTAGCATAGCTGATGTAGCTCAAGTTTAGCGGCACTTTTCTCGCGGCGATCTGTGAGGCAAAGCTGAGCACAAAAATAATGCCTCTTCTCATTTCCTTACGCCTTCGAAATCTGTGTAGTTTGGAGCGCAATTTTTCCGGCGCATCGAGTTCACTCTTGGGGAAGATGAAACGGAGGACAGTGGAAGGGAGCCCACCTCCCTCCCAAGGAGGGCGCGGGCCTGCAGGGGAGCGCCCATCGCCGGCACCTCACGGCGGGCCAGCAGCAGGCCCCGTCCCGCGGCGGGGAACGGCGGTGGGTGGCTCAGGGAACCCCACTCGGTAACACGCTACCAGGGAGGCAATGCCCCTCACCCAAAGATATGGGGAGAGAAGTAGGTCCCTGTGAATGCCAAGGGGAGCGGTCAAAAACCGGAGCGGGCTGAGGGAGACAGGAAGGAGCCTGGGCTAACAAAGCCGAACCACCTCCTTCCCTCCCAGCGCGACTGCCGGCTGCCTTCTGCAGGTCTCCCGCGGCCGTGGAGCAGGGACGACCCCAGGGTAAGACACCGAGACCTAGGTGGGGGAAGGAGTCCCACCCCCCCCTCAGCTGGGTGCTGCGGGACATGCGGGCCGCAGAGCGCTGGTGACGGCTGCCGGCGACAGTCTCGGGAACGCGGGTGGACGGAGCCGGGGTGTCCCGGGCTCTGCTGCCTCTGCCGGGCTCTGCGCGGGCGCTGCAGCCCTGCCTGCGCCAGGCGGCGGCGACGGCCATCGCGGGCTCGCCACCCCCGTGCGCCCCTCCGAGGACAGAGGGGTGGGGGCAGAGGAGGCGGAGGAAGCGGCGGCGGCGCCAGGAACAGGGAGGCGGCGGCACGGGAGGGAGGGAGCTGGAGCCGAAGCCGGGCCGGGCCCCGCAAGAGCTACAGCAGCGCCAGCTCCTCCTCCTCGGTGAGTCCCGTTCCGACGTCCCGGGAGGCTGCTCGTCGCCGAGCCTGGATGCCGGCGCAGGCCGGGCCGCGCTGCCGAGGTGCCCGGGGAGAGGCCCGCGCCGGGAGCGGGACACCGCGGCCTCAGCTGGGTGAGCGTCCCCGGGGCAACGGGCCGCGGCCCATCTCCCCACGGTGTCCGCGGAGAGCTAGTGGGGCGAAGGGAGAGCACGGTCTGCGGCTTGCCCGCCGTCTTCTGCCGAGCTGCGGCCCCGGCCTCCTCTCCCTTTGTTTGCTCGGCTTCCCGAGCCTGGCGGCTCCAGGCCCTGCGGAGGCACCGGGGCCGCGGCGCGGCCTGCAAGGCGGGCGAGCAGGCGGGGTAGCCGCGCCGGGCCCGGGCCACTGAAGCGATGCCCAGCCCCCACCGTGACAGGAGGGGGCCGGTACTGGCCTCTCGCCACGACCCGCCGCGGCAGCGGGGCCCACTGTGCTTTTCCCCACTTCCCCTGGGCTGCTGCCCAAGTGCACCCCGCTTCTACTGGGGCAGTCGGATTAGGCTGCACCCCACCCTGACAGCCACTTTCAATTTTGGGTTTTGTGGGGGGTGTCCCCGTCTCCAGCTGGGCGGGTGTCTGGAGGTGACGGTCCTGGGTGGCCGCAGCGGGGAGTCGTGCGGCGGCTGTCGCGTTGTCGTGAGGTGAGGGTGCGCCAAGGGCTCCCGAAGGGGCGAGCGAGAGGAGGGCTGCGTTCCGTGACAGGCGGCACTTCAAAACTTGACTTTCACAAAAAAATTACACCAACCCCACGAACTGTGATGGCTTTCATTGTTCTTCAAGCTGGTTCTTACACTCTCTTTCCCTAATGGTGCCACTTGTCTCAGAAAACGACGAGTCCGGCCCCGTGCCTACCCATTTGCTTAAGGAAAAAAAGCCTTTGGAAAACACTGAGGTTTTAAGAGGTGCAAGAGGATGAAGCCTCTGTGATGTGAGGTCCTTTGGCTGTCTCTTTCTGTCTCCTTTATTCTTTTGTCTTGCTGTGGTTTCAAGAATCACCTTAGTTTGGAGCAGGTTTTTCAGTGGAGTAGGCAGCTCTGTTAAAGAGGTTTGTTGAAGGGAGGGAAAGCTTCTCTTCCACTTGGTCCCAATTCTTGTGCCCTTTTACTGTTAAGTCCAAACCCCTCTTTCCTACCTGCCAGGAACATTTACATCATGTCCAATCTCTTAATAAACCTGTTGTTTAAAAATGCCTGCTGGAGGCCTCTTGTCTTAGCTGCTTGAGGAATAATGAATCTTCATGTCTGCTCTGGGTGGAAAAAACAGCACTCTTTTTGTTTTCTGCTAATAAACGCATCCTTGGGTTGTAGAAAATGCAAAAGCTTCATGATACTTATGAAATAAATTACTTAGCTTAGCTGTAAGACTTTAAACCACTGGAGAATGTGTAGGTATTTTTGGAGTCTTCTGCAGCAAGGCAGTAATTGTAGCTCACAGTTTTATGTGTGTCTTATGAAAGGCAAATTTCAGCTCTTTCAAAATGCTTGTTTTCATGAAGTGTTAAGCAGTGCTGGAACGGAGTCTTCTCTTGCTATTCTGTATTTCTTGGGTTTGTGGAATTGCACTGTGTTTGGAGCTGAGCTTTTACCTAAAGCAGGTTCACCTGTTGTATGCTTAGTGAGGCACAGATTCCCTATATCCTGAGGTTTGATATTTAAGTAGATTAAAAAAAAAAAAAAGTAATCTAGTCAATGAAATGAAGCCTTATCACATAAAAGTATGGCTGATCACAGTGTAGTGTTTTACAAAAGTGCCTGCATTTGCAAACTCTCTAGGAAGCAGCAAGGTTATAGAATGGAAAGGAAGAAGCACTGTGGTGTTTCCAGAACTTTTGTGGCTATCACTTCATCGCATTGCATGTGTGCAGCATCAAAGTATTTGTGTGAATTCAGGAGATGTGGTGGATAATTCTAAACTTCTCGAGAAGGTGATGTAACAGAAATGTAAAAAAGATGTATATTAATTTCTACCATGCTGTTAGCGTCTCTGATCCTAGATTGTGATGCCAATACACCTTGGGTCACTTAGAGATGGCTTGAAGAAGTGGTAATTAGTCTGCATTGTTCTGCAAGTGGATTACACCACCTAACTCTCCTTAGTGCATTGAAGTTGTGGAGTGAGAAAGTGAACTCTTAATTAAGAGTTCTTCTTAGGAAGCAAGTTACTTCTTTCTGTTCTTTCTTATGAAATCTTCTATAGTTATACACTAGCTGGAACATTTGAAAGATTTCATCTGGTGGCATTGCCTTAAGTTCACTGCATTTTGCTTCTCTGTTGCTGGCAAAACTGAGGCCACAGTCCAGGGTAATCAAGTGCACTCAAGTGCCTTATTTGCTGATGCTTTACTGCCCTCCCGGGCCTACACAGCACTATTTTGGTAGTGTTTGGGTAGTACAATGTGTTGTAGGGAGGGGAGTGATAACACAAAGTAGATAAAGAAGAGGCTGTTCTCTGCTGGTGTGTGTCTCAGCATTTTGTTGACAGTGCTTTATATGTGTTTTAGCAGCAAATTAGAGGGGGTAGCTCAGGCGGTTGTGATGCTCCAAGGAGGAAGATAATATGCAAGTAGTATAAAAGTAAATGGAATTAATTTAGGAATGCAATAAGATGTATTGAGCATAAATTGGAGAGGGTTTTGGATGGAAAAGCAGAATAAGGCTTTCTTACCCAATTCGGGAGTATATTTTTGTAACATAAAATACGAAGCAGAAAGGAAATAGAGAACTTTGAGTTTCTTCTTTTTGCTTAAAGAAAATTGACAGTATCTGGTAATTGTCCTTATGTTTGTGCCAAAATTTAATTTCATTCCATTGTAGTGTGCACCTATTTTTCTGGAAGCAGGTATCAGTCTTCAGAAGAGGATAGACTTGATGCTAACGGGACAGCCTCTGTCCCACTGCTTTCCAGTACTTTTCTAGTAGCAGACAAGGAGGTAACACTTGGGAAAAAAGCAATCCTGAAAATTTTCCATGGTAGTTTCAGATGGCAAGTAACATATAGCAGTATGGTTCGTTTGGAAAACAAGATGACTGTGCTTGTAATGGAATATTTATTGCCTATGTTTAAAAAGCAGCTTCATACCACTCAAATATGCTTCTGAAGCAGCAGAAGTTAAAGATTTGTAACACAGAGTGAATTCTTCCTTTTAGTGATACTTTTTCCTCTAGAAAGAATTGTTTTCTGAATTAGCCCCCTGTGCTATGTAAGTTGCACAAATTTATGTGTTAAAAGTAGTTGCAATAGGTTTGAAACAAACATTTAAAACCTGGTAGCTTTGCCTTTTTTGTTGCAGTCTTGCCTTTTTCCCACTGAAGCTGAATGATCTTAAGCTATTGAAGCAAAAACATGTCACCCACTTCAGCCTCTCCTGGTGGTTAAAACCAGAAGCAAACCAAGCTGGCCTTGAATGCTTGCCCTGGATGCAAATGGAAAGCTGACTATATATATCTGAAGTATCAGACAACATTTTACATACAAAGAAGGTTACACAAACCTTGCTAGAGTCTACACAGGCTGCATGTGCAAAGACAGCTTGATGCAGAATCTGACTTAGTCTGCTTATTATGAGCATTAAAAGTCTCAGATCAAAGTCTTAGCTTTCTAATTTCTTAATCTTACTTAAATAAAAGTTGTTCCATTTTTTTTCTTCTACCAGTTTTTGTGGTCTTCTGACTCCTACCTCTGTCATGTACAGGCATGCAAATGGCAAGCATCTGCATTTCCAGATAGCTTCAGCAAGTTTTGAGGTGCATGGCTTTGCAAATCTGACTGCTGTTCATTAGAGTCTGTGATGTGTATTTAAGGACCTATCTTTAGATTTATATTTTTTTAATAACAATATCAATTAAACTATTAACTATTATGAAATGTCCTTCTGGAAAATATTAAGATAAAATGCTCTGGAAATCATTGTCCCTTTTCTGCATCCTCAAGCATGCACATAACACTTTGGACTGGGGAACTCAGCTCTGTTTATGGAAAGCCCCCTGTTACCTAAAAAACTTGTTCCTTGGTTGCTACATTACCAAGAGAACCATGCAAGTTAAATACAAGTTTTTATTTGTTTAGCATGTAATCATAGAATGGTAGGGGTTGGAAGGGACCTCCAGAGATCATCCAGTCCAGCCCCACTGCCAAAGCATGATCACCCAGGGCAGGCCACACAGGAACGCATCCAGGAGGATTTGGAAAGTCTCCAGAGAAGGAGACTCCACAACCTCTCTGGACATCTTATTTCAGGGCTCTGTCACCCTCACAGTAAAGTTGTTTCTCCTCATGTTGAGGTGGATCTTCATGTGTTCCAGCTTGTACCAAATGTTTCTTGTCCTGTCTCTGGGCACCACCACAAAGAGCCTGGCACCTTCATCCTGACACCTACCCCTCAGATATTTAGAGACATTGATAAGATCCTCTCTCAGCCTTCTGCACACTAAACAGCCCCAGGTCTCTCAGTCTTTCTTCGTAGCAGAGATGCTCATATCCTTTTAACTTTCTTTTGAAATCTCTCCAGCAGATCCCTGTCTCTCTTGAACTGGGGGGCTCAAAACTGAATACAGTATTGCAGATGTGGTCTCAGTAGGGCAGAGGAAGGAGAAGAGAACCTCTTTAGATCTGCTGAAAACCCTTTTGAGGCACCCCAGCCTCCCATTGGCTCTCTTGGCCACCAGGACACATTACTGTGCAGGTGCTGCTCTTCAAACCTTGCTTCCTCTGTATGTACACGAAGGGCACACGAAGCACGAGAGGCTTCTTGTCCTCTGTGAAACATCCTTTTCTTCCTGTAATCTGCCAAGGGCACTAGGCTGGCAGTTTTAAAAGACTCTGATGTTTGTAAAATATGTAGGTTTTTTTGTTATAAACACACAATAATTTTGCTGTAAACTGCTGTAAACCAGTTTTGGATGAAAGCCATTTTTTCTGGCAGGGAAGGTATAAATAGTCAACGGCAGAGTTTTTTCAGAGTTCATTAAGTGGTCTCTAGTTTTAAAAATCTAAACAGTGGAAATGAACCTATGTGTACGGTTAGGTAAATGACACGCATAAATGGTTTTGTGCTTGCTGTGTCATCAGCAACTGTATTTGTATTACCTAACTAGGATAGTGTAAGATACTGATCTGTAAGAGGACTTGTGTAAGGCTTTGGTGGTCTCAAGTTAACGTGGATGAATGCAGCTGGCAGATTAATTAATTTCAGGATTTGAGATTGTAGGCTTTATAAATTTGGTATTGTTCCTCAAGGATATTCCATGCTAGTTAAAACAATGCAGAGAGTGCTACTCTTGCTGCTAGAATTGCTGGAAAGGGGTTGCAGTCAGGCTTGGTTTTTACAGCATGTGATTTCTGGGTTTGGTGAGTAGTTTTACTCTTAATTAATCTGACGTTCTCTGGTAAACGTGCTAAAACAGCAGTTTGTAGGAGTCTTGAGTAGGTGATTGTTTTTCCTTCTCCAAAGCAGTCTGCATTCCTCAAATAAGTTGAGAACAAATTAGTAGGCTACTCCAAACATTTCCAAAGCATGGGTTTATTTCATCCCAAGATCTCTGATGCAGTGGTCAAGCTTGCGTTCTACCTTCTGTTTTATGGAGTATTATCTCTCCGGACTTTGTCTCAGTGCTACAAGACTGGGCAGCTACAAGCTGTGTTGAATGATTTTAGCATCAGTGTTAAAAATACCCGTGCAACTTGTTTTGGTTGGTAATCGGGTATCAAATTAGGAGGCTTAGTGAAATAGAGATGAATGGCATTAACACAAAGGTCTTTGATTTCAGGTGTGTCTTTTAAGATGAGCTTTTTGGAAGCTCTACTCCAAAAACAGGTTAGGCATCTTTTTGGGTCCACTCTGTTCAGGATCTGGTGGGAACCAGGCAAGTGAGGAATATTCACTGAACAGAAGCTGTTTGTGCAGGCATATTGGTTTGGGTGAACCCTGCACTGGGAGGTTTTCTAGGCTGGAATTTTGGTCAACCCAAGGAGACCGACTCCAGAATAGATGGCTTGTGCATTCAAAGGTACAAGTCACTAAGTTATGTACAAGATCATAAATCTGAGTTTGTGTGAGGTAGATGCCTGGTGGTTGCTTTTTTTCTTCCCCTCCCTGTTCTCTCTTCAGTGGAAAACAGAGGCTAAACCCAATGCTGATCCATTGAGCGCTCTCTGAAACATTGACTTCTCTCTCGTTGGCTTTTGCAGGAAGAGAGCTGTTGATTAGTAGTAAGTAATGGTGAGAAGTGAGAAAGGATTAGCCATAGGTCTTTGGCATGATTTTGTACAGAAAATGTAGTTACTTGGGAAAATACTTATCTGTAAATGTAAATATTTTGCAGTCTGAAGGGGTAAAAGAGTCTGTACTGACCAATGCCTTGGTCTAATTGCAGGCTCATCTAGTGATGGTCAAAAGAATACCATGAGGGGAAGTTGTTACCTCAGCACTGACTTGTATGCCTGTATATTAAAAGAGAAGGACTTTTTGGAATCTGCAGTGTTCTAGATGTTATTTGACAGAGAAAAGAGGAACAGAAATTCTGTGTATCAGCATTAAAAAGTATGCATCCTCTTTTTTTTTTTTTTTTTTCTTTCTGGTTTTTTTTTCCCTCAATTACTTTAATTATTTTTAACCTGGGCTAATAATTTTTTCATTTTATCTATAGTGTATGTAAATTTAAATGTATATCAGAAACCAGGAGGAAAAAAAATAAACCATGTGCAAATATATGATTTAAAAAATTTATTAATTCTCTCATGCTTGACCTTTGAAGCTTAGTTACAGCTTTTGCATCTAAGCTCCTATACTCCTGGCTCTGCAGAAATTTGACCTTGCTCTGGAGATAGCTATCTGGAGAGCTATGAGCTTGTGTAAGTCTCATAAAGCATATTACTTCATAGAGACAGTGAAAATTTCATCTTTGATCCTGCATGCAAGAATTTCTACACTGATGTGAAGTTGCTCACTGTTAGGCCCTCTCCCTGCCTGGAACTAGGTGATCTTCAAGGTCCCTTCCAACCCAAACCATTCTAAGAATCTATGAATTCTTCACGTGCAAGTTACATCTAATATACAGTGAGCAGTCCCATTAATTTAAATGGCTGCTCAGAGTTAATTATTCTTTGCTGGCTCAGGACTGAATATTAGCAAAATCAGATTGTTTAGGGCTGCATGGAAAATTATTTTCTGCTTCTGTGGAACAAAAGAAAAATAATCAAAACAACCCAAAAAGCCTTCCAGTGTGCATCAGGACAAAACAGTGTTTGTTTTAAATCTTTAATATATTCTTCTTTAGATTTGCTGGTTGGGGTAGTGAGACATTTCTGTCTGCAGGTGATTAGATTGTGGGTGTAGGAGGGGAAAGAAGTACTTCCCAATCTTAATCATGAATAATTAAAAGTCTTTCTAGTTTTGACCCCAAATTAAAGAATCTCCATGTAGAATAAGCTTTGTCAGGACTGGTGTAGTCTTGTTAAAAGGGTTTTATTCTGATAAATTTGACTTCTTGAAAAAGGTGGCTGAGCAGCTTTGCCCATGCAGTCAAAATTCTATTCCCATTCTGGCCAGCGTGCTGCTAGTTATGCAGTGACATTGTGTGGGACTTCTTAAAAGCACCCCTTGGATTGAAAAGGACTGGCAACTTAGAAAACCTATTTTTGATGTTTCACCTTCTGTTTGAAGGGAGACAAAGTCATAGTAATCCTGTGAGATGAGCCAGAGCTTGTCCTCTCTGTCCAGGTGTGTTTACCCTCTGCATCTGACAGTGCTTTGAGCACAGCCATGGCTCCCGTTTACCATATATGGATCGACTCTGCACCGTAAAGATAATTAATTTGCTCTTTATTCTTATTGGGCCGCTTGCCAGTGAAATTGGGAAGTATTTTAAATAAGCTCTGCTTTGCCTTCTCACCTTCCCAAGTGCAGAGCTTGGATTACTCTCTCTAGTGGATCCTAAGAGCTCAGAGGAGCAGCCAGGCCCAAGGCATGGGGGGGCCAGCAGTACATGCCAGGTGCGACTTCTGCTCTGCTGGTCCAGGTTCTGCTGCTGGAGTGTGTCCCAGGGGGGATGCTTAATTACAGAAGAAGATGATTTCCCCTTGGGTATGCACCTGAGTGAAGATCCTCTAACCTTTAAAGGGAAAGTAGTAAGTCTGGGGATTTTTCCCTTCCGGTTTGTTGTGTTGCACTGGCTTGTTTGTAAAACAAACCCTGCTTTCTCTTTCACTGGTTGGATCTGTTTTACTGACCGTGAAAGACTGATCTTCAGCCAGTGCTGTTTGATATTCCATGTATAAAATAGTTGGATTTGAGATTGACAGTGATCCTAACCTAATCCTCCCATGTGTGATTTCATAGAGGTACCAACTTTAAGTGAAGAATATTCACTTAAAAGAATCACAACAGTTCAGAAGGATCATTTCCAACTGTCTTGTTCTTAAAGATGTATCCCCTTAGAAAGCTTTAAAACTCTCTTTATTTAGCATTTGACAGGCTAGCTTATGAATCACACGGAATCCAAGGGAGGAAATAAAATGCTGAAGATATGGAAACAGAATGCATTGAAATAAGGGTTGCAGTAAAATTAATTTGGAGTTGTATGAGTGGAAAAAATATCAGAATTAGCAGCCTTCTTCAGTCTTTTTTTTGGGTGTGCTGTGCTCCTAAGAAACTTGATAGTCCCTGCCTGTTCTATAGCAGTCTTGTGTGAAGCACATTTTCTGATTCTCAAGATTCTGAACCTGATTTCAGAGTCAGTAGTGAAACTTGAGATACTGTATGTTTGTTTTACCTGCAATACTGTGTCCAGTTTGGGGCTCCCCAGTTAGAGAGATAGGGTTCTACTGGAGAGAGTCAAACAGAGAGCTACAGGGATGATGGCAGGACTTGAACATCTCTGCTATGAAGAAAGTCTGAGAGCCCTGGGGCTGTTTAGTCTGGAGAAGAGAAAGCTGAGAGGGAATCTGATCAATGTCTCTAAATAGCTGGGGGTGGGTGTCAAGATGAAGATGCCAGGCTTTTTGTGGTGGTGCCCAGTGATAGAACAAGGAACAACAGGGATAAGCTGTGACACAGGAGGCTCTGCCTTAAGGTGAGGAGAAATTTCTTTTCTGTGAGGGTGACAAAGCCCTGGAACAGGCTGGCCAGAGAGGTTGTGGAGTCTCCAGTCTGGAGACTTTCCAAACCCACCTAGATGTATTCCTGTGTGACCTGTCCTAGGTGATCCTGCTCTGTCAAGGGGTTGGACTGGATGATTTCCAGAGGTCCCTTTCAGCCCCTAACATTCTACGAGTCTTTTGGTTCATCAGGATGAACATGTGTGCAGCTCTGTTTTAAACAATCTGTCTTTCCAGAGATCTGGAAGAGTAAGTGAGACTTCTACTCATGTGTGTCTTCCCAGCCCCTCCATATCTGACTGTATTTAGAAGGGCTTAAAATAATGATTGGCTGGCTTACAAATGAAGATGCAGGCACTAGGGAGCTTGTGTACTTGTCAAATATTATCAGAGCTGGTAGCTTTATAATAAGCACTTGTTTTAAGTACAAATAGTAAGGGAATAGACTTTTGAAACAAAAGGAATACTTGGATTTCATTTCAATGTAATTGTTGAAAAGCAGCTGAAATTGTGTTCTGTCCCTCAAAAGTTACCTGATTTTTTTTCTCACTTTAGAGTATGCCAAATCAATACCACCTAATGAGTCACTTTTTATGTACTATCAGTTTTTCCAGAATTTTCTTTTAATCTTGGCAGATTAAGTTGCTTCTGTGTTGTACTAACTTTTGACTGCCACTGTTTGAAAGACTCAGTGTTTCTTAGGTTGTCTCTTTCAAAATGCAGCCGGTTTATGTAGCAGTGAAGGGAAATGGTATGCTTACCTCCTCAGTATGAGGCACTAAGTCACTTGAAATCTTCAGTTTTATTTCAGCAAAAGGGAAAAAAAAATCAACTTTGGTTTAAACAAGACAAAAAAGTTATTCAGGCCTCCTCTTAGAATACTCAAACTAATGTTATGATTTGCATCTAGCTAACAAGGTTGTGGGGAACACTTTTGTTTTTGTGGCTTAGGTGGTTCTTTGAAGCTTTAACTATAGGTACATGATGGGGATGGATTTAGGAATCTGTTTTGTAGCTATTTATGGATAAAGCCTTACTACTAACAGTGGCAAGGAGAAAGAAGTCCATTCACTTTGAAGTTATTAATAACATTTAAAAAAAAATACTATTTATGTGAACTTTTTGCCATAGATTGTTTTCCCTTCTATTAAATACTATCAGAACCTCGACCAAGCCAATGTTTATCTCAGTTGAATTGCATCTTGTTAAGAAGCATGGGTGTTCCACAATAGAAATCAGACATAAATGCAACTATGCAAGAGTGAATTCTTTACACTTTGATGTATTAAATGCTCTTTTGCCTTTAAAATGGATTCCTAAGTGTCGGTGAAGTTGTCACTGTTACTTACAGGAGATAGTGTCATAGGTGGGACTCTTGTTTTGATGAACATTGAGTAAAAAGTCCTCAAATCTGTGGATTCTTAAGGTACCTGACTCTTCCAGTATGCCCTAAGTACTTGCAAGTCCTGTTGATTTTTAGGTACTGGGAAAAAAAAATCTTAGACAATAATGTTTTGTCTATTTTAGGTAAAGCTGGATGTAGTTCTGACCTTTGTAGTTTGTCAGAATGTACTTTGCTTTGAATTGTATTTTTGGAAAGCAGGCCATCAGCCTCAGATCTGTTGTGTTGCAGGCAGAGCATGGTAGGGGGAACACTCGTGCCTTGCTGCAGACACCGCTTCAGCAGACTCGGAGTTTGTCATACAAAGCTTAAACTCTGAGCAGAAATACTGTTGGCCTGTTTGTTACTTTGACTTTACTTTCCTTGCTTGTTGCACTTCCTTTAGTGGTTTAGAACTAACCTTGAAGTTTGGCTTTTTTTGAGGGTGGGAATTTATTTTGATTTGTTTATTACCCATCTCTATAATTTGGTCTCTTACCTCTCCCTCCTCTGGCTTTTAAACTCAGAGTTGTATCACTGATGAATCTTCTCCTTCTCATCCAGCTGCTTGATACTTCTTTGTACTGTAGGATGGGCGATTCACTCACTCACTGCTTTGATAAATGAAGCAGTGGGTCTGAAAAGCTTTGTAAAATCTCTGCTAAATTGGAAAGTTTTAAAGAAAGTCAGGAAGTTGAATCATGATTAAGTAGAGAACAGTGATAGAAGATATGCTGAAAGGTTGGGAATGTCTTTGCAGGACGGCGTAACCCAAGGTTTTGTTTATGTTTATTCCTTCGCTGTCAGCAGACCTCTGAAAGGGACCACAAGCTTTGGCTGATCCCTTTCAGTGGGTGACAATTTAAAGCGGCAGTCAACTCATTGTGATTTGTTGCTGTCTTAGATGGAGAGATGGGGGTTATGTCAGGTGTGAGTAGGTAGGCATTTACTCAAACCCCCCTGGGTCACACCTCTGCCCTCCCATCAATCCACATTATGAAAATTCAGAATTGAGTTTTCAGAATTAACTGATGTTAGTTTGGCCTGATGGTGCCTTTTATTCAGTTTATTAATTCAGCTAAAATAGTGAAAGTTGAGCTCACAAAGTGTTGAATAAAAAAGCACTGAATGCCTGTGCAGTAACATTTCAGGGTCAGATGTACAGACAGCAGAAAAATTCCTTAATGAAGCCAATAATTCTGTCTCTGAACTCTGGAATTTGAGTTTAATTAGTGTACTGTAAGGAAATGATAGGACCATACATTTTAAAGGGTAGTGGAAAGTGGAATTAATGTAAACATTCTTGTCCCGTATGTGAAGCAAGAAAGTGAAGAGAATTGCTCAGGCAGCTCTTCTGGCTTTTCTCAACTTCTGAGCTCTTGAACTTTGAACCTTCATGAAATTGCCTACTATGTTTTCTATATAAATAGTTCAGATAAAGGACAGCAAATTATTTTTCTCAGTATGTCATTATTCAAAAGGGAAAACAAAGGGGTTTGCTTAATGAAAGAAGCTGTGATTATTTTAGTGGTAATATTTTAAATATTCAAGAAAGCAAAACTGCTGGTGGTACTCATTTCTGGAATGAAGGCTTTCCAATTTCGAATTAATGTGTTACCTAGAAAATGGTTTTGATGGTTTGGGGTTTTTTTGCAGTGATCTTAACAATGATTAAAAAAGCATCACCTAAACCTTTCTCCTCCACCACAAACTGCTAATCAGAAATTAACAACAAATCACAGTAACAAACCACTTCAACTTCTAATAGTCATAGGTGATGTCTTGATGGTTGGAGGTAAATGGTAGGATCCTTCCTCCCATGAGATGTTCAAGACCAGGTTGGATGAGGCCTTGAGCAACCAAGTCTAGTTGAGAGGCATTTCTGCCTATGCCAGGGGTGTTGGAGCTGGATGATCTTCAAGGTCCTTTCCAACCCAAACCATTCTATGAATCTGTACACATTTATATTTGTGTTGGTGCTATGCATTAGTATGGTTATTACTTTGGAAAAATGTTACTGCCTTTAATAAAAAAAATCCCCCAAGATCTGTGAATTGATAGGGGAAAAAAAAAGGAGTATTTCTTTCAGGCTGCACATCTGAGTAGTGAGGGTGTTTGTATTCTGTCAGAATTTTCAACTGTTAGAAATTAAAGTTACCAACTGGTTTAGTGCCTTCGAGGGGCATGGCAACTGAATGCCTTGATACAAAGCAAGTATTATGCAGTACTGACATTCAATCCAGTTTGTGTGGTCTGGAGGCGAATGGTGGGATCCTTGTGGTATCTGTAGAAAACGCGTTGTAATTCTCTCTGATAATTTAGTAAAAATGGTCTCAAAACAGAGGTCAGTCTCTTCCTCCCCATGGTTCTGAGAAATGTCCTTATTAACTGCTGCTGCTTCTCAGCATGCTTGGAGATTTCTCTCCATGTGGGAAAGATTTTCCATTTTTGTTTTTCTTTAATCAAGGCACTGTTCTTTCTTTCCCCTAAGATCTTAAATGGGTCAACTTAATCCTTCCAGTTATAGACTCATTGAATGGTTTGGGTTGGAATGGACCTTGAAGATCATCTAGTTCCAACCCCCACTTCCATGGGCAGGGACACCTTCCACTAGCCCAGGTTGCTCAAGGCCTCATTCAACGTGGCCTTGAACACCTCCATGGAGGAAGGATCAACAAACTCTGGGCACCTGTTCCAGTGTCTCACCCCCCTCACTGTAAAGAATTTCTTCCTTATCTCCAGTCTAAATCTGCCCCCCCCCAATTTTCAGTCTATTGCCCTATATCCTATCACTACAAGCCCTTGTAAAAGGTCCCTTCCCAGCTTTCTTGTGGCCCTCTTCAGGTACTGGAAGGCTGCTCTAAGGTCTCCCCAGAACCTTCTTTTCTCAGGCTGCACAGCCCCAACTCTCTCATCTTGTCCCCATAGGGGAGGTTCTCCCACCTTGTGATCATCTTTGTGGCCCTCCTCTGGACCCACTCCAGCAGCTCAATGTCCTTCTTATGCTGGAGGTATGTAGAGGGTTAACTGCTTTATAAGGGATTGCTGCCTCTTCGCCTAAATGGAGAGGCCAGAATATTACCTTTTAATGAAAGAAAGCTTTTATTGTTATTGAAAATGGCATGGTTGGCATGGTCAGCGTGATAGCTGCAAAGATCTCAAATATCCTGGCTGGTCATATGCTTTTAAAGGGTAATTCAGCTGCAGTTAGAACCCAGCTGAGGTTTACTTGAAGCTGCAGGTCCAGCCATCAGCAGTGTGAGGCTCAAGGCAGAGTGGTGGGTACCAGAGCAGCATCAGCATGCAGTTACTGCCTTACATTCAGGCTGAAAAACAGGAAAGATAATCATGCATCAAGCGTAGCTCCAATCCTAGAAGAGGACTATCCTTGATCCAGTGGAAAACTAGAATCCTCTTTATCTGTACAGTGATTTTTCAAACCAAACTGTTTATTTTGAAGGCTTTTTCCATCCCTCTCTGTGTTAGACAAATCTGTGTCAAATTTATCTTACTTTAACAATTTTTCTGTTGTTAGGAGTGGAATAGATTAGAGACCTAAAGTGGATTTCTTGCTTGAAGGAAAGCATGTTCCCAATAAAAATTTGAGGGTTTTAAAAAATATTTCTTTTTCTTTTCCCCTGAATAATTTCAAAGTAACTCTGCTACCTTGAAGTATTTTGCACAGAATATGGTTTGTGTTTTTTTCTGGTTTTGGGCATCTTTGATACCAGGTGAATGGGTTTTTTAGGAACAAAAGCCAATGACATATTGCTGGTTGTCTGTCAGATAAGCATAAATGAAAGTGAGACCACATCTGGAATATTTTTTCCAGCTCTGGGCCCCTCAGTTCAAGAAGGACCTCAGGGAACTGCTTGAGAGAGTCCAGCACAGAGCCACAAGGATGCTGAAGGCAGTGGAATATCTTCCTGCTGAGGACAGGCTGAGGGAGCTGAGGCTCCTTAGCTTGGAGCAGAGGAGCCTGAGAGGTGACCTCATTCATAGTGATAAAGATGTGAAGGCCAGTGTCAGGAGGATGAAGCCATGCTCTGTTCAGGGACATCCAGTGACAGAACAAGGAGCAATGGGGACAAGGTGGCGCAGAGGAGGTTCCACAGGAACAGAAGGAAAAGCTTTCACTGTAAGGGTTACAGAGCCCAGGAGCAGGCTGTCCAGAGAGGCTGTGGAGTCTCCTTCTCTGGATACACTCAAAATCTACCTGGATGAGTTCCTCTGTGGCCTGCCCTAGGTGATCCTGCCCTGACAGGGGAGTTGGACTGGGTGATCTCTAGAAGTCGCTTCCAGCCCCTACTATTCTGTGATTCTGTGAAGTGGGAAAGTGGGCAGTTTACAGCCTACTGGTCAAGATACCAATTTTACAAACCTGTTCTATGAAGCCTCCTGTTGGCTGGCTGGTGTGGCTAGTGAGAGGTTTAAAACAGAAGTTAGGTTTAACTCTTTTTTATCTTATTTCCTATGAATGTGACTTTAGAGCTCTCCTGCTGCATTGCTTATGTTTTCCATTTCTGCTCTTCCAGAAGAGAGAATCTGATGTTGTGATGATTACAAATTAACAGCTTGTCATTTAGGGAGAATAGTAACATTTTTAAAAAGTGTTTATATCACAAGTATTAGTGAAATCTGTGGTGATCTTGTGTAAACTTCCATAATTTTCGGCAGAAATAGGGTAGAAGGTTTCTCTTCCTGTTACTTTTCCTGTGTTTTCTTCCTTCCTCTTTGAAAGTGAAACCAACATCAATAAAGGTCAATTTCAAATGGCACTATTCAGCTGCTACATCTCTGCCAAGTGTATCCTTCCTTTTTTGGGAAGGGCTACAAAACTGTTTCTCACAATTATGTTTAGTCATGAATTTGAAAAGGTGATCCCAAAAATCACCATGGGAAGGTAGCCTGGTTTATCATTTCTGTCCTTCTGGTGTGTGTTTTAAATTGAGGAACAGCATTTCTGAAGTTTCAGGTCTGGGGAGCTTCTCTTCCCCCTGCTTCTTTACCCTGGTGGGACCAGACCTGCAATACTGTGTCCAGTTTTGGGCTCTCCAATTCAGGAGAGACAGGGATCAGCTGTAGAGAATCCACTTGAACTTCTTTGCTGTAAAGAAAGACTAAGAGACCTGGGTCTGTTTAGTGTGGAGAAGAGAAGGCTGAGAGGTGATCTTATTAATGTCTTTGCTGTACAGCAGATGGCACTGGAAGAGCACAGCAGTGGAAGACTTCAGCAATGCCTTCATTTGTACAAAATAGTAGCAAAGCTGTTGCAGTGCCAAGGGTTGTGAAGAGTTGTGTAGCTCACTTCAATGTATATCAGGAAGAGGTGGCATGCTGGGCTCTTCTGCTTCAGCTCTTCTCGTTGCAGGCAGTGGAAAATTTTACACTTGAAAGTGTGAGAGTTTGTGGTGTACTGAAGGCTGTTCCTTAGCATGCAATGCAGGATTGATGGTATTCATAAAATCACAGAATGTTAAGGGTTGGAAGGGATCTTTGGACATCATCCAGTCCAACCCCCTTACCAAAGCAGGGTCACCCACAGCGGGTTGCCCAGGATCACAATGTCTCGGCAGCTTTGTAGTTTCTCCAGAGAAGGAGGCTCCACAACCTCTCTGGGCAGCCTGTTCCACAGCTTTGTTACCATCACAGCAAAGAAGTTTCTCCTCACGTTAAGGTAGAACCTCCTGTGCCTCAGCTTATTTCCATTGTTCTATCACTGGGCACCATCACAAAGAGCCTGGCACCTTCATCTTGACACCCACCCCTCAGATATTTAGAGACACTGATCAGATCTCTTCTCAGCCTTCTCTTCTCCAGACTAAACAGCCCCAGGGCTCTCAGTATTTCTTCACAGGAGAGGTGGTCACATCCCTCTGTCATCCTCACAGCTCTCCTTTGGACTTTCTCTAGTAGATCCTTGTCTCTTGAACTGGGAAGCCCCAAACTGGACACAGTATTGCAGGTGTGGTCTCACCAGGGCAGAGCAGAACCACCCTAGACCTGCTGGCTTTGTTCAGTGATGTCCAGTGATAGGACAAGGGGCAATGGATGCAAACTGGAGCAGAGGAGGTTCTATGTGGACCTGAGGAAAAGATTTTTTGCTGTGAGAATGACAGAGCCTTGGAGCAGGCTACCCAGAGAGGTTGTGGAGTCTCCTTCTCTAGAGACTTTCCAAACCCACCTGGATGTGTTTCTGTGTGACCTACTCTAGGTAACCCTGCTTTGACTGGGATGTTGGGCTGGATGATCTTTGGAGGTCCCTTCCAACCCCAAACATTTCTGTTATTCTCTTAAATATTGTTGCTCTTTGATGTGTTTTCAGTCTGGTAAACTCTGTGTAACAGCATCATTCAAATTGTCTAAGTGAAAGGAATTTTTAAGGTGTTTGGACTCCTGATACCTGAGGAGTTGTATTAAAAGTGGGAAAGCAGCACATAATAAAACACTAGTCCTGTTTTAAAGGTTTTATTATTGGTTTATAGCAGGAGTAGGTCCTTAGCCTTTAGTTTGTCAGTGGACTGCTGTTTGATTATAGTAATCATGCTCCTTACCTGCTTTTATGCTATTTTTGAACAGTTACTGGAGAAAATCACCCTGCTTAGTTGGTAAAACAGACATTTCAGTTTGTGGCACTGTTTTTCTCAGTCCTTGCATTGTGATACCACAGGAGAAAAGTGGGAAGTGCATACATAAGGACTGTTTTGCTTTCCCCACAGTCCCCCAAGCTTGGAAGATTTCTTGAAAGGTTCTTAGCCTCCTCCAACTTGCCATGCTTAGCCTGGAGCCAGGCTTGTTGCTGCGATTGCACTACTAACACCACATGTATGTGGAGGTATGTGAATAATGGCTACTGATGGATGTCCCTGCTCCTGTGGCAACAACAACTTCCCTCTGCTCTTTCACTTCTTGTACTTGCCTGCTCTTAAGAGCTGCTTGGTTTGGAAAGTCTAACATAAAAAAACCCAAACCAAACAAAAACTTGAAACAAAGCTCAAATGAACAAACTAACAAAAAGAATCAAGCTTAAAAGTCAAATTTATGGAGGGGTGGGAGGCATCCTGGCCTGGATCAAAACCAGCATGTCCAGCAGGAGTGGGGAAGTGATGGTGCTCCTGTACTCTGCTCTGGTGAGGCCGTGGCTTGAGTACTGGGTTCAGTTCTGGGTGCCACAGGACAGGAAAGATATTTAGGCCCTGGAGGGTGTCTAGAGAAGAACAATGAGGCTGGCGAGAGGTTTGGAGGGTGTCATATGAGATGCAGCTGAGGGAGCTGGGGTTGTCCAGTCTGGAGAAGTGAAGGCTGAGGGGAGACCTCATTGCCCTCTACAACTACCTGGAAGGAGGTTGGAGTGAGGCATGTCTTCTCCCAAGTAACCAGCAATAGGTTCAAGAGGAAATGGGCTGAACTTGTGCCAGGGAAGGTTTAGGTTGGAGATTACGAAAAATTTCTTTGCTGCAAGAGTGGTGAGGGGTTGGAACAGGCTGCCCAGGGAGGTGGTGGAGTCAGCATCCCTGGAGGTGTTCAAAAAGCTGTAGCTGTGGCGCTTCAGGATATAGTATAGCAGTCATGGTAGTTGGCTTGGACTCAATAATCTTGAAGGTCTTTTCCAGCCATAGCGATTCTGTGATTCTATGACTGTGGAATGTGCTAGGTAGGTTAATTGGAACTCAAGCAGATGTGCACACTTAAGTCTTGCAACAAGCACTGGGAGGAAAACAAGCTGTAATAGTACTAGGCAAGGAAAGCCTGGGGTCTGACCTCTATGCCTACAACAGAGTTTAGAAAACATCTTTTCTTGTGTAGAAATTCAGGAGGGGGGTTCCATAACTTGCTAAAACCAGATGTTACTTTGCTGTTAATGTCTGTTTTTTTCACTAGAGTTAGGTTTTTATAGTTATGTAACGATTTGAATATTGCTCAGCCTTTCTGTGTAAAGAGAATATGACTTTGTCATGCTGTGTTTTCTGAACTAAGCAGATTTTAACCTCTGTGCAGGAATCCTGATGGGTAGAGTGTCTTGGGTAGTTGTGTGGGGTGGGTTGGAGTTTTCCCCCAGCACTAACTTTTAGCCAGACCAACTCAGAAGCAGACGAAGCTGTCTTGTGTTTCTGTGGGGATTGTTTAGGAGGCTTCTGAAAGAAAGGGATGTTTCTCTGCTTGAAAATGTTCTGTACATGCATCAATATCAGTGTGCCTGTGAGCGTGTTTACTTAAAAAATGGCAGGCTGAAAGCAGGAAAAAGTTGTGGCAATCTCCAAGCCACGTGTAGCACCTTCAGTTTTTGGAGCCTGATTGGTTTCCAAGTCATCTCTGTGGTTATTTTTATTTGATGCCTGCTACTGAAGTGCAGCAGTTTCTGTTTTGTTTGGACAGGGGGAAGCTCTTACCACAGAATCACAGAATGTTAGGGGTTAGAAGGAGCCTTGAAAAATCATCCAGTCTAACCTCCCCTGCCAGAGCAGGGTCACCTAGAGTAGGTCACACAGGAGCACATCCAGGTGGGTTCTGAATATTTCCAGAGGAGACTCCACAACCTCTCTGGGCCGCCTGCTCCAGGGCTCTGTCACCCTCACAGCAAAAAATCTTTTCCTCCTGTCCACATAGAACCTCTTCTGCTCCAGCTTGCACCAATTGCTCCTTGTCCTATCATTGAACATCCTATCATTGACACTGCCCTGAGCATCTTTATAAACAGGAATGAGGGTACCCCTCAGGCTCCTCTGTTCCAAGCTTAAGAGCCCCAGCTCCCTCAGCCTGTCCTCAGCAGGGAGATGTTACACTCCCTTTGGCATCTTTATGTCTGTGCTGGACTCTTTCAAACAGTTCTCTGACATCCTTCTTGATCTGCGGGGCCCAGGCCTGGACACAGATGTGTCCTCACCAGGGCAGAGTAGAGGGGAAGAAGAAACTCTCTTGACCTCCTAACTACATCATACCATGGACCTTCTTGGCCACAAAGGGACATTGCTGTCTCATCTTTCTGTCCACCAGGACCCCCAGCTCCCTTTTCCCTACACTGCTCTCCAACAGGCCCGTGCCCAGCCTGTAGTGGCCCAACAACATGGGGCTGTTCTTTCCCAGATGCAAGTCTCTACTCTTGTCCTTGTTGTATTTAATTCAGTTTCTCTCCACCCGACTCTCCAGCCTGTCTACGTCTGGCTGAACAGCAGCACAGCCTGTGAGGGTGTCAGCCACTGCTTCCAGTTTGGTGTCATCAGCAAACTTGATGACAGTGCCCTCTGTGTCCTTATACAGGTTGCTGATGAATACATTGAATAGTACTGGTCCCATTACTGACCCCTGAGGAACTCCACTAGATACAAACCTCCAACTAGACTCTCTCCCACTGACCACAACTCCCTGACTTCTCAATGCACCTCACTACCCAATCATGATGGATAATAAAAAAAAACTACTTCTTTTGTGAAATTAATATTTATTTATTTATTTATTTATTTATTTATTTATTTCAGGAAATGGCTCTTGAAGTTAAATGAGGCTGGCTGAAAGACATAAATGAAGCAGAAGCTGCTCTGCATGTGTTAGGGCTACGTCACCACGAGCACTGCTGATCAGCCAGACTTGGGAACTTGTCAGAATGAAGAAAATTAGTCTCAAAACAATTCGCAAGTCCTTTAACTTGAATAAAAGTAAAGATGAAAGCGACTTTGTAGTGGTTCAGCAGCCATCCTTAAGCGATTTTGGAAAAGATGACTCCTTGTTTGGCAGCTGCTATGGTAAAGATTTGGCTAGCTGTGAAGTCAATAGCGAAGATGAAAAAGGAGGCAAAAACAGATCGAAAAGTGAAAGCTTAATGGGTACGTTAAAAGGAGGCTTTCGGCGAAGCAAAAGCAGAAAGGCAAAGGCAGCACACCCTCTGTAAGCTCTGCAGATGATGACACCTTCTCTTCCTCATCTGCTCCAATAACCTTCAAAGATGTGCGAGCTCAAAGACCTCTGAGATCCACTTCCCTCCGTAACCACCATTACAGTCCAACTCCGTGGCCCCTTCGACCTACAAATTCGGAAGAGACTTGCATCAAAATGGAAGTGAAAGTCAAGGCCTTGGTCCATTCCTCCAATCCAAGCCCAGCACTGAATGGCGTTCGAAAGGACTTCCACGACTTGCAGTCGGACAGCGTGTTCCAGGAGCAGACCAGCACGTTAAAACCCACAGAATCTCAGAATGGGGACTTGCATCTTCATCTCGATGAACATGTGCCTGTAGTTATCGGATTAATGCCTCAGGACTACATTCAGTATACTGTGCCTTTAGATGAGGGAATGTATCCTTTGGAAGGATCACGTAGTTACTGTCTGGATGGTTCCTCACCCATGGAAGTTTCAACGGTTTCTTCTCAAGTGGGAGGAAGTGCTTTCCACGAAGAAGAGAGCCAGGTGGATCAGGATGTAGTCGTTGCACCAGAGATCTTCGTGGACCAGACGGTGAACGGTTTGTTGATTGGTACCACAGGAGTCATGTTGCAAAGCCCAAGAGTTACTCACAGCGACGTCCCTCCGCTCTCACCTTTGCTACCTCCAATGCAGAATAATCAAATCCAAAGGAACTTCACCGGCTTGAGCGGCACGGATGCCCACGTGGCTGAGAGTATGCGCTGCCATTTGAATTTCGATCCTAACAGTGCCCCCGGAGTTGGAAGAGTTTATGATTCTGTCCAGAACAGTGGTCCTATGGTGGTGACAAGTCTCACAGAAGAACTGAAAAAGCTTGCAAAGCAAGGCTGGTACTGGGGCCCCATCACCCGCTGGGAGGCAGAGGGAAAATTAGCTAACGTGCCTGATGGCTCCTTCCTTGTTCGAGACAGTTCCGACGATCGCTACCTTCTGAGCTTGAGTTTTCGTTCCCACGGCAAAACTCTTCACACTCGAATTGAACACTCAAACGGTAGGTTTAGCTTTTATGAACAACCAGATGTGGAGGGACATACATCTATAGTTGACTTAATTGAACATTCAATCAGGGACTCTGAAAACGGAGCTTTTTGCTACTCCAGATCGCGGCTGCCCGGCTCTGCCACCTACCCGGTGAGGCTGACAAACCCTGTGTCGCGTTTCATGCAGGTGCGCTCCTTGCAGTACCTTGCCGGTTTGTCATCCGCCAGTACACCAGGATAGACCTGATTCAGAAACTGCCTTTGCCAAACAAAATGAAGGATTATTTACAGGAAAAGCACTACTGAAAGCTTATGGGAATCTTGCATCTTGCACTTTGGGAACGACGACAACGACGACGACAACACCAACAAAAAAGAGATTGAATTACAGTTTACAGACTTTCATTATTATTATCAAAAATCTTTTTTGCTGCCATAAAAATAGTTCTTTTGGGGTTTATTTTTGGGTTTTGTTTTGTTTTCCAGGGGTGTGTAAAAGTAATGCGTTTGGATTTATGTTTGGTTTGGGGTTTGTTGGGGTTTTTTTGTGTATTGGAGGGAGGGGACTTTGTTCTTTAATTCCTTTTTTTTTTTTTTTTTGAAAGAATGATCTCAAGTTTCTGTTTTTGTTTTGTTTTGTTTTTATAAAGTGTGAACTAGCTATCTTTCATCAATGTGCAGATTAATCACAATGTGAATGATCAAATTCTCCTTAATTTTCCCCCCAAGTCCTTTGCTGCTATCCACTGTGATTTTTATGCATTGAAAGCACATTTCATGTGTATTCAACCAGAAGTAAAAGTCAAATGAAACTTGTTGAATGGATTATTATTATTCTTCCCCCTTCCCCCTCCCCCCCCCCCCTTAAAATAGCCTGTTTGAATGAAATGGTCTTGGATAAAAACCATTGGTATTCTAAAATATGGAATTTAGATCTATTTTAAAACCACTTTCCTGGTATCCTAACTAGGAATTTCCATAAAGATGCGCCCTAAGGTAGAAACAGAGCTGTGTGATAAGGTCATGGTTGTGCAGTGTATCCTTGGGAAGAAAACCCACCCATCTCCTAAGCCTTCTGTTGTCTTGTGTTTGAGAAGGTTGGGTCAGCCCTCTTCTCGTCTCATTATTTTGTCCTTCCAAAAATGGCCTTTATTAAAAAAGAAGAAGTATGTGGAAGTCAGTATCTAGCACCTGTAAGGAAATTGTGGTATTGGGAGTTTGTTAAATGCCATCAGTTAAATAATGAAGAGCTACCAGGGGCCCTTCTTGCTGTCCTATTCCCTCCTACCTCCACTTGAGGGGTGGGAATGTCCTGGCTTTGTAGGAAAACTTAAGAATTGTTACTATGGGAACAGAAATTGATAAGCCATTGTAAGGTTTTGAGGCTGGGGTAAAACTTCTAATAGGGCGATTTCTACATCTGTATTTAAGCCACTTGAAATCGTATTGTTGTCCATTTTCTGCGTTGTTTCTTGCTTTTCCATTTCTGAAATGTAGTAATACACTAATGTCCTTTATTTTAATTTTTTTTTTGGTTGTCTTTTGGGGAGGAAGGAACAGGACTTGATAACATTTCAGATGGAAGACAATGAAAATTGTGTCTCTAAAGCTCTGTTCTCATAGCCTTTCAAATTGTGGGGAAAAGAGGTTTGGATATACTCTGACCACAGGAAAACATTTCCCTTCACGGTCATGAAATGTGTTTTGACATATGAAATGTTGAATCAATTAAGTAAATGTTTATGATATCTGTCAAAGATTCTGGCATATGAAAAGCTTACAGTTATTCTAACCTTCCATAGGGGAAAAAAAGACTTTGAGTGGGGAGTCCAGGTTCTACACTAACATTTTCTTTTTGCAAAATCATTTTGCTGTTTGTTTCATGTTTTGGGTTCATTTGTTTTGTTTCCCCCGTGGTTCTATCATTTCTATGAATTATTTGTTCGAGAAGTCATAGCTAGCTTGGGAGGGATGCTTGCCTGGTCTGCCTCTGCTCCTCAATTTTGTGTTAGAATGTCATCTTCTCCATCTCTGACAGGAGTTGCTAGTCATTAACCATCAGGTTAGAAGAGGCTGTCCAGCTTTGATACGTGACTAGGTTGTTTTCTTCTTGTTTAATCTTGCCTTTTATCCCCCCAAATGAGTCTTTAGTAATGAATACAGTATTGCTGCAAGGTGGTGCAGTAGCACTGCATCTTGGGTTGCCTGAATTGATAGACAAAATTTATATTTTTTTAATTTATTTTTTTGACCATAATGTTTAACAAAAAAAAAATTACTTAAAATAATAATAATAATAGTAAAAGAAAATCAAAGGTAGATACAAAGCTGCCTTTGCTTTTAAGGGCAGGAGAATAAGGATTTCTTCTTCAGCCTAATAAAGTTTTAAACTTAAATCTAGAGCAGTCTATATGTGTAATTTGTTGGCTCTGCCATTGAGGTATATATATATGGAAGTGTGAATTCTGGTTTGCTTTGGGTTTTTTTTCCTCTCTACTGACTTAACCCTTCCAGCTCCACACCACCATGCCCCGCGAATCAGGATCACTAACTTGATTCAGAAAGGCAAAATAACCTTTGTATCATATGGTACAGTGTTCTGATTCTCTCCCTGGACAAAAGAAAACCAACTTCTCTGCATTTCAGACACGTGCTTTTGGAAGAAAACCTCTGGCATTTTCTTCACTTGAAAAATTCCTCCCCCTCCTTCCCCCCATCCAAGCTAGAGGGCCTATGCATTAGAGTCTTTGAAAGATTAATAGTATATTTTTAAAAAAATTCTTTGCTGTTTAACACCACAGTTGAATGCATTAAACACATGCTTATACTATGCCACATGCATTAATTTAGCAGTCACTGCATTGAAACTTCAGCATTTGAAGCTAGAACATTCCTGGTCTTGTTGCTGAACTGAAGAACGTGCAAGAACACACCACACAGATGCTGAATTGATTGTCCGTGCCTTTACAAATTTCAGTTTGCTCACTCATCCCTGCTGATGCTTTATTTCCTCCTCTCCACCCCCACTTTAAGCTTTGGTTCAGCTCTCCAGTTTGTTTTTTTTTTCCTGGTATTTGGTTTTGGTGTTTTGTTTTGGTGTTTTTTTTTTTTTTTTTTTTTAATTGCCTGCCTCGCTATGTTCTTCACCTGTGGTGGGCCACAAAAATGATCAGGAGGCTGGAACACCTCTGCTATGAGGTCAGGCTGAGGGAGCTGTGGTTGTTCAGCCTGGAGAATAGAAGGCTCCAGGGAGACCTTAGAACAGCCTTCCCATACCTGAAGGGACTACAAGAAGGCTGCAGAGGGACTGTTTCCAAAGGCCTGCAGTGATGGGACAAGGGGAAATGGTTTGAAATTAAGAGCAGGATTAGACTGGATGTTAGGAACAAGTTCTGCACCATGAGGGTGCTGTAGCACTGGAACAGGTTGCCCAGGGAGGTAGTTGAAGCACCATCCGTGGAGCTATTCAAGGTGAGGCTTGACAAGGCTCTGAGCAACCTGATCTAGTTGAGGATATCCCTGCTGACTGCAGGGGGGTTGGACTAGATGCCCTTGGTTGGTCCCTTCCAACTCAAACCATTCTATGATTCTATCAATAAATTCATTATGTTTCCAAGTCCCATCATAAAGTCTCCTCAAAAGGAACATGGTGAAGTGGTTGAGGCCTAGGATGTGTGAACCATACAGCACTTTGTTTCTAGATAAAAACTGGTGGTGATGTTTCTACTAAGCTCAAAAGACTTTAAATAGACACAAATCTTGTTTTTGCAGGTTTCATTAGGCAGAACCTCACTGTTTTTTCATGCCGAGTTTGCTGGCCAGCCAGGAGAAGGAAGCCAGAAAAAAAGGACTGAAAACATGTAAAGATACTTAGCATTTTCATATCCTAAAGATAAACATGAAAGAGAGTAACATTTATTTAGTGGGTAATTTAGAAGTTCTGGAAGTAGCCACAAACATTGTGTTGACTTCTGAATTCATAAAATTCATTAAAATTAGAGGAATAAAGTTTCCTTGAGAAATAAAAGGTAAATGATTGAGGCTGTTTTGGGGACCTTTTAGAAACAGATACACTAGGAATAAAAGTTACCTGCCTGTGATCTGGCTCTTTATTCAGCACAAGAGTTGAAAGGTTCAAAAGGTCTGCTCTTTATGTTGTGCAGTTGTGTGGGGAAAAAAAGGATTTGAAAACATGACTTGGAATTAAAACTTTATGTTTTTGAGCATCTGAAATGATTGACCTTGCCGAGAGATTTGCCAATTAGAAGAGCTGAACCAACGCCTTGTGTTTGGAAACAGGAAAAAAAAAAAAAAAAAATCGTAAATTTGCACAATTTCCTCTGGGGTTTTGGGTTGGTTTTATGTTTTGTTGGGGTTCTTTTTTCTGTTGTTGTAAGCCAGTGTTAAGAAAACAACTGCCAGTGATTTGTGTTCTTTGATCTGTTTGAAGGATATAGCACTTAGCCTGCTGTTGACATACTGAATGCCATCTCATCACCATCTTTTCTTTTTCTGTCGGAAGGATCAGAGCTGCGATTGTTAATTAAAACACTTTGTTCTCAGACGAGCTGACTTCACGTTTGTGTTAAAGCCAGTTTCCTTTCTGTGAATATTGACTGCTGGGCTGAGTGAAATCTCTGCAGGGTTTGGGTTTTTTTTTTTTTTTTTTTGAGTTTTAAATTTTTTTAAAAATTATTATTATTTTTATAGTTATTATTTATTTTGACTGCATTTCATCGAGGCGAATAGCTGGAATTCGAACTTTCAAACAGCATACCAGCAATACATGGGCTATGAATCCTGTTGAGAAGCATTTCTCTGTTACTGAACTTCCTGATTCTGAGCTAAGCTACAGATAAATTAATGATCTAATTTCTTAAAATCTTTTTATGACTGCAAAAAAAAAAAACCCACCGAACACCAAACCACCAACCTGAACACGAGCGTTGTTGATAACTAACAAACGGGCTAAATGATGGCTCCTACTAAGGGAAACGTGGCGTTGGGTTATCTGCAAAGTGTTCTAAATTCTACACAAGATAATGAAAAGGAAGGGGAAAAAAAAAAAATCTTGAAGAATTTTGTATCAATACCTGTTGGGTTAAAGGAGTTTTATAGTGATGGTGGAGTGCCATGAAGTTAATACTTGCAATCCAGATTGCTGTAGTTTACACTTCTATTTTTTGTTTTTCTTTCTTTCTTCTCTCCGTTTCAGACCTGGTGTGCACTGTTTGTACTGAGCACACCGCAGAGTGAATTATCCAAAGTCCATTGATTTTAATGTGTTTTGGTTTGTAAACAAGCAAACAAACAAATTCTAGTAATTTCTTGCACATTTTTTTGAAAAATAATTGTATAAGGATTTATGTATCTGCTTCTGGATACAGTGTGTAAATAAAAATTTCATTCACAGAACAAGGTTTGTGGCGTCTTCTATAACTTGATGACATTCTAAAAACAAACAAGCAAGCCTTGGACATTGTACCATTTGGGTATCTGACTTCTGTTCAGCCTGGAGAAGAGAAGGCTCCAAGGAGACCTTAGAGTGGCCTTCAAGTGTCTGAAGGGGGCTACAAGAAAGCCAGAAAGGGACTTTTTACAAGGGCTTTTAGTGATAGGATGAGAGGCCATGGATTGAAGCTTGAGGAGGACAAATTTAGGCTGGAGATTAGGAAGAAATTCTTTACAGGGATGGTGGTGAGACATGAACAGCTTGCCCAGGGAAGGCATGGATGTCCCCTCCCTGGAGGTGTTCAAGGCCAGACTGGATGAGGCCTGTTCCAGTATTTCACCACCCTCACTGCGAAGAACTTCCTCCTGATGTCCAACCTAAATCTACCCTGCTCCAGTTTCAAACTTTTGTCCTATCACTCCAAGCCCTTCTAAACAGTCCCTCAGCGTTCCTGTAGGTCTCTTGAGATACTGAAATGCAGCTCTAAGGTCTCCGTGGGGCCTTCTCTGCTCCAGGCTGAAAAGCCCCAATTCTTTAAGTCTGTCTTCATAGCAGAGGTGCTCCAGCCCACTGGTCATCTTTGTGGCCCTCCTCTGGACCCTGTCCATCCGGTCTGTGCCTCTCTTGTGCTGGGGGCTCCAGAGCTGTACACAGTACTCTGGGTGAGGTCTCAGCGCAGCAGAGGGGCAGAATCACCTCTGTCCACCTCTGGCCGTGCTGCTTTTGATGCAGCCCAGGATGCCATTGTTGGCTCATGAGCAATTTCTCACCCACCAGCACTCCCAAGGGCTTTTCTACAGGTCTTCTGGGAGTTTCATAATTTCCCACTCAGCTTCATGGCTGTGAGAGTGGAAGAGTAACGCTAAGGCACTGTCAGATGCAGAAGCCTTGCTGCTCAGGCCCACTGCTGAATTAACAGTCAGATTGCTGGGCCAGAGGCAGTGAAATGGTTTCAGGTAGTCAATGTTTGGAGTGTTAACTGGGATCAGTGTCTCACTGTCTTTCCTAAAATAACATCCAGAGAGATAAAGCAGGAGGGAAAGGTTCAAAAGGAAGAAGAGGAGGAGCTGCTTCCTAAGAGCCAGTCTTGAGGTGTGAAGCTCCTTTTCATGGGATATTTTAGGTGCTAAGGAGGTACGTTAGCAAAACCAGGGTAAGTCCATATGTTAGAAACAGTTGTAGTTCTGCTGTGCAAAGACAGTGCAGCATTGTGAGGAGGGCATCTAAAGAGCCACAAAGATGATCAGAGGGCTGGAACGACTCAGCCTAGAGAAGAGATGGCTCCAGGGAGATCTCATTGCAGCCTTTTGGTATTTCAAGGAGAAGATAGGAGTAAACATTCTGAGAAAGAAAGTCTGTTGCAATATGACAAGGGGTGGTGGTTTTAAACTGCAGGAGAGTAGATTTAGCCTAGATGTGAGGAAAAAATGTGTTACGGTGAGGGTAGCGAGACACTGGAACAGATTGCCAAGAGAGGTAGTAGCTACCCCATCACTGGAAACATTCAAGGTGGATGGGGCTCTGATGATCTAGTTGAAGATGTAGCTGCTCCCTGCAAAGGAATTGTACTGGATGATTTCCAATGGTCCCATCAAACCCCAAACTATCTACAATTCTAAGGGCAGATCATTTATGCTTTTGCTGTTCTGGTTGTTCTAGAACCGTGCTCTAATTGGACAAGAACAGTATTGAGCAGTAGGAGTCCATAGCCTGACTCTATAGCTGTGCTTCAATTTTTGCATGGAATGAGGAATTGTAAATCTTGAAATCATACCTAACAGTTCCAGTTTCTGTATTTTGGGGGCAGTAGGATTTTAGAGGATGAGCACATTCTTGATCATTGTGGAAAGTGCAACTTTTGTTTATTAATTACAGAGAAGAGAAAGCAAGGTGACGGATTGCTCCCAGCTGCAGTAGCTAACAGATTTTTCATGAAGCTCTTCTGTACTTTTAGGGCACAACCTGTGTTAAAATCAAGTCGAGCTATGCTTCAGATTCATTCCAGCCCTGAAAGCTTTGAAAAACATCATTTCTGAGAGAGAGATTTGTATATGAACCAACATCAAATCTGTGTAGTATAAATATTTCAGTGGATAAGAAGAAGAGGAAGAACAAATCTGAAATAAGGCTTTTATTCCTGTGCTTGCCAGAGCAGATCTTCCACCAGGGTGTTTATCTGCCAGAGAAATGGAAGAGTTCATGGTGTAGCAGTTTGCAGCAGAAGAAACTCTGACCTGCTCATCCTTAGAACTGAATGGAAACATACTGATGTGTTTATTTCATCTTAGATTCTAATTGTTGTATTCTAGCTTGGAAATTATTTACAGTGAGGGTGGTGAGACACTGAAACAAGTTGCCCAGGGAGGTTTTTTCTACTCCCTCCCTGGAGGTGTTCAAGGCCAGGCTGGATGAAACCTTGAGCAACCTGGTCTAGTGGAGGGTGTCCCTGCCCATGGCAGGGGTTTGGAACTACATGATCTTTAAGGTCCCTTCCAACTCAAACTGTGCTATGAATCTGTGAGATGGGAGACATCTTGAATAAAGTTAACTCTCAGCAATACACCACAGAGATTTTGCCTTTTCTTTGTGTGGGTGTAGCTGAGTTTGATTCTACTATCCGTACAAATACCACCTAAGCTTCAGAATTTCATGCCTATTTCTTCTCTGAAGCATTTTATAGCTGGCTTCTGGAGAGGTCTCAGAGATTCTGTGTTCAAAGACCTGTAAGAAAACAACTTTTGGGGGTTTTTGTTTTGTTGTTGTTGTTCTTATTTTTCTCTTAAAGGTTATATTGCTGTAGGAGAAAATAGCAAAGTCTAATTTTTTTCCTGTCCTGGATAGTCTTGGAAAAGATCAAATACTCAGCTAATGAATGGATTAGTGCTGTTTCTCCTTGCTTTATGAGCCCCAGCTATTTCCCAGTGGAAATTTATAAATAGATTTTGATAAGGAATAAAGGGAAGATGTATTTTATTCCAAAAGTATAATGCTGAAGGGCATGTCAAATACTGTAAGGTCTTTGTTTTTTTTCCTCTAGGAGAGGACCTGAAAACCACAAAGGATTTTGCCCCACTCCTTTTTTTTTTTTTTTTATTTTTCAATGGTGGGAAGTAATTAAAAGTAGTAAGTGCATAATAATTGGTTTCTGAACTCTAACAGGGTATCAGAAGGATCTGCAAGACTGGGAGGTATGAGGAAATTTGGGGTCTCATGCATACAAAGCCAGAATCATAGAATTAAAGTATCACAGAATCATTGAATGGCTTCAGTTGGAAGGGACCTCAGAGATCATCAGCTCCAACCTCCACACCATGGGCAGGGACACCTCTCAACTAGAATCAGCTGCTCAAGGCTTCATCTAACCTGGCTCTGAACACCCCCGGGGAGGAGGCATCCACAGCTTTACTGGACATCCTATTCCAGAGTCTCACCACCCTTGTACTAAAGAAATTGGCTCCAGTCTAAACCTGCTCTGCCTCATCATCAAACCATTCCCCCTTGGCCTTTCTCTAGACACCCTCATGAAAATCCCTCTGCAGCCTTCCTGTAGGATCCCTTCAGCTACTGGAAGGCAACTTTAAGGTCCCCCTGGTCTTCTCCAGGCTGAACACCCCAGCTCCCTCAGCCTATATTCACAGCAGAGGTGCTGCAGCCCTTGGATCATCTTTGTGGCCTCCTCTGGACTCACTCCAACAGCTCTGTGTCGTCCTTCTGCTGGGGACACCAGAACTGAAGGCGGGATTGGAGGTAGGGTCTCAGCAGAGCAGAGTAAAGGGGCAGAATCCCCTCTCTTGCCCTGCCAGCCACACTTCTCTGGCTGCAGCTGCCTGGGCAGAAATGCTTGGGAATCATCTGCTCTCTCTCAAGACTTAATCTGAAAATGTTCCATGTTTGGAACCCAGCCTGTCAATAGTATTGCAGAGAAAAAAATGTCAGATTATTTTACACAATAGAAGAAAGATTTATTATTATTATTATTATTAAGGTTTTTTTCTTCTTAATCTCAAATTCTAATTTGAGAAGTTGGGTATTATGAAAATGTGGTAATCAGCTGCAAGACTTGCCTTCCTCTAGGGATCTGTTGGGAACAGATGCTTTTGCTAGGTGGTGATAAAGTTTCATTTAATGTTGGGGAGGGGGAGAAAAAAAAAGTAAAAAAGACTGAAGATGATTTTTTTCCTCCTCTGCAGACCTTTTACAAGTTTGAAATCCTGGACTTAAAAACATCCATGCTCATGATGGAGTTGGAGGGTGACAAGTGCTAAAAACCTTCCTATCATATCTAGGGGTTATATATTATTAAAATCTCATCTATCTTGAGTTGTAAGTCAGTATCTTACTAGATCTTCATATATTCTTAATTCCAATCCATGCTTTGGTTTGGAACTGTCTCTCAACACCTCCTTAGCCAAGCTAAAGCTTTTCCCTGCCTCACAGCACTGACCCTAGCACTGACCCTATTTGCATTGTTTCAAATCTCTTATTTCTCTCCTTCAGATCACAGTAATAGTGATGCAGACAACATCTCAGAACGTGAGAAAATCCGTTGTCTTGTTATGTCACCCAGCCTCTTCCAACCAATTATCTGCAGGCATAAAAGGTAAAAGTGTAAAAATCAGGACAGACAAAGGAAGTAATTTTCTTAGCTGTAAGGGAGGGGTGTCCTGCTTTTCTCCCAGCTTGCAGGAAAGGCAACACAAATAGTGGGGCTCTCCTGTCCAGCAGCAGCTGCTAATACATTTTCCTTTTTAAGAACCGGATATGGAGAGGGTCCAGAATAGGCCACAAAAAGGACCCAAGGGTTGGAGCAACCTCTGCTACTAGAACAGGCTGAGAGAGTCGGGGCTGTTCAGCCTGGAGAAGAAAAGACTCCAGGGAGACCTTAGAACAGCCTTCCATTACCTGAAAGGGGTACAGGAGAGCTGGGGAGGGGCTTCTTTCAAGGACGGGCAGCACCAGGACAAGGGACCATGGTTTGAAACTGGAACAGGGGAGATTTAGGTTGGATGCTAGGAAGAAGTTCTGTATTCTGAGAGTGGTGAGACACTGGAACAGGCTGCCCTGGGAGGTGGTGGGGGCCCCATATCTGGAGACATTCAAGGTCAGGCCTGATGTGGTTCTGAGCAACCTGTCCCTGCCTACCACAGGGGGATTGGACTAGACGACTTCTAGAGGTCCCTTCCAACCCAGTGCATTCTCTCTGATATACCACTGCACATTTCTCCATGCTGTGCCTCAGAAGTGGTGCAAGAAGAGAAAAACTGTGATGAACCACCTTATTTCTCTATGAAAAGATGGTTGCATGGCACAATCATCTCTATATATATTATATGTAGTGGCCTTCCAGTATTTCAGAAGGGCCCACCAGAAAGCTGGGGAGGGACTTTTTACAAGTGATAGAATGAGAGGGAACAGACTGAAGCTTGAGGAGGGCAGATTGAGACTGGAGAATAGGAATAAATTCTTTAAAGGGAGGGTAGTAAGACTGGAATAGGTTGCCCAGGGAGGTTGTGGATGCCCCCTCCCTGGTAGTGTTTAAGCCAGGCTGGATGAGACCTTGAGCAACCTGGTCCAGTGGAGGGGGTTGGAGCTAAATGATCTTTAAGATCTCTTCCAACCCATTCTATGAATCTATGAATTTTAGCTTTTCCTGGCAAGAAAATAGCCTAAACCCCTAAAAAGTCTAAGACAGTCTTGTCCCTTACTAGAGGGGCATGGATAGTAAATGAGGGCATGGTTTAAAAATTGTCTGATGATGAACACTCTTTCGTAGCTGAATTTATTACTTCACTGTGGTGTATTCTTGGTAAGAATTATGGAGGCAATCCACCTTCTGCTTGTACCAAAATCAAAAGCATGTTGCCTTCAGAGACATTAGAGTATCAGTGAAGAGTTTTCCAAGTTTCACCATGAAACCTATTTTATTTTCATCATGTCACTTAGCATCTGGAACAGTTCTGGTGGCAAAGGAGGCAGCATCGTATGGGCAGCTGCTTTATCAGGTTATCAGTTTGCTGCTGGTCAGTAGGCACAGGGAGTGTCTCTGCCAGTTTGCAATTAAACTATTGAACCAAAGCTGCTGCCCTCCCAGGGATGTCAGACACCTCTGTGGCTGTGGAGTGCTCCAGTCAGACCGAGTGTACCAAGAGAAATCTCTGTTTGTGGCATTGATTTCTATATTCATCTATTTCATCGATATTTTATTGAACATAATGAACCAAACTTGATGTCAGCTCTGTCTTCTCTTTCTTTCAGGTAAGTGGTGCCAGGATCATGATTCTCTCAAACTTAGAAATGTGAAAAATTCATATTCTCCTAGTATTGAAATGCATGCCAATGGGGCTGCTTTGTGAAGCTGGCTGGCAGTCAGCCAAATGCTGATTCCACCACTCAGGATGTTAATAACTTTCAAAAGCCCAAACTTTCACTCAACCTTGGATGCTCTGTGGAGGAAAATAGGGGCACATTTAAAATCAGTTTTAAAAGCATGCTAACCATTAGCAGTTACCAGCTGAAGAAGTCTGGTTTCTATCACTTACACTCAGTTTAGGTGTAGCAAGTAATACAGGGATGCTCTTGAAGCCTCAACAAGGACTCTCCAGTCAGGCCATGGTGCTGTCGTGGCAGATCCATCTCCTCCTTTCACCTCTGCAACCATCTTTTGACACAAAACCTTGAGGCTGGTCACTATAAAAGGTTACTGGCAGGTGAGCGAATCTATGCATTGTCATAATGCTCCTATAGTAAGGAATTCATTGGATAATTAATTAAATTTTAGCCATACTGCTCTCATTTTAACATTTTAAACCCCGTGATTTAAGCGCCGTTTGCAAATCCTGTAGGCCCTGACAGCAGTGTACAATTACCAGTTAGCAGAAAGAGCAAAATCCATTGAAATTGAGTAAGGAAGATCATAGAATCATAATCTGGTTTGGCTTGGAAGGGACTTTTAAAGGTCATCTAGCCCACCCCCCTGAAGTGAACAGGCACATCTTTAACCAGATCAGGCTGCTCAGAGCCATGTCTAGCCTGACCTTTAATATTTCCAGGGATGGGGCTTCTATAACCTCTCTGGGCAACCTCTGCCAGTGATTCATAACCCTCACTGGAAAAAAATTTATTCCTTCTATGCAGTCTAAATCCCCCCTGTTTTAGTTTAAAATCATTACCCTTTGCCCTGTCACAACGGGCCCTGCTAAAGAGGTTGTCCTCATCTTTCTTTTAGGGCCTCTTTAAGCACAGAAAGGTCACAGTGAGATCTCCCTGGAGCTTTCCCTTGTTCAGGCTGAACAACCCCATCTCTCTCTCAGCCTTTCCTCAGAGAAGTGCTCCAGCCCTCTGACCATTTTTGTGGACCCACTCCAACCAGTCCATCTCTCCCCTGCACTTGAGGCTCCAGCACAGATGTATTTACCAGCATGATCAGATCCTGGTAGACACTCATCAGCTTGCCACTGTGAGAATGCAACAACAATATCTTTCTTGTTCAACTTTTCACATTGTAGTTTTCAGATGAGCCATGTCAGGCACAGTTGCTTCTTTACATTAGCTGAGTCTTGAGTTTTCAGAAGGATTAATGCATCCTCCTGCAGCTTTCACGCCTCTGTGCTGTCCTGAGACTCATAAAGCAAGAGGGATTGATAGGTTCAGCATTTTGCTGGTGCAACATAGAGAAATCATTTAGAAGAGTGATTTATGGTGTTGCAGTGAAACAGTTCATAAAGGATAATGTCTTCCTACTTAGAATTCTCATGCTATTGCATAGGAAAGGCTTTGGCATTTGTAGGAAAAGTCAGCTGTGGTCTCATCCATTTGTAACAGGCTGTTTGAGTGTGAGGTGGAAAGAAACACCCCATCAAATATTTGATTTCTGGGCATGTTAGCTTCCCTGATAGTTAAACTTAATTACTCATGGAGGATACCATTTAGCCATAGATTTGTGACTGTGGTGAAGAATGGTTGGAAGAGATAATGAGAGAGACAGAAACCAATACAGCATTTCTGTGTGTGCAGAAGAGGAAATTTATTCAAGGACAAGCCTTTAATTCTCCTGTCTTTGACATATTAAGATGGCACAAAATGGGAAGGTTGAGACAGGCTTACCTAGTTTATTCCCACTGCAATATTCAACAACAATAAGAAGATGAGAATATATTTTCTTGTTATCAACTGACTTGCTCCTTTTCAATACACATTAGAATGAAAGCTATTATAGCAGTCCCCAGATATTTGAGTCTATTCCCATCCCCCTTTGATCTTCCACATGTTTTATTACTAATTCTGATTGAAATCTCCACTCAGTTCTCTGCTCTCTGATTCAAACCAGCCCAACCAGACCCTAACCATCAGCTTGGCTCTTTGTTGATTCTCGAGCTCCTCTGCCTGTGCCTGTGCATTCAGTTACATTAGGAACATGTCACATTCTTCCCCAAAATATATAGGGATGTATTAGATTAATTGACTCATAGCATGGTTTGGGCTGAAAGGAACCTCAAAAATCATCCAGTTCCTACCCCCTGGCATGTGCAGGGACACCTCCCTCTAGCCCAGGCTGCTCAAGGCCTCATCCAGCCTGGCTTTGGACACCTCCAGGGAGGGGACATCCACAACCTCCCTGGGCAACCTGTTCCAGTGTCTCTCCACCCTCACTGCAAAGAATTTCTTCCTAATCTCCAGTCTCAATCTGCCCTCCTCAAACTTCAATCCATTCCCTCTCATCCTATCAGTACAAGCTCTTGTGAAAAGTCCATTCCTGGCTTTCTCGTAGGCCCCTCCAGGTACTGGAAGGCTGCTTTAAGGTCTCCCTGGGGCCTTCTCTTCTCCAGGCTTGATGAGGTTCAAATCAGGAAAGGGTCATAGGAGGTTTTGGTAAATCTTATATTTGCTCAGCATGATTTATTCTCACTCCTTCTTTGGAAGCAAGATAATTTTGCTGTTTGGATCACTTTTCCCAGAATTTTTTATTAAATGGGCCTTTAGCTAACCCACTGGGCTGCACTCTCCTTCTGAAGTGCTTAATGAAAACATCAAGTGAAATAAAGCCTTAATAATGACCTTGTTGGTATTCTGCTGTGATTGTGTGCATAAAACCTTCCATCTACTTCTGAATATGCTTCATAATTATTAATTATAATTCATAACTGCTTCCACCAAAGACCGTGTTAGGGTTTTATGGGCTTCTTTGTACAGCTTTCATTCAGAGAGAATATGGAAGCCTAACTGCAAAACCAGAAGCAAAGGACTTGGCTACAAGTTAGTTTAGTTTTGGGTTTAGTTTTGGGTTTTAATTTCTTTTTTTTTAAAGGTAATACATTGAGAAAGACAAATCGTAGAATTGTCAGTGTTGGAAGGACTTCAAGGATCATCCAGTTCCAACCCCCCTTTTCATGTGCCCAGAGCCACATCCAGCCTGGCCTTACAAACTTCCAGGGATGAGGCTTCCACCGCCTCTTTGGGCAACCTGTTCCAGTGTCTCACCACCCTCATGGGGAAGAACTTCTTCCTAATGTCCAATCTAAATCTATCCTCCTCTAGCTTCTAATTCTGGTTCTTTCAAGCACCACTTCCATAGTTTTATATTTTGGGACACAGGTCTCCTCTTTCTTCCCTTTCCCTCTGCTTACTTGTCCCGGTAATTGCCGCCTGCTACGATACGAGAAGCACAGCAAAGGTTTTAATATGGCAGAAATCTTGCAGTTCCAGCAAACTATCACTACCATCCCTTGTAAATAAGCTCCTGAGCTACAATTCTATGATTCTAGGGAGTTGGGCTGTGGATTAAAAATGGTGCTTTTTGGGACATCAACCTCTCAGCCATCCTCATAGTATCAGTCAGGGTTGGAAGAGACCACAAGGATCATCTAGTTCCAACCCTCCTGCCATGGGCAGGGACACCCCACACTAGATCAGGCCGGCTAGAGCCTCATCCAGCCTGGTCTTAAACACCTCCAGGGACAGGGCCCCAACCACCTCCCTGGACAACCCATTCCAGGGCTTCACCACTCTCACGGTGAAGAACTTCTTCCTCATGTCCAGCCTGAATCTCCCCTCCTGATGAATACAGTGGCCTGTTAGTAGTTACTGCTGCAACATATAGCACTGCTCCAGTGGAGCTGCTGCTTTTATCTCTGGCTTGTGCAATGTTTCTTGCTTCCTGCCTCATAAAGGCAGAGCTCTGTCTGCTGTGATAACACTTTTGTGAAACAATGAAGAAACCTCAATGTGTAGTGATTTATTTTCAACATCTGTGGTTCATCATCAAAGCCTGAGGAAATGGCAGGTGCAAGTGTTAAACTGTGGATTTCAAGCATGCTCCGCTTTATGTAGGTTGAAGACAAGTGCCAAATAAAGCTGGGAAGATGCAGCCTTCTGGAGAAAGTACCACAAAGTCAGTCATTTATGGAAGACAGCAGCAAAAGACATGAATGGATGGAGACAGGAAGAAAATCCGGTGGTGTGAACAGAAGAATGATGTGGTCTGGGGCACTGAGGTCATTCTGTCAGTTCAACAGGACAGAATCAAACCAGTGCAAGAAACGTTGCAGAGGAGAAGTTGTCATAACTGTAAAACCAAGAGCTCCTGTAATGAAGGCTGATAGCATCCAAATTACATCAGGGAAGGAGGAGAGCAAATGGGACTGGTGTCATCTGCCATCAGTCAGGTATGCAATAGAATCAGTTTCCTTGTTTATTTTGTGTGTATGTATGGACTGCAGTTACCACACAAGACCTGTTTTTAAGATCCAAACTCATAACTTCCAGGATAATCACCTTCTAGCATCCTGGTGCAAAGTTTGTAAGGGTACAGTAGAGTTCATGAGATCAGATTATACAAACCTGGGAAGAATCACAGGATCATTTGTGGATGCCCCCTCCCTGGGGATATTCAAGACCAGGTTGAATGGGACCTTGAGCAACCTGGGCTAGTGGATGGTGTGGCTGCCCATGGCTGTGGGGTTGGAGCTAGATGACCTTTAAGGTCTCTTTACAACCAAACCATTCTATGACTGTGAGTATCTGATGCTTCTCTAACACCTCCCTGAATGTGCTATCCCTCTATTTTCAAAACAGCACCAAAATAAGAGATGGTAAAACAAATCTCATTTGGAGAAGAGCGACACCAAACGTTTTTCCACTCTGAATTTCTTCCCCTCTGCCACAGTGTTTTTCAGATAGAAACTACATGCCAGATTCAGAATTCCTGAAAACAGAGGCAGAAATCTTACACCATCTGGTTTTTGGTTTGGGGTTGGGTGGGTTTTTTTTTTTTTTTTTTTTACTCCTCTGCTGAAGTATCATCCTTGATGCAAATTTATGTGAGCAAAGATGGTGTTAAAACAAATGCTGCAAAATGCATGAACTGATTTTCAAATTTTTTTCAGAGGCACTAATCCTTAAAAGATTCAGTAATAAAGGTAAAATTTAAGTGAAAAGATGGAGGTTGGCTTTGGATTAGAGCTCTCTCTCTCTAAATATAAAAGTGGAAGTGAAGAAGAAGGGCTGAAGAAGGCTCTGGAGTTGGTTGCAGATATGATGAAAGGAATTAATTAGCCCAAATTAATAAGTTCAAATGCCTGTTTTGTATGCAGCAGACCTGCTGTGAGACTCAAGAGAGTCCCCGTCCTGGCCTGGATCAGCACTAGTGCGGCCAGCAGGAGTAGGGAAGTGATTGTGCCCCTGTATTGCTAAGGCCACACCTCAAGTACTGGGTGCAGTTCTGGGTCCCTCACCCCAAGAAGGACATTGAGGGGCTAGAAGAGGTCCAGAGAAGGGCAACAAAGCTGGGGAAGGATCTGGAGAGCAGGGCTGGGGAGGACCAGCTGAGGGAACTGAGGCTGTTTAGTCTGGAGAAGCGGAGGTTGAGGGGAGATCTCATTGCTCTCTACAACTCCCTGAAAGGAGGCTGGAGTGAGGTGGGTGTTGGTGTCATCTCTCTAGTAGCAGCTGATAGAAGGAGACAAAATAGCCTGAAATTGTGCCAGGGGAGGTTTAGATTGGAGATTAGGAAATAATTTCTCTGCTGCAGGAGTGGTCAGGGACTGGCACAGGCTGCCTAGAGGGGTGTTCAAAAAACGAGTGACCATAGCGCCTGGGGACATGGTTTGATGGCCGTGGTGGTATTGGGCTGATAGCTGGACTGGATGATCTTTGAGGCCTTTTCCAACCCAAACAATCCTGTGACTCTGTGATTGTGTGAAATATCCATCAGGTGTGTTATTGTGCAATGACTTGGTGTTAGCCATATCACACAATGAGCTCCTCATGTAAGTAAGGTTTCTAAAGTTTTATTCCAAGGGGAAGAAAATAAGAGAGTGAAGAAATAAAATTTTTAGTAAAATAGCCTCTAACTAAGTTCACCCCCAAAGGTTGGATCTGGCTGTATCTTAGATTTCTTTTAAACTAGAAAAACACATCCCAGGGTTTCCTACCAATCACTCTCAATTTCAGGACATTACTTACTGGAAACTACCATCTCCAGGGCTTATCATCAGATGAAGAAGTATCTCTTGTCTTAAGGCTACATGATTACAGCAGAAAGTGTGGAACAAGCTTCAGAGAAGGAATTAATAAGGCTCAAGCTGAGTAATCTGTAACACAATAGGACCTAAAAGAAGGCACTTGAAAATCCATTCTTTTCTTAGAGGACACCTGAAATTATCACATTTCCCAGCATCAATTTTTGGTGTAGAAAGACCAGGAGGTTCCATCTGAATTTTGCTGACTTGTTAATTTTCATGCTCTAAAAGTGACCTAAAGCATGTAACTGGAGTTTTCAAGTGGTTTAACTTCGTTTAATGCCCAGTTCTGGTATCCCCAGCAGAAGGACACAGAGCTGTTGGAGTCCAGAGGAGGCCACAAAGATGATCCAAGGGCTGGAGTACATTTGCTGTAAGCATAGGCTGAGAGAACTGGGTTTGTTCAGCCTGGAGAAGACTTATTTGGGACCTTGGAGCTGCCTTCCAGTATCTGAAGGGATCCTTCAGGAAGTCTGCAGAGGGACTTTTCATGAAGGTGTCTAGAGACAGGACAAGGGGGAAAGGTTTGAAGCTGAGGGAGAGCAGGGTTAGACTGGATCTGAGGAAGAAATTCTTGAGTACAAGAGTGGTGAGGCTCTGGAATAGGTTGCCCAGAGAGGTTGTAGATGCCTTCTCCCTGCAGGTGTTGAAGACCAGGTTGGATGAAGCCTGGAGGAATGAAGTCTAGCAATCAAGTTGAGAAGTGTTTCAGCCCATGGTGAGGATGTTGAAGTAGATGATCTCTGAGGTGCCTTCTAACCTAAGCCACTCTATGATTCTTTAAGCTCCTGGCCAAGATCCTGCTTTCAGTTATGTGGGAATGGACACAACAAAGATTCAACAATTTTCTCTTTCTTTCAGAAGATATTAGGCTACTACCTTCTGTGTGGATTCCTTCAGGTGTGCCCTCTTCTGTCCACACAGAATTTGAGGACTCTGAGCACTCTTCTAGGATTTTTTTTTTTTTGGGGGGTGTGCATTAATGCCATCAAGTCCCACGTTTGAAAAATTACAGAATGTATTGTAGTTCCCCCTGCTACACTGGAAATCTTCCCATGTTTGTATCTTTGGCAATAAACCTTCTCAGTGATTCAGTTACAGTTAACACACATTGGCTCAGGACTGGAAGCAGTAACACATTGTACACATAGCAGTGGGCTGCATGGGCTGTGAACAGACCCTGTGTTCTCTAAACTTCATTTACATAGGTTTGTCTTTTCTGTGCTTTTCCCTTGGGCACCAAATTCCTCCATTACCCTGGAAATTGGGAGTTAATTACAACTGGTTCTCAAAGGAGATTTGGTTTTCAGTGAGCTTACCATAGCCTGTAAGGGAACAGATTGAAGCTTGAGAAGGGCAGATTTAGACTGGAGATTAGGAAGAAATTCTTTCCAGTGAGGGTGGTGAGACACTGGAACAGGTTGTCCAGGGAGGCCATAGATGCCCCTCCCTGGAGGTGTTCAAGGCTGGATTGGATGAAGCCTTGAGCAGCTTGGTCTAGTGGAAGGTGTCTTTGCCCATGGTAGGGGATTTGGAACTGGATGATCTTCAAGGCCCCATGTAACCCAAACCATTCCACAAATCTATGAGAGATAGGTCTGTAATAATTGGTGCAGTATATTCACAGGTACCTGAATCGAAGTAAGAAATCCACCTGTGAAAATATGTTCCAAAAGACAACGAGAGACTGAAAGCAACCAATGGGAAAGTCTTTTGAATGGTTCACAGTTTATTTCTGACTTCCTCATATATGGTGAAACTAAAATCTCTTACTGAGAGCCTGACAGGGTCCTGGGCCATCTCATTTCAACTACACCACCACCTAGAAAAGTTGGACCAGAGTGTCCTTAGGGTGCCTTCCAACCTGGCATTCTGTGATTAATATTGTCATAGTAAGATAAGATAAGGCTCAGGTTTAGTTAGGTCTATTGCTCTGAGCTGGGAGAATTATGTTTTACACTGTTAATACAAGTTAACAAATACCATGCAGTGGAAAATTGAGCACTGATGTGTAAAAACACACTAGCTTGGGGATAGATAACCCTAGGACTGCCTTGAAGAAAATAGCACTAAAGCAAGAGTCATACTTAATGTGGTGACACACTTTTGAAAGTACAACCTACATCTACACCCAATAAGGGTAGAAAATGGCAGCAGAAATACTGAAATTCTATTTAGTGTGGAAATGCAGCACTGCCCTCAAACCATATATAGGATGAGGCCAAGGGTGTGACCTTTCTTTGTTGTGTTAGGCAGAGCAGACAAATACAGTCAGTAATTCAATCTAATCAGACTTTCACAATCAGGTGCTGGCATAAGACCATAGCAGATATTTCCTGAATCCTTAGCCAGCAACATTTAGAGCAATTGGGAAAATAGTAGGATGTGGCAACTCCTTCATTACCTGTGTTCCTCAAGGAGGAAGTAGCAGCCCTATAGAATCATAGAATCATGTCCCTCAGTACATCTCTCCCTCTTTTCAACACTTTGCCTAGGGAGTCTGTCCCAAAATTGAATCTCTCTTTGAGTAGACCCAATGTTGACCATTCCTTGTCTTAAAGAAGCCATGGTCTTGTCTCATGACTCAAACCATCCTCTCTGAATTTGTTTGTCATGAGGAGGAAACTCCTGCTCTACTTTCTACAGTTAAAGACTCTTAAACCAGTGGTGCCTTCTTCTCTAGGAACTATCTCTGCATTTCAGACTCATTTTTCCACATGAGTGGGTGGACTCAGCTTTAGTTACTTAATAGAAAGTGTTTTGTCCAGAATTTGAGACATTTCCACAGACCTTCTCTGCCTTCTGATCACCTAGCTAAAGCTTTTGTGGGACCTTCAGCTCCATGATACCCTAGAGAGAAGAAATAAAAGTGAAATCTCCAAGAATGGATACAGGGAAAAGATGTCTGAAGATAAACCTAATAATAAATAATAATGAAGATGGGCCCTTTTTAGTCACTTTGGTCTGAGAGTCCATTGTGACTTCACATAAAAGAGAAGAAAAATTGCTGCTTTTATTTTCAATTCTCTGTCAGTTACTCCACAGCTTCCCAGAAGCTGCTCTGCTCATGCAGTGACCAAAATGCAACCTGAGGAGATCCACCCCAGGTCACCCTTTGAAAGTTCCTTCTCAAGGTTCTTTGATAAAAGGTATTACTCTGGGAGAAATAGTTATTTATGGGGCACTTACAGGTACCTGGCCTGTCTTGCTGTTAGCTGCAAACCAGTACTTTAAATTATAGATGAATGAAGAATTTTAGTAGGTATGTTTTAAAATTATCTGAGGATTCATAGGAATTTTCTTCCCCTGCTAGAAAGTGCAGGCAAAAATGCAATATCATACCTCTGCGAAACAGGCTGTTAAAATACCTTTTGGATGGGCAGAGTTAAATTGTTGAAAGTTCTACTAATCACAGAATCATAGAATGTCAGGGGCTGGAAGGGACCTTGAAAGATCATCCAATCTAACCCCTCTGCTAGAGCAGGATCACCTAGACCAGATCACACATGAACACATCCAGGCAGGTCTTGAATATCTCCAGAGAAGGAGACTCTACAACTCCTCTGAGCAGCCTGTTCCAGTGTTCTGTCACACTCACAGAGAAAACATATTTTCTTATGTTTCCATGGAACTTCCTATGCCTCAGCTTCCACCATTGCCCCTTGTGCTGTCTTTGGGCATCACCGAGCAGAGCCTGGCTCCATCCTCTTGGCACTCGCCCTTTACATCTTTATAAACATTGCTGAGGTCACTGCTTAGTCTCCTCTTCTCCAAGCTAAAGATCCCCAGCTCTCTCAGTCTCTCCTCATAAGGAAGATGTTCCACTCCATCATTTTTGTGGCTCAAAACTCTCTGTATGCAAACTGTAAAGTGGAACAGCATTGACCAATTCACTTCTAAAGACAATACTCAGGAACACAAAGCAAATTCCTGTTTCAGTGGCTGACAGACTTTGCAGTATCTGTGCAATAAATGCTCAGAACAGCGGAACAGTTTCTGTGCCATAGCCTTGAAGTAGTGGAAGTTAAAATGTATCATGACTGTGACACGAAAAAAATCTAGCTCAAAACCCAAATTCTGTCTGAGGGAGCTGGGGCTGTTCAGCACGGAGAAGACTCTAGGGAGACCTAATAGCAGCTTCCAGTGCCTGAAGAGGGCTACAAGAAAGCTGCAGAGGGACTGTTCCGAAAGGCCTGAAGTGACAGCATGAGGGACAATGGTTTGAAATGTGAGAAGAGCAGAGATTGGATGTGAGGAACAAGTTCTGCACCAGGAGGCTGCTGGAACACTGCAACAGGTTGCCCAGGGAATTAGTTGAGGCCCCATCCCTGGTGACGTTCAAGGTGAGACTGGACAAGGCTCTGAGCAACCTGAACTAGTGGAGGATGTCCCTGTTGACTGCAGGGGGTTTGGACTAAGTGACCTTTGGAAGTCCTTTCCAACCAAACCCATTCTGTGTGTGTGCAAACTTGAGGAGGACGAAGCTTCCTAGAAAGGTCTGTATTACCCCCAAACCACTCAGAGATGTAAATTACTATAATTCCCTAGCACTGCTTTGCTTTTCCTGAGAAATTCCCAGTCCCAGCTGCTTCCCTCAACACTTCTTTGATGGTGGGAGCCAGTTAAATGGGAGAAACAATATTCATGACCCTCTGCAATTAAAAAGATCTCAGGTTTCAGACATTAAATCTGAAATTCTTGTAGCAAAGTTGTGTGTGGGTGTGCAGCCTAGAGAGTAAATGAAATAATTCTTGCCAGCTTCTGCTGACTAAATTAAAGCAATAAATACATTTAATTAAGTGAATATGTTCAGGGATATTAACTGCTTACAGAAACTGTATTAACAAAAGGAAGTTTTATCCCATATTGGAAATACTTCTGTATTTTCTTGTCACTCCTGTAGAGAGCTAGAATGAAGAAAAGGTTTGGGATGCTGTTTCCTGTTCTTGGCTGCTGGGAAAAATCTCCATTAACTTTAAAACCAGAAAGCAATTGATGCTTGTTTTGCTTTTCTTTATTTTTTTATTATTTTTCATTCTCAGCTACATCTTTCCTTCATTTTCAAACAGTTTGTGTGAATTGCAATCTCTTCTGTTTTAGCCACTTTAGCCATGGCACTAAAACTTTGAGAGACTGCTGCTGAGATGCAGCCTGAACTGGTGGTTGAGGACATTATTTCACACTTGAGAACATCCTTTATATAACTGTGCCTTGGAGCCTCTGGCAAGGCAGAGCCACAAGGAATCAAACCCTTCATGTACTGCAAGCAGTTTTTATTCACTTAAATCTCCAGATGTGGTGGCTTAAAAAAAAGATACCTGAAGTTGAGGTGAATTTAGCATGTTGGAGAAGGATGAAAGTTGCAGTGGAATAGGTATAATTTAGGTATAGTATCCTGAAGCTGTCAGACCATCAAGGTAAGAGTCCTTTGATTCAAAAATCAAAGAGCTCTTACATGACCATCAGGTATGAACAGGAGTTTAAGCAAAAGACACAACCTTCCAGGTAAGATTTGGTTGTGAAACTCCACAGGATTGCAAGGTCTGGCAGCTATTACTGGTACAAATTTCCCACTCTAATTTTTCCTTAATTTCTGCTAGGATCTTCAGGTTTCACATATGGCCTTCCCATCTCTAATTCTTTTTCACCCTTTAGTTTGAAACTCTGTCCCAGGCTCACAGTAATAATTTCAAATGAAAACTTCTCATGGTATATCTTCATCTTCTTCTGGCAGCCAGTCAAGAATTGTGCTCCCCACTCATTAAGGCTAACTACAAAACCCGGTCCTAGTCAGAAATATCAAAAAGTCCTTCTGAGAGTGGGGCTGCACAGACATCTTTGATGATTCATTTTTATTCCCCATCCTGCTAGCTGACATGGAAATTGTGTAGCTTTGTTTTGGGCAGCCTAAAATGGTGACTAAGTTGTGACTAGCACCTTTTCAAGCACTGCTGATCACTCTAGTCTGTTAGATTGATTTGAGTCAACCAGTCAGACGCAAATCTATAGGTAGGGAGGTTCTCCAGAGGCATCTGGACAGACTGGATCAATGGGCTGAGGCCAGTGGCATGAGGTTCAACAAAACTATGGCCCAGGTCCTGTACTTGGGGCAAAACAACCCCATGCAGTGCTACAGGCTTGAGCAAGAGTGACTGGGAAGTTGCCAGCAGGAAAGGTTTTGGTTGACAGCCATCTGAACGTGAGGAAGCAGTGTGCTCAGGTGGCCAAGAAGGCCACCAGGATCCTGGCCTGGATCAGCAATGGTGTGGTCAGCAGGAGTTAGAAAAGTGATTGTGCCTCTGTACTGGGCACTGGGGAGGCCACACCTCAAATACTGGGTTCAGTTTTGGGCCACTCACTACAAGAAGGATATTGAGGTGCTGGAGCAGGTCCAAAGAAGGGCAACAAAGCTGGTGAAGGGTCTGGAGAACAGGGCTGGTGAGGAGCAGCTAAGGGAACAGGGGTTGTTTAGCATGGAGAGGAGGAGGATCAAAGGAGACCTTGTAGCTCTCTGAAAGGAGGTTGTAGTGAGGTGGGGGTCTCTTCTCCTAGGTACCTAGTGATAGGATGAGAGGAAAGGGGCTTATGTTGTGCCAGGGGAGGTTTAGGTTGGATTTTAGGAACAATTTCTTCCCAAAAGCCCTGGAACAGGCTGCCCGGGGCAGTGGTGGAGTCACCATCCCTGAGCATGTTCAAGCAACCTGTGGACTTGCTGCTCAGGAACATGGTTCAGTGTTGACCCTTCAGTGCTGGGTTGAGGGGTGGCCTGGATGACCTTTGAGGTCTCTTCCAACCAGGTGTATTCTGTAACTGAATAGAAATCAGATTTTTCATATTCTTTTCCCTTGAGTCCTTGTGGATAAGTTCTCATGCTAACATTAAAAAAAAAAAAATCTTAGCTTTATCTCCCTCACTTACATCAATTATTTAGATTTTGACCTAATTTTAGTATTAAAATGCTTCCAAGACTAAAATTTCCAGGAGAAATAAAACTCAATTTTTCATTCCCCTCACCCCCCACAAACTCTTCCTGCATTTTCCTTCCTCCTCTGTACATCCCACTCTGCAAGATGCTAGAACTAATAGAAGGCCTTTTATTTTTCCCCCCAGATAACTACATAAATATGAATTTGAATTTATGAGAAACAGTACTAAGTGAATTCTATTTCACAAGAAGCTTCTCAACTGTTACCATCTTTGTTTCCCTAAATATAACTAATACTTCCACTATTTTTCTTCAGTATTTCACTGACCAAATTTGACCAAATACCTCAGGCCTGTTGCCTTCTGGGGTTAAGTTTTATGCTGAAACTGAAATTTTCACACAAAAAAATTAGTCAGGTAAGACACACAGCAGGGAAAAGTAGTTCTGTTGGTTTACTATCAGCATCCTCTAGTGGTGATACATTTTATTTCCTTAGCGGGCATACTGAAGTGATTTGATACATTTTTCTTACATAAATTAAAAGATCAAGAATTTGGTGATGCTTGTAAAAAAGGCAATGGGGGGGGGAAATAATCTGTGTACAGTTCAATTCTCAAAATTATTTTAGGCATAAAAAAAAGGGGAAATGGACAAAACTGACATTTCTTGACTCACATCTCTAGTTTGCTTAGTGGATGCTGGGAGGGGAATTAAAATACAAAGATAGGAAATTCAAGCCAGCCTCATTTATGGTTCTCAGGCAGGAGGCCCTTACTGTTCTTCATTTGTTTTCATGACACTGGAGCAGAAAGTTAAGTACAAAGATAATTTAAACCAAACCCAGGTGACAAACATGAACATTTTCAAAGGTACGTTGAGATTGTTCAGCCGGGAGAAGAGAAGGCTCCAGGGAGACCTTAAGGTGGTCTTCCAGTACCTGAAAGGGGCCTACAAGAAAGCTGGGGAGGGGCTTTTTACACAGGGATGAAAGGGATTGGATTGAAGCTTGAAGAGAAGAGACTTAGAAAAGTAGAAATAAATTCTTGACAGTGAGGGTGGTGAGACACTGGAACAGGTTGTCCATGGAGGTCATGGGTGCTGCCTCCCTGGAAGCATCCAAGGCCAGGCTGGATGAGGGCCTGAGTGACCTGGGCTGGTGGGAAGTGCCCCTGCCCAAGGCAGGGGGTTGGAACTAGATGATATTTAAGGTTCCTTCCAGCCCAAACCATTCTATGAATTCACTGGGCAGTCAGCGCAGCCCAGTAAACTTTGGGTGGCACCCTTCTCTGGACATCCAGGGTGGTATTTTTTTATCACGGAACCAACATAAACAGTTGAACTATTACTAATAGTTCAGATGCTGCTGGGAATCCTCCACAGATGCTACAGATTTTTATCTTGGGAAATGGGATGTGCTGAGCCTTTGGACCCAAACTGTGTGAAAAATATGGGAGCTGTTGTCACAGAGTCAGTTTCCCACAGCCAGTTTACTTTTTATTAGTGCAAAGCATGGGTATTTAATACCAGTCTTCATTTAATAAACAACAATACTCCATCAAGAGCTTCTTTCTCATCTCAAAAATGCAATGAAAACACCAAATTGCCCAGGAACAGAGGACTCTTTGGCTGGTGTTGCTAGGAAAGAGTGGGCCAAGCTGGGAAAAGCAGCACACAAATTCTAAGACAGAAGGGCATCCCAAAATATGTCACTTATCACTCTCAATTTGTTGTGATAGTAGCTAAAAGAAGCTCATAAGCACCATCAAGAAAAGAATCTCTTCTAGACTGATGTCTGCTGTGTTCAAGGCAGGCTCTTGTAATACTCTGAGGTGTGGGAAGGATGACCTTTTTTCCTAACAAAGAAATGATAGCACAATTCAATCACATTTGTGCCTTCTAATTAAGTGGATCTCTCAAGGGCCTAATTTCCTGCAAAGTTAAAAATCCCATTCATGTAAATACAGTGAAAGGTCAACAGAAGGAACTGAGGCTGCTTCTTTCACACAGAAGTTTCTTCTGTCTTAAATGGAACCCTAAAATAAATATATCCTGCTGAAATTGTTTGTTGAATTGCCAGATCACAGGATCAGAGGATGTTAGGGGCTGGAAGGGACCTCTAGAGCTCTTTGAGTCTAACCCCCCTGTCAGAGCAGGACCATAGAATCTAGTGCAGGTTGCACAGAAATGCAGCCAGACAGGTCTAGAAGGTCTCAAGAAAAGGAGACTCCAAAACCTCTCTGGGGAGCCTGTTCTAGTGCTCTGTCACCTTTACAGTAAAGTTCTTCCTCATGTCTGGAACACCAGAGGGTTCAAATTTGAATGATTCATTGTTTAACAAGTAAAGGCTTCCTGGTCATCTTCTCTTTCAAGTTCTCAACTCTATAAAACATTCCAAGCCCAATCTTATCATAAAGTGGAAAAGCAATCAACAGCAATGTCTATTTGATGTGGTGGTGTTAGGTCATAGACAGGATTTGATGATCTCAGAGGTGTATTCCAGCCTCAATAATTCTGTGTTTCTGGGCTCAGTAGTAGCCTTTCTTCCAACAGAAGAGCTTCTCTAGTAATAGTATGGTCAGAGTCATGTTCAAAGTCACGACTGCAGCTTGTTAAAACCCTTGAATGTTTTAAGTGCAGGAAAAATCAAAATGGAGAGCTCTCTACCTGGAAACACAGGAAATCAAGATGGCAAACCAGTGGGTTTTAGTTCTGTAATGAAAGAGCTCCAGCCTCAGATCTTGAATTTCAATCCATGTAGCCTTAACCTGCAGAAACAGAAAGCCAGAAAGAATGAGCATAGTGGCAAGCTTTGAAATTAGGACAGGACTAAATGTAGACTTCAGCATGACACAATGTGTTTTAAAGGTAGAATTACAGTCATGCTGAGATGTGTGATTGACAGGGGGAAATGCCTTTGGGCTACTCAAAGATCAATTTTAATTAGAAGTTAGGTCAGATGTAGGAAAGTAACTTTTGGTAACCAAAAAAAAAATAGTTATGTGTGAAACAGACTCAAGATACCAAACAAAATCACAGGACCTTAGAAGATCTTCTAATACATCTCCCTACTTTCAGGCAGGATCAGCTACAGGCAGCCCATTTCTGATATGACTAAATTGTTCTTGGAACTTGTGGTGGTGAGAGAAAGTTCTCCCCCACAAAAGAAACCACATCTAACTCAGAGAAGCAAATGAATAAACTGTATTTACAAGCAGGATGAGATGCAAGGAATATATACACAATATACAGTATTTACTATATATATAGAAATATACAGCAAAGAACGTAATACAGAACAAAACTCCCTCCTTCAGCCAGGAGGGTCCGTTCCCCCCCCCCCTCTCTCTCCCCCTACCTCCCTTTTTTCCACAAAAAGGGTTAGAGAGAAAAGGTAATTATTAAGGAGGAAATTATGTTAGCTCAAAGCATATGCAAGAATTCTTATCTGTTAGCTCAAGGTTAACTCTGTCCAGCAGCTGTTGCTCAGAGAGAGACAGAAACAGAGAGGCAGGAGCAGACAGAACAGAGATTAAAACTGGTAGAATGCAACTTTAAGTTTTAGTTCAATGAAATGCATTTAGAATACCTTGTTTTTCAAAGCATTCAGCCAGAGTGTTCCAGCAACTGTCCCTTTCTTAAAGGCACAGCCTGAAACAGTCACAGAACTGCAGTGACATAATCCAGTCTAGCAGTGCTAACTACTTTCTAAATATTATTTGTAACTTCTAAAGGCTGTGACACTTCTTGCTGCCACTCTGCCCACCCCCCCCCCCCCCCCCCCGCTCTTTTTCCCTCACTCCCAGTTTCACAGATTGCATCAGGTTGGAAGGGTCCCTCAAAAGTCATCTTGTCCAGTTCTGATGTCCCCAACACAGAACTGTCCATATCACTCCAGATGACTCAAGAGCGGGAACACCTCTGCTATGAGAATAGGATGAGGGAGCTGGGGTTGTTCAGCCTGGAAAAGAGAAGACTCCAGGGGGACCTTGGAGCTGCCTTCCAATACCTGAAGGGATCCTACAGGAAGGCTGCAGAGGGACTTTTCCTGAGAGTGTCTAGAGACAGGACACGGGGGAATGGTTTGAAGCTGAGGCAAAGTAAGGTTAGACTGGAGCTGAGGAAAAAGTTCATTACAAGGGTGGTGAGACTCTGGAACAGGCTGCCCAGGAAGGCTGTTGGTGCTCCTCCTTGGGGATGTTCAAGACCAGGGTGGATGAAGCCTTGAGCAGCTGAGTCTAGTTGAGAGGTTAAGGAATATTGTTTTAATTTATAAATTATATGGCAAATATGGATAGTAATAAAAATATTAAATTTAATATGAAAAATTACAAAAACCATTAAATAGGTTCAATGTACAGTTAGAATATATATATTTACAGTAGGAACAGCATTTAGCCAAGTATAACAATTTTAACACTTTTATGCAAACAGGAGGAAACAACAGAAAGAGAACCCCTGGGAGCAAAATGGTGCTTGACCATAGTGGGGGGAGACTTGACAAGAACTATTAAGCCAAAGAAGCAATGAATTAATAATTCAGCTGATTTCACCTAAGTGGGGAGTGCTGCTGCTGTGTATTAGCTGTTGAGGCTTCGGGGCACTCGCATATGCCAGGCACGGCTGGCTGCTGGCATGAAGGCCACAAGGTCTCAGGCTGGTCTGGCTCCAGCAGGTGGTTTTCAATGTGTTCTTCATGACAGGCACTTTCTTTGTCCTGAGGAAACTGAGGCATGGCAAAATCCTGGTTGCAAGGGGAAGCAAGGCTTGACTCTGGCTCCAAGGCTCATGGCTTTATCCTAGGCTCTGGATGGGGCACTTGAGGCAACTTAAACCTACTTGGACCTATCTGGCTTGAAGCAAGGGGACTAGAAATCAGTCTGTATATATATATTGCCCAAGATTCAATTGGGCCAATAGGGCAACAAAAGCCAGCATGTAGCTACCCAATGAAAAGGGTTTCTGCCAGGCTGTGGCCCATAAAAGGTGGAAACATAGGCCTGGTCAGGCAGGAGCTGTAGCCAGTACACATGGCCTTACCCCAGAAGCAGGGTTGTTTACCAGACACGCAGAGTCCTGTCCCCTTTGTTCCTTTTCCCATGTTACCCTGACTTTCTGCAAGAAGAAGCAAGGAGAGGCAGACCATGTCTGGACACAACAGGGTCTTTCTGGGTTTGTGCTGGCACCATTTGTCCCTACCTTGACAGAGGTGTCCCTGCCCATGGCAGGGAGGTTGGAGTAGATGATCTCTGAGGTCTCTTCCAACCCAATCCAATCTGTGATCATGGTTTCCTCATTAAAGGGGATTAGATGATCTTTAAAGTCCCTTCCAACCTGAGCCATTCTATGATCTACAGTGATAATTTCAAATAAAGAACATAAGCAAAGAATATAGTGCCAGATGATCCTGCATCCGGATTTTGCAATGGAGTCATTTAACTTGTGAAGAAATGAAAAACAAAGTAAGAAGAACTCCTTTTGTTTCCTCCTTTTCACTGCTAGAAAATCCAGAGCTATAGTAATTTTTGGTTTGTGATCAATTAAATGGAAGTTGAAGTCACAGAATTGTCAGGGTGGGAGGGGTGATCCTCAAGGATCACCCAGTTCCAACCCCCGCTGCCATGGGCAAGGGCACCTCACACTAGATCAGGTCACCCAGAGCCACATCCAGCCTGGCCTTAAAAAGTTCCAGGGAAGGGGGTTCCACCCTCCAGCTTCCCCAACCAGCTCCTGCTCCATCCTCCCACAACCTTTCCCTCCCCAAAGCAGTTCCTACTCCCCCCACCCCTCTCTGTCTTCCCCAAACAGCTCCTGCACCACACCTCACCCCACCCCTACATCTGTCCAAAGCAGCCTCTGCTCCGCCACCACCATTTTTGCACCCATCCCAGAGCTAGAAGCAAGACCCTCAACCAGGAAAGCACCACAGTGAGGAGCTCAGCCCCAGTAAGGAGGCCCAGCCAGCACCCATGGAGGATATTGGAGTAGTCAGCAATCCTATTCCTAACAGCCGGGGGGCCAGCAGGCCCCCCGGCCTTTGATGTCACCACCACCATCACCCAGTGCGCACCATAAGGACTCACCAGTGATGAGAGGAGGATCCCTCAGCCCAGATGGGCTCAGCTTGGAGCTTCTGCCTTTCCTGGAGGGGATTATAAAGGGGAGTGGGTGGGGAAGGCAAAGTGGCCACACCTGGGGTGGGAGGAGACTCCACCAGAGCCCAGGTGCTGTGGGATTTGGGGGGATAACAGGGGCAAATGGTACCTGTTCCAGTGTCTCACCACCCTCATGGTGAAGAACTTCTTCCTAACTCATTCAAGCACATTCACATGTTCATACTAATTCCTGAAAACTGGAGTCATGGGAGTGTTTTCATTATCAATAACAGAACTGATTGCTGGAAGCCCAGGCAGTCATCTTTATCCTGTAAACCCTTTAAAGTTGAGGGGATTTAAAAATGACTTTATTTTCCATAAATCTTTCCTAATGCACAACTGCAGTTCATGGTTTTCTTTGCCTCCATGCAAAGCAAAGAACAAACCCATCCATACTTCATAAAAGAAAGCACAATGTGGCTATCACAATGAAATCTTTCCACAATTACCATGTTGCTTGGCAGGAAAATCTGTGCTTTTCAGATAAAAATAACAAGCTTTAACAACAGCAAATAAAGTTCTCTAGGAGTGAATTTTCTCCCTTGGGGAGCCTAGGGAAGCAGGGATGCTCCCCTTGTTGCATGGTTACAACATGAATGAAGACTCTGCTGCAGGGCACAGGAAGCAGCTGTCATTCTGACCCATTAGGCTTTAAGAGCAGTGCAAGGCCTTGGCTGCAATTCCCATTGATGGTCTGGCTAAGCATTCTCCTCCATGGATTAATCAGGTCCATGGGAAGTTAAGGACCGTGCTTATCACTCCTTGTGTCTTTCTTTCCTGCAGCATCATTCTTCACAATCATACAATCATAAAATTATGGAAACATAGAATGGTCTGGGTTGGAAGGGACCTCCAAAGGTCATCCATTACAACCCCCTCTGCAGTCAGCAGGGACATCCTCAACTGGATCAGGTTGCCCTGAGCCCTGTTGAGCCTCACTTTGAGCATCTCCAGGGATGGGGTCTCAACCACCTCCCTGGGCAACCCAGAATCCCCTCTCGAGGTGAGGAAGAATTTTTTCAGAAAAAGAGAGATTGGCCACTGGAAAGGGCTGCCCAGGGAGGTGGTGGAGTCACCATCACTGGAGGTGTTTAAGATGAAGAGCCTGGATGAGGCACTCGGTCCCATGGTTTAGTTGATTAGATGGTGTTGGATGCTGGCTGGGCCTCCTTACTGGGGCTGAGCTCCTTTGTGTGGTGTCTTGGCTGGTTGAAGGTCTTGCTTCCAGCTGTGGGATCTAGGTCTTCTAGGATATAACTGAACAGTGCAGATCGCTTGATCCCTGATATTTTTCACAGTGACAGTTTTTTTCCCTGGGATCAGAAGGTGAAAGAGCTACTTTTAATGAGTTTGTGTTTGTAAGAGTCTTGCACGCACATGAAAAATCTCCAGCTGGTACAGCCACCAGTAATTGGCAGAAAGATGCTTTGATAAAAGGAGGAAGAAACCCCTGCTGGTTCAAGACAGGTGGACATCAACTTGAATCCAATTTACATCTTAGAATGCACAATAGAAAAGATTTGTGTTACATTGCCTAGATGAAAGGGACCTCTTAGTCTCAGCTCCTCATTTACTTTCTCATCTCCACTATTTTTTTTTTCCTCCTGGCCTAAGCACTCAAACTCTCTGTAGCTAAGTTTTAATGAAGATACCTTGTTCAGCTGCTCTTTGAGGTTGCTATTTACTCAACCTAAACTCAAATCTGAACTCATGCTGGGCTGAAAAAGAAAACCCAAAGTGATAATTGGACAGCCATGCAATTGGATAGCCTGCTTTATGCACAGCTTGAAACAAGTGAGTCTGTCTTCAGTGTCAAGTTATTTTTATTTGGTTGCCTGGTCAAGGACCCTTACAACTCTTACTGGGGCTTAAAAAGAAGTGCAGTGGAACATGCCTGCTCTGAAATGTAAAAGAAAGGGCTCCCAAGGAGGAACTCTGCACTGTGTCAGTGATTCCATCTGCATGGTGAAATTCATATTTAAACCTTTAATTCAGCTCCATACTGCATTCTAAAGTTTTCTGGTTAAGAATCCAACACTGTATTGACTTTAAGTAAGAGAAAAGTAGAAGGAGGAGAGTGGATTTAGAGTGAATGTGAAGAAGAAATTCCTGACAGTGAGGGTGGTGTGACACTGGAACAGGTTGCCCAGGGAGGTTGTGGATGCCCCCTCCCTGGAGGTGTTCAAGGCCAGGTTGGATGAGGCCTTGAGCAGCCTGGGCTAGTGGAAGGCATCCCTGCTTATGGCAGGGAGCTTGGAACTAGGTGATCTTCAAGGTCCTTCCAACTCAAACCATTCTATGAATCTATGAAGCCCTGAAAAGCATTTTTATTATTCCATTTTTTCTTCCATTCAAAATGGATGCTGAAGAAAGGCAGGTGGGGGATAGGTGGGTAGTCTGAATTGTTGTTCCCCTGCAGTTACTTCTCCTAATGGAAACTGAAGGCTTGATTCCAGAAGCTTAGGAATGAAAGATCATTTAGTTCCAAACCCTTGCCAATTGCTAGGGACTTCCACTAGACCAAGTTTCTCAAGGCCTCATGCAACCTGACCTTGAACACTTCAAGGGAGGGGACATCCATAGCCTCCCTGGACAGCCTCTTCCAGGGTTTCACCACCCTCACTGTACCAAATTTCTTTTTGATCTTCAGTCAAAATCTGCCCTCCTCAAGCTTCAATCCATTCCTATCACCCTTGTGAAAAGTCCCTTCCCAGCTTTCTTGTAGCCCCCTTCAGGTACTGGAAGGCTGCTCTAAGGTTTCCTGTGCTATGGTTTAGTTGATTAGATAGTGTTGGATGATAGGTTGGACTTGATCTCAAAGGTCTTTTCCAACCTGGTTTATTCTGTTCTCTTCTCCAGGCTTAATGGCCCCAACTTTCCCAGCCTGTCTTGGCAAGGGAGGTTCTCCAGCCCTCTGATCATCTTTATGGCCTCCTCTGGACTGTCTTCAGCAGTTCCATGTCCTTCTCGTGCTGGGGGCACCAGAACTGGAGGCAGTGCTGCAGGTGGGATCTCAGCAGCGCAGAGGGGCTCTCAGCAGCGCAGAGGGGCAGAATCCCCTGTCTGTGCTGCTGCTCCTCTCACTGCCTTCTGGCTCCAAAGTGACCATTTCTTTTGGAGCGCGAAGTGACAAAACTAACCCAAAACAAAACAAAAGGCTTACAGCTGTCATCTCTGGTGTTGTGAGGTTACAGGCTCCAATCTTGGAAGAATTTGTACTCCATTTGATTTTTATTGTTTCACAGACTGGGACTGTTTCCTGTCAGTCAATAAAACTGCAGGTGATCCTCCTGTTATAATAGATGTGGATGGACCGTTATTGCTTGCCAGAGCAGTTTAACTGCAGGGCAAGTTTATAAGGATTTTGTGTGGGTGAAAAAAAAACCCACACAATTTTTTTTTAGCCACAGGGCTATTTCTTTATTTTCATCAAGTTCCCTGGTGAAGTTGGTATAGTCACCTGAGAAGGCCTGAAATAAGCAGGAAGTTCAAAACAAACTGAAAATTGAAGAGCAGTATCAATGGGCTAAAATGAAAGTACTTGCAACGCAGAATAAATAGGTAATAAGGTTTAAAATAATTTATCAAAGCAAATGTTAACCGAATATTATGTAAGTAACAGAAAGGTTGGGCAATGTTGGACCTCTCTTCCCTCCCAGGACTTATCCCATCAGGCTCTACCAAGCAGGTCTTTAAAGAGGCCAAAAAGGAAAATAAGAAACCATGAAAGACAAAAGTTTGTGCAAGATTTTGGAGCCTGAGATCAGAAAGTTGAGTGAAGCAAGTAAATATCAGGAAATGTCAGCTGGCATTGACTTGTGTTTGTCAATCTCATCTGGTGAGCTCATTACCACAAATGTTTAACATCTGTCTGGTGGCTTGGGCTTCACCTCCAGCTTTCTAATGGTTTATCTTCTTCATGCTTCCTTTCATTTTACTTTTTTGGGGGGACTTTTGGTTCATTTTGTTGGATATTTTGGTAGCTTACTCTGGGTGTAATGTAAGTATCCGAGCTTTAATCTGCAACCTCAGCAGTCCTTTGGCTGCAAGCTACCCTGGATGCCATCTCCCTGTAGCCCAGTTTTAACTCTCTGGTAATTATGGAGGGCAGAGAACTCTGAAATCCCTCTACTCTTGATGTCTCATTTCTTTATCAAACTCAATAAATTCTTGTGGTGTTGATCTGGCAACCACCTCTTGAAAATTCCCTTTATTCTTCCTCTGCTGCTAAGTACTTGCCATGTTTTAATGGAACAGGCCCTCTGGCTGGGGAAAAGTTGTCAGTTAAAACTTGGGAGACTGATCTACTCTTCTATTATTATTTCTTTCAGCAGCTCCTCAGTGTCTTTGATGTTACCCATGCATTTGCATTAAAAGCTGTCAGTGATTTATTCTAATAAAAACAGTTATATTTTTAATTTTCTTTTATATTTTTGTTGTTCTTTGTGAAAAATTAATAGGTGTTTCCACTTTGATTGTGAATAGAAGCTTATGGAAGGAAATCAAACCAGTCACTAATGGAATTGTGGCAATAAAAGTGCCAGCAGCAGCAATGAGGGCTACCAAATATCTAATGCTCTACAGACTTAACTTCATTAGCTTGTGCAGAGCTGTTTGGGTCCAAGAAGAAAAGCAGCTCTTTTCAAGGAGCTGAGCAAGGGTAGTGTTGAAATATCCTGGCTTGCACATAGTTCAGGATCTTTCCATGGTTGTTGTGTTGTGTAGACTTGGACATATAGACATGGGGACTGAGCTGATGGAGACCAACGCAGGGGATAGGGACCTGGCATAACTAGTGGGCACCATGAAAGTGGTGAGACACTGGAACAGGTTGCCCAGGCAAGTGGTGGAAGCCTCATCCCTGGAAGTTTTTAAGGTCAGGTTGGATGAGGCTCTGACAAACCTGATCTAGTATGAGGTGTCCCTGCCCATGGCAGGGGTTGGAACTAGATGACCCTTCCAACCCTGACAATTCTATGATTCCAAGAATGACCATGAGGCAGCAATGTACCCTTATGGCCAAGAAGGCCAATGGAATCCTGGGGTGAATTAGAAGGGCTGTGGTTAGTAGGTGGAGAGAGATTCTCCCCCTATCCTTTATGATGCTCTGGTGAGGCCACATCTAGAATATTGTTCTGAGTTCTGGGCCCCTCAGGTCAAGAAGGACCTCAGGGAACTGCTTGAAGGAGTCCAGCACAGAGCCACAAAAATGCTGAAGGCAATGAAACATCTCTCTGTGAGGACAGGCTGAGGGAGCTTGGGGCTCTTGAGCTTGGAGCAGAGGAGCCTGAGGGGTGCCCTTATTCATGTTGATAAATATGTGCAGGGCAGTGTCGTCAGGATGGAGCCAGGCTCTGCTTGGTGATGCCCAATGACAGCACAAGGGGCAATGGTGGAAGTTGAGGCATAGAAAATTCCATGGAAATATGAGGAAAAATGTTTTCACTGTGAGAGTGACAGAACCCTGGAGCAGGCTGCCCAGAGAGGTTGTGGACTCTCCTTCTCTGGAGACATTCAAAACCCTCCTGGATGAGTACCTGTGTGGCCTGCCGTAGGTGATCCTGCTCTGGCAGGGGGTTGCAGTAGGTGATATCTAGAGGTCCCTTCCAACCCCTACCATTCTACGACTCTGTGTATGAATCTATGAAAAAGCAATGACACCTCCATGAGGTGGCCTTTTGAACTTTCTGGGATGCTTTTGCTGAGCCTAATCTCTTGCAGCTCCCATTTTTCTGTAGTTTCACAAGGAACAAAAATGTGAATTTCAGTCTCCTGAATCATTAAATCACCACATTCCCAGCTGTGTATTTTTAAATCAAACTTCCTCTCTTCCAGCAAATCCTTGATTTCCCCATAGTGCTAACAGCAGGAGGCTCTACTTCCATTACCATCAGCTGTTCTTTATCTGAAATACAGAATTGGTTTCTTGGTACTGCTGAAATTTTGCTATATGTGTCATCAAAGATAAATGAAGGGATGAGTATCTCTCTTGCCTTCAATTTGGCCTAGAGTGGACCTGAATATTAGTATAGTGTTATTTGCACCAGCCAACAACCTTTCCAGGTTGATTGTGTTATTTATAAACTAATCTGGGTGGCTTAATGCTGAAAAAGGCTGGTTGTGAGCAGCAGTGAGATGACTCCAGCTTTATTTGGGGCTCCTTAGCAACTGTCTTGAGACCATTCAGTGACTGTCACATATCCCAGCTGAGACCCATTTGAGCACAGCAGGAGCAAGCTGAGACGTCCATCAGGCCTAAAGGATCAAATACACCTGGAACATCAACCTGTTGTGTCTCAGTGGTACAAATGGAACCCTCCCCACTGCCTTCTCATTCCTGCTTTTTAGTCCTTGCAGTGAACTCAACATTTCTGCCTTCCCCCCTACCGCCCTAACCAACACACAACCTTAGAACTAATTTGTGCAAAAAAGTTCTGTTCTTATTTCAAGGTACCAATAAAGACTTAAAATGGGAAAAAATGCTTCATGATTATCACTTAGGAAGTACACTAAAAATTGGGCCCAGGAATGACCTGCAGCATCACAGAAAAAAAAAAAGGTGTGGGAAAAGAGACCTTAATTAAACACTTCCAGAGAACCTAACCCCAAAGACTTGCTTCAATAATTTTAATTGGCTTATCTTTGATTTGCTAAAATTATCAACTATGAAAGACAAAGCCTCTAAATACAACACACAAGAAAGCATCAAAGAAGAGAAAACTTTCATTTTCCTTTCATATCTGGGTGAGAAAATATCCTTTTGTATCAGATTTGTAATGGGATTGGTCCACTTGATTGCCATCACACAGTTTTACATAGAATAACAGAATCATATCATGCTTTGGATGGGAAGGGACCTTTAAAGTTCATCTAGTCTGACCGCATTGTGATGAGCAGTTCTGGTACCCATGGCATAAGGACATGGAGCTGCTAGAGTGGGTCCAGAGGAGGTCCATGGAAGATGATCAGAGGGCTGGAGAACTTCCCCTATGGGAACAACTGCAAGAGTTGGGGCTGTTCAGCCTGGAGCAGAGAAGTGTCTGAGGAGACCTTAAAGCAGCCTTCCAGTCGCTGAAGAGGGTCTAGAAGAAACTGGGAAGGGACTTTTTACAAGGAGTCTCAGCAACAGAATGAGAGGGAATGGACTGAAACTTGAGGAGGGCAGATTTAGACTGGAGATTAGAAAGAAATTCTTTATGGTGAGAGTGGTGAGACACTGGAACAGGTTGCCCATGGAGGTTGTGGGTGGCGCCTCCCTGGAAGTGTTCAAGGCCAGCTTGGATGAGATCTTGAGCAATCTTGTCTAGTGGAAGGTGTCTAGTGGAAGGTGTCCTTGCCCATGACAGGGGGGTTGGTACTAGTTGGTCTTCAAGGTCCTTTCCAACCCAAACCATTCTATGAACCTATGAATTTTAAAATGTTAATTATGGATCATAATGTTCACAATGTTAGTTTGGTTTGTTTCTTTCTTCCCCCTTCCAATAATAAGCACTTTCTACAGAGCTGGCCTGAAATGGATGATTCTTGGTATCAGTTTAATGAAAGGACTCTGTCAAAGAAAAAAATAAATCCATAAAACATTGAACCTTTTATAAAGTTTGGTTTCCCTCTTGAACAATGTCAAGAGTTTCATCAGTCATTTACTGGTGGCAGATGTCAAACCAAGCACCTGGGAATGCATACTGAATACACAGGTCAAAAGATGCAAGCCAATAAAATTGATATTTTTTTTTAAAAAGATTTCAAGATATACACCTGCTCCTAAGCTCAAAATCAGCAACAGAAGCCTTCCTTTTGTGTTTATAGTGGTGGTGTAAAAATCTCTGCTAATTAAATGATGAAGTGCATGCTAGGAGCATTGCGCCTCATAATCAGTAGCTGAATCCAAGACCTTTTCAGGGTCAGTAAGACTTCAAAACGGCATAAAAATCTCAGTGAGGAAGTATTCACTGAAAATGAATCCTCAGAACTCTGAAGACTTTTATTCTCCTTTTTCCTTCCTCCTTAACTAAACTTTGTTTTGTAACTATTGCTGCAAAATGACTTGCTTGAAAATCTTGCAGCCCTCTCCTGTTAGCCACAGTGCAGAAAACCTTCAGAGATGCGATGGAGGAGCAGCTGAGTGTTGGGTGCGGCTGTGAGCCTTTACATTCAAATCTGTGTTCCACAGCCCACACAGGAATCATAAATCATAGATCCATAACATGTATGGGTTGGAAGGGACATCAGAGACCATCTACAAATCCTGCCTGACAAACCTGGTGGCCTTCTATGAGCAGGTGACAGCATTAATAGATGAGGGGCAAACAAATGATGTCATTTACCTGGACCTGAGCAAAGCCTTCGACACTGTCCCGCACCACCTCCTGGTCTCCAAGCTGGTGACACATGGGTTTGATGGATGGACCACTAGATGGATAAAGAACTGGCTTGATGGCCGCACCCAAAGAGTGGCTGTCAACGGGTCCATGTCCCAGTGGAGGCCAGTGACAAGCGGAGTCCCTCAGGGATCAGTCCTGGGACCTGTCTTGTTCAACATCTTTGTGGGTGACATGGACAGTGGCATCGAGTGCACCCTCAGCAAGTTTGCTGATGACACCAAGCTGTGTGGTGCAGTGGACACGCTGGAGGGAAGGGATGCCATCCAGAGGGACCTTGACAGGCTGGAGAGGTGGGCACAAGCCAACCTCATGAGCTTCAACAAGACCAAGTGCAGGGTCCTGCATCTGGGTCGAGGCAATCCCAGGCACAAATCCAGGCTGGGCAGTGACTGGCTGGAGAGCAGCCCTGAGGAGAGAGACTTGGGGGTGCTGGTGGACGAGAAGCTCAGCATGAGCTCTCAATGTGCGCTTGCAGCCCGGAAAGCCAATCAGATCCTGGGCTGCATCAGGAGAAGTGTGACCAGCAGGTCAAGGGAGGTGCTTCTCCCCCTCTACTCAGCTCTGGTGAGACCCCACCTGGAGTACTGCGTCCAGTTCTGGAGCCCCTATTACAGGAGGGATGTGGACGTGCTGGAGCGTGTCCAGAGAAGGGCCACGAGGATGATCAGAGGGCTGGAGCACCTCTCCTATGAGGACAGACTGAAGGAGTTGGGGCTGTTCAGTCTGGAGAAGAGAAGGCTCCGAGGTGACCTCATTGTGGCCTTCCAGTATCTGAAGGGGGCCTACAGGAAGGCTGGGGAGGGACTTCTCAGGATCTCAGGGAGTGATAGGACTAGGGAGAATGGAATGAAGCTGGAGATAGGGAGATTCAGGCTAGATGTGAGGAAGAAGTTCTTCACCATGAGAGTGGTGAAGCCCTGGAATGGGTTATCCAGGGAGGTGGTTGAGGCCCCGTCCCTGGAGGTGTTTAAGACCGGGCTGGATGAGGCTCTGGCCAGCATGATCTAGTGTGGGGTGTCCCTGCCCATGGCAGGGGTTGGAACTAGATGATCCTTGTGGTCCCTTCCAACCCTGACTGATTCTATGATTCTATGATTCTACTCCAACCTCCCTGCTATTGGGAAGTAAACCTTCCATCAGACCGTATTGTGCAAGGCATCATCCAACCTGTCCTTGAACACCTCCAGGGAGGAAGCATCCACAACCTCCCTGGGCAACCTGTCCAGTGTCTCATCACCCTCACTGTAAAGAATTTCTTCCTAATATCCAGCCTAAATCTGCCTTCCTTAAGCTTCAATGCATTCCCTCTTATCTTATCACTACAAGCCCTTGTAAAAAGTCCGTTCACCAGCTTTCTTGTACGCTGCCTTCAGGTACTGGAAGGCTGCTCTCTCTCCTCAGAGCCTTCTGTTCTCCAGGCTGAACAGCCCCAGACTGCATGTTGCTGTGTTCAGGAGTTCTCTTTCTTTCTGGTACCATGTCTCTTTTACAACAGAACTTACATCTCTCAGAAAACTATTTTTCATCACAGGTCCCTTATGTTGTCTAATGAAGGTGACCTATTTTTGTTCACATTAGAGTGCATTTTCTTCATTTCTCACTGCAGGCTGGTAATGATTTAAATCCTCTTTTGAGAAGTTTAAAACTTCAGGCTCCATGCTAAGTGTGAGTATTTTGAGTATTTTTATTTGCCTCCTCACAGTTTTTCCTCACAGAGGCAGGTGCTACAATGCCTGAGAAGACAAGCAATCCATAACAAGTCTGGTAGTCTTGCAGTGAAACAAAAATAGCATAATATAACATGAATAATCAAAATTAGCAGGAAATAAAAAGGGTGGATCATGTGGAAAAGCTGTGATTACCACTTCCCATCCACCTCCCAGTGAATTAGCATTTGGAAGACTGAGGCTTATTAACATAAATGCTGTTTTAAATATCAAAGCCAAAAAGCACTGAGTCCCAAAGAATCATGGAATGGCTTAGGTTGGAAGGGGCCTCAGAGACCATCTACTCCAATCTCCCTGCCATGGGCAGCTAGACTCAGCTGCTCAAGGCTTTATCCATCCTTGTATTGAACATCCTCAGGGAGGAAGAATCCACAGCCTCCCTGGGCAGCCTATTACAGAGTCTCACCACCCTCACACTGAAGAACCTCTTCCTCAGTACCAGCCTAGCCCTGCTCTGCCTCAGATTCAAACCACTCCCCCTTGTCCTGTCTCTAGACCCCCTCAGGAAAAGTCCCTCTGCAGCCTTCCTGTAGGATCTCTACAGGTACTAGAAGGCAGCTCTAAGGTCCCCACAGCGTTTTCTCCAGGCTGAACACCTCCAGCTCCCTCAGCCTTTCCTCACAGTAGAGGTGCTCCAGCCCTTGGATCATTTCTGTGGCCCTCAGTACCTTAGTCAATACTTGGTTTACATACATCAGGCTCTTGAAATTAATCAACACACATTTCAGCAGCACAGTGAGTGTTGAAGGAATGGCTAAAATCTTTTGAGATTATGCTCAATATTTGCTTCTTATAATCAGCTGGTGGAAACTGGCTCACCAGCGGTGGTCTAGTCATTACTTTGGTGGTAAATGAAGGGCTGACATTTGGCTTTAGTGGTTAAAATGCAGTCAACAGAGAAGCAATCATGTGCTAAAATTTCTGATGAGCTAGATGATGACAAATCCAATTAGCTGCAGTGCTTAAAATGACTTTAAGCCCCATTTCTTCTGTGCCATTATATACTGCTACCAGTGTGACAGGCAGCAACCCACCTCAGATTGATGCATTTGTGACCCTGCTCTGCTCACTTGTGATCCTCTGCCTCCTGAAGGATGTTCTGATGAATGTCTGAACCATCAGTGCAAACATCCAAATCATCAGCAAATGGGATACAATTTTGATAGCAGTAGTGGTATGGAACACTATGCATTGAATGGAGTCACAGTTGTAAGCAGCACTTCAGCTTCACATCCCAAAATACCTAAGCAAGCTGTGAAAGAGAAAAAAAATGTGTTGTATTATTTTCTCCCAGGCTGCTTCTGAAGATGCTGAAAGGAGGTACTTCTCTAACAGGAAGGAATAACATTTCTTTCCTGGAAAAATAGAGGATGAAGTGAAAGAATTTAATCACTGAAAATGACATGAAATTGATTTGGAGATGAAATGACATTTGAATGAATCAAAAGTACTGCCTGATCCAGCATCTAAACCAGGATACTTCCCTTAAATGGAACGCTGGAAGCATCCCCCCCGCCCAGTTATCATGAGAAACAGCTTATCAAAAGAGTTGTCAGAGCCAAGAGGGTCTTTCTTCATAGGAACATGTGCAGGAGCTGTGATCCACTCGGCAGAGAAGTGTGCTGTGATGTGCCAAAAGGACAGCAAATTCTCTGCCAGCGGTGGCATTGCTGCACCTTCTGATTGACACCTCTTTGAAACGCAACAGCAGGTGGACTCATAAATCTTGGCTACATGGAACTAATTTTCTGCCAAATTATCTACACTATCGAATTTTACTTTCCCCTCTCCCACCCCCTGCATTTGTAGTGATTTCTAAAGCTGTAACACAGCACACACCTAACTCTTCCAGGTGGAAACCCACTGGGCTGAATTATACTCATCAGGACCTTAGAAATGGTGCTGACTGCAGAATCTGACCAGTAGTTCCCCAAGAAAATGTGATTTTCACAGCTGAGGAAAAAAGAAAGTGGATGGTATGTATTATTACTTAATACTTACTTCTTGTTATAATAACACCAAGAACTGAGAATTTTTCTGCTCCTTATCCTGCTTCTTAATCAGATTTGTCAGGAAAAATTCTTAGTAAGACGTAACAGCAACCTTTTTGCAGGTTTTGGATAGCTATAGATAATTTTGTGCTAATATATAGCTAAGTAACATTACATTTTATGTTTAAAATGCTTTATTCTTGTATCAGTGCTTCTTGAAGGAGTGGGGAACAAAGGAACTCTGACATTTTAAGCTAGTGGGTGATGTCACCAATGATGTTTTGCCATTCCTGTCTTCTGTTGCGTAGTCTGTGCTCCCTAACATCTCAGTGTTTGTCTGCTTTACCTTGCAAATGCTTGAGAAAATAAAGTTCCATCATCTTCGCATGAAAATGGGTGTGGGGGTGTGTGGGGTGTGTGGGGTGGTTGTGTGTGTTTTGTTTGTTGGGTTGGTTGGTTGGTTTGTGCCTTTTGTTTGTTTGTTTTCCGAAATACCAAGAAACAATCTGAAAGAGGGGATTGTTTCGATAGCTTCACTGAGAGGCTCACTAGAGGGCACTGCATACTGACTGACTAATTTTGAAAGCTGAGTGAGCATGGAGCTCTGGAAAGCTGCTCTGGTTTCGGGCTGGAGACTATGATACGCGGCAAGAACTCCACAACTCGAAAGTTGTAAAGGAGGTATGTATTCAGCGCTGAGGCGCATGGGCATAATTCCTCCAAAGCATGCAACATTATTTACCCTATTTATTCCCTGAACCGTTCCATCTGCAGTGAGTTTCACATATTCATTTCCTAACGCCGCCGAGCCTTGCATCATATTCTAATGAGCTTGAAGTCCCTCTGCACTTGTGCAGTGTTCTCTGGTGGTCTTTTGGTGGTCTTCCTTAGTAATGAACTTTTCTCCCTCCTTCTGTACGTGCTGATTTTGAATAGAACAGAATAGAATAAACCAGGTTGGAAGAGACCTTCAAGATCATTGTGTCCAACCTATCATCCAACACCACCTAATCAACTAAACCATGCAACCAAGCACCCTATCAAGTCTCCTCCTGAACATTTCCAGTGATGGTGACTCCACCACCTCCCCAGGCAGCCCATTCCAATGGGCAATCACTCTCTCTGTGTAGAACTTCTTCCTAACCTCCAGCCTAAACCTGCCCTGGCGCAGCCTGAGACTGTGTCCTCTTGTTCTGGTGCTGGTTGCCTGGGAGAAGAGACCAGCCTCTGCCTGTCTGCAAGCTCCCTTCAGGTAGTTGTAGAAAGCAATAAGGTCACCCCTGAGCCTCCTCTTCTCCAGGCTAAGCAACCCCAGCTCCCTCAGCCTCTCCTCGTAGGGCTTGTGTTCCAAACCCCTCACCGACTTTGTTGCCCTTCTCTGGACACGCTCCAGCAGGTCAACATTCTTCCTAAACTGACCCAGCCTGTAGCACTGCATGGGGTTGTTGTGGCCAGTGTGCACAACCCAGCACTTGGATGTGTTAAATCTCATGCCTTTGGATTCTGCCCATCTGTCCAGCCTGTCGAGGTCCCTCTGCAAAGCTTCTCTACCCTCCAGCAGATCAACTCCTGCCCCCAGCTTGGTGTCGTCCGCAAATTTACTGATGATGGACTCAATGCCCTCATCCAGGTCATCAATAAAGATGATCATCAATGCCCATAGAGATGGGAGAGTCTCCTCCTCTGGAGACATTCAAAACCTTCCTGGATGGGTTCCTATGCGACCAACTCAGGGTGACCCTGCTCTGGCAGGGACTTGGCCTGGATGTTCTTTTGAGGTTCCTTCCAACCCCTACCATTCTGTGATTCTGTGTGATACAAGCCCTTGGATGAACAAGGTTGCCTTTCTGGCAGCAGTTGCAGTTTACAGAGTTGCAGTTCAAGTAAGTTAATGAAATAATTTGAAATCAAGACATGGTTTCACTGGTCATGAGCATTCTGAAATGTAGCACGTTCATAGGAACTGTTCATAGGGAATTGGACAAATGGAGAACATCTCCCTCACGAGTCTGTCAGAAGCCTAGGTCTGCTTGAATGCAGCAGAGCTCCTGGTGGTCTAATGGAGAGCCCTGCCAAAGCCCTGGACCCTCTGGAGGACATCAGGGCTCCGGCTGGGCTAGTGAAAGTCCTGTTGGAAGACTGCAGGGCCACTGGTGGTTCCTTCAAAGCCACTGATAAGGCAGTAGGACCACAGATGGACTCTCAAAGAGCCTTAAAGATGCCTTCCAATGCCTGAAGAGATCCTCCAGGAAGGCTGCAGAGGGACTTTTCCTGAGGGTGTCTAGAGACAGGAAAAAGGGGAATGATTTGAAGCTGAGGGAGACTAGATCTGAGGAAAAATTTCTTCAGTAAAAAGGTGGTGAAGCTCTGGAACAGGATGCCCAGGGAAGCAGTGGATGCCCTCTTCCTGGGGCTGTTGAAGGCCAGGTTGGGTGAGGGCTTGAGCACCTGAGTCTAGTTGACAAGTGTCCATGCCCACGGCGGCGAGGTTGGAGTAGATGATCTCTAAGGTCCCTTCTGTGATTCTATGGTTCTATCATTAGTAGGGTTCTATGATAACAAACTGCCATCCTGGTAATAAATAAATTAAAAAAGGTAGAAACCCAAATATTTTTCTGATGTGTGACTTTTAAAGGCAGTTTCATCCAGATCATTCCTAGAGCTTGAATCACTGAAGTACTCTGCAAGCAGTCAGTGCTTGCACTGCTTTTTTTTCTATTGCTATTCATGCTTCTGTAAGTGCAACTTTCTTTTGTCCTTGAAAGTCATCAAATGTCCTTCCTACTATCAGCTGCTGTCTGTTTGCAGCCAGGAAAAAGAAGGAATTTTAGGAATGCTGAGAAAATATTGTTATAATATTTATAAAATGTTATTATTCTAGTCCCTGGAGTTGCTAATTGTCTTATTTCAATATTTTTCCACTGTGATTTAAAAACCTGTGTGTTTATTTTTCCCCCTTCTCTATCTCAGCAATGGCATTTGTATCTGCAGGTAAAGATTCTATGAGACACCTCAGGATTGTAGTGTTGATGTGGATGAGAACCTGCCCACCTTGACAGATTTCACAGAACCACAGAACCAGTCACTGAGCTTGAAAGGGACCTCTAAAGGTCACCTGATTCAACAGCCCTGAAGCAGGGCTGCTTAGAGCCAGTTGCCCTGTCCAGGGCCATGTCCAGGCACTTGAATGCCTCCAAGGATGGAGACGTCACAGCTTCCCTGGTCAAGCTGTGCCACTTCTCAGTCACTTTCACTACGAAAAAAGTGTTTGTTGGTGTTCAGAGGGACACTTCTGTGTCTCAGTCTGTCCACTGGGCACCACTGAGAAGAGCTGGGCTCCATCCTCTTCACACCATCCTCTCAGATATTTCTATGTATTGATAAGATGTCTTCTGAACCTTCTGTTATCCAGGCTGGAGAGCCTCATCTCTCTCAGCCCTTCTTTACAGCATGGATGATTCGGTACAGATGTTTCCAGAACTATTGCAACACCAATGTCTCTGCAGCTGCTGCTTCTTGATCCAGGGGATGTTGGCAAAAAAGCTGCAAAAGATCACTTAAAAACAAGAAGCAAAATCAGATTATTTTGGGGAAGCAAAAAGCTTGATGGAGCAGAGCCTGCCTGAACTGGGAGAAAAATCCATCTATGATTTTATTCTTCATCCCCTGCTAGAGCAAGGTAAATGTCATACAAGGTATTGACATTTCAATCTATAATAGACTATGAACTAGTTCAGAGAAAAAAGGAGAATTAAACACTGAACTGTGTCAGAATGTAGTCTCCAATCGAATCCTTGTGTACATGTTTTGAGGATGTCTGCCAGCCTGTGTGTCTGTAGTAAACAGTGAGTAAAGCCTAAGGAACAACTTACAAGCCAGGATAAAGTGCAAACTGCAACCAGCCTATTTCCAGATCTTTCCTTAAAGATCATCTAGTTCCAACCCCTTGCCTTGGGCCGGGGCACTTCCCACCAGCCTGTGTTGCTCAAGGCCTCATCCACCCTGGCCTTGGACACCTCCAGAGAGGCAGCACCCATGACCTCCATGGGCAACCTGTTCCAGTGTCTCACCACTCTCACTGTCAAGAATTTCTTTCTAATCTCCAGTCTAAATCTGCCCTCCTCAAGCTTCAATCCATTCACTCTCATTCTGTTGCTGAAACTCCTTGCAAAATGTCCCTTTCCAGCGTTCTTGTAGGGCCCTTTCAGGTATTGGAATGCCTCTATAAGGTTTCCCCAAAGCCTTCTCAAGGCTGAACAGCCCCAGCTCTCTCAGCCTATCCCCATTGGAGAGGTGCTCCAGCCCTCTGATCATGTTTGTGGCTCCTCTGGACCTGCTCCAGTAGTTCCATGTCTCTCTTGTGTTGTGGGTCCCATAGCTGGACACAATCATCCAGGTGGGGTCTTACCAGAGCAGAGTAGCATCCCATCTGGATGCATTCCTTTGTGATCTTAGGTGATCCTACTCTGGCAGGGGGGTGGACTTTGATAATCTCTAGAGGTGTCTTCCGGCCCCTAACAGTCTGTGATTCTATGATATAGAAGTGTGGGTCCATTATTGCTGCTGTTGGTGTACTTACAGAGCTTTAAGTTTACAGGAATAGACTTAACTAAACACATTCATTAAGGCAGGACCTTGGTAAATAAACTTTATTTTCCCCTCTGTGGCAAGGACCAGAGTCTTATTTCTTAACAATATATGAGTGCAGGTGCAGTCCACGTCCAGAGTCAGCTTATTTGGGCTGTGCAGTTGGCTGGTACAGTTGTTCTTCTCTCCTTGGGGATACAGAAGTATAAAGCACAATGTCAGCTTTTGTTTTAAACAAGAAGTGCTAAACCTTTTCTTTGAGAAAATAATCTTTAACCAGCAATGTGTTGTAGGCCAGGTTACTAAGGCTGGGCTTTGTGCTCTAATGTGTCATTCTCTGAAGTTCAAGGCTTAGTCACCCTCTCTGAGACTCCTCAGAGCTCTTTTTTTTAGGACACTGTCAAACACTCACAGCATCTATTGATGTTGGAAAAGAGCATCAGTTAAATTCACAGTTACCAGGAGCTTACAGAATCTGGCAATAAGCCTACAAAAGTAATTTTTGTTTGTTTACAGGGAGACTAATTTTTTATTGATTTTTGGCTTTACTGCAATCTTTGTATGACTTTGTATTTTATCTTATGTTGGTAATTTTGCTGTCTTGCTTTCTCTCACTGAAAAGTAAGTGTAAAATCCTGTCTATGCTCTGGACAGAACAGTGGACAAACACTTTTACAACAGGTTAAGTGAGGTGATTCTACCTTGTTGTTGGGAAGAACTCATTGGCTTTGATCTCACATCCTGTAAAATGCATCAGAATTTATTTCTGTGGAGAAACCAGATGAGATCCAGGGCAGGAAATTAAACATAGCATTTGCACCTGGCCTGATCAGGTTCAACAAGCAAGTTGAAAACTTATGGGTAGGAATTAAAGACCAAGGCAACAAGGGGAACCTTGTGGTTGGTGTCTACTACAGGTTGCCTGAGCAAGGTGATCCCACTGATGAAACCTCCTTACTCCAGCTTGAGGAGGCGTCAGGCTCACAAGCCCTTGTCCTGCTGGGAGATCTCAACCACCCTGACATCTCTGGAGATCCCTTCCAACCCCTAACATTCTATGATTCCACATGCATCCAATATTCAATGCAATCAGTGTAATAGTCAGGGCAATCATGTTGTTAGTGGCTGATCACATTCATACTTGCACAGATTTTGTTTACTGTTACACAGGTTTTATTTATTCTATCTCTCTCCTTTTTCAACTTCTGCCTTTCCTATATCACTTAGTCTTCTAATGCTTTATTGTTTTCACTGGACCTTTTGTCTTTTTTTTCCCCCCTTTTCCCCTTTCCCCCCTCCCCCTCTTTGATGCATGGTTTCAGCCCTTCTAATGCTTTATTTTTAAAACATAGAATCATAGAATCAATAAGGTTGGAAAAGACCTCAGAGATCATCAAGTCCAACCTAGCACCCAACACCTCATGAGTAACTGAACTATGAGTTCAAGTTCCATGTCCAGTCCCCTCTTGAACACCTCCAGTGATGGTGACTCCACCACCTCCCTAGGAAGAACATCCCAATGGCCAACTACTCTTTCTATGAAGAACTTTCTCCTCACTTCAAGCCTAAACTTCCCTTGGCACAGCTTGAGACTGTGTCCTCTTGTTCTGGTGCTGGTTGCCTGGGAGAAGAGATCAACCCCCACCCAGCTACAACCTCCCTTCAGGCAGTTGTCACACAAAGCTTTTAATTTAACACAGGGCATTACTCAGAAGCCTGATGGAATATTTGCTGATGGTTAGGATACACCACAGAAATACTACCAAAGTCCATTTAGCTCTGCAAGGTTGTACTTAACAAATTCCCTTCAGTGAATTCCTTTCTGAGACATTCAAATGTGTGAAGGTATAGTGGTCATTAGGGACAAGGGCCAGGATGAGGTGACACAGGATAACACTGCATCTATTTTGGCGAATCAAACAGGACGTGAACAGCTCTAACTGTGTGTTATTCTCTTCTGTTTCTCTCCTTCAAGGGTCATACTGAAGTTTGAAGCTTCTAAATAGCAGACTGGAGGTTAGGAAGAAATTCTTTATAGTGAGGGTAGTGAAACACTGGAACAGATTGCCCAGGGAAGTCATGGATGTCCCCTTCCTGGAGGTGTTCAAGGCCAGGCTGGATGAGGCTTTGAGCAACCTGGTCTAGTGGAAGGTGTCTTTGCCCATGGCAGGGGGTTGGAACTGTATGTTCTTCAAGGTCCCTTCCAACCTAAACCATTCTATGCATCTATGAATATTTAGCCAATAATTTGGTATTGCCAGCCAGCCTTTCTTAATGGGAATAAAGGTAAGTTATAGAAACCAGCTCTGTAAGGAAGAAATGGCAAAAACAGTGGTGCAGATAACATGGATCTTGAAGATTGTTTATGCTTACTGGTTGATATTAGAAGTATGTAGCAACACTAGGCTGGTTTTAATGGCATCTAAGCTCCCATGCGATTTCTGGAGCACAGAAATCAAGGAGCTGGCTACAAAGCCCCTTGCTGCATTCTGTATAGACAATTTGGGTGTGATGAACAAGCAAACATTAGCAAGACAACACTTTTGATGGCAGAAGATGGATGATGATATCGGCAGCCATTTAAATAGTTGTAAAATGTGCCTATCAAACAGAATTGTTCCAGCCCTGGGACCATTTTACCTGCAAAAGTGGGCAAGTAAATCACCTGAGACAGATTCCATTGACTTTGGAGGAGAAGGAGAGACAAGCCTTTTTTATTGCTATTGATGTTTGCTCTCATTGACTAAGTGCTTGCCATGGACTGAAGTACTGCTAGACACATAAATACAAGGAGAACCTTGTGCATGTCCTTTATCTGGCTGGGGGAAACAATTTGCAATTTACATTCAAGGGACCTGCAGTGTTTCTCCACTGGGCAGCACAGTTTGAGAAGAGTGTGCTGAAAATTGGCTCAAATAATTCTCCTGCCCTACAAAGCTCTTGCTGTGTTCAAAGAGAATGTTTTCCTCTGTAGTACAGAAGAAAACATTTGACATTGTCACTGTGATTTTACTGACTGAATTAGAATCATAGAATGGGTTGGGTTGGAAGAGACCTCAAAGACTATCTAGTTCTAACCCCCCAGCCACACCTTTCACTGTATCAGGTTGCTCAAAGCCCCATGCAGTGTGGACTTGAATATTTCCAGGGAAGAGGTATCCACATCTTCTCTGGGCAAACTGTTGCAGTGTGTCAATATTCTCATAGTAAAAACTTGCTTCCTAATATCTGATCTAAGTCTACCTCCTTCAAAAGGGTGTTAGGGGCTGGAAGGGACCTCTGTAGATCATTCAGCCCAATCCCACTGCCAGAGCAGGATCACCATTGAATAGGATGCACAGGAACATGTCCAGGCAGGTTTGAATATCTCCAGAGAAGGAGACTCCACAACCTCTCTGGGCAGCCTGTTCCAGTGTTCTGGCATCCTCACAGTGAAAAGTTTTCCCTTCTTTTCATGTGGAACATCCTCTGCTCCATCTTGCCCCTGTTGCCCCTTTTCCTATCATTAGACATCACTGAGCAGAGCCTGGCTCCATCCCTTCACATCTTTATCAACAGGAATGAGGGCAACCCTCAGGCTCCCCTGCTCCAAGCTAAAGGAGCCCCAGCTCCTTCAGCAGGGATATATTCCACTGCCTTCAGCATCTTTGTGGCTCTGTGCTGGACTCTTTCAAGCAGTTCCCTGAGGTCCTTCTTGAACTGAGGGATCCAAAACTGGACACAATATTCTAGATGTGGCCTCACCAGGTGTGGCAGGGTGAGAAAGTTCTCCCCCCACACACAAAAAGAAACCACAGCTATCCCAAAACATTCAGCCAGAGTGTTCAGCAACTGTCCCTTTCTTAAAGGCACAGCCTAAACAGGTCACAATAGGACAGAGTAGAGGTAGAGGACATGTAAGACAAGTTGTGTTCTAGCACTGTTGGACAGCCAGTGCATGTCTTTTAGGTAACTAAAAATAAGTATGACATAACCTCAGCTACAAAAATGTGATAAAAATGAGCAGAAGACTTTTCTTTTTTCATCATTAAAATAAAATGGTTATTTTTGTAATAGTGGTAATCCTATAGCAAGAATAACTGTTGCAGACAGGTCCAACTTTTTATTAGGATCAGTAAAAAACATGGGTTACTGTGAGAAGAGGACAGACATTTGTGGAGTTATCTAGACTAAAGCATGTCCATGTGCTTAAAAAAGAGAATGGGTAAACTTCAGAAGGAAAGTGATTTTGTTGCTGCAAGAATTACAAAGCCAAACTTTGAAATATGGGCCTATAGCTACTCCTGGAAGGTGACACTCCATTGACTTCACTTGATACTTGCTTTACTGAGAGTAGGTCCAATAGATTTTAATGCAGAGAAAAGATTGCTTTCTTCAAAGCTGACAATATAATGTTGTTGTTTTAAACGGATAGGATGGATTGAAACACTTTTTCTCTCTCTTCCTCTCCCTCTTTCTCTTCCCCTGCAAATTTTTTAAAGGCACGGGTCCCTGCAGCATTTGATGGGCTCACAGGTGCAAGTTAAGTGGCTATTGTTAAGCCACTTTTATTTTTGTCAACCTGTTAGCTTGCCTGCTGCTGATAGGGGAGCTTTCTAATCACGCTGTTCCAATCTGAAGACAATCTATAAAAGGCATAAATAAGAGATGGCTCAAATCACCTCATAGATAGTGTTTGTCCCAGGTAGAACAGAGTCTGGGGCATTTGTCATTATAACTAGAGAAGGTTTATGGCCCTAAGAGCAAAGGTCAGAAACTGTGTGTCCTTCTCCACTGCACATAACCATCATTTACAATTGACCCGAATGTGAGACAGTACTCAGATTTTGTTGGTTTTGTTTCACTTGGCCCCCTCTCCTTTCATAAGTTCTCTGTACCAACACAAAGATTACAGTGAAACTTTCAGATTTCTCATGTAAGTGGTGCCAGTTTAGGCTGGGTGCCTCCTGTTACTGCCACGTAAGTTACACCTTTGGTGTCCCAAGTGTCCAGCCTAGTCAGGTGGACACAGGAAACAGAGTACTTCCTACTTACAAATCCTGCACCCTTTAAATCCATCTGAAAAATCATTCTCTTCCTCTTTCTCCCTTCTCTGCTCCCATGGGAGATGCTCCCTATCGGGTAACGGTGGGTGAGTGCTTCAGGCCTCTTAGGCCTGGCTGGGCCTAATGCCAGGAGGAGAAGGAGGGAAGGAGGGAGCAGTCTCAGACCCAGCCAGCCTGAGACCAGCCTAGCAGTAAGGGGGGAAGAAAGAGCCCTGGGTGGTTTTGGGTACACCCTCAGGTGGGGTGATGGGAAGTGTTGGGGGGCCTTTGGCTGCGCTGTGAGGGACTCTCTGTGCTTTGGGATATCTTTGCCACTATGCTTTGTGATTTCTGTAAAGCACTAATTGCTTTTTCCATTTAAACATTCCATCACTATCCAATCCATTTGTGTGAGTGTTATTCTTTTCCCCTTTTGGAGCAATAGATCTATCCCACCTTAAACCAGGACATAAGAGATGGGTCACAATCATAGAGTCACAGAATGCTAGGGCTCGGAGGGGACCTCTAGAAATCAAATCCAATCTAGCCCCTGTCAAAACAGGATCACCCAGGGCAGGTCACACAGGAACACATCCAGGTGGGTTTGGAAAGTCTCCTGAGAAGGAGACTCCACAACCTCTCTGGACTCCAGCACCCTCACACCAAAGAAGTTTCTCCTCATGTTGAGGTGGAATTTCCTGTCTTCCAACTTGTACACATTGCTCCTTGTCCTACCACTGGGCACCACCACAAAGAGCCTGGCACCTTCATCCTGACTCCCACCGCTTAGATATTTAGAGACACTGATCCAATCCCCTCTCAGCCTTCTCCTCTCCAGACTAAACAACCCCAGGGCCCTCAGTCTTTCTTCATAGCAGAGATGTTTAAGTCCCTTTGTCATCCTCATAATGCTCTGTTGGACTCTTTCTGGCAGATCACTGTCTCTCTTGAACTGGTGAGTCCAAAACTGGACACAGCATTGCAGATGTGGTCTCAGCAGGGCAGAACAGAGTGGGAGGAGAACCTCCCTAGACCTGCTGGACACACTTTTCTCGATTCACCCCAGAATCCCATTGGCCCTCTTGGCCACAAGAGCATATTGCTGTTGTGCAGAGTCGGAATGCTTAATGATTTGCATTGTTCTTCCTTGGGGAAAAAAACGACCAACCAACCAACCAAAAAAAAAAAAAAATCCCAGGTTGTTAGACTGAGTTATTTTGAGCCCCCAGGTATGTCAATGTTTCATATTTAACACCCAGTTCCCAGAGAAATACCTGTTAAATGTTCACCTGATAAAGTCAAAGAGGAGTAGATAGTAATTGAGCAAATGAGTTACAGCAGCCTAGGGCTTGGAATTTCAGTGCTGCTATTCCCAGAGCTCTTCAAGCTAGTGATGTTTGTGCAGGTAATTCTGGGCTTGGCTCGGTATTCGCTGAAGACAGCAGGAGCCCCTCTGTCAGCTTTAGTGGCATTTCAAACAGGCTCATGACAGAGAGGGGAAAAAGCCAAGTGGGGAAAAGTAGTTTCCTTGGATGTCTTTATTGCTTATGTACATGGACATGTTTATGTGTGTGTAAAGATGGAAAAAAATCAGTCTGCCTTTATTGCTTGGATGGAATCAGTTGCCTGATGCCCCAAAGAATATCCATTACTCTTTCTTATCCCTTCTTGCTTTTTTTTTTGGATTTCTATTACTTATAGCAACAGCAAGTTTTAACAAAATGAAACCAAATAACCAAATGCATCCATGGCCTATTGGAATGTTTTCAGCATCAGAACAATGAGGATTTGTGCTTCTTTATGTGTACACATACCTGAGAAATCATAAAGGGGATTGCTTGGCTCACTCCATTCTCACATAGGTTGATTGGGCAATTGAATATAATTTTTAATTACAAGGATGCCAATTCATGACTATTGAATCCTACTAAAGGTAGAATCATAGAATCATGGAATGTCTTAGGTTGAAAGAGACCTTAGAGATCATCTACTCCAACCTCCATACCATGGGGAGGGATGCCTCTCAGCTAGACTTGGCTGCTCAAGGCCTCATCCAGCCTGGTCTTGAGCACCCCCAGGGAGGAGGCGCCTACAGCCTCTCTGCACAACTTATTCCAGAATCTCACCACCCTCATACTGAGGAACTTACAATACAATACAATACAATACAATACAATACACCAGGTTGGAAGAGACCTTCAAGATCATCACGTCCAACCCGTCAACCAATCCAACCCACCCAACAACTAAACCATGCAGCCAAGCACCCCATCAAGTCTCCTCCTGAACACCTCCAATGAAGGTGGCTCCACCACCTCCACGGGTAGCTTCCTAAGATCCAGTCTAATCCTGCTGTCCCTCAGCTTCAAACCATCCCCCCTTGTCCTGTCTCTAGATAACCTTATGAACAGTCCCTCTGTACCCTTCCTTTAGAGCCCCTTCAGATGTGGGAATAGATCACATAACCTCCTTTAGAAGGCCTGGAACTGTATATTATCTATTGCTTGGCAACTGGAAAACTTGACATAAATATTTGCATTTTAGATCTTAGCCAATACTTGAATTTTACAGCCTGGCTTGCCACACCAGCAGAGCCATGGTTTGAAATTAGCATAACCTTGACTGCTCCAGCTGGGCTTGTAACAGATTTACAAATACCATTTCAGCAAGCAACAGCTAGAATCCCACCTATCTTTTTCCTAAAACCTTAAATCCAGCCCTTTCCCCCAGTAATTCAGAAGATACATAGGAAGATGACCTAACAACTCTCTTGAGAAGCATGTTGAAAGGGGAAATTTTGTATTCTGATCAGGTTGGACACAGCCCAAGCAAATATTCTGTGGGAGAAAACAAACTAATTAGGAATTTTGCAGCAGAAGAGCTACAGTACCTGACAGACCCCTGCTACTGAACTGCATGATGCTCTGCCACATAGATCTTCCACCTAATTGTGATGATTTATTTTTGTTCAAGAGCAGTTAAGCCTCATTGTTATGCTGCCTGCTCAGCATTGCCCTTGCCTGCAGACTGCTATGGCTTAAACCTCAAATATATTAAATAAGGAATCGTAAATAGTGGCATGAAATCTTGGAAGAACTAATGGGAATATGAAACAGGCATTGCAGTTTAGAAGTGGAAACTGTAAACATGAACACAGGTAATCTCTGGAACAGAAAAATATGGGGGTGAATGGAATCTGGGGGGGTCAGTTTGTTACCTCTTAATTGCATGACAATGAAACCCACAAAATCACTTCCATTGGGGAAGCTCTTTATTCCTTGACTACGTCTTTCTCCCTTTCAGTGGCAGAAGACATTTTTTGCCTGTCAGGAAAAGACACCTTCTCCCCACTCTCCTTAAATCCACATTAAGGAATAAACAATACAATACAATACAATACAATACACCAGGTTGGAAGAGACCTTCAAGATCATCGCGTCCAACCCATCAAACAATCCAACCCACCCAACAACTAGACCATACAGCCAAGCACCCCATCAAGTCTTCTCCTGAACACCTCCAGTGAAGGTGACTCCACCACCTCCATGGGCAGCCGATTCCAATGGCCAATCACTCTCTCCATGTAGAACTTCTTCCTAACATCCAGCCTAAACCTGCCCTGGCGCAGCCTGAGACTGTGTCCTCTTGTTCTGGTGCTGGCTGCCTGGGAGAAGAGGCCAACCTCTGCCTGGCTACAACCTCCCTTCAGGTAGTTGTAGAGAGCAATAAGGTCACCCCTCAGTCTCCTCTTCTCCAGGCTAAGCAACCCCAGCTCCCTCAGCCTTTCCTCATAGGGCTTGTGACCTGTAAAGCCCCCAGAAATGCTGCAAACTACAGAAATTAGTAGGTCTTTTGTTTCATATGAACAATACTCAATCTTTGTGCAGATTTAAACTGGATATTAGGAAGAAATTCTTTACAGTAAGGGTAGTGAGACACTGGACAGGTTGCCCAGGGAGGCTGTGGATACTGCCTCCTTGGAGGTGTTCAAGGCCAAGTTGGATGAGGCTCTGAACAACCTGGTTTAGTGGAAGGGCGTTTGGAGCTGGATGATCTTTAAGGTCCCTTCCAACCTAAACCATTCTATGAATCTATGAACACCAAAATCAGCCTTAGTAATGCTGAAGCAGGAAATAATAATTTGGTGTAGGTATGGGAGATCCTAATATCACAGGATCACAGGATGTCAGGGGTTGGAAGGGACCCAAATAGATCATCAAGTCCAACTCCTCTGCCACGGCAGTACCATACAATCTAGCTCAGGTCACACAGGAACGCATCCAGATGAGCCTTGGAAGTCTCCAGAGAAGGAGACTCCACAACCTCTCTGGGGAGCCTGTTCCAGTGGTCTGTGACCCTTACAGTAAAGAAGTTCCCTCTTGTGTTGAGGTGGAACCTCCTGTGCTGCAACTTAAATATGCTTAAAAAAGACATCAAAGTTGGGGATAGTCATATAGAAAGGAGAGAAAAGAAAGTTAATATCAAAAGGAGAACTGGGAAGCTGCACAACTGAAGTTGGAGTCAGTTGTAAGAGGAAAAGCAGAGAGAAAACAAAGTGACTGCCATGCTAAGCAAGCAGATGCTAGAGAGAATAAAAAAGTGCTTGAAAATAAAAAGAGAATTAAAGAGACCAATGTTAATGCACCGAGGGAAAAACACAATTCATCCTTGGTCAAAATCAAGCTTAAAAATGTTTTAAACACCAGATAAGAAGAGGACTGTTTGGAGTAGGCAAGGGGACAGAGAAGTAAAGGTGAAGACTGATGCTAAGATTTCACATGACAGTAGCACTGTAGCCAGACATTTTTTAATTATGTGAGGTGCAAGAAATGGTGAGACAACAACTCATGAATAAGTTGTCAGCAGTAGTTATTCAGAGAGGACAGAGCCAATGGAAAAGGAGAAAATATAATGAATGTTTCACTTCAGGATTCCCAGTAGAGTCTGTAGAACAGCTGCTGCAGGGAGCGGTTGGACTTTACCATAGACAATTATCATTGTAGAAGAAGAGCAATAAAAATCCTGAGTAGAAGTTATGCAAACTCACGCTCCAGGCCATAGACCAATCTGTAATTCTAATTTTTAGTTGCAAGGGAGGGATTATTTTACCAGCATTTGTTTTGTAGTAGTCCTGTGTAGAAACTTCTGGACAGGTATTGGAGATCTTTGTCCAAACACCCATCTCAGGAATTGTGATGATTCTCTGAGTCAGTGCTTCTGAATCTTTTGGAACTGAAGCTTGATTTCACTAGATCTTCTCCCTACCTCCACCCACTGGGTGTCATTCATAGAATCATGGATTGTTAGGGGTTGGAAAGGACCTCCACAGATCCCTCCAGAATCCAACCCCCCTGCCAAAGCAGGATCACCTGGGGCAGGTAACACAGGAACACATCCAGGTGGGTTTGGAAAGTCTCCAGAGAAGGAGACTCCACAACCTCTCTGGGCAGCCTGCTCCAGGGCTCCAGTACCCTCACACTAAAGATGAGTGTCCTCACATTGAGGTGAAACTTCCTGTGTTCCAGCTCATAACAACTGTTCCTTGTCTAATGACTGAGCACCACCACAAAGAGCCTGTCACCTTCATCTTGACACCCACCCTCACACAGTGATAGACATTGCTAAGGTCTCCTCTCAGCCTTCTATTCTCACGACTAAGCAGCCCTAGATCTCTCAGTCTTTCTTCATTCCGTGTGGAATAATGGGCACGAAAATTCATCAAATTTGCTGCCATAGCTATTTTGCTCCATAACAACCTTTGCAAGAGAAAGGAAGAACAACTTTAAACAGCACCTACTCTGTCATTTGAAAACTAAAACTTCACAGAGAAAGAAGTCCATAAGGCAGAGTTTTATCTAAGTTTTAGAAACTTACGGAAGTTTCTAATTTAACTGGAGCCTTTCTTCTGCAGTGAAATCAAGTTCAAAGAGGACCTTCGAAACCCATCTCAATTTTGTTCTCAAGCAAAACCTGGAGGAGGTTGAAGAAACATTTTCCTTCAGTCAGATCTTTAAGAACAAATCACAGTGTAATGGAAAGGTGCTTAACAGGGAAGGAATTTCACTGCAACTTTGCTTGTCTTAAATAGAAGAATAATATTTTAACAGGAACTTAGAATCATAGAATAACGGAATCATAGAATGGTCCAGGTTGGAAGTGACCTCCAAAGGTCATCTAGTCCAACCCCACTGCAGTCAGCAGGGACATCCTCAATTAGATCAGGTTGCCCAGAGCCCTGTCGAGCCTCACCTTGAGTATCCCCAGGGGAGGGGCCCCAACCACCTCCCTGGGCAACCTGTTCCAGTGTTCCACCACCCTCATAGGAAAGGACTTGTTCTTAACAAGTCCCATAGGGAGGGACATCTTCCACTAGCCCAGGATGCTCAAGGCCTCATCCAACCTAACCTTGAAAACCTCTGAGTAGGGGGCATGCACAGCCTCCCTGGGCAACCTGTTCCAGTGTCTCACCACCCTTACTGTAAAAATTTCTTCCCAATCTCCAGTCTAAATCTGCCCTCCTCAAGCTTCAATCCATTCCCTCTGGTCCTACCACTAAAGGCCCTTGTGAAAAGATTTTGAGAAGTGGCCACTGAATGGAGATGAAAAATCTGAAATACAGAGAAACAAAGAATGCTGATAATATACCAGGTTTGTTTTTCCTGTGGGAAGTGATAGCTCTTAAAAGTTTCTAGCTGAGTAACAATTGATGGTGAACTCTGAAAAGATGTCCAGGAATGCTGCAAATTCCATTCATTGATTGCTTGCCTGGGAGACATATCTTTTTGAAGCTCTACTCACTGATAGACACTTGATGAGGTGAATCTATTTTTGACTTTTAATCAGTCTCTTACACAGCATTGCAACCATTCTCTGTGTGTCAGAGAAATGGGGCTGAAGGTAGGACTGATACCCTACAGGTAACATAGGCAGCCCTCTCAGAAAGATTGTACCAAACACTAGTTTCTTGAGTACCTGAGGTCTGCAAAGGATGTCAGCTCTCCACAAAGGGAAGATTCTTAGACACTTATTAAGAATACCAAACAAATATTTGGTTTATGCACAGAAGATTACTGAATCATTTTTAGTAAAAGTAATTAAACCTAACTGAGAGAGCAGATTGAGACTGGAGATTAGGAAGAAATTCTTTACACTTTACACTGAAGGTAGTGAGACACTGGACCAGGTTGCCGAGGGAGGTTGTGGATGTCTCCTCTGTGGAGGTGTTCAAGGTCAGGCTGGATGAAGCCTTGAGCAACCTGGGCTAGTAGAAGGTGTCCCTGCCTGTGGCAGGGGGAGTTTAAAGTAGATGATGTTCAAGGTCCCTTCCAACCCAAAGTACTCTATGAGTTCCATGAATTCTATGATTTTATGCAAACTGAACATCATCCATCTTTAACTCCACCTAATTTCACAGAATCATAGAATGTCAGGGGCTGGAAGGGACCTTGAAAGATCATCCAGTGCAATTCCCCCTGCCAGAGCAGGATCACCTAGACCAGAGCACACAGGAACACATCAAAGCGGGTCTTGTATGTCTCCAGAGAAGGAGATTCTACAGCTCCCCTGGGCAGGCTGTTCCAGTGTTCTGTCACCCTCACAGAGAAAACATTTCTCCCTGTGTTTCCATGGAACTCCCTATGCCTCAGCTTCCACCATTGCCCCTTGTGCTGTCTTTGGGCATCACTGAGCAGAGCCTGGCTCCATCCTCTTGGCACTCACCCCTCACATCTTTATAAACATTACTGAGGTTGCCGCTTAGTCTCCTCCTCTCCAAGCTTAAGTTCCCCAGCTCCCTCAGTCTCTCCTCATAAGGGAGATGTTCCACTCCCTTCATCATTTCTTTTAATCAATTAATTAATTTCCCAAGCCTTTTTGGTGTTGCACACCTGTCACCAATGCTGCACATGTGCCTCTGAGGGGAGGGAGTCAGACAAAGTGGGGAAGTTGCCAAGGAGAAGGCCATCGACCTGCAGAAGTTTGATATCCTCAGGACAAGCTCTCAGGCAACAGAAGAAATTAGAACCTTTCCCAGGCAGCATTCACCTGAGGGGCTGTCTGTGTCTGCCCTGCTGCTGCTGCTCATCATGCTCTGCTTTTGCAAGCCCCAAGACATGTTTCTCCGTGGAGGTCTGTTGAAAGGCCTCATCCTTTCCAGCATGGCTAGGTGTTGTTTATTTATGCTGCTGCTGCTTCAGGAACGGGGCCCCTGCAAGAACACCAACAGCTCTGTGAGATAATAAAGCAGCCGGGAGGCTTTTCTGCCTGTTTGTGTCACAAAAGGCTCTTTGGAGAGAAGCAGGTTTTAGTGTCTTGGAGAATGAAGTGCTGTTTCAGAATTTGGAGGCTGCAGGTTTGTTTAACTCTGCAATTGAGTGATTTGTTCATCTGTTTTATGTAATGAAAAGAGTAGCCCAATATGCCTCCTTGCTTGCTTAGAGACCATTTCACATTTTTAATACTTAAAGCAGAGAGACTGCACGGAGTTCATTGCCACACTGAAGTGCACACAGAAGTACTTTTTATTTTTACTTAGCTGGAGACTAAAGGGATGATAGAAAAAAAAACTTTCAAAAGGATAGAGAAGAAGAATGAAGAGGGGGATGATAGTCACAATCTAACTTCAAGGTGGGCTGCAGTTTCAGCACCAGATTACCAAGGCATGGTTTTGCCTTCTACTTGACTACTTCAGTTTACACAGAAGCACAGAATCATAGAATGGTCTGGGTTGGAAAGGACTTTCAAAGCACAGCCAGTCCAACCCCTTCTGCAGTCAGCAGGGACATCCTTCACTAGATCAGGTTGCTCAGAGTCCCACCCAGCCTGGCTTTAAAAACCTCTAGGGATGGGGCTTCTACCATCTCCCTGGGCAACCTGTTCCAGTGTCTCACCCTCATGGGGAAGAACTTCTTCCTAACATCCAATCCAAAATGCAGTGTCTGGGGTTTGTCTGTGAGTGCCATGAGCTGCTCAGCAACTTCAGATGCAGGCTTGAGAGGAAAAAGCTTTGCAGACTTCAGCTGCAGCACAATGGTTTGCTGATATTGATTTAGCAGATATATTGTGCCTCATAATTTGTATCCCATTCCTTTCACCTCTCAGAGACATTCTGAAATCCTACTCATTTTTATTTGCTAGTTCTTTTATTTGCAGTCTTTGAGAGCAGTTTCCAAAGAGCTGGCCAAAGAACTGCAAGGCAAAGAGAATTTAAGGAGGTAACTGCAAAATCATGTACTTAGTAGACTTTTAAGGCAGGTTCTGGGGGTTAGGGTAACCAATGATGCTTCAAAATATTTTCCACACAAGTGCTACCAAAATTGTTGAACTAGATAGCAGCCATAGTTTCTCTGAATAACAAAACTATTTACCACTCTCTGAACAAAGGAACTCTTTACCAATGCTTGACTCGTGGTCTGAGAAACTAAAAGCCAGGCTTTTACAGGTAAGTTTAAAGAGCTCCTAGAAGTTGCTCATGTTTTATTTCTTTTTCAATAGCCATGCAAAACTCTGACAATTTCTATCTCTGACTTGCTGCAATGAGATAGAAAGCAAAGAAAATATCCTTAATCTGTAAAACTGACACCAACTGAGCAAAATTTAATACTGCGAGCCAAATCTGTTGCTAGCAGAGATGAAATTCTTCATATATTTCACTGCTACAGAAATCAATAGTCCGTGGCTGTGAAAGCAAAAGAGAAGCGCTGTTAATTCATTAGCTGGTCTAGGAAACATGCTTATAACGTGGCCAGTCTGCATTAATGCTCCCTGGAAATGTATCAGGAAGAGTATTCTCTGTAGTACACCGGAGAGCAGTTGGCAGAGAAATCTTGCGTTTGGGATAAACATCTTAACCGCATCTCTAACAGAGTCTGTGCCCAGAAGAAGTAGGAGGTGAATCACAAAATCACAGAAACATTCAGGGTGGAAAAGACCCCCAAGACCACCAAGTCCATCCAACAATCCTGCTCTACGAAGGTCTCCCCTCAGCCTCCTCTTTTTCAAACGAACCATCCCCAGCTCCATCAGTCACTCTTAATCAGATTTATTCTCCAGGCTCTTCCCCAGCTTCCTTGTCCTCCTCTGCACTGGCTCCAGCACCTCAACAACTCTCTTATACTGAGGTGTCCAAAACTGGACACAACATTCAAGGTATGGCCTCACCAGAGCTAAGTACAAGGGGACAATCACCTCCCTGCTCCTGCTGGACACAGCATTTTTGATACAAGCCAGGATGCCATCGGCTTTCTTGGCCACCTGGGCACACTGCTGGCTCATATTCAGCTGCTTGTCCGTTGGAAACCCCAGGTCCCTTTCTGCCAAACAGTTTTCCAGACACACTGCCCCAAGCCTGTAGCTTTGCTTGCGGTTGTTGTGACCCGCGTGCAGGACCTGACACTTGACCTTGTTGAAGCTCATCCTGTTAACGTTGGCCATGGATCCAATAAAGAAGAAGCCAAAAGGATGCTTCTCCATTTTTTAAAACTCATCTTACCAGGTACAGCTTTTCTTCTTGATAAAGCAGTAAGAACATTTCCTCCTGTGTCAATGTGCATGCATAGAAACCAAGGGGACTTTCATAGCCCCCTTTCTCAGAACTGCAGGTGAAAATTGTGTGTGCAGTGGATTAATTTCCTGCTGCTTGGCACTGGCATTTTCTCTACAGTAAGTAACTATACTGAAGTGTGTCTTTGTCCCGGACACTCAATCTGGGAAGTCATACCTAGTGATTCAGCTGATAATTCCCAAGTGGACAGCCAGGAAGGAAAGGAATGCACCCTCAGTATAATGATGGTCTAGTTTTTTTGGTCAGCAGATGTAACTTTTCTTGCTGAACACCTATGACCAGGCAATGAGAATCCTGAAAGAAAAAAAAAAAGCTAAAATCAGTTAGTTTGGTGTTTTTTGGTGTTTTTTTTTTTTTTTTTTTTTTTTTTTTTGTGTAATAGGAATGTTACCCAAACAAAATGTGAGGGAATGATGTAATGATGAAATTTCCTCTGCAGTTTCATGCAGTCCAGAAAACAAACCATATCCTGGGCTGCCTCAAGAAGAGCATGGCCAGCAGGTCAACAGAGGTGGTTCTGCTCCTTTGCTTCACCCTTGTGAGAACCCACCTCAAGTATTACATCCAGTTCTGCTATCCTCAAGCAGAAGGGGACAGAGCTGCTAGATAGAGTCCAGAGGAGGCTGCAATGATGATCCAAGGGCTTGAGCACTTCTGCTGTGAGGATAGACTGAGGGATCTGGGGTTGTTCAGCATGGAGAAGACCCAGGGGAACCTTAGAACTTAGTTCTTCAGCATGAGGGTGGTGAGACTCTGGAACAGGCTGCCCAGGGAGGTTGTGGATGGCCTCTTCTTGGGGGTATGCAGGGCCAGGTTGCCTGAGGCCTTTAGCAGCCGAGTCTAGTTGAGAGGTGTCCCTGTCCATGGTGGGGAAGTTGGAGCAGGTGATCTTTGAGGCTGGATGTCAAACTTACAGGGAAGATTATTAAACACATTTAACTTGGACAAAAACAAATGCCCTAACAATGAGAGAGCAGCCTCAGCCACAGACCAATGTGCATTTTGTTTGCTCACCTTTAATTCCTTGCAGTTATGTATTGTTCACAGAAGAAAGTATCTAGAATACCAAGTTTGATAGGTAAAAGCTTTCAAGTGGATTGGTAGGCAAAATTCTTCATAAAGCCTGTATTACACCTTCATTTAAATTAGTTGTTCACAGCTTCAGAGAATTGTCAGGGTTAGAAGGGACCTTAAGGATCATCTAGTTCCAACTGCCTGCCATGGGCAGGGACACCACGCTAGGTCAGGTTGCTCAAAGCCACATCCAGCCTGGCCTTAAAAACATCTAGGGGTGAGGCTTCCACCACCTCCCTGGGCAACCTGTTCCAGTGTCTCACCACCCTCATGGGGAAGAACTTCTTAATGTCCAATCTGAATCTACCCATTTCTGGTTTTGTTCTGTTCCCCCAAGTCTTGTCACTACCTGACACCCTAGAAAGTCCCTCCCCATCTTTCTTGTAGCCCCCTTCAGATACTGGAAAGCCACAATAAGTCTACTCGGAGCCTTCTCTTCTCTTCTCCAAACTGAACAATCCCAACTCTCTCAGTCTGTCCTCATAGGAGAGGAGCTCCAGCCCTCTGATCATCCTCGTGGCCCTTCTCTGGACACACTCAAGCACCTCCAGATCTTTTTTGTAATAGGGGCTCCAGAACCTGCTGGCTACACTTCCTTGATGCAACCCAGGATCTGAGGGCAACACAGGCTTTCTGGGCTGCAAGTGCACGCTGACAGCTCATATTGAGCTTCTTATCTACCAGCAACCCCAAGTCCTTTTCTTCAAGGCTGCTCTCAAGTCAGGTCCTCTCCTTGAGCGCAGTCCTTTGAATTTCTCAATAAACAAGGAGGTACCTAACATTGTCACCTTCATTGGAGGTGTTCAGGAAGAGGCTTGATGGGATGCTTGGTTGTATGGTTTAGTTGTTTAGGTGGGTTGGATTGGTTGATGAGTTGGACGCGATGATCTTAAAGGTCTCTTTCAACCTGGTGTATTGTATTGTATTGTATTGTATTGTATTGTATTGTATTGTATTGTATTGTAAAAGGCATGTCTGTAGGTGTGTCTCCCCAAAGCCCCTGTTTCCCTGGCATCTGCTGTCCACTTTATCTGGGTATTTTTGGGTAGCCTCTAAGCAGTGCCAGCTGTCTCCCTTCTAACACTACCAAGCTGCTTTGAAGCTTTTTCTCAGTTGTATTGGTAACATCACTGCAGAAAGACAGGAAGAAGATAGGTGGAAAACATATAATTGACTGTGGAAATAAAACTATTTGGCTATGGAAATAAAAATATCCTTTCTAACAAAGCAGACATTGCTCTTCTTTACATTAAAAAAATAGCAAAAAAAGAAACCACAGTCATTTAGACCCAAAAGGAAATAAAGCAAAGCTAAAATCCCTTTGTTTGCTGACTTTCCAAGTTGGAAGCTGAAAATCTATATTTTAAAGTGCTTCTTCCTACGGCTGTACCATGCAGCTTTAAATAAATACCCTCTCACCTTTGGGCTTCAAGGGGTTTGTAGTTCCTTCTCCTAATTATGAAGGGAAAATTAGTGTTGTAACCAAACAAAACTCCCAATCATGCAGATATGGCAGAAAAAGGAAACTTCTAGGGAATGTGGGACCCGAAGAGGTCCATAGGTCCCTTCCAACTCCTAACATCCTGTGATTCAAATTGATGTTCCTATCCTTCATGCGCATTTTCCAAAGCCTTTGCCTGAATTATGTTCTCAAATACGTGGACACTAACATGGAAATACAAAGAGAACCACTAGATGGAGCTGTTTGTTGCGACTTTGCCTTTACTCTGGGATATTAGAGACCTGCAGGTACAAACAAACTAACCTTGGGGGAAAAAAACAAAAGAGGATGAGCTACAAATGGCAGGGGAAAGTTATAGAAAATTAATCAGAATCCAGGACCTAATTAGATAAACCACTGACTCAAGACATCTCATCTGATGGGAAGAGGGCAGGGCTTCTGAATAACCTGCAAATAAAGCTGAGGAGAAGTAAAGTAGGAGCAGGAGACAAATATCACTGTAAAAATGTCCCTCAGTCATTGAAGTAACACAATATTCAGTTCTCTAACAGGATGTTTGCTGCTCAAGGGATTGTGTTCACAGCGGTAAAAAGTGTAGCACTTGTAACATAGTGACACAGGATCACAGGATGTTAGGGGTTGGAAGGGACCTCTGGAGATCTTCCAGTCCAAGATAAGCAAGAAATGAATGACAGAGCAATAAAGAATGATACATTTTCAAGGCATCAACAACCCCCCCAGGCTTGCCCTGTTTAATTCAGATGCAAGTTTCCTACCTGTCATGCAAGGTGTGCAATCTCTTAGTCATATGCTCATTAGTACTCAAGGAAGTTTGGGTTTCGTGAGGCAAATGCTTTCTAAGTTCATAAGGTGTTGGTGGGGGGAGCACTAATTCCTTTATTCAGTTGTTTCAACTGTCTCAGAGCAAAGTATTGGAATGCAATTGTGAAAAAAAAGGGGGAAAAAAACAGTGGCAAAACCTCTAGACAAATTCGGCTTATTGAGTCTCTCCTAGAGTTGTTCAAATAAACCAGGTAGTTAATGAGGAACTGAACAGCATCATTGTTAAAGTGATGCAGTAATTCCCACTGCTATCACTGGTGCAGTTTTTTTTTTTTAAATATGTGAAATAGCAAATTTTGAATAATAAAATTATAAGAGGAATAGTTCAGAGAGGTGTTAATGGTAATTAAGGGCAAGCAAAATGCACCCTATAAACAGGGATCTTTCCATTGAAAAAAAAAAAAAATACTTTTTTTCCCCAGGGAAAATAAGAATAAAATAGAAAAAGTCTTGTTAAGAGGTTAGAGGCAAGCTATAGAACCTCAAAATATATCCTCAGAAATATGGAAGCCATTGCCCACACAGAGTCATAGAATGGCTTATGTTGGAAGGGACCTTAGAGAGGGACCTGGGGGTACTGGTCGATGGGAGGCTGAACATGAGCCTGCAGTGTGCCCAGGCAGCCAAGAGGGCCAATGGCATCCTGGCCTGTATCAGGAACAGTGTGGCCAGCAGGAGCAGGGAGGTCATTCTGCCCCTGTACGCTGCACTGGTTAGGCCACACCTTGAGTCCTGTGTCCAGTTCTGGGCCCCTCAGTTTAGGAAGGATGTTGACTTGCTGGAACATGTCCAGAGAAGGACAACAAAGTTGGTGAGGGGTTTGGAACACAAGCCCTATGCTGAGGGAGCTGGGGTTGCTTAGCCTGGAGAAGAGGAGACTGAGGGGTGACCTTATTGCTCTCTACAACTACCTGAAGGGAGGCTGTGGACAGGCAGAGGTTGGTCTCTTCTCCCAGGCAGCCAGTACCAGAACAAGAGGACACAGTCTCAGGCTGTGCCGGGGCAGGTTTTGGCTGGATGTTAGGAAGAAGTTCTACACAGAGAGAGTGATTCCCCATTGGAATAGGCTGCCCATGGAGGTGGTGGAGTCACCTTCATTGGAGGTGTTCAGGAGGAGACTTGATAGGGTGCTTGGTGCCATGGCTTAGTTGATTACCACCTCCTGGTCTCCAAGCTGGCGACACATGGGTTTGATGGATGGACCACTAGATGGATAAAGAATTGGCTTGATGGCCGCACCCAAAGAGTGGCTGTCAACGGGTCCATGTCCCAGTGGAGGCCAGTGACAAGCGGAGTCCCTCAGGGATCAGTCCTGGGACCTGTCTTGTTCAACATCTTTGTGGGTGACATGGACAGTGGCATCGAGTGCACCCTCAGCAAGTTTGCTGATGACACCAAGCTGTGTGGTGCAGTGGACACACTGGAGGGAAGGGATGCCATCCAGAGGGACCTGGACAGGCTGGAGAGGTGGGCACAAGCCAACCTCATGAGCTTCAACAAGACCAAGTGCAGGGTCCTGCATCTGGGTCGAGGCAATCCCAGGCACAAATCCAGGCTGGGCAGTGACTGGCTGGAGAGCAGCCCTGAGGAGAGAGACTTGGGGGTGCTGGTGGACGAGAAGCTCAACATGAGCTCTCAATGTGCGCTTGCAGCCCGGAAAGCCAATCAGATCCTGGGCTGCATCAGGAGAAGTGTGACCAGCAGGTCAAGGGAGGTGCTTCTCCCCCTCTACTCAGCTCTGGTGAGACCCCACCTGGAGTACTGCGTCCAGTTCTGGAGCCCCTATTCCAGGAGGGATGTGGACGTGCTGGAGCGTGTCCAGAGAAGGGCCACGAGGATGATCAGAGGGCTGGAGCACCTCTCCTATGAGGACAGACTGAAGGAGTTGGGGCTGTTCAGTCTGGAGAAGAGAAGGCTCCGAGGTGACCTCATTGTGGCTTTCCAGTATCTGAAGGGGGCCTACAGGAAGGCTGGGGAGGGACTTCTCAGGATCTCAGGTAGTGATAGGACTAGGGGGAATGGAATGAAGCTGGAAATGGGGAGATTCAGGCTGGGTGTGAGGAAGAAGTTCTTTACCATGAGAGTGGTGAAGCCCTGGAATGGGTTGTCCAGGGAGGTGGTTGAGGCCCAGTCCCTGGAGGTGTTTAAGACCAGGCTGGACGAGGCTCTGGCCAGCGTGATCTAGTGTAGGGTGTCCCTGCCCATGGCAGGGGGGTTGGAACTAGATGATCCTTGTGGTCCCTTCCAACCCTGACTGATTCTATGATTCTATGATTCTATGATTCTATGATTAGGTGGTGTTGGATGATGGGTTGGATGCAATGATCTTGAAGGTCTCTTCTAACCTGGTCTGGTCTGGTCTATTCTATTCTATTCTATTCTATTCTATTCTATTCTATTCTATTCTATTCTATTCTATTCTATTCTAGTCTATCAACGCCAACCTCTCTCAACTCATCCCACCAGGTCTTGAACATCCCCAGGAGGATGCATCCACAACCTCCTTGGGCAACCTATTCCAGCTTCTCATCAATCAATACACCCAGATCTCTTTTTTTTTCCAGAGTTACTCTCAACCCACTCTGCACCAGCCTGGATCTGTGCCTGGGATCAGCCCGACTCAGATACAGGACCTTGCACTTCAACTTGCTGAACCTCATGCAGTTGGCACTGGCCCACTTAGCTAAGAAGGTGACTTTCCGCCATTGTTGAATATGTTCTATTTGTTCCTCATTTTACTTTGGTGTAAAGCTACTGGATAGAAAATCATAGAATCATACAGTAGTCTGGGCCAGAAGGGGCCTCCAAAGGTCATCCAGCCTGACCTCCTGGTGGTTAGCAGGGACATCCTCAACAAGACTATGGACTAAAAATGGGGGTGGGGGGCTGGGGGGGGTGTGGGGGGTGTGTGTGTCATAAAACACAAAGATGGCAAAAATAAAAGAGAGAAGCATTTGAAGGGATCTGTAAAATATTTATTGAGATGTCTTCTGTATCCTCAAGAAGCACAGTGGGCTAGTGACAGAGATTAACTGTTCAGCATCTATACTGAGATATGCTGAGATTTTCATGTACTGAATATTGATCGTCTGATGAAACCTAGCAGTTTCTTCCCTTCAGTGGCTCACAAGAGGAGGGAGAAACTAAAACATATAAACAGAATGTTGATGGTTTTGTTGAAAGGGGAACCTCCTCTCCACTCTGTGCATGTCAGTGATAATGTCTAAAACCTTCTCACAGTCACTGAACTCTTTTGCTCCTGAGGGCTGAGAAATCTGAATACTCAATTTATGGCTAATTTAAGGATGGGAGTTTCTAAATAAAATGCTGGGCTCTAAAGATGTCTCTTAGGGTTGTTTTGTTTTGCTTTTGGTTTAAGTCATCTCTCAGCACAGGGGAAATAAAAGTTATGTTGCAGGAAGAATACACAGCTCAACAAAATGAATCATTGGAATGGCTTTGCAAGCAATAAAAGTGTAAGAATATACGAAAATCATCGCTCATCTGAGGCAGGTATTTCTGGGGTCCTCTCAGAGCTTTCCTGATTTAATTCTGTTTCACCTAGGAACCTTTCAAACAAGAAAGGTCTCCAAAGATCCACAGTCTTGCTGACATTTTCCCAGGCTTGCCAGCAGAGATGATGTGGGGAAGGATGGCCAGTTTCAAGAAGTTAATCTGCTAAATCCATTGGCAAAGAAGTCCATCCAGCAAGCTGCTGCTCTCACAAGATGCATGTTGAATTTGGCATACAGGAGTGCTTCAAGCCACCTGCATTTTCATAGCTTTGTGGAATACCAGGTTGGAATGGACCTCAAAGATCATCTAGACCAACCTTTCAGGGTAAGAATATAGTTTAAATGAGATAGCTCAGCACCCTGTCAAGCTGGGCATTGAAACTGTCTAATGCAGAGGAATCCACCACTTCCCTAATGTCTAATAGTTCAAACGGTGACTTTTTTCCCCCTAGCATCCAGTAGGAATCTCCCCGGTAACAACTTGTACCCATTTCCTACGTACCGGATCCTGTTTCATCTTCCAGGAATCACTGGGACTCTACAAAGTTGGCTGTTGTGGTTCAGTAGATGTCAGGCCCCACAGTGAGACAGTTACTGTAACAGCTAGGAGAAGAGGCAGCCCTGGTAGGTCGGTGGGGGAAATGCCTTGTAATGTTTCGTAGACTGATAGATTCAGAGAATGGTTTGGGTTGGAAGGGGCCTTCTATTTCCAAACCCCATACCATGGACAGGGACCCAGCTTCTCAAGGTTAGTACAGTTATTTAGCATTCTCACAGGAGATACTCATGCAATCTGGTCTACCAAGTGAGCTCTTCTCTAATCAGTTCCAGCCACAATTAGGTGTCTCATAAACAATATGTCTTTATCCAGCTGACTTATTTTGACTAAGTAGCTAATAAGCTATTAAGTAAACAGTGGAGCTTTCAGGCACCCAAACCAAACTGAATGCTGTGGTCAGCAAAAATAGCTATAATTGCTCTCCCTGAGAGATTCTCTGTTATGCCAGGGGCTGAATGCAGCTCTCAATTAAAACCAATCTAAAGCAGTTTGAAGCTACAGGCCTCGCTCCATTAGTCATAACTGGCACTGAAATGGGCCACTGCTTCCCTGTTCAGAGATGTAAAGGCCTTCTATTGCTGCCACTCATTTTTTTGAATAGTCCTCCTGGCAACCAGGAAAAGGTCATGTTTATAGCTCATTCCTTTATTCCACAGGCTACAATTTGCTTTTCTTTATAAGCAGGAGATTGGGAGAAACAAACAGTCACTAGCTCAGGCATGCTGTTGGAGACTTGAAATATTGCTGCTTTCTTTACTCAAGATGTTCAGCCTGCAGAAAGAGAAGGCTGGGAGTGATTTAGTCACTTTGCTGTGTTCAGATGCTCTGTGATGTTAACTGTTTATTTTAAAAAGTATGTATATGTAAATGATATAAAAAAAATAGCAGTCCAGCATCCAGGAATTATAGCTTTAAATCAAGTTTCTTTAGACATCCATCACAGAATCACAGGTCACAGAATCACAGGATTAACCAGGTTGGAAAAGAGCTTCATGATCATCGAGTCCGACCTATCCCCCAACACCATCTAATCAAACAGAGCAAGGGAGAAAAAGGGAGATTTCATTCCATTTAATTTCCCATTTCATAATGTCACCTAGAAATCTGTGTGAGCCTAGAACTCTTTTTCATTCCTTTTCTGATGTTTTTTTGTGTTCTACAGCATCTTTTTGAAACTTAAAACTTTGTATTTGTAATTATTGCTTTCCAAGTGGAGATATTTATTTTACAAGTAGTCAATACAACGGAGTTGATGCTTGAAAAGGTTTTTTGCGTCATCTACAGTAAGTTGGGATTGTTCAGTTTGGAGATGAGAAGGCTCCGAGGAGAACTTATTGTGACCTTCCAATATCTGAAGGGGGCTACAAGAAAGGTGCTGAGGGACTTTTTAGCATGTCAATGATAGACTGAGGGGAATGGATCTAAGCTAGAGCTGGGGAGATTTACATTAGACATGAGGAAGAAGTTCTTCCCCCTGAGGGTGGTGAGACACTGGAACAGGTTGCCCAGGGAGGTGGTGGAAGCCTCATTCCTGGATGTTTTTAAGGCCAGGCTGGATGTGGCTCTGAGCAACCTGATCTAGTGTGAAGTGTCCCTGCCCATGGCAGGGGGGTTAGAACTAGATGATCCTTGAGGTCCTTTCCAACCCTGACAATTCTGTGATTCTGTGAGTTCAAGAGTAGAGAGTTCACATAAGAGTAAAAATGATAAAACAATACTGATGTCATAATAAAAAATTGCAGTATATTGTAAAGGAGAAAATAATGAAGGCACAGACACATGAAAAGGGAAGACACAACTTCAATAAGTAACAGTGATTGATTATTTGTCCTTACTCTCAATCTTAATTCACATTTATATCATGGTCTTTGTCATGAAAAGAGTTCCATGTGATGTCATCCTTGTTTCTTATATGGAAATAAAGACATCATTTCTTCCAGGTTTTCCTAATATCACAGAATGAGCTGGGTTGGAAGGCACCTCCAAAGGTCATCATGTCCAACACTCTCTGCAGTAACCAGGAGCATCCTCAACTAGATCAGGTGTATGAAAAGGTTATTTTGCTGTCTCTAAATGATGAACAGTAGCTTCACACAGAGCAGATACAATTTCTCTGCTGAAATTATCTATTCAGGGGCTCCTCCAGCTGCCTGGCACTCCTATAAAGGGAACGTGCTGTTCCTTTTGTATGTCTGGAGAGCTGTGGATATTGCTGATGGTCTCCAGGCTTTCTGGAGATATTATTTGTCATATGAGATATCCATTTAATTAGCTACATGTTGATAGCTAAGCATCAAAATTTCCTGTTGAAATTTCAGAGGGGAAATGTTGCTAATATGCAAGCCCTAAAATTCTGTGCATTTTTAGACAGAGTATTTTTCCTCCAGTGTGTCAGCTTGCCCTGTTTTGTAGTTATTGTTTTCCTCTTGCCAGGTCTATAATTAAAACAACAACAGAAAAAGATAATCTGAGTTTTTCATTCCTGGGTCCAGCATGGGGTAAGAAATGCCACTTTGTCATTTTAATCAGTTATGTGCACTCCACAGAATCACAGAATCTTAGGAGTTGAAAGGGACCTCTAGAGATCAAGTCCAAGCCAAAGCAGGATCACCCAGGGCAGGCCACACAGGAACACATCCAGGTGGGGCTGGAAAGTCTCCAGAGGAGACAACTCCACAACCTCTCTGGGCAGTCTGCTCCAGGGCTCCAGCACCCTCACACTAAAGAAGAGCCTCCTCATGTTGAGGTGGAACTTCCTGTGTTCCAGCTTCTAACACTTGTTTCTTGTCCTATCACTGGGCACCACCACAAAGAGCCTGGCACCTTCATCAATGGATCAGATCCCCTTACAGCCTTCTCCAGACTAAACAGCCCCAGGGCTCTCAATCTTTCTTCATAGCAGAGATGTTCCAGTCCTTCATCACCCTCACAGCTCTCTGTTGGACTCTCTCCAGCAGATCCCTGTCTCTCTTGAACTGGGGAGCCCCAAACTGGGCACAGCATTGCGGGTGCAGTTACTCTGAGATAAACCAATGCTTTCCTATTTTCTGCATGTGGGCAGTGGATGAGCAGTGATTTTAGTTGTGGTTTGTCCTTTCTGCCTGGTATTGTTACTGTGTTGCTTCTAAGCCTCACTTAGCAGGAAATCTTCCCTCTGGCAACTTCAAAGACTTTCCTGGTCCTGAAATAAAAGTTAGTTTCCACCTTCAAAGGCTAGGCACAAGCTGTGAACTCAGATTTTCAGTGCTTGTGGCATATTTCTTTCTTTTTCTGCAACATGCTTGTCCTAAAACCTTGGGGTTTGTTGTTTGGGTAGTTAGGTGTTTGTTTGTTTGGTGTTTGTTGTGCGTGGTTTTGTGTTTGGTGGTGGGTTTGTGTTTTTTGGTGCCTTTTTTTTCTCTCCCCTCCGCTCCCCTCTCCGAACCTCTCTGAACCTCCCCTCCCCGAACCCCTCCAAAGTTCCCCTCCCCGAACCCCTCCACAGTTCCCCTCCCCGAACCCCTCCACAGTTCCCCTCCCCAATCCTCTCCAAACTTCCCCTCCCTGAACCTCTCCTAACTTCCCTCCCCAAACCTCTCTTCTCCTCTCCTCCCAGAGGATTGGAATGACCTTGTATACTAAAATGTTTTCGATTTGCAGAGCTGACTGAAAGAAATGGCTATGACTGAGGGCCTGTGACAATTAAACATGAAAGCTGACCTGCCACCAAGATCTCCTGAGGCTAAGAGGAGGAATTCCTGACACATTTGCCTTGCAGTGATTAAAACACAAAGCCTGTAGCCCATCAGTTGCTCAGTGAAAATGTAGTTTTTCTGGTAATAGAGCTTGACAGACACTTGCCTTTTCCCAGTGATTATGAACCTGCAGCATGTGGTGAGCTACATTCACTTTGCATTCACTTGCAGCAAGAAATGAAAAATGAATTCTGAAAGACCTGAAACTGACAGTTTTCTAATGAAGAATGTTGTGGTTGCACCATTCCACCCCTACCCCCAGAATTTTACAGCAGAATTGCCATTTTCAGTGTCACTTTGTATGCTGTGAAAATGAGTATGTTCCCCTAAATGGAAGCTGCTTTTATGTTTATAATTAGTACAATTGGTATAATTAGTAGAAACTAGAAAACCACAGAATTGTTTGGTTTGGAAAAGGTGTCTAAGGTCATCAAGTCCAACCACTGACCTAACACCACCATGGTCATTAAACTATGTCCCCAAGCAGCCTGAAGTTGTGCCAAGGGAGGCATAGGTTGAGTAGTAGGAAAACTTTTTTTGCTGCAAGAGTGATGAGGTGTTGGAGCAGGTTGCCCAGGGAGGTGGTGGAGTCACCATCCCTGGAAGTGTTCAAGAAATGTGTGGCCATGGCACTTGGGGCCATGGTTTAATGGCCATGGTAGTGTTAGGTCAACTGCTGGACTCAATGATCTTAGAGGTCTTTTCCATCCAAAATAACGCTATGATTCTATAAACCAGACGCTTCCTGAATGTAAAACCTTGGTGTTCAGTAACACAAAACAAAGCTATGGCAAAAGAGTTTCATATCTGATGGCCGCACTTCTCAGCATTGGGTTAAGGTGACCCCACACTGCCTTCTTACCTGGTATAGTGTAGTGAGATTGCTTCCTAGAAACAAAGAAGTGCCACTCATGTCTCATAAAACCTTCAGAAAAATGATTTGGCACATCCACTTCCCAAATGCTCAAGGAAGCTGAAAATGCTCTCATTTCCAAAAGGATTTCTGGCCATCTAGGTTTTGCAGGGACAAGCAGTGCACAAGGAGCAGCTGTAGAAGAGCTCTTGAGCTGGCAAAGTGACATATCTGATCTGCAGAAATCATAAGAACTGCCTTGTCAGTTGAAAAATACTTCCTCTGCTCCTTCAAAATGCCAAACATCTCTCAGCTAGTCTGATCAGAAGTCATCATCAGATCAGGCTGTTAAGAGGGCATCTTTTAGCAGGGCCTACAGAAATTTGAAAAGTTAGATACAGAGAAATTATTCCCCCCAAAGGCTTCCAGTAAATAATCTGCACCCTAAGGAACCAGGAACATTACTTTTGGAATTCTACTGTTCTTTCAGTTTCCTATTTTCTGCTTTTCTAAGGCTCATATTTATGGCTGGGCAAAAGTCGTGTTCAGGGCTCAGTACTGGGCCTTGATATCTTTATCAATGATGAAGTGTGGGATCAAGTGGAGACTGGGGGCACCCTCAGTAAGTGGTCTTGTGGGTGAGAGCAATTTGGGTGGGAGTCTAGATCTGCTTGAGGATAGGGAGGTTCTGCAGAGGGATAGGAACAGTTTGGATCAATGGGCCAAGGACAATGATAAGATGCTTAACAAAGACAAGTGCTGGATTCTGCACTTGAGTCACAATAACCCCATGCAACTCTGTTGGCTTGCAGAAGAGCAGCTGGAAAACTGCCCAGAACAAAAGGACCTGGCCTGCCCTAGGTGACCCTGATCAAACAGGGCCATTGGACTAGATGGTCCTCTTCCAGTCCCTCGCATTCTGTGACTAATCTGCTCCACTTTCACAGCAGAAAATATATGGAGTCTCTACAACTACCTGAAAGGAGTTTGGAGTGAGGAGGGGACAGCCTTCTGTCCTTGTTTACAAATGACAGGACCAGAGGAAATCCTGGACAAATCCTGTCTGACAAACCTGGTGGCCTTCTATGACAAGGTCACAACATCAATAGATGAAGGCCGAGCAACAGACGTCATTTGCCTGGACCTGAGCAAAGCCTTCAACACTGTACTGTACCACATCCTGGTCTCCAAGCTGGTGTAGTATGGGTTCCATGGATGGACCACTCAGTGGATAAAGAACTGGCTTGATGGCCACACCCATCATGGCTGTCAATGGGTCCATGTCCAAGTGGAGGCCAGTGACAGGTGGAGTCCCTCAGGGATCAGTACTGGGACAAGTCTTGTTCAACATCTTTGTTGGCAACATGGACAGTGTCTGCCCAGGGCAGTGCTGGAGTCACCATCCCTGGAGGTGTTTAAGCAGCCTTTGGACCTGGTGCTTAGGGACATCGTTCAGTGGTGACCTTTCAGTGCTGGGTTGAGGGTTAGACTGAATGAGCTTGGAGGTCTCTTCCAAACAGATATATTCTGTAATTCAGTGCATGTTGATATAAATGACACTAGTTCATCCTTCAGCAGGATAATTTGTTTATGTGACCATATTTTCAAAACTTGAGTTGATGTAGCAACCAAAGATGCATAAATAAACCATTATGCACCACAGATGTCCCTTGTGTCTGAGAGCAGAGCACGAAAAAGAACAAACAGCAATTATCTAAGCAGCTGCATTTCATGAATGCAATGCAGACCCTCGATTTGGAAACCATAATGAAACCCTCAGTTGTTTTCACAGTGTTTTCCTAATTGTCTGTTGACAGCGGCATGGTAGGAGATGGTAAATTCTCCACCACAGTTACTGATGGCATATCTGAAGTGTAGCACTTCACATATTATAGAGTCATAGAATGGGCTGGGCTGGAAGGGACCTCCAAAGGTCATCCAGTCTGACCTCCCCACAATCAGCAGGGACATCCTCAACTAGATCAGGTTGCCCAGGGCTTCGTTGAGCTTCACCTTGAATATCTTGAGAACTGTGTCCAGTTCTGGACTCCTCAATTGAAGAAGGACATTGAGACTCTTGAACGTGTCCAGAGAAGGGCAACAAGGCTGGGGAGAGGTCTCAAGCACGAGCCCTGTGAGGAGAGGCTGAGGGAGCTGGGATTGTTTAGCCTGAAGAAGAAGAGGCTCAGGGAGACCTTATTGCTTTCTACAACTACCTGAAAGGAGGTTGTAGCCAGGCAGTGGTTGGTTTCTCCTTCCAGGCAACCAGCACCAGAACAAGAGGACATAGTCACAAGCTGTGCCAGGGGAAGTTTAGGCTTGAGGTGAGGAGAAAGTTCTTCACAGAAAGAGTGATTTGCCATTGGAATGTGCTGCCCAGGGAGATGGTGGAGTCACTGTTCATGGAGGTGTTCAAAAAGGATTGGACATGGCACTTGAAGCCATGGCTTAGCTGTTATGAGGTGTTAGGTATTAGATAATAGGTTGGACTTGATGTTCTCTGAGGTCTTTTCCAACCTGCTTGATTCTACGATTCTATGACCTTCAGGGAAGGAGCCTCAACCACCTCCCTGGGGAACCTGTTGCAGTGTTCCACCACCCTCATGGTGCAGAACTTGTTCCTAACATCCAATCTAAATCTGCTCCACTCTACTTTCAAACCATTGCCTCTTGTACTGTTCTTGAAGGCCTTTGGGAACAGTCTCTCCCCATCCTTCATGTAGGCCCCCTTCATGTGCTGGAAGGTCATTATTAGGTCTTCCTGGAGCCTTCTCTTCTCCAGGCTGAACACCCCCAGCTCCTTCAGCCTGTCCTCAGAGCAGAGATGCTCCAACTCCCTGATCATTTTCATCACCCTCCTCTGGACCCTCTGCACCAGGTCCATGTCCTTCCTGTATTGAGGGCTCCAGGCCTGTACACAGTACTCCAGGTGAGGTCTCACCAGAGCAGAGCAAAGTGGCAGAATCACCTCTGTGGGTCTGTTGGCAATTCATCTTTTGACACAGCCCAGGATGTGATTTGCCTTCTGGGTTGCAAGCTCACACTGCCTGCTCATGTCCAGCTTCTTGTCCATCAGCACCCCCAAGTCCTTTTCCACAGGGCTGCTTTCTAACACCTCCTCCCCCAGCCTGTATTGATAGTGAGTATTGTTCCTGCCTCACTGTTCTTTACAGGAGGCACCTGTTTGGAAGGAGAGGTTAAACTATCAAAATCTGATTATGCTCTGAGATGAGGACAGCAGTTTCAAAGCTAATCCACCTTTGAAGGAGATAGTGTTCAGCATCCAGACACCATTATTAGCAATCCTTTTAAGGCTTAAGGACACAGAGACAGGCAGAACTTAATTGGAAATCAAATTGGATGAAATAGTAAGGGAAATATGCAAATCCCTTTTTACTAATTCACTTTGCTAATTTACCCCCTTGAGTCTGAGTCTGATAAAGAAAAATACAGCTAGGATCAGTGCAATGTCAATATGCATACTTCACACTAAGTACAAGTTCTTACATTTGAAGGAGCCTTGGCAGAAAGGCTTCCAATGAGCATTTAATTTAAATTTAGGAAGACAGCTCCTCTGCTAATTAGAAACCAATAGATTGGTTAAAGTGTAGCTATCAAACATTAGCACAGTGCTGACGAATGACAAATTCAACTATCCTGTAATCAGATCAAGGCTTAATATAAACAACAAATGTGAGAGGTCATATCCTCAGGAATTTGGGCAAATTGCCTTGTGCTTATGTATTTGTGTTTCCTGTGATGGTTTCTGCAAAGCTTCATAGAATGGTTTGGGTTAGAAGGTACCCTAAAGATTATCTAGTTCCAAGTCTCTGCCATGGACAGAGACACCTCCCATTAGTCCAGGTTGCTCAAGGCCTCATCCAGCCTGGACTTGAACACCTCCAGGGAGGAGGCATCTGCAAAACCAGACAATTAATTGTTTGTAACAGCACCATTAAAGGCTGCCTGCTTCTAGTCTCAGCAAATGACATAAAGGTTTTTAATGCAGGAAATGGTGTCAAGTGGAGGGGGCCAAGCTTTTTTTTAGTGGTGCACAGTAATAAGACAAGGAACAACAGGTTCAAATTTGTACATAGAAGATTTAACCTCAACATGAGGAGAAACTTCTTTACAGTGAGGGTAACAGAGCACTGGACCAGGCTGCTCAGGGAAGTTTTGGAGTCTCCTTCTCTGGAGACTTTCACAACCCACCTGGGTGAATTCCTGTGCAGACTACCCTAAGTGATCCTGCTTTGGCAGGAAGTTGGACCCAATGATCTCTTGAGATCCCTTCCAACCTCTAGTATACTGAAGTACTGTGAAATGTCAAAGCCCATTTTGATTTGACAGGGGAAATAACAGAACTCAAAGATAGCTGGTTTTGTTTTGACAGCTCTTGTTGTTTTGTGCACTAGTGCCCGTCTGAATTTCTGCTCTTCCGTCATCACAGAATCACAGAATCACAGAATGTCAGGGGCTGGAAGGGACCTTGAAAGATCATCCAGTTCAACCCCTCTGCCAGAGCAGGATCACTTATACCAGATCACACAGGAACACATCCAGGTGGGTTTGGAATATCTCCAGAGAAGGAGACTCCAAAACTCCCCACGGCAGCCTGTTCCAGTGCTCTGTCACCCTCACAGTGAAAAAATCTCTCCTTGTGTTTCCATGGAACTTTCTATGCCTCAACTTCCACCATTGCCCCTTGTGCTGTCATTGGGCATCCCCAAGCAGAGCCTGGCTCCATCCTCTTGGCACTCACCTTTTACATCTTTATAAATTTACTGAGGTTGGTGCTTAGTGTCCTCCTCTCCAAGCTTAAGTTCCCCAGCTCCCTCAGTCTCTCCTCATAAGGAAGATGTTCCACTCCCTTCATCATTTTTGTGGCTCTGCACTGGACTCTTTTAAGCAGTTCCCTGAGGTCCTTCTTGAACTGAGGGACCCAGAACTGGACACAATATTCCAGGCCTCACCAGGGCAGAGTAGAGGGGAGGAGAACCTCTCTTGACCTCCTAACCACAGCCCTTCTAATCCACCCCAGAATGGCATTGGCCTTCTTGGCCACAAGAGCACATTGCTGGCTCGTGGTCAACCTTCCATCCACTAGGACCCCCAGGTTCTTTTCCTCTTCCCTGCCCTCCAGCAGGCCAGTCCCCAAACAATATTGCTCCATGGAGTAGTTCTTTCCCAGGTGCAAGACTCTACCCTTGCCCTTGTTGAATTTAATTAGATTTCTCCCAGCCCAACACTCCAGCCTACCTGTTGGGAAAACAGGAATTGTGAGACACTGCTCTGTGCTCCCCAGCCCGCTGCCATTCCAGGAGATGTGTCAGAGCTCTCTGTTCTCTTCAGCTCTAATGCTACCTATTGCAGGAAAACAGCCCCAGAACAAAAAGGATTTTCATTAAAAAAGGCTGAATATCTTCTGTAATAATGAGTGGCTTCTTAGCTGACACTGTCTGCCACTAGACTATGAGTGCAGCCCCTACAAACAGGTGTCACTGCTGAAATCCTCAGGTAACAGGAAAATAACTCTTGGCAATTGAAAGAAAAATAATTTAAAATTGTCACTTCCTCCCTCTTTGAAATAAAGCAGAAGGAAACAAGCAAGCCTGACAAGGGAAAAAGAAAAAAAAATTAAAAATGAGAGATGGGCTGATTTAACAGGTAACATAATGTAAGAATAATCTTTCCATGGAGGCTGATTCCATGTCAAATTAATTTAGGGTCCGTGTTCAGAATAGAATAGGAGCGAATAGAATCAACTTTTTGAGGAGAAAATGTGAGATATTCTGCCTTGCATTAAAGTCAAGTGGTTCTAAGTTTCTTCCCTGTGGACAAATCCTGGCTATATTGGTGTGCCATGTCCTGTTTATTGCCAGGGAAAGGATAACGTCACCTGATTTTTGTGAAAAGTAGAATTGAAAGATGCCTAACTGGCTCATAGCATGGCAGCTGAGCTCAAATCAGAGTGTTTGGCAAAAGCCTGGTCCAGGCTCTTAGCTCAGGAGTGAAAAGACCCTGAATGCTTCCTTTCCCAACGTGTTCATGATTAAGCCAGCAAGATCTATTTCTTCTGCTGGTCATATTTGTAAAGCTTCTTACTTAAGCAATAGAAAATTGAAGCACTATGTCAATAGAACAAACTTCTTTTGTTTCTCTGCCTCTGCTCTGCTCTGGTAAGACCCCACCTGGAGCACTGCATCTAGTTCTGGTGTCCCCAGCATAAGGAGGACATGGAACTGCCGAAGAAGGTCCAGAGGAGGCCATGAAGATGATCAGAGGGTTGGAGAAACTCTCCTTTGGGGATGGACTGAGAGAGTTGAGGCTGTTCAGCCAGTAAGTCACATCCCATTTCAGTAAACCAATGTTATTTAAGTTACATAATTCCAGGTGTTGGTGGATAATTTTAATATATAATTGATATATAATTTTGGGTTTTATGCTTAAGATTAAACACATGCATCTCATCTATGGCATTATGAGTCTAGAATAGTTAGTTGTGATACCTAAGACTTGCAAGTCAATTATTTTTTGCTTTATAAAGCAATTGGTGCAGCAACAAAAGCAGCTGAAAAGAAAAAATACTGAGATTTGTGCATTTCAGAGGTCAAGGCTGAGAAAAGAAAAAATATTGTGGAGTTTGTTGATTTTTTTCCCCCTAAATAGCTTAATAAGTTATTGATTTTTTTTTAACTATTGATTAATTTTTAAATTTTTTAAAACTTATTAATAGCTTAATAAGTTATTGATTAGTTTTATCATAGAATCACAGAATAGTATGAGTTGGAAGGGACCTCCAAAGGGCATCCAGTCCAACCCCCTTACAGTAATCAGGGACATCCTCCACTAGATCAGGTTGCTCACAGCCTTGTTGAGCCTGACCTTCAATATCTTCAGGGATGAGGCCTCAATCACCTCACCAGAAAACCTGTTGCAGTGTTCCAGCACCCTTGTGATGCAGAACTTGTTCCTCACATCCAATCTAAATCCGCTCTGCTCTCATTTCAAACCATTGCCCCTCATCCTGTGATTTCAAGCCCTTTGAAACTGTCCCTCTGCAGCCTTCTTGTAGCCTCCTTCAGGTACTGGAAGGCTGCTATTAGGTCTCCCCAGAGCCTTCTCTTCTCCAGGCTGAACAGCCCCATCTCCCTCAGCCTGTCCTCATAGCAGTAGTGTTCAAGCCCCCTGATCATTTTCATGGCCCTCTTCTGGACCCATTCTATCAGGTCCATGTCCTTGCTGTGTTGAGCACTCCAGAGCTGGATGCAGTATTACAGGTGATGCCTACCAATTACGTCAACCAGCACTGTAAGAGAACTGATAGGTCCCATAGCTCACAAAAGGTTTTCCAGTTCAGATAGAAAGAAAACTCTTGAAAGAAGCCAGGCACACTAATGGATATAGCTAGTGAAATGGAAAGAAACACATCATACAACAGATTTAAAAGGCAAGGTCTTAGAAACACCTTTCCTTGCTATTTTCAAAGGAAGGTTTAGCTCCATTACCCTAGCATTTAAAAGACAGAACTACATTTTCTTCTGCTTAACTTGAATAAGCCTTTAACATCAATAAGGATAGAGGGCCTTAAAGGAAGAACCTGGTTCTAGCTTTTACCAAAGAAGTAATAAAGATATAAATAATTAAACCTCTATTCGCTGTGTTCACTCTATCTCAGCTAATGAGGAAATGAAACCTTTGTTACAGAAGAGTAAGTTCTTCTTGAATGAGAGTGGTTTGCTCTGTACTTGTTCATGGATGACCTGAGATGATTTCTAGGTGCTGATGCAGAAAATCTACAGAGCAAAACTGCAGGTTAGAGAGACGGTTTTCCTATATTTTGCAATTAGCTTCAAGGATAATTAGTGGCTTGATTTAAAGATAATCAATATTTTAGATCTGTATTTTCACTGTAACATTGGCAACAGTGGTTTGTGCTTCTGATGATGCAGATTAACTCCAAGTAGCACCTCTGTAAAGTACTGTTCTGTTAAATTAAATTAAGCCTTTCCTTCATAAAGCATAACCAAAAGTTAACTTCAGTGTGCTTCGTTAGATCTGTTCTGGCTGGACAAAATTCTCCCGTCATGCTTCCCTGATGTTAAATACCCTAAATTTCTAACCTTAAATGGAATTAAACTCAGTATCTTTGGGTCTAACGTGTTAGAATCTTAGTACTTCAGAGTAGCACTACAGACCAGTCTTTCTACTCTAGAATGTGTCTAGAGAAGGGCTACAAGGATGATCAGAGGGCTGGAGCTCCTTTCCTATGAGGACAGGCTGAGAAAGTTGGGGTTGTTCAGTCTGTAGAAGAGAAGGATCTGAGGAGACCTTATTGTGGCCTTCCAGTATCTGAAGGGGGCTACAAGAAAGCTGGGGTTGTGATAGGACTGGGGTGGAATGGATCCAAGCTAGAGGAGGGGAGATTCAGATTAGATATTAGGAAGAAATTCTTCCCCATGAGGGTAGTGAGACCCTGGAACAGGTTGCCCAGGGAAGTGGTGATAGCTTCATCCATGGGAGTTTCTAAGGCCAGGCTGGATGTGGCTCTGAGCAACCTGTTCTGGTGTGAAGTGTCATTGCCCATGGCAGGGAGGTTTAACTGGATGCTCCTTGAGGTCCCTTCCAACCCCAACAATTCCGTGATTCTGTGAAGTGATGGATATTGCTATCTGCCTGTGCTCATGCATAGGAGGGCAGATTGAGACTGGAGATTAGGAAGAAATTCTTTACAGTGAGGGTGGTGACACACTGGAAGAGGTACTGCAGGGAGGTTGTGGATGCCCCCCCCCAAAAAAAAAAAAGGTGTTCGAGGCCAGGTTGGATGGAGCCTTGAGCAATCTGGGCTGGTGGAAGGTGTCCCTGCCCATGGCAGAGGGTTTGGAACTAGATGATCTTCAGGGTCCATTCCAACCCAAACAATTCTATGGATCTATGAACTACTCTATGCTTTTGACCATTTACCCCAAGGAAACCAATTTCTGCACCACTGGAAAAGATATCTTCATAGGTAAAACACTTGAAACAGAGCAGCAAAACAAAAGTAAAACTTTCTGGCCATAATCATTAACATTTCCTTCTGAATTTTCATCACTGGGGTCACATGCCAAGACCTTCTTTCATTTTCCATCCTGACTTTGTGGTGGCTTAATTTAATGTAGATTGTTTTTCCACCTTTCAAATAAGTCCTCATGAAATGTGTTTTCCCCTTTACAATTCATTAGGGATGGGCTGTGAATGCACTTGGGGACAAAAAAATCATTCTAAATAAGGTGGCTGATTATCCTTCTATGTTCTGTACATAAGTAAATTGACCATAGCTAATTTAGTTTTCACATGGTTGGCAAGAGGGTAAATGTTTTGAACCAAGACCTTAAACGTTCCACTTCAGGAATTGGAACCATGCCTGGTGCAGCTGATGGTGCCAGCTGGCTGATCTTCAGTGCCAGGGCATGTGTTCACTCTTTGTCTCATGGCATTGAATTCGCCAACTGTCTGTTGTCCCCTTTTGAGGCACAAACTAACGAGTGTGATTAAAGGAAGTGCTTTATTTCGCTGCTCTTTGTCTCAAAAGCAGACAGAAATCCCATGCCAAAGGCAAAATTGCTCTCCTTGGTTGCTCTCTAGGTTATCAGTTCAATTAAAACCTGAATTATGATGTAATAGGCAAAGACACAGTCTCAAGCTGCGCCAGGGGAGGTTTAGACTGGATGTTAGGAGGAAGTTCTGTACAGAGGGAGTGATTCCCCATTGGAATGTGCTGCCTGGGGAGGTGGTGGAGTCACCTTCATTGGAGGTGTTCAGGAGGAGACTTGATGGGGTGCTTGGTGACATGATCTAGTTGTTTGGGTGGGTTGGATTGGTTGATAGGTTGGACGCGATGATCTTGAAGGTCTCTTCCAACCTGGTTTATTGGTTTATTGGTTTTGGTGCCCTAATGCATTTGTCTTTCCTTTCTGTGAGAGTCTGAATCTTCACATATGTCAAAAATGAGTGCCATAATTGGAATCCTCTACCATTTATTTAATAATACTCAAATATAGGTAAATCCACTTAGAGAAAAAAATCCATTTTTGGGGGGTTTTGTTTTTGTTTTAATGTCAGGCTGTCCAATTACTGGAATAGCTTTCTTAGAGAGGTTGTGGAGTTTCTATCCTTTGAGACCCTCAAGGTTTGCCTTTACATAACCCTGAGCAACCTGCTGTAGTTGACCTTGCTCGACCAGAGGTCTTGAATTGAACAATCTTTGAGATCTCTTCCACTCTGTGCTGCTGTAGTTCCGTGATATTGAACAAGAATTCAGCAAGGAGAAAAGGAAAGTGATCAATTTGAGTTGGCGTTTGAGCTGTTTTGTTGTTATTGTTAGCAATTTTTTTCTCTCTCAGGATATGCTGGCAGCTGAAATCTGAGCTGCACAGGGCAAGGTTTGTGACCCTAAAACAGGGGTCTGCAATGCCTCGCTTTAAGATAAGTTTTATTTGGCCTTCTATGGAACGTCTTCACAGGAGACTTGCTCTATGCCAAGCACTCTGAAGAAGTTCAGTCAAACAAAAATGTATTTTATTGTTTATCTTTACACCTACTTGAGACCCAGATTTTAGACTGTCAATAGACCTTCTGCAAATTGAACTTAGTAAGAAAGTAAAATGCAGGTTGCAATAAATGTTTGAATATTCTACTGAGCAACATTAAGTGGGATGTCTTAAAGAGCAATGTTCTTTATATCACTTAGCTTAGAGCTTTTCATTAATTCAACCTACAAAGCATGGTGTGGGAAGACTGGCCTATGGGAGTGCAGCTAGTTGAGCTCCTCAGATGATTGTTTTGGATCTTATCCTGCCCTGGCAGGGGTGTTGGACTGGATGGTCTTTTGATGTCCCTTCCAGCCCTTAACGTTCTGTGATTAATAGAAGCCACAATGTTTACTCTATGTTAAAGTTTTCATACTGGCTGAAAGAAGTGTTTGTGCCTCTCCAGAAATGACACAGGATAAGGAAGAGAAGACAGGGGCTGCTCAAGTTGGCGTAAATAATAGTCACAAAGAGACTAAGTGGCATCATCAGATAGATGCAGATTTGAGGTAGCAGCTCTTAAAACAGCCTGCTCTGATTAGGTGCTCTCATCCCATTCTCTTATACAAATTGAGGCTAGGGAAAATGCTGGAGAAAAGAAGCCTCCAGGGAGACCTTAGAGTGGCCTTCCAGTACCTGAAGGGGACTACAAGAAAGGTGGAGAATTGGCTTTTTGCAAGGGCTTGTAGTGATAGAATGAGGGAATGGGTTGAAGCTTGAGGAGGGCAGATTTAGAGTGAGGGTTAGAAAGAAATTCTTTACACTGAGGGTGCCCAGGAGGTTGTGGATGCCCCCTACCTGGAGGAGTTCAAGGCCAAGTTGGATGAGCAACCTGGGCTAGTGGAAAGTGTCCCAGCCCATGGCAGCAGGGTTGGAATGTTAAGGTCCTTTCCAACTTAAAACATTCTATGAATCTATGAATGTACTTCTGAAGTTTAAAATTCAAGGTATTTCTGGAAAACTTCTCCATATATTTCTTTCCTATGGTAATGGAGGCAGAATGATTGGTAGCAGGCAGTTTATACATAAACTGATGCTACATATCAGTGCTGATGCCAACACATCACACCATTGCAAGATTTCACTGGCTAGATGATTACCACGCTGCTTATTTTGCTTGCTGAAGGTTTATTGGAGAAAGAGACAGGAAAAGAGAGATTTACACTGAAAAATCAGCACAGCAGTTTGGAGAAGGAACATTAAACAATTTCTAACCAGCTCTGTCTTCTAGCAATTTAGCTGCTTCCCTGCTGCAATATCTCCCAGCACTTTGTAAATATTGTATGAGGTAGTTAAAGGTGAAGACACAGCTGTGGTGAATATCCATATCCATGAATCATTATTAATGATGTTGCTTACTGACAGAGTTCTCTGGGTGACTCTTGGGCCTGCCTCAAATGGGACTGACAATCCCTTTAAAAATGCATCACTTCTTGTCACTCTTTACATTGTGCAGGGCTTATCAAACATTAACCCTGTTATTTCTTGGGCAGACTGGAATAAATGCTCTAGCACCTTTTCCTCTCTCCTGGGGCTGCTGCAAAATCTACTTTTGCAGAGTGACTGAAACATAGCTTTCAAATTAGAAGTCTAGGGAAGTAAGAAAGATAGCTGGAGGTGGAGCTTGTCCTGAGCTCTAAAGTAATTGCCTTTATAGCAGCCTTTACAGTTGGTAGTGATCTATAATATCTTTACATTTACTTCCTGATAGCCTCCTAAGCCACACAGTGCTGTCAAGGACTGGATTTCTCAAGGAAGGATGTCTTAACATTGACAATCATAGAATCATAGAATCAGTCAGGGTTGCAAGGGACCACGAGGATCATCTAGTTCCAACCCCCTGCCATGGGCAGGGACACCCTACACTAGATCAGGCTGGCCAGAGCCTCGTCCAGCCTGGACAATAAGAACATAATCTGGATCATCATCTCTACGGAAGCAAAGAGAACTGGGATATGTTCCAGGAAAGATGTCCTGGGTGGGATATGTTGAAACTACCCCAAAAAACCAAACCAAACCAAGCCAAGCCAAGCAAAGCCAAATCAAATGAAACCAAAAAGCCCAAACAAAGCAATCAAACAAACAAAAAAAGAGAAATATTTCCTTTTCATTGCTGAAATTTCATTTACTTGGAGATTTTCAGGCCTACTCTCATTAGAACATAGAGAATAAAATATTTGATGGTTTATTGTCTGCTTCCTAGTTGAAAGTTATGACTGTCACAGGTCACAGTGTAGCTCACTGCCATCTGTTTTTTACTTTAGGTTATTGCATCCAGCTTTGGAGCCCTCAACACAGGAAGGACATGGACTTGATGGAGTGGGTCCAGAGGAGGGCCACAAAGATGATCAGAGTTGAAACCCTCTGCTATGAGGACAGGCTGAGAGAGTTGAGGCTGTTCAGCCTGAAGAAAAGAAGGCTCCAGGGAGACCTTAGAGCAGCATTCCAGTGCCTGAAGGGGCCACAAGAAGGCTGCAGACGAACTGTTCCCAAAGGCCTGCAGGAACAGGGTGAGGGGCAGTGGTCTGAAATTAAAGAAGAGCAGATTTAGATGGGATGTGAGGACCAAGTTCTGCACCATGAGGGTGCTGGAGGTTGTCTGGGGAGGTAGTTGGGGCTCTGTTGCTGAAGATACTCAATATCAGGCTCAATAAAGCTGTGTGCAGCCTGGAGGTGTCCTCGCTGACTGCACGAGAGGTTGGACTAGATGTCCTTTGGAGGTCCCTTCCACCCCAAACCACTCTATGGTTCTATGTTTATATGTTTCTTTTTCTCATTTACATTTTTTTCCTTCAACAAATGAAGACAGTATTTTATAGAACCAAATTCAGCTCTTGTTGTTTCTGGCTCAAGTTCTGATTTACACTTGAAAGATTATGCTCCTTAAATTTTTATGGTGCCCAAAATGGGGTATACCAGGAAAAGGGTTTTCTGGTGCTCAAAAAGAGGTTTACCAGGAAAATTATTTTCTAGAACACTGGAGAATACAGGAAACTGATCTGATTCAGGCAAAGCAGAAGAGATTTTGGTTGATGCTGAGGAAACTCCAATTATTGACAATTTATCTTCCACCATTTCCAGTTTCCCTTTAAAATCCTGCCTTGTAATTAACACTTAATGTGTTTAGGAAGTATTTTGTGGAGTTAGACAACTTAGTGCTTAGGTTTGCAGCACTTCCATACTCAGAAGACACTGCTGATTTCCAAATGTGGCTCCAGTACCTTTTTATCTTGGGATTTTACAAAGAATCGATCTCCTTTCACTCATTTAGCGATCATGCAACCAGCACATTGCTTGCATCATTACAAAACATGGTCCCAAGGGTTATTTACTGAGCAAGAATCCCTCAGTCTCACACAGATCATAGAATCACCTGGGTTGGAAGGGACCTTTAAAGGCTATCTAGTCCAGCCCCCCTGCAGCGAGCAGGGACATCCTCAACTAGATCAGGTCTGCGATGAACCTTTTAAGCTACATTAATACAGTGGAATATGCTGCTTCTTGTCAGGAAAGGTTTGAAAGGGTAAGTATTGAGGACCTAGATTCATATGCAAACTACAACAACAACAAAAGGATGAATAACTTGTAGAAACAGAGGAGACTCTGTATCAGTTACTGAGTATGCTGAGTACCTGTTCAATGTGAAACACTGAATTAAAAAGGCAGACAGACTGAAATCTAGAGAGTGGAATAAGAGGTCCATAAAAGATATTTTGACACTAACAAAGAAAACTTAAGGGTCTGAGTATGGATATGAGTACCATGAGTACTCCTTGTTCCTTGTAATCAGACAAAACCCATCCAAACACAAAATGCAAACCATACCCTATCCTACCACCTTTGTTTTTCAGTCTGTTTCTATATAATTGGACTTAGAGTCAAGAAGCCTGGTTCTCAAGGATGTTGTTTCCTTCTGCTCAGAAATTTCCCTGTCTTCTCTAGCTAGAGAATTCTCTTTAGAAAACATAGTAATAAAATAGATGGAACAATATCAGGTGTAGCAAACAGTCTTCACAAGCTTTTCTTTCTGAGGAATATTATAGCAGGAGGTAGGAGCTAGTGCAGCATAATCCACATATCACTGTGCTGTGTTTTCAAGGCTGCTATTTAATAAAAGTAGCATATTGAGATATTTGTAGACCACCTTTTAACACATAATGAAAAGTAATGTAAAGTAATGTAATGTAACAGACTAAATGCAGATGCTTTGCTTTTAAAGGCAGCTACTAAAAATAGCCAAAATTTACTGGACCTTTGTCCAATATGTCTATGGTTCTTTATCAAAGAATCTTTATCTTATCTTCTTTGATAAAGAATCATAAACTGGTCTGAGTTGGAAGGGACCTCTAGAGGTCATCTAGTCCAACCCTCCTCCAGTAAGCAGGGACATGCTCCACTAGATCAGGTTGCTCAGAGCCCCATCAAGGCATTTGCGGAATGAAGAGCATTTATTACAAGACTAAGGTCATGCTAAATCTGATACAAATATACATAAACAAGTAGACAATAAATCCACTCTTCCAATAGAAAAGCAGTAAGAGAATTTGCCCTGTAATATTAACATTATCCCTCTGCAAATGAACTATTTAAATCTAAAGCACATACATAAAGGTCGATTTTGATCTAAGAAGAAAAGCTTCATTCAATATAGCAGTAAGAACTTCACAATGATTGGCCTGGGTGTTGAACCTCATTATCAGCTTAATCTTCTTGTCCTTAAGAAGGGGAATATTTGAAACACAATTGAAAAAGTTTTATGCTTTTAGGGAAGAAGGCAAATGTTGAGCCAAAAGAATTTAAATCTGTGATTCTCATGCAGAGGCTTTTCCTTTGATGTGTAGTCAGTCACTGTCCAGCAGGTCTAGGGCGGATCTTCTCCCCTCTACTTTGCTCTGGTGAGGCCACACCTGGAATACTGTGTCCAGCTTTGGGCTCACCAGTTCAACAGAGACAGAGACCTGCTGGAGAGAATCCAATGGAGAGCCATAAGGATGATTAGGGGGACTTGAGCATCTCCCCTATGAAGAGAGACTGAGAGCCCTGGGCTGTTTAGTCTGGAGAAGAGAAGGCTGTGAGGGGATCTGATCAATGCCTCTAAATATCCGAGGGGTGGGTGCCAAGTGAAGGGGGCCAATATCTTTTTGGTGGTGCACAATGATAGGACAAGGAACAACAGGTACAAGCCTGAACATAGAAGATTTCACTTCAACCTGAGGAGAAACTCCTTTATGGTGAGGGTGATAGAGCACTGGAGCAGGCTGCCCAGAGAGGTTGTGGAGTTTCCTTCTGGAGTCTTTCCAAATCCACCTGGATGTGTTTCTGTGTGGCCTTCCCTAGGTGATCTTGATTTGGCAGGGGGTTGGACTGGATGATCTCTGGAAGTCCCTTCCAGTCACTAACGTACTGTGATGCTATGAACTCCTCATCTTACTATCACAATGAAGTTACATTTCCTAGCACCTATCTTTTGGGGGTGCTCAGCAGTTTCTTTGCACAAGCCTCAGCCTCACACCAGCTGCTCAGCACTTCCAGAGTTAAAGCAATAATGACTTTACTAATTTCCAGCATTGCAAGATTAATAGGAGAACCTTAAACATCCTGATAGTATAATCCGTCATGTTTAGTATGTGCTGTAGTGCAGGTTGTAGAGATGCAGCCAGGAGAAATGGCTAGGTGCACCCTCAGGCTGACTAGTTAATCTGGTCAAGGGCCTGTTCCAAAAGGATGTGTCTCAATCCTGATGTATGCAGCAGGAAAACACGTCTTCTTTTTTAAAAATGTTTAATTTGTTAATGTTTTTTATATAGCCCTGCTCTTGGGTATGTGCCACATTGGAAAGACTCTGGGTGATAGGCTGAGACCAGTGTTGGATGAATCATAAAGATTGGGGCTGAAATGTTTTAGAAAAATGATGCATTCCATATATTTTATCTCTTCTTATAACTCACATTCACTGTGCAGGCACATTCCCACATTACACTAACATTTAATGACCCTGGGAGCAGAAGTCCTGATTTATTTCAGGAAATAACTGCATTGTGTACCTGACAACTAACCCTTACCTTCTCCACTATCTGAATGGGATCTACAAGAAAGCTGGTGAGGGACTTTTTAGGGTGTCAGGTAGTGGTAGGATTAGGGGAAATGGAGCAAAAATAGAAGTGGGTAGATTCAGATTGGATGTTAGGAAGAAGTTTTCACCATGAGGCTGGTGAGACACTGGAACAGGTTGCCCAGGGAGGTGGTAGAAGGCCCATCCCTGGAAGTTTTTAAGGCCAGGCTGGATGTGGCTCTGAGCAGCCTGATCTAGTGTGAAGTGTCCCTGCCTATGGGAGGCGGGGGTTTGAACTGGATGATCCTTGAGGTCCCTTCAAACTCTGACAAATCTATGATTCTTCTTTTCCTCAACTTCCTAATGTAGTGGAGCTTCAAAGCAGCAAGACTCTTGTTCAGCAGCATTGATACTACATCCAATAAACCACACTCAGTGCAAATCCAGTGCAGGGCACTTTCGTGAAATGATTTATTACCTCGTGGATAGAGGCAACTCTACTGCTGCTGCTAAATACAGTCCTTAGATGCCACCTTTGGATTTTAAAAGAAGATCAAGTTTGGTTTTTATCTAGTTTGGCATACAGTGGATAATTTAATGCTATCTTCCAGTTAATGTGTCTGAGTGATGTTCAATGGATTAAGAAGCAATGAGCTGAGTTTCTGAGTTCTGTTCACGTTGAAATCATCTTTCTGCCCCCAGTTTAATTGAAATTATTACCAGCAAGAGGAGGTGACATAGTTCCATGTGGGTTTTCTCTGAATGAGCTTTAGAGATGTTCAACTAAATGCATTTCTGCTAATTAAAAGAAAACCCATTAGCATAGTTCCATGGTAGACATAGAATCATTACAGAATCATTAATAGCTGAACCCCTTTTTCACCCTGTTGGCCCCTATGAAATCATACCAAGGATGTGTAAAGTGGGATATTCTCACAGGAAAAGAACAAAAGAACTTCTTAAATGTCAGTGGTCTGAGTGGTCAAATATTACTTATGGCTCTTTCAGGTCAATAGCATTTTCTGCTTCCAGACTGATGTTAACATGACATCAGCCTTAACGAGAAGCTTGACAGCATCCAAAGGATAAATGCTGTCAACATCACTGTTCCCTCTATGCTACAAGATAAAAACTCTGGAGGAAAGGCTGTGAGAAGTGATTTTTTTCAGCCTTGAGAAAAGAAGGCTTAGGGGATACTTTATTACTGCGTTCTGTGCTTAAAGGGTGGCTGCAAAGAAGATGAAAACTACCTTTTTACAACAATTCACATGGATTTACAAGGATTCACCTCTCTTAGAGGTAACACACACAAGTTCCTCCTGGGGAGATTCCAGCTGGACACAAGAGGAATATTATTTAATGATAGTCAGTCATTGGAATAGTTTTCCCAGGAAAGGGATCAATTCTGCATGCACCTCCTGGAGAGTCTCCAATGGAGAGCTACAAGGATGATGAACCTCTTGAACCTCTCTCCTGTGAGTAAAGACTGAGAGCCCTGGGGCTGTTTAGTCTGGAGAAGAGGAGGCAGAGAGGGGATTGGATCACTATCTATCAATATCTGAGAGGTGGGTGGTAAGTGGAGGGGCCAAGCTCTTTTTGTTGTTGTGCAATAATGAGACAAGGAACAACAGGTACAAGCCTGAACACAGATGATTTCACCTCAGCCTGAGGAGAAACTTCTTTACAGTGAGGGTGACAGAGCACTGGAACAGGCTGCCCAGAGTGGAGTCCTCTTCTCTGGAGACTTTCCAAACCCACCTGGATGTGTTCCTGTATGGCCTACACTGCTTTGGCAGGGGGATTGGACTGGATGATTTCTAGAGGTCCCTTCCAACCCCTAACATTCTGTGATTCCATGAAAGGAGGCTGGGGTGAGGCTGGTGTTTGTCTCTTCCCCTAAGTAACTAGCAAGAGGAAATGGGTTGAACTTGTGCCAGGTGAGGTTTATATTAGATATCAGGAACAGGTTCTGGACCATGAGAGTAGTGGAACACTGGAATGGGTTGCCCAGGGAGGTGGTTGAGGCCCCATCCCTGGAGAAGCTCAAAGTGAAGCTCAACAGGGCTCAGGGCAACCTGATCCAGTTGACTGCTGACTGCAGAGGGGGTTGGAATGGATGGCCTTTGAAGGTCCCTTCCAACCCAGACCATTCTATGTTTCCATAATTCTATGATTCTATGATTGTGAAGAATGATGCTGCAGGAAAGAAAGACACAAGGAGTGCTAAGCACGGACCGTAACTTCCCATGGACCTGATTAATCCATGGAGGAGAATGCTTAGCCAGACCTTCAAAGGGAATTGCAGCCAAGGCCTTGCACTGCTCTTAAAGCCTAATGGGTCAGAACGACAGCTGCTTCCTGTGCCCTGCAGCAGAGTCTTCATTCATGTTGTAACCATGCAACAAGGGGAGCATCCCTGCTTCCCTAGGCTCCCCAAGGAGAAAATTCACTCCTAGAGAACTTTATTTGCTGCTGTTAAAACTTGTTATTTTGATCTGAAAAGCACAGATTTTCCTGCCAAGCTACATGATAGTTGTGGAAAGATTTCATTTTGATAGCCACATTGTGCTTTCTTTTATGAAGTATGGATGGGTTTGTTCTTTGCTTTGCATGGAGGCAAAGCAAACCATGAACTGCAGTTATGCATTAGGAAAGATTTATGGAAAATAAAGTCATTTTTAAATTGCCTCAACTTTTAAGGGTTTACAGGATAAAGATGACTGCCTGGGCTTCCAGCAATCAGTTCTGTTATTGATAATGAAAACACTCCCATGACTCCAGTTTTCAGGAATTAGTATGAGCATGTGAATGTGCTTGAATGAGTTAGGAAGAAGTTCTTCACCATGAGGGTGGTGAGACACTGGAACAGGTACCATTTGCCCCTGTTATCCTCCCAAATCCCAGAGCACCTGGGCTCTGGTGGAGTCTCCTCCCACCCCAGGTGTGGCCACTTTGCCCTCCCTGCCCACTCCCCTTTATAATCCCCTCCAGGAAAGGCAGAAGCTCCAAGCTGAGCCCATCTGGGCTGAGGGATCCTCCTCTCATCACTGGTGAGTCCTTATGGTGCGCACTGGGTGATGGTGGTGGTGACATCAAAGGCCGGGGGCCTGCTGGCCCCCGGCTATTAGGAATAGGATTGCTGACTACTCCAATATCCTCCATGGGTGCTGGCTGGGCCTCCTTACTGGGGCTGAGCTCCTCACTGTGGTGCTTGGCTGGTTGAGGGTCTTGTCCTTGGGATGAGTGTAAAAACGGTGGTGGTGGAGCTAGTACTTTTTTTGGGGGGGGGGGGGGGGGGAAGGAGGAGAAAGAGTTGCTTGGGGAAGGCAGAGTGGTTGGTTGGTTGCTCACCCAGCTAGGGAGGTTTGTTTTTACAGGGCTGGCTGGAGAAGGGCAGATGTGGGCAGAAAGGCAAAATGTGCATTGATGCATTAAGCTGCTTGGGGCAGGCAGTGAGGGCACCTGCCATGCCAATACTTGCTATAGAAATCAGAGTACCATGATGGTTAGCGTCCCACAGAGCCTGTGCTAATCCCCTGTAATCACCTTTGCAGGAGCTGCTCTCAGCTGCAGACTTATTTTCCTTTTCCACCTTGCTGATTCTCCTCCTTTCTGATGCAGTAAGTGGCTAGAGGAGGTGGTAGCTTGATAGCACCAGACTGTTCACCTCATTGGGGTAGCCAGGTTGTGTTATATGCAATACAATAAACCAGGTTGGAAGAGACCTTCAAGATCATCTATAGCTCCATGTGGGATAATTTGAGGGGTCACACAATGCCAGGTGGAGAGGAAGTGTTCTGCTTTTGTGGTGGAGAAGCCTAAACCCCTCCAGTGGAACTGCTAGTGCACTTACCCTGTAGGAGAATGGGTACTGTCTTTCTAGGGGAGCCCCTTGTCTCTAGTGTCTGGTGTGCTCTGGTGAAATACTTCAAAGTATCTGTAGGAGTTGCTGGAGCTCTGCTATTTCTAGTTACCCTTATCTTTGTGCTTGCTTTTAAAAGACTGCAGCAAACAATGTATAAAGTCAGGAACCTTAATGAAGAAGAATGGAGTAAGATGACTCTGGCCATAGCATGATGCACTTGATGTCACTGTCAAAGAGTCAGCTTGACTTGATATCAATACTGTAGTGATGTGACACTAGGTTTCAATGCAGGAAGCATCCAAACCCTGTGTGAGTAATGCAAGTGCTTAATGAACACCGAAATGATGGCGGATTCTGCTTTAAATGTATTGATTTATTTTCTTTTTAATTTTTAATAATAGAGTCCCAGTGTAATGCGCATTTTGCCACCATCAAATTGGCTTACACATTACATACTTAGTAGCTCATTACACTTGAGAATCGGAGCTCTCATCTCGGGGAATGAAATGCCTCTAACTCTTTATTAATATAACATTTAGAATGCAAAAATGTGGATTGGGAGGTCAGTGGCATGAAAAGAGTGTGTAAGACATCAACTGCCTCAGTGTTTCATCCAGAGATTGATGGCTTTGCCCAGGGGATTTGGTGGATCTCAGTACTTCAAAGGATGCAAAAACATTTTGGCTGCTAGACACTCATGCCGCATTATTTATGTCCCTTATGAGAAGTAGAGGTTTCAGTCACTAAAGGTAATTTAGATGACCTTTAAAGGTCCCTTCCAATCTCAAGTATCCTACGGTTCAGATGGACAACACAGATTTTGTTCTATCTTCATTGGCCACCAAAAAGGCTTTCAAGGAAATACTTGGATGTGTTCTTTAACTTTGCTGCTCACAGGCTCTTCAAGTGAGCCAGTGCCAGCTGCATGAGGTTTAACAATTTGAAGTGCAAGGTTCTGCAGCGGGGTTGGGCCAAACCCAGGCATAATTCCAAGATAGGTGCAAAATGGGTTGAGAGTAGCCTTGAAGAGAGGGACCTGGGGGTGTGGATTGATGAGAAGCTCCCCAGGAGCCATCAGTGCCTTCATGCAGCCCAGAAGGCAGCTGCCTGCTGGGCTGCATCCAGAGGAGTGTTGGCAGCAGGGCAAAAGAGGGGATTCTGCCCATTGACTCTGATCTGCTGAGATCTTCCCTTGGTGTTCCCAGTAGAAGGAGGACATGGAGATGTTCGAACAAGTCCAGAGGAGGCCACAAAAGTGATCCGTGGACTGGAGCACCTCTGCTGTGAGGATAGGCTGGGGGAAGTGAGCCAATCAGTCTGGAGAAGGGAAAACTCTGAGGGGGACCTTAGAGCTGCCTTACAATAGCTGAAGAGATCTTCCAGGAAGGCTGCAGAGGGACTTTCATGAGGGTGTCTAGAGACAGGATGAAGGGGAATGGTTTGAAGCTGAGGCAGAGCAGGGTTAGACTGGAGCTGAGGAAGAAGCTCTTCAGTAGGAGGGTGGTGAGACTGTGGAACAGGTTACCCAGCGAGGTTGTGAATGCCTCCTCCCTGGGGGTTTTCAAGACCCAGGTTGGCAGGCATCCCTGGGCATGGCAGGGAGGTTGGAGGAGATGATAGCTAAGGTCCCTTCCAACCTAAGCCACTCTGTGATTCTTGGAGAGAAAGTAAGTAAAGATTGACACAGAACTTGGGAATGTTTCCTTTAGGTTTTTTGATCATGTTGACCTGCAATTTCATGTTGCATTCTGCAAGCATTGTCTCCTCTCCTTTAGGCAATTCATGTTTTAAAAAGACATTTTTAACAGTGAATGAATTTTCCTTGGAGACTCCTTAATTAAATATTTAAAATTAAATAGTGGAAAGACAACTATTGTTCATAAGCCCAGCCCTGCTTTGCCTCCTGTGTGCCTTTTGGGTAACTGCTGCCTTCTTTCCCAGCAGCAGCTGTGCTGTGCTCCATATGTTTCTGCATTGTTCAGACCACTTGCATAATCCATATGCAGAAAAATATCCTTTGGAAGGCTGGAGACTTTGCCCATTTGCAGCATCTGTGTCCCATCTCTGATTCCTCAGGTGGCTGTTTGACTGCTCCCTGCCTATCACTTTTTCATGTGCTGCTACTTTATGCCAGGAGAATTCACTGCTTATATTTTTCCCGTTCCTTTTATGTACACTTGGTTTTGAATCCTGGTGGGTTTTTAAGGTTGGTTGGGTTTTTTAATGTTTCTTTTTGACAACGTGCTTCATCCCATTGTTTTTATTCTGCCTTCAGCTGTACCATTCCAGATGAGGGTGGTGCTCAATGGCTTGAAATCCCAGTGGAGAGCAGCTGACAAATGGCATCCCTCAGGGGTCTGTATTGGGACCTGAGTTGTTCAACACTTTTATCAATGACATAATGGGATCAAGTGCACCATCAGCAAGTTTGCAGATGACACCAAGCTGTGTGGTATTGTTGGTACACTGGAGAGATGGGATGTGGGCAAGCTGGAGAGGTGGCCCTGGTGAACCTCATGAAGTTCAATAAGAATAAGTGCGGGGCTTTGCACCTAAGCCAGAACAATTTGCATTATCAATGCAGGCTGGAGAATGAGATGTTATAAAGCAGCCCTGTGGAAAATGGGATGATGGATGAGAAGCTGGGCATTAGCAGACAGTGTGTGCCTGTAGCTTAGAAGGCCAGTGTCATCCTGGGCTGCATCAAAAGATGCATTGCCAGCAGATCCACAGAGGTGGTTCTGCCACTCTGCTCTGGTGAGACCTCACCTGGAGTACTGTGTGCAGGTCTGGAGCCCTCAATACAGGAAGGACATGGAGCTGATGGAGAGGGTCCAGAGGAAAGCCACAGGAATGATCAGGAGATGGGAGCACCTCTATTATGAGGACAGGATGAGGCAGCTGAGTTCCATCAGGAACTGGAGGAGAGAAGGCTCTGGCAGACCTAACAGCAGCCTTCAGGTACCTGAAGGGGGCTACAAGAAGGCTACAGAGGAACTGTTTCCAAAAGCCTGCAGTGATATGATGAGGGACAATGGCTTCAAAATGGAGAAGAGCAGATTTAGATGGGATATTAGGAACAAGCTCTTTTCTATGAGGGTGGTGGAACACTGGAACAAGTTCCCAGGGAGGTGGTTGAGGCCCCATCCCTGGAGATATTCAAGATAAGGCTTGATGAGGCCCTGGACAACCTGATGTAGTTGGGGATGTCCTTGCTGGCTGCAGGGAGGTTGGACTACATGTCTTTTGGAGGTCCTTTCCAGTCCAGACCATTCTATGAACCCTTCAGATGCCATCAAGAAAAACATTCTGATGTAATTCTCTTATATTACAGATCACACTGATTACCCTTCAGAACCATCAGTCACCAGTTACTTAATCCTGTGCCATGACATTGGTTTTTAACAACTGAGTGCTCCTGAAAAGCTAAATGTTCACTTTCTGGAGAATTAATACCCAGGGAACAATCCTTCCTGCACCATTTGAAATCCAGCTGTAGTGGTGCATATCTGACTTGGCAATCAGCTATAAATCGAAATGTGAAGATGCTTTGGCTTCAGGAGCTGAAAGCAAATTGCACTGAATTCTGCTTCTAGAAGAATTTGGTCATCTTAGTAACCTCCTCCCCCAAAATAATAAACATATTCCTTTTATACTTACTAGTACTAATTAGTGCTTTTACCCTTTGTTTTGAGCATATTCATGCAGCTTTTAAGGTGAATTTAATTGGGTATTTGTTAATGTGTGGTGGGGTTTTTAAAGCGACTTTTCACAGAAGGCTTGAGTTGGAAGTGCCCTCAGAAGATCATCCAGTCCAACCCCTCTGCCAGAGCAGGATCACCTGGAGAAGGTCACACAAAAACGCATCCAGGCAGGTCTTGAGTATCTCCAGAGAAGGAGACTCCACAACCCTCTAGGCAGCCTGTTCCAGTGTTCTGGCACCCTCACAGTGAGAAACTTTTTCCTCCTGTTTCCATGGAACTTCCTATACCTCAACTTCCACCCAATGCCCTTTGTGCTGTCACTGGGCATCACCAAGCAGAGCCTGGCTCCATCCTCTTGGCACTCACCCTTTACCTGTTTATAAACATGAATGAGGCCACCCCTCAGGCTCCTTCTCTCCAAGCTACAGAGCTCCAGCCCCCTCAGTCTCTCCTCATAAGGAAGGTGTTCCATTCTATTCATCATTTTTGTGGCTCTGAGCTGGACTCTTTCAAGCAGTTCCCTGAAGTCCTTCTTGAACTTAGGAGTCCAGAACTGGACACAATATTCCTGATGCAGCCTCACCAGGGCAGTCCTTTTAATGCAGGAAGGGTAAATGGCAGATAGAAAGGTGTAAAGTTCTTTATTTTTAGGTTTTGAAGCCAGGGTAGTGTATGTTTGGAATGTATCAGTGTGGTAATTAGGGTACAGAAGGCAGTAGAGCAGCTTTCTGTGAAGGGGAATTAGTCACTAGAACATAATAAAAGCAGGAAGGATGTATAAAGAACAATTTAGTGTGGGGTGTCCATGCCCATGGCGGGGGATTGGAACGTCTTGATCCTTGAGGTCCCTTTCCAACCCTGACAATTCTATGATTCTATGAGAAAAGTAGCATTGAAAGCCAGTTTTGCATGCCAAATGTGTGTTGTCATACAAAAGTGTTGCTTTAAAACTCGGGAGTGCAACTTCAGTAAGTGATCTATTTATCAGCAGAATTGCTGCTTGGTACAACATCTGTTAATTGTATGGTTGTTGCAAGCCATGCTGCTGGATGTGTGCTTTATAACAATGAGAAATGAGCTGGCATGGAGGAGGCATTAAACCCAAGTGTTTCAGCTGGAATAACAAGGTCTGGCCACCTAACCCCTTGTGCAGAATGTCGACAAGGAATTTCAAGGATTTCTAGTCAGTGAGGCTTGGAGAGACTGGAAAGCTGGGCAAAGAGGACCCTAATGAGGTTCAACAAGGATAAGTGCAGAGTCCTGCACATGGGAAGGAATAATAAACTGCATTAGTATGTTGTAATGTAGATGTTCTGCTGCCCTGAGCACACCTTTCAGGATAAGCTGTAAGCAGGTGAAGACATTTATGTTATACAGCAAAGTTATATAGTCTGAACTTGTAGAATAACTTATTCTACTTAAGATATAAGTAATAATAGATAAACTTATCTTGTCTATTCTAATCAGTTACTATTATAGTAGTATATAATTAACATGCTTATATTACTTATTTGATATACCTTGTTATAATTACTAAATACTTATCATGAGTACTCACTATTCATTATGCTTACTGTGAAAACTTAACAAAGCATCAAAATAACAAATCTCTATAGTACCTCACAAGCAGAAATAACAATGAGCACTGTTGCTTTAAATTAGGATGCAACTTTTGTAGTGAAGAGAGTTTTATCAAAAGGAGAAGGGTGGGAGAAAGGCAGGGGAAAACTGACAGGTTCAGCAAAGCTGCTATAGCTACAAAGGTGGGGGAAGAGGGGAGGGAAGTGGGGGGTGGTGTGGTGTGGGAGAATGCCACCAAATTTGCAACAGCTGCCCTTCGAGGCAGCCCCCAGCTGAAATGCAGGATTCCTTGATGGCATGGAGAGTTCCATGGGATGTGATAGCAGCAATTTTGAGCTTAATTGAGGTTTTTGAGCCTGGAACTCAAGGTGTTTAGAGTAGATGCCATTGTTTCTTCTCCACTTCATATTGCTGGATGTTGGTGCATACAACTTACAGTAGCAGTTCTTAAAGTACACAGAAGTATCTGGCAATCATAGAATCAGTCAGGGTTGGAAGGGACCACAAGGATCATCTAGTTCCAACCCCCTGCCATGGGCAGGGACACCCTACACGAGGCCAGAGCCTCATCCAGCCTGGTCTTAAACACCTCCAGGGACGGGGCCTCAACCACCTCCCTGGATAACCCATTCCAGGGCTTCACCACTCTCATGGTGAGGAACTTCTTCCTCACATCTAGCCTGAATCTCCCTATTTCCAGCTTCATTCCATTCCCCCTAGTCCTATCACTACCTGAGATCCTGAGAAGTCCCTCCCCAGCCTTCCTGTAGGCCCCCTTCAGATACTGGAAGGCCACAATGAGGTCACCTCGGAGCCTTCTCTTCTCCAGACTGAACAGCCCCAACTCCTTCAGTCTGTCCTCATAGGAGAGGTGCTCCAGCCCTCTGATCATCCCTGTGGCCCTTCTCTGGACACGCTGCAGCACGTCCACATCCCTCCTGTAATAGGGGCTCCAGAACTGGATGCAGTACTCCAGGTGGGGTCTCACCAGAGCTGAGTAGAGGGGGAGAAGCACCTCCCTTGACCTACTGGCCACACTTCTCCTGATGCAGCCCAGGATCTGATTGGCTTTCCGGGCTGCAAGTGCACATTGAGAGCTCATGTTGAGCTTCTCGTCCACCAGCACCCCCAAGTCTCTCTCCTCGGGGCTGCTCTCCAGCCAGTCACTGCCCAGCCTGTATTTGTGCCTGGGATTGCCTCGACCCAGATGCAGGACCCTGCACTTGGTCTTGTTGAAGCTCATGAGGTTGGCTTGTGCCCACCTCTCCAGCCTGTCAAGGTCCCTCTGGATGGCATCCCTTCCCTCCAGGGTGTCCACTGCACCACACAGCTTGGTGTCATCAGCAAACTTGCTGAGGGTGCACTCGATGCCACTGTCCATGTCACCCACAAAGATGTTGAACAAGACAGGTCCCAGGACTGATCCCTGAGGGTCTCAGCTTGTCACTGGCCTCCATTGGGACATGGACCTGTTGACAGCCACTCTTTGGGTGTGGCCATCAAGCCAGTTCTCTATCCATCTAGTGGTCCATCCATCAAACCCATGTGTCGCCAGCTTGGAGACCAGGAGGTGGTGCGGGACAGTGTCGAAGGCTTTGCTCAGGTCCAGGTAAATGACATCATTTGTTTGCCCCTCATCTATTAATGCTGTTACCTGCTCATAGAAGGCCACCAGGTTTGTCAGGCAGGATTTGCCCTTGGCAAAGCCATGCTGACTATTCCCAATCACCTCTTCACTATTCTTCTGAGTCATTAGTGCCTCCAGGAGGATCTGCTCCATGATCTTTCCGGGCACAGAGGTGAGACTGACTGGCCTGAATCAGTGTCTCTTACATGCTTCTAGGACAGTTATCATCTCCCAAGTCATGCTTTTGGCTTAAAATGTCCCTTCTGTCAACAATTAAAACATGTTGGAGAACTTTAAAGCCTTGGTGGTGGGCTGCTGTTTATGCTGGTCAGGAGCCAGCACCTGTGTCAGCATTTGCATCTCTTCTTATTAATGATATGAGTAATGACTCCCAGTGTTGATTTATCATCTTTTATTACTTGATTCCCCATTATGTGATCACTGAAGTGAGGCACAAACCCCCAGGTAGGTTCCAATTACCCAATTTCCCCAACTGCTCACCTCTGCTTTGCAGTTTTGTGGATTCTCTTCTTCCTCCCCCTTCCCCTTTTTTTTTCTTGTGACTCTTGTGTGTCTCTTCTTTTTTCTCTTTTTTCCCCCCTTTTTTCTTCTTTTTTTCTTCTTGCAAATGGGGGAATGCCACTGGTGTAAAAGTCAGATTAATCTCACAGAGACTAACCTAAAGGCTACCATTTGTGATGCTAATGAGCATGGCCATCTCCACAGTCCTGTAGAAGTGAAATTTCTTGTTGGTGCCAGTGGGTGTCATAATGAATAGTTGCTCAAGGTGCATGTTTGGGGGTCACCATTTGTTGTAATATAGTTTTATTCACCCTGAGCACAGCTTCCAGGACAAGATGTAAGTAGGTGATGATGTTTATTACATTATACAGCAAAGTTATAGTCAGTCAGAAGGCTCATGTGTGACATCTTCATTGGTCACTTTCTACTGGCATGAGTGCAATTAAGGCATACAATAGGTCAAAATAACAAAACAATATTTTAACACATCCAACCAAATTCTGACTTCTCTCCTTTAGTTACAAGATGTTTACATTCTTTTCTGAGTTGAAGACTAAACATAGCCTTCTCTAATTTGGGCAAAAGTGAATTTTCATAGCCTTCCAAAGCTATCCAAAAACACCCTTCTCCCACATCAGTACAGGTGAGGAGGTGATCTGCTAGAGAGAGCTCTGAGGAGAAGGACCTGGGAGCCCTTGTAGACAATAAGTTCTCCATCGGAGAGTAATGTGTCCTTGTGGCCAAGAAGGTCAATGGGATCCTGGGATGCATTAAGAGTGTCCAGCAGATCAAGGAAGTTTCTTCACCCCCTCTATTCTGCCCCGGTGAAGGCCCCCTGGAATATTGTATCCAGTTCTGGTCTCCTCAGTTCAAGAGGGACAGTGATCTACTTGAGAGAGTCTAGTGGAGGACTACAAGGGTGACTAGGGGACTGAAGCACTGCCCTATGAGGAAAGGCTGAGAGACCTGGTGCTGGACCTGGAGTGGAGAAGGCTGAGAGGGGATCTAATCAGAGGGGATCTAATCAATGTCTATAAAGATTTGATGGCTGGGTGTCAGAAAGGGACAGGGACAGCCTCTGCTCACTTGTGCCCTCTGATAGGACAAGGAGCAATGGATGTAAATTACACCACAGGAAGTTCGACCTCACCATGAGGAAGAACTTCTTTACTGTAAGGTACCGCAATTGAGAGATGGACAGAGCTTGATACAAGCAAAGTGTCTACTTTATTGTACAAAGCCTTTTCTTTATATAGGCTAACATAACCAAAAGCAACTCTTAATTGTTTATTAGATATGTCTGTGTGACAGTTACAGACTCATGACTGGCTGCCAAGAAAATGCCAGGGAACACACATCTCTTAGCAAGGCTCAGACAGGTGTTAGACAAAAGACAAACACACATCTCTTATCTAGGTTCAGACAGAAGACAAAAGACTCTTGCAATGTTTAAGAGCTCCTATTTTCAGGTCCTTGTGTAAATTCCCTGAGTCACAATGGCCATTGGTAGCCAGCTAAATGCTTTTTTCTCTCTACACAGCTGCAGTGTTTTCCCAGGGTTTATGACCTACAAGAGCTAAAACACTTCCTTCTATCAGCTAAGCATTGCTTGAGGTTCTACACCCTAAATCCAAGCCTTCAGTAAGGCTCACAAAGCCCTGGAGCAGGCTGTCCAGAGAGGTTGTGGAGTCTCCTTCTCTGGAGACATTCAAGCCTGTCTGGATATGTTCCTGTGTGACCTGTACTAGATTCTATGGTCCTGCTCTGGCAGGGGTTGGACTGGAAGATCTGCAGAGGTCCCTTCCAACCCTTAACATCCTGTGATTCTGGAATGGTGGGATGGTTGATTTATTTTGCAGGCTTGGAAAGTGATTTCATTAGCCCACCTCCTGTGGAAGATGTTGGCTAAAAAAATCATTTTGACTTGGAGGAACAAAAGTATAACATTAATGTCTTCTAAAAGAGAAGCCTCACCATGGCAACACAGCATAGAACCAGCTCTTCAGAACTGTCAGAGTTTCTGCAGCTGCTGCTTGTTGCCCAAGAGAAACCTGCTGGCTCAACTTACCATGCTTTTGGACTTTCTGAAGATCAGACCACAATTTGGAGGGTTAGGGTCAAGCTTCTTCCCTCTTAAGAAGGCGGAGATTAATTACTACCCATGGGAAGAGGTTAGAAAAGGTGTCCAACATTTCTCTGCTCTTGTTTGGTTGCAAGTTATAATGTGAGAGATAATTAAGAGGATAGAATGCAATACCTTGGGAGACAGCAAGGACCTAGCAAAATTTCAACAGATATTTGGAAGATTCAAAACTTTTGGCCATACTTTGCCTCTTTGGAACAGAAGCAGTTTACCAGCTGTGGGCTGGCACCTTCATGTTTAAACAAAAAGGCAGAGTAATCTGGATTAAATAATAAGCACTAAAGCTATGTAGTGCATTACCATGCCCGCTGGATGGTTGATGGAGCTTGTAGAACTCAAAGTGGGCAAGCTATTGAAAGACAAAGCCATAAGCAGAGCCATTTAATTTGTTTGGGGATTGGTTTTCTTTTTTTTTGCTTTTTGTTTTTGTTGCTGTTGGTCCTTTTTTGTGTGAACCACAGAAATGTCACCATAAATCTCTGCTCAAAAAACCCCAAACCACACAACCAAACCCTAAACTGGTCACTGTCAAGCAAAAACAATTGCATTTACCCCGACGAAGTATTACTTCAAAAAGTATTTCAAGTATGGCACAGAGAGTGTTTGAGATCTTATCAATGATTATAAATATCCAGAGGATGGGGCCAGTCACTCTTCAGTGGTGCCCAGTGACAGGACAAGGGGTAAATTGAAACAGATGAGGTTCCCCTTCAGTGTAAGGAAATGCTTCTTTCCTGAGGGTGACAGAGCACTAGAGCAGGCTCCTCAGAGAGGTTGAGTCTCCCGCTCTCTTTCTGTCCCTGTATTTTGGTTTGGGCTCTTACTAACCTTGCTTTATTCAATCAACTTCTGGCTTTTTACTCCAGGATGGGCATACTCTGTAATGAGAATTTCTACATAGCATTTATCTCTATCTCTGGAAAATTAGCTACCTTCAAGACTAACCTTGTTACCACAGATGGAGAATCATGTAAGTGTTAGGGTTGGAAGGGACCTCAAAGGTAGTTCCAACCCTCCTGTCATGGGCAGGGACACCACACACCAGATCAGGTTGCTCAGAGCCACATCCAGCCTGGCCTTAAAAACCTCTAGGGATGGGGCTTCCACCACCTCCCTGGGCAACCTGTTCCAGTGTCTCGCCACCCTCATCGGGAAGAACTACTTCCTTGTAGTTTTAGGCTATGTCTTTAAAATGTAGCTGCAGATTTTGAGCAGAAAAGTAGAAAAATACAAATAAATCACTTCTGGGTATGAAAAGGAAAACAAAAGCTTTTTCTAAACAAATTTATTGGATAAAAATCTGGGGTAAGAGAAGCTGTATCATAACAATTCTTCACATTTCACTTCCATTCCCATTCTCTTCTCCTCTGATCTTGGCTGTTGTTGCTTCACATGGGAGATAAGGGTGCTTCTGGCTGGCCTTGAGACAAGCTAACACCCCTGCTCTCTCTCTCAGCTTCTCTCTCTCTTGGTAGAGGTGGGTCTAAGAGGTTGGGGGTGGGGGGGAAGGGGAAGGGAGGTGTTCAGTGGAGCGGCTTCCTGGTCTCTTTTTGACCAAGGCAGGGGGGTTTGTGGTGTTTGCTGATTGTAAATACCTGTATAATATTGTAATTCCTGTATATTTTGTACACCTTCATTGCATTCTGTTGTAGAGTGTACTTTTGCTTGCAAATACAGCTTCATTTGCTTCTTAACTGAGTTGGTCTGGCTTAAAAGTTAATGTTGGGGGAACTTCAACCCACCACATTCCTAACAGCCAATCTGAATCAACCCATTTCTAGTTTTGCTCCATTCCCCCCAAGTCCAATCACTACATGACATCCTAAAAAGTCCCTCCCATCTTTCTTGTAGCCCTCTTCAGGTACTGGAAGCTGCAATAAGATCTCCTTGGAGCCTTTTGTTGTCCAGACTGAACAGCCCCAACTCTCTCAGTGTTTCCTCATAGCAGAGGTGCTCCAGCCCTCTGATCATCCTCATGGCCTTTCTCTGGACACGCTCCACCATGTCCAGACCCTTCCTGCAACAGGGGCTTTGCAGTTTGTCCCCTTTGCTTCACCTAGAACTAAAGGAATGGTCTGCCCATGCTCTTGCTGCTAACACTTTCCTTTCATTTGCCAATGTCTGGAAAAGTTTTAACCTAAAGACTTTCCAGCAAGGTGAGATCCAGTTAGAAGCTGCAGTTCCTAGGAAACATAGAGTCATAGAATTGTTAGGGTTGGAAGGGACCTCAAGGATCATACAGTTCCAAGCCCACTGCCATGGGCAGGGACACCTCAGACTAGACCAGGTTGCTCAGAGCCACATCCAGCCTGGCCTTAGAAACTCCCAGGGATGAGGCTTCCATCACCTCCCTGGGCAATCTGTTCCAGTGTCTCATCACTCTCATACTGAAGAGCTGCTCCAGATGCTTCCTGCAATAGGGGCTCCAGAAGTGGACACAGTACTCCAGGTGGGGTGTCACCAGAGTGGTGTAGCAGGGAAGAATCACCTCTCTGGACCTGCTGGCCACACTTCTCTTGATGCAGCCCAGGATGTGATTGGCTTTCTGGGCTGCAAGTGCACACTGCTGGCTCATGTTGAGCTTCTCATCAACCAACACCCCCAAGTTCTCTTCTTCAGGGCTGCTCTCAAGCCAGTTGCTTGATATGAACCCTTAGAATTTTCAACCGGTTTATTGCAGTGTCACAAATACGAAGAATGATGGGTATCATGAAAAAAACACAACAAACTATTGTGGTAATCCCAAAGACCCTGTTCTATAACAGCATGGTTCTGTTTATTCACCAAAACACATAGATAATTTACTTGGTTCCCACATGTGAGGTAGCTTGCGAATCAGTGCTGTCAAGCCTGCCAGTTTTGACGCAGTTACAACACATTTCATTCCTAATAGAGCAATGACAACATTTAATGCTCATACGTTGAGGCAGTCTGCACTCCTGCTCCCTTTCTCACATTCCCTTTAGTTAAGGGCTGGCATATGTACAATGGTGGGTGTGAAAACATCCATATGTGATCGTTTGGTGTCACCTGGCAGCATGTATCATATTAGCTGGCTTTAAGTCAGCTTCTTTCTCTGCATAAATTCATACCTGGTGGTGGGTGGGTGTGTATGCATGTGTGTGTATATATATATATGAAGTTGCATTCTTGAAAAACAAGATTGAAGCTTGAAGAGGGTAGATATAGACTGGAGATTAGAAAGAAATTCTTCTCAGTGTGGGTGGGGAGACACTGGAACAGGTTACCCAAAGAGGTGGTGGAAGTCCTATCCCTGGAAGTTTTGAAGGCCAGGCTGGATGTGGCTCTGGGCAACCTAACCTAATGGGAAGTGTCCCTGCCTATGGCAGTGGGGTTGGAACTGGATGATCTTTGAGGTCTCTTCCAGCCCTGACAGTTCTATGATTCTGTAGTGGATCCCTGTACATGCTTTTTACTATCTGTTTTGCCACACTGAAAAGGAGAAGCTTCTCACTGTTCCAAAATATCCCTTCCCTGAGAATCTGGGGCTCCTCAATGGAGAAGATGCTTATGTAGGCAGACTGCACAAAAGTGTTGTAATACAGGCATCTACTTGGGTGATGTGATGGTTCCGTAGAACGGTCTGGCTTGGAAGGGGCCTTGAAGATGATCTAGTTCCAACCCTGCTTCCATGGGCAGGGACACCTCCCACCAGCCCAGGTTCATCCAACCTGGCTTTGAATACCTCCAGGGAGCGGGCATCCTGGGCAAGCTGTTCCATTATCTCATCACACTAACTGTCAAGAATTCCTCTCTAATTGTCAGTCTTAATCTGGCCTCTGCAAGCCTCAATCCATTCCCTCTCATCCTATCACCACAAGCCCTTTTAAAAAGTTCCTTCATTATTTTCTTGTAGCCCCCTTCAGGTGCTGGAATGCTGTTCTGAGGTCTCCCTGGAGCCTTTGCTTCTCCATGCTGAACAACCCCAACTCCCTCAGCCTGTCCACATTGCTGTGACCATGTTGGTTCATGATGATAACTGTACCTGGTGAGAGATATATTAAATATTTACATTTGACTGAGAAAGTGTTCTGAAGCCTTAGATTTCTTACACTTGTTTTGGTCTGATCTTCCCAGGTTTCAGAGAGCTTATGTAGAGAAAAGATTTTGTTGGTGCACCCCCCCCAAGTATTTAAAAAAAAAAAAATTATAAGAAAAGCCAACCTTAACTTCTAAGAATTTAGAAATCAGCAGTTTTGCTAAATTGCTTGAAGTTCTCCAGAGGGCCTCCAGCTCTACCTTTCCCCCTCCTCTATCTTCTTGCTGTCTTTGTTATCTCCCATTTAACTGAGTGATAGCTTTAATAAACACCCAGCTCAGTCACAGGTTGAAATTGCACATAGGAAGGAAAAAGCATTAGTGGACTTCATTCTAAATGCCAGCCTTCAAATCGTGGGTCCCACACATTCCTTTAATATTTCAGTGCCTTGCTATATCTAAGTATCTATCAGTCTGCACCTTGCTGTCAATGACCTTCTGCCAAACAGCGATTTGTCAAGCCTGCCTTCCACAGAACCCTCTGAAAGCTCTTCCAGCAGAATGTGTTGTGCTCTTTAAAATGCAGACCAGTGAATGACTTCATGATAGAAGGACTGGCTTCAAACAGGAAAAAAAAAAAATTAAGAAATTGATAGAAAGATGAGGATTAAATCTGTGGTACGTATTCAAAACAGCCACAGGACTTAGACAAAGAGAATCGTGCTGCTGAACTTTACATTTCTTGACTGGCCATTAGTTTTGACTGAGTAAAGTAATCAAGGAGAGAATCACACAATGTTAGAGGTTGGAAGAGATCTCCAAAGATCATCCAGTCCAACACCACTGCCAGGGCAGGATCACCTGGAGGAGGTCACACAGGAGCACATCTAGGCAGGTTTGAATGTCTCTGGAGAACAGCCTTTCTGGGCAGCCTGTTCTAGGGCTTTGTCATTCTCACAGTGAAAAAGTTTTCCCATGTGTTCCCATGGCACCTCTTCTGCTCCAGCTTGCCCCCATTGCCCCTTGGACATCCCTGAGCAGAGCCTGGCTCCATCCCTGAACATCTTTTCTAACCTGGTTGATTCTGTGATTCTGTGATCTTTATCAGCAGCAATGAGGGCACGCCTCAGTCTCCTCTGCTCCAAGCTCAAGAGCCCCAGGCTCACTCAGCCTGCCCTCAGTAGGCAGATGTTCCACTGCCTTCAGCATCTGTCTGGCTTCTGCACTGGACTCTTTCAAGATGTTCTCTGAGGGCCCCAGAACTTATAAAATAATGCTTCCATCTAACAAAGAAAGAAATACCCTTTATATCCAGCTTATTAATTTGAGAATCCCTTGAATTTCTCATAAGATAAAACCCAACACAACAAACTCTACAAGACAGCACTTCAGGAGAGCTCTGACAACACCTGGACCCTGTTGTCTCTTTAATATATGGTTTCCTCAGACCTGGAAGATCTTTATGTTTCTTAAGTACTCCTAATAGTGAAGCATTTCCTGCACTCTTTGACCACATCAAACTTTGAGTGTTAAAGAACAAATTATCTTGACTTAACTCTTTGGCATGAAAGGAAGCAGCAGCTTTCAAAAACAATAACACTTAAGGGTTTTACTCTGTTTTGGTAATAATCTGTTTCAAGGGCTCATGTCTGAAGGTACATAGGAGAGGAAATACTTCACCATGGAAAACTTTCCTTGCAGTTTTTCTTTCTTTCAATTACCCTCTTAATGGTATTTATGGAGTAAGATATTCAAACAGCAGCAGTAAGAATCCAGGCTGCAATCCAAGGGATTGTCTTTTCTCTGTTGGTTCTATTAGCTAAGATATCATCAAGACCAGAAGTAAAGATTTTTATTGTTTAAATTCTTTTTATAGGCATTTCAGAAATTTCCTCTAAAAGAGACTAATTGCTTTGTTGAACCAAATAATTCAGATGTGCAAAAATAGTCCTTTACTGAGACGTTTCAAGGTGTGCTTTTGTCTTAATTGGAGTATTTCTGAGTGCTTTTCAAGTTTGCCACTCGAACGCTCATTCAGAGAGAAACTCAGATGTGAACCATCCCTTCCCCCGCCATTGTACTTTTTGCCATAGAAAGGACCTGTGTCTATCTCTGTTCCAATAAATGGAATGAAAGAGAATGGACTGAGGCTTGTGGAGTACCAGATTTAGACTGGAGATGAGAAAGAAATTCTTGACAGTAGGGGTGGGGAGACACTAAAACAGGTTGCCCAGGGAGGCTGTGGTCTCCCCCTCCTTGGAGGTGTTCACAGCAAGGTTGAATGAAGCCTTGACCAACCTGAGCTGGTGGAAGGTGTCCCTGCCCGTTTCAGGGGAGTTGGAAGTGGATGATCTTCAAGGTCCCCTCCAACTCAATCCATTCCATGAATCTATGAAACGGGAAGCTTAGTTGGAAGGGAAGGAAGGGAGAAGAGCATCCCATGTCAGGTTCTTTATCTGGATTGCTGCTAAACCAGGAGTGAGGGCTGTGGGGTACATAACGCTTACTCCGCCTCCTTAGCGCAGCAAATGGATCCTTTGCCAATCATCCTCCTGAAGCTCAGCTTTGAATCTGCTATTGAGGAGCAGCACATATGTATGTAACTTAATTACTGCTTAAGTACCCAGCACACTAAGGTAACAGGAACATCTATTTTTTATTAGCAGCATTTTTACATCTATTTTTCACTAGCAGTACTTTCACATCTATTTTTCATTAGCAGTATTTTTACATCCATTTTTCATTAGTAATTCAGATCAATAAAACTTCTTTTCTGTATTTTTTCTCTCTCCACATGAATCTATGACTGTTTTGTTGCATAATTTCTTGCACATTTATCAACACTTTATTCCCTCCCTGCCCCCCACCTAACTTTGCAAAACTAGTTGCTGGCTTCTGTGAATTAGTGCTACTTCTGCCCTGCCTCCTGAGAGTTTTCCTGCAATATTAGCCTTCTGCTGTGCATAACTGATGGATTAAGGAGATGAAATCACTATAAAAATTCTATTTCCCATGTTGCATGAATTCCATCATTCTGATGGCAGATCTAATTGCACAGAAAGGGAAATGACAACACTGTGAAATATTACCGTGTGCTGCTGGAGGAAAACGTTGATGTCTTCTTCTCACAACTCTCAGTATACTAAAGTCTACAAATATTCAATTTCACTTTAATAGAGAAAGTAAAAAGTGGGAAAAAAAAAAAAAGAGAGAAAAGTAGTGACATTTAAATGTAAAATTTTCCCAAGTGCCTTTTTTTTTTCTTTTCCTTTTTCCTCCAGCTAGAGCAGCACAGAATCACAGAGTTATTGGGGCTGGAATAGACCTCTGAGATCATCAAGACCTAACACCACCACATCAACCAGGACATGTCACTAAGTGCCACATCCAATCTTTCCTTTAACACCTCCAGGGATGGTCCCCTTCAGCCTTCCCTTCAGAATAAACACCCTCAGCTGCCTCTTCAGAATAAACACCCTCTTCACCAGCCTTGTTCTCCAGATCCTTTACCAGCTTTGTTGCCCTTCTCCAGGTACATTCCAGCCCCTCAACATCCTTGTTCCTCACCAGTGCCCCGTACATGGACATAATCATTTCTCTACTTCTGCTGCCCACACTATTCCTGATTCAGGCCAGGATGCTCTTGCTCTTCTTGGCCACCTGAGCACACTGCTGGCTCATGTTCAGAGGCTGTCAACCACCACCCCCAGGTCTTATGTACTGCAGAAATGATTTCTCAAGTCTTTTATTGCCCCAATTTATTGTGACAGTCCACATTATATCAGCTCAATTCTTCTGCATCCTGCACACTGTCTCACATGGGAGGTGACAATCATTCTTTTGTTCTATAGACCTTTCTCCCTATGATGAGCTTCTGTTGTCCAGTGACAGTGCTTAGTTTTACAGAACTTTTCAGCATTGTAGCTGATTTTAAGCTGCAAGCACTCACAGACTGAGAGGGGTAACAAACTGTACATACCTTTGGACATCCTCAGTTGGCTTTCCAGGTTGCCCTTTGCAAGGAGCTTAAATTCACTTCCAGCTTCAGAACAACCTAAAGCTTTGTAAAGCTTGGAAAGTCCATTTATTGGAAATCTTACAGTAGGCTGATGAAATCCTGCTGCTGTTTGGACAGCAGATTGTCTGCTCTTGTTACCTGCTTCATCATATTTTGTCTACTTTTCCATCTTAACCCTTGGTAAATATCCTTGAGCATCTCCTGTTGCCAGGAACACAAAACTCTAGGCATCTTTGTTATTATATCCAGTCACATCTGTTGATACACCAGAGGTATGAGTTGTCATCCAGAGGGACCTGGACAGGCTGGTGAGGTGGCCCAGGTGAACCTCATGAGGTTCAACAAAAGCAGTTCATGCACCTGGGCCAGAGCAATCCTCACTATCAATACAGACCAGGGGATGAGGTGTTAGAAAGCAGCCCTGAGGAAAGGGGCATTGGGGTGCTGACGGATGAGAAGCTGAACATGAGCAGATAATGTGCACTTGCAGCCCTGAAGGCCAACAACATCCTGGGCTGCATCAAAAGATGCATTGCCAGCAGATCCACAGAGGTGATTCTGTCACTTTGCTCTGGTGAGACCCCACCTGGAGTACTGTGTGCAGGTCTGGAGTCCTCAATACAGGAAGGACATGGAGCTCATGGGGAAGGTCCAGAGGAGCGCCATGAAAATGATCAGGGGGTTGGAGCATCTCTGCTATGAGGACAGGCTGAGGGAGCTGGAGGTGTTGTCCTGGAGAAGAGGAGGCTCTGGACAGACTTAATAACAACCTTCCAATACCTGAAGGAGGCCTACAAGAAAGATGAAGAGAGACTGTTTACAAAGGCCTGCAGTGATGGATGAGGGGAAATGGCTTTAAGCTGGAGAAGAGCAGATTTAGATTGGAGGATAAGAATAAGTTCTTTACTATGAGGGTAGTGGAACACTGGAACAAGTTGCCCAGGGAGGTGGTTGAGAACCCATCCCTGGAGATATTCAAGGTAAGGCTGGACAAGACTCTGACCAACCTGATCAGTGGAGGATGTCCCTTCTGACTGCAGAGGGGATTGGACTGGTTGCCCTTTGGAGGTCCTTTCCAGCTTGGTCCATTCTGTGATTCTATGATCTGCCTCTGTGTGTCTCTAGCAGTAAAATAGCTTCTGAAAGCACCACTCTCTTATCCACAGCGATCTATGGCTGGCTGCTTCCCACATTTCATACGCTGTGGACAATCTCAAGCCTCAAAGCCAGACAGCTTATCTTCACCTGTGTCAGATGTATTGGCAGCACCACACAGGAAGCTGCCTTTCATGGTTGTCACAGGCAGACACATGGGATCTAGGTGGGTTTTTTTTTTCCCCTGCCCAGTTCTTTTTAAAAGCAATACAAATAGCATAGGGAACTTCAGACAGCTTATTACTGGGATATTTTAGTTCTGCAGGGACCATGGAGTCATGCAGGGTATGTTTGACTAGGATTTTGCAGTTTGTCCCCTTTGCTTCACCTAGAACTAAAGGAATGGTTTGCCCATGCTCTTGCTGCTAACACTTTCCTTTCATTTGCCAATGTCTGGAAAAGTTTTAACCTAAAGACTTTCCAGCAAGGTGAGATCCAGTTAGAAGCTGCAGTTCCTAGGAATCATAGAGTCATAGAGTTGTTAGGGTTGGAAGGGACCTCAAGGATCATACAGTTCCAAGCCCACTGCCATGGGCAGGGACACCTCAGACTAGACCAGGTTGCTCAGAGCCACATCCAGCCTGGCCTTAGAAACTCCCAGGGATGAGGCTTCCATCACCTCCCTGGGCAATCTGTTCCAGTGTCTCATCACTCTCATACTGAAGAGCTGCTCCAGATGCTTCCTGCAATAGGGGCTCCAGAAGTGGACACAGTACTCCAGGTGGGGTGTCACCAGAGTGGTGTAGCAGGGAAGAATCACCTCTCTGGACCTGCTGGCCACACTTCTCTTGATGCAGCCCAGGATGTGATTTGCTTTCTGGGCTGCAAGTGCACACTGCTGGCTCATGTTGAGCTTCTCATCCACCAGCACCCCCAAGTTCTTTTCTTCAGGGCTGCTCTCAAGCCAGTCCCTGCCCAGCCTATATTGGTGCTTGGGATTGCCCTGACTCAGATGCAGGACCTTGCATTTGGTCTTGTTGAATTTCATGAGGTTGTCATGGGGCCAGCTCTCCAGCCTGTCAAGGTCCCTCTGGATGGCCTCCCTTCCCTCCAGCGTGTCTACCACACCACACAGCTTGGCATAGTCAGCAAACCTGCTGAGGGTGCACTCAATGCCATTGTCCATGTCACCAACAAAGATGTTAAACAAGACTGGTCCCAGTACTGATAGCTGAGGGACATCACTGGTCTCCACTTGGACGTGGACCCATTGACAACCACTCCTTGGGTGCAGCTATCCAGCCCCTTTTGTCTTTGTGTTGCCTAAGTAACCCGCTGTACCTTGTTTTCTGTGCAGTCAAGCAAATATGTTTTACAAGGGCAGAGGGATTAAAGACATAATTTCTCCTTTTTTTCATCATTTTAAACCTAAATTCATTGCAAATAGCAGAGGTTTAACATAAATAACTTCAAATAATGATTTATTTTTTTCCTGGAGCTATTCAGTCTTTTGAGTTGCTGTTGACAGCCTTTGATTCTCCCTCCTTTCCTTGTGGTTTCCCCTGCCCTTTCCAATTGCCTAATTGTATACTTTTAGGCAATTAACTTGATGCTTAGAAAATGTGAAGATTTTGCTGCTTGAACATCTGCTAATTAGCCAGTCTACCTGGAAGTCAAGATAAATTAGCTGTACACTAAAAAGCAGCCTGGAAACAAAGTACAATATGATCAAATTTATGTTGGCTGAATGACTCCAAGTGCGTCCGTCAGCCTCACACGCACCTCAGGAACATGGAACCCATTGGTCACTCTCAGCAGTGCATGCACAAGTTTGGAGCTTTAAGTTTGGTGCTTTCTTGCAGGGTAAGAATATATTTAATAAGGAAACATAATATTGCATGCACTCAAGTGAGCAAGAAATCCATCCTTCTCCATTATTATTAGAGGAGAAATTACACCCATGGACTTTTTTTTCCCCTTGATTAATGCTAAAATAAATCTGAAATATCCCAAATGCAGAGCAGATGTGGAACTAATTATTCCCTTTGAGAGCTGTAGGGATAGCATTCTTTGGTCAGGCTCAGCAGCATTGTAACCTGGTGCAAATTATTTCTTATTAATATACAGTTTATTTACTGTAATTTAACAATCTAGCTCAGAGATTTTTCTCTCAGGTGTGATCTGGCTGGTATAAAACAGTTTTATGATCATTGTGTCTGAACAGCAGAAACATAGAAAATGAAATACTGATCACTCTCAGGATGTATTTCCACGTGCCTCTTGGTCTTTCTCTTTCTTCACAATGTGGAGTGCACACCAACTGGATGCCTTTTGGGGAAGCTCTTCCTTAGACACAACTCAGTGTTTGGTAGGGACATTGGATTATGAACACGGCAATGCTCACACCAAGACAATGTCCCCTGGCAGCTACTATAAATGTTTATAGAGTAATAGATGCCTTTGAACCTGCAAGAACTTCTGGGACACTTTCAAAGCTTGTTATGCTGTGCAAAGAATGAGGATTTCATGGGTGGACTGTATGGTGGATGAGGAATTGGTTGAATGGTCACATCTAGAAGGGAATGGTCAATAGATTTATGTCCAGATTGGTGACAAGTAAGGTCATAGAATCATAGAATGGTCTGGGTTGGAAATGGTCTCCAAAAGTCATCTAGTCCAACCTCCAAAACTTGTTATGATGTGAAAAGAAGGAGGATTTCATGGGTGGACTGTATGGAGGATGAGGAATTGCTTGAATGGTCACATCTAAAAGGTAATGGTCAATAGGTTTATGTCCAGATTGGTGACAAGCAAAGTTACAGAACCATAGAATGGTCTGGATTAGGAAGGGACCTCCAAAAGTCATCTAGTCCAACCCCCTCAGGGATCTTTAGTGGGACAAGTACTGTTTAATGTCTTCAAAAATGATGTAGTGAGATTGAATGCACCCTCAGCAAGTTTGCAGATGACACCAAACTGAGTGGTGCAGTTGACATGCCTTAGGGTTATGATGCCATTCAAAGAAACCTGGAGAAGGTAGAGAATTGGGGCCTCATGAAATTGAGCAAGGCCAAATCCAAGGTTCTGCACTTGGGTTGGGGATGATAGGATTGAGACTAGCCCTGTGGAGAAGGCACAAAGCCTTAAAGTAGAGTTGGCATAACTGCCAGGGACTGCTGAGACTCATCCTTGTGTTTGGTTAAGGCTTGCTTCACCAAATATGAATAATTTGAAGTCATCAGCAGAGTGTCATTTGTCCCTCTAATATTGGTTATCTCACATAACTGTCCAAAACTGGCACCTTCAGGTCTTATTTTTAATCCACTGAACAGACTGAAACTCACACTGCCATATTTGCTTCTCTAAAGCCCTATGATTACTAAAGGAATGGACTTTAAAATGTCACTATCAAGAGCTTTATGCATTGCAGGAAAAGTTCTCTAAGCACATTGAAAGCTACATTTTTCTGTTGCCATTAGATCTGACAGAATGATTTCCCTAATTTACGTTATCAGCGTGGTTGAATGTGGTTTTAGTTACAAATCAATATCAATTAACCTGAGTATAGATTTTAGGCCTTGAGTTCAATAAATCCTTCACTGTAGCTGCTTTAACATTAGGCCTAAACAAATGAATCTGATACACAGAAGATGCAGATGGAAGGCTTTAATAAAACACTGACTGACACTGTTAGAGGAGTGATATATTCCCTGCATTATTCAATTTTATCACAGTTTAGAATCATGTACATGCTCCTAGTTCTTACTGGAGGTAAATGGCTTCCAAGATCTGTCAAGATACATAGAGATATAATTATTGTTGTAGAAATTTGCCCAGAAGCTTTTCTGCATCACATAGAATCAATATAGACTAAGTAGGGTACTTCCTACTATAAACATAGAGACAGTGTTAAACTAAGAGAGAAACCCATATAGAATGAAAACAAAACCAGCTTCCAGTTGCTGTTTTGCTATTTCCATTTGGAAAGTTACAGTTAAGAAGCCTTCATGCTTCCCAAACACCTCTGAGCAATTTTTTCTTGGCTCATGTGCTTAGGGCATTGCAATAGAGTAATTCTGAAATAGGTAGAGGCATTGTCTATGAGCACTGCTAACAGGAAGATGAAAGCTGTGCCTGAGCCAGCTTTAGGTCCTGTTAAAAACTGTCCCCTTTTTATTTCTTTTTTCCCCTCATTCATTACAGATATTTGTCAATAATTTGAGGAAAACAAAAGACTTAATTAGTAGATTAGAAATGTGGAGTATAGGAGAAGTTCCGTGGCTGCTACGTGATGACTGGTAAGGTTTAATACTTCTGATTATTATTCACCTGTGTGAACAGCTTATCATAGAATCATTAAGGTTGGAAAAGGCCTTTAAGATCATTGAGACCCAAAATAATCCAACTACCAAAACCACTAAACTATATCCAGGAGCACCACATCTACAGCTTCTTGAACACCTCCAGGGATGGCCAATCCACCACCTCCCTGGACAGCCTGCTCCAACACCTCACCATCCTTTGAGCAAGGAAATTTTTCCTGATATCCAACCTAACCCTCCCCTGGCACAACTCAAACTCAAGCCCATTCCCCATTTGTAATCTAGGAATTTCTGTGCCTGTTTCCCCTTGTAAATGTAAAGTTAGAGTGTGTCTTCCTTTAGGCTTGAAAGTCTTCCAGCTGCAGATACAACAGCCCAGTTCTCCTGTTTCCTCGATAACTTTGAGAAGAATGACCTGCTGCTTCATTTTGAGAAGGCCATGTCCTTAGCTCTTATGAGTATCACACAGTATCACTAAGGTTGGAAGAGACCTCGAAGATCATTGAGTCCAACCTGTCACCACAGACCTCACGACTAGACCATGGCGCCAAGTGCCACATCCAGTCCCCTCTTGAACGCCTCCAGGGACGGCGACTCAACCACCTCCACGGGCAGCCCATTCCAATGGCGAGTCACTCTCTCAGTGAAGAACTTTCTCCTCACCTCGAGATTTCAGACTGCATTGTCACCTGGCACTGCTCTGTATGGAAGGGCATAAACGATGCAACATTTCTTCATTAATTCCTCCTGACTAGGCTTTGGGTGCTGGGATTGTTCAGCCTAGAGAATAGAAGACTATAAGAAGACCTAAGAGCTGCCTTGCAGCTGAAGGAAGGCTGGAGACGGACTTTTCATCAGTGTGTCTAGCAATAGGACAAGGGGGAATGGTTGGAAGCTAGGGGAGAGTGGGTTTAAAGATTTTCTATATGAGGCTGGTGAAACTCTGGAAGAGGTCGTCCAGAGTGGTTGTGGATACCCCCTCCCTGGGGGTGTTCAAGGCCAGGTTGGATGAGGCCTTGAGGTGCCAAGTATAGTTGAGAAGCATCCCTGCCCATGGCAGGGAGGTTGGAGTAAATGAGCTCTGAGTTTCCTTCCAACCTGAGCCATTCTGTGATGCTATGATTCTGTGATTCTATGATTCTGCAATGCTATGATTCCATGACTCGTGGTATTATGAATGAGCTGCTCTGTGTAGCGGTGGTCATGAATTTTATTATCAGACACTGAACTCTTTCTATATCACACAAAGGGAATTTTGGCATCTGATTCAGGGATGTTACAGGAACAGATTTAAATCAGTCATGATGAATGGGTTAACTTTACTGACTTGGTCCTAATTCATTCAGTCCACCATCTGCCATGTCTTCACCAAGACTTTAATTCCTATTAACCTATTCAAGATGTAAATCTTTTAAAGCAATAGGCACAGGGCCCTTTGGAATGCAAGAAAAGAAACCTATGCAACCAAAGATTTTTTTTAAGAATATCAGATAACCTGTGGACTGGGCCATGGCATTATTCCACATAGAAATAAACCAGACAGGAGAATGGAAAAGATAGAGCTACTGAGTGTCAATTAGGTTTATGGTTGAGTGCCAGGATGTAATATAAGTCACTCTGTGTACAAATGTTGCCATTGATTTTCTGTTTAACTGTATTGTCTTCATCCTCCAGCAATTACTGTGCCTGTTGTTATTTTTTTCCCCCTTTAATGCCATCTCTAGATGCAGTTTGTTTGTTTTTTTGTTCTTCCCCTCCCAGGTCCTGCCTTTCTGTGCTTATAGGGCCTGGTTTGCACACAGAATGTTCTGATCTCTCACCTCACTTTAGATTAACTTTCTAAATCCCTCCTATGTCAATAAATTAACAGGCTGAATCAAGAGTGTCACTGGAGTATATCCTTGGATTTCAGGAAAGCAGTATAATGAAAGAGAATCTTCACTCTCTGGTAGAGGATTTTATACCTCCATTCCAATATTTCTGTAGACAATTATTAAAACAATCTACCAGAAATAACTTTTATTTAGACCTTTCAATGAGACTTGCCAGGAAGTATCTCTGTTCCTCTTTCACCCCCAGAGGGAATCTCTTTGTTTCAGTAAAATCATTTTGAAGCCTATGGAAAGTTTGACACAACTGACAAGTATTTGGAATTAAAGTCTGATTGCTGGGTTCAGTCATATGGACTTCTGTTTTGTAATGCTTTTTCTGCACAGAGCTGTACAAAGTTCACCTTGTGATGAGCAAATAGGCATGCATGGGATACTGTGTGCTGAAGAGTGTTTATGTACAAAGCACAGAGAAAGACAGACGACTACAGGATTGATGGAAGTGCACCAGAGACTGAATCACACAGAATTATTGCGACTGGAACAGACCTCTGAGATAATCAAGTCCAGCCTATGACCTAACACCACTACATTGACCAGACCATGTCATTAAGTGTCACATCCAATCTTTCCTTAAATACCTCCAGGGATGGTGACTCTACCACCTCCCTGGGCAGCCCATTCCAATGTCTAATTACCATTTCTGTGAGGAAGTGCCTCCTAACTTCCAACTATTCCCGTGAAGATAGAATCATAGAGTGGCTTAGGTTGGAAGGGACCTTAAAGATCATCTGCTTCAATGCCCCTGCCATGGGCAGGGCACTTCTCAACTAGATTCAGCTGCTCAAGGACTCATCTAACCTGGGCTTCAACACCTCCAGGGAGGAGGCATCCATAACCTTCCCAATCAACTTATTCTAGAGTCTCACCACCCTCTTACTTGAAGAACTTCTTCCTCAGCTCCAATCTAGCCCTGCTCTGCCTCAGATTCAAACCATTCCCTTTTGTCCCGTCTCAAGATACCCTTATAAAAAGTCCCTCTCCAGCCTTCCTGTTGGATCCCTTCAAGTATCGGAAGGCAGCTCCAAGGTCTCCCTAGAGTCTTTTCTGCTTCAGGCTGAACAACCCCAGCTCCCTCAGCCTAACATTGTAAGCTCAAGAAGCCTTACCATGGAAAAAAAAATGCAAACCACGCACTCTGAAATTAGAGCCATAAACTGCTAATTTTGTCACATTTATCTTCCAGCTCTAATCCAACATTTAAAGACGTAACTCCAAGATTGCCTTCTCTTTTGTCCTTTCTCTTTGCCTTTTTACTACAGGCTGTTGTTAAACACCAGACTGCTTTCTACAGCTTCTATATTTGAAGCTCTGTAAGGTTCAAGAGACCCAGAGGGTGCTCAGTGGTTTTGTGACGATTCCTGGGAATATTTTAATTAGGTACAGTTGTGTCTGTATCGTGTACGCAGCAGAGCAACCAATCCCATCCTGTGTCCCTGTTGAGCTTTCAAATTGAAGCTCTGCTTTCAGAAGGCTGTCCTAAATTAGCTTTCACACCAGTCAAATTGCACCACACAGGCAACCAACCTCAGGTCTTCTGCCTGAGCGACATCTAATAACGCACACCTCAGAAAATGTCCATAATTGACCACAATCTGCTTTTCAGCTAACTCTTTCACATCTAAGAAGTCCTCAATCCTGACAAAACCTGCACTTTATCTGTAGCATACCCAGTAAAAATGTCATTGTTCTGCTGAGGTGGATCAATCTAATTTTTAAAAACCATTTTTTAACCTTTGGTGTGCTCTTCTGAGGTGGAATTGACATTGTACATGTACAATTGAAATGGTGGTGTACAACATGGCAAGTTTGGTGGAGTTTGAGAGTGAAAGAGCTGTGAGGAAGGAGTTTCCTAACAGCTTTTATAGATCATGGAATGGCTTAGACCATGGACAGAGATGCTTCTCAACTAGGCTTGGTTTTGTGCCTCTCAACTAGACTTGGTTGCTCAAGGACTCTTCAACCTGGACTTTAACACCTCCAGGGAGGAGGCATCCACAACCTTCCTGAGCAACGTCTTCCAGAGTCTGAGCACCCTCATATGGATGAACTTTTTCCTAAGATCCACTCTAACTCTGCTCTCCCTCAGCGTCAAACCATTCCCCCTCCTATCTCTAGACACCCTCATGAAAATTCCTTCCCCAGCCTTTCTTCAGGCTCCCTTCATGTATTGGGAGGCAGGTAAAAGGTTCCTCCAACGGTCATCTTCTCTCCAGGCTGAACATCCCCAGCTACCCCAGCCTAGTCCCTACCACTCTGTGTTTCTGTGCAAAGTATCCAAGCCCTTTAATTGTGATTGTTTTCCTTTTGTTTATTTCATGCTTCTCTAGGAGTGATGAAGTTGCCTCTTTCAATCTGTCAGCCACAGGACTGCTTTTGAATATGAGACAATCTTCTGTTCTTCAGTGATTATCTTCTTTAAGAAATTAATCTGTGGGGACAACCTACGCCCAGTGTCATTAGTAAAAACTCACTGATGAGTTTTATCTTCAATGGAATGAAAACACTGGGATTTTTTTTTTCCTTTGCTTCCCACAGATATTAAGTTTTTCTTAGTTTTCAGTGCCAGCTTAAAAACGAATGGGGAGTAGGAAGCTGTTCTTATCTTGCCGGTGGATTTCATGTCTGAAAGAGCTGCTCAGAGTTAATGGATACTGCAGCACATTCTTGGAATGATTTGTGCAAGCCCATTTCCCCTGTATAACCCAGGACAGAGGTTTCAATGCCCTTTTCTTTTGTTTGTTTTGTTTATTTGCTGCCGTATTACCTACTCTCCATGACATGAAATCACCATGTGAAAACAATTGCTGAACCTGCACTCCCTGCATGTTGCATTTGTTATCCAGACAGGAGAGACCTAAGTCATGCTGTCAACAGGTAATGAGAGTCTTTCCTTCTATCTGCAGATTCCCCAGCAGCACTTTAATCATGGTATGCATTTTGCACCCTAACAATCCTTTACGTGAGACATCTTTCCTTTTGAGTTCCCATTCTCTGCTACTGGCTATTGAATTCTCAAATTAATAAGGAAAACAGAGGTACAATTCATCTCCTCAGAAGCACAATTATGCTTGTAAATGACAAACCTTGCTTTGATGTATTATTTAGATGTGTAGTGCTCCTGCCATGCAGCTCTTCCCTGGAGAGATGACAATCTATGAGACTATATGGTGATAAGCAGGGAAGGAGGGGGCTCTTGAAACACATTGTCTGTGTGTGTTTTGATATGCTGCAGGAAAAAGATCACCAACATGACTTAGAATCATTAGCTCTGCTTCTGCTAATTGTAGTTAGTTGGAGAGACACAGTTAATTATTGCCATGTCTATTTGTCAGAATGCTGTCACTTTGGGTTTTTTTTTGCCTTGCTCTGGTCTCTGAATCAGTGTTTTAGCATTGTGCAGTCTGCTGGCATTTCACTCAGATTACAAACATACAAATAATCTGTTCTGCCAGCAAGAATAACTCAGGATTGACAGGAGTGGATGGACATCATGGAGAGGCTGGTGCTGCTCTCTTCTCAAACAGGTAATGAGAAATAGAACAAGAGGGAACAGCCTAAAACTGCAACAGGGTAGGTTTAGACTGGATGTTAAGAAATTTTTTTTCACAGCAAGAGTGGTCAGGCATTGGAATGTGGTGCCCAGGGATGTGGTTGAGTCATCAACCCGGATGTGCTTAGGGGTTGTTTGGATGTGGTGCTTGGGGCTATGGTTTAGGGGTGAACCTTTTAGAGCAGGATTGGACTTGGTGATCCTGAGGGTCTTTTCCAACCTGAATGTTTCTGTGATTCTACGATGGACTAAAAGACACAGAAGCAATCAGATCACTAGAATTAATGTGTGAAATGAGAGGCTGCAGGAGGAACAGCTCATCTGCTCTCTGGTAGATTAATAAGTGAGGGGTAAATCTAACTGGCTGTGTCATTGATGTTAAACTTCTATCATAAGAAAGGGTTCAGCTGAACGTGCAGCTGAAAGTGAATGGGGTTTGGATGAAGGCACCACCAAGTCACTCTTCAATTCAGGCTTCAGCCAAGCTAGGTTGAACTCCTGAGGAGTCTGGGTTAAGTCTAGATATAGAACAGAATGCTGGTTCCTGATAACAACAGAAGTGGTGGAGTTGCAAGACCTGGGCTCTCCTCCAGAAATCTTTTTTATGTCTTAGGCAGATCATTTAATCTTGATCAAATCACAGAAGTCAATGAGGTGGAGGCACACCCTGCAGAAGAGAAAGGGGGAAACTATCTATACAAAGACAAATGAATAATTCTTTTCAGTCTTTGTGCTAAGTAATTGTGATCCAGACACTGAAGGGGTTTTGCCAACTAATAATCCTTTTCAACATGCACATGAATGAATCAGAGTAGTTAGTAATTTAGATGATTGCATTTATCAGTACGTTAGATTAAGATAAAACTGTCCTGGGCCTGTATCCTTTAATTCATCTTACAGGAAGAAACTGATTCAGTTCTTGAGTCCCCTGATCTGAAATTTCAGGAAATAACATAGCTTCTAATACTTTGGTTGGCTACTTTAAAAGCTAATGATATAGTCAACTTCTGCTTCTCTGCATAGGACTGGATCCTGTCTTTTTATCCTGTTTCACAGGGATTGATGGTTTCCCTGCACAGAAATGCTCTGAGTTTTTGTGTGAATCATAAAATCAGAGAATCTTTTCATCTGCAAAAGGCCTTTAAGATCAGCAAGTCCAAGGTGTCAACCTAAGAGCCCCATGGCCATTAAACAGTGTCCTGAAGTGCCATGGCCACACGTTTCTTGAACACCTCCAGGGATGGGGAATCCCTGGGCAGCCTCTTCCAATGTCTGCATCAAAAAAGTTGTTCCTAACCTCCAACCTAAACCTTCCAGGGCATAACTTGAGCCTGCTTCTTCTTGCTAAATCACCTGATACTAAGGAGAAGAGACCAAAACCTGTCTCTCTCCAACCTCCTTTCAGGGAGCTGTACAGTCATGAAGTCTCCCTTCAGCCTCCTCTTCTCCAGACTAAACAACCCCAGGTCCTACTCACCAGCCCTGCTCTTCAGATCCTTCACCAGCTTTGTTGCCCTTCTCTGAACACGCTCCAATGCCTCAATGTCCTTCTTGGAGTGAGTGGCACAAAATTTCAGACCAGTGGACTCCAGAACTGAAATATTTTCTTCCTATAAGATGAATTAAAGGACACTGAACCCAGGACTTGAGGTGTGGCCTCACCAGAGCTTAGTACAGGGGTGGGGAAGGACTTAGACAAAAACCAAAAGGTGTCTGCTTTCATGACACTGACTCTGTTTTACAAAATATTAACCAAACCACTACATTTGTGCACTTAATATTTCAGTGGAGGCAATGTCTGCATGCTCCAGCCACTGCTGGTTTTCAGCTATGTGTTTAAGATTTATATCAGTGCCTCAGCTCAGTGCTACACACCACTTGCCACGTGGTGTTGTTCAATAAGAGAGAGACTGTGGCTCCACTTCTTCTGTACTGAGAGATGATGCCTTGTTCCTGTAATTATAGAATGACAGCAGAAGGGGAAGATGTCAGCCAGAGAGCTGCAATAACAATAATAATAAATAAAAAAATCAATGAGATTGATTTGGAAAATGAATTTCTTTTCATTCTGTTTATACTAATTTTGTGCTTGCTTTCTGATGTGAATAGTCTCTTAAGGTTTGTGTGTAAATCAGTGATGCAGAGACCGTGTCCTGCAGCCAATGTTATCCTAGGCTGTGTCAAGAAAAGTGTGGCCAGCAGGTCTAGAGAGGTTCTTTTCCCCCTCTAATCTGCTTTGGTGAGACCACACCTGGAATACTGTGTCCAGTTTTGAGTTCCTGAATTCAAGAGAGACCTGATGGAGAGAATCCAATGGAGAGCCACGAGGGTGATTGAGGGACTTGAACATGTCCCCTATGAAGAGAGACTGAGAGCCCTGGGTCTGTTTAATCTGGAGAAGAGAAGGCTGAGAGGGGATCTGATCAATATCTCTCAATATCTGAGGGGTGGGTGTCAAGTGGAGGGTGCCAAGCTCTTTTTGGTGGTGCACACTAATAAGAGAAGAAACAATGGGTTCAAGCTTGGGCATAGAAGATTTCACCTTAATGTGAGGAGAAACTTCTTTACAGTGAGGGTGACAGAGCACTGGAGCAGGCTGCCCAGAGAGGTTGTGGAGTCTCCTTCTCTGAAAAAATTCAAAACCTGTCTGGAGGCATTCCTGTGTGCAGACTACCCTGGATGATGCTGCTTTGGCAGGGGGATTGGGCCTGATGATCTCTGGAGGTCCTTTCCAACCTCTAATGTACTGTGATACTGTGAGTCATCTGGAAGTCTGCTTGCAATGTGAGTTACCTTGCTTGGAAGAAAAGATGGAAAAAAGTTAGACAAGTCTAGGGACAGGCAATTAAAAAAGACAATGAGCTTAAAAAGAAAAGTTTTTCATGAGAAAAAAGGTGGGGTTTATGTTGTTTGGATTACTTATTTAAAAAAACCCCAACACAGCCATAAAAAGCTGACAAGTATCTTTCTTACACAGAGGTGAGAAGAACAGAGTGATATAACTGCAAAACACATAGAATCACAGAACGTTAGGGGTTGGAAAGGATGTCTGGAGATCATCTAGTCCAATCTTGCTGCCAGAGCAGGATCATCTAGGGCAGGCCACACAGGAGCACACCCAGGTGAGGTTGAAAATTCTCCAGAGCAGACTCCACAATCCCTCTGGGCAGCCTGCTCCAGAACTCTGCCACTCCCACAATAAAAAAATTTCTCCTCATGTTGAGGTAGAACCTCCTGGGTTCCAGCTTGTGCCTGTTTCTTGTCCTATCACTGGACACCACCACAAAGAGCCTGGCACCTTCATCCTAACACCCACCCCTCAGGTATTTCCTCTCAGTCTTCTCCCCTCCAAACTAAACAGTCCCAGGTCTCTCAGCCTTTCTTCACAGCAGAGATGTTCAGGTCCCCCAGTCATCTCTGACATCTCTTTTTTTCACTCATCCACCTACTTCATCTCCTTTAGCAGGAACCACTCAATCCTACTCTCACCTCCTAGGACAGCAAGATTTCATTTTGCATATACTGAAGGGAATGTCAGAGATGGCTCTGACAGCTCTTGCAGATGGAAGAATAACACTAAGGAGGTTATAGAGATGCGTGGATTGTTGCAAACTGCAGCCAGTGTCTTTTCTGAATATGAAGGTGAAATAGCCAGGAAAAGAGACCTCAAATTTTGTTGATGGGCACAGTTTTATGTGCAACATGAAGACACAGGCAAGTATCCATTTTGCTCCTCTCTCACCATTTCAGCTTTCAATAAGATTGAACTAAAATTAATTAGATTAATTGAAGAGGCTGAAGACAATTATATGGATTTAATTTCCCACAACCCCCCACCATGTTCTTCCTAAAATTAAAATTGAGTTATATTGCTCTAAATTAAGCAATATACTGAAATATCCTACTAGGAGTTGCCTTTTTTTTTTTTTTTTTTTTTGTGTGTCACAATGAGAGAATTGTTTATTTGTGGGAATAAAAAGCTCCCGTGGAAACTTCTTATTCATATGAGGATATGATTTTCAGCACTGCTTGAAGGATGTTGAATAGTTTTAAGCTTATGAAATGTTTTAAAGGGGGGAAAAATAATCATGAGCTTACTCTCACATTAAGTTTTCAGTGGTTTTATTCTGTTTCCCCTTTAAGATGTAAACAGGCAACAGGAAGGAAAACTTTTAATTGATGTTTGGGGATTACTCATTTTAAATAAGATATTAACACTTGTCACGTAATTAATTTACTCCTTTTGCTTTGTGAGCAGTGCTCACAGTTTGCTGCCTGTAATGAGGTGAAGGTAGGCCCAGGAGAAAACTGCATCCAGTTGTCTGAAGTGGTTGTGAAACGTGAGCAGCACTGTGCTGAGGCCAATTCCTTGCTTCTTTTACAGCTCACTGATGGAACTCTTCAAGGAGTTTCAAAGGTCAGGTTTGCTGCACCAGAAAGGAAGACTGAGGATTTGAGGTTTGCTTTAGTGTTTAGTTTAGTTTAGTTTAGTTTTGCTTTAATTTTGCTTTCCTTTGCTTTGTTTTGCTTTGTGTTGTTTTGTTTGTTTGTGGATTTATTTCTATATTTATTTTCTCCCCATGTGAAACCAAATGAATATATTAGGAACTTCTGTTAGGAGAAAAGAGTTTGGGGATATCCTGCTGACAGGAGAATGAGTTCTTTTCATTTGATAAAGTACTAAAATCAGCAAGTAAGAAAATAAAACTGAACTAAAAAAAAAGCAACAAAATGCTGCAGATTTAGTAAGGTCAAAATCATGTCATGTGTCTGCATTTTCTGCTTATTTACTTTTACCCAATTAAAACTGTACTAAAACTTCATTATTTGGAAATTAGTTGGCAAATCACAGAACTACAGAATGTTAGGGGTTGGAAGGGACCTCTAGAGATTATCCAGTCCAACCTCCCTGCCAAATCAGGATCACCACTTCAAGATACATCCCAGTGGTCATGGCAGCTGGGTTCCAGCTGGACTCAATGATCTTCAAGGTCTCCTCCAACCTTATTGGTCCTTTGATTCTACAATCATTTCAGTTGGAAGAGACCTTCAAGATGATCGAGTCCAACACCACCATGACCACTAAACCATGTCCCAAAGTGCCATGGCCACACATTTCTTTTACACTCTCAAGGACAGTGACTCTACCACCTCCCTGGGCAGCTCATTCCAGGTCCTGACCACTCTTTCAGTCAAGAAATCAAACAATTCACAGTTGACAGTTTGGTTGTTAGAAAGGTGACTCAATAAAGATAACATCAGCTAGATGATACAAATCAGAGACGGGTGGAATTAGCCTTTTCTGCTCTGCAGGTTATTTCTGACATACAACATCTTTATGTCCACAGTAAAAAGGGGGCTGGGGAAGTTACTTTCTCAGTTGCAGATAAATAGAATAAAACAAAAAAAAAACCTTAAATCCTTATCTGTCTTCTTAGGAAAACACTGTTTAAGAGAAAAAAAAATAAAAGCAGGCATGATAAGAGGAAGAGCAACAGTAATATGATCAGTAAAATGCAGGATAAAGTTTGTGGCTAGGATTTGCACTTTGCATTCTTCCACAAGCAGCCTGGGGTCTGTCTAAAGTCACATCACAAATAAAAAACTCAGGAGCTACAGATCAGAGTGAACAAAGGACATAGATTTTAGCATGTCTGACAGCACAGACCACACTCTGTTTTATTTTATAGATGGATGTGTAACAGCAGCAGAGAAGATTGTTTCACCGTCTTGTTACAGGATCACACAGGATCACAGGATGTTAAGGGTTGGAACGGACCTCTGGGGATCTTCCAGTCCAACCCCCCTGCCAGAGCAGGACCATAGAATCCAGTGCAGGTCACACAGGAACACACCCAGAGAGAGATAAAATGTCTCCAGAGAAGAAGACTCCACAACCTCTCTGGGGAGCCTGTTCTAGTGCTCTGTGACCCTCACAGCGAATAAGTTCCTCCTCATGTTGAGGTGGACTGCTCCCTCCACCATACTGCTGCAAACTGTGGCTGTTTCACAGTTGTCAATTTCTACTTTTCTTTTGTACTTCTTTCTTTAACACCAAAGCTTCCTACACACACCCACAGCGCTTAAGTGTGATACATAGAATCACAGAATTGTAGGATCACAGGACCACAGAAAGTGATTTTTCTGGGTAACTTTTTGGCTGGGTTGGTTTATCTTACCTGATGGTCTATTTGTGCTGCTAGGTGTCACTTGGGCCAGCTGGCAATTTGAGGGCAGAAACAAGTGGCCAGGGTATTTTGGGAGCAGGTGGCCACTAAATGAACCAGATTAAAACCTACTGACGCTGACTGAATCACTGTGACTTTGGCTGTCAGTGGAGTCTTAACATTCACCATCCTTTGGCTATACTGAGTAGTTGCACCGTTGCTTGTTTTCAGCTACCTGCTAAACTCTGAATTAAAACCAAAGAAACACTTCTTGTTTTTTGTTGTTTGTTTGGGTTGGTCTGGGGTTTTTTTTTTGCTAAAAACTGAATGGCTTGCCATTTGTTTTTCCCTGAAGTAGCAGGGGAGGGAGTCTGAGCTGAGATGTGGGCACTGAACAAAAATATTTCCTTAGGGTTAGATACAGGGACAGTCTGCCTCAGAAGAAACCTTGGAATGAAATAAACAGCATGAAATAAACTACTTTTTAAGCTGTCTGTGTGGTGCACAGTTAATGTGATTTACTTCCTCCCATTTTCTGCCCCTGAACCTTTCCATACCTCTTTTTTCTCACTTTTCTCCCCATCATCTCCTGCTTGGGGCATGGTGGTTTTGTCATCTTTCTTGTGGTGCTTCTTAGACCCTAAAACTCATGAACTGAGAAGTCTATTCTCTCCTTTTTTTTGCCTTCAGGCTTGTTTCTGTATATTACGTGCTTGTTTCCATTAGTGGCCAGAGGTACTACAGGGAAGTAAGCCAGGTGAGTTGAGAGCAGCAATGGTTTGTGTGGTAGGACAAACAGCCACATTTCAGGACTCTCAGCAATGCAGAATAAGTGATATTTACAACAGCACTTTGCTGCTGTGGAAAAGACACAAAATGTGTCCTTTAAGAATATCTGTCACTGAATTGAGCCTAAATCCTGCATTACTGCAGTTAGCTGTGTCTCAAAAAGGCTTTCAGAGTCAGGACGATACTGACAATTAAGCTCTGTACTTAGAGGATACACAGGAGGAAACCTAGTAGTTGCTGTTCCAAGTTACCAGTGTGCTATCCATCTAAAGAACTGAGGTGGAGAGGAAGAGGAGTGCCGTGGCCTGTGTCACTCTTCCTGCTTCCTCCTACATCACAGATAGCAACATAAAGAAAAAACTCTTTCCTCAGCTGCAATTCCTCGATGGCAATATCCTCATTTGGCTGACCTACCAGTTGCAGAATTTTTTTTCTCCAACTTCACCACAGATGCACTGCTGTGCTTGGAGCAGAAAGATAATTCTGCTGGTGTCAATAGAATCATGGAATGTGCTTAGTTAAGGCTGTATCTGTAAATTTAAAGCTTTGCAAGCGCACCACCAGCAGCAATCAGGGACCCACACTTCAACATCCCAGAATCACAGAATTAGAGAATGTTAGGGGTTGAAAGGGACCTCAAGAGATTACCAAGTCCAATCCTGCTGCCAGAGGACAATCACCTAGAGCAGGCCACACAGGAACACTTCCAGGTGGGTTTGGAAAGTCTCCAGAGAAGGAGACTCCACAACCTCTCTGGGCAGCCTGCTCCAGGGCTCGGCCACCCCCACAATAAAGAAGTTTCTCCTTATATCACTGGGCACCACCAAAAAGAGACTGACACTTCATCTTGACACCCACCCCTCAGATATTGATAGACACTGATCAGATCCCCTCTCAGCCTTCTCCAGACTAAACAGCCCCAGGGCTTTCAGTCTCAGATCAGGCAAGTGTTGAAACTGTGTTTTGTCCAAGCAAACCATGTCACCTTACTAGCTCCAGCTCTTACTACATTATCCTTCCTTTGAAACTTTTCTGTAGTTTATGTTCTAGCTGTGAAAATTGCCAAACACTGAGATTTTTTACAGCAGGCATTTTAATTTTTTTAAAAGCTGTATTAATTATCAACTCTTTTATTTTTATTCTTATCTTTCCCCCATGTGGAACAGACAGCAAAGGGGTCTGGAAAGATGGTTTTGGGTGTCTAGATTCTCTGAGTTAATATCAAATGTCATTTGCCATAGATGGAGTGGAATAGCAGCTTCTGGGGTCTTCATCTGACCTATTTAAATATCCACCCTCAGATGAGGTGAAGTGGCTCATGCTGTCTCTGAAGTGCAGTGTTTCTGAGAGCTGTAATCTGGAAAGGGAAAAAAAAATTGGAAATGGCTTCTTGTGTCACCCAGACAGAATGCAAGGGAGGGAAAATAATTTTTCTTGAAAGCTGTCTTTTAATTTATTGCTATAAGTAAGTAGTCAGTGATTGAGTCATAGGAAACATTTCAGAGAGAAAGAATGGAGAACAATACTCTGTAGGCAAAGCAAAATCAATTGTATCTTATGACAGCCTCCAGTAACTATTTTTGTTTTGGTTTTGATAGATGCTGGTGTTATGAAAACAATATGGCAAGAAGGTAGACAGGAAAGTTCTCCTCCCCTGTCCTTTACTCTGGTGAGGCTTCATCTGAAGTACTGTGCCCAGGTCAAGAAGGACTGCTTGAGAAGGTACAGCAAAAGGCTACAAACATGATTAGGGGACTAGAACACCTATGAAAGAAAGGCTGAGGGACTTGGGGCTTTTTAATGTGGAGAAGTGTGAGGGAGGGATCTCATCAATGTTTATAAATACTTAGAGGGTGGGTGTCAGGAGGATGGGGCCAGGCTTTTGTCGGTGGTGCCCAGTGACAGGACAAGAGGTAACAGGCACAAACTTGAACATAGGGAGTTCCACCTAAACATGAGGAGAAATTTCTTTACATTGAGGATGGTAGAGCACTGAAATAGGCTGCCCAGAGAGGTGGTGCAGTCTCCATTTCTGGGGTCACTCAAAGCCCGCCTGGATGCCATCCTGTGCAACCTGCTCTGTCTAGGTGAACCTACTCTGTGCTCTGACAAGAGGCTGGAGTAGATGATTTCCAGAGGTCCCTTCTAACCCTGTGATTCTCTGTGAATTATTCCTTCTTTTAGAGAAAGGGAGATATCAGTGTTGTTTGTGCTACATTTGTCATCTTATACATCCACTTAACCAAAGTTCTGCTGTATTTGCTTTACTGTGGGGAACGCTGCTGTTAATTCCTCCTCATTCCACATCCTAAACTTGTTGCTAGAGTTTGAGCTCATAATGAGGTAGCTATGCTTTAAATGAATATCAATAAATGTTTTATTTATTTATTTATTTATTTATTTATTACTTCTGTAGTGGTACTGGGAAAGATCAGCATCCCACTTGTGTTATCAGGATCCTACTGAGAAAATTATTGGAATCAGTTTGCCATCACTGTGCGAGACCTGTGCTGCCTTTGCAGTTCATCACTACCTAGGGATGCTGCTGTGTTTAATGGGACAAATTGACAAGGAATGTTAATAAACCTCTGCAGAGAAATTCATCCATCAGCTAAATTTACCTTTCTAAAATGCCCTTTGTGAAAATACCTGGGGGGCATACCACATGATTAATGTAAAACACAGGCACCAATAAAGCTTTAAAAATGCTTAATCCTGCTGAACAGCTGGTAAAAAATCCGAACTTTTCCATGTGGGCTGTCCTCATTTTCCAACTGCATTCAGGAATTTGGGCTGCAGTGCCAAAGTCTGAAAAGACACAGCCTAGAAGGAAAAAAAAAAACTGGCACATTTATAAAATGCATTTTAATGAATGAATGCAACAGTGAGAGGTAAAAAATCCCTAACCCACCATTTGATTTAAGAGGTTAAAAAGCATTAATTAGGAGAAGCATGGCCTAACTGCAATTTCAAGGGAGCCACAGAACTGTTTGAGGCACAAATTGTGTCTTCACAGCTGGATTGCACACCAACAAGAATTAACTTGGGGGAAACCAAGAGCAGAAAATTGCAGCATACAGGTTAGGGCAGGGAAAAAAAAAAAAGACTCCCCTCTGAACACTGTGAGCTAATATCTTTGCAGCTGCCCCTCAGGAGCTCAGATCTCAAGTGCTCCATTTCACAGATGGTAACAAGGCACCTTGATTACCTCACTGCTCTGAACTTTGAAATAAAGCTCAGAACTGCTCTGGCTTCAAGGTGAGAGAGTTACCTGAAGGACAAAGAAAGCTTCCAGTGAGATAAGAGGTGGAAATATCTGGCAGTCTTTGCTCTGCCTTTAGTGAGCTTCTGAGGCAGGGGCTAGGTCACTTAGCTACCACATAAATTAAAACTGTTTCCTGATTTTGACCTCAAAACAGGTAAGGAAAGGTCAGTTTATTATTCAATATGTTGTAGAAAAGGATTGTAGTGGTGACATTAAACAAAGCTTCTGCAGCTGGTGGAGACCCCTCCAGCTTTACCATCAGTGCCGTGAATAAAGTTCCCTTCTGAGGTCCCAGAGCAGTACTCAAAGAGAAATGATGACCCCAGCTCTTCTGTATGGAGGCAGAGATTGCTTTCCCCAAGCTGCTGTACCTTGGTTTCATCCCAAAATGTAATCCCACTGCATTGGGAAAGTCTAACTCTGACATTTGATTACGTAAAATATCTGCAAAGATCATAGAAATGACTGAAGGACTTTTGTGAAGGAAGAAAGTCCCCAACAGGCTATTCTGAAAGGCAATTAAAGCTGAAAAATGGCCAAGAACAGAGCTTTATTTTCGCATTTGTTAGCAAACATGGGACTCGATGATCTCTGGAGGTCCATTCCAACCTCTAATGTACTGTGATACTGTGACCAGTATGTAGATCTGAAACATGCATGCAAAATCAGATCTAATAAGCAAAATAAACAAAAGTCCAAGCAGTGGAATATTCATATCCACTGAGCTGGCAGGAACTGATGTGATCCACCTGCTCCCCTCTCAATGCATGGGAACACACCATGGACACAGAAGCATCTTAAGTGTGTTCAAAGGAAACATGAAACATGAGAACACATCAAATTAGCCAATTATTATGGTAAAACCATTAGAAACACTACTAGAGGGGAGCAGTGTTCTTGCATCACCTGAGGGAGAGAGGGGAAGGAGTTCATCATAGTCTTGTTTGACTATGTCTGTTTTCCTTCAGAGCAAATAGCAAGGAATTATTTCAGTAGAAGGCTTTAAATGAATAGCTTCAGCTTGCTAATTGCAGCTCTGACAGCAGGAGCTGCCTCTTCTGAAAGGATTTCTGCTCTGGTTCTGAGACTGGAGAACAAAGACCAGCACCTGATCTAAGGTGTCCCAGCTGGTTAGGGGCATCATCACCACATGGAGAAGGTTTATGGGAAGGCAGATGTAGCATAGTCACAGCCCACTTTGATGCTCTCCTCCATCTCCCAAGTACAGGGAACAGATAGCAGCACAAAACAGATTTCAGGTTTTGTGTTTTAAAATTGATATTTTAGAAATTAATATTAACAAAATGAATGAAAATATTAACATGGAAGAAAACTGACCCAGCACAACCTCTTTCTGTATTTCTCTCTTTCTGCTTTTGCTCTTAAATCATACAGGACACAACTTTCAGGTTGAGGTCTTATGTAAGAGTCTCTTCAGGCTCAGAGGGTGAGTTGTTTCTATTTCTAATCTGGCAGAACAACAAATACCTCTGCAGCTCTCTGTGATGCCCACGTGCTTTCTGTAGCATCTTTGTCACTGTCAGTCTCAGGCAGAACAAGAAGTCCTGTTCTCTTTCCCTCCCACTTTCATTCTTTCTCTTGTCCATTACATCTCCATACTTTACACATTTTTTGCCTGACTTACCCTTCCCCCCCCTTTTACAGGAACGCCCTGAATGTGTTCACTCTCTGCCTTCCGCCTTGCCCTAGATAGAAGGAAAGGAAAAAAACCAAGGCAAAGTCTGATTCATGGAATCATAGAATGGTTTGGGTTGGAAGGGACCCCCAAAGGTCATTCCGTCCAACACCCCTGCAGTCAGCAGGGACATCCTCCACTAAATCAGGTTGCTTGGAGCTTTGTTGAGCCTGACCCCAGGGATGGGGCCTTTAGATATGAGACAGTGCTATTTCTGTCAGACATTTTCCAGACCTTACATTGTTTTTTCCTGAATCCAGACACATTAATACCTGACTGGATGTTGAAAGTAGAGAGTTGTGTGTGTTATTTAGGAAGAAATTCTTTGCTACAAGGGTGGCGAGACTCTAGAATGGATTGTCCAGAGAGGTTGTAGCAGCCCTTTCCCTGGAGATGGCCAGGTTGGATGGGGCCTTGAGTAACCTGGGCTAGTTGAGAAGCATCCCTGCCCATGGCAGGGAGGTTGGAATAGATGATCTCTAGGGTCTCTTCCAGCCTAGGCCAGTCTATGATTCTGTGATTTCGATGATTTCTTAAGGACCAGACTTTCAAAAGCAGCCATTCAGTTTTGGTGAGCTGTGAAGTTGTTGCAGTATTACTATTGTAGAGAGCTAATGTGGGGAGAAAACCCCTGCCTCTACCTTCCTTTCTTCACAAGCTCTTGAAGAGAGCAGGTTTAGAATGGATATTAGGAAGAAATTCTTGACAGTGAGGGTAGTGAGACACTGGAACAAGTTCCCCAGTGAGGCTGTGGATGTCCCCTCCCTGGAGGTATTCAAGACCAGGTTGGATGAAGTCTTGAGCAACCTGGCCTAGTGGGAAGGGTCCCTGCTCATGGCAGGGGGTTGGAACTAGAGGGTCCTTGAGGTCCCTTCCAACTGGATGATCTTCAAGATCCTTTCTAACCCAAACCATTCTATAGATCCATGAATCTTCTCCAGGAATAACATCTCCATAGTGTTTATTATGAATCTTTCAGCCAGTGAACGTTTGTCCTTAACGCCGTTTCAGAGGGAATGCCTCACCACATCCTCTAAATTTACCAAATTCTGAGGATTTGGAACAAATCTAGAGCAGGATGCTGTACAATGTCAGCTGCTTGCAGTGGAATTGAATTTTAGACCATTATTATTACATAACACAAGAGCTTCAGGGGGAATTGTGTGATCCAGAATGTGGTAGATGATCACTTCCTGTCATCAATATTAAATATTTAAGTGTTTAATTATTTCATTATATGACTATTTAACTATTATTAATTACTATTTATAATAAAACCATTAATTTATTAATAGTTATGCATAATGTTGGTAACTAAGTATTGAATTAGTAACAGTTATTAACATGTTAATTAGTTTAATCTAAAGTATTTTAATGGGCTTGTGATTAGATATTTAATTTGCATAATTGTGATATCTGCATTACATGTTGCTTTATTAAAACAATCAAATATTTTAATATAGATTTGTATTTAAATTGGTAATTATTCAAATATTAATGCATTTATTTACATAATAATTTGTTTATTTGGATACTTAAAGTAAGCATTGAAACATTCATGTAAATAGTTATTCTAAATATTTGCTTATTTGAATATTTATTTACTTTAGTACTCAAATATTTCCTTAAAAATATTTGCATATTTAAATGTCTTGTTTTGATGTTCATCTATTCATTTAAATATAAATCTATTTAAACTTTTTACTTATTGCAATGCTACATTTTTAGTGAAATATTCAAGTATTTAGTTATTTAAATAATGTGTATCTTTATTTCAATACTTCTTGAAATCCCTTTTTTGCACTTCATTGTTATTTAAAACTGTTCAAACATTTTCTAAATAAGCAATTACTCATTTGAATCTTTTTCATTCATTCAAACTTTCATTCACTTCACTATTTATTTATTTGAATATTTATTCATTCAAATATCTATTTGTTTAATTTCAATATTTATTTCCAGGTCTACAAGAAAAAGAAGAAAAGAGGCAATATAATTGAAACCACACAAAATGCTCAGTTGGTGTTAATAGCAGTGTGACAGAAAGCACTGATAGTTGGTTTTTCATCATCATAATCATCTCTCTGTCATGTCACATAAGTTATGTTTATTTGTTGGTGGTGTTTTTTTTCCTAAGGAATATATTTCTTTTCTGGATGTAGATATCTTCTTGTCGTGGTATATTGTTTTCAGCTAGCTGGAAAGCTGACTCCCCAAATATTTGGTCAAAGGAATAATTTTCCTCGGAGGTGGAGTTCTGCTGAAGTCCTCATCTACTGTTTTCAGTCAAGAAAGTTACTCAGGCATGTAAAGTTACTCCAAGGCATAAATATTGTGGGCTTGAGCACAACAGTTTGCATTTAGCAAATAGCAAAATGCACACACTAGGGGGAATGGAATGAAGCTGGAGGTGGGGAGATTCAGGCTAGATGTGAGGAGGAAGTTCTTCACCACAAGAGTGGAGAAGCCCTGGAATGGGTTATCCAGGGAGGTGGTTGAGGCCCCATCCCTGGAGGTGTTTAAGACCAGGCTGGATGAGGCTCTGGCCAGCCTGATCTAGTGTGGGGTGTCCCTGCCCATGGCAGTGGGGTTGGAACTAGATGATCCTTGTGGTCCCTTCCAACCCTGACTGATTCTATGATACTATGATAAATATCTTCATATAAGAATAATTTCTGGAATCTAGACAGAGGATACCATAAATTCAGATCTACACTGACATGAAAGTAATTACACCTGGGTTAAAATCAGGAAGGCTATAAAATGCCTTTTTGCTTTTTAAAATTTTCTGGTTTGTTTTTGGTTTTGTGTATCTTCTCTTCAGGTAGTTTACTTTCTGTGTCTGAAGTGCTTTTCCAGCAGAAGAGAATAGAGGTACAGTGAAATAATTGCTCCACTTTATACTGCTTATTGGTAATATTTTTGTTTTTGACTCCTAGCAGTCCATCCTGAATACTTTTCTGGCTTTTTCCCCCCCAGGATTATCTTTGACGGATATCTCCTTATTTCAGGGGAAAAGAATGAAGAAAAACAAACAAAATCATTTCCCTACCACTGTGGTTGAGGGAATAAATGGGAGTTTAACCCCAAACAGCAATTCCCTCACTCCTCCCCACTCCCAGCAGGACGGGGAGGAGAATCCATAAAAACATACAACTTGTGGGTTGAGAGAAGAGTTTAGTAGCTAAAAAAGAATAAAAATAATAATAGAACAAAATAAATAATAAATAAAATAAAAAAAATAAAAAATAATAAAAAATAAATAATAATTAAATAATAAATAATAAATAATAAATAATAAAAATAATAATAGAACAATAAGAGTAGTAACCATAAAAAGGAGGCCCCATCCCTGGAGATATTCAAAGTGAGGCTTGACAAGGCTCTTGGGAGACCTGTTCTTGTTGAGGATGTCCCTGCTTACTGCAGGGGTTGGACTAGATGGCCATTAGAGGTGCCTTCTATCCTAGGTGATTCTATGACTCTATGACAATAAAAAAGAGAACAATAAACCCCAAGGAAGACAAGTGATACACAGTACAATTGCTCACCATTCTCTGACTGATGCTCAGCCAGTCCCTGAGCATCAGTTTACCTCCCTGGCCAACTCCTCACAGTTTATATCCTGGGCATGACATTCATGGTATGGAATATCCCTTTGGCTAGCTCCAGTCAGCTGTCCTGGCCATGCTCCCTCCAAGCATCTTCTGTCCCTTTTCACTGCCAGAGCATGGGAAACTGAAAAGTCCTTAAGTTAGTATAAACACTGCTTAGCAACTGTTAAAACATCACCATGTCACCAACATTATTCTCACGCTAAATCCAAACCACAGCACTCTACCAGCAAGCGGGAAGAAAATTAACTCTGTCCCAGTTGAACACAGGACATAGACATAAGGCTTTGTCCCTTTCCCCTCTCCAAGCAGCTCACCCACTTTTGTTTGTCAGTTATACAGGGGCCATGTGAGCTCCTCCTTTCCAGTCCTGTCCACTCTTTTGAGAATTCCTTTAGAGCTGCCATATCAGAGGGATGGAAAATTGTTTATAACTCAGCCTACAGTTTCTGCAAAGCCTGCACAAATAAATGGCTTAATGTCTTGGGGAAGGAAAGCATTTATCATCTAAAGTTATTAACATTTTTGTTTGCAAAAGGTTTGGTGGTTGTTGTTTATTTTTTTCTCTACACCCTTAATGAAACAAAGTTTCTGCTGAGACCTGTAAAAATGTTTAGAGCAAATTGTGCTCCCTCCGTGCTCAACACCTGATTTCATCTGCAGCCCTGCAAAAGATGACATCTCCTGTGTTGTCTTGCAAGAACTGCAAGGCTCAGCCAAAACAGAGCTCAGCTGCTTTGACAATGAACATCTGGCAAGGTGCTCATTTCTTCTGCTGCTTTTTTTACATGAAGTTAAAATACCACAAAGCTCAGTAAAAGCTGTTTTCAAGCTGCCCAGGTCTGGAGTGTCTGTATCCGCAGCTCTCCAGCCTGTCAGGGTCCCTCTGGACGGATCGCTTCCCTCCAGCTTGTCAGCCACACCACACAGCTTGGTGTCATGAGTGAACTTGCTGATGCCACTGTCCATGTCGCCAACGAAGGTGTTGAATAAGACTGAAAAAAGTCACTAGATAAATACTGGTGCCTGGTGAAAATGTGGAATTGTTTTTTTACCTTTAGGATGAAAGTTCTTCATTGTCAAAAATTACTCTTGAATAGATTATTCTTCAGGGAGAAGTAACTGAACCAATTACAAAGAACAGTCTTTCATCCTTCAGGAGGCTCATTGAATAAAGGTTTCAGTGAGATAAGAGGAAGTAAAATGGGAAGATGACTTTTCTTTGGAGATCGGTTAATTCTGAGAAATTGAGTTAGAGGAAAAGATTGTGAAGTACAATGCAATTAGTGTGATACTAATGTGGCTCCTGCCAAGTGCCATGAAGAAAATTGGAGATGTTATGCAAAAGGATCATGTATCCTCCTCTCTAATGAACCAAAGCCAAGTTCAGTTCCCTCACCAGCTAAGCACTATTTGCTCAAAGAGCTGTGCTCATCTCATGTTGGGGCACCAGTTTCTAAGATCAGTTCTATCAAAGTAATGCACATCAATCACAGCAGCTGGACTTTCATCACAGATTTGATTTCTTTGTAGCTGTAGTTTAGAGGAGACATTGGCCCCCACTCTTCTGGGGGTGTGTGTCTACTTTTATTTTTCTAACTATATCCAACTACCCTCAATGGAGATCCCATTTCCATGGCAGAATGATTCTGTTGGTTAAAAAAGAAAACAAGAAAAAAAATGTGAGAGACCTCTCTCTATAAGTATCTTTAATTATAGTAACCTCTGGCTTGTTTGCTAGGATTTTCTTCCAAGAAGAAAAGAGGCAATAAAAATGTACTTTTGATAGTTCTGCTAGGGGTAAATCTTTTATCTCTAGTTCTTTTTTAGGGTTAAATGTATTATTAGAAAAAAATCTCTATATATCATCTATATATCTATATATCTATCTCAGAGTTTTCATAGATTGATAGAACGGTTTGGGTTGGAAGGGACTTACAGATCATTTACTTCCAACCAGCCCTGCTGTGAGGCCCAGGTTGCTCAAGGCCTCATCCAACCTGGCCTTGAGCACCTCCAGGAAGGGGACATCCACAACCTCCCTGGGCAACCTGTTCCAGTGTCTCACCACCCACACTCTCAAGAATTTCTTCCTAATCTCCAGTCTCAATCTGCCCTCCTCAAGCTGCAATCCATTCCCTCTTATCCTATCACTACATATTTTTGTAAACAACCCCTCTCCAGCCTTCTTGTAGCCCCCTACAGGTACTAGAAGGCTGCTCTAAGGTCTCCCTGGAGCCTTCTTTTCTCCAGGTTACACAGCTCCAACTCTCTCAGCCTGTCCCCATAGGTGAGGTTTTTGAGCCTTCTGCCCATCTTCGTGGCCCTCCTCTGCTCTTTCTGTTTCTTTGTAAATCTCCCCTAGTTTATTCCAAAGACTCTTTGTCATCTGCTACCGGTGTAATGGTTAGATTTCATGTAAGCCAAGACATCAAACCCCCAAGCTGTTGCCTTTTTGTTTTTTTTTTCCTCCCTGTCCCTTGGTCAGACCTCTTTGAGTGACAGTGTCTATGAAGCCCAATAGCTATAGAAAGTAGCTCTCAGGCTGTTAGTCTCACAAGCAGCTGGAAATGGTTTGGTTTATCATGCAAGGATGTTTTATAAATCATTTGGGCACGTGGTGTTGACAAGGCATTCTGAAGGCATTCAGTTGGCAAATACAATGTCATTGCTCTTAGGTGCTTCCTGATGCTGTCAGGCAACGCTGCCTTTGATGTGCAAAGGAAACCTCAACAAAATTAGTAGGGAGTTTTGCTTAAACGTCGGTGATGTAAAACAGCTCCAATTGGTTACAGTAAATTTATTACTACTCCCTGTATGAAATTCCAGTGGAAATGGCAGGAAAAAAAGGTTTTATTCCTCACATAATTAAGAAATTAAATTGAAGGGAAAAAAATCATAATTGGAAAATGTCAAATGCTTAATTACAGATTTTATCGTGGAACCATTAAGTTTGGAAAAGATTTTTAACATTATCAAGTCCAACCCTAACCCAACTACCATGACCACTAAAACTATATCCTGAAGCACCACAGCTACAGCTTCTTGAACACCTCCAGGGATGGTGACTCCACCACCTCCCTGGGCAGCCTGTTGCAACCCCTCACCACTCTTGCAGCAAAGAAATGTTTCCTAATATGTAACCTAAACCTCCCCTGGCACAACTTCAGCCCATTTCCTCTCATCCTATTGCTGGTTACTTGGGAGAACACCAGCCTCACTCCAAACTCCCTTCAGGGTGTTGTAGAAAGAAATAAGGTCTCCCCTCAGCCTTCTCTTCTCCAGACTAAACAGCCTCAGCTCCCTCTGCTGCTCCTCGTACATTGCCCTCCAAACCCCCTTCCAGCCTCGTTGCCTCTTCTCTGGACAGCCTCCAGCACCTCAATGTCTTTCCTATCCTGTGAACTGAATCTAAAGCTCAAGCTGTGTTCTCCCCAGGACTGAGTACAGGGGCACCATCACTGTCCTACTCTTGCTGGACACACTAGGTGTGATCCAGGGCATGATGCTGGTGGCCTTCATGACCACCTGTGAGAGAATAGAATAGAATAAACCAGGTTGGAAGAGATCTTCAAGATCATCACATCCAACCTATTATCCAACACCACCTAATCAACTAAACCATGCAACCAAGCACCCTATCAAGTCTCCTCCTGAACACCTCCAGTGATGGTGACTCCACCGCCTCCATGGGCAGCACATTCCAATGGGCAATCACTCTCTGTGTAGAATTTCTTCCTAACCTCCAACCTAAACCTCCCCTGGCACAGTTTGAGACTGTGTCCTCTTGTTCTGGCGCTGGTTGCCTGGGAGAAGAGACCAACATCTGCCTGTCCACAACTTCCCTGTGCACACTTCTGGCTCATGTTCAGCTGTCCATCACCACCACCCCCCGCCAAACCTTTTTCACTGGGCTGCTTTCCAGCCACTCTGCTCCAAGCTTGGGGCTTGTTGTTGTGATCAAAATGCAGCACTTGGCCACATCCTGATCATTCCCTCTCAGGTAGTAACAGGACCATTTCACATTGGCCTTACCATAGGAGGAAAGTGAGTCACAGAACAGTGAATGAATTAACTTTGCACTGTCATATCAAAGATGAGTGACAGCCATACAAGCAGAACATTCTTCTCCTTCTCAGCGTCAGTGTCTGTTCCAATAAGCCTCTTTGCCTTTTAGCTCTGGCTTATCAAGAGAAAGGAAAGAGTGCAGCAGAGTACTGGCAAAGGAAATCCTTTTATTATGTTTGTTCAGAGGAAGCATCACATTTACTGAAAAGCCTGGCACATGTCTGGGGATATAGCAGAGTCATGTCTGAGTGTTTTCCATAGGATTCAATCATTGAAAACTTTGTTCTAGTGATTAGATGCATATTAGCTGGAAGTAAGCTGGGAAAAAAAGAGAAATTAAATCCAATTTAGAGAGCCCACAGATTATATGAATGGGCATCTTAAATAATTCAACAGGCTGGAGTTAAGCTTTTGGAAAAATACACATTGTCAGTGAAGGATGGAAATTTAGACAGGCACAAGACCTTTTAGTTGCTAAGAAAAGAGCTTTACTTCACCCAGAAATCTGTTCTGCATTTAGAACCACAAAATTGTTAGGGTTGATTAGAGACCTCAAGGATCATCTAGTTCCAACCCCTGCCATGGGCAGGGACACCTCACACTAGATCAGGTTGCTCAGAGCCACAGCCAGCCTGGCCTTAAAACCTCCAGGGATGGGACTTCTGCCAGGGCAACCTGTTCCACTGCCTCAGTGCCTGCACCCTGCATTCTCAGTAGCTGCACTTAAATGGAAATGAGTCAATAAATTATTATTTTGGAGTTTGAAGTGGGGCTTCATGTCCCTGTGATGCACAGTTAAACAAAACCTTCAAAACTACAGGGTTTGGACTAAAGATATTTGATTTATATCTCTTATAAAATGCATAATATTTTCCCAATAGCTAAATACATCTCTTTGCTCGAAGGCCTAAAAATCATGGTTTCCCCAGTTAAAATTGCTAGAGCTGAAATAGCAGTTAGTGAGCTAGCAGAGCAAGGTCTTTCTGGAGGAAAATGTCTGAGATATAGCACATGTCGTTCTGAAAGGGAAAACGAGGGTGGCCCCATTTTAATGATCTGCCCTCGAAACAACAGCAACAAAAATAAAAGTTTGCAAACTTGGCTTCATTTTGGAAAGGAGGGGGAGGGTGTGTGGGGTGAAAAAGCTCTCTGTGCACAGTAGGAAGCTCCTCTGCCTTTCATATTTCTAATTCCAGGCAGCACACTGTCTGCTCCAAAGAGCAAGAAAACAAATGCCAAAGCTTTAATCAGAATTATATTGGCTGTGTAGGGACTTTCAGATCATTTGCCCATTCCTAACAATGTCATGCAGATTCCTTTCAGAATATCAATGCAGAGGCCTTTGCCCTGGCTGTGAAGAAAGGGTTGCAAAATCCTGAAGATGAGGAGCAGGTCTGCTTGAGGTTAAGATTCTTTCTTTGTGTGATGGGGTGGGGGGAGGAAAGGGTAAAAGTTCTGCTCTAATTTAATTCCTTAATGAAACTAAGAATTAGAATCCCTGCAGCGTAGCTCTAACCTTTTCCTCTAGTGTCAAGCAAATTTTTTTCCCTTCAAATACATCTTAGATAATGCTGTAGGCTTATGGCTATCCGAGGGTTGGCTTAGAGGCCATTAGTAAGAGACACTGCACTGCATCTGACAGACCTTACATAGCTACCTTGAGCAAAAATCTTTGTTCTTGTATTGCAAGGAGGAAATATTTGCTCAGTAGAGCATTTGTTTGTATCTGTATGGAAAATCACAGCTTTTGCCCACCGCAGTTTAGTTTTAAAAATGGGGCAGAGTAGCAGGGGGTAAAATGCCAAAGTTGCCCTGGTTGAGAGCAGCCCTGAAGAAAAAACTTGGGTGTGCTGGTGGATGAGAAGCTCAACATGAGCCTCCTGTGTGCACTTGCAGCCCAGAAAGCAAATCACATCCTGGGCTGCATCAAGAGAAGTGTGGCCAGTAGGTTGAGGGAGGTGATTCTCCCCCTCTACTCCACTCTGGTGAGATCTCACCTGGAGCATTGTGTCTAGTTCTGAAGCCCCTAGTACAGGAATGATCTGGATGTGCTGGACGGTGTCCAGAGAAGGGCCATGAGGATGGTCAGAGGGCTGGAGCACCTCACCTATGAGGAAACACTGAGAGAGTTGGGGCTGTTCAGTCTGGAGAAGAGAAGTCTCCCAGGAGACCTTATTGTGACCTTCCGGTATCTGAAGGGGGCTACAAGAAAGCTGGGGAGGGACTTTTAGGGTTTCAGGTAGTCAGAAGACTGGGGGGAATGGAGCAAAACTAGACATGGGGAGGTTCAAATTGGATGCTAGGAAGAAGTTCTTCCCTGTGAAGGTGGTGAGACACTGGAACAGGTTTCCCAGGGAGATGGTAGAAGCCTCATCCCTGGAGGTTTTTAAGGCCAGGCTGGATGTGGCTGTGAGCAGCCTGATCTAGTGTGAGGTGTCCCTGCCCATGGCAATGGGGTTGGAAGTAGATGATCCTTGAGGTCCCTTCCAACCCTAACGATTCTATGATAGCACTGAAGTAAAATTGATTTCCCTCAGTTTAGCAACCTGTTCAAAACAATATTGTAAGGCTAAGTTTGCATAGGTAAAAAGCTGAACCAAATAATGTATGTTTTAAAACAGAGGAAGATATTTCAATGTGTGCCATGTCTTTACAAATGATTGATCAACTGCTTCACCTATTTGTTTAATATTCTTTAATATTGGAGGACTCTGCTTTGAATCACCTGTGGGTTTTACCACAAAATCAAACCAGAACTTGCATTTGCAATCATGGACCTGAAGGGGGTTTACAAGAAAGCTGGGGAGGGGCTTTTTACAAGAGCTTGTAGTGCTATGATCACAGAATCACAGAATCACCAAGGTTGGAAGAGACCTCAAAGATCATCAAGTCCAACCTGTCACCACAGACCTCATGACTAAGCCATGGCACCAAGTGCCACGTCCAAACCCCTCTTGAACACCTCCAGGGACGGTGACTCCACCACCTCCCTGGGCAGCACATTCCAATGGCGAACGACTCTCTCAGTGTAAAACTTCTTCCTAACATCCAGCTTAAACCTGCCCTGGCGCAGCCTGAGACTGTGTCCTCTTGTTCTGGTGCTGGTTGCCTGGAAGAAGAGACCACCCTCCTCCTGGCTACAACCACCCTTCAGGTAGTTGTAGAGAGCAATGAGGTCTCCCCTGAGCCTCCTCTTCTCCAGGCTAAACAACCCCAGCTCCCTCAGCCTCTCCTCATGTGCTTGTGCTCAAGGCCTCTCCCCAGCCTTGTTGCCCTTCTCTGGACACGTACAAGTGTCTCGATGTCCTTCCTAAACTGAGTGGCCCAGAATTTGACACAGTACTCAAGGTGTGGCGTAACCAGCGCTGAGTACAGGGGCACAATGACTACCCAGAGAGGGAATGGATTGAATCTTGACGATGGCAGATTGAGATTGGAGATTAGGAAGAAATTCTGGAGAGTGAGGGTGATGAGACACTGGAACAGGTTGCCCAGGGAGGTTGTGGATGTCCACTTCTTGGAGATGTTCAAGACCAGGTTGGATTAAGCCTTGATCAATGCAGTGTAGCAGAAGGTGTCTGTGTCCATTGCATGGGGGTTGGAACTAGATGATCTTTAAGCTCCCTTCCAACCCAAATCATTCCATGCATCCATGAATACATAGCCACCTTCACTGAGATATTCAGAATATTGGAATTATGCAATTTATACTTTGCTTTTTGTTATTTTCTTAGCTTACAACATAAGAATTTTCTCTAATATATGGTACGGAGCACAGAAATATCTTACCTCACATGAACCAATCTCTCTTGGGGAATGTAAACCATACAGGACAGAGGTTTTTTGTGTGCACAAAGTGTCTTTAGCTGTGCTTTTCCTAGAATTATTTAGAGCAGCTGTTGTTGCACTACAGAGATGTTGTCATATATCCACTCAAAAATGAAAGAGGCAAGGCTCATTGCCATGGCATTCATGTCTGAGTGCTTCTCAAGGGGAATTAGGCATTTAAATAAGAACTTACATCTCTAAAGGTATTTTCAGGCTTGGACTTTGGCCTCCTAAATTAGTTTTCTAATTACAGTTTCACTGAGGATCCTTGGCATGAGACATAAACAGATTAAGTGTTGTTTGCCAGAGGCCTCCCAGACATAGCTCTGATTGCTCAGGTGAGAAACTAAAGGAGTGGTGAGAAAAATCAGACAACACTTCATGTTAGAATGCATAATGCTCCTGGTAATATATTCTTTAAGGTCATCTGCCTGAGTGCTCTTCTTTTCCTTCCATTTCCACCTCCTGCATTTTTTCCTATCAGATGCAGTAAAATGAAGATTATCTATCTATCTATCTATCTATCTATCTATCTATCTATCTATCTATCTATCTATCTATCTCTTTCTCTCTCTCATTTCTGTCTCTATAATCTCTCTCAGTTATGATTAGTTAGATTTTTATATATTTATGAATTTGTTTGGTTATTAATTTATTTTTGCAGAAGAGTTTTCCCGTGTTTCACATCGCCAAACCTTAAACCTCCAATTATTTACTGCTCCCCATGGGTGGTTCCCTTGCTCTGGATGAAAAACAATCAGTAAATTAAGATTATAATATATACATATATTAAAAAGTTGCTTAGATTTTATTAATTTAGTAATGGCTTTTACATTTATTTATTCATTTACATTTAACTATTGATTTTTACAGAAGAGTTTTTCATGTGTTTCACATCAAAAGAACCTTATACCTGCAACTCTTTGCTACTCCTCATGGGTGTTTCCATTCCATTGCTTTGAAAGAAAAGTGATTAGTAAATGAAAATTAGGCTGCACCTCGAGTCCTGTGTCCAGTTCTGGGCCCCTCAGTTTAGGAAGGATGTTGTCTTGCTGGAACGTGTCCAGAGAAGGGCAACGAAGTTGGTGAGGGGTTTGGAACACAAGCCCTATGAGGAAAGGCTGAGGGAGCTGGGGTTGCTTAGCCTGGAGAAGAGGAGACTGAGGGGTGACCTTATTGCTCTCTACAACTACCTGAAGGGAGGTTGTAGCCAGGCAGAGGTTGGTCTCTTCTCCCAGGCAGCCAGTACCAGAACAAGAGGACACAGTCTCAGGCTGTGCCAGGGCAGGTTTAGGCTGGATGTTAGGAAGAAGTTTTACACGGAGAGTGTGATTGCCCATTGGAATCGGCTACCCGTGGAGGTGGTGGAGTCACCTTCATTGGAGGTGTTCAGGAGGAGACTTGATGGGGTGCTTGGTGCCATGGTTTAGTTGTTTAGGTGGGTTGGATTGGTTGATGGGTTGGACGCGATGATCTTGAAGGTCTCTTTCAACCTGGTGTATTGTATTGTATTGTATTGTATTGTATTGTATTGTATATATACACACACACATATTTAAAAACTGCTTATGATGTGATTTTAATTAATGTTTTTCATTTAGTTTAATTTGTTTATTCATTTCTACAGAAAAGTTTTCCCTGTGTTTCACATCAAATAATCTTTAAACCTCCAATATTTTACTACTCACCATGGGTGGTTCCATTGCTTTGAATGAACAGTAATGAGTAAATGAAGATAATTTTATATATATAGAATAGAATAGAATAGAATAGAATAGAATAGACCAGGTTGGAAGAGACCTTCAAGATCATCATCATCATGTCCAACCTATTATCCAACCCATCTAATCAACTAAACCATGCAGCCAAGCACCCTATCAATGTCTCCTCCTAAACACCTCCAATGATGGTGACTCCACCACCTTCCTGGGCAGCCCATTCCAATGGGCAATCACTCTCTCTGTGTAGAACTTCTTCCTAACCTCCAGCCTAAACCTGCCCTGACACAGCTTGAGACTGTGTTCTCTTGTTCTGGTGCTGGTTGCCTGCGAGAAGAGACCAACCACCGCCTGGCTATAACTTCCCTTCAGGTAGTTGTAGAGAGCAATAAGGTCTCCCCTGAGCCTCCTCTTCCACAGGCTAAGAGAGATATATATAAGATATATAATAAGATAGATAATTATATGTGTGTATATATATATATAAAATATATATAAAATACATATATATATATAATATTACATATATAGATAGTTATATATATATAAATAAATATATATATAATTGCTTGTGATTAGATTTCATTTCTTTGTTTGTTTGCTTCTTGATTTTCTACAGAAGAATTTTCCTGTGTTTCATATCACCAAGCCCTTAAACTGCCAATTATTTACTGCTCACCATGGGTGGTTCCATTTGCTTTGAAAGGAAAAAAAAAAATCAGTAAATGAAGTTTATTTTTTATATATGTGTGTGTGTGTGTTGGATTTTATGTATTTATTTGGTTTTTGCAGAAGAGTTTTCCTGTGTTTTGCATCACAAACCCTTTAAACCTCCAATTATTTACTGTTCGCCCTGGGTGGTGGTTCCATTGTTTTGCCTGAACATTAATGAGTAAAATTACTCATGTGTAGCCACTCATAGGTGCAAACCTTAGGTATTAGATTGTGTCAATCTGTTATTTCCTTTCACTTCCAGTTTAAATTATTGCTTTTCCAAGCTGGTGTACAATGTAAATGTACTCTTTATTTTTAATGCTCCTAGCTTTTCTTTTTTCCCTTGGACATTAGGAGGACAACTCAAGAAATCCAATGCTGTTTGGTATTTTATTGGAGTAAACTGGAGTGGCCATCATCTGTCATATGGTTTGCTTGTGTTTCTTGATAGAGCACTGCTAGATGCCTACCACAAATATCTGCTATATAGTTTTGCCCTGGTCTGCACAGTCTGATTCCTATTCTGTACCCACCTCTAAGGCCAAAGAGCATAGTTTCTACCAAAGGAACATACCTCATCTGGGACATGCTTCCATACTGCTGGAATTCTCTCTCTTTTCTCACAGTGCTGGGTTAATGGTTTGACTTTGTGATCTTGGAAACAGAGGGCACTGTCAGAAAGTTTGCTGATGACACTGAACTAGGAGGAGTGGCTGACACTCCTCAGGTTTTGTTGCTATTTAGCCAGACATGGACAGGCTGGAGAGCTGGGCAGGGAGAAACTGAATGAAATCCAGCAAGGACAAGGGCAGAGTCTCGCATCTGGGAAAGAACAACCTCATGGACCAGGATAGGTTGGGGGCAGCAGCTGTTGGAGAGCAGCTCTGGGGAAAAGGACCTGGAGGTCCTGGTGAACAACAGGAGGACCATCAGCCAGCAGTGTGCTCTTGTGGCCAAGGAGGCCACAGGCATCCTGGGTGTAGTTAGTAGGTCAAGGGAGATTCTCCTCCCCTTCTATCCTGCCCTGGTGAGGCTGCATCTGGAATATTGTGTCCAGTTCTGGGCCCCTCAGTTCAAGAAGGACCTCAGGGAACTGCTTGAAAGAGTCCAGCACAAAGCCACACATCTGAAGATGTGCCTAAAGAAAATGGCAAGAAAAATGACCTCCTGCATTTGTGGCACCAAAAGTCCTTATTTTTGAAAGCTGTTGCTTATGGGAAAGAACAGCTGGGCTGACATCTCTCATCCACACTTGGAAGCAGGCCTGTAAAATAAACTGCCCTACCAAAGACAGTGGCTAACGGAAAAAGGTTTGTTTACTGCTTGAGAAACTGATGACTGGGCTGGATCAACAAGATGCCCAAATGATGCCTCCACAGTCTGCACCTGCTTGTCTTCCGCTGATGAATGATGAAACGATGCAGATTGAGCATTACCAGGTGTAGAGCAGGAGCACATATGCTCAGGCGCTCTGCTTTTCTTATTCTTTCCTCTTTCCCTTCTCAAATCAGTTTTCACAAGTAGGTTGCTGGGGTTTTGGGGGCTGCTTTTTTTTTTTTTTTTACTACTTTTTTTTTTTTTAAATTATTTGTGAGAAACCTGACAGCAGAGTTCCCAGCCTATCTCCTGTGCTCCAGTAATTGTGCCTCACTGTAATTCCTGCAGTCATCTTTCCTTTATTTTACTGCTTTAAATTACTTGTTCAAAATACCACTTTTTGTTTTTCCTTCTTTTTCTTTTTTTTTTTTTCCCTATGTGGCTACAAAGAACATGATACTTTCCTTCTGCTGAAGAGCTAATAATGAGAAAATATTATGTCTGTCTTGGCAACTAGAAACCCCAAGAGAAATCTGAAGAGCTGCTTCCAGTAGCATCTCATTACTAGTGGGAAAGTTTATAATTTTTAACTTACTCTAAGGGTTTTATTCCTCTTGTGGATGTTTGTTCGTGTGTCCATGGCATTTCCTTCTGAAGTCCAAATTAAGTGTGAAACATTTGTCATTGAGGATGACACTTAAAGAAAGTCCCAGATCCAGTACCTCTAACAGGAAACAACAACCTTTGTCTTATCAGTTATTTTTTAAAATAAGGCTTTTTTTTTTTCTTCAGGAATCAACAACCTGTGTCTCTGGGAAGTGTTTTCTCTCCAAGCCTTCAGTCTTCACTAAGACTTCATTAAGACACACTGGCCTTCTCTACAATAGGAATAGGGCTAGTATTTCCAACTCATTAGAGAATCGCAGCAAGTTGGGTAGAACCTCCTGGGCTCCAGCTTGTACCTGTTGTTCCTTGTCCTGTCACTGGGCACCACCACAAAGAGCCTGGAACCTCCATCTTGACACCCAGCCCTCAGATATTTAGAGACATTGATTACATTCCCTCTCAGCCTTCTCTTCTGCAGACTAAGCATCCTCAGGGCTCTCAGTCTTTCTTCATAGGAGAGAAGTTATCAAGGAGATGGAGCCTGGCCCTTCACAACTGTGTGAGGTGGGAGGAGCAAGAACAGTGGGCAAGACAATAGGCATAAGCTGAAGCAAGAGATGTTCATGTGAGATAGGAGGAGAAACTGCTTCAGAAGTAGGATGTAACAACACTAAAAATCCAAGGTACCATTAAATATAACTGAGCAAAATTCTCAAGGAAAGAATGCTAACTTGGCTACACCTTAAAAGAACTGACTTCACCCTTCATTGTTAGAAAATATGACCAAAAAAACCGCCTTTCCTTCCTTCCTGCCTGCCTGCCTTCTTTCCTCTTTCTCTCTCATTATGAAATGAATGTATTTCTACTTTGTAGCTTCAAAATCTCTTCCAATTCTTTCCAGAAAGAGGCTGCTCCTCACTGAGGCCTCATAACATTGCTGTGTTTTTATGTCAGAAATCTAAGGACTACGCCTAGAGGTGAAAACACTAATGGTGACCAAAGACGTTTTGCTGGTCAGAGAGAGGTTTTCTGCTCTGACAAGTACATTCCTGTAACCTAATTCTCTGTTTTCTCTGCTATTTAACCAGCTCCAGCACAGTCTCTTAGGAGGTATCATTGAGCCTGATACCAGGGAAATGTCTGTTTTATTTTCTTTTATGCTGGCAAACACTGGAGGCCATCTGTGTTCAACACAACTCAACATACAGTGTTCTGACAGCTCATCTCCATCTTTCCTTCCTTTCCTGAGGGCAACAAGGTTCACTGTGAATCCCCTGCCCTAAACTGCCCACTGAACATGGTCCATCTGCACAGAAATAGAAAGCAAGTAAATGCTGTAACTCAGAGATTTTGCTTAACATTTATTTTAAAATAACTTTAAGGAACTATTCTTGCTTTGAGGTTTGCTTCTCTGAAGGGCGTGCAAAGTGTCTAAACCCAAGAGTTCCAGATTCTTATGTATCACATTTTCTGTTGACTACCGAAAAATTTTCTGTTTCTATTTCTTTTACCCACATTCTAATTAATCCCCAGCACATTTGTATTCTTCCTCAGTTTTGTTTTGGTTGAAAGTGGCTTAGTAAGTTCATGGACCATTTTATATGCAGATCATAGACCAATGTGTTCACAGGTTTTGTGCAGGTTAAAATCACAGAATCACAGAATATTAGGGGTTAGAAGGGACCTCCAGAGTCCAAATGCCCTGCCAAAGCAGGATCACCTAGGGCAAGCCACAGAGGAACACATTCAGGTGAGTTTGGAAAATCTCCAGAGAAGGAGACTCCACAACCTCTCTGGGCAGCCTGCTCCAGGGCTCCAGCATCCTCACACCAAAGAAGTTTCTCTTCATGTTCCTGGATTCCAGCTTGAGCCCATTGTTGTTTGTTCTATTACTGGACGCCACCACAAAGAGCCTGGCACCTTCATCCTGACACCCACCCCTCACATATTTAGAGACACGGATCAGATCTCCTCTCAGCCTTCTCTTCTCCAGATTAAACAGCCCTAAGTCTTTCAGTCTTTCTTCATAGCAGAGATGTTTCCTTCATCATCCTCATTGCTCTCTCTTGGACTCTCTCCAACAGATCCCTGTCTCTTCTGAATTTAGGAGCCCGAAACCGGATATGGTATTGCAGGTGTGGTCTAAGCAGGGCAGAGTAGAGGGGTAGGAGAACCTCCCTAGACCTGTTGGACACACTTATTGATACAGCTCAGGATACCCTCCCCTGGAGCTGGTAGGTTTCTCAGTGCTGCCCCTATTACACATTACATTTACAGGCATTGAGTCTACTCTGCTGTGGCAGCAAGCTGGATAAACATGCTTGGACTAGCTTAAATCAGCTACTTAAAATCTGAGCCTGCCTTCTTGGGTAGGCTGTAAAGCCTGCTCTGAACTCTTCAGTGATTCAGGCACATCTGTTCCATCTGTGTAAGAGATGTGCCCACTGCAATTTTTGTCAGACACTTCAATGACACTTATGAAAGCCCCACCATGGGAATGTGGGGGCTTTGTATCCTAAACAGTGTGGTAGTCCTGGCACTGACAAATACATTGCACCCCGTTTCCACGGATTTATGGTTTTATCCATATATGTATCAACATCAGTATCTCTATCATCTTTATCTCTATTTCTCTACCCTCTCATCCCTCTCTCTCTCTCTCTCATCTCTATCATTTCTATCATTTCTACCTCTACCTCTACCTCTATCTCTACCTCTACCTCTATCTCTATCTCTATCTCTATCTCTATCTCTATCTCTATCTCTATCTCTATCTCTATCTCTATCTCTATCTCTATCTCTATCTCTATCTCTATCTCTACCTCTATCTCTACCTCTATCTCTATCTCTATCTCTATCTCCATCTCTATCTCTACCTCCATCTCCATCTCCATCTCCATCTCCATCTCCATCTCCATCTCCATCTCTATCTCTATCTCTATCTCTATCTCTATCTCTATCTCTATCTCTATCTCTATCTCTATCTCTATCTCTCTATATCTCTATATCTCTATATCTCTATCATCTCTCTTTCTCTCTCTCTCTCTGTATACATTAAGTTGACTTTCCAGGCACCTGATATGTTTTAAAGGTTTGTACCCTATTTAATTTACTGTCTTAAATCCTTTGGGAGAGAAACCAACACAAATCACAGCCCTGTGGAGATTTTAGTTTCTAAATAAAGGTCAAAGCAGGATATCAGTATTTTTTTGTCAAACCTCCCCTGATTTGATGAAGAAAACCAGCAGCTTACTTTTTCTTCATAGATACTTGTTACTAGTAAACCTTTATTAATTAAAACCACATCTCTGGAGGTTCCAGACTGAAATTTATTTCACCATAAGCACCTCTAAGTTTTTTATGTCCAGTCCACAACATGATGACTCTAGAATAAATAACAAAGTGTTAATGAGGCAATGGCCATCTCTCCACCCCCATGCACTGACATTATTAGGGACTAAAAAAGTTATTCTATTTGAAGTACCTTTTTTTTTTAGGGGGGGGTGGGGGTGTGTGGGAAGGGGAGTTTGAGGAAAACCATGTAAATGTTGATGTATGGTAAATCAAAGCAAATTAATCTGATAATATGAGTGAATAGAACAAGCTGTGCAATTTCAATATTTTAATCGCTTCTTGATCCAGAAGCACCTCACCTACAAATGAGCAATTACTTTCTACCCCTTGGGAGTTGTCTCTAATTATGAGGCAGTCTAGTTGGTGCTACAGAGAAAGTACATGTAAATATCAAGCCTCAGACCCTTGAATCTGTCATTTGTAATATGAACAGCATTTTCTATCTCCCTTTGTGCAACTCTGTGTTCTACACTAGTGGGTTGATTTGTTGGTGTTCTTAACCTGAGCAGATCACTCATTATTAGCCTCATTTAATTTGTGGACATGGAAACACTTCCCAGTGGAAGTTCAAATGCGTGCCTGTGAAATTTAAGGATAGGTTTGCCCTTCTCAGCTCCTGATGGACCACTCAAAACCAGCCTGTCAGTGCTTTAGACCTGAGGAGTATTAGTTAAACCCCAAAGTTGTAGATGTAAAACTGAATTATCTTTTGTTGTTTGTCATACGTGGATATGTGTGCCACTATTCTCATTAAAAGCTTAATCACACGATCATAGAATCATAGAATGGTTTGGGTTGGAAGGGACTGTTATGATGTGCTCCAAATTCCCCATTCCTCCATCTGCATCAGTGGAGGTTTGAATGGGGAAAGACAAAGGCACAAAATTGCCTTCCAAGGTGTGAAATTGCCTGGGGACAGGTAATTAATGCCCATTTTCCTGCCCCATGGGGGAAGTCCACTGGGTTTGGGAGCTATGATTAAGTGAGGTGCTTCACACCCATTATACATTGGCCTTGGACACATTGTCTAGAAATGCCTTAAACAGAGTGACCAGAAAGAGATCAGTGCTCTCACCATCATCATGCTCCTGATCCTGCTTTCTGTCCTGCTACTGCTCTGGCTCCCACCTTCATCTTGCTTGCTCCATTCGGACCTGGCTTCTCCCCAGACCCTGCCTGCCGTGGAGCGACCCTTCTGGTCATGAAACCTGCGGCTTTCTTGCACTGCTGCTGCTCACAAGTTTCCCCTCGTAGCAGCCGTGTCTATGGACACTTTGATTCTGCTGGGTCCCTTTCCTTTGGATTGTGCAGCATAATTCACAAACTGGATTATAAAACCTGCAGTTCCTGGAGCCAGCCACCGACCAGAGACCTAGGGACCGACACAAAATTCCTGCTCCATCCTCGTGAGTACAACCTGGCGTTCTCATTAGCTTTCCCAAGGTTCCTGGGCCTCTGATTATAAGTGGGGTAAAGCTGTTTTGTGGCTTAGCCTTTTCCATTTTCTGAATTCTCTAAATTGTACTAAAGTTGCCCATAAGCATCCTGGTATAATTCATGACCAAACAGAACCTGTGAATAATCAAACAAGTTTTACACCTAATTTTGGGGCAGGGTTTTAGGGAAAAATAAAGATAACTACATTTTTGTAATTCCTGCTTCATTAATTCAGCTCCTATCGAATCAGAGACCTCCAAAGGGCATCTAGTCCAAGCCCCCTGCAGTCAGCAGGGGCATCCTCCACTAGATCAGGTTGCTCAGAACCATGTACAACCTCACCTCGAAGACCTTCAGGGGTGGAGCCCCAACCACCTCCCTGGGCAACCTGTTCTAGTCTTCTAGCACCCTCGTGGTGCAGAACTTCTTCCTGACATCCAATCTAAATCTGCTCTTCTCTCATTTCAAACCATTGCCCTTTGTCTACTGTGCCCTGAGTTCCCCTAACTATAGCCAAAATATTAGAACCTATGAATGGGATGATAAGGTTTCACAGCATCACAGAATTTAGGGAGTGGAAGTGACCTCTAGAGATCATGCAGTCCAACCTCCCTGCCAAAGCAGGGTCACCTAGGGCAGGTCACACGGGAACACATCCAGGCAGGTTTGGAAAGTCTCCAGAGAAGACGACTCCACAGCCTCTCTGGGCAGCCTGTCACTCTCACTGCCATGAAGTTTCTCCTTATGTTGAGGTGAGACTTCCTCTGTTTCCTTCTTTGTAGAGGAGTTGGAGATGTTTTAGCAACAACAGCCTACACAGTTTCAGTAGGTGTCATTTATGCATTGCTTTTGTTGTCTCGTTGATAAAAATTAAGACTCGTGTTCATTTGCTGCTGGTTGTCTCAATCAGCAAAACTGGCTGAGGAACTTGGAGACAGAGTTATTTATGTCCCAATTACTAATATCTTCTTAAAGAAGGCAATCAGTCTTTCTAGTCTGACATATGCAAAACACTGATTTTATATGTCCTAAGAATGAAACTCAGATGAGCTTTAGACACAAAACCTCAGTCCACACCCCTTTAATATTTTATATAATGTACAATTGAGTAGACTTACCCATATTCAGACAGCATCTGTGCTTTAGGAGGGGGGGGAAAATAATGACAAAAAGAGCAAAAAAAAGGGCTTCCCTGGGTCATTCCAGAGAGGTGCTCTTCACCCTGTGCCTCACTGTTGTAATAAAATCTGAAACAGGAGAAACAGACTGATCTGCTAAAAGATATGAGGTGCTGTGTGAAATATGTGTCCTGGTTTGGCTACCTTTCCAGCAAATGTCAATTAAAGATAAAAAATCAGTGCTTCCAAACATCACTAGAGATGATAATGACCACAAATCTCTTTTCTGTGCAACTGTGCATTTCCATAAAGCAGCCTTTCTGACAGTGACAGGAGGAAGAGTGGCATTATTTCCATTAATGGATGAGGAACAGTCCTTTGAATTACTTCTCAGGTACTTTGCTGAATTTACTGCTTCTGCCACAAAACCCCCAATTGTTTCCTGAGATATTTATTGCCAAGATTCCTGCTTTGATTTAGCTCTGCTGATAGCCTGTAAAGAAACATCTTCATTTTCTCCTTTCCATTTCAACGAAGTACATGGTTCTTTGGAGATGCAGATGAGTGACAAATGATAGTTTCTAAGGTGATCTTCATACCTTTGGGATTTCTGCTTGCCTGGGGCCTATTCAAAGATTTCCATCATATTGTAATATTGTTTTGTAGAAATGAGACATGAAAACTTCTGAAAAAAATTCTGTTTCCAAAGGCCTGCAGTGATAGGACAAGGGGCAATGGCTTCAAACTAGAGAAGAGCAGATTGAGATTGGATTTTAGGAACAAGTCCTTTACCAGGAGGGTAGTGGAACACTGGAACAGGTTGCATGGGGAGGTGGTTTGGGTCTTATCCCTGGAGACATTCAAAGTGAAGCTCTACAGTGCTCTGAGCAACCTGATCTAGTGGAAGATGTCCCTGCTGACTGCAGAGGGGCTTGGTCTGGATGATCTTTGGATGTCCCTTCCAATCCAGACCATTCTATGATTCTGTGATTGTGATCCTATGGTCCTATAATTCTAGGATTCCATGATTCTGTGATTCTAGGATTCCATGATTCTATGACTCTATTATCCCATGATTCCATGATTCTATGATGCTATTATTCCATGATTCAAGCTGTGAAAATGCTTTCTGAGAGCTATTCTGTGAGTGGAGTGCATGCTCCTCTAAGGGACTAACCCAAGTGCAAGAGAGTAGAGTAGAGTAGAGTAGAGTAGAGTAGAGTAGAGTAGAGTAGAGTAGAGTAGAGTAGAGTAGAGTAGAGTAGAATAGAGTAGAGTAGCGTAGCGTAGAATAGAATAGAATAGAATAGAATAGAATAGAATAGAATAGAATAGAATAGAATAGAATAGAATAGAATTCAATTAACTGAGCTAGAAAAGACCTTTGAGATTTTTGAGTCCAACCTATCATCCAACACCATCTAATCGACTAAACCATGGCACCAAGCACCCCATCCAGTCTCTTCGTAAACACCTCCAGTGATGGTGATTCCACCACCTTCCTGGGCAGCACATTCCAATGGACAATCACTCTTTCTATGAAGAACTTCTTCCTAACCTCCAGCCTAAACTTTCCCTGGCACAGCTTGAGACTGTGTGCTCTTGTTCTGGTGCTGGTTGCCTGGAAGGAGAGACCAGCCCCCACCTGTCTACAACCTCCCTTCAGGTAGTTGTAGAGAGCAATAAGGTCTCCCCTGAGCCTCCTTTTCTCCAGGCTAAGCAACCCCAGCTCCCTCAGCCTCTCCTCATAGGGCCTGTGCTCCAAACCCCTCACCATCTTTGTTGCCCTTCTCTAGACACATTCCAGGAACTCAACATCTACAAAGAGACTGGAGTGGGCAGGGAAGAAGAGAGAATGCAGAACTGACCCAGACTTACTTTCACGCATCCTGCTCAACTGCAAACATGATTTGTTTGCAAACATTGATGAAATATCCAAGAGAAAGTATCTGAATAGATTTCAACTCATTAATAGGAAAAAAGCTGGCAATGAAAAAAGGTAAACTAGCAGGTTTCCAGCTGAACATTTTGTCTTTGAAAAGCCTGCCTGCATTTCCTCCAGTGAAACAAATGCATTTGGAATATGGAGTTAGCAGTCTAAAGCACAACATAATTCCTCCATTATGATTATCAATATTAATAAATTTAAAAGCAGTGTGGCTGGGCTTAGTTTAATCATTTGAAATTAGATCTCCTCTCATCAAATACAAAATTACTTTCTTTTTCCTACTGCTTGCAACATCATCAATGAGTCTTGCCATTATGACTTATTAAGCTGCAGCTTAGGACTTTGAAACCATCTGTAATTAGAACTTACCTAATTGATGCCTTGGGAAATCAGGTAGAATAATGAAGCAATCTACCTGAGTATCCCCTGTTTGTATTGTCATTCATTGATCTCTTAATAACTGACATATCAGTAACACAATAAATACTTTGGGGTTTGGATGGTAAGCGACCATAGATTTAATTAAAGATATCCTACTGCTCCAAGTTGACTACATCATGTCAGATTTGATGAAACAAAATAAGCATAGGACTAAATTAACTCAATGGGGAGATCCAAATATTTATAATTAAAGACATAGTCTTTACCTCCTTAATCTGGAGCTTTGGTCGCTACTTTCCAGTCACTGTTGGGTTTCTTGTAAATCTAAAGCTTTGGCTTTAATTTTCATGCTGTGGCACTCCCTTGCATCCTGTCTTTTTGCATGGTTAGTGGTGGAAGTTAAATACAAACTACATCTATCTGTTCAGTGGGAAAAGGCCAAGCTTTCAGTACTCTCTGTAGCTATGAAAAGAATGAGAAGATTATTGGAGGATACTGCTGAAAATATGGTTAATTCCTTTTATGATTAAATAATCAATGCACTACCTGTCTAACCCTATTTACACCCATATCAACACTTATATCAACACCTATAGACATGAAAGATTTAAGGTCCTTTCCCCCAGCTTTCTGGCCACAGAAATTAGAACATACTCCATCCATTAATGTGTCTCCTCAGGCCTTTAGTCTTTCTTTTACCAAACTCATCAATGAAGTATGCTGCTTCTTGACACCTAGAGAGTAGGAGAGCTCTGAATTATCAAAATGCAGGCAATGGCATAGTATAGCTGTCTATTTTCATGTCACATTGATCATTGTCATGAGTTTAATTCACTCTAGATATATGTACTTATCTCTTACAAAAATCAAGGTGAGGTATTAAAGTATGAACAAGTGGTTCCTGTCATCAGGCGCCTAAGAACATCTTGGGCTGCATCAAGCGCTGCGTAGCCAGCAGACTGAGTGAGGTGATTCTGCCACTTTGGTCTGGTGAGACTTTGACCTGGATTACTGTGTCCATCTGTGGAGCCCTCCTCAATATAGAAAAAACATGGACCTGATGGAGCAGGTCCAGAAGAGCCATAAAAATGATCAGGGGGTTGGAGTACCTGTGTTGTGAGAATAGGCTGAGGGAGCTGGGGTTGTTCAGCCTGGAAAAGAGGGGCTCCAGGGAGACCTAATAGCAGCCTGAAGGGGGCTACAAGAAGGATGGAGAGAGACTGCAGTGACAGGACTAGGGGCAAAGGCTTCAAACTAGAGCAGAGCAGATTTAGATTGGATGTTAGGAACAAGTTCTGAACCATGAGAGTAGTGGAACACTGAAACAGGTTGCCCAGGGAGGTGGTTGGGGCCCCATTCCAGGACATATTCAAGGTGAGACTCAACAAGGCTGTGAGCAACCTGATCTAGCTGAGGATGTCCCTGCTGACTTCAGAGAGGGTTGGACTAGATGACCTTAGGAGGTCCTGTCCAAACCAGACCATTCTGTGATTGTGTTCAGACAATATAAGCACATGCAAAGAGAAAATAAGATACCTTCTGAAAACAGAGGTGTCATCATCAAATGTTAGCTGAATGATGAATGAAAGTCTTATTTTTGGTCATTTGAATTTCCAGGAGACTCTTGGAAAAACAAGAATGTAAAGTTGTCAGAATCCTTAGGCTACAGAGGTAGAAATGCTAAAGGTAATTCAAATTTCCTTGTATGATCCTACTCCTACTTGCTAGATAGAGTTACTTGCTAGATGTGTTAAAATCTGATACTGAGATATCTGTAAACCCATAAATATTGAAGTGTTGATTCATTTGATAATTGTTTCCATATTTTATATCATCAGATAATAAAAGTGCAAGCAGATTGCTTCTGATCACCTGTTAATTATGAACTAGGAAGATCATGGATACTGGAAATGAGACACTGGAACAGGTTGCCCAGGCAGTTTGTGGATGCTCTCACCCTGGGGGTGTTCAGAGCCAGGGTGGATGAAGCCTTGAGCAACCTGGGCCAGTGGAAGGTGTCTCTGCCCATGGAACTAGACGACCTTCAAGATCTATGAATCTATGAAATTGAATATTAGATACATAGAATCATAGAATCACAGAATTGTTAGGGTTGGAAGGGACCTCAAGGATCATCTACTTCCAGCCCACTGCCATGGGCAGGGAGACCTCACACTAGATCAGGTTGCTCAGAGAAACATCCAGCCTGGCCTTAATAACCTCCAGGGTTGCCCACCACCTCCCTGGGCAACCTGTTCCAGTGTCTCACCACCCTCATGGGGAAGAACTTCTTCCTAACATCCAATCTGCGTCTACCCATTCCTGTTTTGCTCCATTCACGTTTGTGCAGGCACTATAATTGTGCAGCAAGTAATTTGATCGCATTCAAAGGTAGTATAGTGGAAATCAAAAGTAAAAAAGAACTTTGGATTCACTTGCCAAGCCCTTTCATCTCCTGTAATGTAATTTGTAAGAAGAGAGGAAATTCTGTAATCTCTATTTATCACAGTGGAACTAACTTCCTTAGGAAAGACAGACAGTTAAGCCCTGATATCTCATCAGGGAGATAAAGCTACATGCAGTGATTACTTTCTTTGTACTGTAGAGCTCTGAGAGGTCAGTGCAACCTGGTAGCAGTCTCAAAACCAACCAACCAAAACAAACCCCCCAAACAGCAACAACCCAACCCTATTTTATTTTCTTGAATGTTTTCTTCCCAACAAAATGAAAATGCAGAATGAAAATTTCAAGCCACTGCACTTTTGTGTATTCAAAAAGAAAGGGGAAGAATAACCACAGCTAAATCTTTCCAGCTTAAATGGAGGGAATTAAGCTGCAATGCACTTTGCCTTCATTTCTCCAGCACCACTAGATGTCATCATCTCTATTATTAATTCCTGCACTACAGCTCTCTTCCCAGCATCTAGCAGATAAAGTTGACAACTTAATCATCTTCATCAACATTTTAGTTTAAAAAGAAACAAAAGAGGTGAAGGTGAAACTCAAGAAGGTAATCCCCTGAAAGCTCAGTTGCACAGGAAAAAAGAATCAAATCCAAGACCTGGAAGTTTAAAACTCTTATTTCATTAACATTAGTGTAGATTTTCCTGTTGAATACAGAGCTGTCTTTTAATCTTCATCTGATACCTCTCATTACTGCATTATGACATCACACATAAATACATAGGAAGAATGAGCTTTACATTCCTAAGTATAAAGCTGTGACCTAAAGACAAATCCCTCTGCACTGTTAACCCTGGAAGCAGCTTCTCCCCTGGGCACATCCCTTTTGCTCTAAACATCTGCAGTGTGCATGCATATCCTTCTGCAGTTGCTCTTGCCCAAGCATTTGCCTCCAAGTTGTGTTCTTTAGCACTTCAGATGTACCACAGAGCTGTGCTTGAGTGCTCTGAGGATGTCAAGCTGCTAAATGCATTTAGCACCTAGTGTACCCTGCTTTTGGCAGGGGGGTTGGACTGGATGATCTCTGGAGGTCCCTTCCAACCTCCAGCTTCTGTGATTCTGTACTAACAGCATTTTGTTCCCCAGCTGTATGAAGAAATTATTTAATGGTCATTTTCTTTCTCTTCAGAGAAAAGTGATGTTGAGGTGGTGGTTCTGCTGGTTGTATGATTGAGCAGCTCAAGGAACATATTCAAAAGCTGCTTCAGGACACTGCAGGCTGATGCCTGACTGCAGAAACTCACAACAAGCTGGGCTCACTGTCAGAAGCATTCCTTAGGCATCTGACTCTATGCTAGGTGAGCTGACAGTAATTTCCATCTTTTATATGGATGACTACAGACTCCAAGGGTTACAAGAGAGTGTGGAAATCAGTTCACAGGATCCCAGGATGTTAGGGGCTGGACGGTACCTCAGGAGATCTTTAAGTCCACCCCGCCCTGCCAGCACAGGACCATAGAATCTAGTGCAGGTAACATAGGAACACACCCAGACAGGGCTTGAAAGTCTCCACTTAGGCACTGAATATCCATGGCTAGAATATCCATTTAATCCTGGTCTCCTGTTTCTCCTCCTCAGAACTACTCAAGTATTTTTTTACCTAGCTGAAAATCCAGAATCTATCTCAGTGACGTTCTCCCTTGGACAACTTCTCATTCGAAACCTCCCCATTTCTTTCTCACTGGAAGATCTTTCTCTCTGAGGGGTGTTCTCTTTCATAAATGGCACACACCAGGATTTCTTGGCTAATTACATAAATATGCCTTAAAGGGAGAATTGAGACCCTCACACACTACAGAATCTGGGGCTATTTACTTAAGATACATGAGCAGTTTAAAGGTGGCCACAGGGAAAGTGAAATAGTCAAATACTGGGGCTGTTGAGAGAAACCAAAGCACTTCCCCTCCCCATAGCTACAGCAATTTAATGTAGTTATTTGTCTCCTGCAAGGATCCTACCTTTAGGTGGATTTAACTAACTGTTCTGATTATGCTTCTTTAGTTTTTCTCTTCAAAAGGTGAAGCTGCATACACTCCCAGTGTGAGGAACTCAGAAGGTGACATTTCACTAATGGCTGCTCTGGGAAAATGACAGAGATTGATAGTGTTTTCTAAAGATGTCCTCATGAGAAGCATCTCACACAAAATGAAAATGACACCGAAACTTTTGCAACCCATCTCTGCATTGTGAGAGTGCTTTTGTTTACATGAAAGAACTGGGATAGAGAAGCACTTTAAGGTAGTTTTCCAAGTACATCACAGGTATTTTTTGATTAGAAATATCTTCAGAGTGATTTTTATTTAATAACAGTTTTATACTCACTACAAAGTCACTGAGAACTGTTTTTCATTGCCCTCCAACATTGCCTTCCAGCATGCACATCGTGGGCCAGGCTGTGCATTGCCAGATCAAAGAACAAGTACTGAATGACAGAATTACAGAGAGGCAGGGGTTAGAAGGCACCTCTGGAAATCATGCAGTCTAATCCCCTTCTAAAATAGGCTCACCTAGCCTAGGTTGCACAGGATGGGATCTTGGTGGGTTTTGAATGTCTCCAGAGGAAACTGCACAGTTTCTCTAGGCAGCTTGTGCCAGTGCTCTGCCACCCTCAAAGTAAAGAAGATTTCTTCATGTTCAGATGGAGCCTTCTGTGTTCCAGTTGCCCGTTGTCCTGTCACTGAGCATGACTGAAAATAACCTAGCCCCATCCTCTTGCCCCTGCCTTTTAGCCCTTGCTGAGCATTGATAAGACCTGTTCTCAGTCTTCTTCTCCAGAATAAACAGCTCCAAGTCTCTGAGCTTTTCCTCATTGAAAAGATGCTCCAATTCCCTAATCATTTTCACAGCCCTCTGATGGTGTCTCTTCAGTAGTTTCTTGACTCTTTTGAACTGGACACACTACTCCAGATGTGGGGCAGGAAAACCTCCCTTGACTTGCTGGCCAGAACTGGACATAATGCTCCAGGTGGGGTCTCAGAAAAGCAGAGCAGTGGGGCAGAATCCACTCCCTGTGCTGCTGCTCTCCCTGCTTTGGATGCAGCCCAGCATACAGCTGCCGGCTGGGCTGCCAGTGACCATTGCTGGCTCATGGGGAGTATACAACCAGATTACTCTGCACCTCTAGGTACAGGTAAGTGTGATTCATGGGTGGCTAGCAGCTCTCACCTAAAGAGTATGAAACCACATCAGTGAGCTTGGTCCAACAGCACAGAACCTTGCTTTAACACTACCCTTTTCTCTGCACAGAAATCAATTTGCCACTGAATGCTGCTTGAGTTTCATTGTAGAAGAGATTTTATATGAATCTTTTATACCATTTGAGACATAAACCTGTACCCCTCCAGATTTCATAGTAGAAGCAGAATTAAGCAAGGTGTAAGTGCTTCTGGGAAAGCTGCAGTTCTACAGAACGAAGGAATTAAGTCAAACAGCCCTCACATTACTTCAGGAGAAATTCTCTTCAAGTAGAAATAATGAAAGAGGAGGCATTTCTATTCTCCCTTGGCTTAGATATGACTTTCAGGTCTCTGTTGGCCTTGTCTCTCTTTTAGAAACAAAAGTGTGTGTGAGTATGAGTAGAAATGCCACCTACACTGATTCCCCTGCATCCCCTCTCTTCTTGAAAAGTAATTGAAACCAGGAAGAGAGGAGAGTGCCAGAGATGAGAGTTGCCATCCACTGAGCACGTGCTCCTTAGGTTAGTGAGACAGCTCTGTATGGGTTTACACAGTCCATAAAAATCTCTTTCATTCCCACAATTTCGTGTGAAGGATACACAGTGAAAAGTGGCTTAGGGAGATGTTAATCATTGCTGCTCTCTGTTTCTGAAATTGTCATCCCGTCAGGTGCAATGCAGGCTGTAAAAAAATGCAATATTCTTTTCTTCTGGGTGTATCAATGCATTAAACTCTTCTTGATGAGAAGCACTGTCAGATCAATAAGGCATTTTATCCACTTTTTCATGGTGGTCCCTTGAGCCTCCAGCATCCATACTAGCTAGTAATTGAGTCAAAAGACAGCAGATATTGTAAAATACAATGAAATAAAATAAAATTCCAACTCCAAAGCCTTTTCCTAGTCCTACATGGAAACCTTTCTATCAGACCAGATGCTATTCAAATGGACAACATCATACCTCCTGCAATTTCATTTAAAAAAATATTTTCTTTTTATTAATTTTTAAAAATTTTATTTTCTTCTTAATTTCTTCTTCTTCCATCTTCTTAATTTCTTTTCTTTTCTTTTCTTTTCTTTTCTTTTCTTTTCTTTTCTTTTCTTTTTCTTTTCTTTTCTTTTCTTTTCTTTTCTTTTCTTTTCTTTTCTTTTTCTTTTCTTTTCTTTTCTTTTCTTTTCTTTTCTTTTCTCTTTCTCTTCTCTTCTCTTCTCTTCTCTTCTCTTCTCTTCTCTTCTCTTTTCTTTTTCTTTTCTTTTCTTTTCTTTTCTTTTCTTTTCTTTTCTTTTCTTTTCTTTTCTTTTCTTTTCTTTTCTTTTCTTTTCTTTTCTTTTCTTTTCCTCTCTTTTCCTCTCTTTTCCTCTCTTTTCCTCTCTTTTCCTCTCTTTTCCTCTCTTTTCCTCTCTTTTCCTCTCTTTTCCTCTCTTTTCCTCTCTTTTCCTCTCTTTTCCTCTCTTTTCCTTTCTTTTCTTTTCCTCTCTTTTCCTCTCTTTTCCTCTCTTTTCCTCTCTTTTCCTCTCTTTTCCTTTCTTTTCTTTTCTTTTCTTTTCTTTTCTTTTCTTTTCTTTTTTTCTTTTCTTTTCTTTTTCTTTTCTTTTTTTTTTTTTTCTTTTCTTTTCTTTTCTTTTCTTTTCTTTTCTTTTCTTTTCTTTTCTTTTCTTTTCTTTTTCTTTTCTTTTCTTTTCTTTTCTTTTTCTTTTCTTTTTCTTTTCTTTTCTTTTCTTTTCTTTTCTTTTCTTTTCTTTTCTTTTCCTTTTTCCTTTCTTTTTCCCTTTTCCCTTTTCCTTCCCTTCCCTTCCCTTCTTTTCCTTCCCTTCCTTCCCTTCCTTCCCTTCCCTTCCCTTCCCTTCCTTCCCTTCCCTTCCCTTCCCTTCCTTCCCTTCCCTTCCCTTCCCTTCCTTCCCTTCCCTTCCTTCCCTTCCTTCCTTCCCTTCCCTTCCCTTCCTTCCCTTCCCTTCCCTTCCCTTCCCTTCCCTTCCCTTCCCTTCCCTTCCTTCCCTTCCCTTCCTTCCCTTCCTTCCCTTCCCTTCCCTTCCCTTCCTTCCCTTCCCTTCCCTTCCCTTCCCTTCCCTTCCCTTCCTTCCCTTCCCCCTTCCCTTCCCTTCCCTTCCCTTCCCTTCCTTCCCTTCCCCTGGACATTAACCATTCCAGTGTTTTGTTTTGTTTGTTTGTTAGTTTGTTTTTTTTTTCTTCACTTTATTAATATCAGCACAGACTTCCAATCATATAAGACCTCCCAGGATTTACCTTTATCTTATTAGGAGCTATCAGTGTAGTGATGTGCATCAACATGACTGTCTATCACTTGGAAGTTCATGTTTTGAGTCTCCTTGTCAGCTGGGCTTTACCATGACATACCCAGGATCTTTGCTTTCCATGCATCACTGGTTTCACATACCTGCCTTCCAGGCTTCCTGTCCCTGGGCATGTAAACTAGTTCTCTGGTCCTGCTGATGAGCTCAGCTTTCAAACTAACCTCCCTCTGAAAGATACAAATCCACCTGAACACTGGTGTATAAGCAACAAAATAAATGGAAAACCCAAAAGCCTTAAGACTTATTGCATATTAACCAGTAAGGAGGGAAAGTTGCCTTTTTTGTTTACAGCTTGTTGTTGTCAAGGGGTTATATATGAGACACTATGCTAGTCATCACTGTTTCTTCTTGCAGCTACCAGGCAGAATGATCCAGAGGAAAACACACACTTATTAGAAAAACCACTCAGCTAAATTGTTTCTGTGTATTACAGCTACATTTAGATCTAGCAGGTCTTGCATGTACTGCATATGTTTGCCAACATTAGAGCTGTTCTGTGTAATGACATGGAATGGATTAAACAAGGGGGGAAAAAGGCAAAAATCAGCTGGCTCAGCTTTCCTGGGAACTAGTTAATGAGCAGAAATATCAGAACAGAAGCAGTTTTGGAATGAGAGAAGGCAGAGGTACTGCAGCACAAGGGAATCGCAGCTCTGCACTATGCGGCATATGGGCAAGGTGTGGGAGGACAGATGGCTCAGGAGAAGGGAGTCAGAAAAAGGGCAGAAACTCCAGTTCTGACAGTTCAGCAGAAGAGCTGCCATCAGTCAGGAAGGATTTGAGAAGCAGGTTGGTGTGACGGCACATTGGAGCATGGAGCAGGTTCAGGAACAGCCTTGGTTTATCTAACAAGAATAGGCTATGCTGAGCTTCTCTGCTCAGGCTACTATGGTTCAAGAAGTGTTAAAAACGCTAAAGAAATCAAATGCTCAAATTCAGGATCAACACTCACTGCCTCAGCTCTGAAAGCAGAGCAGGAAGGTCACTACAATTTGGCCTCCAGGTTTTGAAGTGCACTTTGCTAGGTACAAAAGCCGCAAGCGGTAAAGGGTACATGGGTGAGGGCACCGTGGTCTCTCTGAGCCCATGTGTCACTCCCTCCTTCATGGTCCTCTGACCAGCTTTAGATTATAGCTGCAAAGCCCTGAATGTTTCTACCTATCCAACAGATGCACTGCTTCAGCATTCTCAATTTTAGTAATTTGGATGTTTTTCTGTAACCCTCCATCCACAAGAGCCCTGTGATGAGAGCCTCCTGGGAGGCTTTCTGCTTGGTGCACCTGTGACAATACTTGAGCAGAACCACAGAAAGAGAAGAGAAGTGCAAAAATAAATGTAGGGGTTCCATCATTTGAAGTCAGTGTTAGGGCTTGACTCCTTTTTACTCCTTAGGTTTCATGATTTTTATTAAACTTTAAGTTTTATTCTTCATGATGGCAAACTGGAAAAGAGAATCAGCTTTTGACAAAAGGGAACAGAGGAACATGAACTCTTTGTTAGGTTTGGGTATTTTACTAATATTTGAAGACTAACAATGTGAAAGATTTGGTTTGGGTTTGAATCTCAGTTGTAAAAATAATCACTATTATTACTGCTACCTGTTACTATCACCGGTATCACTACTACAGGTCACAGGATCAGAGGATCACAGAATGTTAGGGTTGGAAGTGACCTCCAGAGATCTTTGAGTCCAACCCCCGTGCCAGAGCAGGATCATAGAATCTAGCACAGGTCATACAGGAACACATCCAGATGGGTCTTTGTCTCGGTCCGGAGAGGGAAGAGACTCAGTTCTTTTGAATATTCCCATGTTGTGAAATGAGAGGCACAAACCAGGCCAAAATATCAACAGCTAGACTATTTATTACATAAATAAAGCGGAGGGATCAGAAGGGGAGAGAGAGAAAATAGAGAGAGAGAGAAAAGGAAAGGAATTATATTACCACACCCCTCACCCCCCCAAGACAGTTTGAGTCTGTGGAGGAAAGGTGCTGCAGGAGATGTTGGTTCTGTAGAGGAAGGGTGCTGAGGCTTTGGCTGTAGAGGGGATTTGGTCCTCTGAGCAGCTTCTTCAGCTCCATGAGTTGCAGCAGGTGGAACCAATGGGCATAGGTAGGGAGAGGTTTTCAGAGTTCAAGATCCGTTGTGTTGCCCTGCGAAGTTTCCAGCGTGTGGTGCCATCTTCTTTCTTCTACATTTTTCTTCTTCTAAGCCAGTAGCTGCTCCAGTCTTTTATACAGTTTTTTAGCCCTTAGGCAAGTGTCCAGGTGTTGTTCCCCAGGATATCGTTCTAGGAAATCATCTTTAGGTCCAGGTATTGTTCCCCAGGAAATCTTTCTGTGTGCTCAGGTGAGTTTGGGCAGCCATCTGGATGGGGGGGGGAGGCCTCTGCCTCCTCCTTCTCCATCTACCTACCCACACACTAATTACACACCAGGAAACAGGTGGTGAGTCCATTGTCTCATCATCCTCTCTCCCTGGGGTATCTGATGGCTGGAAATGATCTTGTCCTGAAGGCATGATGGCTGGGCCCTTGGGCCATAGTTGTAGGCCAGCTGCAGTCCCATGAGCAATGTTATCTTTGCACCTTCCAAGAGTCCTTCCAGTGGCTCTGCCCAACACACATCAGCTATTGTCTGGGCAAGCAGCAAGTGATTTTATCTTTGTTGAGTCACACTAGAAGAGACAAGCTTTAGTCTCTCACAGTCTTGAAAGTCTTCAGAGAAGGAGACTCCACAACCTCTCTGGGCAGCCTGCTCTAGGGCTCTGTGACCCTCAGAGTGAAGAAGTTCTTCTTCACGTTGAGGTGGAACCTGTGGCCAGTTCTCAGTCTGTCCAAGTCTTGCTGAATGGCCACACAGCCTTCGGGTGTATCAGCCAAGCCTCCCAGTTTGGTATTGTCAGCAAATTTGCTGAGCAAGACACAGTCCAGATGTTAGTATCCCAATGGCAAGTCACAGACCCAGAGAATTTCACGTTTAAAGGAAACTCATCATTAAACTTAAATCAAAGATGAAAGCTCATAGCAAAAGTTGAAGTTACTTCAAGGGAAGTTTAACTGTGTAAAAATGCATCCCCAAAAATACTTATTTTATCCAGTAAATTACTATTGGAGTGTTGATTCCCCTCTCTCTTTTTTCCCCCTTTTTTATTACTCCGAGTTCACGAAGAAGGAAATTCAGTTACTTTCCAAGTCCACAGACTGCCACTCTGTAGAAGGTAGAGTAAGTTTTTTGCCTTGAACAAGGAGGTTGATTTCTTGAGTGAAGCATAAAATGGGATTCAGCTTTACCTGTAAATGCACAGCTGATGGCTCCATAACTGAGAAGCCCTGAGTGCTCTCACCATAAGCTTCAACATAGTACAAAGGAGACTTCTGAAGGAATCACACTACTTTTTGTGCTTTATTTTAATAATCTTGCAATCACTCTTTTATTTTCTACATCTTTGTTTTCTGATTGCGGTGAGTTGCTTGGTTGGGTTTTGTTTCATTTCAACTGCAGAGTTGCATCCCCTCCATCCTTTTTCATTCAGCTCTAGGCTTAGAGGCGCTTCCTTAACTTCAGGTTTTTACTTTTGGTTCTATTTGATTTATCCTTTGTGACTTTTCCCCTTAACTAATCAAATTCTTTAGGGGTTCTCTGCGGGCATAAATCAGCCTTCATGATCAGAATGACTACAATGACCTTCAATAGCATTGGGTTCATTACAAACTTCGTCAATAGCAACCTCTAAGATTTTTTTGCTACAGATTTAGCCACACAGATAAAAATATAACTCCAGCCCATTTTGACAACAACATCATCAACAGATATCTAGTTATTAACAGCAGAAATTGACTTGGAAGCACAGAATCAGTCTGATAAGCTGGCTTGGAACAATACTGCTAAATCTAGTCAAAGATTTTAATATTTCAAAGTGGCCTCTTGGAAATGATAAAATCATTAGATAAAAAAAAAAAAGAAACACAAGCACACAAAATCTAACAAAATCTCCCCCCAAACCCAAACAAACAAACACAAAACACCTCACAACAAGCAAAAATCTCAACCAAATCCAAGAATCAACCAAACAAAAAACCCCAAACAACACCAAGGAGACCCAACCAAAACAAAAACACACACACACAACCAACCAGAACTGGTCGGCAAGAAGTTCTCCATGGGACAGCAATGTGCCCTTGTGGTCAAGAGGACCAATGGTATCCTGGGGTGCATTAAGAGGATTGTGTCCAGCAGATGGAGGGGGGTTCTCCTCCCCTCTGTTCTGCCCTGGTGAGAGCTCATCCAGTTGTGGGCTCCCCAGTTCAAGAGGGAGGGGACAGACTTTGTTCAGTTGCACCCTGTGACAGGACAAGGGGTAATGGATATAAAGTACAGCACAGGAGGTTCCACCTCAACATGAGGAAGAACTTCTTCACTCTGAGGGTCACAGAACCCTGGAGCAGGCTGCCCAAAGAGGTTGTGAACTCTCCTTCTCCGCAGACTTTCAAGCGCCATCTGGATGTGTTCCTGTGTGCTAGATTCTATGGTCCTGCTCTGGCAGAGGGGTTGGACTGTATTGTAATGTATTGTATTGTATTGACTTGATGATCTCCAGAGATCTTTTCCAATGCCTAAGATCCTGGGGGCCTGTCAAAACCCCTCCAAAATTCCCCAAGTTAGTTTAGCTTTTCTTTGTTGCCTCAGCGTGACTTTCTTGAATGAAGAGGAGGTTCAAAAAATGCTGTTTCAGGAAATGAAAACTGACATCATCATAAATTTATCTAACTCTAGGATTTCAGAATTGGGGGAAGCACCAAATATCACAGAATCACAGAAGAATTGTCGGGGCTGGAAGGAACCTCAAGGATCATCCAGTTCCAACCTCCCTGCTATGGGGAGGGACACTTTCCACAAGATCAGGTTGCCCAAAGCCACATCCAGCCTGGCCTTAAAAACCTCCAGGAATGAGACTTCCACCGCCTCCTTGGGCAACCTGTTCCATTTGAGACTTCCATCACCCTCATGGGGAAAAACATCTTCCTAATGTCTAACCTTAATCTCCCCTCCTCTAGCTTGGTTCCATTCCACCCCCCCCCCAGGCTCCCCCCAGGCTCTATCACTGCCTGGCACCCTCCCCAGCTTTCTTGTAGCATCCTTCAGATATTGGAACACCACAATAAGGTCTCTTCAGAACCTTCTCTTCTCCAAACTGAAAACCCTCTACCTTCTCAGTCTGTCCTCATAGGACATCCTTCTGACCCTTCTCTGGACACATTCCAGCACCTCCAGATCTTTCCTGTAATAGAGGCTCCAGAACTGGACACAGTTCTCCAGGTGGCATCTCACCTGAGTGGAGTAGAAGGGTCTCCCTCGACTTGCTAATCGAGGAAGGTTCTCCTCCTCCTCTACTCAGCCCTAGTGAGGGCCCACCTGGAATATTGTATCCAGTTTTGGGTTCCCCAGTTCAAGAGGCACAGGGATCTGCTGGAGAGAGTTCCATGGAGGGCTACAAGGATGATGAAGGGACTGGAGCACCGCCTTATGAAGAAAGTCTAAGAGACCTAAGGCTGTTCCGTCTGGAGAGGAGAAGGCTGAGAGGGGATCTGATCAATGTCTATAAATATCTGAGGGCTGGGTGTCAGGAAGGAAGAGACAGGGACAGTCTCTGCTCAGTTGCACCCTGTGACAGGACAAGGAGCAATGGATGGAAAGTGCAGCACAGGATGTTCCACCTCAACATGAGGGAGAACTTCTTTTCTCTAAGGGTGACAGAGCACTGAAACAGGTTGCCCAGAGAGATTGTGGAGTCTCCTTCTCTGGAGACTTTCAAGCCCTTTCTGGATGCATTTCTGTGTGACCTCTGCTAGATTCTATGATCCTGCTTTGGCAGGGGGTTGGACTGGAAGATCTCCAGAGGTCCCTTCCAGCCCCTAATATCCTGTGATCCTGTGAGAATGATGGTAAAAGAGCTGTATTGTTTGTATGGTCAGCCATACAGCTACTAAACAGCAGATGTTGGTCAGTTAGAGGGTAGAAGGGCTCTGCAGAGGGACCTCGATCAGCTGGACAGATGGGCGGAGTCCAATGGGATGGCATTCAACAAGTCCAAGTGCCAGGTGCTGCACTTTGGCCACAACAACCCCATGCAGAGCTACAGGCTGGGGTCGGAGTGGCTGGAGAGCGGCCAAACAGAGAGGGACCTGGGGGTGCTGATCGACAGCCACCTGAACATGAGCCAGCAGTGTGCCCAGGTAGTCAAGAAGGCCAATGGCATCCTGGCCTGCATTAGGAATGGTGTGGCCAGCAGGAGCAGGGAGGTCATTGTGCCCCTGTACTCTGCTTTGGTTAGGCCACACCTTGAGTCCTGTGTCCAGTTCTGAGCCCCTCAGTTTAAGAAGGACATCGAGACACTTGAACGTGTCCAGGGAAGGGCAACAAGGCTGGTGAGAGGCCTTGAGCACAAGCCCTATGAGGAGAGGCTGAGGGAGCTGGGGCTGTTTAGCCTGGAGAAGAGGAGGCTCAGGGGCGACCTCATTGCTCTCTACAACTACCTGAAAGGTGGTTGTAGCCAGGAAGGGGTTGGCCTCTTCTCCCTAGCAACCAGCACCAGAACAAGGGGACACAGTCTCAAGCTGCACCAGGGGAAGTTTAGGCTCGAGGTGAGGAGAAAGTTCTTCACCGAGAGAGTGATTCGCCATTGGAATGTGCTGCCCGGGGAGGTGGTTGAGTTGCCGTCCCTGGAGGTGTTCAAGAGGGGACTGGATGTGGCACTTGGTGCCATGGTCTAGTCGTGAGGTTTGTGGTTACAGGTTGGACTCGATGATCTTCGAGGTCTTTTCCAACCTTAGTAATACTGTGATACTGTGATACTGCAATAAGGCAATGCCAAACACAAAATTCAACCCTCCAAACTTTACTTGGGAACCTTAACTACACCAAGTTCTTTCAGCTTCTTCTATCCTCACAGGAGATCTGTCCAACACACAGATCATCATATCCAGTAGTGACATCATTATTATTTTCCCCTTCTGCTTGTAGATACAGTTAGATATCCTGCTGACTGAACTTTAGAAGCTGAAAGCCCAGCCCAAATCATAAATAAGTCAGTATCAGACTTTATCTTCAAACCCTGCCATTGAAAAGAGCTGCAATGTCATTTTGATAGAAAGGACATGTTGTGCTAGGGTTGTGGCATTGAAGAAATCTTGTCATTTAAATGAATATGATGTTAACAAAAATACTCCTGCAAATGAGGTTGTTTAGACTGGAGCAGAGGAGGCTGAGGGGAGATCTCATTGCTCTCTGCAACTGCCTGAAAGGAGGTTGGAGTGAGGCTGGGGTTGGTCTGTTCTCCTAAGTTACCTTAGATAGAGGGAGAGGAAATGGCTGAAGTTGTGTCAGGCAAGGGTTAGATCAGGAAAAATTTCTTTGCTGAAAGAGTGGTGAGGTGCTGGAACAGGCTGCCCAGGGAGACAAGGGGATCACCAGCCCTGGAGGTGTTCAAGAAGCTGTAGCTGGGGTGCTTCAGGATATAGTTTGGTGGTCATGGTAGTTGGGTTAGGTTTGGGCTCGATGATGTTTTCCAACCTTAACGCTTCTATGATTGCAACAAAGAAATGTGTTTAAAACAGTTTGTTGCATATGCCTTGTAGTAGATGCAGCTTTATGAAATCCAGGAAACAATAACTAAACCAAAGGGTCTTTTCCTCAGATAAAAATGTGTCGGATGATGAATCTGTAAGATCCTACCTAGTGCCAGAACATATGCAAAATGCACAGGATGTGACATATTCTTTACATTTCTAGTTTGGAAAAGAATAATGATAGATTCTGAAAAATAGTGCAGCATTGTGAAAGAATCTGTCACAGAAAGAAAGAATATGCAGAGTTAAATCCATTTAGGAGTGCAGTTTATCCTTACTTTCATCTCTCCTTAAAGTGGAACATTAACTCCTGTACACCTTAAGGTTCCCTTTATGAAATTTCTCTAGCATATCACAAAACTTCCTACATTCTTCTTCCTTCTCCTCTTGTCCCACTTTTCCCACTGGAGAGGCCACTCTCTTTCTCTCCTGTGTCTCTCTCACTGCTGGCACAGCACTTATGCAGCATAACTTCTTTTTAAGTTTTTTTTTTTCTTTCTCTTGACAATTCAGTTGTGATTCAGCCTTGCCTCATAGACAAGCCACAGCGTGCTGGTGCATGCTTCCTTTTTTTTTTTTTTTTGTTTGTTTGGGTATTTTGTTTATTTTATTTTATTTTTTTTTAGGGAAATTTGCCTCTAAAGAGCTGACCTGAGGAGCCTTTACCGTTGTAATTTGCTGCTTCAGGTGCTCTGCCAGCATCCATACTTAGCGTGCTGCAGGCTACCAAATGAGGTATAGCTGATTTTGAATCCCTTTTAATTAGCTACACCTCTGGAGCAACCTTCATTACTTTGCAGAGTGTATCTACAGCTCATGCTCTGTTACATTTCTTTTGACTGTTGATTTAACTGTCCTGAGATACCATCTGTCTTTGGTAGCTGCAACTCATTACTTTAATAATCTTCACTCCTCACATGCCCAGCAAGACAGGGTCTATGTGTGTGCGCACACACGTGTGTGCTTATGTGTATCTACTCCCTTGTATTCCTAACTCGCCCTAAGAGCACCTGCATGCTTTAGAAGTTTTATGTGAGCTGATGTTTGGGTTTCTGAGCCACATGCCTCACAGTATCACATTATCACAGTATCACCAAGGTTGGAAGAGATCTCAAAGATCATTAAGTCCAACCTATCACCCAAGACCTCATGACTACACCATGGCACCAAATGCCATGTCCAATCCCCTCTTGAACACCTCCAGGGATGGTGACTCCACCACCTCCCTGGGCAGCCCATTCCAATGACGAAATGACTCTCTCAGAGAAGAACTTTCTCCTCACCTCGAGCCTAAACTTCCCCTGGTGCAGCTCAAGACTGTGTCTTCTTGTTCTGGTGTTGGTTGCCTGGGAGAAGAGACCAACCCCACCTGGCTACAACCTCCCTTCAGGTAGTTGTAGAGAACATTAAGGTCTCTCCTGAGCCTCCTCTTCTCCAGACAATTCTCAAGACAATTGTGCCCATCTTATAGACCTTAGATAATCCTTCTCTTGCATCATTTATATCCATGAAAAGCTCAGATGCCCTTCTAACACAAAGAGAGACTTGCACCTGTGTGTGTTCAGTTGAACTAACACAACTGGCATGTCTTTAGACTCTTCTAAATATATGATGAACAGCTGTGGGTTCAAAGCTTTATATGTCAAGAGATATTTTGATTGTCTGTGCTAAAAGCTGGCATCTCTGCACCCATAAAACATGCTTCCTCTTACCAGTTTCCTCAGAGCATCGCTAGAAGATTGTACTAATAAAAGAACCATGCTCCTAGCTTGTCTTTTTCTGGGTATCAGAAGCCAAGGATGTGTCTGATAGTTTAAGCGTTTTGAGACAGGTATAATTCAAGCTCAGTAGAGGGCTACCTTGAAATTGATTTCAGGGAGACAAGGTCAATATATATTATCTGGGCTATATCAAAAGAAGTGCAACCAGCAGGACAGGGAGGTGATTCTGCCCCTCTGCTATTGTGAGACCTCACCTGGAGCACTGTGTCCATTTCTGGTGCCCCCAGCATAAGGAGGACATGGAGCTGCTGGGTCCGGAGGAGAGCCATGAAAATGACCAGGGGACTAGAGAACATCCCCTGTGGGGACACGCTGAGAGATCTGTAGCTGTCCAGCCTGGAAAAGAGAAGGCTCCAGGGAGGCCTTATATCAGCCCACCAGTATGTGAAAGGACCCTGCAAAGAAGCTGGGGAGGGACTTTTACAAGGGCCTTCCTTTTACAAGTGATGGATGAGAGGGAATGGATTGAAGCTAGAGGAGGGCAGGTTGAGACTGGAGATTAGGATGACATTCATTAGAGTGAGGGTGGCGAGACACTGGAACAGGTTGCACAAGGAAGTTGTGGATGCCCGTCCTTGGAGTTTTTCAAGGGCAGGTTGGATGAAGCCATGAGCAAACTGGGCTAGTGGGACGTGTCCCTGCCTGTGGCAGGGGATTGCAACTGGATGATCTTCAAGGTCCCTTCCAACCCAAACCATTCTATAAATTCAAGAATCAATGATTCTATGAAACATTCCCTCTTCCTCAAGAACCCTAAAAATTAAAATGGCCCCAAATTCATGAGGCTTAATAACAAAGCAGGGCATAAAATCCTGTGAAAATAGGGGAGAAAAGGGAACATCTGCATCAGGCTGCCAGGATATTTGCAAGAAGGGAGATGAACCCATCTTAGGTGCACATAACTCACCAGTATTCCTGCTAATTGCAGAAGTAAGACACAAGTGTCACACTTATCTAGAACCTCAGCTGATGAACTCCACAGTTAAGAGCCAAAAAAAAAATAATAAGAATTGCAATGTGAATATTAGAAAGACTGATGTGTGCAGCCTTGAGCTGCAGAGAGTACAGGCATAATGTCAGCACTGAAGACAGACCTGAAGAGATATTTAGCAGCTTGTTTTTCTCGACATTCCACTGAAAAATTGATGAACTTGTGAATTTGGACGAAAATGAGCCAAACCGGCATTTAAAATTTGTAGCTAACCAGCAAGTCAGGCTTTGGTCTCTCATTTCACTGCCTGGCCTGAAGCTGCTGTGACAATAGGTGACAGAATAACGAAACAAAAGCAGATAAGATGTTATTTGCCATTTCAGATGGAGTGGCAACTGCTGAGCTGCCGTGTGGGATTTCTGCAGAGACTTCCATTAACTTCCCTCAGCTCTGAACCGAGGTCTCAGTGTTTCAGGGGGAATTAGACCCAAGTGAACTCTAATGCATGCTGCATTCTCAATCTATCAAACGATGCTCGGTTAATATCTCCTCTCTGCTATGCCAGCAAAACGATTTATTTCAGCAGTTTGGCCTCATGGTATTCCAAAACATGACTTTATCCTCCTCTTCATAAAGTGGAGTTAATTTACTCCAGTATTTTGGACTTAGCAATACTTGTATAGTTGTTTTCTATTCACTGATTTATTCGTAGTAGAAGGCCAGGCTTGAGCAGTACTTTAATTTTAATTTTCAAGTACAAATGATATTAGGACTATCACTTATTTTATGAGGCCTGTTGCGATGTCCCCTGGAACAGATGATCTGCTTTATTCACCAAGTTAATCAGTCCTAGCATGTATTATATACTCAGAAGGATTCATAAACATGTGAACAGAAGTGGTTGAATTGATCAAACCCCTAATATAAGTAATGATGAAGGCATTGTTCTTCTTTTCTCTAACTAGGAAAAAAATTAGTGATGGGGATTTCAGAAAGTGCCATCCTTTGAATTATTGCCCACCTGGAAGCTGACTGAATATTGCTCACTTGGAGGCTGGCTCCTCTTAAACATCAGGAAAACAGAGAGGTAAATTACTACTGGGGGAAAAAAAAAATCCCTTTGGAAAAATCCTTTTGGAAAGCCCAGTCTGAATGACTTTAGAATCACAGAATCATAGAATGAGTCAGGGTTGGAAGGGACCACAAGGATCATCTAGTTCCAACCCCTGCCATGGGCAGGGACACCCTACACTAGATCACGCTGGCCAGAGCCTCGTCCAGCCTGCTCTTAAACACCTCCAGGGACTGAGCCTCAACCACCTCCCTGGATAACCCATTCCAGGGCTTCACCACTCTCATGGTGAAGAACTTCTTCCTCACATCTAGCCTGAATCTCCCCACTTCCAGCTTCGTTCCATTCCCCCTAGTCCTATCACTACCTGAGATCCTGAGAAGTCCCTCCCCAGCCTTCCTGACTCCATTCATTTCACAGGAAGAGTCTTCCACATCCAACCACCAGATGTATGATCTCAATTCCACAACCTGCAGCTTTTTTTTTCCTCTCTACATGCTCCAATTTTGCTGCACTTTTTCTTGATTAGTTTGATTCTTCTTAATTCATTCAATTAATTCATTGTGTGTGTGAGCATAATGCAGCAAAGTGGGTAAATGATGATTTAAAATCCTGTAATGATGATTTAAAAGCCTTTAATTGCTCAGAGCAGTCACTTTAGAGAGGGAAAAACAATGCAATGAGGAAAAAAATATTATTTGTAAGGAGATAATTTGGTTTTCTTTTCTGGGATGACTGGCTGCAATTCCTCTTCATATCTAAGGAAATCTCACTAATTGTTACTAATGCTTCTTGCAAATGATAGCCTGAAATTTAATATTGTAACATGCCATCCCTACAGCTGTGGATGTGCATCAGCTAATATTTTAAGGTAATTCCCATTAAAATCAACGTCAATTAACCACAATTCATTGTTTGGCTATCGATCAAGAGTGTTTAATTTGCCATTAGTGTTAACAGGATGATGTATTAGTCAATTAAGATAACATTGACTGAGAACCTTAATGAGATATTTAATCCTTCAGACAGATTTTAGGCAAACCTAAGGATTGGTTTCAGCTCCTTTCCTTTGCCTAGAATGTCTGATTATTTTCTTTCAAGGCAAGATATCTACTTACACATCAGTATGAACTGCCTGGGTTTTGTTTGGTTGGTTGCTTTTCAGCTCACACTGATTTTCTCTGTGTTTTCATTTATCTTCTGGACTTTAGTCTTTCCATCAAATACTTTTTTACACCTTGCACAGGAGTTTTGCCAAGCTGAATAAGCCCATTGCAATGAGACAAGAAAGCCAATGGTATCCTGGTTTGGATTAGAAATGCTGTGTCCAGCAGGAGTAGGGAGGTGATTGTCTCCTTGTTCTCAGCTCTGATGAGTCCACACCTCCAGTATTGTGTCCAGTTTTGGGCACCTCAATACAAGAGAGATGTGGAGGTGCTGGAGACAGTGCAGAAGAGGGCAATGAAGCTGGGGAAGGGCCTGGAGAATAAAACTTATGAAGGCACTGAAGGAGCTGGGGATGGTTAGTTTGAAACAGAGGAGCCTGAGGGGACACCTCATTGCTGTCTACAGCTACCTGAAAGGAGGTGGTGGAGAGGTTGGTGCTGGTTTCTTCTCCCAGGAATTTAGTGATAGGACAAGAGGGAATGGCCTCAAACTGCCACTGGGTAGGTTTAGACTGGACATTAGGAGACATTTTTTCACAGCAAGAGTGGTCAGGCACTGGAATGTGCTGCCCAGGGGGTGGTGGTGTCATCTCCCCTGGATGCTTTTAAAGGTTGTTTGGATGTGGTGCCTGGGGATATGGTTGAGAGGAGAACCTTGTAGAGTAGGGTTTGTGGTTGGACTTGGTGATCCCGAGGGTCTTTTCCCACCTGAATGTTTCTGTGATTCTGTGAAACACAGGATGGTCTTCTCTAAAGGAGGCAAGAAATCATTCCCAAGATAACCAGTCACTGGCTGCTGCAGGAGAAGAAATTCTGACTGAAAATCTTACAATTTCCAAGTACTTATGCTGGGGCTGCTGGATAATTTGAAAAACAAGCTGCAACCCTCTCTCTGCCTTATTTCCTGACTTAGCCTCTTGCTCATTTAGTCTGCAGCCTCAGTTTCTAATACTGTTACCCCTTGCCACCTTTGCTCAAACAGCCATGCCTGGTTACACTCCGTGTCTTTGTTCTGAGCCTGACTGCAGGAATCCTTTCCTTCCATGTTGGATGACTCTGGCTTGGTAATATTAAGATAGGCTTGACAAAGAGAGAGAAAAAATAAAAAAGAAAGAGAAAAGAGATTATCAGAAGTCGAACTCTGTTGATTAGACAATGAGAAACACAAAGAGACAAAATGGATCCAAGCTAGAGGAGAGGAGATTGAGATTGGATGTTAAGAAGAATTGCTTCACCATAAGGATGGTGAGACACTGGAACAGGTTGCCCAGGGAGGTGGTGGAAGCCTCATCCCTGGAGGTTTTTAAGGCCAGGCTGGATGTGGCTCTGGGCAACCTGATCTAGTGTGAGGTGTCCCTGCTTATGGCAGGGGCAGTGGAACTGGATGCTCCTTGAGGTCCCTTCCAAACTCAACAATTCTGTGAAAATATTCTGCTTCAACTGGCTTGAAGCAGATAAATCAGTTGCTTTCATTTCCTGTAACCCACCAAAAGCCTGAAAAATGAAACAAAATATTTCAGCATTGTTTGCATTCAATTTTCTAATCAACATGAAATGTATCTTGTTTTCAGCTCTTGCTTCTGCGAGCTTTAATATTTGGAGGTTTCGTTGCCAAGTGGAGCAAAATAATTCTGCTGAAATCAAAGCTTCATTGAGGAGCACATGTAGCTCAAAAGAAATCTAAGGCTCATTCTAAATGGAGAACAGCCCTGCATGTGAATTGAAGTGTCTTTTAAAAAAGATTTTAATAACCAGTACCAGTTAATAAAAAATGGATTAAATTAAGCAGGGAGAAATAGGTGCTGCCTATATTTAATTCAGTTAACCACTGCAGGAATAGCTGCAGGTTTGCAGTGATGTATTCAGAGTCAGGAGTTAAGTAGCTGGGTTAACTGTATCTCATTTAACAGGTTTTTCTCTGGCTAAATTGCAGGGGTAACTGCTTCATCTTTTTTATGCTGTAAGGCTAAATGATTTTTTGAAGAGCGAAACACGGAAGAGGAATACCGAAGATTGTTTATGGCAGGTCACTTCTTGCTTCGTAATTTTTCTCCAATTTTATTAATGAGGGGCTGGTTTTCACTTTTCTGAAGGGCATAAGTAAACTCTTGCTTAACTTTTAGAGGAGATAATTATAAATAGAGGGGACTGTGTAATAAACTATAAATAGAGGAATATAATAAACTATACATAGAGGGATTTTATAATAAACTATACATAGAGGGATATAATACATTATAAATAGAGGAATATAAATTATAAGTAGAGGAATAATAAACTGCACCAGGACAGGTTAGGAGGTGACCTGCTAGAAAGCAGCCCTGTGGAGAAGGACCTGGGAGTCCTGGTGGACAAGAAGTTCTCCATGGGACAGCGATGTTCCCTTGTGGCCAAGAAAGCCAGTGGGATCCTGGGGTGCATTGAGTGTGTCCAGCAGATCCAGGGAGCTCTTCTTCCTATCTACTCTGCTTCCCAGGTTGAGAAGGACAGGGAATGGAGAGTCCAACAGAGGGTTACAAGGATGATGAAGGGACTGAAGCACTGCCTTATGAGGAAAGGCTAAGAGACCTGGGGCAGGTTAGTCTGGAGAGGGCTGGGTGACAAGAAGGAAGGAAGGAACAGGGACAGCCTCTGCTCACTTGTACCCTGTGATAGCACAAGGGCGAATAGATGGAAACTGCAGCACAGGAGGTTCCACCTCAACATGAGGAAGAACTTCTTCTCTGTAAGGGTGACAGAGCCCTGGATCAGGCTGCCCATAGAGGTTGTGGAATCTCCTTCTCTGGAGACTTTTAAGCCCCATCCGGATGTCTTCCTGTGTGACGTGCTCTAGATTCTATGGTCTTTTTCTGGCAAGGGGGTTGGCCTTGATGATCTCCAGAGTTCCCTTCCAACTCCTAACATCCTGTGATCCTGTGAGATGGACTGGAAGTATGAGTGCCACAACGCTGTATATGATCTTGTATTAAAGATAACCTTGCTGTAAAGTTTTTGCAGGGGGAAATCATGTTATACCTGCCTCATTCTCTGTACTTTTCCCTAAGCTGATAGTAATTGACAGTGTCATATCTGGGATGCTAAGTTGGGTGAAAATTTGATTTAATGCACTCTGGCAGGGTTTTCATTCACATGAAAATAAACTGTGTTACGAAGTATCAGGAGTCTGAAATGGGAACGCACTGAAGAATATACAGAAAACGTAGCAAGAGGAGGATTGGAGCTTCTTAAAAGGTCACAAACTTGGGTAATGAAAATTGAAGATTACAAACATTTAAACCATTTGTCATCTGTAAAATGCTGACAGGGGATTTTGGGTTGAAATATTGCTTCAGAGTCAAAGAATCACAGAATGTTAGGGGTTGGAAAGGACCTCGAAAGATCATCCAGTGCAACTCCTCTGTCAGGGCAGGATCACCTAGAGTAGGTCACAGAGGAATCAACTACCACAAATTTGTTGTTGTTGCTATTTCTGAAAGTGCAGAACTTTTTTCCAGGTAAGGAATATTTGGTTGCTACAACCAATTTGTTGTTTGTTTATTTATTGCTAAAGAAATTCAAGATTCTGGCTGCATCAGCTCATTTTCTAACAGCAGGCAGGGTATCAGTGGGTGAAATGGCAAAGCTATGTTGACATCAATGAATCACAGAACCACAGAATGCTAGGGGTTGGAAGGAACCTGAAAAAGATCATCCAGTCCAATGCCCCTGCCAGGGCAGGATCACCTAGAGTAGGTTGCACAGGAAGACATCCAGGTGGGTTTGGAAAGTCTCCAGAGAAGGAGAGACACCACAACCTCTCTGGGCAGCCTGCTCTAGGGCTCTGTCCTCCTCACAGTGAAAAGTTTTTCCTTACGTTCACATGGAACCTCCTCTGCTCCAGCTTGTCCCCACTGCCCCTTGTCCTGTCATGGGACATCACTGACCAGAGCCTGGCTCCATCCTCCCAACACTGCCCTGCACATCTTTATCAACATCAATGAGGACAGCGCTCAGGCTCCTCTATTGCAAGCTAAAGAGCCCCAGCTCCCTCAGCCTGTCCTCAGACTGAAAAACAAAAGGAAAAGACCAAATTAACACAAGTAGCTGATCAGAAAAGAGCTAGGTATCAAAATGCCATGTTAAGAGTTCTTGAAGCTGTGTCAAACTAGGATAAAAGATTGAAAAGCTCCTGTTTGACTGCAGAGAAATGACACAGAGGCTTTTCAGCTGGTATCAGATTCCACCTAAAGAGTGAGAGTAATCAGAGTAGACCCATTTCCTTTATCCCCTCAGAAATATTAGCAGTTTCTGTGCAAGGGGATAGGTAAATGATAGATCTCACAGTAACGAAACCTAAAGCTAGGATTGACAAAAACAGCATTATAAAAGAAGGAAGAAATATTTAAGGGAGGATTGGAAGCCAGATAGCTTTAAACCTATGCAAGATCTGAAAGAAAATAGTTTTAGTTTAGTTTAAGCCACCACCTCCCTTGCTTTAATAGCATTAAACTGTATGGAGTAACAAATTACTCAATAATACTCATGAGGAATGTAAGAAACTTCAAACAGTCAAGGGAAGGCTTCAATAGCCTGGAAATGCAGAGTGCTGGAGAAAGTCTGGATATCCTACTTAAAAGGAATAAAATTCATTTATGGATAAAAAAAGGAGGAAAAACTGTTTCAGTAAGAGATTCTGTCTATGTATAGAGTCTATCTAAACATGTCCATGAATCAGGAAAATTGGAGAAAATACCAGGAACAGGCAAGATGCAAAGTTATGGCCTCTAAAACTTAACATCCTCACCTAAAGCTAATCTAGTATCTCAGAATGCTCCTTGCAAGTGATGTCCATAGAATCACAGAATGTGAGGGGTTGGAATGGACCTCCAGAGGTCATCTAGTGCAACCCCCCTACCAAAGCAGGATCACCCAGGGCAGGCCACACAGGAATGAATCCAGGTGGGCTTGGAAAGTCTTCAGAGAAGGAGACTCCACAATCTCTCCAGGCAGCCTGCTCCAGGGCTCCCTCACACCAAAGAAGCTTCTCCTCATGTTGAGGTGGAACCTCCTGGGTTCCAGCTTGTAGCTGTTCCTTGTCCTATCACTGAGCACCATGAAAGAGAGCCTGGCACCTTAATCCTGACACTCACCCCTCAGATATATAGAGACATTGATCAGATCCCCTGTGGTGGGTTGAAATTTCTCCCCAGCATTAACTTTGCCAGACTAATTCAGAAGCAAAATGGAAGCTGTATTTACAAGCATGAACTACACTCTACAGTGGAATGCAATGAATATGTACAAAATATACAGGATTTACAATGCTATACAGATATTTACAATTAACAAACAACAGGAAAACTCCCCTGGTCAGAGACCACTGCCCCCCATCCCCCACCCCCTGTCCCAAGAGAGAAGAGGAGCAGAGAGAAAAGCAATGGGTTAGACTTGACTAAACAACACAGCCAAACCAAGGTCAGCCAGAAGCAGGTTAGTCTCTCCCTAGTGAAGCAAAGCAGAAAGATCAGAAAAGAAGAAAGAATTAAGAAAGAATTGTTTAGGTACAGCCTGTTTTATGGCAGATATTCCTCCAATGAATTTGTTTAGAATAATCTCTAGTTTTCCTTTTTACACCCAATAGTGAGTTATAAATTTTTTTGCTACTTTTCTGCTCAAAATCTGCAATTAAATTTTAAAGGCATAGCCTAAAACCACCACATCCCCTCTCACCCTTCTCTTCCCCAGACTTAACAGCCCCAGGGCTCTCAGCCTTTCTTCACAGCAGAGATGTGCCAGTCCCTTCATCATCCTTGTAGCTTTCTGTTGGACTCTCTCCAGCCAATTTATGTATTTTTTGAACTGGAGAGCCCAAAACTCGACACAGTATTACAGGGCAGAGTAGAGAGGGAGGAGAACCTCCCTAGTCCTGATGGGCACACTTTTCTTGCTGCACCCCAAGATGCCACTGGCCCTCTTAGCCACAAGGGCACATTTCTGGACTGACAAGGAATGACACAGTTGCTAATTGACAATGAGTTTTCAAGCCACATCAGAAGTGGAGATAATTGAAGTTAGCAAGATGAGCTCATATCTATAATGGCTTGGTGCTAGTATTGCCTTGTAAAGCAATAGGCTTCTTAATGACAGGTGGGTTATGATGACTGCCTCATAAAGCAAAGAAACTTCTAGGAAGTATCAGGAAAGCATATGAAGGTCTCAAGCTAATTCCATTTCCTATCACATAGAAAAGTTGCAAAGGTAGTACAAAAGATGTTTTCTAATATGTGGATTTAATGATAAATCTGAAAGATCTGCCTCACGTCTCTGCCTCACTTCTGGGAAATCACAACACAACACAGCAGTTCAAAATAAATGGCCACTGGCTTTAAACTTAATAATAATAAAGACAATTATGGAAAACAGGCACAGAAGAAACACTGAAACAACATCACAGCTGTTTTAAAGAGGTAGGCACCAAAGCATTTCTATGGAAGGTTGAAACAGTCTCAGTGACTAAGGAGGCCTCTTAATATTTTCCACCAAGCTTTTCTGGACAGATATACAGGATGAATCTCCCACACACCATGTATTGATCATAAGTATGTATGGAATAAACTTATTTCCTGCCCTAAGGCAGTGGTAAAACTGTTGCTGATGATTTTTTCTTGGAAGAACCTGCATAACAAAATGTTGCAGCCACTGTTCTGAGGGCAGCTGACAGACATGTGCAGAGCATGATTCCTTGGCTGACCAATTCTTTAGCTGCTTAAAGCAAACCAATATCATTCCATGTGTGCCAAGAACAACATCCTCACATTGGCAGCCTTTGATTGGAACATGCTGCAGAAGCCACCTCCTTGACATGCTGCCAGCTCTTACTGGGAAAAGATTTTAGCTTATGTATGTGGTTGGATTTTACTGGTCAAGGGATTAGTAACAAAGAGTATAAAAGGCAGCCACTGTGAGCAAGAGTTACTCTTATGCACACACTTTCACTTCAGTTAGGGATCTTTGGTTAGGGTTACTGGGGACTTCTGCTTCTGCTAGTTAGCTACTGCTTCTGGCAAGGGCTTCAGTGTGGGGTTACTATGAGGGATATGCTTGGGACTTCTGTTAGCTGCTTTGTCTTTTAAGAGCTTCTGGGATTTCTGTTTTAAGTGGGACTCTAAGACTCTGTAATGCTGAGGGTTCTATGACGTAGCAATAAAGGACTTCTGGGAGGTCTTCTGAGATTCTCTGCTCTCTGCATTTCTGAAATCTTGTTGCTATGCAGCATTGGGGTTTGTGCCTTCATTCGTCACTCAGTGGTGCTTGTATCAGGATAGAAAAAACAACAAGAAAGTTCTCGTCTAGTACCTGTGGCTCTGCAGGTGGATCTGCGTGACCAGGACCAAAGATAGTGAAGACAAACATCTCAATGATAGAAGTGCTTCCCATATTATGTAATCTCTAAAAAAGCTGTGATTTTGAACATTCGTATTAGAGCATTCCTGAAGTCTTGATTCTTTGTCCTGGAGCTTAGAGGATTCTGATCCAGAGATGAAACTTTATCCCTCTATAGAAAGCAGTGGCTGGAATGGATTTCCCAGGGAGGTTGTGGATGCCTTTTCCTTGGAGGTTTTGAAGGCCAAGTTGGATGAGTCCCTGAGCAGCCTGGGCTAGTGCAAGGTGTCCCTGCTGATGACAGTGGAATTGGAACTAGATGATCTTTAAGGTCCCTTCTAACCCCAATCATTCTATGATGCCCCCTCCCTGGAGGTGGTGAAGGACAGGTTGGATGAGGGCCTTAGCAGCCTGGGCTATTGGAAGGTGTCCCTGCACATGGCAGGGGGGTTGGAACTAGATTATCTTTAAGGTCCCTTGCAACCCTAACCATTCTCTGAATGTATGATTCTATAACCTTTTTTACATTATGTTTTCCTTGGTATTAGTTTGGCTGTTTCATGAAATTGGGTTTTATTTCAGCCCACTTCTTTTCCTGGGGAGAGGTGATCAAAGGATAGAGAAGCTGCTACAGTTTAGCCCCAGATGCAGGCTATGCATAAACACTACCTCAGAGCAATGGTTGTGTCTTCTTTTGTATGGGGACGCTGTCCTCCACAAACTGTTGTTCGGCTGTGGTGTGCAGTCTCTGTTCCTGTTTTTTTGTGGTTCCAGGGATGTTTGCATATCTTTATTGGGAGTGTGTTTTAAAAATAAATCCCCCCAAAGAGTTAAACACATTATGCACATTCTGTAGAAAGATTTTAATCACTGAGCTAGTGACAGATAACATCTAGAAGGTAATGATGTCCTCTTCTTATGAGTAAAGAGCGGTTTGCCATGACATTATTCCCTACTGCCTTCTCTCTCAGGGCAAATAATTTTCATGAGAAGCCTGCAGTAGGCTCCCTTTTACCATGATAACTCTTTACTTTTAAAATTTATTCTGCAGGAACTAAAGAAAAGAGGGATAGCAGCAATCTGTAATCTGCAAGTGCCTGAACAAGCTTCTATAATTTAAGAATTAAAAGAAAACGAAGCTTGTATGTACAAAATCTATCTGTATAAATACATGCTTTAGTGCCTATTACCTTAAAAATATAAGCCTTCAAAGGACATAATTAGCTGAAAGGCATGAAACATTTTAGAACACAGTTCCAGAAGAGCTGTGCCACTAATTCTTGCTAAACTAATACTAATGTAAATCAGAAGTAACTCCTGGAGCATCTGGGAAATTATGCCAACATGATAGCACCGTAATTGAAATCAGACTCTTGACAAATTAATGAAGTGCAGCTACCCTTAAAGTACTGGCAAAGGCTCTAGAAGCCAGAATGAAAACTCATAAAGCCAAAATAATTCAGATGAGAGTCCAAATTCTGTTCCTAAACTGTCTCACTGTGCCTTGCTCCTGCAGTTTGTTTTGCTGTGCATGCTCCTGAAAGAGCAGAGCAGAAAGACACAAATTAAGGAGGGATGTAGATTATGATTTTTAACTTTGTAAATGTAAAGAGCCATTTAATCTTCTGGTGAAGTTACAACTGAAAGAAAAGGAAAAAACCACAAACAAATCAAAAACCTTTTTAATGTGCAACTAGTTGAGCATTGAGCACATAGGTGAAGTCAGATTGGTAGGTGCAGAACTAGTGAGTTTTACATTGTAATGCCAGCTCTAGCAACTTGCTGGAATGTGTCCATGGAAGGGCCACAAGGAGCATCAGAGGGCTGGAGCTCCTCTCCTATGAGGACAGGTGAGAGAGTTGGGGCTGTTCAGTCTGGAGAAGAGAAGGCTCCAGGGAAACCTTAATGTGGCCTTCCAGTATCTGAAGGGGGCTACAAGAAAGCTGGGGAGGGACTTTTTGGGGTGTCAGGTAGTGATAGGACTAGGGGGAATGGATCTAAACTAGAGGAGGGGAGATTTAGGTTAGACATTAGGAAGAAGTTCTTCACCATGAGGGTGGTGAGACACTGGAACAGGTTGCCCAAGGAGGTGGTGGGAGCCTCATTCCTGGATGTTTTTATGGCCAGGCTGGATGTGGCTCTGAGCAACCTGATCTCGTGTGAGGTGTCCTTGCCCATGACAGGGTGTTTGGGACTGAATGATCTTTGAGGTTGCTTCCAACCCTGACAATTCTATGATTCTATGATTATTGCAATGGTCAACTTTAAAGGCTACAGGAGATGAAAAAAATAAATCTTCTTTCAAATGTGCATAGATAAATGTTTGATTTTGTGCTTATTTTCCCAGATCTTTAGAATGTGAGTAAACTCACATTTGTTTAACAATACTTCCGTGGCAGGTACACTGGGGGATAGTTACAGAGCAGTGGACGAGGCAAAACTGAATTTGCAACAGTTCACAATATTTCACTGCTTGTATTTCCATTGTATAGTTTCCAGCTAAAACAAACAAATAATAACAGAGATGCACACCTAGAGTGGTTTTACTGATACTAGAAACACAGTCAATGAATAGTTTCATTTTGATTTCTTTTTCTCTCTTTTTTCTTTCTTCCTTCCTTTTATTTTTAAAAGGGTATAGTGCCTGTAAAATCTTTTTTTGGATTGACAGCCCAGAAGATTGAAGTTCTCAATTTATCCACAGAAGAAGTACTGTGCAGCAGAGATAATAATCCTGCCATACACCTCAGCCCTGACCAGGAGTGACCAGACAGAGGTTGGGGCTTCATTTTCCATTCAGTCCTTGGCCTTTCTGCTGACTTTGCCAAGAGGAGAGTGATTAGTGCCAGCTGACAGGTGGCTTTTGTAAAGGGGAAGCCTGCTTGCTGTGATCAGTATTGACACCAGACAGAAAATAAATCATATTTCCAGATCTCCAAAGAGGCAGAGCAATAGAGCTACAGTCAGCATAAACATAACAAGAAGGGGTGTTTTTTGCACCTACTATCTGAAAGCTCACAAACCTGCTGTGCTGTCTGTGCAAAGGCAACAAACTGAGCTAAGTGCACGCTGCAGTAAATTGACTTTATGTGTGACCTTTCTCTGTGTTTCATCCACCGTCCTCTCAGGAATGTTGTATGTACTAATTGATGTTGAGCTGGGAAAAGAAAAGGCCCTGGGGAGACCTTAGAACAGTCTTTCAGTACCTGAAAAGGGCCTACAAGCAAGCCAGGTACTTTTTACAAGGACTTGTAGTGATAAGATGAGAAGCTTGGGAAGGGAGAAAGGATGAGAAAGCTGGGAAGAGACTTTTTACAAGGTCTTGTAGTGATAGGGTGAGAGGGAATGGATCGAAGCTTGAGGAGGGCAGATTGAGACTCTAGAGCAGAAAGAAATGTTTTAAAGTGAATGTGGTGAGACACTGGAACAGGTTGCCCAGGGAGGTCATGGACGTCCCCTCTCTGGAGGTGCTCAAGGCCAGGTTAGATGAGGCCTTGAGCAGCCTGGGTTGGTGGGAGGTGTCCCTACTGGTGGCAGTGGGGTTAGAACTAGATAATTTTTAAGGTCTCTTCCAACCCAAACCATTCTATGGATACCTGTATCATACCTGTCTGAGCATCTCTTTTCTGTCAGGAACCTTCACTTTGGTTGTTTGTTCTATGGAAACTCTTCCTCTTACTTGTTTATGTCCTTTTCACAACTGCGTTATATCCCATTTTGAGGAAGACACAACATCCCTCTACCTACACACTCTTGTGACCAGAGCTGCACATAGTGTTGGTCTGTCAACACATAAAGAAGTAAATCTGCCTTCAGTGTTTTTTATCTCTTCCATTCCTAATTTTTTTTCCTTTTCCCCCCTTCTTCTTGGATTGCTACAGGGCACTGAGCTGTCATTTTCACAAAACTGGGAGGCTTGGTTGAGACACTTAAAGGCTGTGCGACCATTAGATGAGATTTGGGCAGACTGAGTTGGGCAGAGAGGAACCTAATGGGGTTCAACAAGGATAAGTGCAGAGTCCTGCACCTGGGAAGGATGATAAACTGCACCAGTACAGGTTAGGAGGTGATCTGCTGGAGAGCAACCCTGTGGAGAAGGACCTAGGAGTCCTGGTGGACAAGAATTTCTCCATGGGACAGCAATGTGCCCTTGTGGCCAAGAAAGCCAATGGGATCCTGGGGTGCATTAAGAGGAGTGTGTCCAGAAGATTGACGGAGGTTCACCTCCTCCTCTACTCTGTCCTGCAGTTTTGTGTCTAGTTTTGGGCTCCCCAGTTGAAGAGGGACAGGGATCTAATGGAGAGTCTCCAATGGAGAGCTACAAGGATGATGAAGGCACTAGAGCACTGCCTTGTGAGGAGAGGCTGAGAGACTTGGGGCTGTTTAGTCTGGAGAGGAGAAGACTGAGAGGGGATTTAATACATGTTTATAAATATCTGAGGGCTGGGTGTCAAGAGTGAGGGGACAGACTCTGCTCATTTACACCCTGGGATAGGACAAGGGGTAACGGGTGTAAAGTACAGCACAGGAGGTTCCACCTCAACATGAGGAAGAACTTCACTGTGAGGGTCACAGAGCACTGGAACAGGCTCCCCAGAGAGATTGTGGAGTCTCCTTCTCTGGAGACTTTCCAGCCCTGTCTGAATGCATTCCTGTGTGAGCTGTGCTAGATTCTATGATCGTGCTCTGGCAGGGGAAGTTGGACTTGATGATCTCTGGAGGTGCCTTCCAACCCCTAACATCCTGTGATCCTGTTATCAGTTATTACTCAGTCACTGGGTAGCAACAGTCAGCTTATAGCCATTTGTGGTTTATATAAAACTAGAATTGTTTCCTTCACCACCACCTCCCCCTCCCCCTGTCCCCCAAGTGCATCATCACCACTGAATTACAACTGCTGTTTTACCACTCAAGTCAATCAGTCACACTACCTTAGCTGGCTGGAAAAATGACTCGTTTGGTGTATCTTTTTGTTGATGGAAATATTGTAGCTTATCTTTTGTAGTTCACTTAAAAGGAAAGGAAAAAAAAAACCCAACCAACAAACAACACAACACACTGCATGCCATTTTCTGAGCAAGAAAGGAGAGGGTGGTGTAGCTGACTCTGTGTGCTTTTTGAAGTTGACTGTGCTCATACAACCCCAAAGAAGGAGTGAAGTCTGCTGTCATGAGAATGCCATAGAGGTTAATAAAAATAATTTATAGTTTAATTAAAAGAACCATATACCAGTGTGACTTCCTTAGTGAGGTAAGCTGTCTTTTTGCTTATATAAAGGATAGCAAAGCTGCCTCATCATGTTGCAAAAATACCCCAGGTACTGCCAGAATAGACATCTGCTTGCTGACAGCTTGGTGGACCATCACACCCTCCCCTTAGTCAAGCCCCAGAATAAAACTTGGTAATGCTATTAAAGAGAAAAGCTGGGTAGATATTTCATGAGGCTGCATGAGAATGAAAGTAAGAGCTGACCCAGGCAGAGAACAAAGGAGACAGATAGTCCCCTTGATATCGGGAAACCTCTTCCTATGATAGCACCCAAGATTCACAGATTCAGAGATTCATAGATTCAGAGAATGTTTGGGTTGGAAGGGACCATAAAGATCTTTTAGTTCCAATCCCCACACCATGGGCAGGGACACCTCCTGCTTGCCCAGGTTGCTCAAGGCCTCGTCCAACCTGGCCCTGAACACCTTCAAGGAAGGGACATCTATGACATCCCTGCGCAACCTATTCCGATGTAAAGAGTTTCTTCCTAATCTCCAGTGTCAATCTGCTCTCCTCAAGGTTCAATCCATTCCTTCTCACCCTATCACTACAAGACCTTGTAAAAAGTCCCTCCTCAGTTTTTTTGTAGCCCCTTTCTGGTACTAGCAGTCCTCTATAAGGTGTCCCCACACCCTCCTCTTCTCCAGGCTGAACAGTTCCAACTGTCTTAGCCTGTCCCCACAGGAGAAGTGCTCCATGATCACAGAATCACAGAATGGTCTGGGTTGGAAGGGATCTCCAAAGGCCATCTAGTCCAACCCCCTCTGCAGTCAGCAGTTCATCCTCCACTAGATCAGATTGCCCAGAGCCTTGTCAAGCCTCAGCTTGAATATCTCCAGGGTTGGGGCCCCAACCACCTTCCTGGTCAACCTGTTCCAGTGTTCCACTACCCTTATGGTAAAGAACTTGTTCCTAACATCCAATCTAAATCTACTCTTCTCTGATATCTGTATTCTTCCAACATCTCTCTCTGCCCCTAACAAAAGCTCAAACACCAAGAAAAAATTAGTGCTCTTTAAAATGAAGTTATTAATAGCAAAGTGACTTACTGCTGAGGCAAGCTAGCCGAAGAAGTTTGCAGCTCAGAAAATGACAGCCGCTCAGTGCCTGCAATCGCCTCAGGAAGTGCACTGACAGAGTCCATGGAAATGTTCATTAACTCAGACATATGTTCATTAGGTCACTTCAGTCTCTCCAGACATTCTTGATTACTCTCTTCCCCATAGCAGAACTTATAAAACCAGGGAGGGAAAGAGATACAGCAGATGTAGAGCAAGATTCTCTGGCCCATTAAATCTGTGATAAGATATGTCAGATCAGGCACTTCAGCTAGCAGTGGAGCCTGCTGATGGTGAGAAATGTTTCTTCTTCACGGGCTGATGTTGGGTTTGCCAGGGAGCTCATCCTCTATGCTATGGTGCTCACCCTGAGAAAGTGGTATGGCATTGGACCACTACCTAATACACACCTCCAGAATGTTCTGTGCTTGTTTCAGTAATCTGCAACTGCAGCCAGGCTCTGAAGTGGCAAAATTAGTTGAATCATGAAAAATTGTTTAGAAGAGCTGATGCTGGAGCATTAATCATGACATGGATATGATGGAGAACCTACTGAAATTCAGCAAGGGCATGTGTAGAGTCCTGCATCAGAGGAATAATAACCCTATGTACCAGTCCAGGTTAGGGGTTGACCTGCTGGAGAGCATCTCTGAGGGAAAGGACCTGAGTGTCCTGGTGGACAACAGGTTGACCATGTATCCTTGTGGCCAAGAAGGTAAAAAAGTATCCTGGTATACCTTAAGAAGAGTGTGACCAGCACGTTGAGGGAGGTGATCTTCAGAGGTCCCTTCCAACCCCTATCAGTCTTTGTGATTCTGTGTGATTGAGGAACTTTAGAGGGACCCAGCACAGTGACAAAATGTTGTTAAGATATATTGGTTTAATTTCAAACTAGCCATAATCTTCATGAAGTAGAGGTACACTTTATGAGCCATCAAGTCTCTATAACTCAGTCTGTTTTAGAGTATTTTTGGATTGGTTTGATAGGCTTGGTTGAAATAGAGAAAAGCTTTTAGTTCCTTTTTCTTTTCCTTGGGAGACAAGAAAGACAATAGCAGGAAAGGTCTAGAAGGAAATGGCATTAGGTTAAGTGAAAATCTTCAGCAAAGATTTTTGGTGTTAATAAATGAGCATTTTTCTTTCCAAAATGAAATACTAGTCAGAATTTTCCTAACTATTACAAAGGAAATTTTGTGCTTAAGGCCTATAGGAAGTTAATTAGCTATTTCAGTCCTTCATTTAAACTATGTACTCACCTCACTGAAAATTGCCATCATCAGGTCAATTATTTACTACTACTGACAGTTTTTCTTTAGTGCTTACTTTGACATAGATTCATAGAATAGCTTGAGCTGGAAGGGACCTTGAAGATTATCTAGTTCCAACCACCCTGCCATGGGCAGAGACACCTTCCACTAGACCAGGTTGCTCAAGGCTTCATCCAACCTGGCCTTGAACACCTCTAGGGAGGGGGCATCCACAGCCTCCCTAGGCAACCTGTTCCAGTGTCTCCCCACCCTCATTGGAAAGAATTTCTTCCAAATCTCCATTCTAAATCTGCCCTCCTCAAGCTTCAATCCATTCCCTCTTGTACTATCACTACAAGACCTTGTAAAAAGTCCCCTTCTGGCTTTCTTGGAGGCCACTTTCAGGTACTGGAAGGCTGCTCTAAGGTCTCCCTCAGTCTTCTCCAGGCTGAACAGCCCCAACTCTCCTAGCCTGTCCCCATAGGGGAGGTTCTTCAGCCCTCTGATCATCTTCATGTCCCCCTCTGGACCTGCTCCAGTAGCCTGATGTCATTTAGATGCTGGGGACACCAGAACTGGATGCAGTGCTCCAGCTGAGGTCTCAGCAGAGCAGAGCAGAGCAGAGGGACAGAATCCCCTCCCTGTGCTGCTGCTCTCCCTGCTTTGGATGCAGCCCAGCACACAGCTGCCCTCTGGGCTGCCAGTGACCATTGCTGGCTTCTGGGGAGTTTTTCATCAACTGACAGCCCCAAATCCTTCTCCTTGAGACAGCTCTTTCTTTGAGTACATTATACAACCACATTACACTGTGCAGAGCTTTGGTATTTATGAGGCGCTTCAGCAGGTAGGATTTACAATGCAAGAAGAAAACAAAAGATCTTTAGGAATTCCTTGAAAGTGCATAATAACTCTTGTAAAATTTTGGAAATAAAATAAGTCCCAACTCTCCTGCCCAGTTAGTGCCCTGCTACTAGATTCTCTGAAGGGCTGTGTAGCAACCCAGCTTTTGATTTCATGAAGGACTGTGTTTTGGCTGTCAGAGTGAATTTGACAAGGAAGGAGTCTGACATGTGCCATAAAGTGAGAGAGTCTGACAGTTGTGTTCAGATGGTGGCTCCTGGCAGCATAAAAAAAAGACAATTATTGCTTTGTTGTTTGATATTCAAACGAATGTTTTCCCATGCTACGCTATCGCTAATTGTATGATTAAACATGCCACTCGTTAATTCACATGAAGTGCTCTGTGTTTGAGTACATGGAGCTTAAACTTTACCAGCAACAGAAAATATGACTTCCAAAGATGAAAACACAGCTTCCAGAGCATCCTAGAGATATTTGAGTATCCTGAAATGTCAGGGAGAGAAATCTGTCACAGGTGATATAAAAACTTTGAGTGGTCTGGTACTTGACAGGACAGGGATAGAAATAATCTCTACAGATCAGCTCCATTACTCATTGAAGGATGCTTAGTCTCTACAGGCAGTTTCTGACCTGAGTAGTCAATACACTCATCTTATTTTCGTCTTGATTTTTTTTTCCCCTTAAAAATGACAAAAAGGAAAAGGGCAGGAAGAAAAGTCCACGTGTGCTTTTGTATGCACATATGTATTTGCAAACTTCAACCTCTGTGTGCAAGCTCACAGCTAGCGTCCTTTTAAAGTGAATATTTATAGAACAACTCAGGGTGGGAGAAGCTCTGGGAGGCTGTCTGGAAGCTGCTATTCAAGCTCTCAAGTTAGAGATGATTCCTTCTTGTAGGATGGAAAATGCAAAGCTCTTCCTAGGGTCTCGAGCAGCTTCTGTTAGCTCAGAAAAGACGACCAAATAGGAAATAAAGCTCCTCATACTACACCTATAAAGCTCAAAAAAGACCACAAAACAGAAACAAACAAAAAACTACTCCTACAATGCTCAAAAAAGACCACAAAATAGGAAACAAACCCAACGTACTTTTCCTGTAATGCTCAGAAAAGACCATGAAATAGAAGAAAACCCAAACATCCTTCTCCTTTAATTACTGTTTCCCAAACAGTGTAGGATTGCATTCATCTCTCCAACACGTGTAGCAAATGAAGGTGCTTTAAAGCTTCTAATTTGATTGCCTTACACTAAGAGTTTTGGAGGGGTATTTGTTGCTGTTGTTGTTTTTTTAATTGAATGATGCAGGCTTCCAAGACTGCAGTTTGCACAGCTGTCAGATTGAGCTTGGCTTTGAAGGGTTTCCTCAAGGGTCAGTTGGTTGAAAAGTGTTTTGCTGAGCTGTTCAGATGGCTGGCAATTTTGTAAAGAGTGGTATTAAGCAGTTCAGTTGTAAACAACCCAAAATACAGAATTGACTACCAGTTGTAACTCATTACACTGGCAAACATTAGGCTTTTGGTTGGTGGGGGGAAGGAAATAGGATAGTGAAAGCAGAATAAGAAGAGTGTCTTTTAGGGTTGGGTGTGGGGTGGTGGGGTTTTGTTTGGGTTTTTTTTTGTGTGGGTGGTTTTGGTTGGGGTTGTTGTTGTTGTTTGTTTTGTTTTGTTTTGTTTTGGTATGTGTGTTTCATTTGTTCACAGATTGTATCAGGTTGGAAGGGATCCTTAAAAGGCATCTTGGTTGACCCCCACAGGCAGCAGGGACACCTCCAACTAGATCAGGCTGCCCATGGTAACATCAAGTCTGATCTTGAATGTCTCCAGGGATAGGGCTTCAACACATCCCTGGGCAGCCTGTTCCAGTGTTTCACCACTCTCACTGTGCAGAACTTCCTCATGAGGTCCAACCCAAATCTGCCCTGCTCCAGTTTTGAACCATTGCCTCTCATCCTATCCCCACAGGCCCTTTTGAACATTGCCTCCCCAGCCTTCCTGTAGGCCCCCTTCAGATGTTGAAATGCAGCTCTAAGGTCTCCCTGGAGCCTTCTCTTCTCCAGGCTGAACAGCCTCAATTCTTTTAGCCTGCCCTCATAGCAGAGGTGCTGCAGCACTCTGAACATCTCTGTGATGCCCCAGCAGGTCCATGTCTCCCTTGGTTTGGGGGTCCCAGAGCTGGACACAGATTGTATACAGTACTGTATTGCATACAGTAGCATGAACAATCCAGCATTAGCCATGCGAAGTTCACACGAGTAAGAGACAGCAGTAGGAGGAGGCAAAATTTCTTGGGTTCAGCATGGGCACACTTGCTTCCTGACTGGCCCTGAGTGATGTTACTGTCCTCTGCCCCTACAGCCACATCTCATTGTACACCCCTGGGGACAATGATCTCCTGCCAACAGCCTCACTCCCTGACCTCATTCTATCAAATGAATCAGAGAAAAAAGTAAAGTTAGAAATGTATTAAAAAGTGATTAGACTGACCAGGACCATTTTGCAGGAGTGGCCAGGAAGCAGGCAGTACAAACTGGGTGACTGATCTGAGGGTGTAGTGGTGCTGAGGTGCTGAACCACCAGGGATAGACAGCACTGCAACACTGCTGTCTTCGGCTGGCTTTCATAGAGGTCATTTAATCTCTCAGTACCTTAAATTCAACACAGTACCATTTTGAGAGTATAATGCAAAAGCTTAATTAAGAGTTGCAAAGTAATTTTGTGGCTCCTCAGAGAAGGGCTCTAATGGTGCAAAACAACATCAGGTGCTGAAACTGTAAATCCTTTAATGATAGAACCTTGGGCTCCTGAGATATTCCATGAGCTGCTTTAAAAGAAGTGCCATGAACAAATGTAATGAGAACACTACTGACTATGAAAATAATAATGATGTACCAGTGTGTCAATTTGGCCAGACATTCCTGCTGATGAGTTTGGATGAAAATGAATCTATGAATCTATGAAAAAAAACAAAAAGAAGGAAAGAGATTTTCAGTGCTCTGGTAGTGCTTAAAAAAGAAAACAGTTTAATCCCAAACCCTAAAAAGTGTATTCTTAACCTGTCCTTAGGCTGAAAGTGGAACTACACACATGGTAACTGCTGATCCAAAATATATATCAGCACCTGAAGACAGTGAAGATTTGCCATGGGCAGCAATATGTCAAACCAGAAACAGATTAATTATCCTGATCCTGACAACAATTATGTGGTTGAGGCCCCATTCCTGGAGACATTCAAGCTCAGCCTTGCTGCAGCCCCGGGCAGGCTGCTCTAGTTGGAGGTGTCCCTGTTCACTGGACAAGGTTGGACAAGGTGACCTTTGAGGGTCCCTTCTAAACCAATGCAATCTGTGCCTCTCTGCTTCTAGCTGTATCTTTGCTGATATTGTTTCCCAGATACCTGGCTTTGAGAAGGGGTCTGAGCAAGCTCTGGTTTCAACCTGCTCTTCCCTGGGATTTTAAATTCTGCCCCACAGCTCTGATGAGGGAATTACAATGGGCCCCTGTTGATTCAAGTGACCCATCAGTATGACTCTCATGTGGAAATGACATCCTCAGCCCCAAAAGCAGCAGTTTGAAAGTCACATACATTTTTTCATAGAGTTTTTTTTCCTAATTATCTGTGTGGTACTGTTGAAAACAAGACTGAAAATGTCCTTTTGCCATTGTGTGAAACCTTTACCAGCTAGAAGCACTGCCTGTGCTTTTGTTCCTGGGCTCTCAGGAAAGACACAACAGAGCTAAAGAAAATGTGGAGAAGGTTAAATATAATGATCAAGAATGGAAAAATCTCCCTTCCCAGGAGAGAATAAAAGGAACATTTGGGTATCATCCATCCGCGAAAGGGAGTGGGAGGGCCCCCAGTCAATGTCTGGGAAATCAGGAATGTGGTGAAAAAGGTTTATGCAGCACTGGTCCTTCAGCAAAACTTGCTGTCCTGCAATGAGAGTGGAGGGATTAAATGGAAAAAAGGAAAAAAAAAAAAAAGGCAGCACTTTTTCTTTAGATAGGGGGCAGGAAACTTCTGGAAATTCCTGATGCAAGGGTCACAGCAGTGGACAATATCGGAAGGACAAGGATGAGACTAATCATGAACAATAGCTCCATAAATAGTAGAAAAAGCAGAAGGGGATAGCCCTCGCAATGTTAAGGCAAATGATCCAAGACGCTGTGGAGCTTGAGTGTCACGGAATCACAGAATGTTAGGGGTTGGAAGGGACCTCCAGAAATCATCCAGTCCAACCCTCCTGACAGAGCAGGATCACCTAGGGCAGGTCACACAGGAAAGCATGCAAGTGAGCTTTGAATACCTCCAGAGAAGGAGATTCCACAACACCTCTGGGAGTGTCAGGGGAGCACAGAAAGAGATCAAGGGACTAGAGCATCTTTCTTATAAGGAAGGACTGAGAACAGGGGCTGTTTGGTATGGAGAACAGAAGGCTGAGAGGGGACCTTATCAACGCCCACAAATATCTGAAGGGTAGCTGCCAGAAGGATGGAGCCAAGCTCCTTGCAGTGATGCCCAGTGGTAGGATGAGTAGTGATGAAAGTAAAGTCAATCACTGGAAATTCCATCTTATGAGAAAAATCTTCTTTACTGGGCGGGTGCAGGAGCCCTGGAGCAGGCTGCCCAGAGAGGTTGTGGACTCTCCTTCTCTGGAGAGATTCCGAAGGCAGCTGGTTGTGTTCCTGTGTGACCTGCCCTAAATGCTCATGCTTTGCAGGGTGGTTAGACTGGAGGTCCCTTCCAGCCCCTATCAATCTATGGTTCTGTGATCAAGATTTTCCTCAACACCCTCTATTCCTGTCACTGTCAGAGACAGACTTGCAGACTAGATGGTATATCACAGTTGCCAAAAGTGCTTTTTTTTTCTGCCCCTGGGAAAAAAATAATAATCAGAAGTCTCATGAAATATAAACAAGAGAGACTTAATGGTTGGAAAACTAAAACAGCTTTAATGAATAATGAAAACAATGAAATATACACAAACCCAACATTGAACTTAGCTTCTCTGCAGGCAGTTATGTCACTGTCACTGATGCTGTGGGTAAGCACTCGGGGACATCCCAGGCTGGGCTCAGTGACAGACATGAATTGGGTTCAGGAACACACAGGTTGAGGTTGAAGGCAGAATGGATGCTGACCATCAAAGAAGAGAGCTTGACCCTCATGGTCTCTCAGCTTCATATTGAATATGAATAGGAGGAAAGGAATCCCTTGTTGGTTAGTTTAGGGTCACCTCTACTGCCCACTCCTGCCCACAGGTGCAACCTCTTGCATTACAGTACCCCAGCATTATACACAGGATTTAGCAGTGGCCTTGGTTTCTGCAGGAGCAAGTATAAGCAAGAGCCTTTCTGCTAAACCAGTCCTTGGCAGTAACTCCAAACATCAAACAGTAGCACTTACAGAAGCAGACACTGCCTGCAAAATAAAACCACTAATCAGAATAAGTTGTGTTCTTCTTCAGACCAGGACAGTAGAGCTCAAGCTGAACAACACACGATCTATTACACCAAATATAAAAAAAGAGGATTGAAAGATTAAAAAAATAATAGTAGGGATTTATTTTCACCCCTCTTTATTTGAATATGTAGGGGGGAAAAAAAAAGAAGATGAAGCAGGTTACAGCAATGTGGGAGCTGCAATATAGCTTCATTACAGGATAGCTCATGCAGGAGATGTCACATTGCAGAGGAAATTTTAAACCTGAGGTTTCAATAATTTGGTTTAGATTCATGGTTGGGTCATGGCTTTCCTGAGGGGCAAAAAGAAAACACATCATAGAATCTTCTGGGCTTTAAAAAAAGTAGAATTGACTCCAAAGTAGGAGAAAAGATAGGAAAGACAGGAGGTGGGTAGAGATAATTGCAAGTTCTTTCTATTATCTACTTGACATAGAATCATAGAATTATAGAATTCCCAGGGTTGGAAGGGACCTCAAGGGTCATCCAGTGGCAACCCCTCTGCCATGGGCAGGGACATCTCACACTAGATCCAACAGATCAAGTTGCTCAGAGACACATCCAGCCTGGCCCTGAAAAGTCTCAATGCCTTCAGAGATTTCCTTTGTTTGTTTGCTTTTTGTTTTGGGTTTTTTTCTTTTCTACAATGATAAAATAAGTAAGATCTCACGCAAGAAAAAAGAAGATATTCTGTGCTGGCAACCAAGGTAATGATGTCTAGAGACTACATCTTCAAAATGAATGTTAGGGTGCCAGGAAGTGATAGGACTAGGGGGAATGGAGCAAAGTTAGAAGTAGGTAGATTGGTTGTTAGGAAGAAATTTTTCCCTATGAGGGTGGTGAGACACCAGAACAGGTTGCCCAGGGAGGTGGTGGAAGCCTCATCCCTGGAGGTTTTTAAGGCCGGGCTGGATGTGGCTGTGAGCAACATGATCTAGTGTGAGGTGTGGCAGTGGGGGTGGAACTGAATGATCCTTGAGGTCCCTTTCAACCCTAAAAATGCTATGATTCTAATTTTGGCTTAAGAATTCCATTTATACTAATTAGAATGTGGCTGTAAAGTTCTTAAAGCTGGGTTTAAAATGTTGGGCTAACTAGGTTTAATTTGCAGAACTCCAAGAAAATTAAGCAAGAGTTGTATATATATATATATTTTAATTCCAAATTCTGCCAATTCCACTTTTATTTCCTCAGCAATGCAGGGCATCTGCACAAAGTGGAAGGCATAGTTCCCTCTCTTAACTTCAAAGCTCCATTTACCTTAGGAAGTAATAAGTGAACGAAATCCTTCAGCAGCTATTTTACATAAAAACTTGTAGAGTGCAGCGCACAGAATATTTCATTGTCCTCTTGAGCACTTTGCCTTTGTTATCTCCTATCTGATCTTGTGCTCTTCTCTTTTCAGGGAAGGGATGTGTCTGAGGTGCTAGGCAGATATGCTGCCATAGCAACGGCTCCCAGCTACTAGACCAAAAATCGATGTTGAGGTTCAAACCTGACTTTTCCACTCTGTTAGCTGAAGCTGAATGTTTTCAAGGTTTTCTCAGGTTGTTTTTGAGGCTTTCTCAGGTTGTTCTCAGCCTTTTCAAGTAATTTTCTTCATTGTATTTTCGAGAGGCTCAATAAATGACCTAAAGGAAGGCCACCTGCCACAGAACCAGGATCATCCAGGCTGGAACCTCTTTACCATGAAGACAGATTGATAGAGTTGGGGCTATTCAGTATGAAGAAGAGAAGGCTCCAGTCAAGAGAAGAGAAGGAGACCTTATTTTGGCCTTCCAGTATCTGAAGGGGGCTACAAGAAAGCTGGGGAGGGACTTTTAAGGATGTCAGGTAGTGATAGAATTGGGGGAATGGAGCAAAACTGGAAATGGGTAGATTCAGATTGGATGTTAGGAAGACGTTCTTCCCCATGATGGTGGTGAGACACTGGAACAGGTTGCTCAGGCAGGTGATGGAAGCCTCATTCCTGGAGGGTTTTAAAGCCAGGCTGGATGTGTCTGTGAGCAACCTGATGTAGTGTGAGGTGTCCCTGCCCATTGCAGTGGGGTTGGAATTGGATGCTCCTTGAGGTCCCTTCCAACCCTGACAATTCTGTGATTCTTCCCTTCACAATCCAGTTTTATTAATCTCAGAAGTAAGGTCCTTACCTCTTTTTCGGTGTGTCACAAATATTATTAATGCTCTTTTTTTTTTTTTTCCTTCTGAAACAGGCTACTTTGGACAAACAGGAAGAAGTTAGTTGTTAATCTCTTTGCAGCACTGTTACATGATACTGCATTAGCCAAGATTGTCCCTCTGAGAGGTGACACTATTATTTTTGCTTGCTTTCTTAGAACTTCACAGTACTGCATGGTCCCACACAATGAATAATTCTGTGTATTTGCTGTATGTTTTCTGTTTTCTTATGTAAAACTGTAATATTCTGTAAAGTTCCAGTTCAGGGAATAATGTGCAAAATGCTGGCAAAATGCTGCTTGAGAGGTGAATATGGAGAATCTCCTTAAATTATCACAGATCAGTGGAAAGCAAACAAGGACATTTTGCCAGACATACTTGGTGAAATACAGGCGGGCTGCTTGTACATAAACAGCTCTCAGTATTGGTTAAGGGTCCTACAAATGTCCTGCAAGGTTTCAATAGGTAACTTGTCAACCTTTTTATCAAAGATAGCACAGAAACAGAGCTCTCATGCTTCCAGACTGAAGATCCTACACTCAGGCACAAATAGAGGCTGGGCAAGGAGTGCCTCGAGAGCAGTCTGGAGTAGAAGGACTTGGGAGTATCAGTTGGTGACAAACTCCTCATGTGCCAGCAATGGTCACTGGCAGCCCAGCAGGCAGCTGTGTGCTGGGCCGCATCCAAGGCAGGGAGAGCAACAGCACAGGGAGGGGATTCTGCCTCTCTGCTCTGCTGTGCTAAGACCCGACCTACAGCACTGCCTCCAGTTCTGGTGCCCCAGCATAAGACAGACATGAAACTGCTGAAGCAGGTCCAGAGGAAGGCCATGAAGATGATCAGAGGGCTGGAGAACCTCCTCTATGGGGACAGGCTGGGACAGTTGGGGCTGTTCAGAAGAGAAGGCCCTGGGGTGACCTTAGAGCAGCCTTCCAATACTTGAAAAGAGCTACAAGAAAGTTGGGGAGGGACTTTTTACAAAGGCTTGTGGTGACAGAATGAGAGGGAATGGATTGAAGCTTGAGGAGGGCAGGTTTAACCTGGATATTAGGAAGAAATTCTTTAGAGTGAGGGTGGTGAGACACTTGAACAGGTTGCCTGGGGCTGCTGAAGATGCCCCCTCCCTGGAGCTGTTCAAGGCCAGGTCTTTAACCTGGGCTAGTGGGAGGTGTCCCTGCCCATGGCAGGGAGTTGAAACTAGATGATCTTTAAGGTCCCTTTGATCCCAGATCATTCTATGAATCTGTAAGAATGAAGCAACCAAACAGACTTTTTTTTTTTTTTGTTCTTTTTCACAATCAAAGCACTCTGACCCTGACTTCATCTTCAGTAACCTGGAAAGTTCTCTCTGTATATGAATCATGAGTGAGGTAAACTTGGATCCTGGGGTGCATCAAGAAAAGAGTGTCCGGCAGGTCTAGCGAGGTCCTCCTTCCCTTCTACTCTGCCCTGCTGGATGACCTCTGGAGGTCCCTTCCAACCCCTAACATTCTGTGATTTTATGACACTCCTGTCACTGAAGCTCTATTGAGGCAGAGGTGTAGGATTTTATTTTTTTCTTTCACAAGAAGCCTTTCAGTTGCATCATGTCTGCAGGTTCCTCACTTCAGCGCAAAGTAGCCACTGAGTTACAGCTGCTAAGGTTACTGTGCTGGAATATTAATTCCTTGACTTCTAGCTTGCTTGGAATCCTCTGTCTTTGCTGAGAGTGGCAGAAAGGGTTATGTGCTTAGTACACATCTGTGGAGGATCCAGGAGACCTTCATGCTCACCAAGTTTTTAATTTTTTAGTTTTTAACGACAAGATCTTTTGAAATTAATGAACCTGAAGTGATAAAATAGAACAGCAATTTAATTTTCATGGAAGCTCATTCTGGTCGATATATTGGTTCTTATCCTTCGTTACTTGAGTGAAAAGAGCACAGAGAGCTGCTTTAGTCTGACTGAAGATTTCTCTTCAAGGGTTACTTATAGGCTACAATCTGCTCTTCATAATTTCCCTTGCCAGAGTGGACATCAGTGGAGCATGCAGCATGCCAGTGTCTGACGTGGTCCATAAGAAACTGTTCTGCTTGGCAAGTGTAAATTGTAATGACAGCTCACACTGTCCCCTGGTCTTGGGAACAGAAAGACAGACATTTCCTCTGCTGACTCAAAAGCTGCCACTGCTTCAAGTGTTCTTGAAGTATTGCCAACTGGCCTGTGCACAGAACCACAGAATCAGTGTTAGATAGTGAAAGGGACCTCCAGAATCATCAGATTCAATCCCCTTGCCAAAGCAGGATCACCTAGGGCAGGTCACATGGGCACACATCCAGGTGGGATTGCAAAGTCTGCTGAGAATGAGACTCCACAACCTCTCTGGGCAGCCTGCTAGCGGTCTCCAGCACCCTCACACCGAAGAAGATTCTCCTTGTGTGCTTGGACTCCATCTTGCACATGTTGCTCCTTGTCCTATCACTGGGCACCACCACAAAGAGCCTGGCACCGTCATCCTGACACCCACCCCTCAGATATTTAGAGACACTCATAAGATCCTTTCTCAGCTTTCTCTTCTCCAGACTGAACAGTTCCAGTTTAATTGTCCTTCTTTATTGGTTTTATCAGGATTTTCAGCATGGAAACACTGCAAAGAGAGTAGTTACTCAGTGCTCTTGTGGTGGGTTGAGAATTCCCAGATTTGCCAGACCATCTCAGTGGAAGTGAATGAAGCTGTATTTGCAAGCAGAACTACAATCTAAGATGAAATACAATCAATATGTGCAAAATGTACAATATTTACATATATGTACAATTTATAACCAGCAGAAGAACCCCCTGGTCAGAACCACAGGGCTACTAATAGCTTCTCCCCTTCCCTGGTCCCTTCCCTACCCTCCTGTACACACAGGACAAGAGAAAGAGCAGAGAGTGTGCTAGCCACAAAAAAAGCAATGCAGCCAAGGTCAGCAAAGCCAACAGAAGCCAGAGCTAGTGTCTGCTACAGCCAAGAAGCCAAAAAACCAGAAAGTTAGTGTACACAAATAGCTTGTTTGTTGTCTGTCCAATGGGATTGTTGTGAACTTATTTTCCTTTTTTCATCTGATAGTAATTTATTTACATTCTGCAACTTTCTGCTCAAGATCTGTTGAAAGTTTTCAAGGCACTGCTTGAAACTACCACAGTTTGAAACTACCACAGCTCTACTGTAGTTACTCAGTCCTCTACAGCAGTCACTCAGTCCTCTACAGACTGGTAGAAAATGCTGCCTTGTGTTTCAGAAGGAAAGCCTGACTTTGATTCAACACTGATGCTTAGCAATACAGCTCTGGGAAATCAGTCCTATGGAAATCAGAGAGAGACTGAGAACCTCAATCACACGCTCAATCCTAAATAAGCAGGGAGTAGAACTGAGGATGAAGGCTAAAGTCAGGGCTTGGAGAAGTATTTTGGAGGTGGAATGCTTGAATTTCAGACTGAATGATTTTTCATTTCATGGCTACTTTAATGGATGTACTGGGCTCACTAGAGAGCAAGCCTCTGGATATCAGCATTAGTACTAAAACATTCCATTATGGTCAGTACATTTATAATGAATAAATGAATTAGTAATGCCAGTATTTCTTCTGTAGGTTCCTCCAGAAGCAGTTGGGTGTTTCCAGGATAATCCTGGGGGATTTCAAGCAATTTTTTTCCCAATAGATATACAGGGAAGTATTTCAGATCATTGTAAAGTTAAATAAACCAAAGGACTACACTGGACCAAGAACACCTTACCCTAAACTGGTCATGAATATCTTTATAAGATGCTTTCTGAATATGCAGCCAAAAAATTCTTGCATTATTTTCCAAACAGCAATGTGAGGGCAAGAAAGTAAAGCACTTGTCAGATGGTTTTGGATAAGCTTTTATTAAGAAAATTATAGGAAGTTCAAAGATTAAGTTTTTATTGAGAGAATCACAGGAATTCCTGGCAATAGCTAAGGAACAGCTTTCACAGCTTCAACACCAGGGCTTGTGTAGACTTCCAATACAGTGCAAGTAATTTCTTGTCTCCTTTTCTTTTGATTTTTTTCTTTTCTCTGTGGAAGAAAAAGAAATAAAGGGGAAAAAAAAAGAGAAAACATGAAGAAAAAACATTCTGTTTCTTCTTTGTCTCTCCTTGCACATAGAAAGCCAGAGGTTTGTGCATCTCACCAGAGTGAGTGCTGCTTGTAGAGGAAAGTTGGACACATGTTCCTAGAAGGGTTGGCCAAGCTGAGCACTGGATGAGGTCTCTGAAGTGGAAAGAAATAGTTGCTGCCATAAAGGGCACCTGGGCTGGCAGCAGTGCTGCAGCTGAGCCTTCCTGAAGTTGTCCTTTGTTCCTTCATTATAAACTTTCTTCTTACGACAGTAAGTTTAAAGGAACATGTCCAGAGAAGGGCCTTGAGGATGAGCAGAGGGCTGGAGCTCTTCTCCTGTGAAGACAGGCTTAGGCACTTGAGACTGTTCAATCTGGAGAAGAGAAGGATCCAAGGAGACGTTATCGTGGCCTTCCACTATCTGCAGGGGGCTACAAGAAAGCTGGGGAGAGACTTTTGAGGATGTCAGGTGGTGATAGGATTGGGGGCAATGGAGCAAAACTAGAAATGGGTAAGTTCAGATTGGATGTTAGGAAGAAGTTCTTCCCCATGAGGGTGGTGAGACATTGGAACAGGTTGCCCAGGGAGGTGATGGAAGCCTCATTCCTGAATGGTTTTAAGGCCAGGCTGGATGTGGCTCTGGGCAACCTGATCTAGTGTGAGGTGTCCCTGCTCATTTCAAAGGGGTTGGAACTGGATGCTCCTTGATGTCCCTTCCTACCCTGAAAATTCTATAATTCTATGATTCTGTGACAATTAGATAACAATTATCCCTACCCTTCTTCTGCCTTTCCTACCTTTTCCCCTACTTTAGAGTCAATTCTCCTTTTTTAAAGCCCAGAAGATTTCCTTTTCCTTGCAAAGCCTCAGGAGACAAAGGAATTATTGAACATAGCTGGCAGTAGACATCACAAAATCACAGAAACATTCAGGTTGATAAAGACCCTCAGGATCATAGAATCATAGAATCAGTCAGGGTTGGAAGGGACCACAAGGATCATCCAGTTCCAACCCCACTGGCATGGGCAGGGACACCCCACACTAGATCAGGCTGGCCAGAGCCTCGTCCAGCCTGGTCTTAAACACCTCCAGGGATGGGGCCTCAACCACCTCCCTGGATAACCCATTCCAGGGCTTCACCACTCTCATGGTGAAGAACTTCTTCCTGACATCCAGCCTGAATCTCCCTATCTCCAGCTTCATTCCTTTCCCCCTAGTCCTATCACTACCTGAGATCCTGAGAAGTCCCTCCCCAGCCTTCTTGTAGGCCCCCTTCAGATACTGGAAGGCCACAATGAGGTCACCTCAGAGCCTTCTCTTCTCCAGACTGAACAGCCCTAACTCCTTCAGTCTGTCCTCATAGGAGAGGTGCTCCAGCCCTCTGATCATCCTCGTGGCCCTTCTCTGGACACGCTCCAGCACGTCCACATCCCTCCTGTAACAGGGGCTCCAGAACTGGACGCAGTACTCCAGGTGGAGTCTCACCAGAGCTGAGTAGAGGGGAAGAAGCACCTCCCTTGACCTGCTGGCCACACTTCTCCTGATGCAGCCCAGGATCTGATTGGATCACCAAGTCCAACTGACAACCTACTCTACAAGGTTCACCCCTAAACCATATGCCCAAGGCATATTCTAGGCTCTGATGTAAAGAAACAACAGAAGGTAAATCAGGAAATTGAAGCACTGGAAGGGTTATCTAAGTGAGGACCTGCCTTCCGGCTGCTACAAAGGAACACTTCTTTTTCCCATTTTGAGACTGGTAATTGAGTATGAAAGGTGGCAAAGTATTCTTCATGTATATTTCACTTGAACTGCACTGCAGGCAAGCCTCATGCAGAAAAAAAAAATTAAAAAATTAATTCTCCTCAAAGCCCAAGAGGTCACAAATAATTACTTTAATAGTAATTGAATTACATCTTATTATCAGTCTTATGTAAGAATTCTATTTTAAAATGCACTGCCGGTGATAGGTAAGGTTTCAATCCTCCTTTAAAGTGATACATGCCTCAATTGTATGCCTGCTGATATTAATGCAAAGCCTAATGAAAACTAGACATGCTCTCCTCTGTGTGCTTTTGAAAGCCACTTGAATAGCTTTGCAGTAAATCTTGCAATCCATTGAGCACAGCATTAGCATCCAGACCACAGAGTAACATGGCCATTACGAGCCAGCATAACATTTGTGCCACACAATAGCCATTTTTCACATGCATCTCACGGCACAATTGCTCTAAAGGTCTCTGTGTAATGCCGTAATAGAAACCTGACATGAAATCTTGGCACTAAATACCTTGACTCCAATGATTACTTAATTTCATATCTAGATATGCTATTGAAATCCAAAGGTCTGTGCAAAACTGTAGTCCAGAAAATAGATAAGAAAAGGGGAAAATAAAATGAAAAGAAGGTCTGTTCAAAATTGTTGTCTAGAAGATAGGTTAAAAAAGTTCAATAGACTTCTAGAATCTGGAACTTATGAGCATTACTGATACTCTAGTAGGTACAACAAATATAGAGTGATGGGGGTGGCCCACGGCAGGGGGTAGGAACTGGATGATCCTTGAGGTCCCTTCCAACCCTGACAATTCTGTGATTCTCTGACCTTTTGTGAAATGGATTAAAGGTGAATTAATTAAGAGTAGAGAGTTAAGTAATCTCCAGCATAATTCTGCTGCAGCTCATTTGAATTTTATGGCAGAGGACGAAATTAGGACGAGAGGCAAAAAAAAAAAAAAAACAGGTTTCCAGGCTTACAATTATTACTTAAAGAGGTCAAAAAAAGAGAAGGGAGCTATGTAGTGAAGCTGTCTGGCATAACATGTCCAAGTTGGTCCATGACCAGTTTGTCCAGTCATGACAATGATCAGAGGGCAGGAGCACCTCTACTATGGAGACAGGTTGAGAGAGATGGGGTTGTTCAGTCTGGAGAAGAGAAGGCTCCCAGGTGACCTTATTGTGCCTTTCCACTATCTGAAGGGGGCTTCAAGAAAGCTGGGGAGGGACTTCTTAGGATGTCAGGTAGGGATGGGATTGGAGCAGGGGGGGGGTTGGGGAAAATGGAGCAAAACTAGAAATGGGTAGATTCAGATTGGATGTTAGGAAGAAGTTCTTCCCCATGAGGGTGGTGAGACACTGGAACAGGTTGCCCAGGGAGGCTGTGGAAGTCTCATCCCTGGATGTTTTTATGGCCAGGCTGGATGTGGCTCTGGGCAACCTGATGTAGTGTGAGGTGTCCCTACCCATTGCAGTGGAGTTGAAACTCGATGCTCCTTGATGTCCCTTCCTACCCTGAAAATTCTGTGATTCTATGACAGATAGAATGATCTTGTAATTATCCCTACCCACCTTCTGTCTTTCCTACTTTTCCCCCTACTTTAGAGTCAATTCTACTTTTTTATATCCCAGAAGATTTCCTTTTCCTTGCAAAGCCTCAGGAGACAAAGGAATTATTGAACATGGCTGGCACTAGGCATCACAGAATCACAGAAACATTCAGGTTGGAAAAGACCCTCGGGATCACCAAGTCCAGCAGTGGGGTTGGAACTGGATGATGCTTGAGGTCCCTTCCAGCCCTGACAATGCTATGATTCTATGATTCATGACTCAAACTGCAATTTAAAGGTTTCCAAAATGGTAAGAAATTTCACATGACTGCCTCAATAATGGAAGGTGTGCAGATTTGGTGTAACATTTTTATTCTTGTTTTATTTCAGACATACTAAAATAAATCCCAGGTATTATTAGCACTGAAATGGTCTCTGGATCTCATTTAATTCTGCTGTTCCTATTTATTATACAAATAATAAGGGAGAAATTACCAAGCTTTGTCTATATGCAGCTTTTACTGTGATGCCAGAAATGCACTTCTGTATAATAACAAAGGTTTAAAATTCAGCCTTGAGGTATATGGATAAGAATTATTTTTGCTGTTCATGGTCATTTTGTGGGGAGGGAGGGGGGTATTTTCCAGGTGAATATATCATGGAATGATTAATAAATCTCTTGATGTTATAAGACAAAATTATTAATTTTGCAGTCAACATTTGATTTTAATGGATGTGCCTCTCCTTTTGCCAAAGCCAATGAGAGTTATAAACCATAATGTGCATTGTGTGTTTGTCCAGCTTCCTCTGATAATTCATACGAATATTCAAGGGGGGGGAGGAGAAAGGGATAGAAATTGGAACAGCCTGTGGGAATTTCAGTAAAATAAAGTTGGAGTTGTCTCTTTTTGGGGAAAAAAAAAATCAATACTACCCTGTCTTTACACTCTGATTAGTGTAACCCAGCAAACATGGCCTTCATATAATTACTAAGAACACTGATTCATAAAATTCACAGATTTCATGGAAAGTTTTAGGTTGGAAAAGACTTTAAAGATCATCCAGTTCCAAATCCGTGACATGGGCACGGGCACCTTCCACTAGCCCAGGTTGCTCAAGGCCTCATCCAACCTGGTCTTGAACACCTGCAGGGAGGGGGCATCCATGATGTCCCTGGGCAACCTGTTCTAGTGCCTCACCACCCTCACTGGAATTTTTTCCTACTCTCCAGTCTAAATCTGCCCTCCTCAAGCTTCAGTCCATTCCCTCTAATCTTATCACTGCAAACCCTTGTCAAAAGTCTCTTCCCAGCTTTCTTGTAGACCCCCTACCCGTACTGGAAGGCTGTTCCAAGGTCTCCCCAGAGCTTTCTTATGCCCATCTTGGCTTTATTTTATCTTTCTCATTGAAATTTATAAAGATATTGCAAAGTTCTGTTTGTCAAAGGAATACCGAGCTTGGTCCAATCCCTAGCATGGATATAACAAGTTCTGCACCATGAGGGTGGTGGAACCACTGGAACAGGTTGCCCAGGGAGGTGGTTGAAGCCCCATCCTTGGAGCTATTCAAGCTGAGGCTCAACAGCGCTTTAGGCAACCTGATCTAGGGCAGGATACCCCTGCTGACAGAAGAGGGGGTTGTACTGGATAATTGGTCCTTTCCAACCCAGGCCATTCTATGATTTTATGATTCTATGATTCCATGATTCTATGATTCTATGATTCTATGATAATGGAGCTGCCAGGAAAGACAAAAGAGTAACAGAGAAAAATTTAGGAAGGCGCTTGTTTTAAACCCCCCCATTTATTATGACCAAGGTAAGTGCTAACCTTGGCCTGATGACTAGTGTAATGATCACCTATTCACATTCAGCATTCACACTCCTGCAATAAGAATTTATTTTGAGACCCAACACAAAAGCAGACTGTTGCATGGTGGGGGATAGAGACTGAGATTTGTTCACTTCTGCTTCTTAGTGCTGAAGTGCTCTCATAATTGGATGGTCAGCATTACAAAACTAAAGAGAAATGTCTCATAAAGAGGAGGAAATGCTCTGCAAAAACACACACAATGTATGCATAGAAATCTTTCCACTGGGATTCACCTCATCAGCTGCAGTATGTCCAAATGTATGTTGCTCTTCTATTTCTGGGTTTTAAACTATATTTGCCCTCCTTTTTTCCTGCATAACCTTTCTCAAGGAAATATTTGAAGCGTGGGTAAAATAGGCCCTCTGAATGTGTTAACTCCTGCTCAAACTGAGAAAGGACTACATTCTTTTCCTTGCCTGCCAACATGAAATGCTGAGAAGCAATTAGCTTCCATCAAATGCTGCTTACACTTTGGGTTTCCTGTTGAAAACTTCTTTCTAATCCTCATGCATGATTTTGCTGAATGTCAAACCATATTTTGAACATCTAAAGAACTCAAGAAAATGGTTTACTAAAAGGCTGAAATATTTTGTTACCAAGACCCAGATTCAGCTCCTTCCTCTGCCTGAAGTAATATACACTCCTATTTCTCACTCCCTAGAAGTGTGCCCTCACTCTCAGGCCTTTCAGCCTTTTTGGGTGGAATCTGTCAAACTCTCTTGTTAAACCTAATCTAACTCTCCTAGGAGAATCCTACTTTCTGATTACTACAGGGGGCTTTACCCTCTGTTTTAAGCACATTAAGACAGTGCCACGGTGAAAGACAAGACTTTAATTTCCTCCTCTTCCTCTCTTCCTGTGCACTCCCATCAGTCTCTTTGTATTCAGAATAGATAGAGTGTGGCAAGGGGATGTCAGAACAGATTGCTAGATCTAAAGTTTTTATCCAGCAACAAGTTACTACCAGATATGGATAACATATCAGCCATAGTATTACTAGGTATTCTACTGCCAAGGTCTATTTAAGTGTAGTGTACATAGAAAATAAGGTTTTGTGAATCTCCTTGGGATACTAGTTTAAGGCACTGATTTAGAATCTGTGATACCAATTCATACTTCATTTGTACAAAATACAAAAGGATTAAGATTAGGGAATAGAAAAGCAAAGGATTAGACCCAGGTCAGTACAACTGAAACGCATTTAGATGCATTGAAGACCTCAGTAGACAGTTGCAGAGGACCTCTTGACACCCAGCCCTCAGATATTAATAAACATTTATTAAATCCCCTCTCAATCTTCTCCAGACTGAACAGCCACAGGGCTCTCAGCCTCTCCTCCTCAGGCAGTGCTTCAGTCCCTTCATCATCCTTGTAGCCCTCCATTGGACTCTCTCCAGCAGGTGCCTGTCGCCGTCCCTGGAGGCGTTCAAGAGGGGACTGGATGTGGCACTTGGTGCCATGGTCTAGTTGTGAGGTTTATGGTTACAGGTTGGACTCGATGATCTTCGAGGTCTCTTCCAACCTTGGTAAGTCTATTCTATTCTATTCTATTCTATTCTATTCTATTCTATTCTATTCTATTCTATTCTATTCTATTCTATTCTATTCTATTCTATTCTATTCTTGAGCTCGGGAGCCAAAAACTAGATGCAAAAGTCCAGGTGGGGTCTCACCAGGGCATAGTAGAGGGGGAGGAGAACCTCCCTTGATCTGCTGAACATACTCCTCTTAATGCACCCCAGGATCCCATTGGCCTTGGCCACAAGGGCACATTGTTGTCCCATGGATAACGTGTTATCCACCAGGGCTCCCAGGTCCTTCTGCACAGGGCTGCTCTCTAGCAGATGACCTCCTAACCTGTATTGGTGCCGTTTATTATCCTTCCCAGGTGCAGGATTCTGCGCTTATCCTTGTTGAACCTCTTTAGGTTCCTCTTTGCCCAACTCTCAGTCTGCCCAAGTCTCACTGAATGGCTGCACAGCCTTCAGGTATATCAGCCAAGCCTTCCAGTTAGGTATCATCAGCAAACTTGCTGAGCAGACACTGCCCGACTCTCTGTCTTTCTGTCCCCTCATCAGTGTCATTGATGAAGGTGTTGAACAGGATTAATGATTTACCATGTTTCATTGATAGACTAAAGAGCTTTAGCATATTTACTGAAAGACAGTTTGGATTCTTAATGAAAGAAAAAAAAATCAAAGTATTTACTTTTAAACTAGAAAAGTGCCATTTATATCAAGCATAACAAAATATAATTGATATCAATTTACAAGCCTCCTTTTTTTTGTTGATTTTTGGTTATACCTTCCTGAGAGTGATATAAATTTGCAAGTCTTCAATTGTTTTTTGGTTTGTTTCTTTGTGATACATTCCTCATTTGCAGCATCTTTCTACTTAAAGTAACTCAGTGAAAAGCCTTACAAAGAAGGCTACCTAACTCAGAAAATTAAGAACTCTTTTATCGTCGTCATCTTTTGCACAACACACAAATGCTCTTCAAATTTGCTTAGGGTTGTTGAGCAGATGTGAGATCAATTATATGTTCAAGTATTTCCTTGAACTAGGGCCCATATCTTGTTAAATTCACATGCCTAAGTGGGGTGGCCATACACATGAGTAAGTAGCTTGGCAATCTGAATGTAATGGAGTGGTTGCTTATACATAAAACCTGTTCCTTTAAATTATCAGCTCCAGTGAATCAGAAAGTGATAGCTTCTCAGCGAGTTGCATAATTTCCTGTTTCACACACAGAATAAATTCACGTCAAAAAGATCTCCTCCCTGCCATTAAATAATGATAATGGACGCAGATGAGAGGATGGATTTGTTCTCAGGGAAAGCAGGAAATTATTTTGAGCTGCAGCAGCAACAGCCACAAGACCGAAATTGTACAGCGGCTCATTCAATCAAAGTTAAGTTTGTGATGCTCAAGAGGAAATCTACAATAAACCTCAGTCCAAATAAAAGAAAGGATGTGACTTTCACTTCTGTGTTGCCCATTTCTTCAGGAGGGTGCCAGTAGGTGTTCTCTCCAGCTTGCCTGCAAGGCAGATGAAAGGCTTGTCAGATTAATTACTGTTCAGTTGTGGCAGGCTTGGGAGACGGTTTCTATTCCAAAGCCTAACTTATTGTTCTTTTCTTTTTCTTTTCTTACCTTTTTTTTTTTTCTTTTGTATATTTATGTTGGTTTTCCTTCCTTTCTGTCTGATCTCTGACTCACTCTTGTGAAAGGAAAAGGCGAGCTTTCTCTGCACTTCCCAGACTGCCACGAATGTTATCCTGGCGGTAGCACACAGGATGAAATTATAGATTATTTTAATTTTTCTTAAACATTTCTATCACTGTTTGCAGCAGGCCCTCTACTCCGTGGAGATTTTTCCCAAAGCACCTTGACGTGCAGTGAAATATTGGTATTTGAATTAGAGCCTAATCAGGAGCAGCAGAGAAAGTGACGTGGTTCAGCTCTGCCTTTTTTGTAGCAAATTACTCCAGGCTCCTAGAGTTCGTGTCTTCCATGGGCTTGCTTTAATTAGCACTTTATTAGTTTGGCTTCAGAGAGCCAGTTCTGGAGGAAACTTTTCCAGAAGCTGCCAAGTGGTCACAAGCAGGAGGTGATTAAATACAATCGTAAGCAATAGGCATCCGCACGCATTCTTTGGTCCTCAGGCTGCCTTAAAAGATGTGCTCCCAATAATTTATGCCCAGAGGGATGTTGTGCTGTCAGTAAATGCATCTGAAAAACTGTCTCACATTATTACCACTGTCTAGATGCTATTCATTTAGAGCCACTTTAATAATAACATTCTTGACTCCTCCCCATTAGGCTCAAGTTGATTTATGTTAATAGCAAAGAAAATATGAAAGGCGAGGGACTAATTTTTGGTAGATTGGACAGGGGGAAAAAAACTTCAAACAACAAAACAACAAAAAGCCCAGCAATATCTGCTCAGTAAAATCCTCTTTTTTTGTTGCTTCCACTATGGATAGGTCTGTTATCTTCATTTTACAGCTATTAACCCCTGATATTGTCTTCAGAGATGATTATTGAGGAGGATTGTGCGTGTCAAAAGAGCAAAAGAATCAAATAAACACAGATGATTTATGAAAACACAGCCCATTTTTTTCCCCCTGTTTGTGGAGAAATGGTACATTCAGCAGAAGATGTAGTTGTAAATCCTCAGGACTTTGCTACAGTGCAAGTAGTAGCAATAGCAGAGAATATTTTCCCTTTAATGAAAGGCTGGATGGTGGGACAGGCTTTTTGGCCCACTGAACACCAGTTGTGTGCTCTGCCTCACAGGGTAGGGAGCAAGCAGTGCAGGCTGGCTGAGAGCAAACAGAGGGAGAACACAGATTCATTGATTCATAGAATGATTTGAGTTGGAAGGGACCTTGAGGACCATCTAATTCCAAATCCCCTGTCGTGGGCAGAGACACCTTCCACCAGCCCAAGTTGCTCAAGCCCTCATCCAACCTAGCCTTGAATGTCTCCAGGGAGGGAGCGTCCATAACCTCTCTGGACAATGTGTTCCAGTGTCTCACCACCCTCACTGTCAAGAATTTCTTCCTAATCTCCTGTCTAAATCTGCCCTCCTCAAGCATCAATCCATTCCCTCTCATCCTACAAGCCCTTGTAAAAAGTCACTTTCAGGCTTTCTTGTAGCTCCTTTCTGGTACTGGAAGGCTGCTCTAAGGTCTCCCTGGAGCCTTCTCTTTCTAGGATGAATAGCCCCAGCTCTCCCAGCCTGTCCCCACAGGGGAGGTTCTCCAGTCCTCTCAGCACCTTCATGGTCCTCTTCTGGACCTGCTTCAGCAGCTCCATGTGGGGCATCATGCTGGGGCACCAGAACTGGAGGCAGTGTTGCAGGTGGGGTCTCATCAGAGCAGAGCAGAGGGGCAGAATCGTGTCCTTATCTGCTGCTCTCCCTGGTTTGGATGCACCCCAACACACAGCTGCCTGCTGGGCTGCCAGTGACCATTGCTGGCTCATGTTGAGTCCTTCATCAACTGACGCCCCCCAGGTCCTTCTTTTCCAGACTGCTCTTGAGGCACTCCTTGCCCAGTGCATGTTTGTGCCTGGGATTGCCGTGACCGAGGTATGAGCGAGGACACTTATTATTTAGATATTATGACCCTTGCTTCACTTTACAGTGACTTGAGAGTGAATTTTGCTTGATATTTTTGTTTGCCTGTGTTTTGGTTTTGGGGTTGTTTTTTATTTTGTTGTTGGTTGGGTTGGTTTTTGTTGTTGTTGTTATGTTTTTGTTTTGTTTTTAAAACCAGTGTCCCCTGTCAGCAGGGCTATGAAGAGACAAGGTAAACCTCCTGAGAAGATGATCCTGTGTTTTAGAAGCTCTGGGTGGCACCTGCTGTCACCTATTCCCCATGTTAATACCATTCTGCATCTTGTCTGACTGGAATTGTAGTCTGGAGGATGTACAGCAGGACTCCAGTATTCCAGCTGGTGGAAGATCCTCTTGAGTGTTACTACAGAAGTTATTGAATATGAGTTTTCCTGTTTAATAGCAGTGCTTGTGAATGAACGTCTCATGGCTTTGCTAGTCCATGAGCATGAGTTCAGGTTAAAGTTGTTGAAAAGAGGACTACTGACCAGTAATTTACCAGGTCTGTGTGTTGGTTCATAGTTATATCATACCTCAACTGACTCAATTAAGTGAAAGCATTAAAATATTGCAAATGCCTTTATTTTGCATAACTTATGTTTTTTCTTCTTATACCACAGCTAAACTAAATATTTTATTGCAGCTAATAAAGCCCAGAAACAAATTAAGAACCAGATTCATGTATAAATTTATTAGACTCCTTTGTATTGTCAAAGGAAGATGTTCAACACAGAGGGCAGCAACCTGTTCTGACATACACCTTAAACACTCATTTGTGTCTGTGCTCAAGGAGTCCAAAAAGCTATGGAAAACTTCACCTGAGGGCACACTGCTGGGTGTCTTTTTTATACATACCTCTCAAAAGTAAAGGAAGAGATTGATGAAGAATTCTGTATTAGCAGTAGCCAAGAGTAGCATCTTGTGCTTTATAGACAATGCCTCAGAAAGGATATGGAAGCAAAGCCTCATGGTGAAAAGAACTAGAAGAAATGCCCAGCCAGCTCTTATCATATTTATTAAAAACAAATCTTATTTTTTTTCCAAAGCAAATATTTTTGTAATACCCCACAAAGCACCACAAAAATCCCAATTAAACTGGTTTTAATATGTGCCAAGAAAAAATTTTACAACAGTCTCATAGCTAAGTGTTTCCCTGCGCTCAGTTTCACATCTTAAATTATTTCAGTGACACCTGATGTTATATAAGGTCATGAGTTTTCAGCTGGCAGGTGGCAGAACTTCCTTGGAAATGAACAAGGGTTAACATTCAGCTTCGTTCATCAACAGCACAAATAGCACTAAGTGTAGCTGAGGTTTGGGAGGATCACTACAGCACTTCAGCTACCCAGAGCTCTTCTAGCACTGTTGTGTCTCATAAGCAGGGCTGCTGCACTGTGGATAGTTGCATCTACAAAATAAAGTTGAGAAAAGCAGAAATTCAGAGTTTCTGCACCCTCTCTGGAGCTTTTAAAGCTGTTGAGTATTAAACCTCTTGAATTGCCTTAGAATTGGAGGGTTTCTCCCAAACTGGGAAAAGAAAACATCATAAATCTACATCCAAAGGTGTCTTGGGAGAAGAGGAGGCTCAGGGGAGACCTTATGGCTCTCTACAGCTACCTGAAGGGTGGTTGTAGCCAGGTGAGGTCAAATCTCTTCTCCCAGGCAACTAGCATCCTTGTAGCCCTCTGATGGACTTTCTCCACTAGATCCCTCTCCCTCTTGATCTGGGGAGCCCAGAACTGGACACAATACTCCAGGTGAGGTCTCACTAAGGTAGAGCAGAGAGAGAGGAGAACCTCCCTAGATCTGCTGGACAAATTCTTCTTAAGGCACCCCAGGATCCCATTGGCCTTCTTGGCCACAAGGGCACATTGCTGTCCCATGAATGACTTGTTGTCCATCAGTACTCTCAGGTCCTCCTCCACAGGTCTGTTCTCTAACAGGTCACCTCCTAACCTATATTAGAATAGAATAGAATAGAATAGAATAGAATAGAATAGAATAGAATAGAATAGAATTAATCAGGTTGCAGTTTATTAACCTTCTCAGGTGCAGGACTCTGCACTTATCCTTGTTGAACCTCTTTAGGTTCCTCTCTGCCCAGCTCTCAGTCTGTCCAAGTGTTGCTGAATGACTGCACAGACTTCAGGTGTATCAGCCAAGCCTCCCAGTTTGTTATCATCAGCAAAGTTGAATAACTGCAAGAACTTGAACAAACAAGAAAAACTGCGCCTTCTCTGCTTAATAAATTAGATATTTTATTAGATACTTTACCCCAAACCCAAAAAACCCACAAATATATCCAGCACAGATCAAGGAGAATGAATTTTTCAGTTCAAAATGATGGCATAATGTATATTTTTCAAGATACAGTAAAAAATGTTGGAGTTCTACCAAGAGACAAGTTAGTTAATGTGAGGGGTGATGGATGGGCAGCTTGTCCAAGGATTAAAAGTATCATGCACAATATAATAGGAAAAAAAAATCATAGAGTTCTATGAGTCACAAAATGTTTTCATATCCTTGAATCCAGGGAAAAAAAAAGAAAAGGAAAAAAAAAAAAAATAAAAAAAAAGAAAAGAAAGAAAAGAAAAGAAAAGAAAAGAAAAGAAGAGAAAAGAAAAGAAAAGAAAAGAAAAAAAGAAAAGAGAAGAAAAGAAAAGAAAAGAAAAGAAAAGAAAAGAAAAGAAAAGAAAAGAAAAGAAAAGAAAAGAAAAGAAAAGAAAAGAAAAGAAAAGAAAAGAAAAGAAAAGGAAGGGAAGAAAAGGGAAAGAAAAGGAAAAGAAAAGGAAAAGAAAAGGGAAAAGAAAAGAAAAGAAAAGGGAAGAAAAAGAAAAGAAAAAGAAAAGAAAAGAAAAGAAAAGAAAAGAAAAGAAAAGAAAAGAAAAGAAAAGAAAAGAAAAGAAAAGAAAAGAAAAGAAAAGAAAAGAAAAAAAGAAAAGAAAAGAAAAAGAAAAGAGAAGAGAAAGAGAAGAGAAGAGAAAAAAAAAAGAAAAGAAAAGAAAAGAGAAAAGAAAAGAAAAGAAAAGAAAAGAAAGAAAAAGAAAAGAAAAGAAAAGAAAAGAAAAGAAAAGAAAAGAAAAGAAAAGAAAAAAGAAAAGAAAAGAAAAGAAAAGAAAAGAAAAGAAAAGAAAAGAAAAGAAAAGAAAAGAAAAGAAAAGAAAAGAAAAGAAAAGAAAAGAAAAGAAAAGAAAAAAGAAAGATGAAAAGAAAAAGATGAAAAGAAAAGAAAAGATTTCCATGAGTTTGAGAATTCTTCATATGACTGCAACTGGTAGGTGGCCAGAACAGACTTCTAAAGGTTTTGCCTTTCTGTTTCAGGTGATTCTGGATTTTATCTTGTTTTGCTTTTGTTCTGTCAGGTCCTGCATCTGGGTCAGGGCAATCCCAAGCACCGGTATTGGCTGGGCAGGGTCTGGCTGGAGAGCAGCCCTGAAGAAAAGGACTTGGGGGTGCTGGTGGATGAGAAGCTCAACATGAGCCAGCAGTGTGCACTTGCAGCCCAGAAAGCCAACCAGGTCCTAGGCTGCATCAAGAGAAGTGTGGCCAGCAGGTTGAGGGAGGTGATTCTCCCCCTCTACAACACTCTGGTGAGGCCCTGCCTGGAGCACTGTGTCCAGTTCTGGAGCCTCTATTACAGGAAAGGTCTGGTGGTGCTGGAAGGTGTCCAGAGAAAGGCCATAAGGATGATCAGAAGGCTGGAGCACCTCTGCTATGAGGACAGACTGAGAGGGCTGGGATTGTTTAGATTGGAGAAGAGAAGGCTCCGAGGAGATCTTATTGTGACCTTCTAGTGTCTGAAGGGGGCTACAAGAAAGCTGGGGAGGAATTTTTTAGGGTGTCAGTTAGTGATAGTAATAGGGGAATGGAGCAAAAGTAGAAATGGGTAGATTCTGATTGGATGTTAGGAAGAAATTCTTCCCCATGATGGTGGTGAGAAACTGGAACCAGGGAGGTGGTGGAAGCCTCATCCCTGGAGATTTTTAAGGCCAGGATGGATATGGCTCTGGGCAACCTGATCTAGTATGAGGTGCCCCTGCCCCTGGCAGGGTGATTGGAACTGGATGATCCCTGAGGTCCCTTCCAATCCTAACCCTATGATTCTATGAAATGGCTCTCAGCATTTTGTGAATATTTTTCTTTATGACAATGGGAAAAAAAAATATCAATATTGCAAGCTGTTGCTGCTTTATTTATGATCAGCAATGTCTTTTTTTTTTTTTTTGTTATTCAACCCAGAATTTGGGTAAATTGGACCATTTTAATTGCATTTGGATTTTATTTTACATGATGAAAAATAATGAAAAGCAATGCATCTTTTTAAATTTATTTTTAAATCCCTTCTGAAATAGGAAAACTCTGCTGTCCAGTTGGAGGATTTCTTTTTTCTTGCTCATGAAACCAATCTTAAAACCAGAAGAATTTATTTCAGCTTTTTCTGCCTGTGTTGGGCTAAAAAACCAAACAAGATCTGTAGGATTTCAGCAATATAACTAAGTGATGTCTGCCAGGACGCCCGAACAATGACATTTAATTTCTGGATGCTTCCCCATTAAACTACTCCTGACTTACAACAAGACAGAATGCAGAAATACAGAGATGTGAAACCTGAATCTGAATGTATGAAAAAGACAGAATGAAACAGAATTTTGAAGGATGTTTTCTGAAAGCTAAGTCATCAGCAAATGGTCACTTTTGGTGTGTAAATACAAGTGGGTTTTGTAAATATATGAAATAGGTCCAGTAATGAGAAAGGAAACACAGAATTCTCTCTGGGCTCATTGAAATTAATGCCTAATGTCTAATCTTGACTGAACATTTAAGGCTTTTCTCTTTTCCTCCTTTTTATAATGACATTCTCCTTTTTGATATTTGATCTTTTGTTTCATTGAGCTTGACTGGCTCTGCAGCAACTCTTTCTTTGGGGGTGTTTTGGTATGCTTCATTTAGTGACTATCTCTAAGTTCACGGATTTGTTTCTCACTAGGAAACAAGGAACAGAAAATAATGAAAGCAGCCAGCAAGTACAGAAGGCAAAACATAAGCATCATCTTCTTTCTCTTTTGCTCCCTCTTCTTTTTCTTTTCCTCTTTTGCTTCCACTTTTTATCATTCTTCTTTTGCTTCCACTTGCTTTTCTCCTTCCTCTTTTGCTTCCTCTTCTTTTTTTTTTTTTTCCTCTTTTGCTTCTTCTTCTTTTCCTTTTTCCTCTTTTGCTTCCACTTTTTTTTCTTCTGCTCTTTTTACTCCCTCTTCTTTTTTTCTTCTGTTTGCTCATATTTCCTTTTTTCTTTCTCTCTTCTTCCACACCACCTCCCTCCCACACACACACTTTCCCCTTTTAAATTTCTATTAAATTCAATTTCTTAAACCAGTATGAGTACTGCACAGGAACTCTGGTAATCACAGAATCACAGAATTGTCAGGGTTGGAAAGACCTCAAGGATCATCTAGTTCCAACCCCCTGTCATGGGCAGGGACACCTCACATTAGATCAGGTTGCCCAGAGCCACATCCAGCCTGGCCTTAAAAACCTCCAGGGAAGGGGTCCTTCATTTTATTCCTGGTTCTTCAAGTGCATAACTTCAGTTACATTTTAAAATCTCCCTGAGACTCAATGTTTCTATTTGTAGCAGAGGAATAATAACAGCTTTGCTGGGCAACTTCCAAGTCCCCCTGGACAACCTGTTCCAGTGTCTCACCAGCCTCCTGGGGAAGAATTTCTCCTAATGTCTCATCTAAATCCAGCTCCTTCTAGTTTGAAGCCATTACCCTTTGTCCTGTCACTATATGCCTTTGTAAAAAGTCCCTGCAGACTCCCTTCAAATACTGGAGCTAAGATGTTCATTCAAAGATTTCTAGTAAAAGGATACAATAAACAATGTCTGGCTGCATGTAAGTTATTTAGTTAGGTCTCCTGTAATTCTGGACTTCTAAGTCATCATGAATTGTAACACAAGCTCCTCTAAATCAGTGGGGGGGGAAGTGTTTATTGTTATATATATGCAAAAAATAGTTGTCTTCAAAACAAAAAGTCCACCTGAAACGTTGTGGTGTGTTTTTTGTTGGTGGTGGGGTTTTTGTGTGTGTGTTTTGGTTTCTTTTTTTTAAATTATTATTATTTACTTTTATTTTTCAAGTTTGGGCTGGAAAACACTGAAAAAGGCTCAGTAAACTAATTGTTTTCATCAACCATAAGGAAGATATTTAGCTTTGTCATGATTCTTATCCACCCAAAATGCATTCATTTTCACTTATTAGATGCTGGAATAGGTTTTTTTCCCCTTTTTTATTTCCCTGAAGTGAACAAATGTTAGAATAAGTTTGATGAAGTGTTCTACTTTTATGAGATGTTTTGATGAGGGACAAAAGGGCCACAACCTAAATAATGCTGCTATCAATATTTATGTGTCAGCCTTGTACACAGACAATATTGCTAATTGCAAAGTGATTTAATATGTATCTATCTCTGGTACCTTTGTAGGTGCAATGAATATATTGACAGAGCATTTTATTCCTTAATTGCTATTCTTCTTGCTCTGTAAAGTTGTAATATATGGAAAATACTGCAGACTTCTATTCCCTGCTGACCTATTGAGTACATGAAAAATTGAGAATCCTCAGCTTGCATTTTAATGGCTTGCATCTCACAGTTGTCTGGCAAAGTGGTGGTTTTGAATTGCGACTCAATCAGAGAAGAATAAAACACGGAGAAGCTCAAGGCCTGCTTTGCACACGCAGCTTTGCATCGTGTGGATGGAAATGTGCTCATGAAACTTGACTTTGAGGTTCCTAAGGCTTGCAATCACCAACAGGCATCCTGGAAAATGGTTGCATACTGCACTGAGAGTGGAACCTGACCAAAACAAAAAAAAAAAACCCAAAAAGAAGAAAAAAAAACTTTCTAGTTTAACAAGTTGCTGTAGGAGTAAAAGTTCAGAGGAGGTTGACTCAGTTGTGAGTTTGCACTGAGGTGCTGCAGCCACCTCAGTAACACCGCTGGCATTTTGTCTCGCCATGTCACACATCTGTTCTCTTTTGCTGAGCTATTCTTCCTTTCTTTTATTGAGATCATAATTTAAAATGTTTGGAAAGGCCTTTTTTTGTTTTTTAAATATTTAACATCAAAATTCTTAGCAGGAAGAAATATATTTATTTATTTATTTAGTTATTTCCCCATACTTTAAACTACAGATAGCCAAGAGGTGGCAGCAGTCCATCCTCTATTTACTCACTCCTTTACTCCTTTATCCTTAGAAGTGTGTGCTTGCCTTTCTTTTTTTTTTTTTTTTTTTTTTTTTTTTTTTTGTGATAGACAAAATTATCTCAAATCAGATACATATACATCAGATATATACATATATTTAGGTTTTCAATTGCCTAGTGTTGGCAGTACAGCTTCCATTCCATCAAAGTCTTCCGGGGCTTTGTCAGAACGGGAGGAAAGTAAGTACCTCCTTTAAAGGCTTCATCTTCTGAAGGCAGAGAGATAGATGCTTAGAAAGCAGATGACTAGGCAGGTATGAGTGATACCAAGAGAACCCTTTGATGCTCATGCACAGTGGGAGGACACTGGCACATCCTGTTCTCCCAGGCTGAAGAGTCCCCTGAAGTCTTGCAGAACCCTGTGGTGTGGATACATTCAGCTCTGTGGCTTTGTGAGGTCATGTCCCTCAAAACCTAGAAAATTAGTTTAGTCTTGAGAATAAAAGACTGAGAGGGGATTTGATTAATGTCTATAAATATCTGAGGGGTGGGTGTCAAGTGGAGGGGCCAAGTTCATTTCGGTGGTATGCAATAGTAAGACAAGGAACAATGGATACCAACTTGAACATAGAAGATTTCACCTCAACATAAGGAGAAACTTCTTTACAGTGAGGGTGACAGCACTGGAACAGGCTGCCCAGAGAGGTTTTGGAGTCTCCTTCTCTGGACATATGCAAAACCCACCTGGATGCCTCCCTGTGAGGACTACCCTAGGTGATCCTGCTCTGGCTGGGGGGTTGGACCCAATGGCCTCTGAAGGTCCTTTCCAACCTCTAATGTTCTGTAATTTTCTATGTAATATTCAGGGTTATGAAAGATTGATGCTGAAATTATCATAGAATCACAGAAACATGTTACCCTTCTGTGGACATGTTCCAGCAACTCAACATCTTTTCTAAACTGAGGGGACCAGGGAAGGGCAAAGAGGTTGGTGAGAGGTCTGGAGCACAAGCTGTATGAAGAGAGGCTGAGGGAGCTGGGGTTGTTCACCCTGGAGAAGAGGAGGCTCAGGGGAGACCTTATTGTACTCTACAATTACCCAAAAGGAGGTTGTAGACAAGTGGAGGCTGGTCTCTTCTCTCAGGCAACCAGCATGAGAACAAGAGGACACAGTCTCAAGCTCTGCCAGGGGAGGTTTAGGCTCGAGGTGACGGGAAAGTTTTTCACAGAAAGAGTAATTTGCCATTGGAATGGAGTGCCCAGGGAGGTGGTGGAGTCACCATCACTAGAGGTGTTCAAAAAGGATTGGACATGGCACTTGAAGCCATGGTTTAGCTAGTCATGAGATGTTGGGTGATAGGTTGGACTTGATGATACCTGAGGTCTTTTCCAACTCAGTTAATTCTATTCTATTCTATTCTATTCTATTCTATTCTATTCTATTCTATTCTATTCTATTCTATTCTATTCTATTCTATTCTATTCTATTCTATTCTATAGTACCTCAGCCTTTTCCTCATCTTTAGTTACAATATTCCCCTCTGAGTCCAATAAAGAGTAGAGGTTCTCCTTGCCCCACTTTTTAGCATTAATATATTTATAAAAATGCTTTTTATTGTCTTTCACAGAGGTGGCCAGTTTAAGTTCTAACTGGGTTTTTGCCTCTCTAATTTTTCTCTGACATGATCTAACAATATCCTTAAAGATATCTCGAGTTGCCTCCCCCTTTCCAAATATGATACACCCTCTTTTTTTCCCTTAATTCCTTCAAGAGCTGCTTATTCACCCAGGCCCAGAGCCCTCCCCGATGGCTCGTCTTTTGGCACGTGGGCACAGCTTTTCCTGTGCCTTCAAGAGTTCCTGTTTGAAGTAGGTCCAACCATCCTGGACCCCTTTGTTCTTAAGGGCTGCTACCCAGGGTACTCTCCAAATTAGTTGCTTAAACTGAAGTTTGCCCTCCGGAAGTCCAAAGGAAGGGTTCTGTTATTGATTCTCCTTATTTCCCTGCATATTGAAAACTTCACTATCTCATGATCACTGCACCCTAGACAGCCTCCTACCATCACATCTCCCACCAGCCCTTCTCTATTTGAGAACAGCAGGTTAAGGAGGGCCTGACCCCTGGTACGCTCATTTAACAGCTGCATCCAGCAGCTGTCCTCCACACACTGTAAGAACCTTCTGGACTGCCTCCTCTCTGCTGAGTTAAGTTCTCAGCAGATGTCTGGCAGGTTAAAGTCACCCACAAGGACAAGGTCTGATGATCTTGAGACAGCCTCCAGTTGCTTACAGAATACTTCACCTACCTCTTCATCCTGGTTGGGTGGTATATAACAGACTCCAACCAGGATGTCAGTTTTGTTAGCCCTCCCTCTTAATTTTAACCCACAGGCATTCAATCCTTTCTTCCTCTACCTCAAGTTCTGTGGCACCAAGAGATTCCCTAATATACAGGGCCACCCCTCCTCTTCTCCCTCACCTGTCTCACCTAAAGAGCTTGTAACCATCCAGCGCAGTACTCCATAATATCCCATAACAACCACGAGGAATTGCACAAAAGAGAAACAAGGATGACCAGCTAGTAATGAGGCTGAAGTGAGACATCAAGGGTGGGTTTTTCTTCCTCCAACATAAAGGTTTTCAGGTAAGCTTGTGGCTGGAGAGCAGAACATTATATTCACCTGGGCTCTGCTTTGCCTCCAAACTTTCTGCCTTGCAGTGGGTGCTTGGCTGAGCGTGAGGAAAGGTTTCACATGAAGAGCAGTGCTAAGGCTCACTGTGATGTGAGGAACTGGTGGAGAGCTTTCTTATCTTACAAATAAACTCACACTTCGCCAGGGAAATAGTGTGTCTGGACTTTGCCCCCAAACACATAACTCTTTCCTTCTGCCTTTGTAAACTGAGAGCTGGACAGGTGAGCCTTGAGGAATAAGAAAGATCTCTCCTCTACCTGGGAGGTTTGGAGGATGATAAAGCCTAACCATGGACAGAAATACGTTGTGATGTTCTTTTTTTTTAATATGAAACATCTATGGCTGAGCAACAATATTTCCAACTAGTCCATAAACAACTGGCAGGCTTTAGTCCCTGGAGGCAACAGCCAAAGAAATGAAATCACAGCAAGACACTGAATGTGATGAAGATACTTTTGTCCAAACTCAGAAATGAAATTGAATTTGGAGGCCAAGCACTTCTGCAGAAGGTACCCAGTGCTAAATAAGTCCATAACAATATTCTCAGGGTGCTAAGAAACTGTCTTAGCCAGGAATAACTGCTTCACAGAATGAATCATATCCATATCCATATCCTCAGAAATGAACTGACTTCTTTGCCCAGGAAAGGCAACTGAGGCAGGGACAGAATCTGCAGCTCCATTGAAAGATGAGTAGTTGCACAGTTCTTGAAAAGAAATAGGTTGTCTTTGCTTACTTATGGGAAATATCCAGGATAATCTGACACAGTTCATAAGATTTATTTAAATATTGAGGAATGACTCAATCAATGGACCAATAAGCAGGGAAACAGGGCTGAGAGAGGACCAGGAAGCTGTCATTATGCTGGAGACTTGATAGCTTTGTAAAGAAATGCAACTTGCATCCAGCTGAAGGTTGTATATAGCTCATGTGGTATTTGGCTCAGGCTATGAAATGAGCAAAATCAGAGATCTGATGCTGGTGCAGTTAGACTTTTGCAATTTGATTTTTTTTTTCCTGATTAGCCTTAGTGTAGACCATTCAGTTCCTGCATCATTAAGGTGGATATCTGATGCTTGGGGAAAGGTATTGAATTCTATTTTAAGGCCAGACTGAGACCTTGCAAAACATGATTGTACAACCTGTCATACCAGGGCTCCTGAGGGAGAGGTTTCTATAGAGGATTTGAGCAGAAAAGGGTATCAGTGGGAAAAAAAATCATCTCTTGAAGACTGTCCAACAAGATCCAAATCTTAGCTCATAAAAGGAAGATGAATTACCAGATAATGAAAATCCTGCAGCAGAGTTATATATTGTAGATATTTTAATAACTGTTGGAATGGTGTCTAGCTGTCCTTCTAAATCCATGCACTGCAAGAGTGCTTTAAACACTTGTTTCTTACATGCTTTGCATGTGGGAAATGTTAGATCCTCTGAAACTAAGAGGCAGATTCAGACTAGAAAATAAAAGAGGCAGATTCAGACTGGAGGGAAGGGAGAAATATTTGACACTGAGAGTGCAAAGTCCCTGGCCCAGGTTGCCCAGAGGGGTGGAAGATGCCCCATTCCTGGAAGCATTCCAGGTGAGGTTGTTTTGAGCTCTGAAGAGCCTGCTCTAATTGCCAATGTCCTTGTTGAGTGCAGGTAGGTTGGAGTAGATGACCTTGAAAGGTCCATTCCAATCCAATTCAGTCTATTAGTCTACAGCTGGGAAGTACAAAACTCTGCAGTGGGAAGCTGAGAGAGAACAACCACCTCAGGAGTATGGAAAATCTACATTGTGCAAACATGCTGCAGTGTGGATTTTCTTCTAACAGTATCTGCTAGTAGCAGGAGCTTGCCTTTTCCCAGGGAAGGATATGTCAGCTCATGACAATGCTCTTCACAGATGTGTGGTTAAGCATCTCATGGTAAACCATAATTTCATTTGTTCAGGGTTGGTTTGGATATTTTCATCAAGAGAGGTTCTCCTCCACTCTACTCTGCCCTAGGGAGGCCCCATCTAGAATAATGCATCCAGTTCTGATCTCCCCGATTCAAGAGGGACAGGGATCTACTGGAGAAAGTCCAATGGAGGGCTACAAGGATGATGAAGGGACTGGAGCACCGCCTTATGAAGAAAGGCTAAGAGAACTAGGGCTGGTTTAGTCTGGAGAGGAGAAGGCTGAGAGGAGATCTAATCAATGTCTATAAATATCTGAGGATTGGGTGTCAGGAAGGAAGGGACAGGCACAGTCTCTGCCCACTTGTGCCCTGTGACAGGACAAGGGGCAATGGATGGAAAGTGCAGCACAGGAGGTTCCAGCTCAACATGAGGAAGAACTTCTTTCTTGTAAGGCTCACAGAGCACTGGAACAGGCTGCCCAGAGAGGTTGTGGAGTCTTCTCCAGTCTCCTTCTTCCAGTCTACCAGAAGATCTCCAGAGGTCCCTTCCAACCCCTAACATCCTCTGATCCTGTGATCATAGGGTCCCATTAAGTTAGGGTTATCAGTGGTGACATCTGAAGGCATAGAGAGGTATAAAGTTTCCACCTGCAGAAGGTAAATCAATGGTTGGATATGTGCTGAATTTTTATCCTTTCTTTCCAGGGTTGCATTTATGGATCACAGTGGTTGGAGAGCAGCTGTGTGATCAAGATATTACAGCCTTGGTTTGCAGCGGGTTCTCTCTCTTCTCTGAGTTTTCCAGGATGGAGATTTATGAGAATGGAAACTGTCCACAAGATAGGAACCATTAAAGCAGGCATCATGACTTGTACTGTAGATGTTATTGCAAATAGTTCCCAGGGGACTTAATAAGGTTGAGGCCAAAGTAAAACATAAAGCTCTTCATGACATTTTTGTTCTGCTGTTTGTTTTGGTTTTCTTTTTTTTTTTTTTTTTTTGAGGAAAAGGGATTTGGATCCAAACAAAATGATGTGTGGATTTGGTTTGGGCTTTTTGGCTTTTGTTCAGACTGTGTTTATAAATTAACATATTGTGAAACCTGCACTAAAAAGATATTGATATGAAAACCAGAGATTTTTATTTTTAATACATATTCCTCTGATGGGTTATAAATTTAAATTGCTACTTTTTCTCCCCACATAAAATTAATTCAGAATTGGAGTTTTGAAGATAGGGACCATGTCTGACTATGTTTTTTGATGAGTATCTGCATTATTAGTATGAGGCACAATTAAGTTACAGTGACAAAGACCTTCCAAATTGAAGCATGTTCTTAAGTAACCTTAAAAATAATATAAGCTGTATAAAAAGTTGAAAGCATTCCTCATGTTTTTAAAGTCTTATTTGCAAAATAAGCACTAAAATGGAGAGATAATTCCTATTATCATGAATATCTACCCATCAAATCCCTTTCCACAGAGAGCAAGTGATGCAACAATATTCATCTGGCACCTAATGATTATCCCATACAAATATCCTGGTGTGCTCTCTGCAGCATATTTATGATCTTGTTGTGTCTGGTCCAAGTTTCTTGACATTCTGAGTGCCCCTTTGGGGGAATGTGACATCTTGCCGTAATGCAGGCTGTGCATGTCAAAACAAACCACTGCCAATCTGCTTCTGCTACTCTGAGTTTTAGAAGTGGAAAGAGCAGGCTGCTCGTTTGGGGTTTTATTTTTTTGAGCATATGCAGGATGGTGATGTTTACAATACCAGCTGGAAAAGCAAATACGTGTACAAAATAGTGCAGAGAGACAGCGGAACAGGAGGAATGAAAGAAAAAACCCCAAGCAAACAACCAATCAACCAACCACTTACACTGTATGTATTAAGCAAAAATAGGAGCAAGGAGATCTTGGGCTTTGATGCTGCCCCTAAAATGTTACAGACAAAGCAAAATGGCTTTGAAATAGTTGGGGTTTTCAAATGTATAGAAAGCTTTGGATGGCCAGCTTCAGTTTTTCCTGTTTATTAAGTGAACCCTTCTCAAAGAAAATATCTTACCCAATCCTTCTCAAAGAAAATATCTTAAACCCCCCCCAAAAAAAAACCCCACAAACACAACCAAAAAAACTCAAGACCCCAAACCCAACCAACCAAATAAAACCCCCAAACTAACAAAAAAAACAAGCAAAAAACCCAACCTAAACCAAACAATCTCCAAGCTCCTCCCCAAACCCCCTTGTAGTACAAGGACTAAGTTAGCTTCTGCTGACGTTATATCTCTAAAGAAGAACAACAAAGGTGGCTCATGCAGGTGTAAGTTTTCAGTGATATCCAACACCTACTAATGCAATAGCCCTCATGGAATATTTATTACATTTCTCCCCACCCCCCCATATTATGGAAATAAGACATTAACCCTTTGAGCCTAAACTACAGTACTGGGAGAACACCTCATTGCTCTCTACAGCTCCCTAGTCATGCTCCAGCAGGGTGGCTGGACTTGAAGTTCTCCTGAGGTCCCTTCCAACCCCTAACATCTTGTCATCCTGTGAAAGGAGGTCGTAGTGAGGTGGGGTTGGTCAGGTGATAGAATGAGAGGAAATGGCCTGAAATTGTGCCAGGAAAGGTTTAAGTTGAAGCTTTGGAAAAATTTCTTTGCTGCAAGAGTGGTGAGGGGTTGGAACAGGCTGCCCAGGGAGGTGGTGGAGTTACCATCCCTGGAGGTGTTCAAGAAGCTGTAGATATGGTGCTTCAGGATAGAGTTTAGTGCCCATGGGATTTGGGTTAGAACTCGATGACCTCAAAGGCATTTTCCAACCTTAATGGTTCTATGATTCTGTGGATGTTATTTTGCTGTATGTATTCACTCAATCCTCAAGAATATTTTGAGAGCCAGCTTGGAGACAGTTTAACAGTGTCAGTGTTTGTTCAGTAGACCACATTAGGTTGTTCCAATGGTAATGAGCCCACAAGAAGTTACATGGATAATTTTTCTTTAAGAAAACAGGGAGAATAAAAAAAATCTCTTTAGTGAACTACCCAGCATTTGTGAAAGTTTGAGAATGAATTTTACTTGGCTTATGTTGATGTGTCAGGTAAATTAAGAAGAATCTCAAACCCAAACCAGCAATTCCATTGAAGCAACTGATCAGAAGGAAATGATCAGGAGGAAAGCAAGAAAGAGTGATTTATGTGGCACAGCTGTCAGCCTTAAGTGTTCTGAGGTAAAGGTTGAATAGTTCCTACCTCATAGTTATTTATTCAAACATGCAGCTTTTAATCAAAGGAGCAGAGCCTCTTGTAGCTGATGCTTAAGAAGCAATTCTGACTGCTCAAGTTTCACAGCTTATTGAGGATGTTTTAATAAAAACTTAACAGCCTGTGAGACAAGAAGGCTTTTTTTAAGATAACAGGAAAAGTAAAGAAGTTCTTATGACTAATTCCAGGTATGGATGTATCCATCGTTATTATTTACAGATGTGTAATTAGCACTGTTAATAATAATGATGTTACTTTTATTCCATGGTTACTGAGCAGTGTCTCTGAATTCTAGCAGAACAAATTCTGGGTGATCATAGAATCACAGTATCTTGGCTTGGAAGAGACCTCAGAGATCACCTATGAGATCTTAGAGATCGTATATGAGGGCTGGGTGTCAGGAAGGAAGGGACAAGCTCTGCTCACTTGTGCCCTGTGACAGGACAAGGGGCAATGGATGGAAACTGCAGCACAGGAAGTTCCACCTCAACATGAGGAAGAATGTTACTGTAAGGGTCCCAGAGCACTAGAACAGGCTCCCCAGAGGGGCTGTGGAGTCTCCTTCTCTGGAGACTTTCAAGCCCCATCTGGATGTGTTCCTGTGTGACCTGTGCTGGATTCTAAGGTCCTGCTCTGGCAGGGGGGTTGGACTGGAAGATCTCCAGGAATCCCTTCCAAGCCCTAACATCCTGTGATCCTGTGATCTACCTGCAAGCAATTCTTCATAACCAGTAGTTTTGTAAGAACATTGGCAATTTGAATGGAAGCGTGGAAACATCCTTCTTGAGGAGGTGGAATGCTGTTGAGCTATGTTCCAGAGTTTAGCTTTATTATCCAGTCAAGAAAGAAATCACTTGGATTTACTAGATGCTGTAACTCTCTTCATTACTGTTGCACCCTGCCTCTAGCACTACTATTGACTCATCTCTTTACAGGAATCTAAAATCTCAATGTGCTGATTTCTTTATATATGGCATTTTTATTCACAGAAGATTAGTTTAGATTGCTTTGCTTCTGCAGTTGCCTATTTTCAATCCTCATGAAATTATTTGACTTGCCTTTAGCCCTCTGTGAGAGGATTTAGCTTAATTTTGAATGGCAACTCCTCCTTTATTATAGATCATGCATAATATAATCGTTAGATGGAGAACAGCCATGTGGCATTATTTTTTGTTTCTTCTGAATTCAGGAGAATAACATCCTGGATACTCTTTTTTCCTCACTGTTGGGATGCCTTATTCTCTTATAATTCACAGATATCGGAAATCAGTGATGAGCTCCAAATAATAATTCAGAGAATATTGGAAATGCTGATGCCAGAGTAACCATCAAAATGGAAGACACTTCTCTGGTTTCTGCAGATTCACAGACTGGGTTGGAAGGGACTCTCAAAAGTCATCGTGTCCAGCGTTCCTGCTGTCAGCAGGGACACCTCCAACTAGAGCAGGCTGTCCAGGGCCCCACTGAGTCTGATCTTTAAAAAAAAAGAGAAAAAGAAAGGGTATTTCCTCAAAAAATATGATACTTTAAGCCAACCCACTAAATAAGGTGGAGGATGGTTCCAATGAATGCAAAAGTAGTTTTTACCTCCACTTTCCCATTAAAAAAAATGTTTTACCATCTGTTTCAGCTGCTAACAAGGCAATTTAAGGATCAGTTCACACTCTGAATGCCCATAGTGCAGTCTTATATTGGTTGTACATAACATCAGCCTAACCAGCTCAAGGCAGAAAGTGTTGAACCAAAAAAGAGCTGTGTAAAATTGCAGGATGCAAATGAAGCAGTATCAATCATGCTAAGAATTTAACAGCCCTTTTCAGTCAGCTGCACAGTTTTCTTGCAGATGGGAATGTGAGTTCTTTGTTAGACTATTAAAGACATCAAATCCACACAGAACCTTTTCTGTTTCTAGTTAGCTAGTTCTGTTTCTAGTTAAAATAAAAGCATTACTTTTATTTTACCTTCTTTCACCTCTTTTTCTTTCTCAATTCCTAGAGTTTCATCCCTCTTTTGATTTTGCTTTACAATTGCTATCTACATAATTTGACTCCCTAACTAGCAAATATCCCACTGGGTGCACATCCCACTCCAGAAAAAATACTGAAGTTCTATTGCATTTGGTCTCATAGATTCATAGAATGGTTTAGGTCGGAAGGGACCTTAAAGATCATCTAGCTCCAACCCCTCTGCCACGGACAGGGATCGCTTTCCTCTAGACCAGGTCACTCAAGGCCTCATCCATCCTAGCTTTCAATACCTCCAGGGACACCCTCCATTAGACCAGGTCACCCAAGGCCTCATCCAATCTGGCCTTGAACACCTCCAGGGAAACAGAGGGGTACTGCCACTGTAGGTTTTATTCATTTTCTTCCATGCTCTGCGCATTCCAGGAATGGAAAAAGAAAATGTCAGGTCAGGAAGCAGTTATTTAGAGTAAATAAAAGAGCAGCAATAAAAGCATTCTTTGATGGACTGAGTCCAGTAAAGCTGGGGTTTAGTCACTTCTGTATCTTTTTGTTGACAACCCAGTGAATGACAATAACTAATATACAGCTGCAATGGTTTATTAGATACTGTGAAGGACATGTTTCTTTTAAAGAAAACAGGGAAAAGTGATTAACCATCCTCTGCTATTCCTGATCAGCAAAAGGTGCTCCAGGAATTTTCTGAATGGGACAACACATCTGGACCATTCCATTTAATAGTTGCTGGAAGACCGTCCTCTGATTGTTTGAGGTCTCTCATAACACACTTAATTTTACTTTCTTTTTTTTTCCCATAACACCCTTTAAAAATGAGCTCCACAGCTGGATTATGTTGGTTTGATTTAGCTGCATGTCCCCAGGTGTCCTCCTATTCTAGTTACTCCTGCTGACATTAGCTGTGAAGCTGATGATCACGGAGGAGTGAGAAGGCATTTGTCGTGATTGTTAAAACTGCACATTGGAAGTGATTGCATTTTACCAGTGGGGAGAAGAAAACACCCCAACCCCCCACAAACTCCAAGAAATAGTTATTTCTGCTTCTCTTAGAACACTATAGGCACAGAATATTTAAATGTTTAAAGTGCAAAGTCCTGTATCTGGGAAGGAATAATAAACTGCACCGGTACAGGTTAGGAGGTGGTGTGCTAGGGAGCAGCCCTGTGGAGAAGGACCTGGGAGTCCTGAGGGATGAGAAGTTATCCACTGGACTGCAATGTGCCCTGGTGGCCAAGAGGACCGATGGGATCCTGGGGTGCATTAAGAGGAGTGTGTCCAGCAGATTGAGGTTCTCCTCCCCCTCTACTCTGCTTTAGTGAGGCCTCACCTGGAATATGGCATCCAGTTTTGGGCTCTCCACTTCAAGAGGGACAGGGTTCTGCTGCAGAGTCCAATGAAGGGCTATGAGGATGATGAAGGGACTGGAGCACTGCCTGATGTGGAAAGGCTGAGAGACCTGGGGCTGTTTAGTCTGGAGAGGAGAAGTGTGAGAGGAGATCTAATAAATGTCTATAACTACCTGATGACTGCATGTCAGGTAGGAAGGGACAGGCTCTGCTCACTGTGTCCTGTGATAGGACAAGGGACAATGGATGGAAACTGCAGCATAGGAAGTTTCACCTCAACATGAGGAAGAACTTGACTGTAAGGGTGACAGAGCCCTGTTAGAGGTTCCCCAGAGTGGTTGTAAAGTCTCCTTCTCCGGAGACTTTCAAGCTCTGTCTGGATGTGCTCCTGTGTGACCTGCACTGGATTCTATGGTCCTGCTCTGGCAGGGGTTGGACTGGAAGATCTCCAGGAGTCCCTTCCAACCCTAGCGTCTTGTAAGCCTGTGAAATACAGCTGGTGAAAATCACTTCAGGTTATGTGGACTGCCTTGCAATTCAGCATGGATTGTTTAACTGATGCTCTCAAGCAGTGCAGCCTGGAGGTCTGACTGGGACAGATCACTGTATTATTATTTCTCTTTTCCTCTAAACTTGAAATTCATTCCCCAGAATCAAAAGTTCAATTTCTGATAGTGGATATTTAACCTCCCAATTTAAGTGAGGCAGAAAAAAACCCCTGAATTACATGCAGTTTACTGTGTTATGGGGGTCTTTACAATAAGACCTCAATGATTTTTTATTTTATGTAGTCATAAAATAAAAAATATAAAAGATCCCATAGCTGTTCTTTGTAGCTGATGGAATTTATTCTACTCTCCTTGGAAAAATGTTCTCTCCTTTCAGCATTAAGCAGCATAGTTAACAGAGCTCAGCTGCTGCTCTCCAGTTCCAGAAAGGGATGGTGTTCTTCTGTTTCATATGTTTAGAGTACATAAAAGGTTTGGAGGCTTTTGTGCCCCAGCACAAGAGAAACATGGACCTGCTGGAGCGGGTCCACAGCAGGACCACAAAGATGATCAGAGGGCTGGAGCAGCTCTGCTGTGAAGAATTGGGACCGTTCAGCCTGGAGAGAAGACTACAGAGAGACCTTAGAGCTACATTTCAGTGTCTGAAGGGAACCTAGAGGAAGGGTGAGGAAGGACTGTTTAGAAGGGGTTGGAGTGATAGGATGGGGGCCAATGGTTTGATAATGGAGCAGCATCCAATACCTCTGCCAATGCAGGATCAGCTAGGAGAGGCCACACAGGAACACAGCCAGGATGGTTTGGGAAGTCTCCAAAGAAGGAGACTCCACAAACTCTCTGGGCAGGCTGCTCCGGTGCTCTGTTACCCTCACTGTAAAGAAGTTTCTCCTCATGGTGAGGTGGAACCTCCTGTGTTCCAGCTGGTACACATTGCTCCTTGTCCTATCACTGGGCACCACCACAAAGAGCCTGGCACCTTCATCTTGACACCCACCCTCAGATATTTAGAGACACTCATAAGATCCTTTCTCGGCTTTCTCCCCAGGGCTCTCAGTCTTTCTTCATAGCAGAGATGTTCAAGTCCCTTCATCACGCTTGTAGCTCTCTGTTGGACTCTCCCCAGCAGGTCCCTATCTCTCTTGAACGGGGGAGCCCAAAACTGGACACAGTATGGCAGGTGTGGTCTGAGCTGGGCAGAGCAGAAGGAGAGGAGAATCTCCCTAGGCCTGCTGGCCACACCTTTCTTGATTAGCACATCGTACTGATTTTACTCTGAGTGAAATATCCTTCCAGCTGTCTAGTGAATATCTCATACCAGGAAGAGAAATTTTGGGTTCTCCCTGGATACAGTGATACCTTTCTGTAAACGACAGGGAGAATTTAGAGGGAATCCAGATAATAACAAAAAAAAAAAAAAAAAAAAAAGAAAGAAAATAGACACAAATTGACAGCTTGAGAACCAGTATGAACACTCTCCTTGCTAATTGGTGCCACCAGAAATGAATGGAAGCCTTTTACATCTCCTGACAGTGGTTGTGTAACACTCCGTGGTTAAGGGAACTCGAGGCAGCACATAACAGATGCCATCATTAATATGCAACTGCATAAATTTCCAGTGCACAAGTATTGCTGAGTGCTTTGGGTCTTGTTTTATTTTTTTCATCTCTTTTCAGCCTTTTTTTTTAAATAATTCTTTTTCTTAGCTGTTTGAAAAAAAAAAAAAAAAAAGATTTATAGTTCCTACTTTTCAACCCAGGTGTGTTAAAAGAAACTTTTAGGCTTCTGACTTTGTTTTTGTAACTAGTAGAAACAGAATTCGTTATAATTTGACAGATTGTATATGATTCACAAATTATTTTTACTAGGTCTTTTGATCTCCTTTCTTCCATAGAAATGGGGGAAAAACCCAACCAACCAACCAACAAAACAACACAAAGCATCCAAAAAGAACAACTCTGACCTACAAGAAAACTGGGAAGGGACTTTTGACAAGGGCTTGAAGTGACAGGATGAGAGGGATTGGATTGAAGATTGAGAAGGGCAGATCGAGACTGGAGATGAGGAAGAAATTCTTTCCAGTGAGGGTGGTGAGACACTGGAACAGGTTGCCCAGAGAGGTTGTGGATTCCCCCTCCCAGGAAGTGTTCAAGGTCAGATTGGATGAGTCCTCGAGCAACCTGGGCTGGTGGGAGGTGTTCCTATCCATGGCTGTAAGTAGATGATCTTCAAGGTCACTTCCCACACAAACCATTCTATGAATTCTGTGAACCTGTGAATTCAGCCCCTTGGTCAAAGCTTAAAATCTGTCTTGAACCTCTGAGTTCTGTTTCTGCATGAAATGATTTATTTTTTTTTTTTTTGCTTTTAGGAAATCTCTCTCAGTCTCATTTTAAATAAAAGCAACTGATACACTTATTCTGGGACCTGACCATGCACACAGATAGTCACACCAAAAGCAGTACATCTGTTCTCACTTTCCACTGCCAATAATTAGGTTTGTCAATGGAAAGTCAAGCCAATTAGAAGAGTTTAATATAAATATTTGTAAGAATAAGAGCTTATTAGTACAGTTTTGCTTCCACTTCTTTCTTTCTTAGTATACCTTGCATCATGTCCTCTGTCTTCATCTTTCCATCCTTCTTTTCCTTCATCTTCAACATTAATTTATGATGGTCTCCTTTCACTCCTCTCTCTGAGCTCTTTTCTCCCACTAAACAGGACAGCAGGGGTCTAAACCAAGCCACAGTCTAAACCAAGGCAGAGTCTAAAGGCACCCTCATGCAAAGGCTGCATACACCACCTTTCTCTCACACACATCACAGCTTGGGCTCTTCTGTCCCTTTGCATCTCTCAGCAGTCTCCAAGAGGGAATTGATGTCACTTCTCCTGGTGAAAAACAGTTGATGTACATCTGCCTAAGGGACTTGGGACTTATGCTTGAGTCACTGATGGGCATGTGACTGAGCATCGGTGAATTGGAGAGGACGTCTCTACAAAGAGAACTGCACAGCAGCACACAGAAAAGATTTCCACCTTATACTAGTCGCAGGTACAGGGTCTCTCAGGTAACAAGAGCTATTCTGGTCTTTTAATCTGTCTTAGATGGTGTAAGAGTGGTGGTTTAGCAAGGAGATGAGGTAGGTGAGAGTCATGATACACACACAAATATGACAGCCACTTCTCTTTCTCACTAGGAGAGGTGAAGGACTGATGTGAAGCAATAAAGAGTCCACTGAGCCAGTGCAATTACCCAGCCTGTCAGTCTCTCTGCATGCTGGTTCTTCCTTCCACCACATCTGCTTGTCCTGTGTTTCAGTGCCTTCCACAAACCTTGTCAGTGGGAATTCAGCCTCATCATGTAGAGGGATCTGGCAAGGCTGGGTCATTGGGCCAGGGTCAGTTGTATGAAGTTTAACAAAGCCGAGTGTTGGGTTCTGCACTTGGGTCACAATAACCCCATGCAAGGCTTGGGACAGAGTGTCTGGAAAGCTGCCCAGCAGAAAAGGACCCAGGAGTGCTGGTTGACAGATATCTGAACATGAGCAAACAGTGTGCGCAGGTGGCCAAGAAAGCCACCAGCATCCTGGGCTGGATCAGCAATGGTGTGGCCAGCAGGAGTAGGGATATGATCATGTCCCTGTATTGGGCACTGGTGAGGTCATACCTCAAATACTGGATTCAGTTTTGGGCCCCTCACTACAAGAAGAGGATTGAGCAGGTCCAGAGAAGGGCCACAAAGCTGGGGAAGGGTTGGGAGAACAGGGCTGGTGAGAAGCTGCTGAGGGAACAGGGGTTGTATAGCCTGGACAAGAGCAGGATGAGAAGAGACCTCATTGCTCTTTACAATTCTCTGAAAGGAGGCTGGAGTGAGGGTGGTGTTGGTCTCTTTTGCTAAGTAACTTGAGATAAGACAAGAAGAAACAGCTTGAAATTGTGCCAGGGGGGGTTTAGGGCAGATATTGGGGCAAAACTTGCATTGCTGTAAGAGTGGTCAGGTGTTGGAACAGGCTGCCCAGGTAGAGGTTGAGTCACCATCCCTGGAGGTGTTAAAAAAATATGTGACCATGGCACTTTGGGACATGGTTTAATGGCCATGGTGGTGCTAGGTTGATGGTTAGACTGAATGATCTTAGAGGTCTTTTCCAACAGAAAAAATTCTGTGATTCTATGATCAAGATCATTTGCAAGGACAATCAGCAGCATCTGACCCAGGAGAAACTCCCAGGAAACTCTACATCTGATACCTGCCAGTGGAACTTTAAGCCTTTCACCACTACTTTTTGAGCTTGGGAGTTTAAATCCGTTTCTATCCAGACAGTGATTCATCAGTTCAGCAGAGAGCTTGACAACTCATCGATGAGGATCTTGTACAGACCATGTCAAAGGCCTTGCCAAAATCAAGGCAGATGACATCCACAGCTCAACTTTCATCCACTTGCTGCTTGCTCTAGCGTGGGTGATGTTCTGCCCCTGTGGGCATCTCTCCAATCACAGATTCTAACTTGGAGCTCAGGGAGGAGAGGACTTTTTTTTTTTTCTTATTTTTTTCTTTTTTATTATTTTTTTTTCCAGTTAACGCTCATTCTGGATTAGCATGAAAGACCTGGCAAATTGAAATAGAGTTTGACATTAAATTAGGGGCAAAATGGCAGGTGTGATAGATACAAATGCACTGGGAACCTGTGCTGAGTTAAAGGAACATTCAGAACACTGATAAAAGAGCTCTTGAAAAGTTTTCTTGGGAGTGCATGGTAAGGGTTCAGCTGAACAACTTCTCCACAATTTCATGGCAGTGTTCTTCATGCTGTTTCTTTTTGGGCAAATGAGCAGCCAAGGGTGAATAATTCCAAGGCTTCCTACTGTAAGAGCATGAGACAAAAACATGAAGAATTCCTTGGTCTGCCATCAGATTAATGAATTTGGGCCAATATGATGTTGATGTTATCATAGAATAGTTCGGGTTGGAAGGGTCCTCAGAGATTGTCTAGGGCTAACTCCCCCATCATGAGCAGGGACACCTGTCAACTAGACTCAGCTGCTCAAGGCCTCATCCAGCCTGGCCTTGAACACTCCCATGGAGGAGGCATCCAGAGCCTCCCTGGGCAGCCTTTTCCAGACTAAACAGCCCCAGGGCTCTCAGTCTTTCTTCATAGCAGAGATGTTCCAGCCCCTTCCTCATCCTTGTAGCTCTCTGTTGGACTCCAGTAGATCTGTGTCTCCCTTGAACTGGAGAGCCCCAAAAATGGATGGAGTATGAAGTTTACGAAACTCCAAAAAGCAGAGTTTTAGTTATGCATTTAATTAAGAGTTCAACACTCCTATAACTGTAAAATAATCTGGTTTCCAGGAAAAATGTAAATAATATTTAAATTTGATTAAACAATCGAGGTACCTTAAATAAATCCAGCAATAAGGAAACTGACAACCAAGAGCTGTTTTCCCTTTCCTTTCACAGATTTATACTGATTCACAGATTGCATTGGGTTGGAAGTGACCCTCAAAGGTCATCTTCTCCAAACCCCCTGCAGTCAGCAGGGACACCTCCAACCAGATCAGGCTGCCCAGGGCCACATCAAGTCTTATCTTGAATGATGCCAGGGATGGGGTCTCAACCACATCCCTGGGACCACCATTTGGAAGAGTGTTTGACAAGTTACAAGTGAAGGATGGATGGGAAGACAAGGATTCTGTGTTTGAAAATCAATGTACAGATGTCTCATTAGCTGTCATACGCTCTATGTACTAATATGTACCAATTTAATTCAGAACTTCTGTGTTAACTTCCTCAAACAACCATTTATTTTCCCCAGGATCATCAACAAATTGCTCAGAAAGCAACTCAGAATTGACAGATTAGGAATAGATTTCTTATCAGGACCACTGAAGTGGCCTAAATCAAAGCTGATCTCTAGATCATTGTATGAGTAGTTATGATAATAAACAGATGGACATGGAAGAATAATAAATAATGGGTGTTGAGGTATATTTCAGTTTGAAATGCCAATTTTATCCTGCAATTTGTGTTTGCTAAGAACTCTGAGAGCTTGCTTTCTTCTCCAAAATGTTGCTTTAAACCAAAGAGAGAGAGTGGCATAAAAGAGCTCTCCCATGGGTTCTTTACTTTTGTTCTTTATATTGATTTTTTTTTTCATGGTAGGATATTATACCAATGCAGCATGTAAGTGAGATGAAAAATAGCATTTTCTCAGAAAAAAGGGGGAAAAGAAAAAGGAAAAATAAAAGAAAAGCCAACATGCTCCTTCAAAAATATGTCTACTTCATGATGGGAGTCCATCAGAGCAAAACATCCCCCCTAGAAAGATATTTCCTTCACAAACTTGCAACCAACAGTCGGAGAGAATTACAAACTTCCCAACTACATTAATAAAGAGTTTGCCCTGAGCTCATGCATTTATATTTATGGAATTAATTTGCAAAACTTGGAATGTGTAGAGCTTGCTGATACTCCAGGTGCTAGTCAAAGCTCCCAAGAAGGTTGTAAAATAGTTGGAAGTAAGTAAAAAGTGCTGCAAGTAAGTTGGAAGTGCTGCAGAGCGAGTTTGCCTTTGAGTATAGTATAGACACTGAAGAGATGCAAATGAAAGCCAAAGACTTTCAGATCTTCTTTAGGGTGAATTAAAGAATAATAATGGCAGAAAAGCAAAAACTGTCCTTCCATGCAATGATTTTTATATATTTATTTTTTTAAAGTATACTTTTAAGATCTATTTTTTAAAAATCTATTTGTAATATATTTTAAGGTCTATTTTTAAGATCTAGCATAATTTTAAGATCTACTTTCAAGTTCTGGTTTTATTACTCAAAGAAGTAATAAAAGGTGGTCAGTGACTGGCTGGAGAGCAGCCCTGAGGAGAGAGACTTGGGGGTGCTGGTGGACGAGAAGCTCAACATGAGCTCTCAATGTGCGCTTGCAGCCCGGAAAGCCAATCAGATCCTGGGCTGCATCAGGAGATGTGTGACCAGCAGGTCAAGGGAGGTGCTTCTCCCCCTCTACTCAGCTCTGGTGAGACCCCACCTGGAGTACTGCGTCCACTTCTGGAGCCCCTATTACAGGAGGGATGTGGACGTGCTGGAGCGTGTCCAGAGAAGGGCCACGAGGATGATCAGAGGGCTGGAGCACCTCTCCTATGAGGACAGACTGAAGGAGTTGGGGCTGTTCAGTCTGGAGAAGAGAAGGCTCTGAGGTGACCTCATTGTGGCCTTCCAGTATCTGAAGGGGGCCTACAGGAAGGCTGGGGAGGGACTTCTCAGGATCTCAGGTAGTGATAGGACTAGGGGGAAAGGAATGAAGCTGGAAATGGGGAGATTCAGGCTAGATGTGAGGAAGAAGTTCACCATGAGAGTGGTGAAGCCCTGGAATGGGTTATCCAGGGAGGTGGTTGAGGCCCCGTCCCTGGAGGTGTTTAAGACCAGGCTGGACGAGGCTCTGGCCAGCATGATTTAGTGTGTGGTGTCCCTGCCCATGGCAGGGGGGTTGGAACTAGATGATCCTTGTGATCCCTTCCAACCCTGACTAATTCTATGATTCTATGATTCTACGAAAGGTAAAATTTGGAGGTCCATTTACCTGCTTCACATTGAATTCTGCTTCAATGCAATGATTTTAATGTATTTTTTAAAGACATATTTTGGATATAATTTTAATGCATTTTTAAGACCTATGTTTAGGATCTGCTCTAATTTTAAGATCTTATTTCAAGATCTGATTTGATTACTGAAAGACATGTAAAATTTGGAGGTTCATTTATCTGCTTCACCTGGAATTGTGCTTCTTTGTAATGATCCTTGTATTTAAAAAAATGTTAAGATCTGATTTTTAATATATTTTTAAGGTCTATTTTTAAGATCTAATCTAATGCTAAGATCTAATTTCAAGATTTGATTTGATTAAGTAATGCAAAATTTGGAGGTTCATTTATCTGCTTCACATGAAATTGTGCTTCTATGTAATGATTTTTAATATATTTTGAATATATTTTTAAGGTATATTTTGAAATATATTCTAAGATCTATGTTTGTCTATTTTTTGTGTCTGAACTAACCTTAATATCTAAGCTCGAGGTCTAATTTGATTACTCAAAGAAATGTAAAATCTGGAGAGTCATTTATCTGCTTCATGTGGAATTGTGCTTCTATGCAGTGATTTTTATATAATTTTAAATGTATTTTTAAAGTCTAATTTTTAATATACTTTCAAGATGTATTTTTAAGATTTAATCTAATTTTAAGCTCTAACTTTAAGATTTAATTTGATTACTCAATGAAATGTAGAGTAGAATAGAATAGAATAAACCAGGTTGGAAGAGGCTCTCAAGATCATTGTGTCCAACCCATCATCCAACGCCACCTAATCAACTAAACCATGCAACCAAGCACCCCATCAAGTCTCCTCCTGAACACCTCCAATGATGGTGACTCCACCACCTCCCCGGGCAGACCATTCCAATGGGCAATCACTCTCTCTGTGTAGAACTTCTTTCTAACCTCCAGCCTAAACCTCCCCTGGTGCAGCCTGAGACTGTGTCCTCTTGTTCTGGTACTGGCTGCCTGGGAGAAGAGACCAACTTCTGCCTGTCTACAACCTCCCTTCAGGTAGTTGTGAAGAGCAATAAGGTCACCCCTGAGTCTCCTCTTCTCCAGGCTAAGCAACCCCAGCTCCCTCAGTCTTTCCTCATAGGGCTTGTGTTCCAAACCCCTCACCAACTTTGCTGCCCTTCTCTGGACACGCTCCAGCAAGACAACATCCTTCCTAAACTGAGGGGCCCAGAACTGGACACAGTACTCCAGGTGTGGCCTAACCAGTGCAGTGTACAGGGGCAGAATGACCTCCCTGCTCCTGCTGGCCACACTGTTCCTGATGCAGGCCAGGATGCCATTGGCCCTCCTGGCCACCTGGGCACACTGCAGGCTCATGTTCAGCTTACCATTGACCAGTACCCCCAGGTCGAATTTGGAGACTCTTTTATCTGTGCCACATGGAATTCTGCTTCTATGAAATTATGTTTATATATATTTTAATATGTTTTTAAGATCTAATTTTTAATGTATTTTTAAGATCTAGTTTCAGGACCTAATTCCATTACTCAATGGAAAATTTTGAGGTTCATTTATCTGCTTCACATGGAATTGTGCTTCCATGCAATGAATCTTGTACTTTTAAAAATATATTTGAAGATCTAATTTTTATATGTTTTTAAGATCTGTTTTAAAGATCTAACACAAATTTGAAATCTAATTTCTAAGTCTAATTTGATTACTTAAAGAAATGTCAAATTTTGAGGTTCATTTATCTGCTTCCTGTGGAATCGTGCTTCCATGCAATGATTTTAATGCATTTTTAAGGTCTAACTTTAGTGATCTGTATGAACAAACACCCAATGCACATTGAAACATTGCTGTATTTGATGAGCACTGTGGCTTATGTCAGGTTTTAGATTCCAAATAGAGCAATAGTTTAGGACAGTGATAGGCATCGTGTAGGCAGGCACTCCAAATCTTTGTCTACTCTGTATCCTAACTGCAACATTCTTGTTATGCCTGCCTTTTTTCCCCCCTTTTTTCCAATGTTGGAACACATTGCTAAATAAAATCTATCTGTGCAGGTGACAAATGGTCCATAGGGAGCAAGCTGAATAGCACTGAATGTCTCACTTGTGACCTAAATCTAGACACAGCTCGCCTCCAGCTCACCAAGCTTGTGCATTAACCCTCTGTGCCATCCAACTGCCCTTCTACCTCCAGCAACCTAATGAATGATTCAGTGGTTTTCATGGCTTTCAGTTCTGCAGCTGGAGACACACAAGTTGTGGTAGTTTTAGGCTGATGCCTAGGAAAATTTTCCACAGATTGAGTAGAAAAGTTGTAGAATGTAAATAAATTACCATTGGATGTAAGAAGAAAAATAATGATAGGGTCTAAATAATCCCATTAGTTGTATAAACTAACTCTTTTTTTGTCTCCTTCACTCTAGTTGATACTAGCTGGTGCTTTTGCATAGTTCTTGCTGACCTTGGCTGTGTCCTTGTTGTGGCCAAGTACTAACAAGTACTCTCTGCTCTTCTCTTTCTCTTGTCCCATGTACAAGGGGGAAGGGGGGAAGAGGTGAATGCTGTTGGTGACCCCCTAGTTTTGTCCAGGGGGGTTCTCATGTTGTTTATCAATTGCAAGTATATGTCAATATTGAATGCTTTGCACATAATCATTGCATTCTATATTCCTGGATTGCAGATTTGCTTGTAAATACAGCTTCATTTGCTTTCCAAATGAGCTGGTCTGGCAAATTTTATTTTGGGGGTATTTTCTCCAAATTACTTGGAGGGTAATTTTCAACCCACCACATGGGTTTAAAATGCTGCAAGTGGAACCTATTCACAAGACCTATTGCTCATTAGTGCAATTTGTTTGCTGTGTTGTCTCCACAACAGCTTTCCCCCTACCCCAGCCAATCTATTTGCTTTCAATTTCCTGTTGTTCTGATACTGCAGTAGTAATGAAATGTTCTGTAGAAACTGAGAGGTGACTTCATGTCATTTCAGCATGATCTTGACCTCCATGGAGGAAATATATATATATATATATATATAGGCTCTTCAAGCACTAACCGCCTATGAATAGATAATTTCTCTTAACAAAATGTGGAGGGGAAAAATATCTATCTATAGAATTCAGATATTAACTTTCATCTGCTCCATATAACTCAGTTTTAATCTTTTTCTGTAGGTGGGACAATGGAAATACTTGGATCACTTTATCTTATTAGCTGTGCAGCACAGGGAATCATTTAGGCATTCCATCCAGCTAGGCGTAGCACTGTGAACAGAGATTTTCTTGTTACTGCAGATCATATACACGGTATGGAAAAGAACATCTGGTACTGAAAAGAAAGGGCATTTCAGAGGTACTCTACTGGAAATAATTGGTGCTTTCCTGAAGTCAGATTGCATTTCTAGCTGATGAGGACTGTGCAGTGGTAGGACCAGAGGCAATGTTTCTAAATGAGAGAAGAAGAGATTTAAACTGGATGCTAAGAACAAGTTCTGCACCATGAGGCTGGTTGCCCAGGTTGCCCAGGGAGGTAGTTGAGGCTCCATCCCCGGATATATGGCACTTAGTGCCATGGTTTAGTTGATGTGATGGTGTTAGGTCATGGGCTGGTCTTGATGATCTCAGAGGTCTATTCCAGCCTCAATAATTCTGTGATATATTCAAGGTGAGGCTGGACAAGGCTCTGAGCAACCGGATCTACTGGGGGGATGTCCCTGCTGACTGCAGAAGGGGTTGGATTGGATGCCCTTTGGAAGTCCCTTCCAACTCAAACCATTCTATGTACCTGAGTTTCTCCCAGCTACATTGTTCTGCACCTGCTCAATGCTGCCTTAAGAAGGAAACGAAGAATGTGAAGTAAAAAGAATAAATCATGCTGAATGCTATTTAAAAGCAGCAGGCACTGCACATGAGGCCACAAAGTTTCTTTCTTTCATTTATTTCAAACTCAATTATGCAGATATAAGGAAAGTGCTTAAGGCCATTACCTGTTTTACTCTCATTGATTTTCAAAGGAGTGAGGAGGTCTAAACTCATTAGAAGCTTTTGGAACTCTTGTTTGTAATCGTCTGTGATTATACAGCCCAGAAAATTCGGGCAGATTTTTATTACCAGCCAAAATGGATGTGCAGCACAGACACTTGTGTCAAAAGTAAAGGAACAAGCACCACAAAATCCCATGTGAATTCCCCAGCTGATGTCAATGTTCCCCTAAATGTTAAGTGGTATAAAATACATCTATGAGATGCTGACCACACACCCAGTTCTGTGTTCCATGTTAGTTACAAGGCCCCCTTTTTTTTTTTTTTTTTTTTCCTCAGCTCAGTTTGCATCACAGTGTCCAACATCACAGATTTATAAAATCCCAGATTCTCAATGTCACAAGCTCATTACTCTTAGCACTGCTGGGTGCTTCATTGGAATTTGGCTCAGTGACACTTGAGCTTTAAGGTATCACCCTGCATGAGCAAAGCTGACAACATTGCTTTCATAATGGAGCCTTCAACATGCATTATCCATCTTAAATGCTCAAATCAGATCAACTCTTTAAACAAACATGAAGAAACTGTAGAAATTTTCTTCCAAACAATCCAAAAATATTGTGTACCTCATTCAGTATCAAACAATGCAGCATGGATGCCTTCCTGTGTGACCTACTCTAGGTGAGCCTGCTCTGACAGGGGGGTTGGACTGGATGATCTTCCAGGGCCTCACCCAACCTCTAACATTTTGTGATTCTGTGATATCTCAAGCCCAGCTCACCACAAAACCTACTTGATTCTGAGAGATGCCAGAGGTCTGATAGCCACCACCCCATGTTTCAACTTCATTTCCCTCTGGTCATCTTTTCTAGTAGTAAAGACAGGGCAAGAGGAACTGTCCCCTCCAGTATTTACACAGAGATTGGGGGAAAAAAAGGAATGGAAATGTTTAATTTCTTTCTATTATTTTCCTAGCCAAATACCTTTGAATTGGAGGCCTTTTCTTTCTGTAGAAAAGCTGTGCTTGAATGTTGTGGTAACACACTGTTTGCTTCCTAGAATTCTCCAATGAATATATTTGCTACAAATGCCGTAGTCAGGCCATTCACATTTTCTCAGTATGCAGCAGGTTTCACATACACAGAATGTTTAATTAATTTTCTGATTAATGGGCTTTTTATTATTTTTTTTTTCCTCCCTTTTTATTATGCTCCTGCCATTTGGCAGCTGTTTTGACAAAACTGCCTTCCTCATTACAGGATTTCTACTTGTGAAAGGAAGTCGAGCATAGCAAATGGGCTTATTGAATTATCCAGCTCACCAATTAGATAGTAGAAAATTATTCATCCTGCTATAATCTGATCAGGAAAAAAAAAATCATTTATCTTTAGTAACTCTGTTAAATTAGATATTATTCTGCTGGATAGGTGCAATTTTGCAAGTGCCTGTGCTTAAAGAGCTTTTTTTGTTGTTTTAAATTTACTTAAATGTGCAGCTCCACTGAGAAAGACCTTGAAGCCCTAGTGGGCAGCAAGTTCTTCATGGGACAGCAATGTGCTCTTGTGGCCGAGGGGGCAATGGCATCCTCGGGTGCAGCAAGAAAAAGTGCGGCCAGCAGGTTTAGGGAGGTTCTTCTCCCCCTCTACTCTGCCCTTCTGAGAGCACACCTACAATACTGTGTCCTGTTTGGGGCTTCCCAAGTCAAGAGAGACAGAGATCTGCTAGAGACAGTCCAATGGAGAGTGACAAAAGTGATTAGGGGATTTGAGCATCTCCCTTATGAAAAGAGACTGAGACCTGGGGCTGTTTAGTCTTGATAAGACTGAGAGGGGATCTGTTCAATGTGTATAAATGTATGAGGGGTGGGCATCAAGTGGATGAGGCCAATATCTTTTGGATACAAACTTGAACATGGAAGGTTCCATCTCAACGTGGGGAGGAACTTCTTTACAGTGAGGGTGCTGGAGGCCTGGAGCAGGCTGCCCAGAGAGGTTGTGGAGTCTCCTTCTCTGGAGCCTTTCCAAACCCTCCTGGATGCATTCCTGTGCAGACTACCCTAGGAGATCCTGCTTTTGGCAGGGGGTTTGGACCCGATGATCCCTGGAGGTCCCTTCCAACCTCTAACATTCTGTGAATCTGTGAAATTGTTGCCTGTTTCCTGATTTCACTTTGTTACAAAAAAAAAAAAAAAAAAAAAAGGCTGGTTTCTGACTAATTGCTCCACTGAGCTCAATTCATTTCAAGCTTGAAAAGCAAGACTGAGCCATTTTAAAACAAACTGCCAGCTTGATGCATATCGTTGGCAGCAGGGTTTTGAAAAGCCTGTTGTAAATGTATTTCAATCTGTTTATAAATCAATTAATTCCAAATCAGCCTTGAATGTGGAACATTATTTAGCTGTGTGCTCTGTATGTGTTTGGGCAGGATTGCAGCAATGTTACAACCAGTATTGGCATTGCAATTTTAAGTCCTATTGGATTCAGCCCAATAAATGTGAATTAGCCTCACTTTCAATATATTTGTATCTTGTCATTGTTTTATGTATTCTCTCTTATTAAATGCCAGGGCTTGATGAATTTGTACAGAAGTGCTGGAATGTTATCAAAACCCAAATGTGGCAGATTGTTGTGCACTACAGTAAATAGTTGGATACAAAGAAATCATTACTATTGGTTACAAAGAAATAATATTGGTTAACAATGAATACTTACTACTGGTTAAGAAGACACAGTTACTGTTAGTTAAAAAACCCACTTAACTGTTGTTATAAAAGAACACTTACTATTGGTTAAAACTAAATAGTTACTATTGGTTAAAAAGAAATACTTACAATTGGTTAACTAAACACTATTGGTTAAAAAGAAACACTTAAGTACTGGTTAAAAAGAAATACCATTGGGCAGCAATGAAAACTTACTATTGGTTAAAAAGGAATGCTTACTACTGGTTAAAAAGAAATACTTAACTATTGGTTAAAAATAAGTACTTAACTGTTGGTTAAAAAGAAATACTTGCTATTGATTATAATTAAATCCTTAGCATTGGTTAAAAATAAATACTTACTACTGCTCACTTTTAACAGAGGCATCTTTGGGTCTCATATCTTTATTCAGTCTTGTTCTGAAACGCTGTAATTTATTGACATTAACAAGAGTGCTGCATGAATCCATGACCTTGGATAGTCCAGTAAGCATTTTACACAGTTTGTCAGGATCAGTGCTAGTCATTTCTGGTCTCAGAATTCCAGGACAAGAAGTTATGACTGCTTTTTTTGAGGGAGGTATCAGCATTTATGATGCCATCAGCAGCTGTTTTGCTGTGGTCCATGCAGCTCTGTAGCCCATGTTGATGCACTGCTTGCTCATCTGCTGTACTCTCGGAGAGGTTAAAGCCCCTCGGTGTTGCTGGAGACTGCCTCAGTAGTGAAGTGGGAAATGAACAGCTGCTCATCTCAATACCTGTGCAAGTAGGGTGCAGGATTCCTCCAGGTGAGTAGCTGTAGGAGGTCATGGCAAGAACATCTGAAGGACTTTGTAGGTTCTGAGAAAAGTGCTGCTCTAGCACAGGGAATAGCAAAGCTTTTGAGATAATTGTGTTTATGCCTTTCTTTGTGAAATGTGCTGTGCATTTTGGCAAGGGATGCATTTATTTGGCTAATTAAGACACCTTTGTGATATCTTCCTTGGGAAGTGGCAAATTACATAGAAAACTTTGTTTCTTCAAGTACATGGAACTGAGCCATCAAAGAAGAATAATTTAACGTTATTTATGTGACAGAGATGCAGAACTCATTTTCAACTAGCTTCAGCTTCAAAAAAGGTCTGGTTCAATGCTGCAGTTTGTTCCTAGCAAATTAAAGAAAGTTTGTAATATCCTTTTAGTTATTGGAAGTGTAGAATCCAGGTTGTCAGTCTTAACCCTCAAAGTTGGGCATAGACATAGATTATTTCTAGGAAGTTTTAAGTAATCGCATTCAGGAACTAAATTTTCTTTTTCCTGGGTCACTGTAGCAAAAGACAGACATTTTTCTCTGCTGCTCTCTTATTTCTGTGGCAAACCTGACTGAACTGTTTCATGTGGTTTGCTGCTTCTTAGACCATCATTCACTGGTAAGCGCTAGGTAAAGTTGACTTTGAACAGCAGTTTTACTAGGAGATGATTAGATGACAGCTTCATTGTTTGCCATATTTCAGAATCATAGAAAGTTAGGGGTCGGAAGGGACTTCCAAGAGATCATCCAGTCCAACCCCTGCCAGAGCAGGATTACCCAGGGCAGGTCACACAGATTGTGCCCAGGTAAGTTTTGAAAGTCTCTGGAGAAAGAGATGCCACAATCTCTCAGGGCAGCCTGCTCCAGGGATCCAGCACCCTCAAAGAGAAAAAGTTTTTCCTTACATTCACATGGAACCTCTTCTGGTTTAGCTTGCACCCATTGCTCCTTGTCCTATCACTGTACATCACCGAGCAGAGCCTGGCTCCATCCTCCCAACACTGCCCTGCACATCTTCAGAACCCCCTCAGACTCCTCCAAGCTAAAGAGCCCCAGCTCCCTCTGCCTGCCTTCACAGGAAGATGTTCCATTCCCTTAATTCAAGACAGAGTTGGCACTTGGTGGCAACATATCAACAATGAAGAAGAGCTAAATACGTATAGATAAGAGCAGTGGTTTGTAACAAATCAGTCAAACCATGGTCAAGGCTTTGCTGCCTTGGACAAAATGATTGTGAGCTCAGAGGCTGAGTGAGAAAGGACATGGGTACCATCAGCATCTTCCATAACTGCCATGTGCCTTTGGCATTTCCACGTTGGACTTTTGTTTCCTCCTTGTTCTTTTTGCCTTGCAGATTTGTTTTGATTCTAGTTAGCAGGATTTGTTGAGCTATGCCCTTGAGAACAGCATGAGGATTGGGCACTTAGGAGACTATGGGCTCCAAATTGTGAAAGACCTCAACAAGGAAAGGTACAACTAGCCCTGGCCTTACACTGCTGGGGTGTGCTTTCTCTCTCATTTGTTCACTTCAGAGAGTTTCAGTTCACTTTTCCCAGTGCCTGGACCTTGTTTTTGGTCTTTCTTTCTTTACTCGTTACTCTGTCTCCTTTTCCTCCTCATCCTCAGCAAGAAAACTCTCTCTCTTGCTGTATCAGTGGGCTTCAGCCCACTGGACAGACTATCTGGATTTCTACCTAAATTTGGTTCATTTAAGCATATTAATCTTCATCCAACAATTAAATGATGACAAATACTGCAACATCTTTGATTGATGTGCATAAATAGATTTTTAATATATTTTTTTCCTCATTATTTGCTGTCCTCATGTGGTGTCAGGAGGAAAATTTTTCCATGTGAAGGTCTGGGAGCATTCCTCCCCATCTCTCTCAAATAACACTCCTCAATAAATTTCTTCACAGGGATTCTCATGCTGTAACCTAGCATCAGCAACCCTGGTTTTAGGAAAACCACTAAATATTACAAAGTAAGTAAAAGCCTTGGTGGTCTTTATTCTGTGCTGTCTTCATCCTAGGAAAGGAACAGCATGAAAAGTAGCAAAGTTTGATATAGATATACTTCTGAGAAGATATAGCTGGCCACCATGCAGAGGTGAGCAGCAGACTTTGTGAGGATCACAGCATTACAGTATCAAAACTAAAGCTCCGTTAATCAGAAGAAAAATGGTAGCTACAAAACCTGTCTCTCTTGTTATATGCCCTAGGCTTTAACTCTCTGAATCCACCCCATTATAACTTCCATGATTCCAGCTGAGATGGTTCAGATGAGAATCTGAACGAGAGAGAGAAGAAACAGAGCTGTTGTCACCATGCAGGGCTGTTTGAAGGGACGCTCCGTGAGCCAGGCTTCCCTTGATATCTTGGTACAACTTTCAGCAGTGCGCTGAAGTGCATTGGAAGTTTTCAATCTTCCAGGTCAAGCTGGCAATAAGCTGGCATTGTGTCCACCCCCACAACCAGTTTAAGTGGTGATTGAAACAATATCTCATTTCATTTCTATTTACCAGGTTAAAGGATATTTCTCTCCTCGAATGGTCTCTCGTCTATTTGCAACAGGAAAAGGAATTTCTTTTAAAAACACATTAAAAAAAAAAAAAAAAGGCTCTCAGGGCTGCCAGCACAGGTCAGTGTGAAATGAATTCCAAAATACTTGGCTACTGCAAGGTTTTTCTCAGCACTTTATATGAAAAATACTTCAAATCTTTGAAAAATAATGCACCATGTGTGTAGATCTCCTTAACATAGTGATGCTGGAACAACATCTCTCCCCCTTTTTGCTCTCCCCAAATACTTCAGTCAGAGAATTAAAACAGGCACTTTTATGGCAAACTGAGAATTTAAAGTGGTCACTTAAGTGATTCTAAGACATTGGATAAAAGTATAGAGGCATTTAAGACGGACCCCTGTGAACTGAGTTACTGGTTGGAATTCCTTTGTGCTGTACTTCAGGTGCTCTCCTGCTGTCCTGCTCTCCTCCTGGAGGCTCCAGACATGCTGTTCCTGGTACTGGACTCAAAGTGGTAGCTGTAGAGGTGGAGTGAGGATCCCCACTCCCCCCCCAGCAATTTGAGTTTAAAGCCTTCTTCAATAATTTGTCAAGCTTTTGGCTGAAGATGTCCTTCTTTCTCTGAGCTGGAACCCAGCAGCCCCCAGGAGACCAGGTTTCTCTAAGTGATTCCCTCGTGGTGTGTGCTGTGTTTTCTCAGCAGATTGTGCTTGGATCCAGCAATCAAGTATGGAAAATTTCAAGATGGGTCTATGTCTGAGGACTTAGTGTTAGAAAGCTAAATTACATCAGGAAAAAGAGAAGCTAATGGGATGAAAACTATCACAGCAACCAAAGCAACCCAACAGGTTTATCCCTGATTGTGTCTACTGTTCTACAGAAATGAAATTGAAGAACCCAATAGATCTATTTAAAGTGTGGAGTATTTCCGTGTTGCAGTAATGCAAAAATAATGGCAAAAGTTAGATTCCCTGCCAGCCTACAACTTACAGATGCATTTTGGAAGTGTTTCTTTAAATTAGTGTGCAAGGTTTCTTTGAATTAGTGTAATAGTCTGTCATTAGAGCAGGAAATATAATTTTCCACCTATAACAGAGCTTGGACACTATGACTTTTCTAGGAGGAAACTTTTCTTCTTCCTTTTATTTTTCCTCCAGATCAAGCTTCTTTTCTCTTTAACTACGTCAGAAATGCTTGGTAACCTCTACAGTTGGCAGAAGAGCAGAGTGACAGCAAAGTTCCAGGAAAGAAAAAGTAATTTCCTAAGCAACTGACAACTAACTGAGGTGCACATGAAGGGATCCTGCAGGAAGGCTGCAGAGGGACTTTTCATCAGGGTGTCTAGCAACAGGCCAAGGGGGAATGATTTGAAGCTGAGGCAGAGCAGGGTTAGACTAGAGGAGAGGAAGAAGTTCTTCAGTATCAGGGTGGTGATACTCTGGAATAGGCTGCCCAGGGAGGCTGTGGATGCCTCCACCCTGGAGATGTTCAAGGCCAGGTTGAATGCAGCCTTGAGCATCTGAGTCTAGTTGAGAGGTGTCCCTGCCAAGAGCAGAGGGTTGGAGTAGATGAGCTCTGAGGTCCCTTCCAACGTGAGCCATTCTGTGATTCTACATAAATTTGTCTTGTATACTGACACAGTATATGACAGAAAGATGTATCTTGTACTTGATATGAGTAGAGCACATGACACAAGAAAACAGCTACTTAAATATATCACTGCATGTGTGCTTTGTATGGGACTCCATAGATATACAGCAAGAAGAGAAACAGAGAAAAAATAATCTTTACTGAGAGAGTGGTGAGATGTTAGAACAGACTGCCCAGGGAGGTGGTGGTCACCATCCCTGAAGGTGTTCAAGATGCTGTAGATGTGGTGCTTCAAGATATGGTTTAGCAGTCATGACAGTTGGGTTATGGTTAGACCTGATGATTTTGTAGGTCTTTTCCAGCCTGAGTGATCCTATGATTCTATGAAAATGTGTTCTTGCTGCTGCTTCTTACTGATGTAGCCCTACTTGCACAGAGCAACACTGAAATCAGCAACAAGAAGGGAGCACTTGGAGAAGTGATTGAGTGATCTGCAATCTTGATTTTACTAACAACTAATGAACGTCAAGAAGCTTCCAGATAATTCTCTTCTACTTCAGTCTTCTACACAAGTCAAGGTTTAAAATTACAGAATCACGCAATTAACCAGGTTGGAAAAGACATTTTGAGATCACCAAGTCCAACCTATCACCCAACAACATCTGGTCAACTAGACCATGGCACTGATTTCCCTCATCCAGTCTCTTTTTAAACATTTCCAGAGACGGTGACTCCACCACCTCCCTGGGCAGCCCATTCCAATGGCCAATCACTCTTTCTGTGAAGAATTTCTTACTAACATCCAGCCTAAACCTCCCCTGGCACAGCTTGAGAATGTGTCTTCTTGTTCTGTCAATGGTTGCCTGGGAGAAGAGATCAACCTCCACCTGGCTTCAATCTCCCTTCAGGTAGCTGTAGAGAGCAAGAAGGTCTCCCTGAGCCTCCTCTTCTCCAGGTTAAGCAGCCCCAGCTCCCTCAGCCTCTCCTCATAGAGCTTGTGCTCCAAACCCCACACCAGCTTTGTTGCCCTTCTCTGGACATGTTCAAGTGTCTCAACATCTTTCTTAAGTTGAATGGTCCAGAACTGTACTCAAGGTGTGGCCTAACCAGTGCTGATTAGAGGGGAAGAATGACTTCCCCAGTCCTGCTACCTCTAACACTGCAACATAAAAGCAAACAACCCCCAGTTCAAACATTATGTAGAGGGCAGAGGAAATTAGAGATGTGAACAGTCTCCTTTGGTGATTGACCAGCAAGGAATTTGCCAAATGAACCTTCCTAGGTATTTACAGAAAGAGAAAATAAGGAAATGCCCCTCTCCCAGAAGTGTTCTGATCTAATTAAAGCAGATTAAACCATACTTTGCTACAACATGATGCAAATTTGCTAACACTAGTTAATTCCTGAAGGTAAAAATGTCATTGAAATACTGTTGCTGATGAACTTCTGAGCCTATGGTGGATGAAAGCAGAAGTTGGGCAACTAAGCAGTGTGTGATCAACAGCAGTCCTGTTGGGAATGTCAGCTGTTTACCCAAGGTTTACATGGAGCTTCCCAGATTTTTTTTTCCCAATTCATGTCTGATAAAAGTGGGCAGTGCTGTGAGCTTCAAAACCTCAGCTGCTGCTACTATGGCTTATTTTTATTTTTTTCTTCCTATCTGTGTTGTCTTAGTGTTGCTTTGAGGTAAATGACTTCTCAGGAGAATCTCAAAACTCTCATTCAAAGGGGTGAAATTTATCTGGATGTTCTGTGATACCAGATCCTAGTAGGAACTATACACACAGTCCCTGGGAAGAAAAATTTTGCAGAGATTTAAGAGGAATGAGAGTTAAAATGGAAAAAAAAAAAAAGAAGCCTTTTTATCTATAACAGCATTTTGTATTTGTATATCTATTTTTAATATATATATATCCCATGCCACATGATGTTCAGCCTGGAAAAGAGGAGACGCCCGAGAGACCTAATAGCAGCCTTCCAGTACCTGAAGGGGGCTACAAGAAGGATGGAGAGAGGCTGTTTCCAAAGACCTGCAGGGGTAAGACAAGGGGTAATAGCTTCAAACTAAAGAGCAGATTTAGATTGGATGTTAGGAACAAGTTCTGCACCATGAGGGTGGTGGAACACTGGAACAGATTGCCCAGGGAGGTTGTTGAGGCCTGATCCCTGGAGATACTCAAGGTGAGGCTCGAGAGGGCTCTGGTCTAGTTGAGGATGTCCCTGCTGACTGCAGAGGGGGCTGGACCAGATGACCTTTGGAGGTCCCTTCCAACCCACACCATCTATGATTCTATGTTTTGCTAAGCAATAAAAGCTAAGGGAAAGAGGGGTGTTTGGAAGATGTTTGTCTTCCCAAGTAGCTGTTGCAGATGATGAAGCCCTGGTTTCCTGGAAGTAGCTGAACATCCACTTGCTGATGGGAAGTAGTGAAAGAATTCCTGTGCTTGAGTGTGCAGCTTTACTTTACCTATCAAACCATCTTTATCTTGACCCATAACTTTTCTTGCTTTGCCCTTCTGAATCCCTTCCCCATTCTACTGAAGGGGAGAGAGCAAAAGGCTGTGTAGACTGAGCTGTGGGCAGAGGTTGGTTGATCACAGTTGAAAATCCTCCCTCACATGTTTTCAGACAGAGAAGGATATTGACTAGAAGATCATCATCCCAGGTAGACAGGCAGAAGGACAAGGTGAACTGGAATGGATTGGATGGGCTCCAAATGCAGTGTTTTGAGGAGAGATGTTCCCTGATAGAGCAACTACCCAACAGTGATAAGTGGGTATTTTTATTATTATTTCCTCTCCCCCACTATTAGGCAGGCAGAGAACTGTGTATTAAAGGCAAGACAGGAACTTCTTTTCCTTTTCAGACACAGTGATGTGGTCCTTGAAGCCCTGAGATGACTCTGCTTCCGCTGTGTTTTTTAAAGTCTCAGTATCAGACGGCTTTGACCGCACAAAGCTGGCTTCTTATTAGAGCAGGAATTGAAACTCAGAGCTTTCAGAAATGAAAAGAGTTGGGGATGAGAAAGAACAGAAGCAAGGAAGCTTGCAAGCAAATCTCACCTTCCTACATCTCTGTATGCTGGGTTTCAGGATATTTCACACAGTGTCTGTGTGTCCACTACCATTCTCACTGCTCCTTCTAGGCTCTGTCCCCTGTGTGCTGTGCTCACCAATCCTTGTGTAATGGGAATGTTTTATTTTTTCTCTCTCCTCTCACAAGCCTCCACCTTGTCTGCAGTGCAGCAAGCCAGGCAGGGAAAATAGGTTCCTGTTAACAAGCCACATCCTTTTAAGGGACTCGACTGGACATATTCAAGGTGAGGCTCGACAATGCTCTGGGCAACCCTGCTGATTGCAGAGGGGTTTGGACTAGATGACCTTTGAAGGTCCCTTCCAACCCAGACTGTTCTGTGTCATTCTCTAGGTGTGTGACTTATGTTCACATACACAAACTTTGAATATGTGACCCAAACACTTTTTCATGCGCTCTTGCAGTGAGTAATGACAATATTCAGGAGTGAAAAGTATACAATTCCAAGTTTTCACATGGGATAATTTCTACAAAACCTTATTGTACAGTAACTGAAGAGATGACACATACACACACACAAAGACGTTTGGGAAGGAGCTCTTGTTTCCTTTCGTTTCTTCAAACAAGGGTCAGAAACACCATTTCTGGGTTTATTTCCATCAAGGAAATCAAAACTAATGGGGTTAGTTCAACCTCAGGTCTAGCAGCCTCAAGAGGGACAGGGAATAGAGAAGAGAGAGAAAGTAAAGGTAGGAGAAATTAAACTCAGCAGGTCAAATTTCCATGGCATCAAACAGGCTTATCAGTGTTTCTTCACATTACCCTATATTATTACAAAAAGACTGGGAGACACTAATTAATGTTATTAGACTAAAAAAACCCCAAACAATACCTCACAAGAGTAAGGAGTCACCACTGTGGAAGCTATTGCAACTCAAGGTCACAGTATCACAGTATCACAGTATCACAGTATCACAGTATCACTAAGGTTGGAAGAGACCTCGAAGATCATCGAGTCCAACCTGTCACCACAGACCTCACGACTAGACCATGGCACCAAGTGCCATGTCCAATCCCGTCTTGAACACCTCCAGGGATGGTGACTCCACCACCTCCCTGGGCAGCCCATTCCAATGGCGAATCACTCTCTCGGTGAAGAACTTCTCCTCACCTCGAGCCTAAACTTCCCCTGTTGCAGCTTGAGACTGTGTCCTCTTGTTCTGGTGCTGGTTGCTAGAGAGAAGAGACCAACCCTTCCTGGCTACAACCACCCTTCAGGTAGTTGTAGTGAGCAATGAGGGCGCCCCTGAGCCTCCTCTTCTCCAGGCTAAACAACCCCAGCTCCCTCAGCCTCTCCTCATAGGGCTTGCGCTCAAGGCCTCTCCCCAGCCTTGTTGCCCTTCTCTGGACACGTTCAAGCATCTCGATGTCCTTCTTAAACTGAGGGTCATCCTGTAAGATATTGTAATTAGATTTTAAGAGACATTTGCTGCTACGTATGCTATGATAAAGCAAGTTTCATGCTTTAAAAATTGGGAAGGAATTCCTCTCCTCTGCTCTGCTACTGTTGCACTTGAATGCCTTCCTCTGTGGGATGCAGCAGAGGCAATACTCAGAGAAAATTATAGAATCAGGGAATTGTAGAATGGTGTGGGCTGGAAGGGACCTCTGGAGATCACCGAGTCCAGCCCTTCTGCTATCACAAGTTTGCTTAGATCAGGTTGCATGAGAATGTGTTCAGGTAGGTTTTGAAAGTCTGCAGAGAAGGAGATTCCACAAACTCGCTGAGGAGCCTGCTCCAGGGTTCTGCCCCCCTCACAGTAAAGAAGTTTCTCTTAAGTTCAAGCAAAAACCTCCTGCGTCCTAGTTTGTGTCCATTGCCACTTGTCCTATCACTAGGCATCATTGAGAAGAGCCCATCCCCATCCTCACGACTTCCACCCTTTAGATCTTGCTGAGCATTGAGAAAATCCCTTCTCAGTCTGCTCTTCTGCAGGTTAAAGAGCCCCAGGTCGCTCAATCTCTCCTCCTCAAAGAGGTGCTCCATTCCCTTAATCATCTTCCTGGTGCTCCATTGGATTATCTGCAGTGCTGGACTGAAGCATGGTCACTTCTCTCTTCATGAGCAGCATTGTTGCCAAGGCTTGCTGAGGTCTCCTGAGAAGTGCAAATGTCATCAGTAGGTGCTCCAGCAAAAGGAGGACATGTAATGATGGGCTCATCTTTAGGCGGGTTTGAGGCTTTACTGAGCCTGTTCTCTGACTAAGTTCAACAGCTGCTGTGTTCCAAACCCTGAAATTGGTTCCTGTAACAGTGGCATCTTTAATTTTTCTTCATATGTATTTGAGCCATGAAATGCTGCTTTAGGACATTAAAATCTTGGAAGCAAAAGCAGAGATCCTCTGTGTAAACCCATTGCAAATGAAAAGTGGAGCATGTAAAGGCAAGATGAAAACAGAACTGAACAATATTCAGGATATTCAGATATTAAAGGCCCTTCTAGGAGTTTTGACAAAAAACTACTGCCTTTATTGCAAGAATATATTAAAGCATTAGCAAGGTGTTGTGTTTTGTTTTGGTTTTTTTTTACTCTGAAGATGGTTGGGCTCTGTTTAGAGGGCTGAAGGGGCTGATCACACTGGGAAAGATATTATCCTCTTGCAAAAATCCTATTGGAGAACATTTGACTCCTAAGCTAAGCTAGGGAAGTCTAAAAATGTTTGGGCTTTTAATCCGTGGCCTCAATTGTTATGAAGTTTTATTATCTCTCAAGACTTAACCCGTAACAGAGGAAATAATAACAACATCATTTGAACTTGAGCAGGCTGTAGCAATTGGGACCCTGTTTTCATAAAAATATACACTGGCTAGAAGAAGATCTGACTTTGTTTTCCAGTGGTCAGTTTCTTTCTTGATAAATATCAGGTCTGAAATTAAAAACTTATCCTATCTTGGACTTCTTCATCTTCCTCTAACTTTCAGAAGACAAATCTACATCCCTTTTCCCAGGGTTCATAGATCCATAGGATGGTTTGGGTTGGAAGGGACCTTAAAGATCATCTGATCCCAACCCCACTGCCATGGGCAAGGACACATCTCACCAGCCCAGGTTGCTCAAGACCTCATCCAACCTGGCCTTGAACACCTCAAGGGAGGGGACATCCACAGCCTCCCTGGGAAACCTGTTCCAGTGTCTCCCCACCCTCACTGTAAAGAATTTCTTCTTAATCTCCAGTCTAAATCAGCCCTCCTCAAGCTTAAATCCATTCTCTCTCATTCTATCATTATAAGCCTACAAGGTCACTGAGTCTGAGCCAGCTGAGATAATGTCTTAAGCTTCTAATTAGTCTGTTGGTGACCACATATTTTAATTGCCTTTCTATATTGACATTCCATTTTCATGATAGTATTTTAAATTTTTTTTTTCTGGCTGGAAAAGATTAGAACCCTTTGATTTCCCATTTCTATCCATAATGAATCAGCAATTTGCTGCCAATCCCACTTCAGGATAAAATTTCATATGGGTTTGAGGTGAAGCATTTTTTTGAGTTATGTATTGTTTTTGTGAGGTGGCAGTGTTTTGGTTTTTGGAGAGAGAAGGGTGGCTTTGTGCATATATGTGTGGTTTGGTTTTGGTCATTTGCCAAATAAATGTTATCCTAGAATCACAGAATTGTCGGGGTTTGAAGGGACCTCAAGGATCATCCAGTTCCACCCCCCGCCATAGGCAGGGACACCTCACACTAGGTCAGGTTGCTCACAGCCACATCCAGCCTGGCCTTAAAGCCTCCAGGGATGAGGCTTCCACCACCTCTCTGGGCAACCTATTCCAGTGTCTCACCACCCTTACAGTGAAGAACTTCCTCCTAACATTCAATCTGAATCTACTCATTTCTATTTCTGCTCCATTCTCCCCAGTCCTATCACTATCTGACACCCTAAAAAGTCCCTCCTCAGCTTTCTTGTAGCCCCCTTCAGATAGTGGAAGCCCACAATAAGGTCTCCTTGGAGCCTTCTCTCTCCAGACTAGTTAGCCCTCTTTTCCAAGTCAAGCTCCCTAGGTCACTCAACCTGACCTCTTAGGAGAGGTATTCCAGTCCCCTGATCATTTTCCTGGCCCTCCTCTAGACCTGCTCCGTCTGGTCCATGCCCTTCTTGTGTTGATGGCTCCAGAGCTGGAGGCAGCACTGCAGGTGAGGTCTTACCAGAGCAAAGTGGCAGAATCACCTCTCTGGACCTGCTGGCCACACTACTTTTGATACAGCCCATATATAACATATTAAACCTCAGTGATATTTTTTGTTGTTTTGTAGGAGACTTTGTATTTATTGACATTAAATTGACAGACTACAAGAAAAACAAACTTGTTCTGAACCAGTCACAGTCCTACTGCAGATACAGCTAGCATCAGTGTCCAGAGTTATCTTTCACTTTGATTACGCTGCCATTAAATGGTTCATCTGTTCTATATCTTCAGTAAAAACATATATAGCTCTTTTCCAGGGGGTAACCAAAGGGGAATGAAATCACTATCAGAAATCCACAATGTTTAGTTCTTTACTAATGTCATATTAAACTCGTGGTGGTATCTCATTCTGGAGGGGAAAGGGAAAAGGAGAAAAGATAAAGGATCATTCTTTCTTTGACGTTTTACACTTTAGGGTTGTGAAATAAAAGCCAACTTGGCTAAAGTTCCAATTCTGTCTGATAGCTTTGAGCAAACTGTAAATGCTGTCAGCTAGAGGAGAAAGCAATATTCCTATCTTCCCATAGGAAGCAGTAAAAAATGACTTGCTGACTAGAGGCCATTTTTATATCTAAAATGAAATACCTGTCAAATAGTAAATCAGATTGCAGCTTGCTTTGTCACATCTATGTCCCTGCCTGCAGACACATCTACGTATGGTAAATAAGAGTACTTACATTGCTCAAATATGCATAAGTGACTGTTAAACAACTTACATTTTGGTATCTAAACCCAAGCCTCTTTTAGTTATTTTGTTTTATTTTCCCTTGATGAATGCTCAGCACTTTCAAAGCACTGTGGACTCTTTCAATATGTCTCCACTGGAGAACCAGATTCCTGTTTGACACTACAAGAAGCATTTGGTATAGTGACTTATGATGGTCACAGGCACTTTTGGCCACATAGTCACTACACAGGGCAGATCTATCAACCATTTGTGGGACAGTGAAGCACAACAGTTTTCCTACAGTACAACTTGTGCCTCAGTAGGGCACTTGGCTTGGAGTGTGTTTCCTTCTAGGGATGTGGTTTGATAGTTGGCAGCAACATAAAATCAGGGCATAAGATCAAGCAATTTAAATTAATGCAGAATATGAAGGTTTGGGAGTTGTTCATGATTAGAGGATAACTGTGCATTTGTAGCTGTACACATCTTTTTGAGCTAAAATTTACCAGGATTAACTCACTTTCATGATATCCCCTTGCCTGCTGTCATTAAGGAGTAAATAATAATAATAATAGAGTGGTTAGCAAGAATTGTTATTTCTGTGAAGATTATTTTAATGCTCCTTTTGCAGAATCATAGCTTAGGTTGAAAGAGATCTCAGATATCGTCTACTCCAACCTCCCCATCATGCCCAGGGGCACCTCTCAACTAGACTCAGCTGCTCAAGGCCTCATCCAGCCTGACCTTGAACACCCCCAGGGAGAAGGCATCCACAGATTCCCTGGGCAGCCTGTTCCAGAGCCTCAGCACCCTCAAACTGAAGAACTTCTTCCTCATCCTTAGTCTAACCCTATTCTGCCTCAGCTTCAATCCATTCCCCCTTGTCCTGTCTCTAGACCTCCCCAGGAAAAGTCCCTCTGCAGCCTTCCTGTAGGATCCCCTCAGCTATTGTAAGGCAGCTATAAGGTCCCCCATGGAGTCTTCTATTTTCCAGGCTAAACAACCCCAGCTCCCTCATGTTGTTGTCATATCAGAGGTGCTCTAGCCCTTGGATTATCTTTGTGGCCTCCTCTGGACTCTCTTCAGCAGCTCTGTGTCCTTCTGCTGTGGACAGCAGAGCTGGAGGCAGTATTTGAGGTGGGATCTCACAAGAACAGCAGTTTGTTTTGCATAGGAAGATTTCTGTAATGGTATTTTACTCAATTTTTAGCCTTTTATTGTAAGAATGAGCCTGAGGGGTGCCCTCATTCATGTTTATAAAGATGTGAGGAGGACAGGCAGTGTCAGGAGGACGGAGACAGGCTCTGCTCAGGGATGTCAATGGGCGCAAGCTGGAGCAGGTATGGTTCCACATGAACATGAAGAGAAGTTTTTTTTCACTGTGAGGGTGACAAAACACTGGAGCAGGCTGCCCAGAGAGGTTGCAGAGTCTCCCTCTCTGGAGACATTCAAAATGCACCTGGATGCATTCCTGTATGACCTATCTTGGTGATCCTGCTCTGGCAGGGGTGTTGGACTGGATGATCTTTGGAGGTTCCTTCCAAACCCCAACATTCTGTTATTGCGTGATAATAGCTGCTATGGATTTGTTCCTAGGAAGAAACAGAGAGATATGAGTAATATTCCAGAAGATAACATGCAGCACAAGAATTTAATTTTTTTACAGAGAGCTCTAGGGGGTAGATCTTAGAGGTGTGACAACCAGTTTGTATACTGCAGTTAGGGAAATGTTCTGCCAGAGGGAGAAAAGAAAATGAAAGAAATGGTACCATGATTTAAAGATGTTATCATGCAACCCTCCCTGCATGTAGAAAGTAATGTCTCTTTCCAACTTCTTTCAGATCTTCTTTCTTTAATTGTGTGACCTGCCATGCTGGTTTTAGTGGGAGATAATTGAATATTTGGGTGAAAGACATTTTGGTGCACAAAGCAGGTTACCACATTCCACATGGCAGTAGAATAGCTTCACGGGCAGTCAAACCTCTGACATTATTAGGAGAAAAGGGAGCTGAGAAAAGCATTCAGAAAAAGGTAGTGAATGGGAATGAGACATTTAATTTCCTACAGCCAGAGTCTGGTTTTACCTATGCAGTAGTTGGACAAGTTTTTTTATTTTTTTGTGGGTTTTTATTCTTTTTTTTTCAGCTGGGGGAAAAGAATCAGAGTCTGCTTCACACTGTCTGAATACACATAGAAAAGAGGAAGCCTAGCACATAACCAAAATATGTTTTTACTGAAAAGTAAAGATCTCCTAAGACATTAAATGAGACAAATATGTGCTTAGTTCAGGCCTCTAAAATAGAAATGAAGAATCATAGGTTTAGGTTGGAAGGGACCACAGAGATCATCTACTCCAACCTCCCTGCCATGGACAGGGATGTTTTGCAACTAGACTTGGTTGCTCAAGGCTTCATCCAACCTGGCCTTGAATACCCACAGGGACAAGGTATCCACAACCTCTCTGGGCTGCCTATTCCAGAGTCTCACCACTCTTGTATTGAAGAACTTCTTCCTCAGCTCCAGTCCTACCCCTGTTTTGCCTCAGCTTTAAACCATTCCCCCTTGTTCGATTGCTAGACATCCTCACAAAAGACCCTCTGCAGCCTTTCTGCAGGATTCCTTCAGCTATTGGAAGGCAGCTCTAAGGTCCCTCTGGAGTCTTCTCTACTCCTGGCTGAACCTGTTGTCGTAGCAGAGCTGCTCCAGCCCTTGGATCATCTTTGTGGCTTCCTCTGGACTCTCCCCAGCAGCTCTGTGTCCTTCTTCTGCTGGGGACACCAGAACTGGACATAGAGTAAAGGGGAAAGGGTAAGAATCATCTCTCTTGACCTGCTGGCCACAGGAAAGTGGACTAAAAAGCCTTTCAAATGGATTTTGTTAAGAAAATATTCCAACAGTACTAGTGGTCTCACAAGGATGGGTTGAACTTCTGCGGTATATCATGTAACACAAGCTCTGCTAAGGAGCTGCTTCTGAAAGCTGTTGATCCAACAGCTTGGTTCTCCTCAAGCTAGGCCAAAGCCACAGCGTTAGTGCATCTGGAATGCAATCTGTACTTTTAGACCTGGTCTCCAGGAGAGCTGTAATGTTGCACACTTCAATAATCTTGTAAAAAAAGGTTATTTCCCCCCCCCCCCTTTTTCCCATGCCCAGGCTGTGGTGGCAGAGTGTCAGGTAGCATGGTGAGAGCATCTGCCATTGTCTCTGTGTTTGTGCTTGAAAGAGCCTAGTTAAGTTTTCCTAAGGCCAACATGTATTTTTAATCGCAATATCTCTGATGGAGCCCTCTGGCAGTGCAGCTCTTCACTGGTTCCATTTGAAACCTGGCAGTGCCTCTTCAGATGGGCAGTGAAGGTGGTTCAGCTGTGTGAGTCCTCAGTACAGCCCAGCAGAGTGCCTGGGTACCCCTAGGCAGCACCTCTGATGGCAAAGAGCTGTGGCTCTGTCACTTATCAGCCCTCCACCCACTGAGTTTAGCAAGTGTGTTCTTTTTTTAGCATAGGGAAGGACAAGCATATCTGGAAACATCTTGTCGCCAAGTTTAAATGAAGCTTGGCACTCTCCTTTTCTAGGTTATTAATAGATGGGTCTAGGAAACACTTTGTGCTGCCTCACAAAGGCAGGATGTCTGCAGGGAAACTGAGAGGAGATTCATGTAGTGGCCTGCAGAAAAACCTCTGCAGGAAAAAGGTAATTTTTATCTCTGTTTTCTAATACAGAAGCCAAGGAAGTAAGTGGTCTAAGTTCACTAAGCGCTGAGTTAAGGGAACATTCAGAACACAGTGATAAAAGCGCTCTTCAATGCTTCATTGGGAGGGCACGATGTAGATCAACTGAAGAGCTTCTCCATACTTTTATGGCAGTGTGTCATTCATACTGGTTTAGTTTTGTTCAAACAAGAAAACAAGGGTGAATAATTCCAGTAATGCAAGAGACAAAGACAAGAAGAATTCCTTGGGCTGCCGTCTCATTCATTACTTTCGGCCAATGTTATGTTGATGCTATCATAGAATGGCTTAGGTTGCAAGGGATCTCAGAGCTCATCTGCTCCAACAGGTTCACCTCTCAACTCAGCTGCTCAAGGACTCATCCAACCTGGCCTTGACCATTCCCAGGAGGAGGCATCCACAGCCTTCCTAAGCAGCCTATTGAGTCTCATCACCCTCATACTGAAGAACATCTTAGATCCAATCTAAAAGTTCACTCCTTCAGCTTAAAACCATTCCCTATTGCAGGACACCCTTGTGAAAAGTCCCTTTCCAGCCTTCCTGTAGGATCCCTTCAGGTATTGGAAGGCAGCTCTAAGGTTCCCCCATAATCTTCTCCAGGCTGAACAACTCCAGCTCCCTCTGCCTTTCCTCATAGAAGATGTGCTCTAGCCCATGGATCATCTTCCTGGCTTCCTCTGGACTCATTCCAACAGCTGTGTGACCTTCTCATTATAGGAATACCAGAACTGGATGCAGTATTCAAGGTGAGGTCTCAGCAGAGCAGAGTCAAGGGGCAGAATCCCCTCTCTTGCCACACTGCCCACACTCCTCTGGATGCAGCCCAGCACACAGATGCCTTCTAGGCTGCATGAGAGCACTGCTGATTCCTGGGGAGCTTCCCATCACTCAACACCCACAAATCTCTTTCTTCAGGGCTGCTCTCAACCCACTCTGCACCCAGTCTGGATTTGTGCCTTGGTTTGGCCTGACCCAGCTGCCAGACCTTGCACTACAACTTGTTGAGCCTCATGCTGTTGGCACTGCCAGTGATTTTTAATAACATGTATTTTTGGCAGAGTGCATTCTCAGTCAAGTTAAAACTCTCATTTGGGTATTATTCAGAGAGACAGAACACAAAACAGAACATAAAGTTCTGCTTTCATGTTCTTTGTGGCTATGCTAATGCATTTGTGTACAGCAGTGTCATTTTCTCAGAGCACTAGTAGCCTTTTTCCTCCATATGGCATGCACTTGTGTCATGCTTTCCTCTTCCCATTTGCTGCCTTTGTTGTGCTCTTCCATGTCATACTGGGTTCGGGAACCATCAAGAAATAGGGGTACAGGGCAGACTTATCAATTAAATGGGGGAGTGGGGGAGGAGAAGAAGACATTAAAGCAAGAAAATACTTTCTACCAGTCGTGTCTTGAAGCCTAACATTTCAATTCTCATTGTGTCTATTCCTTTTATTCACCTGGGAGACTTGGAAATGGTATTAAGTAATTTCTTGCAATTGAAAATTTTATTTACTTTTGGAAAGAGCCTTGCTCATTATGCAAAGATAAATTAAACATCTGTTAATTGTTCTCCTCCTCCCTGCCTCAATTAAATGTCATAGAGACAATTCGTTTCACTGAACAAGGCATTTCACTTAATAAATTTAAAGGCCACATCCTGTTCATGTTTACATTGATTAAGAGAGATCCTCAGTCCTTTCAGGTGTTTGCACCATGTCTTCCTCCAGAGCGTGGGCCTAGACCCACAGAAAAACCCTTCTGGTTGGCTTTCTGATGATGGGAAAGGAGTAGAAACCCTGTTTGCAGAGCTGCAAAATGAAAACTGCGGTTACAACCAGTTGGGTGTTCAAGGTAAGGCCTCTCTGATGATCTGTTCTGAGGAACAGTAAACGGCACCAGTACAGGTTAGGAGGCGATCTGCTAGAGAGCAGCCCTGTGGAGAAGCATCTGGGAGTCCTGGTGCATAACAAGTTCTCCACGGGACAGCAATGTGCCCTTGTGGCCAAAAAGCTGCATTTTGAGGAGTGTGTCCAGAAGATTGAGGGAGGTTCTCCTCCCCTTCTACTCTGCACTGGTGAGACCTCACCTGGAATATTGCATCCAGTTTTGGTCTCCGCAGTTCAAAAGGGTGTCCCTGTTCTACTGGAGAGAGTCCAATGGAGGGCTACAAGAATGATGAAGTGATGGGAGCACTGCCCTATGAGGAGGGGCTGACACACCTGGGGCTGTTTAATCTGGAGAGAAGTCTGAGAGGAGATCTAATAAATATCTATAAACATCTGAGGGATGCATGTCAAAGGAAGGGGACAGGCTCTGTTCAGTTGCACCCTGTGATAGGACAAGGGACAATGGATATAAACTACAGTAAAGGAGGTACCACATCAATATGAGGGGGAAATTCTTCACTGTGAGGGGGATAGAACACTGGAGCAGGCTCCCCAGAGAGGTTGTGGAGTCTCCTTCTCTGGAGACTCAACTTGACTTATTCTTGTGTGACTCGTGCTAGATTCTATGGTCCTGCTCTGGCAAGGGGGTGGACTGGAAGATCTTGAGAGGTCCCTTCCAACCCCTAACATCCTGTGATCCTGTGACATGAACCCCTTCCTAAGGGTTTCAAAGTCATTTTTTTTATGACACTGATGGCAGGAGGCTTGATCACTTAACCAGCAGCTCTGTGACTCTTAACACCCACCAAGGGTCTAGATCAGTCAGCTCAAATTCTGTCTGTCTAGTATGGATTCAGCTTCCTATCTTCTGCCTAGCAAAACTACAGGGTATCTTGTGGTGCAACAGCTCTCATTTCTTCCTTGAAGAGCTGCCAATTTAAATAGACAATTAAATGCTTGTTAGATTGACAAAGGTAGAGAGACCTGACTATCTTCTCACCACACAGAAAGGTGTGACTGGAGTCTGGGAGAGGTTGTCACCAATGTTTCCATTTATCTTACTGGTGACTGTTTCAAAACCTCCATTCCCTCACCTCTTTCAGGTCAGGTGGAACAGGGCTGTTGCATGCTAACATTTCCAGAGCTCATTAGAAGCTAAATGAGGATTATGACATTTAGGAGGAGGAAATAGGTGGGATTAAGGCTAATGATTTCCACTGAGTACACCACCTGGGTAGAATTTTAGCTGTGTCCCTGTCTCCAGTGTTTAAAATTTTACCTAGGAAGCCTTTTAATAAACCTTGTAAGTGAATATTATGAATTTGCTAGTATTTGTTGATAGTTACCTGTGTGCTGTCTGGGTTTTGAGCCTTGATTTAAACTGATCAATGATTCTCCCCCTCTACTCCACTCTGGTGGGACCCCATTTGGAGTACTGCATCCAGTTCTGGAATGTCTATTACAAGAAGGATATGGAGGTGCTAGAAAGTGTCCAGAGAAGGGCCATGAGGATGATGAGAAGGCTGGAGCTTCTCTCCTATGGAGACAGATTGAGAGAGTTGGGATTGTTCGGTCTGGAGAAGAGAAGGCACAAAGGAGGCCTTATTGTGGCCTTCCAGTGACAGAAGGGGGCTACAAGAAAGCTAGTGAGGGACCTTTTAGGATGTCAGATAGGACTGGGGGGGAAAGGAGCAAAACTAGAGGTGGGTAGATTCAGATTGGATGCTAGGAAGAAATTCTTCCCCATGAGGATGGTGAGACATTGGAACAGGTTGCCCAGGGAGGTGGTGCAAGCCTCATCCCTGGAGGATTTTAAAGTCAGGCTGAATGTGGCTGTGAGCAACCTGATCTGGTGTGAAGTGCCCCTGCCCATGGCAGTGGGGTTGGAACTGGATGATCCTTGAGGTCCCTTCTAACTGTAATAATTATATGATTTTGTGATTCTACACTTCCAAAATTACTTTCATTGGTTTGACTATTTTATTATGAATTCTTGGATATCTTGCTTTGCTTTGTCTGGAGCTGCAGAAGCATTTCCTCTCCCGTGGCAGCAAACAATAAAAAGCTTGGTAGAAGGATGGTGTAACAGAAAAGAGGTAGGTTTTCTGTTTTATTTTTGAGGAAGAATCATCATGCATGTGCCCCACCACTCTTCAGGGAAGTTCTGAACTGAGACTAGTCCTGAAATATTTGTTTATTTATTTTCCTCCAAAGACATCAATTTGACTTGTGACTTGTCTTTAATTGTCAAGTGCATGTTGGATCATCTGCTTACTGCAGAGAAGGTTGGACTAGAATAATAACAATAGAATAATAATAATAGAATAAACCAGATTGGAAGAGACCTTCAAGACGAGATTTAACACATCCAAGTGCCGGGTTCTGCACATTGGCCACAGAAACTCCATGCAGTGCTACAGGCTGGGGTCAGAGTGGCTGGAGAGTGGCCAGGCAGAGAGGGACATGGGGGTACTGGTCGATGGTAAGATGAACATGAGCCTGCAGTGTGCCCAGGTGGCCAGGAGGGCCAATGGCATCCTGGCCTGCCTCAGGAACAGTGTGGCCAGCAGGAGCAGGGAGATCATTCTGCCCCTGTACACTGCACTGGTTAGGCTGCACCTCGAGTACTGTGTCCAGTTCTGGGCCCCTCAGTTTAGGAAGGATGTTGACTTGCTGGAGCGTGTCCAGAGAAGGGCAACAAAGTTGGTGAGGGGTTTGGAACACAAACCCTATGAGGAGAGACTGAGGGAGCTGGGGTTGCTTAGTCTGGAGGAGACTCAGGGGTGACCTTAATGCTGTCTACAACTACCTGAAGGGAGGTTGCAGACAAGCAGAGGTTGGTCTCTTCTCCCAGGCAACCAGCACCAGAACAAAAGGATACAGTGTCAAGCTGCACCAGGGGAGGTTTAGGCTGGAGGTTAGGAAGAAGTTCTACACAGAGAGAGTCATTGCGCATTGGAATGTGCTTCCTGGGGAGGTGGTGGAGTCACCATCACTGGAGGTGTTTAGGAGGAGACTTGATGGGGCACTTGGTGCCATGGTGTAGTTGATTAGGTGGTGTTGGATGATAGGTTGGACCCAATGATCTTGAAGTTCTCTTCCAACCTATTCTATTCTATTCTATTCTATTCTATTCTATTCTATTCTATTCTATTCTATTCTATTCTATTCTATTCTATTCGTAGAAATGGGTAGATTTAGATTGGTTGTCAGTAAGAAATTCTTCACCATAACAGTGGTGAGACACTGGAACAGGTTGCCCAGGGAGGTGGTAGAAGCTCCATCCCTTGAGGTTTTTAAGGCCAGGCTGGATGTGGCTCTGGGCAACCTGATCTAGTGTGAGGTGTCCCTGCCCATGGCAGTGGGTTTGGAACTAGATGATCCTTGAGGTCCCTTCCAACCCTGACAATTCTATGATTCTGTGAGGAAAGCAGATTTGTCATTTCTTCCATCCGGATATGTGTTTTGCATTGTGTATTTTAGTTCTTGGGGGATAAGATATTCCTGGTACCTTGGAATCTCTACTATAAACCTTTCACTTTGGAATAATCTAGAAGCCACTGCCAGCACTCACTTTATGGGCCAGTACTTAAATCTATATTCTGCCTGTGCCCATGCATCACTCAGTGACTCCGGTGGGAATGTCACTGCGGCACCAGAGCTGAAGGAGAAAGCACTATGAGCTCAGCCTAAATATTCACAGAACCCAGTCAGAAGCTTCATGCTGACCTCAGAGTGCAGCACCGGGCAGAATCCACAGTCCTCCGCTGCAGGGTTCATACAAAACAAGGCCTTGCATAAGCAAATAAATAAAGCAGTGGTAATACCCAGTCTGCTCTTGTGTATTTACAATCATTAATTTTTGATGAGCAGCCCAGCACTGCCTGAGCAGTATATTTATGTAGTCTAATTGTATCTGCTGTAATTTGAAAAGCAAAAGGTTTTTGTTATTGCTCAGCGTTTCTCCTGTAGTTGCAGTTCTGGTCCTGTGTTTTCTATAACCAAAGCATCTGAAAGCCCACTACTGCTCTGTGCCATTCTCACTTCAGTAGGCTGGTTTAAAAATCTGTTGCCACTGCAATGGAGAGGAGATTCTGCCACTTTACTGGTTGCCCAGGGAGGTGGTTTGGGCCCCAATCCTGGAGATATTCAAGGTGAGGCTGGACAGAGCTCTGGGCAACATGATCTAGTGGAGGATAGCCCTGCTGAGGGGAATGACCTTTAGAGGTCCCTTCCAACCAAGACCATTCTATGATACTATGAGCTTTTGCCAGTTTTTAAACGCTTTAGAGTAACTAGAGCTGGTAGAGATGATAAAGAATATTCTATGAAAAGCCAAGCTCCTTTGTTTCATACCTGCTACTTATAAATACTGACAGAACACTTTTATAATGGCACTTTGGTCTGTATATCTAGACATATCATTCTACACTACCTCCTGCATGTCTTTTATATTCTACAAGCTGTAGAATAGATAACTCCTAAGCACGTGATAAAAAGTAATTTGCATGGGAAGAATATTTGGTTTATAAGTGAATGAATTATTACACACAGAGCATCTTATGCCAGACACATCACCACAAGATGTCTTTAGGTTTTAGACTGGCATATGCAATATAATTTATGCTACACCTGTAATTAGCTCCACCAAAGTAAGCACCAAACCCATAAAATATCTTTCAGTAGTGAAACCCAAGTGATTTTAAGATACCATGAACTCAGATAAAATTTAGTTTGTGGTTTGTTTGGGGTTTTTTTGCAGTCCTCCAGTACTTCTTCCACAAATCTTATATGAATTGATAAACACGAACCTATTTACATTACCAGCAAATATTGCATTTTGTCTTATTATTTACTTCTCCAGAGGAAAGCAAAGGGATGTGACTTGCTCAGAGCTGCAGTGGAACAAACCTAGCTTGCTCCTCACAGCTCAGGCAATTGATGCCAACTTGTTCTAGTTTGTTGTAGCATTTAGGGGATGAAGGAAAAGGCCACGAGTGGTACATAATGAAAGCAATATATTTTTTTATTACACCTCTTGGAAATGTTTTGCTGACATTTAGCAGTCTTCAGAAAGAAAACAATTTCTTGCCTGGCCTAGGATTTGCAGCCTTTGCAGCTTGGTTTTGTTGATTCGTTCAGAATGAGCACGAAAAGTCAGTTCAGATTTTAGGAAGTTCTAGGTTCTGAAAAACAAAACAAAACAAAACAAAACATGGAAAACAATTTCCTACTTACCAAGAGCCATTTATATTGGTTTTGGACCATTTCTACAATCCTTTTATCTTGTTTAGCTTGGAAGTTTAGCTTTCCTGTTCAAGAAATACAAAAGGACTAAAATATTGGGATTGTAATTACAGCACTGGGCCTTCTACTCACTGTCATGCTGTGACATTTTGCTGTTTTGTCATTGACAGTGACACTATAATAGAGTATAATGCAGGAAGTGAGTTTCAGGCAGGTAGCATGTGTTGGTTTTCCAGTTAACAGCTGATAATTGACTGTTCAGAAGGGACTGTGGGGATAGGATGAGGGGCATTGGTTTGAAACTGGAGCAGGGAGGGTTTAGGTTGGAGAGCAGGAGGACGTTTATTACAATGTGAGTGGTAAAACACTGCAGTAGGTTGCCCAGGGATGTGATGAGGCCCCATCCCTGGAGACATTCCAGATGAGACTCAGTGTATTCCTGGGCAGCCTGATCTAGTTGGGGGTGTCCCCGCTGACTGAAGGGGGTTGGAGAAGATCAACTTTGAGGGTCCCTTCCAACCCAATGCACTCTGTACATCTGTGAGTTGTTCTTTCTGTGCAGCCTGTAGACAATTACTAACTTAAAGCTTGTGAAACTACACTGAGCTACCTCCTTTGGCAAGGTTATTTTTGGCCAGACTATCAATAACAGAAAAAATATTCTTTCTGAACTTGTTTCTGGAGAAGTTTGTTTTGTCAAGTAATAGGAACAAAATCTGTGGGAGAGCAATGCTTGAAATTCTAGTTCAAACATAACTGTATACATTTGAAGGGGCAAAACTATTGTTAAGAGCCTGTATATCATTAATATCCTAATTAGAGTTCATGTTTTTGCCTCTAGTGTTTTCTTCTATAACTCTGAGTGGTCAGATTAGTTTTAAAACTAAATTAAGAGGAATAAGAAATGCCTTTCTCCCTTGGACATATGCATAAAATCTTTGGATTAGCCTTACCATGTTTGTGCTGAGTTGATTTATATCCCTCATTGAGATTGCATGATCACCAGTCAAGACCTCTACCTCCAGAACCTAGGCAATGCATGCAAGAATTAGGAAAAACATGAATATCATCAGCCTACCTGTTGTATGAAATGAACAGGGAAAGATAGAGCTGTAGGTAGAAAACACATCCTAGCAGAAATATGTTTTGAAAGCGCTGTAACTCCAGGCAAACATGAATAAAGGTACTGGAAAGGCTAAAGAAAATAGACTCTGGAGCTGGTATGCTGAATTTCATGGAAATATTTGATTTCAGAGATGAACAACAGATTTTAGAACTGTTTGCACTGTGTGGGATTTTTTTAGCTCAGCAACTAAATCTTTTTGCACTAGTAAAAAATCATTTTCAAGAAGTGAATTAATCCCTCTAATTAGATTTTAATCAATGCCCATAAATACACAATCACAGAATGTTATGGGCTGGTAGGGACCTTGAAAGATCATCCAGTCAAACCCCCTGCCGCAGGAGGATGACCAAAAGCAGGTCACACAGGAACACATCCAGGTGGGTTTTGAATCTCTCCAGAGAGGGAGACAGCACAACCTCCATTCCAGTGTTCTGTCATCCTCATAGTGAAAAACCTTTTCCTCATGCTTCCATGGAACTTGCTATGCCTCAACTTCCACCATTGCCCCTTGTGCTGTCATTGGGCATCACCAAGCAGAGCCTGGCTCCATCCTCTTGGCACTCACCCTTAACATCTTTATCAGCATGAATGAGGTCACCTCTCAGTCTCCTCTTCTCCAAGCTAAACACTCAGAATCTCCTCATAAGGAAGATGTTCTAGTGCCTTAATCTTTTTGTAGCTCTGTACTGGACTCTTTCAAGCTGTTCCCTGTTGTTAAGGAAAAGCTTTTGTCAAAGCATCCATTTTCACTGCCTCTGATTATTAAAAAGTAAAGCAGAAGCAACCCTGTAGGAGATACTGGGCATGCATTAATATACACCCAGCATCTGAGGAGAAATCAGACTCTATCATACTGTATTATTTTGGATGGCACACAACAAATATCCTGAAGCTTTCACTGAAATCTGATACTAAATATCAATCTGAAAAGTAATAATACTTCAGGTTTAGAATATTTTACTTACTTTATTTAAACAAATGTCTTATTTATTCAACCTGCAAAACCTATAAAGCTACATTATAGGCTTTATCTGTGTCCTAGGTAGCATTGTGAGAATTCTCTGTGAAATATGCAGTGTGCAAAAAATTAAATTAATATTCTCTTTAATGTTCCATATGACTTAAATAGCAAAAAATAAACTTAATGAAATAGTGAGAAGTACAAATTAAGATAATGTGACCGGTTTAGGCTGTGCCTTTAAGAGAAGGACACTTTCTGAACACTCTGGCCGAATGTTTTGGTATATAAATGAAAACAAGAGATATGCTAATCCAATTTCATTGGTGGAACCCGGCTGTAGGTTCTTGTTTAGTCTTTCAGTCGGGGGGGGGGGGCAGTCAGTCGTCTTCTTCTTCCCCCTGTGCTGTGAGCTGGCTCGTTTCTCTCTACGATTCTTGCTAACCAGATAAGAGAAAACTAACTTTTGCATCCGCTTTGAGCTTTAATAAGTTTTCACCCTTTTAATCACCTTCCTTTCTCTTTCTCTCTAACCCTTTTGGGAAAAAGGGGAGGGAGGGAGGGAGAAGGGAGGGGCAGGCCGAACTCCCCTGGCCGCAGGGGGGTTGGGGAAAGGTTTCCTGTATATTTCTGTATATATTGTAAATATTGTATGTTTTTGTACATATTCATTGCATTCCATATCTGCTTGTAAAATACAGCTTTCATCTGCTTCTCCGGCTGAGTTAGCTGTGGATTCTTTTGTGTGTGTGGGGGAACCTTCCTACTCCACCACAGATAAATATGAAATATTGTTCCAGAAGTCATAGAATTATAGAGCAGATTAGGCACCTCAGATATCATCAACTCCAACCTCCCTGCCATACCCAGGGACACCTCTCAATCATAAAATGGCTTAGCTTGGAAGGGATCTCAGAGACCATCTGCTCCAACCTCCCTGCCAACTAGACTTGGCTGCTCAAGGCCTCATCCAACCTGGCCTTGAACACCCCCAGGGAGGAGAAATCCAAAGCCTCCCTGGGCAGCCTGTTCCAGAGTCTCACCACCCTCCTGCTGAAGATCCAGTCTAAACCTACTTCCTCAGCTCCAGTCTAACCCTGCTCTCCCTCAGCTTCGAACCATTCCCCTTTGTCCTGTCTCTGGACACCCTCATGAAAAGTCCCTCTCCAGCCTTCCTGGCGGATCTCTTCAGACACTGGAAGGCAGCTCTATGGTACCCCTGGAGTCTTATCTTCAGGCTGAACAACCTCAACTCCTTCAGCCCATCCTCCTAGCAAAGCTACTTCAGCCAATGAATCTTCTTTGTGGCCCTCCTCTGGACTCTCTCCAGCAGCTCTGTGTCTTTCTTCTGCTGGGGACACCAGACCTGGAGGCAGGATTGGAGGTGAGGTCTCAGCAGAGCAGTGTCAAGGGGCAGAGTCCCCTCTCTTGCCCTGCTCCCCACACTCCTCTTGATGCAGCCCAGCACACAGCTGCCTGTTGGGCTGCATGAGGGCACTGCTGACTCCTGGGGAGCTTCTCATCACCCAACCTCCCAAAATCTCTTTCTTCAGGGCTGCTCTCAACCCACTCTGCACCCAACTTGAATTTGTGCCTTGATTTGGTCTGACCCAGCTGCAGGACCTTGCGCTTTGACTTGTTAAACCTCATACAGCTGGTGCTGCCCCATTTCTCAAACTTGTCAAGATCCTGGCAATGCAGAATGGCAGCTAATGTCCTGCATGGAACTACCTTAATAATAAAAAACATTAATAAAATTAAATTAGCAATGACAGTTTTTTATCTTGCTGGATAATAATTCAGGTAATCTCAGCAGAGACATTTTGAACTCCACAGCCTCAGGTAGCTATAGACTTGTAACAATGTGCCAGAGCATTTTTCCAAGAGCAACTGGACCAATATTTTATTGTTTTACAATTAAGGGCACCTGAGCAATTACTCATATTTTTAAAGCTCCCTCTGAGAAATCATTCAGTTGCCAGAGCTTATGTGTATATAAAATAGAAATCTTTCTTTTTCTGTCAACTTTGTATATTTTTCTTTCTTCCATTCCTATTATTTTTTTTTTCCTGTATCTTTTTCATTTCAATTTTTCTTTTGTACTTGAGGTTTTTTTTTTTTTAATTTTATTTTAAATTTATTTTTTTATTTTATATTTAATTTTTCAGGTGTTTTTCCTTCCAATGGAAACATTAATTATTTTTTTTCCTAGTGGAGAAGAACAATATTTATCCTATTATCCTATTATTCTTCCTCCTACTACTCTCGTCTCAATGGAGAAAAGAAGAAGTAATAATCAATGCAAAATCCAAAAACCTTTGTTTGGTTTCTTGCCTTATGGGAGGAAAAGAAAAAAGGTAATATTTGATATAAAGCCTGAAAACCTTTGACTGATGGCTGTGATATTCAAAAATATAAAATGCTTGATCTCATAGAACCAGGTTGGAAGGGACCTCAGAGATCATCTCCTCCCACCTCTTAATAACTGAATGTTATGAGTAGAAAAATAAGATCATTTTCTGCAAAGTTTGATTGGAGTTTTCTCTTTCCTAACTAATATGACAGACAGTCCTGGTAAGATAGTTGTAGTCCACAGATTTTAGCCTTTGTAGTATACCATGAGCAGTGAAACTATTTGAGCAGTGCCAAGCACTTGAAGAAGGAGGAGAGAGAAATACATATTTTTCACAAAGACAAAGTCACTCTTTGTTACCTTAGTTGCACAGTTTGGATTTGGTCATCATGGTAAGGAGCCCAAACAATTATTTTCCTTCACTTGATGTCCAGCTAGACTTGAGACACTCTGCTGGGACTGTGTTGAGTGCTATTTAAACAAGGGGTCAGAAACCTTTCTCTTGTTTAAAACAGCTACAAACAGGGAAAAAATTATTGTACTAATATTTTATGCTCTAAGTTCTTAAACCATTTGGTCTGAGGTGTACAGTGAGATTCTAATATCTCTCTTCAGTATTTGATTTCAACCCTTGTTTTAGTGTGAGATTTAGCTTTGTCACTCTCCTTAAAGCTCCTCTCCCGCAGAGCTAAAAAATTAATGAATATGACTGTTATAAAGGTTTTACTGTAGCTCCATCTCTTTTGTGCAAGAGTTAAGGTTCATTTAGCAACATACTTGATGCTTTACAGCATTCAATTGCTTCTCTTAGTTTTATTGCCCTTGCCCAGATGTCTTATGCCTGCAAAACCCTATAAAGGCAATTAGAATTTTTGATATTTCATGCTGCCAGGCAGACCAGAAGCAGTTTCTTCCATCTCATCTATTTGTGTCCAGATGAAATAGGATAGGTCAGAAAAATATTTAGAAATAAATATGTAATATGTAATATATTCACACAGTCAATAGTTTTGATAATGTTGTGTTTCCATCCTCTTTCTTTCAGTCATCCCCAGGCAACCTTGACTCTTCTTTTACAGAATCACAGAATTGTCAGGGTTGGAAGGGACTTCAAGAATCCTCCAGTTCCAACCCCCCTGCCATGGCCAGGGACACCCCACACTGGATCAGGTTCTAAAAATGGTTGTAGCACTTGATGAGAATCTGAATGAAGAACCAAAATTGCTGTGCCCAATGTAATTAAAAACACACCAAGACAGACTTTTTGCAAACATATCCACATGAAAATAAACACTTGGACAAGGGAAGAAACTCTGGACTGTAGGAAGGATGGTGACACTCTAGGTTGTTGCTGTGTGGTAATGACTGCAAAGTAGATGCTCTGCTTTACCTAGCTGGCTTTTACAATACAATACAATACAATACAATACAATACAATACAATACAATACAATACAATACAATACAATACAATACAATACAATACACCAGGTTGAAAGGGACCTTCAAGATCATCGCGTCCAACCCATCAACCAATCCAACCCACCTAAACAACTAAACCATGGCACCAAGCACCCCATCAAGTCTCCTCCTGAACACCTCCAGTGATGGTGACTCCACCACCTCCATGGGCAGCCCATTCCAATGGGCAATCACTCTCTCTGTATAGAACTTTTTCCTAACATCCAGCCTAAACCTGCCCTGGCACAGCCTGAGACTGTGTCCTCTTGTTCTGGTACTGGCTGCCTGGGAGAAGAGACCAACCTCCGCCTGGCTACAACCTCCCTTCAGGTAGTTGTAGAGAGCAATAAGGTCACCCCTGAGTCTCCTCTTCTCCAGGCTAAGCAACCCCAGCTCCCTCAGCCTTTCCTCATAGGGCTTGTGTTCCAAACCCCTCACCAACTTTGTTGCCCTTCTCTGGACACGCTCCAGCAAGACAACATCCTTCCTAAACTGAGGGGCCCAGAACTGGACACAGTACTCTAGGTGTGGCCTAACCAGTGCAGTGTACAGGGGCAGAGTGACCTCCCTGCTCCTGCTGGCCACACTGTTCCTGATGCTGGCCAGGATGCCATTGGCCTTCTTGGCTGCCTGGGCTCATGTTCAGCCTTTATGAAGAAGAAACTCTTGCCACAATACTAACAAAGATTTAAGAGTAAAAGAGTAACAAGATTTAAGAGGCAGGATCCCCTCGCTCCATCTCTGGTCACGCTTCTTTTGCTGCAGCCCAGGCTATCATTGGGCTACAAGTTCACATTTCCCAGCTTCTCATCTATGCAAGAGAAGTTGGTTGATTATTTTTTTTAGCTGGAACTGAAAGCAAGAAAGGACTGGGGCAAAGAGAAAATGTGCTAGGCTGCTCTAAAACACATTTAATAATGTATTCAAACAGCCACACACAAAGCACGTATGCAATGCAGCCCTTGAGCTGTTGTGCATATTAATTATCTCAATTCTTCAGATCTTTACAAATTCATCAAAGGCAATAAACCTCCAACCAAAAATGCATGTGTAGGATTTTGTTTTATCATTATGAGTGACTTTTCTCCTCAAAACCCAACCAACCATCCAAACCAAAAAACCCACAAAAAATAAACAGACAAAACCCAACAAACCCCAAAAAACCCACCCCAAAAAAACAAACCAAAACCAAAAGAACAAAAAACCAACAACTTGAGGATGGAGCTGTGAATTTATTATGATTGCTAATATGGAAAAGCAAAATGAATAGCAGTGAGACAAGTATAGAAGACGACCAGAAAAACAGGAATATGAGACTAGGATTTCAGCCACTGGTGTGTAACAGATAATTTTGTCACTTGGTTGAGAACTTTGTGCTATGGGTGTTTAGTAATCAATGTTTGGAAGATTTTTGTCATGTTCTGATCACATCTTTGTTTCTGCATGATTGTCTTTAATGGGTTTGGCACCTTTAACTTTAAATTGGGATGTGTATTTGACAGATCATCTGTAATGTATCCTAAATTAAAGACTCTCATGAAACCATGCAGTGAACGACAGCAGTAGCAGCAGTGCAGCCTCCTGCAAGAAAGCTGTCATCAGTGATTATCATTACCTTTCACTCAGGTTATCTCCTCTGCTGTTATTTTTGCTGACAGCAGGTGTAACAGGGCACAGAGCTAGCAATAACCTGTACCCTAGACTGTAGCTGTGAAAGAGTTTCCATTGTGGGCTATCAAACAGCCATCACACCGTGCTATGTTTACTAGGGGAAGAGAAAAATGAGCAGGAATGTTTGAATTTCATACTCAATTATACTAATAAAACAAATGGGATTGGTTTACAGCAAATAAGGAGCCTTGTAAAACAGAAGAATCCAAAAAAAACAATTCCTTGCAGCAGTGTAAACACAGCTCAGATTGGTGTTGCGCCTTTTGTTTCCTTTGTTTAAGCTCCTATCTGCCAGCAAGGATTTTCATCCTGGAGCAAGTCTTGAATGCAAACCTGTCTCATATAAAAAACAATTTATGTGGGGGTCGTAATCTCTCCCCAGGCATAGCCTATATTTCTGTATGTGTTCTGCAGAGATCTGCTAGAGCTAAGCATGAACCCTATATCAAGAGTACTGGAAGAGGGATAGTAATAAGCACACCCTCAGAGATGCACTGCTTGCTGCAGTCTTCTCTTTCCTAAGAAGAGCTGCTGGATCTACAAACAGGAACCTTGTATGGGTTGCTAGAACTGCAGACAGCACTGTTTAGTGGCATCAAAAAAGACATGTTTCAGGCATGCCCTTTCTAAGCTTTTCTGCCAGTCTGTGGAAAATAGAGTATGAATAGGCACCAAAAGAGTGATGGCCAGAGGTCCAAAAGAAAAGGCTATGCTGGAGTCATGAAGGTGTGGAAGGAGATGACCAAAAAATAAAACTAGATGATGAATAAATAAGCAAACAAATAAGTAACTAAATAAATAAAGGTCAGAGCATGCATATAGGGGAAATGAGCAAAAGTAAAAGACAAACCTACACCAACACTTGACTGACACAAAGAGCCTTCAAAAGAATGATGACCAGAGGTCCAAAAGGAAAGGCTATGCTGTAGTCCTGAAGATGTGGAAGGAGATAAGTAAAAAGTAAAACTACAAGATGAATAACTAACTAACTAACTAACTAACTAACTAACTAATAAATAAATAAATAATGGACAGAGCATGCATATAGGGGAAAGGAGCAAAAGAAAAAGACAAAGCTACACCAACACTTGACTGACACAAAGAGGCTTCAAAAGAATGATGACCAGAGGTCCAAAAGGAAAGGCTGTGCTGTAGTCCTGAAGGTGTGGAAGGAGATGACCAAAAAGTAAAACTAGAGGATGAATAAATAAATAAATAAAGGACAGAGCATGAACGTAGGGGAAATGAGCAAAAGAAAAACACAAAACTACACCAACATTTGACTGCTCATTCTTTATTTTGAAGAAATCCTTCCAAGCCTGATTTTTAAATCATTTGTCTCTATTTCTGTCATTGAAAAACTGCATCAGTAGCAGCTGGAAGGTTTTCCTAGAGAAAAATAAGAGCAAAGTCTGATCAAAGGTAGCAGAAGTAGCAATCTTCAGAAAGGTGTAAGGGCAGTGGTATGCACCCAAGCATCCATTGTGGCTTTTAGTTGACTAAATCATTTCTATTTACCACACTTACTGGGGAAAAAAAAAATTAAAAATATAACACAAAACGTTTGCCCAAATGCTTCCTTTAATTCTGGTAGCGAGAAACAGGAACTTTTCATCTTGCTCACTCCTTCAGTACAAGTTTTGCTGGTGACCTAAGTTTTCCCCTCTAGTTTTTAACACAAGGTTTCAGTGTTCTCTTTAAAAATGTTCTTTTTTTTTTTTTTTTTTTATTTTGACCATTATTCTTTTTCTTCCTCCAGATTTCATTTTATTACCATTTGACTGTTGGCAGCCTTCCTGTTCCCCCCTGATTCTGTTATTTTCTTTGGCCATTACGTGTTTCTAAAGAAGAGTTCAGATGTACAGAGACACTGTCACTGCCAGAAATTTGTTTAGGGCAGGAACTAGACAGAGATTTTGCTTCCTCTGGAGCTCTTCTGCACACAGAAATCTTCTCACTGCTATACTAGACCCAGAAACTTTCCATGTTTTCTGTGTACCTCTTTTCTGAAGCCTAAAAGCTTAGATTTGGTACTTGAGGAGATTTCTAGCTGAGAAAATAAATACATAACTATGGCCAAAACTGCAATCCAGTGACAAACAAGTAATGCTCTATCTCAGAATATGGTACCCTGTCTTCTGACTGATATCCAGAGCTGCTCACTAAGATGTAAGCTCTCCCTGCTTGCTCATCACTGAAAAATATTAATGCATGGGTACTGCTGGACAGTCCAGTAAATAGAAGTCACCAGTGTGCCCAGGTGGCCAAGAAAGCCAATGACATTGTTGCTTGGATTAGAAACAGGGTGGCCATCAGGGACAGGGAGCCATCCTCCTGTAGTTAGAACTGGTGAGTGTTGTGTTCAGTTCCGGACCCCTCACTACAAAAAGGACATTGAGGGGCTGGAGCAGGTCCAGAGAAGGACAACGAGGCTGAAGAAGGGTCTGGAGCACCTGGGCATGAGGAGGGGCTGAGGGAGCTGGGGGTGTTCAGGCTGGAGAATAGGAGGCTGAGAAGAGACCTCATTGCTCTCTACAGCTCCCTGAAAGGAAATTGGAGTGAGGAGAAACAGGCCCAGAGGAAGGGGTTCCAAGCTGCACTAGGAGAGGTTCAGACTGGATGCTGGGAAATATTTCTTCACAGAGAGGGTTCTCAGACATTGGAATGGTCTGCCCAGGGCTGTGCACCATCCCCAGAGGTGTTTAAGCAGCCTGTGGACCTGGCACTTAGGGACATGGTTTAGAACTGACCCTCAACTGGGTCAAAGGTTGGAGTGGATGATCTTTGAGGTTTCTTCCAACCGGATGTTTTCTGTGATTCTGTCATGTGGACTCCACCACTGTTGGACACCTTCTTGTCTGTCTTTTGCTTTGCCAGAAATTCCCCTGACCTAACAGAGAGAGACTTCAAATCTCATGAGCTGACAAGCAATTGGAAATGTTTCCTCCCAGCTGCTTCAAGAAGGCAGAAGAAGTAAAATAATGGCTAAGCCTAGGAAATGTCAAAATCCTGCCTCTGCTTCTGTCTACTGTAATGAAGCTTCAGGGTCCTTAGCTCTTTTCTGCTGTAGTAGGAGTTTCCTCATTAAAGGGGAAGGTGTTCCAAACTATCTTCATCCTTGTTCTTTAGACATCATTGCACCCTTGTCACAACAGAATCTGTCTTTGCCTTCTCCATTTCCTGGCCAAGCTGGTTATGGGCCCCTGTCAATATGTTGGCAATGATGTCTGTGATGGGCATAGCCTAAAACTACCACAATGTCCCTTTGGCTAGTCGATGCTTATTGACTTGGTATCAGTTATCAGCTTTGTCAATCAGAAAAGGATTTTATCAGTCTGGATTTTCTAGTGTTAAGTTACTGTGGCAAGTGTGGCAAAGAGCTCAACCATGTGTGTACTGAATGTTCCTGAAAACAGTGTAAGGTTAGATCTTAATAAAGCAGATAATTTTCATGCCCATCCTAAGAGAGTAAAGAGTCTGTCTTCAGCTTCAACTCTCTGGGACGAAAAAACCCCAATGAAAATCAAAATAAATGCAGATTTCAAATATAGAGCCAACTTGCATTCTTGTTTTAAGGCTTACTTTATTGGCACAAAGTAATTCTTGGGCCAGAAGTTTCAAGAGTGTTTCATAAAATCCTACTGATTAGGGGTGGGGGAGAGGGAAAGATAACTTCACCTCCATTTGGATATCCAGATATGTGAAGCTGAGCCTAGAAGCTGTCAGGAGAGGTTAAATTCCTAATCCAATTCATGAAGCAGTTCTGTCTTACCCCTGTGGTCAGAGCATTCAAGTGATCAATATGGCAACAACAACAAAAAAGGCAATCATTGCAGACTGCCCATTCCTAAAGAATGAGCTGCAGAGATGGGCAATGTTTTCAACATCCTTGTTAAACTATTTTCTCTCCCTACTGATGAGCTCCAAAATCTTTGGTGACATTTGGTGTGATGATGAAATAGTTTTCTGAAAGATACGGGCTTTGTGTCTTTCTCTCTGATGTTGGTACTAGAGATACATAGAATTAATTCAGTTAGGAAGTTCCAGATTTGTGTTTTATTCTGCAGAAAATCTTCCTTAAGAAATATTTTTCACAGGCTTCAGGTCCTTTATGGCACAGGATGCTTGTTTAGCTGATATTTTCACATCATGCCTAGCAGAGTGGAATTCTATTTTTGCCCAGAAAGGCAATAGAATTGTCTGACATCCCTTTTGAACTACCTACACTGCTTGGCTCTCATTATCTGAACAGCAATGGCAAAGCAGCCATTAGATTTCAAGGAGAAGGAAGACCTAGCATAAACTTTGCCTTTCTCTTCCAAGTAATTTCTTGAAGGCCATGGGTCAGGATAACTTTTCGCATTTCTTCACATGGTCTGAATCCAACTGAAATGGGAAGCAGAAGTTCTGCAGTATTGGAATCTGTATTCCTGTTCATAATGACTGTGATGATTAATTTGCTGTTTACGTGAGCCTAGACCATGAAGATCACAGTGAGTCCTCCCTCTGCCCTAGTGAGGTCCCACCTGGAATATTGCATCCAGTTCTGGAGTCCCCAGGTCAAGAGGGACAGAGATCTGCTGGAGGGAGTCCAATGGAGGGCTATAAGGATGATGAAGGGACTGGAGCACTGCCTGATGAGGAAAGGCTGAGAGACCTGAGGGTGGTTAGTCAGAGAGGAGAAGACTGAGTGGAATCTTATCAATGTCTATACATATCTGAGGGCTAGGTGTCAGGAAGCAAGGGACAGGGACAGCCTCTGCTCACTGTGCCCTGTGATAGGACAAGGGGCAATGGATGGAAACTATAGCACAGGAAGGTCTACTTCAACATGAGGAAGAACTTCTTGACTGTATGGGTCACAGAGCCCTGGAACAGGCTACCCAGAGGGGTTGTGGAGTCTCCTTCTCTGGAAGGAGTCATTCAAGACCAATCTGGATGTGCTCCTGTGCAACCTGTGCAAGATTTTATGGTCCTGCTCTGGCAGGGGGGTTGGAGTCAATGATCCCCAGAGGTCTCTTCCGACCCCTAACATCCTCTGATCCTCAGACCCTTCTCTTCTCCATACTGAACAGCCCCAACTCTCTCAGCCTGTCCCCACAGGAGAGGTGCTGCAACCCCCTGCTCATCCTTGTGGCCCTTTTCTGCACACAAATGCCTCTTGATTCCAGTGGGACAGAAGTTCCTCTTTTCAAGAAAGAGAACAGTTTGTCCTGTCAAGGTAGTCAAAATGAACGAATGAATTTCATTCAGGAGGGTTTATTTTTCCAGTCTGTCACATAAAACAAAGAGGTTTATTTTATTGTTGCAAGATGTCCTACAAACTTTGGGAAGAGAGGCGCAAGTGGGTAGCTTCATTGGGTTTTTGTTTTATTTTGATTTAGTTTGGTTTGGTTTTGTCAATAACAGCTCCAACACAGCAATAGAAAATTCTAAACTGTTATTGTTGAGCTGATTATTACCTCAGGTTACTTACAAATGGCAATGCTGCTGTCAGAGTTGCAGAGCAGCAGTTTCATCACCAAAAGCTATCATTACTTTCACTGAATAATTACCTCCTAAATACATTCAGTGAAAGACTGCACTACAGATATATGCAACTCTCCAAATCAATTTTATATTCTTGACTTAGCATGGTAAAGAAAAAACAACAAACAATGGCTGATGAATGATTTGAAGATATAAATAAACTTCTTTATTGTTAGCAGATTAAGACACTTGAATAAACCCAGACTGTTCTTGCAAATCCATTTTCACTTTGCATTGAGCAAGCCCTGCAGTTTAGTACTGGGTACAGGAATAATAACCTCCTGCTTAGGAGGTATTCTTATAGAATCATAGAATTGTCAGGGTTTGTGGTGGTTTGGGCTGAGTGCCCTCTGCTGCATGGCACACTTCCTGTGTCCAGAAGTCCAGCCCAGTGGGTGGACACAGGAAAACCGTGTATCTCCTACCACACCCCCTGCACCGCTATAAGATCTTGCGTGGGGTCCGCCTCTTTCTCTTTCTTCCCTCGCCAGCGCCCAGTAACTGGGGAGACGTCTCCCGGCCTTGGGCCTGGCTAGGCCCAAGGCCAGGGGGATGGGCGGTCTCAGGCCTGGCCAGCTGAGACTAGCCTAGCAGTGGGGGGGGAAGAACGAGCCCTGGGGGTCTGTCTCGATCTGGAGAGGGAAAGAGATTCAGGTTTTTATGAATATTCCCGTGTTGTGAAATTAGAGGCACAAACGAGGCCAAAATATCAACAGCTACACTATTTATTACATAAATAAGGTGGAGGGATCAGAAGGGGAGAGAGAGAGAATAGAAGAGAGAGAAGAAAGGGAGAAGAGGGAAAGAATTATATTACCACACCCCTCACCCCCAAGACAGTTTGAGTCTGTGGAGGAAAGGTGCTGCAGGAGGTGTTGGGTCTGTAGAGAAACGGTGCTGCAGGAGATGTTGGGTCTGTAGAGGAAGGGTGCTGAGGCTTTGGCTGTAGAAGGGATGAGGTCCTCTGAACAGCTTCTTCAGCTCCATGAGTTGCTGCAGGCGGAACTTAGAGCACGGAGAGTCCAACATCCATTGTGTTGGCCCCGGGATGTTTCCAGCGTGTGCTGCCGTCTGCTTTCTTCTGCATCTTGCTTCTCCAATTTTCTCCTCCAACAAGCCAGCAGTTGCTCCAGTCTTTTATACAGTTTTTTAGCCCTTAGGCAAGTGTCCAGGTGTTGTTCCCCAGGATATCGTTCTGGGAAATCATCTCTAGGTCCAGGTATCGTTCCCCAGGAAATCTTTCTGTGTACTCAGGTGAGTTTGGGCAGCCACTGGATGGAGGGGGGAAGGCCTCTGCCTCCTCCTGCTCCATCTACCTACCCACACACTCTTTTCACATCAGGAACCATTGTCCTTTCCTGGGGTATCTGATGGCTGGAAATGATCTTGTCCTGAAGGCGTGATGGCTGGGCCCTTGGGCCATTGTTGTAGGCCAGCTGCAGCAATGTTATCTTTGCACCTTCCAAGAGTCCTTCCAGTGGCTCTGCCCAACGCACATCAGCTATTGTCTGGACAAGCAGCAAGTGATTTTATCTTTGTTGAGTCACCAGGAGAGACAAGCTTTAGTCTCTCACAGGGTCTTGGGCCCACCCTCAGGTGGGGATGGGGTTCATCCAGGTGTGTTTTGGGGCTTCTCCTGTTATTGTTTCTGGTTTCTTTGTGCACCTTCACTTTTTTCTATTTAAACTTTTCCATCACTTTTGCAATCCATTTGCCAGAGTCGTTATTTTGCCTGTGGTGGGGAGGGTGGCTATCTCAACCCACTACAGGGTTGAAAGGGACCTCAAGGATCATCCAGTTCCAACCCCCCTGCCAGGGACACCTCACTCTAGATCAGATTGCTCAAAGCCACATCCAACCTGGCCTTAAAACCTTCCAGGGATGAGGCTTCCTCCACCTCCCTGAGCAACCTGTTCCAGTGTCTCACCATCCTTATGGTGAAGAACTTCTTCCTAACATCTAATCTAAATCTCCCCTCCTCTAGTTTGGATCCATTTCCCCTAGTCCTATCACTACCTGACACCCTAAAAAGTCCCTCCCCAACTTCTGGTAGCTCCCTTTGGATACTGGAAGGCCACAATAAGGTCTCCTTGAAGCCTTCTGCTCTCCAGACTGAACAACCCCAACTCTCTCAGTCTGCCTTCATAGGAGAGGAGCTCCAGCCCCCTGATCATCCTCATGGACCTTCTCTGGACATGTTCCATCACCTCCAGGTCTTTCCTGTAATAGAGGCTCCAGAACTGGACACTGTACTCCAGGCTTAGTCTCACCAGAGTGAAATAGAGGGGGAGAATCACCTCCTTCAACCTGATGACCACAGTTCTCTTGATTCAACCGAGGATACAGTTAGCTTTCTGGGCTGCAAGAGGCCACTAGCAGCTCATATTGACCTTCTCCTCTACAGCTGTGCATAAGGCAACAGGAACATCTTAAACTATTATTTTCTACAGTCAGGAGGCACAGTAAATGCAGGCAGGCAGGGCTCTAATTGCTGCAGAATATGGAAAACAGTGTTTGAGACCTTTCATATACCTGACTTCTAGAGTAGGTCAGGCAGTCAGGAAATTAGGCAGGGAAGCTAAGTATAAAAATATTTTCTGTGACCTTATAGAAGGCAGAAAACTCTTCTGTGTTATGACAATTGTATCTACACTAATTAAAGGCTCTTAGATGGCAGCTGTTGTTTGTGTTTGCTTGTTGTTTTCTTTTTTTTTTTAATTACATGCCTGTACCTTAAGTGATTGGACTCTAGGAAGGTTTTAGAGGTTTAGTTTCAGGCATTTCATTTGCATTCACAGGCCCAAGATGATTGCCACATATTCCCAAAGGAAGTGCTGTTTTGCAATGCAAGCTGCAATAAAATGTGGTGGTGGGTTTCTTTTTTTTTTTTTTTGAACTTGAATTTTGAAATCTGGATATAATCCTCAGTTTCTAATGTGCATTCCAGCTCGATAGTAATGGTTATATGCTTCTTGCATTGCCCAGACACCAGAGGAGGAAAAAAGCATGGCAAAAGCACCTCTCTTTGTCAGATAAGCAAAAGCCTTGGGACAGATTAGCAACGTGGATTGTATGATCTCTATGATAAGCTAAAGGTGAACTATAAACACTTCAAACAGTGCTCAGTGAGTAATTCTGAGAAGTATTGTGGAGAATAAATGAGAACCAGCCCCAAATATGTGTGAGGAATCCCGTGGAAAAGACAAGGGGCAATGGGGTCAAGTTACTCCTGGGGAGATTCCCACTGGAATTTAGGAGAAACTTTTCTCCATGAGATCAGTTGGGTGCTGGAATCATCTCCCAATAGAAGCAGTGGATTCCTCTACAGGACAAGGAACAAGTGGTATAAGCTGGAGCACAAGAAGTACCTGAAGGGGCTACAACAAGGATAGAGAGAAACTGTTTACAAAAGCCTGCAGTGACAGGATGAGAGGCAATGGCTTCAAACTAGAGAAGAGGAGATTTAGATTAGATGTTAGGAACAAGTTCTGCACCATGAGGGTGGTGGAACACTGGAACAGGTTGCCCAGGGAAGTAGTTGAGGCCCCATCCCTGCAGATACTCAAGGTGAGGCTCAACCGGGCTTTGGGCCACCTGGTCTAGTTGAGGATGTCCCTGCTAACCGCAGAGGGGGTGGACTAGATGATCTTTGGAGATCCCTTCCAACCCAGACCATTCTATGATTCTATGACTTTCCAAACCCATCTGGATGTGTTCCTGGCATATCATTCTGTGCTGCTGTGATTTACAAAGCAGTGGAACCCTGAATTTTGCCTGCTGTATTCTGTGGCTGATCCTGCCATGAGATTTAATCACCAGGAAATGCATTTTTATTGTGGTCATGCATATTGTGATTCAGCAAGGCAAAGTGTTACCTCCTTGACTAGTTCACAACATCCTTGGATACTTATTCTAGGGCTTTACAGGTAATTATTTAAGGTTTTTTAAATATTTTAAAATACCCAAATAAGCCCCTGATAATATCTTAAATGAAGAGGACTAGCATCCTGGCTAGGCTGCTTTCTTTTTTTTATTCTTTCTTAATTCTTTCTTCTTTTTTTTTTCCTCTTTTTTTTGGTTATTTTTTTCTGTCTTTTTTTTTTTTTTTTTTTTGTGTCTTTTTTTTTTTGCAATGCATCTCTCAAGCTGCATTCTTTGTCAGAGGAAACAAATACTGTTGTGCTTTTGGCACCAGACTGAGCAGGAAGCTTGGAAAGCCACAATATGGGGTTTTGTTTGTTTGTTTGTTTGTTTTTATTTGTTTCCTCAAAGGCCAAATTTATTCTGTCAAAGCATTTCACTTCATCAAATCCTTCTGCTGCAATCTGTGTTAATATGCAAGGGGAGTCCTGCAAGAGTTATGGGCTGTCATATTTCCAACAATACCCCTACATAACAGCTTCAACATGCTTGTCACAAGCTTATCTTGTCTTGGCAATGTCTACAATAATGCAGAACTCAGCCCTTTTAAATAATTAGATAAATCTGTATTTTTGACAGGTACTGCTGCTTCCAGCTCTCAGAAGTAGCTGCAGTCACACAAGGTGGATAGTGACTGTCACCTACACATGTGTGTCTTGCTTTCCATTATTAATCATAATCTGATATACTTGTAGGCACCATGCTAAGCAAAGCAATGGATTTTGTGATCTACTGTATGCATTGTATACTTATGGAGCACTCCAAAAGTCTTGCTGAAGGTTTTATGATGTTATTCTTCCTGATTTCATCAGAAACTGAAGCAGTCCATTGTTTAGTAAAGTTTCTGCTGATGTATGATAGGGGATACAGCAAAATGAGGCTGGGTAGGGGATTGGAGGGGTTTGTACGGGGAGCAGCTGAGGGAGCTGGGGTTGTGCAGTCTGGAGAAGAGGAGACTGAGGGGAAATCTTACTGCTCTCCACAACTGTTTGAAAGGAGATTGGAGTGAGGCTGGTGTTGGTCCCTACTCACAGGTAACTGGCATTAGGCCAAGAGGAAATGGACTGAAGTTGTGCCAGGGGAGGGTTAGATTGGAGATTAGGAAAAATTTCTTTGTTTCAAGAGTGGTGAGGGGTTGGGACAGGCTGCCCAGGGAGGTGATGGAGTCACATCACCCCTAAAATATATTCATTGCAGTAGGTTTCCCTGCAGAGCTGGGGGTATTCCTGGCATGTGCCAGCAATAGCTGTCTTGGAGGGGTTTTGTTGGGGATTTTTCTGTATAAACCAAACAAATAGGAATTTTAGGCCTTAAGCTGTGTCAGGGGAGGTTTAGATTGGATATTAGGAACAATTTATTTGCTGATAAGAGTAATGAGGGGTTGTAACAGGCTGCCCAGGGAGGTGGTGGAGTCACCATCCCTGGAAGTGTTCAAGAAGCTGTAGCTGTGGTGCTTCAGGATAGAGCTTAGTGGCCATGGTAGTTGGGTTAGGGATAGACTCAATGATCTTGAAGGTCTTTTCCAGCCTTAATGTCTCTGGACAACCTGATCTAGTGAAAAGTGTCCCTTGTCCATGGCAGGGGGGTTGGAACTGTATGATCCTTGAAGTTCTTTCCAACTCTGGCAATTCTGTGATTCTGTGATTTTGGAGGAAAGAATTAGAACTGCTCCAAATCCATCAAGATTCATTGTCTTCAGAGGCAAATAGCAGCAAACTGCTCATGTTAGAAGCACTGGACGGACTATTTTTCCTGCTGTACAAATCAAGCCTTCCCACTATCTCATCAAGTTTGCATCCATAATTTCAAAGCATCTAGATGATTCTTGAGGTCCCTTCCAACTTGGTATACTATCACACAGTATCACAGTATCACCAAGGTTGGAAGAGACCTCGAAGATCATCAAGTCCAACCTGTCACCACAGACCTCGTGACTAAACCATGGCACCAAGTGCCATGTCCAATCCCCTCTTGAACGCCTCCAGGGACGGCGACTCCACCACCTCCCCGGGCAGCCCATTCCAATGACGAATCACTCTCTCAGTGAAGAACTTTCTCCTCACCTCAAGCCTAAACTTCCCCTGGTGCAGCTTGAGACTATGTCCTCTTGTTCTGGTGCTGGTTGCTAGAGAGAAGAGACCAACTCCTTCCTGGCTACAACCACCTTTCAGGTAGTTGTAGAGAGCAATGAGGTCGCCCCTGAGCCTCCTCTTCTCCAGGCTAAACAACCCCAGCTCCCTCAGCCTCTCCTCATAGGGCTTGTGCTCAAGGCCTCTCCCCAGCCTTGTTGCCCTTCTCTGGACATGTTCAAGTGTCTTGATGTCTTTCCTAAACTGAGGGGCCCAGAACTGGACACAGTACTCAAGGTGTGGCCTAACCAATGCAGAGTACAGGGGCACAATGACCTCCCTGCTCCTGCTGGCCACACTATTCCTAATGCAGACCAGGATGCCATTGGCCTTCTTGGCCCCCTGGGGCACACTGCTGGCTCATGTTCAGGCAGCTGTCAATCAGCACCCCCAGGTCCCTCTCTGTTTGGCAGCTCTCCAGCCACTCTGACCCCAGCCTGTAGCTCTGCATGGGGTTGCTGTGGCCAAAGTGCAGCACCCGGCACTTGGATGTGTTGAATGCCATCATATTGGACTCCGCCCATCTGTCCTATGAATCTATTATTTTAGTATTAAAAACTCCTGGGAAATTTACCTTTTCCTGTTATTAGGAATTCTATTAGGAACTCTCTCCCTGCCGCACCTCCTGTCTCTGGCATCAAATGTGATGGCATTAAAAGAAAATTTCTTTGCTGAGAGTAAATGCTTCCATACAACATCAGTAGGTGAGTTCAGCAGGCCTGCTGGTATGCAGCTAAAAACCTCCTGTGCTATGCAGCTAAAAAAGTAATTTTTTTTCCCCTTCAAAAATGTTTGTTAAAGCTTTCTTCAAATGCCCAAACTGGCCAATTCAGTGTGTTGAAAATATGTCGTGCATATGTGATGATGTTTGGTTAACAGTGGTGATAACTACAGACAAACTCTACAGAGATTTATTTAGTCTGCATGTTTATGATGAGAAAATAGGGACCTGTAAATCACAAGGGGTTCTAATTTCTTCAGCTTCTAACTTCCAAATTAATGACAGTGTAAAGCATGGACATTTCAATTAAACAAGAATAAAGATAAATCATAGCTACCCTGGAGACCTTTCTGGAAAAGACTCTTGTGGTGAAGGGAAAATGATCTGATTTTCTGTACTTTTTACTAATTTGCACTCCTACTGTAATATTTTTTTTCATTTCTAGCCAAGCACAGAAAGAAGATATTTTTACTCGGGTCCTCAAGGGCACAGGAATACAATAATTCAGTGGGTAAGGAAGGAAAATACAAGGTTACATAAATACCTGTAGAACTTGGACTGGCTACATTTTAGGGTAGTTTGATTTTTTCAGATTTCAAACTCTGAAGAGAATAATTTTCTGTGTGAAAACCAAATCACACCTATAAAGGCACAATATTTCAATTTATGTTCAGTTATCTGAATGAAGATGAGCTATGTCTCAAATCAGGACAGAAGATCAAGTTTGCAGACGACGCCAAGCTGTGTGGTGTGGTTGACAGGCTGGAGAGAAGGGATCTGTCCAGAGGGACTTGGACAGGCTGCAGAGGTGAGTCCAAAACAACCTCATGAAGTTCAACAAGGCCAAGTGCAAGGTCCTGCACTTGGGTCAGGGCAATCTCAAGCACAAATTCAGGCTGGGCGAGGAGTGGCTGGAGAACAACCTGGAGGGGAAGGACATGGGGGTATCAGCTGATGATAAACTCCCCATGACCCAGCAGTGTTTGCTGGCAGCCCAGCAGGCAGCTGTGTGCTGGGCTGTATGCAAAGCAGGGAGAGCAGAAGGACAGGGAGGGGATTCCACCCTTCAGCTCTACTCTGATAAGACTCTACCTGAAATACTGCAGTCAGTTCTGGTGCCCCCAACATAAGGAACACATGGAACTGCTGGAGATGGTTTATGAAGGGATCATGAAGATGGTCATGAAGGTGATCATGAAGGTGATCAGAGGTCCTCTATGGGGACAGGCTTAATCTTCCAGAATGATTTGTCCCTGCACTTCAATTATTTATCCTTAATATTTTGGGACTCTAAGGTTGAAATAGAAATCAAAATCCCCCTTGTATATTGCAACTAAAAACTCAAAGTGGTTGACTCCTGGAATAGGATTTGAGCCAAGAAAGGGCTTCTTAAATTTTGCCGTCCTTTCTCATTCTCCTCCTCTGTTTTTAACTGGCCATAAATAAATCTGATCTGCTCCAAATTGAATCTGTTTTGCTCATGATCACAGGATGTTAGGGGTTGAAAGGCTGGTAACTGACCTCCCTGTCTTTATCTTGACCTTTTTCTCTATCCTGATTACAGCCGTGTGGGTGTCTGGAAGCCCACTAGGGTCAACCCACTACAAGACTTTCAGCCACTTATTAATAGATGGAAGCAGGGTTAATAAAGAGTAATCTGAATTGGTAATAAAGAGTAAGGCTGAAGTCTGTACTCTTGAAATAACTGCAAGTTTTTCAACTGAATGCAGTGGGCACAGAGCTGCAGAGGATGATATGTCTCTGTCAAAGCTCTGTACATAACACTACAGCTGAGATTCATCCCACATCATACTTCTTTAACATTAATTATTAATCCCCCCCCAATACTATTTAATACGACTAATCCATAATAGCTGTTTAAATTACAAGTCAACTGACTGGCAACTTTGAGATCTGAAAAGCAAAATGGGAGCAGTGAATCACACTCTCTTTTTCCTTAATTCAAAGAATGCAGTCATTTAGGTCCTCTTTGCTGGCACAAATGTCGGTAATTACAATATGGAAGCTGATCTCTGATCTTAAATGCTAGGAAAAAATCGATTATTCTTTTGTGCCTGATAGTAGGGAATGTTCTATGAGGCCTTTTACAAGCATACAACAAATTTCATTCTTTATTTCCAAGCAAATATTGACTGTTTTGGGACTTCACTACTAAGCTTTATTAGGCTTTCTTCAGAGTAAATACAGCAATTAAAAAAATACAGCAATTTCATATTTCAGGCACATGACGTTGAGAAATGCTACAGCATGAAGTCTCTCCTGACTTGCTAAGGTTTGGCTTAGAACACAAGCCAAAATAATTAGTAGATTTGGTTAAAAGAGGTATGAAAATAGTCAGCAAGTGATCAAACCAAAGGAAATTAAATTAAGTATTTTGTAATCTTTTATAAGATGTAAGAACTCAAGAACCAAAGCTTCCTCTTTTCTTCCTATTTATTATTATCTAAGCAAATCTAGCCAACACCACCCTTCTATTTTAAATATCACCACATAACTTTTGTGCTCTTCAGGTATTGTTATGGTCCCTTTTCACTTCTGAAATGTAATTTCCTCTGTAGTTTAGGCTTCTGTTGAGATCCTTTCTTCTCATTAAGTTGAAAGCTATATGTGTTCAAGCTGCAAGCAGTAATAATACAGATTTCCAAAAGCCCAATAACAACCAGGTGCTTTATTTAATCCTCTTGTTTCCCACTGCTTGTTTCCTGATATCTCTTGCTAAACAGAATAATGTTCCAAATATTTTCTCATTTACTTTTCATCTTATGGCCAACACAAACACAGAGTGTTCTTGGAGTGGCATGACACATTTCCATGCAATATAGACACTGTCATTTAGTACCTGTGAAAAATTAACTTAGAAGTAGGAATGCACAGATTGCACTGGGTTGGGAGGGATGCTCAACGGTCATCTTGTTCTAGACCCTTGTAGTCAGCAGGGACACCTCCAACTAGGTCAGGCTGCCCAGGGACACAGCAAAGCTGACCTTGAATGTCTCCAGGAATGGGACCTCAACCACATCCCTGGGCAACCTGTTCCAGTATTTACACTCACATTGTGAAGAACTTCCTCCTGATGGCCAACCTAAATCTCCCCTGCTCCAGTTTCAAACCATTGCCTCTCATATTGTCACAAGCCCTTCTAGACGGTCCTTCCTCAGCCTTCCTATGTGTCCACTTTAAATATCAAAATGCAGTTATAAGGTCTCCCTGAAGCCTTCTCTTCTCCAGGCTCAACAGCCCCCACTCCCTTGACCTGTCTATGCAGGAGAGGTGCTCCACCTCTCTGATCATGTCTGTGGTTTCTTCTGGACCCACTCCAGCAGGTCTCTCTTGTGTTGGGCTTCCCAGAGCTGCAGGTGAGGTCTCACCTGAGCAGAGGGGAAGATTCACTTCTCTGAGCCTTCTGGCCACAATTCTTTGGATGCAGCCCAGTCTGCCATTGGCCTTCTGGGCTGCAAGTGCCCAATGATGGCTTGTGTCCAGCTTCTCATTCACCATCACCCCCAAGCCCTTTTCTGCACCACCATTACCTCCAAGTCCTTTTCTTGATTTCCTCATCTTCCAACCTCTATTGATCCCAAGGGTTGCTCCAATCTAGGTGCAGGACCTTGCATTTTGCCTTATTGAACATCATGAGGTTCTCCTCAGCCACCTCTCCAAGCTGTCCAGATCTCTCTGCATGGCTTCCATCCCATCCTTCCGTCTTATCAACCACACCACTCAGCTTGGTACCATAAGCAAACTTGCTGAGGGTGTCCTCAATCTCTCTGTCTATATCATTGATAAATATATTTTTGTTACTTTTTGTATGAGTTATTTTTGTAGCTCATTCCATAACTATTTGTACAAAGTGAGAAATACAGAAACGGAAAGAAAAGAGATGTGAAAAGAAGCTTAGGAAGGGAAGCCACAAAATGTTTTATTTGTGATTAAGACTTCCACTTTTTTTGCAAGTGATCTGCTCACAAATGCTGTACCCTATGCAGAGAGATGAATGCAGTAGGGATAAACCAGAGCACTACTTCAGAGGGCTCAGGAAGAATAGCCAGGAAGCTGTTTCAGACAGGAGCATAAAGCAGTGCTGCCTTTCTCCCTACAATGGTGGAGCTGCTTCAAGTTCTAACATTTGACCTCGAGAAAGAAATGAAAAGAAAAACCCTCAGCTTCCTCAGATCTTCCACTTGCTCTCTCCCTGTCCCTTCATTCTAATTTCCTTCTACATTTCCTCTGCTCATTCTCAACTTTCCTCTCCCTGACCAGTTGTTTGTTGGGTTTTATTTGTTTTGTTTTGTTGGTAATTTCATTTCAGTTTATCTTCTCCAAACCCAGAGAAACTCTAGTAGCAAAATTAATTATGGGGCTAATCATAGAAACATAGAATGGCTTAGTTTGGAAGGGACCTCAGAGATCATCTACTGAAACCTCCTCTAATATGAATTTTAATTCCACCACCTTCCATCATCAGTCTGTTTTCACATATAGCTGTCCTGATTGCTTGCATCACCCTTTCTTTAACCCTTGTATTCTTTATTCTCCAAGCACTGGAGAGAAAAACAAGGTCTGTACATAACCCTGTAACAAATATGTAATTATAATTGGAATAACTATAGAATAACTATATAATTTCTTGATATCAGAATATAAAATAGAGTAAACATCAGAAATGAGAAGATCGTTAATTTCCTATCTCCTCTTTCCCTCTCAGTTATGTTTTTATCTGCTCCTATCTCACATATCTTAGAATTGCAGAATTACTTCAGCTGGAAGAGGCCTTTAAGATCATCAAGTCCAACCTTCAACCCAAGACAACCATGGCCATTAAACCATGTCCTGAAGTGCCATGTCCACTTAATCACTACCTGAACAGAAGCTACCACTATCTACGCATTCATTACATATTTGGTTCAACTTTTTTGGTCATCTTTGTTGCTCTTCTGTTGCTTTTCCACCTGCATTGTTTTGTGATAAGGAGGGCATTTGCATGCAACATTCAAAACCATAGTTACAAGGGATCTCCAAAGGTCATCCAGCCCAACTCCCCCACACTCAGCAGGGACATCTTCTACTAGATCAGGTTGCTCAGAGCCTTGTGAGCCTCATCTTGAATATCTCCAGGGATGAGGCCTCGACCACCTCCCTGGGCAACCTGTTGCGGTGTTCCAGCAGCCTCATGGTGCAGAACTTGTTCCTCACATCCAATCTAAATCTGCTCTGCTCTCATTTCAAACCATTGCCCCTTGTCCTGTCCCTTCAGGCCTTTTCAAACAGTTCCTCTGCAGCCTTCTTTAGCCCTCTTCAGGTACCGAGAGACTGCTGTTAGGTCTCCCTGCAGCCTTCTCTTCTCCAGGCTGAACACCCTCAGCTCCCTCAGCCTGTCCTTGAACGAGAAATGCTCCAGCCCAATGATTATTTTCATGACCCTCCCCTGGACCTCTTCCAGCACGTCCATGTCCTTTTTGTGTTGAGGGCTCCAGTGGTGGACACAGTACTCCAGATGAGGTCTCACCAGAACAGAGCAGAGTGGCAGAATCACCTCTCTCCATCTGCTGGCCACACTGCTTTTGATGCAATGTGAGATCATGTTGTGCTTCAATTATTTATTTTGTTGTGTGTCCTCTTGCTTTTCTGATACTTTCTTCTTTTCTTGGCCAACATTGAACTCTGCTCTGCTGTTTTCATAGACCTACTTATTCTACAGTGGCAGAGGAGAGTTCAAAGATCATTAAGCTTTATACAGAATAAGATACATTTTCTTCTATGCATCTTGTGCCTTTGTTGAATTCCACCTCCTCATATTATCAGTTCTAAAAATCCACTTTCTCTGCCTGTCTTCTGGTTTTATTCTCTTTATTATTATCTAAGAGGGGCTGCCACCATCACTGTTGTCCTCAGCAAAGTGTTCTTGTGTCTAGTTTGCACTGTACCTGTTGGACTTAGGGAAAGCTTCTAGCAGCTACTCACAAAATCCACTACTGTAGCACTTCAGCTACCAAAACCTTCCCATGCAAACCAAGTCCACTCTCAGAGCAATGATTAGACAGAGTACAGCTGCTTGAGTACCCAGGACTCTGTGTTCTGAAGCCATCACAATGAATCCTTTTGGTTTCCAGCTTCTAATCAACAAATTAATCTCTGCAGTCTTGTACATTGAAAGCTTGTCCTAATGGTGAGCTTGTAACTTTCTTCAGTGGAGCTCTGTTATTTACTGAGAACAAGTTTTACCCAAACTCTAAAAAGACTTTTTAGTTGTTTTTCTTTTCTTTCCTGCCGTCAAAAATAGCAATGCTAACCAATGTTTTATTTCTGGTGGATCAGAATTAAATAAGGTATAATCCTGTGCAGACCAGGTGGCTTAGCAGCTGTTCAGGGTATTGTGGAATGGGAAGGTTGGTGTGAGAGCAACCTCATCCATCTTTCTCCCAGCCATACACTTGGCTGGGAAACCTTGGCCGTGCTGATATTGTGAAGGTGATGCAGTTGTGAAGGTGATGCAGCCTGACCTTGGCTGCTCTGCATGATGAGGGATGAAAGCAGAGGAGCAGGGGAAGTGACAGCTGCTGAAGGTCTGGGTACCTCCTGCTGGTCAGCTGATAAAGTGGCATAGAAGGTTCTTGCCTGCTGCTTTTCTTGCTGTGCTTATTTTTCATAGTGGATACCACACGTACACAATCATTATGGAGCAAAACTAGAAGTAGATTCAGACTGCATCTCAGGAAGAGGTTCTTCACCATATGGGTGGTGAGACACAGGTCACTCAGGGAGGTGGTAAAAGCCTCATCCCTGGAGGTTTTTAAGGCCAGGCTGGATGTAGCTGTGAGCAACTTGAACTAGTGTGAGATATCCCTGCCCATGGCAGTGGGGTTGGAACTGGATGATCCTTGAGGTCCCTTCCAACCTTGACAGTTCTGTGATTCTACGATTTGCTCCCACTACAGTCCAGTGGCATGTGTATAGTAGGTGATGCAGAGAAACGTTGAGCTTGCACTGCCCATGCTATGCTAGCAGTGAAAATAAGGAATGGAAGGGCCTCAGCTTCTTTGCTGTTAGATGCAATACGGTTTTCTTCTATATGATCACTTATTTAAAACACTACAGGCTCTACTTTCCTTCTAAAAGAACATACTAAGTCTTTGTTGATACAAGAGTAATCAGAGAAATGGAAGCCTTGCCATATGAAGAAAGGCTGAGAGACCTGGGGTTGTTCAGCCTGGAGAAGCAAAGGCTTAGGGGAAGCCTTATTACTACTTACAATGCAATACAATACAATACAATACAATACAATACAATACAATACAATACAATGCAATGCAATACAATACACCAGGTTGGAAGAGACCTTCAAGATCATCGCGTCCAACCCATCAACCAATCCAACCCACCCAACAACTCAACCATGCAGCCAAGCACCCCATCAAGTCTCCTCCTAACACCTCCAATGAAGGTGACTCCACCACCTCCACGGGTAGCCGATTCCAATGGGCAATCACTCTCTCTGTATAGAACTTCTTCCTAACATCCAGCCTAAACCTGCCCTGGCACAGCCTGAGACTGTGTCTTACCATGATATAAAAGGTGGCTACCAGGAAGATGGAGACTTCCTTTTAACAGGGAGTCCCATGAAAAACAGAAGAGGTGTTGGATACAAGTCATTGCTGGGGAGATTCCCACTGGAATCCAGAAGAAAAATGTTTCACAGTGAGGACAGTCAGAAACTGGAATCACCTCCCAAGGGAAGCAGGGGATTCCCCTACAGTGGTCAGTTTCAAGCCTCAGCTTGACAGGGTGCTGGGCCAGCTCATTTCAACAACACCATCACCTAGAAAGGTTGGCCCAGATGATCCTTGGGGTCCCTTTCAACCTGGTATTCCATGATTCAATGACTCTGTACCTCATTCAGTTACGCCTTAAATTTACAGCCACACAGACAGATGCCTTTGGAGTTAAAAATTGTCTGGTGCTGGAAGCCCAAACCAAGAGCTTCTTAGGTGGATTTTACAGTTTAAGAGCAAATGGTTGAGTTGGTACCTGATGTATAGGAAAGGGGAAGAATTGAGGTTTGCGTGAACACAATATGAGTGCTTCCTGAAACTGACCAAAGTAAGGCAGCAATCCATTCTGCTGACCTTTCTGGAAAAAATGATGACCTCTTTCATCTTCTTCTCCAGTGTGGAGGTAAATAAATCACTTCAATTTAAAGATATAAGCAAGGCTATGCTTCCTAAGTCTATGCAGTGGATTTAGTGCCTTGTTTCTACATTCCTGTTCATGCACATATGAAGAAACACAGCATAATTTGTAGGTGTCAGGCTCAGTGGCTCCAACTTTGTGTCTAATTTGTAATAAGAACAAAACTTTAATGGCAGCCTTGCAAATTCTCCTGGAAAAAAACCCACAAAAATAGAATAAAATAGAAAAAATAAAATAAATGATACAATAAAATAAAACAAAATAGAACAGAATAAATATCTGAAGGGATCCTAAAGGAAGGCGGGAGAAGGTCTTTTCATGAGGGTGTCTAGATTCAGGACAAGATGGAATGGTTTTAAGCTAAGGCAGAGTAGGTTTAGACTGGAGTTGAGGAAGAAGCTTTTACTACCAGGATGGTGAGACTCTGGGACAGGCTGCCCAGGGAGGTTGTGGATGCCTCATCCTTAGAGGTGTTGAAAGCCAGGTTGGATGAGGCCTAGGCACCAACTCTAGTTGAGAGGCATCCCTTCCCATGGCAGGGAGTTTGGAGTAGATGATCTCTGAGGTCCCTTCCAACCTAAGCCATTCCATGATTCCATCATATTCTCAGTACTCCTTGATTGTGGCTTTCTTGATATAGGCAGTGTAGGGAGAACTGAGTCAAACCTTCTGCTGTAAATTGCATGGGAAATTTTGTGTTTGTGGTATTAGTGACATAATAAAGCAGTCAACATCAGAGCAGTCCTTTTCATTTTCATGCACACCAGGCTCTGTGAAGGCAACTATAACAAAGAAGTCAGCTTTTTAAGGTATTTGGGAATCTAAAATATAGCCAATCCCCTAAATCCCCTGGATATCAAAGTAAATGCAGTAAGTGAGGATTTTCAAAGCTCTCTGTGGCATTTATCCAACCTGGCATTTAATCATGCTTGGCATGTGTCATTCCTATAGATGAATAAGTAATGCTTCTGCTGATTCCCTCCAGAAATGAAATTTGCAAAAGTGTATAAAAATGGATTTTGGAGGCAATAATTTCTCTGTTTTAAGGCAAATCTGAAGTTTCACTGATCACCCAGAGGAAAAATTTTGATTCACAGATTGCATTGGGTTGGAAGGGAGCCTCGAAGGTCACTTTGTCCAACCCCACCTGTCGTCAGCAGGGACATCTCCAACTAGTCCAGGCTGCCCAGGGCCACATGAAATCTGATCTTGAATGTCTTCAGGGATGGGGCCTCAAACACATCCCTGGGCAGCCTGTTCCAGTGTTTCACCACTCTCATTGCAAAGAACTTATTCACCAATTGTTTAGTTGCTTAGTCTCACCCTGTGACAATCACAACTTAGACTGCAGTATATCATTCAGTTTTCCCCTTGGAAACAGTTTCATCATTTTTGTGAGAATAGACTAAATAAATGACTTTATATGATAAAAAAAGATGAGAGACACCTGGCTGAGATAAAAAAAGTTTTCTAAACAGTCAGGATTCTATAAACTGGTTCATTTGGATTGTCTGACAGAAGTGACATGAAAGTGTAGCAGCACGAGCAGAAACGCTGACAACTTCAAAGCTCTGAGAAGTTAAACAGCAAAACATCCTTTCATCAAATCAGACAAGGGGTAGGATATGTAGAGAATTGGATAGAGGGATTACAACCATGGATGCCTGAGACTGAGGGGATAAATACAGTGAGAACTAGAATCTGGAGTGTGAGTCACCACACTGAAAAGTAAGGGGACAAAGGCAGAAGAGATCACTGGTTTTGACTGTGAATCATAGAATCATGGAATGGTTTGGGTTGGAAGGAACTTCCATAGGTCATCTAGTCCAGCCCCTCTGCAGTCAGCAGGGTCATCCTCTACTAGATCAGGTTGCCCAGAGTCCTGGTGAGCTTTACCTTGAATATGTCTAGCCCCCTTCAGATACCGGAAAGCTGCTGTTAGGTCTCCCTGGAGCCTAATAAATAAATGGGAAAACCAAAAGGAAACAAAACCCTCAAGGAAAACAATAGCAACGACAAAAGCTAAGTGTGCACTAACCTGAGGTGAGAAATAAACTCTTCACAATTTTGTGGGTTTTTTAGCAGCATAAGAGAAATTTATAAGAAAAACAAACAAACAAGGGATGCAATGCAGTAAAATAAGGTAGTGCAGCAAGTGCAAGGCCAACCATGACATAAGGAACTGTTTTAAGTGTTTCCTTGATATGATTATGGAGAAAAGCAATTGTTATTAATTCAATTGTTATTAATTTATGAAAGCTGTTGAAAATCAATGCAGCTATCCCCTGCAATAATCTTGCTCATGCAGAGGGTTACCATTTGCAACATCACTCCTCTTTCTAACCCATTTTCAATAAGGATATGTTCTTGTCTTCCTGTTACTAGAACTGTGTTCTTTCTTCATTGTGTTTATTATTCTCTTAGCATTAACTTAGATGGAAAAAAATCATAGCATCACAGAATGTTAGGGGTTGGAAGGGACCTCCAGAGCTCATCCAGTCCAACCCCTCTGCCAAAGCAGGATCACCTAGGGCAGGACACACAAGAATGCATCTAGGCTGGCCTTGAAAGTCTACAAAGGAGACACTTTCAGATTACACTCATACTGTTTTTTTACCTCCTTGTTGAAGTTCTTTACCAAATGAAAAACACTAAGTTAAATCAGAATAATAACCTGGAGAGCAAAAGGAGAGATGAAATTGAGTGAAGAAAGCAGACATTTTTAACCCTTTGAATTTAAGGCATCCACAATTTATTGTCAGTTTCCTCCTGCCCACCTTCAAGCACTTTGGCTTAAAATACTTTGAAATGCTGACTTCAATGTCAATCCTTTCAAGAATGGATGCAAGGGAAATTATGTTTAATCAATAATTAATGCCAGATTATTATATTTAAACAGAAGCAGTTTAGACTTTATTAGCAGAAAGCCAGAGGTGTTCTGTTTCCATCTGTCTTCAAGTGCAGCCCAGCTGCTTTGATGTTCCTTTTGCACTTGTCATTGTTTTCACTTTACACGCCTTGCAGGGCATCCCAGAAAATCAATCAGATGATTGACATATCCACATCTGAAGTAATGCCTTTCATATCTTGTCCCAAAGCGTGCTTTCATTTCCCCTGCACATTATTTCAGTTTGCTGCACTGCTGTTAACACTCTGAGCTCTAACTAGAGGAGGAGAATTTGCAACTTCTTGCCTTGTTTCTAAGATCCTCAGCAGTCTTGCAAATGGTTAAAGTGTCCTCATCTGGCATTCATTTTAAACTCTCTTCAATTTCTACATCACAGATCAGTTTGTCAGCTAGGCCACAAAAAACTGTTGGAGCTGAAAAAAAAAAAAAAATGCAAAAACTACTGCAGATCACTCAGTCCTCAGGTTGGCTTATTTTGTTTTGTTTTGCTTTTTTTTTTTTTTTCCCTCCTGCAAAAATGACATCTCCCACAACTTTTATTAAGGGGCACTGCGCTCACTGTGTGTGAGAATTGCTTTATCCTAGTTTGTGGAATGAAAGGAGCATCTGCTGGGGAAGGTAAGGTGTAAAACATATTAAAAAGATTAAAAGTGGTTAAGGTTTACAAGTGTGAAGTGCAAGTGCTTCTGCTTCTGTTGGCAGTTTCACTGGCAGTCAGCAGGTGGACACGGGACTGTGTCATATCAATACAGATATTGTCTTGCTCGAGTGACGCACTGCCAGAAAGGCTGGAGGAAATTCATTTATTTAGTGAATCACCTACAAGAAGAAATAATTCTTATTCTTACTTTCTAGCTTCCTTTAGTATCTCCATGTACACAAAGTATCTATTTGCTACTGCTTTGCTCACTCAGCATGAGAAACATACAGGCATTTCTGTTTATCATAAAATCATTAAGGTTGGGAAAAAAAAACCCTATAAGATCATTAAGTCCAACCATGACACAACTACCATGGCCACTAAACTATATCCTGAAGCACTACATCTACAGTTTCTTGAGCACCTCCAGAGATGGTGACTCCACCACTTCCCTGGGCAGCCTGTTCCAACCCCTCACCACTCTTTCAGCAAAGAAACTGTTCATAATATCCAACCTAAATCTCCTCTGGCACAACTTAAGCCCCAAACTTCCTATTTATTTTATTTATACAGAAAAATCCCCAACTAAACCCCTCCAAGACAGCTCTTGCTGTCACATGCTATGCACACAACATGCAAATATGCCCAGCTCTGCAGAGAGAGATACAGTAATGAATATATTTTAGGGGTGATGTGACTCCTGTTCTAGGATTGTCTTAATAGAGCTAAAACATGAAAGATAATCTGACTAAGAAATAAATCACATAAATAAAAAGCTTTTTTTTTTTTTTTTTAGTCTGGAGGGGAGAAGACTGCGAGGAAATCTAATCAATGTCTATAAATATCTGAGGTCTGGGTGTCAGGAAGCAAGGGACAGGGACAGCCTCTGCTTGCTGTTCCCTGTGAATAGGACAAGGGGCAATGGATGGAAACTACAGCACAGAAAATTCCACCTCAACATGAGGAAGAACTTCTTGACTGTAAGGGTCACAGAGCACTGGAATAGGCTGCCCAGAGATGTGGAGTCTCCTCCTATGGAAACTTTCAAGTCCTGTCTGAATTTGTTCCTGTGTGACCTGTGGTGGGTTCTATGGTCCTGCTCTGGCAGGGGGGTTGGAGTGGAAGATCTCCAGAGGGCACTTCCAACCCCTAACATCTTGGAAGCCTGTGATCTGCTTACACTTAGATAACAAAAAGGTCTTTTTTCTATTTTCCCCTTCCAAGTCCATAGATGTTTCTACAGAAATATAACCATCCTGGCATTGAATCCTCAGGAAATGACTTGCTGAGCATCTGTAGTGAGTCAGTGTCACTTCCCAGCTAACAATGAGCTCTTTGTCTTTAATCAGGGAGTGTCTTCAGGCAGTTGGTAGGTTCCACTCTGACCTTCCATCAAGAAAATGGAAGGTGACAGTTTGAGATCCTCTGCAACTGGGACAGGATAAGGGGGCTTGCAAAAGGCAGCTTTGGTTTGCTAATAATAGTCTGCAGTCAAGATGTGCAGCCAAGAAGCTGCCATGTGCGTTACACAGTTTTAAGTGAGAAATGGATTTTTTCTCTCAAATAAGATCATTTTACTCTTATTTTATTTTTACTTGATTTATTTTAATCTAGTATTTATTTTATTTGATTATTAGTTTTATTTATTGCCTTTTATTTATTTTATGTTATTTTACTTTATTGTCACTTTATTTTATTTTATTTTTATTTTATTTTTATTTTGGTTTACTTCATTATTTATTATTCCTTCCTTCCTTCCTTCCTTCCTTCCTTCCTTCCTTCCTTCCTTCCTTCCTTCCTTCCTTCCTTCCTTCCTTCCTTCCTTCCTTCCTTCCTTCCTTCCTTCCTTCCTTCCTTCCTTCCTTCCTTCCTTCCTTCCTTCCTTCCTTCCTTCCTCCTTCCTCCCTTCCTCCCTCCTCCCTCCCTCCCTCCCTCCCTCCCTCCTCTCCCTCTCTCTTTCTCCCTCTCTCCCTCCCTTCCTCTCTTCCTCCCTTCCTCTCTTCCTCCCTTCCTCCCTTTCTCTCTCCCTTTCTCTCTTTCTCCCTTTCTTTCTCCATTTCTCTCTTTCTCTCTGCTATATAAGACATTTTTAAGTGTGAGAAAATAAATGATCAACTATTACTGTACATTGGAACACAAATATCTTGATGTTATGGCTAAGAAGCTGGTTCACAGTGTTAAACCTCAGCTCCAGAGTCTAGTTCTCACCCTGCTGTAACAATCTTCCTGCTATTCCCAAGGGCTTATTACCAGTTCTTGTAGATACCCTTAATCATAAACTGCAAGTCCAAGCACAACCTATAACTGATTTTTTTACCTCAGACCCATGCCAGCTGCAAAGTAAAATCCCATGCAGTGAGGTGCATATGCCCTTACCCTGCCATATGCATTCATTCCTCCTCAGTTCACCTATTTTATAGGCATTGATCATTGAAATCCTCACCCTTAGGTTCTGCTCTGAGAGGAATAATAATAGACCTCCTAACCCCTCCTAACATCCGTCATTCCTGTGAGCTAATGATCCTTTTCCTTGGAGGAAATAATCTTTTACAAAGTTCTGTCCTGCTCTTGAGTGATTGCAGCTTCAGATCAGGCTGTTAAACACTAATGGATTTCCCAATTTTTATACTCACTTGGGAAAAAAAATTGCTTCTCAAACCCCTCTGCTTTCCTTTTCATCCAGGATATTCCTAACCAGCTGCTGGAGGAAGGTGAGTGAAAACATAGCAGTAAGCAGCAGAAGAGCAATATTTTCTGATTGCAGTGTATCATAGTATCAGTCAGGGTTGGAAGGGACCACAAGGATCATCTAGTTCCAACCCCCTGCCATGGGCAGGGACACCCCACACTAAATCAGGCTGGCCAGAGCCTCATCCAGCCTGGTCTTAAACACCTCCAGGGACGGGGCCCCTACCACCTCCCTGGACAACCCATTCCAGGGCTTCACCACTCTCATGGTGAGGAACTTCTTCCTCACATCCAGCTTGAATCTTCCCACCTCCAGCTTCATTCCTTTCCCCTAGTCCTATCACTACCTAATACCCTGAGAAGTCCCTCCCCAGCCTTCTTGTAGGCCCCCTTCAGATACTGGAAGGCCACAATGAGGTCACCTCGGAGCCTTCTCTTCTCCAGACTGAACAGCCCCAACTCCTTCAGTCTGTCCTCATAGGAGAGGTGCTCCAGCCCTCTGCTCATCCTCGTGGCCCTTCTCTGGACACCTTCCAGCACATCCATATCCCTCTTGTAATAGGGATTCCAGAACTGGACTCCAGTGCAGGCCTTTAGGATGCTCTGACAGGGGAGATGGACTCCAAGAAATCCAGAGATCCTTTCCAATCCCTAACATCCTGTGATTCTATGATGCTTCCATCTCCGGTGAAGCTAAAGTGGATTAGCCAGGGTGTAACTATGGGATAATGGAACAGTGCTCAGGTCCTTTGGCAGGGGGTGTTTGTCTGCCTCCTTTCTTTTTGGTTATGGGGTTTGTTTTTTGCTCTGTTTCAGGTTATAAAACAATTTTTTTCCTTCAGAATTTGGAGCTGGGGTTGTTCAGCCTGGAGAAGAGAAGACACCAGGATGACTTTAGAGCTGCGTTCCAGCCCCTGTAGGGATCCCTGCAGAGGGATTTTTCATGAGGGTGTCTAGCAACAGGACAAGGGGGATGGTTTGAAGCTGAGGGAGAACAGGGTTAGACTGGAGCTGAAGAAGTTTTTCAGTACAATGGTGTTGAGACTGTGGAATAGGCTGCCCAGAGAGGCTGTTGATGTCACCTCCTTGGAGGTATTCAAGGCCAGGTTGGATGAGATCTGAAGCAACCAAGTCTCTTTGAGAGGTGTCCTCTAAGGTCCCTTCCAACCTGAGCCATTCTATGTTTGAAGTCACAGCAGCCACATGTACACAGCTGGCTCCCTTGGAGGTTTGTTCATACTTCTGGTGAAAAACAGTCAACATTTGTCTCAGCTACCCTGTGCTGGCTCTTGATGCATCTGGGGAATTAAGTCTTCCAGAGTGGGTTTTGTCTGGTGTTTATCCATAGAATGTATACATCCTTTTTATGAATCTACTGCTCAGCTTGAGTCTTCTCTTCTAATCTAGATTTGTCTTCACTTTCTATGTTATGAGCCCTTTCCTGCTCTTTTATTTCTACCCTTTTGGGACTCTCTGGTGGGAGGTGTGCTCAAATATTATATATGTCTGCTGTATTTGAACTGCTTAGTTTTGTTGATGTGCTTTAAATGAGGCAATGTAGACACTGAACCGTGTGTGTAGAGGGACCATTTCATGGCAGATTGCACTGCCTGTAATGGGTGTCTTTAGCAATGGTTATCACAAATTCTCAGGCAAGCCTAAATAGATCCCCAGAGCCTTATTTTGTGTGAGGTTTTTGCCACAGACTTTCTATTAAACTTCTGTTTTCTATGGGTTTTGTTGGAGTTCTGTTTAAAGCAAAGCAGCAAAACCGAAATAACCCCAAAAACCCAAACCAAAACAAAACCTCCAACCCAAACCACCACAACAACAAAAAGAAACCCAAACAAACAAGGGAAAACCCGAGCCAAAACAAATGAAAGAAACCCCAAACAAATGAAGCAAACCTCAAATAACAACAAAAGCCAACAATCATACAATCCTTCCATGTGGTGAAGAAAATGTAAATATGGGAGGAAAACCCCCATCAATAGTAGGTAATGCATACTGATCAGAGTAAACCAAGAATACTACTTCTTATTTTCCTCTCCATTAGACAAATGGGATTCTGGACACCCATAAAATCCAAGAGCTGAGCAGAAACACTCCAGAGTGAGATGGAAAACTGGGGGTTTTAGCAGTATTTGCATACAAAGGCAGTGAATCACTTCTGTCACGCTAAAATATCACCTTCTATATTCTTTTGCTGCATACACCATGAAATGCAGAACAACAACAACAAAATGATCTCCCTCCCATAGAATGAAAGGATCATCCAGTTCTAACCCACCTGCCATGGGCAGGGACTAAATCAGGCTGCCCAGAGCCACATCCAGCCTGGCCTTAAAAACCTCCAGGAATGGGGCTTCTACTACCTGTGCAATCTGTTCTAGAGTCTCACCACCCTCATGGGGGAAGAATTTTTTCCCTACTGTCTAATCTAAATCTCCCCTCCTCTAGCTTGGATCCATTCCCCTAGTCCTATCACTACCTGACACCCTAAAAAGTCCCTCCCCAGCTTTCTTGTAGCCCCCTTCAGATACTGGGAGGCCACAACAAGGTCTCCTCAGAGCCTTCTCCAAACTGAACAACCCTAACTCTTTCAGCCTGTCCTCACAGGAGAGGAGCTCTGGCCCTCTGTTCATCCTCATGGCTCTTCTCTGGACACATTCCAGCACCTCCAGATGTTTCTAGTAATACAGACTCCAGAACTGGACACAGTACTCTACCTCACAACATTTCTGAATGCACATACAAGCCAACATATTAATTATGGAGTTAGAAAATTGGTATTAATATTTTTTCATATATATATATACACATAGTCTAGTTTTTTATTGCCATAAATTGCTCATTAAACTTCAAGCAATCCAATGTTTAAAGCTTGCAACCATTTATAGGCAATGCTCTCCAAAGTGTAATTAGAGGCAGTATTATGACATAGAACAATGGAGACAATTATTTCTGAAGTTTATTAATGCTAATTAGCATATGGCATCTTAGACAGCTGCTGATACTTCATAGCTAAATACTGAGGGACTAATTAGTGTTTGATGTTAATTGGCTTCTCCTGCATGTTCATTGTCCTTAGACGCAGAGGCACTGTCACCGCTGGGCTATTAAAAGTCTGGCCTCAGCCTGCTTGCAGTGCCAGGACGTGGCAGTTAGGAGATTTTGCACAAAATAGCTCTCTAATGTGCCCTTAATGACCACTGGGTGAGCTTTAACGAGCCAAAGTCAGAAATTCTCATTAAATTTACCTTTAAAGTAGCTGAGCAGGGTATGAATTGTTAAAAAATGACAGTTTCTTGTGTTTTTGTTGATGAGATAAAAAAGTTGGATGTAATCATTGAATCACGGAAGGGTTTGAGTTGGAAGAGAGCTGTGTGGTGTGGCTGGCATGCTGGAAGGAAGGGATCCATCCAGAGGGACTTTGACAGGCTGGAGAGGTGGGCCCATGACAACCTCATGAGGTTCAACAAGACCAAGTGGACGGTCCTGCATCTGAGTCAGGACAATCCCAGTCACTGATATAGGCTGGGCAGGGACTGGCTTGAAAGCAGCCCTGACAAGAAGGACTTGGGGGTGCTGGTGGATGAGAAGCTCAATGTGAGCTGCCAGTGGACACTTGCAGCCCGGAAAACCAACCAGATCCTGGGCTGCATCAAGAAAAGTGTGGCCAGCAGGTCGAGGGAGGTGATTCTCCCCCTGTACTCCACTCCTGGAGCACTGTGTCCAGTTCTGGAAGTGCTGGAATGTGTCCAGAGAAGGGCCACAAGGATATCAGAGAACTGGAACTCTGCTATGTAGACAGACTAAGAGAGTTGGATTCCAATGAGACCTTATTGTGGCTTTCCAATGCCTGAATGGGGCCACCAGAAAGCTGGGGAGGGACTTTAGGGTGTTGGGTAGTGATAGGACTGGGGGGAATGGATCCAGCTGGAGGAGGGGACATTTAGATTAGACAGGAGGAAGAAATTCCTCACCATGAGGGTGGTGAGACACTGGAACAGGTGCCCATGGAGGTGGTAGAGGCTCCATCCCTGGAGGCTTTTAAGGCCAGGCTGGATGTGGCTCTGAGCAACCTGATCTAGTGTGAGGTGTCCCTGCCCATGGCAGGGGGTTGAAACTAGAGGATCCTTGAGGTCCCTTCCAACTCTGACAATTTAGGGATTTTGTGATCTTAAAGATCATCTAGTTCCAGATGAGGAATGGGGCAACAACCAGAATTTCACAGGTTTGCACAATGCTGTCTATGTAATCTCATTTAGTTTGAGTATAGCTATTTTTTTTTAAATTATCATTATTTTTTCTACAGAGATCTCTGGAGTTTGTGTATTGTCAAATATGTCCTACAATCAATTTTGGAAGCTGGAATGCTAATTTAAAAAGGGGAACAATGAAGCTGCCTTGTCTGTAGGTAGCAAGCAGGAAATAATTCTATCTTCTGTGTTTGTTGCTTTCTATTGCTTTGCACGTAAGGTAATAATTTAATTTATGTATCACAGTATCACAGTATCACAGTATTACCAAGGTTGGAAGAGACCTCGAAGATCATCGAGTCCAACCTGTAACCACAGACCTCATGACTAGACCATGGCCACATCCAGTCCGCCCTTGAACGCCTCCAGGGACGGCGACTCCACCACCTCCCGGGCAGCCCATTCCAATGGCGAATCACTCTCTCGGTGAAGAACTTTCTCCTCACCTCGAGCCTAAACTTCCCCTGGTGCAGCTTGAGACTGTGTCCCCTTGTTCTGGTGCTGGTTGCTAGGGAGAAGAGGCCAACCCTTTCCTGGCTACAACCACCTTTCAGGTAGTTGTAGAGAGCAATGAGGTCGCCCCTGAGCCTCCTCTTCTCCAGGCTAAATAACCCCAGCTCCCTCAGCCTCTCCTCATAGGGCTTGTGCTCAAGGCCTCTCCCCAGCCTTGTTGCCCTTCTCTGGACATGTTCAAGTGTCTTGATGTCTTTCCTAAACTGAGGAGCCCAGAACTGGACATAGTACTCAAGGTGCGGCCTAACCAAAGCAGAGTACAGGGGCACAATGACCTCCTTGCTCCTGCTGGCCACACTATTCCTAATGCAGGCCAGGATGTGGCTGGCCTTCTTGGCCACCTGGGCACACTGCTGGCTCATATTCAGGTGGCTGTCGATCAGCACCCCCAGGTCCCTCTCTGTCCAGCCGCTCTCTAGCCACTCCGACCCCAGCCTGCAGCTCTGCATGGGGTTGTTGTGGCCAAAGTGCAGCACCCGGCACTTGGACTTGTTGAATTCCATCCCATTGGACTCTCCCCATCTGTCCAGCCGATTGAGGTCCCTCTGCAGAACCCTTCAATCCTCTAACTGACCAACATCTGCTCCCAACTTGGTGTCATCTGAAAATTTGCTGATGACTGTCTCAATCCCCTCATCCAGATCGTCAATGAAGACACTGAAGAGGATGGGGCCCAGCACTGATCCCTGGGTGACTGGCCTCCAGCTGGAGGTGGCACCATTGACCACCACTCTCTGGGCCCGGCCCTCCAGCCAGTGCCCAACCCAGCGCAGAGTATAGTATTGAGTATTAATCATTGTTTATTGTCTAGTATTATTTAGTATAATTTAATTAGCTTATTTTTTATTATTTACTTTTTATTTGGTTATTATTTGGTTTAATTTATTTATTTTTATTTCCAGGGCATACTAACCATTCCCTGTGTCAATCACAAAACCTTTTTTCTTTGTTTTTTCACTAGTTAATAAGAATTGCCTTTAGTGTCACCCTATTCCTGTATAATTAAAGAGTACTCATTTCCTTATTTAGTAGGAAAGGAGCATAAAAAGTTACTTCAGAGAAGCAAAAAGGAAGCTAAGGAAAGCAAAATTTGCTGGCTAAGTGTTTCGTATAGTTCAGGATTGTCCTCTGTCTCATCTTGACAGCAGGTGTCTTGGTTGAAACCTGCAACAGGGAGGAGAGATGACATGAAGCAGCAGCTAGGAAAGTGTCCACCTATGATTCTAACCCACAAATGTCAAAAGAATAAGCACAGGGAGGATTGCTCGCAGTAGGTGCTGCTAACTGTAGCAAAGCAAGCAGAAGGGCAGTGGAAGCCAAAACTGTGGGAAAGAAGATGGATGTAAAGAGTTCAGGGAAGGGTAAATTAAAGTTAGCACTAAAAGGATAGCAGTTTATAGGGGAAGAGGTGGAATGGTTCTTATATGAAGTCTGTAACAAAAAATAGGGTCCTTTTTCTTTTGCTGGTGGGACATTAGCAGGAAAAAAAGGGGGTTTTATACATTGCTTAATGTTTTTCCTGCACATACAACTACAGTCTTAGTTATACCCCTGATATAGGAAACCTTTAAAATGGGGCAGTATCAGTGCAGACTGAATCATTCCAATGTTTGACAGCAGCTTCACTGAAGTTCTGTGCACTGCAGGTGTAAGTGGAGACTGGCAGGGACACATTAGAGGGAAAACAATTCTGATTGCAGGATTCCATCCTGCAGCCCTGTGGAAAAGGATTTGGAGGTGCTGATGGATAAGAAGCTGGACATGAGCAGGCAGTGTGAGCTTGCAGCCCAGAAGGCAAATCACATCCTGGGCTGCATCAAAAGGTGCATTGCCAGCAGATCCACAGAGGTGATTCTGCCACTTTACTCTGCTCTGTTGAGACCTCACCTGGAGTACTGCATCCAGCTCTGGAGCCCTCAATACAGGAAGGACATGGAGCTGATGGAGCAGGTACAGAGGAGGGCCACAAAAATGATCAGGAGGTTGGAGCACCTCTGTTATGAGGACAGGCTGAGGGAGTTGGGGGTGCTCAGCCTGAAGAAGAGGAGGCTCCGGACAGACCTAATAGCAACTTTCCAGTACCTGAAGGAGGCCTACAAGAAGGAAGGAGAGAGACTGTTTACAAAGGCCTGTGGTGACAGGATGAAAAGAAATGGCTTCAAACTGGAGAAGGCCAGATTTAGATTGAATATCAGGAAGAGGCTTTTCACTATGTGAGTGGTGGAACTCTGGAAGAGGTTGCCCAGGGAGGTGGTTGGGTCCCCTTCCCTGGAGATATTCAAGGTAAGACTTGACAAGACCCTGGGCAACCTGATCTACTGGGGATGTCCCTGAAAACTGTGGGGAGGTTGGACTGGATGACCTTTGGAGGTTCCTTCTGGCCTGTAACACTCTATGATTCTATGGTCCTTATGCAGTTTCCAGTCACAGAGAAGATCATTTTAAGTAAGGAACAGGGAAATGTTTTGAAGTCATTACTGTTCCTTCTTTACCCTGGTGTCAATATTACCGTGGGAAAAAGAAGTCTCTGGAATAGAATATTTAATGGAATGCATGCTCCAATACTCTGCAGTGCATGGAAAGCCCAATTTGTGCCCATTCCAAAAGGCAGCATTGAACAAATGCTCATAAATTTGCCTGACTTTACAGAAAAGGAAAAAGAAAAGAAAAAGAGAAGAGAATCCATATTAGTAATCCAAGCAGTGGGGCTAAGCCATTAGCCAGTTCACAGCAGAGAAATCCAAATAGATCCCAATAACTTGAATATTGCCTGGAGAACATTGCACTCCCTATATAAATGTTGTGTTTTGAATGCAGATGTACTTCACAGCTGCAAGCGCAGGAGCTGTAATTAACTTTAGTGAAGCTTCTCTGGTAGGGAAGATTTAGATCATCTGTAACTGTAGATATTTATTAGCATGATAGGGGCTAGAGGGAGGAGGGGGAAACATCCCCACGCTGTCAAATTCATCTTTATTCAATAATAAGAGACAGTGAAGAGGTGTTCTCTGATTATCCCCCTTTGCAAAACAATAGGTGAATTATTACTATCCACTCTCAAAAAGCTAGGGAAAGAAACATAATTTGTCACTCAAGCATTGAAAGGATCCATTTTTAATAACAGATCAAAAGTCCCCATTAGAATAACATTGGTTTGGGTTTGGGGTTTTTTTTGTGTCTGTTTTTTGGAGCTTTACTCAAATTGTGCCCTGCAGTTGTAAATAATGAGTTTCAAATCAACTGTCTCAGTAACAAATCTAATTACAGAAATAACTTCAGTTTGCCAAGAGTGGGAAATGGTAAAAAAAAAAAAGCCTGCAATTGAGCTTGAAACACAAATCTGGATTGGTGTTTGTCTTTCTTTCTTTCTTTCTTTCTTTCTTTCTTTCTTTCTTTCTTTCTTTCTTTCTTTCTTTCTTTCTTTCTTTCTTTCTTTCTTTCTTTCTTTCTTTCTTTCTTTCTTTCTTTCTTTCTTTCTTTCTTTCTTTCTTTCTTTCTTTCTTTCTTTCTTTCTTTCTCTCTTTCTTTCTTTCTTTCTCTCTTTCTCTCTTTCTCTCTTTCTCTCTTTCTCTCTCTCTCTCTTCTCTCTTTCTTTCTCTCTTCTTTCTTTCTTTCTTTCTTTCTTTCTTTCTTTCTTTCTTTCTTTCTTTCTTTCTTTCTTTCTTTCTTTCTTTCTTTCTTTCTTTCTTTCTTTCTCTCTTTCTTTCTTTCTTTCTTTCTTTCTCTCTTTCTCTCTTTCTTTCTTTCTCTCTTTCTTTCTCTCTTTCTCTCTTTCTCTCTTTCTCTCTTTCTCTCTTTCTCTCTCTCTTTCTCTCTCTCTTTCTCTCTCTCTTTCTCTCTTTCTTTCTCTCTTTCTTTCTTTTTTTTTTTTTTTTTTTTTTTTTGTCATTAATAGAAAAAAGGAAACGCTTTAAAGATACAGTGGCCAGCTTAATCAGCAACAGCATCAATCACCCATGGAATGCAGCAGCAGACAACTCCTCAAAGATTTCTGTTTCCCAGGCAGACAGTAGTCTGAATTGCTCTGCCTATTAAGGGCTGTGTGATTATTAGAGAATTGTCAGGGTTAGAAGGGACCTCAAGGATCATCCAGTTCCAACCCTCCTGCCACAGGCAGGGACACTTTCCACTAGATCAGGCTGCCCAGATCTACATCCAGCCTGGCCTCAAAAATCTCCAGGGATGAGTCTTCCATCACCTCTCTGGGCAACTTGTTCCAGTGCCTCACCACCCTCATGATGAAGAACTTCTTCCTAATGTCTAATCTAAATTTCCTCTCCTCTAGCTTGGATCCATCCCCACTAGTCCTACCACTACCTAACATCCTAAGATGTCCCTCAGCACTTCTTGTAGCTCCCTTCAAATACTGGGAGGCCACAAAAGGTCTCCTGGGAGCCTGCTCTTCTCCAAACTGAACAACTCCAACTCTCTCACCTGTCTTCATAGCAGAGGTGCTCCAGCCCTCTGATCATCCTCATGGCCCTTCACTGGACACATTCCAGCATGTCCAGGTCTTCCTCTAATAGGGGCTCCAAAACTGGACACAGTATGTCACATATGTATGTCTCATAGCTTTGCCTATGAAAGTTTTTGTTTGCCTCTTTTTACTGTTGGGTGGTTGCTTGGGTTTGCTTTGTTTTGTGTTTACATTAGTTTGGCATAATCAATGGGAAAAAAATGCTAAGAGGTGAGGAATGGATGCACCACAGAAACTGTTCTTGTGCAAGAGGTAGTTATTAGACAGTGAGAGGAAGAAACTGTGAGGAGGAGGCTAATTGGCTACTAATCAGAAGTGCAAATGAATAATAATGAAAAACAGTTCTTTGGGGAGACGACAAAGTATTTATTCATCTTTCCAGAATATACACTCCCATCTCATTCCTGTTTTCATTAACTCCACACTGCATCTAACTGAGTTTTCTTCCCCAAAGACATTTTGCTGTCATACTCTTTGATGACCAATATCTGGTGAATTAATATTTTCAGCCAGACTAATTACTGACCGGTGTCTGATGTAAAATTATCCATCTTCCCATTTCCTAACTGACAAAACTGAAGCTAAAATCTTATTTTTTGTTGCTCAGAATTGCTTAGTAATAGAAAAAACAACCAGAATGGAACCAGACTACCCAGGGGGGTTGTGGAGTCTCCCTCTCTGGAGATATTCAAGACCTGCGTGGCTGAATTCCTGTGTGATCTGCTCTAGGTGATCCTGCTCTGGCAGAGGGGTTGGACTGGATGATCTTTGGAGGTCCCTTCCAACCCCTGACATTCTATGATTCTGTGATTGTGTGGTTGGCACTAGTGAGGCAACACCTTGAAGGGGATTGAGCTGGATGGCCTTTGGAGGTCCCTTCCAAGCCAGAGCATCCTGTTCTATGAACACTGGGTTCAGTTTTGGTCCACTCACTACAAGAAAGACATTGAGGGCCTGGAGAATGTCCAGAGAAGGGCAACTAAGCTGGTGAAGGGTCTAAAGAACAAGACTTGTGAGGAGCAACTGAGGGAACTGGGGTTTTTCTTTCTAGCCCAGGCACTCCAATCCTCTTTGTGTTTGACTCCACACACAGGGGGAAGGAAACTTACCTGCAGGGTGAGCACAGGAAGGGCACCCGAGGTACGTGCTGATGAAAGCAGCAGTGCTCCAAACATGGTTCAGATGCAGCTGCTTTCCTCATGTGAGGCTTTTCTTTTCTGTTTCTTGCCCTTTTAGCTGTCTTGTGTAAGCTGAGAGTGAGCCTCTCTTCATGTGCTTTTAAACCACTGAATGCACAGGTTCACATCAATAGCATAGAGCAGAGCAGACACTTCTTTTTCTGCTAGTTTGTACACAAAAAGATTTTCCAATACATCTTTGACATTGTCTCCTACAGCATTTTCCTTCAGAAACTCAGGGCACAAGGCTTGGATGAATACACTGCACTGGATTAAAAAAAAACCTGGCTGGATGGCAGGGCCCAAAGAGTGGTGGGGAATGGAGCTAAATCTGGCTGGTGCCCAGTCACTAATGGTGCCCCTCAGGGTTCAGTACTGGGGCCTGCCCTCTTTTATATCTTTATCAATGATCTGGATGAGGACACTGAAGGCACCCTCAGTAAGTTTGCAGATGACACCAAGCTGGGTAGCTGTGTCCATTTGCAAGAGGGTAGTGAAGCCTTACAGTGGGATCTAGACATGTTAGACCAGTGGGCCAACGTTGATTGTATGAGGTTCAACAAGGCCAAGTGCCAGGTCCTGCACTTGGATCACAACAACCCCATAGTTAGGTACAGACTTGGGGGAAAGTTGCAAAGCTACAACCTGGAGAGGGACCTGGGGGAATTAGTTGATAGCCAATTATGCATGAGTCAGCAGTGTGCCCAGGTGGCCAAGAAGGCCAGTGGCATCCTGGTTTGGATTAGAAAAACTGTGGTCAGCAGGAACAGGGAAGTGATTATCCTTTGTACTCAGCACTGGTGAGGCCACACCTCGAGTGTTGTGTTCAGTTCTGGGCCCTGCATTGTAAAAGGGACATGGAGTGCTGGAGTGTCCAGAGAGGGCAACAAGGCTGGAAAGGGCCTGGAGCACAAGTCTTGTGAGGAAAAGCTGAGGGAGCTGGGGTTGTTCTGTCTGAAGAAGAGGCTGAGGGGAGACCTCATTGCTCTCTACAACTACCTCAAAGAAGGATGGAGGTAGGAGGGGTCCAGCCTATTCTGCTTGGTGGCAAGAGACAGGACTAGAGGTTTCAAGTTGCACCAGGGGAGCAACACTCTGAGCATGTCTCAGAAAACATTCAGATCATTCATACTGTGATGTCTGCAACTGCACTGCTACCTTTCATGCTATAACAATGATACACTTCCACTGGCTGGCACCTGTGGGAAAACATGTTCTTGAAAGTCATCCCCAGCTGCACCTTTCACCATGCTTACAGTTTTTATACTGACAAGAAATTCAGTCCTGGAGGCAGCTTTGAAATACAGAGTCACTGAATCACAGAATCACACAATGACAGAATGTTAGGGACTGGAAGGGCCCTTGAAAGATCATCCAGTCCAACACCCCTGCCAGAGCAGGATCACCTAGAGCAGATCACACGGGAACACATTCAGGTGGGTTTTGAATATCTCCAGAAAGGGAGACTTCACAACCCCCCTGGGCAGCCTGTTCCAGTGTTCTGTTACCCTCACAGTGAAAAATGTTTCCTCCTGTTTCCATGGAACTTCCTATGCCTCAGCTTCCACCATTGCCCCTTGTCCTGTCATTGGGCATCACTGAGCAGAGCCTGGCTCCATCCTCTTGGCACTTAATGTATTTATAAACATTAGTGAAGTTACCTCTCAGCCCCCTCTTCTGCAAACAAAAGAGCACCAGCTCCATCAGTCTCTTCTCACCTTCTTTTTCTAACTGGTTTTATTTTTAATGGCATAGAGCAATGGAATTTTATTTCCTTTTAATGTTGATTATTCTTGCTCTTTGTTGTTGTTGTTGTTTGTTTTGTTTTGTTTTAAGCTGAGCTGCAGAACAGACCATATGCCACTGCAGTCCTTTCTTTACCTAATCATTTCAAACTCCTGTCTCTTGATGCAATCACATTTCTGAGAGGGTTTACAGATTCCTGACTCTCCTATGTTATTGCAAATTATTTCTGTCTCTGGGGGACAAATGTCTAGCTTTCAACCAACAGTTTGGATATTTTAAATAATAATAATACTGAAAAATAAATAAAAATATCTAGATATCCCTGCAATGAATCCACAATAAAATCTTCTCCATTTTGTATCTCATTTCCTGGATTTGATCTTTGCTGTAATATCAGCATTTAATGCCTTGGGATGCTTACGTGCTGCCTTCTAAATCATTTGGTCTGCTTTCACTGCTACCTTCCTAGCTTTAAATTCCTTCTGCAGTTCTGCAGTTACAGTGCTGCATCAGAGACTAGTCCTGGGGTGGTTGCTTTCTCTATGTGTATGACAATATCTTGCTCACTTTTGTACCCTGGAGTGATTTCAGCTGCAAAATAATATCACTTATTCCACACCTTTAAGAGCCCAATTTCATTCACATATTAAGGATGCACACATCCAATTTCACAGCTGGTAATTGAGAGGACAAAACAGTACTTGCAGTTCAGGCATACAAAAGAGAAAGAAAGAGAGCTTAAAAACTGCCCCAGGGATCTTGTTATGCAGAAGAGTCCATAGGTGGTGTCTGTAGAAGCTTCCTTCTGGTCTGACTTTGATCATTAAAGACATATCTAAAGCACTGTCTAATCCAAACCAAACAGTAAGGAAAGGTTATCTAGAAGCTTAGAGAACAATCTGAACTGCTCAGGTGGATTTGGGATGCTCTTCCAGCAGAACACTGGAAATTAAAACAAATCTGTGCCAAAAAGCCTGAGTACAAGCAGCATCATTGCTACCCTTCCCTTTAACCCACTAGGTGTGGAAGAAGAATGATCAAAACACTCAGCAGAGGCTTCACAAGGCTGAGGCAGGACCCTGAAGAGGGAAGATGAAACACGGAACTGAAAGGTAATGAAAGCATTGGGCTTTTGTGAGAACATAGAATCATAGACTCACAGAATTGTCAGGGTTGTAAGGGACCTCGAGGATCATCCAGTTCCAACCCCACTGCCATGGGCAGGGACAGTTCACACTAGATCAGGTTGCTCACAAACACATCCAGCCTGGCCTTAAAAAACTTCCAGGGATGGAGCCTCTACCACCTCCCTGGGCACCTGTTCCAGTGCCTCACCACCCTCATGGTGAAGAACTTCCTCCTAACATCGAATCGAAATCTCCCCTCCTTTAGCTTGGATCCATTCCTCTTAGTCCCATCACTACCCAACACCCTAAAAAGTCCCTCACCAGCTCTTTTGTAGGCCCCCAACCCAACATTTCCAACCTTTTCCTCCAACATAGCAAGCTGTCAAGAAAGATAATATAGGACAGATGAGAGAAGTGGCTTCAGCAATCCCTTCTTGTGAATTCTGTTATCCCAGATTGGAGATAACACTTTGAAAATGTCTAAGGCTGTATTTTGGGCAAGAATTCTCACACTGTACTTATACCATCCCTGTTGATCTGGGAAATTTACCTACTTCACACTCTTATGCTTCTGCCTGGGAAAAAAAATGTTCATTGTGAAATGTTCTGTGCTGTTAACCTCACATCTGTTCTTACCGCCAAATAGTTTGCTTGGGGCTGAAGTGGCTCCGGAGGTCTATAAAAAAAGGTACTCAAATACCTGTTGGAAAAGACTCTTCTTTCCATGATAAAAACCTGGAAGCACTTTTACCTTTCCATTAGGAAGTTCATATGAATTGTACTGAATATATTGACTGTATGGGATTTACATCCTCAATTTCTTAATGGAGGAAATGGAATAGGATCAGGGCAAAGCCAGCAAAAAAGGAAGGTGCAATCCGTTCCATCAGCTTTCCATAACTGCTAAGCTCTCTTGCAGAGAGGAGAAGGCAAACACACTCGGGGGAACACTGTGTTGCTCTCTCACTATGCAAGCAGTTTCCCTCATTCTAGTTCTGGGGATTCTGGATGATTTTCTTTTGCTCTTTACAAAGCATATTTCATCTCCAAACTTCCTCTAGTGTTGTGAATTATTCTGATTGTCTCTGCAAGCACCAATTCTAACTGACTGTGCCCTTCAAAAATACTGGTGAGAAGGAAACTTGGTATTAGATCACAGAATGCTTGGGGTTGGAAGGGACCTCTAGAAATCATCCAGAGCAGGGTCACCTAGGGCAGGCCATACAGGAACACATCCAGGCAAGTTTTGAAGATCTCTGAAGACTCTAAATGTAGAACTAAATGTAAATCAAGTAGTATCATGTAGAACTAAATGTAAATCAAGTAGTATCAAATTGGCATATCAGTGTCTGGGTATCATCTGTCAGTTGTTTTTGACATACTTCAGTGTAAAAATAATCCCTGAACTTCTCAAATTCGAACTGCCTGGATAAGGTTTTTCTTATATATACTTCTACAGAGATATCTATTGTACTTCAGAGTGACACTTTGTTATTATCTCTAAACAAGGATTTCTGTTAGTTACTCAAAGGATCACAGAATTGTTTTGGTTGGAAAAGACCTCTAAGATCACTGAGTCCAATGATTGACCCAACACCATCATGACCAACCCAGCTGGATGTGTTCCTATGTGATCTACCCTAGGTGATCCTGCTCTGGCAGGGGGATTTGACCGGACAATCTCCAGAGGTCCCTTCCAACCCTTACTAGTCTGTGGTTCTGTGAGTAAACCATGTCCCAAAGTGCCATCTCCACGTATTTCTTGAACACTTCCAGGGATGGTGACTCCACCACCTCCTTAGGCAGCCTGTTCCTATACCTAACCACTCTTGCAGGAAAGAAGTTTTTCCTGATATCCAACTCAACCCTCTCCTGGCACAATTGCAGACCATTTCCTCTTGTTCTGTCACCTGATACTAGAGAGTTCCCTCAGCTGCTGCTTGTAAGACTTGTTCCCTAGACCCATTAATAAGAAGTGTCCACTTGTAAACTGACATGGTCTGGTTGATGTGGTGGTGTTAGGCCATAAGATGCACTTGATGATCTCAGAGGTCTATTCCAGCCTCAATTATTCTGTGATTCTGTGATCATCTTAGAATAAAACCAGGAAGATTCCTAGTTATTATTGGAGGAAACCAAACCAAACCAAACCAAACCAAAACACCCCAAAACGCCACACCACGAATGTCTTGAAAGAGTTGACATGCAGAAAAAGGAAAAAAGTGAATAATTTTGGTGACCATCTTGAGACAGCTTCTGCCAGACTGAGCATTTCTGTGCATTTCCTCAACTGTGCAGCAGGCATTTGCGGAGGAAACACTTCCAGTTGCCAATATTGGCTGCAGAGAGGTAGCTCAGACACGGCTGTTTTGAAGGCTGCCTTCTTAGGCTCTGGCAGACAGACAGGTGGCAGATGGGCAAACATCTGCTTAGTTTAGCTCTTCAGTTAAACAGGCAAATCAGTGCCATTTTTGAAAGACATTTCTTTAAGCCCAATGTTTTGGCTGCTGAAGAGCATGGAAAATAAATGAATTAAGATATTTCTTATTACTCAGAACTTCTTTTTATTCAAAGCTTTGATTTTTTTCCCTCCCTTTCCCTCTCCCTTTCTCCCTCCCCATTCCTAGTTTCTATGACATTTTAGTTTAAGGCTATCATGACCCATTGCATTAAGTAGGGCATCATATTTTGTTAAGAGCTTGTGGTAAGCCCCTCATAGTTCTTAGTGAGTATCTTTCAGAGATCTTTCCTAAATCAATTCACTATTTTGTGTTGTTTGAAGTCTTTGTCATCAAACCAAAGAACTGCTGGAACACGTCCAGAGAAGGGCCACGAGGATGATCAGAGGGCTGGAGCTCCTCTCCTAAGAGGACAGGTGAGAGAGCTGGGGAGAGAAGGCTCCCAGGAGACCTTATTGTGGCCTTCCAATATCTGAAGTGGCCTACAATAAAGCTGGTGAGGGACTTTTGAAGGTGTCAGGTAGTGACAGGACAAGGGGAATGGATCCAAGATGAAGGAGGAGAGATTCAGATTAGATGTTAGGAAGAAGTTCTTCACCATGAGGATGGTGGGACACTGGAACAGGTTGCCCAGGGAGGGGCTGGAAGCCTCATCCCTGGAGGTTTTTAAGGCCAGGCTGGATGTGGCTCTGGGCAGCCCAATCTAGTGTGAGGGGTCCCTGCCGATGGCAGGAGGGTTGGATCTGGATGATCCTTGAGGTCCCTTCTAACCTTGACATCTCAAACTGGCGTATTAGGTGTAGGTGATAGAGAGAATGAGGTTCAAAAATGATGTGAAACCTTAGTCTGGCAATTGGAGGTGTGATGGGTTGAGGCAGCCCCCTCCCCATCATGGGCAAAATAAAACAACTCAGACAAACGGATTGCAAAAGTGATGGAAAGTTTAAAGGAAAAGCAGTGATTGTTTACAGAGAGCCAGAAGCAGAGTGACAAATGAAATCCCAAAACAGTCCCAGAAAGATCCCATCCCCACCTGGGGGTACATCCTAGACCCCCAGGGCTCCTTCTTCCCCCCTCCCCACTGCTAGGCTAGTCTCAGCTGGCCAGATCTGAGACTGCCCATCCCCCGTGGCCTTGGGCCTAGCCAGGCCCATGTCTGGGAGACAACATCTCCCCCATTACCGGGTGACGGCGAGGAAGAAAGAGGAGGTGCTTAGGCCTTGCGCCGGATCTTATAGTGGTGCAGAGGATTCTGGTAGAAATACCCAATTTCCTGTGTCCACCCACTGGGCTGGACCTCTGGACACAGGAAGCAGGGGGCACCCAGCCCAAACTGCAACAGGAGGGAGCACAAATCAGGGAGAGAAGCTACATGGGAAGATGAAAAATACTGAAGTAGACTGCTTCCTGTTGGTGATATAGAATGGCTTAGGTTGGAAGGGACCTTAGAGATCCTCTAACCTCCCTGACATGGGCAGGGATACCTCTCAGCTAGACTCTGCCCTTTTCATTCAATCCAGGATTTCATACCAGATTGAAAGACAGAAGAGAGGGATAGATATTTTGATTAGAAGAAAAGGTTGAAGTGTAAGCAGGGTGGTAGACACTCTGCCAATGATCAGGCTGGGTAATATTTGCACACCAGGAGGAAGAGACTTTTTGTTCTTCCTGAAGTGTCTCTGATAAAAAGCAGATGAAGAGTCAGGCAAATTGTCAGCATTCCTTCAGAAGCAAATTAATATTCTCCTGTTGCATTAAACACAGGGGAGGAGTGGAAGTTAATTACTGCTTAGCAGGTGAACAGCAAAACACTTAAGCTCTTCTTTGCCAAATGATACACTGTAATGTCCTACAGAGCAGGAAGAAAAAAATCATCCAGGTTTACAATGGAATGCTCAGAAATCTTTATCTGAAGTAAGCTGCACGGATTTGCTAACTGCAGCTGTTTGAAAATGAAAGGGCACATGAGTAATAAAAATAATCAACAGGCAAAGCTTATCTTCTGAATTCTGAAAAGGGCCTGGCTACTCATGCAAATTCTCAAGCAAGCTTCTGATATTAATATTGTTCTTATTTAACAGATTCTACCCAGGCAGAGTTTTCATTTTTTTTCCCAGACCTCATATCCCACTCACGTGGAGATCAGCACATCCCTGTGGGAAACTGGAGTCTGGCTATACAGAGTCTTTTGTACATTTGGGGTTTAGGGGGTCATGGACCAAGAAAGGAAGTAAAGCAAAATAAAGCAAAACAAAGTGAACCAAAGCAAAGCAAAACAAAGTAAAGCAAACCAAAGCGAAGCAAAACCGAGGAAAGCAAAATAATGCAAAGCAAAGCAAAGCAAAGCAAAACAAAACAAAATAAAGGAAAACCGAGCAAAGCAAAGTAAAACAAAGCAAAACATAGGAAAGTAAAACAAAGCAAAGCAAAACCTCAGCAAACCAAACCAAACCTCACCAAACCAAACCAGAATGAACCACCAACCAATCAACCAACCAAACCCCCACCAAAATAACCCCACAAACCCAACAAAAAGACCCACCTTCATTGGAGGTGTTCAGGAGAAGACTTGATGGGGTGCTTGGCTGCATGGTTTAGTTGTTGGGTGGGTTGGATTGGTTGATGGGTTGGATGCGATGATCTTGAAGGTCTCTTCCAACCTGGTGTATTGTATGGTATTGTATATTGTATAAAACCACTAAAAGCCCCAGACAAACAAAACCCAAAGAAAGCAAACAAAAAAAACCCCAAACAAACCCATTTTTAAGCTGCATTTTTTTTCCTTTTCTGGAAGTTTTTAATTTCCTGGTGTCAACGGCCTTAGAAGGTAAAACTAAATGATGTCATAAGCTTACTTGCATTGTCTTCACCCATCCTGTCTTGGTGTGGCTGCATATGGAATACTGTGTTCAGGTCTGGGCCCTTCAGCTCAAGAAGGACCTCAGGGAACTGCTTGAAGGAGTCCAGCACAGAGGCACAAAGCTGCTGCAGGCAGTAGAACATCTCCCCGTGAGGACAGGCTGAGGGAGCTTGGGGCTCTTGAGCTTACAACAGAGGAGCCTGAGGGGTGCCCTCATTCCTGTTGTTAAAGATGTGCAGGGATGGAGCCAGGCTCTGCTCAGGAATGTCCAAAGACAGGACAAGGGGCACTGGGGCCAAGCTGGAGCAGAGGGGGTGCCACAGGAACATAAGGAAAAACTTCATCACTGTGAAGATGGCAGAGCCCTGGAGCAGGCTGCCCAGAGAGGTTGTGCTTAGAAAACATTCTGAAAGCTGCATCTCGGTTATAAAACAGAAGAAAAAGGAAGCAGCCAAAGAAGTGAGATGAAGTCTAGTGACTTCATTTTGGATAAATGTCAGGGAATGGGGGTTGGACTTTCTGTGGACATCCAAAGATTTCTTTAGTATTTTTTGCATTTCATACTTGTAAACTGGAGATGTGCTAATATTCCCTCATATGAATTCTTCAAATATGGAATCAGAGAAACATAAAATCGGAGAATCATTGAATCATAGAATAATTGAATCACAGAACAATAGAATCTTAGAATCATAGAACCATGGAATCAGAGAATCATGGAAGCACAGAATCATTGAAGAGTTGAATCATTAAATCATAGAATGGTTTGGGTTGGAAGGAATCTCCAAAGGTCATCTAGTCCAATCCCCTTGCAGTCAGCAGGAACATATTCCACTGGATCAGGTTTTTCAAAGCCCCATTGAACCTCACCTTGAATATGTCCAGGGATGAGGCCTCAACTACCTCCCTTGGCAACCTGTTGCAACATTCTAGCCCCTTCATGGTGCAGAACTTGTTCCTCATATCCAGTCTAAATCTCATCTCATTTCAAACCATAACTCTTTATCCTTATTGGAAGTGTTTAAGACCAGGCTGGATGAGGCTCTGGCCAGCTAGATCTAGTGTGGGGTGTCCCTGCCCATGGCAGGGGGTTGGAACTAGATGATCCTTGTGGTCCCTTCCAACTCTGACTGATACCATGATACTATCCCTGCAGGCCTTCGCAAACAGTCTCGCTGCAGCCTTCTTGTAGTGCCTTCAGGTACTGGCAGGCTGCTCTTAGGTCTCCCTGGAGCCTTCTCTTCTCCAAGCAGAATTCCTGTGGATCTCCCTGATCTGCCAAAGACATAGCATGAAATTCTTATAAATGTCTGCCTAAGCTTCAGTGATTTCAGGCAAACAAATCTTCCAAAAGACCCAGTCTTGGTCTGAAAAATGTCAGCACTGCCTAATCCTCCATAAACTGCAAAGTAATTCTTTGTAAATGTGTCACATGGATCCTAACCTTTGTGATAATTCCTCTATTATTTTTTAACTCAACATTGTGTTCTTTAAGCCTGTGTTTGTCTGCATAAAGCACACAAAGGGATTCTGAAGTCTTCCTATTATTTTTTTTCATCTATATCACATCTATTGTAATCGTGAACCCTTATTATTAATTTTGATGCAATCAGACTTGCTGTTAAAAAGAAGAAAAGCCTGAAATGATCCTGTGAAAGGTATGTGATGAAAGGATTATAACCAGGTGAACTACTAGCTTTCAAAATGTAACAGTCATTGGTTTTCTTTAAATTACTGCATATATGGTAAATCATGGAGTACCAAGGCAGTGCCTGGAAAGCATTGTCTGGGAAGATGTAAGCCTAAGCAGAACTGCCTTTACCTTTTTCACCAATATTCATTTGTTGGATGGTTTTCACTGATTTCAGCCTCTTCACCCTGGAGAAAAGAAGGCTCCAAGGACACCTTAGAGAGGCTTTTCAGTACCTGAAGGATCACTGAATCACAGAATCAACCAGGTTGGAAGAGACCTCCAAGATCATCAATCTTCAAGATCCCTTCTAGCCCAACCCATTCTATGCCTCTGTGAACCTATGAATGGTGGTTCCAAAGGTGCATGACACTGCATGAGGAAATGTGTTCAGTTGCTTACACCTTTGCTAAACTTCACCTATATTTAAATGCTCTTTTAGACATTTGTCTTAGAGATATCTTTTTATCCTTGCTTTTTTTTTTTATCCCCAGACTTCAGTCAGCTGTGAAAGAAAAGCTGAGAAAAGAGGCCTTTTGACAATTTTATAAACTCACAGCAACTTTCACTGGCTGGTGCTAACATTTCTGTTCCTTGGGGCATGAAACTATCCCTTGTGACAGATTTGGTTTGTTGACATCTGTGGAAACATCTGACCATATGGTGCCAGCTTCCTCCTTTTGAGCAATTCCAATCTGCATGCTTCATCAGCAGTTTCTTAGTTTCTTAGTCTCTTGTATTCCCTCAAGACCTTGTCCAAACCTCATGTGCTCCACTTTCTGACCTGAGCTGGATCCAGGTACCAGAAGAAATATTGTTTCTCTGATGTTAAGCATTGCTGCTTAGAATCTAGCATTATGTGCTGGTTTTAGCTAGGATAGAGTTATTTATCTTCACAGTAGCTATTATGAGGCTATGGTTTGGGTTTGTCTTGTCAACAGAGCTGATAATTCAGGGATGTTTTTGTTGTCACTGAGAAGTGTGTAAACAGACTCAAGGCTTTTTCTGCTCCTCACCTTACCCCACCAGCAAGGAGGCTGGAGACAAACAAGAATCTGGGGGACACACACACAGCTGAAAGAGTACACACACAACTGACCAAAGTGATATTCCATACCATATGACATCATACTTGGTATATAAAGCTGGAGAAAAAAGAAGGAAAGAAAAAGATGTTGAGAGTGATGACCTCTGTCTTTCCAAGTGATCATTAAACCTGATGGAGCCCTGCTTTCCTGCAGATGGCTGAACATCTGCCTGCCCAAGAGAGACAGGGATCTGCTGGAGAGAGTCCAACAGAGAGGTACAAGGATGATGAAGGGACTGGAACATCTCTGCTGTGAACAAAGACTGAGAGCCCTGGGACTGTTCAGTCTGCGGAAGAGAAGGCTGAGTGGGAATGTCTCTTAATACCTGAGGGGTGGGTGTCAGGATGAAGGTGCCAGTCTCTTTGTGGTGCTGCCCAGTGATAGGACAAGGAACAACAGGTACAAGCTGGAACCCAGGAGGCTCCATCTAAACATGAGGAGAATCTTCTTTGGTGTGAGGGTGATGGAGCCCTGGAGCAGCCTGCCCAGAGATGTTGTGGAGTCTCCTTCTCTGGAGTCTTTCAAACCTGCCTGGATACCTTCCTGTGTGACCTGCCCTATGTGATCTTGCTTTGTCAGTGGGGATGGACTGGATGATCTCCAGACGTCCCTTCCAACCCCTACCATTCTGTGATTCTATCATTTAATTTTTCATTTCTTCACTAACCATCAGCAGATAAGACCCTAAGCCTGTGCTTCAATTAAAATAACTAAGGGACTGTGTAATGTGTGCCCTGGAAAACTGAGGGCAGATCAGTGGTCTTCAGAAAGAAACTTTGGAGGACAGTGGAGGTTATTGTGTTTTGAGGATGTGCTTGTCCAAGGCCTCTGAAACTCTGCATGCTTTCAGAAATGGATTTAATGGAATCTTCCATTGTTCCAACTTATTAGTGGGATGACACTGTCCTATGGTATCTCCTCTATTATTTTATTGTATCTCTTCTATTATTTGTGTCCAACTTGGCCAGAATCCCATCCTGCAATTACAACTGGGAGAGGAAGCATTCTGTTCTCATTCCCTTCTGATGTTTCTCCCTCCTTCAAGTATCAGCTTTTAATGTATGTGGTTAAAGCAGTCTAGACAGGTATGCAAGCTGATTGACTGAGTGCATCAAAATTAGAAGGGGAAGATATAAAAATAATAGGATAAGGGCAGAGAAAATGAACAGGATGCCATAGTGGATAGAGATAGCTGTACATAAGCCCACTAGATGGCTATTAAGTTCTCTCTGATGATGGCTACAATGAGCTACAGCAGCCAAGCTCTCTAAAAAAAATGCTTTCTACTTGCAGCACTCTTCCAGAAATATTCTTTTTTCCCTCTTCCTCTTAGACTTGGAAAGATGATATGCAAAGATAACAATTGCAGCAGGAGAAATTGAGGTCAGATTGTAAACATGAAGCCACGTGTAAGGTGTCCCAGCCCATGGCAGGGTCATTGGAACTAGATGATCCTTGAGGTCCCTTCCAGCCCTAACAAATCTGTGAGTCTATGATTCATTTTTGTTTTGTTTTGTTTTGTTTTGTTTCTTTGATTGGTTTCTATCTGCAGCATAACCACAAAATAAAAACAAATGCTTAAATTTCCCTGTTCTGTGGAATTTCCTCTTTTCTAAAGCTCTCTAAAAGCTGTGGTTATTCAAGCTGCTTTATTAAGTGAGAAATGTCACCACCATGATGATTATTTATCAATGTCTGCCTTCTGCTGAGATGTGGTGGAACATTTCAGGCTGTTTGGAATGCATGGAGATGGACTGAAAGAGTTGGGGCTATTCAGTCTGGAGAGGAGGAGGGTCCCAGGAGATCTTATTGTGGCCTTCCAGTATCTGAAGGGGCTACAAGAAAGCTGGGGAGGAACCTTTTAGTGTGTCATGTAGTGATAGGACTGGGGGGAATGGAGCAAAATTAGAAGTGGGTAGATTCAGATTGGATGTCAGGAAGTTCTTCCCCATGAGGGTGGTGAGGCACTGGAACAGGTTGCCCAGGGAGGTGGTAGAAGCCTCATCCATGGAAGTTTGTAAACGCAGGCTGCATATGGCTCTGGGCACCTGATCTACTGTGAGGTGTCCCTGCCCATGGCAGGTGGGTTGGAACTGAATGATCATTGAGGTTCCTTCCAACTCTGACAATTCTGTGATTATATGATTGTTGAGACCACTCCTAGAGTAAGCTCCTTGCTACGTGATACACATCAGACTTACTTTTTTCCTATAAAAATGGACTCATTGTCCTTTAGTTCAGATACAGAGTAGCAAAGCAGACAAAGTGAGCTCTGTCCTTCTGTTCAGATAAAGAGTAGCAAAGCAAAAGGGAGTGGAAATTCCTGTTTTCTGTGTTTTGTCGCAGCAGTTGTCTGTGACCAAGGACATGCAAAGAACCTTATTTGCCACAGCAGTGGACTGTCTGCCACCTCTGAAGAGACAAGTCAGTGGCAGCACTGGCAGAGCTGGTGACAAACAAAGAATGTGACTTGGGGAGAGAGGGAGTCACAAATGCTCAGGATGGGGTTCCCAGCCTGCCTCATCTCGGGAAGACCTGGGAGTTGGTGTCCCGGCAGAGAGCTACAGCATGAGAGTTGGAAGCCTATCCGAGAGGTGTCCAGAAATCCTGAGTTCCCAGGTGGCCTCAGGACAATTGTGACTTCATGAAGGAGAGTAAATGTATTTCTGAAGAGAGAAAAGTTTAAGGAGAAAAAGGGCATCCATTTGTGAATCCTGCCCTCCACTGAGTCATGCAACCAGCTGAGATCAAGTTGAGTCATCATCCCTGCTCTGAAGTCTTTGTGTATTGCTTTTTATTATATTTTTTTTTTTTTGGTTGCACTATAAAATATTTTCTTTGTAGCCACTCACAAATACAAAAGATGCTTCTCTGAACAAAGTCTTTTCTGGCTTTTAAAAGCCTTGCTGCTCTCTTTCAGCGTTAGACATTTTTATCCTTTTTCTCTTCTTCACAGTGGGTTGACATGGAAATGGAATTAGGAATAGTGTTAGAGCGTAGACTTTAGCTGAAAATTTAGCCCTTGTTCCCCATGTCAGCTGTGGCCTTGCCATGCAATCTTAACCAACTCATTAACTTCCTCATGCCCCGATGGACTAGAGAAATATTGGCAGTACTGCATCAACCACTCCAACTGGTTTCAAATGGAGTTGCATCACATATCCCTTCTCTCTCAATTTTGCAACTAAAATAGATATGTTTCTAAACCATCAGCCCCATGCATAACCCCCAGCAAAAAAAGAGACATTTTTCTGTTGTGGCATTCAAAAAATCACAGGTCTAAGGTATTCTGTTATTTTGTACTGTAGTCATTGTGCCTTTTGTTCGTTTGCTTCTTTGCATTTGGTTTGCAGCCCAGAGCGCCAACCGTATCCTGGGCTGTGTCAACAGAAGTGTGGCCAGCAGGTCAAGGGAAGTGATTCTCCTCTTCCCTTCAGGTAGTTGTAGAGTGTGATAAGGTCCCCACTGAGTCTCCTCTTCTCCAGGCTACACCAATACCAGCTCCCTCAGCCTCTCCTCATCAGACTTTCCCTCCAGTCCCTTCCCCAGTCTTATCACTCTCCTCTGGAACCTCTCCAGCACCTCAATATCTCTCTTGCAGTGAGGGGCTCAGTACTGTAGACCACACTCAAGGTGAGGCCTCATCAGCGTTAAGCACAGAGGCAGAGTTACATCTCTGGCCACACTATTCCTGATGCAATCCCAGATGCCACTGGCCTTCCATGCCGGCAGGGCACACTGCTGGCTCCTGTTCAAACTACACAAAGTTGAAAGGAATATTCTGTCTGGAAACACTTCTTCGGGGACACCAATTTCTACACCACTTCTTTTCATTGTAATTAAATTAAAAAAGAAAAGAGAAAATCTTTAAAAGCAGAATAATTCTCTCCAAATAGAATAATTTAGAATCTTCTGTGAGATTCCCCTGTCTCTCCAGAATTGGCAAACATGCTGTATTTAAGCAGAACGGAATGACATGTACATATGGTTAAGTGGATTTATCTAGCAATAAAAGTGGAGCCTTGTTTAGTCAAAGTGAAATGTGCACATTTAGCCCAGAATGATGTCTCTTTAAGTGCTAGGGGAGCATTCCAAAAGGCATTCTGTTCCCTACTTAAGGCTGCTTCACAGGAGGCAGCCAAGGCTGCAGATCCAGTAATGGTACTCTTAAACACTCACACAACCCTGCTGGTGAGTGAGCCAGAAGGTTTTAATGCTGATGTTGATTGGGTTCATGTCTTTTATCTCCTTCTGTTGGGAGGCCACCTTTGAAAATGGAATCTTCTCAAAATGATGTCTTTCACATCTGTGTTGTTATCTGAGTGTGAGTCTCAAATCTGCACATTCTCCTTCATCAATTGGAAATCAAATAACTTTGGGTCAGGGTTTATTGACAGCAATTTTATTAAATTAATTATATTTCAATTTTCTTATGCTCTTCTAAGATTCATAGAACTGTTGAGATTGGAAGAGGCCCTTGAGATCATCAAGTCCAACCACCTGCCTAGAGCTCACAATCCCACCACTACTGCTGAGCCACTGCCACTCCTGCCCAACTGACAACCCACCACCATTAAACCACATCCTGAAGTGCCATGTCCACATATTTCTTGAGCTCCTCCAGGGCTGGTGACTCCATAGAACTGTGGTAATGCCACTTCCATGATTTCTACCTCACTCAGCTCTCATTAATTCTCTAATTCTGGGTGAATTACAGAATCACAGAAAGTTAGGGGTTGGAGAGGAATTCCAGAGATCATGCAGTCCAAATCCCCTGCCAAAAGCAGGATCACCTAGGGCAGGTCACACAGGAATGCTTTCAGGTGGGTTTTGAAAGTCTCCAGAGAAGGAGACTCCATGATCTCTCTGGGCAGCCTGCTCCAGGGCTCCATCACTCTCACTGTAAAGTTTCTCCTCATGTTGAGGTGAAATCTTCTATGTTCAAGTTTGTATCCATTGTTCTTTGTCTTATTATTGCACACCACCAAAAAGAGATTGGCCTCCTTCACCTGACACCCACCTCTCAGATATTTATAGACATTGACCAGATTCCCTCTCAGCCTTTTCTTCTCCAGACTAAACAGCCTCAGGGCTCTCAGTCTCTCTTCATAGGGAAGTTACTCAAGTCCCCTAATCATCCTCATGGCTCTCTGTTGGACTGTCTCCAGCAGATCTCTCTCTCTCTTGAACTGGGGAACCAAAAACTGGACACAGTATCACAGGTGTGGTCTCAGCAGGGCAGAGCAGAGGGGAAGAACCTCCCTAGCCTTGCTGGCCACTTTTCTTGATGCACCCCAGGATGCTGCTGGCCCTCTTGGCCACAAGGGCATCTTGCTGTCTCAGTTCTATTCACCTTGTAAACCCTTTGTAAATCTAAATTATATTGGTAATTTTTTTTGTGCAAACATGTAGCATTGATGTGATCGAAAATGCCGCCCCCATCACTAACAAAAAAGGCAGAGGATTTAAACAGCCATAGAAAATAAACTGCTTTTCACAGCAGGAGATTTCTTTGTGGAACACTTTGCAACTATGCTATTTACACCCCTTTTTGTATTCTCATTTATTTGCATTGTTGTCAGTGGGCTTTGCTTTGCTCCGGTGATACTACTCAAGTAATTCATGAAGCTACTGCAGAGCTTGTGCTTAAGAGGTGCAAACATAAAGCACTGCACAATGGTACTTCTGTTTTATGTCTGTTATAAAACTTTAAATCCACAAATGGATCCAATAAGCTCTACTGGACAGCTTTGCTCTATGTCCATTATGCTTTAATGTTATGTTAAAAAATCTCCCATCAAAGTTCCTATTTTTTTCCTTTTTCTCTTTTTTTCCCCCACATTACTCATTTGAGCTGACTTACAATAATATATTTTCATTGCATTTCCACAGGCTCCTGCCTGCTTCAGAGCTGAGCCCCAGATCTGTTAGTCTGCAACCTTTTGATATCTTTTTCTGAAGGTCTTGGTGCAAATCTCGTGTGAGGTGTCCCTGCCCATGGCATGGGAGCTGGAACTAGATGATCCTTGTGGTCCCTTCCAACTCTAGCAATTCTATGATTCTAAATATTTACAGTTAGTGCCTGTAGAACACATTCCACATCTGTCAGCTCTTACATATGATAAAGGGATACAGCAGTGTTAAGCACTTGCTTAAAAGCTCTAGACCTAAGAGCCAATGTGCTTGGCTTTCATTAACAGCAGCACTATTAGACTTCCTAGTGTACAATGTCCAGATTATGGTTACTCTGGCTTCAGGTGACGAAAAGGCAAGCATGAGATGATCATCATTGTAAACCTATTAATGACTACATTGGTATTGACATGACTGGTGAGAAGAAACAAAAATTAAAATGAAGCAGTGGAATAGCAGAATGTCTTGGAGTAAAAAAACCCAACCCACTGTAGTCCAGATAAATTGCGACCATTAAACAAGGGATGAGTTGGACAACTGTGTGAGAAAATGCAATTTCTTTTAGCGATGCATCAGTATTCAATATCTGAAGGGGACCTACAGGAAGGCTGGGGAAGGACTGTTCAGAAAGGCTTGTGGTGATAGGATGAGTGACAAGGATTTGAAACTGGAGCAGGGGAGATTTAGGTTGGACATGAGGAGGAAGTTCTGCACAATGAAGGTGGTGAGACACTGGAAGAAATTGCCCAAGGATGTTGTGGAGGTCCTGTCCCTGGGCTTGTGGCAATAGGACAAGGGACAGCAGCAAGTCCTTCAACCCTTCGGTGCCTTTGGAAATTAACTGTGGGTCTTTCACTTGTGTGGCTGCTTTGTCATTGGACTGTGGGGGGAAATGACTTGCAAGATTAGCAGGGCTGGAAATATGAACATCTGTTGGCAAACTGAACAGCTGCCTGGGTGAGCTGGGTGATGAGTAATCTGCTCCTAAGCATCTCCCTCACAAGTGGGTTGCATTAATATATTCTACTGTGTTGTGTCCCTTAGGTAAAGAATTTTAATGAGGATTAGGGGAAAAAAAAACATCAACTGCCTGAACATAGGAGGGGTCTTTTTCACTACCTGTGTCCTGTAAAAAAACAGATCTATCTCTTTTTTTGCTGTAAAAAATAGGTTTTTTTGCACTGCTTATTTAACATTATGGAGATTCTGCTTATTTTTGGGAATTCCATTCCTTCTTCATCCCATGAATGCTGACAGCAAATGGATTTCCTGATTTTTATGCATGCTTCTAAAACTTCCAGTTGCAAGAAAAGAATTTCCTTCTCCTCCAGGCTAACAAAATAATGAATGACATTTGAGTAAGACAAACATTTGTCTCGAGGTGAGCTCTGGAGGTGGATGTCAACCCCTGAATTCCCCTGGCAAGGAAAGTTCTTCTTTCATCATCTTTCTGTAGCCTCTGGTGAAGATGGCATCTTGCTGTGAAGAGGAAGAGTTGATATGCTACAGAATTATTGTCTATTCCTTTTCTTATTTTGTTTTTTAATTTTTGAGTTAGAACCACTTAAATTTAAGAACAGCAACAGAGAACAATTCCACACACAACTTTCAGTGGTTTATAAAAATCAGCTAATTCAAAGAAAAATTGGTGGCCTATTTCCTGTTGCATTCATGTATTTAGTATGGTCATAACAGGGAGGGAAGGAAAGAATGGCCAGTATTTATAGCTATGAAAAAAGAATTCTCTGCACCTCTATATCATGCCAGAAAGTGATACCTTGGATTGTAGATTGGACTTGAAATGCTACTTTGAGGAAACAGAACGAAGCTGCTGCAAGGAGATGTTTTAGTGCTAGAAGCAGGTTTGATTGCCAGCTAAGACACAGACATCTGGTGGTGTATTTCACATTGAAGGAAATAATTTCTAGTCTCCAGTCACCATCCCAGACTGGGTTTCCCTCAGGGTCTCTCACTGGCCTGCTATTGTATTGTATTGTATTGTATTGTATTGTATTGTATTGTACTATGGAAGGTGTGTGTGGGGGCACATTTTAGGGCACTGTAAATGTCAGCAAAGACCCTGTGACCAGACAACAGATTTGTGCCCACGATGATGCATTTAGCACTTAGAAATCACAGAATCACAGAATTACAAAATCAGAGCATCAGAGAATCACAGAATCACACAATCATGGAATCAGAGAATCACAGAATCATGGAATCACAGAATGGTCTGGGTTGGAAGGGACCTCTAAAGGTCACCCAGTCCAAACCCTTCTGCAGTCAGCAGGGACATCCTCCACTAGATCAGGTTGTCCAGAACCCTGTCAAGCCTTACCTTGAATATCTCCAGGGATGGAGTCCCAACCAGCTCCCTGGGTAACCTGTTGCAGTGTTCCAGCACCCTCATAGAAAAGGACCTGTTCCTAGCATCCAATCTAAATCCACTTGTTGGACTGGGTTTAGTTTCCATTGCCATGGCATAGAGTCAAAGATCACATGAAATAAATTGCTGATGTGCTTTTGACAACAAATTATCCAGGATTTTTTCTCCTAGACAACATATTGCATATAGCAACTGATTTCATTTTCTTGGGGGTAAAAATGGGTTCAACTTAAGCCCAGGCACAACTGTATTTAGAATAAGTTCTTTTTTTATCCAGAATCTCAACAACAAAATTGGATACTTTGAATGAAACTGGGCAACAGACCATTTAAACATTTGTCTTTAAATTGTGTATGAAATGCTATGTTTTGCTTCAGCCATAGCTGCTGACATCAGCTCTTCTATTTTTATTTGGCTGGGTTTTCTCACTCCTCTACCAACCTTGTTATTTATTAAAAGAAGAATTCTCTCAATACTCTGTTTTGACAGAGAAGCTATTAAAGCCACAGTTGTTTTTCCATCTTCCCCTTTAATTTGGTGTGTAGCAAAGGAGAGCTTCTCTTGTGTCGTCCATGCCATTGGCTGAGATATTTATTGACTTTCTGACCTGAAGCTGTCGTTTGCAGCTACTTTTCATGCAGGCTTGCACTGCATAATTAACAGTTTCACAACCCTTTAATCATCAAAGTGCTAAATTATTGAGAACTCTGCACTTCAGCTTTGTCCTCTGTCGGAGTTTACCAATCTCCCTGTGAATACACAAAGCTTCTTTCTCAAGGAATTATGAACATAAGGTGGTAGAATAAGTGACCAAAAAAAAAAAAAATAGTCAACTCATTGGAACTCTTCTTATGGTTGAGTTTGTAAAGCTGAAAATATCCAAGTAATGTTTCTTCAGGCAAAGTTTGCCATTAAGAATCAAGGTGAAGAAAGAGTGGGATACAAAAATAAATCCAGGCCAAAATATGCATGTCAGGTGGTAGCACCCTGAGGCTGTCAAGTAACCTGTGTAACTCCCTGGAAGAATTAACATCTGTTTCCACTACCACTGCTAAAGCTGAAGAAAGGCAACTCAATCCCAAAGGACTTTTAGAGCACCCACATCATAAAATCGTACAATGGCTTAGCTTGGAAGGGACCTTAGAGATCATCTACTCCAACCTCCCTGCCTTGCCTAGGGACACCTTTCAACGAGACTTGGTTGCTCAAGGCCTCATCCAACCTGGCCTTGAACACCCTGAAGGAGGAGGAATCCTCAACCTCTCTGGGCAGCCTATTCCAGAGTCTCAACACCATTGCACCGAAGAACTTGTTCCTCAGCTTCAGTCTAAATCTGCTCTGCCTCAGCTTCAAAACGGTTTCCCCTTGTCCTGTCTCTAGACACTCATGAAAAGTCCCTCTGCAGCCTTCCTGCAGGATCCCTTCAGCCAATGGTAAGCCGCTCTAAGGTCCCCCTGGAGTCTTCTCCAGGCTGAACACTCCCAGCTCCCTCAGCCTAACCTCACAGCAGAGCTGCTCCAGTCCTTGGATCACTTCTGTGGCCTCTTCTGGACTCTCTCCAGCAGCTCTGTGTCCCGCTGGGGACATCAGAACTGGTAGCAGGATTGGAGGTGAGGTCTCAGCAGAGCAGAGTCAAGGGGCAGAATCCCCTCTCTTGCCATGCTGCCCACACCGCTCTGGATGCAGCCCAGCACACAGCTGCCTTCTGGGCTGCATTAGGGGACTGCTGGCTCCTGGGGAGCTTCTCATCAACAAACACCCCCAAACCTCTTTCTTCATGGCTGCTCTCAACCCACTCCGCACCCAACCTGGATTTGTGCCTGGGGTTTGCCTGACCCCAGTGCAGGTAAATAATTGTTGCTCATTTAATTTCCCTCACCAGCTTGCTTTGTTGCTCTTCTCTGGACATGCTCCAGCACCTCAATGTCCTTCTTGTAGTGAGTCAAACTGTCTGTCTTACATTTCATCTCATTTAAAATAAGCTCATTAGATGCAAGGAAAGACATTCCCAAATGAATTCAAATAAACTTTTTAGAACCAAAATATTTCTTTTTCCCAAAAAATTATTTCCCACCACAAGCTTCATTGGAATTGAAAAGTCTTTTGCCCACACTCAGATAAAATCTTAGCTGTGTTCTGAACTATTTAAAAGAACTTTGAGAAGTTTCAAAGTAAGCTATTAAAGTTTCTACAGCAACTCTTGACAGTTAGGGTGGGGAGACACTGGAACAAGCTGCCCAGGAAGGTGGTGGAAGCCTCATCCCTGGAGGTTTTTAAGGCCAGGCTGGATAAGGCTCTGGGCAACCTGATCTACTGTGAGGTGTCCCTGACCATGGCAGGGGGTTTGGAACTGGGTGATCCTTGAAGTCCCTTCCAACCCTGACAAATTAAGCAAATTAACTAATTCATAACAAATACACACACACACACACACACACACACATATATTATCTATTATCAGTCATATATTAGTATATTATATTATATTATATTATATTATATTATATTATATTATATTATATTATATTATATTATATTATATTATATATTAGATTATATCAGTCAATATATATTATATATTATCAGTCACATTTTCTAAACCATGAAGTGGTAGGTTGTTTGGGGTTTTTTTTTATTATTTTCAATTTTTTATTTTATTATTTTATTTCCAGTCAGTCAGTTGCTAAAACAGAGCAAGTGAAGATGAATGAAGCATCCTTTGGTAAAGAAGCTGAGTGTCATTGCTGTAATTGTTCCCTTCCAGTTTATTAAAGGTAGATGGCTACAGAGGGTTGTTTGTTTGAGCACATAAGCACTGGTCTCCAGAAAGCACATATTAATACTCCCTGGCTGCTTTCGCTGCAGTTACATATCTCACTTCTGATTTAACACAGCTCTGGAGAAAAAGCCCTTTCACCTCTGAGATGATTGATTTGAGGCCATATCCTGGTTTGCGTCTGCAGCTCTGGCAATGTGCTGCACAGTCCAGGCAGAAGTAAAGTGAATTCAAAGACTCTCTAAAATGTCTGAGAGTACATTGAATTTTCAAAGCCATGCTTAAGGTGAGTGCAATGTATCTATGGGGGACAGGCTGAGGGAGCTGGTGTTGTTCAGCCTGGAGAAGAGAAAATTCCAGGGAGACCTAATAGCAGCCTTCCAATACCTGAAGAGGGCTACAAGAAGGCTGCAGAGGGACTGTTTGCAAAAGCCTGCAGAGATGGGACTAGGGACAATGGTTTGAAATGGGAGAAAAGCAGATTTGTTTGGATGTGAGAAACAAGTTCTGCACCATGACGCTGCTGAAACATTGGAACAGGTTGCCCAGGGAGGTAGTTGAGGCCCCATCCCTGGAGATATTTAAGGTGAGGCTGGACAAAGCTCTGGGCAACCTGATCTAGAGGAAGATGTCCCTGCTGAGTGCAGGGGGTTGGACTGGATGCCCTTTGGAGGTCCCTTCCAACCCACACCATTCAATGATTCTAATACATTCATTGATTGGTTGTGAAAAACCATTTCAATTCATAGATTCATAGACTCATAAATTCATAGAATGGTTTCTCTTGGAAAGGATCTTGAAGATCATGTAGTTCTAACTCCCCTGCCATCGGCAGGGACACCTCCCACCAGCCCAGATTGCTCAAGGCCTCATCCAACCTGGCCTTAAACACATCCAGGGAGGAGACATCCACAACCTCCCTGGGCAACCTGTTCCAGTGTCTCACCACCATCACTATAAAGGATTTTTTCCAATCTCTGTTCTAAATCCACCCTCCTCAAGCTTCATGCATGAATCCTTCTCCTATTGTGGAACATTTCTGAATTTGTTTTGCTTCAAGAGAGGTCTTTTGCTAAGAAACCCACCAAAAACAACGTACACTTCTCCTTTGTTTTCAGTACCTCCAATTTCTTCAATAAGTGAAATATTTATCTAAAGTGCCCTGTGTAATTTACTAAAGAAGTTCTACTGAATTTAAAATACTTCTATGTCCACAGCTAAGAAAAAAAGTAGGAATTTTGAGTATTATGAAAAACATTGCTGTTTGGAAGCTATTATTTTTCATTTGTCTTTCCTAATTCCTTCAGTTTATGTAAGCCTGAGCTAACAACATTGGGGGAATGATAATTTTTGTAGAGTCACAGAATGTTAGGGGTTGGAAGGGATCTCCAGAGATCCTCCAGTCCAACCTAGCTGCCAATGCAGGATTACCCAGAGCAGGCCACACAGCAACACATCCATGTGGGTTTGGGAAGTCTCCAGAGAAGGAGACTCCACAGACTCCACAACCTCTCTGGGCAGCCTGCTCCAGGCCTCCAGCACCCTCACTGTGAAAAAGTTTCTCCTCATGCTGAGGAGGAACCTCCTGGGTTCCAACTTGTACCTGTAGTTCCTTGTCCTATACATCACCAGCTTCTCCAAATAGCAAATTTTGAGTTCTAATTTCCTCCAGCATTTGGCACTGAGAACTTAGTTGATCATTTAACACACTGCCGTATTTTTTAGGTAAACCAGGTCAAGGATTCCATATCACTCCAAGATCAAAATTCAGTGTAAATTAGTTCATAAAACAAGTAACGGTTTTAAAAATAGGAACTGTCAGATTTCAACAGGTTCACAGGATGTTAGGGGTTGAAAGGGACTTCTGGAGATCTTCCAGTCCAACCCCCTGCCAGAGCGGGACCATAGAATCCAGCACAGGTCACACAGGAACACATTCAGATGGCTTGAAAGTCTCCAGAGAAGGAGACTCCGCCACCTCTCTGGGGAGCCTGTTCCAGTGCTTTGTGACCTTCACAGCAAAGAAGTTCTCCCGTAATAGTATCACCACCACCACCACCAAGGTTGGAAGAGATCTCAAAGACCATCAAGTCCAACCTGTCACCACAGACCTCATGACTAGACCAAGGCACCAAGTGCCACATCCAATCCCCTCTTGAACACCTCCAGGGATGGTGACTCCACCACCTCCCTGGGCAGCCCATTCAAATGGTGAACGACTCTCTCAGTGAAGAACTTTCTCCTCACCTCGAGCCTAAACCTCCCCTGGTGCAGCTTGAGACTGTCCTCTTGTTCTGGTGCTGGTTGCTTGAGAGAAGAGACCAACTCCTTCCTGGCTACAACCACCCTTCAGGTAGTTGTAGAGAGCAATGAGGTTTCCCCTGAGCCTCCTCTTCTCCAGGCTAAACAATCCCAGCTTCCTCAGCCTCTCCTCGTAGGGCTTCCTGCGCTGTAGTTTGCATCCATAGTCCCTTGCCCTATCACAGAGCACAGTGAGCAGAGACTGTCCCTGTCCCTTCCTGACATTCAGCCCTCAGATATTTGTAGACACTGATTAAATCCCCTCTTAGCCTTCTCCTTTCCAGACTACCCACCCCCAGATCTCTCAGTCTGCTTCATCAACAGCATCTCAACATCTGCAGCTGGGCCTCTTTGCCTTCTATTTAAAAATGAAGAGTAAAAGAATCAAACTGTAATGTACTTCACTACAAAGCAGATTTGTGAACAAAGCTGTTGTCACATCTGTAGTTCCATATCAGCTAAGGCTGAGATGCGGCTTCAGGGCAGGAAGGTGTGTTTTGTAAGAGAATGCAGTGAAAATACTCCATGGTTTATTGCTTTGGGCTCTAAATGCAGTTACATTGAAATGGACTTCAAATCACACACACACACACACACACACACACACAAATTAGATCTTATTTTAGAATTACAAAGCTCTGAGATGCTTTGAACAAACATTTGATATGTTTTGCTTTGTGTTTTAGGCAACCCTGAGCTTCCAAGTAAGGAATTGTGAAGAAGTGGAGAAAAACTTACCTGTGTTTCAGGGTAGACTTTTAAACAAATGCAGGAGTGTGAGATATCAAACCCAGCAAACAGCAAAGGCTTCTTTTCAAGAGAATGCTCATTATGCAGCTCTAGCAGTGAAATCCTGGAACTCAGAACATTTGTATTTCACTATCCTCCATAGGCTAAGAATTTTCATTCATATGGTTTTGTTCTCATTTATTTTTCCTTTTTATCCTCATGCCGTGGACAGGTTTAGAGTTGGAAGAGTACAGAAAAAAAGTACCTCAAAGCAAAGTCTCAACCTGTCTTTAAAAGGAGCTGTTTTCTCTAAGGCAGTAAGATCAATTATGGTGATCTGATTTGATATGGACCATCAGTCTTTCTTTCTTTTTCTTTTTTCTTTCTTTCTTTCTTTCTTTCTTTCTTTCTTTCTTTCTTTCTTTCTTTCTTTCTTTCTTTCTTTCTTTCTTTCTTTCTTTCTTTCTTTCTTTCTTTCTTTCTTTCTTTCTTTCTTTCTTTCTTTCTCTCTTTCTTTCTTTCTTTCTTCTCTTTCTTTCTTTCTTCTCTTTCTTTCCTTTGTCTTTAATTTTCCTTTGTCTTTCTTTCTTTGTCTTTCTTTTCTTTCTTTCCTTTCTTTTGCCTGTTTTTCTTTTTTCTCTCCCTTCCTTCCTTCTGAGTTCCTTCCTTCCAAATTCCTTTCTCTCTTTTTCTTCCCCTACTTCATAGTATGGAATAATAAATAATACAGAAAAAATAAATATTACAGAACAATATAGATATCCTGTATTATTCTAGAGAATAAGATACAAATACAACAACATAAAATCTGCAGTGAGACTTCTGATCCCTGTTTACCAGTCAAATCCTCTAAGCGCCTGTGTAAGACATCCGTTCATCACCAAAGTCAAGTAAATGCTGCTTTAGATAAACTTTTGTTAATCTTGGACTAAAATACAAAGCTCCACAGAATACGTAGGACATAAAACCATAATCAGAAGGACAAAGCTATAGGAACTGTGGGAACCTGCTGCAAAAGCCTGGGCTGGAGTTGTGCTAGGAAGGAAGGAAAGCCTGAGAGCCTGGCCAGTGCAGCAGGGCTGGGGTCACGCATCATGACAAGGAGAACAGGGAGGGAACAGATTACTGAGAGAACACCAGTCAGTGGCCACAGGAGAAAAATCATGTTTCTGGTTTGAAATAAGAGTATCTCATGAGCATAATGTAAAAGAATGGAAATATGAAGAAGCCTTTGCAATACAATTCAGTGAGTTTTATGCAAAATGGAGTGAAAATGCTGGAATTAGAGGCCCTTATTCTTTTTTCCTCCTCCATTCTTCAGGAGCAAGAGACCTTGTAAAGTTACTGCAGACTCTTGCATTGTCTTTGATAGTTGATCCAAAGCATCTCCTGCTGGTAGGTACAAAATGCTAGAGGGCCTTTCTCCCTACTCTGCCTTCCTGATAACAAGGAAGAGAAAAAGCATTTTGCCTCTTGAAGAATCTTTCTCCTTTAGGTTACATCTACAGACAACTTTGGCTTTCTCACTTAAAAACAGCCTGCAAACAAAATGTGCCTGGTGTGTTGGCAGTTGTCCTGACAATACTTCTGGATCTATATTGGACTACATCCTTCCAGCTGAAAGAATTATTCTGTAACAAACTTGGATGTTAGGAAATGCTTCTTTACAATAAGTGTGGTTGAGATCTGGAAGGGGTTATCCAGAGAAGTGGTTGAGGCCCCATCCCTGGAGATATTCAAGGTGAAGCTCGATGGGTATCTGGGTGACTTGATCTTGTTGAGGATGTCACTGCTGACTGCAGAGGGGTTGGACTGAATGACCTTTAGAGGTCCCTTCCAACCCAGGTGATTCTATGATTCTATGAAGTCTTAGTCCTACTGTTCTCAGTCTCAGTCATCTTAGTCTTAGTCATGTGTATTTTTAGTTTATTTTTCTCTTTTGCTTGTGCCAACCATTGTACCAAACTATGTAAATGTGTCTGTTTTAGGAAAACACTTTGTTGTTCTTTTAGTGGTTTTTTTTTCCACTGAATGGAGAAGTGACATTCACAGAAATCAAGGATTCAATCAACAGGAAGCCAAGTGGGTTGGGAAAAGACAAGAGCAAAACTTTTGAAGCGCAGCTGTGTCAGACTGTTTGAGGCAATAATAGCCTTTGTAATAGAGAAGCAGGTGCCTAAAATGGAGTTCAAGTGATTAAAAGCATCACATGAGCAAGCTGGTGGCATGCTGGATGTTTGCTAGAGGAAGTTTCTCAAACAACAATGAAAATAATCTTGTAGAAAGAGATTATTCTCACATCAGTTAAAGAACAGCCAGTGTAAGGCAGGCTTGTTCACACAGCTGGAGAAGAAATATTTCTTCACCCTCCAGCATCCTTCTGGCCTCTTCCTCATCAGATTTTTTCCAGAGATAGCCTTTGCTCTTCTGTGTATAGGGTTCAGAGGAGGGCATTGTGAATCTGGAGGAAGAATATGAACACAGGGAAATTGTAAATGGAAGGAAGAAAAGAACTTAGTTGAGCTCTTGGTGACTTTACTTTCAATCTTCTGTTTCTTATTGGTAGACCTTGGGCTGCTATAATGCTCATTCACCTGAGTGGATAGCTGAGGTTTTTAAGTAGGCAGTTGGTGGATCTTTGTAAGCTTGAAGAAGGAAGTCAGCTTTTAGATAGACAAGGCTGGCCGATTGAAGGGTTTTAACATCTATAAGGATTGGTGATGTGGATGCCCATAGTGCAGGCTATAGAATTCCAGAGTGATTTTTACTTTTGTTGTCTGGTTATCAAGAGGTGATCTTCCCCCCACTCCCCCACCCTTTTTTTTTTTTTTTCCTCCTTTAAACTTTTCTGGAGCATTTTATCTATCTGTCTGTCTATCTATCTATCTATCTATCTATCTATCTATCTATCTATCTATCTATCTATCTACTTATTATTCTCAACATGAATTAAATCTATTATACTACCAGTAATAAGTGGACAAGTGGAGGGTGTCTCTGCAAAGCCAGGAAGGATGGAACTAGATGATCTTCAAGGTCCCATCCAACCCAAACCACTCTATATGCCTATGAATCCTTTCCCTGGGCTTCTGATGCTGAGCTTGACATCACTTAATATGGACTATCCCTTTGTTTAGGGTTAGCTGTACTGTCTGTGCCCCTTCCCACCTTCTTGTGTAACCCCAACCTCCTAGTTGCAAGGTAGAGCAGGAAAAAGAGAAAGCCTTGACACTGAGTGAGTGCTGCTCAGAAGCAGTTGAAAGACTGACATGTTGCAAATACTACTTAATTCTAAATCCAGAGCAGAACAACATAGTGGCTTCTGTGATCAGATTCAACTTCATCCTAAGCAGACCCAGAGCATCCACTGTTTGAAACAGACTACCAGGTTATGCTCTTAAGAAAGGATCAGGCAGAAGTGGTTCAACCCAATGATTAGTAGCAAGAGTAACTACAAGTCAAGTGAGGAAGCAGTGTGTTCAGTCACAGTATCACAGAATCACAGTATCACAGTACATTAGAGGTTGAAAGCGACATGCAGAGATCATCAGGTCCAAGCCCTGTGTCAGCATCACCCAGGGTAGTCTGCATAGGAATGCATCCAGATGGGTTTTGAATGTCTCCAGCGACAGCCTCCCTGGGCAGCCTGCTCCAGTGCCCTGTCACCCACACTGTAAAGAAGTTTCTCCTCATGTTGAGGTGAAATTTTCTATGTTCAAACTTGTACCTGTTGTCTTATTACTGCGCACCACCAAAAAGAGCTTGGCCCCATCCACTTGACACCCACTTCTCAGATATTTATAGACATTGATCAGATCCCCTCTCAGCCTTTTCTTCTCCAGACTAAACTGCCCCAGGGCTCTCAGTCTCTCTTCATGGGGGAGATGCTCAAGTCCCCTAATCATCCTTGTGGCTCTCTGTTGGATTCTCTCCAGAAGATCTATCAGATCTATGTCTCTCTTGAACTGGGGAGCCTAGAACTAGACAGGTGTTGCAGGTGTGGTCTCAGCAAGACAGAGCAGAGGGGAGAAGACCCTCCCTGGCCCTGCTGGCCACACTTTTCTTGATGTACCCCAGGATGCCACTGGCCCTCTTGGCCACAAGGGCACATTGTTATCCCATGGAGAACTTGCTGTCCATCAGCACTCCAAGGACTTTCTCTGTGGTGTTGCTTTCCAGCAGGGCAGCCTCTAACCTGTACTGGTGCCTGTTGTTATTCCTCCCCAGACAGAGGACCCTGCATTTGTCCTTATTGAACTTCATGTGTTTTGCTTGCACCCAGCTCTCAGCCTGTCCAGATCTCATTGGATGGCTGCACAAATGGTGAAGCAGAACTTCCTTCAGCACAATTAGTGCAGAACAGATTGCTGGATCTGCAGGTATCTGTCCCTGCTGCCTGCTATATTCTGCTGAACGTTTTGGATTGTGTGGTGTGTGAGTGAAACTCTAATTAATCTACAGATGTATTTATTGAAAGGAAGATTTGCCACAGGACTACTGTGCACTTCTAGCAGACCATGAAAAAAAATGGATAAGAAGCATATTCTTAAATAAGGAAATAAAGAATAACCAGAAAAACAAAATTAAATGAGCTTACTGTCTACTCTTTTTACATTTATCTCTTTTTTTTTTTTCTTAATGAGGAATTATGGCAAAAATAGGAAAACAAAAACTTCTTTAAACTTGTTTAACATTGAAGACATCCTGAAAATTATTAATGTGGTTCCCAAGTATCCAGGACCATCAGGCATTGCAGAATTGGGTTCTGTGTCCTTGGGGAAGGAAATAAATGGACATAAAATATTCCCCATCTTAATCTGTATATTTATAATATGTACATAGTTCTTCTCATTGCTTTAAGCATTGATGAATTTTAAACAGCAGTGCAATTACAATTTGCAGAACCAGCCTTATGGGATATTATGGAGTAGTCATGAATAGAGCCAAGACTTTCTCTCTCTGTCAGGAGCTTTGGGCTGCATATTCAACTGGTAGTGCATTGCTAGAAGGTATATGCCGCTGTGTATTGCTGGAAGATATATGCTGCTGCAGCTGGGAACTGGCTCAGGGTCTGCTCTTCCAAAGGCAGTACCTTAAGCTGGCTCTAAAACCCTGTTACAGGATCTTTAAAGGTCACTTTAAAGTATCAGATTCACTTGTTGTGGAAGGGTACATGGGCATACTGTATCCAGTTTTGGACTCCCCAGTTCAAGAAAGACAGGGACCTGATGGAGAGGGTCCAATGAAAAACTGTGAGGATGATGAAGGGACTAGAACATCTCTCCTGTGAAGACTGAGAGCCCTGGGGCTGTTTAGTCTGGAGAGGTGAAGGCTGAGAGGGGATCTTACTAATGTCTCTCAAGGGTGTGTCAAGATGAAGGTGCCAGGCTCTTTGTGGAGGTACCCAGTGATAGGACAAGAAACAACAGATACAAGCTGGAACCCAGGAGGTTCCACCTCAACATAAGGAGAAACTTCTGTGGTGTGAGCATGCTGGAGCCCTGGAGCAGGTTGTAGTTGTGGAGTCTCCTTCTCTGGAGACTTTCCAAATTCACCTGGATGTTTTCCTGTGTGACCTACCCTAGGTGATCCTGCTTTGGCAGCAAGGTTGGACTGGATGATCTCTGAAGGTCCCTTCCAAGCCATTACATTCTGTGATTCTGTCATGCTAGTACTCAATCTGTAGCAGTACATAACAGCAGCAGCAGTTTTTCTGTCCCCACAGGAGTCAAACTGTCAGTGTTTCTCACATATTGCTGTAATTTTCTCACCACTGCACCAGAGTGGTCACATCTGCTGGGTAACCACTCTGTCAGATCAGCTGCTTGCCCACGAGAGGAAAACACATCTGATAGGAATTAAACAGGCATGGCTGGGGGTGTCACAAAACACTGAAGATACCAGACTCTTGTTATGTTCATTATGAGAAGCAGCTGAGGGAGCTGGGGGCATTCAGTATGGAGGAGAGGAGACTGGGAATAGACCTCATTGCTCTCTACAGCTAATTGAAAGGAGGCTGGGGCGAGGAAGGGGCAGCCTCTTCTTTTTGATGACGAGAGACAGGACCAAAAGAAATGGTTCCAAGCTGTACCAAGGGAGGTTTAGGCTGGATATTAGGAAATATTTCTGTGGAAAATTTTCTAGGCCTGAAACCACCACAAAAAGAAAACTACCTAATTATCAGATTCAGGACAGAGGACAAAGGTGTGCTCCTCACAATCTCACTGAGATTTATTGGCTTAGAATTTCAGAAATACCCTTTCCAGTGAAATGTGTATCATGTTATTCTGTAAGAGAGTGGGTGTCAATATGTTTTGAGAGACTGTCCTGTGTTGCTAGTTTCATAGTTATGTGGGTTCTCACATATCCTGGCAGCCACCTGAAGTAAAGATGCTATTGAAATGCAGTTGTTACATGGATTTCAACTGAGCATATACAACTGCCTGCCATTATACAGGCACGTTCTGACTTCAGCACAGTTTTCTGCTGCCACTAACAGCTCTCATTTAGTGACTGGTAGGGCAAAACCACTACTTGAAGGTAGCAAAAGTGCAGTAAGTGATGTTGTCAGTGCCCCAAAGGTAAATAAAAGCTGCCTTTTCCAGGGCTTGAACTTTAGGCTGATTATGGCTATGGTTATCTATGCCAGGAGCACACAAGATAGATGAAACCGAGCAGGCTTTTTAATCCTGATTAATCCTGATGGAAATAGGTTTGTTTAGTCCTAGGGAACACTGGAAAAAAGATTGGCCTTATCATCTGCACAATTCTTAACTTGTCTGGTGTCAGCTAGGAGGTGCTTGTGGATTGTCAGGTCACAATGTGAGAAATGCCACTTTGTGTTGTGCTTTGAAACTGGCTCCTGTTTTTGTGTTTGTATAGAATCCATGTGATGCAGGGTTTGAAGGTGTCTAGTGAAGAGAGTCCAACAGGGAGCTATGAAGGAACTGGAACATCTCTATAGCAGAGATGAAGAAGAAAGATTGAGAGCCCTGGGGCTGTTCAGTCTGGAGAAGAGAAGGCTAAGAGTGGATCTCTAAATGTCTGAGGGGTGGGAGTCAGGATGAAGGTGCCAGGCTCTTTTGCTGGTGCCCATTGACAGGACAAGGAACAACAGGTACAAGCTGGAACACAGGAGATTCTGCTTCAGCATGAGGAGAAACATCTAGTTGTGAGGGTGCTGGAGGCCTGGATCAGGCTGCCCAGAGAGGTTGTGGATCTCTTTCTCTGAATACTTCCCAAACCAGCCTGGATATTTTCTTGTGTGACCTGCCCTGGGTGATTCTGTTCTGACAGGAGGGTTGGACTGGAAGATCTCTGGAGGTAACTTCCAGCCCCTAACATTCTATGATTCTAGAAACCTTATGATTGTCCAAATGGCACTAGCTCAGGCTTATGTAAACGGAAGGAATTAGGGGGAAAAAAGGAAAAATAATAGCTTCCAAACAGCAAAACTTTTCATAATACTCAAAATTCCCCACCTGTTCCTGTGTGGTAATCCTGCTTTGGCAGTGGGGTTGTCCTAGATGATCCCTTAAAAGCCCCTGGCAGTGGAGTTGTCCCAGATGATCCCTTAAAAGCTCCATCATTCTATGATTCTATGAGTATAGCTAAAGAGAATATGTCACAGGAGTATGGGAAGAGGCAGCTGGACCTGCTGATGTGAATCAGCACAAAGAGAGACTGTTTACAAAGGTCTGGGGTGATTGGATGAAGGGTAATGGCTTCAAACTAGAGAAGAGTAGATTTAGATTGGGTGTTAGGGACAGCCCCTGCACCATGAGGATAGTGGTGCCCCAGTTGCCCAGGGAGGTAGTTGTGGCCCCACCCCTGGAGATATTCAAGATGAGGCTTGACAGGACTCTGGGCAACCTGTTCTAGTTGAGGGTGTCCCTGCTGACTGCAGGGGGGTTGGTCTGGATGGCCTTTGGAGGTTCTTTCCAATCCAAGCCATTCTATGATTAGTCTAAAGAACGCCAGAAGAGACCACCCATCAGCAGGAAGAACAGCAGCATAAGCAACAGGAGTAGCAAGCATGGCAACAGCAGCTGGCAGGCTGAGCTGGGAACAAGATTGATTTGTCTGGCAGGGGACTAGTATTGTCAGGTGTATGGACACGAGGATGCAGTCACAAGTTGTCTGCCACCTAGGCTGATGGAAGGCAGCACTGTGATAAAATGCAAGCCATCTGGCCAAGCTCTGTGCTTGTTTTGTCAGCAGTGGCAGGCGTGCAGCTCTACTGACAGCTGCCATAGGAGCGTAATGAAGCAGGGCATTGCCAGCCCCACACCCATCCCATCAGCCTGATTAGCAGAGCTTTTTGGCCTCACACCCCCATGCAGTATTAGGTGCCTGTAGAAAATTCAGGCTTGTTTCCTAGGTCCTTTCTCTGTTTTTCCTTTCTCTGGTGAAATTCTGCTGTAAGATAAGAGGAAAGTGAAGGAGAAGTTGCAACTTTACAGGTCTGGGCAGCAAGGAGGAACCTATTCAAAGCATGGCCTCTGCCAGTCTTTTAGATGGATTAGAAATTTGGGCTAAAAGCAGCTTTTTCATAGAGTCATTGAACACCAGGTTGCAAGGGACCTCAAGGATCAGCTAGTTCAATCTTTTAGGGTAAGAACATTGTTTAACTGCTGTTCCTTCTGCACTTCTTCATAGATTCATGGAACACCAGGTTGGAAGGGACCTCAAGGATCATCTAGTCCAACCTGTCAGGGTAAGAATATCATTTAACTCCTGTTCCTTCTGCACTTGCATTAGTACCTACAGATACAACATCAAAGAACATTAATTGCCTCATTATTCCAGTTGAGGTTGCAATCAGCTACAAGTGCAGGATGACAAAAAGGTTGTCCATGTGTCAGCGGATTTGCACAGCAGGGAGTGAAGTCTTCCTTAGGTGACCAGAAAGCTCCATGGAAACAAAGACTCCATCTTGGTACCTGGCATATGAGTAGAGTTGTGCAGGCAAGGTAGCTACAAGCAAATTTCTCAGTTCCCTGAGTTTACTGAAGTGAATGAGAACACTTGGGACTGTAAAACACAGAGATGTCTTTTGGATGAAGGGGAAGGGAGGAAAACCAGCTTTCAGTGACACAGTGCAAAGTATGGTTGAGTGGCTTGGGTCGAGGCAAGTGATGGAGGTGCTGCAGCAGGTTATGCAAGAAGGCGTGGAACACTCCTGTCTGCTGTTCATAGTCCTGTTTCACTTATGAGATTCAGCAAGAGAATCAGAGAACTACAGAATTACTAAGGCTGGTACAGACCTCTGATATTATCAAGTCCAGCCTATGAACTAACACCACCACATCAACCAGACCATGTCACTAAGTACCACATCCAATCTTTCCTTAAACACCTCCGTGGTGGACTCCACCACCTCTCTGGGCAGTCCATTCCAGTATCTAATTACCCTTTCCATAAGGAAGTGCTTCCTAACATCCAACCTAAACCTCCCCTGGCGCAGCTTCAGGCCATGCCCTCTTGTCACAAGTTGCCTGGGAGCAGAATCTGACCCCCACCTTACTACACCTTCCCATTTAGGTAGTTGCAGAGTGTGACAAGATCCCCCCTGAGTCTTTTCTCCAGGCTAACCCCAGCTCTCTCAGCCTCCCCTCAACAGACTTTCCCTCCAGTCCCTTCCCCAGTCTCGTTGGTCTCCTCTGGACCTGCTCCGGCATCTCAAGATCTCTTTTGAAGTGGGGGCCCCAGAACTGCAGACAGTGCTGGACATGAGGTCTTACCAGTGCCCAGGCAGAATCACATCCCTACTCCTGCTGGCCATACTATTCCTGATACAATAAATCACTGCTGCCTTCTGCTGCATGATGTTCTTTCCTTTAGCTCTAAAAGATATTCACTTTTGCTGGACAATCTGAAATGTTCCATGTCATGGCAACTGTTTCTTTAAAAAGATTGTTTGTTTGCTCTTTGGTTGGGCTTTTTCCCCCGCCCTGTATTGCTAACAGCTGACCCATCCTTGGGCATTCATCTGAGCATCTTGGCTACAGAAATGACTTTCTCCCCCTTCCCCACCCCTTTGTTGCCTTCCTGTCATTCTCAGCCCTGCAGAAAATACGAAGATCAGAAAAACGCCAACAGATCTTCAATTCAGCAAATAAGCAGAAGAATGACAAATGTCTTATGACAACTATGATCTTCCTCTCTTTAAGAGCACAGTAGCTATACTGCAGGCATGAAGACTTGGCAGGGAATTCAACACTTGGAAACTCACTGAAGACAGGGGAGCTTTCTGTTTCCAGAAGATGTCAGAAAAAAGAAAAATAATATATTTCTTTAAAAATTATTATTCAGGGTTATAAAGGTTTACTTTGATCATTTTGTCATCCACAGAATATAAAGGGAAAAAAATATCGCTTTGTTAGTTAACTCTAGGTTAAAAGTTAGTAAAGGTACCTCATTTCTAAACACACGGTACAAAGGTTTCTCCTTGCGAGGTGATGGAGCCTCCATCTCTGGAGATGTTCAAAACCTGCCTGGACATGATCCTATGTGACCTTCTGTAGGTCAACCTACAAAAAGACTACTTGGTCAGAGGGCTGTCCCCCATTGGAACAGGCTGGGAGAGTGGGGGCTGCTCAGCCTGGAAAGGAGGTGGCTCCAGGGAGACCTTAGAGCAGCCTTCCAGTATCTGAAGGAGCTGCAGGAAAGCAGGGGAGAGACTTTTGAGGAGGGCTTGTAGTGACAGGATGAGAGGGAATGGATTGAACCTTTAGGAGGGCAGATTTACAATGGAGATTAGAAAGAAATTCTTGACAGTGAGGGTGGTGAGAGACTGGAACAGGTTGCCCAGGGAGGTCATGGATGGTCCCTCTCTGGAGGCATTCAAGGCCAGGCTGGATGAGGACTTGAGCAGTGTGGTCTAGGGGAAAGTGTCCCTGCCTCTAGCAGGGGGGTCGAAACTAGATGATCTTGAAAAGGACCTTTAAAAAGTCTAACTTCTCTGCAATGAGCAAGGACATCTTTGACTAGATCAGGTTGCCCAGAGATCTATCCAACCTGACCTGGAATGTTTTCAGGGATGGGTATCTCCCACCTCTCTCTGGGCAACCTGTGCCAGTGTTTCACCACCAGAACTTTTCTGGTGTGAGGGTGGATCAAAAGAGATCAAATTCTATGCAGGTGTTATATTTCAACATATATATATATATCTATCTTCAAAACAGTTTGTGTTTTTTAATGGCTCTTCTCTCCAGGCAGATTTTATCTTCACAAAACAGTGCAAAATCTATTTTTTTAAAGGACTGTTTTATCAGAACAGGATTATTTATTTATTTATTTTAAAGAAAAAGCCAGTGATGCTTCATAACAAAAGGCAGAGAGCTAACTGTATGAAGGTTGTTAAACCTTGAGTCAATTAGGCTAATTTGTGTGAAATGTGTCTGATGGGTTTCTAAGAGCAATGAGCATCCTCAAGGAGGCTTAAAGAGGAATATTTAGAAAGCAGATAAGGAAAAGAAAGAATGCAAGGAAGCTTTCAAAAACCCCAGAAAATAAAGATACAAAAAGAAGGAGAGAGATCAAGCTGGGGAAAAGAAGGCTCTGGGGAGACCTTAGAGAGGCTTTTCTTTACTTGAAAAGGGCTACAAGAAAGCTGGGAAGGGACTTTTTACAAGGGCTTGTAGTGATGGGATGAGAGGTTCTGGAAACAAAACTACAGGGAGGGTTGATGAAAACAAGATTATTAAGTTTAGAAAGGTGATGATGGTCTCTGAGTATATAAAAGGTGTTGTGAATGAGAAGCAATAATGATATTAAATGTCAACAAGGGACGGATGAACTTCAGAGCTTGTAGTGACAGGATGAGAGGGAATGGATGGAAGCTTGAGGAAGGGAGATTGAGATGGGAGATTGGGAAGAAATTCTTGACAGTGTGAATCATGAGACACTGGAACAGGTTGCCCAGAGAGGTTGTGGATGCTCCCTCCTTGGAGATGTTGAAGGCCATGTTGGGTGAGGTCTTGAGCAACCTGGGCTAGTGGGAGGTGTCCCTGCCCATGGCAGGGTATTTGGAACCAGATGATCTTTAAGGTCTCTTCCAACCCAAACCATTCTGTGATTCTGCTATTATTACTATTAATATAATCGATAATTATTATTATAAATCAATACTTTCTTTGGAGTTTTATTTGTTTTCACATTTTTGAAGGCTGAAATAGTGAAAAAGAATCAAAGACTGCTAAGTAACCAAATTAATGAAGAGACAGTACATAAAAGTTTAAGGAGTTTTGAGGTGATGTCTAAAAAATGTATTCAAACAGGCAAAAATGTGAAAAGCAGGGAGAATATCATGATTTGAAGACTTCAGTCACTGAAGTCAAAGAAGATTGAGGAAAGATTGAACTGACTCTGAAGAGGAATTTCAAAACCTTATGACAGTAACAGTCTTGGTCTTTTCTCTCTGAATTCTGTCAAAATGTATTTTCCCTTTGCTGATCATTTCTAGTACAAGCTGGTAAGTCTTTGTCAGTTCTATTGTTCCATCTTTTCCTGAACCAGTGAAAGGAACAGTGGAAATGATCAGCCATGAGATACTTGGCTTCTTTCTTTTTGGTTCCTCCTTAGATTTCCTTGATGAGCAATTTTCATTTATTGGCTGAAGTCTGTTTTAAAACTTTATATATATATATATGTATTCTAAGATACCTTCCTTGAAGGACATTGGAGACATTGGTGCTCTTGAGGTCATGAGACTGCACAGCCTTTAGATGCTGTCCAAGTCATACAGGAAGGGGAAGAGAAGTAACACTCATGAAAAGGGTGTTTCAGGTTACTCACTTTGGGGCCCATTGCTCACCTCAGGCAGAATATCTTTCATTTGTTGTTCCTGCAGACTCTTTCAATATGTCCATCTACTTTCTTTACATAATAAACAAACTGGAATGTGGTTTTGGAGGAGTGAAGATGAAAGCAAAGAATTTTTACATTTACATTTACATTGCTTCATAGCAATTTCAAGATAACTTAATAACTGATACTCATACCTACCTATCTGATTTATTCCCTACCAGACTCCTTTCTTCATTTTCAAGTCTTAAAACTCACTAATTCACAGATGCCCAAATTGGAAGGGACCCACAAATGTCAACTTGTCCAACCCTTCTCCCTGCAGGGACACTTCCAACTAGATCAGGCTGCCCAGGGCCACATTAAGTCTGGTGTTTGTGATCCAGTTACTTCATGCACTGTGGACCACATATTTCCCTCATTTATTTTATTCATACACTCAGCAACATTGCTCTGATAAGAAAATCTTGGTAAAAGGAAGACAGATTTATGTGGCATAGGTGTTTCAATACCTTGAAAAGAGAAAATAGAGATTGAGAATGATATTTGTAGGAATAAATTGGCATCTGCTGCTGCAGAGCTGGTAGATATCTCCCCTTTATTTCTGACACTTGGCTAGACCTTGAAATAAAAAATAATGAGCACCTTTTCCAGTTAAATGTTTGAAGCAGAATTTAAAGGAGAAGTGAGACTGACTAGAACAACCAAACTGAAAAAAAAAAGAAACCCCTCAAACAAAAAAAAAAAACCAAACAAAAAGCAGGGAGAAAACCAGAAAATAGGAGGGATAATAATATTTCTAGATAAACACCATGCACACAGTTTCTCTGCACCCCCTTACAGAAATAATAATTTTAAAAAGGAATATTTTCCAGTGACAGAACAAAGACAGCAGAAGAATAAGAAAGGAAACCATATTCAGAGACAAAAAATCCCTACCCTCCCAGACTGGCACACAGCAGTGCTAATGCATCAGAGCTGAGCAGAAGGTGTCAGTGAAGCTTGAAAGCCGTTTGTGAGGGAAGTTTAGAGTAAGCAGTGCTCTGACTTCTGTGTGCAACCACTAACTAGCTAACCTTCATCACTGCCCTCTTGCAAAGCTCATAAAGGCATCAGTCTTTCATGCATTGATGAAGCTGGGTGTTATGCCTCATGTACATTATCCATACAGAGGATGCTGCCAAAGGTCTTAATTGAGGTCCGCGATATGATCACAGTATCACTGTATTACTATGGTTGGAAGAGACCTCGAAGATCATCGAGTCCAACCTGTCACCACAGACCCCATGACTAGACCATGGCACCAAGTGCCACGTCCAATCCCCTCTTGAACACCTCCAGGGACGGTGACTCCACCACCTCTCTGGGCAGCCCATTCCAGTGGCAAACGACTCTCTCAGTGAAGAACTTTCTCCTCACCTCAAACCTAAACTTACCCTGGTGCAGCTTGAGACTGTGTCCCTTTAAACTCTCATATCATAGAATCATAATGTGCAACATTTTGTGGGTTTTCCTTACCAGTTTGCATTCTGTTTTCCAACACAGTTTCTCATGTTAGCCAAGATTATTTAGTGTGGTGGGTTGAAATTTGCCTTCCCTGCCCCTAACTAATTTAGAAACGACCCCCAAAATAAAATTGCCAGGCAAGCTCAGTTTGGGGTGGAAGCAAATGAAGCTCTATTTACAAGCAAACTAAAATGTACAAATATGAAATGCAATGAATATGTACAAAATACACAAAATATGTGCTATATATATATATTTATATTTATGTATATTTACAATTTATAAACAACACAGAAGCTACTCAGCCCCCCCTGGATGGATCCAGGGGATGCCTTCACTTCCTCCCCCATTCCCTCCTCCCTGTTACCACACACAGGAATTAAAACAGAGCTACCCTGGCAAGGCCACGGAAGAGAGAGAGGAAGGTTGCAAGCAGAAGCAACAGAAGAAGAAATGAGAAAAAAGAGAAAGAACTATACAATACAATACAATGCACCAGGTTGGAAGAGACCTTCAAGATCATTGCGTCCAACCCATCAAACAATCCAACCCACCCAACAACTAGACCATACAGCCAAGCACCCCATCAAGTCTTCTCCTGAACACCTCCAATGAAGGTGACTCCACCACCTCCATGGGTAGCCGATTCCAATGGGCAATCACTCTCTCCGTGTAGAACTTCTTCCTAACATCCAGCCTAAACTGCTTATGCCTCTGCTCTATCCCATTGGCATGCCAATGAATTCTTTAGAGCTTAGCATTATTCTCCTTTTGCATCCAATGGTATTTTATTTTCCTTTCAGTCTTTGCAGTCAGGATCGAGGCTAAAGTTCCCCCTTCAAACTGTAACATTTAGATAGACACTTCTGCCTTCTGAATTTGGCATAATGTAGTTCCCTTTGTGATTTTAATTATCAGGGTCCTTATTCTTTCACTTTAGTTATCCAGTGGTAAGAGACTTACAGAACTTATTTGATACATTTTATTTCAAGGAATTGTTGCTCTCTGGAAAACACTCTCACCACTTAGGTGTTCACCGGGCAACAGTTATCTTTTCCCTTGCTTTCTCACAAGAATCTCATGCACAAGTGGCAAAAACTTGTTGCAGTGTAGCTATGTTATGTCTAACACTTCCTTTCTATTCACAAAGTCTATCAGGCTGTCATAGAAGGAAATTAGTTTGGCTTGATATGATCTGTTCTTGACAAATTCGTGTTGGCTGCTACTCCACTTTCTATCTACCAGGTAGATATATTTGCAAAATTTATTTTACATTGTCTGTTCCACTCTTTCTCTGGGACTGAAATTATCCTAATATGGGCTAAGCTTTTCTTATTCCTTTTCTCTCCTATTTTTAATTGTCTTTGTGTTTTCCCAGTCTTCTGGAATCTCTTCGGTACCTACAGATACCTGGTGACAGTTCTGAGATTTCATTAGCAGCATAGCTTTGCATCGATACTTCACCAGCTGGCATTAATTTAAAGGGAAATTAACACAGTAAATATCATCATAGAAACATAGAATTGTCTTGGCTGCAAAAGACCTCTAAGGTCACAAAGTCCAACCATCAACCCAACACCAGCATGGCCATTAAATCATGTCCCAAACTGCCTTGTCCACACATTTCTTGAACACCTCCAGGGATGGTGACCCCCACCATGCCTCTGGGCAATCTAGTCCAATGTCTGATGACTCTTTCCAGAATTTTTTTTCCCTAATATCCAACCTAAACCTCCCCTGAACACAGTTCCAGGCCATTTCCTCTTGTCTTACCTCCTGATAGTAAAGAGAAGAGACCAACCCCCACCTCACTCCAACCTCCTTTCAAAGAATTCTAGAGAGCAATGAGGTTTCCTCTCAGCCTCCTCTTCTCCAGACCAAACCATCCCAGTTCCTTCAGCCACTCTCTGATGTAACCTGAGTTTATATTCCTCTATTAAAGCTGTTAGTGACTTTTTAAATAAAAGCTGAATTGCAAAAGGTATCAAATTGTTTCCCTTCCCAAAGTAATTTTCTTATGCTTTATATTTCCCTTTCTGCTCTGCCTGCAGTGAGATATTTAATTTCTTGGCCTTCCTCTTATAACAAGGTTTGAAAGTACAGCTTAGTTTATTTATTTTCAAGTGTTTAAGGTGCAATTGATTAGCAGCAATGGCATTGGATTTGCAGAGCTGCAGTGCAATTCATTGCACATTAGAATAAAAAGAAATGTAAAGTGCCCTTTGAAAACCAAGCTGACTTGTCAAGTGATTCCCTCTACTTGTAGGTGTCAGTGGTATCAGGACACCTACATGAGTGTCTGAAGAACTATGACAGCAGCAAAGGGATGTCATATTGCCCTACACCCTGAGTATGTGAAAGTCTCTGAGGAAGCATTCATATCGCCCATACTGGGATATTTGCTGCTGCACCAATGCGTTTCATGCTGTATCAATGATGCACTTCCACTGCCTGGCCCCTGTGGATAAACATGTTCTTGAAAGTCATCCCCAGCTGCACCTTTCACCATGCTTACTGACAAGAAATTCAGTCCTGGATGCAGCTTTGACATACAGAATCAGAGAATGTTAGGGGCTGGAAGGGACCTCAAAAGATCATCCAGTCCAACCCTCCTGACACAGCAAGATCACCTAGAGCAGATCACAAAGGGGTGCATCCAGGTGGGTTTTGAATCTCTCCAGAGAGGAAGACTTCACAAACCCCTTGGCAGCCTGTTCCAGTGTTGTCACCCTCACAGTGAAAAAAAGAATTCCTCATGTTTTCATGGAACTTCCTATGGCTCAACTTCCACCATTGCCTCTTGTGCTGTCATTGGGCATCACTGAGCAGAGCCTGGCTCCATCCTCTTGGCACTCACCCTGCACATCTTTATAAACATGAATGAGGTCACCCCTCAGGCTCCTCCAAGCTAAAGACCCCCAGCTCCCTCGGTCTCTCCTTGTAAGGAAGATATTCCACTCCCTTAATCATTTTTGTGGATCTGTGCTGGACTCTCTCAAGCAGTTCCCTGAAGTCCCTCTTGAACTGAGGGTCCCAGAACTGGCCACAATATTCCAGATGTAGCTTCACCAGGGCAGAGTAGAGTGGAAGGAGAACTTTTCTCAACCTGCTAACCGCAGTCCTTCTAATCCACCCCAGAATGGCATTACCCCTGTGCAGAATGCAGTACTACTCTTGTGCTCATGAAAACAAATATACAGTGTGCACCAAATTGATAATATAGATTTATTTTACTTTAAAATGAATCACAGGCAGGGGAGAGCAGCAGAGATTGTGTGCAGCCTGGCATGAAACTGGAATTAAATGTTCTTGCTGCAGGAATTATTTGTCTAGTGCGAGGTGACCACCAGCAACTGGCATTGCTGTTGCTAGGAGCTATCAAAAGAAATGTCACTCTTCGCAGCAAGTGATGAAATTTGACATATGGCATCAAAGCATCATTAAAACCACACCTGCTGCAGAAGAGGTTGTGTCTTTCAGGAGACTTTCAAGAAGAATAGGTTACTCTGAGAATGAAAAAGGGTATGGCTTATTGTCTTTATTTCTTAGTAGGTAATTAAAAAGCAGTAAAACCAGGAAAAGAATGTGCATTCAGACTCCTTGTTTCTCATTGTTTTAGGGAGAGAAAAAAATAACTACCAACAACTTTTCTTTATAAAGTCTACAATCACATATGCAGCTGATGATAAACCATTAACTCACATAGTAGGAATGGTTCACTGTCTTTTTGCAAAGGTTCAGTAATATATTCTCCAAATATTCCTTTTTTGATGCTTCTCCATTAGTTCTGATAGCATTTTAAAGAGTTAGTATTGCACATTTAGGTCACAAGATGGAAATAGTTTGATGTTGGGTTTGTCATACACACAAGATGGTCAATTTCAGCTGAGGTCAGCACTTCACTTTCATAGAATCATAGAATGGGTTGGATTGGAAGTGACCTCCAAAGGTTACGCATTCCAGCACCACTGCAGTCAGCAGGGACATCCTCCACTAGATCAGGTTGCTCACAGCATTGCTCAGCCTCGCTTTGAATATCTCCACGGGTGGGGCCCCAACCACCTCCCTGGGCAACCTGTTGCAGTGTTCCAGCAGCCTCACGGTGCATAACTTGTTCCTCACATCCAATCTCAATCTGATCTGCTCTCATTTCAAACCATTGTTCCCGGTCCTGTCCCTGCAAGCCTTTGGGAACAGTCCCTCTGCAGCCCTCTTGTAACCCTGTCGAGGTACTGGTAGGCTGCTATTTGGTCTCCTTGGAGCCTTCTCTTCTCTTCTCCAGGCTGAACAACCCCAGCTCCCTCAGCCTGTCCTTGTAGCAGAGGTGTTTCAGATCCCTGATCATTTTCATGGCTCTCCTCTGGACCCGTTCCAGCAGGTCTATGTGCTTCCTGTATTGAGGGCTCCAGAGCTGGATGCAGCACTCCAGGTGAGGTCATTAATATTTTCTTCTCTCTGTGGGCTGTAAACTGTTCACCTGATTGATTTCTAACCCCCCCCCCCCCTTTTTTTTTTTTTTTTTTTTTTAAATAAGGTGCATTAGTTTGATCCAGACTCCAAGTTTTAGTGGAGTTCTTGAGTTGTGTAATGATTTTCTTGGATGGGATTTGTTTGGATGAATGTACTGGTAATGAAATATTTCAGACAGATAATCCAAGAAAATTGTGTTCTCCAAATATTTCCTTTTTAAGGTTTGGGGGTTTTTTGTCTTTTGATTTCTTTTGTTGTCACTTGCTTCACTACTATGCCTGACTGTGATTCAAGAACAATTAATTGAGGGATCAACATTGAAACCTAGATTTATGCATTCATGTCATAAGCCTGCCAGGAAGAATGTTTAATTCTGCAGACTGTTTGTTTATTTGAAGTCTGGTGAGTTTACTGGAAGTGAATCCATTTAGTCTCTTGGAAGAAGTCATGAAAATGCAATAAATATTTTATTGAGAGTAATCAGGTTCAAGTTTAAAATTGCACTAGTTAAGAGCTGAAAAATTCAAAGCTTTTGGTTGCTTCATCAGACACCCAGGATCACCAGATGCTATTTTGTTCTTTCTTTTACTTGCTTTGAAGCCAAGGGTTTTTTTGTTTTGCTTTGTTCTGTTTTTTTTTAAGGTAGTCTGTGGTTCACCCAACCAGATGATCTACTGCTGATCTACCAGATGATCTACTGATTTGGGTCTGGAGTCCTCAGTACAGGAAGGACATGGACCTTATGGAGTGGGTCCCGAGGAGGGACACCAAAATGATCCAGGAGTTGGAGCACCTCTGATATGAGAACAGGTTGAGGGAGCTGGGGGTGTTCAGCCTGGAGAAAAAAGGCTCTAGGGAGAGACCTAATAGCAGCCTTCCAGTAACTGAAGGGAGCTACAAGAAGGCTGCAGAAGGACTGATTCCAAAGGCCTGCAGTGACAGGATGAGGGACAATGGTCTGAAATGAGACTGGAGCAGATTTAGATTGGATGTGAGGAATAAGTTCTGCACCATGAGGGTAGTGGAACACTGGAACAGGTTGCCTGGGGAGGTCGTTGAGGTCCCATCCCCTGAGATAGGCTCAACAGGGCTCTGAGCAACCTGATGTAGTGAAGGATGTCCCTGCTGACTGCAGAAGGGGCTGGACTAGTTACCCTTTGGAGGTCCCTTCCAACTCAGACCATTCTATGATTCTATGTGATTCTGTGATTCCTTTTGTATCTATGTGTGTTTCACAGATATATTTCCATTCACCTGAGCCCCAGCATTTGCGAAGGCAAAGTGTTCATTGTTCTACATGCTGAAGGACTCCACATTTCAGACTATGTATTTTTGGCTTGCCCGGATTAGTTTTCCCAGTGTAGTTGTGATGTGTTGAAATGAAATCACACAGAATCACAGAATGTTAGGCATTGGAAGGGGCCTCTGGAGTCCAACCCCTCTTTCAGAGCAGGATCACCCAGGATAGCCTGCATAGGAGCGTATCTAGGTGCGTTTGGAAAGTCTCCAGAGAAGAAGACTCTACAACTTCTCTGGGCAGCCTGCTCCAGGCCTTCAGCACCCTCACTGCAAAGAAGTTTCTCCTCATGGTGAGGTGGAACCTTCTGTGTTCAAGTTTGTATCTGTTGTTCCTTGTCTTATGACTGTGCACCACCAAAAAGAGATTGGCCTGCATCTACTTACCCCCTTCTAGTTCCTGTGATTTGGTGACTGACACCTAAATAATAAACCTAGCATCCAGCTTCCCTCTAAAAGGAAGACAAAATTAGTCTGCATTGTTAAATTCAGCTTTGTTGTAAATAGCCATAAAGAGAGGAATTATTTTAACCCTAACCCATTGGTCTGATTTTCTTACCAATATGTGCTTGGATATTCACTTGGGTTTTGCTTGGGAGGTTATTTTAAACCTAGTTTAGATTGACAGTATCATTTTCAAGCTGCTACTTTCAATTGCATTTGGAAATCACTTGCTGCTGTCCAGGAGGGATAAATGCAGGAAATGGTGAACGTTCTAAAATGGGTGGAAAGCCTTTTATTCCCTACACATAGGTATTAATGTCTGCAATGGAAGTTCTTCAATAACTTGTCTCCAGCAGTAAATTATTGCATACTTCTCTGACACACAATAAATTGCATTTCTCACATCCTGGCTGTAATCAGGGGACTGGAGTTCAGTTCTTTTCATCCCAAGTTTCATGTCTCTGGGGTTTGAGAAGTTGGTGGGTCTCATTAAGCTTAGATTACATCCATCTGTATTGTAATGTCTTTACCTCTTCTCAGCAAGTCAAGTCACAAGCAAGGAAAAAAATCCATCTGTAAAGCAGAGTTTTGCTGTTATGGATAGATCCAACATCTTCCTTAGGAGGAAAGAATGGAGGAGACTGGGCCAGCAATGTGCTCTTCTGCCCAAAAAGTTCAGCGTCATCCTGGGATCAATTAGAAGGGCTGTGGTTAGCAGGTCAAGAAAGCTTCTCCTTCTCCTCTACTCTGCCTAGGTGAGGCTGCAGCTGAAATATTGTGTCCAGCTTTGGGCCTCTCAGTTCAAGAATGACCTCAGGGAGCTGCTTGAAAGAGTCCAGCACAGAGCCACAAAAATTATTAGGGGACTGGAACATCTTCCTGCTGAGGAGAGACTGAGGGAGCTGGGGTTCTTTGGCTTGGAGAGGAGCACCCTGGAAGGTGACCCAGGCAGGCTGTGGAGTCTTTTCTTTGGCAATATTCAAGTCCTGCCTGTATGTATTCCTGTGTGACCTGCTCTAGGTGATCATGCTCTAGCAGGGGTGGTGGGCTGGATGATCTTTCAAGGTCCCTTTCAACCCCTAACATTCTGTGATTCTGTAATCCATCAAACTATCAACTTGAAATGTTGATGTTAGGTTATTATTATTATTAATAATAATAATAACAATAATAGTAATAATTTTAATCTCATAGAGCTCAGAGTCTTTCATGACTAATCTGCACTAAAAGAAGGAAACCAGTAGTCATCAAAACACAATATTTCATTGATGGATCTCACTGTGTACATTGTTTACTGTCCTGAGTCTGGATTCTGGGTTGGAAATAATGAAACTTTGAGTTGCAAATAATGAAAGTTTGAGTTGCAAATAATGAAAAAGATGAATCCCCATTGAGCTGGAGGTTTGGGGTGGCCATTCTTTGATGTTATAAAAATATTAAAAGAAAGGTGAAAAGGAAAGGTTGATAACTTATTATTACTCTTTTAACCAGTGTAAAGCAACCTTTGGAGAGTATATAACAATTATGCAGAGTGATTTGATGTTTCAGGTGTGATGATTCAGATACTATGCGTTCCTGCTTCTCCCAGTCACCTTCCAGCACTGAAAAACGGGGGAGAGTTTGCCATGCTCAGAAAGCGAGGACCACTTGCATTCCTCTAGCCTTCCCTAAACATGTAGGATGAGAATCACTGCATTCAGCAGAGCAAGGCACTAAGGCATGAGATTTCAAGCCTCCAGCAAGCAATATCACTGAGGCTGAGCTCTGCCTGCTAGCCAGTTTATTACCTCTCCTGCTACCACACCTGGGGCAGTGTTAGACATTTGTGAAGCATCATCTCCACTGAATGGTTAACCACGTCATCTGGGCACTGGGTTTAAGTGCACAAGTCACTTAATTTCCAAGTAGAACAATATTAGGACTAGAGAATTCACCTTCTTTGTTGGGCAATTGTAGTTTAAGTAATGAAAGAGGATTAAAGCCCACTCTGAATTTGGTAAGGATTTTCTAAAGCCTCCAGGTTATGGGTGTGATATTCTTATTCCTGTCATAGTGATCCTGCTTTGGCAGGGGGATTGGACTACATGATCTCTGGAGGTCCATTCCAACCCCTAACATTCCCTGATTCCCAGGGACTGGAGGGAAGGTCTTAGGAGGAAAGGCAGAGTGAGCTGGGGTTGTTTAGCCTGGAGAAGAGGAGACTCTGGGGGATCTTATCACACTCTACACCATCGGTGTCAGTGTGTTCTACATCTGCTTTCCCACTGGCTCAGCATCTTCTAAACCCATCTTTGAAGCACAGGCAGCTCAGTTTCCATGCCTTATTTATGAGGTTAGTTGGGCAGGGGGTGTCTATAACTCACTTGAGTTGCTCGACAGTAATTGGACATTAAAAAGGATCTTCTGTGATTTGTCTGATTTGGGGTAGAATTCCCTGAGAAACCAGGAGGTAAGGCTTAAAAGATACTTATGGCCTCAGACAGGAAATCTATCTAACGTCAGTTTCTTCCACTGTGTACCAGAAGATTTGTAGTTTTTAATAAGGCCCTTTTGTTGTTTGGGTTGGGTTTGCTGGTTTGGGTTTTTACTGTGTATGTGTGGTGGGATTTTTTGTGTGTGGGGGGTGTTGTTTTGTTTTGTTGGTTGGTTTTTGTTGTTGTTTTGTGGTTGTTTTTTTTTTAACCTTGGATTCCTTCTAGTTCAAATCTGAAAAACAAAGCCTGGGGAGCAAGGCTGTGTAAAATGAAACATCAAGAATGGATGAGGGAGACAGCTGTAGGCGAAACAAAAGAGATGTCAATTGCCTTCCACCAAAGAGTTTGCTGAAAGTTCATCTCTAATGCATGTCAAACTGCATCTATCTTCTTCTCTAGCCCTGCCTTTTTTGGGGAGTCTTTTAGTATCTCTAATGTGCTGTTTATTTGTCATGATTTTACTATGTCACACAAACAAAATCTATGTATTCTCCACTGCCATGGCCCTGAAGCAGCGACAGTTCTGTCTGTCCTTGCCCATCCCCAGGGCTGCCTCTAATCTGTCCCACTCCAGAACCCCATTTTAGCCTCCTGGGGTTGCCAAATCCTTCCACAGCAGCATGCCAACTGCTCCAGGCTCCACCTCTCCATAGACCTGCCCTGCCAGCCATGGGTCCACCCACTGGCCCTGGCCTTGGCCCGTAGTAGTCCCCAGGGAATTGCCAGGAGTGGGCTGTGTTGGTGCCCCCAGATCTCTGCACCTGGCTGGGACGCCAGAACAGGCTCCCAACAGTCCAACCATTTCTGTAGCTCTGTGTAGAGCCAAAAAGCGTATCTAGGGCTTTATTTTTATCCTCTGTACCTTTCACAGAATCCTAAACATCCTTGTCAGGCAAGTGCTGCTGGCTGGGTGGGGTCCCCCCACTGCTATGCCATCTTTAAGGATGGATGCTGCAACCTGGTTTTGTAATCATCAGCATTAACCAATATAATCATCTGCTCCTTATTTTATTTACTGAATCCCAGGGGCCCAAGATATTGTTCTTTTCAAAGAAAACAAACAACCGTCTCTTAAGTAAACCAGGGGAGGCTGTGGCCTTCTATTATTCAAAGCAAATAGACTTTGAAAAAAGGTACAATACAACAACTGCAACAACAAAAAACAGAGGAAATAAAAGATGTAGGTTTCTAAACAAAGTAGCTCAACTGAGCAAACCAACCTGAATAAACAGATGCATAATACATAAACTAAAATTTAGACAATAAATACGAGAATGTCAAGAGAAGGTTGCTCATTTTGCCTGTTTTCAGTATCCACTTTTCTGTTGGTTTAAAGATTTGTGAAGGCAGAAGGCGAATGTGAAAGCAGAAGGCGAATGTGAAAGCAGAAGGGAAATGTGAGAGCTGCATTGTTCTGGGGACAATAATGGTATTGAATTTTCATTAAAACACGTATTTTCTTGGTGAGGTCACACTCCTCCTCTACCTGGGGAGCAAAGGAAGGAAAAGAAAGAAGGAAAGGGAAAAAAAAAAAAAGGAAGGAAAGAAAAGAAAGAAGGAAAGAAAAAGAAAGAAAGAAAGAAAGAAAGAAAGAAAGAAAGAAAGAAAGAAAGAAAGAAAGAAAGAAAGAAAGAAAGAAAGAAAGAAAGAAAGAAAGAAAGAAAGAAAGAAAGAAAGAAAGAAAGAAAGAAAGAAAGAAAGAAAGAAAGAAAGAAAGAAAGAAAGAAAGAAAGAAAGAAAGAAAGAAAGAAAGAAAGAAAGAAAGAAAGAAAGAAAGAAAGAAAGAAAGAAAGAAAGAAAGAAAGAAAGAAAGAAAGAAAGAAAGAAAGAAAGAAGGAAAGAAAAAAAAAAGGAAGGAAAGAAACTAAAGAAGGAAAGAAAAGAAAGAAAGAAGGAAAGAAAAAAAGGAAGGAAAGAAAAGAAAGAAGGAAAGAAAAGAAGGAGGGAATTAAAAAAATGAGGAAAGGAAGAAGGAAAGCAAAGAAAGGAGGAAAGAAAAGAAAGAAGGAAAGAAGGAAAGAAAGGAAAGAAAAGGAAGGAGAAAGAAGAGAGGAAGAAAGAAAAGAAGGAAGGAAAATGAAAGAAGGAAAGAAAAAAGGAAGGAAATAAAAAAGGAAAGAAAAGGAAAGAAAAGAAGAGAGGAAAAAGAAAGAAGAAAAGAAAAGAAAGGACGAAGAAAAGCAAGGAGGAAAAAGAGAAAGGACAAAAGAGGAAAGGAAATAAAAGAAGGAAAACAAAACAATAAAAGGATTAAAATAAAAAATAGGTAATAAAATAGAATGCTCAAGATTCTTTGTTTTTCATGCCCTTGAGATGCATTTGCAAGTCTGAGTCACCTTTAAGATCAGTGTCTTCTTGTGATACAGCTTTGAAATACATCTCTTTAAGAAAAAACAAAGAAACAAAACTCTACTTGTAGTCACACTACATATTGATTGCACTTCATTTCCATTACTCTGTATTCCAAAGGACATCTATGTGACAGTCTGATTTGTTTCTAGACAACAAATATGCTCTAGCTGCTGTCTCTCACCTGAAGTAACAATCCTTTCTTTGTGACATCACTCTTCATTGCTGGGCTGTGATGGATACCACAATCACATTCTGACTTCAGGTGGGAATAAACAGTAGGAACGGAAGGAATAATAGAGAAGGGGGCGGGGGGTGGGGTGTAAAATAAAAAGGAATTTGTGTTTCAAGCCTCTCAGAATACTGCCAATAAAAATATGAGGAGAGGAGATTTTGAGGTGAGCCAGGATAACCTGAAGTTATTACAGGAAATCCTAAGGTGGATCTTTAATATACATCTGTGATGGAAATCTGTAAAGAGATTCAGCCACTCTTCAAGGTGTTATCAGTTCAGTGAAAGAGTGCCTCAAGTATAGTACTCCTTGTGCTGCTTCTCCTATTTAATACCTGTTAATTAAAACATCTCATAGGAAATCCATTGCACAGGAAGACTTCTGGAATGACTTGCAACTGTCAGTGTAATATACAGAAAGTTCCTACACAGGAAATACTCACAATTCATCACTACAAGCAGTCTTTCATTGTTATCAGGTTTGAGGTCCTACTTTTACACTGCTCTTTGATAAATAAAACATAAGAAGAATGTCTCATTCCAGCACAGTAAGGTAGTGTGAGGAAAAGGATGGCAAGAAGGACATGGACCCGATGGGTTGGGTCCAGAGGAGGGCCATGCAAGTCAGGAGGCTGGAGCACCTTTGCTACAAAGACAGGCTGAGGGAGTTGGGAGTGTTCAGCCTGGAGAAAAGAAGGCTGCTAGGAGACCTAATAGCAGCCTCCCAGTACCTGAAGGGGGATATAAGAAGGATGGAGAGCGACTGTTTCTAAAGGCCTCCAGTGACAGGATGAGGGGCAATGGTTTGACATGAGAGCAGAGCAGAATTAGATTGGATGTTAGGAACAAGTTCTTTAGCATGAGAGTAGTAGAAGACCGGAACAGGTTGCCCAGGGAGATGTTGAGCCCCTACCTCTGGAAATATTCAAGCTGAGACTCAACAGAGCTGTGGGCAACCTGATCCAGTTGAAGATGTTCCTGCTGACTGCAGAGGGGGTTGGACTGGATGACCTTTGGAGGTCCCTTCCAACCCAGACCACTCTACAATTCTAAAATTCCATGAGAATAAATCATGGTGTTGTAGAAAAATATCAATAAGAGACTGAAATGGCACCTTTGCTAACCTCAGATATCATTTCATGAAATTTGATTTGTGTTTCAGCTTAATCTGAATATTTAAATGAAATAGCATTTTTGACCTCTGGGCTTAAATTAGTAACAAATATATATGTGTGTGTTTGTATAAATGTATATGTAGATGTGTGTATGTATAGATATATATTTATAATATCTCTTTCCACTGCATAGTTTCTGATTCCTCAAGAACAAGTATGACCTGAAAAATATTCTTCTAGTGGTACAAACACTCTAGAGGCTTAATAGAATGGCAACTTCTTCCAAGTAACCAGAGATAGGACAAGAGGAAATGGGCTTAAGTTGTGCCAGGAGAGGTTTAGGTTGGAGATTAAGAAAAATTTCTTCGCTGCAAGAGTTGTGAAGCATTGGAAGAGGCTGTTCAGGGAGGTGGTGGAGCCACCATGCCTGGAGATGTTCAAAGAGCCGTAGCTGTGGTGCTTCATGATCTAGTTCAGTGGTCATGGTAGTTGGGTTAGGGTTGGACTCAATGATCTGAAAGGTCTTTTCTAACCTTAATGATTCCATGATTCTACTTCATTAAAGGTTAGCCAAAGAATGGGCACTGCAAGTTTTCACTACTCTTTAAATGCCTGGATAATGAACTCTCATTTGTCCATATTCCTTTCTGTCTTCTATTTCCTTTTAACTTCAATCTTTGCTTCCTTTGTATCCTGTTCCAATGTCTTTTTTTCCTTTTCTTTTTATTCTTCCCATCTAGATGTTTCTGCCTGCATATCTCTCCCTGCCTTTCATCTCTAAAACTATTTTTTTTTTCAAAACCTAAGATTGTCATAATTCATACCAAATATGTCTCTCCTTTCTCTTCTTCAAAATCATTCTTTTTATCTCCCTGTCTTGTCTCTTCAGATCCTAAACTTTTTTTGGAATGGGGCCCATCTTTTACAGAGTGAGAGATTATGGAGTGGTGCATTGATCCCAGCTGGAGCCTTTAAACAATAAAGAAATACAAATAAATACAAAGCACTGCCATATGCCTTCTCTCCAGCAGCTGGGAGTTCTGTAACATGAGCATCGTGATGTTCCTGCTCTCCACTTCTCCAATCCTGCAGGCCAATCTGCAGTAGGGTCATAACGTTTCTGGACTCTGCTCTTCCTCCTGTGCCAGCAGGAGCTGACAGCTGGCTTCCACAAGCTTTGAGGCACAGCTGGGGGAGGGCTGTAGACTTACACATACAGGGGATCTACAGGTTTCTCAAGCAGAGTTCAGCTGTGCATGATTGCTCAAGACAGCTAGGAAAGTGATGTCTAGGAGGCATTGACAGTCACCCTAGCTGAATTGGAAGTGAAATCTAGAATACACAAACTTGAATTGTTGGCTTTTATCTGCATTCATTAAGTCTTTAATTACTGATAAAACATGTGCTACACTTACTTTTGACTGTTTGATCTCTTCTCTTTCGTATCAGGTGATAGAATGAGAGGAAATGGCCTGAAATTGTGCTGGGGTGGGATTAGGTCGGATGTGAGGAAAAATTTCTTTGCTTCATGTTGCAGTGTGATGGTTTAGCCCACCGCCATCGGCACAAAGCTCAGCTGAACTCAGCCGGAGAAGCGAATGAAGCTGCGTTTTGCAAGCAATAATGGAATGCAATGAATACATGCCAAATATACAGTATTTACAATAGTATACAAGAATTTACACAAAGGAAACAACACAGAAATCCCCCTTGGAGGAGGATTCCACCTCGGGCTCTCCTCACCCTCCGTCCCTCCCTCTCCTTTTCCTCTAGTTAATTAGGAAAAAAAGAAAAGAGAAAATGTTGAGGGAATTTCAGTTAGCGCAAAGCTTTGTTAAGAAGTTAATTTTGCTTATCTGAAAGGTTTGCTAGATAAAAGGCCTCTGTCCAAGGGCAGCATGCATTCCAGCCAAGAGACAGAAGACAGAGACAGAATGTAAGATCATAAAACTACATCCCACTCATCTACCAATGAAATTCATTTAGAATGATCATCCTTTTGTTTTCCTTTTTACACCCAAACATTCAGCTAGAGAATTTTGCAGCTGTCCTGTCTTAAAGGCACAGCCTAAACTGTCACACTTCATTGGAACAGGTGGTGGAGTCACCATGCCTGGAGGTGTTCAAGAAACCTGTGGCCATGGCACGTGGGGGTCATGGTTTAATGGCCGTGGTGGTGTTAGGTTGATAATACAATACAATACAATAAACCAGGTTGGAAGAGACCTTCAAGATCATCACATCCAACTTATCAACCAATTCAACCCACCTAAACAACTAGATCATGTCACCAAGCACCCCATCAAGTCTCCTCCTGAACACCTCCAATGATGGTGACTCCACCACCTCCCCGGGCAGCCCATTCCAATGGGCAATCACTCTCTCTGTATAGAACTTCTTCCTAACATCCAATCTAAACCTGCCCTGGCGCAGCTTGAGATGGTTAGACTCAATGATCTTAGAGGTCTTTTCCAACCAAAATAATTCTGTGGTTTTTAAATTATTAGGATACATCCAATCTAGATCTAGCCTACAACTACACTGCCCTAGAAGCAAAGGCTCAGCTTGGGTTTTGCACTTTCTTGTGCAAATTTGGTTGCCAGCCATTTACAAATGCAGTTTATGCAACTGCTTTTTATTGTTTAAAAGAAGGGGAAAGGGAAAGCAGCAATAAGATCCCAAAATTGATACATTGGTCTAGACTTCATTGAATTCTGGATGCCGTCAGATTGAAGCGTAGACTGTTCTTACCCCAGCAGCCCTCCAGATTTCACTAGGGAGCTGTTCTTAACAACGGAGCACTTGAGACTTGAAGTCAGGGGAGAAAAATCAGCAGGCTTTTACAGAAATGTTACCTAAGAACCTTAAAACCTCAGCGACTTACCTGGCAGATAAACGTTGCTCTCTCTTTTAACAGTCAAAAAAATGTATCCCCAGAATCTTGCTTCCATTTCCCCACCCTCCACCCCAATTGTCTGTCATTTGTAACTCATTATTTTTAGAGACGGCCTGACTTCCCTCAGTTTAACTTTAAGGTTTCAGTGATATCATCTAGATGATGCTACAGATTTTATGAAATGATGCAACTTAGAAAAGTAAATAGTGAGAAAAATGAGGAAAATTCTAAAGACATCAGTAGAGGCCTTAGTGACTGAGGTCTTAACAGAATGTTTAGGGACACAGTTTAGTGTTGACCCTTCAGTCCTGGGTCAAAGGTTGAACTGGGTGAGCTTTTAGGTCTCTTCCAAGATGTTTTCTGTGACTATGACTTTATTATCTAAATCCATTTTATTTTTTGAGAAGTTTGAAAACTTTTTCTTTTTTAGTCCTGTGTTATTTGGAGACATATCAAGGAAGATTCAGTTTTCCTCAACACAGGGAGGACATGCACCTGATGGAGAAGGTGCAGAGCAGAGCTATGAAAATGACCAGGGGGCTGGATCACCTCTGCTACAAGGACAAGCTGAGGGAGCTGGGGGTGTTCAGCCTGGAGAAAAAAAAGGATCTAGGGAGAGACCTAATAGTGGCCTTCCAGTACCTGAAGTGGGACTGTTCCCAAAGGCCTGCACTGATAGGAGAGAAGATTAGATTTAGATTGGATGCTAGGAACAAGTTCTGCACCATGAGGGTGGCTGAGCACTGGAACAGGTTGCCTAGGGAGGTCGTCGAGGCTCCATCCCTGAAGATATTCAAGTTGAGGCTCAACAAGCCTCTGGGCAAACTGATCTAGTGGAGCATGCCCCTGCTGACTACAGTGGGGTTGGAACTGGATGATCCTTGAAGTCCCTTCCAACTCTGACAATTCTATGATTCCATGATTACAAGGCATCACTTTTAGTCACAGTGACATCTGTCAAATGCATCCACTGCTAAATGCATTATTGATTTGGGTTCAGGGAGAGAATAATTTGCAGCAATGGATTTATTCAACAAATTAAGCCTATTGTCTGCAAGTGGCATTGTTTCTAGCAAAGAAATATGCAAGCAAACTTAAATATCCTTCAATATATTTAGAAACAGTCAAATGATTTGGTTTTTTTTTCAGGCTTTGCTATTTTTTTTATGGTTCTCTGTAGGTTACATATTCAAGGACCATTTGTTGTGAGCATCTAAAACACCAACTTAGTGGTTATTTATTTCTAAAGTGTCAGATGTGTCATTTTCTTTTATTTATATATATGTGTGTATGTGTGTGTGTGTGTGTGTGTGTGTGTGTGTGTGTGTGTGTGTGTGTGTGTGTATTTATTTATTTATTTTTCCTTAGCTGAAGTCAAAAAGAATATTCTGGTTCTGGTAAAGCCTTTGCAACTATTTGTCTAAAAACCCTGGCTTTGTAAACATTCTCCTGCCTCTTTGAAATTTACTTTCTGCTAATGTTCTTGCCAGGAAAACTCAATCCTTCAAACAGTCCTGCAGAGAGAGATCACCAAAGGCTTGCACATATTGTCAAAGCAAATTCCATCAAATACTGGTTGAAAATCTTGCACTATATTTACTCAGCTGTGTTAAAAGAACAACTCATTCCAGTTGTTCCCAAGGATGGCGGAAGTTGGTTTATGCTTAAAGGTTGTATATTGGGTATCCAGTTCTGAGATCCCCAGTTCTAGAGGAACAGGGATCTGCTGGAGAGAGTCCAACCAGGATGACAGGACTGGAGCACTGCTTTATGAGGAAAGACTGAACGACTTGGGGCTGGTTAGCCTGGAAAGGAGAAGACTGAGAGGGGATCTAAGCAATGCCTATAAACATCTGAGGGCTGGGTGTCAGAAAGGAAGAGACAGGGACAGCCTCTGCTCACTGTGCCCTGTGATAGGACAAGGGGCAATGGATGGAAACTACAGCACAGGAAGTTCCACCTCAACATGAGGAAGAACCTTTTTATTGTAAGGCTCACAGAGCACTGGATCAGGCTCTGTGGAGTTTGTGGAGATTGTGGAGTCTCCTTCTCTGGAGACTTTCATGCCCTGTGTGGATGTGTTCCTGTGTGACCTGCGCTAGATTCTGTGGTCCTGCTCTGGCAGGGGGCTTTGACTGGAAGATCTCCAGAGGTACCTTCCATCCCCTAACATCCTGTGGGTATTTGTATATTTGTGATTTAATACAAAGCTTTAGAAATACATGCTTCAAAGTTATTTTGCTTTTATAGCTAAACCAAACCATAGATCTCTGATATTACCCTTAACATACATTATTTGCTTAATAACCCTAAGAACATATATAGAAATATTTAGGGGTTCCTACTGAGCTACTTGGTGCTACAGCCTTAACTATATTCAGTTGATATTTGTATTCATTTATATTTATATTAATATTTAACATTTTGTTTCTTGGCCGTTGATAGAAGGAGAGAGATGTGACAACGTTGCTGGTGTTGCCTTCTTAAGCATGTGAATGAAGTTAGCATTGAAGCCGTAAACCTCACATTGTTTATCTATCATCTGCAAGATCCAGAGGACATGCTAATAAAGGCTGAATAGTGGAATATTATGACAGAAAAATTCTCAAGAATTTCATAAACTGCAGGGACTTAAAGACATGGATAAATATTTATAAAGTCCAAAGCTGAAAACTGCAGTCACTGGAATTCAGCAGAAATTTCCTGTCACCGTTTTTTCATGATAAGTCTTTATATATTCAGAGTGCTTCTCACACCTGAGATCTAAACAATAAAAGATCGTTTCTTCTCTCTACAAAGATTATTTTTTTCTCTCTCAGCAGCTTAAAGGCAGAAGTAGCAGTTAAAATATTTCAGAATATCAGTTCTACCTTCCACAGCTATCAATAGCTATAGCCATAATCCTTTGGAAGGTACATTTTTCTATTATTATATGGCATAAAACCCCTTCATACCCAAGCTGACATATGCAAAACATCAGAAAGGACTCCAGAATTATTTCTGATTCAGAGAAGAAATGTCTGGGTTTAACATTGTGGATAGACAGTTATGAGTCTCAGTGATTTATGGATTAAAACTTAACCTACAAGAAAATGGACAATTTTTTTATATATTCCCCAAAAATCCAGACTGAAGCTATTGCTTCTAATACCAATATAAGGATCTTATCATAATATTGTACATTAAAAAACCCTGGAATTTAGGACTTTCTGTGTATTTCTGTGACAATGAAGTTCCAATTTCTAGTGAAAAGCTCTTGAAAATCACTTCCAGATTCATGAAGGGCAAGAAGGTTCATGAGGAGTAAGTAGTCAGCATGGCTTCACCAAGGTGTAGAGGCTAACAGCCTCCTGCAGTGAAATGGTTGGGCTGGTGTTTGAGGGAAGAGCAGTGACTGTTATCTGCCTTGACTTCAGTTACGCTTTCAATGCTGTCTCACATAAGATTCTCATAGTGAAGTTCACAGAATCACAGAATCATTCTGGTTGGAAAAGACCCTCAGGATCACCAAGTCCAACCATTAACACTAACCTACATATCCCTGAACCATATCCCCAAGCACCACACCCAAATGACCTCTGAACACATCCAGGGCTGGTGACTTCACCACCTCCCTGGGCAGCTCATTTCAGTGCCTGACCACTTTTTCTGTGGAAAGATTTTCCTAATGTCCAGTCTAAACCTTCACAGTGGCAGCTTATGGCCCTTCCCTCTTGTATCACTAACTACCTGGGAGAAGAGACCAGCACCAACCTCTCCACAATGTCCTCTCAGGTAGCTGTAGACAGCAATGAGGTCTCTTCTCAGCCTCCTTTTTTTTTTTTTTTTTTTTTTTTTGTTTGTTTGTTTGTTTGTTTGTTTGTCTTGTTTTGTTTTTTCAAACTAAGCAGCCCCAAGTTCATGAGATCCAGAGAAGGTTCAGTATGGAAATCTCACCAATATGTACAAATATTTGACAGGAAGGTGTAAAGATAAGAGTCAGACTTTTTACAGTGGTGCTGAGTGGTGGGGCAAGTAGAGGGCTAGACAACCTGCAGAGGTTACTTCCAACCTCAGCTGTTCTGTGATTCTATGACACCTTGTAGTGCCCAGACACCACACAGAGCACACCTGTAGTCCATATCTCTTCAAAGCATTTCTCTTTAGAATGTACTTCTATTAAAACCTATCCACGGTTTGCAAAGTCACAGTGAAGTTCTTGGTGCTGCTGAGGACATCCCATGTCTTGACAATTTACAATCTACAAGAAAGAATTGGAGCTGAAATAATTGTGGCTGTTCAGTTTGGAGAAGAAAAGGCTCCAGGAAGGCCTTAGAACTGCTATTCAACACCTGAAGGAGACCTACAGGAAGGCTGGGGAGAGACTGTTTAGGAGTGTCTGTGGGGATAGGATGAGGGGCAATGGTTTGAAATTGGAGCAGGCTAGATTTAGGTTGGACATCAAGGGGAAGTTCTGCACAATGATAGTGGTGAAATACTGGAACAGGCTGCCCAGGGATGTGGTTGAGGCTCCGTCCCTGGAGATGTTCAAGCTCAGCCTTGCTGTGTCCCTGTGGAGCCTGCTCTAGTTGGAGGTGTCCCTGCTGAGTGCAGGGGTTGGACAAGATGCCCTTTGGGGTCCCTTCTAACCTGATGCAATCTGTGAATCTGTAAAATAAAAAATACAAAGACTCCTTAAATATATCCAATGGTCCTGACAGAATGATGAATATTAAAGCTATCTGTTCAGTCTAGCTCAGTGTTTTGAATATTATGGAAGACAAATCAGTACTGTAGCATTTCAGTAGGATGTAAATCACTGGGTTCTAGTTCTTCATCTGTAATAGAAATCTACATGGTACAGCAAAGAGGAGGTGAAGATGTCTTTTAGAAGTCTTCATGATCTCTTGATAATATCAGGGCCATTACAGCCTCTGGCAAAGTTTAGCACAGCCTGAAGGATGCTCTAAAAGCTGCTGGTTTGCCCTCCAGGGGCCATTACACTAAAGTGCAGAACAGTCAAGCCCTGCCTTTGGCACTTGACATGCAGGAATGAAGATGAGAAGGGTCAGATGAAAGGAAAGATCAAACAGATAACAACACAAGCATCACATAAGAGATTCTTAATCTGTATCTGAAGGGAAAGTACCGAGAGAAAGTTAGCAGGTCTGCCAGGGAGCTGGTGGGAGAAAGGAAACAAGAAAGGAAGCAAAGGAAGCAAGAAAGGAAGAACATAGTGTCAATAAGAAGCTAAATTCATTAATTAATCTTTAACACATACTGTGTTTGAGAAGCTGGTTCCCCTGGACTTCTTCTCTAATAATAAATAATAAATATTATTACAAATAATATATAATGTTAGGCTATTTAATATTATCTATAATATATTTAATAATAGTAATTTAATATATTCACTATTAATTATAATATTTAATAATGATGATGTTTTAATAAAGGTATTATATTTATTATATTTAAGGCATTGATGCAAGTGAAGAAGTGTATCATCAAACCTTGGTAATATTTTGTTCCCTGAATTTCTTTTATTTCCCTCCTCACACTGCCTTTCACATCTTTATCACTGTGGTGGAGTAGGAAGGTTCCCCCCACACACGCAAAAGAATTCCACAGCTAACTCAGCCGGAGAAGCAGATGAAAGCTGTATTTTACAAGCAGATATGGAATGCAATGAATATGTACAAAGATACACAATATTTACAATATATACAGAAGTATACAGCAATGTATGTAATACAGGAAACCTTTCCCCAACCCCCCCTGCGGCCAGGGGGGTTCAGCCTTTCCCTCCCTTCTCCCTCCCTACCTCCCCTTTTTCCCAATAGGGTTAGAGAGAAAGAAAAGGAAGGTAATTAAAAGGGGAAAACTTTGTTAAAGCTCAAAGCGAATGCAAAGTTAGTTTTCTTATCTGGTTAGCAAGAATCGTTTCTGCGTAGCAAGCTGTTGCTTCAGAGAGAAAAGCAGGCCAGCTCACAGTACAGGGGGAAGAAGGAGACGACTGACTGCCCCCCCCCCCCCCCCCCACTGAAAGACTAAACAAGAACCTACAGCCGGGTTCCACCAATGAAATTGGATTAGCATATCTCTTGTTTTCATTTATATACCAAAATATTCGGCCAGAGTGTTCAGAAAGTGTCCTTCTCTTAAAGGCACAGCCTAAACCGGGTCACAATCACCATGAATGAGAGCATCACTCAGGTTCCTCTGTTCCAAGCTCAAGAGCCCCAGCCCCTCAGCCTGTCCTCACAGGGAGATGTTCCACTGCCTGCAGCAGCTTTGTGGCTCTGTGCTGGACTCTCTCAAGCAGTTCCCTGAGGTCCTTCTTGAACTGAGGGACCCAGATCTGGACATGATATTTGGTGATGTCCAGGAACAGGACAAAGAACAACGACTACAAGATACAACACAGGAAGTCCCACCTCAACAGGAGGAGAAGCTTCTTTACCGTGAGGGTGACAGAGCCCTGGAGCAGGCTGCCCAGAGAGGTTGTGGAGTCTCCTTCTCTGGAGACTTTCCAAACCCTCCTGGATGTGCTCCTGTGTGACTTGCCCTAGGAAATCCTGCTTTGACAGGGGAGTTGGACTGGATGATCTCTGGAGCTCTCTTCTAATCCCTGCCATTCTGTGATTTTGTGATTCTGTGGTGTTATGTAACAGAAATATTGTGCAGTTAGCTTACTTTTTGTGTTGTTTGTTTTGTTTTTGTTGTTGTTGTGTATTTGTTTGTTTGTTGGGGTGTGTGTGTTTGTTTTGTGGTTTTTTTAACCACAAAACCTGATGTCAGCAATCATCTTGAAAGATTAATTACCACGAAACACAGAATTTTCCTCCCTGTTCCTACAGATTACCTAACAGTTGTGGGACCTATAGGTTAACTTTTCTTCAAGGGATAGTAATCATCCTTCATTTTGATCTTCTGTTGCCCAACCACCTCACCTTAACTAATGTAAACACTGTCAGTAACAAATTTAAAGTTTGGGAAAAAAATATTCTTTACTTCTGACTAGGTCACTTATTTTTTATGTATTTTTAAAGTATCTACAAAAGCTGCAGCACAGAGCAGCTGAAAGGAAAGGAGAGAACTGAAAAGTTTTAATAGGAATCCAAACCTTGTATTGAGAGGTTGGATAGGTCATCTCCCTTAACAAGGCAGATAGGAAGGATTCGTTTCTTTTAAACTGACATTGGCAAGGACAAAATGTGAAAGAGCTTTATTATAAAAGAAAGAACTTGGATCCCCACAAAGGAAATCATTAAAAACAAGAGTGTGGTGCAAATGTGGTAGTTAAATGCAGAGCAACCAGCATCAGAATTAATTGCAGAAGCCCACTGACTGTAATCAGCTATATGATGTTGTTTCTTGTCATTAAATTACAGGAAGCTTCTGGTAAATATTTTGCTTCCAGTGCCCATTCTAATGGTGTTTACAAGAAATATCTTCCAAAAACTGAAAGTGAGTTTGGATCTCATAGGTTCAATAATAGATATATAATAAGAAACTGGAGCACAGCCATATGAAGAAAGGCTGAGAGACCTGTGGCTGGTTAGCCTGGGGAGGAAGAGACTGAGAGGGGAATCTAACCAATGTCAAAATATCTGAGGGCTGGGTGTCCAGAAGGAAGGGACAGCCTCTGCTCACTGTGCCTTGTGACAGGACAAAGGGCAAAAGGTGGAAATTACAACACAGGAGGTTCCACCTCAACATGAGGAAGAATTCTTTACTGTGAGGGTCACAAAGCACTGGAGCAGGCTGCCCAGAGAGGTTGTGGAGTCTCTTTCTCTGGAGACTTTCAAGCCCAATCTGGATGTCTTCCTGTGCGACGTGTGCTAGATTTTATGGTCCTGCTCTGGTGGGGGGGGGGGGGGGGGGGTGGGAGGGTGGACCTGAAGGTCTCCAGAGGTCCCTTCCAGCCTCCAACATCCTGTGATCCTGGGACATTTTCAATCCATCCAAGTGTTTCCAAAAAATCACTCCACATTTCTGCAACAGCTGCTGGGGAGATATTTCTTAATCTATTTCACAGGTGGAATTCCTCTGGAAAAGAATCAGAGAAAACATAGGGATATTGTCCATGTGTTCCAAACGATCTCAATCATTTCACCAAGCTGAGTGTTTTCCACCATCCCTGTGCAAACATGCAAAGAGTCTGGTGCAAACATGCAAAGAGTCTGCTGCAAACAGTGAAATAACTTTGGGGCTTAGCTTAGGAGAGAATGCATCCTGGCTTCATCAGATCCCAATGTCCCTTGCAAGGTTTTACAGCTATAAAAGGCAGCCACTAGATTAAGGAAAATCGATCTCTTAATATTCCTTCCAGATAATAATGAGGGTGGAATTCACATTTCTTATTCTCTACAGTTTCACTGAAGGAATTCTTTAGTCTGTTTCTTGCAAGTGTCTGTCTTGAATCCTGGGCAGCATTGCTATCCAAGAGAGCTGTCCTTAAGAAAAGAACTGTTCCTTTGGGAGCTTCATTACATTCCACCTGGAGCCACTCAGATGTCACTCAGAAATGACAAATGCTGACAAGTACACATGAACTCACAGACCACAGAGAGCCTCAATTATCACATTGCTATTTGTCTTTATGACATTCATGTGAATTTTCTTCTAGCATTTTTAAAGCCATGATGGGGGAGAATGGGACAAATATATGAAGCAGAGACTGGAATGCATAAGTGGTCTTCAAGGATACAAGCCCAGATCTTTTCTTTTAAAGTCAAACGAAGCAGCCAATGACCACCACGGCTGCTGCAAACACTAAAATCATCATCATCATCTTCCATAAAACTGAGCACTATTTTAGTATTTCTATGTTGTTGGGTCTTTTCCTATCAGTGAAGGGACTTTTGACTAATCTTCCCTGAGGAGGGAAGATTTAACTGGAGATTAGGAAGAAATTATCTATAGTGAGGGTGGTGAGACACTGGAACAGATTCCCCAGGGAGGTTTTGGATGCTCCCTCCCTGGAGGTGTTCAAGGTCAGGTTGGATGAGGTTTTGAACAACCCAGTCTAGTGGAAGGGGGGCTGGAACTAGATGATCTTCAAGGTCCCTTTAAACCCAAACCATTCTATAGATCTATAAATCTATGAATTTCCTGGGAAACCACCCTAAACCAATGCAGATATCAGACTAAAATATTTTTATCTTTATCTCACAGTTTTCTTTCCTTCTTTCAGAGAAGCTAATACCATGGAAAATCTTTAGAGCATGGACTCAGACAGGCAGTAAAGATTTTTAAGTTGAGAAGCTATGTATTCATGTCAAAGTGAGCTTCAAAGCATCTGAGATGGAAAACTTGCAGAATAGCTCCAAAGCCATTTTAATGCATTCATGTTACAGATGTACAAGTTAGTTGATCAACTCATTTTTGATGTTCACTGTACTGAAAGCTGGCTATGTGCCTGCTATTCCTTGCCACTCTGCTGTCCCCATCCTCTAAAGAGTAGACTAAAGTGAAAATGATACAGAAAGGCAGGGAAATGATCAAAGCTGGAAGTACTTCTGTAGAAGAGGATATTAGATTAGGAATCCTTAGCTTGGAGAAAGAGCACCCGAAGGGATACCTTCTTGATGTATAAAATGATAAAACACATGAGTAAGGAGGCTAGGGAGCAATTAGGCACTATTTTTCTGTAGAACAAGAACAAGGGCCACTAAATGAAATTATTAGCCAGAAAATTTTCAGCAAACAAAGGGAAGTGCTTTCTCACACAGTGCATAATTAAATTGTGGAGCTCATTGCCACAGGATGTTGGGGAGGCCAAAGATATAAATGGATGCAGTGAGTAATTAGAAAGGTGAAAGGAGGTCCATCAAAGACTAAGAAGAAAAAAAGATAAATGATACTCTGTAAGACTCAGAAAATACTTCCATACTGCAGTGGCAGAGCTATCATTCTGTATTTGTCCTGTTCCTATAGTCCACTTTTCCCATCTGTCAAGGAGAGGAGGAAGCGATAATCAGTTCTTTCTGAAAGGAAAACTTTTTATGGACAGACCATGACTCTTTGCTCCAAAAAAAATCAAAAGAAAACAAAAAGAAAAAAGGAACAACCCCCCACACACACACACAAAAAAACCAAACACACCCAAACTACCAAACAAACCACCAAAACCACAACCAAAAACCCCAACCAAACTCTTTCTGCACTTTACCCAAGCATTTACATCAGCAAAATCTAAAACTATTCCTGAGCTGAGCTGTAGTCCTCATAGGCTTGAGCATCACAGAATCATAGAATGGCTTTGGTTGGAATGGGTCTTAGAGATCATTTACTCCAACCTGTATGATCCCTGGGCAGGGACACTGTTCATCTAGACTCAGCTGCTCAAGGCCTCATCCAGTCTGGCTTTGAGTATTCCCAGGGAGGAGGCATCCACAACCTCCCAGAGTTCCATATGTGGAGCTCTCACCAGAGTGTTCTCTCCTATCTAGCCCTTTGTTACTCCAACAATCACTTAGAACTCCTGCCTCTCTCTGTAGAAGTAATTGCAGAACTGCCCTTGCAGGGTGTGTGTGTGAGGCAAGGCCACTAAGTAAAATAATCCCAAGATTTCTACTTGGAGATAACACTCCAACTTCAGCAGGTGCCCATTTGCTGGCACACATTTGTCCTGATTTCAAAGCAGGTGATTTTTGTGTCAAAGAATTTCCTAACAATCTCATCTGTAAAATTGTCTCTTAGCTGCCCTCTGTCTTTGTGACTGGGCTCTCAAACCAGCAAAACAGGTATTATAGGAAACACCAGGGGAGGTAATTATGGTTTGTCTTTTTTGAACACAAGCTAAAAGCCACAGATGAGGGGTTAAATGCTGGTTAATTTAATCCACAGAAGTACAAGGGATAAGTGTAACAGTCTAGAAGTGCCTGATATGAGCCGGTTCAATTTCTAAGGTTAAACTGTTATCAAAGCTACCAGTTAAAGACAAAGAAATAAAAAAAATAATACAGAATTAGTCAGAGTTCTGATAATTCCTGCTGGTTGAATCTGTGTGAACCTCCTTTACATTTAGGAATTGAAAACAAACCCATGGATCGGGCTGCCCTTGAAGAATGCAGAACAGGTTTATCTCTCCTCGGCTGATAGCTTTGCACAGATTCATTTGACATTTGCTCTCTCTCCTCATAAGACATTTTTATCTATGTTCAGCAAGTAAAAGCTGGACTGTGACAAAGACAGCCTTACAATTTCTCCACTCTGTTCCTATTGGAAGGTTCAAGTCAAGTAAGCCACACAGAAGACATTTACAGAAGATCCTACAACATAAGAGGGGTGGAAAAGTGCATCTCTGTATATCTGCTTCATCTAAATAATTTTTTTTTCTGAACTAAGACTCAGGGAGCTTCTTAAACACTGGCAAATTGATAAGATTTGTTAAAACTATGGTCTAAAATGTATCTATACTTTTCTTGCTTAGGAATTGATGTCTGTGTATGATATTGTTTGGTGGATCAAATGTGTATAAATGCACACAAGAGCAGAATCTGACAGATGCAGTTATGGTATCCCATGGAATTAAAGTGATACAAAACTGTTTTGAAAAGCTTAAGTGCCCAGAATTTTTCATGAGGGTGATTGTACTTAACAGGATCTTATCCAGTGTCCTATCTTCTGCACAGAATCATACAATCATAGAATGGAATCATAGAATCATAGAGTCATAGAATCATAGTCATAGAATCATTGAATCATATAGTCATAGAATCATTGAATCATAGAATCACAGAATGGTCTGGGTTAGAAGGGACCTCCAAAGGTCAGACAGTCCAACCCCACTGCAGTAAGCAGGGGTATCCTCAACTAGATCAGGTTGCCCAGAGCCCTGTTGAGCCTCACCTTGAATATCTCCATGGATGGTTGGAAAAGGCTTCTAAGATCATTGAGTCCAGCCATCAACCTAAGACCTCCAGTTTGTCCTCATTATCCCATGTCCTGAAAAGAGCCTGGCCCCATCTTCTTGCCCTCCATCCTTTAGCTCTTGCTGAGCATTGATCAGATCCCCTCTGGGACTGCTCTTCTCCAGTCTCAACAGCCCCAGATCTCAGCCTTTCCTCCTCACAGAGCTGCTCCAGTCCCCTCAGCATCTTTGTAGCCTCTTTGCCAAAAAGGTATCTTCTTGCATATTGATAATCAAGGAGGCTTAAATTCTCTCTTTTAACTCCAGAGAAGGAGAAAATAAACAGTGCTAGGTTTTATACATCAGTTTGCCTGGTACTCTGTAATTATTCACATTGTTAAAATATCAGCACAGTTCTCAGTGCATTTTTTGCCACGTCAGCTAGCACCATCCCAGTACTTTCTGGGCTTTAGCTTTAGGTAAGGAGTTACTCTTGTTGTTCAGTGTAAATGTGTCTCTCCCATTCTGAAGTACAAGAAAACTTAGTTGTCAAAAAATATTTTGCCCCAGTGCCAGAAGGTAGAGTCTCAGCAGAGCAGAGTCAGGGGCAGAATCCCCTCTCTTGGCTGCTGCCCATACTCCTCTGAATGCAGCCCAGCACACAGCTGCCTCCTGGGCTGTATGAGGGCACTGCTGGTTCCTGGTGAGCTTCTCATCAGCCAGTACCCTAAAATCTCTTTCTTCTGGGCTATTCTCAACCCACTTTGCACCCAGCCTGGAGTTGGCCTGACCCAGCTGCAGGACCTTGCTCTTTGACTTGTTGAACCTCATGAAATTGTCACTGATCCAATTCTGAAGTCTGTCAAGACACTTCTGGTCATCCCTGCCCTCAAGTGAGTCCATGGCACCACAAACTTTGGTGTCATCAACAAACTTGCTGAGAGTGCATTCAGTATCACTTGCTGAAAAAGATATCAAGTTATAGATTTTCAATTCTGAAGGAAATTCATCCAGTAAAATTTCTGCAGTAGAAAAGGCAAAGCCTAAAAGCTAAAATATTAATGTGGAGATGAGAGATGAGTTTGCAATTGTCTCTGCAACTGTGAGATCTCAGCACAACTGGATCACTCACCATGCATCAGCCAGAACCCTGAATGAGAACTAGATATGGTGCTTTTTGCCAAAGACTAACTTAACTAGTAGGGATCAGGGCCCATGGCTTTATCCTGTATTTTCCAGAATGACATGGGGGTGAAAAGGGGAACAAGCTTTCTATGAAGGCAGAAGTTGCTGTGGCTAAAGAAATCTTCTATTTTATTTTGTAGTAGCCAAAGGAGGTTTAGAGATGACTTCACAAGCCCCTCTCAGTGTGTTGGGCAGCTTTACTGCTGGATTTGTTGCCTGGTTTTCCACAGCCATGAGAAATCCTTCTGTATCAGACTTCTTCATGACCTGAAACTCTTGGAAATCTCTGCCTGCCAGAATAAACTGATAGAGAAGTCAAACTGAAGTTTCTTCAGCCTTCCAATAAGGGCATTGGCCTCCTGGTACAAATTACACAGGGGTGATAAAATAGGTTTGGTTTGGCTTGGTTTGGTTGGGTTTGGTTGGATTTCGTTTGGTTTGGTATGGTTTTCCCAAGCTATATACAGTGCTGTTCAGAAAGAATTGAAATCAAATCTTTCAAGTATGTCACTTAGCCAGCAAAATTATTTCTTTTTTGATTTTCTAGGACATGAAGTGTAGAGAAAGAGAGTTATGGAAAAAGTACAGGACCTTCAAAATATTTGTACTGAAAGCAGCAAAATATGGGCAGTCAGTTGAGGTGAATTATGCAGGAAGCATGCTTGGCAGGGTATTTCAGGTTGCCCTGATGCAGTAGCCTCTCTGAAAGGCAGATGGTAGCACACTGTGCTGAATTATCCTCTTGCCTCGTTTAGAATCATTATAATGACTGAAATGTAACTGTTCTGTTCCTTACATCTGCCTCCCATTTTTCTCCTCCTTTTCAGGAAGCACAGCGTTTATTTTGACTTATAAAGGATGGGCATTGTCTAAATACAGCGCTACTTTAATTTGTGTGTCGTAAACTCTATCCTATTCTGCAAGCAGATGGAATAATGCAAAGCTGTTTGTTGGTTGCAGCTGAGAGGGAGAAAATGAAACCATAATAGAGGCAGAAGGGACAGTTATTAAGAAAGAATATAATTGCCACTAGGATGCAAGTCGGTATTGAGAGGAGCTAGAGCTAAAGAAGAAAAGAAAGCATTGCACAAAAACCATTTGAAGAGCCAAAAGCACAACAACCATCACAATATCTGTTATCATATCCCAGCCATTTAGAAATAAAGCCTACCCCAGTGCTCCTTTTCCACACTGGAGAAAATATAAACAGCATGTTAAATATCCCCAACACTCAAGGCTTTGTGATGGTGTGAGTAAGCACCAAAACACGCAGAAAACTCAGAATGTCTTCCTGAGGATATGAAAAGCAATGCCCAAGCCTGGCTTGTAGTAAATAGACATCAAATGGATTGTCATCTGAAAAAAATACTACTGGCCCTGAATAATTAATCAAAGTCATTTGCTTACATCACCAAACATAAATGAAGATTGGAAAGTGCCCTTGAAGGAAATGTGCTTACATTCTGAGAGAGTTGGGGCTAGAGAGGAGAAGGTTCCAGAGAGATCTTAGAGATGCATTTCAATACCTGAAAGGGGCATGAAGGAGGGCTGGGGAGAGACTGTTTAGAAGGGCTTGTAGGGATAGGCTGAGTGGCTGTAGTTTAAGCTGGACATAAAAAGGAAGTTCTGCACCTTGAGGGTGGTGAAACACTACAACAGGTTGCTTAGGGAGGCAGTTGAAGCCCCATCCCTGAAGATATTCAAGGTCAGGATAGATAAGGCTCTGAGCAGCCTGACCTATTGCCTATGGACAGGAACTGAATGATCCTGGAGGATGATCTTGAGGAAGGACTTCTTGGGAAGAAGCAAGAAGTGTGGCCAGAAAGTCTAGGGAGGTTCTCCCCTTCTACCCTGCTGAGACCACATCTGCAATGCTGTGTCCAGTTTTGGATTCCCCAATTTGATACAGACAGAGATCTGCTGGAGAGATTCCAACAGAGAGCTATGAGGATGATGAAGGGAATGGAATGGAACATCTCTGCTATGAAGAAAGACTGAGAGCCCTGGGGCTGTTTAGTCTGGAGAAGAGAAGGCTGAGAGGGGATCTGATCAGTGGGATCTGATAAATTTCTCTAAATATCTGAGGGGTGGGTGTCAGGATGAAGATACCAGGCTCCTTGTGGTGGTGCCCAGTGATAGGACAAAGAACAAGAGCTGGAAACCAGGGGTTCCACCTCACCATAAGGAGAAACTTCTTAGGTGTGAGGGTGCTGGAGGCCTGGAGCAAGATGCCCAGAGAGCTTGTGGAGTCTCCTCTAGAGATTTTCCAAACCCTCCTGGATGTGCTCCTGTGTGACCTGTCCTGGGTGATCCTACTCTGGCAGGGGGTATTGGACTGGATGACCTCAGAGGTCCCTTCCAACCCCTAATGTCCTGTAATTCTGTGATTCATAGAATCACAGAGAAATATAGGACACATACGGGCTAGGCACACACAGTCTTACTCTTTGTCTTCTCTCAGAACCAAACCCCTGATCTACAAGGTTTAGGTGAGGAGGATTTTTGAAAGTTAATATCTTGTGATCATCCAAATCAGGTCCCTAAACCACCGCACAAAATAGCACTAGAGATCATTAAGGTATGGATAGCAGGTTTCTAAATCATGTCTACACAACATACCCACGCACTGAGACTCAAGTCAGGGGCCATAATTATATATACTGTGATTATATTCTATTTTACTTTATTTATTTTATTTTTTTCTTTATTTAATATTTTATTTTATTTTACTTTATAGTTGATCTTTTCTTTTCTTTTCTTTTCTTTTCTTTTCTTTTCTTTTCTTTTCTTTTCTTTTCTTTTCTTTTCTTTTCTTTTCTTTTTCTTTTCTTTTCTTTTCTTTTCTTTTCTTTTCTTTTCTTTTCTTTTCTTTTCTTTTCTTTTCTTTTCTTTTCTTTTCTTTTCTTTTCTTTTCTTTTCTTTTCTTTTCTTTTCTTTTCTTTTCTTTTTCTTTTCTTTCCTTATTTTTTTTCAGTCCCATCCATAGACCTTCAAATAACCATTTGAATCTTGTCTTTCTTTCCTTTTGAGCCTTCTTCTTCTTCTTCTTCTTCTTCTTCTTCTTCTTCTTCTTCTTCTTCTTCTTCTTCTTCTTCTTCTTCTTCTTCTTCTTCTTCTTCTTCTTCTTCTTCTTCTTCTTTCTTCTTCTTCTTCTTCTTCTTCTTCTTCTTCTTCTTCTTCTTCTTCTTCTTCTTCTTCTTCTTCTTCTTCTTCTTCTTCTTCTTCTTCTTCTTCTTCTTCTTCTTCTTCTTCTTCTTCTTCTTCTTCTTCTTCTTCTTCTTCTTCTTCTTCTTCTTCTTCTTCTTCTTCTTCTTCTTCTTCTTCTTCTTCTTCTTCTTCTTCTTCTTCTTCTTCTTCTTCTTCTTCTTCTTCTTCTTCTTCTTCTTCTTCTTCTTCTTCTTCTTCTTCTTCTTCTTCTTCTTCTTCTTCTTCTTCTTCTTCTTCTTCTTCTTCTTCTTCTTCTTCTTCTTCTTCTTCTTCTTCTTCTTCTTCTTCTTGTTGTTGTTGTTGTTGTTGTTGTTGTTGTTGTTGTTGTTGTTTGTGGTTTGTTTACTTTTTTAAAGCCCAACTAGGAATTCAACTGCCTTTGTACCTGCTAGCTGATTGAATGGTCTTAGAAGTACTGCAGAGTTACAGACTTCAACTGAAGCTTCAGGCTGTCACAGGGATCAGTGTCTCTTAAGAATGAAGCAAGAGTTTCTTATTCTAAAATGCAGTAAAATTGTAGCTTGCAGATGGCTAAGAAAAAAAAATCTGTTTTAAAGTATCATTTTCAATCTGCTTCACAATAAATAGTACCAAAAAAGAAAGCTGTTTGACAGCCAGCTGAATGTGACCCAGTGATGTGCTCAGGTGGCCAAGAAGGACACTAACATCCTGGGCTGGATCATCAATGGTGTAGCCAGCTGGAGTAGGGCACAGATTGTGCTGCTGTACTTAGCACTGGTGAATTACACCTTAAATATTTGGTTTAGTTTTGCACCCCTCACTACAAAAGGATATTGAGAGGCTGGAGAGGGTCCAGAGAAGGGCAGGAAGGGCAGGGAAGGGTCTCGAGAACAGGGCTGGGGAGAAGCAGCTGAGGGACCTGGGAGTGTTTAGTGTGGAGAAAAAGAGGTGGAGGGGAGACCTCATCGTTCTCTACAGCTCCTTGAAAGGAGGTTGGAGTGAGGTGGGGTTGGTCTCTTACCTCTACCATCAGGTGATAGAACAAGAGGAAATGGCCTGAATTTGTGCTGGGGTGGGGTTAGGTCGGATGTGAGGAAAAATTTCTATGCTGCAAGAGTGGTCAGGGATTGGAAGAGGCTGCCCAGGGAGTCGGTGGAGTCACCATCCGTGGAGGTGTTCAAGAAATCTATGGCCCTGGCACTTGGAAACAGGGTTTGATGGCCATGGTGGTGTTAGGTCAATGGTTGGACTCAATGATCTTAGAGGTCTTTTTCAGCCAAAGCAATTCTATGATTCTATACATTTAACAGCTAGCAATTAATGTAATATTGCCCTGTTTTAAGAGAGATTTCCTTTCACACTTCTATTTTTAACATTGCTTTTAGATAGTATTGCTGTTTTAGAAAGGAGTTTTCAGCATCTAAAGGCACACATCATCTGCCCTAGAAGACATGTTGGTTCAATCCATATGTCCATTCATGTCCCTGGATTAAAAATATTTTAAAAGGCTTTTAATAGCTATTGGTTTGGCACAGGTTGCCCAGACAGGTGGTAGAGTCTCCATCACTGGAGACATTCAGGAATTGTCTGGATGCCTTGGACAAGAGGCCTTGCTTGAGTAGAAGAGCTGAACCTTCAGAGGGCTCTTTTAAGCTATGTCCAGTTCTGGAGCCCCTATGACAAGAAAGATCTGGAGGTGTGGGAATGCATTCAGAGAAGGGCCACAAGGATGATCAGAGGGCTGGAGCACCTCTCCTATGAGGACAGACTGAGACAGTTGGGGTTGTTCAGTTTGGAGAGAAGAAAGCTCCCAGAAGACCTAATTGTGGCTTTCCGGTATCTGAAGGGGACTACAAGAAAGCTGGTGAGGGACTTTTTAGGGTGTCAAGCAATGATGGGACTAGGGGAAATTCATCCAGGGTAGAGGAGGGGAGATTTAGATTGGATGTTAGGAAGAAGTTCTTCCCCATGAGGGTGGTGAGACACTGGAACAAGTTGCCCAGGGAGGTGGTGGAAGCCCCATCCCTGGAAGTTTTTAAGGCCAGTTTGGATAGAATCATAGAATCAATAAAGTTGGAAAAGACCTCAAAGATCATCAGGTCCAACCTGTCACCACAGACCTCATGACTACTAAATAATGGCACCAAATACCACATCCAATCCCCTCTTGAACACCTCCAGGAATGGTGACTCCACCATCTCCCTGGGCAGCACATTCCAATGGCTAACAACTCTCTCTGTGAAGAACTTTCTCCTCACCTCAAACCTAAACCATCCCTGGTGCAGCTTGAGACTGTGTCCTCTTGTTTTGGTGTGACTCTGAGCAACCTGATCTAGTGTGAGGTGTCCCTGCCCATGGCAGGGGGTGGTGGAATTAGATGATCCTTGAGGTCCCTTCCAACACTGACAGTTCTGTGATTCTATGATTCTATAATTCTATGATCCCATGATTCTTCTTTCCACCAAAGGTATCTTTGGAAGGCAAATCATTCTGTCAAAGCTTTTTGTTTTGCAGAGGATTCAAAAACCTGTGTGCCTCTGGTAAAAAATGCCTGGGGCTAAAGGATTTGTTTCTCACAGACTGGCATTAACCTGCTCTACTTTATTATTAGTGCTGTGCCAAACTCAGAGCCCAGCATAGATTTTCATCTTCTGAAGCATCTTTTTTTAATTTGGATAGAAGAGAAAATAAATTAAATGCCTCTAAACTCTTTTTTTCCTGAGTGCAGATATAATTTATTAACAGAGTGCCCAAGAAACACGGGGGGGGGGGGGGAATTCTTAATAAAAATCCTCATTCATTACAGAATGGTCACAGGTAGTTTTGCTGACATTTTGCCAGTATGGAAGCTCAAACAGTCTCCTATTAGACAAAATTATTGATGTTTTTTTTTTCCTCTCTTGCAAAAGAGCAAAGAAAAAAATATATCCTGTCACTCCCCTAAAACCCATTAAGTTTGTTGGGAAAACTCGAAGCCAAGGCTGCTTTGCCTTAGCTGCAGCAGAAGCTTCCAACTGAGAGCAGAGGTGTCTGATTGACCCATCATCTCTGCTGGAAGCCTATGCTCTTCTGCCAGCCTTGACTTGTGCCACCTCACAATGAGTGCTGATATTTTACCAATGGGTGGCACAAAAGCAAAGAGGGAGAGATGAGAATGGAATATATGAGTAGGAATTTAATTTTTCAGTCCCCACTCTCTCCTGAATGCCTTGACTCCTGGTGCCAGCAGTTTGCAGCTATCTCTCTATTAGGCTGGAATCCTTCCTATTAAAATTATGACTAATGAGAAGCTGGATTTAAGCCATTTAATTTTCTTTTTCTTTTTCTTTTTCTTTTTTTTCCTCATTAAATTAAATGCAAAATGAAAAGGAAAAAAAAATAATAATCCAAGTGTCAAGCATGAGTCCTTGTCCTCCTTCACCCAACAGGGAATTTAATTAATCTATTGCCAAGATCTTTATCAGGTGTGACCTAGTTCCATTATCACTACTGGAATGTGAGTGGCTTTGCATCAGTTTGCTATAGCTGAATATCAGGTTTCATCTGATCAGATTTAATGTGTGCAAAGTGCAGATGACTGCACAAAGTGCTGGAATTTTGCTTAGGGATTTCTCAGAACCTTTGGAGTGAGTCCAGTGCAGGGCATAATGACGGTCCAAGGGTTGGAGCACCTCCGCTATGAGGATAGAACTTGGGTAGTTCAGTTTGGAGACAACAAGACTCTGGGGGACCATAGAGCTGCCTTCCAATAGGTGAGGGGATCCTACAGGAAGGCTGCTGAGGGACTTTTCCTGAGGGTGTCTGAAGACAGGATAAGGGGGAATGGTTTGAAGATGAGGCAGAGCAGGGTTAGGCTGGAGCTAAGGAAGTTCTTCAGTACCAAGGTGGTGAGACTCTGGAATAGATTGCCCAGGAGGGCTGTGGATGCCTCCTCCCTGGGGATGTTCAAGGCCATACTTTGAGCAGCCATGTCTATTGAGAGGTGTCTGTGCCTATGGCAGGGAGGTTGGAGTAGATCATCTACTAATTGTACCTAAAAAGGGAACCTTTTATTTACTAGTTATTTCTGTCACCACGGATAAAAATTGCACTTCTCCCTATTTCTGAAGGACAGATTATTAGTTAGGGAAGTAATAAAAAAACCAGACACAGTTCCATATATATCACTAAATCCTGTGATAAAAGTTCTATTCATTACAGCTATTAGCTAAATTATTCTTGACCAATGATTCCAGCACTCTATTAAAACACACCCGAAAAAACCTTATTTTGCTTTCTCTCAACCAGTCAGATCCTGAATTAAAGGATGCTGCTGGTTTCATCTCTCTTAGAACTACTGCACAGCTCTTTGCCTATTTGTGTATTCTGATTAAATATCTTTGTGCAATAGGGGATTCTTTAAGGCATCACAGCTTTCCAGAGGTCATTTAAGTTCCACTTATGTTCAGCTTTTCAATTTCCCTGTTCCTGGTGTCATATCCTTAACCTCCTGACATCTCAGAAGAGATTAAGCTTTAATGTACACCATAATGGTCATTTCTGAGGCCATGCTATGTATCTTGGTTAGCTTGACCAGGCAAAGAAACACCCAAGGCAGCAAAGTACCAGGGGCAGCTGCTTTCTCTATATACCAGACTGAATGCTGCTGGCAGGCAAGAGTGGATGGTTTCACCCAGAGACAGCAGCAGTAGCCCATCTTAGAGACATCAGTTATGACCATCTTTGCCCGGAGCAAGATGTCTTTTTTGAGCTCTCACCTCACCTTTTGCTCATTTCTTTGCATTTATTTATTTTCCTGTAGGAAAAACAGCCTGAGTCTAAGAACTGCACCTTTGTATTCTGTGATTCTTCCAACTGCATTCTGTAGTAATGTCCCATAAGCCTTGGGCTCTGCATGATTGTCCCCAAGTTGTGGCTCATAGGTCATGTCATAACAATCTGTGCAAACTAAGCCTCCATATCTTTGGGCTATTATTATTATTATAGTTTCCCCTCTTTTAAAATGGTGGAGCTCATTCTTCTATTAAACACTGAAAAATTAGTCTTCACTCTGAGTTTAACTTTGCATCAAATAGTTTTGATTCCATGGACATTTGTGTGCTGGCATGTTAACAGTAAGGGTGGTGAGACACTGGAAGAGGTTGCCTAGGGAGGCTGTGGACACCCCCTCACCAGAGATGTTCAGTGCCAGGTTGGATGAGACTTTGAGCAACCTGGGCTAGCAGAAGCTGTCCCTGTCCGTGGCGAGGGAATGGAACTGGATGATCTTCAAGGACCCTTCCAAGCCAAACCATTCTATGAATCTATGAATTAGTATATTGTAATACTCAGCTTCTAGTACGACAGAAAGCAGTTGACAATTGCAACCTGACCTAGGCAAACCTGGTTTAGTAGAGGGGTTGGACTAGATAATCTCCAGAGGTCCTTTCCACCTCCTGCCATTCTATGATTCTGTGACAAAGTTAAAAGGAAAAAAAAAAAATAAAAAAAAGAATCCTTGATTGGTTTGATATCTGTAAAAATCACAGAACCACAGAATTATTGAGGCTGGAATAGAGCTCTGAGATCACCGAGTCCAGCCTGTGTCCTAGCACCACCACATTGACCAGACCCTTATTAATTTCACTGCTCTTTTTAATTATATTTTCCTTTACCTCTTCTTTTCTGTTGGATTTCTCCTCCTCCAGGTCTCTTTTCTTCAAACAGGTCTGAGGACTAAGTGTTGACTGTCTGTTGTGACCACATGCAAGAAGTGCCTAAAACTGATGTGACAAAACTGCCTCTCCAAAGCCCACTGCAGCACCTAAATATTTTATATATGCACTGTGCAGGCAACACACAAAGTGATGTAAAATCCTTTCAGTTGATGGCTGTGAATTATGAAACAGCTCCCAGATTTCCTGAACCACTTGGTGAAGTCCAAGGATGCTTGCCAAGGTGTGCCTTGTAAATAAATTTAGCTCTACCTACAGGAGAACAGTTCAGACAGATGGCCATTTACAATTTCCTGTTTCACTGGGGAGGACAAAAAGACGAAAATGGAGAAAGGAGAAAAAAAAATTAAACCACAAAACACATTTTAGGGCAAACTGAAAGAGGGAAATAGACCTTTTATAGGTAAAATATTAAAAATTATGATAATAATTACAATGACATTTGATATATTGGGAGTAGCAAGATGATAAATAGGCCCTGTTGGGTTCTTTGTAGCAAAGCCAGCCCCTCTGCAGCACTGAACACCAGATGATGCTATAAAATCTTTCAGTAGACTGGCAATGTAACTACAGCAGCTGCCTGCCTACCTATGTTGGGTGAAGTCTTAAGTGCTGCACTAATTTAAGAGCCAGGATATCTAAAATTTACATTCCTTGAAAGACCTGAGCAAAATATTACTTCTCTTACCATAGAGTCCTATGAATGCAGAGGCTGCCAGCTGTAATCAGCACACCTCAAATCCTGGGTGAAGTTTTGGGCCACTCACTCTAGAAAGGACATTGAGGGGTTGGGAGCGTGTCCAGAGAAGGGCAACAAAGATGGTGAAGGGTCTGAAGAACAGTCTGGAGAAGAGGATCCTGGGGGGAGACCTCATTGCTCTCTACAACTCCCTGAAAGGAGGTTGGAATGAAGTGAGGGCTGGCCTCTTCACTCTACTATCAGGTGATAGAGTGAGTGCAAACGGTCCAAAATTGTGCTGGGGAGGTTTAGGTTGGAGATCAGGAACAATTTCTTTGCTGCAAGAGTGGTCAGGGATTGGAACAGGCTTCCCAGGGAGGTGGTGGAATCACCATCTCTAGAGGTGTTCAAGAAATGTATGGCCGTGGCACTTGGGGACATGGTTTAAATGGAACGGGTGGTGTTAGGGTGATAGTTGGACTTGGTGACTTTAGAGATCTTTTCCAACCATAACCTGGCAGGATCACTTAGGGCACACTGCATAGGAGTGCATCCAGGCAGGTTTGGAAAATCCTTGGTGAAGGAGACTCCACAGCCTCTCTGGGCAGCCTGCTCCAGGCCTCTGGCACCCTCACACCAAGGAAGCATCTTCTGATGTTGAAGTGGAACTTCTTGTGTTCCAGCTTGTACACAATGCTCCTTGTCCTAATACTGGCCACCATGAGAAAGAGCCTGTCATATCTGTTGCATGGTTTATAATCAGTCCTTCTGGTATATAGTTTGAGCCAGATGTTTACTAGAGGTCTGTAGCTCCCCCTTAAAAAGGACTTTCTTGATTTATGCCAGCATTAGATCTTTTATTTTCAACTCTTTTCTGCCTTCTTACAATCTGTGACAGAAAAAAAAAATCTCATATTTAAAGATCCCCATTCTTACACTCTGAAATATTATGGCATCAGATAAGCAACTTGAATGTAATTAACACAAGATATTGATGTAGGATGACTAATGTAGCAATTACTACAGGATATAAATGTTTAGTTCTGAAGTATTTAAACATGAAAATGGAATTTTGTAAAGCAGCTCACTTGCTTGACATAGAAATAAGTTTATCATAATCTTCTTGCTGAGGTTACATCCTTCTCCCTAAGGGAACAAGAAGATACAAAGAAACAGAAGATATTCAAGACAAAGTTATCTTTAACATAAAACCAGAGGACTGTAGAATGGTAGGGGTTTGAAGATACCCCTAGAGACCATCCAGTCCACTGCCCCACTGCTAAAGCAGGTTTATCTAAGTCAGGTTGCACAGCAACACATCCAGGTAGGTTTGGAATCTCTCCAGAGGAGACTCTGGGACCTGCCTGGGCAGCCTCTTCAGTGCTCTGCTACCCTCAGAGGAGAGAAGTTTCTCTTTATGTTCATGTTAAACCTTCTGTGTTTTAGTTTCTACCCATTTCCCCTTGTCCTAACACTGACTACCACTGACAAGGACCCAGCTCCATCCTCATGACCTCCACCCTTCATATATTTATATGCATTGATCAGATCCCCTCTCAGTCTTCTCTTTTCCAGGCTGAAGAGCCCCAGGTCTTTCTTCTTCGCACAGGAGAGATGCTCCAGTCTTCTAATCATCCTTGTGGCCCTCCACTGGACTCTCTCCAGTAGTTCCCTGTCCTTCGTGAACTGGGAAGCTTAGAACTGGACACAATACTCCAGCTGTGGTCTCCCCAGGGAAGAGTAGAGGGGCAGGAGAACCTCCCTGGGTCTGCTGGACCCACTCTTCTTAATGCACCCCAGGATCCCATTGCCCTTCTTGGCCTCAGGGGCACGTTGCTGTCCCATGGAGAACCTGTGTCCCAAGGCTATTCATTGTTCATGCATGCCATTTATTACCAGCAACAATCAAACCCCAAAAACACAAATCAAAAGGTAAACTTCACAGAAAAAAAACTAAATAACACTAGAGGTAGTTAATGTGATCAACAAAGATTCCCTCAAGAGATAGATTTTTAATTTTATTCTTAGGATTGGATTTGTGTGCAGAGAATGTCACCAAACCCTGGGATACCAGAACTAATCTGGGTATAACAAAAGGCTTCCAGCCTTGGGGTTTTTTGGGGTTTTTTTTGGTCTGTTTATCTTCAAAGTGGAAAGATTCTGAAATGCTGCATTTCCTTCTCTTTGATTTGTAAACTTAGGTCTTTCTTTTCCTAATGCTCAATTATTTCTTACAGCAAACCTCCTATTAATTACAGTATCCTGGTGAGACTCATGAGACAGTCAGCTGGACACTTCCATCAGTTAAAATCTAACCAAGCTGCTCAATTTATCCCTGCACAGGTGAAATATGAATAGAGCCCACAGAATGTGTTGAACAAGAAAGCAAATCTCTTTGAACTCTGTCTCTCTCCAGCATCACCTGGGTTTTATGTTACATATTCAATTATTTCCTGAAATTTATTACATGCAATTCTGGGTTGTTTTTTTTTTTTTTCCCCTTCCTTATCTCATCTTTGAGTTGCCACAATGGCTTTCATTGAGTTGTTCCGACGGAGTTACAAAGGGGATGAGTAAATCGTTGTGACTCTGTGAAGGATCTCAACTCGGTGGTACTGAAACTCGGAGATTCAGAGAATACCTGCAGTTTGCTCTTCTTTTTACTAGTAAAAATCTCTGTTTTCTGATGGAATGCTGCCAGTATGGAAGAGCTGAGTGTATTTATTTGATTTCAGGGGTTTTGGTTGTCTTTGCATTTTTCTTTTGTATAATAGTATAAATAAAAAGATAAATAACTAGAAGTATATCACAGTATCACAGTATTACTAAGGTTGGAAGAGACCTCGAAGATCATCGAGTCCAACCTGTAACCACAAACCTCACGACTAGACCATGGCACCAAGTGCCACATCCAGTCCCCTCTTGAATGCCTCCAGGGACGGTGACTCCACCACCTCCCCGGGCAGCCCATTCCAATGACGAATCACTCTCTTGGTGAAGAACTTTTTCCTCACCTCGAGCCTAAACTTCCCCTGTTGCAGCTTGAGACTGTGTCCCCTTGTTCTATAACTATAACAAACCATAACTAACTATAATAGCTAGACCTAGACCTAGAAATACAGAACTAGAACTAGAGCTAGAATTAGAACTAGAATAGAAATATGAATATGAATATATGTAAATAGAAATATAAAATGAATTGCATATAAATGAATATAATGAAATCTTAAATTAATGGCCCCCCAGGGTTTTCTCTTTGTTTAAATGCTATGTTTACATCATGACATGGTCAGGGAGTCATCCTGCTACATACACTTTCAAACCCCTCATACGTAGGCACTCACTTAAACTCGAAATCTTGTCACTAGGTTTCGTCCATAGGTGGTGGAGGCAGTCAGACCTCCATAGGGGACAGTCCAGACCACCTAAAGTTTGACTCCTCCTTCTTAAAGCATTCTTCTTTCTGCCTCAACTGTATCAAACACAGAAGGAGGGAAGTTCAAATGCTGACTCTCCTATTTTAATTACTTTGAGGCTATGTAAAAGACCAGTGGAATGAATGTATGGAGGGAAAAACTCCATATTGTTCATCTTTTTATCCTACATCCTATTATTTGTTTTCAGTCAGATGTACCTGAGGAAGAATTTCTGACTTGCAGTTACAGAAGTACATGCAGAGAGAGAGAACTTGATCTGCCATGTCTTTATCAATTGTTGTGTTGGGAAAAGAGGCCCAGGTCAAACTCAGTTGCTGCCCAGGCTGTCAAAACACAAAGCCTGGGCCTGTTGATGAAAATCTGTGTATCAGAGTGATTGGATGGAGCCAGGCTCTGCCTGGTGATGCCCAATGACAGCACAAGGAGCAGTGGTGGAAGTTGAGACATAGAAGTTCCACGAAAATATGAGGAAAATGTTTTTCACTGTGAGGGTGATGGAACACTGGAACAGGCTGCCCAGGGGGGTTGTGGAGTCTCCTTCTCTGGAGATTTCAAAACCCACTTGGCTGTGCTCATGTGCCCTGCTCTGGTAGGGGGATTGGACTGGATGATCTCCAGAAGTCCCTTCCAAACCCTAACACAGTGATTCTGTGATTATTTCATAATGCAGAGCCCATCTGGACCTGGGTCTAGGTTCTCTGCCAAAAGAGGAACTGTGCCAAGAGTCTGAGCTGTTAATTTCATGGTATCACAGGTTTATTAAATATTGAGAATGTAGCACTGTGAATTTATGTCATGCTTTACAAAGAGGTAATAAAATACACTGCTCTCACCCACTTCTGTCAGGAGATTAGAGAGGGCAAAACAGGACATGGAAAATTACTTCAACAATGAAAAGAATTGAGGAGACACTGTGGAAAGGAAAGGTGGAAAAGGAGAGAGGTTTTCCTTCCTCTCTGCTCTGCCATAACGAGGCCCCACCTGGACTATGGCATCCAGCTTTGGGCTCCCTAGCTCAAGAAGGACAGGGATCTACTGGAGAGAGTCCAATGGAAGGCTACAAGGATGATGAAGGGACTGGAGCACCGTCCAATGAGGAGAGGCTGAGAGACCTGGGGCTGTTTAGCCTGGAGAGGAAAAGACTGAGAGGGGATCTAATCAATGTCTATAAATATCTGAGGGCTGGGTGTCAGGAAGGAAGAGACAAGGACAGCCTGTGCTCACTGTGCCCTGTGATAAGACAAGGGACTATGGACGGAAACTACAGCACAGGAGGTTCCACCTCAACAAGAGGAACAACTTCTTGACTCTAAGGGTGACAGAGCCCTGGAACAGGCTGCCCGGAGTGGTTGTGGAGTCTCTTTCTCTGGAGATCCCTCTGGAGATTCAAGATCCCTCTGAATGTGTACTTGTGTGACCTGCCCTGGGTGACACTGCTCTGACATGGGGGTTGGACTGGTACCAGAGTTACCTTCCAACCCCTAACATTCTGTGATTCTGACACTAAAATAATTTGATCTTTCTAGAACTTCTTCATGAACTCATTTTGTGTTACTCTAAATAACATTGCTTCATTTGAGAAGTCGGTTTGCTCATTTAAGAAGTCTGTTTGGCAATAATTAAAGTGGGTTTTTTTCTTTATAAATGCATCAAACAGCAGATGGTTGTCCTGGAAGAGGCATTAACAAGCCAGCTAAAACTGTTAGGCCATTGCCCTTTCTCCTCCTTCCTCACTGCAGGGTCTAGGTTTGAGGTTGAAGAGCCAATAGGCAGGTGCCTTTGAGGCAACTGCACGGGTCAGAGGCTATGAAAGAAGGTGTGTGCAGTTTTGCCCGCCAGACATTTTGAACTGATTGGCGGGATTTGAACAGCTAATGTGCCATTCAGTTCTCAAAAAGGGAATTTATAGGGGAAGATTTCAGAGCCCACACCCTTTTCTCTTCTCTCTCTTATCTCTCTCTCTTTTCTTCTTTCTCCCCACTGTTCGTTAATGGGATTCGAGGCAGCGACAAGCACCTACTTCGTGCTCCTATCTTCAGAGCAATTAGCTTCTTTCGTCCTAGCAGCATAGTGTTTGAGTCATAGATCACCACCACAGCAGCATGCTCTCCCTCTCTCTCACTTCCTCTAATTTTGGATACTACCTTTTGGACGATTCCTGCCTTTTGGATTACAAATACAAACTCAGAGCATTGTTTTGGTAGACACTAATTTACCTGGTTATTCCTAAGGTTTGTAGCTTGTTTACCTGTTGGTTAGCTCCGTTGTGAACCCGAGGTGGTCCTTCTTGCCAGCTGGGGCAGTATTGCTCTTTGTTTCACCCTTATAAGAAGTTTCCAGTTTGTTCCTCTGTATTCCAAGTTCTGATTTTCTCAGGCTGTTGTTCCACTGTTTATTAGCATCCTGTTGCGTGTAATCAACCTATCATCGACTGGGCAAATGAACCTGGATCAAATTGGCTCAGAAAAATAATGTTTGATATTTGACAGACTGAAGGAGTTGGGGCTGTTCAGTCTGGAGAAGAGAAGGCTCAGAGGTGACCTTCCTGTATCTGAAGGGGACCTACAGGAAGGCTGGGGAGGGACTTCTCAGGACATCAGGTAGTGATAGGACTAGGGGGAATGGAATGAAGCTGGAGGTAGGGAGATTCAGGCTGGATGTGAGGAGGAAGTTCTTCACCATGAGAGTGGTGAAGCCATGGAATGGGTTATCCAGGGAGATGGTTGAGGCCCCTTCCCTGGAGGTGTTTAAGACCAGGCTGGATGAGGCTCTGGCCGGCCTGATCTATTGTGAGGTGTCCCTGCCCATGGCAGGGGGGTTGGAACTAGCTGATCCTTGTGGTCCCTTCCAACCCCGACTGATACTATGATACTATATTCATATTTTGTCATATTTCTGGCTTATCAATTTGCTCAAAAACTATATCAATGATTGAAGTCAGATCATCAACACTCACTTCTCTCCTTAATTTCTTACCACTTAATTGGTTATTCATCAATGAAAATACCTGACAGCTGAAATTTCATAATAAGACTTGGGGAAAAAAGGCAGAATAGGCTAACTGGATTCACCACATCCTCATTCAACCTGTCAAAGACCTCTGCTAAATTTATTAAATATGATTTCCTGCTACAAGATCCAGACTGACTTTGCTGGTTTTGGTTTTGTTTTGTTTTTCTGGTACAGATAGATGTAGATATAATAAAATATGAAGATGGCTGACAGATTATAAAACAGCTCTGGAAAAGATATTTTGGATGCTCAGAAAGGAAAGATGAGAGGACAGAAAGGAGATGGCCACACATGTGTCTTAATGCTATAAAAATCCCATTCAAAAGGCCTCCACCTTCAGGCTGTTTAAGGTCAGAAAAGCAAAACTCTGTATTGGCCTCTGGTGTTAGCTGATGGAGAGAGATCTGGGGACTTGAGGAAGCATAAAATTGTTCCCTCAACTGATAAAAGTTTTTTTCTGGGGTAGTTAAAGTTTGTTTTTTTATGATTGTTAGGGGTTTTTTTTGGCTATCATTTTAACTCTAAAAAAAGTTGTTATACCATAAGAGGCTTTCTTAGGGATACTCTCCTTCCATGCACAACCAATTTATAACTGTAGAATGGTTTGAGCTGGAGAACAAATAATTCAGTTCAGTTTGAAGAAGAGAAGGCTCTGAGGAGACCTTATTGTGGCCTTCCAGTATCTGAAGGGGCTACAAGAGCTGGGAAGGGACTTTTAGGGTGTCAGGTAGTGATGGGAATGGGGGGAATGGAGTAAAACTAGAAATGGGTAGGTTCATATTGGATGTTAGGAAGAAGTTCTTCCCCATGAGGGTGGTGAGACACTGGAACAGGTTGCCCAGGGAAGTGGTGGAAGCCTCTTTCCTGGAGTTTTTTTAAGCCAGGCTGGGTGTGGCTCTGAGCAACCTGATCTAGTGGGAGGTGTCCCTGCCCACGTCAGGGGGTTGGAACAGGATGATCCTTGAGGTCCTTTCCAACCCTGACAATTCTGTGATTCTGACTTATTCTCCAAACCTTTCACTAGTGTTATTGTCCTTCTCTAGACCTGCTTCAGCTGGATTTTCTCTTCTTACAATCACAACAAATAAATCATTTCTTTGTGCATGTCACTGGCTTGAAAGTCTTGAGAAAAGTGATATTTTTTTCTAATGTTCTTTTAAACTGACATTTCTTTGTGGTTCTTTTTCCTCTTCTCCTTGCTTAGCAAATCAAACAGTTGAATACTGACAGGCAGTTGATGAAGGGATTAGATGAAATATGTCTATATATATATTGCTTTATTTCCACACACACACCCCCACGCACTAATTTGTGCTTTAGCAAAGTTATTCCATAAAAATTCCATTAGTTTAAGAAAGTGAAGGAGTGATCTTTCAGCTAGGTATAAATATTTGACAACATTATTTAATATAAATCCTTCTTCTTATGTTACACTTAGCCTTTTAATACAGCTGATGTTGTTTACAGCAAAACTAATGGACTGCTGAAGATTAAACAAATATATCTCAAGAAAAGAAATGACATTTCATGTGTAAATTGTAAGATGCTAGACAGGCTCTTTATGAAAGCAGAAGGCCCAGAATGAAACCGCATAGGATCATAGAATGCTAGAGCTTGGAAAGGACTTCCAGAGATCTATGAGTCCAGCCCCACTGCCAAAGCAGGATTACTTAAGGGCAGGTGGGTTTTGAAGATCTCTACAGAGAAGGAGACTCCACAATCTTCCTGGGCAGCCTCCTCTAGGGTCCTCTCACCCTCACATTAGACATTTTTTTTTCTCATGCTGAGATGGAATTTCCTGTGATTGAGTTTACATCTGTTGCCCCTCAGTCTATCACTGGGTATCACTGAAAATTTACCAAGCAGATCAACAAAGCCAGGAAGGGACATTTTACAAGGGCCTCCAGTGATAGGATACAACACAATACAATACAATACAATACACCAGGTTGAAAGAGACCTTCAAGATCATCGCGTCCAACCCATCAACCAATCCAACCCACCTAAACAACTAAACCATGCAACCAAGCACCCCATCAAGTCTCCTCCTGAACACCTCCAATGAAGGTGACTCCACCACCTCCACGGGCAGCCCATTCCAATGGGAATTCACTCTCTCTGTATAGAACTTCTTCCTAACATCCAGCCTAAACCTGCCCTGGTGCAGCCTGAGACTGTGTCCTCTTGTTCTGGTACTGGCTGCCTGGGAGAAGAGACCAACCTCTGCCTGGCTACAACCTCCCTTCAGGTAGTTGTAGACAGCAATAAGGTCACCCCTCAGTCTCCTCCAGGCTAAGCAACCCCAGCTCTCTCAGCCTTTCCTCACAGGGCTTGTGTTCCAAACCCCTCACCAACTTTGTTGCCCTTCTCTGGACATGCTCCAGCAAGTCAACATCCTTCCTAAACTGAGGGGCCCAGAACTGGACACAGGACTCGAGATGCAGCCTAACCAGTGCAGTGTACAGGGGCACAATGACCTCCCTGCTCCTGTTGGCCACACTGTTCCTGATGCAGGCCAGGATGCCATTGGCCTTCTTGGCTGCCTGGGCACACTGCAGGCTCATGTTCAGCCTCCCATCAACCAGCACCCCCAGGTCCCTCTCTGCCTGGCCGCTCTCCAGCCACTCGGACTGAAGCTTGAGGAGAGCAGATTGAAACTGGAGAGTTGGAAGAAATTCTAGACAGTGAGGGTGGTGAGACTCTGGAACAGGTTGCTCAGGGATGTTGTGGATGCCCCCTCCCCAGAGGTGTTCAAGGCCAGGTTGGATGAGGCCTTGAGTGGGAGGTGTCCTTGCCCATGGTGGGGGGTATGGAACTAGATGATCTTTAAAGTCCCTTCCAACCCAACCCATTCTGTGCATCTATGAATTTCTGAATTAGTCCCAATGTATATTTCTCTGCTTATTGCATTATGCATATTTTAAAGTAATAATAATTTCCTTTATAACAACGCTTGTTGCTCTCTGACACTGCTGAGGTAACCTGATGCCAGAGCTGCCAAATATTACAAAGATGGTTTCACTCTTTCAGAGGTAGTGGATTCATTTTTCCGCACAGAAAGCCAACAATAGGATTTAAAAAGAGAAAGAAGAAACGTAGAAAGGAAAACTCACTGGGATGAGATATGGAAAGAAACTGGGTGGGCTGATTCTTCCTAATGTGCTAAGAGTTTGCTGTGTGTTTTATTCATACTTTAATGACAGAAATATCAATAGCTGCACACTGAGAGGATGAGATGAACTTCATCTGTTTAATTGCCTGAGCTGATTACTTGGAACCTTTCCACCATCAAAGCAAAGAACAGGCCTCTCCAAAGGAATTCTTGCCATCTGCTTAGGACAAGATGACTCAATCCTTGCAGTGCCTCTGGCTTTCCAATCACTGCAGGGGAAACCAGAATCATTTGCCTATGTTAGGAATTTTTTTGATCCATTTGTAGTTACTGTGGAAGTTCTTGTCTTGCCTGCTTGATGTTAAACTGAAGATGGTCATGGCTTCACAGGGCACTGGGAAACCTGATCTAGTGGAGGATGTCACAGGTGACTGCAGAGGGGGTTGGACTAGATGACATTTGGAGGTCCTTTCCAACCTAGACCTTTCAATGACTCTATGATTCTTTATTTCTATGATTATTTGAATCTATGATTCTTTGATTCTGTGATTCTTTGATTCTTTGATTCTGATTCTATGATTCTATGACTCTGTGATTCCATGATCCTATGATTCTTTGATTATCTGGGTTATGTAGCCTAACTATGCTAGGATTCATGCAAGGAATATCCACATACAGAGCACACTTTTACCAGTGAGTAATGGAGATAACATTTCTTGTGCACTGATTTTGACTGAGTTAGAATTAGTTTTCTTATAGTACATTGGTTTTGTGACCAAAAGAATATTGGCAGCAGAGATGGCTGAGTTATTGCTGAGTGGTGTTTATGCAGCATCAAGTATTTTTACATGTCTTACTCTATTTTATCCCATTGCAGGAGGAATGAAGGAGCAGCTACATGGGGTTGAACTGCCTATCAGTGATAAGACCTAGATTTGTAGATTCATAGAATGGTTTGGGTTAGAAGGGATGCTGAAGATCACTTAGTTCCAAGCCCCCTTCCATGGGCAGGGACATCTTCCACCAGACCAGATCCAGCCTGGTTTTGAACACCTCCAGGGAGGGGGCATCCACAGCCCAATACAAGATGCCAATAAATAAGAATGGAAACAGCAGGATCAATTTTCCTTGTAAAAATACCTGTTCAGAAGAATTCCTTTCCCAGGCACAAGAAACACTGTATGAAGCTTCCATGTTGCTACACCTCACATGCTGTCAACTTCTACTGTCCAATTCCATCCTCTTTGCTGTTCACTCCCAAGTCCTTTTGACAGCAAACGTAGCTGCATTTGTACTTTCATTCTGACAGTGTTTTCTGTTTCTAATGTATTATTGTGAGTGAGTGGCAGGGAGGATTTCTCTGCCCAACGTAATCAATTATTGTTGAATAATTCAACAGGTCGAATTTTATTTTAAATAAGCAGGTTTTAGGTTTCGTGAAATGAATACATCCCAGTGTGTCAGGGCTGTTCTTGCTGATTCAGTGTGGTTCAGCTTAGACAGCCTCCAAGATGTGTGTTGTCCTGGTGACATCCTTCTCAGGATCACTGCAAGAAATGTGAAGAGCCAAGCAGACAGGAATTTAAATTTACCCATATGAAGAACTCTCTAAATTAGGATGTTTATTTCCACTGATATTGTTTTAGTGTTGTTCATTCTGGCCTGTAAAGATGAACAAAATGTAATGGAAATGGTGTTGAATATTTCTTTTTCTTCCCCCCCCTTTTTCTTTCCGTCACCACCTGGAAATTACCAAGAACTATAGTGACAGCACAACATGAAAAGTCACTCTGTAGTTGTCACTCAGGGAGAGGAATCTGCTCCAGCTACTTAAAACTTTCATTGCCTGCAGCTATTGCAGTTTGGGCCTGATATTGCTACTCCATCTAATATAAAAAATTCTGCTACTGTGATTAGTGAGCTGCTGAGCAGCTAAATGGTGACTTAATTTTAAGCAGAAAAATGGTGATTCCTGTTGGATATTAATTGTGCTTGAGCTATTGCAAAGAAAACTGACACAGACATCCAAAATCTCTGGGGTAGCACCTTCACACCAAAGAATTTTGTCTTCATGATGAAGTGGAATCTCCTGGGTTCCAGCTTGTACTTGCTGTTCCTTGTCCTGTCACTGGGCACCACCACAAAGAGCCTGGCACCTTCATCCTGACACCCACATCTCAGATGTTTAGAGACATTCAGAAGATAGTGTGGCTGGAAAGCTGTCTGACAGAAAGGGACCTGGGGTTTCTAATCAACAAGCAGCTGAATATGAGCCAGCAGTGTGCTCACGTGGCCAAGAAAGCAAATAGCATCCTGGCTTGGATTAGAAATGCAAGTGTCCAGCAGGAGTAGGGAGGTGATTGTCCCCTTGTATTCAGCTCTGGTTGTGAGGCCACACCTTGAGTGTTGTGTCCAGTTTTGGGCACTTCAATACAAGAGAGATGTGGAGGTGCTGGAGCCAGTGCAGAGGAGGGCAAGGAAGCTGGGGAAGGGCCTGGAGAATGAATCTTATGAAGAGTGACTGAAGGAGCTGAGGATAGTTAGTTTGAAAAGGAGGAGGTGAGGGGAGACCTCATTGCTGTCTACAACTACCTGAAGAACGTTGTAGAGAAGTTGGTGCTGGTCTCTTCCCCCAGGTAATTAGTGATAGAACAAGAAGAATGGCCTCAAGCTGCCACTGGGTAGCTTTAGACTAGACATTAGGAAAATCTTTGCAAGGAAAGAATGGTCAGGCATTGGAATGTGCTGCCCAGGGATGTGACTGAGTCACCAACCCTGTATGTGTTTAAAGGTCATTTGAATGTGATGCTTGGGGATATGAACATTGTACAGCAGGGTTCTCAGTTGTACTTGGTGATCCTGAGGGTCTTTTCCAACCTGATATGCAGTCATATGCAGTGTGCCCAGACAGCCAAGAGGGCCAACTGCATCCCGGCCTGCATTAGGAATAGTATGGCCAGCAGGAGCAGGGAGGTCATTGTGCCCCTGTACTCTGCTTTGGTTAGGTCGCACCTTGAGTACTGTGTCCAGTTCTGGGCCCCTCAGTTTAAGAAGGACATCGAGACACTTGAACGTGTCCAGAGAAGGGCAACAAGGCTGGTGAGAGGCCTTGAGCACAAGCCCTATGAGGAGAGGCTGAGGGAGCTGGGGCTGTTTAGCCTGGAGAAGAGGAGGCTCAGGGGAGACCTCATTGCCGTCTACAACTACCTGAAAGGTGGTTGTAGCCAGGAAGGGGTTGGTCTCTTCTCCCTAGCAGCCAGCATCAGAACAAGGGGACACAGTCTCAAGCTGCACCAGGGGAAGTTTAGGCTGGAGGTGAGGAGAAAGTTCTTCACTGAGAGAGTGATTCGCCATTGGAATGGGCTGCCCAGGGAGGTGGTGGAGTCACCGTCCCTGGAGGCATTCAAGAGGGGACTGGATGTGGCACTTGGTGCCATGGTCTAGTCGTGAGGTTTGTGGTTACAGGTTGGACTCGATGATCTTTGAGGTCTCTTCCAACCTTGGTAATACTATAAGATACTGTAAGATACTGTCAGCAGGGGCATCCTCAACTAGATCAGGTTGCCCAGAGCCCTGTCGAACCTCACCTTGACTATCTCCAGGGATGAGGCCCCAACCACCACCCTGGGCAACCAGTTCCAGTGTACCACTACTCTCATGGTGCAGAACTTGCTCCTATCATCCAATCTAAATCTTCTCTATTCTCATGATAAGGAACTGGATAGGATGTTTGTGTCAGTGAACAGGAATCACCGCAACATACTTAGCAGTTAGCTTTTGAGGGTCCTGCTCACTCACACAGTCACTTTCTGGTTCTTCCCATGACTTTAAATAGCATCATAGATCGTATTGGGAAGAGAGCTAGTTACTTGAACAAGTTTTTTTACAATGAAGTACTTTAAAATCATAAGATTAAAAAAACCTAAAATCTTACCTCTCCATGTTAAATGTAGGAACCGCTGCTATATATCAACATGAAAAATTTCCCCGTGGTGGTGAACCAGCCAAGTATTCTCTGATCACACTGAATAAAAGATGAGATACTGGTGTAAAGTTTAATCGGCCTCTTTCCTTCATTTCCTTCTTCCCTTTCAGCAGTAAACCACAGGGGGAACAATTCACTTTCCAGCTTTGTGCAAAGCTCAGGCTAAGGATTTTCTGAGATCTTTTAATTACTGAGTTTAAGCTAGAGATGCCAAAGGACCCACTAAGCAACAATAAGGGGTAATGACTTATGCATGGAATACTGAAAAATGTTCATCATGGTAGAACAAAGGAGAATTAACCTGAACAACCTGCAAACAAAGATGGAAATGGAGAAGAAAAAAAGTTGGGCTATAGAGATGTGAAAAGCAATCTATAGCTGCAGCTCAGAAACCGTGCATTAAAGCAATTTTGAGGAATCTGAAATCTCAAGGGCAGTTCAGAGAACTGTACATAATTAATAGAATCATAGAATTGTCAGGGTTGGAAGGGACATCAAGGACCGTCCAGTTCCAACCCCACTGCCATGGGCAGGGACACCTCACACTAGATCAGGCTGCTCAGAGCCCCATCCAGCCTGGCCTTAAAAGCCTCCAGGGATGAGGCTTCCACCACCTCCCTGGGCAACCTGTTCCAGTGTCTCACCACCTTCATGGGGAAGAACTTCTTCCTAACATTCAATCTCAATCTACCCACTTCTAGTTTTAATCCATTCCCCCCAGTTCTATCACTACCTGACACCCTCAAAAGTCCCTCCCCAGCTTTCATGTAGCCCTCTTCAGATACTGGAAGGCCACAATAAGGTCTCCTCAGAGCCTTCTCTTCTCTAAACTGAACACCCTGAACTCAGCCTGTCCTCACAGAGGAGCTCCAGTCCTCTGATTATCCTTCTGGCCTTTCTCTGGACACATTCCAGCATCTCCATAGCCTTCAAAGAGAAGATGCTAAGCCATCTTTCTTGTATAACTGAGAATTCAAATCCATATATCTGCCACTCTACATTCTCCCCCCCCCCCCCACCCCTTTCATTTCCTTTTTTGCTTAACCTGTTATTGCACTTTGGTTTAATAGAATGGCAACACTTGTGTGACTGCATTCAGGAAGCATTGTCTCACAAAAATACATTCCTCAAATGTCTAAGTGAAATCCTGAGCAAAAGTTCTGTAATCTTGAAAAAGACTTGAAGTGTGAAAGGTTTTACCTGTAGCTGGAAAACTGTTTGAGTATAGGAGTGATAACTGAGTGGGTTTGACCTTCTTTGCTACCTAAATGTTCCTGCAAATCCTGGAACAAATATCCTTCGACTGCAGGTTGTCATCTGTGGTAGTAAGGGTAATAATACATGGTAGAGTGGGGTGTAGAAGTTCATGACACAGTAACAGAATCACAGAGTACAACCAGTTGGAAGAGACCTTCAAGATCATCCAGTCCAACCCTTGACCCAGCACTGAAGGGTCAACTCTAAACTATGTCCCTAAGCACCAGGTCCACACAGTGCTTAAACACCTCCAGGGCTGGTGACTCCAGCACTGCCCTGGCAGACCATTCCAACGTTTGATAACCCTTTCAGTGAAGAAATATTTCCTAATATCCAGCCTGAACCTCCCCTGGCGCAGCTTGGAACCATTTCCTCCAGTCCTACCACCAAAGAAAAGAGACTGCCCCCTCCTCACGCCAACTTCAGGCAACTCTAAGATCCCGTGGAGCCTTCTCCAGGCTGAACATCCCCAGCTACTTCAGCCTGTCCTCATAGCAGAGGTACTCCAGCCTTTGGATCATCTGATCCTCCTCCTGACTTTGATATTGTCCATGTGCAAAGAATTCAACACTCTCCACATACAAAGAATTCAACACTGTCCACGTACAAATAATTGAATACTTTTTGAAGGAGCTATTCTAATCCTATTATGCAGCAATGTTAATGACATTGGAGTTAGAATCATTTCAACCTGAAGTAAATGAAATATTGTAAGTTAATAGGTAATATAATGTGATCCTTTCCATTTAAAGCAAATTATGGAAACATTCATGCCTAAAATGTAGCTTCTGCATCACTGATATTCCTCTAGACACTGTGAGTTGGTAAGCTGATGTGATATTATGCAGCTTACTGTCTTCTATGAAATATGGCTAACTGCAGAAATGACCTGAAGGAAGATCTGTTTGGGGCTCCTCCATGCAGAAGTACCTCAGCAACAGATTTCTGAAGTGTAGGAAGTTATTAAGAGTTAGGACTTGCATTCCATATTCCCATTCCTGAATATTCATTATTGGCTGCTGACTTAAAAAGGGTGAAAAACCAGAAGAACCTTTGATCTGACCCGTTCATATCTTTACTGATAAAAGACTGTGTCTTGTAAAGACAATTTGTAACAGTAGTCAGGTTTCTTTACTACTTTTATTCTATTTCTGCTGGGTTTGACCCTCCAACCATACAAAACATTAAAGTTGTTCCTTCCCTAGTAGAAAAATTGTTTTGAAAAGCTGCAGAATTACAGAATCTCAGAAACACAGAATCACAGAATGACAGAATGTTAGGGTTTGGAAGAGATCTCAAAGCATCATCCAGTCCAAGCCCCCTGCCAGAGCAGGATCACCTCTGGCAGGACACACAGGAACATATCCAAGTGGATTTTGAGTATCTCCAGAGAGGCAGACTCCATAACCCCTATTCTGGGCAGCCTGTTCCAGTGTGCTGGTACCCTCACAGTGAAAAAAATCTCTCCTCCTGTTTCCATGGAATTTCCTATGCCTCAACTTCCACCATTGCTCCTTGTGCTGTCATTGGGTATCACTGAGCAGAGCCTGGCTCCATCCTCTTGGCACTCACCTTTTACATCTTTATAAACATGAATGAGGTCACCCCTCAGGCTCCTCTGCTCCAAGATCAAGACCCCCAGCTCCTTCAGTCTCTCCTTGTAAGAGAGATGTTCCACTCCCTTAATCATTTTTATGGCTCTGTGCTGGAATCTTTCAAGCAGTTCCCTGAGGTCCTTCTTGAACTGAGGGGCCCAGAACTGGACACAATATTCCAGATGCAGCCTCACCCGGGCAGAGTAGAAGGGGAGGGGAACCTCTCTTGACCTACTGACCACAGCCATTCTAATACACCCCAGAATGTCATTGGCCTTCTTGGCCACAAGAGCACGTTGCTGGGTCATAGTCAACCTTTCATTCCCTAGGACCCCCAGGTCCCTTTCCCCTTCACTGCTCTCCAGCAGATCAGTCCCCAACTTATACTGCTCCATGGGGTTGTTCTTTCCTAGGTGTAAGACTCTAGCTTCACCCTTGTAGACCTATAGTCTGCAAATAGTCTACCAGATAAGTCAAATAGTCCAAACAAGAGGACACAGTCTCAAGCTGCACCAGGGGAGGTTTAGGCTGGAGGTTAGGAGGAAGTTCTACACAGAGAGAGTGACTGCCCACTGGAATGTGCTGCCTGAGGAGGTGTGGAGTCACTATCGTTGGAGGTGTTCAGGAGGAGACTTGATAGGGGGCTTGGTTGCATGGTTTAGTTGATTAGGTGGTGTTGGATGATGGGTTGGACGTGATGATCTTGATGGTCTCTTCCAACCTGGTCTATTCTATTCTATTCTATTCTATTCTATTCTATTCTATTCTATTCTATTCTATTCTACTCTACTCTACTCTACTCTACTCTACTCTACTCTACTCTACTCTACTCTACTCTACTCTATCTCTAATATGACATCCCAGAACTAAAACATCTCAGCTGTTTCCTAAACTGTTATTACCAGCCTTGGCGTGGGAAAAGAGGCATTAAGGATATTATTATATTTTAATGAAAACCAAAACATCCTTTCCTGAATCTGTCACTTTCTTCTTCAGATCCCTCAGATCTCAGGAGGACACAAGCTAATTAAACTTGCAAGTAATTTTCATAAAAATATATCACATGGAATAACCTTATGAAAGAACATTTCCTTTTCTTCATACATGTATGAAATCCATAAGCTGGACATAATTATTTTTCTCACCTCTACACTTCAACAGCACATGGAGAAGACTGAAACATATGCAGTCTTCTTGAGGAGTTGTTCCATTAGATCCCCTAAAGTACAAGAGTGTGAAATTAAACTATTTTTACCATAAATCCACTTCAAAAAGGCTCATTAAGGATTAGATCAGAAACCTTTCACTCCCTTTGATACAAAGATATTTGAGTGCAGCCCCATTAAATGAAATTACTGGTTTAGTAACGCTGGATAATTACTGTTATTATCCTCCCTTGTTTTCAATAACCTCATTAATACTTCTTTCCTAAATAAAAATTTAGAAAAAAAGTTAGAATTATCAAAATTACTCTTGGGACTTAAAGGAAGGGAAAGAATGTTTCTCATTAGCTGTCCCGGAATAAGGGTAATATATCCAATACTGCATGCTGTTCTGATCTCCCCACATAAGAAGGACACAGAGCTGTTAGAGAGAGTCCAGAGGAGGCCACAAAGAGGATCAAAGGGCTGGAGCAGCTCTGCTGTGAGGACCTTAGAGCTGCCTTCCAATACCTGAAGGGATCCTCCAGGATGGCTGCAGAGGGCCTTTTCATGAGGGTGTCTAGAGACAGGACAAAGGATAATGGTTTGGAGCTGAGGCAGAGCAGGGCTAGATGGGAGCTCAGGAAGAAGTTCTTCAGTACAAGGGTGGTGAGAATCTGGAATAGGCTGCACAGAGAGGCTTTGGATGCCTCCTTCCTGGGGATGTTCAAGGCCATGCTGGATGAAGTTTTAAGCAGCCATGTCCAGTTGAGAGATGTCCCTGTCCATGGCAGGGAGGTTGGAGTAGATGATCTCTGAAGTCCCTTCCAATCTAAGCCATTCTAGGATTCTATGATTCCAATGTCACTTTTAGAATGAAAGTCAGCTAGAAGAGTCTGTCATGCATGCAGCTCTAAGGTCTCCCCAGAGCCTTTTCTTCATGATGAAAGCCCCCAGGTAGAATAGAATAGAATAGAATAGAATAGAATAGAATAGAATAGAATAGAATAGAATAGAATAGAATAGAATAGAATAGAATAGAATAGAATAGAATAGGTGGAACACAAGCCCTATGAGGAGAGGCTGAGGGAGCTGGCATTGCTTAGCCTGGAGAAGAGGAGACTGAGGGGTGACCTTATTGCTGTCTACAACTACCTGAAGGGAGGTTGTAGCCAGGCAGAGGTTGGTCTCTTCTCCCAGGCAGCCAGCACCAGAACAAGAGGACACAGTCTCAAGCTGTGCCAGGGCAGGTTTAGACTGGACATTAGGAGGAAGTTCTACACAGAGAGAGTGATTCCCCATTGGAATGGGCTGCCTGGGGAGATGGTGAGGTCACTGTCATTGGAGGTGTTCAGGAGGAGACTTGATGGGGTGCTTGGTGACATGATCTAGTTGTTTGATGGGTTGGACGTGATGATCTTGAAGGTCTCTTCCAGCCTGGTTTATTGTATTGTATTGTATTGTATTGTATTGTATTGTATTGTATTGTATTGAATTGAATAGAATAGAATAGAATAGAATAGAATAGAATAGAATAGAATAGAATAGAATAGAATAGAATAGAATAGAATTGGAATAGAATAGTTTAGAATAAAATAAACCAGACCTTCAAGATCATCGTGTCCAACCCATCATCCAATACCTCCCAATCAACTAAACCATGCAACCAAGCACCCTATCAAGTCTCCTCCTAAACACCTCCAATGATGATGACTCCACCACCTCCCTGGGCAGCCTGTCCCCATAGGGGAGGTTCTCCAGCCCTCTGAACATCTTGGTGGCCCTCCTCTGGTCCAAATCCATCAGGTCCATGTATCTCTTGTGTTGGGGGCCCCACCAGAGTTCCCACCAGAGTTCTCACCAGAGCAAAGTGTCACCAGTGCAGAGTATCAACTCATAGTCATATTAATTTAGATAGTAGCTACACAAAATCAGTGAAAGGATACTTAACAAACAAATATATAATGGCAACAAAGTAATACTTTCTAAAATAAGCAAAATAATTCTCTAAGAAGTCTCATTTTGAACACTTCACAACTGCTAATTCACGGACAATTTGAAACGTGCTATGTCCTGTTTGAGGGAATTGTCAAAAGCATAAAAATCTAACAGTTAAAGTTTATTTTAATGGTGAAACCAATGCACTCTGTGTTCTAAAAACATTCCTTTTCCCATCCTTGGAAACACTAAAATCTCCTGTGAAGAATTAACTTCCTTCAGACAAGAGTGGAAAGGATATAATGAGCCATTTAGCTGGCACATTAAGAAGGCTTTCCTTGTTTAGAATATCCATAACTTCTGAGAATGTATTCATTATACAGCCACCAGCTAATCATATCTACTTTTTTTTTTTAATGTGAGTCTAAATTGAATGGTGAATTGCATAATATCAAATTATTGAAAGCGTGGTTTGAATTGCTGAACATGAGCCAGCAGTGTGCCCAGCTGGCACAGAAGGCCAATGACATCTTGGCTTGTATCAGGAATAGTGTGGCCAGCAGGAGTAGGGATGTAATTCTGCCCCTCACCTTGAGCACTGTCTGCAGTTCTGGGCCTCCCACTTCAAGAAAGACCTTGAGATGCTGGAGAGGGTCCAGATGAGAGCAACAAGACTGGGGAAAGGACTGGGGAATAGTGTGGTGAGGAGAGGCTGAGGGAGCTGGGTTTGTTTAGCCTGGAGAAGAGGAGATTCAGGGGGGACCTTATCACATTCTACAACTACCTGAAGGGAAGGTGTAGTAAGGTGGGGGTCAGGCTCTGCTCCCAGGCAACTTGTGACCAGATGAGAGGGCATGGCCTGAAGCTGCATCATGGGAGGTTTAGGTTGGATGTCAGGAAGCACTTCCTTATGGAAAGGGTAATTAGACACTGGAATGGACTGCCCAGGGAGGTGGTGGAGTCACTGTCCCTGGAGGTGTTTAAGGAAAGATTGGATGTGGCACTTAGTGAAGTGGTCTGGTCAGTGTGGTGGTGTTAGGCCATAGACTGGACTTGATGATCTCCGAGGTCTATTCCAGCCTCAATAATTCTGTGTGATTCTGTGATCCTGCGATTCAGCAAAGCAGTTAAATGTGCTCTTAAATCTTCTGTTTCCCAAGGGTTTAATCCTGATGCTGAACAAGGAGCAAATATCGTATTGGTTGAACAAAGTCAATGTGCTTGAAATTCTCGCTGTCCTTTCTACATGCAAACATTTCTTTCTAGCTTTGGTGTTTGCTGTTTTTGATCATCTGATTGATAAGATGATTGCTCACATAACTGTTACAGAATGAAATGAATGTATGTTTTTTAGGATAAGAACATTTTCAGCTCCAAACTCTTTGTAGTTTTGAAATCTGATTTTTTTAGGCAAATTCATAGATGCACAGATGGCATTGGGTTGGAAGGGATCCTCAAAGGCATCTTGGCCACTGCCCCCTGCAGTCAGCAGGGACACCCCCAACCAGAGGAGGCTGCACAGGGACGCAGCAATTCTATCTTGAATGCCTCCAAGCATGAGGCCTTAACCACAGGAGCAGGGAGGTCATTCTGCCCCTGTACACTGCACTGGTTAGGCCGCACCTCAAGTACTGTGTCCAGTTCTGGGCCCCTCAGTTTAGGAAGGATGTTGTCTTGCTGGAGCGTGTCCAGAGAAGGGCAACAAAGTTGGTGAGGGGTTTGGAACACAAGCCCTATGAGGAAAGGCTGAGGGAGCTGGGGTTGCTTAGCCTGGAGAAGAGGAGACTGAGGGGTGACCTTATTGCTCTCTACAACTACCTGAAGGGAGGTTGTAGCCAAGCAGAGGTTGGTCTCTTCTCCCAGGCAGCCAGTACCAGAACAAGAGGACACAGTCTCAGGCTGTGCCAGGGCAGGTTTAGGCTGGATGTTAGGAAGAAGTTCTATACAGAGAGAGTGATTCCCCATTGGAATGGGCTGCCCGTGGAGGTGGTGGAGTCACCTTCATTGGAGGTGTTCAGGAGGAGACTTGATGGGGTGCTTGGTTGCATGGTTTAGTTGTTTAGGTGGGTTGGATTGGTTGATGGGTTGGACACGATGATCTTGAAGGTCTCTTTCAACCTGGTGTATTGTATTGTATTGTATTGTATTGTATTGTATTATTGTACATCCCTGGCAGTCTGTTCCAGTGTCTTACCACCCTGACTTTGCAGAATGTCCTCCTGAGGTGTAGCCTAAATCTGCTCTAATAGCAGAGGTGCTCCAAACCCCTGATCATTTTCCTGGCCATCCTCTGGCCCTGCTTCATCAGGTCCATGTCCTTCCTGTGTTGAGGGCTACAGACCTGGACTCTACTTGTAGAGTTATCGGATAAACACAGAGCACTGTAAAACCCAACTGGTGCTAGAACATTTTTTTGGGGGGTGGGAACTACCTATAACTGCCTTCAATGGGAAAAAAAAAAAAAGTGAGAAAATGTAACAATTATAGCCTTTTGTTTTCCATCTATAATTGCTGACAATAGTGTGCATCTCATCCATCATCCTAAGCCACGGCTGCATTTGATTAACTTAATATGGTGTTAATGCAATGTGGGAGAGGTAGCACTCATTCATCATATTGTATTAGGGGAGTAATAGAACAGGATTGTATTAGACTGATGTAATAAAGCTCTTAATAGAAGGCAATAAAGCTATTATCAGCAAACTGTCATTAATACCTGGGATCTTTAAAGGCCATTTCTGTTGTGCTTGGGAATCTTTCACTAGCTCAGATGCAATAAAGGAGATCCTGTGAGACTGCAGCAGCATTTCAGTATGAATGTGCTATTTTGGGGGTTTGCAGTGACGGAGCATGGCTCACAGTAGCTAATAAATCTATGCTGGGAGTTAAAACCTGTATTTTTCTACTGAACAGGAGGCTCTGATACAGTAGAGCTACATAAAGGATCGTGCCATGTTCTAAGTATTTATTCCTTTGTTTACAGTATCAAGACCAAATCCTTTTCCTATAAGGAAAAAAATACTGCCTTCCTCCCCACCCCACCCCCTTTATTATCTAATGGATAAAACACACTAGATTAATCAAAACCATACTAAATTAACAAAAAAAATCTTTCCATAACCTGTGACTTCATTGCAGAAAGAAGCAGCCTGCATTAGGGTGTGTGTCTGTGCAATAGGTTTGGGTTAAATCAATGAGGTTTATATTCAAGGGGATCAAAACCAGCTCATTGCTTTCATTACCAAAATAATGGCTGAAGGTGGAATTTCCAGTCATTCCCCATTTGTCTTTTGGAAGGCACAGATTATCCTCCTCCTTTTGGCTGGTTTGGGTTTGGTTGGTTTTGTTGTGGGGTTTTTGTCCCCCATGCCAATGGGCAGAGAATTATATTGCAACATAAGCTTGTGCAGGCAAACTCCTATTGTCTTCCCTGAGCTATCCCACATCCTCCACTCTCTCCTCTCCCTCACACACCTCCAAGAAAAAAAAGGCCAAAATAATTAAAAATAAACCACAAAAAAAAAAACCCAAAAAAAATTCAAAAGAAATCTGGTAAATCCAGGTAACAGACAAGTAAACAATGTTGGATTTCACTTCTTTCATAGAATCACAGAATAATAAAAACAGAATCATAGAATGGTCTGGGTTGGAAAGGACCTCCAAAGGGCATCCAGTCCAACCTGCTCTGCAGTCAGCAGGGACATCCTCCACTAGATCAGGGTGCCCAGAGCCCTGTCAAGCCTCACTTTGAATATCTCCAATATCTTCCTGAGCATCTTGTTTCTGTGTTCCACTACCCTTATGGTGCAAAGCTTGTTCCTAACATCCAATCTAAATCTGCTCTTCTCTAGTTTGAAGCCATTGCCCCTTATCCTGTCAATTCAGGCCTTTATAAACAATCTCTCTCCATCCTTCTTGTAGCCCCCTTCAGGTCCTTATTCATTTTGCAACTCACAACTTGTAGTCTCTTTACATGCATACATTGTGTCTAGAGATAAATTAATGGTAGTTCAGGTCCTATTTTTCTTTACTCACATCTTAATTGCACTCTTTTAAAGGGGGTCCCTCCTCTTCTCCACAGCATTCTGTAACACCTGCAGCTGCACCTTTGCAATTAATCACTCTCTCTGATTTCATTCTGTTTGATAGTGGTGGAGCTCAAGCTGAGATCTGTACTGCTCAGCAGAATAGGCATTAATAGGTTTTGGATCAGCCCTGGAATAATCCTACTATTTCAGGTGTTATTAGCTCAAAGACTTGCCATTGCTTTCAGAGATGCTTTGTGGCTCAGATTATATATTGGGTTTTTTTTTTTCTGGATCTAAGTAGCAGAGCAGATAAAGAAGAGGAAATTTGCCAACACCACTGTCTGCCTCAGACAGAATATTAGGAATGCAGACCAATCTGTTTCATAACCTGAAAAATAAATTAAGCATTATTAATTGTTACAAAGAACCCACACTTATGTTGTAAATGAACCAAATCAGGAAATTATTCATTTTGCTTTGAGATGCAAATCTCCCATCTCCAGTTCAGTTTCTCTCAAGTCTGAGCTATTTGATTTTATTTTTTTCCCCACCCATTCTGTCAGACCTTTTCCTCAGTTGCCCTTTTATTTTTCTCCTTCAAAATTTGTTCTCTACCTTGAACAACATTGCTCTAAGAGACCTTGATTTAGGAGCCTTTCCCAACTCAGGATCTCATCAAAATGCTCATAATACTCCTTGGACTGACTCCAGGCCAGTAATATCCAACAGGGTTAAAGATTAATACAGATGAACATTTCTGGCCCACTTCCATTACATAAAGCATGCACTAAAAAATAATAAATGTAGCTTGAAGGGAAAAAAAATGCAGCTTTAAGGAAGTAAAACTGTCCCCAAATTAGGGTTGAACTGGCAAAAATGTTTCATCTTAAAGAAAAAAAAAGGGGTGTGGGGTGTTTATTAATTTATTTACTCATTTCTGACAAGTCAAAGCCTTTTTTCCCCTATTTTAGGAACAAAACTCAATCTTATTTTCCTGAAAACTGGATTTGTGTTTTTAAAAGAAAACATATATTAAACCATTTTGTGGCTCCCAGCTAAAACTTACTGGGTGTACATCTGCAGCCCAGAATACATTTGTGGCTGACTGAGCAAGGACTAATGTAAGCCAGGCTTTGTGTATTCTACAAATCTATCTTTGCTTTCCTCCATGCTTGTTTTCACTGGCTATTTCTTCTCCTTTCACTGCTATCCTAGAATCATAGAAAGGCTCAGGTTGGAAGGGACCTCAGAGATCATCTACTCCAACCTCCCTGCCACGGGCAGGGACACCTCTCAATAGACTTGGCTGCTCAAAGTCTCATCTAACCTGGCCTTGAACACCCCCAAGGAGGAGGCATTCACAACCTCCCTGGGGAACCTATTCCAGCATCTCACCGCCCTGGTACTGAAGAACTTCTTCCTCAGCTCCCATCTAACCCTGCTCTGCCTCAGCTCCAAACCATTCACCCTTGTCCTGTCTCTAGACACCCTCATGAAAAGTCCCTCTGCAGCCTTCCTGGAGGATCCCTTCAGGTATTGGAAGACAGCTCCAAGGTCCCTCTGGAGTCCTCTCTTCTCCAGGCTGAACAACCTTGGCTCCTCCAGCCCATCCCATCTGCAGAGCTGCTCCAGCCCTTGGATCCTCCCTGTGGAAAACATGGAATTTAGGTTAAAATCTAAGTGATCTTTTCTGTGAAATTCTTACAGGTTACAAGATAGAATTTGTATGTGTTAATAAATTCTGGATGCTTGTTCTACTTGACTAGCTAAAAATGTTGATCAACAGAAGTCTGGATCTCTCTTATTTCTGGTGCTTGTAGCTATGAAAGCTGCTCTAGCAAAACATTCTGAGCATATTTCTCGTTACATAACACTGCTCACAGCTGCTGGAAAATAGTTTTATTTATATAAACACCCTAAAACCTATCCTGGATGCAGTCACACAGGTTGTTTCTAACTCACTTTTGCTCAGCTGAAACAGAGCTTCTGCTTCAGTGGAAATTTTTTAAGCAGTGTTTCTATTAAAGAGTTTTAAAACTCTTCCCATAGCATTCTTCAACAAAATGGATTAAAGTAGGTTGTGGGTTCTTCGGTTTTTTTCTGCCTTGTTTCACTATTTTACCCATGAAATAAACAAACTGGCATTCCAGTTGTGGTCTCAGATCATGCAGGACGATCTAGCAGTGAGGCTCTGTTTTATGCTTCCTTTTGTGCCCGTTTCACAGATTGCATCAGGTTGCAAGGGACCCTCAAAGGTCAACATGAAGGTGTCAGGTTCTTTGTGGTGGTGCCCAGTAATAAGACAAGGGTCAAGGGGTATTATCTGGAATCCAGAAGGTTCCACCTCAACATGAGTAGTAACATCTTTCTTGTGAGGGTGCTGGAGGCAGGCTGCCCAGAGAGGTTGTGGAGTCTCCTTCTCTGGAGACTTTCCAAACCTACCCGGATGTGTTCCTGTGTGGCCTGCCCTAGGTGCTTCTGCTTTGGCAGGGGATTTAGACTAGATGATCTCTAGAGGTTGCTTACAAACCCTAACATTCTAGTAGTCTGTGACAACTCTTACTGCTTCTTCTTTCATGTGTGTACCTCCTGTCATCCATTTATTTGAGGCCTTGAGTAACCTGGTCTAGTGGAAGGTGTCCCTGTCCGTGGTAGGAGGCATGGAACTGGATGATGTTCAGGGTCCCTTCCAACCCAAACCATCCTTTCAATCTATAAATAAGACATATTTATCATATCAGATAATGTGTCTGGTATTTTGCTGTTTCTTAAAGTCAGTAGACACAGGTCAACAAATAATTGCTATTTATTATCCGTGTCTGTAAGTCTTCCAAGAATCACAGAATTGTCAAGGTTGGAAGGGACCTCAAGGATCATCCAGCTCCACTCCCCTACCATGGACAGGGACACTTCACACTAGATCAGGTTGCTCACAGCCACATCCAGCCTGGCTTTAAAAGCCTCCAGGGATGAGGCTTCCACCACCTCCCTGGGCAACCTGTTCCAGTGTCTCACCACCTTCATGGGGAAGAACTTCTTCCTAACATCCAATCAGAATCTACCCACTTCTAGTTTTGCTCCATTCCCCCTGAGTGCTATCATTACCTGACACCCTAAGTCATCCCTCCCCAGCTTTCTTGTAGCCCCCTGCAGATGCCGGAAGGCCACAATAAGGTCTCCTCAGAGTCTTCTTTTCTCCAGACTGAGCAACACCAACTCCTTCAGTCTGTCCTCATAGCATTGGTGCTCCAGCACTCTGATCATCCTTGTGGCCCTTCTCTGGACACACTCTAACATGTTCATAGTCTTGTCCAAAGAAAATGTGACTGTTCCTTTCCTCCTTGTAACATTTTACTTTGTGGTTGTTAAGGATTTGTCTTCTTGCTTATTCTGACTTTATGTTCTCCTTGGGGCTCCACAGCCTTTTTAGCTGCATGATATAGTTGCCAATTCAGATCCTATGTAACAGGTAATGGTTCCCAAGTCAGTAGAAAGTTTTACTTGTGAAGCTGTTATTTTTGTTTGTTTGTTTGTTTTGTTTGTTTCCAGTGTTTATGTTGGGGAGTAAATATCTAAGGTAGTGTACTAATACACTGCTATAATATCAACTATTTCCTGTGGCCTTGTACATTTCTGTGATTTCATGCCATGCTTTATGAAAGAAAAACTCCTAAGAGCTTCACTCTGTTGATGTCTTTACAGACAGACCTTAAGAAACAGGGTTGTTGTTTTTAAGTGTCTGATAAATACTTATGTACAATCAAATTATATCCAGTTCTATACCTTCCTGCCAGGACCCAAACTGAAGTCCTTCACTGAAGGTTTTCCACTGACCTCTTGGTTACTTCTTCCAGCTCCATTTTAAGCAAAAGTCACAAAGCTCTCTGAATCACTCTGAGTCCAGGAGACAAGCAGTCCCTGGATCCCTTTTAGTTAGAGTTAAGCACAGTAGAGCAAAGCACCTCAGCCACTGTTCCACGCTTCAGCTAATCTGAAGTGCCACTGATATGCTTTTGATGAAGTGAGACGGAGTAATATTGGTGCGAAACTTGGCAGCATAGCTTAATTGTGCACTACAAAACATTTAACACATGTTTTGTGAGGCTCCGCTTTGTGACCGACAGATTCCCTCAAACCAGCCACCTGAGGCCTTGCTTAAGCCTTCATTAAAACCAAAATCAGAATCCTAAACCAGAGGGGGAAAAAAATGTACACAGAAACAAAATTGTTTGAGGGCCAATGTCGTGACAAACATTTAAATGCACAATTAATAGCTTTATTTCCATTAACACCCTCCTTGTGAGACCTTAAGCCTCCTGGTTTCATATTGTTTGTACTTAACTGAGTGATCAAATGGACGACTTTTAATTTGGTGCAGCTGCAGCAGAGCACATAGCCAAGACCCCTGAAAAGTTAATGCTACCTTTTATCCTTTATTCATTTTCTTTTATGAGCTAAGGGATTGTTCATTTACATTCCTCTAATCCTCATAATATCTCAGCCATTATTACAAATCCTGCCTTTTTCTTTTTTTTTCTCCCAGATAGCATTTCATTTCTTATGAATCTCATGGGTGCTGGGAGAATCTTGTTAAAGGGAAATGGAGGCATCACTCTCAGCCTATGGTTTCATTTGTAATTCAGTGTTTAAGCACCAAAACACAGACACAATTAGCTGCAGGTTCAGCCTGCATACTCTAGTTATACCCTTACCAATGGCCATAACAAGGTCCAAGAGGCAGAGTGATATTACTTATGAAATAAGCTTTTCTTCATGGCAAATATTCATAGAATGGCAGGCTAGAAGGGACCTCAAGGATCACCTTGTGCAACCTTTAAAGTATGAAATTCCCATGAAATAACAACAACAAAAAGGCCTGGAGATGAGGAAATATCCAGTACAGCAGCATAAATAAGACCTCAGGAACAGGATGAAGGGAAGATATGGTATGGTGTGGTACGGTAAGGCAAGGAGAGGCAAGGTGAAGTAAGGTGAGGCGAGGCAAGGCAAAGCAAGGCAAGGCAAGGCAAGGCAAGGTAAGGTAAGGAACAGCTATCTGAGGGGAGGTTGTAGCCAGCTGGGGGTTGGTCTTTGCTCCCAGGCAACCAGCAACAGAACAAGAAGACACAGTCTCAAGCTGTGCAGGGGAGAGTTTAGTCTTGATCTTAAAAAGAAGTTATTATCAGAAAAAGTGATTGCCCACTGGAATATGCTGCCCAGGGAGGTGGTGGGGTCAGTGTCCTGGGACGTGTTTAAGAAAAGACTGGATGAGGCACTTAGTGTCATGGTCTGGTTGATTAGATAGGGTTGGGTGATCAGTTGGACTTGATGGTCTCTTCCAACCTGGCTAATTCTGTGATTCTGTAAGGTAAGGTAAGGCAAGGCAAAGCATGGCAAGGCAAGGCAAGGCAAGGCAAGGCAAGGCAAGGCAAGGTAGGGTAAAGGCAAGGCAAGGTAGGGTAAAGGCAAGGCAAGGTAGGGTAAAGGCATGGCAAGGCAAGGCAAGGCAAGGCAAGGCAAGGCAAGGTAGGGTAAAGGCAAGGCAAGGCAAGGTAGGGTAAAGGCAAGGCAAGGCAAGGCAAGGTAGGGTAAAGGCAAGGCAAGGTAGGATAAAGGCAAGGCAAGGCAAGGCAAGGTAGGGTAAAGGCATGGCAAGGCAAGGTAGGGTAAAGGCATGGCAAGGCAAGGCAAGGTAGGGTAAAGGCAAGGCAAGGCAAGGCAAGGTAGGGTAAAGGCAAGGCAAGGCAAGGCAAGGTAGGGTAAAGGCAAGGCAAGGCAAGGCAAGGTAGGGTAAAGGCATGGCAAGGCAAGGCAAGGCAAGGTAAGGTGAGGTGAGGTAAGGTAAGATGAGGTGAGGTGAGGCAAGGTGAGGTAAGGTGAGGCAAGGTGAGGTAAGGTGAGGTAAGGTGAGGTATGGTATGGTATGGCATGGCATGGCATGGCAAGGAGGGCCTTCACCAAACCAGAAATTTTGCTAAGTTTTCCCATCCTCAGAAAATCCTCCACCCCAGTTATAGTGAGAGGCTGGAGCCTGTTTGCCTTTGTGTCTGCAAAGGCAACAAGTGGCTTTTCAAAGAATGTATTAGTCAGTGGTTGCTGGTTGTATAAAAATTTCACAGTTCTTTCAAACTTGCAAACATTAAAATTACACTTTATAGACTAAAACTCAACTGTCATGTTCCCTGTCTGTGAAGCTCTGAGCCACAGAAGAGATCATCAACATAGAGAATGAAATGGAATAAAGAAAATCATATGTTTGTAGAACGGTTTGGTTTGGAAGAGACCTTGAAGGTCATCCAGTTCCCACCTGTCTGCCATGGGCAAGGGACACTTTTCACTAGCCCAGTTGCTCAAGGCATCATCCAGCCTGACCTTGAACAATACCAGGAAGGATGCAGCCACAACCTCCTTGGGCAGCCTGTTCCAGTGTCTCCCCACCCTCACTCTAGAGAATTTCTTCCTAATCTCCAGTCCAATTCTGCCCTTTCAAGCCTCAATCTATTCCCTCTCATCCTCTCACTACAAGCCCTTGTAAAAAGTCCCTTCAAGGCCCCTTATTGCTCTTCTACATTTCAGACATGACACTGAAAGAGAAGCTTTTAAAAGCCTGGGAGATAATTTAAGTGATGTTTCTTATCCCTCTGCAGCAAGATAACTTAACTTGTATGATACATTCTACTTTCTATAAAGGTTGTTTTCATAAATTGTATCTTATGTTCTTTCTTTACTGTGGCTAATAATTTGAGGAATAGGTTACATAAAAGATACATTATTTCAGCACAGTTTTCCTACCTATCCTTAGTGTTTCAGATTAAGCAGATGCAGGAAAATGTTTACTTAATATATTCCAGATGCATCATCCCGGCAATATACTCAGAAAATAATGAGCAGTCCTGAACAATTTCAGCTCACAAATATTTTTCCTTTTTTTTTTCCCCCCTTTTTTTATGCTTCTTAATGTTAGCAGGCAGTAAAAAATGCTCCTTAAAATTACACTCCATAAGCAACAAATAAATAAAAGGAGTGCCTTGTAATTTTAGTGCAGTTTTTAGGGTTACAATAACTGCTTTATTCATTCATAACTTCTGCAGGTACTGTAAGAGAGAACACAGCTTTGTCTGTAGATATATCAATCTGGTCTTAATTTCAGGTGGTTGGGTTTGGGGGTTTTTGTTTGTTTGTTTTTTCCTCTTCTTTTGTACTTTATGAGATGTTACTCTACTGGTGATATGTCTGAATTTCTTGGGACACTCTTTTCACACAGAATCATTCAGGTTGGAAAAGACCCACAGGATCACCAAGTCCAACCAATAACCCTATGCTACCATATCTCCAAGCACCACATTCAAATGACCTTTAAATGCATCCAGGGTTGGTGACTCAACCACCTCCCTGGACAGCTCATTCTAATGCCTCACCACTCTTCCCATGAAAACTTTTTTTCCTACCATCCAGTCTGAACCTAGCCATTGACAGCTTGAGGCCATTTCTTCTTGGGGAGATCAGCACCAACCTCTCCACAACCTCCTTTCAAGTAGTTGTAGACAGCAATGAGGTCTCCCCTCAGCCTCCTCTTTTTCAATCTAAACACACCCAGATCCTTTTTCCTAAGATTCCTTTTAAGCTCTTCTCAGTTTTGGTGGTTTGTTTGTTTGCTTTTGGGTTTGACTTGAATTTACTCACTTGGTGACCATGAATGATACTTAGTGAGATGCCTTTAGAATACTGTTTTTCTTTTCTGATTTTAACTTCATTAACTCACATTTAGCTTCTTTTAACTCACATTTTCCACCCCTCTTTGTCACTTATCCATATTTCTATAGATTGAATAATGCAGTGTGTAGATGAAAAACTAAATTTTAAGTCTTATAGGTTGGTAAATACTTCCTTAGAGAGAAATACAAGTTCTTGGATCACTGTAAGCACTCCTTATTGTCATAATTATCTTGCTCTAGTGATCACTCCATGTTTGAAGGAGACATCTACTGCTATGTGCCAGCTTTAAGCATTAACAGTGTTTGTACATTTAAATATTAACAGTGTTTGCATTAATATTTTTATATGGAACACACAGCTTTTGTATTTTGCAACTAAAAGGCTCTGATCTCCATGGTTTTGGCATCTGAGTCCACGATGCAGAATTCCCTTTTACATATATTCTGTTCAATTCACAGACACTGATTCTCACCTATGTTAGAATCATATTACTATATTTTAGCAAAGTGAAAAATACGTCCTATTCACTCTCTATTTAAGACCTATTCTTAACCCAAAACTAAAGTCAAGAATGGGAACATACATGAAGAAAACCATTTCTAAAGCCACAGTTATCGAAGGAACTCATGATATTCTTTTCTTGTTATTCCTTTCCAACAGATGTAGAGAGAAAACACGAAAGGAAATCCCACAGAAATGTGAAGGCTAATTCAAAAAGAGATTTTTCTACTTGAGTAATGAAAGCATAAGAAAATAGCTCTTCTGTTTCAGGTAGTAAGTCACAAGGGAACATAAAAATATGGTGACAAAGAGAATGAGAGATTTTTGTTTGCCTGTAAAAATCTGAGAAGTTTGAAAGGTAAGCATGACATAATCGAAAGTGAGAATCACCTGCATTCAGCATAAAATGATAAAGAGCTGAGGGACACAGCTTCATGCTTTGGGATATAAGTGACAGAATCTGAATTGCAGGAGGAAATATTCTTCCTAGCTACAATTTTGATAAAGTGTGATGTGGTTGTCATTGTGAGCCACATGATATCAGCTGACGAACATCTGGATTTGGGGTTGCTGGTGGATGGGAAACTCAGCATGAGCCACCAGTGTGAACTTGCAGCCCAGAAAGCCAATCAGATCCTGGACTGCATCAAGAGAAGTGTGGCCAGCAGGCCATGCCTCTATTCGCTCCCTACTGGCCCCCTCTACTCGCTCTTGTGAGACCCCACCCAGAGTACTGCGTCCAGTTCTGGAGCCTCTATCACAAGAATGATCTGGAGGTGTTGGAATATGTCCAGAGTAGGGCCACGAGGATGATCAGAGGGCTGGAGCTCCTCTGCTATGAGGACAGGCTGAGAGAGTTGGGGCTGCTCAGTCTGGAGAAGAGAAGGATCCAAGGGGACCTAATTGTGGCCTTCCAGTATCTGAAGGGCGCTACAAAAAAGCTGGGGAGGGACTTTTTAGGGTGTCAGGTAGTGACAGGATTGGGAGGAATGAAGCAAAACTAGAAGTGGGTAGATTCAGATTGGATGTTAGGAAGTCCCTCCCCATGAGGATGGTGAGACACTGGAACAGGTTGTCCAGGGAGGAGGTGGAAGCCTCCTCCCTGGAGGCTTTTAAAGCCAGGCTGGATGTGGCTGTGAATAACCTGATCTGGTGTGAGGTATCCCTGCCCATTGCAGTGGGGTTGGAACTGGATGATCCATGAGTTCCCTTCCAACCCTGACAAATCTATGATTCTATGTAAGGACACCATTCCATATACCTCCTATTTAGAAAACTGAATAAAAACATTAATTTTTACATTTTTTCAGGAGCCAGACCCATAAACAATTGTTGAAATCTCTTTGTTTCTTTGTTTGTTTTGGTTTGGGGTTTGTTTTTAGTCTTTCTTTCTTTCTTTCTTTCTTTCTTTCTTTCTTTCTTTCTTTCTTTCTTTCTTTCTTTCTTTCTTTCTTTCTTTCTTTCTCTTTCTTCTTTCTTTCTTTCTTTCTCTCTTTCTTTCTCTCTCTCTTTCTTATTTTTGCACATCTTTAAATAACAGGTGATAATTTCTGGTCAGAGAGACACCATGATATATTGAATGCCCTGGGTACTAGGTCTTTTAAATGCTTCATAATTGAGATACTCTCTGGTGCATTTTGGCTGAGTGATTTCTCACTGTGCTTCATTTACAACCACACAGCCTCCAGAGTCTGCAGAAATCAGATGTTCCTGCTTCTGTTTCAACCCTATGCTGCCTGTAATTAACTTTTATTGTCCAAACCTGTCAGACTCATGACCGTGGTCTTGAACCAAAAATTATGTTGGTCACCTGTAAGCCAAAATCAAGTCTGAAAGTGATTCGTATTAATCTGTCACAAGGACGAATCCCAAACAGGTTTAAATTAGCATAAAGCTGTTGGGTTCACAGTTATGGTCACAGGCAAAAAGCAAGCTTGGCTTGGAGAAACATAGATTTAATTTAAAGAAAATTACCACCAGCTTCACAAACTGAATCATTCTTAAGAGGAATGTCTGTTCCAGCAGCACGCCTCCCCTGCTGCTTCCTCACTTGACAGGGCTGTGTTTCTCCTGTCCCATTCTTCTCCAAAACAAAACAGCTCTCAACAGAACTTTGACAAATTCACAGATTACATTGAGTTGGAAGGGACCCCCAAGGTCATCTTGGCCCACCCCCCTACAGGCAGCAGAAACACCTCCAACCAGAGCAGGCAGCACAGAGACAGAGCAAGTCTGATTTTGAATGTCTCCAGGGATGGGGCCTCAACTACATCCCTGGGCAGCCTGTTCCAGTATTTCAGCACTTTCATAGTAAATAACTTCCTCCTGATGTCCAACCTAAATCTCCTCTGCTCCGGTTTCAAACCATTTCCCCTTGTCCTGACATTCCAAGCCCTTCTAAACAGTCCCTCACCAGCCTTCCTGCAAGGACCCCTTCAGATATTGAAATGTAGCTCTAAGGTCTCCCCAGAGCCTTCTCCTCTTCAGGCTTGACAAACAGTTTTTTTCCTTTTAAATAGGTTATCATAGAGGTGTCTGTTGTCTGGGTCTTGGCCAGGGGTGAGGCTGACTTGGAAATGGGGAAGCTTCTTGAAGCATCTTACAGAACCTTATACCAGTAACCCCTTCCCCCTAACAAAGCCCTGTCAGACATAAACCCAACACAATCATTTAAATATATATATATAAATATATATATTATATTATATTATATTATATTATATTATATTATATTATATTATATTATATTATATTATATTATACTATATTATATTATATATATTTTTTATATATATATAAAATTAGAAATTAAAAGGTATCTTTCAAGTTTGCTGCTGTTTTGTTTTTATCTCCTGAATGATTTCTATTTCATGCTGCTGTTGTGTTTTGATTTGGTGCTGTTGTTGTGTTTGGGTTTGGTTTGTGGTGTTGTTTTTTTTTTCTCCTGGATGAGTTTTAATTTCTAATTCTTTTTTTTTCCTGCTGCTGTGGTTTGGGTTGGGTTGGGTTGGGTTTTTTAATCTCCTGAATGATTTCTACTTTGATCCAAATTAACTTGTGAACGCAGAGATGAATTCTTTGGGTTGTGCTGGTTTCTTTCCACATTAAAATTGGTCTGCTCAGTCATCCTGTAAGTGTATATTTCGGTGTATATTTCTATGTATATGTTTATTTCTAACCAGGTTGCTTTCCCACAGCAGCTGGTCCACTTAGAAGCCTTCTGTATTCGTCTGCTTCTGTGTTTTCTCTGTGTGCTTCTATGCTTTCCCCAGCTGCATCCCTGGGGGTTTAACTTATTCTGTACCCTCCCCTTCCTCTACATTTATCTCATAGGAGCAGCTGTGATAGCTGGAGTCACCCTACAAGCAAAATGGCAGGCAGGCTCCTCTGAGATTGCATTACCACTCTGCAAGCAGCTGGTAGGGGAGCACAAAGGCGCAGTGCACTCCATAGATCTTTTCCCAGAGTCTCAGAATATTTTCTGTCTGATAGCCCCTTTTCCAGCTGGCTTGAGAACTGGAAGTCCCAGGGCAGCCCCAATAACCATGCTTGTGGTTCAACAGACCTATTTGTTGGACTATTAGCAGAGGCATTAATTTCTTTAAACAAGTGTTCCAAATGATCATAAATGTGAGTTAAGCTGCAACTGATGGTGATTTGTGAAACCTCTCATTTCATCTAAGCTGCACTGGATCCTGGGCTGCATCAAGAGAAGTGTGGCCAGCAGGTCGAGATAGGTGATTCTCCCCCTATACACTGCTCTGGTGAGACCTCATCTGGAGCACTGTGTCCAGTTCTGGAGCCTCTATCACAAGAAAGATCTGGATGTGCTGGAATGTGTCCAGAAAAGGACCACAAGGATGATCAGAGAGCTGGAGTTCCTCTGCTATGAGGACAGGATGAGAGAGTTGGGTTTATTCAGTCTGGAGAAGAGAAAGCTCCAGGGAGACCTTATTGTGGCCTTCCAGTATCTTAAGGATGATAGAAGAAAGCTGGTGAGGAACTTTCTAGGGTGTCAGGTGGTGATAGAACTGGGGGGAATGGAGTAAAAATAGACCTTATTGCTGTCTACAACTACCTGAAGGGAGGTTGTAGCCAAGCAGAGGTTGGTCTCTTCTCCCAGGCAGCCAGTACCAGAACAAGAGGACACAGTCTCAGGCTATGCCAGGGCAGGTTTAGGCTGGATGTTAGGAAGAAGTTCTATACAGAGAGAGTGATTGCCCATTGGAATGGGCTGCCCGTGGAGGTGGTGGAGTCACCATCACTGGAGGTGTTCAGGAGGAGACTTGATGGGGTGCTTGGTTGCATGGTTTAGTTGTTTAGGTGGGTTGGATTGGTTGATGGGTTGGATGCGATGATCTTGAAGGTCTCTTTCAACCTGGTGTATTGTATTGTATATTGTATTGTATTAGGAGGGGAGATTTAGATTAGACATTAGGAAGAAGTTCTTCCCCATGAGGGCGGTGAAACACTGGAACAGGTTGCCCAGGGATGTGGTGGAAGCCTCGTCCCTGGAGGTTTTGAAGGCCAGGCTGGATGTGGCTCTGAGCAACATGATCTGGTGTGGGGGGCAGGGGGGTTGAAATTGGATGATCCTTGAGGTCCCTTCCAATCCTGACAATTCTGTGATTCTGTGAAATAGGGAGAAAGGACAAAGGAGAAGCAAACCACCTTCAGGGGAAAAAAAAAATATAAATGATTCACTTTAGACCTTGTCCTGCTTCTAGACCAAAACAACAACAACAACAACAACAACAACAAAACCCAAGTCACTAAAACCACACCTGTGTGCATGTATATAAAATGGTAGCTCACAAAAACTGACAAAGACTTTGGTCTGACAGTTTCGCTTTAAAAGGAAGAATAATTGAGCATAATAGTGCTAAATAAGTCGTCTTCATTCGGGGAAGGATAACTACTCAATTTCTCTCTCTGAAACAGAATACCAACTCTGGACTCCAGGGAGGTGTTGTCTGCTTCTTTTCATCTGCAGCAGATGAATCTTGCCTATGGTGCTTGATTCATGACTCAAGGGAACAGAAAATGCTACTATAAAATAAAAGATATCTACAATGAAAATACAGTTACAGATTATTGCAGAGCACTGTGATGCTCTTCAGAGAGCTTTATAGAATAGAATCTTCCATTTCCATCTTTTTCTCTCTCTCTCTTTTTTTTTTCTTTTCTGCAATGAAAAGCAAACTCATAAGAAGTCTTTTAGCTGACTTATAAAAGAATCAATCATGCTTGGAGAGTTTGTGTATGGGCTGCTTTGTCTTTTGTTCCTTTAACTTGATGCTTCTGAGAGGAAGATCCTCAGATAGTTTAGAATACTTTAGCCAGCAGTGGAAAGATATAGAGAGGATTCCAAGACCAAAAAACGTTGATCAGTTTTCAAATCTAGACCTGATTTCCTGTTTCAATGGTGGCTAGCAAAAGGAGGAAGCCTAAAGTAGCCTGTGGCAGACAGTATGAGGTAATGTATCCCTGCCTTTACTTGCATCCCAGTGTTAAGCAGAAGACTAAAGCCTGAAAATGAACAGAAGGCAAGAGATTTAAGTAGGAAAATTCAGCAAAGCTCAGCAGTCAATGATGCCTGTATTTACTATTCATTTTGTCCTCATTCTTTCTGGTTTTACAGCTCTCTACTTTCCAATTTCTTTGGTTTTCTCACTTTCTCTAGCAATGGGCTCTGCATTTTCTGAACACTCTGTTGTATTAATTTCCTCTTCTTTGCTTATCAAGCCCATATGGTCCCAGCCCTATTCTGCCAGAACAAACATCCTGCCTGCTTTTCACAGCTTTAGCTAGTTTGGAATAATTTTCCTTCTCATGCACCCAATTTTTGGCTAAGTGACCTTCATCTTTTGTCTCCATTTTCAACATTTTGTCAATTTCTGAGCTGACCTCTGTTGCTCAGCTCTTTTGTGGCAATGATTTTCTCAATACAGGACAAGCAGCCCCAAAATAACCCCAGCATATTACAGGTGAAATGTCATCATCATTTCATCTAGTGATACGGCAGCCCTTTCCTTATTATTTCCTATTATTTTGTTTCACATGCTCCTTTCTGCACAACAAGCACTGAAGATTTGTTTTTTGGTGCTGTTTTTCAGTCAGGGCCTGCTTGTTTTGTGGTTTGGTGTTTTTTTTTTTCACTTGAAGCAGAGGAGTGGATTACTATACACTACTGCAAATTTAGAAATGCAAAATGGATTTTGCTTTCTATGTTGTTCTCCTTTTCTTTGGACGTGTGAATGAAGGCATGAAAGACTACCACTACAGTCCTGCTTAATTCCAAATGCCCTGCTTCAGTCAGTCTTGCACCACAGTAATGCTTCTGTCTACTAGGAGGATGTTCATGATCAGGTTGAATGTGGCTTTGAGCAACCTGGTCTAGTGGGAGGTGTCCCTGGCCATGGCACGGGCATTGGAACTAGATGATCGTTAAGGTCCTCCAACCCAACCCATTCCATGAATCCATGAATCTGTGAATAAAATTGTTGTGAAATGGAGTAAACCAGCAGATTGTTTTCTCTAGCAATGCTAAATTAGAGCTAAGGAGTGCAAAGATTGCTCAGCCCAGTATCATGGAATCATAGGATTGTCAGGGTTGGAAGGGACCTCAAGGATCATCCAGTACCATCCTCACTGCCATGGGCAGGGATACCTCACACTAGATCAGGCTGCTCACAGCCACATCCAGCCTGGTCTTAAACACCTCCAGGGATGGGGCCTCAACCACCTCCCTGGACAACCCATTCCGGGGTTTCACCACCCTCATGGGGAAGAACATCTTCCTCACATCCAATCTGAATCTATCCATTTCTAATTTTGCTCCATTCCTCCAATTCCTAGCCCATCATAACATCCTAAAAGTCCCTCCCCAGCTTTCTTGCAGCCCTCTTCAGATACTGGAAGGCCACAACTATATCTCCTCAGAGCCTTCTCTTCTCCAAATTGAACAGCCCCAACTCTCAGTCTGCCTCCATAGGAGAGGTGCTCCAGCCCTCTGATCATCCTTGTGGCCCTTCTGTAGACATGTTCCAGCACCTCCAGATCATTCTTGTGATAGAGGCTCCAGAACTGGATGCAGTACTCCAGATGAGGTCTCACCAATGTGAATTTCTACAGTTCCTCTTATGAGAAAGGTAGACTGAATATGTACACACTTAAAAGGAGAAAAGGTAAATTGGCCAACAAATTTAGGTCAGAACTAGACAGTCTTCAAAGTCCTCTCTAACCAAAACTATGAATCTACAAATCTATGGAAATGCTTTTTGCATTCTGCTCCTGCAACATTTGACAGCTGCAGAGTTGACATCATTTCCATTTTATGAATGTTCAGATGGTAACTCTAACTGCATGGAAAAAGTTTCCTTTTAAATAAAGCTGACTGAGAATCCACTGGTGGCATTAATTTTCAGTATTAGCAATACTTACTAGTCTTGGAGCATAATGAACAATGAGAAGGAGAGGAGTTTTTTTTTTCCTAAAGTGATGCCTCCAATCAAGGCTAATAAAGAGAGTTCTAATTAAGGACAACTGAAGTATGAGGCTTTTTACCCTCCCCCCTACCCCTTCCCCCTTTATACTAATATAAGATAGTTTGTCAATCATAATGAACCATGTGCTAATACTGGCAGCCAGTGTGAGAACAGAGCCTTTACACAATTCTTGACCTTTTCAAGTGTATTAGGATTGTTGTCTATAAAATTGTGAAATAATTCCAGGAAACATAAACATCCTCTTTTCTCAAAGTGTCATTCAGAGATGTATTTATTTAGGCACATATTATGGAATGTCTCTCCTTATGTCCACTACCCTCATGGTGCAAAGCTTGCTCCTAACATCCAAACTAAATCTGCTCTTCTCTAGTTTGAAGCCATTGCCCCTTGTTCTATCACCGCAGGCCTTTGTAATCAATCTCTCTCCATCCTTCTAGGAGCCCCCTTCAGGTACTGGAAGGCTGCTCTTAGGTCTCCCTGGAGCCTTCTCTTCTCCAGGCTGAACAACCCCAGCTCCCTCAGCCTGTTCTCATAACAGAGGTGCTCCAACCCCCTGAACATTTTCATGGCCCACCCCTCCATCAGGTCCATGTCCTTCCTGTATTGAGGAACTCCAGACCTGGATGCAATACTCCAGAGCACAGTGTCAGAATCACCTCTTTGGATCTGCTGGTCACACTGCATTTGACACCTCACTTTATTAACCTGCAGTTCAGAGACACTTTCACGATTACTTCTGTTTACAAACAAACAAGTTTCCCCCACCCCCTAACAATCAACCAACAACAACAACAACAAAACCAAACCAACCAAACAACCCAAACCAGGAAAACACCTGCTGCTTGTCTGTATCTAATTTTTTGTTTTCTTTACTTTCTATTCAGGAACATTTCCTTCTTCAAAATGTTTTCATTTACACCAAATTACAGATCATTCTTTCCCTCATTTGTTTTAGAATTCCCTATTCCTATGAAATTCTGCTGAGCCAGAAGAGTTGCTGCCAAACTCTAACAGCATGGATCACACTGAATTCCCCTGTAATGACAGAATGAATGACTTCAGGTAGTTGACTCAGCTGAAGGTTTTGTAAGAATTTGGCTTGTAGTGATAGGATGAGAGGGAATGGATTGAAGCTTGAGAAAGGCAGATTGAGACTGGAGATTAGGAAGAAATTCTTGACAGTGAGAGTGGTGAGACACTGGAAAAGATTGCTCAGGGAGGCTGCGGATGCTCCCTCCCTGGAGGTGTTCAAGGCCAGGTTGGATGATGCCTTGAGTAACCTTGGTGAGTGGGAGGTGCCCCTGCCCAGGGGGTTGGAGCTGGATGATATTTAAAGTTCCTTCCAAGCCAAACCATTCTATGATTCTATGAATCTATGACAGGAAATAGTGTTTCAAAGAGGAATAATAATAAACATGTGAGAAGTATAGCCTGGATATCAACCAAAGAAAAATGTCTCTGCTTAGAATATTCACCTACACCAAGTTTTGAACCCATATTGCCTAAAAAAATTTTCAACAGACGTAAGGGGGAAAAAAGGCCTCTTGTTAAATGTCCTAGTGCAGGAAAGAGTTGTTTGCAGGAAGGAATCATTAGGTTCTTACCATCACTGAATGTCATTTTCCTAAACATGAAGATCTATCAGGATGCTTCCCGTGAATGATAATAGAAACTACAGGGCTACAAGAAACAAACCTTTTCCAGGCATACCTTTTTCCTAGCTAGTGAAAGAAACTCTGGGAGATGGACTGAAACGTGACAGCTGCAGTCCAACTGTCAAGATCTGACCACAAAAACCCATGGAAGAAGGCACTACGGCTCTGCACTGCGCTCCTCAGAGCAGCTCCAGCCAGTCTGCACAGCTAACAGAGCAGGTCCCCCTTGGTGATGACACCAAGCTTAATTTATTGAGCATCTAGCACACAGAAGAGGTCACCACCATTACCTGCAATAGTGGAATCAAAACATCTAGGCTGACACAGACAGATTTGTATCCATCCCCCCCATTCCCTTCCCCCTTTATAAATAGAACTATAAACAGCTGTCAGCATAAATCTTATTCATCTGTCCAACAAGCAGCACTTTTCATGACACAGAATATCTAAGTGGGCAGGTTCTGCTCCTGTGAAGCATTCAAAGGGATTTAAAGACGTTGTCAGCCTGACACTTTCAATCAGAATATACCTGGTACTCATCTACTCATCCTGCTTGTGGAAGTGTGTGTGTGTGTGTGTGTTTAGCCCCACAGAAACACAAGCAGACTTCTTACCTCACTCAGCTTTCCCTGAGCATCTTCAAGTTGAAGAGGTTATTAACTGCTTCCTAATGTCTTTGGGGATCCAGTTTTACTCCACAGGCAAAAATGGTTGCTGATTTACCAATTCCCCCAAAACCTGAGATTTAAGGAAGCAATGTATCCTGGGCTGCATTAAGAGAAATGTGGCCACCAGGTTGAAGGAAGTGATTCTCCCCCTCTGCTCCCTCTGGTGAGACCCCACCCGGAGCACTGTGTCCAGTTCTGGAGTCCCTATTGCAAGAAATATCGGGAGGTGCTGGAACATGTCCACAGAAGGACCACAAGGATGATCAGAGGGCTGGAGCACCTCTCCTATGAGGACAGGCTGAGACAGTTGGGGTTCTTTGGAATGGAGAGGAGAAAGCTCTGAGGAGACCTTATTGTGGCCTTCAGTATCAGAAGGGGGCCTACAAGAAAGCTGGTAAAGGACTTTTTTAGGGTGTCATAAAGGGATAGAACTGGGGGGATGGATCCAAGCTAGAGGAGGGGAGATTTAGACTGGATGTTAGGAAGAAGTTCTTCCCCATGAGGGTGGTGAGACACTGGAACAAGTTGCCCAGGGAGATGGTCAAAGCCTTATCCCTGGAGGTTTTTAAGGGCAAGCTGGATGTGGCTTTGGGGAACCTGATCTAGTGTGAGGTGTCTCTGCCCATGGCAGTGAGGTTGGAACTGGATGATTCTTGAGGTCCTTTCCAACCCTGTCAATTCTATGATTCTCACCAGAGACTGCCAAACAGCTAAGGTAGGGGTATGATGCTAAGATTCGGGTAATACCTTCAGAATCACTGTGGGGTAGACAAGGAGGACCTTTTTGATTATGTGCTACAAAGGTCTGTAAAATAAAGGTTAGAAGTGAAAAGGGAGCAATTTGAATTTTGAAACCTGGTTGAGAGTTTTGCAGGGAAGGAAAACCTAGCTGCAAACTGTGCTTTATTATTGTTCCTGCAAAAGAATGACAAATCCTGAGCGTCCTCTAAAAGTGCATTTAAATACATATGGTGGGAGAGTTTCAAAGAGGAGTGAAGGGGAAATCAACAAAGCAATAGCATATTCTCCTGGCAAAATTTTTCCTAGTACTGTGACTGTAGAATCAGGCTTTGGTGTGAATGCTCAGAATCCTTTTAACGAGGCTTACAAGAGTGTTCTCTTCCCAACTCTGCTGTGCCAGTGCAATTGTGTAACCTTGTGGACACACTGAGATCTGAACATCTGCAACCTTGAAAACACAAACCAAAAAGGGTGGCTGTGAAGCACAGCTTCCATGCAAGGGCAATGAAACCTATTTTTAAAAACATATTCCATTACAAATACTTAGAGGCAGGCAAGCATTGAGCATGGGTTATTTGAATCTGAAATTGTTGGGCAACTGGAACAAAAAAAATGGAATAATATTTGCCTGCCACCATAGCCAGAAAGCCATCTATTTGCATAGAGCATTGTCAACAAAGTGACCTTTGTGTGCCTCTGTCTGCGTGGCTAAATGGTTTGATGCTTTTTCTTGCTTTCAAAGATGAAATACAAATGTGTGTTTGATCTGTACAAATACCTAATTACCAGGAACAGCACCGTGCTAAGGACTCACAGATTGGATCTGGTTGGAAGGGACCCTCAAAGGGCATCTTGGCCAAACCCCTTGCAGGCAGCTTGGACACCTCCCACTGCATCAGGCTGCCCAGGGACACAGCAATTTTGAGCTTGAATGTCTCCTCAACCACATCCCTGGGCAGCCTGTTCCAGTGTCTCCTCACTGTCACTGGGAAGAACTTCCTCCTGATGTCCAACACGAATCTGCCCTGCTCCAGTCTCAACCTCCCCTTCCTCCAGTCTCAGGGCCCTTTGCCCTGTCCCCACAAGCCCTTCTGAACAGTCCCTCCCTAGCTTGCCTGTCATTCCCCTTCAGATATTGAAATGTAGTTCTAAGGTCATCCTGGGGTTTTCTATTCTCCAGGCTGAACTACCCCAACTCTCCCAGCCAGTCTTCATAGAAGTGCTCCAGGCCTCTGCTCATCTTTATGGCCTCCTCTGAACCTGCTCCAACAAGTCCATGTTTATCTTGTCTTGGGGGCTCCCAGAGCTGGACACAGTACTCCAGGTAAGGTCTCACCAGAGCAGAGCAGAGGGGGAGAATCACCTCCCTTAATCTGCTGGGCAGGCTCCTCTTGCTGCCTTTGTCAGCTTTTCAGTACTTTTTTTTTCCCCTGAATCAATTTTCAGTTTTAGCTTTTCAGTAAATTTTACTGAAAATGTTCTCATTGTTCTCCATGATGGTGCTAATATTTCAAAGGGATTTTAAGACAAGCTGCAATCAACCCTGTTTCAGCTAGTTAAAGAGCTCCACTGATATTTGTGTGGCGGGGACCAGCAGTTCAAAGCCAGGCTCTAAGCAGCTGCATGTCACAGGAACTCTCTGTAGCTGGAGGATGCAAGGACAATCTTGTTCTCTCTGATAAGACGAAGGGAAGTCTGATGATTGAACACCTCCAGCTTTTTTCTTGAAGAAGGTTTTGTTGTAAAGAGAACTGTAGTCACTTACAGTTATTGTAGCATAAAAATGGAGGTTAGGTTCAAAGAAGTATTTAAACCTTTTTTATAGTGTGATTAGACATCCTTCGAGTGTTGCGTGGGTCAATTTGCTTAAAGGTAGACACACGCCTTGAATGCCTGGATATGAAGGAAAATCAATTGCAATTGATTCAAAAGAAATTAAATGGAATTGCTTACCAAACCACTGGTGGTAGTAACAGGAGGATGGGGCAGCTCTGTTCTTGCCCACCAAATGATGCTCAGGCAGCAAATTGTGTCCTGTGAATAAGGGAAAGACATCCATGCAGACACTGTTAGCACTGTTCACCACTACTCCTACAATATTGCTTCTACTGTTCTGTATGTGTCTCCATGCTGGGGACTGTTTTTAATTGCAGAGAAACTCCACAGTCTCTCTGCTAGTCTTGACAGCAGGTGGTGATCATTCAACTGCATTTCATGAATGAAATCCAGGAGCAGAGAGGAGGCCTTGTTGTCACTCATGAATGTTTTGCCCATGACAGTGGTTGCTGAGTGATCTCCCTGTCCTTATATTGACCCAGGAGATTTTCGTTGCATTTTTTTTTCCCCTGTCTCATTCAGGAGGTAAAGAGTAGAGTGGCTTTGGTGGGTACTCAGCACTGGTGAGGTCACACCTTGAGTACTGTTATCAGTTTTGTGCCACTCACTACAAGAAAAATATTGAGGTGCTGGAGCAGGTTTAGAGAAGGGCAACAAATCTGGGGAAGGGTCTAGAGAACAAGTCCTATGAGAAACAGCTGAGGGAACTGGGGTTGTTTAATCTAGGGAAAAGGAAACTGAGGGGAGATCTCATTGCTCTCTACAAATCCCTGAAAGGACTTTGCAGTGAGGTGAGGATTTGTCTCTTCACCCTAGTGTCAGGTGATAGGACGAGAGGCAGTGGCCTGATATTATGCCAGGGAAGGTTTAATATGGAGATTAGCAAAAAAATCTTTATGGAAAAAGTGGTCAGGCATTGGAACAGGCTGCCCAGGGAGGTGGTGGAGTCACTATCCATGGAGGTCTTCAAGAAACCTGTGGATATGGCACTTGGGGTCATGGTTTGATGGCCATGGTGGTGTTTGGTTGATGGCTGAACTCGATGATCTTGGAGTTCTTTTCCAACCAAACCAATTTTATGATTCTATGATTGCTATCCTTCCTTTAATTACTCCCCACTGAAAATTATTTTAAGTCTGTAGGAAATACACAGGAGATTAAAATTTTCATAGGAACAAGGAAATCCATTTTCTACTGACTTCAGGGTTACCTTCCGGTGGATGGATTTCTCACTGCTACTGCACACATTGACAAGTGTGAATGTTGTCATTTTCCAAAGCACTGATGTGAGCCCTCCTACTTAGCTTGCAGCTTGTGTGTGAAGTTGCCTTCCCTGCATCTTTCAAATCAATTTCTTGCCTGCCACCTTAGTGCCAAAGGCAGCATTCATTGAAATATTCACTGCAGTCAAGAGGGTGCTTAGCATTCCCATGGAAATATTCCCAATTTTCTTGGGTTTGCCAGGCTATGTTTGTGTTAAATAATGGACTGGCACTTCTCTTTAGAGAGAAAAACCTCCCAGCACTGCAATGGCAATTAGGCCACTTCACAAGCTGGTGTTCCTGGCATGCAGTGGGTACCTGGGAGCCCCCAGGTCAGTTTGTTGTGCAGTCATTTTAAGAAGACAGACTAGGGTACTAAACATGATCCCCTCACTTCTCAAAGGAAATCCTAAAGTATTATTCTGAACATAGATTAATAGATTCCCAGAATGGTTTGGCTTGGTATGGCCCTTAAGGATCATTTAGTTCCAGTCCTCTTGGCATTGGCAGGGACATCCTTCACTAGAGCAGAGTGCTCAGAAAGGCCTCATCCAACCTGGCCTTGAACACCTCCAGGGAAGGGGCATCCACAGTCTTCCTGGGCAACCTGCTCCAGTGTCTCACCACCCTCACTGTCAAGAATTTCTTCCTAATCTCCAGTCTCAATCTGCCTTCCTCAAACTACAATCCATTCCCTCTCATCCTGTCAATACAAGCTCTTGTAAAAAAATTCTTCCCCAATGTGGTGGGTTAACACCCTTTTCTGAAAACAAAAGAACAAAGCAGGGTGGAGGGCTTGCAGGTACTTTTCACTCCCTGCAGGGCATTTTTCGCCTGGGAAGCTGAGTCTGTTCCACTCCCCCTCCCTGCCCAGCTAGGGTATAAAAAGCAGGACATCGTAGCTGTTGGCACGACTTTTTGGCTCCTGCCTCTGCTGGATGAGAGCTACTGCAGCTGCCCTCCTGCTCCTCTGCCACGTGGTCGGACTTGTTCCTTCTCTCTGCTGCCTCCATGCTTCCTCAGAAAGGCTAGTTTTGTATTACTCTCTTGTTTTTTTGTCCCCCTCCCATCCATCATTGTTCCTTGCCCTTGTGAACATTTTTTTCTGTTCTTGTTATATATATATATATATATATTATATTGCTTAAAGACAACTCTTTACCTCTCTACTTCCAAGCCGACTCCAAATTATTGTTTGGTGGATTTGCTCCTTTCCTTTTCTCCCCTCTCTGTTGGGAGGAAGGAGGAGGGGGGGAAGTGGGGGAAGAGATTCTCAGCCTTGCCCCCATCTGAGTTCTTAGCTTCCAGTTAAGGCTCAAACCACCACACCCAACTTTCTTCTAGGCCCCCTTCAACTACTGGAAATCTGCTCCTTAGAGCCTTCTCTTTACTGAGGAGTGGGGGCAGAGTGAGTGAGTAGTTACTGGTAGGGGTTAAACCATGGCACATTGTGTTTACATGCCAGCTAGTCTCTGCACTGCTGGTCTGCCGAGGTTACTTTCATATCAATAACAGATACACTACAGACAAGATATATAGTCTTTAAAACATAGAATGGTAGAATTGATTTGGTTGGAAAAGACCTCTAAGCTCATGAAGTCCAACCATTTACCTAACACCACTATGGAAACAGGAACAAGAAGAGATTGCCTCCAAAGAGAGAGTAGAGCTGGCCTGGTCCATGTGGAGAAGGTTTGCGGCAAAACACAAAGTTTGGGACAATACAGCAGCTTTGGAATCCAACAAACACAATGCTGTTTGGTGCTGCACATATTGGAGAGGTCAGTACAGCATGGTGGAATCACAGAGTCATTGAGGTTGGAAGATACCTTTAAGATCATCAAATCCAATTGAAACCAAACTCCATGTCCACTAAACTGTATCCTGAAGCACAGAGAATCATTAAGGTTGGAAACGACCTTCAAGATCATTAAGTCCAACAATCACCCAACTACCATGACCACTAAAGTGTATCCTGAAGCACAGAAAATCATAGAATCATTCAGGTTGGAAAAGACCTTCAAGATTATCGAGTCCAACCATAACCCAGTTACCATGACCACTAAACTATATCATGAAGCACCACAGCTACAGCTTCTTAAGCACCTTCAGGGATGGGGACTCCACCCACCTCCCTGGGCAGCCTGTTCCAACCCCTCACCACACTTTCAGCAAAGAAATTGTTCCTAATGCCAACCTAACCCTCCCCTGGCACAACTTCAGCCTGTTTCTTCTCATCCCATTCCTCAGTGCTGCCAGCTTGCGAGCAAATATTGGCAAACATTTCAAGCTGCTCCCTTTAAACTAAACAGTAAATAAATTCCCTTTGGCATTTCTTGCCAAGATTTTCCTTTCCTTTGCATATTTCCTGCATGCACCAGTGCTACAAAACTGCATGGGGTGTTTTTAAACCTTAAAATAGATTACACTGATCTTCCAAAAGGATATTTCCCTAACTTGCATGCTGTAAATTAATGATTTCATGCAGTTCCAAGCACTGCAATGAAACAGCCTTTCAGCACATGATGTAGGGGCCTACAGAGGATCAGCAGCAGGAAATCCATCCTTAATGGCATGGACATTAAATTTATAGGATTGCAGGATTCACTTTGACAATGTAGCCTCTAAGTTTTTCTGTCAGCCTTTCAACAAGAGCAATGCAATTTCCACAGATGCTTGCTCTTTGTCTTGGTTCAGAAGGACAAGAACAATTCAGATTTAGGTTTCCAGAAATATTTATTACTTCTGATCGGGGGTTGCAGCACTTCTCTTTTGAGTACAAGTTGAGGGGGCTGGGGTAGTTCAGCCCAGAAAAGAGAAGGCTCCAGGGAGACCTAATAGCAGCATGCCAGTACCTGAAGGGGGCTACAAGAAGGCTGCAGAGGGGCTGTCCCCAGAGGCCTGCAGGGATAGGATTAGGGGCAATGGTTTAAAATGAGAGAAAAGTTCTTTACAACGAGGGTGCAACAGTTTGCCCAAGGAGGTGGTTGGGGCCCCATCCCTGGAGATATTCAAGGTAAAGCTCAACAGAGGTCTGGGCAACTTGATCTAGTGGATGATGTCCCTGCTGAGTGCAGAGAGGGTAGAACTGGATGACCTTTGAAGGTCCCATCCAACCCAGACCATTCCGTGATTCTCTGATTTCAGTGAGGTTATGCTTCTATTTCATTTAGCACCAGTTGGTAACTCTCTGATCCATGTGCCACTATAAAATCTACCTCGTTCTAACATTTCGCCATACATTTAATTGCCATTTCATTTAAAGTTATCTCTTGCAGCAAAGGGCTATAAAATTTAACAGGCAATGATAACTTTCTTAGCTTCACTTAAGCAAGACATGAAATCTGAATTTATTTCATGTTCCATAATTAATTGTCCTCAAAACTGGAGGAATAAAGGGCAGACACAAGAGAATAAGAATTTAAGGGGGTATGAACACATTGTATTTAGCATCTGGGAAACATCAGGCTGTAAGCAAGTCAGGGCAGGTCATTCCTTCTTTACAGCTTTATCCAAGGCAGGTTTCTGCTGCCAGCTAGGCTCCATCCACCTCCATCTCTACCAGAAACAAGAGTTGCAGCTTTTCACAGATTTCTCTCATTTGTATAAGGTGGAAAGGGGCTGGAACAGATCATGGCTTTTTGACAAGGACTACACCTTTCTCCTGCTTGTGGAAGGTGTTTTTTTCTGGCTCCTAACAATAATGCTTTTGTGTCAGCTTAAAATAATTTCTTTATATGTTTCACAATTGAGTTATTGGTCACTCTGCTTGCTTCACACTCCCTTCCAGGATGTTTGAGGAGTTCATCTTGGCTAAACAGGAATGAGTCACCTCCAATGCAGATGAAAAAGCTGTCTGTAGGTACTGGAAGCAGAGACAGGGTTCAAAAGAGGAATCTAAAAGTGTTGCCAAGCTCATGCAGGAGTAGGGTCAAGACAGCCAAAGCTCCATTGGAAATGACACTAGAAAAGGACACTGAGGGCAATGAGAAAACCTTTAGCCATCACTTCAAAAGTCTGACTGAGGACAAGAGAGGTCCACTGATTAGCAACAAGTGATTTAGTGGCAGTGGGCACACACAAGGGGAAGGTAATCAGTGCCTTGCTTGCCTCAACATTTGCTGGCAAGGTCCGCCAGAGCCTTCTCTTCTCCAGGCTGAACAGTCCCAACTCTCAGCCTGTCCCCATAGGAAGCTTCTCCACCCGTCTTTGTGGCCTCTTCTGGAACCACACCAGCATCTCCATGTCCCTCTAAGGCTGGGGTCACCAGAAATGGAGGCAGTGCTGCAGGTGTGGTCTCAGCAGAGCAGAGAGGCAGAATCCCTTCCTTGTCCTGCTGCTCTCCCTGCTTTGGATGCAGCCCAGCACACAGCTGCCAGCTGGGCTGCTAGCAACCATCGCTGGCTTCTGGGGAGTTTGTCACCAGCTGACACCCCCGAGTCCTTCTCTTCCTGACTGCTCCCCAGCCACTCCATACCTACCCTGGGTTTGTGCTTGGGATTTCCCCAACCCAGGTGCAGGATTTTGCACTTGGCTTTGTTGAAATTCATGAGGTTGTCTTTGGTCCACATCTCCAGCCTGTCCAAGTCCCTTTGGCTGGATCTCTTCCCTCAGTCCTGTCAACCACAACACACATCTTGTTGTCACCCACAAAGCTGCTGAGGGTGCCTCAATACCACTGTCCATAAGGCTGACAAAGATGCTAAACATCTTCCCAGTCCCTTGTTTCATTAAAGAGCAACGGATGGATTCACACTCTCGGAGTTTGTTTGCTGTTAAAGCAACCATGCAGATTTTTCAAGGAATTTGCCACCTTCAATATTGCTAATAAAAGTTACTTTAACCCCCCCTAATATTGCTGATTACACAGCTGCAGGCAGACCATTTTTGTTAGTTTGGGGGTTGGTTTGTTTGTTTGGGGTTTTTTGCCGGTGGCTTTTTGTTTCATTTTGTTTACTCCAGATGCAGTACAAAGACTTCAGGATCACGCAAACAAACAAACAAACAAAATGATGGATTTCTCTGCTTTCTGAAAATGAATTAACCAGAATTTCATTTTACTTTTCAGCTTGCTCTGAATTTAGTGCATAACAAATAGGAAAAAGAAAGGCTGATGCAGTCAGCTGTTTGGTTTTTTTTTCACTGAGGTTTTCTTGCTTGGATTTTTGGTTTTAATCACTGTGTACAAAATGGAATTTCAACTAACAGTATTAGAATTAAATCAAAGAGTTGAACCATAGAATTGTTAGGGTTGGAAGTGATCTCAAGGATCATCCAGTTCCAAGTCCCCAGCCATGGGCCTGGACACCTCACACTAGATCAGGTTGCTCACAGCCACATCCAGCCTGGCCTTAAAAACCTCCAGGGATGAGACTTCCACCACCTCCCTGGGCAACCTGTTCCAGTGTCTCACCACTCTCATGGGGAAGAACTTCTTCCTAACATCTACTGAATCTACCCACTTCTATTTTTGCTCCATTCCCCCAGTCCTATCACTACCTGATACCTTAAAAAGTCCCTCCCCAGCCTTGTTGTATCCCCCTTCAGATACTGGAAAGCCACAATAAGGTCTCCCAGGAGCCTTCTCTTCTCCAGACTGAACAGTCCCAACTCTCTCAGTCTGTCCTCACAGGATAGGTGCTCCAGCCCTCTGATCATCCTTGTGGCCCTTCTCTGGACACATTCCAGTACCTCCAGGTCTCTCTTGTAGTAAAGGATCCAGAACTGGATGCAGTATTCAAGGTGGGGTCTCACCAGAGAGGAGTAGATGGGAAGAATCACCTCCCTCGACCACACTTCTCTTGGTCCAGCCCAGGATCTGGTTGGGTTTCTGGGCTGCAAGTGCACACTGGTAGCTCATGTTGAGCTTCTCATTCACCAGCACCCCCAAGTCCTTTTCTTCAGAACTGCTCTCCAGCCAGTTGCTGCCCAGCCTATACCAGTGCTTGAGTTCAGTTTTTATTAAGAAGTTTCCATTCTGTCAATATTCTAATATTTGGTAAAAATTTAAACCATTTATTTTGTTTTAAAAATGCATCTCACAGCTGAACTTTAATCCCCTCTAGCTTTTAACTCCCTAGGTTTAATCCTCCCTTACTTTTAACCCCCTAAATTTAATCTTCCCTGCAGCATTCTCTCTCATCAGATTATTTTTTAAAAAATGAAATAAAAGAATTTAAGGAGTTTTTCCAAGCAGGAGTAACAAAAATAAAAGAAAAGGGGCTTTCTTTTAAAAACAGTTGAGGAAAAAGAATGGAAAATCCAAGTACCAAAGACAATGACAGCAGTTTTTATTTGTTGGTGTTCTTGAAGAGTTTAGTCCAGTCATCGGCTTTACAGTTGATCAATATATCAAACCCAAACGTCATTAATGGGCTATGACAGGTAATTCCAGACCAGTTTACTTTTTCTCCATTGACCTTTCCAAAGTTAGCTGTTTCTGCCCTGATCTTTAGACACACAAGAAAGGGTGCCAGTGGGTAACAGAACAGACATGGGCAGAGACACCTTCCATTACACCACATGGTTCAGAACCTCATCCAGCGTGGCCTTGAACACCTCCATGGAGGGGGCATGCACAGCCTCCCTGGGCAACCTCTTCCAGTGTCTCCCTACCCTCACTCTGAAGAATTTCTTCCTAATCTCTAGTCTAACTCTGCCCTCCTCAAGCTTTAATGTGTTCCCTCTCATCCTACCACTACAAGTTCTTGCAGAAGTCCCTTCCTGGCTTTCTTGCAGACCCCTTTCAGATGCTGGAATTCTGCTCTAAGGTGTCTCTGGAACCTTCTCTTCTCCAAGTTGAACATCCCCAGCTCCTTCCACCTGTGCCCATAAGGGAGGTTCTCCAGCCCTCTGATCAGTTTTGTGTCCTCCTCTGGGCCTACTCCAGCTGCTCCTTCTTGTGCTGGGGGCACCAGAACAGGACACAGTTCTGCAGCTGGGGTTTCAGCAGAACAGAGCAGAGAGGCAGAATCCCCTGCTTTAGATGTGGCCCAGCACACAGCTTCCTGCTGGGCTGCCAGTGACCATTGCTCCTAGAGAATTTGTCACCAACTGACACCCCCATGTCCTTCTCCAGAGTACTCGCTAGCCACTCCTCTCCCAGCCTACATTTGTGCTTAGGCTTGCCCCAACACAGGTCTATGACCTTGACCTTGCCCGTTCCCTTGTTGAACTTCACGAGGTTGTTTTAGGCTCCCCTCTGAAGTCCCTCTGGATGAATTCCTTCCCTCCATCCTGTCGACCACACCACACAGCTTGGGGTCATCCACAAAGCTGCTGAGGGTGCCTTGACCCCACTGTCCATATTTTGCCTACTCTGTATTCCAGCTTGCTTCAATAATGACAGTGAAGAGTTGTCACTCTCCCTCTGAAACAGCTTCCACGTGGGCAGGACAGAAGAGCTTTAACAAATGATAATCAGCTGCAGGGATTAAACCGAGCTGCAAGTAGCAGGAGCCCATTAAACAAGTCCATAACACCACTATAATGAGATTTTGTCTAACACTTATAGGTCAGAGAATGACAATCAGGAGAATAATTTTTAAAGCATGTGAGCTGCTGTAATAGGTTTGTGGGTTGGTTTTTGGGGTGGTTTTTTTTTGGATGGTGGAGAATCATTTGGTGCTTTATAATGCAGTAATGGCATTTTAACACAGATCTAGGAGCACTTAATATGTCCTGCCTATTTCCCAAATTAATTGAATTCATGATGTCAGATTATAGCTATGAATTTAATAGAAAGGTGTGATAAGAATGGACTCAGAGCTAAAAAATTGTAATTAAGCACTTGAACAAGGTATTGAGGGGACAGTTTTACACAGGGTTTTTAAGAGTGGGCTGGATTGCCAAGAGTTAAGACATATTCTATGAGGCTCAACAGGGCTCTAGGCAGCCTGATCTAGTTGAGGATGCCCCTGCTGACTGCAGAGGGGGTTGGACTGGATGGCCTTTGGAGTTATCTTCCAACCCAGAGCGTTCTATAATTCTATGATATCTGTAATTCATCAGAGACAAAACTAAATGGGAAGAGAGGTACCAGCTGCTTCCTGCTAGAAGGAAAAACCTGCTTCATTAGGAGAGCTGCAGTAAGCAACTTGCTCTTCAGATTTGAGAGCTTTGACAAAAAAATAGCTCTCCAAGCATGAGAGCTCTCTGCTATTGACCTGGAAAGGCTTGGAGTAAGGAACAATTCGAGTTAGCCACCTATCAGAAATGTCAAGCTGCTCCAGTCAGGGGAAGCAAATCAATTTGCATGATAATAGAGAGATGATGTTTTAAATGATGCTACCTTATTTCATTGCATGTTTGTGGGTGCGTGTGAGTCAAGTGGAGAAGAAAATGACTGAAGGCTGAGTGTGTATGAGAAGCAAGGAGTAAACCACTAAATGAGCACATCTAAGTGATCTCCTTCCCATGGGCATCCAAAAGGCTTGCAGATGAGTGTAATCTCACACAAAATGGAAATGTCTGACACTTGCCTGCATCTAAGTTTTTTCATGGAGTGATAGAATGAGCATTCAGTCAAGTGTGAAAAGCAGGAGAGGAATAATCCTCAAAATGAGTATAATTCCAGTGCTCTGGTCTAGTTTGGGTGGGTTTTTTTCTTTCTGTTGTTTTCAATAAAAAATATACCTAAATCAGACAAGTAGATTGCAGGAAATTCTCCTCTGATTTGTTCCTCCAAGTTGTCATTAAATGATACGGAGCTGCCCTCAGACTGCACATATCACACAAGAGAATATATGGTTCTTCTTAAGAGGGTCAATCAGAGCCATAGATTTATAGAATGGGTTGGGTTGGGTTGATTTGGAAGGGACCTTAAAGAACATCCAGTTCCAAACCTCCTGCCATGGGCAGGAACGCCTCCCACTAGCCCAGGTTGCTTAAGGCCTCATCCACCCTGACCTTGAACATCTCCAGGGAGGAGGCATCCACAGCCTCCCCAGGCAACGTTTTCCAGTGTCTCCCCACTCTCATTCTAAAGAATTTCTTCTTCATCTCCAGTCTCAATCTGCCCTCCTCAAACTTCAGTCCACTCCCTTTCATGCTATCACTACATGCCCTTGTCGAAAGTCCCTTCAAGGCTTTCTTGTAGCCCCTTCAAGTACTGGAATGCTGCTCTAAGGTCTCCCTGGAACCTGAACAGCCCCAACTCTCCCAAACCGTCCCCATAGAAGAGAAGATTCTCCACCCCTACAATCATCTCCTCTGGACCCACTCCAGCAGTTTGATGTCCTTCTTGTTTTGGGGGCACCAGAACTGGACTCAGTGTTTTAAGTGGGGTCTCACCAGAGCAGAAGGGCAGAATCCCCTGTCTTGTTCTTCTGGCCACACTTCTTTTGGTGCAGCCCAAGATGTGGATGGCCTTCTGGGCTGCAAGAGCATATTGCAAACTCACGTTGTCACTAAAAGACATGGAGCTGCTCTCAGACTACACAAACTCATCCAAGAAAATACAGCCTTCCTCTTAAAAGGATCAACCTCCACAACTTATTTGGATTAAGAAAAAGGGGGAAAAAAAAAAAAAGGAAAAAGAAGTTTTTCAAAGACAGAAATATTTTACATTGATTTCTTGTGGAGGTTGAAAAGCTCTGTGTGAAAGGGCTGCCTTCATAGTGTTATCCTGAAGGAGCTGCTTTTGCTGTGGGATTCCTCTGTGATATGACAGCTGATGTAAAAATGTTTTCACAGGTGGTCACTCTTTCATTTGAGGTTCCTGGGGTATAACTCACGGAACTGCAGTGTGCTGCTGGTTTTGATGTTGGTCACTGAAAACTCTGCTCCGAACACAAAGTAGTGAATTACGCTGTCGTGGACCTTTTGTGTTGAAAATCATTAGACACTTTGAACAATTTGAGCTTTCAATGTTCCTCAATTTAATTCCTCTGTCAGAGAAAATGGGGATAATGCTTCACGTTAGATGGGTGCTCTGAAGTGAGGTTTTGGAGAGGAGTGAGAACACAGAAGCTGAAGTACCTGAGAAACAGTCATTAAAACAAACCAAACCAAGACAAAACAAACCAAACCAAGACAAACCAAACCAAACCAAGACAAAATAGCACAAACCAAAACAAACCAAGACACAGCAAAACAAATTAAAGGATTAGTAAATTCATGATGTATCAGATTAAAACTTCAATGATGAAGCACACCTCACAGACGGATTTTAAGAAGAAAAATGCAGTTAGGCAAAACACAAGAGAAAAGCAAAGATAACAATAACAAGGGCTGTGGAATTAATTCTGGAAGCCCACAGATTTGTGGTGATTTAGACATTGAAAAGGGTGGACTCAGCAGAGATTATTCACTGGTCCATAAAACTAAACTTAAAGCCTGTTTATAACTTCGAAGCAACAGACCTCCAGCTTCTGCTCACCATAGTGTACAGTATAGTGTTTCTACTGGGAGCCTTGTCTCTTCTAAATATCCAGTTCCTTATACCTGCATATCCTTTCCAGATTTTATATTACAATCCCTGCAACAGGTTGCCCAAGGATGTGATTGAGGCCCCATTCCTGGAGACATTCAAGATCAGACTTGATGTGGCCCTGGGCAGCCTGATCTAGTTAGTTGGAGGTGTCCCTGCTGACTGCAGGGGGGATGGACAAAATGAGCAAAACGAGCTTTGAGGGTCCCTTCCAATCTGATGCAATCTGTGCAGCTGTGAATGTTCTATGTATTCACAGAGGCCTATTTCTGACTCTTCTGCTAGGGACTCCAGAACTGGAAGCAGTCTTGCAGCTGTGGTCTCAGCAGAGCAGAGGGGCAGAATCCCCTCCCCCTGCTGCTGCTCTCCCTGCTTTGGATGCAGCCCAGTACACAGCTGCCTGCTGGGCTGCCAGTGACCATTGCTGGCTCCTGGGGAGTTTGTCACAAGCTGACACCTCCAAGTCCTTCTCCTTGAATTACCAATGACTTTGAGGGAATATTCTTTAAATCTCAGAACCATTTTTTTGAAACCTGGTCTCCATCCAGGCTGAAAATAAAGTATTAACAAGACCTGTAGCCTGGGATCTGATAAATCAGGGTATGAGGCCATCTTGATCTTTTGGGCCTCGGAGATATCCTGGCCTTTCCCTTTCAGATCCTTTAAAGTCATGCCTTCCATTAGAGTCTAGCTGCAGCACTTAGGTTTCATCTTCCTTAAAAAAATTTTTCAAAAGGTGGGGGTTTTTTTGTGCTGATGAGATTTTCCATTAGGGAAGTTTTGACCTTGAAGAAGTGAAGAGATCTCCTTCTGTCTTCTGCAGAACTACCTCCTCAAAACCATTCTGGTGAAGTGCCTGGATAAATGACACTTCCTACCTCAAGCAGATTTGATTTTGCTTTGTTTTGTTTTTCCCTTCTCCAGGACAACAACACTGTCAAAAATTCCACACAGCCCTTGTTAATTTCCTCTGGAATTTGGTTGCTGTATCATAATTTCACATATTTATTTTCAGCAGCTAGCTAATTAATGGTGTTGAACTGTCTCCTAATGAAGGGGACTGTGAAGAAGGGTATTCAACATAATGCTGAGAAGATTTTCATCACTTTTTTTTCTTTTATGGTTGTATATATTTTTCAGGTGGAGAGGTCAATTAGCTACTTGAACAAAATGAATTTTTCTTTGGCATTTTTCCTTAATAGTCTTTATTTTTTTTTAAAAATTTAAGCTAAACTAATGAATCCAACATATGAATCCCAGCCTAATACTGGCTGTCCTCCTAATGGCTGTCTTGAGATAGTTAAAATTTCCAGTGGAAGAAAAATATTTTAAATGTGGAAGGAGAGTGAGAGAATCTGAAACAGAAAGGTAGGTAGGTAGGTAGGTAGGTAGGTAGGTAGGTAGGTAGGTCGATAGCTAAATAGGTAGGTGGGTCGGTCAGTAGGTAGGTAAGTAAGTAGGTAGATGGATGGATGGATGGATGGATAGATGATAGATAGATAGATAGATAGATAGATAGATAGATAGATAGATAGATAGACAGATAACAAAGAAAATAATAGTCTGATAGATGATAGATAGCCATGATAGATAGATAGATAGATAGATACATAGATAGATAGATAGATAGATAGATAGATAGATAGATAGATAACAAAGAAAATAATAGTCTGATAGATGATAGATAGACATGATAGATAGATAGATAGATAGATAGATAGATAGATAGATAGATAGATAACAAAGAAAATAATAGTCTAATAGATAGATGATAGATAGACATGGTAGGTAGATAGATAGATAGATAGATAGATAGATAGATAGATAGATAGATAGAATCACAGAATCATAGAATCATAAGATCAGTCAGGGTTGGAAGGGACCACAAGGATCAGCTAGTTCCAACCCCCCTGCCATGGGCAGGGACACCTCACACTAGATCAGGCTGGCCAGAGCCTCGTCCAGCCTGGGCTTAAACACCTCCAGTGATGGGGCCTCAACCACCTCCCTGGACAACCCATTCTGGGGTTTCACCACTCTCATGGTGAAGAACTTCTTCCTCACATCCAATCTGAATCTCCCCACCTTCAGCTTCATTCCATTCCCCAGATAGATACATAGACACATAGATAGTCAGACAATAGATAGATAAATGGATAGACAGACAAATAATAAATAGTCAGATAGATAGATAGATAGATAGATAGATAGATAGATAGATAGATAGATAGATACCTGGACATATTTTCAATTAATGGGATTTGATTATCATTGAATCATGGAATCATGGAATCATGGAAAGGACCCCTGGAGATGATCCATTCCAACCCCTCTGGAAGGGCAGGTCACACAAGAATGCATCCGGGTGTGTTTGAAGGTCTCCAGAGAAGGAGACTCCACAACCTCCCTGGGCAGCCTGCTCCAGGCCTCCAGCACCCTCACACCAAAGAAGTTTCTCCTCGAGGTCAACTTATGTTCCAGCTCATACTCATTGTTCCTCCTATCACTGGGTACCACCAAAAAGCACCTTCATCCTGAAACCCACCCCTCAGATATGTAGAGACATTGATCAGATTCCCTCTCAGCCTTCTCTTCTCCAGACTAAACAGCCCCAGGGCTCTCAGTCTTTCTTCACAGCAGACATGTTTCAGTCCCTTCATCATCCTCACAGCTCTCTGTTGGACTCTCTCCAGCAGATCTCTGTCTCTCTTGTACTGGGGACCCCAGACTGGACATAGTATTACAGTATCACAGTATCACAGTATAACCAAGGTTGGAAGAGACCCCAAGGATCATCAAGTCCAACCTGTCTCAACAGACCTCACAACTAGACCATGGCACCAAGTGCCATGTCCAATCTCCCCTTGAACACCTCCAGGGACGGCGACTCCACCACCTCCCTGGGCAGCCCATTCCAATGGCGAATGACTCGCTCAGTGAAGAACTTTCTTCCTCACCTTGAGTCTAAACTTCCCCTGGCACAGCTTGAGACTGTGTCCCCTTGTTCTGGTGCTGGTTGCCTGGGAGAAGAGACCAACCCCTCCTGTCCACAACCACCCTTCAGGTAGTTGTAGAGGGCAATTAGGTCACCCCTGATCCTTCTCTTCTCCAGGCTAAACAACCCCAGCTCCCTCAGCCTCTCCTCATAGGGCTTGTGTTCAAGGCCTCTCACCAGCCTTGTTGCCCTTCTCTGGACACGTTCAAGTGTCTCGATGTCCTTCTTAAACTGAGGGGCCCAGAACTGGACACAGTACTCAAGGTGTGGCCTAACCAAAGCAGAGTACAGGGGCACAATGACCTCCCTGCTCCTGCTGGCCACACTATTCCTAATACAGGCCAGGATGCCATTGGTCCTCTTGGCCACCTGGGCACACTGCTGGCTCATGTTTAGGCGGGTGTCAATCAGCACCCCAAGGTCCCTCTCTGTTTGGCAGCTCTCCAGCCACTCTGACCCCAGCCTGTAGCTCTGCATGGGGTTGTTGTGGCCAAAGTGCAGCACCTGGCACTTGGACTTGTTAAATGCCATGCCATTAGACTGTGCCCATCTGTCCAGTCGGTCGAGGTCCCTCTGCAGAGCCTTTCTACCCTCTAACTGACCAACATCTATTCCCAACTTGGTGTCATCTGCAAACTTGCTGATGACTGACTCAATCCCCTCATCCACATCATCAATGAAGATGTTAAAGAGGATGGGGCCCAGCACTGATCCCTGGGGACGCCACTGGTGACTGGCCTGCCAGCTGGATGTGGCACCATTCACCACCACTCTCTGGGTTCGGCCCTCCAGCCAGTTCCTAACCCAGCACAGAGTGTTGCTGTCCAAACCACGAGCTGACAACTTAGCCAGCAGTTTACTGTGGGGGACAGTGTCAAAGGCCTAAGGTGTGGTCTCAGCAGAGCAGAGTAGAAGGGAAGGAGAACCTCCCTAGATCTGAGACTGCATCTCTGAAAAACCTGACCCACTTCAAATCAATGTGTGTCTACAAAAGATTCTGATAGTTGTATATCTCTTGCAGTAATAACAGTCTGAAGCTGGCTGCTCTGTGAAATGGGTGAGATTTGCAGAGTTTATGTTCTGGAAGTCTTATTATTGGGAATCAGGAATAATTGCATCTATTGAGATGAATTACTGAATACCAGCAAACTGCTTTGCTAACAGTGAAAGACTGGGTTTGTGTGGGGGTATATATTGGTCTTTATTCTTCTTCCAAATTGGTCTGAGACTGCAAATTTTCCATAGGTCTGAGAATGAGCCAGATAGAGTACAACAGCCTTTGGGGAGGCAAAATTAATTTCAAGGCTACATGTGTCTAAGACTGACTTTAATAAGCACTGTTAGTGACATCTGTGCCAAAAAAGACAAAAATCACTGAGTCATATCATCTCTGACATATGAAACTCAGCTTGATTTATTTTTGTTTGAGAGTGGATTTACTGAAGGTTTTCTTGGAACAGAGAGATGTTAATAACCTTTGCCTGCAGGTTTTATGGCGTTGCTCATCAGTCCATGAGGGTTTTTATTCTAATTTAAAGAGTAATCAAGAGCTCTAATATTTTCATACCCTTGTTACTAAAACTTGGCAGCTACAAGGGTTGGTTTCTTTTTTCTTCAGTGGAAGACTGGACATGACTGTTTGCAAGATGAAAATTACAATCCTCGTTATCAATCCATGCTGGGGCATGAGATGATAGAAAGCAGCCCTAAGAAAAAGGACTTTGGGGTGCTGGTAGGTGGAAAGCTGGATAAGAGCCAGCAATAGGCACTTGCAGCCCAGAAGGCCAATGGCAGCCTGGTGTGCATCCAAAGCAGCGTGGCCAGAGATGGAGAGAGAAGATCCTGCCCCTCTGCTCTGCTCTGGGGAGACATCACCTACAGTGTTGTGTCCAACCATGGGACTCCCAGTGCAAGAGAGACATGGACCTGATGGATCAGGTCCAGAGGAGGGCCATGAAAATTATCTGGGGGCCTGGAGCACCTCTCCTAGGAGGACAGGCTGAGGGAGCTGGGAGTTGTTCGCCTGGAGAAGAGAAGGCTCCGAGGAGACATTTGAGCAGCCTTCCAGTCAGTATCTGAAGGGACCTGAAGGAAGGCTACAGAGGGACTGTTCACAAAGGCCTGCAGTGACAGGACCAGGGGCAATGGTTGAAATGAGAGCAGAGCAGATTGAGATTGGATATGAGGATCAGGTTCTGCACCATGGTTAACCCACCACATATGCTTAACCTTACATTTGAAAATATTTGAAGACAATATAGGTAATTGTTTGAGCATTCTGAGACACAAATACAGAAGGGTATGTTCTATTTATTCATTAAATTATTTATATCACACAGATTTGTTGCCTTGACAAGGCATTTATTTTCTTGACAAACACCTTATTAATGCAGAAATACAAGACATAGGTGAAAATAATGTGCAGGCAACAGAATATCAGCATTCATTTGGCTGGAAGCTTTTAAGACCAGGCTGGATTTGGCTCTGGGCAACCTGATCTAGTGGAAAGTGTCCCTGCCCATAGCATGGGGGTTGAAACTAAATGATCCTTGAGGTCCCCTCCAACTCAGACAGTTCTGTGATTAACCTCAGACAACAACCAAGCACCACATGAGAGATAAAAGTGGTCTGCTGCAAATGAAGGAGTGTCACAAAGTAGCAGAGATGAAATCTCTGTGCAAGACCCCACTGCTTATTTTAGCCTTGACATTCCAAAATCCAATGTCTGAATTAAAGCAATATCCACCAGTGAAAAAAGAAATCTACCAATGTATGTGTGGTGTGCTGACAAATTGTGACAATGGCAGCCACTAAATTAATCTTCATGCTTTTTACAGCAAGCTTGAAACCCCTGTAAGAAGATGAGGATGCACAGAATTACACCAGAGCATTTTACTCTCTCTTTTAGTGATAAGATTTTGCTGCTGGTTTTAGTTTTTTTGCCTTTTTTTTCCTCTTTAAAAAATCCATATTTGAACAAAAAGGAATCAAGGCACTGATATTTCAGAAGATAGAGTTTCATATCTTTCCCTTCTTCTGAGCGAGAAGGTTTAGCTCCTGAGGGGAAAGCTGGCAAAAATGAAATCAAAAGAGGGAAAGTTTTGGAGGTTAGGTCACATCCTATCCCCAGGTGTAAACTAAAACTGGTTGATGGCTCCAGGAGCTGTGTGTGTTTGCCTGGGTGTGTGTGTGTGGGGGTGTTTCATCTGCTCACAGAAAAGGAGATGCTTTGTAGGTGCTGCAAAAAGGCATTTCAGTGACATATTATTCCCCATTTGTCCAAGATTTCTGCCATAGACTGACACAGGAAGTTGAGCTGAGATGGTTACGGTGAGGTTCTACAGGTAAAAGATCTCAGCTCAGCCTCTAGAAGCATCACTTCAAAAAATTCCAACATGCACTCAAATTAAAAATAATTCTGATCTATTTATTACTTCATTTTTTCCCCCTCAAAATGGAAATGTTCAGACAGTGTGATGCCAGTGTAAATCCTTCCATGCAGAACACTAAGGATCCTAACAGCAGAATTGGGATACTTACAAGAGCTGGAAGCTGTACAACTCTTGCCTGTGTTATGCGTGTGACTTGACTTTGCTGATCATCCTTTCAAGAAGAAAAGAGTCCTAAATAAAAGGAAAGGGAAAGAGAAAGGCAAAAAGGGAAAGGGGAAAGAGGAACGGGAAGGGGAAAGGGAAAAGGAAAGGGGAAAGGGAAAAGGAAAGGGGAAAGGGAAAAGGAAAGGGAAAAGGAAAGGGAAAGGGAAAAGGAAAGGGAAAAGTAAAGGGAAAGGGAAAAGGAAAGGGAAAGAGAAAGAGAAAGGGAAAGGGAAAAGGAAAGGGAAAGGGAAAGGGAAAGGGAGAGGGAAAGGGAAAGGAAAAAGGAAAGGGAAAGGAAAGGGAAAGGGAAAGGGAAAGGAAAGGGAAAAAGGGAAAGGGAAAGGGAAAAGGAAAAAACGGAAAAGGAAGAAAAAGGGAGGATTAAGGAAAGGGAAACGGAAAAGGGAAAGGAAGAAAAAAGTAGGGAAAATTAAGGAATTGGAAGGGGAAATTAAGGGGGAAGGAAGAGGAAGGAAAGGGGAAGGGGAAAGGAAGAAAAAATGAAAATTAAGAAAAGAGGAAGAAAAAGGGAATGGGGAAGGGGAAGGGGAAGGGGAAGGGGAAGGGGAAGGGGAAGGGGAAGGGGAAGGGGAAGGGGAAGGGGAAGGGGAAGGGTACTCCAGATGAGGTCTCCCCAGAGCAGAGGGGCAGGATTCCCTCTCTCTATCTCTGGCCAAGCTGCTTTAAATGCAGTCCAGACTGCCATTGACCTTCTGGGCTGCCAGTGCCCATTGCTGGCTCCTGTCCAGCTTCTCATCCACCAGCAGCCCAAGTCCTCCTCTGCAGGGCTGCTCTCAATCTCATCAGCCCTATCTTCGTGAAAGTCAGGAATTTAGGTTGCTTTATGAAAGTATTTGTGCATAAGACAGTACAATCAGTGTCAAGGGTATTTTCCTGATGAATCTTTTGGTTTACTTCCCATTATTCCAGTGAAATCTGTATTTTACTGTGCAAATAAAGTGCTTTCAGGTTTCCAGTCTGTTGTTTGGGAGCACGCTGACTAATTACCCAGAGAAAATTCAACTGAGAGTGGGATATGTTAAACAAATGCTGAAAAATTCCTAAGTGAAACCATGAAATCAAGTTTTGGCTGAGAAATATTGTGCACAGTAAGCAGTATTTTTCCCTAGAATAGGGCTCTGAGGAATACCAGCAGCCAGGTTTCACTCTGGTGGGTGAAGAAGTCATTTATTTCTTTAGAGAGATTATCATTCCTCTTACCATTGCTTGCTCTGCCTGCAGTCTTTGTAGCTAATAATCTAATATCTCACACAGCTCCCTGATGCAGCCAAATCTCAGCGGCAGGATTCTTTGCTTTTCTTTTTCCTTCAGAAATGATCCTCCTACAAGATGCATTTCCTTTACCTCATTATTCTTTTCTTTTTCAGACCAGCATTTGTCCCTTGCCAGCTTTTTGATATTTTCTTGGGTATACCACATTTGCAGAATAAATTTCTGCTCTTGCCATTCATCATTGTTTGTTTGTTTGTTTGTTTGTTTGTTTAACCTGTACATCATAGCACTGTGCTGAGAATACAATCATAGAATCATGGAACCATGGAACCACAGAACCATAAAATCATGGAATCATAGAATCACAGAATCATAGAATCACAGAATGGTCTGGGTTGGAAGGGATCTCCAAAGGTCATCCAGACCAACCCTTTCTGCAATAAGCAGGGGCATCCTCAACTAGATATGTTGCCCAGAGCTCTAAACAGGACAATATACAACAGCAGGACAGGAATGTATTCAGTATTGCTTACTCCTTCACCTGAGAGTATCTCCTCACTTTTGGAGAAAGTGTAATTATTATTCTTAGTTTCTAATGATTTTTTTCAATGATGAGTCAGTGATCAGTTGATTGATCACACTGTGGAATCCTTAAACCCTCAAACCAGCACACACAGTGTTCACCAGAAGAGTCATAGGGATGGAAAAATTGATTCTGCACTTATCATAGTATCAGTCAGGGTTGGAAGGGACCACAAGGATTGGCTAGTTCCAACCCCCCTGCCATGGGCAGGGACACCCTGCACTAGATCAGGCCGGCCAAAGCCTCATCCAGCCTGGTCTTAACAGAGATCTTGACAGATCTCATCATACAATTCATGGAATGGTTTGGATTGGAAAGGACCTTAAAGATCGTCTAGTTCCAAGCCCCCTTCCATGGTCAGGGACAGCTTGCACTGGCCCAGCTTGCTCAAAGCTTCATTCAGCCTGGCCTTCAACACTTCCAGGGAGGAGGCATCCACAACCTCCCTGAGCAACCTGTTCCAGTGTCTCACTACTCTCATGTCAAGAATTTATTTACTGTAAAGAACATTCATCTGTGCTGTGGTGACCACTGTGCTGTACTTTCCTCCAGAGCCATGAACACAGTTCAATATTTCCCAGCAGTCAACTCTATATTTCATTCTGATCTTAATTTACACTCATGTGCACCCTTACATGCAGAAGGCAGAATGAGGGAATGAAATAAATTATCATTATTCTTTACAGCATGAAAGTGAAATCAAGTAAGATGTCCTCTTAGAAGATATATTGCTGTCAGGTGCAGGAGAGCAATTGAATGCTGAAGGACCATTGTTAATTCTGGACACATTCTGATTTCTGTGTAATGAATTTGCAACTTCCAGCTGTTATCCTGAAATAAAGAATGAGCTCTGTAATATATCATAGAATCATAGAATTGTCAGGGTTAGAAATGATATCAAGGACCATCCAGTTCCAACCCCACTGCCATGGACAGGGACACCTCACACAAGATAGGTTGCTCACAGCCACATTCAGCCTGACCTTAAAAACCTCCAGGGATGAGCCTTCCACCACCCCACTGGGCAACCTCTTCCAGTGTCTCACTACCCTCATGGGGAAGAACTTCTTCCTGACATCCAATCTGAATCTCTGCTCCTTTAGCTTGGATCCATCCTGCCCTGTCCTATCAGTAGCACACCCTAAAAAGTCCCTCACCAGCTTTCTTGTAGGCCCCCTTCAGATACTGGAAGGCCACAATAAGGTCTCCTTGGAGCCTTCTCTTCTCCAGACTAATAACCCAAACTCTATCAGCCTGTCCTCATAGGAGAGGAGCTCCAGCCCTCTGATCATCTTCATGCTCCTTTCCTGGACACATTCCAGCACCTCCAGATCAATCCTATGATAGAGATTCCAGAACAGGGCACAGGGCTCCAGCAATTCACGCAGTAAACCACGCAGACACACTCAGAACACTGATGTAAAAATCCATGAAGCACAGTGTTTGATTGCCACTGAAAACCTTCTCCAAGCTCAGGATTATTTTGCAGAGACAAACCTCATTCATGGATGAGTACAAATCATGCAGTTAAAAACATGTTTATGCTTCCATTCATGTCCAATTTCAATGGTGTGATTCATATTGCTAAAAAAGCTGCACTTGATGCCAAGTGTTGGCCTTGTTATTAGTGCAATTAAAGCAAAAAGCTGACAATATTGGCATTGTGAAGGCTGTAAAAGTTTAGGATGTGTCAATGCTACCCCTGAAGAATGCCTGGAAGGAAAATAATTAAAAACAGAGAAGAGAAATCATCATTCTATAAATATTTGCAGGCACTAGATTAAACAAAAAGAACAACAACAAACAAACCAAAAATCAATGCTGATTGCCATTTTGGTTTTATTTTGTTCCCTCTCCAAATCCTACTGTAAAGACTTATTAAAAAAGGGTGAGAGAAAAAAAAGAAAAGAAAGAAAGAAAGAAAAGAAAGAAGAATTTTAGTGCACAAAACTTAAAACTTCAGCCAATCAATGCTGATTAGATTTACAGTTTTTAACTGCAGGTTTTTGTAGCTCTCATCTAAGCATTTTCACCTAGGTTATGTTTCTGGACAGATCCATACAGTAGGAATTGTTTTAATCTCATTTGCTGTTAGGCTGACTACCACTACCACACCTCCTCCCCCTCACCATGCAATTTAGCTATCACAAAGCTCAATATTTCTCCTCTCCCTTCATTTCAAGAGTGTCATTGTAAAGTAATTCCCCCACCAGCAAACCTCACATTGTCAATGTTCTGATCAATTCCTATCTGTAGGACTGATCTTTTGCATCCTGTTAGATTTTCCATGCTCCAGTGAACAATAAAGTTACAAAATCCATGCTAGCAGTTGGTGTCTCCATGCAGTTTTGCTGAGCTTTCCAAGAACTGTGTTTGTGAAGAATGAATCTCAGAGTATTTGGGGTTGGAAGGGACCTCCAGTGATTATCCAGTCCAACCCCCACTAAAGCAGGATCACCCAGGGCAGGTCACACAGGAACACATCCAAGTAGGGTTGGAAAGTCTCCAGAGGAGACTCCACAGCCTCTCTGGGCAGCCTGCACCAGGGCTCTGGCACCCTCACAGGAAAAAGTTTCTTCTCATGTTGAGGTGGAACTTCCTGTGTTCCAGCACCTCCTGTGGCACCTCCTCTGCTCCAGCCTGCAGCAATTTCTCCTTGTCCTGGCTCCATCTCTTCACATCTTCACCAACATGAACGAGGGCACCCCTCAGGCTCTTCTACTCCAAGCTCAAGCGAACCAGTTCCCTCAGCCTGTCCTCACAGGGAGACATTTCACTCCCATAATCAATTTTTGTGGCTTTGCACTGGACTCTTTCAAGCAGTTCCTGAGGTCCTTTTTGAACTCAGGGACCCAGAACTGGACACAATACTCCAGATGCAGACTCAGCAGGGCAGAGTAGAATATCACCTTACAGAAACAAATATCACCTTACAGAAAACAAAAGACTACTCCTAAACAGGGCTGAAGAAGCATTTCCTATTCCTGTACTCTTGTGATATTACCTGTCTGGAGGGCAAGGCTCTGCAGAGGGACCTCGATCAGCTCGACAGATGGGCGGAGTCCAATGGGATGGAATTCAACAAGTCCAAGTGCCGGGTGCTGCACTTTGGCCACAACAACCCCATGCAGACCTACAGGCTGGGGTCGGAGTAGCTGGAGAGCGGCCGGACAGAGAGGGACCTGGGGGCTGATCAACAGCTGCCTGAACATGAGCCAGCAGTGTGCCCAGGTGGCCAAGAAGGCCAACCGCATCCTGGCCTGCATTAGGAATGGTGTGGCCAGCAGGAGCAGGGAGGTCATTGTGCCCCTGTACTCTGCATTGGTTAAGCCACACCTTGAGTCCTGCATCCAGTTCTGGGCCCCTCAGTTTAAGAAGGACATCGAGACACTTGAACGTGTCCAGAGAAGGGCAACAAGGCTGGGGAGAGGCCTTGAGCACAGTCCTGTGGGGAGAGGCTGAGGGAGCTGGGGCTGTTTAGCCTGGAGAAGAGGAGGCTCAGGGGAGACCTCATTGCTCTCTACAACTACCTGAAAGGTAGTTGTAGCCAGGAAGGGTCTCTTCTCCCTAGCAACCAGCACCAGAACAAGGGGACACAGTCTCAAGCTGTGCCAGGGGAAGTTTAGGCTTGAGGTGAGGAGAAAGTTCTTCACCGAGAGAGTGATTCGCCATTGGAATGGGCTGCCCGGGGAGGTGGTGGAGTCACCGTCCTGGGAGGCATTCAAGAGGGGATTCGATGTGGCACTTGGTGCCATGGTCTAGTTGTGAGGTCTGTGGTGACAGGTTGGACTTGATGATCTTCGAGGTCTCTTCCAACCTTAGTAATACTGTGATACTGTGAGGTATCTTATTGACATCTCACATCACTTGCACTTGTGGGTCACAAAATGCTTAAAGAGGGCAATTAACTGCAATTTATAACCAGCTGAATGAAATGATTTGGAAATGATTTAGAGATTCTTGCTGAACTGCACACACATATTAACCAGGCACCAAAATTCTGCTGTGCCTGGCCTTGAAGCTGAGACCAAAATATCTTTGTCTCCTTTGCAGTTGTTTGGTTTATTTATTTTTTCTTCTTCTCAGGAATGCATTAATAAATAAATAAGTGGATAAATAAATAAATAAATGTCCTGTCTGTGTACAGAGTAATCTTCCTGGAGGGCTCTGAGATAGTGGTGAAGTTTTTGAAATTGTTATTAAACTGTATCTCAGAATTCTGGAAGCAACCTGGGACTTGGAGAATACCGCAAAGATCTGACAAACCATGGCCTAATAAAGAAGAGAAAATAAAATAGAGAACCACAAACCCTCCCTAGTGACTGAAAGAAGATCAGATACTTGGTAAAAAGTTTAATTAGTTAATATTCACTAAGTTTATGCACAAGAAGTCAGTATATAGGTTGCTTAATTCTCCAAAACAAACAACTGATAGGATGAGAGGAAATGAGTGTCCAGAGAAGGGCAACCAAGCTGGGGAAGGGTCTGGAGAGCAGGGCTGGGGAGGAACAGCTGAGGGAATTTGGGATATTTATTGTGGAGAATAGGAGGCTGAGAGGAGACCTCGTTGCTCTCTGCAACTAACTGAAAGGATGTTGGAGCAAGGAATGTGGCCAGCAGGTCAAGAGAGGTGATTCTCCCCCTCTACATCACTCCGGTGAGACCCCACCTGGAGTATTCTGCCCAGTTCTGGAGCCCTTATGAGAATGAAGATCTGGAGGGACTGGAATGTGTCCAGAGAAGGGCCACGAGGATGATCAGAGGGCTGGAGCTCCTCTCCTATGAGGACAGGCTGAAAGAGTTGGGGCTGTTCAGTCTGGAGAAGAGAAGGCTCCGAGGAGACATAATTGTGGCCTTCCAGTATCTGAAGAGGGCTACAAGAAAGCTGGGGAGGGACTTTTTATGGTGTCAGATAGTGATAGAACTGGGGGAATGGAGAAAACCTAGAAGTGGGTAGACTCAGACTGGATGTTAGGAAGAAGTTCATCCCCATGAGGGTGGTGAGACATTGGAACAGGTTGCCCAGGGAGGTGGTGGAAGTCTCATCCCTGGAGGTTTTTAAGGCCAGGCTGGATGTGGCTGTGAGCAACCTGATCTAGTGTGAGATGTCCCTGCCCATGGCAGTGGGGTTGGAACTGGATGATCCTTGTGGTTCCTTCCAGCCCTGACAATTCTGTGATTCTGTGAGTTGGGATTGGTCTCTTATCTCTACTATCAGGTGATGGGGCAAGAAGAAATGCCCTAAAATTGTTCCAGGGGAGTTTTAGGTTGGATATTAGGAAATATTTCTTTGTTACAAGAATGGTCAAGGATTGGAAGAGGATGCCCAGAGAGGTGGTTGAGTCACCATCCCTGAAGCTGTTCAAGAAGCCAGAGGGCATGGCACTTGGGGACAAGGTTTAGTGGCCCATGGTGGTCTTAGGTTGAAAATTGGTTGATCTGAAACATCATTTCCAACCAAAACAATTCTATGATTCCCTAATAATGTGCAAATTTTCCAAAGAGAATCCAAACCCAGTAACATCTGAATTGTTCTTTATATCCTGTAGGGATCCTCTACACAGGGGAGAAAACTTAATTTAATTTACCCAGAGTCTTTTTTTTTTTTTTTGTGATTGAAAAGAGCAGGGTTAGGAAATCTAATTTATTCTCAATATTGTATAGAAACCTGAAAGGCAGTTCAGGTGCTCTCTCCTCCATTCTTCTGGGAGCTTATGTAGAATAAATTGCTCTCACAAAATACTCTGATTACCAGTGATTCTGCAGCCTTGGGATTTCAATTGCATGATTGTTTCATGGTTGGAATTTTTTTTCCCCTCCCATTTTTTATTAATTCACCAGTGATCATCCCATCCAGGCTATCTGAAACACGAGAAGAGAGGGATAATAACCGTGAGTAAAGTGGTTAGAAAAATGAGCAAATAAGGAGAAATGTTGTTTGAAAGGGAAGTGATCATTTCAGATATGCTTTTGTCCTCTTTTCCTGGTTGTCTGCCTGCCAATCTTGAGCTCCTTGAGGGAACACTGAGCTAAACCAACACTGATTTTTCCCTTTTTTTCCCCTTTTGTGTGTGTGTGTGCTTATTTTTGCCTGAGTTTTGTTGTCAGGAATAAATTAGGAAGGATTATTGAACAAGCATCTCTGTGTCACACCTTGTCCTTCTAAAGCCAGAACTCAAATTTTCATAAACAAGCCACTGCCTTGATTGCCTTTTTTCTTTCCCTACCAAACCAATCTTGCAAAGGATCCAAGAACTGCAGTTTTCTTTCCAGCATCCTGGTTTAAGGGATGCTGCTGTTGCAGCACATGGGACAACTGCCCATCTCATTTTCTGTTGTCCAGGGAAAATGAGAGGGTGGAATGAAGGAAGGAATTCAGAAGGAAGGAATTTGGAAAGAAGGAAGAAATTTTGAAGAAAGGAAGGATTTCAGTAGGAAGGATTTTGGAAGGAAGGAAGGAAGAGATTCAGAATGAAGGAATTTGGAAGGAAGGAATTCAGAAGGAAAGGATTCAAAAGGAAGGAATTCAGAAGGAAGGATTTCAGAAGGAAAGAATGGAGAAAGGAATTCAGAGGGAAGGAAATCAAAAGAAAAGAAGGAATTTGGAAGGAAAGAAGGAAGAAAGCAAGGAATTTGGAAGGAAAGAATTCAGAAGGAATTCAGAAGGAAGGAATTCTGTCAGTCACAGAAATAAAAGTGCAATCCTTGTCTCTTCTTAAGAAAGAAAATCTAATTGCACCTTTCCCTAGACATTGTCATAGCCTTTCCTCCCAAAACAGAGAAAATCTCAATTAGGATGGATTTGAGGTTTGGGTTTTGTTTGCTGATTTGTTTGCTTTAAGTCTTGAGCTAATTTCCTCTGCACTCAGGGGCTGCACTGCTTGTGGCTTATTCCACTGTCCTTGCATCACTGCTGGCTTTGGCCGGGTGTGAAGTGGTGGAAGAGCAAACCTGTCTGGTCAGCTGGAGCTGCTGCCTGAACATCTGTTGAATGCTGTCTTGGGACTGTATTTCTTACTTTCCCAAAGCAGAGCCATCTGGTCCTCACATAACTGAAACTGAGAGCTGTCTGCAATTTCTGAAGGCATCCAAAGTGTGAAAATCAGTTAAGAGAAATCCTCTTGCTCTAGGAACATTTTGTATTGTGACATTGCCTCTCCCCACAGCACACAGTTCAAAACAAAATGTGTGTTCTTTAAAGGACATAAACCTTTAAATTGAGTAATATAACAACAGAGATGTATTTAGAGTGGCATGACAGCTAGATGGCTGCATCAGACACCAATCTTTTTGATATCATATGTTTTGTAGAGATTTTTAAATTATACGATTCCTGAATTCATAGATTCATAGAGCATCAGGTTGGAAAGGACCACAAGGATCATCCAATCCAAGCTTTCAGGGTAAGAATATGGATAGGGCACAAGTTAAGGGGGGAAATAAGTTACATTTAGCACATTTCATCCTTGGAATGTTGTAGTAGCACTTCATAAGGACAAGGACAACTGAATTATTGTGCACCTTTGTCTGAAGGATCACAGGATCACAGAATGTTAGGGGTTGGAAGGGATCTCGAAAGATCATCCAGTCCAACCCCCTGCCAGAGCAGGATCACCTAGACCACACAGGAACACACCCAGGTAGGTTTTTAATATCTCCAGAAAGGGAGACTCCACAACCATCCTGGGCAGCCTGTTCCAGTGTTCTGTCACCCTCACAGCAAAAAATATCTCACCTCATGTTTGCATGGAACTTCCTATGCCTCGGCTTCCACCATTGCCCCTTGTGCTGGCATTGGGCATCACTGAGCAGAGCCTGGCTCCATCCTCTTGGCCCTCATCCTTCACATCTTCATAAACATTGATAAAGTCACCCCTCAGTCTCCTCTTCTTGAAGCTCAAGAGCCCCAGCTCTCTCAGTCTCTCCTCATAAGGAAGATGTTCCACTCCCTTAATCATCTTTGTGGCTCTGTGGTGGAGTCTTTCAAGCAGTTCCCTGAGTTTCCTTCAGTGCTGCAGGGGAAAAAGAGAAAAGAAACCAAAAAAAGAATAAAAGAGAAAATTATCCAGCATTGATTTTTTTCTTTTATTAATACCATGAAGAAAAACAATCCAATGCTTTATACATTTCTGACAAAACTTTAAATAATATCCAAGAACTTTCTTGCTCTTTCTGACAATAGAGCTGCACTGAGTGAAGAAAAAGCACAATAAACATCCTGTAGCCAGTGAAAATATTTGTTAACTTTGTCTTCAGCAAGAAAAGTCTGGCAGGTGGTGGGGCTGGGTGGCTGGAACTGCAAATCAGAGAGGATGAGTTGGTCATTACTGCACTGGAAGCTCACAAAACCAGCCTTGATTCAGCTGGACTAGTGACAATCATGGAAAGGATTTGCTCAGTTGCTTCAGATCTCCACACCTGGTAGGCTTCAGAGTATTGGCTACAATCTCCTACTCATCCCCTGCAATCTGGACTGCTGAAGTGACAAAAAAGGTCAGGATGACACTGATGCATTTGCTGAAAGGTTTTCACCTGCCTATCTGTGATTTCACTCAGAGAAGAGACCTCCTTAGCATTTCACTGCTCAACCAGGTACATAGATATAATAATCTGAGTGTTATTTATTTTTTTCCTAACTGATTTAGCCACCCATTATAATCACACCCTTGTTTTCAGTTAGAACATGATGAATCCATTTATGGTTTCAGGTAAAGATACAGAATTTTAAGAAATGTGATTTTTATTTTTGTTTAATGGCTCCTCAGCCCAAATAATATAGAAAGTTGATAAGATTTATCTTAGCTAAAATAGATAAGGAGACAATAAACCTGATAACACATATTCATAAACACTGATAATCAAGAGTGAATCAGAAGAAGATAGATTTTGGTTTAGTGTTCTAGATATACAATAACTATCACACTATAAATTAGAATAATAAAGAAGCATAGAATGGTCTGGGTTAGGAAGGACCTCCAAAGGGCATCCAATTCAATCCCCTCTTCAGTCAGCAGGAACATTCTCCACTAGATCAGGTTGCCCAGAGCCTTGTCCAGCCTAACCTTGAATATCTCCAGGGATGGGGCATCAACCACCTCCCTGGCCAATTTGTTCCACTGTTCCACTACCCTCATGGTAAAGATGCTGAATAATTGCCTGTACTGTAGCAGTCCTACACTACTCATTGTTTAGAGATTCCAGCATAGAATCATCTTCTAATCTTTCAAGATATTTAAGTCAACAATCATAGAATGGTCTGGACCAGAAGAGACCTTCAAAGGGCATCCAGTTCAACCCCCCTGCAGTCACCAGGGACATCCTCTGCTAGATCAGGTTGCCCAGAGCCCTGTTCACCCTCACCTTGAATATCTCCAGGGATGGGGCATCAACTACTTCCCTGGGCAACCTGTTGCAGTGTTCCACCACCGTCATGGTACAGAATTTGTTCATCACATCCAACCTAAATCTGCTCTTCTCTCATTTCAAGCCATTGCCCCTAGTCCTGTCCCTGCAGGACTTTGTAAATATTCCCTCTCTGTCCTTCTTGTAGCCCCCTTCAGGTACTGGCAGGCTGCTCTCAGGTCTCCCAGGAGCCTTCTCTTCACCAGGCTGAGAATATTCTATTCCTTTAGTGTTTCCTTCGGAATATCCACAAATAGTGTGGAAACCCAGTCACCTTTTCATATACATTGAGATTGTTTTCTCTACACACATGAAAACACAACATCTCAGATGCAATCCACCAAATATTCCACTCCACTGCTGCAGTTGCAGGCACTTGGTTTCCATCTAATTACCTTTCAGAGGCTGCTCTGACTCTCCACCATTATGCCACATAATGATCCTGATCCAAAACCCCCACCAGCCGAAGGTTCATCGCCCAAGTCATACCCACTCAACACGCTCAAATGAAGCTGTAAGCAAAGAGAATCCCAGTTAATGATTTGGGGCTTGTTTTGTGCTCTCTTGTCATCATGCAACTTACTTAAATTATTTATTTTCAAATGGATTTAATTTCCTAACTTGCTGTCATGGAATTTTATTTATTTATTGTTTGTTTGTTTGTTTGCTTCAATAGATTAAATTTCCTATTTTGGGATAGTAGCTTTTTAGGAGTCATTTTACAGGGCTTGGTAAGGGATTGAGAGATGTTCTGCTTGGTAAATGACCTCTTCAAGATGCTGAGTTCTCTTTATAACTGCATTGGTCATTTACTATAATTTTACAGTAATGCTCTTTGTTTAATGATCTTTTTTAATAGCAGTTTTTCATTTTGGGCTCTGCTAGATATGTTTATCCCTTTAGATTAACTACTAATTATTTCACTGATGGAATTCCATTTGTACTGCCTATGGACACACCACATAAATTAAACTGCTCATTGCTTTTGAGGAAAAAAAAACACCACCAAACCACCTTAAGTTATTCATGTGTTCATTTCTGAGACATTGTTTATTTCCCTTCATTATAAATGATTTATGTGATTCATTAGATTGTGGTAATTATCATTTTAGACTCATAACTTTGTTATTTATGCAAGCCTTGCTGCTGTTGATGAAGTGCACTGCTGTTTACAAGTCAAAGTTGGGTAAGTAGTAAATGCAGCATAATGAAACCACTCAAATTATCTCTAAGGGGCAGTAAAATTTGTTGTGGGTTCTCTTCCCCTTCTATCATGCCTTAGTGAGGCTCCACCTGGAATATTGCATCCAGTTCTGGGCTCCCCAGTTCAAGAAGGACAGGGATCTACTGGAGAGCATCCAGAGGAGGGCTACAAGGATGATGAAGGGACTGGAGCACTGCCTGATGGGGCTGGTTAGTCTGGAAAGGAGAAGACTGAGAGGGGATCTAACAATGTCTATAAATATCTGAGGGTTGGGTGTCAGGAAGGAAGGGACAGCCTCTGCCTGTCAAGGTCCCTCTGGATGCCCTCCTTTCCCTCCAGCATGTCTACTGCACCACACAGCTTGGTGTCATCAGCAAACTTGCTGAGGGTGCACTCAATGCCACTGTCCATGTCACCCACAAAGATGTTAAACAAGACTGGTCCCAGGACTGATCCCTGAGGGACTCCACTTGTCACTGGCCTCCACTTGGACATGGACCCATTGACAACCACCCTATGAATGTGGTCATCAAGCCAGTTCTTTATCCATGGAATGGTCCATCCATGGAACCCATACTGCACCAGCCTGGAGACCAGGATGAGGTGTGGGATAGTGTAGAAGGCTTTGCTCAGGTCCTGGTAAATGACATCAGTTGCTCACCCCTCATCTATTAATGTTGTGACCTTGTCATAGAAGGCCATCAGGTTTGTCAGGCAGGATTTGCCCTTGATGAAGCCGTGCTGGTTGTGTCAAATCACTTCTTCATTGCTCTTCTGCCTCAGCAGTGCCTCCAGGAGGATCTGCTCCATGATCTTACCGGGCCCAGAGGTGAGACCAACTGGACGTTTTCTCCCTTTATTTTGTAGTTAAAACAGGTTTGGTGATGGAAGAGAATCTTCCTCCTGAAAACTACCTTAAGATACTAGAAGGAGATTTCAATGAGTTCAAAAAGCATAAACATTTTTTTCTCTTGGAATTTCAGAATGCTTTTATTTGACTTTATTTAATATTTTATTTTATTTAATATTATTTTTCATTTTAGTCTATTCTAATTTTTTATTACTTTGTTATTTATTTTTATTTTATTTCATTCTATTCTATTTTTTATATTTTATTTTATTTTATTTTATTTTATTTTATTTTATTTTATTTTATTTTATTTTATTTTATTTTATTTTATTTTATTTTATTTCATTTCATTTTATTTTATCCTATCCTATCCTATCCTATCCTATCCTATCCTATCCTATCCTATCCTATCCTATCCTATCCTACCCTACCCTACATTTTACCTTATTTATTTTTTGATTGTTTTGTTACTTTCTATTTTTTATTTCACATGATCATTTCATTCTCTTCTATTTTCTCTTTTATTTGAATTTTTTAAAGCTTCCTACTCAAACAACATAGCCACTCTAATGGCTTTCTGCTAGGAGAAAGGGTATTTTTATAGCCTGGTAAGTTGTGGTGGAGATATTTTTGTTTAAATTAATGCCAGCCCAACAAATCAGGGGGAAGTTAAATTCTTATAAAGGCAATTTGGCAAAGAGTTTACAGCTCTGGCAGCAGGGCTGCCAGTCTGTCTTCCAGCTAACAGTCTTGAGTTACAATCCGGGTGCTGCTGACATTTATTGTTGTGCAGCCTGGAACTTTGCAATATTCCCTATTAGTGGTCAGATCTAAACACACAGCTGACACCAACTGCACCCACTGAGGGACCAGGGAGGCAAATAAGGGTACAAAATGGAACTCCGAGAAGATATTCATAGTGGGTCATTGCAGACATAATTAGGAAAGGTTGTTGGGGTTTTTTAAGATAAGAAGGACATGGAGCACCTGGAGCAGGTCTGGAAGAGGCCACAGAGATGATCAGAGGGCTGGAGAGTCTCCCTATGGGGACAAGTTGAGACAGTTGGGGCTGTTCATCCTGGAGAAGAGATGGTTCCAGGGAGAACTTAGAGTATCCTTCCAAGGCCTGAAAAGGGCTACAAGAAAGCCTGGAAGGGACTTTTGACAAGAGTTTATAGCAATAGGATGAGAGGGAATGGATTGAAGCTTGAGAAGGGCAGACCGAGACTGGAAATTAGGAAGAAATTCTTTAGAGTGAGGGTGGGGAGACCCTGGAACAGGTTGCCCAGGGAGGCTGTGGATGTTCCCTCCCTGGAGGTGTTCAAGGCCAGGTTGGATGATGCCTTGAGCAATCTGGGCTGGTGGGAGGTGTCCCTGCCCATGCTGGGAGGAAGCTGGAACTGGATGATCTTTAAGGTCCCTTCCAGCCTAATTTATTCTATGAAGCTATGAATCTTTGATGTTACACTGAGCCCCACACATGGTAGGACAAGTCTCGCCCAGAGTACAAACAGCTGCAGGCTGCTCACTTGTAGACCTTTATCTGGAATGATATTCCTCTACTTTTCCTTCCCATTGTCCTGGCTGTGTACAAGGCAGATGGTTATGTGGCTGTCAGAGTTTGCGGCACAAATACTAGCAGTGATTAACACCTGGTTCAGAACCCTTCAGCAGATACCACCCCCACCTCTGGGTGGTGGAACCTAAAGGAAAGATAAAAGCAGTTCTCTGTTTGTGATGCAGTATGCATGGGTTGGTTTTATTTTATGCTGAACAAGGGAGACCAAACTGCAGTAGGAGAGTGATAACCTTCTGATTAATAGATCAGTGTGCTCTGGAAATTAAATAATTGCATTTCTCTTTCTGGTTCCAGTACCCCTTGAATAGCAGAGGGGGAAGTAACTATTACAGCAGAGGACATTTCACAGGCTGGCATATTTGGTTTTTATTTCTCTTCTGAAGGAGTCAGTAAATATCCCCCAAATCTCTGTATAGGTAATTTATGCTGAAAAGCACAGTCAATAGGCTTCATTTTCCACAGATGTGTATTGTGGTTTAACCCCAGCTGGCAACTAAGCACTAGACCGCTGCTGGCTCGCTTCCCACCCCCCACCCCTTCTGTGGGATGAAGGAGAGGATTGGAAGTAAAGACAGTTTAATAGGACAGAAAAGGAGGGATAATAATACAATACAATAAACCAGGTTGGAAGAGACCTTCAAGATCATCGCATCCAACCCATCAACCAATCCAACCCACCCAAACAACTAGACCATGGCACCAAGCACCCCATCAAGTCTCCTCCTGAACACCTCCAATGATGGTGACTCCACCACCTCCCCAGGCAGCCCATTCCAATGGGGAATCACTCTCTCTGTATAGAACTTCTGCCTAACATCCAGTCTAAACCTACCCTGGCGCAGCTTGAGACTGTGTCCTCTTGTTCTGGTGCTGGCTGCCTGGGAGAAGAGACCAACCTCTGCCTGGCTACAACCTCCCTTCAGGTAGTTGTAGAGAGCAATAATAACAATATACAAGCCCAAGTGATGCACAATACAGTTGCTCACCACCCACTGACCAATGCTCAACCAATCCTCAAGACTCAGTGTTCCCATCCAGCTGCCTGCAGTTTATGTACTGGACATGACATCATACAGTATGGAATGAGAACTGCATCAAAAGCAGTGTGATCAGCAGGATGAGGGAGGTGATTCTCTCACCCTGCTCTTGTGAGACCCCAGACCCCACCTGAAGTACTGTGTCTAGTCCATGGGTTCCCCAGCATAAAAATGACATTGAATTGCTGGAGTGGATCTAGAGGAGGCTACGAAGATGATCAGAGGGTTGAAGAACCTCCCCCATGGGGACAGGCTGAGAGAGTTGGGGCTGTTCAGCCTGGAGAAGAGAAGGCTCCAAAGAGATCTTACAGCCCCCTTCCACACCTGAAGGGGTCAGAAAGGTGAAAAGGTTTTAAGTTATAGGTCATATGTGATGCATATTCAATGTGAAGATGAGGGTTACTTCCAGGGTTGCTTCCAAAAGAAGTTTCTAAAATCAAGGATCACACCCAAAGAGAGAGCAACCCTCCCTGTTAAACATCATAAACAGGGTGAAATCCTTCAAGTTTCACAAACTCAGACATGATCAAAGATTAGCCATCTTTGCATCTCATTTTTTTCTAAGCAATTGGGACTTCCAAGGATGCACAGATCACAGATCATAGAATCATATCATTATGGAATGCTAGGGGTTGGAAGTAACCAGTCCAACCCCCCTACCAAAGCAGGATCACCTAGGGCAGGCCACACAGGAACACATCCAAGTGGGTTTGGAAAGTCTCTGACTTCTCTTTGATACTCACTTCACTTTACCAATATTTCTCAGCAAGTTTGAAATACTCCAAGGAATAATTTCTGCTTATTAGCAGCATTTCAACCCTGTGTAAATGTCTGAAACACCTCTGTAGAAGGGGGTGTAAGAGACTAAATCTTCTCTCTCTTGATATGAATCAACAAGGATAAAATCACCTTTGCTCCCAGACAACAGAAATGTGTAATTGGCAGGCACCACTGGATAATGACTCTCTGGAATGTGAACAGACAAGATAATCTCTATCCCAGAAAGGGAGGATGGTAAAAAAGCTTCTGGACTATACAATGGATTCACCACCTGGCAGGATAAGCCCCTGATGTGCATTCTGTGCATAGGCACATAAAAGGCAAAGGAGGAGGTGGAGTACCCCACCCACCCACCCCCTCTGCCAGACCCCTGTAAGCACACAAGGAATACACAGGAAGATTCCCTGGGGACACTACCTGGACACATATCTAAACAAACTGTGACTAAAAAACTGTATAAAAGACCTGAGCAGTGCCTGCTCAGAAGAAGAAAATATAAGGAGAGCAAAAGACATCACCATGCAGCCTGGTGGCAGCAGAACTCATGGAGAAGAGAAAAGACATCTTTACTGAAGACATCACATGCTGGAAGCTGCTCAGAGGACTTAGACTTTGGGATCTCTCCCTCCTCTCCTCCAGGACAGACAGACCCAAATTGTCATGGGGCTGGGGGAGAGGGTGGTAATATAATGCCTTTCCTTTCTCTCTCTCTCCCTTCTTCTGTTCCATCAATTTGTTCTGTTAATAAATAGCTTTGCTGTTGATGTTTTGGCATCCTTTGTGCCTCTAATTTCATAACATGGGAAAGTACAGAAAGAACTAAGTATCCCTTCCACCTCAGGACCAAGACAGGGGGCTACAAGAAAGCTGGGGAGTGACTTTTTAGGGTGTCAGGTAGTGATTGGACTGGGGGGAATGGAGGAAAACTAGAAGCGGGTAGATTCAGATTGGATGTTAGGAAGAAATTCTTCCCCATGATGGTGGTGAGATGGCAACTGGAACAGGTTGCCCAGGGAGGTGGTGGAAGCCTCATCCCTGGAGGTTTTTAAGGATAGGCCGGATGTGGCTGTGAGCAGCCTGATGTAGAGCGAGGTGTCCCTGCCCATGACAGGGGGGTCGAAAATAGATGCTCCTTGAGGTCCCTTCCAACACTGACAATTCTATGATTCTATGCAGTAGGAATTATCTGCATTTTTCATTTTCTCTCTTGCTAGTGCCCAGGAGAATTTCAAAGTAGCACATCTGTAGGAGTTCTTATTAAATATATATATATATAAAGATACAAAAGCATTCTTGTATAGCCTCTGGTTGTAGTGTCACACTTTATTTCTGCCTGAGACCTCCTTCATTTGATGTATCAGTTAATAGGGAACAAGCTCATATCATCAGAGAATATTCATTATCATGACTTTTTTCCCCTCCTTGCTCAGGAAGTAATCCTAACCTTTACCTTCGCAGAGTTGTTTTGGTTTGATTTGATTTTTATCACAGCACATTGTCACTGTAACAGTGCATCATATTGACAAATTTTTATTCACAGCATGTTTATGCAGGGTGGGAGTTTTCCCCTTTCCACAGATATCAAAATGCAAGGATGGAGAGTCACCGGTTAGCAGCCTTCATTTTTCAATAGCTTTGCTAACAGGAAATAAGGAATATAGATTTTTTTTCACACCCACACACCCCTGCTCTCTAGTGCATCACTGGAAGAATGTAATACTCAAAGATCTGCAGCATCATAGGATCATAGAATTGTCCAAGCCAGAAGGGACCTCCAAAGATCATCAAGTCCAAACCCCTTGGCACTCAGCAGGGACATCTTCAACTAGATCAGGTTGCCCAGGATCTCACTGAGCCTCACCTTGAGTATCTCCAGGGTTGGGACCCCAACCACCTCTCTGGGCAACCTGTTCTTCTTAACATCTAATCTAAATCTCCCTTCCTCTAGCTTGGATCCATTCCCCTTAGTCCTACCACAACCCAACACCCTAAAAGTCTTCTCTAGTTTGAAGCCATTGCCCATTGGCCTGTCACTGCAGGACTTTGGAAACAGTCTTTTTCCATCCTTCATGTAGCCCCCTTCAGGTACTGGAAGGCTGCTCTTGGGTCTCCCTGGAGCCTTCTCTTCTCCAGGCTGAACACCACCAGCTCCCTCAGCCTGTCCTCATTGATTAGGTGCTCCAAACCCCTCAAGCATTTTCATGGCCTTCCTCTGACCCTCTCCATCAGGTCCATGTCCTTCCTGTATTGAGGGCTCCAGGCCTGTACATAGTACTCCAGATGAGGTCTCACCAGAGCAGAGTAAAGTGGCAGAATCACCTCTCGGAATCTGCTGGCATCCACAAACTAATAGATATCAAGGTCAGTTTACTAGAACAGAATTTACTGTCTTTAACTATGAAAATTCCTATTCCCTTCTTTAGGTACACATATTCCAGCCTAAAATAGATAGCTGGAGATTCTCCAGGGAGGAATAGCTCTTGCTATACAATAAGCCTCCTGCTTTGAGCACTCAATGAGACCCAATTCCTCTCATTAAACCTGGCTTTGCTTGAATCTGCTAGAACTTGCTAGAACTTCTCTTCACTGATGTGGTTGTTTATCTGTACAGCTCTTCCATTGTTTTATGCCTATGACCATGTTATAAAAGACTATGCAGGCTATGAAGGTTTTTATGGTTTTTTTTTATTCCTGCTCTTGTCTTTACAGTGTGAATAAAGAAGTTTGTCAGAAATCATTCTTTCTCTTGCAGATAGTGGGGAAAAAATGTCCCCAAAGTAAAAGGAGCATCATGGGATTTTTTTCAGTAGTTTTGATACATTCACACCTCAACTATTTGACCTGATGGCAAGAATAACTTCATTTTCATGTGGCAAATGGTAGAAATTGAAGAAGATACTGTCCCTCTAGAACACAGAACATTAGGGCCTGGAAGGGACCTTGAAGGATCATCCAGTGAAACCTCCCTACTGGAGCAGGATCACCTAGGGCAGGTCACACAGGAACACATCCAGTTGGTTTTTGAACATTTCCAGAGAAGGAGACTCCGCAAATTCTCTGGGCAGCCTATTCCAGTCTTTTGTCACCCTCACAATGAAAAAGTCTTTCCTTATGTTCCCCTGGAACCTCCTCTGCTTCAGCTTGCACTCGTTGCCCTTGTCCTGTCATTGGACGTCACTGAGAAGAGCCTGGCTCTGTCCTCCCAACGATGCCCTTCACATGTTCATAAACATGAATGAGGGCACTGGTCAGGCTCCTCTTCTCCAAGCTGAAGAGCCCCAGCTCCCTCAGCCTGTCCTCAGAAGGGAGATGTTCCATGAAGCTTTGTGATGGAGTCTCTCAAGCAATTCTCTGAGGTCCTTCTTGAACTGAGGGGCCCAGAACTGAACACAATGTGGCCAGATGTGGCCTCACCAGGGCAGGGTAGAGGGAGAGGAGAACCTCTCTTGACCCACTCACCACAGCTCTTCTAGCCAACCCCAGGATGCTATTGGTCTTCTCAGCCACAAGGGCACATTGCTGGCTCATTCTCTCTGCCAGGGTTTTTGTGTCTGCAGATGAGTTGTACATAGTGGTAGCAAGACACGATTTGAATTGCTATCAATGTGGAGTCAGATAGAGGATTTTTTATCAGCTTTAATTCTAATTTCAGCTACTTGTACAAAAAAACCCAGACTGCCCCCTTCATGGGGCAGTAACAAATGCCCAGGGGATAGCAATTCAATAGCCCTTTCAAAATATACGTCCCAGTTTTGTGAATGAGAGCTATGACTGAAAAGGAATTTTGTTTCAGAAAGAGTTTAGTGCATTCTGCTTATAAAGCTTTTCCCAGGAAGTTAATTCTGCATGGGATCAAGAACAAAGGTTGGCCATGGAGAGGTGAAGAAGCAGAGAAGTGCACACAGGTAAATCTAGATTTATGCTTCCTTCCCCTCACCACTGCTGCTGGGTCAGGTTGTCACAGAGATAAATGTCCCTCAGATGCTTCAAACTGCAGGAAAATCTATTTCAGGTCTTCATGGAGTTCCTCTCCTATGAGGACAGTCTGAGAGAGCTGGGGTTGTTCAGTTTGGAGAAGAGAAGGCTCTTAGGAGACCTTATTGTGGCCTTACAGTGTCTGAAGGGAGCTACAAGAAAGCTGCTGGGGGACTTTTTAGCGTGTTGGGTAGTGACAGGACAAGGGGAATGCAGTGAAACTAGAAGTTGGTAGATTCTGATTAGATATTAAGAAGTTCTTCACCATGAGGATGGTGAGACACTGGAACAGGATGCCCAGGGAGGTGGTGGAAGCCCCATCCCTGGATGTTTTTAAGGCCAGGCTGCCTGTGGCTCTGGGCAACCTGATGTCGTGTGAGTTGTCCCTGCCCATGGCAGGGGGTTTGGAACTGGATGATCCTTGAGGTCCCTTCCAACCTTGACAATTCTATGATTCTGCAAAAAAGCAAGACTCAGTTGCGTAAGTCTGCACAAATAGGAAGAGTTTCACTCTCTGATGGTGTTTATCAGGGAGGTTTGTTCTCTCTTTGGGTATACTCTTTGTGTTTACAGTCTTCTTATCAGAAGCAATCCTGGAACTAACCGTCAGCCTCCACTCTGAAATTTTCATCTCTCCATTGAATGTGCATCTCATATGACCTATAACTTAAAAAGTTTTTCACCTTTCTGACAGAGTTCTTGGAACACTCAGGAATTTTTCTTCACCATGGGAGGGTGAGGAGACTCTTGTCCTGTTCATTCATTGCGTGGATCCATTCTGTGGGATTTCCATTCCTTTAGCAGCATAAATTTCCTGCACTCGTCCCATTCTGAAAGTTAAAACAACCACAACAAACAACAAAGTTCATTCGGAGTGAAATGGTTGGCAGGGACCTCTACAGCAGCCCCACTTGGGTGGATTTTATTGCCTTTACTATTTTATCATCCTTACCTTCAGCAGGTTCCTGATTGATTTTCTGACCTGCAGCTGTAGAACTGAATTTTGTCTTTGACCTTGTGCTCTATGATTTTGTACATTGCAGAACTGTTAACTGCATGAAGAATAAGAAGCTTTGTTTGTTTCTTTGTTTAATAACTTTGGCTACAAAAGCATTGAATAAATATTTTCTAGGTTTTGTTGGTTTCAGGTTTTTGTTTGTTTGTTTGTTTTTCTTTCTTTCTTTCCAGGCAATTCTGGAGTCTGTTACAAGGGCCATGGCTAGTAGGTTGAGAGAGGTTCTCCTCCCCCTCTACTCTACTCTGCTGAGGCCTCCTCTGGAATATTGTGTCCAGTTCTGGGCCCCTCAGTTCAAGAAGGACCTGAGGGAACTGCTTGACAGAGTCCAGTACAGAGCCACAAAAATGATGAAGGGAGTGGAACATTTCCCCTATGAGGAGAGACTGAGGGAGCTGGGGCTCTGTAGCTTGGAGAAGAGGAGACTGAGAGGTGACCTCATTCATACTGATAAAAGATGTAAAGGATGAGTGCCAAGAGAATGGAGCCAGGCTCTGTTTGGTGATGCCAAATGACAGGACGAGGAACAATGGTGGAAGCTGAGGCACAGGACATTCCATGCAAATATGAGGAGAGATTTTTTCACTGTGAAGGTGACAGAACACTGGAACAGGCTGCCCAGGGGCCCTGAATGTATTTCTGTGTGATCTTCTCTAGGTGACCCTGCTCTGGCAGGGGCATTGGACTGGGTGATCTTTTGAGGTCCCTTCCAACTGCTAACATTCTGTAATTAAGTGACTCTGTGATTTTGCAAATTCAGCCCTATTGAACATACCTGTTGAGCAAACAAGGGGTTTAAAAATTCTAACTGTAAGAAATTATACTTTTTTAGACATCTGCAGGCACACAAGCAGAGAAACAGGCCTGGTTCATGAAATGATTGATGTGTTCTCCTGAGATTTGCTCCCCGTTCCAATGAACTCTTCATCTTTTCCTTCTGACTCAGGTGCATGACTTCTACCTTGCTGGAAAAATGAAAGACCCTGAGTAAAACCACATGGCAAGTTGCAGCCTTTGTTGATAACTCAGTATGAAGCTAGGAGCACAGATGCTTATTAAATGGTGGGTTTGTTTCAGTTTTGTGGGGGTTTTTTGGTTTTTTTTTGGGGGGAGGGTTGTACTCTTGTAGTGTCTGAGTTGAATAAAATCTCAAAAATAACTGTATAAACTTGTGGAGCAATCTGGACTGCCTCAGTCTCACTAAGTGGGGTAGCATTTAGGAGATATTTGTTCTGTGATCAGTCTAAAAGAGTAATTCCTGATATTCTGTAACTAGAAGACTTAGGTTATAGCAACCAGCTTGCATCCAAAACCCACCAACCTTGCAGGAATAAATCATCTTAAGCATATGAAAAGAAAGCTGAGAGGGGATCAGTTTGGGGTTCCCCAGCTCAAGTGAGGCAGGGACCTACTTCAGAAAGTCCAACAGAGAGTTATGAGGATGATGAAGGGACTGAAACACCTCTGCTGTAAAAAAAGACTGAGGGCCCTGGGGCTGTTTAGTATGGAGAAGAGAAGGCTGAGAGGGGACCTGATCAATGTCTCTAAATATCTGAGGTGTGGGTGTCAGGGTGAATGTGCCAGGCTCTTTGTGGTGGTGCCCAGTGATAGGACAAGGAGCATTGTGTACAAGCCGGGACCCAGGAGGTTCCACCTCAGCATAAGGAGAAACTTCTTTGGTGTAAGGGTGCTGGAGTCCTGGAGCAGGCTGTCCAGAGAGGTTGTGGAGTCTCCTCTGGAGACTTTCCAAACACACCTGAATGTGTTCCTGTCTGGCCTTCCCTAGGTGATCCTGCTCTGGCAGGAGGGTTGGTCTGGCTGATCTCTAGATGTCCCTTCCAACCCCCACCACTCTGTGATTCTATCATCTGCGGCAGGCAAAAGAAACAGAAATCTTCTGAAAAAAAGATGTCCCCTAAATAAATGGACAATTTTAGCTTGAAAAAATAACCTCCCAGAAGGCCAAGCAACTGACTAAAACCACCACAGCCTTGATATTATTTTTCTCCAAAAAAGAAGAAATCTTAATATCAAATGCCATAAAATTGGACATTTTTAAGTCATCAATTTCCAGTTCTCATTGCAATTGGAGAATACAGGTTGGTTTTTAATGTTAGACTTTTAAACACAGCACCTTAAAAATGTGAGAAATGTGGTAGCACGTGAAGAGAGGAAAAAAAACCCAACCAGTTATTTGCATAAAAGCTCTTTAATAAGTCCTCATTTTCAGTGTTGACCCCAACCTGAAGCAGGCTCAAAAATAAGTCATATTATACATTCTCTTCACCAAAACCAGCAGAATTATACTTTCTGAACCATTAAGAAAAGGTGAAAAAGCAGGAGGCTCAGTGGCTGGAGATGCAGATATAAATTTTTTTCCTCCTTGTACTTAAAAAAAAACCACCCATTGAGAGTGGTCATATTTGCCATGGCCATGAAATGCTGAAGCTCAAAGAGCCAGGCCTCTGTAGAACTGTCGAATTGGGGAGCTCTCTGTCAGGATGATCTCCCAGCCAGCAGGCAGCTCAGCTGTTGCTATGGTTACAGACTAAATCAGTGGTTAGAAAAGCAACATTCAGGGTATATTTGCCTTGAACTGAGAATATAAGTGAAAGACAGGCACCTTGGGGGACAGCTGCATTTGTAAGCATGGGCTGACTACCAGAGAACAGGTTTTCATAGAATTGGATGGGATCTAGAGATCATCCAGTTCCAGTCCCCCTGTCATGGGCAGGGACACCTCACACTAGATCAGGTTGCTCAGAGCCACATCCAGTCTCGCCTTAAAAACTTCCAGGGACGAGGCTTCTACCACCTCCTTGGGAAACCTGTTCCAGTGTCTCACCACACTCATGGGGAAGAACTTCTTCCTAAAATTCAATCTGAATCTACCCACTTCTAATTTTTCTCCATTCCCCCCAGTCCTATCACTGAGATCCTAAAACTCCCTCACCAACTTTCTTGTAGCCCATCTCAGATAATGGATGGCCACAATGTCTCCTCGGGGGCCAACTCTTTCAGCCTGTCTCCATAGGAGAGGAGCTCCAGCCCTCTGATCATCCTCATGGCCCTTTTCTGGACACATTTCAGCACTTCTAGATCTTTCCTGTAATAGTGGCTCCAGACCTGGACACAGTGCTCCAGGTGGTGTCTCACCAGAGCAGAATAGAGGGGGAGAATCACCTCCCTTGACCTGCTGGCCACACTTCTCTTGATGCAGCCCAGGATGTGGTTGGCTTTCTAGGCTGCAAGTGCACACTGCTGGCTCGTGTTTAGCTTCTTATCCATCTGTACCCCCAAGTCCTTTTTAACATCTCTGACTTCTTAAGTGGTGTTTATTGTCATTTTCTGTAGCATTCTTCATTTAAGCCCATTTCTGGTTATAATCAGCCTTGTAAAATGTGTGTGCCATGGATTGAAAAGATTTCCATAGAGATATAGAATGACAGAATGACAGGTTGGAATGGACTTCTGGTCCGACCTTTCTAGGTAATAGTCTAGTTGAAATGAGCTGGCCCAGCAGCCTGAGTTTTCAAACTGACCGATGTTGGGCACTCCAATGCTTCCCTTGGGAGATGATTCCAATCTCTGTCTGAGCTCATGGTGACAAATTTTCTTCTGGATTCCAATGGGAATGTCCCTAGCAGTAACTTGTCCCTATTGCCCCTTATCTTTTGAATGCCACATTGTGGAGTTTCCTTCTCAGGAAACTCAAACCCCACTTGGATGTGATCCCAGGCAACTTGATCTGCAGCAACCTGCTTTAGCATGGTTCTATGACTACTCCCTATCCTGGTCATGAGTTTGGGAATAATCACTGTGACCACCTTGGAACAGGTGTTTTTCTGAGGTCCCACTGCCATATGGAACTGTGGTTTTTCTTCTCCCTTCCTCTCCTTCTTCTTTCCTGTGAGGGTGCTGGAGCTGCCCAGAGAGGCTGTCCAGAGAGGTAAGTCTCCTCTGGAGACTTTCCAAACCTACTTGGATATGTTCCTGTGTGACCTGCCCTAGGTGATCCTGCCTTGGCTAGAGGGTTGGACTGGATGATCTCTGGAGATCCCTTCCAGCCCCTAACATTCTGTGATTCTAGGACTGCTTCACACAATGAGCTGCTCCTTGTAGTCTCCCTGTAACAAGAGCAAGTTAAATCCACCACCCACCTTTCTGGATCATGGCTGGTGGTCACTTCAGTTTAGCTTGGTTTTGTTTATGATTGACTCTCATCCTTATTTAAATTATGGATAGTGGATTTATTAGTGAGACATTCATTCAAAAACCTCCTTCTGAGAAGGAGCATATTGAGTTCATGAGGGTGAACTCAATATGACAGTGAGCAGCTAAGCCAATCCATAAACCAGACAAGTCTATTCTAAAGAGTGCAAGGATAGGGCAGAAATACTGATGAGCCCTTTTGTCCCCTTGTGATTGACTCTCTCTGAATTGTGCCATCTGTTCTTTCTTAGGTGAATGATTGATTAACTGAGCAACGTATGATTAGTTGCCTTGCTTGCCTTGTTACTGTACTGTGCAAGTTGTTCCGGAGTGTGCTTTCGACAGCCACCATCTGTGTGCCTAATAAATCAAGCAGGACTACATTCTGCTCTGTGCTATCCCTGTAACTCTTGGGGTTCCAGCCAAGTCACTGACCTCTTTGGGCTGTGGGGCTGTGGTTGAATAAACCTGGGAAAAAGGTGTTTTTTTCCCTCTGTCTGATTTCATATTATTATTGTGTCCTTTCTAACTCACTCCCTCCCTTTCTACCTCCTTCTCTCCCTCCCTCCTTCTCTTCCTCCCTCTGTCCTTCTCTCCCTCTTTCTCTTGCTCTTTCCCTCTCTCTCTCCCTCCCTCTGTCCTTCCCTCCCTCTCTTTCTTCCTTCCTCCCTCTGTCCTTCCCTCCTTCTCTTGCTACCTCCCTCCCTCCTTCCATCCCTTTAGCCTTCTCTCACTCTCTCCCTCCATCTCTACTTTTCTTCCTCCCTCCATCTCTCCCTCCCTTTAGCCTCCTCTCACACTCTTCCCTTTCTCTCCTCTTCTTTCCCTCTCTCCCTTCTTGCCCCTTCTCTGACTCTCACCTTTCTCTCCTCTTCTCTCACTCTCTCCTCTTTCTCTCCCTTTTTCACACTCTCTCCTTTCTCTCCCCTTCTCTTCCTCCCTGCAAATCAAACCATTTTCCTTTGACCTTGTTTACTAAGATTCTGAACTTTCTGCTCTATTATTCTAATTCAGTTTTTATTTTAATCATGATGTAATTACTCAGAAGTAGATATCTCAACAGAGACAATTTCACACATGCTGGAAGTCTGAAGAAAACTTGAAATCATAATGTTAGGATAATTTGGTGATGACTTCAGAATCACAGAATGGTTGAGAAAGGAACTCCTGAGCTAGGAACACATGGACTTCATCTGGTAAAACCTCTCTGCTCAGAGTCACTAGAAGACAGTTGCCAGGAGCATGCCCAAGTGCTTTTTAATATCTCCAAGGAGATTCCACAACCTCCCTAGGGAATCTCTTCCAGTGTTCAGTTACCCTGACACCAAAGCAGTGTACCCTGATGTTCAGAGGGAACCTCTATTATTTATGTTCATTTTCTCTGGGCAGCCTGCTCCAGGCCTCCAGCACCCTCACACCACAGAAGTTTCTCCTCATGTTGAGGTGGAACCTCCTGAGTTCCAGCTTGTACCTGTTGCTCCTTGTCCTATCACTGGGAACCATCACAAAGAACCTGGCACCTTCATCCTGATACCCACCCCTCAGGTATTGAGAGACACTCGTAAGATCCCCCTCTCAGCCTTCTCCTCTCCAGACTAAACAACCCCAGGGCTCTTAGTCTTTGTTCACAGCAGAGATGTTCCACTCCCTTCATCATCCTCACAGCTCTCTGTTGGACTCTCTCCAGCAGATCCCTGTCTCTCAGTCTTTCCTGATAGACAGAGCTGTTGCTGGGTGAAGACTGGAGTACATTTAATTAAGTGTTACTTGTATGGAGGCAGAAGGGGAATTATATTACTAGGTCAGATAGTTCCCAAATGTTGTCTGATTGCTGCTATAAAATGATATTTATTTTTATGTTGGCAATGGACCAATTAAAACCTGGCCCCAGTAAAAGTCTATGAGCTAAGGGGGGAAAAAAAGGCAAAACTCTAAAAATAACATCTTGTTAGTGCATGGATTTGCTTCCTTTGTAGGTTCTGCTTCAGGATTTTACTGCTGCCAATAGTGCTGACAAAAGGTTGTAAACCCACAAGCTGTGCTCTCTTCTGCCTTCTGCATCAGGCAAGAGAATTGACAGTTAACACCAGTTTGAAAATCTGTATTACTGAAGGAGGAAAAATGGCTATCAGTGAACACTCAGCTGCAAGGCAGACTGCAGTCCTCTGCTGAAAACAAAAAGGCTGAGAAGAAAACATGAAAGAAAGCTTGAGGGGGACCTTAGAGAGACCTTCCACTACCTGAAAGGGGCTACAAGAAAGCTGCGAAGGGGCTTTTTACCGTGACCACTGAAGTATCACATCTACATGCTTCTCAAACACTTCCACGCATGGAGAATCCACAGCAGATGTGAGATGCAATGCAGAAGGTATCATCTCAATATGAGGAGAAACTTCTTTATGGTGAAGGTGACTGAGTCCTGGAGCAGGCTGCCCAGAGAGGTTGTGGAGTTTATTCCTCAGGAGACTTTCCAATCCCACCTGGATGAGTTCCTGTGTGGCCTGCCCTGGGTGATCACAGAATCACAGTATCACAGATTTAATTTGATGCCGTTGCAGGAAGACTACAAGGTGCAGCTCATTGTGTGAAGCAGTCCTAGAATCACAGAATCACAGGATGTTGGAGGTTTGAAGGGTCTTCCAGAGATCATCCAGTCCAAGCTATGACTCTACATAAAATAAAAAGGTAATAATCTTTTAGAACTTTAAAAGACATCCTGGATATTGGCATTGGATTTGGTGGGTGATGTGGTGGTCGGAGGGTGTTTAGGCACCAGTGACCATGACATAATAGAGTTTTCAGTATGCAGCCAAGCCAAGAGGGGCAGCAAGAAGACCTCCACTCTGGACTTCCGGAGGGCAGACTTCAGGCTACTCAAGGAACTAATTCAGAAGGTTCCTTGGGAATCAGTCCTTAAAAATAAAGGGGTCCAGGAGAACTGGACCTACTTCAAGGAAGAACTATTGAAGGTGCAAGAACAGGCTGTGCCAGTGTGCCGGAAGATGAGCCGCCGGGGCAGACGGCCAGCCTGGATGGGCAATGAACTTTTAATAGAACTTAGGGAAAAAAAGAGGGTGTATCATCTTTGGAAGAAAGGGGAGGCAACCTACAGAATGTTTAGGGATGTTGCTAGGTTGTGCAGGAAGAAAATTAGGGAGGCAAAAGCCCATTTAGAACTTAGACTGGCCTCTGCTGTGAAGGACAACAAAAAGTCCTTCTATAAATACATCAATAGCAAGAAGAAGGGCAAGGACAACCTCCACTCCTTGGTTGACACGGAGGGGAACGTTGTAACAAAGAATGAGGAAAAGGCAGAGGTACTTAACACCTTCTTTGCCTCAGTCTTCACTAGCAGGGCAGAACGTCTTCCAGACAGCTGGCCTGCAGAGCTGGCAGAAGGAGCCAGAGAGCTGCATAGTTTCCCACTGCTCCAAGAGGAAGTTAGAGATCTACTGAGCCGCTTGGACCCCCACAAGGCCATGGGACCGGATGGGATCCATCCTAGGGTGCTGAGATTGCTGACAGATGAGCTGTCCAAGCCACTTTCCATCATTTTTCAGCAGTCCTGGCTCACTGGAGAGGTCCCAGAAGACTGGAAGCTGGCCAACGTGGTGCCCATCCACAAGAAGGGCCAGTTGGATGAGCCAGGGAATTATAGGCCTGTCAGCCTGACCTCAGTGCCAGGAAAGATTATGGAACGGGTCATCTCGAGTGCGATCACACAGCACTTACAGGATGACCAGGGGCTCAGGCCTAGCCAGCATGGATTTAGGAGGGGCAGGTCCTGCCTGACCAACCTGATCTCCTTCTATGATCAGGTGACCCGCCTGGTGGATGTGGGGAGGCCTGTGGATGTGGTCTACCTGGACCTCAGCAAGGCCTTTGACACCGTTCCCCACAGCAAACTCCTGGCCAAGCTGGCAGCCCGTGGCTTGGACAGGAGCACACTGCGTTGGGTTAGGAACTGGCTGGAGGGCCGAGCCCAGAGAGTAATGGTGAATGGCGCCACATCCAGCTGGCGGCCTGTCACTAGTGGTGTGCCCCAGGGATCAGTACTGGGCCCCATGCTCTTCAACATCTTTATTGATGATCTGGATGAGGGCATTGAGTCCATCATCAGTAAATTTGCAGATGACACCAAGCTGGGGGCAGCAGTTGATTTGCTGGAGGGCAGAGAGGCTTTGCAGAGGGACCTCGACAGGCTGGACAGATGGGCAGAGTCCAATGGCATGAGATTTAACACATCCAAGTGCCGGATTCTGCACATTGGCCACAACAACCCCAGGCAGTGCTACAGGCTGGGGTCAGAGTGGCTGGAGAGTGGCCAGGCAGAGAGGGACCTGGGGGTACTGGTTGATTGTAGGCTGAACATGAGCCTGCAGTGTGCCCAGGCAGCCAAGAAGGCCAATGGCATCCTGGCTTGCATCAGGAACAGTGTGGCCAGCAGGAGCAGGGAGGTCATTGTGCCCCTGTACACTGCACTGGTTAGGCCGCACCTTGAGTACTGTGTCCAGTTCTGGGCCCCTCAGTTTAGGAAGGATGTTGACTTGCTGGAACGTTGTCTCAATCCGGAGAGGGAAAGAGAATGAGTTTTTTAATGAATATTCCCGTGTTGTGAAATTAGAGGCACAAACGAGGCCAAAATATCAACAGCTAGACTATTTATTACATAACTAAGGTGGATGGACATAAATAAAGTGGAGGGATCAGAGGGAGAGAGAGAGAGAATAGAAGAAAGGGAGAAGAGGGAAAGAATTATATTACCACACCCCTCACCCCCAAGACAGTTTGAGTCTGTGGAGGAAAGGTGCTGCAGGAGATGTTGGGTCTGTAGAGAAACGGTGCTGCAGGAGATGTTGGGTCTGTAGAGGAAGGGTGCTGAGGCTTTGGCTGTAGAAGGGATGAGGTCCTCTGGGCAGCTTCTTCAGCTCCATGAGTTGCAGCAGGCGGAACTTAGGGCACGGAGAGTCCAAGATCCATTGTGTTGGCCCCGGGATGTTTCCAGCGTGTGCTGCCGTCAGCTTTCTTCTGCATCTTGCTTCTCCAATTTTCTCCTCCAAAAAGCCAGTAGCTGCTCCAGTCTTTTATACAGTTTTTTAGCCCTTAGGCAAGTGTCCAGGTGTTGTTCCCCAGGATATCGTTCTGGGAAATCATCTTTAGGTCCAGGTATCGCTCCCCAGGAAATCTTTTTGTGTACTCAGGTGAGTTTGGGCAGCCACTGGATGGAGGGGGGAAGGCCTCCACCTCCTCCTGCTCCATCTAGCTACCCACACACTCTTTACATATCAGGAACCATTGTCCTTTCCTGGGGTATCTGATGGCTGGAAATGATCTTGTCCTGAAGGTGTGAATGCTGGGCCCTTGGACCATTGTTGTAGGCCAGCTGCAGTCCCGTGAGCAATGTTATCTTTGCACCTTCCAAGAGTCCTTCCAGTGGCTCTGCCCAAAGCACATCAGCTATTGTCTGGACAAACAGCAAGTGATTTTATCTTTGTTGAGTCACCAGGAGACACAAGCTTTAGTCTCTCACAAACGTGTCCAGAGAAGGGCAACAAAGCTGGTGAGGGGTTTGGAACACAAGCCCTATGAGGAAAGGCTGAGGGAGCTGGGGTTGCTTAGCCTGGAGAAGAGGAGACTGAGGGGTGACCTTATTGCTCTCTACAACTACCTGAAGGGAGGTTGTAGCCAGGCAGAGGTTGGCCTCTTCTCCCAGGCATCCAGCACCAGAACAAGAGGACACAGTCTCAGGCTGCGCCAGGGCAGGTTTAGGCTGGATGTTAGGAAGAAGTTCTACACGGAGAGAGTGATTGCCCATTGGAATCGGCTACCCGTGGAGGTGGTGGAGTCACCTTCACAGGAGGTGTTCAGGAGAAGACTTGATGGGGTGCTTGGCTGTATGGTCTAGTTGTTGGGTGGGTTGGATTGTTTGATGGGTTGGACGCGATGATCTTGAAGGTCTCTTCCAACCTGGTGTATTGTATTGTATTGTATTGTAATGAATTGTCTGAAGGAAATTAGCCTCCTACCTTTAGTTTGATTTTTAATTCTTCTGATATCGATAGATTTCTGTAAATCTATTTCTATGGATTTACTGTATTTTATGTATTCTGACTCCAACAGCACCAGCAGCACTAGATCCCCAGACACATCAATAGTTGGACTCTTGATTCATGCATTTCTAGTTTTAACAGAAGAAAAGCCCTAAATCCCTGTGCTTTTGCAGATCTGTTACGGCAATCTTTGAGAAGCCGCTGATTCACAGATCCAGATTGCATTGGGTTGGAAGGGACCTTCAAAGGTCATCTTGGCCAACACCCCTGAAGGCAACAGGGCCACTTCCAACCAGAGCAGGCAGCGCAGGGACACAGCAAATCTGATCTTAAATGTCTCCGGAGACAGAGGCTCAACCACATCCCCGGGCAGCCTGTTCCAGGATTTCACCACTCTCACTGTGCAGAACTTCCTCCTGATAATAAATAAAAAATTAAAATAATATAAAATAATAATAATAAATAAAAATAATAAAAATAAAATAATAATATAAAAAAAAACCAAACCCAAACTAAAAAACAGCAAAACAAAACACCAAATTATGACTACTTAGCATCCACCAAAGGAAGCAAATGTCCTGGTAGACAGCAGAATGCAGGCTTGATAGGAGTCAACGACTTGTTCTATAATAAGACACTCTTCTGGGTTTTGCTAGCAAGACTGACAGATGGAAAACACAGGGTGCAACAGTTCTACTCACTGTGTTATAGCTCACGAAGGATTCATCAGATTGGTGCTTCAGGAGAAGGAAGGCAAGAGTTTTAAACCACAGAATTACACAATGATAGGGGTTGGAAGGGATTTCAGACATCATCAAGTCCAACCACCCTGCCAGAGCAGAATCACCTAGGGCAGGTCACACAGGAGTGCAACCAGGAGGGGTTGGAAAGTCTCCAGAGGAGACTCCACAAGCTCTCTGGGCAGCCTGCTCCAGGTCTCCAGCACTCTCACACCAAAGAGGTTTCTCCTCATAGCAAAGCGGAACCTCCTGGGTTCCAGCCTTCTACCCTTTGTTCCTTGCCTTATCACTGGGCACCACCACAAAGAGCCTGGCACCTTCATTCTGACACCCAGCCCTCAGATATTTAGAGACACTGATCAGATCCCCTCTCAGCCTTCTCTTCTCTGACTAAATATGCCCAGGGCTCTCAGTCATCATAGCAGAGACATTGCAGTCCCTTCATCATCCTCACAGCTCTCTGTTGAATTCTCTCCAGGAGATCCCTGTCTGTATTGAACTAGGGAGCCCCAAACTGGGCATAGCATTGCAGGTGTGATCTTAGCAGGGCTGAGTAGAAAGGTCTCTCTAAAGGACTATTGTTTCAGCAAAGACTTTATCTAGAATAAAAGGGAGGAATAGAGAAAGGTAAGAAAATGATGCTGAAAAGATGAAGGACCTGTGATAAGCACCAAGGGGGAAAAAAAAAGAAAGAAAAAAAAAAAAAAAAAGTAGTCTTCATTAAAGCAAAAATCAAAGTCAAGCTAATGATGAGAATGGAAACATTACAGCAGCATATCTGAGGGGGTCAAATCCCTACCGGATTTCAAAGACTAGCAAGAGTCAAGGTGTACAGAGTTTCAACCCTCAGCAAGATGATAGAGTAGTTGAGCTTTATTTCATGTTCTGCTTTATTAAATACTGCTTTATTACTTTCTCTCTCTATATATATATATAACATTAAAAGAAAGCATAAATGTTACTCATATTATTTCCTGGAATTATATATATATATTTTCAAGATGCACAAGGCTGTGAATTAATAATGCATGGTTTAAGCATCCACTGAATTGTCCAACCCACAGAGATGCAGGAACAGATGTTTCACAGAATCATGGAATCAATAAGGTTGGAAAAGACCTCAAAGATTATTAAGTCCAACCTGTCACCCAGCACCTCATGACTACTAAACCATGGCTTCAAGTGCCACGTCCAATCCCTTTTTGAACACCTTCAGGGATGGTGATTCCACCACCTCCTCAGGCAGCCCATTCCAATGACCAACAACTCTTTCTGTGAAGAACTTTTTCCTCACCTCAAGCCTTAACTTTCCCCTGGCTCTTGTTCTGGTGCTGGTTGCCTGGGAGAAGAGACCAACTCCAAACTGGCTACAACCTCCCTTCAGATAGTTGTAGACAGCAATAAGGTCTCCCCTGAGCCTCTTCTTCTCCAGGCTAAAGTAAAAGGTCTCCAAAGAAATGCTGCATTTTTTTGCAAGACTTTGTTTGATACAGTTTGGTACAGAACAGGTGTCAAATGGAGATTTTTATGATTTTTTAATGTGGATTCATTACACAGAATCACAGAATACCAGGTTGGAAGGTACCTCAAGGATCATCTGGGCAAACTTTTCTAGATGATGGTGTAGTTGAAATGAGGTTGCTCAGCTCCCTGTCAAGCTGAGTCTTTAAATAGACCAATGTAGGGGAATCCACTGCAACCCTTGGGAGATTGTTCCAACCTCTAACTGTTCTAATGGTAAAGAATTTTATTCTGGATTCCAATGGGAATCTCCCCAGCAGCAACTTGTCCCTATCACCCCTTGTCTTTTCTATGTCTCCTCATAAAAAGGGAGTCTCCACCCTCCCAGTACCCACCCTCTATGTCCTGCTCCATGGCAATAAGGTCTGCCCTGAGCCTTCTCTTCTCCAGGCTGAACAAACCCAGTTCATTCCCTTTCCCAAATTCTAAGCCACTGAATTTTGTTCCTCAAGATATTTTCTCAAGGAACTGGTGTTAAGTAGATCATTCATACCTTGAAACTTTTAAAACGTTCACTGTGTAATAAGGCACAGAGCTGAAAAATTCATGACAGAAGATCATACTAGGAAATTGGATCTCAAATTGAGACAAATGAGAGGCAAATAAATCATCAAAACTCAAACAAAAAGGGCAATTTTGTGTTTAGCAAATCTTTAAAAAATACAAAGAAAGAGAAAAAGAAGGGGGAAATAAAAGAGGCAATAAATATAATAACTGTGCTTTGATGGATGATAAAAATGGACTTGGCCTTAAATTGTCAAAGCTCTCTCAGAAACAACACTATTACTTCTATCTTCTAATATTAATAAGTCAGGCTCTGGTTTTCAGGAGCAAGTTAATTTAAAATCAACATTGGCTGTGACTCTAACCAGCAACAGCTGTAACTGTGCCACAGGCAGAGTTTGGTACCAAGAATGTTAATCACTGCCAGTACTGTGAGGAGGAGGGGGAAACCCTAGGTGTAAATGCAATTAAAGAGCAGCCATGCAGGTTATAGAGAATGTGTCAAGAAGAGCTCGGTGCCTGCTGCTTTTTCTCTAAGTTTTCTCTCTTAGAGTAAGAAGCGTTAGAAAGCAGAGCAAACGCTTTAAGAGTTGTGAGGTAGTTTCATAGAATCACAGAATGGTCTGAGTTGGAATGGATCTCCAAAAGTCATCTAGTCCAAGCCCCCTGAAATCAGTAGGGGCATCCCCAACTAGATCAGGTTGCTCATAGCCTTGTCCAGCCTGATCTCGAATATCTCCAGGGATGGGGCCTCAACTACTTCCCTGGGCAACCTGCTCCAGTGTTCCAGCAGCCTCATAGTAGAGACTTGTTCCTAGCATCCAAGGTAAATCTTCTCTTCTCTAGTTTGAAGCCATTACCCCTGTCCTGTCACTGCAGGCCTTTGTAAACAGTTTCTCTCCATCCTGCTTGAAGGGCCCCCTTCAGGTACTGGAAGGTCGCTATGAGGTCTCCCTGGAGCCTTCTCTTCTCCTGTCTGAACAATACAATAAAATACAAGACAAGACAAGACAAGACAAGACAAGACAAGACAAGACAAGACAAGACAAGACAAGACAAGACAAGACAAGACAAGACAAGACAAGACAATAAACCAGCAACCCCAGCTCCTTCAGCCTGTCCTAGTAGCAGAGGTGCTCCAACCCCTGATCATATTTGTGGCTTCCTGTGGACCCAATCTAGCAGGTCCATGTTTCTCTTGTGTTGAGGGATCCAGAGCTGTACACAGCACTGCAGGTGAGGCCCCAGCAGAGCAGAGGGGCTGCTTTTGATGCAGCCCAGGCTGCCATTGGCCTTCTGTGCTGCAAACTCACACTACCTGTTACTGTCCAGCTTCTCGTCCATCAGCACCCCCAAGTCCTTTCCTGCAGGTCTCCTTTCAATTACCTCATCCCCCAGTCTGTATTAATAGTGAGGATTGCTCTGACCCAGGTGCAATTTTCCCATTTAGTGGTCATGGCAGTTAGGTTAGGACTGGACTCAAAGATCTTAAAAGTCCAGATTCCATGATTCTAAAATTCATAAATTTTTCAGAAAGCCAATGGCTGTTTTTTAGTGTCCCCAGTGTTCCTAGAAGCCACAGTAAAAGCCTGCCCCAGGTCTAGGGAACCATTGTTAGCTGTAATTCTGGATTTCCTAACTGTCCTAATGGAGTCTTTTGCTCAGATATTGTAATAACAATTTCAGTGCTTTCTGGTTGTATTTATAACACATATTTATTTATTACATGTCCAAATTTCTATACAAGCCACCTTTGTTTTCTTCTCTTGTGAACCTTTTGTATTCCCACTCAGCATTCTGAAGCACCTCTAACAGATTGCAGACGAACAGCTGTCAGCTTTATTGCTTTGTGCTGCTTATTCTGGATCAAACAGAAGAAAACTGAGTCTAGATGAATGAAAAAAAATAGTTTGTATCAGTTTTTATCAGTAAAATCAAACTCTTATAAATAGAAATCTTCACAGCACAAAGCAGCTGGATGGAATGTACTTTCCAACAATACACTTGTTCTTATCAGAAGTGTTGGCAGAATAAAACGAATTCAGAGCTTACCAAAAGAGTTGTCCTTCTGTAGACAGGCTGAGAAGGTTGGGGCTGCTCATCCTGGAGAAGAGAAGGCTTTGGGGAGACCTTGGAGCAGCCTTCCAGTACCTGAAGGGGGCTACAATGGCATCCTGGCCTGCATCAGGAACAGTATGGCCAGCAGGAGCAGGGAGGTCATTCTGCCCCCTGTACACTGCACTGGTTAGGCCACACCTCTAGTACTGTGTCCATTTCTGGGCCCCTCAGTTTAAGAAAGATGTTGACTTGCTGGAACATGTCCAGAGAAGGGCAACAAAGTTGGTGAGGGGTTTGGAACACAAGCCCTATGAGGAAAGGCTGAGGGAGCTGGGGTTGCTTAGCCTGGAGAAGAGGAGACTGAGGGGTGACCTTATTGCTGTCTACAACTACCTTAAGGGAGGTTGTAGAGAGGCAGAGGTTGGTCTCTTCTCCCAGTTGTTTAGGTGGGTTGGATTGGTTGATAGGTTGGACGCAATGATCTTGAAGGTCTCTTCCACCTGGTCTGGTCCATTCCATTCCATTCCATTCCATTCCATTCCATTCCATTCCATTCTTCTATTCTATTCTATTCTATTCTATTCTATTCTATTCTATTCTATTCTATTCTACAAGAAAGCCAGGAAGGGACCTTTTACAAGGGCTTGTAGTGCTAAGATGAGAGGGAATGCATTGAAACCCTATGAAACGGCTACTTGACCTAAGGACAGACTTTAAAATAAGTAACGCAATGATTTTATTCACTCTTATTTTATGGAAACTGAGCTCCAGAAACAAAATTTGTGCTGTTTGGAAACCTCTTTGTATTTTGGATTCCTCCTTAACATTTCCCTAGAGGTTTTCAAATTCGGAAGCCAATCTTTCTAAAGCACGTGTTGTGTTTTAAATGTTAAACACACAAAGAGCCATTTAGAACAATGACAATCCTCATCTTCTGTCCACCTAGAACAGCTTCATAACCTCTGTCAGTCATGGCTGACTAATAAATGTGTCATAACAGTCCTAGTGCATTGCTTGGGGAAGAAAATAGTGCTGGGGGAGGAAGAAATTAAAAGCAGGCCTGCAGCAAAAGGACTTGCGAGATTGGTGGATGAGAAGCTGAACATGAGTCAACTTACAACACAGAAGGCCAACCGCACCCTGGACTGCATCCAAAGCAGCTTGGGCAGAGATGGAGAGAGGGCATTTTCCCCCTCTGCTCTGCTCTTATGAGACCTCATCTGTAGTGCTGTGTCCAGCTATGGGACCCCAGCACAAGAAGGACATTGACCTGATGGAGTTGGTCCAGAGGAGGCCATCAAGACGATCAGAGGTCTGGAGAACAACTGCTGTGGGGACAGGCTGAGAGAGTTGGGGCTGTTCAACCTGGAGAAGGGAAGGCTCCAGGGAGACCTCAGAGTCTGAATTTCAATATCTGAAAGGGGACAGACAGGAAGACTGGAGAGGGACTGTTCAGAAGGGCCTGTGGGGATAAGACAAGGGGCAATGGTTTGGAACTGGAGCAGGGCAGATTTAGATTGGACATCAGGAGGAAGTTCTGCATAGTGAGGGTGGGGAGACACTGGAATAGGTTTCCCAGAGATATGGTTCAGGCCCTGTGCCTGGAGACATTCAAGACCAGACTTGCTGTGTCCCTGTGCAGCCTGCTCTGGTTGGAGGTGTCCCTGCTGCCTGCAGGGGGGTTGGACAAGATGCTCTTTGAGGGTCCCTTCCTGCCCAATGTAATAATCTCTGAATCTGTGAAGACAAAGCTTCACTTCTGTGTCTCCAGAAGTTAATGCCCTGTGAGCTTAAGATTCTGAAAGGTTATAAGTAAAAGGTTTGCAAGGGCAGTGAAGGGAATTAAAACTTTACACACATTGTGGAGATTTCTTAGGGAAAAAGTATTTGAAGCATAGAACAAATTTTCACTACTCATAACAGTCCTGAGGAAAGAAGGAAGAGTGGCTAAAAGGCAGGGGCAAGGGGAATTAATTTAAAGCAGTCTTCAAAGACCTAGGATCATGTCCAAATGACGAAAATAGAATAAAAGTAGGATCTGGAAAGTTCAAAAACTCCACAGAGTTGGCTGGAAGAAAACCTTGAGGTACAACTAGCAAAATACGTACAAATTAATACATCTTTCTTCAATTACATGAAGTGCAAGAAGCCTGAGACACTTCAAATCCCACAGATTATCAGGGAATGAAAGGAGCCTTCAGGAAAATAAAGTCAGAGAATCATAGAATTGTCAGGGTTTGAAGGGACCTCAAGGATCATCAAGGTCCAACCCCCTGCCATGGGCACAATGGGAAGCTGAGCAAACAGTTTGTGGCTGTGTTCACAGTGGAAGAACATGCAAAGAATTCCACACCAGAACACACAACCTCTTTCTTTCTTTCTTTCTTTCTTTCTTTCTTTCTTTCTTTCTTTCTTTCTTTCTTTCTTTCTTTCTTTCTTTCTTTCTTTCTTTCTTTCTTTCTTTCTTTCTTTCTTTCTTTCTTTCTTTCTTTCTTTCTTTCTTTCTTTCTTTCTTTCTTTCTTTCTTTCTCTTTCTTCTTTCTTTCTTTCTTTCTTTCTTTCTTTCTTTCTTTCTTTCTTTCTTCTTTCTTTCTTTCTTTCTTTCTTTCTTTCTTTCCTTCCTTCCTTTCCTTCCTTCCTTCCTTCCTTCCTTCCTTCCTTCCTTCCTTCCTTCCTTCCTTCCTTCCTTCCTTCCTTCCTTCCTTCCTTCTTTCCTTCTTCCTTTCTTTCTTTCTTTCTTTCTTTCTTTCTTTCTTTCTTTCTTTCTTTCTTTCTTTCTTTCTTTCTTTCTTTCTTTCTTTCTTTCTTTCTTTCTTTCTTTCTTTCTTTCTTTCTTTCTTTCTTTCTTTCTTTCTTTCTTTCTTTCTTTCTTTCTTTCTTTCTTTCTTTCCTTTCTTCTTTTCTTCCTTTCTTTCTTCCTTTCTTTCTTCCTTTCTTTCTTCCTTTCTTTCTTTCTTCCTCCCTTTCTTTCTTTCTTCCTCCCTTTCTTTCTTTCTTCCTCCCTTTCTTTCTTTCTTTCCTCCCTTTCTTTCTTCCTCCCTTTCTTTCTTTCTTCCTCCCTTTCTTTCTTTCTTCCTCCCTTTCTTTCTTTCTTCCTCCCTTTCTTTCTTTCTTCCTCCCTTTCTTTCTTTCTTCATTTCTTTCTTCCTTTGACTGTGTCAAAGGCCTTGCTGAAGTCCAGGTAGACCACATCCACAGCCCTCCCCACATCCCTCAGGCAGTCACCTGATCATAGAAGGAGATCAGGTTGGTCAGGCAGGACCTGCCCTTCCTGAATCCATGCTGGTTGGGCCTGATCCCTTGGCCATCCTGCAGGTGCACTGTGATTGCCCCCAAGATGATCTGCTCCATAATCTTTCCTGGCACTGAGGTCAGGCTGACAGGCCTGGAGTTTCCAGGTTCCTTCATCCGACCTTTCTTGTGGATGGGGATCACACTGGCCAGTTTCCAGTCATCTGGGACCTCTCCAGTGCACCAGGACTGGTGGAAAATGATGGAGAGTGGCTTGCCCAGCTTATCTGTCAGCTCTCTCAGCACCCTAGGATGGATCCCATCCAGGCCTATGGACTTGTGGGGGTCCAAGTGGCTCAGCAAGTCCCTAACTACTTCCTCATGGATTTCAGAGGAACCATACTGCTCCCTGACCCCATTTACCAGTTCAGGAGGCCAGTCTTCCTGAAGTCCTCCTGCCTTACTGCTGAAAATGGAGGCAAAGAAGGTATTTATAACCTCAGCCTTTTCCTCATCTTTAGTTACAGTACTCCCCTCCAAGTCCAATAAAGAGTGGAGGTTCTTCTTGCCTCTCTTTTTAGCATTAATGTATTTATAAAAACGCTTTTTATTGTCTTTCACAAAAGTGGCCAGCTTAAGTGCTAGCTGGACTTTTGCCTCTTTAATTTTTCTCCTACATGACCTAACAACTTCCTTAAACGTATCTCGAGTTGCCTCCTGCCCGTTCCAAAGGCGATACAGCCTCTTTTTTCCCCTTAGTTCCTTCAAGAGCTGCTTGCCCATCCAGGCCCAGAGCCTTCCCCATCAGCTCATCTTTCAGCACATTGGGAGAGCCTGTTCCTGTGCCTTCAAGAGTTACACCTCCTTCAACCTCATTTCAGGGAGCTGTAGAGAGCAATGAGATCTCCCCTCAGCCTCCTCTTCTCCAGACTAAACAACTCCAACTCCCTCAGATGCTCCTCATATGATGCCCTCCAAACCCCTCACCATCCTCACTGACCTTTTTCTGGACACCCTTTAGCACATAAATCTTTCCTATCCTGTGGCATCCAGAACTGAACCCAGTGCTCAAGCTGTGGCCTCACCAGGACAGAGTACAGGGGCACCATCACTGCCCTACTCCTGCTGGACATGCTGGGTTTGATCCAGGCCAGGATTCTCCTCCTCTACACTGCTACCAGTAGAAGTTCAGCTTGGTATGAGGCACAGGCAGAAGGCTCAGAGAATGCCCTCTGTGATAACAGAAATTGTCTTTGTGAATACTTTTAAGTCTGGTTAATTTATGTATCAAACTTGGTGCTGTAGAGATTCCAGTCAGAATTACATTGGTAATTGTATTAGAAATTGTAATGTGTCATGCTTCATGATTACTCTTAATTTTCATCATTAGAAAGAAACAGATAAGCATAATGGAGCTCTTATTCAGTTAGAGTGTAGGCCAATGTCAGAGCAACACAGAGAGAAAGGAAGGACAAGATCTCATTACAAGTCTCACTGAGCTTGGAATATTCCCTAACTTCACATGATAGAATTATAGAATCACAGAAAGTTAGAGGTTGGAAGGGACCTCAAGATATCATCCAGTCCAACCCCCCTGCCAGAGCAGGATCACCTAGGGCAGGTCACACAGCAACACATTCACGTGGGTCTTGAAAGTCTCCAGAGAAGGAGGCTTCACAACCTCTCTGGGCAGCGGGCTCCAGGCCTCCAGCACACTCACACCAAAGAGGTTTCTCATCATGTTGAGGTGGAACCTCCTGGGTTCCAGCTTGTACCTGTTGTTCCTTGACCTATCACTGGACACTACCAAACAGCCCGGTACCTTCATCTTGACACCCACCCCTCAGATATTGAGAGCCTTCTTCAGACTAAACAGCCCCAGGGCTCTCAGTCTTCCATCATAGCAGAGTTGTTCCAGTCCCTTCATCATCCTCATAGCTCTCTGTTGGTTTCTTCCCAGCAGATCCCTGTCTGTATTGAACTGGAGAACCTGAAACTGGGCACAGTATATCATGTGTGGATCAATATTAATCCATCTGGCATGTATCTTGCAGAACTTACCAGAGTTGTAGTACTAGCAGTGGAAGATGGTGCAGCACTGCACTCCCACCTCCCTTTGCTGTGGTATCTTTTGAGGAACAATAAATGGCGTAAAGACAGAAAGTGATGTTATTCACTAAGTAAGTGAAGACTTTGGGTGTTAATGTGGCAGAATAGGTTTAAATATCCACCAAGAAAATTGGAAGGATTATCCTGATCTGATAAACTGCATCTGGGTCGGAGCAATCCCAGGTACCAATATAGGTTGGGCAGGGACTGGCATGAGAGCAGCCCTGAAGAAATAGACTTGGGGGTGCTGGCAGGTGAGAAGCTCAACATGAGCCAGCAGTGTGCACTTGCAGCCCAGAAAGCCAACCAGCTCCTGGACTGCAGCAAGAGAAGCATAGCCAGCAGGTTGAGGGAGGTGATTCTCCCCCTCTACTCCACCCTGGTGAGACCCCACCTGGATCATTGTGTCCAGTTCTGCCACTATTACAAGAGAGATCTGGAGGTGCTGGAATGTGTCCAGAGAAGGGTAACAAGGATGATCAGAGACAGTCTGAAAGTGTTGGGGTTGTTCAGTTTGGAGAAGGGAAGGCTCTGAGGCTCTTATTGTGGTTTTCCAGTATCTGAAGGATGTTACAAGAAAGCTGAGAAGGGACTTTTTAGGGTATCAGGTAGTGATAGGACTAGGGGGAATGGTGCAAAACTAGAAGTGGGTAGATTCAGGTTAGATGTTAGAAAGAAGTTCTTCACCATGAGGGTGGTGAGACCCTGGAACAAGTTGCTCAGGGAGGTGGTGGAAGCCTCATCCTTGGAGGTTTTTAAGACCAGGCTGGATGCAGCTGTGAGCAACCTGATCTAGTGTGAGGTGTCCCTGCCCATGGGAACTAGATGATCCTTGAGGTCCCTTCCAACCCTGACAATTCTATGATTCTGACTCTCAGAGGAAGGCATGGAGTATTAAAAAAAACAAACCCACAAACACAAAAAGCCTTCTTGCTGCAATCTAGAGCTCTTTATTATTTAAACATTCCCCACTTCTCCAATTCCCTGATGAATGCAAGACTGAGAACATCAGATGAAAGGCATTCCTCTGACAGAGACATCTTGTACCTAAAAATATGTTTGCTTCTTGAGCATGATTAAGTGACAGCAGGAACAAAGAGATGGCTTGAGCATTGTTTATCGATATTTCTCTAGCAGAGACAGCTTGTAGCTATAAATATTTAGCATCTCAGTTGAAAGATAAGTGTGAATGGGGGGAAAAAAAAATAAAGTGAAGAGTTGAACATGCAGTAGCTGGCAAGAAATTAACTACCATTATATTCAATGATGTGACTTAAAAGACCCTGAATGTAGAACATTAGCTAAATGAGTCTGGGAAAGTGATTTGCTGAATTTGTTAGTGGGAATTGTTCAGTTTATGGTCTTCATCTGGACAAATAGTAGCTTTTCTCTTTTTCCTATCATGATTCCCTCATATCTTGAAATGCTTCAGTTCCTTTCAAAATGCAAACATCTTAATACTCAGATGAAGGAAGTACTAAGAACTTTAGCTAGGAGCTTGCAGGATCAATGTGAAATAAGCTGCAGACATGTTTTCTAGAAGGACTGGCGGCTCTTTGCTCCAGGTGCAGATCCTGTCAGCCACTTAGTCCACTTGGACATTGGTGTAAATCTGCTTATGCTTTCATCCCAGGTTGGGGTCCAAGTCACAGAATCACAGAATCCATCCTCTTGGAAGAGACCTTCAAGCTCCTCCAGTCCAACCTTCAACACAGCACTGAAGGGCCAGGACTAAACCATGTCCCTAAGTGACAACTCCACCTCCAGGGATGGTGACTCCAGCACTGCCCTGGGCAAACCATTCCAATGTTTGAGAACCCTTTCAGTGAAGAAATATTTCCTAACATCCAGCCTGAAATTCCACTGATGCAGCTTGGAACCATTTCCTCTGGTCCTTCTACCTTCCACCTTCATCTGGACACCCAACTCTCAGATATTTAGAGAAACTGACCAGATCCCCTCTCAGCCTTCTCTTCTCCAGACTAAACAGCCCCAGGGCTCTCAGTCTTTCTTTACAGCAGAGAAGTTCCAGTCCCTTCATCATCCTCATAGTTGTCTGCTGGATTCTATCCAGCAGATCCCTGTCTCTCTGGAATTGGGGAGCCCCAATCTGGACACAGTATTCTAAGTCATAAAGTCAGTTCATGTGGCACAACTCCACCAGGCCCAGACACACTACAAACACCGAGCAGGGCTTTTTGTCACTGCACCAAATAATTCTGCTTTCAAAGTCACCCTGACATAATTTGGATTATTTGGCTGTTTCTGACAGGGTTCAAGACAGTTGGCAGACACTAAGAACATGTCACTTTGATATCAAACCACTTGGGAAAGTCTCTCACAAATCATGATTGAGACACACTAAAGCTCATTCATCATCTCCAATGCCTTCAGGATGATCTGTGAAGGTCTCTGTCCGAAGTGATACCAGACACTACTTGGAATTAGAATTTACAAACCCAGATTAGGTGCCCAAGTTCTCTCACAGGACAGGTGAAGAGCTGAGTGCCCATCATTAAAATTTAGCCTTCTGATTGCACAAATTACAGCAGATGGCAGATGCCTTGCCTGCACCTAGAGCACTTGCTGAAGCTGAAGCAAAATGCTTGTGTGAGCGTGCGAAGCAGAGCACAAAACCTCCTCCTAGAATAAAAAACCTGCCTCTTTTCCTCTCAGCACAGATGGCTGTGCTCTTTCAGAACAATTCAAAAGAACTCCTTTTGTACTGAATCACTCTTGCTCTAACTGGAAAGAAAGAAGTATCCACTGCCCCCCTCCCAACCAGGTATGCAGAGTGCACTTGGAACTGAACGTTGGGCTGGAGGTGGGTGGTAGGAGGAAAGAACTAAAACAGGAAGCCTGAAGTTTTCAGGTGAATTAAATGCCTCTTCCTTTTCTTCTCTGGTTTGCAGTGAGAGCTTCTTTTCAAAATGGAACAAAAAGGGAGGGGAACAGAAGGCCTTGCTCAAAACATTTGGCCAAGTAGTGGAATGTGGACTAAACTCTCACATTTTTGTTGTTTTGTTTGTTTGGGGTTTTTTTTGCTGTCACATGACATACCTTGCATGAATCAACAGGGAAAAGGCTATTTTGAAGAGAAAAGCTAGTTCAAAACCCTGTTGTGTTCTTTCTAGAGCAGCCTGTACTCAAAGTTTCCCTCTTCAAGTTTAAATGCTCACAATGCATTGGCATTTCTCAACGGGCAGGAGCTGAACGTTCAGGAGATCTTGGCCAGGCTTTGTGTCAGATTTTGCCAGCAGATGATCCTGAAGAGTGTCCTAACTCAGGGGAGATGCTAGCTGCAACCTGCTGTGAACCAGGAGAGCTCAAAGACTCTGAGAGAAGTGACTTCTGTCAGGTAGTTTTCCACATCGGTCTAGCTCTAGTATTTCAATATTGTGGTTCGCACCAGTCTGGGACCTTCTAGATTTTGGGATCCTGGTATTTTTCCACCAGTTGCACATGCACTGAACTTCCTGGATCCTGGGGTCCTGGTATCCCTTCTCTGGGCCACCACCCAAACACAAGTGCACCAGCTCATAAAAATGTCAAATGATCACCCAATATAATAAAGAGGAGAGTAGAAACCAGGTGCACCAAGGGGACATCTCCGTGTTCTGTTCCACTGCAGCAGGCAATTGATCTTACTGTCCTCAGAGAACATGTGAGACAGGAGGCAGGTAGGCTAGGGGGGTGCCTTCATGCTCTGGTACTCTGCCATTTGCAACTGTACTTTTTCACTAGGTGACCTTTGGAGGTCCCTTCCAACCCAGACCATTCTATGATTGTGACCTCCATACCAATCTGTGGAGCTGGGATTGTTTCCCAGGTAAAACCTTTTAATGAAGCCCACTCTACCTTCCACATGATTCATTATCAAGTAGTGTAAAGCTGATGAGAGGCTGGGTTTCCATCACATAATTATGAACTTGACAAACAAACACAACAGCTAATTTGCCCAGTAAGACTTAAATGCCATCTCCAGGTGCACAGCACAACATAAGGATGCAGTGATTCAACCATAGTATTGCAGGGAACATATTTAACAGGGCTGAAGATACACTTTGGGAGTCTCATTCTTTTTGGGAGGTTTTATAGAACTCTGAAAAAAAGTCTAAATCCAGGTGCAATTTTAAGACTAACACCCCATTTTTTATTTATATTACATATTAAGCAGTCAAATGTGACCTATCAAGAATTTGATCCTTCATAATATGGCTCAGTCAAAAACAGATATTTGCACATCTATTATTGAAATGAAGGAATTTCTACCCATATCCTGGGATGAATTAAAACAAGAGTCACCAGCAGGACAGGAAGGGGATTCTCCCCTCTACTCTGCTGAGATGCTACATGCAGCACTGTCTCCAGCTCTGGTACCCCCAGCATGAGAGGAACATGGAACTGGTGGAGAGGGTCCAGAGGAGGTGACAAAGATGATCAGAGGGCTGGAGAATCTCCTCTATAGGGACAGGCTGAGAGAGTTGGGGATGTTCAGCCTGGAGAAGAGAAGGCTCCAGGGAGATCACAGAGCAGTCTTCCAGTATCTGAAAGGGGCTATAAGAAAGTTGGGAAAGGACTTTTTACAAGAGCTTCTAGTGACAGGGTGAGAGGGGATGAACTGAAGTTTGAAGAGGGCAGATTGAGGCTGGAGATTAGGAACAAATTCTTTCTAGTGAGGGTGGTGAGACATTGGAACAGGTTGTCCAGAGATGCTATGGATATACCCTTCCTGTAGGTGTTCAAGGGCAGGTTGGATGAGGCCTTGAACAACCTGGGCTGGTGGAAGATGTCCCTACCCACAGCAGGGGGTACTGGATGATCTTTAAGGTCCCTTCCAACCCAAACCATTCTGTGAATCTGTGAAATAAGAGGAAGAAAATAAAAATCTTCTCCATGACTTAATATTGTTACGAAAGCTTCCAATAGCCCAAGATGACATCACTTAATAGATTGAAAGGAATGTCATTCTAGTCACATCAGAGATATTATTTCAGTACAACAGTAGGGAAAACAAAAGAAAAACAACCAAAACCTGTCAAGATTCTAGGAGTACAAGAACAACCACTTTTATTTGTGATATGAAGTGTGTGTTTATGGGGGAAAAGACATCTGAGAAAGAGAAAAGAAGAGGGATTCATGATTTTTTTTTTTCTACAGACCTCCTTAGACCATTAATTTCTGATTTTTCTTGTATTTCATGTTTGTCCCATGATGTATTTTGCTCAGTGTTTTCTAATTTGCCAATCCTTTTGCTTTTCTGAAGCTCTGAATATAAAAAGGTTTACATTGTTTTTAATTTGGGGTTTTTTTAGAGAGAATAATTGTGACTTCAAACAACAGAGAGGTCGATGCAGAGACAACCTCCAGGATAATCTCTTTTTCTTCTGCTGACAAACAACATTCTCATTTATGAAATGCCTGGAAATAACATTGTTACTTGTTTTAAACAGAGCCAAAATATTTTGGGTTTGTTTTGGTTTGTTTGGTTTTTTTTCAGCTAAAGAAAACTAAAATGAAGGTCAAGATCCAATCTGTTCAGTCCAGACTACAATAAGCAAGTGGTTCAGTCTTTTCTTTCATGAGCAGAGGGCACAGAAGTTTCATCTTTCTCTTTGTTCTGCTACAATTCTCTTCTGTAATTCCAGGGGTTACCTGCCCTTCACACAGCTCATTACACAGCCACTGGCCCCCTGCCAGCCATTAGCAGGCCAAGAAATGCTGTTGCAGAAAGCTGCTTTGGAGGCAGTGGGCATGGATTCTTTGACTTTCTCTACTGTGTTTTCATTTAAAGACCTTAGAAGGCTCTCTGGGAAGATGGGGGAAAAAAACAAAAAAACCCTGAAAGTTGCACAAAATTGCATGAGACAGGAAACTGCTCTGGCACCTTTCAAAAAGGTAGCAAAAAAAAAAAAAACCCAAAATAAAATCTGTTTAATAGTCATAATGCTTCAGACAGTCTGGGACATGCATGGTCCCAGTGAAAGAATTGTTTTCATCTTCTACGCTGACATTGGATGGCACAGAAATGTGTCCAAAAGGAGATCAATAAAACCAAAAACACACACATAAAAAGCAACCCCAACAAAACCAACCAAACCAAATCAAACAAACAAAAACATATCAACCAACCAACCAACCCCAAACCAGACCAAACCAAAACCCAAACCCAAAAGCCCCTATCTCCAAACCAACCAAGGAAAACCTCCGCAAAGATAAAATTATCCTTGGGTCAGCAAGGTGTCCTTGCAGCCAAGAAAGCCAATGGTATCCTAGGGTGCTTCAAGAAAAGTGTGGCCAGCAGCTCTAGGGAGGTTCTTCTTCCCCTCTACTCTGCCCTGCTCAGATCACATCTGCAATGCTGTGCCCAGTTTGGGGTTCCCCAGTTTAAGAGAGACATGGATCTGCTGGAGAGTCCAGCAGGGGATGATGAAGGGACTGGAACATCTCTGCTGTGAACAAAGACTGAGAGCCCTGGGGCCATTTAGGCCAGAGAAGAGAAGGCTGAGGGGGGATCTGATCAATGTCTCTCAATATCTGGGGGTGGGTGTCTGGATGAAGGTGCCAGGCACTCTTTGGGTGGTGTCCAGTGATAGGACAAGGAACAAGAAGTACAAGCTGGAACCCAGGAAGCTGCATCCCAACATGAAAGGAATCCTCTTTGGTGACAAAGTGCTGGAGCAAGCTGCCCAGAGAGGTTGCAGAGTCTCCTTCTCTGGAGACTTTCCTAACCCATCTGGATACATTTGTGTGTGACCTGCCCTAGGTGATCCTGCGCTGGCAGGGAGATTGGGCTGGATGATCTCTGGAGGTCCCTTCCAACCCCTAAAATTCTATGATTCTGTGATTCTGTGGTGTCTTAAACTAGCACAGCTTTCTGAGCCCTTACATTTCTTTTCAGTACTGTAGCTATGACTACCTAAAATGTGCCCCAATTGGCAATAAATTGCAAAAGAGATTAATTTATTTAATAGGATGTAATTAAAGAAAATAAAATCAAACCTAGAACTGCTGATGCAGAGAGCCTGAAATATTTAATTTAATATACTCTGCAATCAATGAACTGCTGACAGTCTTGGCCTAGACTTGATGCAGACAAAGCAGACCTTGACAAGACCTAGTTCCTGCCTCCCAGGGAAACAACTCAACTAGTCACCTTCACATCAAGTAGCCATCTCTACACATCTGAGCACCCAGGAGCCCTAACAAATCCAATTGGGAGCCAGGGTTCAGGCAGACCACCCCAGGTCTTCTCAAAGCTACAGTTTCAGAATTAGAGAACTGTTTTGTTTGGAAAAGACCTCCAAGATCATTGAGTCCAACTGTGAACCTAACACCACCATGGCCATCAAACCATGTCCCAGGTGCCATGTCCAGAGACAGCAACTCCATCATCTCACTGGACAGCCTGTTCCAATCCCTCACCATTCTCATATGAAAGAAATTTTTCCTAATCTTCAACCTAACCCTCCCCTGGCACAATTTCAGGCCATTTTCTCTTCTTCTGTCACTGGATACTAGGGAGAAGAGACCAACCCCAACCTCATTCCAGCCTCCTTTCAGGGTGTTGTAGAGAACAATGAGGTCTCCCCTCAGGCTTCTCTCTCTAGACATTCCCATTTCCCTCAGCCATTCCTCATAGGAATTGTTCTCTAGGCCCCTCTTTATTGTTCTTCCCTGGACATGCTCCAACAAGTCCATGTCTTTCTTGTAATGAGGGGTCTGAAACTGAAGACAGTAGTTGGGGCACAAAGTGCTCTTCAGCTCCACAGAAGGGAATCCCAAATTCCTAATGCCACAATCTCTCGCTGGAGTCAGGACTGAAAGAGCTTCTGACACTGCAGAGTTATCAGTGAATTTGTGTCTGCTCTAATTAGTAAGCCAGACAAGCTCAGTCACAGCTCTGCCCACCTGTCTATCTCCCTCCACTGCTAACATGCTCCCTGGCATGGTTTTGCAGCAAAGTGGAACACATGCTGGTCCCAGCACACAGGCAAATCAAAGTCCATGATTCACAGATTCACAGATTGGATTGCAAAGGCCACCTTGGCCAACCCCCTTGAAGGTAGCAGGGACACCTCCAACCAGAGCAGGCAGCCCAGGGACACGGCAAGGCTGAACTTGAATGTCTCCAAGGGATTGGGCCTCCACCACATCTCTGGGCAGCCTGTTCCAGTGTCTCACCACCCTCACTGTGCAGAACTTCCTCCTGATGTCCAGCGTAAATCTGCCCTGCTCTAGTTTCAAGCCATTGCCCCCCATCCTATCCCTACAGGCCCTTCTGAACAGTCCTTCCCCAGCCTTCCTGAAGGTCTGTTTCAGACACTGAATGCAGCTAGAGTTGCATTTAGAAGGGCTCCCCAGTGCTTTCTCTTTTTCAGGCTGAACACTCCCAGTTCTTTCCGCTTGTCTTCATAGCAGAGGTTCTCCAGCCCTCTGATCATCTTTGTGATCTTCCTCAGGACCTGCTCCATCAGGTCCACTCCTCTCTTGTGTTGGGGGTCCCACAGCTGGATGCATCACTGCAGGTGAGGTCTCAGCAGAGCAGGGTAGATGATGGTGTGTATTTGTGTCCGTCTGTACAAGTGCATGAGAGAAAGGGAGCTGGTATGCATTATTATAAGACTAATAGTTCCAAACAACCTAAGAAAGAACCATGACTAAATGTCATCAATTTTGAAAGTTCCAGATCATAACATGTGGCTCCAAACCCGAAGAGACCTTGCTCTTGCTTTATTTATTGTATTTATAGTAATATTACTCTATTATTTATGAGACTCTGGAACAGGCTGCCCAGGGAGCTTGTGGATGCCTCCTCCCTGGGGATGTTCAAGGCCAGGTAAGATGAGGCCTTGAGCAGCTGAGTCTAATTGAGAGGTATCCCTGCCTGTAATGGGGAGTTTGGAGTAGAGCTCTGAGGTCTCTTCCAACCTAAACCATTCTAGGACCATTCAAAAGCACAGGTGAAGCCTAAAAGACAGGTCTGGATTTGAGAAGCCTCTGTCACAGCAGGGCTGCCTACTTTTAAGAGTCATAAGCCCTATGGATTTCACTGCTGGTGTTAGTGGCTGTTGTGAAAGAGGTACAGAAGCCAATGTCATCAACTGATACTTCACATGGGAGCTGTTTTGTTCAGAAAAAATCACCTTTTAGTCCCAGGATGACATTGATCAGGGGGAGTCCCAGGCTGGGCTTGAGTGGCTCTGTGCCTAGGAGAAAAAAAAAACACTGCCAGAAATGTCTCCTAAAAGGAGATTGCTGTTTTGAATTGTGCTTGTTCTTGTGGTTCTATAGTTGTGAAAAACCTCTCTCAAGACACACACTGCCCATCAGACTAGGCACACATGCAGACAGTCCCTATCATGATGCCAGATGGGAGCAATACTTTTTTTCCCCCTCCAAAACTTCCAAGAGAAATCCATTTAAAACAGATGAAAGGAGAGGACAAAACCTGCAGTGGGAGCTGTGAGTCACAGAGAGGAACGATTTGCATTTAAAAGAAGCAGGCAGTGCAGTCTTCCACAATTATGGTCTAAACCAGGCAGATGCCAGCCATCCCTGAGTTTCTGTGAGGATCTTGAGTTCACTGATGGGGCAGTGCAAAAACTGAGTCATCATCCCTGCAAGGTTATCTAGGTCCTCAGAAACTACAGGCTGAGACATGGCAGAGCAGCCAAGAAAGCAGTTTAATAATAGTGCTAGCAAAATTCACATTGTAGCTCCTCCTGCAAGCTCTGTCCCACGTCATCCAGCTAGGAGCTCAATTTGGTATCTTCAGTTTCCAGAAGTTTAATGTTTACTTCGCCCTTCTTTTTTATTTTTAGCCTGTTCACTATAACTGAATCATCAGCATAAAACTAACAAATGAAAAGGGTCCATCAAGATCTCAGTTTAAAGTAAGGCAAAGCTCCCAAAGCAGCTCAGCAAGTCCTGCCTTCTGAGACAGGCTTAGAGGAAATCAGCAACAGGGAATGAGCTTTACCAGACTGCAAATGGTCAGCAAGGAAATTACACTGTCACAGTAATGTAGGGGTTAGAAAAAACCTCTGGAGATAGGGTCCAACCCCCACTGCCAAGGCAAGTTCACCTAAAGAAGGTCACACAGGAACACATCCAGTTGAGTCTTTAGTGTCTCCAGAACTAGAGACTCCACCACAGCTCGGGGCAGCCTGCTCCACTTCTCTGCCACACTCAAAGTAAAGAAGTTCCTCCTCATGTTTAGAAACTTCTCACGTTCAAGTTTGTGCCTGCTACCTCTCATTCTGTCACAGAGCAACACTGAAAAAAAGACTGGTGTCATCTTCCTGATGCCCACCCTTGAAGTATTGATCAGCATTGATGAGATCCCTTCTCAGGCTGCTCTTTTCCAGACTAAAGAGCCCAAATTCTCTCAGTCTTCCCTCATAAGAGAGTTGTTGCAGTCCCCTAATCATCTTTGTAGTCCTTTGTTGTACCCTCTTCACACAGGAATACATCCAGGCATGTTTAGAAATCTCCAGAAGAGATTCCACAACCTCTCTGGGCAGCCTGCTCCAGACCTCCAGCACCCTCACACCAAAGAAGATTCTCCTCATGATGAGGTGGAACTTCCTGGCCTCCAGTTTGTACCTGTTGATCCTTGTCCTATCACTGGGCACCACCCAAAGGAGCCTGGCACCTTTATCCTGACACCCAGCCCTCAGATATTGAGAAACATTGATCGGATCCCCTCTCAGCCTTCTCCTCTCCAGACTAAACAGCCCCAGGGTTCTCAGTCTTTGTTCACAGCAGAGAAGTTCCAGTCCCTTCATCATCCTTGTAGGTGTCTGTTGGACTCTCTCCAGCAGATCCCTGTCTCTCTTGGATTGGGGAACCCCAAACTGGGCACAGCATTGCAGGTTTTGTGTAACTAACCCTGTCCAGACATTATACATAGCTGTACTTGTTCCACGTTGGTTCTAATGTGAAGAACATCGCTTTGTTCCTTTGTGATGGTACAGAGACCTGCATCATGGAATCACCACATAGCTCCTCAACCAATTCTGCTCACCATATTTTTCCTGTTTTCTCTAAGTGATGATAAATGAATGTATAATTTAAGCCTTGCTTAAAAGTTAATTTTCTTGTAAATAAAAGGGCAAGAACATTAAACTCAAGGGGGGGGGGGGGGGGGGAACCAACAAAGAAAAAGGAAAGTTTCAGTTCTTGAGAACAGGGGGGAAAAATAAATAATATAACAATGAAAAAAGCTCAACCCAAGATATCTACAGGAGATGGAGTGCTGTGATTAACTCTGTTTCAATAAAGGGAGATTATCCAGTGACCTTTACTTCAGCTGCCTTGGTTTCTCCATTTTTAATCATTATGCAGGATCGGGTAGGATTTGTTGCTGACATTCTGCTCCTCAGGGGGCAATTAGCAGAGAAGTGAATTCACTAGGAAGTCAGCAGATCTTTTCACTTTGCCACCTAAAAAATGACAACGGAAGAGCCCAGCTTTGTTGGGCTGTCATAAAGCTCATCTGTGGCTGGAGCTGACAAAGTGCAGCGTGCCCCACAGTCACAGAAAGGTCTGAATTAAACACTGGAGCTAAAGAATGCTAAGGGTAGAAAACATGGGTTCTGGTGTTGCAATTAAAAGTTTCACTGCACCGTGAAGTAATAACTTTAATGTTTTCAGACAATCACAGAACTGTTTTGGTTGGAAAAGGGCTCTGAGATCATCGAGTGCAACAGGGGAAGTTTAGGCTCGAGGTGAGGAGAAAGTTCTTCACCGAGAGAGTGATTCATCATTGGAATGGGCTGCCCGGGGAGGTGGTTGAGTCGCCGTCCCTGGTGGCGTTCAAGAGGGGACTGGATGTGGCACTTGGTGCCATGGTCTAGTCGTGAGGTTTGTGATTACAGGTTGGACTCGATGATCTTCGAGGTCTCTTCCAACCTTGGTAATACTGTGATACTGTGATACTGTGAGTCCAACAATCGACCTAATGCTGCCGTGGTCATTAAACATTATGCCACATCTCAAGGTGCCACATCCACACTTTTCTTGAACGCCCCCAGGGATGGGGCAATGGTGGAGGCTGAGGAACAGGAAGTTCCATGGAAACATGAGGAAGAATTTTTTTCACTGTGAGGGTGACAGAACACTGGAACAGGCTGCCTGGGGAAATTGTGGAGTCTCCTTCTCTGGAGGTATTCCAAACCCACCTGGATGTGTTCCTGTGTGACCTGGTATAGGTGATCCTGCTCTGGCAGAGGGGTTGTACTGGATCATTTTTCAAGGTCTGTTCCAGCCTCTAACATTCTGTGACTCTGTGACAAGAGAATCTCATGAGGCTCAATAAGGCAAAGTGCACGATCCTGCACCTAGGTCGGGGCAAACCTTGATATCAGTCCAGGCTGGGGGATGAGATTGAGAGCAGCCCTGCAAAGACTTGGGCTGCTGGTGGGTGAGAAGCTGGACAGGCACCAGCAATGGGCACTGGCAGCCCAGAATGCCAGTGGCAGCCTGGGCTGCATCCAAAGCAGCGTGGCCAGAGATGGAGATAGGGGATCCTGACCCTCTGCCTCTGCTCTGGGCAGACCTCCCCTGCAATTCTGAGTCCAGGTCTGCAGTCACTAACGCAAGAGAGACATGGAGCTGTGGGAGTGGGCCCAGGGGAGGGCAACAAAGATGGTCAGAGGGCTGGAGAACCTCTGTTATGAAAACAAGCTGAAAGAACTGGGGGTGTTCAGCCTGGAAAAGAGAAAGTTCCGGGGTGACCTTAGAGCTGCATTTCAATACCTGAAGCAGAGCTCCAGAAAGGCTGGGGAGGGACTGTTCAGAAGGGTTTGCAGTGATGGTTTGAAACTGGAGCAGGGTAGATTTAGGTTGGACTTCAGGAGGAAGTTCTCTACAACGAGAGTGAAGAAATTGTGGAACAGGTTGCCCTGGGATGTGATTGAGGATTGGTCCCTGAAGGCATTCAAGATCAGAGTGAATGAGGCCCTGCGCAGTCTGATCTAGTTGGAGGTGTCCCTGCCGCTTGCAGGGGGTGGCCAAGATGCCATTTGAGGTCCACTTCCATTCCAATGCAATCTGTGAATCTGCATCTTCTACAGACTAAAGTGTGGTAAAGTTGACTAAAATTCTGGCAGTTTAGTATCTCCAAAAGAAATAAAACCAGTATGAGTAATGTGCTATTCAGCAGAAATACTAAAGAGAGAAATCTGCTATAAAGCTTCCAACTTTCAGAGCTTGAAACACATTGCTGCATTTGAGGTTCACAATCTCAGGGAATTATTTGGGAAGAAGATAGTAACTAGCTCTTCCATGACGGCCCATTCCTGCCAAGAGCCAATCAGGAACTATGAATATGAGAACTATGACTATGAAGAAGTGCATTTCATCAGGAGAAGGAGACAGATTGCACAGGGTGACCCAAAGAGTTATGAAAATGAGTGTCATGTAAAAAATAAAATAGTAATAATAATAATAATAATTTTAAAATCCAGGGGAAATTAAATTATTGCTTAATTTAGCAAAACAGCAAAAAATCCCCTAACCCAGACTTGTACAAAACTTGAATGCTGAATTGCTGCAGTGATTCAGGCAGGCTTATTATTTGCAGTGGAAGGGGAGGAAATAGGGAACAATCCTGCAACCTTTCTAGTTTCTTCTCAAAAGATAAAGAAATTAACTAGGAATTAGAGCTTTTTAGGGATTTTTTGGTCAAGAAGTATGTGTGGTGAAAAGTTGAGCTAACTACCAGACCACACAGAAATGATCATAGAATCCAGGTGGATTTTGAATATCTCCAGAGAGGGAGACTCCACAACCCCCCTGGGCAGCCTGTTCCAGTGTTCTGTCACCCTCACAGTGAAATAATTCTTCCTCCTGTTTCCATGGAACTTCCTATGGCTCAGTTTCCACCATTGTCCCTTGTGCTGGCATTGGGCATCACCGAGCAGAGCCTGGCTCCATCCTCATGGCACTCACCCTGCATACCTTTACAAACATGAATGAGGTCACTCCTCACTCTCCTCTTCTCCAAGCTACAGACCCCCAGCTCCCTCAGTCTCTCCTTGTAAGGAAGATGTTCCACTCCCTTAATCATTTTTGTGGCTCTGTGCTGGACTCTTTCAAGCAGTTCCCTGAGGTCTTTCCTGAACTGAGGGGCCCAGAACTGGACACAATACTCCAGATGCAGCCTCAGCAGGGCAGAGTAGAGGGGGAAGAGCAGAACCTCTCAAATCTTTAATATCTAATCAGCAATTAGTTATTGTTTTCCCTGAATAGTTCCAGAGCCCCAAGATTCATTCTTCTTCTTCTACCCACTGCTGTCAAAATTCACTTCTGATTTGTTTATTGTTTTAATTATGCATTAAAATGAGACTCATTTCCCAGCCTCAGCATGGCTGCATCTAGACGAGTAAAAAGTCTTTCTCTGTATAAATCAGTCAGATGAAATCCTCCAAATGGTAGCACTTAATTTCAATAACACCACTGATTTCTTCCATTTATCAGGCCAAGAAAAGCAGATTATGGATAGTGGAAACAACAACCAATTGTTTCAATAATAATAACAGTAAAAAAGAGTCTTAGATCAAGAATTAACTCAATGGATTAATTAAGATCCTGATGTAAAACGATTGCGACTGTTCAATATTGTATTAAAACAAGAAATAGCCTTCAAATCACTCTGTCTACACATGCAAACTGCAAAGCTTTCCATCAACTTTGCCATTTTGAGGCAGTCCACAGTTACAACTAATTAAGGTTCTGCATAGATCAATTTAATTTATAAAACACATTGTGTTTTTTCCCCCTTATTTACAGAGTAATAAATCCATTTGAGGATAACTATTCTTTGGTAAACCACAATAAATTGGAACAGTTTTTGTTGGGATGCAAACAGCTCATTACAAAGAAGCTTTAGATCAGCAAAGATACTCCAGTGTGAAGAATAACCTCTAGAAAACATGTTGTGTAGTCTTTTTTAGGGGACACACTTCTTAATGCTGCAATTTTCATGAATCATCTCACCCCGACAAGGGTGGTTGGAGCTCCATTCCTGGAGATATTCAAGCTGAGGCTCAACAGGGCTTTGGGCAACCCAATCTAGTTGAGGATGCCCCTGCTGAGTGCAGAGGGGGTTGGACTGGATGACCTTTGGAGGTCTCTTCCAACCCAAACTGTTCTATAATTCTGTGATTCTGTGACACTCTTCTTAGTGCACCCCAGGACCCCATTGGTCTTCTTGGTCGCAAGGGCACATTTCTGTCCCATGGAGAACTTGTTATCCACCAGGACTCCCAGGTCCTTGTCCATGGGGCTGCTCTCCAGCAGATCACCTCCTAACCTGTACTGGTGCAGTTTATGATTCCTTCCCAGATGCAGACTCCTTCCCAGGTGTCACAGGAGCCTGAACAGGCCACACAGCAATCTGATAAGAGCAAATTTTTGCTTGCAAGCCACTGTTTGGCCTCAATGTTTTCTGATTCTACTCTAGCGCTAATATTTATTTCATTCTCCTGGGGCTGAACATGTTGAGGCTTTGAGCAATGTGATCTGGTGGAAGGTGTCCCTGCCCATGGTTGCAACGAGATGATCTTTGAGGTCCTTTCCAACCCAAACCATTCTATGAATTTATAAATTACTGTTTTGAGGGAAATTCCATCTAAACATATCTTGCACAAGTTTGTGAGATTCTTCTGCCTTTCTAGCCTGGCCTTTTGCTATTTTGTTTATTTATTTGAATCCCTTCCAAAACCTTTCAGCAAACTGAGATGTCACCCAGCTCAGCTCTGTTCTAATTTCCTTTATATTCTAGGAGGAAAGGATGGCTTTATAGTACCTAACATGTTTCAGGAAAATGTAAAAAGAGCAGGAATCAGCTTTTATTAACATTATTTTACATCTCAAAATATAAAAAATGCTTATTGAAACAATTTAAAATTATTTTAAAGTATTTGACCCAAAATACTTGACCAATCACCAGCACCACTCAATTTATCTTTCAATATCTTTCTGCTTCTCTGCAGACAGAGATCACACCTGGTTCCCCAGGTTTTCACAGTATCACAGTATCACCAAGGTTGGAAGAGACCTCAAAGATCATCGAGTCCAACCTGTCACCACAGACCTCATAACTAGACCATGGCACCAAGTGCCACGTCCAATCCCCTCTTGAACACCTCCAGGGACGGTGACTCCACCACCTCCCTGGGCAGCCCATTCTAATGACAAATGACTCTCTCAGTGAAGCAGTGAAGAACTTTCTCCTCACCTCGAGCTTAAACTTCCCCTGTTGCAGCTTGAGACTGTGTCCTTTCATTCTGGTGCTGGTTGCTTGAGAGAAGAGACCAACCCCTTCCTGGTTACAACCACCTTTCCAGTCAAGGGCTCACCTATGACAGGATTCCATTTTAGTAACCTCTTTTGTCCCCACCTTATGCCAGACTTTCAAATGTGTGGGAGAGAAGGGGGCAGAGGTGTCACAGTGCAATCACCAAGGAAAGAGCAGAGCCCCCTGATGCAGCTATCACTCTTTCCCTGCCTGCAGCCCAAATTCAGAACAGTGGAAGGGTCACTGTTCACCCAGGACAGAACTTGACTGAAAGCTCAGCCCTACAGCAGTCCTCTTTCTCATTCCTGGATGGATGATCCATTCTCTTCCCTTCCTTTTTCTTGTCAGCATTAACCATGACTTGCCTAGCTTCCTATTCAGTCTCCTCACGCCGATTAAATAGAATCCACCAACGCTGTCATTACCTTCTTCATCCCCTCGCTCACACAGCTATTGCCTTCTCTTGCAGCCCACTCTCTCTTGCTTGGCCAGACAATTTCAGTGTGCAGGTCCAAGCCATATATCATTACCATGGTAAAATTAAATCAGGAATGAAGCTGTTAATAACCAGATGGATCTCTTTTTTTTTTTTTTTTGCATTGCATGTATCTATCAGCTAAGCATATTGACTTGGGATCAGAGCAGGAGGCAAGACAAGGGTGAGCCATAGCAAGGCATCTACAGTGTGTGATCAATCTCAGTAATTGTCTTATACAACTGTGAATTATGCTCCAAATTATTTTCCATGAGCAGAAAAGCATCATAACTTATTTTTCACTGCTGTCAGAAATTTCTGAGCAAGTGCAATATGCTTGGAAATATTTCACTCTAAAATAAATAAATGGTTCCTCCTCCTTCCCCCTACCTCCCCCCTTTTTTTTTTTTTAATTTTCTGCCTCTCTCTCTTTTGTTTTTCTTTTTAATTATGTTCTTTCTTTTTATATTTTTTTCCTGACTCATGGTAACCAACTTTAGCTGCCTGATGTCAACCTTTCTCCAGACTACAGGGTTCTCACCTGACAGTAGGCACTCCCAGAATAAATCACAGAATCATACAGTGGTTTGGGTTGGAAGAAACCTTTAAAAGTCATCTAGGTCAGGATCACAGGATCAGAGGATGTTAGGGGTTGGAAGTGACCTCTAGAGATCATCAAGACCAAATCCCCTGCCAGAGCAGGACCGTAGAATCTAGCGCAGGTCACATATGAATGGATCCAGAAAGGTCTTGGGACTCTCCAGAGAAGGGGACTCCACAACCTCTCTGGGGAGCCTGTTCTAGTGCTCCATGACCCTCACAGTAAAGAAGTTCCTCCTCCTGTTGAGGTGTCCCTTGCCTTATCACATGGTGCAACATGGAAGAGCCTGTCCCCTCCCTCTTGACACCCAGCCCCTGCAGTGAGATCAGGCTGCTCAGAACCCCATCCAATCAAGCCCAGTTTCTTCAAACACCCCTCACAAACTCTCCAGACCTTTCACCAGCTTTGTTGCCCTTCTCTGGACATGCTCCATCACCTCAATGTTCTTCTTGGAGTGAGGGGCTCAAAACACAACGCACAATCCGAGGTGTGGCCTCATCAGTGCCCAGCCCAAAGGGACAATCCATGCCCTGGTCCTGCTGGCTGCATTATGGTTGATCCAAGCCAGGATGTTGTTGGCCTTCTTGGCCAGCTGGGCACACACTGGCTGATTTTCAGCCCCAAGAAGCTGCCTGAGGTTCTTCCTGCTGCAGCACAATCTTGCCAAGTAAACTTCTTACTACAGTTCATATACCTATTAGTGTATGTAGCAAATAAGACATATAAACAGAAAACAGAATCTCAAACCTCTCCACTCAGATAGGGATCAGACCTTTCTTTTCTTTTTCTTTCTCCCTAAGCAGGCTCTTTGTCTACTCAAAGATTTGGACTGGGGCCAGGCTACTGCAGACACTGAACAACACAGAACTCTTTTCGGAGAGGAGGCACTGCCCTAGCCACAGAGGTGACTTCCTTGAGAGAATTCTTCTCTTGTGAAGGAAGAAGAAATTCCACATTTATTGGTCTGGAGAAGCAACTTTAAGGATGAGAAATCCTGGGTTCTGGTCCCTGATTTTTTTTTCTCCTAATTTTATATTAGATGTAGTTTATTACTGTTTAATGAGAAGATAAGAAGGAAAACTCTACAAGCTGTGCCTATGGCCCTCAGGTAACTATTGCCAGCATCTGAAAGGAATCAAATAATTTGAATTGAAAAGCTTGGTTTCCATATTTTTTTAAATTGTGTCTTCAGAATTAAATGCATAAACTGTATCTTCTAGAGCACTTTGCACTCAAAGGTTGGGAGAGATACAGATTCCTCTCACAGAAAGCAAAGTGTGCAGCAAGGAAAGAGCAGCCTAGTTCTGGATTCCTTGCTATAAAAAATGATAAGTAAATGAAACAGGTTCATAGAATGGTTTAGGTTGTAAAAGACCTTAAAGATCACCCAGTTTCAACCGCTTGCCATGGGCAGAGACACCTCCCACTACCCCAGGTTGCTCAAGTCTTCATCCAGCCTCACCTTGAACACCTCCAGGGGAGGCACATCCACAACCTTCCTGGGCAACCAGTTGCAGTGTCTCCCCACCCTCACTGGAAGGAATTTCTTCCTCATCTCCATCCTAAATCTGTCCTCCTCAAGCTTCAGTTAATTCCCTCTCATCCTATTATTTATCTCTTTTTGTGGGACTCAAATGTTTCAACAGAAGAGTGTCTACTCTTATAAGCAGGGGAAAATAACAAAGCCAAAATCAATGCCTCATCAAGGGTCCCTTTGTCTGCTGCAGCCTCTCTCTAGTCATGAGCGTTGCAATCCAAAATCTCACTTCCACTCTGGATTGAATGGGTGCAGAAGCAGAACTTTGGCATCTATTACAGCTTCAGTCCAAAGTGCAATCCTGCATAGACCTCATTAACCTTTCATCTTCATCTGCAAAATACTATGGACTGCCTCACAGGGGCAAAGAGCCCCATTCTGACACAATGAGCTGTGTAAGTCAGTCAGCCAAGGCAGAGCAGAGTCAAAATCATTACCTCCCAATGAAAGAGAGGTAGAGGGAACAGCAGAAAACCCACTGCAAAATCTTTCAGCTTAGAACTTAATCTCACTACTGTTTCACTACATTAGCTCTTCAAGTCAGCACTGCTGCCTGTGAGTGCTCACTACAACATGAGAACACCAAGAGCCTTCTGAATGCCTTTTGGAGGGCATAGGTGGTGAGAGGAATGGCTGCATTGCTTTGAAATTTGACCTCCTCACACTGCCAGCTGTTATTTAGAGGTTAACATCTGCTCACGTTGAGAAACTACCACATTTGTAAACCTATTCAGGTCAACTGAATCTTTTTTCCCCCCTCTTTAATTATCTAAAAACAAACTCAAATTAAAGTGTTCTACCTTCCAGGTTTGGTTGTAGTTTGGTTTTTGAACAGTTACTCGCTTGGATGCCTAATATATGTAATGTACCAGAATAAATAATGCCTTCTTTATCCTATTGACCCACCAACATTTTCACTTCCTAATAAAAAACACATTTAATGTCTAGCTCTAGTAGCTCATAAAATCTTAGAGATTAAAATCAGCATAGGCAAATTTATCTGAAAGTAGTTTTAGCTGAATTTTAATGGCTGTACAAATGCTCTGCACACTCCATTGGCTCAAAAAAAAAAAGTCACAGAAATGAGTGTTTGTGAAAATATTTAGAGTTAAGTTAGTAGCATGGGGTTTAAAAATATATAAAAGCTCTGATAAAAAATATCCTGAAGCAGGAATCAAAAGAAGTAATCATCCACACCCAGAGATTGGCAGTCAATGAGTCCATGTCCAAGTGGAGGCCAGTGACAAGTGGAGTTCCTCAGGGATCAGTACTGGGACCAGTCTTGTTTAACATCTTTGTTGGTGACATGAACAGTGGCATTGAGTGCACCCTCAGCAAGCTCACCAACACCACCAACCTGTGTGGTGCAGCAGCCATGCTGGAGGCAAGGGATCCATCCAGAAGGACCTTGACAGGCTGGAGAGGTAGGCCCAAGTCAAACTCATCAATCCCAACTGCTAACATGGGCTGATCAGGGACTAGCTTGAGAGCAGCCCTGAAGAAAAGGACTTGGGGGTGCTAGTGAATGAGAAGCTCAACATGAGCCAGCAGTGTGCACTTGCAACCCAGAAAGCCAACCACATCCTGGGCTGCATCAAGAGAAGTGTGGCCAGCAGGTTGAGGGAGGTGATTCTCCCCCTCTACTCCACTGTGGTGAGACCCCACCTGGAGTAAAGTGTCCAGTTCTGGAGCCCCTAATACAAGAAAGATCTGGATGTGTTGGAATGTGTCCAGAGAAGGGCCACGAGGACAAGCAGAGGGCTGAAGTTCCTGTCCTGTGAGGACAGTCTGAGAGAGTTGGAGTTCAGTTTAGAGAAGGCTCCAAAGAGACCTTATTGTGGCCTTACACTGTCTGAAGGGAGCTACAAGAAAGCTGGGAAGGAACTTTTTAGGGTGTCAGGTAGTGATAGGACTGGGGGGAATGGAGTAAAAATAGAAGTGGGTAAATTCAGATTGAATGTTAGGAAGAAATTCTTCCCTTTGAGGGTAGTGAGACACTCAAACAGGTTGCCAGGGAAGGTGGTGGATGCCTCATCCCTGGAGGGTTTTAAGGGCAGGCTGGATATGGCTCTGAGCAACCTGATCTGGTGTGAGGTGTCCCCTGCCCATGGCAGGGGGTTGGAACGGGATGATCCTTGAGGTCCCTTCCAGCCCTGACAATTCTATGATTCTATGATTTATAGATTACCCTATAAAACATAATCACAATGAAGTGATCAGAATCAGGAAGGATTTACTAATGCTAATGTTAAAACATCTGTGACATGATGTCTCAATCCAGAGAAGGAAAGAGATTCAGGTTTTTAATGAATATTCCCGTGTTGTGAAATTAGAGGCACAAACGAGGCCAAAATATCAACAGCTACACTATTTATTACATAACTACAGTGGATGGACATAAATAAAGTGGAGGGATCAGAAGGGGAGAGAGAGAGAATAGGAGAAGAGGGAAAAGAATTATATTACCACACCCCTCACCCCCAAGACAGTTTGAGTCTGTGGAGGAAAGGTGCTGCAGGAGATGTTGGGTCTGTAGAGAAACGGTGCTGCAGGAGATGTTGGGTCTGTAGAGGAAGGGTGCTGAGGCTTTGGCTGTAGAAGGGATGAGGTCCTCTGAACAGCTTCTTCAGCTCCATGAGTTGCAGCAGGCGGAACTTAGGGCACGGAGAGTCCAACATCCATTGTGTTGGCCCCGGGATGTTTCCAGCGAGTGGTGCCGTCTGCTTTCTTCTGCATCTTGCTTCTCCAATTTTCTCCTCCTACAAGCCAGCAGTTGCTCCAGTCTTTTATACAGTTTTTTAGCCTTTAGGCAAGTGTCCAGGTGTTGTTCCCCAGGATATTGTTCTGGGAAATCATCTTTAGGTCCAGGTATCTTTCCCCAGGAAATCTTTCTGTGTACTCAGGTGAGTTTGGGCAGCCACTGGATGGAGGGGGAAGGCCTCCGCCTCCTCCTGCTCCATCTACCTACCCACACACTCTTTTCACATCAGGAACCATTGTCCTTTCCTGGGGTATCTGATGGCTGGAAATGATCTTGTCCTGAAGGTGTGAATGCTGGGCCCTTGGACCATTGTTGTAGGCCAGCTGCAGTCCCGTGAGCAATGTTATCTTTGCACCTTCCAAGAGTCCTTCCAGTGGCTCTGCCCAATGCACATCAGCTATTGTCTGGACAAACAGCAAGTGATTTTATCTTTGTTGAGTCACCAGGAGAGATAAGCTTTAGTCTCTCACACATGATAAAAGATAAAATAGTTTTCTCATAGTTTCTTTCAATGCAGAAGAGAACTTCCAGCAGAGCTGCTGAAGAAAGTAGCCAGAGAGAAGCAGTACATTGGTTAGTTTGAAGACTCAGCCTGACAGGGTGGTTGGAATGAGCTGGCCCAGCACCCTGGCAAGCTGAGGCTTCAAACTGTCCAGTGTAGGGGCATCCACTGCTTCCCTTGCGAGATGGTTGCAATCTCTTGACTGTTGTCATGGTTAAGGATTTTATTCTGGATTCCAATGGGAATGTCTCCAGCAGTACCTTGTACCCATTGCCCCTTGCCTCCTCATGTGACTCCTCTTGAAAGGGGAATCTCCATCTTCCTGGTAGCCATCTTCTACGTCCTGTTCCATGGTAATAAGGTCTCCCCTCAGCCTTTTCTTCTCCAGGCTGAACAAACCCAGCTCTATCAGCCTATCCTCATAAGGCAGAGGGCTTCCAGGCCTCTGCTCATTCTCCTGGCACTTTTCGGGACACTCTCCAGTCTGTACACATTTGTTTTCTACAGCAGGGGCCCAAACTGCAGGCAGTGCTCCAGGTGTGGGCTGACCAGCACAAGCAGAGTGGGTCAATGACTTCTTTATCCCTCTGGTGATGCCCTTGGTGATGGAGCCCAGCACCCTGTTGGCTTTCTCTGGCCCTGCAGCTCACTGCTCACTCAAGCTGGGCTTGTTGACCACCAAGATCACTAGGGCCCTCTCCACAGGGCTGCTCTGCAGCCAGTTGCATCCCAGCCTAAACTTCACTCCTGGATTCTGCATTCCCAGGTTCAACACCCTACATTTCTCCACATTCAACTTCTTAAGGTTCTTGCTAGCTCACTCCTGCAGGCTGGCCAGGCCTTCCTGGAGGGTAGATTGTCCCTTCTGAGGGTTCAACCTGCCCAATCCTTTTTGTGTTGACAGTGGGCTCCTATAATTTCTTTAACTCTTGCTTAGTTTTGCTACCATTCATGCTGGAGTTTACCAACACTGAATCTGTGTCCCATTCTTACAGCACATAAACAGAGTCATCATGCAAAAGGCTTTCACTTTCTTTCCCCCATTCTATTTAATAACCACTCTGAGTCAATCCCTGTGAAACATCTTCAGCTCTAGAGATGTGCCCTAGTCCCAAAATCATTTATTTGCTATTTCTCATTGCAAATAGCAGGGGAAAACTGCTCATTTGTGAGGAACCACTGGCTCATTATTAACCACAAACAGGAAGGAAAGGAAGGTTTTCATATCTGTTTGTTATAGGTGGCAGCTATCCTGCTGCATTTATATCTCTTAAAAGGGAGTGTGCCTCCTCTGAAAACTGCTTGCCTTAGCTTACTACATGATTAATTACATTGTGCAGTGTCACATTAAATTACATTAACACACCAAGGCATTCCATGACATCAAGTAAGGAGAGAGCTTCTTGTGCTCCTTTGTTATTTTGCATGCAAACAAAGCCAAAGAATTAATTCATTAATCCTTCCTCAGGCACATAACCTGTAGATCCTTCCCCCATTCCAAAAGCCTTCCTAAATCTAACAGCAAAAGCTCATTTCCTTTCTTAAGATGATTTCATTCATTTTAGCAATTAAATTAATACTTCTGAATGTAATCCCCCCCCACAGTATTTACAATTGTTGACAAGAGGTTTTCACAGGATCACAGGATGTTAGGGGTTAGAAGGGACCTTTGGAAGGGACCTCTAGAGATCACCCAGTCAAACCCCCTGCCAGAGCAGAACCATAGAATCTAGCACGGGTCACACATGAGCACACCTGGATGGGCCTTGAGAGTCTCCAGGGAAGGAGACTCCACAATCTCTCTGGGCAGCCTGCTCCAGGGCTCTGTGATCTTCATAGTGAAGAAGTTCCTCCTCGTGTTGAGGTGGAACCTCCTGTGCTGTGGTTTATATCCATTGCCTCTTGTCCTATCACAGGGCACAAGTGAGCATAGGCTGTCCCTTCCTTCCTGACACCCAGCCCTCAGATATTTAGAGACATTTATTAAATCCCTTCTCAGTCTTCTCCTCTCCAGACTGAACCACCCCAGGGCTCTCAGACTCTCCTCATAGAGCAGTGCTCCAATCCCTTCATAGTCCTTGTAGCCCTCCCTTGGACTCTCTTGAGCAGATCCCTGTGTCCCTCTTGAGCTATGGAGTGCAGAACTGGACACAATATTCCAGGTGGGGCTTCAGTAGGGCAGAGTAGAGGGGGAGAAAAATCTCCCGTGATCTGTTGGACACACTCCTCTTAGTGCACCCCAGGATCCCATTGACCTTCTTGGCCACAAGGGCACATTGCTGTCCCATGGAGAACTTGTTATCTACTAGGACTGCCAGGTCCTCAACCAGGCTGCTCTCTAGCAGATCGCCTCCTAACCTGTACTGGTGCAGTTTATTATTCCTTCCCAGATACAGGACTCTGCACTTATCCCTGTTGAATCTGTGGAGCTGTTTCTACCAGAGAAATAAATGCAATTTTAGAGATATCGTGAACAGAAGGCGATGGAATTGATATTAAAACAAATAATAACTAACTGCTCTCCTCAGAGTGGCCTACAAATAGTAGCTAGAAAGCAGATGAGCCTGAAGAGAGCAGTGTGTACCAAAATTGACATTATTCATGCTCCTGACAGTCCTGTGTTTGCAAGAATAAATTTTGTGGATTACCATAAGTGACCAAAAAGACCCCAAAACAAGTTTGTTTCTGTGTAAACTAAACTCTTAAGTGGGTGTGAGCTGGCAATGGCACCCTGGGTGGATTAAAAGGGCTGTGGTTAGCAGGTCAAGAGAGGTTCTCCTGCTTCTCTCCTCTGCACTGGTGAAGCCACATCTGGAATATTGTGTCCAGCTCTGGGCCCCTCAGGTCAAGAAGGGCCTCGGAGAACTGCTTGAAAGAGTCCAGCACATAGCCACAAAGCTGCTGAAGGCAGTGGAACATCTCCCTGTGAGGACTGGCTGAGGGAGCTCGGGGCTCTGGAGCTTGAAGCTGTGTGGAGCACACCCTGTGCTTAGGGAACTGTCACACTGCTGTTAGGTGACCTCCTCCCTCATAGAAAAGGTGAGTAATTCATGGACAATTTTTTTCCCAACAACCCAGAGGGCCAGACTAGCAAAGAGTCCAGCACAAGGAATCCATCTGGTGCATTGCAGGCAGAGCTACAGAACTGTGTTGTCACAGGAAGTGCTCACATCTTACATGATCAAAGCTCAAGTGAAGAAAGGAACAGAACAGTACAGAAGTAAACACTTCCCACCGGAAAAAAAAATAAGAAAATAGGATGCATCCAAGTGAATAAAAATAGAGCAAAACAAGCTAAAGGAAGGTAGAAAGAAGGATCATCTCTGGTAGAAGAAGGGATGAGGAAGAGTACAGATTGCAGTGTCACACCTTAGCTGCACCCTCATTTTGCTTAGGTCTGCCTGAACCTACAATGTGTAAATAAATAGCTGATAGATGGGTGTCCAGTTGAAGGTGCCAGGCTCTTTGTGGTGTTGCCCAGTGATAGGACAAGGAACAACAGGTACGAGCTGGAACACAGGAGGTGCCACCCTAACAGGAGGTGCCACCCTAACAGGAGGAGAAACTTTACCATGAAGGTGCTGGAGCCCTGGAGCAGGCTGCCCAGAGAGGTTGCGGAGTCTCCTTCTCTGAAGACTTCCAAACTTGCCTGGATGCATTCCTGGGTGGCCTGTCCTAGGTGATCCTGCTTTGGCAGGGGGCTTGTACTGGATGATATCTAGGGGCCTCTTCCAACCCCTAACATGTTGAGGTTCTGTGATTCTGTGGTTCTCTGATTCTATGTTTTTATGGTTCTCTGATTCTGTGGTTCTATGATTCCATGATTCTATGTTTAAGTGAAGAACAGTCTGTGGGCTGTTTAAATAAAGCACCATGAGTGTAGGCAAGTGAGCAGGGCAGAATACTTTAATACAACTAAGGCAGGTAACCTGGGCTTAAGTGAAGGCATGAAAATCCAACAACGAGTCAAAAGAAGGTAATGTAAGCTGAGATCCAAAAGCCCTTAAAGAGTCCTGTCTGATATTCATTCCTTGTTTAATGATGATCAAGTTCTTGCAAATATAAAAAGGAGGGAATGAAGAGACCATCACATTTTAGCTTCAAAATACTCTAGCTTTAGAAAGATGAGGAGAAGCAGCTTGAGACAGTTAATATGCATGTTACTTTGCTTCAGCATTTGCAAGAAGTGCAGCTGGAAGCCCTGCAACAGGAGAAAAAGGCTGAAGTGTCTGGATGTGTGGATGCTGAGAATGTTTTGCATAAATATTATGATTTCTGTGTTTACAGGAAACACATAAACAGAGGCTTGTTACAAACACAGTTGCCTGGGTAAATCAATAATGATGAATCAAGTCAACACATGAAGACTATTACAAGTTCAGAGGACCATAGAAAACATTTGTAAAGTTTAAAACAAAATGAAAACTGAAAGTCTTTATCTGCTCATGTGAAACTTCAGGATGCCTATTACTCCCTATCCAACAATGCATTTAGAATAGTAGTTCAGATTAAAGCTTCTACAAACCATATGGCAGCTCTCTGAATTCAGTTCAGAAGACATCTCACATTTTTCCAGTTGAGACACTGATGGGAAACAAAAAGGGATCAACAGCACCAAATGCTTTAAGACTACATCTGTTTCAAGTTCAGCTTCCTTGACAATCAGAGAATCATAGAACCATGGAATCATGGCTTCATAGGATCATGGAATCATAGAATCATGGAATCACAGAATCCTGGAATCACAGAATCCTGGAGACTAATAGAACCATAGAGTCATAGAAGAGTCTAGGTTGGAAGGGACCTCCAAAACGCATACAATCCAATGCCTCTGCAGTAACTGGGGACATCCTGAACTAGAAGAGTTTGCCCAGAGCCCTGTTGATCCTGACCTTGAATATCTCCAGGCATGGGGCCTCAACCACTTCCCTGGGGAACTTGTGCAGAACATTCAATCTAAATCTGCTCTGCTCTTATTTCAAGCCATTGTCCCTCATCCTGTCCCTGCAGGCCTTTGTAAACAGTCCCTCTTCAGCCTTCTTGTAGCCCCTTTCATGTACTGGCAGGCTGCTCTTAGGTCTCCCTGGAGCCTTCTCTTCTCCAGGCTGAACACCCCCATCTCCCTCAGCCTGTCCTTGTAGCAGAGCTGTTTCAACCCCCTGATCATTTTCATGGCCATCCTCTGTGCCCACTCCATCAGGTCCATGTCTGCTGCGTTGAGGGCTCCAGACCTGGATGCAGTACCCCCAGGTGAAGTCTCACCAGAGCAGAGCAAAGTGGCAGAATCACCTCACTCAATCTACTGCTACTACTGCAAAGTTCAAGGGAAGTAGATTTTGGTGCAGAAAAAAATAATTTCCATGTGTAATTTTAAGACTGCAGACATCATATTTTAAAAACATTTTCTCTGGAGTATTTGTAATATGATCAAAGGGAGAGACCAAGTAGGAGAACAAGAGGCAGGCCAAGTAGTAGGGTTGTTACAACATAAATATATTCACTGGAGGTTCTGCATCACTGCAATTCAAACTACAACAAACCCCTGAAGAAAGACAGTCACAGATGCCAGATTACCTCAACCGAAGGAAGGAATAAATTCCCTGGAATGTATTTACTGTTAGGTTCATATTTTATCTCAGTTCATAGCTCCCAGGGGCAGATTTACTTCCTCCAGCATTCATCCAACAAGCGTTAATTTTTTTCTGCCATGTCTGATGCATCTTAATCATTGTTAAAATTGACTTTTAAGGCTGAGTATACAGTCAGGTCAAGAACTATGAAATCAGGGAGGGTTAACCTTGCCCCCAAAATAACAACCAAAAAAAAGTATCATTTTAGGGTTGAATGTGAAAGCACCAGAGAAGTGCTTCATAGCATTGATTCCCCTGAATGGGAGATGATTGACTAAAAGGCCAGGAAATAATTTATCTCTCTTGTTGCCAGGGACTAAGATGCTTTTCACAGTGAGCAATTCCTACTCAAGAGCAAAGGCAAGGAGAAGAGAAACAACGATCAAAGTAAACTAACTGGCATCTGACATCTAATGCAAGATGTCCTTCTCTAGGCTCATCATTTGTTGGAGAGTGACTGTGACAAAAAAAATGCTCCAGGTGAAGAAAAGACTCTATGAAGAGTAGGTGCTGTTGGCTTTCATTTCATTGCTGCATTATAGACTTCTTTAAACCCTTCAGTTATTTATAGTCTATGAGAGAGCACAGATTCAGTGACCATTTGCTAGATACTGTGAGAATCATAGAATGGTTTGGGCTGGAAGGTACCTCAGAGTTCATCCACTCCAACCTCCCCGCCATGGGCCAGGATACCTCTCAATCAGACTTGGCTGCTCAAGGCCTCATCCAACCTGGCCTTGAAATTCTTCAGGCAGGGGGCACCCCAAACCTCCCTGGGGAACCTATTCTAGAGTCTCACCACCCTCAAGAGCAAAGAGGGAAAAAAAAAAAAAAAAAAGAGAGAGAGGAAAAAGAGGCAATAAAAAGAAGGGGGAAATCTTTTCCTCTCCTGACTCCTGTCTATTAAATTTGTTAATTCCAGCTAGCTCTCCAAATAACTTTCAGTGAATGCTTGTCTTTATTGAGCAAAGTGTTGAAGCAGATGTTGGTCTTCAAATCAATCTTGTGACCAGATAAGAAAGCCCTTGTAGAATAAAGGAGATAAATTAATGAAGAGGGACCTTGCAGTAGCACAAATTGCACTCGTCCACATTTGTTTCCAAGAAGTAATTACTTTGGAAGTGTTACCCAACCCACGTAGCTACTAAAGTTGGGTCTGTCTTCAGTTATAATTAAGCCTCTTTCAAACCAAGGAAATTCACAAATAGATCTCCTCTAGTCTAGGTTTACCTGTCTCTGCCAGTCCTAATCTTAGCTAATTGGTTGCTATTAGTGTTAGCTATTAAAAAGCTGTTACTCTGAGCAAGGTTTCTTACTCAGGAAAGGATTGGGGGGAAGGGGAGAAATAGAACAAAAATATCACTTCTAATGCTATATTACAGAGGTAATCTTGAGAAAGATGAACCTTAAACATCAATCTAAATGTAATCATCATAAAAAGCAGCATGACCCGCAGATTGAGTGAGGTGATTCTGCCACTTTGCTCTGCTCTGGTGAGGCCTCACCTGGAGCACTGTGTCCAGGTCTGGAGCCCTCAGTGCATGAGGAACATAGACCTGATGGGGTGGGTCCAGAGGAGGACCATGAAAATGGCCAGGGGAGCTATGAGAAGGATGCAGGATAAATGCCTACACAGACAGGATGAGAAACAATGGCTTCAAAATAAAGAGCAGATTTAGATTGTATGTTAGGAACTAGTTCTGCATCATGAGAGTAGTGGAACACTGGAACTGGTTGCCCAAGGAGGTGGTTGAGGCCCCAATTCTGAAGATATTAAAGGTGAGGCTGGACAGGGTTCTGGGCAACCTGATCTAGTGGAGGATGTCCCTGCTTACTGCAGAGGATCTTGGACTAGATGACCTTCAGAGGTCCCTTCCAGCACCCCCAGCTCCCTCAGCCCATCCTCATGTCAGATGTGCTCCAGTACCCTGATCATTTTCATCACCCTCCCCTGGACTCTCTCCATCAGGTCCCTGTCCTTCCTGTATTGAGGGCTCCAGAGCTGGATGCAGCACTGCAGGTGAAGTCTTCCCAAAGCAGAGCAGAGGGTCAGGATCCCCTTTCTCCATCCCTGGCCACGCTGCTTTGGATGCAGCCCAGGCTGCCATTGGCCTTCTGGGCTGCAAGCTCACACTGCCTGCTCATGTCCAGCTTCTCATCCACCAGCACCACCAAGTCCTTTCCTGCAGGGCTGCTTTCTGTCACCTCATCCCCACAGTCTGTATTGACAGTGAGAGTCATTCCTGCCCTACTTGGACCTAAGGAAAATCTCCTTTATGTCCACTTCTGGAATTCCTCACCAAATGATAACACATTCCATGGAGTTTAGAATGTAGAGGGCAGAAGAGATTGAGGAAATGTGTTTGTTTGTTTTGTTCCGGGTTTGTTGTTGCTGTTTGGTTTTATTTCCTTTTAAACTAACAAGCCCTAAGAGACATATTTCTTATTTAATTTCCTTATCATGAAGAAATGGAATTTTGCAGCCATCCTTCCTTCTTTCACCTCTTCTTATTTTACTTTATTTTGCCTTACTGCCTGAAGTATAATTTCAAAATGATATGTAATAAAAAAAATGTTTCTGTGGTTAATAGATGGCTTTTTAACTAGTGAGAAAGAATGGAAATCCTTTTTACTTTCAAACTCACAGGAAAATGTTTAAATAATTCAATTTATTTAATTGAGAGATAAATAATTAATAGGTTCTTGTCATTCACCTTTTCCATGCCTTCCGATTACTGCAGCAATTTGCAGCAGAGAAATCCTCCTCTCATCTTTTTTATGTTCTCTCCTTATTTGACTGGATTTTTCTCTCTCCTGAATGCTTTTCACTGAGAGGCAATCCCTTCAACAGTAAATTATGAAAACTTTAATAAAGAGCAAAGCCAGTTAGGTATTTAAATGTATAAATCTCACTCCTCTGACACCGCTCGTGTCGTTTGATTTGTGCCGTCAGCTTTGCCTGTTTGGAATCTCCTATTACCAAACAGAAGAGAGTGGAAAAGTTCTAATTCAAAGCATCAATCACCACCAAAAAGAGAAAAAAAAGGAGCATAACCTAATGTCAGTGCTGAATCAGGCCATCAATTTATTGCTTTGTAGAGGCAATCAGCAAGCTATCAAGCAATAAAGTGTATGAGATAAGTGCTTCTTTTGAGGCAGCACAGCCATTGACAATGATATACTGATGGAGAACAGCAACTGTTTTCCACTGTAGTGTGCCTATTACTTGGTAAAAGCCCTGAACTGTTCAACAGCTGTGAAATATGTTTCTTATTATTATGGACCAGTCTGGTTTGGTTAATAGCCCTGTATGCCACTTAGATTTGCTGTCTTATTTAATAAGGTTAGATTTGCACTCTCTGGCTCTTTTGTTTCAGTGGAAGAAAGAATGGCTTACAGTTTTTCACTTCCTTTTCCAAAGAGCAATGAATACCTTGACAATGCCAGTATCATTTGCTTGCTGTGGAATGTGCCACAGAGCCATTTGAATCATGTATCATGGAATCATAGAATCATGGAATGACAGAATCATAGAATCATAGAATTGTAGAATTATAGAATGGTCTGGGTTGGAAGGGACCTCCAAAGGTCATCTAATCTGACTTCCCTGCACTCAGCAGGGACATCCTCCACTAGACCAGGTTGCCCAGAGCCCTGTTGAGCCTCGCCTTGAATATCTCCAGGGATTTGGCCTCAACCACCTCCCTGGGCAACCTGTTGCGGTGTTCCACCACCCTCACGGTAAAGAATTTGTTCCTAACACCCAACCTAAATCTGCTCTTCTCTAGTTTGAAGCCATTGTCCTTCATCCTATCACTGCAGACCTTTTTAAATAGTCTGTCTCCATCATTCTTGTAGCCCCCTTCAGGCTATTATGCTGCTACTAGTTCTCCCTGGAGCCTTCTCTTCTCCAGGCTGAATAACTAACCCCAGCTCCCTCAACCTGTCCTCATAGCAGCGGTGTTCCAACCCCCTAATCACTTTTATGGTCCTCCTCTGTACCCACTCCATCAGCTCTGTGCCCTTCCTATACTGAGGGCTTCAGGCCTGGATGCAGTACCCCAGGTGAGGTTTCACCAGAGCAAAGTGGCAGAATCACCTCACTCTATCTGCTGGCAATGCATCTTTTGATGCAGCCCTGTTACTGTACCACAACAACAAATATTTTCCTGTGCTAACAAGATGCAGTTGAGTTTTTCACAGACATCTAAAATGTGTGCATTTAGTAGTGACTTTTTTCCCCTCTTTACTCCCATCTCCTGTTTGCTTGAGGTAAAAGAGGGAACTAGAAAAAAGAATAGGGCAGTATCTAGTCAGCTCCCTTGATCTGTGCTGATGAGTTGCATATGTTGTGTTGGTACAGCGAACCCTGCATCTGTTATCTGCTCTAGGCAGGAGGTCTGCAACTAACAATCTCTTCTGTGTCATCAATGCTGGGGAAAAAGCTGATGTGACCTGAGGGACAATGAACTGTTAGGAATGAAGCATTAAAAAGAAGACTTCACAGCTTGTGATCATTCCTAAAGGATTCCTGTGGTAGCTGGTAAGACACAGTTAAATTTACTAGCCTTCTCTCAGAAGGTCTGAGGAGATTTCCAGCAGAATTTTTAAGCACTTAACCTTTCCCTTTACATTAAGATCAACTGTCAGGGGCCTCTTTTCTTAATGTTCAATAAAAACCTCCGTTGTCTCCGCATTTTCTTTACCTTTCCAACTCCAGTATATTGTTAGAAGCATTTTGTATCCCAGGGAATTAGCAGCCCCATGTTCAGGCCAGAACTTATTTGCCTACATGCACAATTAAAAAAAAATCAAACAATCTGAATGACTGAAAGTAGGAATCTGCTCCTGAAGGTGATGGTTAGCTTTGATTTCCATGCAGCGTCACTCATCAGGTTTTGGACATCTCTTGAGGAAGTTTTGTGCCTTGTACAGCGTGAATTTAGCTGACCCTGCACCATCAAGCACATCTCTTGAATTGGGAAACCCAGAACTGGACAGAGAGATGTTCAAGTCCCTTCATCATCCTCATGGCTCTCTGTTGGACTCTCTCCAGCAGATCCCTGTCTCTCTTGTATTGGGGAGCCCCAAACTGGACAAAGTATTGCAAATGTGATCTCAGCAGGGCAGAGCAGAGGGGCAGGAGAACCTCCCTAGAACTGCTGGCCACACTTTTCTTGATGCACCCCAGGATCCCACTGGCCCTCTTGGCTACAAAGGCCACATAAGCATCATCCAACTCACTTTGTGACTTATGTAGCGCCTTGACACCATGCATAGAACACAGCCCTGACTGCAATGCAACCCAACAGCTGAGAAAAAAAGAGAAAGATGAAAGCTCTGCTTTGCCACAGCTGATGATATCTTTGTGTGCATTTAGTCTCAGAATAAATATATATAAATTAACAACTGTAGCCCTGCTGGGTTCCTTGAATCTCACTGTGGCTTGAGCAAGCTTGTAACACTTCAGTTGCTACATCTGTGGGCTGAGTATGATGTTATTTACTAACCTTCTGGGTTCTGAAGCTGTGGGTAAAATACTATAAATGAACTGCACTTTCTTGGTGCACCACATTTGTTCTTTCTCTTTAATTTTCTTGGTGTTGTTGTTGTTATTATTATTATTATTATTATTATTATTATTATTATTATTATTATTATTATTATCCCACTTCCAGTTTGTAAATGCTGATGCAAATGGAAGAAAACTTTGTCATTCTGACTTTGTGACAATTCAGCTGCATAACAAAACAATTCAGAAGTGGATTCCTATATTCACAGAATGGGTTGGGTTGAAAGAGTCCTGGGAGATCATCCAGTTCCAACCCCACTGCCATGGGCAGGGAAACCTTCAACTAGCCAAAGTTGCTCATCCAGCCTGGCCTTGAACACCTGCTGGGAGGGCTCATCCACCACCTTCCTGGGCAACCTGTTCTAGTGTCTCACCACCCAAGTGCCTTTTTAAACAGCTCAAGGAAATTATTTCATGTCAAGGGGCACTCTTCAGCACCAGCATCATGAAATACATACTGATGCCCTTCCCAGACAGGTCAGCCCTAGGGAATTTGGCAGAGAGACTCTGCATTTAAATCTAGAGGTAGTTTGCAGGCTTTAAACTTTTGGAGTGTTTTTTTCCTATTAGTTAGCATACTTTCTCTCCACCTAATTTTATTATTTGCTAATTGCTGCCATCAGTTATGCCTCCAGCAGATGTAACAGCAGGAGCCAAAATTTTTATATATCAGGAATCAGAGTCAAGAATCTTAACAGTCAAACAGGAGGAAGCTGCAAAAATTGTTATGTGGCTTGGGCCTGCAGAGAGAAAAATCAACAGGCTGCAGTATTTCTGATTAATTGCTGCAGAAAAAAACCACCAAACTAAAACCTGACTCTGAGCTCTGCAGGAACCTTCACAAATACCGGAACCTACAGGATAAATTTGGGTTGGGGATTAATTGTGGGAACATCTAATGATTAAAGGCTAACAAATAACACCAAACATTTCAAATGCAAAATTAACTACTTGGAGTAATCTATTAATCAAAATTAGTTCCTGGGTATCTAGCAGTGGCCCTGAGATTTCCACAGAAGAGTCAGATGAAGTTTCTAGAATAACTAAAAGGAAATGAAAATAAATAATCAAGAGAGGGAAAAGGAAAATGAATAATAAAGAAAGGACAAGGGAAAATTAATAAAGGGGAAAATAGTTAATAAAGAAATGAAAAATAAATAATATAGAAAGGGGAAAGAAATTAAATAATAAAGAAAGGGAAAAGAAAGCAAATAATAAATGAAAAGGGAAAATAAATAATAAAGGAGGGAAAAAGGAAAATAAATAATAAAGAAAGGGGAAAGCAAAATAAATAATAAAGAAAGGGAAAAGGAAAATAAATAACAATACTATAAAAGAAAAACCACATACCCCCACCTCACCAGGCCAGGAAAATGAGGAAAGGCTGTGTTGAGAATGAACGAGAATCTCTTGTAGAAGCATTCAGCAATTCTGATTACACATGCAAATGGATTTTTCTTTATTCATTTTTAATGACTATATTAAGCTAAGGAAGGTGACTGTGATGTCTTCATATTCACACCAAAAAAAATTAGACCAATGCAATACCACCAGAAAACGTTGTGGAAAGCCCTGTTAAGATTTTTGGGTGATATCTGTCCCCTAAAAGCAGATGTAAAAGGAACAAGATTAGACAGGACTTTTTCTGATGACTCTTCCAGATCACGTTGAAGGAAGACTGAATTCATGTGACATGAAGGAATGTTAAAGACAGCAGGAAAAAAGATTATTTGATACATGTGCATGGGCACACAGACATGAAATGCAGGAGGAGAATAACTGGTTAAAGATAAGGAGAAAGACTTGGGGGTGTCAGGTGATGATAAACTCAACCTGAGCAGGCAATGTGCTCTTGAAGCCCAGCAGGCAGCTGTGTGCTGGGCTGAATCCAAATTAGGGAGAGCCGCAGCACAGGGTGGGGATTCTGCCCCTCTGCTCTGCTCTGCTGAGACCTCACCTGCAGCACTGCATCCAGTTCTGGGGCACCCAGCACAAGAAGGACCTGGAGTTGCTGGAGAGGGTTCAGAGGCAGCCATGAAGATGATCAGAGGGCTGAAGAATCTCTGGTACACAGACAGGCTGGGAGAGTTGGAGCTGTTCATTCTGGAGAAGAGAAGGCTCCAGGCAGACCTTCCAGTGCCTACAAGAAAGTTGGGAAAGCTACTACAAGAAAGCTGGAAAGCAACTTTTTACAAGGGCTTGGAGTGACAGGTTGAGAGGGAATGGATTGAAGCTTGAGGAGGGCAGAATTAGACTGGAGATTAGGAAGAAATTCTTGACAGTGTGGGTGGTGAGACACTGGAACAAGTTGCCCAAGGAAGGTGTGTATACTCCTTCCCTGGGGACATTCAAGACCAGGTTGGATGAAGCCTTGAGTAACCTGGGAAGGTTTCCCTGCAAATGGGTTGGAACTGGATGATCTTTAAGGTCCCTTCCAACCCAAATCCCTCTAAGAAATTTCTGAATAAGGCTTTGCTGCTGGGAAACAACATCCTTTACCTGCATCTTCACTGTGTAACCTGACATGTTTCCTCATTTGACTGTATCTGCTGAGCACTGTATCTTTGTGGATCACAGGTAAAGACATACTGACCTAAAATCCCTGCAAATAAAGTAGCTTTGGGGAGAAAGCCTATAAAAGAGACAAGGACTGTGTCCTGCTCTCAACAGGACACAAAAGGTGAATACTGCCTAAGCCTTTCATTGAGAACTGGATCACAAGACCTCCAATTGACATGTTGTAACAGGGAGGAAAAAATCATTACATTTCCATTCTTCTTAACAGCATGAGCATTAACAACCAGGAAATTGTAATCAACATGCAGTCCCTTAATTCTTGGGGTATAATATTTTCCTAAACCACAAAGGACAGTGGAGTAATTATTGCCTTAGAGCAACTATACATCACAATAGCACGTCAAATGCTGTTTGATTTTGAAATAGAAGAATGCAGGTCTATATTGGAAGCTAGAATGTGACTTTGCACATATGTACTTTGAGCATGGAAAAGAAAATGCTAACTGTAATTTTACACAAACTAGATATACACAAAACCAGAGTTTGGAAAAGTTAAGGGCTTTTTGTTGTTCTGTGTGGTAGTAACTCATTTCATCTTACCTCCTTCTGCGTTCTTAAGTGCAGTTTAAATCAATACTGACTCTTCTTGCTCAGAAAGAGATTCCAAGCCAAACCCTTCTATGAATCCATGAATCTTTGAATCTATGAATCTGTGAATCTGTGAATCTTCTCCCTCCTTTTTTTTTTAAAGGCTTGAGAAATTTAAGGTATGAACCTTTCCCTACATCTGAAATTCTGACCATTGCTACTAAACACAAAGAAAAATTGAATGAAATAAATAAGCCAGGTGACAGGTCTCAGCTAATTACAGAATCACAGAATTGTCAGGGTTGGACGGGACTCCAAGGATCATCTATTCCCAACTTCTGTTGCCTGACCCTCAGAGCCATGTTGTTTTGCAGGAAAACAAAAGATAAATCACTCTGGAATTATTTCTATCAGCTTCCAATAAAGGCTAAGTAAAAATTGTCAGGATTGGAAGGGACCCCAGGGATCATCCAGTTCCAACTCCCCTGTCATGGGCAGGGACACCTCATACCAGATCAGGTGGCCCAGAGCCACATTTAGCCTGGCCTTAAAAACATCCAAGGATGGGGCTTCTACCACCTCCCTGGGCAACCTGTTCCAGTGTCTCACCACTCTCATGGGAAGAACTGCTTCCTGATATCTAATCAATATTTCCCCTCCTCTAGCCTGGATCCATCCCACCCTGTCCTATCAGTACCTGACACCCTAAAAAGTCCCTCACCACCTTTCTTGCAGCCCCCTTCAGATACTGAAAGGCCACAATAAGGTCTCCTCAGAGCCTCCTCTTCTCCAGACTGAACAACCCCAACTCTCTCAGCCTGTCCTCACAGGACACCCTTGTGGTCCTTAAACACAATCGTACATTTAATCCTGCTGCAAATGGAGAATCATGCAAACATCAAATTTCCTTCAGATCTGACTACAGAGCTAACTTAATGGATCTGGTTTTTAAAGCTGTGTCTTTGGACTTATTTAGACAAGGAGAAAAAAAATAAATCAAATAGAATTTCTGGATTATTTGATGTATTGAAAAAGACACCAGCATTATTGCTTTGGTTTTAACATTCTAACACTATCCTTAAACTTCATTCTTCTGTGAAGTGCCATCAAAAATTGATCTTTTCAGAAACAAATATAAATTATACCACCACCACCTCCCACTTTCTGCTTGGGAAAAGTAATAGATTTTCTTTTCAGGTTCTTAGACTAGTGACAGCATCCAAGCCCTTTACAGAGTTAAATATTATTCTTGCCATTTCCAATCTAATGTCTGTTCTTAACATTCTGCACACACCAAGAAAAGAAAGAAAATATGACTGTTGAGGTTCTCAGTAGTATTTTTGTTGGCTTGTTTATTTTTAGGGTTTATTTTAAGGAGCTATCAGGGTTATCTTTCCCTATTAGAGGAAAGGAAGTTGAAACGTTCTTCATGTTTATACTTGAAAGGAGTAATCCTAACAACTCACTGGAAACAGAATCTCAAGAGATGAAGTATGGCTAGTTATGCTACACAGGGTCTATAGAATATTAAAATGCAGTGTTTTGTGAATGACTGTGGCCATAGATCACAGGACCACATCCAGTTCTGGGCTCCCCAGTTCAAGGCGTACAGGGTTCGACTGGAGAGAGTCCAGCGGAGGGCTACGAGGATGATGAAGGGACTGGAGCACTGACTTATGAGGAAAGGCTGAGAGACCTGGGGCTGGTTAGTCTGGGGAGGAAAAGACTGAGAGGGGATCTAATCAATGTGTACCAATATGAGGGCTGGGTGTCAGGAAGGAAGGGACAGGCACAGTCTCTGCTCACTTGTGCCATGATAGGACTAGGGGCAGTGGATGGAAACTGCAGCACAGGAAGTTCCCCCTCAACATGAGGAAGAACTTCTTTACTGTAAGGCTCACAGAGCACTGGAGCAGCCTGCTCCAGTGGGCAGAGGTTGTGGAGTCTCCTTCTCTGGAGACTTTCCGTCCCTGTCTGGATGTGTTCCTGTGTGACCTGCACTAGATTCTATGATCCTGCTCTGGCAGGGGGTGGACAGGAAGATCTCCAGAGGTCCCTTCTAACACCCAACATGCTGTGATACTGTGATCCTGTGAACAGAGAAAATGTAGATAAGATTGTTAGATATCTATGGGAAAAGTTTTTTTTCATCCCATATCTAGCAGTGGCTGCTGATAACAACTTCTGCAGGCAATCTGAGAAGGGTTAATGTTAGATACAAACTTTTATGCATTATTCTTCCATTATTTCATAAGTCTGACCTGGGGAGACATCTAGGGGTGAGAGCTTTGTTCTGTACTTGACGTCCCTGCTGAGATTGCCAGCTGGGGAACTGGCAGCTCTGAACCACCTGGCACCTGTTCTCCCTTCTCCCAGGGCCCCAGGACTGCTTACATCTTTTGGTGAAGATTCCTTTAACAACCATTCAGTTTTGTTCTCTCATCAAGAAATCATTCCTACAAAAACAAATGCTATAGGCTTCATGTAATACCATTTTAAAAAACCACCTGTAGTGTAGTTATTGTTTAGCTGCAATTTCATTTTATTTGAGAAGTTTGAAATTGTCCCATTTTTGTTATCCACTTCACATGCCAGGACTCCCAGTCCATTGTGTACACACACACACACACAAAACTTATTTTACTGCTATTCAGTGTCTATGTCCAAAATCAGTGAGCTAAAGACAGCTCAGACTGCTGAAGTTTCCCAGTACCTGAGATCAGGTTCAGAGATTCCTAGAGTCCTAGAATGGCTTGGGTTGGAAGGGACCTTAAAGATCATCCAGTTCCAACCCCTGTGTCATTATCTATATTATGTTGTATATTCATGATATGTTATATTAGCCTATTTCTAACAGTGAATTCAAGTGATAAATTATTACAGAATCACAGAATGGTAGGGGTTGGAAAGAACCAACCATGGGCAGGGACATTTCTCAACCAGACTCAGCTGCTTAAGGCTTCATCTAACCTGGCCTTGAACATCCCCTGGCAGGAGGCATCCACAGCCTCCCTGGGCAGCCTGTCCCAGAGTCTCACGATCCTCGAACTGAAGAACTTCTAACTCAGCTCCAGTCTAACCCTTCTCTGCCTCAGCTTCAAACCATTCCCCCTTGGCCTGTCTCCAGACACCCTCAGGAAAAGTCCCTCTGCAACCCTCCTGGAGGGTCCCTTCAGGTACTGGATGGTAGCTCTAAGGTTCCCCTGGAGTCTTCTCTTCTCCAGTCTGAACACCCCCAGCTCCCTCAGCCTGTCCTCATAGCAGACCTGCTGCAGTGTTTGGATCATCTTTGTGGTCCTTCTCTGGACTCACTCCACCAGCTGGAGTTAGTATTTGAGCTGCAGTTCTAACAATTTTGTTCAGGACTTTGTGGGGCTTTTTTATTTCACAGAAAAAGTTACGCAGGCTCCCAAAGCAAGACAGAAGACTCTATGGGCGCTGAGCTACAGTCAGACATTGCCAAGAGCAGAAGGCACTACAAAGAGCAATGAAAACAAGACCCATTATCCTAGGAGATGCTGCAGTCATTCAAATTCTCTTCAGAGACTGAAGATCTCAATATGGCTCCATGGTAATTGCAGGCAAATGTCAACGTGGCATATTGAGCTGCAGCTAAACATTGTCAGGGAGGGAAAGAAAAAAACCACACAGCCCCATGTCAGGCTTTGGCAGAACATTCATTTTAACTAATTGTCACAGGCTTCAGGAGTCTCATTTTACAGTGAGGTGGCAAACAGATTGCTTAGGTTTTTGAGGGTTTCCTCACCTCTTTAGAGTTTGTGCCTGACAGCTTTACCTAGGCAAGGGGGTCAGTTGACTTGATTTGCTTCTCAGATAGATGTTTTTTAACCACTTCAAGTGCTGTGGGAGCTTCCAGTAATCCTCTGAGAGCAGGAAAAGTTGCCCAGCTGAGATACATATAAAATGCTTCTCCTACCAAGAAATTCCTGTAGCCATCAAAGAAGCCAACTTCAAGATGTCATCGTTCAGCATTAAGCAGGCTTTGCGGAGATGTCAACTCCTGAGCCTTACCAAGAGTTCCTGAGCAAACGTGTGTCTCTGTAAGACTGCAGCCTGCAGTTTCACAAAGATTTCACAAGTTAGGGCTGAGCTCGCATATTTTCAGCTCTTTGCCGCATCACAGAATGCTTTGGGGTTGGAAGGGACCTTTAAAGGTCACTTAGTCCAACTCCCTGCAGTGGGCAGGGACATCTTCAGCTACATCACATTGCTCAGAGCTCAGTCCAGCCTGGAGTCTTCTCCTCTCCAGGAGAAACAACCGCAGCTCCCTCAGCCTATCCTCATTGCCGAGCTGCTCCAGCTCTTGGGTCATCTCTGTGCCCTCCTCTGGACTCTCTCCAGCAGCTCTGTGTCCTTCTCCTGCTGGGGACACCAGAACTGGCGGCAGGATTGGAAGTGAGGTCTCAGCAGAGCAGAAGCAGAGGGGCAGAATCCCCTCTCTTGCCCTGCTGCCCACACTCCTCCAGCCGCAGCCCAGCACACAGCTGCCTTCTGGGCTGCATGAGTTCACTGCTGGCTCTGCATCCTTCTTCTGCTGGGGACACCAGAACTGGAGGCAGTATTTGAGGTAGGGGTCTCCCGATAGCAGAGTAAAGGGTAAATAAAGAGTAAATGTAAAATTTACTCGCCGTCACATTGGATTTTAAATTACTCTCTTGACACTTTTAAGGCAGCATAAAAGCAAAGCTCTTTTCTTTCCACTTCAAAGCATAACAGCCCCTAAAACATGGCCTCTACCATGTGATTGAGTTGTATTAGTATTTCCATTCTATTTATCTAAATCATGTGTGCACTGAAATAATTCATGGTGCCATTGTACCAGTCCTTGCTAAACAATAATTACTGGAACTGACATAAAAGGGTTGATTTGTAGTTGGACTCAGTCTTTAAATGGATCTTGTTAATGGAAAAGAGTCTTGATTCATGAGGGTAGTTTAATGCAAAACAATTTTTTGCCATGGTAAATTACCATAAAACAAAAACCAAACAAACACTCAAGAAATGAATCCACGTTGTGTCCATAATTAATCTAAGCTATCTGGAAAGATCTTTGATTTGCAATCTAAAATACAAATTGACAGGAATAATTAAAACAAAAAAAAAACCCCACCTTAATATCAACCACAAAGCTAAGGCATCACAGTATTTGACAGGTTAGTACTGAGAAAAATTATTTTTAACAGGGAATTAAAGCTACAGATAAAAAAAAATAAAGGAAAAAAGAGAAAACCAAACCTTAGGGTATTTAAATATTTAAAAGGATCTCTTGAGTGATGAAAGTTTCCCTCCACAGATACCAAATTTCCCCTCGATTTTCCCCTCAGTAATTGGACCAGTGCTTGAAAAAACAGTTTGGAGTTATCAGAAATGCTCAGCAGCTTGCACCATTAGTGGTCCCAATGGGTTCACCTCCTGCAGAACTGGGAATCCTCTCTTCAGTGTGCAGTTGGGTTTCTGCTTTTTTTCTTCCCAGCAGACACATCCATGACAGCTACAAGGTCCACTCTTTGAAGTCCTACACAGTATTATTGCCTCTTATCTCATACTAAGGCAATGAGAGGTATCTGTAGATGTCCTGAGATGGAAAATGCTAAAGTATCTGTGTAGGTTTTCATGGGACTTATTCTGTAAAGGATATCAGCATTGCACCAAAATATCCCTTCTTAAAAGTATTTGTTGCTTGCTTCCCTCTCGTGGCATATTATAGCTTGTCTGGGAGCTTTAATTTCTAGAAGACCTCCCTCTCTCCAGAGATTCTCTGGGCAGATTGATTGTGCATGACTCCAGCACCGGCAAAATAAGGCAAGAGACCCTCAACCTTGTGTATCTAAACACAAGGATCAGGAACTGGGGACAGCAGGGCAGGACTAGATCTGGATATTTGGTCTTCAAAGAACTGAAACCTAGAAAAAGAGCAAGGCAAGAGGTGAGGAGAATCTCAGCAAGCTCCTGGCCTCACTAACCAGGGAGATCCTGACTCCTGAGGGTGCTGTGGTGCCCATGAGAACAGTGGGGCAAGGAGAGCCCTACATGAGGCCAAGGCTCCACCACTCAAACCATGCTGGGGAACTCAGGAAGCTTTCAGTTGCAGCACAAGCTCTGACAGCTTGCAGGTTCACCTGCTCTAGTGACTGAAGGCAAAGCAACTCAAGGAGCCTGCCCAGGTTATGGCAGACTGCTGATCCTGTTTTTTAGCTTTAAGAAAACCCAACAGGACAATTTTCAAGAACATTTTACATCTGGGTTGGGCCAATCCCAGGCACAAATCCAGCCTGTGTGCGGAGTGGATTGAGAATAGCTCTGAAGAAACAGACTTGGGGGTGTTGGTCGATGAGAAGTTCCCCAGGAGCCAGCAGTGCCCTCATGCAGCCCAGAAGACAGCCATGTGCTGGGCTGCAGCCAGAGGAGTGTGGGCACCAGGGCAAGAGAGGGGATTCTGCCCCTTGGCTCTGCTCTGCTGAGACCTCACTTCCAATCCTGCCTCCAGTTCTGGTGTCCCCATCAGGAGGACACAGAACTGCTGGAGAGAGTCCAGATGAGGCCATAAAGATGATCCAGAGGATAGGTTGAGGGAGCTGGGGTTGTTCAGCCTGGAGAAGACTCTGGTGGGTATCTAGTAGTTGCCTTCCAATACTGAAAGGAGCCTGCAGGAAGGCTGGTGAGGGACTTTTCATGAGGGTGTCTAGCAATAGGACAAGGAGTATGGTGAGACACCCCTCCCTGGAGGTGTTCAAGGCCAGGCTGGATATGGCCTTGAGCACCTAAGTGTAGTTGAAAGGCATCCCTGCCCATGGCAGGGGGTTGGAGGAGATGATCTCTGAGTCACCTTCTGACCTAAGCCATCCTATGCTGATTTTACTACCACAAATTTTCTTTTTATGCAAGATTTTCATTTCTTCTTTAATACCTAAATGTCTACTCCATTCTGAACTAGAGCAATCAAACACCAACGTTTTCTTTGGATCAGAAAGGAAGGTTCATTCAGTCCTACTCACAGCTGCAACCATGCCTATCAAAGTAGAGTCTGCATGTATAAAAATCAGAGCTTAGTGAACAATTATTCATCTCTTAATCACACTTTTTCCCATCACAGTCCACTTCTGAAAGAGTAAGTATTGATTTTTGGGGGGATCACTTAGATACAACCACGATCAATACAATAGGAAAGATGATAAGAAAATTAATTAACCCTGTTATCTTAACAGTATTTACAGGAAATAAAGCACTTGGCCACGTTTTGAACTATGATGATCAAATTCTTACAGCTTCCTGCCATGAAAGCATCAGGGAAGTTTTGTGCAGTGAATGAGGAAGGACTCAGAGGAAAAACAAATTGTTGTGTGATCATAGGGTGAGTCAAAGCACTGATTCAAACAGAAGCCAAAGACCATTTCTATGCATCAGTTGAGCCTCCTTCATCACATATTTACTGCTTTGGAAGTTTTACAGGTTTCCTTCCATAGAGTTTAAGCATGACAGAGTGTTCAGATTGGATGTTAGGAACAAGTTCTTTACCATGAGGATAGTGGAACATTGGAAAAGGCTGCTCAGGGAGGTGGTTTGGGACTCATCCCTGGAGATATTCAAGGGCAACCTGATCTAGTTGAGGACGTCCCTGCAGACTGCAGAGGGCATTGGACTGCATGACCTTTGGAGGTTCCTTCCCACCCAGACTATTCTGTGATTCTGTGTCAACTGAAGCCCATTTTATATTACTTCAATTAGCCTGAGAGTTGAAAGCTCCACTTAAAACATTAGTAAACTTTATCACTGCTGAGTAAAAATAAAACTCTGTTTACTTCTCTCTCATCTTCACAAAGAAAGAACTGGCCTTGGCTTTTCTTCCCGGGAAAACTGGAATAGTAATACCTGATTTAATGTGGCACCCAGCTGATATGCACAGTGTGCTAGAAGATTCTGCCATGTGTTTGGCAGTTTGGAAACAGGCACAACCTGAATGTAATAGAGTTGAAAGCCAGTGAGAGATTTGGGCTCTCCTTGCCCCAGTGCTGCCCTCAAGAAAAGCACCACAGCACCCTCAGGAGTCAGGATCTCCCTGGTTAGTGAGACTAGGAGCTTGCTGAGATGCTCCTTACCTCTTTGCCTGCTCTTACTCTAAGATTTCCTTTCTTTTGGAGAACAAATATCCAGAGTTCCTGATCTTTATGTTCAGACATAGTTTGAGTGTTTCTTACATTATTTCACTGGTCCTGGGGGTGTGCACAATGAATCTCCCCTGAGAAACTCTGGGTAGAGGGAGGTTTTCTGGAAATTAAAGTTCTCACACAATCCATAAAGTGATACAAAGTCAAATCCTGATTGAGGAAATAAGTGCAGAAAAGCAATCCATTGTAAAATTGATACATTATTGGTCTTGATTCCAGAAAAGACAGACTCCATTTTCCCACTGATTTATTAACAAAGTGAAAGTGGTACCTCCCCAGCAAGTGATTAGCCATTTAGTGATGCAAAGAGTGTCTGGAAGCTGCAGGGAGTAAGAGGAACTCTTGGCTATGATCATAATTGATTCACGGATTGGAGATTCAAAGATTGCATCAGGTTGGAAGGGACCCTCAAAGGTCATCTTGGCCAACTCCCCCTACATTCAACAGGGGCGTGTCCAGATAGATCAGGCTGATCATGAGCATCTCCATGGACAGGGCTTCAGCCACATCCCTGAGCAATTTTTACTACAGGCTTTTTCACCTCCTGCTGCAAACTATTGACATGGCTATAAAATTAAACTACTTCTCTGAAAAGGAAATTCCTTCTTCTGATTCTTCACTGGAGATCATTTGTGGTATAAACAATCACCCTTGAAATCAGGCATGGCATCAAAGGACCCAGCACCTTCAAAGGGGTACCACTAATACTTTAAACAAATCACTTATGCAGTACTTTAATTTCAAAGTGCTGCCCAAATGCTTCTAACAAATGAGAGTAACTTTATGTGCATGTGCAGAGTCTTCTGGCTGGCTTAGAGCAAGCTGTAAACTTGACCTTTACTTCAAAGGAAAGTGAGAGGGCTGCATAGAGATGCTGCTCCCAGCAGGTGTCTTCCAGTGGCTAGTTTCATATGCATCGTACATCCACCATTCTCTTGGTATTAGGATCTGAAACATTAACTTTATGGATGACAAATACACAAGCTAAAGGAGTGCTTCACCTTGATCAAGCCATCAGCTTTTACAACATACTTGGAGTAATGTCTGGGTTCTGTGGCTGCTGCCCTGCTCTGCTCAAGATCTGTGAAGGCAGTGACAAGTTTAAAACTGGCTTGGAGATGCTTACACATTGAGGGTTTGTTGGTTTATATCTACATGTTTATATGTATGGATACTTCTAGTGTTGCTGTCTGGATGCTTTATCTAGACAACACTTCATGTGCTCTTCAGAAACTGGGACTACTGGAAGTCACAGATTTGCAGATTGCATTGTGTTGGAAGAGACAATCAAAGGTTGTCTTGTCCACCTCCCCTGCTGCCAGCAGGGACCCCTCCAACTAGATGTGGAGCCAAGTGTCGGAATCACCTCTTTCAACCTGCTGGCCAGGCTTCATTGGATGCAGCCCAGGCTGCCACTGGCCTAGGCTGCAAGTGTACATTTTTAGCTCCTGTCCAGCTTCTCATCTACCAGCACCCCAACTCCTTCTCTGCAGGGCTGCTCTCAATCTCATAATGCCCCAGCCTGCACTGATATCAAGGGTGGCCCTGACCCAGGCGCAGGACCTTGCACTTTGCCTTATTGAACCTTCTGAGATTGTCCTCAGCCACCTTCTCCAGCCTGTCCAAGTCCCTCTGGATGGCCACCATCCCATCCTTCAGCCTTATCAACCACGCCACTCAGCTCGGTGTTGTCTGAAAACTTGCTGAGGATGCACTCAATCTTGTTGTCTGTGTCATTGATAGAATAGAATAGAATAGAATAGAATTACCAAGGTTGGAAGAGACCTTGAAGATCATCGAGTCCAACCTGTAACCACAACCTCACAACTAGACCATGGCACCAAGTGCCACATCCAGTCCCCTCTTGAACGCCTCCAGGGACGGCGACTCCACCACCTCCCTGGGCAGCACATTCCAATGACGAATCACTCTCTCGGTGAAGAACTTTCTCCTCACCTCGAGCCTAAACTTCCTCTGGTGCAGCTTGAGACTGTGTCCCCTTGTTCTGGTGCTGGTTGCTAGGGAGAAGAGGCCAACCCCTTCCTGGCTACAACCACCCTTCAGGTAGTTGTAGACAGCAATGAGGTTGCCCCTGAGCCTCCTCTTCTCCAGGCTAAACAGCCCCAGCTCCCTCAGCCTCTCCTCACAGGGCTTGTGCTCAAGGCCTCTCCCCAGCCTTGTTGCCCTTCTCTGGACACGTTCAAGTGTCTCGATGTCCTTCTTAAACTGAGGGGCCCAGAACTGGACACAGTACTCAAGGTGTGGCCTAACCAAAGCAGAGTACAGGGGCACAATGCCCTCCCTGCTCCTGCTGGCCATACTATTCCTAATGCAGGCCAGGATGCGGTTGGCCCTCTTGGCTGCCTGGGCACACTGCAGGCTCATGTTCAGCCTCCCATCAACCAGCACCCCCAGGTCCCTCTCTGCCTGGCCGCTCTCCAGCCACTCCGACCCCAGCCTGTAGCGCTGCCTGGGGTTGTTGTGGCCAATGTACAGAACCCGGCACTTGGATGTGTTCAATCTCATGCCATTGGACTCTGCCCATCTGTCCAGCCTGTCGAGGTCCCTCTGCAAAGCCTCTCTGCCCTCCAGCGGATCTGATGAATATATGGACCAGCACTGGTACAAATACAGACCCTTGAGGGACACCACTTGTCATCCATATCCATCTGGACATCAGGCCTTTGTGCGTGATCATCCAATCAATTCCTTATCCTCTGATAAGGAATCAGGCAGTAAAGGTAGGGACAAGGGCAAGGAGGGCCATATCTCTGTAAGAATTGATTCAGTGAAAAGAAAAGCTTTTAGAGCACATCAGGCTTTTGCTGATTGTCTTTTACCTTAGAAATGATAGGCTACAGTAAGAAAAAATTAAATCCTTGGACAAGACAGATGCATATTTACCACTGAACTACATGGCATGATCAATATTTAAAAGGGTAATATTTAAAAGATAGAAAAGCTTACTTGAAGAGGACCACAGCTAATAAGATCAACTGAGCTGATGCTTATGTTACCCCTTGTTATATTTACTGTTTGGCAATCCAACAGCTTTTGATTGTGCTGTTGCATAGAAGAAATGAATAAAAGCAAGTAGCTCACTAATGGAACACTTCTAAATCTGAATGTTTTGCTCCAGCCATGAAGAAATCAAGGAAATTCTTCTGCTTCTATCCATTATTTACAACAACTGTGATCTGTTCTCACACCACACACATGGGCACATGCATACAATCAAGTAGAGGAGAATCTGAGCCAGTCAATGTATTCCAACTTAGGGGGAGGATTGGAAAACCCTCGTCTCTCTGTTGTAGAACAGATCTTGAGGTGCTAGAGCAGGTCCAAAGGAGAGTGATGAGACTGGGGAATTGACTGGAGGGAAAGTCTGATGAGGAGAGGCCGAGGGAGCTGGGGTTGATTAGCCTGGAGAAGAGGAGACTCAGGGGTGACCTTGTCATACTATACAACTACCTGAAGGGAAGATGTAGTAATGTGGGGATCAGGCTCTGCTCCCAGGCAACTTGTGACCAGACAAGAGAGTATGGCCTGAAGCTTCACCAGGCAAGGTTTGGGCTGGGTGTTAGGAAGCACTTCCTCATGGAAAGGGAAATCAGATACTGCCCAGGGAGGTGGTGGAGTCACTGTCCCTGGAGGTGTTTAGGGAAAGATTGGATGTAGCACTTAGTGACATAGTCTGGTCAATGTGGTAGTGTTAGGTCGTAGGCTGGACTTGAGGATCTCAAAGGTCTAGTCCAGCCTCAATAATTCCGATTTTGTGACCCTGTCAAGTTTTAAGTGGTTATAATACTAACCCAACTATTCAAGAGTGAGTTAGTGAAGAGAGTGAAATCAGCAACAGCAGCCTTGCTGAAAAGAAGCATCTGGGGATGGCAGGTAGCCACAAAAATGTGTGCTCTGCAAGTGAAATGTGGTATTCAGTCAGTGCTGCTCAGTGTTCCCTTTTCCCTTAGAAAAAATGAATGCTGAAACTACTCAGTCAAAGGACAGAGCCTTAAGTATTCAACCATGTCTGTCAATCACAGACAACCAATAGAAGAAATACAGAAGGGGGAAAAAAACCCCAACCCACGGAACCCTTTGCAAACAGACACTTGAGCAAACAAATTATTCAGTGGATGCTTAACTGTGATGCTTGCAGGAATCATTCCACAAAGAAAGATTGATGTGCTTGGAAAGGGAAGATAAATTGATCAGACTGAAGCTTCATTGTTGCAGAACAATGCAATTGAAGAGCTCCAGGACTTTGCCCAAGAAAATGCACCTTTCTAAATTCAGTCTGTGCTAAAAGCCATCTTGTAAGAAAAGGCTGAAGACAAGAGGTCAGGCTGTTGGATACAACAGGACAAATTTTATCTCGAGAGTCATCCCATCCAAGTTGCGCTTGAGATTAATTTACTCTGTTGTCTAGGTAGGACAGCACTAGAATGAATACATCAACCTTTGAAACATGGAGTGTCACTTTCATGCCATATTCCTTCTCTAGTGCTGTGGTTTACTTAAATCAAGAGTGATGGGTTAAGTTTACGAGTGGTTTTCACCTAAGCAATTGATGCTTGCCAAAGAATTTGTTGCGCAGAGATAATTTACTTTCTTAAACAGCAATGTTTGAGAACAAGGATAAGTGCAGAGTCCTGCACATGGGAAGGATAATAAACTGCACCAGTATAGGTTAGGAGGTGATCTGCTAGAGAGCAGCCCTGAGGAGAAGACCTGGGAGTCCTGGTGGACAACTAAGTTATCCATGGGTCAGCAATGTGCCCTGGTGGCCAAGAAGGCCAATGAGATCCTGGGGTGCATTAAGCAGAATGTGTCCATCAGATCAAGAGAGGTTCTCCTTCCCCTCTACTCTGCCCTAGTGAGGCCCCACCTGGAATATTGCATCCAGTTCTGGGCTCCCCAGTTCAGGAGGGACAGAGATCTGCTGGAGAGAGTCCAACTAGAAGGATGATTAGGGGACTGGAGCACTTTCTTATGAAGAAAGGCTGAGAGCCCTGGGGCTGTTTAGTCTGGAGAAGAGAACCCTAAGAGGTGATCTAATCAATGTTTATAAATATCTGAGGGCTGGCTGTCAGGAAGGAAGGAACAGGGGCAGCCTCTGCTCACTGTGCCCTGTGATAGGACAAGGGGCAATGGTTGAAAACTGCAGCACAGGAAGTTCCACTTCAACATGATGCAGAACTTCTTTACTGTAGGGTGACAGAGCCCTGGAACAGGCTGCCCAGAGAGGTTGTGGAATCTCCTTCTCTGGAGACTTTCAAGCCCTATCTAAATGTGTTCCTGTGTGACCTGTGCTAGATTCTATGGTCCTGCTCTGGCAGGGGGTTTGGACTGGAAGATCTCCAGAGGTCCCTTCCAACCCCTAACATGCTGTGAACAGCAGCAGCTTTGCTTGCGTTTGTCTGGACCTGTGCATATAAACACTGCTTCATCTTGCAAAACAACAAAGGTCAATAATGTGACAATACCTTGGAAGCAACACTTTAGGGAGACAAATATTTTGCCTCACATTAACATCTACAATATGTCTCAGGAGAACTTTAAGACTGGTTCATGACTATTTCAAGGCGGGGGGAAGGGAAAGGATGTTTATTTATAAGCTATATATTTATTCTCTTCCTTGGTCAGGTCAAAATAAAATGGTTGATGTTGAAAATAAAACCCACAGTCTCAGAAATCTTTCAGAGTGTTGCTGACAATCTCTGTAATCAAGTTAATCTACAGACAAGTTAATGTCTAGAATCTAGAAGAACGTTTAGGCTTTGGTAGAGTAAAAAAAGGGCAGGCTGGGGAGTAGCAAGAGAATTCAGCATGTGGTTATGCAACTGAAGCAATCAGAGGGAGTGTGCTTAGACTTTAAATATAATAGAGGTGAAGCCAGTCTTAAATAGGTTTCATAGTATCATAGTATCAGTCAGGGTTGGAAGGGATCACAAGGATCATCTAGTTCCAACCCCCCTGCCATGGGCAGGGACACCCTACACTAGATCAGGCTGCCCAGAGCCTGGTCTTAAATACCTCCAGGGACAGGGCCTCAACCACCTCCCTGGACAACCCATTCCAGGCCTTCACCACTCTCATGGTGAAGAACTTCCTCCTCACATCCAGCCTGAATCTCCCCACCTCCAGGTTCATTCCATTCACCCTAGTCCTATCACTACCTGATAGCCTGAGAAGTCCCTCCCCAGCCTTCTTGCAGGCCCCCTTCAGATACTGGAAGGCCACAATTAGGTCACCTTCGAGCCTTCTCTTCTCCAGACTGAACAGCCCCAACTCTTTCCGTCTGTCCTCATAGGAGAGGTGCTGTATAAAAATTACTGCTGTGCTGTCACTCTCTGTTTAGTCCTCTCCATAACATTCAGTAGTCACAGTCATCATGCTAAATTTGTGTGTTGGTTATAAGCAAGGAAAGGTTTAAATGTCTGCTCCAAAGAAGCCAAGTCCATGGCTGTATTGGTAAGGATGTTGTTGCTGTTACTATTATTAGGGGGCCTTTGGAGGTCCCTTCCAACACAGACTGTTCTACAACTCTATTATTATTATTGCTATTTTTGTTATGGTTCTTGCTGTTGTTTAGGTGGTGGTGATGATGATGATGGGGGTAATGATAATGATAGTAATGATAATAATGGTGACACCAGAACCTAGCAGATATTTTAGCTTAGATCAAAATACTGTGAATGAGCAAAGTTAAAGAAAGAGATGAAGAAAAAAAGTCTTTAAGACCATTGTGAATATATTCGCTACTGGACACTAAGGGGCCTATGCTAAACAGTGGCTGAGTTCACAGAATCACAGAATGTCTGGGGTTGGAAGGTTCCTCCAGAGGTCATCCAGTCCAACCCCTCATGCCAAAGGAAATCCACTTAGGGCAGGTCACACAGGAATGTGTCCAGGCGGGTTTTGAAGATCTCTAGAGAAGGAGACTTTACCTCTGGGCAGCCTGCTCTAGGATTCCAGCACCCTTGCACAGAAGAAGTTTCTATTCATGTTGAGGTGGAACCTCCTGTGCTTGAATTTATGCCCATTGCCCTCATCTTGTCACTGGCTATCACTGAAAAGAGACTGGCTCCATCCTGACTGCCACCCTTCAGATATTTGTAGACAATGATTCCCTCTCAACCTTCTCCAGATTAAACAGTCCAAGGTCTCTCAGTCTTTCCTCATAAGAGAGGTGTTCCAGTCCCTTCATCATACTTGTAGCTCTCCACTGGACTCTCTCCAGCAGATCCTTGTATCCCCCGAATTTGGGATGTATAAATACCAACATTACTTCTGGCAAGCAGAATAACCACCTGAAAAAAACAGCATCAAGTTAGTTTGACAGACTATTTTCCATAAATCCTTGCTGGTTGGTATTCATCACATCAACCTCCCCAGTATCTCATTTAGCATCCAATATTCTTTCCTTTTGTATTGCCAGGAAAGGATTTAAAGCAGCTACATTATGGAGATTATCTTTAGGAAATCCTGGTTACTACCTTACTGCATATGATTAGAGCCTGCAGGATGGAGCACAGCCACCTCAAGTACTGATTACTGAACACCTTTTGGAAGTCATCTGAAAGTTGAAGCTGTTTCCTCATCATATAATTACAGAGCCTCCTTTTGATCCAAATAAAGAGAAGGCAGATTCAGACTGGATGTTAGGTAGAAGTTGTTCCCCATGAGGGTGGGGAGACGCTGGAACAGGTTGCCCAAGGAGGTGGTGGAAGCTCCACCCCTGGAGCTTTTCTAGGCCAGGCTCAATGTGCTTGTGAGCAACCTGATGTAGTGTGAGGCATCTCTGCCCATGGCAGGGGGGTTGGAATTGGATGCCCCTTGAGGTCCCTTCCAACCCTGACAGTTCTGTGATTCTGTGAAAATTGTTTTCCAGAAACTTCGATATTTTTATATTATCATTAGAGGTCTCTTAATTTTTCTATACTAATGGTTAATACTATTTTTTCTGCAGTTCTTGGAGTTCATTCTTAACCAGTACAGAAGCAGCCACCAACCACCTCAGTTAACTTGTGTGAAGAGAGACAGGGAAGTGTGCGTACACTGGGCTGTTTCAGGGCTATTCCAGCTCTCAGAACTCAGCCATAGATCACTGAAAAATAGATGCCAAAGATATTTTGTTTATTTCTCATCCAATTTCTCCAGCCCTGAAATATGCTTAGGTTGCAAGTCTTTGGGGGCATGAATCATATTTTCAGCGTTGTGTATGCTCAGTGCTGTTGTGATAGGAGGTAAACCCATTCATAACACCCAATGTTCTGAACATTCAAGCAGATTAATTTATCAATGGCCATTGATTTATTCTGCCAAGCCTTTAAGATGGCAGACATCAATAAAGACTCTTGAAATGCCATTTCAACTTCAATTTCTACTATTTACAATCTGAAATGAATTTGCATGGCTTTGATAATAACCATTTTTATGCTTTCATAGAATCACAGAAGCTTAGAATGGTTTGAGTTGCAAAGGACCTCCAAAGGTCTTCTAGTCCAACCCCCTCTGCAGTCAGCAGGGACATTCTCAACTAGATCAGGTTGCTCAGTGCTCTGTCAAGCTTCATCTTGAATATCTCCAGGGATGGGACCTCAACCACCTCCCTGGGCAATCTGTTGCAGTGTTCCAGCAGCCTCATGGTGCAGAACTTGTTCCTCACATCCAATCTAAATCTTCTCTGCTCTCATTTCAAACCATTGCACTCCTCTTATGGGTTGTATTAATTTCTAAACACATAAAGATCAGACTTAACAACTAATTTTTATAGAATTATTGCCAAAGAGTTTGCTGAGACAGGACGGATCTCTACACTTGTGTCTTGCATCTACCACAACAAGGCAAGACTTATAGAGCTAATCATTCTGGACTACATGACTTTGAGAGGTCCCTTCCAACACAGATCATTCTGGGTTGGGCCCAATCCTATTCAATATCTTTATTGATGATGTAGATGTGGGGATTGAGTGCACAATGGTTAGTAAAGTTGCAGATGACACCAAGTTTGGAGTAGCTGTTGCTTTGTTAGAGGGTAGAAGGGCTCTCCAGAGGGACCTTGACAGGCTGGACAGATGGGCAGAGTCCAACATGATGGCATTTAACAAGTCCAAGAGCCAGGTGCTGCACTTTGGTCACAACAACCCCATGCAGTGCTAAAGACTGGGGTCAGAGCAACCAGACAGAAGGGGACCTGGGTGTACTGGTTGATAGTAGGCTGAACATGAGCCAGCAATGTGCCCAGGTGGCCAAAAAGGCCAATGGCATCCTGGCCTGCATCAGAAATAACACGGCCAGCAGGAGCAGGGAAGTCATTGTGCCCCTGTACTCAGCACTGGTTAGGCCACACCTTGAGTACTGTGTCCAGTTCTGGGCAGAGTTTAAGAAGGACATTGAGACACTTGAATGTGTCCAGAGAAGGGCAATGAGGCTGGTGAGAGGCCTTGAGCACAAGCCCTATGAGGAGAGGCTGAGGGAGCTGGGGTTGTTTAGCCTGGGGAAGAAGAGGCTCAGGGGCGACCTCATTGCTCTCTACAACTACCTGAAAGGTGGTTGTAGCCAGGTTGGGGTTGGTCTCTTCTCCCAGGCAACCAGCACCAGAACAAGAGGACACAGTCTCAAGCTGCACCAGGGGAGGTTTAGGCTCAAGGTGAGAAGAAAGTTCTTCATGGAAGAGGCCATTGGAATGGGCTGTCCAGGGAGGTGGTGGAATCACTGTCCCTGGAGTTGTTCAAGAGGGGATTGGACGTGGCACTTGAAGCCATGGTTTAGTTAGTTGTGAGGCGTTGGGTGACAGGTTGGACTTGATGACCTCTGAGGTCTTTTCCAACCTTATTGATTCTATGATTCTATGATTATGTGATTGTTTAATTCTACAAATCTGTCATTCTATGATTCTGTGATTATGTGATCCTATGATCTTGCTTCTGTTTTATACCGCAAACATTCTTCCTGTGCTTATAGTGCCAACTTTTGAAAAGCTCTCTCAAACAGCATCCTTTGAGGTACTTTTAAAGACTAGTCTAAGTATGATGCTCTTATTGGCATGAAAACAACAGTTTAATTCCTCTGAATCCTTTAATTTGCCATCTAAATCTATAGTCCAAGGAGATGCTGTTGCTGAGCAACACCATACCTCAAGCAGCAGAAAGCCATTGTAAGACAGAGTTTCCTGCAAATCTGATTTTAGTGAAAATGACCAAAGATGTTTGTTCTGAGCCTTCTTTTTAAGAGTTACTAAGTTTTGTGGACACTGAGCATAATGCCTGTTCTTAAACTAAGCCTAGATTTGCATACACAATAGTATGATAAAATCTGGCCCTGCTAGTCCACAGTGATTATTTTTTTGTTGTTGTTATTTTTTTAGGGATAATAATTTTAGCATTAACAATTTTAACTGCACAGGGGAAAAAAAGGAAAAAAGCAAAAAAAATCACAGTAACAAACAAGGCCTCCAAAGTATTCCAAGAGCAGGTGGAATAAGATTCGTTTAGAGAAAAAATGGCAGTGCTTCTTATTTTTCTGTCCCCTCTTTATCTCAGCTGCTCTTTAGTAGAGAAGTCAGTTTTTTAGAATCAAATTTGTTTTAAAAAGTAAAGTAGCAAGAACAATGAAAAGAGGAAAATTGGCAAAAGAAGAAAACAAAAAAAAAAAAAAAGGAAAGGCTGGGATAGAAAGTCTGATGTATGGGATAATAAAGCCCTCAGATCACTGTTCTTTGTGGCTATTGATATGGGTTCTGGCAGTGCTGGGTTGAAGGTTGGAGTAGATGAGCTTGAAGGTGTCTTCCAGCCAAAGATCACAGAACACTGAGCTTCTCATCCACCAGTTCCTTTTCTTCAGGGCGGCTCTCAAGCCAGTCCCTGCTGAGCTTGTATTGGTGCCTGGGATTGCCCCATCCCAGGTGCAAGACCTTGCACTTGGTCTTGTTGAACCTCATGAAATTGGCTTTGGCCCAGCTCTCCAGCCTGTCAAGGTCCCTCTGGATAGATCCCTTCCCTCCAGTGTGTCAGCCACACCACGCAGCTTGGTGTGGTTGGTGAACTTGCTGAGGCTGCCTCAATGCCACTGTCCATGTCGCTGATGAAGATATTCTGGGACTCTGTAAGGATGAGAAGCCAAATGCCAAGATGAATAAAAGCAAACCATTTTGACAGGCTTAAAGGAAAGACATTCAGCCTCAGGAAAGTTTGCTTCAAATTGTTATTGCCCAAGCTAGTGAGCATCATGTCAATAACAAATTTAAAACCCCCAACAAGACCTCTTCAACTTTAACCACAAGCTGACGCAAAGCCACATGAGCTCCTTGGCCTGATCTTGAGATACGTCAGGAAACAGAATGGATTGGGCTGGCTTCTTATACACTGCAGCACAGGAAGTGGTACAAGTATGTACTAGAGAGTGTAAATGTTTCAGATTACATGCTAAAGCAAGCAAAAACACACAAACCCCAAAACAAACAAACACACGAACCTACAGCCACTCCAAAAGTAAACCTAAGCCCCAAATATATTTGCACTATACACATTTTCTCCTTCTGGTCTGTGTCAAAAGTTGAGAACTAGCAAATCATTTACAACAACTACTTTTTTTCAGCACAGAAAAGCTCAGGATCAAATCACTCTTTGCTTTTAAAATGTTATAAACACAGTAAGGATAAGATGATGTATAGAATTGGTAGCTTGATATCATAATTTAGAATCATAGAATCATAAAATTGTTAGGGGTTGGAAGGGACCTCAAGGATCTTCTAGTTACACCCCCTGCCATTCTCTCAAAATTAAGGAATTCTTTTCCTGGATCAGCAGCAAAGTGATCAGTGTAGGAACAGAATGACCTGTAGCACCGTGTGAAGTTGTAGCAATGTGTTGCAGTGATGTTAGAGTAATAATAGTAATATTAGACTAATAATGGCAGTGCTGCAGCAATGTGCCCCTGTGGCCAAGAGAACCAAGGGCACCCTGGGAAGCTTCAAGAAAATTGTGGCCAGCAGGTTCCCCTCTAATCTGCCCTGCTCAAACCACACCTGCAAGACTGTGCCCAATTTGGGGCTCCCCAGTTCTGCTGGAGATAGTCCCACAAAGAGCTATGAGGATGAGGAAGGGACTGAAATATGTCTGCTGTGAACAAAGACTGAGAGCCCTGGGATGGTTTAGTCTGGAGAGGAGAAGGCTGAGAGGGGATGTGATCAATATTTCTAAATATCTGAGGGGTGGGTGTCAGGATGAAGGTGCCAGGCTCTTTGTAGTGGTGTCCAGTGACAGGACAAGGAACAACAAGTGCAAGTTAGAACACAGGAGGCTCCACCTCAACAAGAGGAGAAATGTCCTTGGTGTGAGGGTGCTAAAGGCCTGGAGCAGACTGCCCAGAGAGGTTGTGGAGTCTCCTTCTCTGGAGACTTTCCAAACCCACCTGGATGTGTTCCTGTGTGACCTGCCCTAGATGATCCTGCATTGGCAGCGGGGTTGGACTGGATGACCTCTGGAAGTTGCTTCAAGCCCCTCAAATTCTGTGATTCTGTGTGATTCTGTGATTTTATAATGTGAGGATATTGCAAACTGCCTTAAAAGACTGTTTCCATAGACAGCTTCTTTTAACCCCTCTGCTCTCTAGCCTTTTGCACAGGCAGCACTGCTATTTGGAATCCATTTGCCATGCTTGTATTATGCAAATGAAACGAGGCTGATAATTGTCAACAACATGTAGTACTAGAACAGAACATCCACATTGCCACGGATGGCATTAAAGTACAATGCATTGCCCAGGCTGGTGTGTTTCCCATCAGAGGCATGCCAGCCATTCATTACATTCCAAGCTGCAGTCTCTGGGGTGAGACCACACCTTTAGTAAGGACAAGATGTAGTAAAACTCTGCAGTTTACATATCAAACTCATCATCATTATACCACACCATTTAGGTCTCTTGTGGGACAACTTGATGGTTCCTCAGTTAAAACCTTATTGGTCACATCATTCCTCCCCCGGGTTTGAATCATAAATCACATGGTGTTGAACAAGCTACCTTAGATGTGTTAGAGGGATGAAGAACTCACACCTGAGGGAAAGGAGAATCATAGAATCACAGAATCACAGAATGCATCAGGGTGAAAGGGACACTCAAAGGTCATCTTGTCCAACCCCCCTGCAGTAAGCAGGGACACCTCCAACTAGATCAGGCTGTGCAGGGACACATCAAGTCTGGTCTTGAATGCCTTCAGACACAGGGCCTCAACCACATCCCTGGGCAACCTGTTCCAGTTTCTCACCACCCTCATTGTACAGAACTTCCTCCTTTTGTCCAGTCTAAATCTACCCTGTTCCAGTTTCAAACCATTGCCCCTTGCCTTATCACCACAGTCTCTCCCCATGCTTTCATTAAGTCCCCTTCGTGTACTGAAATGCAGCTCCAAGGTCTTCACAGAGCCTCAGTTTCTCCAAGCTGAATAACTCCAGCTCCTTCAGCCCGTCTTCACAGCACAGATGCTCCAGCCCTCTGCTCTGCTTCATGGCCTCCTCTGGACCCACTCCATCAGGTCCATGCCCTTCCTGTATTGAGGGCTCCAGAGCTGGACAGAGAAATCCAGGTGAAGTCTTCCCAGAGCAGAGGGGCAGGATCCCCTCTCTCCCTCTCTGGTCAAGTTGTTTTGGATGCAGCCCAGGCTGCCATTGGCCTGGGCTGCCAGTGCCCATTGCTAGCTCCTGTCCAGCTTCCCTCCCACCAGCACCCCCAAGTCCTTTTCTGCAGGGCTGCTCCCATCCCTTCTAAGAACACCTGGCTACTGAAATCAGGTTGACTCTGCCTATCAGGAAACAATCCCCACTTGAAGTTGCATCTCTCTGATCATGCTGTGCTGGACGTACAGAAGTGTTATGAGGCAGCAATAGTGCAGAGATATTTTCTCACCCACACACCTCTGCTCAACTCAAATGGCAGGATGACAACATCTTGTGTTTTCCCTTTTTGTAGTTACTGACCTTATCATGCCCTTCAAGTATCTGAAGGGGCTACAAGAAAGGTGGTGAGGGACTTTTTAGGGTGTCAGGTGGTGATAGGACTAGGGGGAATGGAAAAAAAATAGAAATGGGTAGATTTAGGTTGGATGTTGGGAAGAAGTTCTTCCCCATGAGGGTAGTGAGACACAGGAACAGGTTGCCCAGGGAGGTGGTAGAAGCCCCATCCCAGGAGGATTTAATGGTCAGGCTGGATGTGGCTCTGAACAACCTGATCTGGTGTGATCCATGGCAGGGGAGTTGGAACTGGATGATCCTTGAGGTCCCCTCCAACCCTGGTAATTCTATGATTCCATATGCAGGACTTAGGATGTGCAGATGTCCCTGCTTTGTTCACACAGCAGCATCACCCTCCACTCCAAAGCCAGTGAGTTTACCACCAAAAAAGGTGTCCCAGGCAGAAATAGAAGCTAGAGCAAAGAGTTTTCTTGCTGGCACAGCATGCTTCTGAAATCATCTGGGTTTGTATGGATTTATGCTACCTCAACCAGTCTTTGTCTACTGCCACATGTGGTCTCTGCACCAGGGAACGATTCTCCTCTGAAATCCTATCCAAAGTGTGTAAGAATCCCATCAGTCTCAGCCCTCGCTTGCTGCCTCTGATTGCTTCAATTAAGTCAATTACTTCAGGCCTAACCTACAATCAGATGGTTGGATTTTGTCCTTTGAAAGAGAAGTTATCAGGAGGAAGCGCACACCCCTTAGAGCAGACTGAGATTGCAGGATATGTCAGATAAGAGCCTAAAGCATGACTCATTTTTTTCTTCTTCTCTTCTTATCCTTTCATTTTGACAATCTATTAAATCCTGCTGGCAGCCCCTCTGCAACATTTTGCAATTCCACTCCTTCTGCTCTGTTCCCAGAGAAAGAGAGAAACTTTTCACCTTGACTTTGATATCTGAAACTCTGTCTTCCAAATATCAGACTGGTCATATTGAGTCACAGAATGTTAGAGGTTGGAAGGGACCTCAAGACATCATCCAATCCCAGCCCCTGCCACAGGAGAGTCACTCAGGGAAGGTTACACAAGAACACAGCCAAGTGGGGTTAGAAAATCTCCAGAGAAGGAGACTCTACAACCTCTCTGGGCAGCCTGCTCCAGGCCTCCGGCACTCTCACTGAGACAAAGTTTTCCCTTCTGCTCCCATGGCACCTCCTCTGCTTCAGCTTGCCCACAGGGCCTCTTGTCCTGTCTTTTGACATCCCTGAGCAGATCCTGGCTCCATCCCTCCACATCTTTATCAGCAGGAATGAGGGCACCCCTCAGGCTCCTCTGCTGCAATTGTGGCATATTAAGGCTAAAATGCCCCACCTCTCTCAGCCTGTCCTCTGTTCTCTGGAGACATTCAAAACCCACCTGGTTGAATTTCTGTGTGACGTAGGTGGTCTTGCTCTGGCAGGAGGTTTGAACTGGATGATCTCTGGAGGTCCCTTCCAACCCCTAACATTCTGTGATTCTGTGATAGTGTCAGCAAATGCTTCACTTTTCCACTGCCGGGAGAAAATAAACTCTCTTTCCTCTCTGCCTTCCCCAACTCCCAAGGTTGATCACCTTAGCTTTCTTAGATCTGCCAGGTTGTGACTTCTCGATGGGATCCCACAGTAAAGAGTCTCACAGAAGTTCACAGAATCTTTGTCACTGTCCTTTGATTGTTTTAAACTTCATGTTTCAGACCAAACTCTTGGCTGCCAACAGTTCACTCGCTCTGAGAAGCAGAGCCTGATGTTTGTTCCAAGTTTGCTGTGACTGTCAGACTTTTAAAGACCTTCATCACCTTTTTCTTTCGCAGAAGAAAGAGTCCTGAGCTTTGTGACCTCTGCTTTTAAGCAATCCAGTTGCTGTTCTGTGACATGAATTTCTCTTTTCCTTACTTCCCTCTTACCTACTAGATCCTTTTGAGAAGGGTGACAAAAATGGGACACTTTCAAGATGTGGAACAACATCAGAGATCCACTGAAATGATAATCACATTTTGCTCCAAATTCCTTCTTCCTCAAATCTTGCATCAGTTCTGACTTATCAACTTGTCAAACTGAGTAGATGTTCTCCAGAAGATTGTCCTGGTCCCCTCAAGATTTTTTTTTTTTTCCTGAGAAAAAGAGCGTCTCATTTCACAGAATGACTGAGTGTTAGGGGCTGGAAGGGACCTCAAAAGCTCATGCAGTCCAACCCCTCTGCAGGATCACCTAAAGCAGATAAGATAGGAATTCATCCAGGTGAGTTTTGAATATTTCCAGAAATGGAGACTCCACAACCCTCCTGGGCAGCCTGTTCCAGTGAAAAAATTCTTACTCATGTTCACATGGAATTTGCTATGCCTTAACTCCCACCACTGCTCTTTGTGCTGGCATTAGGTATCGCCAAGAAGAGCCTGGCTCTATCTTCTTGACACTCACCCTTTATATATTTATAAACACTAATGAGGTCACCCCTCAGGTTCTTCCTCTCCAACCTACAGAGCCCCAGCTCCCTCAGTCTCTCCTCATAAGGAAGATGTTCCACTCTAATCATGTTTGTGGCTGTCTTCTGGACTCTCTCTAGCAGGTCCCTGTCCCTCTTGAACTGAGTAGGCCAGAACTGGGCACAATACTCCAGATGTGGCCTCACCAGGGCAGAGTAAAGGGGAAGGAGAACCTCTCTCAACCTACTAACCACAGTGTGGGGGGGGATTAGGGAGAGGAATTTCTTTTGCAGACACAAGATCCTGTGCAGCTCAAAGAATTTGTGAAATAACTGAGCCAGGAAAAAAAGAAAAAAAAAAAACAACCAAACTGGTGGGTTTGTATTTTCAGTGTGTGATGAAAGACATTTAGGTATCTGATTTAGGTATCTGATGAGCACAGGCTTAGCTGGATAAAACCCTGGCTGTGTGAAAGGGCCCAAAGAGTGATATTCAGTGGAGTTAAATCCAGCTGGTGGCCGGGCACAAGGGGTGCTCCTCAGGGCTCAATGTTGGGACCACTTCTGTTGAACATCTTTATTGATGACCTTGATGAAAACACAGAGTGTTCTACCAGTATGTTTGCAGATGACACCAAGTTAGGTGGAGTGTTGATTTGCACCAGAGTAGGGAGGCTCTGCAGAGGGACTTGGATAGATTGGATCCATGGCCAACATTAATGGGATGAGCTTCAACAAGGCCAAATGCCAGGTCCTGCACTTTGGGAAACAACAACCCCAGGCAAGGCTACACACTTGAGGCAGTGTGGCTGGAAAGCTGTCTGGCAGAAAGGGACCTGGGAGTTCTATTCAACAAGCAGCTGAATATGAGCCAGCAGTGTAGCAGTGTGCCCAGGTGGCCAAGAAAGCCAGTGGCATCCTGGTTTGGATTAGAAATGCTGTGTACAGCAGGAGATGGGAGGTGATTGTCCCCTTGTGCTCAGCTCTGGTGAGGCCACACCTCGAGTATGTGTCCAGTTTGGGGCACTTCAATACAGGAGAGATGTGGAGGTGCTGGAGCCAGCGCAGAGGAGGGCAAGGAAGCTGGGGAAGAGCCTGGAGAATAAATCTGGAGAATAAAGAACAACTGAAGGAGCTGGGGATGGTTAGTTTGAAACAGAGGAGCCTGAGGGGAGACCTCATTGCCGTCTACAGCTACCTGAAAGGAGGTGGTAGAGAGGTTTGTGCTAGTCTCTTCTCACAGGTAATTAGTGATAGGACAAGAGGAATGGCCTCAAGCTGCCACTGGGCAGCTTTAGACTGGACATTAGAAAACACTTTTTCAGGGAAAGAGTGGTCAGGCACTGGAATGTGCTGCCCAGGGGGGTGGTGGAGTCACCTCCCCTGGATGCTTTTAAAGGTTGTTTGGATGTGGTGCCTGGGGATATGGTTTAGGAGTGAGCCTTGTAGAGTAGGGTTTGTGGTTGGACTTAGTGATCCTGAGGGTATTTTCCAACCTGAATGTTTCTGTGATTCTGCAATTTTAAGAAAATAATCTCTACTTCATAATGGCATTGTGATTTGTTTAATAGGCAGATCTGGACATTTCCAAAAGCCTGAAATAAGAAGTTTTTTTTAATAAAAAATAAAATAAAAACAAAAAAATCAGTTAATAACCCAGCAAGTAATATGGGAATGACCCAGACCTGCACAGCACACACTCCTCTCTCACCAGAAGAAACTCCTCTATAAAAAGAATGTTCTCCCCAGGGCACCATCCCCTTTTCTTATCTGCCATCCTGTCCTGCATTTTTCACTCATTCACTATCAGGGTCTGTATTTATTATCTGTTGCTATCTAATTTAGATTGCAAGCTCCTTAGGGCAAGGACCTCGTCTTCTTACATGCCTGTAATGTGCCACCACCAGCACCTCTAGCACTAAGCAAGTAATAGGCTCTGCAGACTCAATTTGGTATCCATTTCAATTTGTGGTGAAGTCTCACTGTAGCTTTAGAGTGTAAGGTTCACTGTTGTGTTTTTTTTTTCCCTCTTAATGGCTGATTCTGGACAAGCATAAATATAAATCCATATTTTTTTTCCTGGCTTCTGCTGGAGCACTCTTGCTCATTACAATCCCAGCTGACAGTGACCGTAGGCCAGTCCAGTCAAATCCGTGTCTTGGCAGCTAAGGTTTTCTAGCAGTGGGAAATTCACTGCACAGATTCCTTTGGATAGCCCTCTTGGTTGTTTAGAGTCATCTGTTACTAACAGAGCTTTTTAAATCTGAATAACCAGAAGATTCTCCCTTCCAGCAGTCTCTGCTAGTCCATAAAGAATCTAGAAAGGGTTGTTCAAATGAGAAAAGAAAAACTGCCAGAGTTAGTCAATTCTGCTTCTTTGTTTTCTTAGCAGCCATTTCCTTAGTGGGGGAAAAAATAAAAAAGAAAAAGGAAATGCTTCAACTTTCCTGGTTTAAGGAAAATTTTAACAACAATTTAAGTACCTAGGAAACAGGACTTGACCTATTTACCTTGCTTGGAAGACTGCCACAGGGCATTTCTGGGGTTTCCACTCAACAGCGTTTCTCCAAAAGCAGAACATCAAGCATGCCCAAGCCACCATGACACCTTCAAGCAAAACAAATGACTGCTGCAATACCCTGAGCTATTTGGTACCTGGGGGTCAGACAGGTCAGTGGCAGGGAGGAAAGAAGGAGGACTTCCTTCAGCCAAAAGAGGCTGTGCAACACTGGAGTCAAAGTAATGTGACAGCAATTTCCAGCTCTTTGCAATAATCTGCAGTCCCAGCAGTTTATCATAGTATCATAGTATCAGTCAGGGTTGGAAGGGACCACAAGGATCATCTAGTTCCAACCCCTGCCCTGGGCAGGGACACCCTACACTAGATCAGGCTGGCCAGAGCCTCATCCAGCCTGGTCTTAAACACCTCCAGGGATGGGGCCTTAACCACCTCCTGGACAACCCCCTAGGGGAACGGAATGAAGCTGGAAATAGGGAGATTCAGGCTAGATGTGAGGAAGAAGTTCTTCACCATGAGAGTGGTGAAGCCCTGGAATGGGTTATCCAGGGAGGTGGTTGAGGCCCCGTCCCTGGAGGTGTTTAAGACCAGGCTGGACGAGGCTCTGGCCAGCCTGATCTAGTGTGGGGTGTCCCTGCCCATGGCAGGGGTTGGAACTAGATGATCCTTGTGGTCCCTTCCAACCCTGACTGATTCTATGATTCTATGCTTCTATGATTCATTCCATTCCCCCTAGTCCTATCACTACCTGAGATCCTGAGAAGTCCCTCCCCAGCCTTCCTGTAGGCCCCCTTCAGATACTGGAAGGCCACAATGAGGTCACCTTGGAGCCTTCTCTTCTCCAGACTGAACAGCCCTAACTCCTTCAGTCTGTCCTCATAGGAGAGGTGTCAGATGATGCAGGTAGGGTTCTTCTGCTCACAGCATCCAGGCTCTCACTGGTTACTGCTATCACCCACACATGCAGATGGGAGGATGTGAGGGGATGAAGGCTTAGTGAAAACCTCTCTTCCAATCTGCTCCTAATTCTATATGGATTCATAGAATGGTTTGGTTTGGAAGGGATCTTGAATATCATCCAGTTCCAACGCCCCTACCATGGGCAGGGACACACTTCCTACCAGCCCAGTTTGCTCAAGGTCTCTTCCAGCCTGGCCTTGAACACCTCCAGGTAGGGGGCATCCACAGTCTCCCTGGGCAACCTGTTCCAGTGTCTCCCCACCTTCACTGTCAAGAATTTCTACCTAATCTCCAGTCTCAATCTTCCCTCCTCAAGCTTCAATCCATTCCCTTTCATCCTATCACTACAAGCCCTCTGATCACCTCCAACAGGTCTATGTCTCTCTTGTATTGGGAATTGTGCATTGTGGATCTTTGTGCAGTAAACACCTAATACACAGGTGTTTCTGATTGTAGAAACAGCCTCAGGAAATCAGTGTAACTTTCCAGTCCCACATGGGACATTCACAGATATAGTTTTATTTCAGGATAAAAAAAGTAGGGGAAAAAAATATATATCTACTAAAAGGAGTCCATAGGGAGTGAAACTGAATATTCATATAAATGCTTAAAAACTATATAAACGTGGATCCTCTTTTGTTGAAGTCCTTTGATCTGGCATGGCACATTCAAGAGGTGAAAGTGTTTTCACTTGTGTTTAGATCACCGTGGGTGATTTATCACAGCAAAGAAATGGAGGAACATCTGAAATGTTCAGATTACTCCTCCAGCTGAGCTGGCTCAAATACCCAGAGGAGCTTCTCCTCATCTGAGAATTGGCAATTTGGCATAAAGTAGTGAGCAAAAACAACAAACCAAACTTTTCTGCCGCCGTGGCAAACAACTTCAGCACTCAGCGTTTCACATGGGATGCCATGCAGAGGGACCTTGGCAGGCTGGAGAGCTGGGCCCATGACAACCTCATGAAGTTCAACAAGACCAAGTGCAAGGTCCTGCATCTGGGTCAGGGCAATCCCAGGCACCAATATAGGCTGGGCAGGGACTGGCTAGATGGCAGCCCTGAAGAAAAGGCCTTGGGAGTGCTGGTGGGTGAGAAGCTCAACATGAGCCACCAGGGTCCACTTGCAGCCCAGAAAGTCAACCAGATCCTGGGCTGCATCACGAGAAGTGTGGCCAGCAGGTTGAGGGAGGTGATTGTCCCCCTCTACTCCACTCTGGTGTGACTCCACCTGTAGTACTGTATCCATTTCTGAAGCCTCTATTACAGGAAGGATCTGGAGGTGCTGGAATGTGTTCAGAGAAGGGCCATGAGGATGATCAGAGGGCTGGAGCGCCTCTCCTATGAGGACAGACTGATAGAGTTGGGGTTGTTCACACTGGAGAAGAAAAGGCTCTGAAGAGACCTTATTGTGGCCTTCCAGTATCTGAAGGGGGCTACAAGAAAGGTGGTGAGGGAGTTTTTAGGGTGCCAGGTAGTGATAGCACTGGAGGGAATGGAGTAAAACTAGAAGTGGTTAGATTCAGATTGGATGTCAGGATTAAGTTCTTCCCCATGAGGATGGTGAGACATTGGAACAGGTTGTCCAGAGAGGTGGTGGAAGCCTCATCCCTGGAGATTTTTAAGGCCAGGTTGGATGTGGCTGTGAGCAACCTGATCTCGTGTGAGATGTCCCTGCCCATGGCAAGGGCATTGGAACTGGATAATCCTTGAGGTCCCTTTCAACCCTGACAATTCTATGATTAACTCTTATATAGATGGCCCTCTCCCAAATCAACGAAGCCCAAACACCTGAGGCTATTCCTGTTGAGATTGCTTATCTTGAATCTTAAGAGTAGCTGAATTTATCCTTAAGAGACCATGACTAGCCACAGAGGCTACACTTTCAGCTAATGCATAATATATGCTACAGGAATCCAGAAAGCTATTCTTAAGTGTAAGAGAATCCAACGTGCATTCAACTTCCCACACAAACAGAAAAGAGCAAAGAAGGAGGATGCATGAATAATTAACAAGAAAATGCTTGTGGGGTAAGCAGCTATATTATTATTTTTTAATAATAAAGCTGAAATTTCTAATCATATTAAAATGATTTACATATGCAGAAGATATCTCCACCGAGCTACCACTTAATTTCTAACCCTTTCTGCTTCCTATTTTTAACCAGAATTCCTTCAACACATTATGTTCTGACTTTCTTCATTGCTTTCCAAGAAAGAAAGCGAGCAAAGAATAGCTAAAAAGGCAAAGTATCCAGACAGCTTTAGAAAACACTATCCCATTTCAGGGTCATATCAGAGGTGGCGTAGAAGGGGTGGCTCAGAAATGTTTTGGTGCATTATTTACATGGAGATAGGTTTCTGCAGCAAAACTCAAGCATTTGTAATTAAGTGCAGTGAGAAATACAGAAGCCTAGAGGAGTGAAGGCACTCCATAAAGTGTTGAACAAAGTAGCTACTAAACAACACAGATTTAAAACCTAAAATAAACCCCTTTTGCTTTGGAGCCCCTGTAGTGCTGTAGCTACCTAATGAATGCTTTGATGTGTCAATTCTTAACCCTAAAACACAAAGCTCCACTGTAAGGATTCACAGGGATGACTGAAAGATTATTATAGCAGAAATTGACCTATGTGAAGGGTTTCTACAGCTAATATGCCGCCTGGAAGAATCTTCTAAAGGGAATCCAGAACATCTTTTGTACCTGTGCACCTGCATCATTCCCTGATGGCTGTAGATGAAATGGAAAAAAACACTTGGGACATTTGCCTGTCACCTTAAGCCAGTCACAGAATCATAGAAAGGTTTGGGTTGGAAGGGACCCTTAAAGTTCATGTAGCCCAACCCCCTGCAGTCATCAGGGGAACCTCCTGTGTTCCAGCTTGTACCTCTCATTCCTTGTCCTAACACTGGGCCCTCCACAAAAAGCCTGGCACCCACCCCTCAGATATTTAGAATCATTCATTGGGTAGATGAGGGGCTTGGGGGCATCATACAAGGAACAGCTGAGGGAGGTGGGGTTGTTTAGTCTAGAGAAGAACAGGCTGAGGGGAGACCTCACTGCTCTCTACAACTCAACTCCCTGAAAGGAGGGAGGGCATGTTCTCTTCTCCCAAGTAACCAGCAATAAGATGAGAGGCAATGGGCTGAAGTTGTGCCAAGGGAGGCTTAGGCTGGAGATCAGGAAAATATTCTTTGCTGAAAGAGTGGTGAGGGGTTGGTAGAGGCTGTCCAGGGAGGCGTTGGAGTCACCATCTCTGGAGGTGCCCAAGAAGCTCTGGCTGTGGTGCTTCAGGTTATAGTTTAGTGACCATGGTAGCTGGGTTAGGGTTGGACTCAATGATCTTAAAGGTCTTTTCCAACTTTAATGATTCTGTGATTATTCTATTCTATTCTATTCTATTCTATTCTATTCTATTCTATTCTATTCTATTCTATTCTATTCTATTCTATTCTATTCTATTCTATTCTATTCTATTGTTGCAGTTTGGGCTGGGTGCCCCCTGCTTCCTGTGTCCAGAGGTCCAGCCCAGTGGGTGGACACAGGAAATTGGGTATTTCTACCATAATTCTCTGCACCACTATAAGATCCAGTGCGAGGTCTAAGCACCTCCTCTTTCTTCCTCGCCGTCGCCCGGTAATGGGGGAGTTGTTGTCTCCCGGCCATGGGCCTGGCTAGGCCCAAGGCCACGGGGGGATGGGCAGTCTCAGATCTGGCCAGCTGAGACTAGCCTAGCAGTGGGGAGGGGGGAAGAAGGAGCCCTGGGGGTCTTGGATGTACCCCCAGGTGGGGATGGGATTATCTTGGGACTGTTTTGGGATTTCTTTTGTCACTCTGCTTTTGGCTTTCTGTAAAGATTCACCGCTTTTCCTTAAACTTTCCATCACTTTTGCAATCCGTTTTGTTTTGTTTTGTTTTGTTTTATTCTGCCCGTGGTGGGGAGGGTTTGGAGGGGGGCTGCCTAACCCATCACATTATTGGTAGCAGAGGATGGTTGTGATGGGGAGAGGGGTCTGCCCTCAACCCTTTGCACTCCTGGCGAGCCAGCCAGGAGTAGGAGTTTGTTATTGTGGCCACTTTGCAGATCGGATTGCAAAAGACGGAGAGTTTAAACTCAGTTCTGGGCGTCGGTTTGGGTTTTGGAAGTTGGGGTCAAGTTTTGTTGTTGGGGCGATTGTGTGAATTCTTGTGGATTGCAGGGGGACACCTGGTGCGTGGCCGATGGCACGGAGCCCCCTCCTGCTCTTCCATGCAGGGGTGGTTCCTGACCATCGGAATTGGGGAACCGCTTAAGAACGCGGGACCTGCCCTTCCTCCACCCTTTGCTCTCTGCGGGCGGTAGAAGCGGCGGGGGTGAGGCGGGGGAGGGGCAGCGGCGAGCAGATCAGGATCGGGCCCGTTTTCGCTGCGGGAAAGAGTCAGCCGTGGCGAGCGGGCGAGCTCAGCTCCCGAAACTCAGGAGGGCGAACGGGGACCCCAGCTGCAAAGCCGTTCTCAAGGGCTCTGGGAACGCGTTTATGGCTTTCGCTGGAGAAGCCGTTTGAATGCCCGAGGGGTGGAGGCGATTTTGATTCTGTACCGCGGCGATAGAGGCGGCCGGACCTCTGCTGTATGCTCGGGCTGCGGCGGCGGTGGCCTCGGCCGTGCGCTTGGAGTAGCGACGGCGGCGCCCGGCCGGCCACACGGGCTGCGGTGGCGGCGGGCCTGGCCGTGCCCTCGGAGCGCCGGCCCCGGCCCCGGCCCCAGCCGTGCGCTCGGGCTGTAGTGGGGCCGGTCCTAGTCTCTTCCCTGATTATTTTTTCGGACCAGTTCTGAAAATGGCGCCGAGCACCTGGCTCCACCTCCCTTCTTCTCAGTAGGTTGTGGTGCAGTCCCTCCCCCTTCCGGGGGGGGAGTTGTGTAGCTGAATGCTTGTCACGGCTTGGTACGCGAACGCCCAGAGGGGGCGGTGTACTGTGACATGCGTTTGTATAGCCTCGGGCCGCGGCTGGAAGCGGTCAGCACTGGGCTTGGGATAGGTCCGTGCAGGGTTGAGGAAGGCTCAGTGTGCTATTTTCCTGGAGGGGCGGAGAAGGAGTTAGAGCCAGATTGTTCTGACTGGCTTGCCCCAGGGGTGGAAATATGCCACTGAGTAAATGGAGATGGAAGTAGAAGCTGGTTGAGAAGTTGTGAGGTTTTTTTCCAGGTGACCAGGATGTCCACCGGATCCATGAAGAACTTGCACCGCAGAAGAGTGAACTCTGCATCGCTGGGTGGTTCCATTAGATGAGAGAAGAAGAACTGGAATGGACTGACACTTGACCCTGACTGAGAGAGACTGTTTGGGTGGACGCCCAGATGAAGATATGGACTTCGCCGGACATGTCATCGGAAGAGTTCTGATTTGATGATATGTTTGGGGTGCAGAGATTATGGTATGAAATAAGGGGTGGCATGTTGCAGTTTGGGCTGGGTGCCCCCTGCTTCCTGTGTCCAGAGGTCCAGCCCAGTGGGTGGACACAGGAAATTGGGTATTTCTACCATAATTCTCTGCACCACTATAAGATCCAGTGCGAGGTCTAAGCACCTCCTCTTTCCTCCTCGCCGTCGCCCGGTAATGGGGGAGTTGTTGTCTCTCGGCCATGGGCCTGGCTAGGCCCAAGGCCACGGGGATGGGCAGTCTCAGATCTGGCCAGCTGAGACTAGCCTGGCAGTGGGGAGGGGGGAAGAAGGAGCCCTGGGGGTCTTGGATGTACCCCCAGGTGGGGATGGGATTATCTTGGGACTGTTTTGGGATTTCTGTTGTCACTCTGCTTTTGGCTTTCTGTAAAGATTCACCGCTTTTCCTTTAAACTTTCCATCACTTTTGCAATCCGTTTTGTTTTGAGTTGTTTTATTCTGCCCATGGTGGGGAGGGTTTGGAGGGGGCTGCCTAACCCATCACATCTATTCTATTCTATTCTATTCTATTCTATTCTATTCTATTCTATTCTATTCTATTCTATTCTATTCTACAAGATGTTGAAGGCAGTTTTGCCTGTAGATTCATCATGCCTGTATTTCTTCCTCATATTTCATACAGATTCATATTATTTCAGCCCTCACAGCTGAAGTCACAGATGTTACCTATGAGCAAGACTATATCATCCAGACAGAATATATTAACATATTTGCAATCTTCTCTCTGATATGGAAGCTTCTCAAGCCCCTGCACAAGGTAGAAAGATTACTGAGCTCAAGAATCCCATTAATGAGGCACACTAATTAGTGACTTGAGAATCAGAACAGGAGCTGGAGGAAGGGGGAGGGAAAAAAAGTCAATTTTTGCTTTTCAGTTTTGTTGGGTTTGTTTTATGTTTCATCTTTCTTTTCAATGGCACCAAGAGTTTCCTAACTTGGCAGTGCTTGGGATAATTAATACTCATTAGTGCACTGATTAGTATCATCTAGACAGCAAGATAACTGGCAGAGCCGGAAACACAACTTTACAAAGAGTGTTGCACAAACTCCTCATGGGTTTCTTGGTGCTCACCTCCAGCTTGGTCACCAATTGTTTCCTACTCTCAGAATCACCCAAGTGTGCTGATATGACAAGAACAAGAAAGTTATTCTCATGAGATTAATCTCTTACTAAAAACTCTGCAGTGGTTCTTTGGTGTTATGTCAGATGGCTGATAGCATCATGACCGGATCACAGAATCACAGAAGGTTCTGGCTTAGAAGGGACACCCAAAGGTCATCCAGTCCAACCCTCCCTGCAGCCAGCAGGGACATCCAATGTGAGTGAATCAACATGACCTTTTACAATGAAAGCTTAGAGAATGTAAAAAAAAAAGCCAGCAAAAGCAGCAGATATCACAGGGTCACAGGATGTTAGGGGTTGGAAGAGACCTCTGGAGATCTTCCTGTCCAACCCCCGCCAGAGCAGGAGCACAGAATCTAACACAGGTCAAACAGGAACACATCCATACAGGGCTGGAAAGATTCCAGAAAAGGAGACTCCAGAAAAGGAGACTCCACAACCTCTTTTCCAGTGCTCTGTCACCCTTACACCTTCTTCCTCATGTTAAGGTGGAACTTGCTGTACTGGAGTTTCCACCCATTGTCCCTTGTCCTACCACAGGGCACAGTGAGCAGAGGCTGCCCCTGTCCCTTCCTGACACCAAGCCCCCAGATATTTATAGACATTTATTAAATCCCCTCTCAGTCTCCAGAATAGCCACCCCCAGGTCTCTCAGCCTCTCCTCATAAGGCACTGCCCCAGTCCCTTCATCATCTTTGTAGCCCTCCATTAGACTCCAGTAGATTCCTGTCCCTCTTGAACTGGGGAGCCCAGAACTAGACAGAATAGTCTTGGTGAGGTCTAAACAGGGTGGAGTAGAGGGGAGGACAACCTCATTCAATCTGCTGGACACACTCCTCTTAGTGCATTCCAGGATCCCATCAGCCTCCTTGGCCACTAGGGCACATAGCTGTCCCATGTAGAACTTGTTGCCCACTGAACCAAGCAGTGGGCTTTGTATAAAACAGTAAAAGAAAGCAAACCAAAATGTGTTTGGGAATAGAAAGAATTTTCCCAAGATGGAATTCTTCTGCTAGTTCTTGACCTACATTTCACTTTAAAAGAGTAGGAAAGCAGAAGTTCAGAAATGCAAATCAAGAAGCAGAAATTAGCTTTCCAATTGCACAATAGGAAGAATATGAAGGTACAATCTGTGCTGTGGGTACGATGAAATAGATCAAAAGAAGTAAAAGAGCCAGGAAGGATTTTACAACCCTGTAGCATGGACTTCTTTTCCTTATAGTCTTGGACAACTTTTCTTTAAACACATGCTTGATGCTGAACATCTAAAAAGTATCAAAAGCAGAATGCACATATTGCATGAAAGGGAAATGGAAAACAGTTGCAGGGATATAGCTGCACTTTTAAAGGTGCAGGCACAGCTACAGTTGGGAGAGAGGCTTTTGGAGTTAAGTTGGGTGTTAAATATACAGAGAAATTTGGCTATATTCTATAAGTATTTAACAGCCCCCAACTTTCTCAGCCTGACCCCATAAGGAAGGTTCTCCAGCCCTCTGATCATCTTGGTGACCCTCCTCTCTGGACCTGCTCCAGCAGCTCCATGTCCTTCTTATGCTGGGGGCACCAGAACTAGATGGAGTTCTCCAGGTGGGGTCTCAGCAGAGCAGAGAAGAGCAGAGGGGCAGAATCCCCTCCCTTGTCAAATTAAAAGCATGCAGATCACATTTGTTCTTCAGTTACAGCTTTGTAGCTGGCTATCAGGTCTGGATGAGTTAGCAGAGCCAGTGAGGGCACTGAAGTCATTAAGTCCTCAGGTGGTCTGGGAACCACACAGACAAAATAAAGGAGAGGTCTGAGATCAGTTGGGAATGAGGTGATTGATTGAACCTTCAGTACCAAGTATTTGATTGCTGCTTCTTTCAGATGAGGATTTTGTACAGTTCTTGAATGTCTCCAAGGCAGTTCCTGCTTTTTCTCTCATCTGATTTGTATGTTTCAAAGTTTTGACTGACATCCTGGAGGAAGTGTCCAAAGTCTTCCATGGGTGCTTCCTGCTGCAGAAATGACCACACTATATATGATATATGAGATATATATATGTATGTATTTGTGAGTAGTCGAGAGAAACTGTTCCTGTAGAAATGGTAACCAGCATCAGTTCTTGTATGTGTTTAAGAGAATCAACAGCAATGGATTATGCTGGGGTGGTCACATATACCCATGGGCAGCTGCAGTAGAAGTGGTGAACCAAAGAGCAGTCTGGGGAGTCTCACCTGGTTCAGCTAAAGCTGGTGGCACTACAAGGCCCCTTACAATGAAGATTCCTGTCACTGCTGCACAGCAACAGACTGTCCTGCATCCCCATATAACTGTCCCATCATTCAAAAATTCCAATAAATTAACTGTATATGGATATATGTCCTTTATAGATACTCTGTTGTGAGCATCTTCACGATGTAAAAGCACAGCTATTTAGCTGAACAAAAGGTTTGGTCAATACTGATCTTCATGATTGTGAATGCGTACTGAGAAAATCCATTAAAACATAGAATCATAGAATTGTCAGGGTTGAAAGGGACCCAAGGATCATCCAGCTCCATGGACAGGGACACCTCCCACCCACCCGGGTTGCTCAAGGCTTCATCCAACCTGGCCTTGAGCACCTCCAGAGAGGGGGCAACCACAGCTTCCCTGGGCAACCTGTTCCAGTGTCACACCAGCCTCACTGTCAAGAACACATCAGAATATCAGTTATGAGTAATTTATTTCTATTACTATTATTAGTGGTGGTGTATCACAGTATCACAGTATCGCTAAGGTTGGAAGAGACCTCGAAGCTCATTGAGTCCAACCTGTAACCACAAACCTCACGACTAGACCATGGCACCAAGTGCCACATCCAGTCCCCTCTTGAACACCTCCAGGGACAGCGACTCCACCACCTCCCCGGGCAGCCCATTCCAATGGCAAATCACTCTCTCAGTGAAGAACTTTCTCCTCACCTCGAGCCTAAATTTCCCCTGTTGCAGCTTGAGACTGTGTCCCCTTGTTCTGGTGCTGGTTGCTAGGGAGAAGAGGCCAACCCCTTCCTGGCTACAACCACATTTCAGGTAGTTGTAGAGAGCAATGAGGTCTCCCCTGAGCCTCCTCTTCTCCAGGCTAAACAGCCCCAGCTCCCTCAGCCTCTCCTCATAGGGCTTGTGCTCAAGGCCTCTCCCCAGCCTTGTTGCCCTTCTCTGGACACGTTCAAGTGTCTCGATGTCCTTCTTAAACTGAGGAGCCCAGAACTGGATGCAGGACTCAAGGTGCGGCCTAACCAAAGCAGAGTACAGGGGCACAATGACCTCCCTGCTCCTGCTGGCCACACTATTCCTAATGCAGGCCAGGATGCCATTGGCCTTCTTGGCCACCTGGGCACACTGCTGACTCATGTTCAGGTGGCTGTCGATCAGCACCCCCAGGTCCCTCTCTGTTTGGCCGCTCTCCAGCCACTCCGACCCCAGCCTGCAGCTCTGCATGGGGTTGTTGTGGCCAAAGTGCAGCACCCGGCACTTGGACTTGTTGAATTCCATCCCATTGGACTCCGCCCATCTGTCGAGCTGATCGAGGTCCCTCTGCAGAGCCCTTTTTACTCTCTAACTGACCAACATCTGCTCCTAGCTTGGTGTCATCTGCAAATTTGCTGATGACTGTCTCAATGCCCTCATCCAGATCGTCAGTGAAGACATTGAAGAGGATGGGGCCCAGCACTGATCCCTGGGGGACTCCACTGGTGACTGGCCTCCAGCTGGAGGTGGCACCATTGACCACCACTCTCTGGGCTCGGCCCTCCAGCCAGTTCCCAACCCAGCGCAGAGTGTAGCTGCCCAAGCCACGAGCTGACAGCTTAGCCAGCAGTTTGCTGTGGGGGACGGTGTCAAAGGCCTTGCTGAAGTCCAGGTAGACCACATCCACAGGCCTCCCCACGTCCACCAGACGGGTCACCTGATCATAGAAGGAGATCAGGTGATGGTAGTTGTAGTAGAAATAGTAGTAGCAGTAGTAGTACTATCACTGTTAGTAGTTTATTTTTATTATTGTTGTTATTGGAGTTGTAGTAGTAATACTATTGCTATTCTATTTTATTATTATATTTTTTATGCTATTATTACTGTTTGAACCTGCACTTATTAGTCATATTACAATTTACTTATATCTCTTTTTTTTTTTTCACATTATCCTCTCATCAATAAATCCATCCACACATAAATAAACAATGAGAAGAGCTGGCAACAGAAGAACTTTTGGAGGCTGTGTGGTTAAGAAGAATCAGTAAGTGACAGAAGGGGAGGAAGAGAGAGGAGTGAGCAGTTTGCTGACATTCAACTGCACTTTAATCATTCTTTTTCCTAAGAGGTAATTGCTATTTACAGGAGTCCTAGGTCATGATCCCACCTTGCACCCAGCTTAGAAGAAGTATCTGAACAATCCAGCACACCATGAGACCTGGGCTGGGAATGAGCACAACTTCAGGCTTCCTAAAGTGCACTGCATCATTAAAAATGAATCAAAGCCTTCAAAAGTTGACATCTTGTAGCTGTTTTCCTCACCCCCATCTGCTTTATTATAACACATTTTTAGGGGGAAAGTCACTATGCATTTCATATCTGAACCTGTCAAATCTTTTCCCTTCACTTGATACCAAAGGAGTCAAGTGGGTTGGTATGGCTGGTTAAAAAGTTGCAGAGAGCAGACAACTCATTGCATGTAATACTTCAGTGGGGAAGTTTAGACTCAAGGTGAGGAGAAAGTTCTTCACAGAGAGAGTTGTTCGCCATTGGAATGGGCTGCCCAGGGAGGTGGTGGAGTCACTGTCCCTGAAGGTGTTCAAGAGGGGATTGGACGTGGCACTTGGTGCCACGGTCTAGTAGTCATGAGGTCTTGGGTGAAAGGTTGGACTTGATGATCTTTGAGGTCTTTTGCAAAACCTTATTGATTCTATGATTCTATAATATGAGGATCACAGGATGTTAGGGCTGGAAGGGACCTCTGCAGATCTTCCAGTCCAACCCCCGTGCTAGAGCAGGAACATAGAATCCAGTGTAGGTTGCACACAAACACTTCCAGACAGGGCTGGAAGGTCTCCACCTCAAATATACTGTGATAATCTGAAAAGGAACAATGAGAGGGAAAGTTGTTTGGTTTTTTTTTAAAGCAGTGCAACTGATTATGCGAGTTTTATGCAAAATACTCAACAGTTGCCAAGAAGTTTTTTGGAATAAGCTATGAGTTTAATAGAAATGATGATGAAATTTTATTCATTCCTGTTCAGGAGAGACAATTTTGTCATAACTAATACTAATTTCAGCTTATTTTCATAAAGAATTTAGCCAATTATAGAATCATAGAATAGAAGCATAGAATCATAGAATTACTCAGGGTTGAAAGGGACCACAAGGATCATCCAGTTCCAACCCCCCTGCCATGAGCAGGGACACCCTACACTAGATCAGGCTGGCCAGAGCCTCGTCCAGCCTGGTCTTAAACACCTCCAGGGATGGGGCCTCAACCACCTCCCTGGGCAACCCATTCCATGGCTTCACCACTCTCATGGTGAAGAACTTCCTCCTCACATCTAGCCTGAATCTCCTCACCCCCAGCTTCATTCCATTCCCCCTAGTCCTATCACTACCTGAGATCCTGAGAAGTCCCTCCCCAGCCTTCCTGTAGGCCCCCTTCAGATACTGGAAGGCCACAATGGGGTCGCCTGCGAGCCTTCTCTTCTCCGGACTGAAGAGCCCCAACTCCTTCAGTCTGTCCTCATAGGAGAGGTGCTCCAGCCCTCTGATCATCCTCGTGGCCCTTCTCTGGACACGCTCCAGCACATCCACATCCCTCCTGTAATAGGGGCTCCAGAAGTGGACACAGTACTCCAGGTGGGGTCTCACCAGTGCTGAGTAGAGGGGGAGAAGCACCTCCCTTGACCTGCTGGCCACACTTCTCCTGATGCAGCCCAGGATCTGATTGGCTTTCCGGGCTGCAAGTGCACATTGAGAGCTCATGTTGAGCTTCTCGTCCACCAGCACCCCCAAGTCTCTCTCCTCAGGGCTGCTCTCCAGCCAGTCACTGCCCAGCCTGGATTTGTGCCTGGGATTGCCTCGACCCAGATGCAGGACCCTGCACTTGGTCTTGTTGAAGCTCATGAGGTTGGCTTGTGCCCACCTCTCCAGCCTGCCAAGGTCCCTCTGGATGGCATCCCTTCCCTCCAGCGTGTCCACTGCACCACACAGCTTGGTGTCATCAGCAAACTTGCTGAGGGTGCACTCGATGCCACTGTCCATGTCACCCACAAAGATGTTGAACAAGACAGGTCCCACGACTGATCCCTGAGGGACTCCGCTTGTCACTGGTCTCCATTGGGACATGGACCCATTGACAGCCACTCTTTGGGTGTGGCCATCAAGCCAGTTCTTTATCCATCTAGTGGTCCATCCATCAAACCCTTGGAGACCAGGAGGTGGTGCAGGACAGTGTCGAAGGCTTTGCTCAAGTCCAGGTAAACGACATCAGTTGCTCGCCCCTCATCTATTAATGTTGTCACCTGCTCATAGAAGGCCACCAGGTTTGTCAGGCAGGATTTGCCCTTGGCAAAGCCATGCTGACTGTTCCCAATCACCTCTTCACTGTTCTTCTGAGTCATTAGTGCCTCCAGGAGGATCTGCTCCATGATCTTTCCGGGCACAGAGGTGAGACTGACTGGCCTGTAGTTCCCTGGTTCCTCCTTCTTGCCCTTTTTGAAAATGGGAGCAATGTTTCCCCTTTTCCAGTCTGTGGGGACTGCCCCAGTCTGCCATGACTTTTGGAATATAATAGAGAGGGGTTTAGCAACCTCATCTGCCAGTTCTCTCAGCACCCGTGGGTGTATCCCGTCGGGTCCCATGGACTTGAACACTTTCAGGTTCTTCAAGTGATCACAAACCTGTGCTTCACTTATGATGGGCAGTTCTTCCTCCCCGTCCCTGGCATCGTCTGCCATGACACCAGGAGTGTGGCTGGAGGCCCTTGCAGTGAAGACTGAGGTAAAGAAGTTATTGAGTACCTCAGCCTTTTCCACATCACTTGTGACTAATTAGTCTTCTGCCTGTAAGTGTAGTGGTCCAATTATGGTTAACAGAAAGGTTAACAGATGGGACCCATATTTTATTGCTTTTATATTAATTTGATTCAAAAGCAGTCATTTTATATTCCTGTCTGCATTACACACACTCATCCATACTACTTTCTTAAAAAGCTCAGTGTCATTCCTAAACTCACTGAATTAATAGGACCTGGACAGGCTGCAGAGGTGGCTGAGGAGAGCCTCAGGAGGTTCAATAACACAAAGTGCAAGGTCCTGCATCTAGAGGTGAGGGCAATCCTTGATATCAATGCAGGCTGGGGGGAAAGATTGAGAGCAGCCTTGCAGAGAAGGACTTGGGGTGCTGGTGGGTGAGAAGCTGGGCAGGAGCCAACAGTGTGAGCTTGCAGCCCAGGAGGCCAATGGCAGCCTGGGCTGCATCCAAAGCAGCATGGCCAGAGATGGAGAGAGGGGATCCTGCCCCTCTGCTCTGCTCTGGGGAGACTTCACCTGCAGTGCAGTGTTCAGCTGTGGGACCCACAACACAAGAGAGATATGGACCTGATGGAGAGGGTCTAGAGGCTGTCAAGATATGAGAGGTCTGGAGCAGCTCTTCTACAAAGACAGGCTGAGGGAGCTGGGAGAAGAGAAAGCTCCAGGCAGACCTTAGAGCTGCATTTCAATATCTGAATGGGACCTACAGGAAGGCTGAGGACGGACTGTTCAGAAGGACCTGAGGGGATAGGACGAGGGCCAATGGTTTAAAACCGGAGCAGGGCAGATTTAGATTGGACATCAGGACAAAGTTCTGCACAGTGAGGGTGGGGAGACACTGAAACAGGCTGCTCAGGGATGTGGTTGAGGCCCCATCCCTGCGGGAATTCAAGCTCAGCCTTGCTGTGTCCCTGTGCAGCCTGCTCTGGTTGAAGGTGTCCCTGCTGACTACAGGGGTGTTGGCTGAGATGCCCTTCGAGTGTTTCTTCCAGCCTGATGGAATCCCTGGATCTGTGAAATAACCAAATGTGCCTAATTGAATATTTCAGTCACCTTTCTCATCACAGACTTGAAGCAATATATTTTGAATGTGAAATATGGCACTGCAGCTGATACCTCAACTTGCTATACACCTGGAAGTTTCAGTTTCCCTGTCCAAACCAGCATTTTCTTGAAAACAAGATGAATTATTCAGAGTTGGTAATGAACTCCAAACCCACAAATCATCTTTTCAGTGCTTTCGAAGTCTCAGTATGGTGGCTAAGAAGCTTGCTGTAGTTGTTAATTAATGGCTGCATTAATTGTTAATTAGCAAGTGTTAAAATGGTAACAGACATGAGAGTAGAATACATTGAGACTTGCCTTTCTAAAGTGAGTGGCTTGTCTAGACAGCTTGGTGGGTTGGGATTTTTTTTCAGTTAGTATTTCCTGCAGACTCAGAATAAAGCCATGGCCATTGGCCTTACTTGGCTCGGTCTAGGGCAGGTTTTCACTTGCTCCTCTGCTTGGAATAGAGAATCATAGAATGGTTAGGGCTAGAAAGGACCTTAAAAATCATTTAGTTTTAACTCTTCCTGACACTAGCAGGGACATCCTCCTCTAGCCCAGGTTGCTCAAGGTCTCATCTGACCTGGACTTGAACACCTCCAGGGAGGGGACATCCACAGCCTCCCTGGGCAACCTGTTCCAGCGTCTCACCACCCTCACTGTCAAGAAATATCAGTTCCCTGAGAAAACTCTCCAGGCCACATAGCGAAGAAAGAAGACTTTGTTGTGTGCACTGAATAATTCTAACACAACAAACTTCAGTGAGGGCAAAAACACCTGGTGATGTTTTACTAAGAGTAAATATATTGATGGATGTCATCCAAGCAAGACCTACAAATTACAGAGACAGGGACACTTGAGGTGTCTTTACACACAATGCATGCAATTATGGTTCCTTAAAAAAGGATGGCAGGTTAGGAACCACAAGAAAGTTCACAGGATTCATAGATTCATAGAATGGGTTGGGTTGGAAGAGACCTTCAGTTCCAAACCCCTTGCAATGGGCAGGGATCCTCCCACCAGCCCAGGTTGCTCAAGGCTTTATCCAAGCTGGCCGTGAACACCTGCAGGGAGGGGGCATCCACAGGCTCCCTGGACAACCTGTTCCAGTGTCTCCCCACTCTTATTGGAAAGAATTTCTTCTTCATTTCCAGTCTCAATTTGCCCTCCTCAAGCTTCAATCCTTTTCCTCTCATCCTATTGTCAAAAGTCCCTTCCTGGCTTTCATGTAGGCCCCTTTCCGCTACTGGAAAGCTGCTCTAAGGTTTCCCCAGATTCCAAGTTCTTGGTGGTCAGTCCAACACTATATCATAAGCCTCCGGTCAGCTTTTATTTCACAGCAATTTAACCCTCAGAAATTGCTAAGGATGAAGACATTTCACTTCAGAAATAATCACCAATCTTTACTTTACCTTTCAGACTTTGAGATGCTAAAGTGAATCATAAATATTTCACACAGGCATTGTTCTGTGGTACCCATCTGGAAGAAAAGTATTTTCTCCTTCCTTGATTAAAACTTTATTGACCTTACTGTCTGTCAGGTTCTCCTAAGGGGATTTTGTATTATTTTTTAATACTTTTTTTTTTTTTCACCAAGCAAACTTTTAATATTGTGCTTGCCAAAATGCATCAACAGATCCTGTAAAGGCTAATCGTGAAACCGTGGGGAACATTTAATATTACGGCTAAGACCATGGCATTTACATTCCAACTTCTGCTTGCTCTCAGACTTTCTGCAGCTACAATGGGAAAATGAAATGCAGGCAACACAAACACCTCTGCATAAAACAGTGAAATGCCATAGGCTTGAGAACTGAGGGATGTCATAACCTTACTGTTTCCAAAGTGAATTTCCTTAAAAACTAAAAGTTTAGGACAGAATTATTGAACATGAGCCAGCAGTGTGCCCAGGTGGCCAAGAAGCCCAACCACAGCCTGGCATGCATTAGGAATGCTGTGACCAGCAGGAGCAGGGAGGGCATTGTGCCCCTGTACTCTGCTTTGGTTAGACTGCACCTTGAGTACTGTGTCCAGTTCTGGGCCCCTCAGTTTAAGAAGGACATCGAGACACTTGAACGTGTCCAGAGAAGGGCAACAAGGCTGGGGAGAGGCCTTGAGCACAAGCCCTATGAGGAGAGGCTGAGGGAGCTGGGACTGCTTAGCCTGGAGAAGAGGAGGCTCAGGGGAGACCTCATTGCTCTCTACAACTACCTGAAAGGTGGTTGTAGCCAGGAAGGGGTTGGCCTCTTCTCTCTAGCAACCAGCGCCAGAACAAGGGGACACAGTCTCAAGCTGCAACAGGGGAAGTTTAGGCTCGAGGTGAGGAGAAAGTTCTTCACCGAGAGAGTGATTCGTCATTGGAATGGGCTGCCCGGGGAGGTGGTGGAGTCGCCGTCCCTGGAGGCGTTCAGGAGGGGGACTGGATGTGGCACTTGGTGCCATGGTCTAGTTGTGAGGTCTGTGGTGACAGGTTGGACTCGATGATCTTCGAGGTCTCTTCCAACCTTAGTGATACTGTGATACTGTGATTCCTATAAAATATGTTTATTTTTTCTATTTTTATATTTTTTTGTTATTTTTTTTCTTTCCCCCCTTTTTTCAGTCTTTTATTTATTTTTTCTTTTTATTTTTTAAATCTTTTTTCTTTTTTAATATTTTCCCTCTTTAAAATATTTTCTTTCTTTTTTTTTAATTCTATTTTTCTTTTCTTTTAGTTTTCTTTTCCTCTCAATTTTCTTTTCCTCTCAATTTTCATTCCCTCTCCCTTTTCCTTTTCTTTTCATTTATTTTTCTTTGCTTTTTTATTTTCTTTTTCTTTTTCTTTTTCTTTTTCTTTTCCTTTCCTTTTCCTTTCCTTTCCTTTTTATTACTTTTTCTTCTAATTTCCTTTTCCTTTCTTTTTCTTTTTTTTCCCCCCTTTTCCTTTCTTTTGCTTTTCCTCTCCTTTTCCTTTCCTTTTCCTTGTATTTTCCTTTCCTTTGCTTTTCCTTTCCTTTTTTCCTTCTTTTTTTTATTTATTTTCTTTTTTTTTTCTGACAGAGAAACAGTTTTTGGAAAGAGCTGTCAGAAAGAGATCTTTGTACAACCTGAACTCTGACCTATGTGAGAGCTTCTGAGAATGAGCCTAAGGACCTTTCCTTGTCAGGAAGCACAAAGGATTGACTCCAAGGTCGTTCTGGAGGTAAAAGAGAGCAGAGATTTGTACCTGGCAAGAGCTCACAGCTTCTCTTGATAAGTCCTAAAATTTCTCAAAAGAGAGGAAAGCAAAAGCAGTTACAGGTGGAGGTAAGGTGTGATACAGCAGTACACAGAAAAAGACTTTCTTCTAGAGAAAAAAAGAAAAGAAGAAAAAAAAAGATCATTTAAGGGCCTTGGACCTTAAGGCTAGACCTGAAAATCAGAGTCATAGAATTGTTTTGATTGGAAAAGGACTCTAAGATCACCCAGTCCAACCATCAACCTAACACCAACATGGCTACCAAACCATGTCCCAGAGTGTCATGGACACACTTCTCTTGAATCCCTCCAGGGATGGTGACTCAACCACCTCCCTGGGTAGGCTGTTCCTATGCCTGACTACTCTTGCAGCACAGAAATTGTTCCTATTCTCCAATCTAACTGATTTTGAGAAGCTGTTATTGAGTTGTATAGATGGTCTATGTGTAAACCAAGTTTGATAAAATCACATTTGGTGACATCTAAGTGAAAAGTCTTCTTTTCTCTCTAGAAGAAAGCAAGTACTGTCTTCTGCCTTGGGGCAACTCACCAGATGTTTGACCTCTATCAGTATTCTGCCAGGGTTTCGGCATACTTAAAAACATTTTTCAGGAGGAAATGAAAGTGTTCTGTTGACAAAATGGCTAATTGTGAGACACAAAGCTTTCATCATCACTGTTTGTGTGGAGGTCTATCAGCGTGTTACATAGCCTCTCATTTTCTTTCCCACTCTTCTAAAGCTTCAGAGCCATTTCAGGCTATGCCACTCATCTCTTCAGAATGGACAATCTGATCTTGCCCACAGGTCTACCAATATACTTATCTCTCCAATTAGCCTAAAAAGAGTTATCCTTGAAGCAAGGGTGACCTGGAAAGATCTGATACTGTCCAGCCTATCACACTCATCTGAGATGATTCACCATAGAGTCAAATGCCATGGAGAATTTACAGTCAGGGTTTTGAGGCACTGAACTGGTTGCCCAGGATGGTCATGGGTGCCCTCCTCGTTGGAGGTGTTCAAGGCCAGGTTGGATGAGCAGTTGAGTCTAGTTGAGAGGTGAAGGTTGGAGTGGATGAGCTCTGAGGTCCCTTCCAATCTTTGGTGCTCTACAAGACAGAATTTCTTTGATAATACATCATCCTCTGTTGTGCACCTCTGCTATGAGGACAGGCTGAGAGATCTGGGATTGTTCAGCCTGGATAGGAGAAAGCTCCAGGGTGCCTTAGAGCTGCCTTCCTGTACCTGGAGGCAACCTACAGGAAGGCTGGAGGGGGTCTTTTCATTAGACTGTCTAGTAATAGGGCAAGCAGGAATGGTTTGAAGCTGAGAGAGAGCAAGTTTAGACTGGATCTTAGGAAGAACTTTTGTTAGTACAAGGGTGGTGAGACTCTGCAAGAGGCTGCCCAGGGAGGCTGCGGATGCCTCCTCTTTGGGGTGTTCAAGCCCAGGCTGGATGACGCCTTGAGCAGCTGAGTCTAGTTACAGAACCACAGAATCACAGAATTATTGAGGTTGGAAGAGACCTCTGAGATCATGACATCCAGCCTATGACATAACACCACCACACTGACTAGACCATGAGATGCATCCCTGCCCTCGTTGGGGAGGTTGGAGTAGAGGATCTCTGAGGACTCTTCCAACCTGAGTCATTCTATATGTACTTAGATTTATTACATCAGCAGTCAGGTGGAGGTTCATCCTTTTTCCCAAAATCTGAGGGTGGGGAGCAGTGGGGACCCACAGCAAACTAAAGGAGACACTATGGCAGAGAGCATAGCAAAAGAGCAGGTTATACTTTAAGTTTAGTTAGTTCAAGAAGTGCTTCTGCCTTGCAGCAAGCCAAAAACACATCACAAGAGGTTTCCATGCAAAAAGAAATCACTGGCCCATATGGAGTCTGTTACCACATCTGTTCAGGAAAATAGGTCACGGATATGTAAATAAGGAAATTTAATCAGTACAAATAATCCACTCTGCATTCCTAATTTCTGACCCAAATAAGAGGCTGACTCCTAGAGCTGTTAAATCTGCTGCTAGATGGCAAAGACCCAACAGTGGGGAAAATTGTGGTGGTAGGAACCCACCAGAAACAAATTGATGGTGACAAGCAAGCACCACCCAAATATTGACATGCACAGATGTGCTGCAACAGCTGGCTGAGGTGACCTGGTTTATTTTGTGGTTAGCAGTGACTGCCAGCTGTGATTCTCTCCACTCTTACACTATATTTATACCACTGCTGCTGCTGTTTCTTTTTTCCCCACAACACCACTCCACAGCTCTGATGACAGAGCATTCACAGCACACCTGCAGCATAGAATAGTTTCAGATGGAAAAGTCCTTGAAGATCATTGAGTTCAACTGTTATCTGACTCTACCAAGCTTGATACTAATATCTGTGTTCTTCCAACCTTTTGACTTCTGGGAAAGAACAACCCCATGGAGCAGTATAGGCTGGGGAATACCTGCTGTAGAGCAGTGGAGGGGAAAAGGACCTGGGGGTCCTAGTGGATGGAAGGTTGACCATGAGCCAGCAATGTGCTCTGGTGGCCAAGAGTGCCAATGCCATTCTAGGGTGGATTAGAAGGGCTGTGATTAGTAGGTCGAGAGAGGTTCTCCTCCTTCTCTACTCTGCCCTGGTGAGGCCACATCTGGAGTATTGCATCCAGTTCTGGGCCCTGCTCAAGAGGGACAGGGAAAATCCTTCACAGAGCCACAAAGATGATTACGGGAGTGGAACATCTTCCTTATGAGGAGAGGGAGCAGGGGCTCTGTAGCTTGGACAGGAGGAGACTGAGAGATGAACTCATTCATGTTGATAAAGATGTAAAGTGCGAATGCCAAGAGGATGGAGCCAGGCTCTGCTTGGTGATGCCCAATGCCAGCACAAGGGGCAATGGTGGAAGTTGAGGCATAGCAAGTTCCATGGAAACAGGAGGAAGAATTTTTTCACTGTGAGGGTGATGGAACACTGCAACAGGCTGCCCAGGGGGTCGTGGTGTTTCCCTCTCTGGGGATATTCAAAACCTACCTGTATGCATTCCTGTGTGATCTGCTCTAGGTAACCCTGCTCTGGCAAAGGGCTGGACTGAATGAGCTTTCGAGATCCCCTTCAGGCTCCTAATATTCTATGATTCTGTGAAAACACTCCAAGGTGGTGGGACACTGGAACAGGTTGCCCAGAGAAAAATCAGAGGAACAAGAGAGAATATCATTAAGAATGGATACATTAAATTGGAGGACAACTTTCTGCAGCTGATAACTAAGGGTATCTGGTACGAAAATCTTTGGTTGGTGTTCATACAGGTTATTTATTAGAGGATCTGCTTTCTCCTAGGAGATGAAGCAGCAGCATACTGCCAATCATGACAGTGATTTGACTTTGATTCCCCTCTGGCACAAACATATGCTGAAGCAGAGGAGACAAGATCAAGACAGGATGCATGCTACTAGCATTCAGCTGATGCCTCAACAAGCATTACTCCTCCACTTATTTCCACATTTCTCTCATTCCCAGTGTCTGCTTGTGTAACACAGGTACCTGGTGCAGGTGAGAGGCATTTTCTGGCTTCACAGTGCATGATACAAAAAACCATCCCCCCAAAACAAACAAAAAAATCCTTAAAAATCACAAACTGTGTTATCAAACTAACATCATCATCTGAGAGCTTCAGAGCTAAAAACTCATTGCCTGAGTATACAGATTTGTTATTTGAAGTTGCAAGAATTCTTCCTCAACTAATTTATCTTCCCTCCTGTTCTAAAACATGTATAACCATAGAATCATAGCATGGAAGGGGCTGGAAGGATCCTCTAGAGATCATCCCATTCAACCCCTCTGACAAAGCAGCATCACCTAGGGCAGGTGACACAGGAACACAGCCAGGTGGGGTTGGAAAGTCTCCAGAGAAGGAGACTCCACAATTTCTCTGGGCAGCCTGCTCCAGGGTTCCTGCACCCTCACAGGAAAGAGGTTTCTTGTCATGTTGAGGTGGAAATTCCTGTGCTCCAGTTTGTCCTGTCAGAGGGCATCATTGAAAAGAGCCTGGCACCTTCCTCTTAACACCCACTTTTCAGATTTTTATGCACATTAATAACATCTCCTCTCAGCCTTCTTTTCTCCAGACCTAACAGCCCCAGGGCTCTCAGACCTTAGAGCAGCCTTCCAGTACCTGAAAGGGGCCTGCAAGAAAGCCAGGAGGGATTTTTTTACAAGGGCTTGTAGTGACAGGATGAAAGGGAATGGATTGAAGCTTGAAGGGTAGATTTAGACTGGAGATGAGGAAGAAATCCTTTGCAGTGAAGGTGGTGAGACACTGGAACAGGTTGCCCAGAGAAGCTGTGGATGCCCCCTCCCTGGAGGTATTCAAGGCCAGGTTGGATGAGGTCTTGAGCAACCTGGTCTGGTGGGAGGTGTCCCCGCCCGTGGCAGGGGGCTGGAACTGGATGACCTCAAGGTCCCTTCCAACCCAACCCATTCTATGAATCCATGAATATCTAATACAATGTTGTGAGAGACTAAATCTTGTGTCTCTTGATGTGACTCAACAAAGATAAAATCACCTTTGCTGCTTGCCCAGACAATAGCTGATGTGTATTGGGCAGAAGCCACCGGATAATGACTCTCTGGAATGTGCATAGACAAGATCATCTCTACCCAGCAGCTACCCTGGAAATGGAGGATGATACAAAGGATAAAGCGGCTGGACTGCGGCTGCCCTGGAAATAATGGGCAGAGGTCAGTGCTATTGATACTCTCTGGAAGATGCATATTCACCACCTGGACACATTCCTAAAAAACTGTATAAAAGATCTGAGCAACTACTGGCTCAGAAGAAGGAAAACACCTGGGCAACACTGCTCTGAAGAAAAACAAAGAGAATACCAGGAGATAAAAGGACATCTGAAGAGGCTGCTCAGATTAGGACTTGGACTTTGGGATCTCTCTCTCCCCTCCTCCAGCAGAAGACAGTACAGCCAACAAGGATGACATCTCCTCCATGCCAAAGCAGCAGCACCCTTCCTCCACAGACCCAAAATGCCTTGGTGGGGGCGAGGTGCGTGGTAATGTAATTCCTTTTCGCTTCTCTCTCCCTCTTTTCCCTCTCTATTTTTCCCCTCTCTCTCTCTCCCTCCTTCTGTTCCATCCACTTTATTCTGTTAATAAATAGCCTTGCTGTTGATATTTTGGCCTCGTTTGTGCCTCTAATTTCGTAACACAGGAATATGCCAAAGAACTGAGTCTCTTTCCCTCTCTGGACTGAGACAAATGTTAGGGAACAAGAAGGAGCAGATAAGACCCAGGGTGTATAGCCATAGACCTGAGCTCAGGTAGCACAGCTGGAGGACATTTGGAGTCCAAAAAGATGTCTAAGGTTACTCTGCAGTTACACATGCAAATAACTGGAACAGCTTGCCCAGGGAAGTGGTTGGGGCCCCATCCCTGGAGATATTCAAAGGGAGGCTCAACAGGGCTCTAAGCAACCTGATCTAGTTGAGGATGTCCCTGCTGACTGCAGAGGGTGTTGGACTACATGACCTTTGGCAGTCCCTTCCAACCAGGGTGATTCTATGAAGTTCTCTGGAAGATTGTAGGGGAAAAGTTCCTCTTTCAAAGGCATAGCTAAATAAAAGCTTTTGTTTAAGATAAAACTTATCCTGGGATGTGAAATGCCCTTCAGCAATGATTGAACAGATTCTGTACAGCCCCTCTGAAATGTTGTACTCTTTACTTCGCTCAGCTGATCCAGCTCTGTGCTTTCTTCCTGGAGGCCACTTTCTTCATCTTTGGACTCACAGTGGGCAACTTCTGTCTTCTTTCTTCATTTGCAACTGTCATCTAGTACTGAACTGAAAAGAAATCCTTTCCTCTTCCCACTTCTAGAGAGCTGCAATGAATAAAGCAGTGCTGCAAAATCACCTCTAGCTGTGGGGTTTTGAGCTTAGACAAAAATTCCTGAATCTCTCTGCTTAGACCTTTGCCACTTGCATGTATATTGTTTGGAGCACACAATATTCACCAAACTGATGAAAGAAAATGTGTTACTTTTTCCTTGAAGAAGAATTTCTTCTTTACATTTGGGTTTTTGGGGTTTTTTTTTTACACAGCTACTGCCAAGCCATCTTTGTGTGTTACAACCACACATCTTTGTGTGCCAATTCTTTGTCTTAGTGAGAAGCCAAAGAGGAAAAAAAGGTAAAAAGAGAGAGAGAGGCTGGGCTAGTGCTTTATAGGAAAAGTTTTCCACATGAAAGCACAGCTCTGTTTTTTACTGTAGATTCACAACCCATTGTAGTCTCAGGACATAATAAAAGCCTTTCAGTCTCTTTAAGCTCAGTGGTTAGTTCCTGTTAAAAGCCCAGGCTACCTCAGGCTGAATTCTGCTCTGAAAACAGGGTTTTATCAGTGCTTCCCCTGGCCTGGCCTGTGTTGGGAGATACAGATCTGGGTGATTAAGCTTTAACATGAGCACAGATCTCCTGGGTCAAAGGTGTACCTACCAAGATTTGCTGTCTCTGAGAGCACAAATCTCAGGAGGAAAAAACAGGGACCTATAACAGGAAAGATCTGGAGGTGCTGGAATGTGTCCAGAGAAGGGCCACGAGGATGAGCAGAGGGATGGAACTACTATCCCAGGAGGACAGACTGAGAGACAGTTGGGGTTGTTCAGTCTGGAGAAGAGAAGGCTCCAAGGAGATACTGTAGTGGCTTTCCAGCTACAAGACAGCTGGTGAGGGACATTTTAGGGTGTCAGGTAGTGATAGAACCAGAGAGAATGGATCCAAGCTAGAGGAGGGGGATTCAGAGTGGATGTTAGGATGAAATTCTTCCCCGTGAGGGTGGTGAGACACTGGAACAGGAGATGATGGAAGCCTTATCCCTGAATGTTCTTAAGGTTGGGCTGGATGTGGCTCTGGGCAACCTCATCTAGTGCTGGGTGTCTCTGCCCATGGCAGGAGGGTTGGAACTGGGTGATCCTTGAGGTCCCTTTCCACCCTGACAATTTCCCTCTGTGTTTCCTCTGAGTAACAACAATGCCCAGCCTGAAGGTCTTGAAGTCACAGGATGTATCTTTGTGCTTATCAGAACTTAAGGAATATTTCTTCCATGGATTTCAGTAATTGATTTTTGACTCATCTAAACTTTTATCCTATATATTATTATTTCAGGGCAAAAGTTGCACAATTTACTAACAGTTTGTGTGTGTGTGTGAAATATAATTACTTCTTAGTTTTTAGACTCAAACCTGCTTCAACTTTCATTTGGCTGTGCCTCTTTGCTGTATTGTGAGAAATGGAAGAATGAATAACCATTCTCCTTTTCATTCACTGCCTTGGTGCTCATTATCTATTTCTTATTCAGCCCAAAGCATCGAAATCTGTTTCATTTTTTCCCTCCTAGGCAGAAGCCATTTCAGGCTATTTATCATACCTGTTGCCCTTTTCTGTACCTTTTCCATTTCTAATATTTTATTACTATAAACACAGCTGCAAATAGCTTTCAAGATGTGAGGACAAGAGTGGCATAATGACATTTTTCTGCTTTCCTCTCAGTTCTTTCCCCGGTTCTCAAAACTTGATGTACTTTTCTGATCATCACTACACACTGAGCTGATGCTTCCTGGGTGAGATGATATAATGACTCCAAGATCCCTTTCTTGAATAGTAATAACTAATTTAAGGATCTTCACTGAATATCTAGCAATAGATTGCTGAGTTTTTTTCTAACCAGCATTACTTTGCGTCTGTCAAAAGTGACTCTCTCTTGCCCTCTTATTGCAAGCCAGTTTCACAAAGTGCATGCTGTGTTCTCCTTCAGATTCCTGACTTAACAGTCTGAATATATTTGGCATAATCAGTAAACCTTGGCACCTCACTACTCTATTCTTCCTTCTCCAGATCAGTTAGAAACAACCTGCCACAGCACAAACCCCTATGGGAAGCTAAAAACAGGAAAGGATCCTAAGGGTGTCGAGAGACAGGGCAAGAGAAAATGGTTTTAAACTGAGGGAGAGTAGAGTTAGACTCTGCTCTGCTGAGACCCCACCTCTAATCCTGCCTCCAGTTCTGGTGTCCCCAGCAGAAGAAGGACACTGAGCTGCTGGAGACAGTTCAGAGGAGGCCACAAAGAGGATCCAAGGACTGGCTGAGGGAGCTGGGGGTGTTCAGCCTGGAGAAGAGAATACTCCAAGGTAAACTTAGAGCTGCCTTCCAGGAATGCTGCAGAGGGACTCTTCCTGAGGGGGTCTAGAGATAGGACAAGGGGGAATGGTTTGAAGCTGAGGGAGAGCAGGGTTGCACTGGAGCTGAGAAAGAAGTTATTCAGTGCAATGGTGGTGAGACTCTGGAATAGGCTGCCCAGGGAGGTTGCGCATGCCTCCTGCCCAGGGGTGTTGAAGGCCAGGGTGGGTGATGCCTTGAGGAGCTGAGTCTAGTTGAGAGGTGTCCCTGGGCATGATGGGGAGGTTGGAGCAGAAGAGCTCTGAGGTTCCTTCCAATCTAAGCCAAACAAAGTTGTCAGTTCACTATATTTTATGTCACCATTAGTAATTTTTTTTTCTTTTACAAGCTAGGTCTCTTCTTATGCCCACTCACAGATACCCCTCAGTTAGCAAAGCTGAAGAAATATCTGCAATTTGAGCAGAGCATTTCAAGTTCCCCCTGCCACTCCTCCAAAAAAAAGGGGGAAAAAAGCAGTTACATAAAAGCAAGAATTCCATTAGCACATCTGTGTGAGGCAGCCTTGACACCTAGGCAGTGGCACATAGTGCACAGCAGAAAAGCACAACACCTGGACTAAAAATACACGACCTTTCCTTTTCACCCACAATCAATGCCTGCCTCAGTGCCAGCTTGAAAACATAGGAGCCCCAAAATGTGAGCAGTTTGCCAGCTTTGATATCTCTGAATAAAAATCATCTCTCTCAGATAATTTCTGAACAAAATATAGTGGTAGGCTCTACACCTGTGGGGGAAAAAAAAACCCAAACAAATGAGTTTCAAGCAAGTGAAAGCAAGCAAAAGATAACCTGCAGTATTAAAGTCTTCTGCACTTTGAATTCCAAATGAGCCGTCATATATTTGGGACTAATAACTGGCTCACCTACAAAAATCCTGCCCAGACGCAATGCTCAGATGAGGATGGCTCCACTCAGTGACATCGATCCAAACCATCAGAAACAAACGTCCCTGCCAGCCTGGGATGCTAAGGAGAGCAACAGGAGCTGCATATACAGCAGCTGAGTTTTATCAGAAGCAGAAGAGGGGAGAGGGGGTGGAAGTCAGCATGAAAACAGCTCTGGTTTTTGCCAGCTTTGCAGGGAAATCTCTGTAGAAAACCAGCAGTGAAATAATCCAGTGGTGATTTATTTATTTATTTGTTGGTTTGTTGGTTTATTTAATACCACGAGGAATGCATTAAGGACATCAGGTAGATATGCAGAAGAGTTTTCCTCTCTGTTATCAAGCACTCCTTGAGCACTCTAAAGCACGGCAGAGCTTCATTAAAATGCAATTGTTGCCAGGAGTTTCAGGGACAAAACTGTGAGAGGTGACAATAAGGGCAGGCTGAGCGAGGTGGTCCAGACCATGATGAAGATTTTGGCTCTCAGAAACATAGTTTGATTGTTTTTATTATTAATAATAATATTAATATGCTCATTAACGTTATTCTTGTTAGCATTATTGTTAGTAATATCATTATTTGTCTTCCCTCTATTGCAGTGCATGTTGCAAAAGTAGTTTTATGATGAGGCTGGACGCAGCCTTTCTTTGTCGGACTCTGCGCATTCAGATCATTCAGGAACAAAAGTCACAAGAAGCAGGAAAGGATCCACAGGAAAGACAAAGAAAAGAGAACCATGAGCACAGAGCTGGGAAGCAAAGTGATGAGAAGGACTAAGAAATAGCATAAAAAGGTGTGTGTAGAAGTACCAAACACTGATGGAGCCCTTCTGTCTTCTGCTCCACAGCCTTTCTTTGTCTCTTCTTCTATCTGGTTTCTATCACTGTTCTCCCAGGAGTCAGATTCCTGCTACCAATTAGGCTCATTAGGATATCCTGGAAGGCTTTGCCCAATTGGTTGCCTGATTGTAAACAGAAATTCAGGTTGACTTTTCCTGTCTGAAATCTGGGCAAGCATTGCCAAATGCTCTCACTGTGTATAGCAGAGAGTGTTAACTGCTTAGGTGCTAGGCATGACACTGCCTCCAAGTAAAACCACTGGAGTGATTGCTTTATATATATATATGGCTGCTTTTGACTGGGGTTATTAATTCCTTCCTTTAGTTCCATCTCAAAAATGAAATCACAGGTGTTTTTAGGCCACCCCCACCTGTTATGCAAACTAGTGAATAAATAAATAAATAAGGAATAAATCCTTCATAACTGCTTCCTTGCCTTGCAATCAAAGTGACTGCATCAAACCCTGTGTTGTGCACTGCTAATAAGCTGCATGTTGTTCTAATCACATTATATATTCATGGATTCAGAAAAGGGGTTGGGTTGGAAGGGACCTTGAAGATCACTCAGTTCCAACCCCCTGCCATGGGTAGGGACACCTTACACTAGATCAGGCTGCCTAAAGCCACATCCAGCCTGGCCTTAAAAACTTCCAGGGATGGGATTTCTACCATCTCTTTGGGCAACCTGTTCCAATGTCTCACCACCCTTATGGTGAAGAACTTCTTCCTAATATCCAATCTAAATCTCCCCTCCTCTAGCTTGGATCCATTCCCCCCAGGTCTTATCATTGCCTGACACCCTAAAAAGTCCTTCCCCAGCTTTCTTGTAGCCCCTTTCATATACTGGAAGGCCACAATAAGGTCTCTTTGGAGCCTTCTCCAGACTGAACAGCCCCAACTCTCTCAGTCTGTCCTCATGGGATATGTGCTCCAGCCATCTACTCATCCTTGTGGCCCTTCTCTGGACACACTCCTTCATAACTTCCTCCTTTCCTTGCAATCAAAGTGACCACATCAAACCTTGGTTTATGCACTGCTACTAATCTGTACATTATTCTGATGACATTATATATTCATGGATTCAGAGAAGGGGTTGGGTTGGAAGAGACATTGAAGGTCATCTAGTTCTAATCCCCATGCCTTGGGCAAAGACATCCTCCACTAGCCCAGATTGGTCAGGAGCTCATTAAACCTGGCCTTGAACAACTCCAGGAAGGGAGCATCCACAGCTTCTCTGGGCAGCCTTAAAGATCAACTAGTTCAAATGGGACAACTTCCACTAGCCCAGGTTGCTCAAGCTCCCATCCCACCTGGCCCCAACACCTCCATGGAGAGGGCATCCACAACCTCTCTGGGCAATCTCTTTCAGTGTCTCCCCACTCTGAAATTAAAGGAAGGATCAGGGCTAAGATAAATGTGTATTAAAATTGGCAGAATACTTTCTGAAAACAAAATCGATGCCCAAAGCACGGCAACCTGCATTTCAATGAGCACCTATTTTGTCAGCCCTGTCAAAATAAAAGTGTACCAAAACATTAAAATGCAATGATGGAAATTTCAACACCACAGGTTCCCCCAAACAAGCTGGAGGTTTTTCAATGGAAAAGATTTGAAAAGGCATAGCCATGAATGACAGCTTTGAGAATCTCTGTTCTGAAACATTTTGCACCTTTGTCAGGCTTTTTCCGTGCAAAATTCACAGCGTCAAAGGGAACCAACACAGAGGATATGATTAGACAAAATGACTGTGCTGAAACTGCAGATATAGACATGTTTTGAATTCTAATTCCTTCCACCTCTCAAGAAGAAATTTTCTTATGATCTGAAAAAGGGAAAAATTCAGTTGCTTTTAAGTAGGTAGTAGTCATCACTACGTTATTCCTGTTCGGTCCTGCTTCTAGGGCTTGACAACGTTTACTTTTAGTGCTTTTATTCTGTAATTACATGAGGATCAGAGAGTTAATGGAGGAAGTCCAGAGAAGGGCAAAACAGCTGGTGAAAGGTCTGGAGAACAGAACTGGAGAGGATCACCTTTGCTGGATCAGCAATGGTGTGACCAGCAAAGTAGGGAAGTGATGGTGCCCCTGTACTCAGCATTGGTGAGGCCACACCTTGAACATTGGGTTCAGTTTTGGGCCCCTCACTCCAAGAAGGACATTGAGGTCCTGGAGTGTGCCCAGAGGTGCATATCTCTTCTTCCATCCTGTGGAGATAACTTGAAAAGCACTCAGTGCTGGTTTTTAAATTCCAGCTGGAGACTAGGTGCTTAAAAATAAAGAGTTGTGACTCCTTCTGTTGAGTTAATGGTCTTTCATTTAACCTTAGTTGGGGGAGGGGGAATTAAGGTAGAACCATCAAATAATTCTCGAGTTATTCTTGCCATAGACAGGAAAGTTCTTATTTTCATCCTTTTCCAGCCTGTTTTTAAATCTATGTAGCACCAATAGAATTCAATTCCTACCCTAGAGAGAACAGCAAAGAAGAAAGATAAAATATCCATATTTTACTGGAATCATCATTCTTCTGCAAGACACCTGGAAATTTCTGTAGGGCTTCTTTCCTGTAATAAACACTAAAGTCAAGCCCAAGTCTTCAGAGGACAAAAGGAAACAAAGGGACATAAAGCTCCATATTATCATCTATGGGTTGTGCTGTGGTGGTGGTATTTTTTTTCCTGCCAGAGTTCATCAGAAAGGTTTAATTTTGAAGGATTTATTTGGCCCTGTGCTCTTCACTTTAGATCTATTTATTTACTTCTGAGTGTTGAATTCAAAGCCTTTTCCTCTCTCTCTCTCTCCTGTACTCATACCCTAGCAATAGGGCTTCACCAAAAAACACTTAAGCCTCTCTGTCAACATATTGATGGGGAATAAATCATAACAGACTCCCCAGGCCTAATTATTAACCTTTTAAGAAGCTAGCAAATCTTTATCAAGGTAATGAATCTACAATATAATCATGTTGCTGGTAATGAAGTAACACACTATCAAGTAAAACAAAGATGCTTTTATCACAGAGGATTATGCTCTAAGTCTGTTTGTATTGCTAGGAGCATCCTTGTCATGTTACCTCCTAAATGAATTGATTGCTGTTCTCCACACTGTGTTGCTAAAAGGGTGTCCTCTCCGTGCAGCTGTGAGGCAGCACTGACATGCCAATTGCCACAGGTTGGCTGAGGTGGTTGAAACAAGCTAATGTACTTGGATGGTCTGAGGCTAAAAATGCAATAAAGGATCTAGACTGGGGTTTGTGCAGGCTTTTTGGCCTCATGCTCCCCAAAATGATGCCACTTTTAGCCATTTGTCCACAAAAACATATGGAAACTTTATTTTAGGCTCCCAGGCTTGGCAGTTTGGGGGTAATTTAACACGTCAAAGATAATGCCTATTGAAGCCTCTATGTAAAAGATCCAGATACCAAACCTCTGCTCAAGACCTGAGTTAATACTGGATAAACAGCTATAATAGACAAGTTCTGTTCACATCCATCTACAGCAATCTGGTCATTAGGGCTTTGGACCATATGCTCAGCTTCTTTTAGCAGTTTAGGCTGTGATTCCAGCTCCAGCATGTGTGCTGTGTAGCCTCTCTGGTAACTTCCTTTGCTATCATCCACTCTGGGAAAAATGGTTTAGAGGATCAGTGTGGCAGTGGTTGATGCCAGTCCCCTTGGCATTTGGCACACTGTTCAGCTAAGTCCACATCCTGGGAGATTTGACAAACATTATCCTGTCAGGAGCTGTGAGGACCTTCCTGATGCTGTTTACAATATGTCAGAGGAAGCAGATGTTAGCACTGCCCTATGTCATGACTTCTGTCTGCCAATGTCTTGATGTCAGCTTGTTTTTGCCTGAACTACCCCAGTAGGTTCTCATTTTCTTCTCCTAAACAGAGAGCTTGGTTCTGAAAACTGCTGAGTGCTTTCAATTGCTCAGCTTCAGTTTCAGTCCAGTTGGGAAGATACTAAACTTCTCCAGCTGGAGTTCAGCTAACCAGGGCAGTTCTATATCTATCACAGCACAGACTGACAGACACCAGAAATTGGATGAGAAGATACTTGCCTGCCAGCATTATTCAGCAGGTATCTTGGTGATGTAGGGAAAATTTTCCAGCCACATTTATTCCAAACACTGGAAGCAGTAAACAAATAAAAGAGATTATTCAGCTCTACTAAAGTTTATGGGGGGGGGGGGAAGGCATAAGCAATGTGTGATGTGCTTGGAAATGAAAGAGATGTCTTCAGTGTTTTCCCAAGAAGAACTTGCAAACAGCAGCATGAAAAGTCCAATTTTTTTTCATTCATAGAGTCATAGAATGGTTTGGGTTAGAAGGGACCCTAAAGCTCATCCAGTTTCAATGCCCCACCATGGACAGGGACACCTTCCACTAGCCCAGGCTGCTCAAACCCTTATCCAACCTGGCCTTGAACACCTCCAGGGAGGAGGCATCCACATCTTCCCTGAGCAACCTGTTCCAGTGTCAACCCACCCTCACTGTCAAGAATTTCTTCCTCATCTCCAGTCTCAATCTGCCCTCCCCAAGCTTCAATCCATTCCCTCTCATCCTATCACTACAAGCCCTTGTCAGAAGTCCCTCCCCCAGCTTTCTTGTAGCCCCCCTTCAGGTACTAAAACTTTGAAGTCCCTTTCACCCAAACCATCCCATGAATCTATGAATTTATCCAATTGCCTTGAAATTCTCTTGTAAAAGAACATAAGAAACAAGGTTTGACCTTTATTAGGTGTTAGGCAACTTCTATATCACAGAATCAACTGTCAGGATTGGAAGGGACCTCAAGGATCATCTAGTTCCAATCCCTCTGCTGTGAGCAGGGACACCTTCCACTAGATTTTGCTCTGTGACTGCTTATCTTTCACATTTTAACGATTTTTAGATTAAAATTCTCCCTACCTGAGGTTCTGATGTTCGACTAAGAGCTTTGATTTTTTAAAACAAATCATAAATAGATATTTTTGTAAGAATATTTTTCTCTCATTCAATTTCACTATCTGAGCAATCAAAAAAAAAAAATAATCAACTCTCTTGAATTAGAAGATTCAACTGAGCTCCAGTGGAATATTTAAGGTTTCTACTAAAATATGAAAAGATAAAGAAAGAAAAAACAACCTTAATAATGTCTAACTAGAGAGCTCCAGCCTACAGCTTCTTAAACTGTGTTAACTGTGTCTTAGTTGGTCTTAGTTATCCTAAGAACCACAAACTGAGTTATCTAAAGTCAGGGACATCAACCTAGCTACCTTTAGCTTCTTTAAAAAGCCTTCAAACTTCCAAGGGGAAAAAACACCCCAACACATAAATGGTGCTTTTCAAGCATTTTTGTTCTTGTTATCAGTTCATTTTGCTTTCACAGTATCTCTAAATGAAGTATTTTTTTTTATCACAGTATCACCAAGGTTGGAAGAGACCTCGAAGATTATCGAGTCCAACCTGTCACCACAGACCTCATGGCTAGACCATGGCACCAAGTGCCATGTCCAATCCCCTCTTGAACACCTCCAGGGACGGCGACTCCACCACCTCCCTGGGCAGCACATTCCAATGACGAATGACTCTCTCAGTGAAGAACTTTCTCTTCACCTCGAGCCTAAACTTCCCCTGGTGCAGCTTGAGACTGTGGCCTCTTGTTCTGGTACTGGTTGCTCATCTTAAGTATCTCCAGCAGTGGGGCCTCAACTCTCATCCTGGGCAGCCTGTTGCAGAGTTCCAGCAGCCTCATGGTGCAGAACTTGTTCCTCACATCCAATCTAACTCATTTCAAACCATTGCCCCTGGTCCTGTCCCTGCAGGCCTTTGGGAACAGTCCTTCTGCAGCTGCCTTATAGCCCCCTCAGCTACTGGAAGGTGGCTGTTAGGTCTGCCTGGAGCCTTCTCTTCTCCGGGCTGAACACCCCTAGATCCCTCAGCCTGTCCTCATAGCAGAGGTGCTCCAATACCCTGATCATCTTTGTGGCCCTCCTCTGGACCAAATCCATCAGGTCCATGCCCTTCCTGTATGTGCTCCATAGCTGGACACAGTACTCCAGGTCTTACCAGAGCATTTCAATCCATTGCCCCTTGTCTTGTCACTGCAGGTGAGTTGGAGTAGATGACCTTTGGAGGTCCCTTCCAAACCAAACCATGTTGATTCTGGCAGCTTGGCTAGAGTCAGTAGAGCTGAGAGTCTTAAGAGCTGCTAAAATAAGCTCTTTTTTTAATTAAGTTTGAGAAACAGATACTAATAAAGAGCAGCCAAATCCAGGTTTGCAAACACAGAATCACAGAACATTAGAGGTTGGAAGGGACCTCCAGAGATCATGGAGTCCAAACCCCCTGCCAAAGGAGGCCTGTGGGTTTAAATGGTTTGCTGCTGTGTCTCTAAAAGCTCTAAGGCAGAACTAGTTCAAATGTCCTGATCAAGATGCAATTTCAGCCTGGTTTTTGGAGCCAAGCATCAGCTTCTCATCCCTTTTATAGTTGTCTCCCTCCACTAACGGAATACATTTAGTAGTCTGCCTCTCTTCGGTCTGCTTTGAGCCTGTGGAACCAGAATAACTATAAAGCCCACAGCCCATGAAAAGGAGGCCACTGAGGAGCTCTCCCTGCTTAGCATAATTGGTGCCAGCTATTATGGGTGAAAAGTAAAAGGGAACATGGAGCTATTGAGAGGTCATCATTAAGGTGGGAAAATTTCAGCTGAAAATATGAGTTTTCAATCAAAAGATCTTTTTTTTTCCCCTTAAGAATTAGGTAAGCTTTAGTTAGCTTCTTGCATTAATCTGCATGTGGAGAGCTGCTGCAGAAAACTGCAGAGATGTGCCAACCTATTTCTTGGGTTTAATGAAACACTTTCAAGGCTTTCCCTTTGGAATGTTGGAAAAGAATCTTGCAGTGGCACTGAAGAAACTGCAGAGAATGACTGGGAAATCAAATATTTCATTCTGCACCCAAATGTTGGGGTGTTGGTTTTTTTTTGTTTCATTTCTTTCAAGTTCCTTTACCACATTAAGCAACCAAGCTACTAACACACAACTACTCAGGTCATATCAAACATTGCTTGAGATTCCTAAATGAATCAATGCATATAAATGGACTTCTTCATGCCAGAATGTACAAATACCTCTGCTGTAAATATGTTCAGATGTTTCCCCTGTTTGTGAACTCTAGTTTTGGAGCACTCATACTTAAAAACCACCCAGGAGAATTGATGGAGGTAGTCCTCCCCTCTTCAGGATGGAAATGTTCCAAGGGATTGAGTGAAGACAAAGCAGAGCCGCTGGAAGAAACTATCTCCAGTGGTGGACCACCTCTATGGAAAGCAGCTGATCTTTGCAGGCTGCTATTAGGTCTCCCAGAGCCTTCTCTTCTCCAGGCTGAACAGCCCCAGCTCCCTCAGCCTATCCTCGTAGCAGAGGTGCTCCAACTCCCTGATAATTTTTGTGGCCCTCCTCTGGACCCTCTCCATCAGGTCCATGTCCTTCCTGTATTGAGGGTTCCAGGCCCGTACACAGTACTCCAGGTGAGGTCTGAGGTTTAGGAAGAAGTTCTACACGGAGAGAGTGATTGGCCATTGGAATGGGCTACCCGTGGAGGTGGTGGAGTCACCTTCACTGGAGGTGTTCAGGAGAAGACTTGATGGGGTGCTTGGCTGTATGGTCTAGTTGTTGGGTGGGTTGGATTGTTTGATGGGTTGGACGCGATGATCTTGAAGGTCTCTTCCAACCTGGTGTATTGTATGGTATTGTATTGTATTGTCTCACCGGAGCAGAGCAAAGTGGCAGAATCACCTCTGTGGATCTGCTGGCAATGCATCTTTTGAGGAAGCCCAGGATGTGATTTGCTTTCTGGGCTGCAAGCTCACACTGCCTGCTCATGTCCAACTTCTCATCCATCAGCACCCCCAAGTTCGACGGGGCTGTTTTCTAACACCTCCTGCCCCAGTCTGTACTGATAGCCAGGAGTGCTCCAGCCCAGGTGCACAATCCTGCAGAAAGCAAGGGTTGTTTGCAGTGGTAGCCAAATAAATTACTTGGTGCTGAGCTCTTTGATGACTCCAATGCTAGCTCTCCCCCACAGTCTCATGTACCCTTCCCTGAAGGAAATATTGCTAACGAGACTCATCAGCATTCCTGCCTGCGTGCATGCCTCCAGCCTCACCAATCCTTGTTAACAGAGCTCTAGGGCAGCTTGGCCTCTCAACTGCTGCATGCCACGGGGTCACTTCTTCATGCCAGAGCACCCTAATAAAGGGCCAAATTGGAACAACACTTTTCAGCTTACTCTATATAGCCTTTATTTAAAGGCCTTTTAATGTAAATTCCCTGCTCATAAAAGTGAAGGAATGACTGCTCCGGCAGCCTCTGGGCATCATTTGGAAAGATGAAGTGCAAGCTTATCTGCATAACTGCAAGTGAACTATGTCTAGCTGTGGCCCTGGAACCTCAGCTCCAGTTTCCACATCAGGATTAGCCCAGCAGCTCCAAATCCTGCAAATGGACACAGGCAAACGTCTAGGAGGGTCCAAGCTGAGTTCTCCACTTGTGAGCTAATTACAGTTTAGATTTACTGTATGTCCTATGAGCTGTCAGCTGAGGGGATTTGCAATTCAAGGGAGTCATAAAACTGCTGGAGGGGGAGAATTGGCGAGAGATGAGGACATTAGGATGACTTAGAAAACAAGAACTACAGGAAGGCTTCAAAGTCCTGATCCATCAATCACCAGTGGATCCTGAAGCCCTCAAAGAAAGTGCAGGAATCTATTGATGACTCAATAGTTTGTCAGTGTGATCTCTTCCCCACCCAATGCTGAGTCAGTTTTATACTAAATAAGTCAGCCTCCTTTCTTTCCCCATCACTTGAGATGCCTCCCACTTGCTCATTTCACAGAATCACAGAATTATTGAAGCTGGAATAGATCTGTGAGATCATCAAGTTCAGCCTATGATCTAACACTACCACATGGACTAGACCATGTCACTAAGTGCCGCATCCAATCTTTCCTTAAGCACCTCCATGGACAGTGACTGCACCACCTCTCTGGGTGGTCCATTCCATTTCATAGCAATTAGGAATCAGTCTGGGAGCATACAACCATCAGTAGGCATTGATGAGGGACAAAGGAAGGAAAAAGAGGACAGGCAAGACAGAGGAGGGCAAAGCAATGTATGCGGAAGGCAATGTGTTTTGCACCCATGTTTGGTGTCTGTGCATCACTCATTCAGCCACAGAATTGCTCCTATCACACACAGCCCTGGTGCCGTCTCATCATTTACTACTATGAAATAACAATACTCAAACTGGCAAGCAGGAAACAAAGGAATTCACTTATTTGTGACCTGCTCAGTGCCACACTGGACTTCAAAAAAACGTACAATAAAGAAACTGTATCCAGGTGAGAGGATTTGCCAGGGTACCCATGATTGCAGTGGCTCCTGCCAACTTACAAGGCAGAAGTGTCCCACTTGGCAGGCTGAAAACAAGGCTGCCAGGAGAATGTCAAATGTCACAAGAATAAAAATCTACCTGGCTAAACCCAAGACCCAAAGGATCACTAAAACCAGCTAATACATCGGAGCCACAGCTTCACAGATTGCATTGGGTTGGAAGGGACCCTCAAAAAGGTCATTGTGTTCAACTCCCCCTGCACTCAGCAGGAACACCTCCAACCAGAGCAGGCTGCACAGGGACACAGCAAGGCTGAGATTGAATGTCTGCAGGGATGGAGCCTCCACCACGTACCTGGGCAGCCTGTTGCAGTGTTTTACCACTTTGACTGTAAAGAACTTCCCCCTGAGGTCCAACCTAAATCTACACTGCTCCTCCTTTAGCAGTGAAAAGATCTGACAAAGGCATCCTGCTGGTGAAAGCTGAGTCACATCTCAGTGACCCAATTGTCACATTCCTCACAGGGATCAATGCACCAGAGAAACAATAACCAACACAGAAGTTATTAATTCACTAATAAAAGTGATAATAAGAACAATTAATATGTTTACTTTTGATTATATGTAATTATGTTAACTAATATGGAAATAGGGTTGTGCAGTCTGGAGAAGAGGAGGCTAAGGGAAGACCTTCTGACTCTCTACAACTCCCTGAGAGGAGATTGGAGACAAGTTGTGGTCAGCCTCTTCTCCTGAGGAACAAATGACAAACAACCTGAAGTTCCACCAGGGGAGGTTTAGCCTGGACTTGAGGGAAAAGTTTCTTCCCCAGAAGGGTTGTCAAGGTCTGGCCCAGGCTGCCCAGGGCAGTGGTAGAATCCCCATCCCTGAAGGGCTTTCAAAGCCCTGTGATGTGGTGCTGAAGGACATGGTTTAGTAGTGACCTGGCAGTGCTGGGTTAAGGGTTGGACTTGATGAGCTTAAAGGTCTCTTCCAAGCAAAGCAATTCTATGATTTTAATTAAATGTAAGCATTATATAAAAATAAAAGCTGATGGAGAAATAATAATGGCTGCTCCTGGGAATGTTCAAGGCCAAGATGGATGAGGCCTTGAGCAGATGAGTCTAGTTGAGAGGTGTCCCTTTCCATGGCACAGGAGTTGGAGTAGATGAGCTCTGAGATCCCTTCCAGTCTAAGCCATCCTATGATTCTAAAACCAACCATGAACAGATGATGTTATCAATCAATAAAAAACCCAAAGATCTTACAGGAAAAAACAAACAAACAAACCCAAAAACCTACAGGCATAAGCATTAAATCTAGAAAGACATGACTAGTGCCATGCTGAAACCCTCTGTGCCCCTGGGGCTTCAGAGGACACAAACTGACTTCAAACAAGGCAGGGCTTAGAGTCTCAGAGTTTCCACGGCATTGAATCTGGCCACTGAGCTGCTCTCAGCCTGCGCTGTGCAGCTGTAGAGCTTGGGAGGCCTTGTGTTGTCTCTGCTTGCCACGAAAATATGTGCCCTCTATGCTGGTGATTTAATCTTGCTCTCTGTCCTGCATAATCAGTCTCATCAGGCTGAAAAAAAAAAAAAAAAAAAAAAAAAGAAAAGGATTCAGCTGTGGTTTAATGGGGAAAGCTTTCAAGTGATAGATAGCAAGGAATGCAAAACAAGGGCAAGAAAGATGAAGCAGTGCCATTTAATCAACATGTAAATGCTACCTTCCAGCATCCTTTAATGCCACTCTGGCTTAATTTTTTTGGCATTTTTTTATTTTTTAAATGAGACCTCCTCATTATTTCAGCACTACCTGGAACATGAACCTTTATCTGAGCCTATTAGGCCAACATTTCAACTGTCTCTCTCTAAAGTACATCAGTAATACCCCTGAAAGCGTGCATATAATCACATCCTTCACAGGCTCTGCCCCTGGCCAATGGATCAGGCAACTTAGCAGCTCCCCATTTTTCATTCAGCTTGCCTTGAAAAATGTAGATGAGGCTAAAAAATAAAGGGCATTTTCTTCTGCAAACAATGGTCTGAGGCAAGAAAGAAGGGCTAAAAGCCACTGCTCAAGAGGCAATGCTGTAATTAATGCTGGTGACTAAATAGAAAAGAATCACACAGAATCACACAGAATGGTCTGGGTTGGAAGGGAGCTCCAAAGGTCATCCAGTCTATCTGCAGTCAGAATTAGAATTAACCAGGTTGGAAAAGACCTTTGAGATCATCGAGACCAACCTATCACCCAACACCATCTAATCAGCTAAACCATGGCACCAAGGACCCCATCCAATCAGCTAAACCATGGCACCAAGCACCCCATCCAGTCCCTTCCTAAACACCTCCAGGGACAGTAACTCCATCACCTTTCTGGGCAGCCCATTCCAAAGGCCAATCACTCTTTCTATGAACAACTTCTTCCTAACAACCAGCCTAAACCTCCCCTGGTGCAGCTTGAGACTGTGTCCTCTTGTTCTGGTGCTGGTTGCCTGGGAGAAGAGACCAACCCCCACCTGGCTACAACCTCCCTTCAGGTGGCTGTAGATAGCAATAAGGTCTCCTCTGAGCCTCATCCTCTCCAGGCTAAGCAACCCCAGCTCCCTCAGCCTCTCCTCATAGGGCTTGTGCTCCTAACCCCTCACCAGCTTTGTTGCCCTTCTCCGGACATGTTCCAGCAACTCAACATCCTTCCTAAACTGAGGGGCCCAGAACTGGACACAGGACTCAAGGTGTGGCCTAACCAGTGCTGAGTACAGGGGCAGAATGACTTCCCTGCTCCTGCTGGCCATACTGTTCCTGATACAGGCCAGGATGCCACTGACCTTCTTGGGCACCTGGGCACATTGCTGGCTCATGTTCAGCCTACCATCGAGCAGTACCCCCAGGTCACTTTCTGCCTGGAAATAAAGGAAACAAGATGACATTAGCCTGACATTAGAAATAATAAAATAATTCCCTCAATCTGCTTGCATCATTATTGGAGCAGCAGTAGAAAATTCCACTGCTGTTATGTTTGCATTCTGATCCAAAATTACTCCATAGCACAATGCTGCAGTTTGTTGGGGTTTTTTTCTGTTGCAAACTCATTCACTGTCAAGGGAGGCTGGAAGCTTTGACAGCTGAGTTGGATGTTCTGCTTGAGATCTAAGGATGCACTTTAAGAATTGAGATACACAATCAGTGCTGCCCATATTAATGCTGAAAATATTAGCAGGGGAAAAATAAAATAAAGTTAAAAACCCCAATGTTTAATCCATTTCACAAAGGAAATAAATGTCTCCACATGCCATTGAGAGTGTGTTGACCTTTTGCTAATAAATATGTTCTAGGTTTGAAGAGTGTTTCCTTCCCAGGCTGATGATCCTTTCCATGCACATGCATAGTGCAGAAGCTATTTACAGAGACAGGATCTCTCTCAGCAGTGTTGCTTGGACTGCTTGCTGGAAATGAAAGCATCAGATTGCTGAGCAGAACCTTTCAACCTATGAGTCCTTTGCACAAGAGTCTTCTCTTTCCACTCACCGGTGGAGAGAGCTCCATCTGCCACAATGTCTGTGGAGATACCAGGAGGAAGAAATCAATTTCTAGTACAGAATCACGAGAATGTCAGAGTTGGAAGGGATCTCAAAAATCATCCGGTTCCAATCCCCCTGTCATGGGTAGGGACACCTCACACCAGATCAGTTTGCTCAGAGCCAAATTCAGCCTGGCCTTAAAAACCTCCAGGAATGAGTCTTCCAGTACCTCCCTGGGCAACCATTTCCAATGTCTCACCACCCTCATGGTGAAGAACTTCTTCCTAACATCTAACCTAAATCTCTCCTCCTCAAGCTTGGATCCATTACACCCAGTCCTATCACTACATGACACCCTAAAAAGTCCCTCACCAGCTTTCTTGTAGCCCTCTCCAGACACTGAAGGCCACAATAAGGTCTCCCTGGATTTTTCTCTCCAGGCTGAACACCCCCAGCTCCTTCAGCCTGTCCTCATAGCAGAGATGTTCCAACCCCCTGATAATTTTCTTGGCCCTCCTCTGGACCTGCTCCATCAATTCCATGTCCTTCCTATATTGAGGGCTCCAGAACGGGACACATCACTCCAGGTGGGGTCTCACCAGAGTGGAATAGAGGGGGAGAATCACCTCTCCCTTGACCTGCTAGCCACACTTCTCTTGATGCAGCCCAGGATCTGGTTGGCTTTCTGGGCTGCAAGTGCACACTGCTGGCTCATGTTGAGCTTCTCATCCACCAGTACCTCCATTCTTCCTCTCTTCCCATCTGTCAATCACAAGATCTTTTCCTCCTAACTTACTCTTTTTCTGTCATGAGAAAACCTGACTACTTTCTGATCTCTATTCTCTGATCACAATGATATTCATTCTCTTACTCCCCTTGTGCACTCAGAGGCCTTCCAGAAATGTCAACTTATTTACTTTTCTGACATTCTGATGCTTTGATGCTCTCTACAAATAAATATCAACTCAAAACTTGTAACAGAGTGAGAAACAGAGAGGAAATACTTTTTTTTCACTTTTCTTTTTTTTTTTTCTTCAGTATAGATTCATAGATTCACAGAAAGGTTTTGGTTGGAGATCATTCAGTTCCAACTGAGCTGCCATGGGCAGAGACATCTCCCATGGGCCCAGGCTGCTCAAGGCCTCATCCAGCCTGGTCTTGAGCACCTCCAGGGAAGGGGCATCCACAACCTCCCAGGGCAACCTGTTCCAGGGTCTCCCTACCCTCACTCTCACAAATTTCTTCCTCATCTCCATCTAAATCTGTCCTCCTCAAGCTTCAATCCATTCTCTCTCATCCTATCACTCTAAGCCCTTGGAAAAGTCCCTCTCCAGCTCTCCTAGAGCCCCTTCAGGTACTGGAAGGCTTCTCTAAGGTCTCCCTGGAGCCTTCTCTTCTTCAGGCTGAACAGTGCCAACTCTCTCAGCCTGTCCCCACAAGGGAGGTTCTCCAGCCCTCTGATCATCTTCATGGCCTCCTCTGGACCCACTTCAGCAGTTCCATGTCCTTCTTATTTAGGGGTGCCAGAACTGGATATATTCCTGCCTGGACAGCTAACTGCAGCTCTCTCTTGTTGGTGTTTTACAGGGAAATGAACGATTTAGTGTGCATTAATGACAGATAGTTTAGCATTTTACACTACACTGCAAGGAAACAAACTGTTGAGGATCCCTCCTGTCGGTGCTGAAAAGACTGCTTGAATATTGATGAAGTGTTTCAACAAGGATGTTCAAGAAGAACTCAGAAATAAGAATTGTAGTAAGCTAACTGTTGCCTTCGAATGCACTTCAAGAGGCAAGACTGAAAGGGAGACGTTTCATGCCCTGAGTGAAGTAAACCTTTTGAAAATGTTTATACTTCTCTCCAGTTCTTGAATTTATATTATAGAATCATAGAATTGTCAGGGTTGGAAGGGAGCTCAAGGATTATCCAGTTCCAACCCCCTGCCATGGACAGGGACACCTCACACTAGATCAAGTTGCCCAGAACCCCATCCAGTCTGGCCTTAAACCCCTCCAGGGACGAGCCTTCTACCACCTCCCTGGGTAACCTGTTCCAGTGTCTCACCACCCTCATGGTGCAAACTCCTAAGATAAATAATTTTGAGAAACTGCAGATAAGAACTGGTTAATAGGCAGAAGGAAAGTTTGCTTTGAAACATTGTGATAACCAAATGATGAATAGATTATTTTGTTAAAAAATCTGGAGTTTGTTAAAGCTGTTTGAAAGGATGTTTTAAGGGTGGGCATGCAGTTAGAGATGCTGGGGAAACTACCGCCCGCAGATCCATCCATGTAAGATGCAGGTCCATTTATGTTTGTGTTTTGAGACACTCATTTGCCTGCTTGAAAATGTAAATGGCACTAAGGTACATGGAGAGCAGAGTAGAGTAGAAAGGCATTCAAGCTTTAAAGAAAACACATGTGTACAGAGTCCAGTGGAGAGCAACAAGAATGCTGAAGGGATGAGAAGACCTTGGAGTCCTGCTGGACAGTAAGTTATCCATGGCCAAAAGGACCAGTGGATCCTGTGGTGCATCGAGGAAAGTGTGGCCAGCAGCTCTAGGGAGGTTCTCCTCCCCCTCTACTCTGCCTTGCTGAGACCACACCTACAATATTGTGCCCAGTTTTGGGCTCCCCAGTTCAAGAGAGACGGAGCTCTGCTGGACAGAGTCCAACAGAGCTGTGGGGATGGTGAAGGGACTAGAACAGCTCTGCTGTGTAGAAAGGCTGAGAGCCCTGGGGCTGTTTAGTCTGGGGAGGAGAAGGCTGAGAGGAGATCTGATCAATGTCTCTATCTGAGGGGTGGGTGTCAGCATGAAGTTGCCAGGCTCTTTTGCTGGTGCCCAGTGACAAGATGAGGAACAACAGATCCAAGCTGTAACAGAGCTTGGATATTCCACCTCAGCCTGAGGAGAAACTTCTTAGGTGTGAGGTTGCTGGAGCCCTGGAGCAGACTGCCCAGAGAGGTGGTAGGGTTTCCTTCTCTGTAGACTTCCAACCCCACCTGGCTGTGTTTCTGTGCATCCTGCCCTGGGTGATCCTGCTTTGACAAGAGGATTGGGCTTCATGCTCAATGGAGGTCCCTTCCAACCTCTAACATTCTGTGATTCTGTGAAGGAAAAGTAAACAAACAAAAGAAAAAGAAAAAAAAAGAGACAACAGAGGAAATTAAAACCCCAGATCTCTTTTATTTTAATCTCAGGCCAATTAGATATTTCCTTGGTAATCTATTGAAATAAAAAAAAGCAAATACTTTAGAACTGAATTTTTAAAGATTTTCTTGGAAGAAATAAAGACTCATCTCGCTACTCCTTTTGGGAAGATTTTTGTTCTGCTTGATGAATAAATAGAAATGAATTCCTTACCTAATGCCTTCATGTGATCAATGTTTTATGCAGTGGCTAATTATGTAGTGTAAAATATGTATGTGTTCACACTGCAGCAAAGGCTGAACTCCAGTTGCAGTTTGTAAGCAGCAGAAGAAGAAGACAAGAGGCTCAAATAGGCAGAGAGATACTAGCTTCAGGAAGAAAAAAATAAAGAAAGAAGGCTTTAATATCAATTCTGTCTTTATTTAAGCATAAACATTGTAAATAGGACCAGCAGACCAACTGGGAATGCTCAGTAGGTTAAAGAGCAAATAACGCAGGCAATTTTTAGAGATGCTAAAGACTTTTAGCAAAAGAGAACAGCAACAACAACAAAAACCCCAAGATCCAAGTGAAATTCCATCTAATTAGAGGTGCAGGTGCTTTTGGCACTGGCAAAAGATTTCAACTTTTCTGTGCTTTGAGAAAAGAAAAAAACAATGTGAAAAAAAAAGCATTATCAGATGGAACAGGTCAATTCATCTGCACAGGTAATCACCCCCAGACTCAGCAATAAAGACTGCTCTAAACTACTTTGCTTTTTCACAGAATGGTAGAGGTTGGAAGTGACCTCCAGAGATCATCCAGTCTAAGACCCCTGCCAAAAGCAGGGTCACCCAGGGCAGGTCACACAGGAACACATCCAGGCAGGTTTGGAAAGTCTCCAGTGAAGGAGACTCCACAACCTCTCTGGGCAGCCTGCTCCAGGCCTCCAGCACCCTCACACCAAGTAAGTTTCTCCTCATGATGAGGTGGAACTTCCTGGGTTCAAGTTCCTATCCATTGTTTCTTGTCTTTATACTGTGCAGCACTGATAAGAGCTTGCCCCCCCCACTTGACACCCACCCCATAGATACTGATTGATCAGATCCCCTCTCAGCCTTCTCTTCTGAGTGCTAAACAGCCCCAGGGCTCTCAGTCTCTCTTCATAGGGGAGGTGCTCAAGTCCCCCAGTCATCCTCATGGCTCTCTGTTTGACTCTCTCCAGCAGATCTGTCTCTCTTGAACTGAGAAGCCACAAACTGGACACAGTATTGCAGGTGTGGTCTCAGCAGGGCAGAGCAGAAGGGAAGAAGAACCTCCCTGGACCTGCTGACCACATTTTTCTGGATGCACCCCAGGATGTGATTGGCTCTTTTGGCCACAAGGCCGCATTGTTGTCCCATGGAGAACTTGCTGTCCATCAGCACTCCAAGGTCTTTCTCTGTGGAGTTGCTTTCCAGCAGGGCAGCCTCTAACCTGTACTGGTGCCTGTTGTTATTCCTCCCCAGATGCAGGTCCCTGCACTTGTCCTTATTGACCTGCATGTGGTTTGGCTTCACCCAGCACTCAGCCTGTCCAGATCTGGTTGGATGGCAGCACAGCTTAATGGGATGTCAGCCACCCTCACCTCCCAGCCCTTCCCCCACCAACTTTGGTATCAACAGCACTCTTGCTGAGGGTCCACTCAACCAGGTAATTAATAAAGATTTTAATAAAGAAGTTCTTCACCATGAGGATGGTGAGACATTGGAACAGGTTGCCCAGGGAGGTAGTAGAAGCCCTAGCTCTGGAGGCTTTTAAGGCCAGGATGGATGTGGCTTTGAGCAACCTGATCAGGTTGCCCAGAACCTGAGGTGTCCCTGGCCATGGCAGGGGGCTGGAACTGGATGATCCTTGAGGTTCCTTCAAACCCTGACAATTCTATGATTCTATATTGAACAAAACTGGACCCAGTATTGATCCCTGGGGATAGAACATAAGGTAGCTTAGCCTTCATTGGAAGGTGATAAAAATAATCCCAGAGTGCTTTTATCCTCTGTTTTCCTGCAAAGCAACATGACCCTGAAGGTCAGGCAGCACTTTCACTGAGGAAGTATTGCTGCAGAACTTGGAAAGCTTTTCTTGCCTTGCAAAGTCAACCAATTCAAAAGCTATTAAATATTGCAGGAGGATTCTTGTGTTGGAGATGAAGACGACATTGAAACCTAACAAAAGTAGGGTTGTTAATTACAGAGAATCTTGTTCCTGCATGTTTTCATTTCATTTCTCTATGCTAAGAAGATGTCTTCAAAGGGTAACAGAAACATGCTTGATTAATTTGTTTACAGTCAAGCAGCAAAGCATCCACCAGGAGTTAGACTTTGACTAGGTACATGGGAAAGGACACAGAGCAATCAGCCTGACACATTTATTTCTTCTGTGTGGCCCAGATGAATTAAAAGATTCTTTGTACTAGTGTAGCTCTATGCTTTTATTTATACTGCATCCAGAGGTGTGGGCATCAGCGCAAGAGAGGGGATACTGCCCCTTGACTCTGCTATGCTGAGACCCCACCTCCAATCCTGCCTCCAGTTCTGGTGTCCCCAGCAGAAGAAGGACACAGATCTGCTGGAGGGAGTACAGAGGAGGCCACAAAGATGATCCAAGGGCTGGAACAGCTCTGCTGTGAGGATAGGCTGCAGGAGCTGGAGGTGTTCAGTCTGGAGGAGACTCTAGGGGGACTTTCAAGCTGCCTTCTAGTACCTGAAGGGATCCTCCAGGAAGGTTGCAGAGGCACTTTTCCTGAGGGCATCTAGAGACAGGCCAAGGGGAAATAATGGTTTGGAGCTGAGGGAGAGCAGGGTTAGACTAGAGCTGGGGAAAGAGTTCTTCAGTATGAGGGTGGTGAGACTCTGGAACAGGCTGATCAGGGAAACTGTGGATGTCTCTTCCCTGGGGGTGTTCAAGGCCAGGCTGGATGAGGCCTTGAGGAGCTAGGTCTGACTGAATGGTCTCCTTGGTTGGAATAGGTCATCTCTAAGGTCCCTTCCATCCTAAGCCATTGCATGATTCTCTGTATATATTAAGAAAACATACACATGATGAAGAAAAATAAGTGTAAAATATTCTCTGCTGTTTATGTTATTTTTGTTTATAGTTTGTTTTTTTGTTTTTCTTTTGGGGTTGGTTGGTTTTGGTCATAAGATTCCAATTTGTTGTACAGAGAAATACCTCTTTGGCTGCTGCTTGTGATTCTCAAAGCCTTGCCAGGCTAGCAGAGGAACCACACACCAAAGAGCATGAAAAGCTTCATGTAGACAAGATGTGAGCATAAAAGGATTGCCTCTCTTAGTCAGGAACAACACTACAGGACCTCTTCCCAAAATGAAGAAGAGTGTGAAAGGTTTCCAAAGCAAATCAAGAGTCGAAAAGAGGCTGAACTGGTAAGACAAAAAGAGTAACCAGGAAGCAGTACAACTGTGTGGTAGACTCAGAGTCATCTTTGCACTTGTCAGCATCACTGAGCTTATGCAGAAACTTGCCTCTGGCCTTGGCAGATACCACAGCTGGAAGAATATCTTCCACTTTTTGACTCTGAAGTCCCTTAAGTGCTATCTGAAAGAGTGCTGAGAGGCAATGGAGTAAACTGAAGAGTGTTGTTAACAATTACCTATAGTACAAAGTCCCAGAGATTTGTGGAAGTAGAACATCTATTAGAACAATGTTTCTGATATGAAAACCAGATATTTCCTATATATCAGCTTGTCTATTGGAAACACAGAGAGTGCTGCCTGTAGTGCTCAATTCAGCCAAGGTTTGCTTTGACACATTCCCAAATCATTAACCAGAAGCTCAAATGTTTGTGCACCAGAGACCTGCAAACTTTTGAGCTGATAAATTGGTCTACAAAGTGCAATATGATGCCATAATTCTCATGTTCAGATAGAAGAGCTCAGTGTGCACCTGTCTCAGAGCACAGCACTCTTACTGGAAGTACCTGGTAAAATTAACTTTTGCCTCCACTTTCCAGTGCCTGACACAGCTCAGAAAATTAAAACACTCAAATGGTTCAATTATTCAAAGCGACAGATACATCAGACTGAGGAATGCTGGTGATAAATAAGCATAGAATCATAGGATTACAGAATATATGGAGTTGGAAGGGAAATCCAGAGATCATCCAGAACAACCCCCACCCTGTCAAAGTAGGATCACCTAGGGCAGGTCAAACAGGAACACAGCCAGGTGGGTTTGGGAAGTCTCCAAAGAAGGAGACTCCACAACTTCTCTGGGCAGTCTGCTCCAGGCCTCCAGCACCCTCACAACAAAGGAGTGTCTTCTCGTGTTGAGGTGGAACTTCTGGGTTCCAGCTTATAACCATTGATTCTTGTCATATCACTGGGCACCAGCAAAAAGAGCCTGACACCTTCATCCTGACACCCAGCCCTCAGGTACTGGTAGACACCGATCAGATGCTCAGCCTTCTCTTCTCCAGACTAAACAGCCTCAGGGTGCACAGTGTTTCTTCATAGCAGAGATGTTCCAGTCCCTGCATCATCCTCATAGCTGTGCTGAGCTGGACACAGTACTCCAGGTGAGGTCTCACCAGTGCTTTACCATGGTTTTACCATGCAAGCTTGTTCAGATGTTTTCTCCAGATCAAATCCAAATGAAGTTTTCTGCCCAGGTAGTTTACTCAGCATATTTTCTGCAAATTGTGCTTGTGCAGCAACAGTAAAACTGCAACATTGGTCTAAAATTAAAGCTTTCTATTAGGCTATTTTTAAGGGCTGGGTCTGCTGCTGGTATTTCAGTATGAAGACAAGAAAAACTGCTGTGGGTCAGACTAGAGATCCAGTTTGCCCAGTGCATCAGCTCTGAAGGGGTGTGGTGGTTTTAGGCTATGCCTTTAAAATTTAGCTGCAGATTTCAAGCAGAACAGTAGAAAAATACAAATAAATCACTATTGGGTGCAAAATGGAAAACAAAAGATTATTCTGAACAAACTCATTGGATAAATGTCTGGGATAAGAGGAGCTGTATCAATAATAATTCTTCCCTTTTCCCATTCCTCTCCTCTTCTCCTCCTCTTCTCTTCTCTTCTCTTCTCTTCTCTTCTCTTCTCTTCTCTTCTTTCTCTTCTCTTCTCTTCTCTTCTCTTCTCTTCTCTTCTCTTCTCTTCTCTTCTCTTCTCTTCTCTTCTCTTCTCTTCTCTTCTCTTCTCTTCTCTTCTCTTCTCTTCTGATTTTGGCTGGTTTTGCTTTGCTCAGGAGAAGATAAAGTGCTTCTGGCTGGCCTTGGATAAGTCTAACACACTGCTCTTTCTCAAATCCTCTCTCTATTGGGACAGCAGGGTTTGGGGGGCAGTGGAAAAGCTCTCCCTGTTCTTTTTGACCAGGGGGGTTTAGTGTTTGCTAATTGTATGTATCTGTATAATATTGTAAATCCTGTATATTTTGTACACATTCGTTGCATTCCATTGTAGAGTGTAGTTCTTGCTCATAAATACAGCTTCATTGGCTTCTAAGTGAGTTGGTCTGGCAAAAGTTAATGCTGGGGGGAAGCGTCAACCCACCACAAGGGGGCCAGGAGAAAATATCTTCAGAAGAAGAGCAACATGGGAGAGATCTACAAACAGAAGGTTTTTTTGCTCTTTAAAAATAAATCAGTAAGTGAATAAATAAATAAATCATTTTATATCAGTTGAAATCATGTGGTGGGAAGAAGCTCAGTTGGAAAGGAAGAAGCCAAAAAGAAGAAGAAAGTACCACAAGCCTCTCACAAGCCAGCCTGCTTCTGAAGGACCTGTGAACTACCTCTCACCAGGAAAAAGGGAAGATGAAGTGATTCAAGCAGCCTCCTGGTTACCTCCAGCCATCAGTGTTCAAGGACAAGGCAGCAAGAGAAAGGACAGTTGCAAATAAGACTTACCATCCAGCAAAGGAGGGTGATGAGAATCCATCTGGCTTAGATAGGATTCTCCCACATTGGTTTCCCACTAAAACAATTCCTGCAAGGATGTGGATCACAGAAGTGGCAGAAAAGTTCATGGATTCATAGTCATAAATTCATAGAATGGGTTAGGTTGGAAGAGACCTTGAAGATCATCCAGTCCCGATCCCCCTGCCATGGGCAGGGACACTTCCCACCAGCCCAGGTTGCTCAAGGCTTCATCCAACCTGGCCTTGAACACCTCCGGGGGAGACATCCACAGCTTCCCTGGGCAACCTGTTCCAGTGTCTCCCCACCCTCACTATCAAGAATATCTTCCTAATCTCCAGTCTGAATCTTCCCCACTCATCCTTCAATCCATTCCCTCTTGTCCTATCACTTCAAGCCCTTGTAAAAAGTCCCTTCCCAGCTTACTTGAAAACCTCCTTCAGGTACTGGAAGGCTACTCTAAGGTCTCCCTAGGGAACTCTCCAGGCTGAACAGTCCCAATTCTCCCAGCTTGTCCCCATAAGGGAGCTTCTCCAGCCATCTCATCATCTTCCTGGGCCTGTGCTTGGCATTCCCTTGACCCACCTGCAGGACCTTGCACTTGGCCTTGTTGAACTTTATGAGGTTGTCTTGGGCTCACCTCTGCAGCCTGTCCAATTCCCTCTGGATGGATCCCTTCCCTCCAGCATTGAAATAAGCATCCAATAGCCCTTGAATATCCAACACAGTCGATAGCAGAAGGAGAAATAAGCTTTCTGTTGTTTATAACAGAGGATGTCAATTACAAGAATGTCACCAGCTGGTGCTACGAGTGCATAGCTTTGCAAGGTTGTAATTAGAAGATAATTAATCTGCAGTTCAGGAAACAATGTTTTCACACAATAGTGTTTCCAGGATACCTTTAATTTCAGGTGCATCCCTCCCTGGCATGGCAAATTCGTCTTTATCCTTCTTAAGAAATCAAATTAGATAAAATAAGTCAACTGATGGTGAAAGGACAATTATTAGAGCTCTGAACAGCTGTAGGAATAAAATAGTCAATAACAGTAAGAACAAAACAATTTAATGCAGAATTGAGACTTGTCACAAAGGTTGGTCAAAAAAAAATAATCATCAATTAAAACTCACCCTGATATTCTCCATTGCTTCTCCATCCCCTCTCAGCCTTCTCCAGATTAAACAGCCCCAGTGCAAGAGAGATGTTCCAGTCCCTTCATCCTCCTCACAGCTCTCTGTTGGACTCTCCCTAGCAGATCCCTGTCTCTATTGAACTGGGGAGCCCCAAACTGGACACAGCATTGCAGGCGTCATCTGAGCAGGGAAGGGCAGAGGGGCAGGAGACCCTCACTAGAGCTGATGGCCAGACTTTCCTTGATGCATCCCATGATTTATTTGCCCCCTTGGCCATGGGTAACTTACTGTCCAACAGTACTCCAAGGTCTTTCTTCATGTGTCTGCTTTCCAGCAGGCTGACCCCTAGTCTGTCCTGGTGCCTGGGGTTATTATTCCAGGTATTTAAGGAGCTTATTTGTAGTTATTTAAGGAGACAGAGTAAAAGACAAATTTCCAATAAAGCCAAGCATTAAACAAAGAGTTCTTGGAAGTTCTTTGGAGCTGACCCTTCAGTATTTACCTTTATTAAAGAAATTAGCACAGAAGACACACACAGTGTCAGAAGTCAGGGATATTTCAGTGCTTGGTATTAAGATAGAATTAGCTGTAAGGTTCATCTACTGTATAAAGTTAATATCCCCACAGACATTTCCAGACAGCTGGTGAGTCTGTGATTCAATTGAAAGCTACAGTGATGGAAAGATAATGGTGTAAAATGAGTCTGCCTTGCCACAAAACTGATGGGAATTTAAAATTCACTTTATTGCACATATGTCTCTCTCTCTGCATTGCAGCACTTGTAAAAACCAAGCAAGCAATGACACAATAGTACAGATGTTTGCAACACAGACAACAAAGCAGGAGCTGGAAGATAAGGGTGAGGAGCAGAATGAAGCCCACCTAATCCAAGGGGAGATGGTCAGAGATCTTCTACACAGAGCAATCAGCCTGACACATTCATTGCTTCTCAGTGGCCCACATGAATTAAAAGATTCTTTGTACTAGTGTAGATTTATGCTTTTATCTGTACTGCATCCAGAGGAGTGTGGGCAGCAGGGCAAGAGAGGGAATTCTGCCCCTTGACTCTGCTCTGCTGAGACCTCACCTCCAATCCTGCCTTCAGTTCTGGTGTCCCCAGCAGAAGAAGGACACAGAGCTGGTGGAGTAACAAAAGACCACAAAGAGGATCCAAGGGCTGGAGCAGCTCTGATCTGAGGACAGTCTGAGAGAGCTAGGAGTGTTCAGCCTGGAGAAGACTCTCTGGGGATCTTAGAGCTGCCTTCCAGTACCTGGAGGGATCCTCCAGGAAGGCTGCAGAGGTATTTTTCATGAGGGTGTCTAGAGACAGAACAAGGGGGAATGGTTTGAAGCTGAGGCAGAGCAGGGTCAGACTGGAGCTGAGGAAGAAGTTCTACAGTGCAACGGTGGTGAGACTCTGCAATAGGCTGCCCAGGAAGGTTGTGAATCCTCCTCCTTGGGGCTGTTCAAGGCCAGGTTGGATGAGGCCTTGAGCAGCTGAGTCTGGTTGAGAGGTATCCTTCCCCGTGGCAAGGAGGTTGGAGCAGATGGTCTCTGAGGTCGCTTCCAACCTGAGCCATTCTAGAACTCTATGACTTAGGGTAGCAACTCAGGTGTACTGAGGGAGTTGACAGATGTGCTGACCAAGCCACTTTCAATCATTTACCTGAAGGCCAACAGTATCCTGACTTGTATCAGCAATAGTTTGGCCAGTAGGAGTATGGTAGTGCTTGTCCTTCTGTACTCAGCACTGGTGAGACCACAACTGGAATGCTGTCTTCATTTTTAGGCTATTCACTAGAAGACAGACATTGAGGTGCTGGAGCGGTTCCAAAGAAGGGCAACAAAGCTGGGGAAGGTTGCAGAGGACAAATCCTATGAGAAGCAGCTGAAGAAACTGGGACTGTTTAGCCTAGGAAAGGAGGCTGAGGGGAGACCTCATTGCTCTCTACAACTCCCTGAAAGGAGGTTGAAGAGAGGTGGTGGTTAGTCACTTCTTCCTAGTAACAAGTGAGACAAGAGGAGATGGCCTTAAGTTGTACCAGGGGAACTTTAGATGGAATATCTTGAAGGTCTCTTCCAACCTGTTCTGTTCTATTCTATTCTATTCTATTCTATTCTATTCTATTCTATTCTATTCTATTCTATTCTATTCTATTCTGAGACACTTCTCCACAGGAGGGATTGCTAAGCACTGGGACAGGCTGTCCATGGAAGCAGTTGAGTCACCATCCCTAGATGTATTTAAAATATTAGATGAAGGATTTGGGGATGTGGTTTAGTGGTGGACTTGGCAGTGTTAGAATCATAGAATCATAGAATTGTTTGGGTCAGAAGGGATCTCAAGGATCATCCAGTTCCAAGCCCCCTGCCATGGGCAGGGACACCTCACACTTAATCACATTGCTCACAGCCACATTGAGCCTGGTCTTAAAAACAGCCAGGCATGAGGCTTCTACCTCTTTCCTGGGCAACCTCTTCCAGTGTCTCACCACCTTCATGGTGAAGAACTTCTTTCTAATATCCAATCTGAATCTACCCATTTCTAGTTTTGCCCCATTCTCCCCTTTCCCATCACTACCTGACACCCTAAAAAGTCCCTCTCCAGCTTTCTTGTAGCCCCCTTCAGATACTGGAAGACCACAATAAGGTCTCCTTGGAGCCTTCTCTTTTCAAACTGAACAACCCTAACTCTCTCAGTCTGTCCTCACAGGAGAGGAGCTCCAGCCCTCTGATCACCTTCATGGCCCTTCTCTGGTTTATGGCTGGACGTGGTGATGGTAAAAGTCTGGTCCAACCAAAATGATTCTATGATTTTAAGAATTCAGGTTAGAGTCATTAATTCTCCAGAATCTTTGGACTGCAGCACCACACTTAAATGCTACTAAAGAGTGAAATAAACACACCAGGTGCTAGATAAAGCACCATTGTGGGTTTTTTAAGCATCCTGATTTTTACTTCTCTTTCTTGTTGCATAATTCACAGGTACCAAGAAAGCTCTCAGCTGAGAAGTTGTTGTAACATAGGTGGTGTTTTTTGTAGCAAAGTTGGGAAGTTTTGTTTCTTAGGTGTATATGGCAAGCTAATAAACTTCCCTAATGCAATGCCTACAGTCTACAATGGTCTGGAAAGGGATTTAGCAGAGGGTTTTTTGAGTTGCATCTTCTCAACACTGCCAGGCCCAGTGGGCTCTTTTAAGAATATATTGAGGACATGTTAAATTAAAACAATTTCACAGTTTTAGGTAACTTGAACAAATTCAGACTCAATGTGGAGTCCCTGTGGGTTTGGTACTGGAACCAGTGCTGCCTGCCATCTTTCTCAGTGACAATGGACAGCGAGTCTGAGGCACCCTCAGCAAGTTTTGAATGACACCAATCTGTGGTGTGGTTGAGAAGCTGGAGGGAAGAGATCCACCCAGAGGGAATTTGACAGACTGCAGAGGTGAGCCCAAGACAACCTCATGAAATTCAACAAGGCCAAGTGCAAGGTCCTGCACCTGTGTCAGGGCAATGCCAAGCACAAATCCAGGCTGGGTGAGGAGTGGCTGGAGAGAAGCCTGGAGGAGAAGGTCTTGGGGGTGTCAGTTGGTGACAAACACCCATGAGCCAGCAACGGTCACTGGCAGGCCAGCAGGCAGCTGTGCTGGGCTGCATCCAAAGCAGGGAGAGCAACAGGGCAAAAGAGGGGATTCTGCTCCTCTGCTCTGTTCTGCTGACACCACACCTGCAGCACTGCTTCCAGTTCTGGGGCTCCCAGCACAATAAGGACCTGGAGCTGCCTGTGAGAGTCCAGAGGAGGCCATGGAGATGATGAGAGGGCTGGAGAACCTGTCATGTGGGGACACGCTGTAAGAGCTGGGGCTGTTCAGCAAGAAAAGAAAGCTCTGGGGAGACCTTAGAGTGGCATTTCAGTACCCGAATGGGTTACAAGAAAGCTGGGAAGGGACTTTTTACAAGGGCTTATAGTGATAGCACAAGAAGGAATGGATTGAAGCTTGAGGAGTCAAAATTCAGACAGGAGATCAGAAAGAAATTCTTTCCAGTGAGGGTGGTGAGACAGTGGAACAGGTTACCCAAGGATTCACAGAGGCTACCTATTGCACCTCAAGGTACCTCTTCTTGTTGACCTTAGTGAAGTTTCTATCAACTAAATTCTCAGGTTTCTCAAGGTGTGAATGCTCAACCACTCAATATGTGAAGAGCTTGGCCCCACGTCTTTACTTTCCTCAATACTATATACAATCAATAAGGAAATATTTCTAATATTTTAACTCTATGCAGCTCACTCAATCAGAATTACCACAGGAAACAAAAGCTTTAGCGATTACCAAGTAAAAATATAGACCTCAGTGGCAGGAATCCAATTCTATTAAAAAATACACAATCTACAGCAGCTGAGAAGAGAGTCTGCAATTTGTTAATATTCTATATTATAGTCTTTATATATTGTATTCTATATATTCTCTATATTGTATTCCATATATTCTACCTGTACTGTACTATATTCTATACATTCTGTATTATATCCTATCCTATTCTAATATGAATTAATATTAATTTATATTCTGTATAACAAGAATGTCATTAGTCTTCATTTTGCTATATATGTATATCCTGGGAAAAAAAAGGTGTTGCCATTTGTAGGAGGTAGCATGAAGATTAGGACTCTTTCTAATATTACTTTCTGGGCTGGTTTTGGTTTAAAACAAACTGAATGTGGAAACCTGAAAGTATTACCTGCCTTCCTGTACCTGAAAGGTGCCTGCTAGAATGCTGGGAAAGAGGTTTGCACAAGGGCTTGTAGTGACAGGATAGGAGGGAATGGATTGATGCTTGAAGAGGGCAAATTGAGACTGGAGATTGGGAAGAAATTCTTGACAATGAGGGTAGTGAGACACTGGAACAGGTTGCCCAGGGAAGCGATGGATGCCCCCACCCTGCAGGTGTTCAAGGCCAGGATGGACGAGGCTTTGAGCAACCTGGGTTAGTGGGAGGTGTCCCTGCCCATGGCAGGTGGGGTGGAACCGGGTGGTTTTCAATGTCCTTTCCAACCCAAACCATTCCATGAAAGCACGTCAAATCTAGTCCAGACAAACATTCATTCTGTTGGCAAAGAATGAAATTCTTTTCAAAGTTAACACAAAGCTTGATGGGCTTCCCCCTCCCCACCCCCTCACCTTTTTATTTCCCATATTTATCTACCATTTCCTGGTCTTAAAATTCTAGGGAACTTTCTAGGCTCAGACTTTAATATCAGTAATCTTATTAATCTTTCAAACTTTCAGAAGCCTTAAGAGTGGAAGGAACATATGGCTGTGCAACAGGGCACCTCTGGAGATTTTATGCTCCTCCAAACAGCACATAAAATCCTCTGTTGTGTTCATTCTTATTCACTGCTTGCATGTCCACATTTTAACCCTGCAACTATCAAGATCTCAGTCTAATTCATTGTGCTTTATTTGGCACCATCTGCACCCTAGGGATTCTATCCATGGAAAATTAACGTCTCCTTTCACAAGCGCAGTACCTGGGTGCCAGCACAGTAATAAATCCTCTCCTGCAAGACATGGGACTCCAACTTTGATCAAGGCAGTCACAACTTTACCAGGCTAATAATCTTTAACTGATATATAACACTCAAGAAAGATCTGGAGGTGCTGGAACGTGTCCAGAGAAGGGCCACAAGTATAATCCAAGGGCTGGAGCTCCTCCCCTGTGAGGACAAGTTGAAGGAGTTGGGGGAGTTCAGTCTGCAGAATAGAAGGCTCCAACAAGACCTTATTGTGGTCTTCTAGTATCTGAAGGGGGCTACAAGAAAGTTTGTGTTGGGTAGTGATAGGACTAGGGGAGATGGATCCAAGCTAGAGGAGGGGAGACTTAGATTAAACATTAGGAAGAAGTTCTTCCCCATGAGGGTGGTGAGACACTGGAACAGGTTGCCCAGAGAGGTGGTGGAAGCCTCATGCCTGGATGTTTTTAAGGCCAGGCTGGATGTGGCTCTGGCCAGCCTGATCTAGTGTGAAGTGTCCCTGCCAATGGCAGTGGGGTTGGAACTGGATAATCCTTGAGGTCCTTTCCAACCCTGACAATTCTATAATTTTAATTCATTATCATAGAATAATTGTTTGGGTTGGAAAAGGCCTCTGAGATCCAGTCCAACCATCAAGACCTCTGGCCCAGGGTTATGGTTTCTGTTATCTGGGGCAAATTTAAAGAAAAAAAAAAAAGTACAGTCAGATATCCCTTAAGATTTTATGACCTACTCTTGCAATGTATTAAGGAAGGGAGGACCCTTGTTTATATTAGGTGATTAAAGGTTGACACTACTGAATGCAGAACCCCATTGCAGAGTTCTCTCCAGAGCACGAAGGATGCAGAGTTAAGACTCCGTGTCATTAAAAGCTGGTGCTTTATCTGGTTTTAATAATGAATGGAAAGTGCATACCTGTATATTGCCTACAAAAGACATTACAAGAACATTGAGAATGCAAAAATCAAATATTCCAAAGTGAGGGAATGGCAGATTTCATTAGCCCTCTTGTGCACAGCCATTATGATCTCTCTGCAGCACATAGGAATCCTGTACCAGAGCCAGAGGGACTACAAAAATTTGGTTTTCCTTAGTTTCAGCTTAAAGGCTGAGCTATAAATGGTTACCTTTTGTTTTCCTACAGCCTTTGTTCTTATTCATGCCCTCTTGTTCAGAATATCCCTGACCCTGCAGAAAAAGTGGCTGTGAGCAAGTGCAGCTGAAGGCATCATAGAATCACAGAATAGTTTTGACTGGAAAAGATCTCTAAGATCATCAAGTCCAACCATCGACCTAACACCACCATGGCCATTAAACCATGTCCCCAAATGCCATGGCCACACATTTCTTGAACACCTCCAGGGATGGTGACTCCACCACCTCCCTGGGTAGCCTGTTCCAACAGCTCACCCACTCTTCTAGGAGAATTGATAGCAAGTCTAAATCCTTATTTTTTCCTCCTTGTCTTGTACAGATTAATTAACATAAGCTTTAAAACATTCTCTAAGTAAAAACTTAAATTAAATATCAAAATGCATTTTTGTTGCTTTAATTCTTTTTTTTGGCATAAGTTAATAGAAATTAGAGAATTCATAGATTATTGGAATGGTTTAGGATGGAAGGGACCATAAAGATCATCTAGTTCCAATGCCCCTGCCATGGTCAGGGACACCTTCCACTAGCCCAGGTTGCTCAAGGCCTCATCCAACCTGATGTCCATGTCACTGACAAAGGTCTTAAACAGCACCAACCCTTGAGGTACACCACTTGCCACTGGTGTCCATTGACCACATCTCTGAGTGGAGCCACCCAACTAATTCCTTATCCAGCCAGTGGCCCACCCCTCAAGTCTTCTCCAATTTGATGGCCAGGAAGTCATGCAGGACAGTGTGAAATGCTTTACACAAGCCCAGGTGGACGACATCAGTTGCTCTTCCCTTATCCACTGATGCTGTAACTCCATCTTAGAAAGCCACCAAGTTCCTCAGGCAGGCTTTGCCCTTGGTGAAGCCTTTCTGGTTACCACCAATCAGCTCTGCTTCATTGTCCCCATGCCTTAGCAAGGCCTTCAGGAGGCTCTGCTCCATGACCTTGCCTGGCACACAGATGAGGCTGACTGGCCTAGAGTTTCTGTGGTACTCCTGTTTTCCCTTTTGAAAAGGGGGGTTGCATTTCCCTTTTTCAATCAGCAAGGAATTCACCAAAGGGCCAGGACATTTCAAATATGACAGTCATCCATGCATGGGTGCATTTGTTTGGTATTTTACCTTCTAACATCCCAAACTTCATCAAAGCTCAGAAGAATGGATAAAGCAACACAAAGCTTGGAACTTCTTGTCATAAATAACTGTCACTGGATACCTACACAAAGTCACCATTCACCTCATTCAGAGCCATTCCAGCCTTTAGCAGATGTGTTCTTGGACCACTTCTGTTCAACTCTGGTGGGGAGAAGATGATTCTACCATTGATTCTACAGTAAATGGACATGAAATTCAACAGTGGGAACACTGACGATGCAAAGTGACCGGCTTCAGTGGCTACGCTTTCAAAGCAGCACAAGGGAGGGATTCACACAGATGCTCTTAATAAAAAAGCTTTGCCAATGAGCACCTTGATCTCTGCTTTTAAAGAGTGTTTCTAACTTCTGTGAGGGAGGAAAGGTAAAAGATAGACAAGAGATGAGGTAAAATCTACCAGTTAGAGCTTTTCAAGTTAAACATCCACAGCTATGCATAGGTTAGAAGGGACCTCAGAAAACATCTGCTTCAACTTCCCTGCCATGCCCAGGGACACCTCTCAATTAGACTCAGCTGCTCAAAGCCTCATCCAACCTGGCCTTGAACACTTCCAGGGAGGAGGCATCCATGACCTCCCTGGGTAGCTTGTTCCAGAGTCTCACCACCCTCATATTGAATAATACAATAAATTGTTACCATCTGGCTCTTATTGCTGAGCAGGGCAATAAATGAGGGAAGCATGGATGATCACTTAGCATGCTCATTGGGTCTCCAGTCATTTAGGCTGTCTCTTAAATGATGCTGTTGATGTGCAGGATGAGAGTAACTGAGAGTATTCATTCCTTTAATCAATGTTCATGTTACCTGCTGGCTATTATTTTGTTTTACTTTCTGGAGTTAAATAAAAAAAAAAAAAAGACCTCTAGCACAATTCAAGTCGTGATTAACAGTAACCTGCCCCCTAGGGAAATATGCTGTGCTCATAGAGGAGCTGTTATTTAGCTTGTCAGATGATCATCAAGCTCACAAATGGGTCATAGAATGTCAGAATGGCTCAGGTTGGAAGGGACCTCAGAGCTTATCTACTCCAAACCCCTGCCATGCCCCAGGACACCTCTCAACTACACTCAGCTGCCCAAGGCCTCATCCAGCCTGACCTTGAACACCCCCAGGGAGGAGACATCCACAACCTCCTTGGCAGCCTGTTCCAGAGTCTCACCACCATTGCACTGAAGAACTTTTTCCTCAGCTCCAGTCAACCCTGCTCTGCTTCAGCTTCAAACCATTCCCCCTTAGCCTGTCTCCTGACACCCTCAGGAAAAGTCCCTCTGCAGCCTTCCTGGAGGATTGATTCCCTCAGGTACTGGAAGGCAGCTCTAAAATCCCCCTAGAACCTTCCCCTCTCCAGGCTGAACAACTCCAGCTCCCTCAGCCTGTTCTCACAGCAGAGCTGCTCCAGCCCTTGGATCATCTTTGTGGCCTCCTCTGGACTCTCTCCAGCAGCTCTGTGTCCTTCTGCTGGGGACACCAGAACTAGAGTCAGGATTGGGAGTGGGATCTCAGCAGAGCAGAGTAAAAGGGGAGAATCCCCTCTATTGCCCTTCTGGCCACATTCCTCTTCTTTTTGACAGTGAGGGGAGAGAAGTGGGGCCTGGGATCAAGGGACATGATGGTTAATAGCTGCTGCCTGACACATGACTGCCACCACAGGGCAACCAGTTTCTCCAAAGGACACGAGTGCAAAGCAGCCAAAATGCCTTGGCAGCTATTTGCTTTATCTCTGCATCACATGAAAAGGTGTCTCAGGTGCTATGAAGAACCAAGATCAGATGATGCAGACTGCCTGCGGGTTGGTTTGCATTATTTCTGTCTGGAAGTGACCCCAAGCCAAGCTTAGCAGCTCCTACTTCCAAAGCCACCTTGTGCCTGCACAGGTGATAGGTAGCTCCCACCCTGAACTGCAATATGGAGCATAGATGGATCTGGTAACAGAGACTGAGGAAAAGTATTTTGTCTCCTCCAGACAACAACTCAGTTTCCTGGCACAGTCGCTATGCAACAAGCACAGGAGGCAAAAATCTGGAGAGATCGATACACTTTCCACTGATTTTATGTCAAACATTGATTTCATAGAGCTCTCTTCACCAGATTAAACCTACCAGATGGTTAGATGACGTAAAAAGCTCATTGTCTTCCTCTGGGTCTTAGTTTTCTGATCTCCAGGTTCTCCCTATCTATATTTATGAGCTTTAGCAAAGCTTTGTTTTGTTTAAGTATTTTTTTTATTGCTGTCCACTCTGTTTGAAGGAAGCGAGGAATCATAGCTATGCTGTAAATATTTTACCAGCAAGAGAAACCAGCAAGAAATTGACACAGTACAACACAGAGGTATGCCATGGGCTCAGATGAGCCAGAAGAGAGAGCTGCATTTGCAAAGATGCTCTTTTGAGCAAACAAATCACCTCTTGCATAACATAATCCATAAAACTCACCAGACAACAACAAAAAATACATCTTGTTGTAAGTGCTAGAACTACCTGAATCAAGTGAGAACAAGAAACCTCAGCGAGGACAGCTCCTTTGAGTGTACAGAAGAATTAGCATTGGGTGGGAGTGTTGATCTGCTTGAGGGTAGGAAGCTTCTGCAAAGAGATCTGGCCTGGCTGGATTGATGGGCTGAGGTCAGTTGAATGAGGTTTAACCAAGGGCAAGTCCTGCCTGAGCAACCCCCCAGGAGGGAGGCATCCACAGCCTCTCTGGGCAGCCTTTCCAGAGTCTCACCACCCTCAAACTAAAGAACTTCTTCCTCAGCTCCAGTCTAATCCTGCTCTGCCTCAGCTTCAAACCATTCCCCCTCGGCCTGTCTCTAGACACCCTCAGGAAAAGTCCCTCTGCAGCCTTCCTGTCCATTTTGACTCTGATTCCTGAAGCAACCTTAAACTAAATCCCTGTTAAATAAGCAAATCATTCTTATTTAATAAACAGATTTAAACACAGAGCCTCCTGCTATTTTTCAGTATAAAATAATCAGAAATTACTTAGAATCACAGAATAATTTCTGTTGGGAAAGACCTTTAAGATCATTGATTCCAGCTGTTACCTAACTCTACCAAGCCTGCATCAAATCCTTTTTATTAATAATAAAAAGAAAAAGAACAATATAGTAATTTATTTTCATTTCCTGGCACTCCAAGAGATGAATCTAATCTATTTTAATGACATCTACCTAGGTGAATTAAGTTTAAATTAGATTTTGATTAGAAAGTGATGACTAGGGGGAGTGTCACTAAAGAAGAGAGAACAAAATACCCAGGCAAAGTGGCTGCCCCAGACAGCTGTGCACAGACCACAAAGGAGAGGGCAGAAATTCTCTGTGGTTCCAAATATATTAGAAATAGATGAGACAGATAACTAACATCTGCTGAAAATCACGGAATCACAAATGTTCCAAAAGACCTTTGAGATCATCAAGTCCAACTGTAACCTGACTACCATGACCACTAAACTCTATCCTGAAGCACCACAGGCACAGCTTCTTGAACACCTTCAGGGACTCCACCACCTCCCTGGGCAGCCTTTTCCAACCCCTTACCACTCTTGCACCAAAGAAATTTTTCCTAATCTCCAAAATTTTTCCTAATCTCCAACCTAGCCGTCCCCTGGCACAACTTCAGTCCATTTCCTCTCATCCTATCGCTGGTTCCTTGGGAGAAGAGACCAACCCCAGCCTCACTCCAATCTCCTTTCAGGGAGCTGTAGAGAGCCATGAGATCTCCCCTCAGCCTTCTCTTCTCCAGACTAAACATGAATGGACCCTCAGGGTCCTCCAAGCTAAAGACACCTGGCTCCCTCAGCCTGCCCTCAGAGGGAGATGTTTCACTCCCTCCAGCATCTTTGTGGCTCTGTGTTGGACTTTCTCAAGCAATTCTCTGAGGTCCTTCTTGGACTAAGTGGCCCAGAACTGGACACAATGTTCCAGATGTGGCTTCAGAGCAGCAGACTAGAGGAGGAGGTGATGTTCTCTTGACCTCCTAATCACAGCCTTTTAATCCATTTGCCTTCTGGGGCACATTGCTGGATCATCAGCATCCTGTTGTCACCAGGACTCCCAGGTCCTTTTCCCCTGACCTGCTGTCCAACAGAGCAGCCCCCAACCTGTACTGGTCTGTGGGGTTGTTTTAAAGCTTGTGAGAAATTATAGAGAAAAATCTCACATTACAACTTAAAAAGGCACAAAGAGCTCCATGCTTCAGAGATGTTTCTGGTAAGCATCCAAACTCCCACCCTGGTTTTGAGTGTTTGCACTGAATCCTGAATAACTTTTTTCAGCAATAGTTAATTGGGCACCTTGGTTCCTTGGCTGCATGGCAGCTCCTGAGTGATTTCCAAACAACAGCACATGCACATCTCTGCTCAAATTCCACTGCTTTGAATTTGTCTTTTTCAAGTCCTGTTTCAGAAATGTGGCTGACCTGGCAGCTCCTGCCTACTTGATGCTATTCAGCTTTAATTCTGAACAGCCATTAAAATTCTGGTTGTTCTCTAGCCCCTCACCTCACTGCTACAGCTCAGGGAAGCTGTCTGAACAGCTGAAACTCACCTGGAGTCTGAGGCTCCATTGCTATCAGCAAGTGTGTTTCCCGCCCTCTCTTCAGTGAGAGCAGATAATTGCATAGGTGCATGAAAATAAATAGAGGTGGAATTAATGTTAACAAATTAAGGTAACACTCACATGAAACCTGATCATCAAAGCATTTTATCTGCAGTAAATTTAATCCTCAAATTACTTCTGAAGGCCTCATCTTCCACATTTTTTTTAATGCAGATAGGACCTTGGGAGAGGTTAAGCAGTGGATTTGCAAGGAACTAAGTTTACATCTCGGGGGAAAGTAACAACTTTATCTGGCTTAGTAAATTTCACAATGTAAGAAAGCTTTAGGAGCAGAAGATCCCTGGTGTGAATGCAAATCAATCCAGTGAAAGGAGTATCTATGAGCACTACATGTTGGGGACTTTTTAAGAAGCTGTTAACAACAATAATTACTCTATTCAAGATAATCTGGGGGAAAGCAGAGAACATCACACAACTGTAGTAGCTTCATTACATAGAATCGTGGACTCATAGAATCCTAGAATTGTGGAATCCTAGAATTATGGACTCATAGAATCATGGAATCACAGGATCATGGAACCAGGGAATCATAGACCTGGGTTGGAAGGGACCTCCAAAGGACTCTGCAGTCCCAGCGCGTTAGGTCTTCCTATTCCTAATTTAACTTGTTTTAGCTCTGATCACGGTCTCAGTTCATGTGACCTCAAGGGATTTACTGGTGGCAACTGCTTAAATGACAACTCCTTATGCTCAGTATGTACATTGGCAGAAGAAGCAGAGCAGCAGAAGCATGGCTCTGTGCAGGGCTCTGCTCAGCCTGATCCAGTGGAGGATGCCCCTGCTCACTGCAGAGGGGGTGGGACTGGATGATTTTTGGAGGTCTCTTCCAAACCAGACCATTCTGTGCTTCTATGATTCAAAGCACAAGCGACAGGAAGCTTGCAAAGGTAAAAAAAGGGCCACTGTGATTTCCAGGTGAATCTGACACAATAAATTAGCATGCAAGGAATCTGCAGTAAGCTGCTTTTATGAAAAAATCAATAAACACTTGTAATAAAAATGGTAATAAGCATCTGAGTTCAGGAAAGAATGAGGAAAAGCAGCTTCTGTGCTTTATTGAACTAATTAAGGAAAGCTTTATAGGATCAAATTCTCTCATCAAAATTAAAGAAATTCCTTTCTGAAAGAGTGAGGAAAAGAAGTTCAATTTTCTTACTGAACTCAGCAAACTACTGGAAACTCCTTGAACTGCAGTTCTTCCACATGTGTTCTATAGTTCTTTTCAATGGGACTTGCATTTAAGTTGCAAGCTATAGTGTCTCAAAGGCAAGCAATTCCCCAACTGAAATCCTGCATCAGTAGATTCTGTATTGTGTTTAGTAGCTGAACCCAAAAAGAAATATTACAGATTTCCCATTAAAAAAAACCCAAACCAAACATTTTTATCACAGATTTCTCCCCCACCAAAAAAAACCCACCACATTTCTATCTCAGTCTTCCCCATTTCTGCCACAGATTTCCCCCAGAAAAAAACATTTCTGTCACAGATTTCCCAGCACAATGTCCCTTTTCCATCACAGATTTTCCTCCCAAACCCCATTTCTACCCCACATTTCCCCCAAAACCCCATTTCTATCACAGATTTACCCCAATATCCCATTTGTATCACATATCCCCCCCAAAAAAAAAATTACTATCACAGATTTCTCCCTCAAAATCCCATTTCTACCACAGATTCCCCCAAAAACTCCCCTTTATATCATAGATTTCTCCCCCAAAAGAAACATTTCTATCACAGATTTCCACCCAAATCCCATTTCCATCAGAGATTTCTGCCCAAATCCCCATTTCTATCACAGATTTCACCTCAAAAAAAAAACCCCAACCCTATTTATATCACAGACTTCTCACACGCACACACACACACCCCCAAAAAAAGCAACATTTCTCACAGATTTTCCTAAAGAAAAAATGTCTACCACAGATTTCCACCAAACCCCATTTCTATCATGGATTTCCCAAACAAACCCATTTCTATCACATTCCCCACCCCCCCCAAAAAAAAAAAAAAAAAAACCCACATTTTTATCACAGATTAAAAAAATAAATATTTCTATCACAGATTCCCCTGACCCCCCCAAAAAAAAAATCTATCACAGATTTCCCCCGAACCCACTTCTATCTTCTTTGATGTGTAGAGTCCAATATGGTGACATTCAACAAGTCCAAGTGCCGGGTGCTGCACTTTGGCCACAACAACCCCATGCAGAGCTACAGGCTGGGGTCAGAGTGGCTGCAGAGCGGCCGGACAGAGAGGGACCTGGGGGTGCTGATTGACAGCCACCTGAACATGAGCCAGCAGTGTGCCCAGGCAGCCAAGAAGGCCAATGGCATCCTGGCCTGCATTAGGAATAGTGTGGCCAGCAGGAGCAGGGAGGTCATTGTGCCCCTGTACTCTGCTTTGGTTAAGCCACACCTTGAGTCCTGTGTCCAGTTCTGGGCCCCTCAGTTTAAGAAGGACATCGAGACACTTGAACATGTCCAGAGAAAGGCAACAAGGCTGGAGAGAGGCCTTGAGCACAAGCCCTGTGAGGAGAGGCTGAGGGAGCTGGGGTTGTTTAGCCTGGAGAAGAGGAGGCTCAGGGGAGATGTCACTGCCGTCTACAACTACCTGAAGGGTGGTTGTAGCCAGGAAGGGGTTGGTCTCTTCTCTCTAGCAACCAGCACCAGAACAAGAGGACACAGTCTCAGGCTGTACTAAGGGAAGTTTAGGCTCAAGGTGAAGAGAAAGTTCTTCACTGAGAGAGTCATTTGCCATTGGAATGTGCTGCCCAGGGAGGTGGTGGAGTCCCCATCCCTGGAGGTGTTCAAGAGGGGATTGGACATGGTACTTGGTGCCGTGGTCTAGTCATGAGGTCTGTGGTGACAGGTTGGACTCGATGATCTTGAGGTCTCTTCCAACCTTGGCGACACTGTGATTCTGTGATACTGTGATCTATCACAGATTTGTCCCCAAAACCCTATTTCTATCACAAGTTTGCCCTATAACCCAATTTCTACTACAGATTCCACACCCCTAAAAAAAACCCACCAAAACAACAAAAAACCCCCAAACCAAACCCACAAAACCCCAACAAGAAAACCCTCACAGATTCCTCATTTTAAAAAAAGCCCCAAAAAAACATTTGTATCACAGATTTCCCCATCTCTAGCTTAAATAAGCCTTTCTCTGTTAGATAAATGTTTGTTGCCTGGACCTGTGCCCAGTTATAGCTTAAGATGTGCATTCAACATGGAGAAAATAAGTAAAGGAGTGAGAATTTTCCTGGTTTATTGAATTGGGTTGGGATAATATCCCTGCTTTCCCTTAAATATGCACTTCAGTTGTTCTGCTGGATCAAGGTGGGAAACAGCTGCCTTTCAAATGCGTCTTACCTGCTCCCAATTAGTTTAATGACAACTGCCAAGAACTCAAAGCATTCTGAGAAAACATTTCCCCTGTCACCCTCCTGTTTCATGTTTAGCTGTTAGGGACAGAGTAGGTTCCTCTGCGTGCACAGTTTCAAATGGTTTGCTTTTAATTAGCCTTGCTCAGAACCAAGCTGCGACTGAAAGACATAAGCAGAGGTTCAATTTCTTCTCATCAGGAAGCCTGAATTTCATATATCTTGTCCAAGAGACTGGCACAGCCTGTCCTAATATCTTCCAAACCCATCAACCCCTTTCTGAAAAGGGTTGAAATGGATAACTGGTAAGATGCAGATGTCTGTGAACAGGTGGAACCTCTCCTCAGGCGGCAGTTCAGATTGCAGCTGCTTACTTGCACAAAGGAATGAAACTTTCAGCTCTGTATTTTCTTCTCTTAAGGTTTAATTTGATTTGATCAAGTGAGTTTTATTTTTGTGCTGGAGCGAGGACCAAATACAGGCTTGCCTGGATGGGCCAAATAAAGAAGTCAAAGGAGAATCATAGAGTGGTAGGGGTTGGAAGAGACCTCCAGAGGTCAAGTACAACCCCCCTGCCAATGCAGGATCACCCAGAGCAGGCCAAACAGGAACACAGCCAAGTGGGATTGCAAAGTCTCCGTAGAAGGAAACTCTACAACCTCTCTGGGCAGCCTGCTCCAGGCCTCCAGCACCCTCACACCACAGAAGCTTCTCTTCATGTTGAGGTGGAACCACCTGGGTTCCAGCTTGTAGCTGTTGTTCCTTGTCCTGTCACTGGGCACCACCAAAAAGAGCCTGGCACCTTCTTCCTGACACCCACCCCTCAGGTATTTACAGATACTGATCCCCTCTCAGCCTTCATCTCTCCAGACTAAACAGCCCTGGGGCTCTCAGTCTTTCTTCACAGCAGAAAATTTCCAGTCCCTTCCTCATCCTCACAGCTCTCTGTTGGTCTCTCTCCAGCAGATCCTTGTCTCTCTTGAACTGAGAGGCCCCAAACTGTAAGAAGTAAAACCAAATCCCTTAGCACACAAATAATTCATATCCTCCAAAATTTTTGGACACACGTAAACTATAGATTTAATCCTCTATTTAACATAGCTGCATGCAATGAGATGTGGGTTTTTTTACCTTGATACATACAACTAATCTCAGGTTAGTTTTACTTCTGACATGGGGCTGCTTTGCCACCTAGCACCTAAGTATTAATCAGTTCGCCAGTCAAAACAGTCAAAAAATGACCCAGGAGTGTGTAGCTGGCTTTAGAGTTTCTCCCAGCACTTCACAGAATCACAGACTTGTCAGGGCTGGATCATCCAGTTCAACACCCCTGCCATGGGCAGGGACACCTCACACTAGATGAGGCTGGCCAGAGCCACATCCAGCCTGGCCTTAAAATCCTCCAGGGATGAGGCTTCCTTTCCCTGATCATCCTCAAGGCTCTTCCCTTTGCTGCTGCAAATGAAACAGTTAAAAAGAAGCACAACCATCAAATCTAGCTGTAAAGCTGACCTTCAGGTATGGTCCTGGCTGCCATGCAGACTGTCAGCCATATGGGAACATCTAGTTGAGAGGAGGAGAGTCCCGTGCAGACCAACTAGAGGTACAGAGAAATGGCCATTCCATCTTCATGCTGTGTGTGCATATCCCAGCAAAACCTGGGATTTGACCAGGAGGCAGAACTGCTCTGCTAAACATAATTAAATTCTGGTTAGAAATGTCAAGTGTTGCTAACTTGAGCCTCTTAGGTGGCTATAGTCAAAAAGAAAACAAAATCCTCAACAATAATAGCAGAAAACCCTCCTGTTGGATTTGTTATGAAAAAAGGCATTTTCTGCTGAAGCAAATATTCCAGGGGTGGCAGAGGCAATAAAGGAGGTGTTTCAGTGCAGCCTCGGCTGCAAGAAACATAAATGAGGTTTCTGGACCTCTGGGTTTCAAAACCACACATGCAAAGATCTCTAACATTTCTAGTTTTGCCCAGAGTGTTGTCTAATTGTCTACAACATCCCTCCTCGTACCCCTCCTCCCCCAAATAATTCCAGGCTATCATTAGAATCCTTTGTAATCAACTTTGCTTTCATTTTGCTTAGCTTCACTCTGGGCCCAGTCCATGGGCATTTAGTTTAATGAGTGTTGGAATGGGCTCAGAATTTGTCAGCTGGAATTTTCCCACTATTGCATTTTGCAACAGAACCAACAACCCCAAAACTCTGTTTTTCTCCTCATAGGGAAATCTATGCTTTTAATCAACACACTCTTTGCCCTAAATCATCTGCTAAGTGCCATTATCTAGCAGCAATTAGGAATCCAAATGGCTTGAAAATACTGCAGTTCTTCCCCCCCCAAAAAAAAAATAGAAAGGAGAGCATCTCTCTACACAGAGATGGATGTTTGCATAGCACAGTTAGGATAGTAATGAGGCATTTTTTTTTAAGGCAGGCATAATAAACATCTGATTCTTAATTGGGTTGTTTGTTGTTGGGGTTTGGGGTTTTCTTGTGAAACACTGAAAACACACTTAAAATATTTTTCCATTTTCCTCATGCATCATTTTCATCTTCAGGTTCTAATAATAGATATTAGATGAAGTTGGTAGCCAAGTTATTTAGGTTGATGCTGTCCAAGTGCCTCTTATATTATCATAGAATGATTTGGATTGGGAGGGACCTGTAAAGGGCATCCAGTCCAACCCCCCTGCATTCAGCAGGGACATCCTCTGCTAGATCAGGTTGCCCAGAGCCCTGCCCAGCCTCACCTTGAATATCTCCAGGCATGGGGCCACACGCTCCTCCCTGGGCAACCTATTGCAATGTTCCAGCACCCTCATGGTGCAGAACTTGTTCCTCACATCCAATCTCAATCTGCTCTGCTCTCATTTCAAATCATTGTCCCTCATCCTGTCCCTGCAGGCCTTTGGGAACAGTCCCTCTGCAGCTTTCCTGTAGTCCCCTTCAGGTATTGGAAGGAAGCTCTAAAGTCTGCCTGGAGCCTTCTCTTCTCCAGGCTGAACAACCCCATCTCCCTCAGCCTGAGTACATTTCATCCTCTATTATTCAACCTGTAGAATGAATTAGGAGGGTAATGACTGAAGGTTATTTCAACACTTGCTCTGTCCTAATAAAACACTTTAGATTTTTCTCTTATTTCCCCCAGAATCCTTTCTTATTTCAGTGGTTTTTCTGTGGTTGAGGTAACTCACTCTGCAAAAGTGCTTTTTACCTTTTGCAGTCTTGTTCACACAAATCTTCATCTTCTTTGCTCATTTCATTCAGCAGATTCACAGATTCTCCTTTGTGTTGTTCTGCCAGCCACGCATTAAGTTCCCCTGAAGCCTGTGGAGAAGACTGTTTTGAAACAGTTTTTGTCTGTAACCCAAGGAAGGAAATGGTAGAGCAGATACTCACCTGGAGCCCCATGGAGACCCCCATATCAGAGCAGGTGGATGCAATCTAAAGGAGGCTGTGACTCCATGGAAAGCCCATGTTAGAGAAGACTCCTGGAAGGAGAAGCTCAAGCCAAAGAAGATTTGCTGGCAGGACCATGCTGGAGCAGTCAGTTCCTGGAGAAATGCACTCTGTGGGATGGATCCATGCTGGAGGACTACATGAAGCAATGCAGCCTGTGGGAAGGACACATGTTAGAGCAATTCATGAATGACTGTCTCCTGTGGCTGGGACCCTAGCGTGTGAGGAGGAAGGGGTGACAGAGACAGGTAGTGAACTGACTGCAACCCCCATTTCCCATTAACCTGAACAGCTCAGAGGGAGGAGGTAGAAGAACTGGGAGTAAAGTTCAGCTGTGAAGCAAGGAGCTGTGAAGGTGCTTCTCAAACTGATCTTACAACTCATTATCCTTGTGGGTTCGACTGGCAATGAATTAAATTGTCCTGTTTTGTCCATGACAGTAATTGGAAATGGATCTTTTTTACAGGGAAGCGGACCTTGGACAAGGGCTTGTAGTGATAGGATGAGAGGGAATGGATTGATGCTTGAGGAGGGCAGATTGAGGTTGGAGATGAGGAAGAAATTCTTTCCAGTGAGGGTGGTGAGACACTGAAACAGGTTGTCCGGGGAGGTTGTGGATGCCCCCTCCCTGGAGGTGTTCAAGGCCAGGCTGGATGAGGCCTTGAGCAATCTGGGCTGATGGGAGGTGTTCCTGCCCATGGCATGGGGTTGGAACTGGAAGATCTTTGAGGTCCTTTCCAATCCAACTTATTCTGACATGCCTGCAATATTTACATGCTCATTGGCACAGGTAATTCAATTTACAAGTGCTTAAGGATCAGTGCAAGCACTGCCATTGATGAACTAGAAGAGGACTAATATCACTTTGGTGACATTTGCCTTGCTACCCCAGAGCCTTCCTTTCTCCAGGCTGAACAACCCCATGTCTCCCAGCCTGTCCCCATAGGGGAGGTTCTCCAGCCTTCTGATCATCTTTGTGACCCTCCTCTGGACCTTCTCCAGCAGTTCCATGTCCTTCTTTTGCTGGGGACACCAGAACTGGCCATCTTCCATTGCCTTTAGTCCAACCACAGCAATGTGCCATCCTGTCCCGTCTGGTGTTTATTTGCTTTACATTTACATTATCACCAACACTCAGGAGCAGGTTATCCTGACAGTGAAAAACAAAACACAAGTATTTTAAAGACAGAAAACCTCTTTTCCTTCCATCTATTTGTCATGACAATTTATGTCAAGTGAAGGCCTTAAAACAACAGCCTTAACATGTTGGCTTACATCTATGAAAGGCAGTGAAAGAATATTTCTACTAGACCCATCAGAACCTCTGCCTACCTCTAAATTAGGCTGCATGAGACTTCAGAGAGCAATTTCAGGCTCATCTGTTTTCCAGCTTGTGTGCATGGGCTACATTTTAAGAGCTTTTTATTAGAGCAGTGGAAATGCTTTCATCTGGCTGGTTCTCTTCAGAAACCAAGCAAAGCAGATGCCTGTGTAAATCTTAGCTGCAAAGGCCTGACAGCAAAAGAACAGAGAATCAAGAAGCTAACAACCTGCAAAAATAATGGGTATTTGGACTGGGGTGGGGGGGGAAGAAAGAAAGAGAGAGACAAATTAGTTTGGATTCACCAAACAGTCAGCCAGATGGACTTCATTGCATCCTTTACACCTGTGGTTGTGCCTGGTTGCAGTGCTGAAACAGAAGAATGTTTGAGTTGATCTGTAAAAGAAGAACACAGAGGCTAGGTGAGAGCAGCAACGAGTGAAGATGTGTCTGACTTCAACACTTCTTATTGCTTTCACCTTCATTTTCATCAAGTTTTGGGGGTTAACATGAGAAAGGGAGAGGGAGAGGGAGAAGGAGAGGGAGAGGGAGAGGGAGGGGGAGGGGGAGGGGGAGGGGAGGGGGAGGGGGAAAGGGAAAGGGAAAGGGAAAGGGAAAGGGAAAGGGAAAGGGAAAGGGAAAGGGAAAGGGAAAGGGAAAGGGAAAGGGAAAGGGAAAGGGAAAGGGAAAGGGAAAGGGAAAGGGAAGGCAATCACACATTCTCAGAATGTTAGCAGCTGGAAGGGACCTCAAAGCAGGAGGGGGATAATAGCATCATCTTTTACATGACAAGCTGTGGGATGACACAATAGGGTTGGTGGGATGGGGAACTAGTAAGGGGCTTCAGCTTGTGGCCCTGAAGCATGCTGGGGACACAGCAATGCATCCAAAGGCACATGGCAATGAGATTCAAGGGACTCCTAAGGCAGTAGCAGGCAACAGGCAAACATCAACCTCTCACCTCTCTCGGGTGGCATGGAGGTGCTCAGCTCACTCCCTGCAATGCCTGCATCCCAATGCATGGGGAATAAACAGGAGGAATCAGAGACCTTTGGAGGTCTCTTCCAACCCAAAGCATTCTATGATTCTTATCAGCTGAATAAATGACTATTTATTCTTTTTCTATCTTGGTAAATAAAAGGAAACAATTCTCTGCATTTAAAATAATAAAATACTGATCATTAGAACAGTACAGCACTGCTCTTTAAGCACTGCAGATAAGAGCCTCACATCTCCAACTGCCATAGCCATAAGCAACATTAAAATGTTATACTTTAAACAGAAGGCACAGAGGCAAAACAGAAGACACAGAGGCACAAATTCTGCCTCATTTCCGCAGCACCATTTCCCTGCGACAGTTTTTTTTGGTTTTGGTGGTGGGGGCGGTTTTGTTTGTTTTGGTTTTCTTTCTTTTCTTTGAAATACTTTGAATCACACGTCCCAGCTCTCTAAAATGTCGTGTTTTATCTCTGGGCTTTCCTAACGATCACATCATTGTCTGGGGATTTGGTTCCTTGTTAGCCTTTAGTCCTAAAGCAGCCCCTCGCTGAGCTCTGCTGCGTTCTAATTATTTCAAGCGTATCAATTAAAGCTTCTCCTTCACGTTTACATCAGAGGCTTCTGTGCAAGGATGGCAGAAAGCCCTGGCAGAAAGTTGTGAGCTGAGTTGGAAGACAGGGTGACAAAGGTCATTAAAGAAATGATTGCTTGAGAAGAGGTGCCTTTCTAGTGCTGAAGAGGCAAGGAAAATATAATGAGGAAAATACTCCAAAGCTTCACTTTCTCGGGTCTGGCTGCAGCCTTCAAAAATACCTCATTATCAGGAATTTATTCAAAGACCTTTCTTTTAAATGGAAATAAAATAACACAGACAAAATGAAAGGGCTTCCCCTCCCCCTACCCCCCCCCCCAAAAAAAATAAAGAAGGAAAAAAAAAAAAGAGAGCTATTTACCACTACTTCAACTTACCAGATGTCTGCTGACAATACAACAGAGCAGAGAGGAAGCAATCCAGGAGGTTCCTGCAGTGTGTGGAAGATAACACATCTGGCAGGTGAGGCAACTAGAGAAGGTGCCCTGCTGTACCACTTGTTTGTGACCAGGGAAGGGCTTGTGGGTTATGTGATGTTTTAAGAACCTCCTGGCTGAAATCAGCTACACTTCATTATAATCATTGAATTGTTTAGGTTGGAGAAGACCTTTACCATCATCAACTGTTGAATCCACTGCCAAGTCTGCTACTAAACCATGGCACTGACCATCATGTCCACGTGTCTTTTAAACACCCCCAAGGATGATGACTCCACCACTCCCTGGGCAGCCTGCTGGAATATTTTATAACCCTTTTGGTGAAGAATCTTTTCCTCATGTCCAAACTACACCCCTCCTGGCATAACCTGATGACATTTCTTCTTGTCCTGTCACTTGTTACTTGGGAAAACTATCTTGCTATAGCCTCCTTTCAGGTATTTGTAGAGAGCAGCTACTGCTTGAGGGAAAAGGTGTCAAAGGGTTTGCTAAACCCCAGGTACACACTCTCCACACACAAGCTGTCCCTCAACCACTAAGTCAGTGACCATCAGAGATGAAACAGACTGCCCAGGGAAGTGGTGAAGTCATCATCCTTGGGGGTATTTAAAAGGCATGTGGACACTATGGTTAGTGCCATGGTATAGTAGGAGACCTGGCAGTGGATTACCAGTTGACCTTGATGATAGTAAAGGTCTTCTCCAACCTAAACAATTGAATGATTCTAAAGAAGTGTAGCTAATTTTGGCCAGGAGGTGTCACATCTGAAATACTGAGCACCAGACCTCCTTGGAGTGTTTTATAATTTGCTTGGTTTCCCAGCTGGAATGAAGCATACAGAGGTGCACCACCACGAAAGAGTTATGGCAACAAACTTATTTCATTGTGCTTAAACTTGATTGCAAGTTTTAATTGGATATAACAGAATTTGAAATCCAATCTAATCTTTGAGCTAATTATATCTCTGTAGTGCACAGGATAGGGACACAGACACCTTTGCATAAAATATCCTTCCTTTGTACTGCTTCTCATTTATTTTCCTATGCAACAGTTCAGAAATTCATCCATGGAATGGTTTAAGTTGGAAGAGACCTTGAAGATCATCATTTGCCATGGAGAGGGACACCTCCCACTAGCCCAGGTTGCTCAAGGTGTCATCCAACCTGGCCTTGAATACCACCAGGGAAGGGGCATCCACAACCTCCCTGGGCAACCTGTTCCAGTGTCTCACCACCCTCACTGTAAAGCATTTCTGTTGCTGATGATGTCTTTGTCTCCTCATGGGACTGCTTTGTATTTACCTGGGTTTGCTTTCACAGCCCTTAGCCCTCTTCAAGAGACATTAGGAAAAAGTTCTACAGACATTAGGAAGAAGTGGGTGGTGAAACATTGGAACAGGTTGCCCAGGTAGGTGGTGGAGGTCCCATCCCTGGAGGCATTCAAGGTCAGGCTTGATGGGGCTCTGAGCAACCTGATCTAGCTGGGTGTGTCCCTGCTTATGGCAAGGGGGTTGGAATGGATGACCTTTTGTGGTCCCTTCCAACCCAGGGCACTCTATGATTCTATGAAAATCCATAGTTCCTGGAATCTCATTTGCCACACAGGTCAGGACTGGATTTTTGGAGGGGCATGAAGGTAATGAACAGGCATTGTTAGACACCTCTCTCAACACAGAATCCTCATCAAAAGATGAGGGTTTAGAGCTGTACCCACATTGTTATATTTAATAGCCCTTAATGGGGTTTTCTTGCATTTGTTCAGCTAATTGCTTTTTGAACTGATTTATATTTCAGCATCCAAAACATCCTGCAGCAATGGGTTACACAATTTAATTATGTATTAGACCACAGGCAATTTACACTGCTGCCTGATAATTTACTTGTGTACTGGCTGCCTTTCATATTATGAGTGGTGAAGAGCTGCTCCTAAATCACTTGCTCCCTGCCATTCATGACTTTATATTTCAATTATACTGTCCTTAGTCAGCCCTTTTCCAATCTGAATAACCTTCCTTAGAAAAATCTCTCCTGGTATAGAAGCCCTTCCCTCCAATTTGTTATCAAAGGTACCCTTGGCAATTACCATTGTTAATTGTGATGATCCTAGCTCAAGTAGAGCAGTGAAGTTTACTCTTCCAGAACAAAATGCAGAGTAAAGTAGATGTGCAGCCCCAGAGAAGTCACGGACTTCCAGCTGGGATTTTTATTATATTTTTGTGTCAACACTAGTCTTTTGGTTTTCTATTTTTGGACAGTAGTCATGTCATGAATATTTTCATTATTCATAGATTCTTAGAGGAGTTCGGGTTGGAAGGGATATTGAAGATCATCCAGTTCCAACCACCCTGGCCATGGGCAGGAGCACCTCCCACGAGCCCAGATTGCTCAAGGCCTCATGCAACCTGGCCTTGAACACCTCCAGGGAGGGGAAATCCACAACCTCCCTGGGCAGCCAGTTCCAGTGTCTCACCACCCTCACTGTCAAGAATTTCTTCCTCATCTCTAGTCTCAATCTGCCCTCCTCAACCTTCAAACCGTTCCCTCTCATCTTGTCACTACAAGTCCTTGTAAAAATCCTCTTCCCAGCTTTCTTGCCGACCCCTTTTAGGTACTGGAAGACTTCTCTAAGGTCTGAGGGACTTGGGGCTGTTAGATCTGGAGAAAACTGAGAGGAGGTCTTACTGATGTGCATAAATATCTGAAGGGTGGGTGTCAAGAGCTCTTTACCAGGCTCTTTTCCATGATGCCCACTGACAGGACAAGGAGCAATGGATGCAAACTGGAGCACAGGAAGTTCCACCTCAACATGATAAGAAACCTCTTTACTGCAATGGTGATGAAGCCCTGGAGCAGGCTGCCCAGAGAGGCTGTGAGTCTCCTCTGGATACTTCCAAACCCACGTGGATATGTTCCTGTGTGACCTGCCACAGGTGATGCTGCTTTGGCATGGGAGGGGTTGGACTGGATGGTCTCCAGAGGTCCCTTCCAATCCTCAGCATTCTATGATTCTATGATTCAATGACACTTAGCTTTGCTTACTCACCTGCACATAGAATGCTGTTTACTATCTCCATATCCTCTTTCATCTAGCACTTAGTAATTATGCTCTGGAAAGATGATGTTGTCTGGGTGAAATTCCACACACACCCCACACACACCCCCAAAAAAAAAAACCCAACCAAACAAAAAACCCACCCCAAAAAACAAGCCTACAATCAAAATTTAGTAGCCAGATTAAAAACCTAATAAAAGTTTTAAAATGTGGATCATCCATAAACTTGGCAATTATGCTGTCAGTCTGTGATTAGATTTCTATATAAAGAAGCTATAAGAGGAACTGTGAGAATATTGCATAGCAAACACTGCAGACATTAAGGAAAGCAATAAACACAAGAGAAGGATTTGCAGATCATAAAGTGATGTTACCAAAATGGTTTTAAAAAAGCCACAGCTATTAATATTGCTTTAAAACAATGTGATTAACACTTCAGTACTTTGGGGGGGAAAGATATTATTAACAGAAATTACTTGGGGGGGCAGGAAACCATTTTAACTCCTAGACAAAATTGAAGTTCATTAATATTTTACTCTTTTTTGGCCTGAAAAAGAAAAGCAAAAAAACAACCCTGCTTATAGGATGACATTTAAAAGATTATTTGTGTTGTCAGAGATGGATTTCATTCCTCCATAAACTGGCATTTTAACAGTTAATCAAATATTTAATATGTAATTTCTCCAGGCTGTTCAACCTGCAGGAAAGAAGGCTCTGGGGAGACCTTAGAGCATCTTTCCAGTACCTGAAGGGGCTCCGGGAGAGCTGAGGAGGGTCTTGTTACAAAGGCTTGGAGTGATAGGTTGATAGGGAATGGATTGAAGCTTGAGGAGGGCAGATTGAGACTGGAGATCAGGAAGAAATTCTTGACAGTGAGGATGGTGAGACACTGGAACAGGTTGCCCAGGGAAGATGTGGATGCCCCCTCCCTGGAGGTGTTCAAGGCCCGGCTGGATGAGGCCTTGAGCAACCTGGGCTGGTGAGAGGTGTCTGTGCCCATGACAGAGAGGTTGGAACTGGATGATCTTTAAGGTGCCTTCCAACCCAAACCATTCTATGGATCTATGAACTGTGATGACAATAAACTTCTAACAGGTCTGAACTGGTTTTTAGAAAGTCCATCTTCTGCAGAATTACACAACTGAGAGATGCTAAGGGGAGAATAAAAAAAGAAGGACTGAAGGATAAAAAATTTAATTTTAAAGGTACTAACAGATCAATACCCCACACAAATCCCATCAAACTACCTGATTAGAAGCTGCCTTTAACTGGTTGAACACGAATAGACCTTGCATCTATGAATCTCTGAATTTGCTCTAGTGACACTTCCTCAGCTGAAGTTCACTGCTCTGTTCCATTACATCTTGAAACGCCTCACAGCAGTAACTTAATCCTTCTCTCAACTACAACCGTTGAATTCCACAGCCTAGTCTCCTTTTCATGTTTTAATTCATTGATAGATTATTTCAATTGCAGATGACTTCATTTTGCTCCAGGGTCTCCCCTCTTGGCCCTCCTTAAGCTTCAATTCATATCTGAATAAAAAAGAAATTTCATCATTTTCCTACTCAGTTTTAGCAGCAGAATATTCTTTTGATCTCTCTTTTATGCAGCACTTAATCATAGAATGGTTTGGGTTGGAAGCAACCTCCAAAGGGCATCCAGTCCAACCCCCCTTCACTCAGCAGGGACACCCTCCACTAGATCAGGTTGCCCAAACCCTTGTCCAGCCTCACCTTGAATATCTCTAGGCATGGGGCCTCAATCACCTCCTGGGGTTACCTGTTGCAGTGTTCCAGCAGCCTCCTGGTGCAGAACTTGTTCCTCACATCCAATCACAATCTGCTCTGCTCTCATTTCAAACCATTGCACTCCCCTTATGGTTTGTGGTCACAGTCAGTGTAGGAACTGCTGGTGGTGGTGGCACAGGATGCTCCACAGCATTTGGTGCTCACCAAGAAATCTGAATTCAAGCAGCTCAGTAGTTCATGGATTCACAGATTTCATGAGGTTGGAAGGGACCCTCAAGGGTCATCTTGTCCAACCATCTTTCTCTGAAGGTCCCAGCACAGTATGGTCCCACCTCAGCAGGAGTGAGCAGAACCACAAGAGGACATTAAAAATACCCTAAATAATGGCTCACACAACCAGTAGAACTCAGATGAGAAAAAGCCCCAGATGAGAAAAGCCACAAAGAATGACAGGAAGGATGGGCCCAGAAAAAATGTCAGTGTCCACAGAAATATAACTGAACCAAAGGCACCGAAGGTTTGGAGCTAACAGTGGCAGACAGCTTGTTCAGGAGAAGACAAGAGTTAATCCTAAGCTTTATGTCAGCACGCAGATAATTAGCTGATTTCCATATCTCAGCCTGTGGGCCATCTCCTTAATGACTGGTGAATGGTAGAAAAAGATGACAAAAAATTCACCTCGACCATGCTGCACTTAAAGATCAAAGGGTGATCTTTAACTCCATCCAAGGGCAAGTCAAGCAGCAGTGGGCAGCAAATGCTTTACTCTTCTCAGTAAGAAGGAAGAAAATTGTGCAGAGGTCTGTGAGGGCTGAGCAGATGGGCAAAACAAAGGGTGGCTGCAAGTAGTCAACAAGCAGAGTTCTCAATTCTATTGCAAGGCTTAGCCATTTGTGCAGCATAGTAGCTCTGCTGTGCAACAGAACAAAAGGCGTAAAAGAAGAGGCACCTTGTAGGTAACAAGGTCTGCCAAAGCATTGTCGTTTAAAGAGACCTACAATCAGTTTCCTGCAGGCTTTCCACAGTACTGGAGGACTTCACTGCATTTCTCTGCATACCCTGGGCTGCATGAAGAGAAGTGTGGCCAGCAGGTCAAGGGAGATGAGCTCATCTGCTTCAACCTCCCCAACATGCCCAGGGACACCTCTCAACTACACTCAGCTCCTCAAGGCCGCATCCAACCTGGCCTTCAACACCCCCAGGGAGGAGACGTCCACAGCCTCCCCGGGCAGCCTGTTCCAGTGTCTCACCACCCTCCTACTGAAGAACTTCTTCATCAGCTCCAGTCTAACCCTTCTCTGCCTCAGCTTCAAACGACTCCCCCTTGACCTGTCTCTAGACACCCTCAGGAAAAGTCCCTCTGCAGTCTTCCTGTAGGATCCCTTTAGGTACTGGAGGGCAGCTCTAAAGTCCCCCTGGAGACTTCTCCTTTCCAGGCTGAACACTCCCAGCTCCCTCAGCCTGTCCTCACAGCAGAGCTGCTCCAGCCCTTGGATCATCTCTGTGACCTCCTCTGGACTCTCTCCAGTAGCTCTGTGTCATTCTGCTGGGGACACCAGAACTGGAAGCAGGAGGTGAGGTCTCATCAGAGCAGTGTCAAGGGGCAGAATCCCTTCTTTTGTCCTGCTGCCCACACTGCTCTGGATGCAGCCCAGCACACAGCTGCCTTCTTGGCTGCATGAGGGCACTGCTGGCTCTTGGGGAGCTTCTCATCAACCAACACCCCTAAATCTCTTTCTTCACAGCTGCTTTCATGCCACTCTGCACCCAGCCTGGGATTGGCCTGACCCAGCTTCAGGACCTTGCAGTTTGAGTTGTTGAACCTCGTGCAGCTGGCACTGGGCAGTGCCAGTAAATGTTATTTTTTTACACTTGCACTGTTCTAAAAATGGTATAAAGTAAAAGAGAAAACAACTGCTAGCTCCCTGTAAATCTGCCACTCCTTCTGACTATGGGGAGTTGAGTTCCTGTCTATAAGCTCAACTCCAGAAACCTGCAGGGTGCAGTAATTACACTCAGCCATGAGAGAGTCCTGCACAGCAATATATTTCAGTCCAAAAACCACACCTCCAGAATACTGAGAAGAGGAAAAAAAAAGTAAGAAGGGAGAAAACAAATATGCCAATATCCCATACTGCTGTAGTCCCCTTGGTGGGCTATATGATCCTCCTTTCATGAATAAAGATGGAGTAAACTCCATTTGTAGCATAAGAAAAGGTAATTAGTGCCATCTATTCACCATGGTTTAGGATTTGCCTCCTACAATTTGATTACTTTTATCACATTTTAAACGTTGAGTGAGATGGGTTTTTTTCAGCTCTGTAATCCAGTTAGTGGTAAAAGTGTGGAGGAGAGAAGTCAGCTTCCCAATATGATTGATGAGTCTGTGGTGTAGCTGAAAAAGAGCTGGGGGAAAAAAATATATATATAAATACAGAACTCATAATATAGACACTGTCTGCCTGTGTTAAAGCAAATCTCTTCTAAATCATTTTGAATCCTTCAGCCAGACTCAAATATAAGCTTAGAATCTCCTTCTCAACAAACAGGAAATGGAAAAAGTATTCAGTAGGAAAGAGAAGCCTTGGGGGGGGGGGGGAACACAGCACCCTAATCTCTTTTGATATGCATTTCTTATTTATATTTTGCTAACTCCCAGATCTTGCTGAGGACTGGGCTCTAGGCCTCCTGGGTGTTAGAGAAACACAGAGGCTATTAACAATGAGGAACCACTTCCAGCTCAGGTATGAAGTTATAGACAAAAAGGTTGAGTGACACAGCCTAAGCCAATGGAAAGCACAGAGATTTTAAAAGCCCAAGCTCAGATCTGCTGAGGTCAAAGCAGCCTTGGTAGAGTGAGGTGCAGAGCTTGTGCCATAGAACCACAGAATCAATGTTTGGGTTGGAACCCCCAAAAGTCATCTTGTCCAATCCCCCTGCAGTCATCAGGGACACACTCCACCAGATCAGGCTGCTCAGAGGACATAAATCAGTCTGATCTGCTCAGTACTCCCACTTTTGCTCCTAGTCTAAGTGGCTCAGCATAAAATTAGAGGTTCATTTGTTGACATTGTGGACAGGTTGGTGCTGGTCACTTCTCACAGGTAATTAGTGATAGAACAAGAGGGAACAGCCTCAAGCTGCCACTAGGTAGGTTTAGACTGGACAGTAGGAAGAATTTTATTCATGGGCAGAGTGGTCAGAAGCTGGAATAAGCTGCCCAGGGAGATGGTTGAGCAACCAATCCTGGACGTGTTTAATGGTCATTTGGATGTGGTGCTTTGGGATATAGTTTAGGGGTGAACCTGGTAGAGTAGGGTTAAAGGTTGGACCTGATGATCTAAAGGGTCTTTTCCAACCTGAATTTTTCTGTGATTCTGTGATTCCCTTCTCTGGAGAGCCAGAAGCCAGCTCTATCCAGATCATTGATTACATGTAGGAACAGCAAAACCAAGCAAGCAGACAAGCCCCTTGTGGTGGGTTAACACCCATTCTGAAACAAAAGAAACCAAAGCAGGGTGGAGGGCTTGAGGGTACTTTGCACTCTCTGCAGGGCATCTTTCCCCTTGGAAGCTGAGTCTGTTCCGCTCCCCCCTCCCTGCCCAGCTAGGGTATAAAAAGCAGGACATTGCAGCTGTTAGCCCTCCTTTTGGCTCCTGCCTCTGCTGGATGAGAGCTACTGCAGCTGCCCTCCTGCTCCTCTGCCACATGGTCAGACCTGATCCTTCTCCCTGCTGCCTCCGCATCTCTTCAGAGAGAAACTGGTTTTGTGTTCTTCCTCTTTGTCTCCCTCCCATCCATCCCTGTTCCTTGCCCTTGTGAATCTTACCTGTTACTGACATATATATATATATAGTTTTGTTTTACTTTGTTTAAAGAAAAACCTGTTTACCTCTCTACTTCCAAGCCAACTCCAAATTGTTGTTTGGTGGATTTGCTCCTTCCTTTTTTTCCCCTCTCTGTTGGGAGGGAGGAGGGGGAGCAGGGAAAGAGATTCTCAGCCTTGCCCCCATCTAAGCTCTTAACTCCCAGTTAAGGCTCAAACCACCGCACCCCTCAACCTCTCTGAAGGAAGGGAGCCACTTAACTACCTCTCCACTGACCATGTGTAGTCCATAGAAGAGCCAGGAAATTATTTGTGCCCATCAGAGCCATGATCTCACCTGGAACACTGCTCCCAGTTCTGGTGCCCTCAGCATTCCATCCATTTCACTACAGAGGCAAAATGTTGATACAGATTTGGAGATGGAAATAAAACTAAATTGTTGTTGCTTAATGTGTCTAAAAATAGAGGTAATACAACCAAAATTAAAGTAGTAATTTCCTTGTTCTTTCCTATTTAACATATGTTCTTCCTATGTAATATTAAAAATCAATTAAGTAAAAGTATCTTCCATACACTTAAATACAGTCAAGTCTTCTTTTTCTTCACAGTCTCAAAAAAAGCCTCATCTCTGTCTCTGGGATTGCAGTGATTCATTAGACTACTTACAGCTGTCTCAAGCTATAGAGAAGGAGCTACAGGTAAAAGATTGGGAGAGAAATTAGGATTGTACCCTAAAAATTAAATAAGCCATTACTAAAATAGTCTGCAGAGCTGAGACATACTTAGTGTCTAAATGGCCCAAACATGATAAAATAAAACAGACCTCCAACGTTACTCACTTCCCTCAGATTAAGGGTTTTATTCTTTTCTGTAATTGTGGAACTGAAGCCATAAATAATGCAGCACATCAAGCTGGAATAAGGAAAGGTTGTGGTCTTCCATCTTATTAAAAAAACAACCCAAACACAACAGAGAGATTGTGGACCCACCTCTGGAGGCTGGGAGGGAACCAGACCAGTGTCTCTAATATCTGAGAGGTGGGTGTCAGGATGAAGGCGCCAGGCTCTTTTTGCTGGTGCCCAGTGATAGGATAAGGAACAACAAGTACAAGCTAGAACATAGGAGACTCTACCTCAACATGGGGAGAAACTTCATTGGTGTGAGGGTGCTGGAGGCCTGGAGCAGGCTGCCCAGAAAGGTTGTGGAGTCTCCTTCTCTGGAGACTTTCCAAATCCTCCTGGATGTGTTCCTGTGTGGCCTTCCCTGGGTGCTCCTGCTCTGGCAGGGGAGTTGGACTGCACGATCTCTGGAGGCCCCTTCCAACTCCTAACATTCTGTGATGGATTCTGTGCTGAAAAATAATGACACTGTTTTATAAGATAAATACACAGAGATATATTTGTGAGATGATAGTAAACAGTCAATAAAACCAGTGTGTCAGAATGGTAGATTTAAAGCACCAAAATATGACCCAAAACATTCTCGTTTCTTCCCATTCTCACACCCCAGGCAGCAGCACCCTCCAGGAAGGACTGGAATGATGTAAAACAACATAAACATATTCAATTATGGAAGGAAATCAAATGAAAACCAACCCTCAGAGGAAAATTCCAGTGCAATCCCAGAGATAATCCAATTACAAAGGAGATTAAGTTATTAAAAGTGTTTTGATAATAAAGAATAATTAAGAAGCAAGCAGATAAACACAGCTCTCATCTGTGTGAGGAGACAGAATCTGCTTGATGGAAACAGCAGAACGTGGCTGCCTGCATGCTCATGTGAAAGAAAAGGGTAAAAATAGGCAAACAAGTATAGGGATAGAATAGTTTCAGTTTATGTACATTTCATTTAAAATATTATTTGGTTTCCTTTCTTCAAGTTACAAAAAGAATGAAGAATGAGCATGAAAAAAAAAATATTTGCTCTCCCTCTATCACTGCTTGACTGAGGATTCCAGTGCAATGTTTTCTACTCTGACAAAAGGAACAGATGGTTCCTTTTTGTAGGCAGAGGAACCAAGTTAATTTTCCACACCTGCTTCATCAAAGTTCATCATTCCTAATACTGGCATAGAGCACACAGATGTGAGTCCATCAAAACCTCTCTGTCCTAGATGGGTGCTGGCTGGTAAAAGGGAGGGGGGAGAAGCCAATCCTAATCCTGTTTTCTTCTTTCTCTTTAGGCTGAACTATTATCCTGAATTGGGATTCTGCTGTCACTTGATATTAACTCATTTGTTAGGAAAATTATTATTGTGTTGATCCTGAAGACGAGAAGGCTCCAGGGAGACCTTAGAGCTGCATTTCAGTATCTGCATGGGACCTGCAGGAAGTCTGAGGAGGGACTGCTGAGAAGGGCCTGTGGGGATAGGACAAGGGGCAGTGATTTGGAACTGGAGCAGGGAAGATTTAGGCTGGACATCAGGAGGAAGTTCTGCACAGTGAGGGCGGGGACACACTGGAACAGGCTGCCCAGGGGTGTGGATGAGGCTCCATCCCTGGAGACATTCAAGCTCTGCCTTGCTGTGTCCCTGTGCAGCCTGCTCTGGTTGGAGTCCCTGGTGTCCCTGCTGCCTGCAGGGTGTTTGGCCAAGATGCCCTTTGAGGATTCCTTTCAACCCAATGCAGTCTGTGAATCTATGAGCTGAAGTCCCTTGCCAATCAGATTCCATCCTTCTTTTAGATTAAATCAGGCTGCCTCTGGGCCAGATTACTTTATTTACTGCAAACAGTTCATGTATCTTACAGCCCTGCTCAAAGTAACAAGTCCAATGCTTGGCTGCATTTTCAGAACTTGTTTCTAGAATCTATATATTTCTTTAGATTTCTATAACTAACAAGTCTTTAGATTTCTATAACTAACAAGTTTCATGGTTTTCATGGTTTGGAAGGGACCTTAAAGATCATCCAGTTCCAACCCCCTGCCATGGGCAGGTACACCTTCCACCAGCCCAGGCTGGTCAAGACCTCATCCAACCTAGCCTTGAACACTTCCAGGGAGGGGGCATCCATGACCTGGGCAACCTGTTCCAGTGTCTCCCCACCCTCACTGTCAAGAATTTCTTCCTAACCAGTCTCAATCTGCCCTCCTCAAGCTTCAATACATTCCCTCTCATCCTACCACTCCAAGCCCTTGCAAAAATCTCTCCTCAGCTCTCCTGGAGCCCCTTCAGGCATTGGAAGGCTGCTCTAAGGTTTCCCTGGAGCCTTCTTTTCTCCAGGCTGAGCAGCCCCAACTCTCTCAGCCTGTCCCCATAGTGGAGATTCTCCAGCCCCCTGATCACCTTCATGGCCCTCCTTTGGACCCTCTCCAGCAGCTCCATGTCCTTCTTATGCTGGGGACACCAGAATTGGATGCAATAGTGCTTGTGGGGTCTCATGAGAGCAGAGCAGAGGGGCAGAATCCCCTCCCTCATCCTGCTCATCACACTGCCTTTGATGCAGCCCATCACTGCAGATCAAACACTAGAGTCCAGATCTTCCAGGCGATCAACATAAGAGTCATCAGCATACCTTCTACTACTCAATTTGAAGGACTTCATTATGCAAATAATGTGACCCACATTATTATACCCATGTAGCAGCAGTTCCTGTTCATATTGTCAGCTGGTTATTAATAGAACAATTGGACAGCTGCACAGCTTCCAGGTCTATAAAACAGCAAGAAAGGAAACACAGGCACACACAAAATACACCTCCTAGGCTCTGCACTCTTTTAACAACACATACTGACTCCAACTTGTGTTTTACACTTTTTAATAAAATAATTGACTCCTCTGGCTATTAGATTTTCTTCAAAATACTGATTTGCATTAAGTTTGCTGTGAAAGCCCAGCAGATGCACTTGTCACTTAGCAGATTCAGAGACAGAGACCCAAAAAATTAAGAAACCTGTGGCTGTGGTTTGCATTTTCTGAGATTTTGGATGATAAAGCAAATCCTTTGTATAAATCTTGCCCTATCTAATGCCCTGCTCTCTTCCCTGATTTTCTGCAAGACTCTGTGAGGACTGTTTTAATCTACTTTATTTTAATTTCTCTCTTGACATTAATGAATGTCTTCATATGGATTTTCCTTTGTACATCCTATTGTGAGATGGGTATCTTGGCTACCACTAGGTTTACAGCCAGGAAGTGACTCTTCCTTTGCTGTAAGATCTGCTAGAAATCACCTCCCATCTTAAATTCTCCCACAGGAAATAAATCTGCCAGATACAGATTCATAGATTAGTTCAGGTTGGAAGGGACCTTGAAGATCATCTGGTTCCAGCCTTAATCCTACCCTGTTGTAATTTGAGGCCATTCCTTCTTGTTCAGTCACCAATACCTGTGAGAAGAGACCAGGACCAACCTCTCTGCAATGTCCCTTCAGGTAGTTGTAGACAGCAATGAGGTCTCCCCTTAGCCTCTTCTTCTTCAACCAGCCCCAGCCCCAGCTCCTTCAGTTGCTCTCCATAAGATTTATTCTGTAGGCCTTTCACTATTGAGGTGACCACAGCTGGACACAATACTGGACCAGCTTGCTCAAAGCTTCATCCAACCTTGCATTGAACACCTCCAGGAAGGGGGCATCCACAGCCTGCCTGGGCAACCTGCAATAGGTGTCAGAACCAGAACCTTCCTTTTCCTTCCTAACAACTTCATAATGCCCTGCTAATCTGTCTCACATCTGTTTCCACCAGGATGCTTTTTCACTAGATTTTTATGAGGTAAGTGCATATAACCCAGCAGCATCTGGGTAGCACAATGCATATTTCATGGGAATGTTGAGCTGTTTGAGGAATTAATATTTATAAAGATCATGGGAGGAAATGTTCCCTGTGAAAGCTGAAATGTTAAAATGTTGCTGATTTTGAACTTTCAGCAAATGATCTGAACAAAATTATTGGAGAAAAAAAGAATGCTATGTGATTCCCAAAACTTTGATCCCAATACTGTTTTGCAGGTTAATCACATTCAAAAAGCAAGCCTGCCTCAAAGTCTAAAACAAGGTGGAGAGGTGTGTGTGTGTGGTGTGTGGGAATGACAACAGTTTGCAAACACAAATGTAAATTCTTTGCATTTAGCAAAGTATTTCTACTTGAAGCCAGAGCTCTAAAAAGTGTTTGGGTCAGGGCTAAAAGTAAAACCCCAAAGCAAAGTAATATCTCAAGAACAGAAGGAAGCATTCTAAGAAATAAAAACAAGCACAGAAATCAATGAAGAAGCCAAATTAGAATGATAAAATCACAGAATATTTGAGGCTGGAAGGGAGCTCCAGAGATCATCCAGTCCAATCCTCCTGCCGGAGCAGGATCACCCAGGGCAGGCCACACAGGAACACATCCAGGTGGGCTTGGAAAGAATAAAAATGTCTATTTCTGGGCAAGCATCATTGTTGCCCAACCAAAATCTTATCTGATGTTCTTGTGTCTAGCTGCACTGCCAGAGAATCAACTGCTCCTTGAAAGTTCTCAGCCTTTTTTGTTGTAAATAACAACTGAAGATATCAAATAGCTGACAGAGTACTCAATACCTACACAACTATTTTCTTGCCTTTTTCAAGCTAAAGGGAGGACAAAAGTCTCAGAGATTCACAGAATGGTTTGATTTGGAAGGGACCTTGAAGATCATCCAGTTCTTACCCCCTGCCATGGGGCCCAGGCTCCTCAAGGCCTCATGCAACCTGGCCTTGAACACCTCCAGGGAAGGGGCATCCACAACCTCCCTGGGCAACCTGTTCCAGTGTCTGACCACCATCACTGGAAAGAGCTTCTTCCTAATCCCCAGTCTAAATCAGCCTTCCTCAAACTTATAATCTTGAAAATTTCCATCTGAAGGGATTGAAGTTTCTTGTTAGTCTGTACTTTTCTTTTCTCCTTCTTTTGACTTGTATTTATCTGAAATCTTTCCCTTTTCTTCTCTCACCTACATATCTACACTTTTTCAGATGGATGAAAGCCTTTTATCATCACCATGCAAATATTCTGACCCATGTTTTCCCTCCCCAGAACCAATTTTTGTCACAGCCTTAGAAAATTCAGGCATTTATCCCCAATATATACAATAATAGAATCATAGATTTGTCAGGGTGGGAAAGGACTTCAAGGATCATCCAGTTCCAGCCTCCCTGTCGTGGGCAGGAACACCTCACACTCCAGCCCTCTGATCATTCTCATTGCCCTTCTCTGGACATGTTCCAGCAATTACAGTATCACAGTATTACCAAAGTTGGAAGAGACCTCGAAGATCATCAAGTCCAACCTGTAACCACAAACCTCATGACTAGACCATGGCACCAAGTGCCACATCCAGTCCCCTCTTGAATGCCTCCAGGGTTGGCAACTCAACCACCTCCCCAGGCAGCCCATTCCAGTGGAGAATGACTCTCTCGGTAAAGAACTTTCTCCTCACCTCGAGCCTAAACTTCCCCTGGTGCAGCTTGAGACTGTGTCCCCTTGTTCTGGTGCTGGTTGCTAGGGAGAAGAGGCCAACCCCTTCCTGGCTACAACCACCTTTCAGGTAGTTGTAGAGAGCAATGAGGTCGCCCCTGAGCCTCCTCTTCTCTAGGCTAAACAACCCCAGCTCCCTCAGCCTCTCCTCGTAGGGCTTGTGCTCAAGGCCTCTCCCCAGCCTTGTTGCCCTTCTCTGGACACGTTCAGATTACTTCTGGTATTCTACAGAAACCTCATCATTCTCTGCTTACTGCCACAAACTTTTCCAGAAATTTCCCAGGAAGTCAGCTACATTTACAGAATCCCTCTCTCTGTGACTCTATCTGCTAGCATTGTCTTTTCTGCTAGCATTGAGCATTTAGATTATAGCCAAAAGTAATAGACAGCAGTAAAGGTGCCAAAACATTATTACAGCAATTGAAGCTTGAGGAGGGCAGATTGAAACTGGAGATTAGAAGAAATTCTTGACAGTGAGTGGTGAGACACGGGAACAGGTTGCCCAGGGAGGTCCTGGATGCCCCTTCCTGAACGTATTCAAGGCCAGGTAGGATGAGCAACCTGGGCTGGTGGGAGGTGTCCCTGCCCATGACATGGAGCTAGATGATCTTTAAAGTCCCTTCCAACCCAGCCTATGGGGTGGCTCTTCTCTGGAATGAAATATCTACTCTTTATACTCTTTAATGTCTTTCTGGAGCAATATTTTCCAGCAAGTTATTTAGCTCTAGGTAAAAACTCCAACAGAAATTGATTTGTGCTACTAATGCAACAGAAGGACTTTAATCAGAAAGAAAGAGTTAAGCCTCGAAATCTAAATGGCAATGAAGCTTACTATGGTACCTATGGTACTGACTGTTTCTGGTACTTTAGTTTAGTGGAAACAAGGATCAGATGTTAAGTAAAAGAAAAGAAAAAAATCATTTTACTACTTAATGGCCTTCTTTAGAAAAGACTGAAGCATAAAGTTGGGAACCTCAAAACAAAGTTGCATTAAAATCTTCTCTGCAGTGGATTTATAGCTTAGAAAGCATAAAAATCAAATACTTTGAAATGTTCTTTTCCAGTCCAACATTTGCCTGTTTCTTGGAGACAACAGAGAAATTGTAGGAGGAAGTTAAACAGCAAAGATGAACCACATTGGGGTATTTTATGTACGTGGTAATCATGAAGTTCAAGAAGTAACACCCAAAGCTCTGCTAAACGTGCTCTGGAAGCTGCTCACTGCTCCTAAACTGTGTGAGTTGCCAACATTATTCCCACTTAGCCTCTGATGCAGCCAACAAGCCATAAAACTGAGAATGGGAGCTGTTGTAATGAAGTAGAAACCTTTCCCTGTGGAAATGAGGGAAGAAATAATACAGAAGCAGTACATTAAAATATTCTTAAAGGATCATCTCTCTTTAGTACCCCTAATAAAACTTTTCAGCCAGTAGAAGATTTTGATGATGGTAGAGAATTATAGTGACACTTAGGAAATTATTTACGTGTCACCTAGAAAACTCTGGGTCTAATCACTTTTGATCTATTCTTTCCTTTGGTCACCACTCTCAAGAAGCATTGACTCACATTAAGCATCCTATGCTGAAAACAGAACTTTGCAACCTTTGTGTTTGACTAACTCTTTGCCCATATTTACAACATCATATGGTAGAATCATGTCAGAGAATACCACCTGTAGAAAATCTAAGTATTTGCCAAGGTCTGAGCTCATGCAACAGGAAACATTCTACGGACAAGAAGAGCAAGCGGAGCTCACCGTTCAGCCTACATCTGGCTACAAGACCTATTTGCACAGAAGCTGATTAAGATACTACATAATCACAGCTAAATGGACTACATAAAAAACAGTGTGACCAGCAGGGCAAGGGAGGGGATTCTCCCCATCTGCTCTGCTGAGCCCCCAGCTGCAGCACTGTGTCCCATTCTGGTGACCCCAAGCACAAGAAGGATCTCAAACTGCTGGAATGGGGCCACAAAGATGATCAGAGGGCTGGAGAACCTCCCCTGTACTGACAGGCTGAGAGAGCTGGAGCTGTAGGGCCTGGAGAAGAGAAGGCTTCAGGCAGACCAAACAGCAGCCTTCCAGTACCTGGAGGGGGCTACAAGAAAGCTGCAGAGGGACTGTTTGCAAAGGCATTCAGGGATGGTACAAGGGGCAATGGTTTGAAATTAGAGCAGGGCCAATTTAGTTTAGATGTGAGGAACAAGTTCTGCACCATGAGGGTTGTGGCCCTCCTCTGAACCCCCTTCCAGCAGGTCTATGTCTCTCTGGTATTGGGGGTCCCCTAGCTGGACACAACACTGCAGGTGAGATCTCACCAGAGCACAAGGTCAAAATCACTTCTCTCCATCAGCTGGCCTCACTTCTTTTCAAATATCTGTCCTGAGTAGTTTATTATATTTTCAATTAACCTACCTAAAAATTAATTTTTGGGTGTTTTTTTTTTGTTTTGTTTTGTTTTGTTTTGTTTTTTGTTTGTTTTTTTTTTTCCCCCAGAATTGCTTCCTTTGTGACACTGTTGCCCAGCTCCTGTAGGTAGAACAAACTGTTAAATATCTCAACTGGGAGCTCAGAGGAGTGTATTTCTTTAACTGCATCCTTCTTTATTGTGTTTATTCCAGTGGCTTCCATGAATTATTCAGCATGTTTTAGGTAGCCTAGAGAAAATGCTTTTTCTTTTAAGAGACTTATTTCTCAGGCTTTCTTTTAAGTGAGTTAGATGGCAACAAAGTATTAGCAACTCCATCTATAAATATGGAATTATTTCTTTCTTTTTTTTTAACTAAGTCATTTAAAAGTCACTTTGACAGTGACACTTGACAGGCTGGAGAGGTGGGCCCAAGCCAACATCATGAGGTTCAGCAAGACCTAGTGCAAGGTCCTGCATCTGGGTCAGGGCAATCACAGGTACCAATATAGGCTGTGCAGGGGCTGGCTTGAGAGCAGCCCTAAAGAAAAGGACTTGGGGATGCTGGTGAATAAGAAGCTCAACATGAGCCAGCAGTGTGCACTTGTAGCCCACAAAGTCAACCAGATCCTGGGCTGCATCAAGAGGCTGAGAGAGTTGGGGTTGTTCAGTCTGGAGAAGAGAAGGCTCTGAGGAGACCTCATTGTGGCCTTCCAGTATCTGAAGGAGTCTACAAGAAAGCTGTGGAAGGACTTTTTAGGGTGTCGGGTAGTGATAGGACTGGGGTGAATGGAGTAAAACTAGAAGTGGGTCTCCAGTGAGACCTTATTGTGACCTTCCAGTATCTGAAGGGGGCTACAAGAAAGTTGGTTTTGGGTAGTGATATGACTGGGGGGAATGGATCCAAGCTAGAGGAGGGGAGATTTAGATTAAAGATTAGGAAGAAATTCTTCCCCATGAGGGTGGTGACACACTGGAACAGGTTGCCCAGGGAGGTGGTGGAAGCCTCATCCCCGGAGGTATTTAAGGCCAATCTGAATGTGGCTGTGAGCAACCTGATTTAGTTTGAGGTGTCCCTGCCCATGGCAGGGGGGTTGGAACTGGATGATCCTTGAGCTCCCTTCCAACCCTGACAATTCTGTGATTCTGTAATTAAGATTCTTCACTTAAACTCTTTTTTTTTTTTTTTTTTTTTTTTTTTTTTTTTTTTTTTTTGCCTCAGCTTGATTCAAAGCTAAACCCTATTTCTCTTGAGAGACTGAAGGAACTGAACTGATGCTGAGCACAATACAGAACAATTGCTTCAATTTATGCCAAGCATTATAGCAGGCAAAGAAAATCCACAGCAGTAAACAACCCATCAGAAAAAATAATGCATTGAAATTCCCCTCAGCAGGCAGGTGACATTTTTATTCCTTTGGGCCAGGAAAAGAAAAGAGGCATCCAAGAACTTCAGGTGATGCCCAACAACAGGATCAGTTCTTTTCAAAGCTTCACTGAGTGTGGCATTCAATAAATACATGAAAGTAATGTGGAAATAAATAAATCAAATTAATGTGGAAATAGCAAATGAAAATAATGGGCAAATAAGTAAAGGAACATGATGTGCAAATAAATACAGAAAACTAATGTGTTAATAAATAAAAATTGTCTGCAAATAAATAAATTTAATGTGTCCATAAATAAATAAATAAAAATAATGTGTAAATAACTAAATCAAAAAGAATGTGTAAATCAATAAATGAAAACAATTGCAGTTTAAGACACTTCTCAAGCATTGGCAATTTTTCTCTCATAAATCAAGACCACATAAAAAATGTATTGTGTAACCTACCCATTTGTCCCTTCTAATATTTGGCCTATTAACATAATGTCAATCTAAGGCACTAGAGGCGTGAATTGGAAACATTCAACCCTTTTTAGTTTAGATGTTGTTCAAATCATTGATTTGAGAAAGGCTTAACCTCAGAGACTAAGTCTTCTTCACAGAGTCCCAGGCAATTTCATGGATAATATGTTCAATATAAATATGTTTCCCATCTTGATTTGTGTTAACTGCTGCTTCCTCATACAGACATAGAATGGCTTGGGTTGGAAGGGACCTCCAAAGGGCATCCAGTCCAATTCTGCTTGCATTCAGCAGAGACATCTCCACTAGATCAGGTTGCTCAGAGCCCTGTCCAGCCTGACCTTGAATATCTCCAGGGATGGGGCCTCAACCACATCCCTGGGCAACCTGTTGCAGTGTTCCAGCAGCCTCATGGTGCAGAACTTGCGCCTCACATCTAATCTCAGTCTGCTCTGCTCTCATTTCAAACCATTGCCCCTGGTCCTGTCCCTGCAGGCCTTTGGGAACAGTCCCTCTGCAGCCTTCTTGTAGCCCCCTTCAGGTACTGGAGGGACAGGCCTTTACGTCTTCCTGGAGCCTTCTCTTCTGCACGCTGAACAACTCCAGCTCCCTCAGCCCATCCTCATAGCAGAGGTGTTCCAGTCTCCTGATCATTTTTATGGCCCTCCTCTGTACCCACTCCTTCAAATCCATCTCCCTCTTGTGTTCAGGGTTCCAGAGCTCAAAACAGTACTCCAAATGAGGTCTCACCGGAGCAGAGGAAAGTGGCAGAATCACCTCTCTTGTCCTGCATCCCAGGATGTGGTTTGCCTAAGCCTAAACCTGCTGCTGCTTATACCTCAGCCTGTATTCAACAGATGCATGATTCCTGTAAACCCCAAGCCATTCACCTGCACTGAAACTTCAGCAATCAAATTGCCCTTCTCTGCTCTAACATTTTAGAGCCAAATACAATAAGGTTAGACTCTACAGCAACCGGCTAAGTTTTTCTGCTCCCACTCTAGTGCATGAAAGTCTTTCCACATTAAGGTCACAGTTCTCAAATCAGATTTGCAAGTTGCAAATGTTTAGTTATGAATTCATGAGCTTAGAAATGTGCAGCCATAAAATTCAGCAGTCCCACAGCTCAGCATTTACAAGATGTAAATCTGAGAAGATTTATGAAGTTGTGTGGTAATCTGGAGCAGATGATGTCAGCTGCCAGCTGCACGTTACACAGGACTTTATGTTTTAAAGCCACAGCTGTTCTGCTGAGTTACTTCAGGAAGTTTTAGTTTGGGGATGGATGTCAGGACAGAAGGACACAAGAAGGTTTTCAAAGAATTTATGATGCAAGCATAAGCCCAAGTGTGTAATTTTGTTATCATGACAAAACATGACCAAGCACTTCAAAGCTGAGTTTTATCTGTCTCTAATGATTAGTCTTAAAAGATCCTCTTCCCTGGACTTCTGTTGACTTTAACAACCAATAGATCATAGAATCATAGAATGACCTAAGCTGGAAGGGACCTTAGAGATCATCTGCTCCAACCCCCCCACCATGGGCAGAGACATTACTCAACTAGACTCAGTTGTCCAAGGCCTCAACCAGTCTATCCTTAAACACCTCCGTGGAGGAGGCATCCACAACCACTCTGGGCAGCCCATTCCAGAGTCTCACCATTCATAGTGAAGAAATTCTAAGCTTCAGTCTAACCCTGCTCTGCCTCAGCTTCAGACCATTCTCCCTTGTCCTGCCTCTAGACCTCCTCAGGAAAAGTCCTTCTGCAGCTTTCCTGGAGGATCCCTTCAGCTATGGGAAGGCAGCTCTAAGGTTCCCCTGGTGCCTTCTCTTCTCCAGGCTTACAAGAAAGCTGGGAAGGGACTTTTTACAAGGGCTTGTAGTGATAGGACAAGATGAAATGGATTGAAGTTTGAGGAGGGCAGATTGATACTGGAGATCAGGAAGAAATTCTTTACAGTGAGGGTAGGGAGACACTGGAACAGGTTGCCCAGGAAGGTTGTGGATCCCCTTCCCTGGAGGTGATAAGGCCAAACTGGATGAGGCCTTGATCAACCTGGGCTGGCGGGAGGTGTCCCTGCCCAGGACAGGGGTTGGAACTGAATGATCTTTAAGCTCCCTTCCAACCCAAACCACTCTATGAATCTCTGTGATCACAATAACAGAGATAGTTTTTTACTAACACTAGGAAATAAAAGTCTTAATATTTGATAGATTCCTCTTTTATATCCACAAGAGTGAAAGTATTTCTTGAAGTCATAACACATGAAACACCTCTCAAAGCATTTTTCTGACACCAAAATATTTATGCCTTCCCTTCAAACACGCATCAGCTCCTGCCAGTCTTTCAAGAATATTTAGTCACTGCTATCACTGTGCTGCTCCTCATTAGTAGTCAAAGGCCTTTTTCATTGTAGTTGTTTCTGAAGTAGCTCCATAAACAGCCACTTTTATTTTTTTTCAGTGCTTCTTCATTGTTAATAATAGTGGGGGAAATGCTTCAATTTCACAGTGCATCCCACAGATATTTTCTGTATTTTCAGTTTCAATGAACTTGCCTCACTCTCTAGATTTATTCTGTCACTTGAACCTCAGGATCTGAAGCAAGCAATAGACACTTTTTCACACCAAAACTAGTGTCCTGTTATTAAGTCAGCTGGCATCAGAGCCCCAGCCAATTGCTAGACAAATTAATTTGGTTTTTTATTCCTTAGTGGGGGGAAACTGGTACATTTATTTACATTCTCTTTCCTTTCTTCCAAAGACACAACTTCCCTTTTTGATTAACTCTGGTTGTGCTGATTGACTCTGTGATTAACTCTGTGAAACATTCTAACATGGGCATGGTTTTCATGAAGAGGTCGTCTATGTAAAGCAAGATTAATATGGATCATGAAAAATAGCTCTGAATAAATTAATATCAAGTGCAGAAATGTCAAGGCACTGAAACCCTTCTTGAACACCTCCAAGGATGGGAACCCCACCAACTTCTCCCTGGACAGCCTGTTCTAACACCTCACCACTCTTGCAGCAACAAAATTTTTCTTGATGTCCAGCCTACCCCTTCCCTGGCTCAGCTTCAGCCCATTTCTTCTCAGCCTATCTCTGATTACTTGGGAGAAGAGATCAACCCCAGCCTCACTCCAACCTCCTTTCAGGGAGCTGCAGAGACTAGCAAGGTGTCCCCTCAACCTTCTCTTCTCCAGACTAAACAACCCCAGGTCCCTCAGCTGCTCCTCATAAGATGCCTTAAAAATCCCTCTCTGGCCTCTTTGCTTTTCTCTGGACACCTTCCAGTCCCTCAATGTCTTTCCTATCCTATGGCACGCAGAAATGACCCCAGGACTCAAGCTATGGCCTCACCAGTGCCCAGTTACAAGAGCAACATCACTTCCCTTGTTCTTGTGGATTAAGGGAAATTCCCTCCAGACATCCACTGAGCGACTCCCTATCATTTTTGTGTCTCCTCTTAGTGCTATTTTCCTCTGACAGCTGAGAAAAAGCTAACACAGCTTTTGATGTGCTGAGATCACTCACGCTGATCAATATATTCTCACTGTCTCCTTTCACTCCTCTGGTTGATATCTGCCTGCTGGTTTTTATGTTATATTTGTAAGCTTTGTGACAGGAAAAAAAAAATAAAATGGTTTTGCTGTCTTCATATAGTGTCAAAACAGTAGTTTTTTGGTCTAGGTTTTGAGGTTCAGGTCATCCAATAATATAAATTGTAGTATTTCAAATAAAGGGCCAAATAAAGGGTTTGCTCAAGTGGAGCTCCAATGTAGAAGGGAATTGTCTGCTCTCACAAAGCATCCTCCAGAGCACAGTATGACCATTCTGAAAGCTGCACAAAGGACCTGACCACAAATTGGATGGGGCCTTGAGCAACCTGGTCTAATGGGAGATGTCCCTGTTCATGGCAGGGGGGTTGCAACTAAATGATCTTTCAGGTCCCTTCCCACCCAAACCATTCTATAAGCCTCTGAATAGAATGCTCAGCAGTCATCAGAGAACTGGTGGCCTTGCTCATAGAAACATACATCTCAGGTACAAATGTGAAGAATTCTTTCAATCAGTGTTATGGGCAATAGTAACAGAGGATATAAGATTAAAAAAATATTTTCTTACATCTCTGAAAATATCAGATCATTAAAGGGCCAACTTCTCTGTGATGCTTTCTATATCCTAAATTGATATTTTCTTCATCAATCATTCTTCAGTATTTGAATTCAAGAGTATTTAAAATAGAGAAAAAAACAAAATCAAAGACAGAATCAAAGACAGACACCAAACACAGAAGCAAACGTAGAATCAGACAGAACCCAAGACAGAACCCAAAGCCAGACCCCAAAGAAAGAACCAAAGACAGAACCCAAAGACAGAATCAAAGACAGACCCAAAGACAGACCCCAAAGACAGAACCAAAGACAGACCCCAAAGACAGAACCAAACTCAGAACCCAAACACAGAACCCAAACACAAACAAAACCAATAACAATAGCAACAACAAAAAAGGGCACAAAACCAAAACCCACAACAGAGGAGGCAAAGGGGACGCACCAGGCAGGCAGCACTGTTTTTCCTCTGAGAAACAGTATATTTACTGTTTTCATGGCAGCAGCAGTTACATTAGTGGCTGAAAGACAAACCAGGGAATGACTTGGTAATGACTCTGTAGGCTACTGAGGCGAAAAAAGACCTAAGGGATGGAAAACAGTAAAGTATGTTGGTGTCATAGAGTCATAGAAAGGCTTAGCTTGGAAGGGACCTTGAAGATCATCCAGTGCCAACCCCCATGCCATTGGTAGGGACACCTTCCACTGGATCACATTTGTCAAGGCCTAATTCAACCTGGCCTTGAACACCACCCTTCAGGTATCAGAAGACAGCTCTAAGATCCCCTGGAATCTTCTCTTCTTAAGGCTGAACACCCCCATCTCCCTCAGCCTGTCCTCACAGCAGAGCTGCTCCAGCCCTTGTATCATCTCTTTGCCTTCCTCTGGCCTCTCTCCACAGCTGTGTCCTTCTCTTGCTGGGGACATCAGAACTGGAGTCAGGTTTGGGGGTGAGGTCTGAGCAGTGCAGAGTCAAGGGGCAGAATCCCTTCTCTTGCCCTGCTGCCCACACTCCTCTGGCTGCAGTCCAGCACACAGCTGCCTTCCGGTCTGCATGAGGGCACTGCTGACTCATAGGGAGCTGCTCAGCGATGAACACCCTCTATGTGTAGAGAGATCTACATGAACTTCATGGCACTGCCACATGGCTTAGCTCATGACATTCATGTTCAGCCTCTAGATTTTGGCTTCTACCACAGAGTACAAAAAAAGCTCCTGTCAGCAACAATCACTTTATCAGCAGATAGTGCCAGGATTATTTTTAGGTATGAGGACCTTTGGTCCTTGCAGCTATGAAATTTGTAGTCAGAGCTTGGAAGCTTTCCTTTCTAACGCTAATATCCTATTTATTTTGCCAGGCTGAAAAAATACCCAAACCCAAATCCTAATCCATTAGGCAAGATTGGCTTTCTTGTGTCCAGGCATAAAAGCCACAATTTTTTTACCACCAATAACTAAGACTTAAATAACCTTGAGATTTTCCCCACCTCTATGCCATGCAGGCTGCCAATGTAATTGAAGTGTTGTGAGGTGTGATTTGTAGAGGCTGACCTGGGAGCTGTAACCAGATTAACTCCCTGACTTGCACACACTGCCTCCAATGAGTTACACCACTCACAATAATTACAAGAATTAAGCTCTAACACAGAGTGTCTACAAAATATATTGACTCTGACCAGATTAAGTACTGGAATGAATAGATTTACATCAACTACGCCCTCAAACCGAAAGTCTTCTGCAATATAAAACACAAGAGAAGTGAATGTGCCCTGCATGGCACAATGCAGGCATAGGTGAGTGTCACTGGGGTGATCTGGCACATTCCATCATACTTTAACTTGGTGTAGAATGGCATCATACTGCTTAAAAATGATCTTGTACAAGCTGAGCTAAACACAGGATAGGCCCTAGTCTGCCACATAATTTGAATGTTGAATTCAGGCTGTTCAGCTGGGAGAGGGAAAGCTGCAGGGAGAACTTAGTAGCTTTCCAGTACCTGAAAAGAGAGCTATGAGAAAGCTGGGAAGGGACTTTTCACAAAGGGTTATCATGATAGGATGAGAGGGAATGGATTGAAGCTTGAGGAGAGCTCTGCCTGCCAGCATAAGTAAAGTGAATGTTAGAGGACGACATTCAAATGGAAAGACAACAGAGAGGTAAGAACCAGAGTGAACTTATTAAAAAAAAAATGAAGGGACATGGCCTGTGTTAGTGAAGATCCCAGAGTAGCACAGCAGTTCCATAGAATCATAGAATGGGAGGTGTGGGACAGGATCTCTGTAGGTCATGCAGTCCAACCCCTTGCCAGAGCAGGATCACCCAGGGCAGGTCACACAGGAGCACATCCAGGCAGGTTTTGAAGCTCTCCAGAGAAGGAGACTCCACAACCTCTGCAAGCAGCCTGCTTCAGGGCTCCAGCACTCTCACAGTCAAAAAAAAAATTCCCATGTTGAGATGGAATTTCCTGTGATTGGGTTTATGTCCATTGCCCCTCATCCTGTCACTGGGTATCAGTGAAAAGAGCCTGGCTCCATCCTCCTGACAGCCACCCTTCCAATATTTATAGATATTGATAAGGTCCTATCTCAGCCATCTCTTATCCAGACTAAACTGCTCCAGGTCTCTCAAGACCTTTCCAAATAACCTGCCTACAGATTCTTCTACAAACTTGAAAGCAGACTAGGTTTCCTCACACAAGTGCTCATGGCAAGGTTATGACTCAAATGTTGCAGCACTCATCTACCCCAACATGTGTTCTCCTTCACCATTGTAATCTATTCAAACGCAGCACACAGAGGCTGTACAGGCTCCCATCATTTAGAAAGTACTGTTATTTGGTTTAGAAGATCATTTGATCTAAGTCTTTTTCCTGGGAGGAAATTAAAAATGCATATAGAAAAGGAAAAAGAGAATAAGCAAATCAAAGATGGTAAAATGAGCATTCTTTTTTTCCCCTTCTAATGTCAAGGCTCTTACAAACGGTGAGAGAAGAGGCTGAGAGCCTGGAAGAGAAGGAAATATGGTGCTGATGCTGGAGATGTTCATTCTGGTATCTGCAAAGAGAAATAAAGAATTCTGTGGTTTGGGGGGGGGGGGCGGGGGGAATAAAAATTAAACAGGCTTCCAGATATGGAAGCTGTGAGAAACTCATTTAGGCTGCCTCTGTCACCAAGCCCACACCACGGTGTAATAAAAAGCCTCAACCACAGGTATAAATCACAGGAAGGAAAACTGTCAGCTGTGATATTGTTAAGATAAGCATAAGCCAAGGCAAAACTGAATTATGCCTAGACAGTTAGACTGGAGCTTTTCCATGTGTCAAAGAACAGCCTGCATTAGAGAAAAGGATGCCTTCAAAATGAGGAGAGAGAAAGGAAAAACAAAAGGCAAATTAGATTCAGGAGGATTTCTGAGCTGCATAAAAAATGAGGCTACATAGGAAGTAGTTCCTTAAGTTTACACTTTCAGATTACTGAAATACTTTAGCAGCCTACCATTTCCATGCATACTTATCCCATGGAGTTATCACAGTTCTTCCTAAATCAGAAAACTCCAGCTCTGTCTGCTTTTTTTTACAGAATCACAGAATGTTCAGAGTTGAAAGGGACCTCTAGAGAACATCCAGTCAAATCCCCTTGCCAAGCAGGGTCACCCAGGGAAGGCCACACAGGAATGCATCCAGGTAGGTTTGAAAAGTCTTCAGAGAAGGAGAGTTCAAAACCTCTCTGGGCAGCCTGCACAGGGACTCCAGCACCCTCACATCAAAGAAGTTTCTCCTCATGACGAAGTGGAACCCTTTGTGGTCCAGCTTGTACCTGTTGTTCCTTGTCCTATCACTGGGCACCATCACAAAGTCTGGCACCTTCATCCTGACACCCACCCCTCAGATATTTAGAGACGTTGATCAGATCCCCTCTCAGCCTTCTCTTCTCCAGACTAAACAGCCCCAGGGGTCTCAGCCTTTCTTCACAGCAGAGATGTTCCAGTCCCTTCATCATCCTCACAGCGCTCTGTTAGACTCTCTGCAGCAGATCTCTGTCTCTCTTGAACTGGGAAGTCCCAAACTGGGCACAGTATTGTAAGAGTGGTCTCAGCAGGGCAGAGTAAAGTGGGAGGAGAACCTCCCTAGAGCCACACTTTTCTTGATGCACCCCAGGATGGGTCTCCCTTCGTTTATCCATTTAGTCATGCCTTCGTAGCAGGCTACCAGATTAGTGAAGCAGGATTTCCCCTTAGTGAATCCATGCTGCATTTCTGTATTTACTGAATTCCATACTGTAATTCCTAACTCTTAGCTGCCAGTGCTTTGTTTCTTTGTTCATGTATTACCTTTGGTTTGCCCACTGTTTCTTTCTTCTTTTCCTGGTCTTGCCATCCCAGCAGTTAGTTTAGCTGTATCCCATGCAGTTATTTTATCACAATTAGGTCTCCACTGATCAGCTTTTTATTGTTGCCTCAAGAAATGAGGATTAGTTATAGAAACAGAACTTTGAAGAGGCTGTGCTGCAAGACTCACTCTTCCTTACTTAGATTTCATCTGACTCATTCTGATTCTGTTTCAGGCAAAAATGCTAAGTGGAAAGACTGAGGAATAAGGGGATAAGGCAAGCTTTACTACATCCCAAATATTTAGAAGCAGGAAAGAGGGAAGACTGAGGAATAAGAGGATGAAGCAAGTTTTACTACATCACCAATATTTAGAAGCAGGGAAGACTACAGGCCCAAATTACTCCAACTGATCTAATTTCCAGAGTGGAATGAGCTTGGCTTGACAGAGTTGTCTTGTGTCTGCTGTGATATTCATTTGCTTCCTAATATCCTCACAAACTCCTAACTTGATTTATGGCTCTCAATTTCTTATTTAAATTAAGATAATAACATCCATGCTACTTCATAGAGCTATTAATAGGCTGCATTCCAAAAGTGTGAGCTTCTTGAGTTGTGTGACTGTGAATCAACACAATAAGCAATTTTCTAGTAGGAATTCCACCTCCAACAAGGAAAGAAGCCTCAAAACCACTAGTGATAAGAAGGAAAAACAAGCAAGCAAACAAACAAACAGGAAATTAAGCTAAGCATTCAATTAAATGAGCAACTCCTTGTAGTGGAACCTCTGGTTGTATTTCCTCTTTTTCTGATGCATATTTTCCTCCTTACATTTCACTCATCTCAGGACAGTCAGTTAATTTCCTTTTTTAAATCAATCAGACTAAGCAAGAAGGACCAGAACATAAAAAAGATTCCAGCTTATAATTAAAGTAAGTAACCCTCAGGACTTAGGAGGATTCATCTTGAAACCTAGAATTAAGTCAAGGTGAACTGAACCTAGAAACCAGAGAAAGAAATGAAGTGATGAGAAAGGATAAAAACTCAGTTGGAATTCGGGCTCTAGACTACATGGTACAGAGTCTGCAGACCTGCTCTGAGGTGGCCAGGTGAGAGCATTACCTGAACTCAGATCCCTGCACAAGAGCATTACATGAATTCTGGTGCCTGCATAAGAGCATTACCTGAATTCAGATCCCTGCTAGCAAACCTGTCCAAGGTAAATCTACTCCACTTTTCAAACCAGACTGGAAGAGGAGGTTCATTAAGGCAAGCTCCAAGAATTATCCAGAAACACTGAAACAAAGAGAGGCAGAGCCATCAAAAAGAAACTAAATCTGCACTAATTAGCAAGAGTAATTAATCTGCATGGTGCAACATACATGAATGTGAAACAGAAAAATGGGTCAAATTAAGCAGAGCAGAAGAGAGTGGCAAAATGAGTGCCACAAAACTGACTATAAACCAACACCTCAGCTAATATAGAAAGATCTATAATAATATCTAATGTACAGAATAATACCTGAGCTGAGGTAAAATATTGCCTTTTTCTTTCAGAAAAGTTTTAGAAACAGCCCAAGCTGTTTCTCTGTAAATCCTAGAATGGACCAGACAGGAAGGGACCTCAGAGCTCACCTACTCCAACCTCCCCACCAAGCCCAGGGACACCTCTCAGCTAGGCTCAGCTGCTCAAGGCATCATCCAGCCTGGCCTTGAACACCCCCAGGAAGGAGGCATCCACAGCCTCCCTGGGCAGCCTGTTCCAGAGTCTCACCACCCTCAAAGTGAAGAACTTCCTCAGATCCAGACTGACCTGCTCCGCCTCAGCTTCAAACCATTCCAATCCTCTGAATGTCACTTGGTTCAAGTATCACATCAGAAAAAAAAAGCATTGTCTAATAAAAGTGATCCTCAGGGAAGGTTCACAGATTGCATCAGGTTGGAAGGGACCCTCAGAGGTCATCTTGGCCACCCCATCTGCAGATAGCAGGGAAACCTCCAGCTAGAGCAAGCTGCACAGGGAGCAAGTTTGATCTTGAATGTCTCTAGGGACAGGACCTCACACACATCTCTGGGCAGCCTGTTGCAGTATCTCACCACTCTCATTGTGAAGAACTTCCTCCTGATGTCCTTACTGTGCTGAGCACTCCAGAGCTGGACCCAGAACTGCAGGTGGGGTGTCAGCAGAGTGGAGCAGAGGGGCAGAATCCTATCTGGAGAGATGATTCATTGGTGGCATTGTCTTTTCAGCAATGCCTGCCCTGATTTTCTGGTGCAATAGGGTTACGGATTGTGTCTGATTTGTCATCAGAAACACTGAATTCAGTAAATTTCTGAGTCCCTTGTTTGGGGTTTTTTTTGACATATATGAATTTGCATTCTGGTGTCTCTTTCTGAATGTTCACCTTCAATACATCTAAAATGTAAATTATGACACAGAAAAATCCCTGCCTCTGCTAATGATGCACAGACTGGGTTGGCTTATAGCCAGTGTAAAAGTCTCAGGTTCCTTAGGAGCTCAAAGAATTCATATCTTGGATGTTTTGCATGGTTCTGGGTCAAACTATGAATCCATCAGGAGTGAATATTAATCAAGCTGACCTGAATTTAAAATGTTATGAGTTACAACTGCTTTGAAAATTGGTTAGGAATATCTATACATTAAGAAAAAAGAAAAGAAAAAAAGACCAGCTAAGGGTAGAGATGGTGGCCAACAGCAATGTGCTCTGGTGGACAAGATTGCCAAGAGCTTCCTGCGGTTGTGGTGAGTAGGTCGGAGAGGTTCTCCTCCTCCTGTACTCTGCCCTGCTGAGGCCACATCAGGAATATTGTGTCCAGTTCTGGGCTCCTCAATTCAAGAAGGACCTCAAGGAACTGCTTGGAAGAGTCCAGCACAGAGGCACAAAGCTGCTGCAGGCAGTGGAACATCTGCCTATGAGGACAGGCTGAGGGAGCTGAGGCTTTGGAGCTTGAAGCAGAGGAGCCTGAGGGGTGCCCTCATTTCTGGTGATAAAGATAGAATAGAATAGAATAGAATAGAATAGAATAGAATAGAATAGAATAGAATAGAATAGAATAGAATAGAATAGAATAGAATAGAATAGAATAGAATAGAATAGAATAGAATAGAACAAACCAGTCTGGAAGAGACCTTCAAGATCACCCTGTCCAACCTATCATCCAACACCACCCAATCAACTAAACCATGGCACCAAGCACCCCATCAAGTCTCCTCCTGAACACCTCCAGTGATGGTGACTCCACCACCTCCACGGGCAGTCCATTCCAATAGGCAATCACTCTCTCTGTGTAGAACTTCCTCCTAACATCCAGCCTAAACCTCCCCTGGTGCAGCCTGAGACTGTGTCCTCTTGTTCTGGAGCTGGTTGCCTGGGAGAAGAGACCAGCCCCTGCCTGTCTACAACCTCCCTTCAGGTAGTTGTAGAGAGCAATAAGGTCACCCCTGAGCCTCCTCTTCTCCAGGCTAAGCAACCCCAGCTCCCTCAGCCTTTCCTTGTAGGGCTTGTGTTCCAAGCCCCTCACCAACTTCGTTGCCCTTCTCTGGACACGTTCCAGCAAGTCAACATCCTTCCTAAACTGAGGGGCCCAGAACTGGACACAGGACTCGAGGTGTGGCCTAACCAGTGCTGAGTACAGGGGCAGAATGACCTCCCTGCACCTGCTGGCCACACTGTTCCTGAGGCAGGCCAGGATGCCATTGGCCCTCCTGCCAAGATGTGCAGGGATGGAGCCAGGCTCTGCTCAGGGATGTACAAGGACAGGTCAAGGGGCAATGGGGGCAAGCTGGAGCAGAGGAGACTCCAAGGGAATAGAAGGGAAAACTTTGTCTCCTGGAGTGTGCCAGAACCCTGAAGCAGGTTGAGAGGTTCTGGAGTCTCCTTCTCTGGAGACTTTCCAACCCCACCTGGGTGTGTTCCTGTGTGACCTGCCCTGGGTGACCCTGCTCTGGCAGGGGGTTGGGCTGGATGATCTCTAGAGGCACCTTCCAACCCCTACCATTCTGTGGCACATATCAGCTTCTCCAAGAGAAACTAATTAAATTGCATTTATTCCTCTATGTAACATCCTTTGCCTTGTGTGTGAGAACTGCACAGCAGCTGCACTGTGGGACTGCTGTGCTCGGCAGCCACACTCCTCTCTGCACAAGCAAAGGTATCATTTTAGTCTTGCCTAATGAGATAATCATCACTGGGACACCAGGTAACAATTGCTGCCACCTATGCCTGTCCTGCCCCATTGGAGTGCAGAATTCTGTTCCCTTTGTTCTTTTTTTGCTGCTTCACAGATGGCAAATTGCCTTTAATTATCCATTCACACTCTGAAACCTCTTTAACCTCAAGCAGTTGTCTTCTTGAAGACCATCAAGCAGAAGAACGTGTTCATCCAGCTAAGCATGACTTTCTAATCACACAGCAGTATCCCACTCAAAGCAGTGTTTGCCCTATTGCTATAGTAACAGCAATGATGCCTACAACAAATCTGTCCCAGGATGTGCCTAAGCCTGGCTTTTGAAGGCAGTCACTAAAGAAGCCTTGATTGCTGCATCCCCACTGCGTCAGGACCATTTGGAAGAATCACAGAAACATTGAGGCTGAAATAGATCTCTGAGATCATCAAGTCCAGCCTATGACCTAACACCACCACATGGACCAGACCACATCACTAAGTGCCACATCCAATCTTTGCTTAAACTGGATTCCATTCTGCTGCCTAGAGAAAGCTGGAATGTTTTCAAGGATGGAAATTTGTTTCCCCATGAGGACAGTCAGACATTGGAATCATCTCCCTAAGGAAGCAGTGGATTCATCTAGAAGGGACAGCTTGAAGACTCAGCTTTCCAGGGTGCTGGGCCAGCTCATTTCAACCACACCATCACCTAGAAAGGTTGGACCAGGTGATCCCTTCCAACCAGGCATTCAGGGACCCTGTGATTCTGTGAAATAAATCCACATAAAAATCACTACAATCTCCACTTGGTTCCAAAATATTGTTCTCTAGCAAACTGTATCAAATAAAATCTTGTGATTACTACAAGCAGCTATGTGAGAACTCACGTTCTACCACACGTCATTCTGCCAACAAAAGGAAAAGCAACCTTGCAACTCCACACCGCTTTCCTCCACCCAACACACTGCAAAGTGTTGCTGCTTTCTGAGCAAAATGTAAAGCTGTCCTCATTTTTTGGCTCCCTTACCAACAGTAACAGCCAGGAGCAGATTCCCCTTGTCCTAGCTATACGAGGAGTACAGGAAGCTCACTACTGAGTTGTTATTTCTTCCTCAGACATTGCATTAACTTTGCCACTCCTGAAATGGAAATGCCATGTTTTACTGCTCAAAGATTAATGAGTTCAGTGTTTGCTGTTGTAAGTACTTCCTAATGCAGAGGATGGATTCAGAAACTATCACCCAAACTCTCCATTTGTTTTTTTTTGCCCTCCCTTTAAATCAGAGGTGTAATATTGAGCAAAGGTGGTGACACAGTATAAGAAAGATATTGAAGTGCTGGAGGGTGTCCAAAGAAGAACAGTGAGGCTGATGAGGGGTCTGGAGGATGTCATAGGAGGGGCAGATGAAGAAGCTGGGGTTGCTCAGTCTGGAGAAGAGTAGGCTGAGAGGAGATCTTTTTGCTCTCTGCAGCTCCCTGAAAGGAGGTCAGAGTGAGGCTGGGGTTGGTCTCTTCTCCCAAGTAACCAACAAGAGGATAAAATCTCTGAATCTGTACCTGAAACTTAGTAGAAATCATTCTTTTCCAACATAAAGATTTTTACATTTCCTGCTTTCTTTTTTTCATTATACAGATTAGCCTGTGAACCTTCCCTTTACAAACAAGAGCTGCTTCAACTGTTACAGGAGGCAGGCAACACCAGCCCAGCTACTCTGCTTTTCTTGACGGTCTTAGTTGCTTACCAACAAGCTGCATGCAACTCAGTTCATGTTTTCTACTAGTGTTCCCGGCAACGGATCCTATCTTGCACGATTTGGCCTTTGTAATTTGATATTGTTTATTTTTAGAAGGGTAACATGGATGGTGTTGCTCTGGGCAGCCTAGAATCATAGAGCATCTCCAGGGAAGGGGCCTCAACCACCTCCCTGGGCAACCTGTTCCAGTGTTCCACAGCCTCATTCTAAAGAACTTCTTCCTGATATCTGATCTAAATCTGCCCTCTCTAGTTTGAGGCTATTTTCCCTCATCCTGTCACTGCAGGCCTTTGCAAACAGCCCCTCTGTAGCCTTCTTGTAGCACCCTTCAGGTACCGGCAGATTGCTATTAGGTCTGACTGGAGCCTTCTCTTCTCCAGGCTGAACAGCCCCAGCTCCCTCAGCCTGTCCTTGTAGCAGAGGTGCTGCAATCCCCTGATCATTTCCACAGCCCTCCTCTGGACCCTCTCCATCAGGTCCACATCCTTCCTGTATTGAGGGCTCCAAGCCTGTACACAGTACTCCAGGTGAGGTCTCACTGGAGCAGAGCAAAAAGAAATCACCTCTGTGGATCTGCTGGCAATGCATCTTTTGATATTGCCCAGGGTGTGATTTGCCTTCTGGGCTGCAAGCTCACACTGCCTGCTCATGTCCAGCTTCTCATCCATCAATAGCCCCAAATCCTTCTCCACAGGGCTGCTTTCATCCCCCAGTATTGATAGTCAGGATTGCTCCAGCCCAGGTACAGAACTTGCTGTTGTTGAACTTCATGAGGTTCACCTGGGCCACCTCTCCAGCTTGTCCAGGTCCCTCTGGATGATGTCCTGATCTAGTTGAGGATGTCCATGCTGACTGCAGAGGGGATTGGACTGTATGACCTTTGGAGGTCCTTTCCAACCATTCTAGGATTCTAAATTTTGCTTTCTTCTTCTTCTTCCTCTTCCTCTCTCACTTCTCCTCACTATAACAAACAGCATAGAGAAAGAGCATGAAAGCTGACTGAGGCCCTCCAGCACAGCAGTGACCTCAAGATTCTGCTACCCACAAACAAATTTTAATGACCTGTAAGAGGAAGAGAAGGAGAAAGCAAAATTCAAGTGTGCTGACTGAAGTCAGTTTCTCAGTAAAGCTCACAGATCCTGCTGCAGTCCAGGAATGAAAAGCAACAACAAAACAAAACACCACCAAGCAACCCAAAACACAACCAATCAAACAAGAAAAGCCACCAACATATATATATATTCCTCCTTTTCCTTGTTAGTGAGAAGACAACAAAGCAGATGTGTTAGAGCAGTTTTCTGTACCCAGGCTACTTCTGCTCAGAACCATAGAATTGTCAGGGTTGGAAGGGACCTCAAAGACCATCCAGTTCCAATCCTCCTACCATGGACAGGGACACCTCACACTAGATCAGGTTGTTCAGAGCCACATCCAGCCTGGCCTTAAAAACATCCAGGGATGATGCTTCCACCACCTCCCTGGGCAACCTGTTTCAGTGTCTCACCACAGTGTCTCACCACAGTGTCTCATGGGGAAGAATTTCTTCCTAACATCCAATCTGAATCTACCCATTTCTAGTTTTGCTCCATTTCCCCCCATCCTATCATTTTCTGACACCCTAAAGAGTCGCTCCCCAGCTTTCTTGTAGCCCCCTTCCGATATTGGAAGGTCACAATAAGATTTCCTCAGAGCCTTCTCTTTTCCAGACTGAAGAGCCCCAAATCTTTTTCAGTCACAGTCCCTTGCTTCAGGGCACTTTCTCCCATCTGCATTTGATAAAAGGTCTGGGAACTGCAAGCAGTCCCACAGCCTGCACATGCAGTATCCTATGAGGACAAAAATCACCTGCATAGCTCATTCACAAATGCCAGCAGTGCCTCTGCCTCTAGCCTCTCCAGTGCCAGTGCTCCCATTTCACTTACAGTATATGCATGGTGGGACGTGTCACTTGCTCTGCCACAGTCAGTAGCTTGGGTAAGAGGAAGCTACCTTTTACAAAGGCAGCCTTGTAAAGCACTAAGCAGTGCCCTAAAACTCCTTTTTAAATGCAATTTTAACTCAAAAGCCAGCATGTTAACTGCAAGCTCACCGGTTTGGAAGAGGCTGTGGCTTTATTATGCATCACGTGTTTCCAGTTTCTCAATGCAAAGACAGTGGATGTATGAATATTTGAGACACCATGGCTGGGACTCTGCCCAAGTAGTTGCAAAAGTATTTACACCAGTTAACATCAATGTAAGGACAAACAGCCAGGCCTGGATCGCACCCAGTGTGAAAATGGACTGAAGTTGTGCCAGGGGAGGGTTAGGTTGAAGATTAGGAAAAACTTTGCTGCTGCAAGAGTGGTGAGGTGTTGGAACAGGCTGCCCAGGGAGGTGGTGGAGTTTCCTTCTCTGGAGGTGTTCAGGGAGTTGTAGATGTGGTGCTTCAGGATAGAATTTAATGGTCATGGTAGTTGTGTTATGGTTGGACAGGATGATCCTTTCTAACCTTAATGATTCTATGATTCTAAGCACACTAATATTTTGTTACACCACAACCTCTTTTTCTCATGCCCTGAGATACTTCTTAAGGTAAGAGACTATGGTTCACACTTGCAATGAGATTCAAAAATGCACAATTCAAAACCAGAGGAAAGGAAAAAATCAGACCAGGGAGAGGATGGGGCTCCAGTGTCAGGTGAGTAAGCAACACCACCTTTCACTTGAAGGACACCAGCACAACATAACAGAGCTGTGTAAAACTAAGAGCTGTCACTGCCACAGCAGCTATTTGATGGGGCATGGGATGATGTCCTCAGACTAGTTCCTAGAGAACAGATCCTTAGGGCATTAGAAAACATTAAGCCCTTACAACTGCTGCTAATTGGTTCCCTTCTCAGCAGTCTCGGCAGCGAGGCTGCAAACCTCAGAGCTGCTGTTTCCTAAGCCCTAGAAGTGCTCTATCCAGATCAGGAGATCAAATAAAAGGTTCAGTGAAAGGGAACTTGCAGTGATGCTGTCCATACTGTCCATCTTCTCAGGATAATTAAGGCACTCATTTTCTGAGGCTGTCAGTCTAACATCTCCATCTGCACTAACATTCACTTGATCTTTCTATTTTGTTTTGGTAAGAGGAAAGAAGGAGCCGGGGGATGGGGGTGGGAAGAGGGGGAAAAAAACCTTGCAGAGTGAATTGAAGCACTTCAGTAGTGTCATCTTATTTACATCTGAGCACTGATTGAACCTGAAACTGTCAGGCACTGACAAAAACCTGAGCTTCTGCTGCTTTCCTGCTTCCTGAGTGCGTGAAGGAGGACTGGCACAGTAAGGCTTTACTTTCACCTTTCCATACTTGCTGACTGAGTCATTTATCCAAAGCCAATTTGGATTCGGTTTCAAAATGAGTTATATGAGACACAGCATAGTCATGGCTATTCCTTTTATTATCTGAAATTATGTGATTAAAAGGGAAAAGACTTGAGGGTGAGCAAAATAATTCCTTTCCCAGTAGTGATATTTCTTTGTGTTACTGAGATGGTAGAAAGAGAGGAGTAATTAATCCACTGTCCGTTTATCAGGGGCCAATAAACAGAGAGCAATAAAATCTAATCTGTGCCATTATCTCAAATGAATATTTTATCATCTGTTAGCAACTAAATCATAAATTATACTTTTTTTTAACAGCTTTTTAATAAGATGAAAGCTAATCAAGGCCTGCAATGAAGTGCCATAATACCCAATCTGAATAATCAATCTTTTTCCCATGAAAAACTGAGAGCTTTCTGTGCTGGTTTTGGAAATGCACCAAGTTTTTCCACATCTCTAAGAGTTAAAAATAAGGTGGATTTGCTCAGGAATGATCTCAAAAGCTCTCAAAGGGTGTCAAGATGAAGGTGCCAGTCTCTTTCTGGTGGTACCCAGCAACAGGACAAGGAGCAGTGAGTATAAATTGGAACGCAGGAAGATCCTGCTCAACAAGGCCAGGATGGATGAGGCCTTGAGCATCCAAGTCTAGTTGAGAGAACTCCCAGCCCACAGCAGGGAGGTTGGAGGAGATGATCTCCAAGGTCCCTTCCAATCTAAGCCATTCTGTGATCCTACCTGAGTTGCTCCCTTTTAACAGCCTCAAGTAAAACCTCATAAGCAGACAACATAGACAAATTATGATGCTGCTAATTGCTTCATCTTACAGCTCATACTATGAAACTTCTGACAAGTTATCCAGAGGCTGCAGCAATAAAGTTGCTGTAGAGCCTATTTAGAACAGGAACAAATAAGCTGCCAAATGCACAACACACATCATTTACATTTAATCCACAGCCACAATCTCTCTTTCATTACATTCCTGACACTCCAGGGTGCCAGCACAGAGTAAAACTATGAGGTGTTAAGGGAAATTCATTACTAGGTGGCATTTGGACCAGAAATAATTCACTTTTTTCTATTAAGAATTTCATACTTTCAGGAATTCCACAAGGTTATAATAAAGGCAGATTCCAAACCCTGATAAATTACATTGTGTTTCTCACAAGCTGCTTGAAGACAGAGCAAGAAAATCCTTATCCAGAATATAAATGCCTTGTGACTCAGCATCACTGAGGGTATCTTAAAGACATTTCAGTGATGGGCTTGGTTGTTCTACTACAAAATCTTGTATCAAGGTGAAGATAGACAAACCTCTCCAAACTTCTTCACAGATTCCCCAAGTCCCTCTATAAATAATAAGATTTCAGCTACATCTTGAAGATGGGCAAGATAATTAGCTGTGTGGTTTTGCCACAGTTAATTACCAACCTCCAAATTCTCTGCTGGACATATGAAGGCTATTTGACCATAAATATGTTTGGTTTGTAGTCAAATTATTGTATTGTCAAAACCACTGAGGCAGCTGGGACTTGAAGTGGGAGGATGAGAGGGGATGGGTTGAAGGAGGTTGAAGGAGGGCAGATTGAGACTGGAGAGTAGGAAGAAATTCTTGACAGTGAGGGTGGTGAGACACTGGAACAAGTTGCCCAGGCAGGCTGTGGATGCCCTCTCCCTGGAGGTTTTCAATACCAGGCTGGATGTGGCTCTGAGTAACCCGATTTAGTGTGAGGTGTCCCTGCCCATGGCAGGGGGATTGGAGCTGGATGATCTCTAAGGTCCCTTCCAACCTAAACCATTCTAAGAATCCATGAACTGTGATGACAATAAACTTCTAACAGGTCTGAATTGGTTTTTAGGAAGTCCATCGTCTGCAGAACTGAGATATTCTAAGGGGAGAATAAAAAAAGAGGGAATGAAGGATGCAAAATTTAATTTTAAAGGCACTAGGGGATTAATACCCCACACAAATCCCAACAAACTACCTGATTAGCTGCTGCCTTTAACTGGTTGAACACAAATAGACCTTACACTCTGTTGGCTAAGAAACTGTTTCCTCAGACATGGATCACTGAACCAGCAGACAATAATGTCTTCTTTAACAGCCTTTTATGATCTATTTGTATAGCTTTAGAGCAATTACAGACAAGTTCTGCCAACATAGCTACTCTCTATGCACATAAAATTCTCAAGCCAAAGCAACACTAGAAGGAAACAAATAGAAACTGTGTCTAACAATATCATCATTCCAGAGTTAAATCTCATTCTCTTGATTTTCATTAATATTGTTAATATTAATGCAACGTTAATATTGTTAATATGTGAAGTACAAGAATTGAAAGTGAACAGAATCAGAGAATGGTTTGGGTTGGAAGGGACCTTCAAGATCATCTAGTCCAATCCTCCTTCCATGGGCAGGGACACCTTTCACCAGTCCCAGTTGCTCAAGGCTTCATCCTACCTGGCCTTGAACACCCCCAGGCAGGAGGCATCCACAGCCTCCCTGGACAGCCTATTCCAGAGTCTCACCATCCTTAAACAGAAGAACTTCTTCCTTAGCTCCCGCCTAACCCTGCTCTGCCTCAGCTTCAAACCATTCCCCCTTGGCCTGTCTCTAGACCCCCTCAGGAAAAGCGCCTCTGCAGTCTTCCTGAAGGATCCCTTCAGGTACTGGCAGGCAGCTCTAATGCCTCCCTGGAGACTTCTCCAGGCTGAACAACCCCAGTTCCCTCAGCCTGTCTTCATAGGGGTCTAGCCCTCTGATCATTTTCACGGGCCTCCTCTGGACCCTCTCCATCAGGTCCATGTCCTTCCTGTCTTGAGGGCTCCAGAGCTAGACACAGAACTCCAGGTGAGCTCTCCCCAGAGCAGAGCAGAGGGTCAGGATCCCCTCTCTCCACCTCTGGTCAAGCTGCTTTGGATGCAGCCCAGGCTGCCATTGGCCTTCTGGGCTGCCAGTGCCCTTTGCTGGCTCCTGTCCAGCTTTTCAGCCACCAGCACTCCAAGTTCTTCTCTGCAGGGCTGCTTTCCATCTCATCATCTCCCAGCCTGTATTAATATCTAGGATTGTACAGCCTAGAATGTTCCTGCTTACTTCAGGGTTACTGAACAAGATGACCTTTAAAGGTCCCTTCCAGCCCAGTGCATTCTAAGATTCTATGCTAATAGCCCAAACTCATCACCGAGGACATGGCTTGGTCTGGCTGGACTGTAACTTCAATTTACAACCCAGTGAAGCAGTGTCGTTTTCCAGGGGTAATGAAGTTCCTTGAAGGTTAACAACACTCCAGTGCTCTCTCAGAATTTCCTCTTGTGGAAAGACACAGTCCTTTAAAATCGGTATGAATGCTGGGAATAGACTCCTGGAACTCCTTTATACAATTAACTTTAGGGAAAGGTTTTAGTAACACCTGAGAGGGAATGGATTAAAGCTTGAGGAGGGCAAATTGAGACTGGAGGTGAGGAAGATATTATTTCCAGTGAGGGTGGTGAGACATTGGAACAAGTTGCCCAGGGAAGCTGTGGATGCTCCCTCTCTGCAGGTGTTCAAGGCCAGAGCAACCGGGGCTAGTGGAAGGTGTCCCTGCCCCTGGCAGGGGTTTGTAACTGGATGATCTTTAAGGTCCCCTCCAACCCAAACCATTCTATGAATCTGTGTACTGTCTTGTGTTCATCACCTGCCATCACTTTTTAAGAAACCATAATTGCCTACATTGTATGTGAACACCCTTCAGGGTAAGACTGGACCTAAGGAAGAAGTTCTTCAGCATGAGGGTAGTGAGACTTGGGAACAGGCTGCCCGGGGAAGCCGTGCCTCCTCCCTGGGGGTGTTCAAAGCTAGGCAGGATGAAGCCTTGAGTCTAGGTAAGAGGTGTCCCTGAGCATGGTGGGGAGCTCTGAGGTCCCTTCCAACCTGAGCCATTTGGTTTTTCTATGACGAATGACATTCCTTTGCTATCACAGTTTAAAATGAGATAAAAGTAGATCAACTTACATAACCTGCATAACAGTGGTCAGAGAAGCAATAACTTCTGAAAACAGGTCAAGCTACTCAAAGCACTGATAGCAGATGGAACCAGGAAAAAAATTGCCTTTTTGCTACTTGTGCTCAACCCCAAGAGTAGTTGTATTGCAGCTTAAAAGTCCTGCTGGAAGCCAACAAAATAATTCAAATATCAAAAGATATTTGCTTAAAGAAGCAAAAGGGGAAAGGAAAAAAAAAAAAACAACCTCACAGGACTAGTCAAATTCAACTGAACTGTGAAATTTGACAGCAGTCAAGTTTGAAGATGTTTGAAACTGTATTTCTCTTCCAAATCACATGCAGCCTAACCTGCCAAAATGAAAGGTTTGTCAGATGTTAGGTCACTTGCTGTAATGCAAGGAAAGGTCAGAAAGCAAAGTGAAAAAAGGGTCTGGACAGGTTTAACCTCCAGGCTTTAGTTTATTCCAAGAGACAGGGTTATCAGTCACATGATTTCCTACAAAAATAAGAAACAAACCTTAAGAAACAGAAAAACGTCATGAGGTTTAACATTCAAGGATATGACAAGAGGCTGCTCTTCCGATTCTGGAAGCGGTTTTAAACCATCTGAAGCAGAATATCCTTCATCTTACTTCAACATTCAAAGAGTATTTTCTGCTTCTAAAATAGCCCTTGATCATTTAACTCATGGTAAAGTCACACAGTCACAGAATGGTAGGGGCTGGAAGGCACCTCTAGAGATCATCCAGTCCACCCCCTCCCGCCAAAGAAGATCATCCAGGCCAGGTCACAAAGGAACACATCCAGGTGGGACTTGAATGGATCTCCTTGCATGCCACCTGACACTAACTTTCAGCTAATTAAATAATTTCTCTATGAACACTACATAAAAATCAGTTACTTAACAAGCAATGGGTGCAAGCTGGAGCAGAGGAGGTTCCATGTGAACATAAGGGAAGAACTTTGTCACTGTGAGGGTAACAGCCTCGAGCAGGCTGCCCAGAGATGCTGTGGAGTCTCCCACTCTGGAGACATTCCAAACCCACCTGCGTGTGTTCCTCTGTGATGTACTTTAGGTGACCCTGTTCTGGCAGGGGGTTGGATATGCTGATCTTTAGATATCCCCTTCCAAACCTTAACATTCTGTGCCTCTGTAATTACAAGAATGTGCACGTAGCAATTAAAGGCAATGCATAAGCAAGTCCAAAAGGCAAATATCATTTCAGGGTCCACGTCCCTAAATACACACTGAAGTCTGTGTTTTACTGCATGGCCTTCAAGAAAAGTTTCTTTTTCTCCTTCTCTTCAAAGGACAAAAGGGAAAAAAAAGGCTGAGAGGAGGAAAGAAACCAACCCAGGCTGCCTTTGCTGTGCTTAACAATGGTTTACTGTTGCTTTGCAGATGTTCTGTCTGTTGTTTCAAGATCCACTTGGCAGAGCAGCAAACCTCAACACTGTTTTGTTGTGTTGGGTTGGGTTTTTTTTCCTACCACAGTGTGGAAAAAAAAAAAGAAAGAAAAAGAAAAGCCACCAGATGCACAAAATTAAAGTTCAAGTTAATCAAAATATTGCTTGACAAAGCAAATAATTGAATTGCCACTTCCCATGTGCTGTGGGAAGACAATAATTAACACGCAGCATCTTCAGCATTTGGGTACCCACTTCCAATTTCCCTTCTGCCGTCAGAGAATGCTGTCTACACACTTTTTTTGTTGTTTTAAATGGTACCCCTGATAATAATCCATTCTGGTTTTTAATCATATTCCACAGTGCAGGAAAATGAAGCCTGCAGTTTTCCCAGGTGCTTACCAAATTACTGCTGCAAGCTAATTCCCGTCCCTGAGTTAAAGAGTTTCAGCGCTGCGCACATTAACAGCCTGCTTATGTTCTTCCTGTACAACAGAAGGTGAGTTAATATCTGCTTCAATTATAGCCAGTTTGTGAGTTTATAGCACCCTGTGGGCAGCACAAAGAAGGCTGTAAATGTACTTATCCTGCTTCTTTAATGTTCCGCTGTATTAAAGGGAAGAGAGAGGTGAAAGAGGGAACTGTATCATTTTATCAAGAGGATCAATAAGGAGCTCAGCTTCACTGTATTGATTCAAGAACTCTACCAAGACACAGCTCTCTCTTTACTTCTTATATAAAAAAAATGCTTCTCCAGGCTTGACTTGGATATAAATTTAATAGGATGGCTTAGAGTGGAAGGGACCTCAGCGTTCATCTACTACAACCTCACCACCATGGGCAGGGACAACTGTCAGACTCAGCTGCTCAAGGCCTCAAATTTCCCCCTTCTCTATCTAAGCACATGAGCACACACATGATTTACCAAGTATTGGTCACCTTTAATAATGCACAGGAAGCCAGCAGTGTGCCCAGGTGACTGAGAAAGCCAAGGGCATCCTGGTGTGGAGCAAGCCCACTGTGTCCAACAGGAGCAGGGCAGTGATGGTGCCCCTGTGCTTAGCCTTAATTAAGCCACAGCTTGAGTACTGGGCTCAGTTCTGGGTGCCACAGGACAAGAAAGACGTTAAGGTGATGGAGGGTGTCCAGAGAAGAGCCAGGAGGCTGGGGAGCATGTCAGTTAAACTTTTAAGAAGTGTTGAAATTATTTTTCTTTCCCTGCCTTTTCTTTTGTACTACAGATATCCAAAAAGGGTGGGGTGAGGGTGGGGGGAGGGGGGAGGGAAGGAATGCTGCATTTTAATGCTTTCTGAAATACTTTGAAAGGGAGAAAAAAGTCAAATAAAAGATAATAAATAAATAAAAATGACACTTCTGGGGTATATTTGTGTGTGTGAAGTGAGGATCATTAGCAGTTTGTTAAGTTAATAAGCCTTTCCTACCAGGAAAAATGATGAAGCATGATCTCAATTTTCGCTGGAAGAAAAGGTGCAGTCTTAAGCCATAAGACAAGCCAACAGGAACAGGCAGGGAGAGAGAAGTGGAGACAGACTAAGAGAGGTATTTCTTAATAACAGAAACCTAGCCAAAGAGGCATCAAATTTGTCAGCAGAACTGCAGATATGACTCTATCAATAATCCATGGCACTTTTGTATTTCCCTGCTGAGGCTATTAGACAGCTTTGGATGACAGCCTGCTTCAACTTCATCCTACAATCCGCTGGGACAGAAACTCATAACTGGCTTTCAACATAGATCCTTCATATAAAGGGTAATAACTGCAGCCAGCCAGGGTAGTAAGATTAGTAGAGAATGCAGCAATGAGCTGCAAAATGTGGGTAAGGCAGCCTGACAGAAGCCTGACAAAAGAACTTCAGCAGGAGAGCTCCTTTAAGCATCAAGGGAAGAAGGTATCAGAAAGATGCCCCCAACAGAAGCTCCCTCAACACTCTTCAGCTGATGGGTTTTAATTAAATTTGTCTTGACCTATCTTCACACTTTAGGGGAAATTAATAATCAGAAAGTTGAGCTACTTTGGGAAAATAAAGGCACTACAGAGGTTTTATCAGTACTGATGAACATTGTTGATAGTCACAGACTGCATTGGGTTAGAAGGGACCCGCAAAAGGCCATCTTGTCCAACACCCCTGCAGGCAGCAGGGACACCTCCAACCAGAGCAGGCTGGACAGGGACACAGCAAGGCTGAGCTTGAATATCTCCAGGGATGGGGGCTTCAACAACAGCCCTTGGCAGCCTGTTCCAGTATCTCCACAACCTCATTGTGCAGAACTTCCTCCTGATGTCCAACCTAAATCTGCCCTGCTCCAGTTCCAAACCGTTGTCCCTCATCCTATCCCCACAGGCCCTCCCCAGCCCGCCTGTAGGTCCCCTGCAGATATTGAAATGAGATTCTGAGGTCTCCCTGAAGCCTTTTCTCTAGGATGAGCAACTCCAATTCTTTCAGCCTGTCTTCACAGGAGAGGTGCTTCAGCCCTCTGATCATCTTTGTGGCCCTCCTCTGCACTGTCTCCAGCAGGTCCAGCTGGGATTGTTCAGCCTGGAGAGGAGAAGGCTCCAGAGAGAACTAATAGCAGCCTTCCAGTACCTGAAGAGGGCTACAAGATGGACCGTTCCCAAAGGTCTTCAGTGACAGGATGAGGGCAATGGTTTGAAATGAGGGCAGAGCAGATTGAAATTGGATGTGAGGAACAAGTTCTGCACCATGAGGCTGCTGGAACACTGCAACAGGTAGCCCCAGGAGGTGATTGAGGCCCCATGCCTGGAGATATCCAAGGTGAGGCTGGACATGTCTCTGAGCAACCTAATCTAGTGGAGAATGTCCCTGCTGAGTGCAGGGGACTTGGACTGGATGCCCTTTGGAGATTTCTTCCAACTCAGACCATTCTATGACTGCATGATTGTATGAAATACTAATTCCTTTCTAAAAATGCAAACATTACAGAACACAGCAGTAAAAACAAGCAAACAAACAAACAAAAAAAAAAAACAGGAAAGCTCATTCAATGCTTGTTCATATGCAATATAAACCCTTCCTTACTAAAAATAAGCCAAGGTGTGTTAAAAAATTGTGTTGTGATGTATTGATATTTATTGCAAAGGTATTAAGCATTGAAGAAGGTGCAGCAGTTGCCAAGGAAACTAATTTTTAGTCTATCACAGAGTAAATAATTCCATAAATCTCACTCCCTATCCCCTCCACAGGTGTGATTTCCCTTTATTATTGGAATGGGAGAGGATAAGAGGAAATATCTTTTCCTCCCCAGGTATTTTTTCTTTCTGTGTAGTAGCTTTTCAGTTTGTCAGCTACAGGGAACAGAAGTAATTAAGAACAGAGAATAGTAATCCATGTCTTGCAGAAGTCCTCATCTGAACTATTGGATGCTTTATGAATGCATGAAAAATCATTTGCTTCTCCAGATTTCATTGTTTCTTTACCTAGAATGAAAGCCAAGGACTTGCTCACTGCACTTCTTAATAAGTTGAGAAGCTGAGCTAATTAATTTTAGTGCAATGATTTAAAATGCTGCAACAGAAAGGTGCTGCATAAGCTCACAGTGCTAGTGGTGTTGTGACCATCACTGCCATGTATTACTGTGCTGGGATAAGCAGAGTGCATTTCTACAGAAAAGAACCTAGCAAGTGAATTGCACACTCCCTAAAATCTGCACAGCAGCAGCAAGTACAGGAGCAACAAGCAGAGGCAGCAGCAGCAGCAACACCGGCAGCAGCAAGCAGAGGAGCAAGTGCAGCAGCAGCAACAACACAGAATGTTAGGGGTTGGAAAAGATGTCAGATAATCATCCAGTCCAATCCCTCTGCCAGAGCAGGGTCACCCAGGGCAGATCACACAGGAACACATCCAGGTTGGTTTGGGAAGTCTCCAGAGAAGGAGACTCCACAACCTCTCTGGGCAGCCTGCTCCAGGCCTCCAGCATCCTCACAGGCAACAAGTTTCTCTTTCTGTTCCCGTGGCACCTCCTCTGCTCCAGCTTGCCCCCAGTGCCCCTTGTCCTGCCATCGGATATCCCTGAGCCTGGTTCCATCCCTTCACATCTTTATCAACAGGAATGAGGGCACCCCTCAGGGTCCTCCAGGCTGAACACCCCAGCTCCCTCAGCCTGTCCTCAAAGCAGAGCTGCTCCAGCCCTTGGATCATCTCTGTGGCCTCCCCTGGACTCACTCCAACAGCTCTGTGTCCTTATGCTGGGGACACCAGAACTGGATGTGGTATTTGAGGTGGGGTCTCAGCAGAGCAGAATAAAGGGGCAGAATCCTCTCTCTCAAGGTGACCCCCAAGTCTCTTTCTTTAGAGCTACCCTCAACTCACTCTTCACCCAGCATGGATTTGTGCCTGACCCAAGTGCAGGACCTTGCACTGTTTTGTTGAATGTGATGCAGCTGGCACTGGCTCACTTCTCAAGCCTGTCTTTACTGTAGGCAGCTGTGGGAAAACAAAGCAAGGCCAAACTGAAGGAAAGGAAACATTTACTGAGATAGGTCAGATTTAGAGCATGTAGGGAGGTTTGTTTCCACAGCACTGACAATGTACATGCTCTGGAGATGGCTTTTGTGGACTTCCCTGAACAGCCCATAAATGAAACTCATTTAAATTATGGCTTATGATTGTTTTATTTCACACACAGATAACCTCAATGTCTAAAGCACATTTGAACTGAGGGTGGGTTCCTTTGAGGGGGGCGGGGGTTTGCTCAGGAAAATCTGATCAATGGCATTGATTTTGAGCACACCACATGTCAGTGTTAAACTACAGCCTCCTTCTTAATGTATGCTTACAGTGCACATCACATAAATCCAGAGTCCAATACCAGGCATGGCTTTATTGCTTCACTTAATCAAGCAGCCCAACAACCCTAATTAACGTTAGTGTTCTGCCTCTTAAGGTAGGGCAATACTCGTTTTGATTTGACTCACACTCTGAGGAGAGGGGCTCAGGATTCACAGAATCATGAAGTTTGGAGAAGACCTTTAGGATCCTTGAGTCCAACCCTAACTCAGCTACCATGACCACTAAACAATACCCTGAAGCCCCACAGCTACAGCTCCTTAATCACCTCCAGGGATGTTGACCTCACCACCTCCTTGGGCAGCCTGTTCCAACCCTTCAGCCACTCTCTCAGCAATTAAATTGTTCCTAATCTCCAACCTAACCCTCCCCTGGCACAACTTCAGCTCATTTCTTCACACAGGAGCACATTCAGATGGGTCTTGAAAGTCTCGAAAGGAGGAGACACCAGAACCACTCTGGGGAGCTTATTCCAGGCCTCCAGTACCCTCACACCACATAAGTTTCTCCTCATGGTGAGATGGAACTTCTTGGGTTCCAGCTTGTAGCTGTTGTTCCTTGTCCTCATATTGAGGTGGACCTTCCTGTGCTGTAGTTTCCATTCATTTCCCCTTGTCCTATCACAGGGCACAAATGAGCAGAGGCTGTCCCTGTCCCTTCCTTCCTGACACCCAGCCCTCAGATGCTGATACACATTGATGAGATCCCCTCTCAGTCTTCTCTCCAGGCTGGACAGCCCCAGGTCTCTCAGCCTTTCCTCATCAGACAGTGCTCCAGTTCCTTCATCATCCTTGTAGCCCTCTGTTAGACTCTCTCAAGCAGATCCCTGTCCCTGTTGAACTGGTAAGTTTTTCTGTTTCTCTGTATCACTTTGTGAGCTGGTAAGTTTTTATATTTCCCTGTATCACTTCTTTTGTTAAAAGGTTGCTTTGCTCTTTTCACTCCATGCTTTGCTTCCCAGTCAAAATTAATCAATGCCTTAGCAAACAATCTGCTCAACACTTCTTGCAGGGTGAATCCATCTGCTCCCAAAACACCAGCTGGGTTGTGGGTTCCTTTGAAAGCCTCAGCAAGAGGAAGATCTAGAAGCAAGGTCTTACAGGAAATATTGCTGTTTTTGTTCTCACTCTACCTGTAACTCATTGCTGGGACACATCCAAGACGTGGGCAAAGAAAAAGCATTTCAGAGAAAGATGGAATAGACAAAACTACAAAGCCTTCTCTAGGGATGGTATTCCTCTGGTCTGCTGGTGTAGAGAGTTACCTACAGGGCTGTCACTCTCCTAACTGAACTTTTATGTCTGAACACCGAACAGGGATTAAGAGTCAAGGCAATCTATATCTTTATTCCTCCAAATTCCTCTGTTCTCTCTTAACAAACACATTTGAGAAGGAGAGTTTGCCCAACAACCAGACATAACGGTGCTAAAGCCGACTCACCTGGGGAATCCCAGCTATTTATCATAGACTGCTCTTGTCACATTTATTTACAGGGACAAAATGACACACAAAATGGTACTGCTCTGATTTGCATCAGGACTTTTGTTTCATTTTTTCTGAGCCACCGGTAATGTGCTCCTCTGAAAGCTGGCGCTAGGGAACCAACTTGCTTCCAAATTTTAATGGTATTCCTCCTTAACTATGATAGCAGAAATTCCCCATTCTGTACACCCTCCTGTTCATGGAGAGCTTGTAATCTCCTGTAGCATCATAGGATGGGTTGGGTGGGAAGGGACCTCCAGTCCAACACCCCCAGCAGTCATCAGGGACATCCTCCACTAAATCAGATTGCTCAGAGCCCTTTCCAGACTCACCTTGAGTATCTCCAGGGATGGGTCCTCAACCACCTCTCTGGGCAACTTGTTGCAGTGTTACAACAGCCTCCTGATGCAGAACTTGTTCCTAACATCCTATTTCAGTCTGCTCTGCTCTCTTTTCAAACCATTGCCCCTTGTCTTATCACTGCAGGCCTTTGGGACCAGTCCCTCTGCAGCCTTCTTGTAGCCCTCTTCAGGTACTGGAAGGCTGCTCTTAGGTCTCCCCTTCCGCAGGCTGAACACCCCCAGTTTCCCCAGCCTGTCCTCATAGCAGAGGTGCTCCAGCCTCAGATTGTCTTTGTGGCCCTCCTCTAGACCTGTTCCATCAGATTCATGCTTGTAGTGACAGGATAAGGGGCAATGGCTTAAAATTAGAGGTGAGCAGATTTAGATTGGACATGAGGACCAAGTTCTGCACCCTGAGGGGGCTGCAATAGGTTGCCCAGGGGAACAGTTGAGGCCCCATCCCTGGAGATATTCAAGGTCAGGCTCAGCAAGGCTCTGATCTAGTGGAGGATGTCCCTGCTGACTGCAGGAGGGTTGAACTGGATGACCTTTGGAAGTCTCTTCCAACCTAAACCACCTCCCTGAGCAGTCTGTTCCAATACTTGACCACTCTTTCAGGGAAAAACTTTTTCCTAATGCCCATCTTAAACCTGCCCTGGCACAGCTTGAGGTCATTCCTCTTGTTCTATCACTAACGAAGCCTTGAGCAAGCTGCACTAGTGGGAGGTGTCCCTGGCTATGGAAGCGGGATTGGAATCGGATGATCCTTGAGGTCGCTTCCAACCTAAACCATGACCTGGACAATGCAATTATCTGCATGACTTCCTGGCTGAGTTAGACATTTTGCTGCATTGTTTGTTATAAAGTTAAAACTATAGCACATAAACTACCCCAACAGAGTTCACTTTTAAAAAGCCTTTCATTTTTCTTTGTCATTGTGATTTCAGATGTTGGAAATACTTTGAATTAGGAAGGGAAAAGGTGATTGATTTGTTACAAGTGGAAATAGTGAGCATAAACCCAGGCACTGGAAGTGTTTATGTGCTTGTGATGTGCACATGAGAAACACTTGGGATGTAGATTAAAGTTTTATTGGAATTTAGAATAAGCTGCTGCTTATTTGGCTTGCCTCTTCCCCCACTATAGGAGGTAGAATCAGTTCTGTGCTGTTGGTAAGAGTTAAATTATTTGGGCTTATTGTTCCCTTTAAAGGAAACTAAAATCCTTTTAGACAGCAGGAAAGTTTGTATTATTTATAAGGTTGGAGAAAACTGAGGCAGAAAGTGCATTTGGAAGAAGTACAGAACAGTTTAAACAACGTTAAAGAATAAAAGAAAAGAAATATTTTTGTCCCGTCATGATATTAATAAGGGTTGGGATGCTACCAAAAAAAAACACCCTTGTTTGGGTAGCCATGTGGAATAAAAGGTACAGAATCTAGTATGTGACCTGCAGAGTGCTGTATTTATCAACGAGGAACAAGATATACTCAGGTGGAGAAGAGCTACCCTGTAATACTGCGTCCAGTTCTGGTAACTTACCCCCAGTAGGGTATAAACCATTGCCCTGGAAATCTAGACTTGATGAATGTTTCCTGGTCCTGTGTTCGGCAGCTTTTCTCCTGTCACCACATCAGGAATTTATGCAGGGAATATTTAATAATGATAAAAGTCATCCTTTGCATAATAGTCCCATGCTACAAAGTGAGGCTTCAGATATGACCCTCCTCTTCTCCAGGATTTTGTATTCTCTTTCATCTCTTTTCTACTTCTCCCTCTGATCAGCACTTTAGCTACCTGTCAGATCCCAGTTAGAGGATGCAGTAAATATTATTTTCTGAGTAGTAAACTGAAGATCATCCTCAACAAAGCACACATTTAGATGCTGGGATCCAGCAAATGTTACCCTTGTCAGCTCTGCTTGTCAGATATTAATGCTATAGAACTTGGAAAAGGAATTTAGTGCATAAAATTTGAACTGATTTCCCTGTTATTTAAAGGAAGAGGGAATCATAAGATCATAGAATGCTAAGGGTTGGAAGGGTCCTCCAGAGATCATCCAGTCCAACCCCCCTGCCAGAGCAGGAGCACCCAGGGCAGGTCACACAGGAACACCTCCAGCTGGGGTTGGAAAGTCTCCAGAGAAGGAGACTCCACAACCTCTCTGGGCAGTCTGCTCCAGACCTCCAGCAACCTCACACCAAAGAAGTTTCTCCTCATGGTGAGGTGGAACCTCCTAGGCTCCAGCTTATACCTGTTGCTCCTTGTCCTGTCACTGGGCACCACCACAAAGAGCCTGGCACCTTCATTCTGACACCCACCCCTCAGATATCAGTAGACATTGATCAGATCCCCTCTCAGCCTTCTCCTCTTCAGACTAAAGAGTATTGCAGAAGACTGAGACTGGAGAGTAGGAAGAAATTCTTGACAGTGAGGGTGGGGAGACACTGCAACGGGTTCCCAGAGAGGCTCTGGATGTCCCCTCCCTAGAGGAATTCAAGGCCAGGCTGGATGAGGCCTTGAGCAACCTGAGCTGGTGGGAGGTGACCCTGCCCATGGCAGGGGCTTGGAACTGGATGGTGTTCAAGGTCCCTTCCAACACAAACCATTCTATGAATCGATCAGCAGCCTCACTTGATGCTGAGCTAAAAGCAAATCTTCCACATCATAGAATGGCTCAGATTGGAAGGGACCTTTGAGATCATCTACTCCAACCTTCTGCTATGGGCAGGGACACCTCTCAACTAGACTTGGTTGCACAAGACCTCATCCTGCCTGGCCTTAAATACTCCCAGAGAGGAGACACCCACAGCCCCCTGGGCAGCCTGTTCCGGTGTCTCTCCACTCTTGTACTGCAGAACATATACTGCCTGAACCTATTCTCCCTCAGCTTCCATTCCCCCTTGTCCTGTCTCTAGACACCCTCATGAAAAGACCCTCTGCAGCCTTCCTGTAGGATCCCTTCAGATATTGGAAGGCAGCTCTAAGGTCCCCCTGGAGTCTTCTCTTCTAAGTAGAATCTGCAGCTACCAGAGCTGAAAATCCTGACAGCAGCACACACCCAGGGTTATCACAGCACTCCCTGCCGACAACATCCTCACACAAGGCAATCCTTGTGCTCATTCGCATCTGTTAGAAAGCTAAAGACCAAGCACAGCTGATTCTTACTCCTGAGAGACCATCACCTCATCAATTATTGCTGGGAGGCTTTCATTTCCCTTACATTTGAATGTCCATCAAGACTCTGAAATTAAAAAGACCCAAACAATCTGTGGGCACAGCCAAAATGAGATACTCATGAATATATTACTTAAATAGTCAGCCCTCTCCAGCAACTACTCTCCTTTGGTCATGCAGCAGGATGCAGAAGCAGCTGGGCTGTAATCTATTGGATGGCAGCACACAGCCATGAATACACTGGTGGATCATTAGAGAATATTAAACACAAGGGGAACCAACCTCAGTAAATGAGCTGGCCCAGATTTTTTTTTTACCTTTTTTTCTTGCAAAGCTCGATTTGGGTAAGCATTAAAAGGAGTTCAAGGAGAAAGAAGCTGTAAGTTGCCACAAAACTGCAGTAGATGAAATTGTTTCAGGTGATTGAATATACCGGGGTGTGGGGGGGGAAGGGAAAAAGGAGGGAAGTAGATGAGATTTGAGGCAAGCTTTTTAATTTCTATGTGCAGTGCAGTGCAAGTGCAGGGAAAATCAGCAGCCCTGAAAATTTGTCATCAAGGTCATTAAGATCAGAGACTAGAACAGGGAAGCAAGCTACTAGAAAAGAGCTTCCCAAGTTTTGTAGCACACTGTAAGAAATGTGGCAGGAACATTTGCCTGTTCTTGCTCAAATGAGCACAATTGCTTTCTTCTGTTGCTACAAGAAATAAGCAAATAAGGGTCAGGAGATCCCCCAAAGGAAAATGCAAATTCCTTCATCTGGAGCAGTTACCCCCAAAAAACAGTGCAAGAAAAGAGTGTGAGAGTCACTGCAACAGGTTGCCCAGGGAGGTGGTGGATGCCTCCTCTCTGGAGGTGTTCAAGGCCAGGTTGGATGTAGCCAAGTCCACTTGAGAAGTGTCCCTGTCTATGGAGTAGATGATCTCTGAGGGTAGCTTGTTTCAGAGTCTCACCACCCTCAAACTGAAGAACTTCCCCAGCTCCAGTCTACCCCTGCTCTGCCTCAGCTTCAAACCATTCCCCCTTGGCCTGTCCCTAGACACCCTCAGGAAAAGTCCCTCTGCAGCCTTCCTGCAGGATCCCTTCAGGTACTGGCAGGCAGCTCTAAGGTCCCCCTAGAGCCTCCTCTTCTCCAGGCTGAACACCCCCAGCTCCCTCAGCCGGTCCTCACAGCAGAGGTGCTCCAGCCCTTGGAGCGCCTTTGTGGCCCTCCTCTGGACTTGCTCTAAGAGCTCTGTGTTCTAATTTAAATCAGTTCCAACAACACAGACAGGACACTGGCAAAACCCAGAGCAGCAGCTTCTGAACCTTGTCTCAGCTATATCTAATTACACATGGCTGGTCTTTTAAGGAATGTATTATTAATTTGTTGGGTAATTTGATTAGCTAATCATTGTTAATAGACTTGCAATAATCTCATACACACATTACATAATTATGTTAAGCTCATCAGGATAATAGTTTTAAAGTCCATTTTATGAGCAGTAGTATGAAAACTGTTATTAAGAGCAGCCACAGGCTTAGCTCAACAGCAAGAGATCTCTGCTGTGAGAAAAGCACCACAGGACACAGCACTGGGACTGTAAACATCCTTCTGTTATTTGCTTCTGGGGTGTGATCATCAGTGGCCATCACTCATGTCTCAGCCAGCAGAGCCATCACCTCTTTGGGAGGCTGGGATCACAAGGTTTAGTAACAGGAGAAGATCCTTGACCTCAGAGCTCCTCCTCAGAACTGCTCCAGATCTGGCTGTGTGGCAGATAAGGAATTTCAGACAGGAATGCGTACCCAGGATGCTCAGGGAGATAGATTTAACCCATAACAAAGCTGTGCAGTGCCAGTTTGTCAGGAGACATGACCAGAGGAAATGGTTTTAAGCTGCACCAGAGGAGGTTCAGGCTGGATCTCAGGAAATATTTCAGCACTGGAAGGGTCCTCAAACACTGGAGTGATCTGCTCAGGGCAGTGCTGGAGTCACTATCCCTGAAGGTGTTCAAGCAGCTGTGGACCTGGTGCTTAGGGACATGGTTTAGTAGTAACCCTTCAGTGCTGGGTCAAGGGTTGGACGGGATGGGCTTGGCGGTCTCTTTCAATTGGATGCTTTCTGTGCCTTCTGTAAACAGAGAATATCAGAGGTTGGAAGGGACCTACAAAGACCATTGAGTCCAACTCGCCCTGCCAAAGCGGGATCACTCAGGGTGGTCTGCACAGGAATGCATCCAGGTAGGTTTTGAAAGTCTCTAGAGAAGGAGACTCCACAATGCTACAGGCAGCCTGCTCCAGTGCCTTATATCCCTCCCTGTAAAGAAGTTTCTTCTCATGTTGAGGTGAAACCTTCTATGTTCAAGTTTGTATCCCTTGTTCATTGTCTTATTATTGTGCACCACCAAAAAGAGGTTGGCCCCATCCACTTGACACCCACCCCTCAGATATTTAGAGACATTGATCAGATCCCCTCTCAGCCTTCTCTTCTCCAGACTAAACAGCGCCAGGGCTCTTAGTCTGTCTTCACAGGGGACATGCTCAAGTCCCCCTGTTCATCCTTGTGGCTCTCCATTGGACTGTCTCCAGCAGGTCCCTGTCTCTCTTGAATTGGGGAGCCCAAAACTGGACACAATACTTCAGGTTTGCTCTCATATTTGCTACTACTATGTGCAAGAATACAGCAGATTAAGCAAAAAGCTGTAAAGGTCACAAAGTCCTTATCTGTAAAAGAGAACTCTCCCCGGAAATACTTTTTCTATCAAATTATCTACACACAATCAATTACTCAGAGTGTAGCTCAATATAAACAAGGAGAAGACCAAAAGGATGGCAATGGCAAGGGTGTGGTCAGACTGGCCACAGAGATGATGGAGGATGTGAAGATGAAGGAAGAAAATAGACTCAGCCAGTCACTGCCTGCTGTCATTCACCCACCTGCAACATTCAAAGCTGCTCTGACCCAGCCACGTCAGAGCTGGATTATCTAGATGAAAACTCAGATTTCCATGGGCAGGGACAACCCCCCACCAGCCCAAGGTTTCATCCAACCTGGCCTTGAACACCTCTAGGGAAGGGACATCCACAACCTCCCTGGGCAGCCTGTTCCAGTGTCTCACCACCCTTACTGTCAAGAATTTCTTCCTCATCTCCAGTCCCAATCTGTCCTCCTCAAGCTTCAGTCCATTCCCTCTCCTCTTCTCACTACCTGGATTACATGTGGGAGACTCCTTTGCTTTCTTTTAATAAAAATATTAAGAGCAAAATTTAGGACATGTATTTTTATTGAGATTTATTGGAGGGTTGGGTTTGTGTTTTGGTTTGTTTTTTAAAGGCTTCTTTATGTTGTTGAAGGGAGGGGATCAGACTGTAGGTGATGGGAGAAAACGGGGTTCGGAAAGAGCTATGGAACTACCTGAAGGGAGGTTGTAGCCAGGCAGAGGTTGGTCTCATCTCCCAGGTAGCCAGTACCAGAACAAGAGGACACAGTCTCAGGCTGCGCCAGGGCAGGTTTAGGCTGGATGTTAGGAAGAAGCTCTATACAGAGAGAGTGACTGCCCATTGGAATGGGCTGCCCATGGAGGTGGTGGAGTCACCTTCATTGGAGGTGTTCAGGAAGAGGCTTGATGGGGTGCTTGGTGCCATGGTTTAGTTGTTTAGGTGGGTTGGATTGGTTGATGGGTTGGACATGATGATCTTGAAGGTCTCTTTCAACCTGGTGTATTGTATTGTATTGTAAAATCAATTGAGAGCAATTAAGTTCATTTGCAGAGAGAATAGATAAGCATCAAAGAAATCAATGGGAAAATAAATAAGCACATTCTGTTCTGTGAAATTCTAGTGAGAGGCTACAGCTTGGACAAGGTAGAGGCAAAAGGCTTTTACATAAGAAAACTGCAAAGTCAGAGCCTGAGGTTGCTGCTAATTCTTGGCCTGATAAAGCTCACAGCCTGCTGGTGTCTCAACACTGCTGTTTGGGAAACAGATGCAAAAGGTCAGTAGCCTTCATATGCTTTTTTGTTTGGGCCTGAAGCTTCAGAGGACAAGTTTTCTTTCTAAAAGAAAGGAAGAAACAAACAAAAAAACCACTAATCTGTAGGTCACTCCCCTTTAAAAGAAAACAATTAAATAACCAACCAAAACAACAACAAACCTCCCAACAGACAAAATATCACCGCCACCAAACCAACGAGACCCCACAACAACCAAAACACCAATCCATAGCTCCCTCCCCTCCAAAATAAATAATTAAACAACCAGCCCACCAAAACAGCAACAAAAAACTCCCAACAGACAAAATATCATCACCACCAAAACACCAGTCCACAGCTCCCTCCCCTTGAAAAATAGATAATGAAAACAACAAACAAAATGCCATCACTTAAACATCAACAGAACCTCAAAACAACAACAAAAAATGGCATGAACAGCAACACCAGAACAAAATAAGCCCCCAGAGATTCTCCCATCAAAACAGAAAACCCTTGAGAAGGGTAGAATTAGACCTTAATGTCTTCACACTCCCTTTCTCCTACCATGAGTTTAGACACAGATAATCCCCTTCCCCTAAAATAACTTTAGTTAAAAGCCTGGAATCAGAAGAATTTACTTAATTCCAGTGGGGAGCTTTAATAATAATACTTCTCCTATCCCCAAATATGTTCCTTAAATCCAATAAGTGCCTTGCATGGGAAATTTAATCCTACTTTCAATCTGCCCCCTTAAAGATGTAAGCATCTGATTTTTCTGCTTGATTTTAGCTGTGTGCTTTCCTTCCTGGTTCCTCCAGAAGTTCTGATGACATGGCTCACAGCCTTGTTGAAAACGAAGCACAGAGTGACCAACACTTCAAAATTCATTGCATGTTGTAGGCAATGACTGCAAAGTTCAGCAACTAATAGCTGCTAGATAATGTCTGAAAGAAGAGAGAGCTCATAAGGGACTTGAAGCAAACATCAATTGTCTTATGGGAATGGAGGTATTTGTGTGTTTGCCAAAGCAGATACACACACACACCCCAACCATATTTATTCTTTCTGCAGATCTGGAGGGAAAGTCTCAAGAGGAGAGGCTGAGGGAGCTGGGTTTGGTTAGCTTGGAGGAGAGGAGTCTCAGCAGGGACTTCATCACACTCTACAACTACCTGAAAGGAAGTTGTAGCAAGGTGGGTGTCAGGTTCTGCTCCCAGGCAACTTGTGACCATACTAGAGGACATGGCCTGAATCTGCACCAGGGGAGATTTAGTTTGGATGTTAGGAAGCACTTCCTCATAGAAAAGGTAATTAGATACTGGAATGGACTGCCCAGGGAGGTGGTGGAGTCACTGTCTCCAGAGGTGTTTAAGGAAAGATTGGATGTGGCACTTAGTGACGTCGTCTGGTCAGTATGGTGGTGTTAAGTCGTAGGCTGGACTTGATGATCTCAGAGATCTGTTCCAGCCTCAATAATTCTGTGATGCTGTGATTAATGCTGAAAATGCTTCTGAAAGATTATAAACATCCCCCAAATTAAGCAAAAAGAGGTTGGAGGGACTTCTTCTGAAGGGTAAGAGTATATCTGAGATGTTTCAGCTGATGAGGTGAAATTAAAGTCATGTACCATGGGAAGCTTCACGCTCTTTGTGATTGCTTGAGCTATAAATTTATGGCTTTTTTAGAATGCTACCAAAAAAAAAACAACCCAAAACCAACAACAAAACCCCAACACAACAACAAAAAAATTAAAACTCAAATAAACCAAAACAAAACCAAAGAAAATAAAAACAAGCAACCAACCCACAAAAGCAAACAAAGTTAAACAAAACAAGAAGAAAGCAAACAAAATGAAATGAAACAAACAACCTCCGCCCCCCAAAAGCAAACAAAATGAAACAAAACAAGCAAGCAAAGAAAATCACAGAAAGTAACCAAAAGCAGACCTTCCAGTAGCTGAAGAGGGCTACAAGGCAGCTGCAGAGGGATTGTTCCCAAAGGCTTGCAGGGACGGGACAAGGGGCAATGGTTTGAAATTGGAGAAGAGCAGATTGATAATGGATGTGAGAAACAAGTTCTGCACCATAAGGCTGTTGGAACACTGCAATAGATTGCCCAGGGAGGGGCTTGTGGCCCCATGCCTAGAGATACTCAAGGTGAGGCTGGACAAGGCTCAGAGCAACCTGCCCTAGTGGAGGATGTCCCTGCTGAGTGCAGGATTAGATGCCCTTTGGATGTCCCTTCAAACTCAGCCCATTCCATGATTGACTGAAGTCTCTCAGCATGCTGTATTTTCAAGCTCAGGAGTTCCTTACCCACCAGCAATACTGTAAGACTTGGAGATGTTGAGAAGACAGCCAAGAGAAAGATTCAGATGGTTGACTTACTCTCCCTGGCCATGTAGTGAGATATGCTAAGAACCTGACTTCAAAACTGATTAGGGAGCTTGCTTAGACTTGTTCTTCCCTGTTTTCCACCATGAAAACAATATTACTTAGTTCAATAGCATCTTCTCATATTTGAGGACACCCCTTGGGTCAGACTATCATTTTAATCTCACTAGCATCCCCTTCTCAGCTTTGTCCTGAACTCCAGAATAAATCTGAGAAAGTCATTTGGACTCAGTTTAGCCTTAATTCACTGCAAAATGCCAACCCTAATGCCAACCTCTTATAGACATTCTAAGATGATACAGTTCCCACACAACACAGAAAGACCTTTTGATGAGCATCATTAGGGAAATTCAAGTCTTATCCAGGCATTCACTTAAATCATCACTAAACAATAATTTTCATAAAGAGCTGTTAGTGTTCACCAGATAACCATCTTGAGGACACCAACATTCAATCTTGGCCACACAATAATATTGCCCTGTTAAGCAGCTAAGCTGTTCCTGAGTTCTGGCTCAAAATCTGGGTAGAGGCGGGGGAAGGAGAAATAGGAGAAAAAGAAAGAAAACAAAAAAGGAGAAAGGTGAAAACGAAAAACAAAAAGATAAATAGGAGAATTTTTTTTTTTAAAAAAAAGGAGAAACAGGGAAAAAAAAAGAAAGAAAAAAAAAAAGAAACAGGAGAAAAAGAGGAAAAAAGGAGAAACAAGAGAAAAAGGAAAAATAATAAAAAAGGTAAATTGGAGAAAAGTAAAAAACTTTTTAAAGGAGAAACAGGAGAAAGATTTTTTAAAAGGGGAAACAGAAGAAAAAAAAATTTAAATAGAAGTATATATGTATATCATTAAGAGAAATAAAAACAAACATTAAAAACAACACCTGTTCCAGTGTCTCACCACCCTCACTGTCAAGAATCTCTTCCTCATCAAAAGCTCAAATCCATTCCCTCTCATCCTGTCACTCCCAGCCTTTGTCACAAGTCCCACCCCAGGTTTCTTGTAGCCCCTTCAGGTACTGGAAAGCTGCTCTAAGATCTCCCTAAAACCTTCTCTTCTCCAGGCTGAACAGACCCAACTCTCCCAACCTGACCCCATAGCAGAGCTTCTCCAGCCCCCTGATCATCATTGTGGCCTCCTCTGGATCTGCTCTATCAAGTCCATGTCTCTCTTGTGTTGAAGGTTGCAGAGCAAAGAAGTGTCAGAACCACCTCTCTCCGCCTGCTGTCCATGCTTCTTTTGAAAGATTGCCATTGATCGAACTATAAATGGAAATTCCCCTAGAGGCTCCTGGAGAGGGCAAAGGAACCTGTTTGTGATCCAGTTCATTATGCTGTGCTGGACAATGTCCAGAGAAGGGACATGAGGACGATCAGAGGGCTGGAGCTCCTCATATGAGGACAGGCTGAGAGAGTTCAGGCTGTTCAGTCTGCAGAAGGGAAGGCTCCGAGGAGACCTTATTGTGACCTTCTAGTATTTGAAGAGGGTTACAAGAAAGCTGGTGAGGGACTTTTTAGAGTGTCAGGTAGTGATAGGACTGGGGGAAATGGAGCGAAACTAGAAGTGGGGAGATTCAGATTGGACTTTAGGAAGAAGCTCTGCCCCGTGAGGGTGGTGAGACACCAGACCAGGTTGCCCAGGGAGGTGGTGGAAACCTCATCCCTGGAGGTTTTTAAGGCCAGGCTGGATGTGGCTCTGAGCAACCTGATTCAGTATGAGGTGTTCCTGCCCATGGCAGGAGGAGTTGGAACTTCCAACCCTGACAATTCTATTGCAAAATTAAAATGTTAGCTGTTAAAAAGCATTAATCAGCAGAAGGTTAACACCTTCTTCACATTGGCCTTTCTCGATTTAATTGTAAACTGAAAGTCTGCTTAGATACACCCAGCAGTAAACTGAGAACAGCAGCTAAATGCTCAACAGATGTCTCTGACTGGCAACATCAAATGTTAATAGTCAGTTTCCTCCAGTATTTAAAGACTATATTGTTATCAACATCTCTTTCATAAAGGAAGTCCTGCACTGCTGTCAGTTATATTTATTACACTAAGGAACATTTTATTACAATAATGCAGATGTCTTCATTCCATAAACCCCACTGGTACTTAAAGCCAGGGGTTTATTGCTTCTGCCTGGGGCTGAACAAAGCTATAAACCTGCTCCATTCTAATTCAAATGCTGCGGGGGGGGCGGGGGGAGAGGTGTGTTAAGAGTTTGCATTTTTCCCTGCCATAAATTCCAATACAGTGTAATCAAATAGGTACAGAAATAGTAGCCATGGAAACAGCATTTTCTACTCACTCAGTTTAAAGATAAATGGGGAAGAAAATGATTTAATGGCCCTTTTTTTTTTTTTTTTTGACTGTGGAATAATATTGTTCCCTCCAAAATTGGAGCTGTTCATATTGCTACAGCAATGTAGGATACTACCAACCCTTGCCTCTGAAGTGCCACTCGGAGCTAGTTACACCAGTTTGCTCTAACCATGTGCACCATCAGTTGCCATCAGCTTCATGCGTCACCCAACACTGACCAAGCGGCTCATGCAGTGGTGCTGTATCATGCATCTCAACTGATGGCTATCATAGATTGGGTTGCATTGGAAGGGACCTTGAAGACCATCTACTTCCAAGCCCCTGCATTGGGCAGGGACACCTCTCACCAGCTCAGGTTGCTCAAGGCTTCATCCAAACCAGCCTTGAATGCCTCTAGGGAGGGGACATCCATAACCTCTCTGGGCAACCTGTTCCAGTGTCTCACCACCCTCACTGTCAAGAATTTCTTCCTCATCTCCAGTCTCAATCTGCCCTCCTCAAGCTTCAATCCATTTCCTCTCATCCTATCACTACAAGCCCTTGGAAAAAGTCCCTTCCTGGCTTTTTTGTAGCCCACTTCACATCCTAGAAGGCCTCTAGAAGGTGTCCACCCAGAAGAGATGCTCTAACTTGAGGGATTTGGTGCAGAGGAGTCACAACACATAGCTAACTATGTTTCCCTCATCACAAAACTGCACTCTGCTTTCACTGCTTCTCCAGAAGCACTCTAACAGCTCACAGTAAGAAGATAACCCTGAAGGAACACACTCTGAATTTCTGCACTGGCCTGCACTAACCATTGCAGCAGAGGAGGAGACAAGACAGGACTAGGGATAACTGAAACTGGAGTAGGGGAGATTTAGGTTGGACATCAGGAGGAAGTTCTGCACAATGAGGGTGGGGAGACACTGGAACAGGCTGCCAAGGGATGTGATTGAGACCCCATCCCTTCAGACATTCAAGCTCAGCCTTGCTGTGTCCCTGTGCAGCCTGCTCTGGTTGGAGCTGTCCCTGCTGCCTGCAGCGGGTGGCCCTTTGAGGGTCCCTTCCAACCCAATGCAATCTGTGAATCCTTTACACATGTCCTCAGCTGAGCCCAAGATGTGTTGCCAGCCATTTGATACTACATGAAGTAGAAACCTACTCTTCACTGCACCTATGCTGAGACTGAGACAAAACCAACGCGCAGCTGCAAAGTGCCCCAGGCCAGCAGAGGGAAAAAGCAAATCTAAATTCCTTATATAAATCCAAATAAAATTAAAAAAAGAAGAAGAATGAGGGAGGATGATGACAGTAGCTTGCAGTTGCAGATGTTTCCTATGCTACCTCTAGTTGTACAATCCTTTCTTCCTCACAGTTTCCATCTTGTAGCATAGTTACGCATTCCCTTCCATCTTCTTCCTCTGAGTGTTAGAGCATCTGCACTACTAAGCACAAGTTTCCTCTCCCAAAACATTGGGGTTGCATCTAAACATAGGAGAAAGAGCATTAAAGAGCATATTCTGGAGTCCTGATGCCTGCTATCAGCCAGATCAAATACTTGTCTGGAGCATGAGCCTCCTCCACCTCACATGCTCAGCTTTCTTCGGATGCAGCCCAGGCTGCCGCTGGCCTTCTGGGCTCCAGTGCCCATGCTGGCTGCTGTCCAGCTTCTCATCCACCTGCAGCCCAAGCCCTTCTCTGTAGGGCTGCTCTCAATCTCACCACCCCCTGCCTGGATTGTTATGAAGGATTGCCCCAATGTAGGTGCAGAACCTTGCACTTTGCCTTCTTGAACCTCATGAGATTCTCCTCAGCCATCTCTCCAGCCTGTCCAGGTCCCTCTGGCAGGCAATTAGCACTGACAAAGCAGCATTTCAAGCATTTTGAAAGCATCAGAAGCAATGCTTTGGTTGAAGAAACCCAAACATAAAAGCCAAGAATTACTTTCCCATTTGTATCTTCTAAAAGTAATTTTGGTTTGCCTGCAAACAATTAAAAAGCATTGGAAGAAGAAAAAAAAAGGCACAACAAAACAAAATCAAACCAAACTTAGTAAGTCACCTTCAATTAACCAGGTAGGAAATTAAGCACTTGGTTAAGGACTTCCCTAAGAATACTTCATCCCAAATATCCTCATTCTTACCTTCACCTGCTCCACAGTGCAGGATCCAAAACAATTTGGAGGGGAAAAAAAGCCACAAAACATTAACAACACTCATAACACTTTTCTAAGATAGCTTCTATTCAAGTCTCTTTTCCTCCTTACTTCTTATATCACTCTTTATTCTCCTGCCTGCCAGGCAGCCATTTATTCAGACTTATAACCTTTTGCCTGACTTTTTCACTGGGCCCTCATCCCAGCTTCATGATTTCACTCTTCACATCTGCACTCTAGGTAGCCGAGTACAGCATTAACTCATTAATGGTCAGTACCTCAGAGCAGGCTCATGGCTGGTGTCAAAAGTCCATGTCTCCCTCTTTGCTGGTGTGGTGAAGTGTTTAATGCTGGTACTTCAGTAACCAAGATGTTTTGTATTCCTATGGCTGTGCTATGTATGCCTTCCTGACACAAAAACTGTGCTGCTTAGGGTTTATTGATCAAGTGAAAAGAAAATGCAGCTGCTGACAACATCTTTTTGCTCCACAACCTCCTCTGAACTAGCAGGAATCTGTTTTGATGCTCTGCTGAACTGCAGCCAGCCAGGAGGAAAATGCCACTACAAACAAGCTGAAGGATGTACTCAGATTAACACAGCTAAAAATTGGGGCATATTCCTGGATAACAATGGACAGTGAGTTCTCCATGGGACAGCAATGTGTCCTTGTGGCCAAGAGGGAAAATGGGATCCATCAAGAAAAGCGTGGCAACCAGCTCTAGGGAAATTCTCCTGCCCCTCTGCTCTGCCCTGCTCAGACCACACCTGCGGCACTGTATCCAAGTTCAGGAGAGACAGAAATCTGCTGGAGAGTCCAACAGAGAGCTGTGAGGATGACAAAGGGACTGGAACATCTCTGCCATGGAGAAAGACTGAGAGCTCTGGGGCTGTTTAGTCTGGAGAGGAGAAGGCTGAGAGGGGATCTGATCAATGTCTACAAATATCTGAGGGGTGGGAGTCAGGATGAAGGTGCCAGGCTCTTTGTGGTGGCGCCCAGTGATAGGACAAGGAGCAACAGGTACAAACTGGAACCCAGGAGGTTCCACCTCAACATGAGGAGAAACTTCTTTGGGGTAAGGGTGCCAGAGGCCTGGAGCAGGCTGTCCAGAGAGGTTGTGGAGTCTCCTTCTCTGGAGACTTTCCAAACCCAGCTGGGTGTGTTCCTTTGTGACCTGCCCTGGGTGATCCTGCAGGGGAGGTTGGACTGGGTGACTCCTAGAGGTCCCTTCCAACCCTGACCATTCCGTGATTTAGTGCTGCCACACTGATGCAAATCCCTTGCTTAAAATGTTTTAGCAATGAAAATATGGAGACTGTGTCTCATTTCCCCATCTTGAGCTGTTCTTTACTAGCTAGACAACAGGCTTCAGCAACCTGCAGAGCTCCACATTATGTGTGGGTTTGCTTCAGAGAATGGCACAGGGTAAAACAGTTTCAGCTGATATTTCATCTCCCAGTCTACCCCTCAGCCACCCTTGAATCAGTTCAGCAAGCAACATTGTTCTGTGATACAGTTAATGTGCAGCTCCTTCAGGCAAGGCATGCATCACATATTAGTTGGTTAAAGTGGGTTTGGCATCTGATTTATAAAGCTCCACTCAGTAGCTTGAAAGTAGTTGAGAGTAAAACCATCCTAAGAGAATAAAATGATGCCCTTTGGAATATAGGAAACCAAACACCAGGAAGGAAAGACCTTAGACCTCTCATTATTGGCATTTAGGAATGTAACTGAGATCAAAATACAACACAAGTACCTGGAGGATTGTAAATTCAGGGAACTCCATCATTCTTTTGGCACTTTGTGCTAATAAGAAGATAGGAAAGAAGCAAGGCTTAAGAGAGGTCATTGATGTCCCCTCCCTGGAGGTGTTCAAGGCCAGACTGGATGAGGCCTTGAACAGTTTGGTCCAGTGGGAGGTGTCCCTGCCTATGACAGGGTGGTTGGAACCAGATGGTCTTCAAGGTCCCTTCCAACCCAGTCCATTCTATGGATCTGAGGAAAAGAAAAACATCTGGAAATCATTCTCATTTCCTTCCAGCTTATGCTCAGTTCAGAGGCTTGTCTTTGGGTCCCCACTTTGCTAATGTTCTGGTCAGTTCAGAGTAAAGGAAGGAAATAAAACTCTGTTTGAAGGTTTTTATACACAGTTCTGTGCCTTGTTAGGAAAACAGAGACCTTTTTTTCAGCAGTTTATTTATTCATATAGGATCATAGATTGTAGGATCATGTCCTTCTCAGTACAGGTCAACAGCACATTTCTATATTTATTTCCTTCTTAACATTTTATTTCCCTCAAGAATGGGTGCCTGAAGACCTTAGAAATGGAAGCAGAAAAAGATGCTGTGTTTTAGGGAAGTACTTCTGTCTCTTACATTTATATTCTGATGTCAATACAATACAATACACCAGGTTGAAAGAGACCTTCAAGATCATCAAGTCCAACCCATCAACCAATCCAACCCACCTAAACAACTAAACCATAGCACCAAGCACCCCATCAAGTCTCCTCCTGAACACCTCCAATGAAGGTGCCTCCACTACTTCCACGGGCAGTCCATTCCAATGGGCAATCACTCTCTCTGTATAGAGCTTCTTCCTAACATCCAGCCTAAACCTGCCCTGGTGCAGCCTGAGACTGTGTCCTCTTGTTCTGGTACTGGCTACCTGGGAGATGAGACCAACGTCTGCCTGTCTACAACCTCCCTTCAGGTAGTTGTAGAGAGCAATAAGGTCACCCCTGAGCCTCCTCTTCTCCAGGCTAAGCAACCCCAGCTCCCTCAGCCTCTCCTCATAGGGCTTGTGTTCCAAACCCCTCCTCAACTTTGTTGCCCTTCTCTGGACACGCTCCAGCAAGTCAACATCCTTCCTAAACTGAGGAGCCCAGAACTGGACACAGTACTCGAGGTGTGGCCTAACCAGTGCAGTGTACAGGGGGAGAATGACCTCCCTGCTCCTGCTGGCCACACTGTTCCTGATGCTGGCCAGGATGCCATTGGCCTTCTTGGCTGCCTGGGCACACTGCAGGCTCATGTTCAGCCTCCCATCAACCAGCACCCCCAGGTCCCTCTCTGCCTGGCCGCTCTCCAGCCACTCTGACCCCAGCCTGTAGCACTGCCTGGGGTTGCTGTGGCCAATGTGCAGAACCCGGCACTTGGATGTGTTCAATCTCATGCCATTGGACTCTGCCCATCTGTAGAGCTCCACTCCCAGCTCAGAAACTCTTCCATGGAATTCTGTGGCCAAGGATGAATAGGGTTGGTAAAAGTAAAAGATTTCAAGGAACAGGAATGAAAAATAATGACAAAATTATGCTCTGACTAAGCATCCTTTGTCTTGTAGAATTTTGTTTGGTTTTCTTCTTTTTTTCAATAAGTTCTTTAGGTTGGAACCTTGTCTTTCTCCACGTCTACAAGGCAGCTACACACACAGAATTTACATCAATAACAGAATTATAGAACCACTAAGGCTGGAAACGACCTTTAAGAGTCCAACCCTGGTCAGCAACCATGACCATGAACACCACCAGGGATGGTGACTCCACCACCTCCCTGAGCAGCCTGTTCCAACACCTAACCACTCTTGCAGCAAAGAAATTCTTCCTCATCTCCAACCTAACCCTCCCCTGGCACAACCCAAGTCCATTTCCTCTCATTCTATCTTCTGGTTACTTGGGAGAAGAGGCCAACCCCAGCCTCACTCCAACCTCCTTTCAGGTAGCTGTAGAGAACAATGAGATGTCCCCTCAGCCTTCTCTTCTTCAGACTAAACAGCCCCAACTGCCTCAGCTGCTTCTCATACGATGCCCTCCAAACCCTTCTCCAGCCTCATTGCTCTTCTCTGGACACCTTCCAGCACTTCAATGTCTTTCCTATCCTGTGACACCCAGAACTGAACCCAGTGCTCAAGCTGTGGCCTCACCAGGGTCAAGTACAGGGTCACCATCACTGCTCTGCTCCTGCTGGACACACTGGGTGTGATCTAGGCCAGGATGCTGGTGACCTTCTTGGCCACCTGTGCACACAGCTGGCTCATGTCCAGCTGCCCATCCACCAGCACCCCTAGCTCCTTTTCTACCAGGCTGTTTTCCAGTCACTCTGCCCCAAGCCTGCAACGTTGCTTGGGGTTATTGTGACCAAAGCGCAGGACCCATCGGTTGGTCTGGTTAAACCTCATCCTGTTGGCCTCAGCCCATCTACTGACTCGCAGTGAACAATCACCATGTCCCTTCATACTCCAAGGGATTATTCTGCTGTTAAACTGATGTTGACAAAAATCAGTGTTAAAGTGTGCCGGTTTCTGCTCTCTGGTTTCAGGAGGCCCTTGAGAATGGAGTAAGGTAGGATCACTCCAGCCAATGGCTTCTGAGGAAGTGGATTTGCCATTAGGATAAGCTGCTTAAGGGATGCTGCAGAGAAGCTGTAATTTTACAATGATATCTATGTCTCAAGAAGATCTCAGGCCATCCATGAGCTGAGGGACACACTCTTGCCAGAAGGCAAATCTTATCCCCTCACTGCACAACACAGTAAAAAGCCAAGAGCTTAAGAAGCATCCGGTTTTCTTCTCACTGGGTATTAGTTTGTTGGAGCAGTAGGCAGCTGACACATGGACCTACCAGCAGACCTGAAGTCACTGCTTATACTGAAGACAACAAGAATTGATTCCAGCCAACAGAAGCTATTTTAGCTACTTTTTTTTTCATATCACAAATGGGATTTAGAATCATAGAATCACAGAATGGTTTGGCTTGGCAGGGACCTCCAAAGGTCATTTAGTCAACCCCCCCCAGTCAGTAGGAACATCCTGCGTTAGATCAGGTTGCCTCATCTTGACTCTCTCCAGGGATGTCCTATCACAGGACACAACTGAAAAGAGACTTGGCCCCATCTTCTTGACACCCATCCTTCAGATATTTGGAAAGATTAACGAGATCACCTCTCAGTCGTCTTCTCTTCTCCAGGTTGAACAGCCTCAGCCTTTCTTCATGAGACAAATGTTCCAGTCCTTTCGTCACCCTCCTAACCTCTGTTGGATGCTCTCTAGCAAATCCTTGTGCCTCTTGAGCTGGGAAGCCCAGAACTGGTCACAATACTCCAGATGTGGCCTCACCTGGGCAGATCTCCCATAGACATGTTACTATGAATGAAAAATGTCACATCCTCCTCCTCCTCGGTTGTGTTTAAAGAGAAGGTGCCATCTCCACAGCTTCTGTGTGCCACCAGCACCAAGATAACTAAGAATTCCCAACTGCTGAGAGATTTAGTGTTGTTACCTTCAGTGTGTGATCTGAACTACATTGCTCAGCTTTGCTTTCCACCTAGGTGACATTTCTCTCTAGCCTGCTTTCCAACAGATAAGATCCATGGTGACAGCATAGAATTGTTGAAGTGCCACAATAAACCACTCTAGTTGTCCACATGGGTACAGGATAATCTGAACCTAAGATAAGCCTTCCTTCTCTCTCAAAGCCCAGCAAGAAAGCCAGGAAGGGACTTCTTACTTCCCTGTGGGGATAGGCTGAGAGAGTTAGGGCTGTACAGCTGGAGAATAGAAGGCTCCAGGGAGACCTTAAAGCAGCCTTCCAGTGCCTGAAGGAGGCTACAGGAGAGCTGGGAAGGAACTTTTGACAAGGGCTTGTAGTGGTAGGATGAGAGGGAATGGATTGAAGCTTGAGGAGGGCAGATTTAGGAGATTAGGAAATAAATTCCAGGGAGGGTGGTGAGACACTGGAACAGGTTACCCAGGGAGGTTCCACTCCCTGGAAGTCTTCAAGGCCATGTTGGATGAGGCCTTGAGCAACCTGGGTTAATGGGAGTTGTCCTTGCCCATGGCAGGTTGGGGCTGGAACTAGATGATCTTCAAGGTCCCTTCCAACCCAATGCACTCCATGGATCTCTGGGAATTGCAGTTTTGCTGTTAAACTCCTGAGAAGTTTTCCATGTGAACTTCCTGACATGTGCCATTAAACTGAATCCTCTGTAAAGAGATTCCTGTCAAACTGCCATCTGAGAAATGATCCTCTTCATAGCAAACTTCATGCTAGGACACAAACCTCTATTTTAGATCTCAATCAGAACTTCCTAACCTGTATATTGCATCCTGGTAGAAAGATGTTCTTCATAATCATTTAAGGAATGGATTATGAAGTGAGAAGAACCCAGTCCTGGAGTCCTTCATGGTGCCACCTCCAGAGAAGTTCTGTCCCATAATACACCACAGAGATTCTGATCAAGTGTCATGAATGTAAAATGGAAACCCCTCCACACAACAGCTGAATACCCAGACTCTGCAGCACCTCAGCTGGCAGCAGCACTTTACAGAGAGCTATTGAAGCAGATGATGTCACATACAGGAGCTTTATGGAGCTTTATGGTTCCATGCTGTCCACAGCTTGTTCATGAATATCTCCAGAGCAAGCTGGCTGCACTCATGGGGTTTGATTCTGCTTTTCTACCCTATTGGAGCCAGCAGGAATAAATCTCCCTACAGTTTCAACATTCCAAGCGAGCCATAGCCCCACTTTAAAGAAGAGAATGTCCTGAAAAGCTTTTCCACACCTAAATCCCGACAGGCAGAGATTTGCATATTAGTCAGGCAAGAGTTTTAATCCCAGCACTGCCATCTACTGAAGAGATGATTATAATATGTTTGGCTTTAATGCACAAAGTATTACCTCAGGACCTGGTTTACTGGAAGCTCTTAACCCAATAAACCCATAAGCTATGCTATACAGCCGGGCAAGATGATCAAATGGCCCTAAACATCTGTAAAAATCCAATTATAGGAGTACTGAACACTACTAGTGAACACTAGTGAACAGAGAAACATCAATTTGCAGTGCCCAGACCTGCCTTGCTCTGAAGGAAGGCAAATAAATCTCAGCTGGACTAAAGGAGCATAGAATTGATTCGTTTCAAGTTAGTTAAGGCCAAATATTAATCAATTAAGTGCTTAAAAAGGCACCCAAAAATTAATAAATTAGTGGTCTGAGCTCTGGAGGGATCGATGGAAATTGCACACATCCAGATCTGGACAAACTGCAGCACAAAAAGGCAATCTCCCTGGAAGAGAGATTCAGCTTCACTGATTGCATTGTGTTGGAAGGGATCCTCAAAGGGCATCTTGGCCAACCCCTCTGCAGGCAGCAGGGACACCTCCAGCCAGAGCAGGCTGCACAGGGACACAGCAAGAGTGAGCTTGAATGTCTGAAGGGATGGGGCCTCAACCACATCCCTGGGCAGCCTGTTCCAATGTCTCCCCACCCTCACTGTGCAGAACTTCCTCCTGATGTTCAACCTCAATGTGTCCTGAACCAGTTTCAAACCATTGTCCCTTGTCCTATCCCCACAAGCCCTTCTGAACAGTCCTTCCCTGGCCTGCCTGTAGGTCCCCTACAGATATTGAAATGTGGTTATAAGCTCACCTCTTCTCCAGGCTGAACAGCCACAAATCTTTCAGCCTTTCCCCAGAGGAGAGGTTCTCCTGCCTTCTGATCCTCTTTGTGGCCCTCCACTGCCCCCTTTCCAGCAGCTCCATGTCTCTCTTGTGTTGGGGATCCGATAGGCGGACTCTGCCTACCACAGGGAAACAAGGGGACAGGAGCAGGCTGGCTGCCCCAGCATGAGTCTGGTGACATTTTTTGATGGGTTAGGAAAATAACCCCATTCTCAGGAAAGGTTGCACCCTAACTTCCCAGGGACATTGTTGGGAGGGCATTACTCCTGCTGGTAGGACTGGTGAGTCACAAGAACTAGCACAGCTGGAAAGGTCGTTATCAAAAATACGGAGGGTACAAAAAACCCTGAAACAAAGAGAAGCAAGGAAAGAAAACTAAGGAATTGCTTGGAATTCTGTCCCATCATTTTGAGGCAAACACACACACTTGCCATCTTTAACCTTTTTTGTGAACTGATTTTTCTTCCTTCCAGCTTCAAAGCCACCTGTAAAAGCTATTCTTTTTGCCATGCTCTTCCACTGTCACCTCAGGCTGTATTTGACATCTCTGGGATGCTCTTATCTCACCAGATTTTGAGTTTAATTGCATGAACTTAGAGATTCCTTCCCTATACCGGCTTCTGATGCATAATAGCAGGCCCTGAAACCCCATTCATTTGTTCCCTTGTTCACTCTTTTGGTTTCTTTTATTCTCTTTCTTCTCTGCGTTTTGTTACAACTTGGTTCACTCTCTTTTGGCTTCTTTCATTCTCTTTCTTCTCTGCATTTTGTTACAACTTGGTTCACCCTCTTTTGGCTTCTTTCAGTCTTCCTCTGCATTTTGTTACAACTTGGTTCAATCTCTTTTGGCTTCTTTCAGTCTTCCTCTGCATTTTGTTACAACTTGGTTCACTCTCTTTTGGCTTCTTTCAGTCTTTCTCTGCATTTTGTTACAACTTGGTTCACCCTCTTTTGGTTTCTTTTACTCGCCTTCTCTGCATTTTATGACAACTTTTGCCCCAAGCCTCTCATTCTGTAAATCTTTTCCACTGTTTGGAAAAAAACAAAATCATCTAATCCCTGGCTCTTATTGCAGTATTTCAGTACTGGCCCATATTTTACAACTGATTTTCTTTCCTCATGCCCTATCATTATGCCAAATAATTTCCAGCCCTCTTAACAGTCCCTTCCAAACCCTGCTTTCATTGGATTCTGTTCTCTTGCCTGCCAGCCCATCCTGCTGGGAAGCAGCTCCATGGAGAAAGAGCTTGAAGTCCTAGAGTATATATATACTGCTGTTTATTATCATTTTGTGTACTTTGGAGTGTAAGGTATAGAATGGCAATAAAAATAGCAATTAATTTGTTGGGCTAATGCTTTGGAGAAAGGAAGGCCAAATTATATGGGCTGCATCCAGAGGAGTGTGGCCAGCAGGGCAAGAGAGGAGATTGTCCTTTCCTCCGCTCTTGCGAGACCCCCACTTCGAATACTACGTCCAGTTCTGGTGTCCCCACTGTAAGAGGGGCATAGATCTATTGGAACAAGTCCAGAGGAGGGCCACAAAGAGGATCCAGGGGCTGGAACAGCTCTGCTGTGAGGATAGGCTGAGGGAGTTGGGGTTGTTCAGTATGGAAAAGAGAAGACTCCAGAGGGACCTTAGAGCTGTCCTCCAATACCTGAAAGATCCTCCAGGAAGGCTGCAGAGGGACTTTTTACAAGAGTGTCCAGCAACAGGACAAGGGAAATTGATTTAAATTGAAGGAGAATAGGTTTAGATTGGATCTTAGGAAGAAATTCTTCACTACCAGGGTGGCAAGACTCTGGAATGGATGGTCCAGAGAGGTTGTGGATGCCCTCTCCCTGGAGATATTCAAGGCCAGGCTGGATAAGGCTTTGAGCAGCTGAGTCTAGTCAAGAGGTGTCCCTGCCCATGGGAGGGAGGTTGGATTAGATATCTCTAACATTTCTTCCAGCCTAAGCTATTCCATGATTCATGAATCTCTGTCCATCAATTCCTAGCTAAGGGTGCTTAACAGGCACATGTACAGAGATACACATGGGTGTGTGCTCACATAGAGAAATCAAGCAGTTCAAAGATGTACTTCCCATTAATTGCAATTAATTAATTGCAATGAGGATCTTACATACTGACTATAAATTGGTGAACCTATCATAAAGTCATAGAATGGTTTGGGTTGGAAAGGACCTTAAAGATCATCCAGTTCCAATGGCCCTGCCATGGGCAAGGGACACCTCTCGATTGGACTCAGCTGCTCAAGGTCTCATCCAGCCTGGCCTTGAACGGTCCCAGGGTGGGGACATCCACAGCCTCCCTGGGCAACCTTGCATCTGTTGCATCATTATATGGATGCTCTGAACAAGAGTCTTTTGCTGATCTCACTAAATAAGTCCAATTCCTTTGTACATTCCCATAGCTAAAATAATACCTCATTATAGCAATGGGATGGAGAGCAACCAGCAATATTAGCCTCAAAACTTGATTTTTAGATTTATATTTATTGATTGATTTACAGACTTCATAGATTAAGTCATAGATTGAAAGTCATAGATAGATTAATTTTTATTATTTTATTTACTATTAATATTTAGAACATTTTTCAGTACAACCTTCATTTGTGGTTGATTTTTTTTTTTCTTTCAATGCAGAACTCATCTCTATCCCTATTTGATTCTGCATATCTTGCCTGGCCACCATTCATATTCCTTATGGTCCATGGTCTCCAGAGAGCCTGTCAGTCAGGCACTTTTCTTTTGCTGATGAATAATAGAGGGCACTAATAAAATACTTTGATGTGTATTACCTAGTAAGAAATTGGGTATGCTGGATACAGTTCATAGAGTCCTAGAATGGCTCAGGTAAGAAGGGACCTCAGAGCTTATTTGCTCCAACCTCCCCACCGTGCCCAGGGACACTTCTCAACTAGATTCAGCTGCTCCAATCCTCATCCAGCCTGGCCTTGAACACCTCCAGGGAGGATGCATCCACAGCCTCCCTGGGCAGCCTGTTCTAGAGTCTCACCACCCTCGTAAGAGCTTCTGGGCATAACTCATCTCATCAAACATGATCCTGGAGCAATTGTTGAAGACAATGTGTCATTAGGACAAAAAGGAAAGGATTGAAGCTTGAGGAGGGCAGATTTAGGCTGGAGATTAGGAAGGCTGCCCACCCTCACAGGTTGCCCAGGGAGGTTCTGGATGCCCCCTCCCTGAAGGTGTGCTGTGAAGGAGACAAACAAAACAGGATGTTGACAGCCACTGACTGATTACAATTAAATCTGCTCTCTCTCTCAAATTTGGATGTCACATGGGAAAATCCTGTTGCACAACTAATTAAGCTATTAAACTGTTTGGAGAGATGACCCAAAATGTGCACTAAGCTCACTCATGAAAGGAAAGTCTCTCACAGGTACCCAGGATGTACTCACCAAGGGGGGGGGGGTGTGCGATGTTCCTTAGGGTCCATTCTAAAGGGGAGAAGTTCCCAGCTGCAAAGGCTGCTCCACAGTAGAACTCCATTTATATTCCTCTTGGTTTGGCTGTGGTCAATTGCTCAATGAGTTGGTTCTCCAAGCAAGCGAAAGGACATTAGACTGAGGGGCACCAGAGACAAAAAGCTGATAAAGATCAGCTCCTCACAAGCCTCACCTGTGGTCTGTCCTGAGCTGGGGGTAATGCAATTACTACAAGGTGTTCAAGGCCAGGTTGGATGAGACCTTGAGCAACCTGGTCTAGAGGAAGGTGTCCCTGCCCATGACAGTGAAGTTGGAACTGAATGATCTTGAAGGTCCCTCCAACCCAAACCATTCTATGAATCCATGAACTCTGAACCCTGAAACTGTGAATTGCCTCAAAGACACTCCTTGGCCTTTCAACAGTGAATGGAAACAAGTGAATCAAATTGCCTTTTCTTTAGTTATATAGCTAAGTGTTTAATGGACTTTAGCTGACAAAGCCATTACCTATGAAGACTATGCATTGTATTGAGGACACTGATTGTGGGTGCAGGTTAATGCTAGGAAGTTATTCTGCATTGAAGCAGACTATTCATTACTATGTTGCCTCGGACCGTGCCTAGTCCAGAAATGGATGTCACACAACAAGGACATGAAACCACTTTCAGCTGTCTCTGAATAACTCCACCAGGAACCAAGCCCTTTTAGCCCATCTTTTGCTTTGACAAGATTATGCAAGACACGAATTTGATCAATAAAAGCCCCAAATGTCCTTTTTGAAAGTCAAAAGAGTCACAGCCAACAAGCACAATGTTAACTTCTAAACAACTCCCTAGCTGGGTGTCTCCACCTCCCTCCTCTTCCTATCCCAAATAAACAGATCCAGCTTGCAAGATGCTGACCAGTAATGAAGGGCACTGCACATCTATCACAGCCACTTCCTCAAGGGGAAGCTAAGAGCATAGAGGTTGTTGCAAGACCGTGCTCAAACCATGGATATAAAACTCAAAAGCCCAGAGGAAGGCAACAAAGCATATGAGGAGCCATTTATCACTCCTAATGCAGGGCTTGGCTTCTGCCCTGCCAAAAGCAGGGTGAAGAAGCACTGAAACAGTTGCTTAAAAAAAAAAAAAGCCAGGTGAAGATTGTTCCCAGCAAAGGAAAGAGTCACTCAGCATTTTCATAGGAATATCTCATCATGGTGCTACACAGCAGCTCATGGGCAGGGTTGAAAACTCTTGGAATGAATATTGAGTTCATAGGTTCATATAATGGTTTGAGGTTGGAAGGACCTCGAAGATCATCCAGTTTCAAGCCCCTGTCACCAGCAGGGACACCTTCCACCAAATCAGGTTGCTCAAGACCTCATCCAACCTGGCTTTGAACACCTGCAGGAACAAGGCATCCACAATGTCCCTGGGCAACCTGCTCCCGATGCATAGAATGGTTTGGGTTGGAAGGGACCCTAAAGATAACCCATTCCAACCCCCTACCATGGGCAGGGACACTTCCCACCAGCCCAGGTTGCTCAAGGCCTCATCCAACCTGGCCTTGAACACCTCAAGGGAGGGGGCATCCACATCCTCCCTAGGCAACCTGCTCCAGTGTCTCACCACCCTCACTGTCAAGAATTTATTCCTAATGTCCAGTCTTAATCTGCCCTCCTCAAGCTTCAGTCCATTCTCTCTCTTCCTGTCACTGCAAGTTATCACTCCCACAGGAACCAGGGCCATTATCGTGGCTCTGGCCTGCTTCACCACCACACTTACTAACTCTGATAGTGCCCTCAGCATCAAATTTACACCAACTCTCAGTGATACCCAATCCATTTATTCGTAGAAATGACTTTAGATAAACATACTCTAAATTGCTTTAGATAAACATACTCTTAGTCTGCTGGGAGGATCCTTTAAGTGGCCTCACATCACATTTCTTGTTGCATTCTGTGGTGCTTATATTGCACATTTTCCCCTTCAAACACAAGATACATCATGATTATCCACACCTTACATCCAAAAGCCCACTGATTCCAGTGAGGAGTAGATTGCACTTTCTCAAACTCAGATACAAAGCTCAGTAACAGGGGAAAGGGAATAAATATTGCAAAGAACCTTAAAAAAAATAAAGCACCATAGTTGAAATTAGTGCACAATAAGAATTTACTGCTCACTTCCCATTTAATTTAACTGCTTAGTCCTAAACTCCACAGCTTAGCAGGAAAAGAGGGAGAGAGGCAGCACATCAGAAACCTTTACATTCTAACCTTTATATAATAATCATGGCCAAAAATATTGAACTTGAAAGTGGGGAAGTTTGATTCTGCAGCTTCAGTGGCTGAAGAAAATCCCAAGAATATGTCCAGGGAAAAAAACCCACAAAACTTCTCATTGGCCTCATTTGGCTTAGGAGAGAACCAGAAGCAAGGTGTCACTGCCTTACCCAAGCCAGAGGAACTGAAATAAATGGGACAGCTGAAAAGTGATTATCACTAAAGGCAGGATTCAAGTAAGGCTGAGGAAATGTAACAAAAAGTGAAACCCTGGGGGCTTGAATCCACCTTGGTGTCTTGTCTCTCCAGAGAGCTGGTCAAGTTCTCAAGACAAAAAAGGTGAGATTTAAAAGTAGTTTGACAATATCTGCCCTTCAGAGAACTGTTCTCATGACTAATTTTTGGGGGTATGTTTTAATAAAGGTTGCTGCTGACTCCGGTTTTCTTTCACGCATTTAAACACAGCCCTGTGATATGTTTGCAGCTGGCAATATTGCAGACACAATGCACAAGGGGAAAGCAGAAAATGCAACCCATTGAAAAATAAACAAAACCTGAAGCTGAAACCCCTTAGTTCAGGAGCTGCCAAAACAAACGATGGTAAAGACAGCAAAGAAAAAAAAAACATTCAATATTAAACTGGCTTCTGGTTTAGCCACCTGAGGTATCACAAGCAACACAGATAAAGGGATATATATATTTTTTTTTTTAAAGAATATATGATTTTAATTGACTTTGTCCCTTTAATGAGAAATTTACAGTGACAATGACACATCCACCAGAATTCAGAAACACGACGTAGCTCCCACCCCTTCAGCTGCAAATCCCTTTTGCATTATCATTTGTTTGTGGCAGAAGAGTAAATCTGACAAAAATAAATTCTTATACACACCCACCCTGGTGGGATGGAGAGCAAGATAAACCCTTTCAAAGGAAATCAAAGTCAGAAATCACATCAAGAACCAGAAACTTTCCTCCTGGATCTCCTCCAGCACCATTTTTCCTCAGCACGCCGCCTAATACGCTTCGTTTAAAACAGATAGGGAGGAAACAAGATCATTTTATTGAGAATGAGGCAAAAAATGTGACATGGGCCTGATGTTTCACCTCTTGTCAACTGGGGCAAAGACTTTTCTTACGCTCCAATGTCAATGTCAGTCCACCCACAGAGCTCTGAAGCCAGCAGCTCCGGGAAGGGCGCGGCTGACAAGCGTGCGGCATCCGCACACCTTGTGGTGCGTTGGTGGATCCTCTAAGGGCCCTCTCCCAAAGGCTGTCAAAGATGCTACAGGCAGCTCCTCCAGTGCTTGCCACAGACAGGTAAAGTGGAGATGGTCTTATTTAATTTGGAAGAGTTTGCTCTGCCATCTCTTCGTGCTCCCACAGCGCGTTCCCAAGCGTCAGTAGACAAATACATCAAATAAATATCAGATAAAAGCACCCAAAATACACTCAAGTAATGCAAAGAAAAGGATATATTTTAGGGTATGGTCAGAGAAGATATTCAAAGCCTCCCATTGTTGCTTCTAGAAAGGTCAGGACAATTCAGAAATGTCAGGTCCTTTACCAGTTTCCAGATTGTAATTGAAGGATCCTGTAGCTCTCCTGGTCTTTCTTTCTCTCTTTAAATAGGGTCTATAAAGATAAGATGGAAAGTGCAGACAGAATTGTTCACTTGGTTAGCTTGACTTAGAGCTACAGGGTAAATATGTGCTTGGTTCTGTTTGGTTTGGGGTTTTTTTGTCTTATTGATCAATCTAGCTTTACATATTATTTTTTTTATAGCACACAAAAACCAAAGGAAAAAAGAGAAAAGAAAAAAAAAAACACAAACAAACAAAAAAAAATCAGGAAAAAAGCAAAAAAGTCGATGAAAAACACCAACAAACACAAAACAAAGAAGGTTCCAATCGTGCAAATTTTGCTTCACCGGATAAAGCACTTCTTGACACAGTAATGTTCAGAATCCCCCTCCCCCAGGGAAACACAGGACTGAGTCTGAAGCCATTGGAGTTTTTTTTCTTCTTTTTCTTGGTGTTTTTTTTTTTCTCATTTGTTTTCTTTTTTTTTTTTTTTTTTAAGGCTACACAACACCCAAAAAAAAAAAAAAAAAAAAAGAAAAAGAAAAGAAATTAAAGCTTGGAAAGAAGACTTCATTCTTCCGGCTCTGCCGTGAGCCTTTGCCAAAGAGATTGCGTGGTCCAAGTTGTTTGTCTCATTGGGTCAAGAAGAGGAAGAAAAGGTGGAGAGGGGGAGGGGGCGGAATTATTGGGGGAGGGGGGTATATAAAAATTAAAAATAGAAGAAAGTCAACGATGCCAACAATAAAATCCAAAAATTGACTTTACAATCACAGGTACAAATTGCTCAAGTCGATAGTTTCATGTCTTCTAAAGATCACTGTCATCTAAAACTAATTAGAGGCGCAGGCTCCCGAGGAATTGTCAATACTCAAAGCAAATGTTGGGAGTGGAGAAGATGATCTTCCTTCTACCGTGACAGTCTTGAGGAGGGTGGCTGGAAATATTGTCATCTGCTGCCAAGTTCAGGGTGTCAGGAATGGTTGAATCCTTGCTCCGGCTCACGGCTCTGTCTCCCATTCGGCTTTCTTTTATAGCGGAAAGACTAAGAAGCCAGAAAAGGTTGAATATTTCCACCCTCCCATGAGGTTGCCCCTTTCCAGTTTGAGATGCACTTTGTCTTCTCTTTCCATGTGGAGCAGGACCCCGTTGCTGGCTGCTTCTCTGGTGACATCCTGATCCCCTGCAAAAGCTGAAATCACTGGGTAGCCGTTTTGCATTAAACTCACCTGAAAAAAGGGGGCAAAGAGAGAGAATCTGAGCTTCCTTCACACTCTCAATGGCATCTTTCATTTTTCTTTACCCTGTGCACATCACTAGAGCTTTGTGCAGGTTACAAACAGGGTTGAATTATCATAGAATCATAGAATAGAATCATAGAATCACAGAACGTTAGAAGTGGGGAGGGACCCCCAGAGATCATCCAGTCTATCTCCCCTGCCAAAGCAGGATTTCCCCGGGTAGCCCACACAGGAATGCATTAAAGCTAAAGCAACAAATTATTTCTGTCATGCTTAACAGTCCCTTTGAACTAAAATAACCCTACAGCCTCATCTTTCACTTGCTGGCTTTGTAAACGCACTTTAATGTCTAGAAATGGGCATTTGGGGGGAAAAACATAAATAAGGAAAGACAGAGCCTTTACATCACAACCCACCTGGATGGTTTGTCTGTTATAGACCTTGACCACGTGGAAACTGAAACTATAGATCCCTTTTCTTGGTGCTACAAATATACTGGAAGTAAGGTCAAAATGGTTGCCAATGTTAACTAATACCTGGAAAGTAAACAAAACAAAAAAGAAGAGAGAGCGAAATCAGACCCCACCTTAGAAAAGTACCAGTGAAAATCTGACTTGAGCTCCATTGCCCAATATAAAGCCTGCTGGAAATGGCATTTGCAGCACAATTAGAAGTGCACTGTAGGAGAAAGCAGGGGAGTTACAGAGGCATTTATAAAGCATCGAAGTCCACCAAACGATTTAGTTAAGCAAAAATCATCTCCAAAGCCTACCAGGTGAAGTGCAAATGTCCATGCAGGTGTCAGAAGCAGGGAGGGTGGGGGGAGGTGGAGGGAAGGAAAGGAGGGAGGGGAAAGAAGCGAGTGGATAAAAAAACAAACCCCAAAACTCGTCAATTCATGATGTGAATGCCTGGGGTTGAGCCAGCACTACTGAAATGAGACCTGCCCTCAAGTTTCATAGGCTACAGAACTCAAATTGTACTGCAGAGAGGGGAGGAGGAGAGAGGATGCTCAGCAACAGCAACCCCTGCCAGCTCATGCCTGACTGTCCCTCTGGAGGGCTGTGTCGCCCGCCCTGCATCCTCCCCAGGTGGCTGAAGAGGGCCTGCTCCCCCTCACCAACACAGACTGAATTCCTAATAGACCTCAACGCCTTTTGAAACCAAGAAAAAGAGAGCTGAGTCCTGCAGCAGATGTGCAAAGCCTCACTCTGAAGCGGTGGCCACATCCTTCCCCGACAGAGACTGATAGTGCGGAGCCTGCTGATTTGACAAGGATCAGGCCCAGACTCATTTGCTCACTCTCTTTCCTGGCTCCAGCGACCAGCAGTCTGATTTGGCCTCAAAAGACGTGGGAGGAAAAAGAAGAAACAGGGGCTGTGGTAAGCTCATGCAGAGCGCTGACTGCCCTGCTGTGCCCACCCAAGCCACCACACTGTTTGGCAGGCTATAGTGTCTGCTTTAATGATGGAAAACACAAAGCAGGAGGAAATTAATACGAACGAACAAACAAACAAACACTCCACCCACATCAAAAGACAAGTCCAGAGTCTTTCCTACCAAAGAGCCAAATCCTTTTGTTTGCAAGAAAGGTGGGGGGAAGGGGATCTGCTATTGTGGGAGCACTCTGAGCACTAAGCATTGTGGAGTAAAGCACGTGTCTATTAGAGATAAATATGCCGTACATGAATTCAGCAAGCTCTGGGTGTTGGGGTGTTTTTTTTTCCCTCTACTGATATGATTTTATGAGATCTTGTAGGTTAGGAATAGCTGAGCAAACTCAATAGAAGGAAGAGCTAGAGAGATGAATGACAGCTAGACATACATATGGGGGCGGGGGGGGAAACATAATAAACCAACACCAAACAAAACCCAAAACCAAACAAAATAAAAACCCCATCAAAACCAGTTTGCATGTGCTAATTTCGGCTGACGCTGCAATACTACTTCAGGAATTCGAGGCAGCAGAGAAAAATTAAATTTCATCCCTCCCAAAAAACCCAAGTGGAAAGACAGGGCTTGGGCTCCGGGAGGCAAACGATGCGGTGGGGAAGAAGCAGGACACCCAGGCTGGCCCGGCCGCTCTGCCCGGTGCAGGACAGCACCATTCCATTACAAGCCACTGGGAACATCGTCCGCTTCATTTGATAACGCAGGGAATCCCCTCAGCACTCCCCCCGCGCTCCGAGAGATATTGCAATATTGCCAAATACGCTCGGAACAGGCAGATCCGGCGACTCCCCAAAGGTGTATCTATACATCTCTGTTCTCCCCTTGTCCTGAATATAAACGTTTCCGACAGAGTACGGGAGGGAGGATACGCATCTTTCCCTCCGGGTCGTCCCTGACTGCCCGGGGCAATCCCCGGCTGCAAGGCGACACCGCAAGCGTCTGAGGCACAACTTCGCATCTTAAAGCCCTGTCCTTAGAGATGATGGGGCCGGAAAAGTAGTTAGAGTCCCTCCTTTACCACCCTAGTTTACCATCCCAGGAAAGCCCCGCAACCACCTAGAAAGAACTTCCCAAAGTGTTTCTTGGGAGTTGAGCTGCAAACTTGCTGTTGAGCGAGAGGGTCAAGGTTATAAAATGGAAAGGGAGGATAAGCGTAAGGTCACGGGGGCCTACGAGTCGAGGATGCCTGCCCGAGCAGGTGGACGAGGGGCCCGCCGGCGAGGGGGTAAGGGTCAGGGGGCAGCGAAGGCAAGACAGGCTGCGGCTGACCTGGTCGAAGTAGATGGTCATGGTGCGGTTGCTCATCTCGGAGGGCTCGTGGTTGGTGCTGCGAGTGGCCGAGAAAGCCACCTTGGCGCTGCCCGAGCGCACCGAGATCCCCAGGGAGGAGGTGATGGCGCCGTCGGCCGAGGGGCTGGAGTCGCACACCACCAGGCACTTCCCCTCCAGGACGATGGGCTCCGTGTCGTTCTGTGCCCGCACCGAGCACCCGGCGGGCAGAAGCAGCAGCAGTAGTGGCAGCGCCGCCGCCAGGCAGCAGCAGCAGCCGCCCGCCGGCTCCGGCAGCGCCCCCGCCGCCGCCGCCCCATGCCCACCGCCGGACCGCCGCCGAGCCGGCTCGCCGCCGCCGCGCCGGGCGGACGGGCGGCCGCGGGGAGGCGGAGGGGGCTGCGCGCCTGCTGCCGCCGCGGCTCCCTGTGGCCAGCGCTCTGCGGAACGGCGGCTGGGCAGCGGCGGCTGGGGCCGCGCCTTCCTCCTTTCTCCTCCTTCGCCGCCGCCGCCTCCTCCTCCGCGCGGGGCGAAGGAGCCTCCTCAGAGGGCAGGCGGCGCGCAGCAGCCTGGCAAAAGCAAAGGCGGCGGTGAGGCAGAGAAGCGGGCAGGCGGGAGCCGGCCGAACCCCGGCGAGAGGTCCCCCGCCCCAGCCGGCACGACGGGTTCGGGAGAGACCTCTCTGCCTGGCGTCTCCTCTCTTCTCTTTCTCCCCTTCCTCGGACTGCGGGGCAGCCCGAGCCGTACTTTGAGACGGAGGGAGGAGGTAACACGACAGATTTCATCCCTGAACCCAGGGTGGAGCACACCGTGGGCACCTCAGACAGTCCCTTTCCCTCCCCAGAACCGACGGGGGCTCCAAATCCCGGTTGGTTCCCACGGCTCTGCTTTATACTACATCTACAAGCCAGGTTTATATCGGTCTCCTAGCGCCCCGGCCACCACGGAAGGAGATTTTATATTATTCTAGGTAACTCTCCATTTCGTTGGAGCTGCCTCACTGTCCCGAGGGTTCGCGGGGAGTCGGTGAGCCCCGGAGACAGCGGCACTTGCCCGGACGGGTATCGGAAGCCGCCGCCGTCCTCCTCCCCACCCGTGGGCTGCTGAGCTCGGGCACAGGCTTGCATTTCCCAACCCTCGGTCCCTCAGGACAGGTTATCTCCTCCGCCGTCCCTTCCGGTGAGTCCCTAAACTGCATGGAAGGAAGCGGCGGGCTCAGGCATCGCCCGGCTCCCCACCCAGACATGAACACACATCGCAGGAGGCAAAACCTCACCCGGCATCTCCCTGGGAAGTTGCCTCTCAGTTTTCCCCTGCTTACCACAACACCTTGAGATCTCGCTTCTCGGGAGATACCCCCCTACACCTCCCCCGAGACATCTCTACCGCTGCCCTACCCCTGCGTCTTATTATTGCTATCCTTTAAAATGGTATTTCGCAAAAGGAACAGCCGGAACAGCCTTTTTTACCTGGGAAGTCCATGACTGGTGAGGAGGGATGACCAGGTAGCTCGTCCGTGAACTTGTATTGCTTAGAGAAAATGATCCGAGATTGCGCTGGCAGAAAGAAAAGGAAACAGGAGTCGCCTCTTTCTCTCCCGCCCATTGCCAATAATCGTCCCCGTCTCTCCCCCCCCCCCCCTCCACACACCCCCCCCAGCCGCTACCACCACCCCGCTTCCTCCCTCCTCCCTTGCTCACACACGCACACACACACACACTCACCCCTCGGGGATTCAGCCGCCGGCAGCGGAGCGGAGCCCCGGCACCCCCCACAGCCCTGCGCTTCAGCCCCCCCTGGCCCAGCCAGGCACCCTGCATCCCCCGGCACACTGCGGGCAGTCGCGGCGAGGAGCGGGGCTCCCACCGAAGCGGCAGGAAAAAGCCGTGTCCCCTCCACCTCTCCCTCCACCCCCACCCCCCGTTATCTTTACTTAAACACGTCGGGCAGAGTCGCCCAGGTGCAAACATGCTACTGACACATGAGCGCTTACGGGCCCACTGCTGCGGCCGACCATCACTCACTGGAAGCCATTTGTGATTGACAGGCTTTAATAATGATAACAATCACTATAAAGGACTCTGTATTTGGGGGCACTTCAGCCCGCCAGACTGTGCACCACACGGCGATCCCATGCCCGCACTCCCACACCTCGGCGCTCAGCGCTCGACGCCGGCTCTCCCTTTATTAAACGTTTTCTTTACCAGGGTGTCTCCGCTCCCAGACCTGTACCGCTCCCAGACCCGTACCGCTCCCAGACCCGCACTCACTCCCAGACCCGCACTCACTCCCAGACCCGCACTCACTCCCAGACCTGCTCCGCTCCCACAACCGCATCTGCTCCCAGACAGCTCCTGGCTAGGATCCGCTCCCGACCCGCACCCAGTCCCAAGCCCGAGACCCGCTCCCAGCCCAGGACTCCTTCCCAACCCACACCCCTTCCCTGGGCCTCTCCCAGCCCGTGACCCAGGACCTGGGACCCGCTCCCCGCCCCACAGCCGCTCCGCGAACCGCGCCCGGCTCTGCTCGCCACGGGGCACAAACAGCGGGCAGCGGCTGCCACCTGGCGGCGGTGCGGGGCAGCGCGGCCCCAGTGCTGCGGACCGGGCAGGCGGGGCGGCGGGAGCCGAGTGGGAGGAGGGGAAGGGATAAAGACAGGGAGAGAGGTAGACCCGCGCTCCGGCAAGGGCAGAAGGGAAAAATCCCAAAGGGCAGAGCGTCAGGCTGAGGAACTGAGTGGCAGCCCCTTCTCGCTACCTGCAGAGTCCGGGCACGCTGCACCAGCGGGTCCTTCCTGGCTTACAGAGCAGTAGTGATGATGGTGATGAGGTCTGTCACAGTAAAGGTTATCATCAGCTATTACCGGCTAGGAGCGTTTCACGTATCTGGACTCCTGTGGCTGCTGCTGAGAGGTTAGGGAGTGCAAGGGAGGGGAACCAGAAGCTCTGACAGGGAAGCACTGTGAAAAAGCAGTGGGGTTCGATGCGCTTCTCTCCCTCTCAGATTGGTTTTCTGTTGCATTTGACATTTTCCTAAAGATTCACAGATTGCATTGGGTTGGAAGGAACCCCAAAGGTCACCTTGGCTAAGTCCCCTGCACTCGGCAGGGACACCTCCAACCAGAGCAGGCCGCACAAGGACACAACAAGGCTGAGCTTGAATGTCTCCAGGGATGGGACTTCAACCACATCCCTGGGCAACCTGTTCCAGGGTCCCCCCACCCTCACTGTGCAAAACTTCCTCCTGATGTCCAACCTAAATCTTCCCTGCTCCAGTTTTAAACCATTGTCCCTCACCCTATCCCCACAGGCCCTTCTGAACAGTTCCTCCCCAGCCTGCCTGTAGGTCACCTGTGGATACTGAAATGCATCTCTGAGGTCTCCCTGGACCTTCTCTTCTTCAGGCTGAACAGTCCCAACTCTCTCAGCCTGTCCACATAGCAGAGGCTCTCCAGCTTTCTGATCACCTTTATGGGCCTCCTCTGGGCCCATTCCATCAGGTCCATATCTCGCTTGTGTTGCAGGTTCCATAGCTGGGCACAGTACTCCAGGAGAGGGCTCACCGGATCCTGATACTCAAGACTTTGGCATCTGAAAGGTACATGAATGCTATGCATAAATCTAGATGGTGGCTCTTGATATGGAGAACAATTTGCAGGTACATCTCCACAGCAGAATTACCACCATCTCACTTATGAATGAGCACTCCTTTGTTTCAATCTTCTGCTCTAAGCACAAGGAAGGAACCCCTGCGGGTGTCTGTCTCATGATTTGAAATTAATCATGCCCTGAAAGCGCAGCTAAGCAGTGCGCAGGGAATTCCTAACCTATAGCTCCTTATTTCAAATGAGAATTTCATACTAAGCCTGAAACACCTCCTGCTTAATGGTCTTTTATACTGAGTTCAAGCATGAAGAGATGAGAGCAGAAAGATGAAAAGTAAAGAGCATTAACTGTATCAGAAATCAGAGCAAGAAACAATTGGTGGCTGTTAAGGATGCACCTATTCTGCAAGACAGTGGAAAGGAGCACAGAAATTCCTCCAGAAAACATCAACAGTCAGTCTGGATGGGTCTGGCACACTGGGGAGCTGCTGTTATTTCTCTTTAGAGCACACTACTCAATGATTATGGCTGGCATATAAACAAGGCATGAAAGCAGGGCCAAATATTTGCTCTTTGTTTTCTGTGGCACACAGCAATAGGCCCAGTGGTGAAGGAATGGTGGCAATGTCATCACCTCTGCCTGCTCCTTTCAAGAAGGAAAAGCACGAGAGCTTAAGGGAACTGAAAAGCCCTTAAAGCCGATGTGCAGCCACAGGGAAACAGAGGAAACGTTACCTCCCTTTTAATACAAGAAACGAATCCCAAATGAGTCCAACCCCTTTTTCCCCTTAGGCAGCTGACTGGCAGAAGAACTGTCAGTATAAATCAATCCAGCATGAATGGAAATGAACCCGGGAAAGAACAACCCCATGGAGCATTACAGGTTGGGGACTGACCTGCTCGAGAGCAGTGAAGGGGAAAAGGACCTCAGCATCCTAGTGCATGGAAGGTTGACCATGAACCAGCAATGTGCTCTGGTGGTCACTCTGGGGTGAATTAAAAGGGCTGTGGTTAGTAGGTTGAGAGAGGTTCTCCTTCTCCTCTACTCTGCCCTGGTGAGGCCACATCTGGAATATTGTGTCCAGTCCTGGACCCCTCAGTTCAAGAAGGACCTCAGGGAAGTGCTTGAAAGAGTCCAGCACAGAGCCACAAAAATGATGAAGGCAGTGGAACATCTTCCTTATGATGAGAGACTGAGGGAGCTGGGGGTCTTTAGCTTAGAGAAAAGGAAACTAAGGGGTGAGCTCATTCATATTTACAAAGATGTAAAGGGTAAGTGCCAAGCAGATGGAGCCAGCCTCTGCTCAGTGATGCCCAATGGCAGCACAAGGAGCAATGGTGGAAGTTGAGGCATAAGAAGTTGCATGGAAACACAAGGAAGAATTTTTTCACTGTGAGGGTGACAGAACACTGGAACAGGCAGCCCAGAGGCATTGTGGAATCTCCAGCTCTGGAGATATTCAAAACCCACCCGAACGTGTTGCTTTGTGATCTGTTCTAGGTGATCCTGCTCTGGCAGGGAAGTTGGACTGGATGTGGTGAAGGCACATTATGCCCAGATATTGAATCTTGTCCCAGCATGTGGACAAGTTCCCCCTCTTCATGAGGGAAACAAAGACCAAAGCATTAGCCAGGCCAGCACGGCCCACTGCATGCAGCCAGGGCATGGGATGCTCCTGCGAATGCTAAGCATGGGCATAATTCTAGCTTCACGCTTCCTACAGGCTGAAGCCAGTTTGCAAGAGTGCCCATTGGTCAAACCCAGCCTCGAGGAACCTGTAAGTATTACCACAGTTGGGAAACAAGTTGCCCCCTCTTTCACTTTGCTGTGTCTCCTTGCTCGAGAGAGACAAAGCTTGTGCCATAGCCTCTGCCATTAAGTCTTCTCTCTCATCTATGTAAGCAAACTAGTAGCCTCTGCACAACGACGAGAAGCCCGCATCCAGGCATGCCCGTTGAGCCTTAGCCCCAAGAAGTATCTCCAGAGGAGGGACCTTTGCTGAGCCTGAGAAGCTCCAGCGTCATTACAACCAGTCTCATCGACCGGGAGAGCCCACCGTGCCTCCAGAGGACTGGACCCCCGAGGGTAAGATCTGCCCAACTGTTGGGGAAAAAGATTTAGCCTTAAGCAACAGACTGACCCCGTGTGTCAGATCGGAAAGCAGGATCGCATGCCTGCATAACCCCGCCATCGCGGGAGAGGAGTTGTTACCGCTGCCACTCCGTGCCCTGTGAACCTCAGGGAAACCCGGAGCACTGCTCCGAAGCTGGGACCGCTCTGAGAGGGTCCCACTGCTCCTTTAAGCCAAGTAAACGGGAAGCTGCCGCTCCACACAGCCAGCACTTTTCCCCGGGGCTCTTCGCATCAGCCCCGAGACCCATTGCAGCAGGGCCAACCCAGCTGGGTCCAGCCCCAACTGCTACCGTGCCAGATCGGAAGCCTCCGAGCTCGCCTATCGGGTACTGCCTATCGGGAACTCGCCTGCCGGGCGAGCCGACTCTGAGGGCTGACCCCGTCCCGGGACCAGCCCTCCCGGGCCGACTCCACAGGACCATACCCTATCAACTGGAGGGAACCTGCCGGGTCCTGCAAGGGAACCTGCTTACCAGCTAAACCCAGGTTCCATCTCCTCTCCACTGCCGCGGAGAGAGCCATCCAGCGCCGCCGTCCAGACCAGCCAAGGAACCAGCCCAGCGACAGTAGTCTGCTGGAACCCAACCTTGCCACAAACAACAGACAAAGTATTTCCCACGTGCTTTCCACTCACTAACATTCAGTTCAAAGCATCCGCGTCGAGTAGTAACCTCTGACGCATAGAAGCATTCGCTGTATATAGCTAGCAGGCGCCCGCGCTCCGTCGAGTCGCCATCTAGTGGCCAAGCGGCAGAACTGCACCCTTCGTTATATAATTAGAAAGTGATTGTGTGAGTATTCCAAATGAGTTCTAATTGTAATACTAAACCACTTATGGATAGTATTTCACGATCGTGCATTAGGACATATATATAAATTAGTGATTTGTCTGTTATTAATAATGTTTATAATTAACAAAAGTAATGTTTTCATAATTAATATTTCATGTTCATACAATAATAACCTCTTTATCACACTGGATGATCTTCTGAGGTCCCTTCCAGCCCCTAACATTCCGTGAGTAGCAAAACAATATTCATTTCTTTGCAGTGGTTATCAGAAATTAGCTCCATGCATTGCTTCTAATTAAATTCTGTCCTTAATGGGCATTAACTCGCTGCCTTGATGGAGTTCTGTAGCTGGTGGAATTATTTCTGCACTTTTCCTTCCTTTTGTAAGTGGCAAGGCTGAAAGATACAGATTTTGGGTATTATAACAAAGGGGAGTGCAGTTCACAGTTAGGGAGTGGCTTCCAAAGTAACTAAGAAGATCAAATATTTTCAGCCCTCTTTCTTGGTTGCAGCTGGTTTCAGCACTCTTTCTTGAGTACAGCCATGCTCATGCCATTTGTCTTTCACTTTGCCCAGACTGTTAGGAATACAAACATGCCTCCCAGGGACATCTTGAACTCAATGGGCTGGGAGTGCTACAAATGAAAACACCTCCTTTCTTTGGAGCCTTCCCTGAGCTAGAAGTCACCTTGAACTCATCGAAGTCAAGAGCTTCAAGAGGAAAAGCTTTTTTGTCTCATCTACTACATCAACTTATCAACGCAAAGGTGTTTGGATCAGCAGCTCCCAAGTGTTTCCCCATGCATTATTTACATCAATGCCTAACAAAAGGGGACACAATTCCAACTGAAAATCCTTACAGAGCTGTTCCTGAAATGGTTTCACAGGTATTTGCATGTTTTGTCTCGATGGTACATATTTGAGTACAGAGGAAAGAAGAAATGTTCATTTGATGTGAAATATGCTTTTGTTTACCCCCTAATGTTAGGACAAGTTTGTGACAGGGACACAAAAAAACACTTCCACAACAATAGAATCATATAATTGTCAGGGTTGGAAGGAGCCACAAGGATCATCCAGTTCCAACTGCCCTGCCATGGGCAGGGACACCTCACACCAGTCCAGGCTGCTCAAGACCTCATCCAGCCTGGCCTTAACAGCCTCCAGAGATGAGGCTTCCACCATCTCCTTGGGCAACCTGTTCCAGTGTCTCACCACCCTCATGGGGAAGAACTTCTTCCTAACATCCAGTCTGAATCTACCCACTTCTAGTTTTGCTACATTCCTCCCAGTCTTATCACTACCTGACACCCTAAGTCGTCCCTCACCAGCTCTCTTGTAGCCCCCTTCAGATACTGGAAGGCCACAATAAGGTTTCCTGAGAGCCTTCTCAAACTGAACAACCCCAACTCTCTTAGCCTATCTCTATCAGCCAGGGTTCTCACATATTAAATAAGCAGCTATTTAAATTGCTAAACAGAGTCTTCATGGATTAGGTGCCCTTTGAGGGGAAAAAAAAAAAAAGAATAATTACTGTAAATTTGAGACAAATGGGATTCAATACTTCTGAGCCCTCTGTCTTTACAAGCGTACCTTTCAAATATAATCTGGTGTAGAGGAAGTTCAGTTTTCAGTACCTACCCAATGATTTAACCATACACTATGCTTAATTCACCACCTCCTGTAAGAACCACAGAATGTGAGGAGCTGGAAGGGACCTCCAGAGATCATCCAGTTCAAACCCCCTGCCAGACCAGGGTCACCCAGGGCAGATCACACAGGAACACATCCAGGTGGGGTTGGAAGCTCTCCAGAGAAGGAGACTCCACAACCTCTCTGGGCAGCCTGCTCCAGGCCTCCAGCACCCTCATGCCAAAGAAGTTTCTCCTCATGTTGAGGTGGAACTTCCTGTGTTCCAGCTTGTACCTATTGTTCTTTGCCCACAACCTGGTCCAGTGGAAGGTGTCCCTGCCCATGGCAGGGGAGTTGGAACTGGATGATCTTTAAAGGTCCCTTCCAACCCAAAGCATTCCATGAATAGCCTGACCTGGAAGTCCCAGGCCCACAGACATTAACCTGTGATTTACTTGAGGCACATGAACAGTCCCCACTGTGCTTTGCTTTTTATGTCCTTACAACTATGTATGCCTGGAACCACAGCACAGGGGGGTGGAAACAACTGCCAACATCATTTGGTAGCATTTCTTTTTCATGACTGTGTGCTTGTGTTGCTCTTGAATCAGTATCATTGCTGTTTTGAAATGCTTTGTCATGGTGGTGACAAAAAGGATCTCATTGCAGCTCTGCAGAGACTGTTGTGCCACCAAGATACCTTTCAGATGTCATCTCTGTTGTGTAAAAAAAGGCAGCCAGTGATTCTGGAGATGGGTTTTGCAGTGACTGCAAAGCAGCTGGCATCTCTGCAACTGTCACTTTCCAAGACCAAGTGAAACTCTTTGCTATTGTTTACAGCCTGTGCCAATGACAGATGTGGTTAAGCTGCTCACACGCTTTTAGCCATGTAGAACTTTCCTCCAAAGCAAAGCAAAATAAAAATGGCTGCTTCTGCTTGACAGAGAAAAAGAAGAGGAGATATGACTGAAAACAGGAATGCAGCCATGCCCGAGCTTATCAGGTATCAAACAGAACACAGAGATCCAAATCCTGTGTACTGAGGTGAGTGGATTCATAGATTCACAGAATGGTTTGGGTTGTAAGAGACCTTAAAGATCATCTAGTTCCAACTCCCTGCCATGGGCAGAGACAACTTCCACCAGCCCAGGTTGCTCAAGGTCTCATCCAACCTGGCTTTGAACACCTCTGGGGGAGGGGGGGGCATCCACAGCCACCCTGGGCAACCTGTTCCAGTGTCTCCCCACCCTCAACATCAAGAATTCCTTCCTGAAGTTTTAAGTTCTTTACCATTAGGGTAGTGGAACACTGGAACAGGTTGCCCAGGGAGGTAGTTGAGGTCCCATCCCAAGATATATTTGACAGGGCTCTGGGCAACCTGATCTAATTCAGAGTCCCTGCAGCAGGGCAGCAGCTCTGGTTTAAGAAACACATTTGATACTGCTAAGGATAATAGAGCAAAGTAACAAAGGGAGGTGGCTGACATTGTTTAGGTTCCTCAGACCCATTTTTGGTGGCACGAAAGATGAAAATAAAGTCTCTTGAGGTTCTAGGAGGAGAAACAAAGTGAATCAGAAGGAAAAGCAAAAAATCTATGATTCATGTGATAAAGCTGGGCTAAAAGGCAATCATTTGTGCAGTCCACTGGATCATATTTGTTAATGTGCTTTGTACACCTTCTGAATCTTCCTTTTTCCCCCTATAGGGTCATTAAATCATATTAATTTGTTTTTAATCCCTGCAAACAGTATCTAATTATCTGCTAATGACCTCATTCTAGAGCCTGGTGAACCTGGGTAATCAAATTCAGTGTAAGCTGATTAGGTGTTGTCAATTTGTTGGATCTCTTTTATAAATACTTATTTGAATGCACTTCTAGAATAGCGATGGGGGGGTGAGGGGGAATCATAATATTGCACCTTTTTGCTGCTCCTCTTTATCTGCTTGTGGGGGGAATAGCAAACATAATTGACTGGTAAAAGTTGGTACTTTCATGCCTGCTGCTAGGCACTGGTTAAAGTGTTGAGTGCGAAGTTCTTCCACAGAGAACAGAAGAATAGAAAGGAGGTTGCAGCTGAGGTTGGTTCTTTGTGATAACAATGCAGGGTCAGCTATGTAAATAGTGATGGTTACAATGGTAAATAGAGCCAAAGAGTCAAGCCAGACACTTTCTTTCTCATACATGGAGTATTTCAGGTTGGAAGGGACCCATAAAGATCATTGAGTCATAGAATCACAGAATTGTTTGGGTTGGAAAAGACCTCTAAGATCAAGTCCAACCATGAACTTAACACCACCATGGCCATTAAACCACATCCCCTAAGATCATCAAGTCCAACCATCAACTTAATACCACCATGGGCATTAAACCATGTGCCTGAAGATCATCAGGTCCAATCACTGACCTAACACTACCACAGCCACTAAACCATGTCCCCAAGTGCCATGGGCACAGGTTTCTTGAACACCTCCAGGGATGTGAACTCCATTACCTCCCTGGGCAGCCTATTCCAATCCCTGACCACTTCTGCAGCACAGAAATTGTTCCTCATGTCCAACCTAACCCTCCTCTGGCACAATTTCAGACCATTTCTTCTCATCCTATCACTGGATACTAGGATGAAGAGTCTGACCCAGTCCTCACTCCAGTCTCCTCTCAGGCAGCTGTGGAGAGCAATGAGGTGTCCCCTCAGCCTCCTCTTCTCCAGACTACATATGCCGAGGTCCCTCAGCTGCTCATCACCAGCCCAGTTCTCCAGACCCTTCCCCAGCTTTGTTGCCCTTCTCTGGCCCTGCTCCACCCCTCTCAATGTCCTTCCTGGGGTGAAGGGCCCCAAACTGAACCCAAGATATGAGGTGAGGCTTCACCAGTGCTGAGTACAGGGGGACAATCGCTGCCATCGCCCTTCTGGCCACACCATTGCGGATCCAGGCCACAACTGCTGTTGGCCTTCTTGGCCACCTGAGAATCTCCTGGAATGGAATTTCAAATCTCTTCTGCAGCTCTGAGGAACTACATGGGAAATATTTTTGCTATCAGAAGAAGTTTGTACAGCAAGCAGCTGCCAAAGCTGGATTTCCAGTTTTGACTGGGAACTGAGTGCTTGTGATGGATAGCCCAAGGACACTCTTGAGTAAACATCATAAAGCACTTCAACTCACCATCTCTGGTTGCCTTTTTTCATCACTAAGTCTGGATGACTTGGCACCACATAGCCTACAACAGGAACTTCAGATTATTTTGTTTTTTGGATCTATTAACAGCAAGTAAATTATTTATTAACTTACGGTACATCGGGAGAAATTTGGCAGCAGGCAGGCAGCAGCCAGCCACAGATTAACACAACACCACTGCTGTGTGTCCAGGACCTTTTCACAGCAAGCTATTTCAGGGCAGAGTTTTTTAATAGATGCTCTTATTTATTATGGTCTTAGTAAAATAAAATAAGACACTTAAAATGCCTTTCTGCTGGGGAAGGGTCTAGAGAACAACTCTTACGAGGAGTGGCCGAGGTGAGGCCTCACATGAAATGCTGGGTTTAGTTTGGGGCCCCTCACTTCAAGAAGGACATTGAGGGGCTGGAGCACATCCAGAGAAGGCCAACACAGCTGGGGAAGAGTCTAGGGAATAGGGCTGGGGAGGAGCAGCTGGGAGAACTGGGGGTGTTCAGAAAAGGAGGCTGAGGGGAGACCTCATTGCTCTCTACAGCTCCCTGAAAGGAGGTTGGTGTCTTCTCTCCTGTATCAGCTGATGGGAGGGGAGGAAATGGCCTGAAACTGTTCTGGGGAGGGTTAGGTTGGGCATGCTTAGAGATTAAACAAGACAAAAACCCTAAAATACCCAAAACCTTAAAACCAAGAGGGGCTGGAAACACAGATTTGCCTATCTCAAGTTGCAGCTGGTGTCCAGCCTCTAGCAGTGACTCACTCCAGGGGCAGAAGAAGAGGGTGGCCTTGTTGGCTTGTGCGGCAGTGATATGATCTAAAAACCAATAAGGCAGGAATCTCTTTTCCAACATTTATGAACCATTTCATCCCCAGGAGGGGTGGTGTTGCTGTTATAGAGGCTATACAGACAATATTACATGTCTTAAAACTAGGCAGCCAATATACCATGAAAGAAGGAGGGGGAAAGAGAGGGAATACAACAGAGTGAGTTGTCCAAACTAGGCAGCCAATATACCATGAAAGAAGGGAAAAAAAGAGATGGAATACAACAAAGACTGAATTGTCCATGACCAGAAATATATTTTATATATTTAAAGGTGTTTCATAAAGGGGAAGAGGACTCTAAGTAGGTTTCTATACACAAATTACTTTTCTGCCTTCCATTCAGTTAGTTCCATGTTATTTCTGCAGCACACTAATATAAACAAGCAGCTGTACATTGGGAGTCAGTGAGCTCAGATTGATTGGTTCTCACCAATGACTCCGAGTTCAAGCAGCTCAGTAATTCATAAATTCATAGGTTGCATTGGGTTGGAAGGGACCTCAAAGGTCATCTTGGCCAAGTCCCCTGCACTCAGTAGGGACACCTCCAACCAGAGCAGGCTGCACAGGGACACAGCAAGGCTGAGCTTGAATATCTGCAAGGATAGAGCCTGAACCACCTCCCTGAGCAGCCTGTTCTGATGTCTCCCCACCCTCATTGTGCAGAACTTCCTCATGATGCCCAACCTACATCTCCCCTGCTCCAGTTCCAAACTATTGCCCCTCATCCTATACCCACAGGCCCTTCTGAACAGTCCCTCCCCAGCCTGCCTGTAGGTCACTTGCAGATACTGAAATGCATTTCTAAGGTCTCTCTGGCAGTTTCTCTTCTTCACACCAAGCAACAACAATTCTTTCAGCCTGTCTTTGGGGGAGAGTTTCTCCAGCTCTCTGATTATCTTTGTGGCCTCCTCTGGACCTTCTCCATCAGGTCCATGTCTCCCCAGTGTTGAGGGTCCCACAGCTGGACACAGCACTGCAGGTGAAGTCTCCCCAGAGCAGAGGGGCAGAATCCCCTCTCTCCATCTGCTGCCCATACTGCTTTGAACGCAGCCTAATTAATCTGCCAGTTGGTAATGAGGATCCAATGTGCACACAGCTTGCTTTTCATGGGGGTTTACCTTACACTTGTCTTGGTTTGGTCTGGTGGCCTGAATTCCCAACTGTAGAATGGCATTCAACGTGGTCCTAGATATCATCTTCCAGAAGAGCTTCATCTGAAAGCAATCCAGCTCAGGCCCTCCTGAAGGTGCTCTACACTGAGAGCCAAACCTCTCTGAAAAGCACAGTTGGCAAATCCAGCTCAAATGTTAATGTAGCTGCACCCAGCAGAAGTGAGAGACTCAGACTGTGCCTGCAGGAGCACTTGGAGGAAACACACAGGATTTTAGATGTTTACACTCTTATTGCCTTCCTACAGCTGAGAATGGAGAGATTTCTGCTTCCTCTGGAAGACCCAGAAAGGGTAATGATATTCAAGAACATTTTCCACACACACATACACCTCCCCCCACCCCCATCATCTTCATGCCTGGTCTCCAAGGAGGGCATTCAGCTTAAGCCAGATGGAGGGATGTGTTGATTTGACAGCCACCATTCCTGATATCCAAGATGATTTCCACTGTCAGGAGGTTGACATTTGCTTCTCTCAATGGAAATGAAACTATAGAGAAGAGAGAAACAGAAATTCACTTGTGGCTGGTTGCATTTTCATGACAACTAATGTTTTTTGCAGTCAGCAGAAGGCACATCCTCAGCACACACATTTTGATCCACTTCAGCTGTGATTGTCCCACTCCCAACTCCCCTGTCTGACACTGCAACACCACAGGTCCTTGGTATACAGGAACAGACACACAGACTCTCACATTCACACACTGAGGGACTTTGAATGAGGGTGGAGACAGGACAAGGGGGAATGGTTTGAAGCCGAGGCAGAGCAGGGTCAGACTGGAGCTGAGGAAGAAGTTCTTCAGTAGGAGGGTGGTGAGACTCTGGAGCAAGCTGCCCAGGGAGGCTGTGGATGCCTCCTGCCTGGGGGTGTTCAAGGCCGGGTTGGATGAGACCTTGAGCAGCTGAGTCTGGTTGAGAAGTGTCCCTGCCCATGGCAGGGGAAGGTTGGAGCACATGAGCTCTGAGGTCCCTTCCAACCTGAGCCATTCTGTGCTATATGAGAGCCTGCACATGTAAGTGCAAGACCTTTATAAATCCATATGAAAGAGAAATAATTGCAGAAATATTTTCTTATTTCTTGATTTTGGGGCTTCACAAAAGCAGGGATGGAAACACATCAGTGTTTAATAATTTCCAGATCATAGAATCACAGAGTGTTAAGGGTTGGAAGGGACCTCTAGAGATCATCCAGTCCAACCCCCCTGCCAGAGCAAGCTCACCTAGGGCAGGTCACACAGGAACACATCTAGCTGGGGCTGCAAAGCCTCCAGAGAAGGAGACTCCACAACCTCTCTGAGCAGCCTGCTCCAGGCCTCTGGCACCCTCACACCAAACAAGTTTCTCCTCCTGTTAAGGTGGAACCTCCTGGGTTCCAGCTTGTCCCTGTTGCTCCTTGTCCTATCACTGGACACCACCACAAAGAGCCTGGCACCTTCATCCTGACACCCACCCCTCTGATATTTAGATATTGATCGGATCCCCTCTCAGCCTTCTCTTCTTCAGACTAAACAGCCCCAGGGTTCTCAGCCTTTCTTCACAGCAGGGATGGTTCAGTCCCTTTATCATCCTCATAGCTCTCTGTTGCGCTCTCTCCAGCAGATCTCGGTCTATATTGAACTGAGGCGCCCCAAACTGAGCACAGCATTACAGGTGTGGCCTGAGCAGGGCAGAGCAGAGGGGCAGGAGAAGTAGTTCCCTGTCTCAAACAGGGGAGATGTCCTCCTAAACTGGGGAGAGGTTCAACAACTCTCTATAGAATAGAATAGAATAGCATTAACCAGGTTGGAAAAGACCTTTGAGATCATCATGTCCAACACATCAAACTAAACCACGGCACCAAGCACCCCATCCAGTCTCTTCTTAAACACCTCCAGTGATGGTGACTCCACCACCTCCCTGGGCAGCACATTCCAACGGCAAATCTCTCTTTCTGTGAAGAATCATAGAATCAGTCAGGGTTGGAAGGGACCACAAGGATCATCTAGTTCCAACCCCCTGCCATGGGCAGGGACACCCTACACTAGATCACGCTGGCCAGAGCCTTGTCCAGCCTGGTCTTAAACACCTCCAGGGACGGGGCCTCGACCACCTCCCTGGATAACCCATTCCAGGGCTTCACCACTCTCATGGTGAAGAACTTCTTCCTCACATCTAGCCTGAATCTCCCCATTTCCAGCTTCATTCCATTCCCCCTAGTCCTATCACTACCTGAGATCCTGAGAAGTCCCTCCCCAGCCTTCCTGTAGGCCCCCTTCAGATACTGGAAGGCCACAATGAGGTCACCTCGGAGCCTTCTCTTCTCCAGACTGAGCAGCCCCAACTCCTTCAGTCTGTCCTCATAGGAGAGGTGCTCCAGCCCTCTGATCATCCTCGTGGCCCTTCTCTGGACACGCTCCAGCACGTCCACATCCCTCCTGTAATAGGGGCTCCAGAACTGGACGCAGTACTCCAGGTGGGGTCTCACCAGAGCTGAGTAGAGGGGAGAAGCACCTCCCTTGACCTGCTGGTCACACTTCTCCTGATGCAGCCCAGGATCTGATTGGCTTTCCGGGCTGCAAGCGCACATTGAGAGCTCATGTTGAGCTTCTCGTTCACCAGCACCCCCAAGTCTCTCTCCTCCGGGCTGCTCTCCAGCCAGTCACTGCCCAGCCTGGATTTGTGCCTGGGATTGCCTCGACCCAGATGCAGGACCCTGCACTTGGTCTTGTTGAAGCTCATGAGGTTGGCTTGTGCCCACCTCTCCAGCCTGTCCAGGTCCCTCTGGATGGCATCCCTTCCCTCCATCGTGTCCACTGCACCACACAGCTTGGTGTCATCAGCAAACTTGCTGAGGGTGCACTCGATGCCACTGTCCATGTCACCCACAAGACAGGTCCCAGGACTGATCCCTGAGGGACTCCGCTTGTCACTGGCCTCCACTGGGACATGGACCCGTTGACAGCCACTCTTTGGGTGCGGCCATCAAGCCAATTCTTTATCCATCTAGTGGTCCATCCATCAAACCCATGTGTCGCCAGCTTGGAGACCAGGAGGTGGTGCGGGACAGAACTTCTTCCTAACATCCAGCCTAAGCCTCCTCTGGAGCAGTTTGAGACTGTGTCCTCTTGTTCTGCCACAGATTGCCTGGGAGAAGAGACCAACCCACTCCTGGCTACAACCTCCCTTCAGGTAGTTGTAGAGAGCAATAAGGTCTCCCCTGAGCCTCCTCTTCTCCAGGCTAAGCAACCCCAGCTCCCTCAGCCTCTCTTCACAGGGCTTGTGCTCCAAACCCCTCCTTCAGCTTTGTTGCCCTTCTCTGGACACGTTCCAGCAACTCATTGTCCTTCTTAAACTGAGGGGCCCAGAACTGGACACAGGAATCAAGGTGTGGCTTTTCAGGGGGAAAGAGAAGAATATAAGGAGCAGAAGTAGAAGTAAGATAATTCAAGTGAGAAAAATGGAGAAAAATGGAAAATGGAGGGAGAAAGACAACTTCTGATAGTAGATTAACACTTAAAATATCTTCCACTCTCAAAATTTATTGCAAACAGAATAATCTTTGGGGTTTGGGGTTTTTTTTGTTTGGTTTTATTTTTTAGCTTAATATTCCCCAAGATCTTTCCACATGTTGCTGCCTATATTTTTTAGTTCAGGAATGATGAAGCTGGTACCAAAAAGCAGCATCCTGTACTTGTTTCTGGATTTTTGCATACATTTCCTTTTGGTTTTTTCCCCCCCTCTTGTGCTCTTCATATGATTATCAACAAGCGATATCCAAGGAAAGTTGTGACATGAAACCAGAAAATATTTCTGTGCTTCAAGAAGCAGATGAGAATTATCCTATGGCCACCTGTGCCCTATTTCCCTGTGCAAAACTTCTGCTCTTGTGAGTCTACACCAAATAGAACACAGCCAACACGCCTGAAGGCAGCAGTTGGGGTGGTCCCCAGCCCCCCTCCACTCTGAAAGTGCAAGGAGTTGCGCTCAGGCTTTTCTCTTTCATGTTTGGCAATGAAGCAGCATTTGCATAACTCAAATGTTTCTGCTTAAATACTGTTCTAAAAGAAAATAAAATTAAAATTATCATCTTGTAGCCACTGTGAGAAAGTTCTTCATATAATTATTTATTTATTTATTAACCTCTGGAGATTAAATTCCTGACGCCACTGAAGTCAAATCACATCACCGAGGTTGAAGATGAAGTCAAAAGTTTAGATCAGAAGAGAAATAGACATTTCTTATATAGAGACTAAGAGTTCAGCTAGAACACTGACAGAATGGGTTGGGTTGGAAGAGACCTTGAAGATCATCTACTTCCAGTCTCCCTGCCAGGGATATATTCCACCAGCCCAGGTTGCTCAATGCTTCACCCAACCTGGCCTTGAACACCTCCAGGGAGGGAGCATCCACAGCCTGTTCCAGTGTCTCCCCACCCTCGCTGTCAAGAATTTCTTTTTCATCTCCAGTCTCAATCTGCCCTCTTCAAGCTTCAATCCATTCCCTCTCATCATTGTAAAAAGTCCCTTCCCAGATTACTTGAAAGTCTCCTTCATGTATTGGAAGACTGCTATAAGGTCTCCCCAGAGCCTTCTATTCTCCAGGCTGAACAGCCCCAACTCTCCCAGCCTGTCCCCATACCAGGGGTGCTCTAGCCCTCTGATCATCTTTGAGGTCTCCTTGAGCAATCTGGGCTAGTGGGAAGTGTCCCAGCCCATGGATGATCTTTAAAAGGTCCCTTCCAATCTAAACCATTCCATGAATCTGTGAACCCCCCAAACCCTAACAGGCTTCCTGTTGGAGTTGGAAAAAAAAAAAAAAAAAAAGAGAAATTTACTTCTGATTGATTTGACTTTCAGAAAAGTCTGTCAAAATCAAATCTTACATTTCTGAGCTCTTAGAGGTCCTTGAAAGAACTTCTTGGTGTTATGTCTGGAATGAATAGGAACTGATGCTGTAAAACCAGCTTGCCACAACAAGAAAACACTTCCACAGTCAAATTTACATCTTGTGATATCACCCTGAATCAATGGCAAGTTAACTGCCTGTCTGAGGGGCTTCTTGTTATTCTCACATCTCCACTGAGAGTGTCAGCTCTTCCAGAAGGAAATCTTGCAGTTACAAAAAGTCAAGGCTTCCAGTTTCACCTAAATTAGCATAATTTCCCTTCTACCCCATCTCAAAACTTCTTCTCTTTTCTAGCCAGACTGTTCACTTCAGAATGTCACCTGAATTCCTTTTTGCTCCAAAAGGAAAAGAATAAACACATAACCTCCCACAAAATCCCAACAAATAAACCAAAACAAACCCCAACCAGACAAGAAAAGTCCCAGACAACCCCAAAACATCACTGGGCATTACATGGTTCAAGAGAGATCACTACTAAATGGAGAAAACTCTAAGCTAGTCAGTGTCACCTTCAGATCATGGAGCAGATGCTCCTGAAGGCCTTTCTGAGGCATGGAAAAAGTGAAGCAGAACTGATTGGTGGTGACCAAAAGGCTTCACCCAGGGCAAAGCCTGCCTGAGGAACTTGGTGGCCTTCTGAGATGGAGTTACAGCACCAGTGGATAAGGGAAGAGCAACTGATGTCATCTACCTGGGCTTGTGTAAAGCGTTTCACACTGTCCTGCATGACTGTTTGGTCATCAAATTGGCAAAGTATGGATTTGATTCTGCCTGCCATGCCCAGGGACACAGTAGAGCTGCTCCAGCCCTTGGATCATCTTTGTGGCCTGCTCTGGACTCTGTCCAGCAGCTCTGTGTCATCCCTCTGCTGGGGACACCAGACCTGGACACAGGAGGAAAGAGAAAATATATTTCAGCATAGACTCACTGAATCATTTAGGTTGCAGTGACCTCTGGAGGTTATCTGGTTCTGATTTCCTCTCCAGCAGGGACAGTTTCTATCAGGCTATTCCTCACCTGTATTGTTCTGTGGCACAGTAAAACCTTTTCCTGCTGTGCCATCAGAATCGTGGCTACTGTCTCTCATCACTGAACCTTTCCAGGAGGAGTCTGGATCCACCTTCAACTCTCTCTTTTACCCAGATACAGTTGAAGACAGCAATGGGACTGAAGAGAGGCAGTTGTCTCATCCTTCTTGTACACTTCATGTGCTGCAGCACCTTGGCCATCTTGGTGCCTGAGCAACCTGATAAAGTTGGGGGTGTCCCTTCTTAGGACAGGGAGGTTGGACTAGATGACCTCAAAGTCCCTTCCAACCCAATGCATTACTCAATCACTCTCTGCTGGATCCACTCCATTATGTCTATATATTCCTTCCTCTCCAGCTGAACACCCTCAGCTCCCTCAGCCTCTCCTCACAGCAGAGCTGCTAAAGCCCTTGGCTCATCTTTGTGCTCTCTTCTGGACCCACTCCATCAGGTCCATGTCCTTCCTGTGTTGAGGACTCCAGAGCTGGACAGAGCACTGCAGTTAAAGCCTTACCAGAGCAGAACTTGGCCATGAAACTTGCAAATCTGCAAGAACTGATAAAACCTTCATTGTGTTCTGCTGTTGTATCTCAGTGTAAGGCCTCATTCTTCTGGGGAGTAACTCGGCAACAAAACCAGGAGTGAGTTAAATTGCTCCCACACTCCCTTCTGTGTGTGTAACCCTGCCTTGAGGACCAAAACCTGTGATAACTTAACCCAAACCCCCCTCTAGTGCAGACTTCAAATGAAAGCCATCACCTACCTCCCCCCATCTTGAGTTATTTTTACTATCCCATAAACTCCCCACCAAGCCTTCTTGTATATTAAATGAAACACATAAATAAAATCAATAGATTTTTACATTATTAATTTAAAATACTTTATTAAAAAAAAAAAAGGAGAGTTGGTTCTATAAATAACCCTTGACAGAGAGTTCATAATTCCTTATGAATTATAAATCACCAGCGTGGAGCTCAGAGGAGCAGCACAAAGAGAATGGACAGCACAGCCAGCCCTTGTTTCAAGGGGCTCCCTGAAAGGGAGCCTACAAGAAAGCTGGGAAGGGACTTTTGACAAGGGCTTGTAGTGGTAGGATGAGAGGGAATGGACTGAAGTTTGAGGAGGGCAGATTGAGACTGGAGATGAGGAAGAAATTCTTGACGGTGAGGGTGGGGAGACACTGGAACAGGTTGCCCAGGGAGGCTGTGGATGTCCCTTCCCTGCAGGTGTTCAAGGCCAGGATGGATGAAGCCTTGAGCAAGCTGGGTTGGTGGGAGGTATCAGGACAGGAGGTTGGAACTAGATCCTGACCCCCTGCAGGGTCCCTCTGCAGCCTTCTTGCGGCCCCTTCAGCTACTGGAAAGCCGCTCTTAGGTCTCTGCCCAGAGCTCAATGTTGAAATTGGAGGTTTAGAGCAAGCCTGAGCAAAGCAGTGAAACCACCACCATCAGTGCTGACACACACAGCTTTATCTAGGAGCTGTTAAAGCCTCTAAGCCTATTATGCTGAATGGTTATTTATGATGTCTTCAAATGTCAAGAGCATTTAGACTAATCAGATGGCAATGTTTGAAGGTGCTGCCTATCACACTGAGGAGTCCACACAAAGAAAAAAAGAAAAAGCAAAAAAACCCAATCCCAAAGAACACAGCCTCAGCTCCAGCTTCCTTTGAGCTTTATCATGCCTCCAATTATTTTTGGCTCCTACAGATTTCATTAGGGGATGAGGGAAACAACAAGAAAAGCAGTGATCGTCGGGCTGTGATTAAAATGCTGGGAGCATGCAAAATAACAGCAAAATAAAAGGGCAAAAAAAATCATTTCCCTTTGTGAAAAGTTTCCTGCCTCCAGAGGTGGTCTTCAAAGGCTTCAAGCCTCAATTCAGGAAAACAGATCTACAAAAGAGACCTGCAAAGCTCTTCTCATTTGGTTCTGAATGACTGATTATCAGGAGGAACATTGCCTTTGGTCACTTCAGAGGGAGAGACAAAGGAATGGAAACAAACACAATATTCAGAGCAGAGATACAGAATTTTTTTGATTGGAGGAGACCAACTGTCAACCCAAGGACTTTCTGCAAGGGCTTGTAGTGATAGGATCATAGGATCACAGAAACATTCAGGCTGGAAAAGACCCTCAGTATCACCAAGTCCAATCCAGAACCCTACTCTACAAGGTTCAGCCCTAAACCATATCCCAAAGCATGACATCCAAATGACCTTTAAACACTCAGAGTTGCTGACGCCACCACCTCCCTGGGCAGCACATTCCAATGCCTGACCATTCTTGCTGTGAAAAGATTTTCCTAATGTCCTGTCTAAACCTACCCAGTTGCAGCTTGAGGCCATTCCCTCTTGTTGTATCACTAATTACCTGGGAGAAGAAACCAGCACCAACCTCTCCACAACCTTGTTTCAGGTAGTTATAGACAGCAATAAGGTCTCCCCTTAGCTGCCTCTTCTTCAAACTAACCATCCCCAGCTCCTTCAGTCACTCTTCATAAGATTCATTCTCCAGGCCCTTCACCAGCTTCCCTGCCCTCCTCTGTACTGGCTCTGGCACCTCCACATCTCTCTTGCATTAAGGTGCTCAAAACCAGATGAGAGGGTACAGAGTGAAGCTGAAGGAGGGCAGATTTGGACTGGAGATTAGGAAGAAATTCTTGGCAGTGAGGGTGGTGAGACACTGGAACAGGCTGCCCAGGAAGGTTGGATGAGGCCTTGTTGGATGAGGTCTAGTTGAGAGGTGTCCCTGCCAATGGGATGGGGATTGGATGTCCCCTCCTTGGACACAGTATTGCAGGTGTGGTCTCAGCAGGGCTGAGTAGAGGGGGAGAAGAACCTCCCTAGCCCTGCTGGCCACACTTTTTTTGCTGCACCCCAGGACACCATTCGCCCTCTTGGCCACAAGGGCACATTGCTTTCATTATCATCACTTCTGCTTGGAAAGCACTTTGAGAAGCTTGATTTAATTTATTAAAGGTTGCTACCTCCCCCTGCCTGAAAACCTTTACCCAAGATCTTTTCCTATTCTTCTTTCTTTTTCCTCCCTCGAGAGCTGGGGTTTGGTTGTTTGTTTCCCCTCCCCTCCCCCTCCCCCTCAGTGAAAAACAACAGAGAGTAACCCAAGAAAACAAAACCCACCCACAGCCTCAGTCTATCCTGCCCATTAATTTTATCCAAACTTTAAAAAAATAAATAAATCTTGTAGCCTGCACTTAAAGTGCTGCATTTGGAACTAAATTAGATTGGTGCCTAAACACTGAATCATTTATGAGCACATTACATAAAGATATTTACATTTTGTGCTACATGTTTAATTTTTTTGTGTGTGTTTGCAGTTGGCCTAAAAAAATGCACACTGTGGAGTTTGCCTTTGGATCCCCAGTTCCTTTTACAGCAAATGAAAATGAGCTCTGCAACCTTTCAGCCTAAATTCTAGATGGCCAATGGGTAAAGAATTGGTTGGAGGATTGGTGGCCAGTACCCAGATGGAGATGGGTGACAAGGGGTGTCCCTCAAGGAGCTGTATTGGGAGCAGTGCTCTTCAGTGTCTTCATCAGTGCTAGAGATGGAGGGGTTGAGGCATGCTCAGCAGGTTTGGAGATGACACCAAGCTGAGTGGTGTGGTTGATAAGGCAGAGGGACCTGGACAGGCTGGAGAGGTGGCAGAGGAGAGCCTCATGAAGCTCAGTAAGGCAAAGTGCAAGGTCCTGCACTGGGGTTGGGCAATCCAGGCTGGGAGGTGATGAGATTTGAGAGCAACCCTGCAGAAAAGGGCATTTATACATAATGCAATTACGTATTAAAAAAGGGAAAAGCCAAATACCAGCTCCTCTTGTGTCTATCCTTCCCCTAAGTTGTACTATTTAGAGCAATATGTTACCAGATTCACAGACTCAGAATGGTTTGGGTTGGAAGGGACCCTGAAGTTCATCCAGTTCCAACCCCCTGCCATGGGCAGGGACACCTTCCACCAGCCCAGGTTGCTCAAGGCATCATCTAGCCTGCCCTTAAACACCTCCAGGAGGAGGCATCCACAACCTCCCTGGGCAACCCATTCCAGTGTCTCACCAACCTCACTGTCAAGAATTTCTTCCCAATCTCCAGACTCAGTCTGCCCTCCTCAAGCTTCAGTCCGTTCCCTCTCATCTTGTAACCCCAAGCCTTGTCTTTCTGGTTCTCCTGCAGCCCCTTCAGGTACTGGAAGGCTGCTCTAAGATCTCCCTGGAACCTTCTCTTCTCCAGACAGCCCCAGGTCTCTCAACCTTTCCTCACAGTGGAGGTTCTCCAGCCCCTCTGATCAGCTTGGTGGCCTCCTCTGGACCCACTCCAGCAGTTCCATATCAGATATAGTAAATGAGATGATAAATGATGTTTAGACCCTACCATTAACCAATATCCTTATTTTCCATTAAGAATAAACCAGTGTCACTAACAGTGGAGGCTGCTGTGGTTTTCCATGTGCAATCCCACCCACTAACAACCTGCCAGGCACTAGAAATCCGCCTGCAACTCCTCCAGATGACATTTCAAACACTTTTAGCAGGTCAGAAATTGTGAGGGATCTACTTAAAAATCACTTCCCCATCTCTCAGAACATCTTCAGGAGCTCGTATAAGCCACAGTGACACCGAGGATCTTTGTGGAGCTGCCCTCAGGTGGCCTTATCTCCAAAGCTCTGAGAAGAGACAACTTTTGTTTGCTGTGAATGAACCTGCTGAAATGCCATCCAAAGCCAGGCAGCCAACCTCCTGCCAAAACCTGCCTGATGCATTCTGGCATATTCCTGGCAGTCTAAACAAATTTAGATCATACCAAATGCAATAAAGAAAAGTAGGAGAAAAAAACCCAGACATCAGTTGGTTTCCTGTGCAACAGAAGCAGCCTGAAACTGATGAAAAAGAGGCACCATTTCAGCTGCCAAAATGCAGGTTTTCTAGAGGGAATCCTGCACCTGCATCACAGGAAGGTGCAGGACAAGCAGGTGTGTCTCTGCCTTTGAGGATCTGGGCTGTTGATGACACTTATGGTCACTTTATTTGCCCCAAACGCAGTTTTTCTAGAAGGAATGCTGCACCTACTTCACAGGACAATCCAGGACAGGCAGGTGTCTCATTGCCTTTGAGGATCTGGTATGCTTCATGTTTCTTGATGACATTGCTGGTCACAGGAACTTCATAGAATTGTCAGGGTTGGAAGGGAGCTCAAGGACCATCCAGCTCCAACCTCCCTGCCATGGACAGGGACACCTCACACTAGATCAGGGTGCTCAGAGCCACATCCAGCCTGGCCCTAGAAGCCTCCAGGGAGGAGGCTTCTACCACCTCCCTGGCCAACCTGTTCCATTGTCTCACCACCCTCATGAGGAAGAACTTCTTCCTAACACTCAATTTGAATCTACCCACTTCTAGTTTTGCTCCATTCCCCCCAGTCCTCTCACTACCTGACACCCTAAAGAGTCCCTCCCCAGCTTTCTTGTAGCCCCCTTCAGATACTGGAAGGCCACAATAAGGTCTCCTCAGAGCCTTTTCTTCTCCAATCTGAACAACCCCAACTCAGCCTGTCCCCATAGGAGAGGAGCTCCAGCCCTCTAATCATCCTTGTGGCCCATCTCCGGACACATTCCAGCACCTCCAGATCACTCCTGTAATAGAGGCCCCAGAACTGGACACAGTACTCGAAGTGGGGTCTCACCATAGAAGAGTAGAGGGGGACAATCACCTCTCTTGACCACACTTCTCTTGATGCAGCCCAGGATCTGGTTGGCTTTCTGGGCTGCAAGTGCACACTGCTGGCTCATGTTGAGCTTCTCATCCACCAGTACCCCCAAGTCCTTTTCTTCAGGGCTGCTCTCAAGCCAGCCCCTGACCAGCCTATATCAGTGCCTGGGATTGCCCCAACCCAGGTGTAAGACCTTGCACTTGGTCTTGTTGCACCCCATGAGTCTGTCATGGGCCCAGCTCTCCAGCCTGTCAATGTCCCTCTGGACAAATACCTGCCCTCCAGTGTGTCAGCAGCAGCACCACACAGCTTGGTGTGGTTGGTGAACTTGCTGAGGGTGTGGGGTGGTTTTAGGCTATGCCTTTAAAATTTAGTTACAGATTTTGAGCAGAAAAGTAGAAGAATATAAATAAATCACTACTGGGTGTGAAAAAGAAAACAAAAGATTATTCTAAACAAATTCAGTGGGTAAATATCTGGAATAAGAGGAGCTGTACCATAATAATTCTTCCCTTTTGTCTTCTGATCTCTGTCTGGTTTTGCTTCACTCGGGAGGTAATCTGCATGCTCTGTCTGGCCGTGGCTGAGTCTAACTCCCCTGCTCTTTTCTCTTGTCCCTTCTGTACAGGGGGGTAAGGGGAAGGCAGGGAGGGAGAAGCTGGTAGCTTCCCCTGCTCCTTGTGCTGTTTATTAATTGTAAATATCTGTATAATACTGTAAATCCTGTATATTTTGTATGTACTCATTGCATTCCACTGTAGAGGGTAGTTCTTGCTTGTAAATGCAGCTTCATTTGCTTCCACTGAGTTGGTCTGGCAAAGTTAATGTTGGGGGAAACTTCAATGCACCACAGGGTGCCTCAATGCCACTCTCCATATCGCTGATGATGTTGAACAAGACTTCAGATGTGCTAAGTGTTGGTAAGGAATTGAGGGACAGGTGACACTACAAAGTCAGGGTCTGAACACACACACACACACACACACTGCAATGCATGCTGATCTATCCCTCCTGAGAAAAACTGACTCCTTGGCTTCCTCACTAATGGGCACTTACCAGGCTTTGAAGAGACATAAAGGTTCACACTTCTTCCCCCACACAGACAATCCTTTCCTGGTGGACTTCCTCTGTCTGCAGAGGCAGCTGCATGGGAACACCTGACACCTGCTCTGAAACTGGGTGCCGTGGGGGAAGGTGGCACAAATGTTTCAGTGATGCAAGCTCCTTCCTGTCATCATTTTGGCTTAGATTCAGCAGAGGATTGTGGCTCCAAGTCCTATCACCTTCAAACAGCACACATTTCACAGTTAAGAGAGTGATACTTCCCATGCAAGACTGCAGCAGCCTCTGCAGCCTTCCCGGCTGTCTTTTGGTTCTGACCAAAACTGCTCCCCAGCAGCAGCCAAGAATGAAGTCTCCTACTTCTCACAGACACATTTGGTTACCTGCAGCTCTTAAACCTTTCTAAAACTAAATCACCAGACAATTAATTGATTTATCACTCTTGTCTGGGAAGAAGCTTAATGGCTAGAGAGTGGAGGAGATGTCAATAAAGTTCCCTGGAGTCAGACAGTGGTTTGGCACAGGGTGTGAGTGGACACATGAATTAATTAGAGCACATTCAGGTGAAACACAAGAGCACCTCACAGTGACAGTGGGAAGCTAACAAGTCCAGTTTTGTAAGGATGGGATGCCACAAGGTACAGAGAAATCTTGAGTTTCACTCACCTCCACTTTCATCTTGTTTCATCCTCCTCTTCAGCCAATTCTGTGATGTTCTGGGGGTAAATAAACCCCCAAAGAAAATTAAATTATTGATCATTATTCTGCCTATGATATATTTGCTTTTGCTTGCCTTCCCTCTCCCTGTCAGAAAATGCTTCCAGAGCTCTGGGCTTCTTCTTGACATCTCTGGTGTCTTGCAGGACCCAGGTGCCCTGCTGACTGCAAAGGGGGTTGGACTGGATGACCTTTGTAGGTTCCTCCCAACCCAGAGCATTCTGTGATTCTGCACAGCCTGCAGCTCTCTTTTCCAACAGGAAACTTCAGCTCCTTGGCTAACTCAACAGAGGCCACCTTCCCCCTCAGCACTTTGTCTGCTTCTGCCTTCATCTTGATGTTTAAATGCTAGAGAATTCCCCTGATCACTTGTATTTGGTGCAGGTGCCCAGGCACTGGTGGGAGGAGGCCAGGACTGCTATATGCCAGACACAGCTGGTTTCAGTTGATCCATCCCAGGGTGCTGTTGGACCTCTCAGCCATGGCTGGGGTGCCTTTGAGAACTTGTATTTAAAGAAAGGGGAAATGCTGCTGCACAGCAGTGGAGAGGAGTGAGAAACAGCCTTTCAAACACCAGGGTGGGAGAGTGCTCCAGGAGCCTGAGCACACACTCCCTGGCTGTCCCTAGAGAGGTTCATGGTGAAGCAGATCTCTACACTGAGGAGCACCCCAAATTCCAAAGGAAGCTGCAGACAGTTCAGATGCCCCATAGGAGCAGCAGGAGGAGGAAAGAGCAGCAAAGAAAGTCTGTTACAGACTGATCATGACCCTCATCCCCACTGCCATGCACTGCTGTAGGGAAGGAGGGTCAAGAGTTAGGAACAGAGTGAAGTTAAAGCTGGGAAAAAGGAGAAGTGGGAAGAAGGTGCTTGGTTTTCTGCCTTCACTTCTTATTGTCCTTCTCTATTCTTAATTGGCAATAAAGTAAATTAATCTTCCCCAATGTGAGTTTGTTTCACCTGTGGCTGGAACTGGTAGGCAGTTTTGCTGTCTCTGTGTCAACCTGTGAGCTTTTCCACCCTGTTTTCTACCCATCTTATTTGAGCAGGTGGTATGAGAGAGGCAGAGGGCATCTAGCAGCTCACCAAGGTCAAGCCACCACATCCCTACTGCCATCCCCCACAAAACCAGCAAAAACCATCACTGTATTTTTCACTCTGCTTGAGTATTGCAGCATCTTTCAGCCCAAAGTGCACCTTAGATAAATGAAATAAACAAAGTTCCAGATCTATAGAAGAGCTCGGACCTTGAAGAACATCCAGTTCCAACCCTCTGCCATGGGCAGAGACACCTCCCACCAGCCCAGATTGCTCAAGGCTTCATCCAACCTGGCCTTGAACACCTCCAGGGAAGGGACATCCACAGTCTCCCTGGGCAACCTGTTGCAGTGTGTCCAAACCCTCACTGTCAAGAATTTCATCCTCAACTCCAGTCCAAATCTGCCCTCCTCAAGCTTCAATCCATTCCCTCCCACACCCTATCACTGCAACCCCTTGACAAAAATCCCTTCACAGCTTTCCTGTAGGCCCCTTTCAGGTACTGGAAGACTGCTAATCAAGATTCTAATTAAGTGCATTGCTGTGCAACAAGGAATCCTCCCATGCCAGCACACTCAAATTTCTCCTGGTGCAGAGGACAGGACATGCAAAGAAGACCAAACTCTGCACATATCACAACTAAAATGTCACACTGTGTTTTTGCTGCCTGCTTTTCACTCATGACACATCCCTGTGTCCTCAGACCTTGTTAGTCACCTGCAAACCTCTCAGCTGCAGAACATGACATGCTTTAAAATAGCTCCTGTAGGCAATCACTGATGCACCCAGCTGCCTCTGCACCTGGGTCCACGGCCATGTGCCACATTGCCCTTGCTCAGAAGGTCTGTGTGCTGCCTTCTGTGGCTCATGGGGCTTTACCCTCATGAGCGGGTTCTGCTGCTCAGTATAAAGCCCAGCACAGCCTTCTGAACATGTCCAGCTTGTAAATGCTGCAGCATTTTCCTGCCAAGATGATCTCAGAGATGCTGCTTGTGCAAGTGCCTGGCACCCTCTGCTGGTGTCTGCTCCAGCTGCTGGGGAGCTGTCTGCACTGGTGTCACTTGCTGTGCCAAAAGCATGATCAGAGAGTCACAGAATGGCTCAGGTTGGAAGGGACCTCAGAGGTCATCTACTCCAACCTCCCCACCATGCCCAGGGACACCTCTCAACTACACTCAGCTGCTCAAGGCCTCATCCAGCCTCACCTTAACACCCCCAGGCAGGAGGCATCCCCAGCCTCCCTGGACAGCCTGTTCCAGAGTCTCACCACTCAAACTGAAGAACTTCTTCCTCAGCTCCAGTCTAACCCTGCTCTCCCTCAGGTCCAAACCATTCCTCCTTGGCCTGTCTCTAGACCCCCTCAGGAAAGGTCCTTCTGCAGCCTTCCTGGAGGATCCCTTCAGGTATTGGAAGGCAGCTCTAAGGTCTCCCTAGAGCCTTCTTTTCTCCAGGCTGAACACTCCCAGCTCCTTCATCCTGTCCTCATAGCAGAGGTGCTCCAGCCCTTGGGTCATCTTTGTGGCCTGCTCTGGACTCTGTCCGGCAGCTCCGTGTCCTTCTCCTGTGGACACCAGAACTAGAAGTAGGATTTGAGCTGGAGTCTAGCAAAGCAGAGCAAAGGGGCAGGATGCCCTCTCTTGCCCTGTTGGCTAACACCATGACAAAATCACTTGCAAGCCCTGGGGAAAACATCAGAGTTTCTCAAAGCTACAAACAGGCTCTGCTGCATCAAACTGCTTTGGTTTCATAGAGTCATAAAATGTACTGAGTTGGAAAGGACTCTAAAAGGTCATCCAGGCCCCTGCAGCCAGCAGGGATGAGCCCACCACACTCTCCAGAGTCTAAAATGAATTAAGAAAAGCTGTTCTCTTTTCAGCTCATAGCCATGTAAGAAACAAACCCAAGCCAAGCCAAGCCCAGCCCAGAGGTTTACCTATTCTTTGAGTTAAAGATGAGGACAATTTACAAAGCCACCACAGGCCATCAGAATTAAGTCAGGCATGAAGATAACAGATCCCTGAAATTTGCTGTTGCTTTCTTCATGCAGGAAATGTTCTGGCAGAATTAAGATCTGGTTTTAACCTCTGGTTTGGTTTGGTGAGGTTTGGTTTGATGAGGCTTGGTTTGGTTTGGTGAGGCTTGGTTTGGTTTGGTGAGGTTTGGTTTGGCAAGGTTTGCTTTGATTTGGCAAAGTTGGGTTTGGTTTGTTGAGGCTTTCCAACAGCCAAGCACAATCTCAGTGGCAGAGACAAGCTCATTCAGATTTCAGATGCATTTGCCTAGAATATAAGAACAAGGCTTTAAGTGGTGCCTACCCAACCAGGCAGAAGGTGATGTAAGCTCCCCCAAAGCACTTGCTCAGAGAAAGGGCAGCACACAGGAGCAGACACATCACATATCATGGTGTGAAGGGCAGCAAGGCAAAGATTCTCAGACCTGGGTCTGCCTGTGCCCTCCTTCCTCTCCGGCTGCCAATGGAGCATCAGTGCTGACACTATTGAGAATGTCACAGCCATCACTGTGACAGCACAGGCACTAGGGGGCTGGAGGGGATGGATTCTGCACCACCATGGCACCTGCAGGCAGCAGTTCACATTTGCAAAGTGCAGGTGGAAGCTGCAGTTTGTTCAACAGCCATATTGGGAAGAAATTCTTGACAGTGAGGGTGGTGAGACACTGGAACAGGTTGTCCAGGGAGGTTTGTGGATGTCCCCTCCCTGGAGGTGTTCAAGGCCAGGCTGGATGAGACCTTTAACAACCTGGGCTGGTAGGAGGTGTCCCTGCCCATGGCAGGGGATTGGAACCAGATGATCTTCAAGGTCCACTCCAACCCAAACCATTCTATGAATCTATGAATCATTCAAACCCTTCCCTTTGGAAAGTATCTTTGAGACTCATATCTTGCTTTAGGAACAAGTTCTGCAGCATGAGAATGGTGAAACACTGCAACAGGTTGCCCAGGGAGGTGGTTTAGGCTGCTTCCCTGGAGGTATTCATGGTGAGGCTGGACAAGGCTCTGAGCAACCTGATCTAGTGGAGGATGTCCCTGCTGAGTGTAGGGGCTTGGACTGGATGCCCTTTGGAGGTACCTTCCACCCCAGACCATTCTGTGAGTCCATGATCTGAAAATGGGGGCTGTTGAAGCAGATCCTTTTCTGCAGGGCTGCTCTGGGTGTCAGTTCTCAGCAGAGATGTGTTTGTTTTGTGTTGCTCTGCAGCTGGGTGTAAATTACAGCCAAGATGAGCATTTGGAGCATCGTTCAGGCTAGCAAAGCAAACTAAGCTGAGGGATGTGTCTAGACAGACTGGCTTGTTCAGAAGGAGTGGTGAGGTCAGTGAGGGTTGAGAAGTGTGGTCCTTTGGCTCCTGTTTGTGTTGCCTCCAATTTCCCTATGGGAATGTTCTGTTCATGATTAAGCTCAAGCAAGTTCTCTGCCGTTAGGTGTCCCTCTTCTCCTTTGGAAAACACCAAAGGCTATACAACTGCCAGGGCTTCCTCAGCTGCACTCGGAGGAGTCTCATCTCTCTCTCATGCCTTTATTCAGTAAGAACATCTATTCGTTTTTTTCAGGTGATAGAATGCAGGGTCTTGGGCAGGCTGCAGAGGTGATCCCAAGCCAACCTTGTGAAGTTCAACAAGGCCAAGAGCAAGTTGCTGCACCTGGGTCAAGGCAATCCCAAGCACAAATATGGACTGGGAAAAGAGTGGCTCAAGAACAGTCTGGAAGAGAAGGCCTTGGGGGTGTCAGCCAGTGACAAACTCCCCAGGAGCCAGTAATGGTTGCTGGCAGCCCAGCAGGCAGCTGTGTGCTGGGCTGCATCCAAAGCAGGGAGAGCAGCAGCACAGGGAAGGGATTCTGCCCCTCTGCTCTGCTCTCAGCAGATTCCACTTGGAGTACTGCCTCCAGTTCTTGTGCCTCCAGCATAAGAGAGACATGGAGCTGCTGAAGCAGGTCCAGAGGAGGCCATGGAGATGATCGGGGGATGGAGAACCTCCCATATGAGGACAGGCTAAGAGAGTTGGGGCTGTTCAGCCTGGAGATAAGCCTCCCGGAAGACATCAGAGCTGCATTTCAGTATCTGCAGGGGACCTACAGGCATGCTGGGGAGGGACTGTTCAGAAGCACCTGAGGGGATAGGACGAGGGGCAATGGTTTGAAATTGGAGCAGGGCAGATTTAGGTTGGACATCAGGAGGAAGTTCTGCACAGTGAGGGTGGAGAGACACTGGAACAGGCTGCCCAGGGATGTGGTTGAGGCTCCATCCCTGGAGATATTGAGGATCAGCTTTGCTCTGACTGCAGGGGTCAGCCAGAATGACCTTTAAGGGTCCCTTCCAACCCAGAGCAGTCTGTGAAGCTGTGGGAATGAACCAGTGACACATGAGCTAAGTATTAGATGCTTCCTACACCAGCAGCCCACGGAGCTTTCTGAGGGGTGACAGACAGTATGACAGCAGTTCCAGCTGCAAGCTGGTGTGGGCTTTATTGAGCTGACAGGAATCTATCAAGAATTTAGCTGACTGCTGGAAGAGAAGGGTTAGTCATAGTCCCTTTTTTTCTTTGCATATTATTATTTCCTTTTTCATGGTGAAACCAGCACAGATGAGCTAAAATCTGTGCCTGACTGTATGACATGAACAAAACTGGGACCTAAAATCCTCCTTGCAAAAAGCATTTTCCTTTTGGGGTTCCTTTTTGTGTTCACCAAGAAGCAGTTGGAAAACCAGTTTATAACTGAGGCCCTAAAAAGTCCCTCCCCAGCTTTCTTGTAGCCCTCTTCAGATACTGGAAGGCCACAATAAGGTATCCTTGGAGCCTTCTCTCCTCCAAACTGAACAGCCCCAACTCCTTCAGTCTGTCCTCATAGCAGAGGTGCTCCAGCCCTCTGATCATCCTCATGGCCCTTCTCTGGACACATTCCAGCACTTAACAGAACTTTCCTGTAATAGGGGCTCCAGAACTGGACACAGTACTCCAGGTGAGGTCTCACCAGAGCAGAGTAGAGGGGGAGAATCACCTCCCTCGACCTGCTGGCCACACTTCTCCTGATGCAGTCCAGGATCTGGTTGGCTTTCTGGGCTGCAAGTGCACACTGCTGGCTCATGTTGAGCACTCACCACCAGCACCCCCAAGTCCTTTTCTTCAGGGCTGCTCTCAAGCCAGTCACTACCCAGCCTATATTGGTGCCTGGGATTGCCCTGACCCAAAACAAAACAAAACAAAACAAAACAAAACAAAACAAAACAAAACAAAACAAAACAAAACAAAACAAGAGAGATTATTCCTTCTAGGAATCCTTGAGAAACAACAAATGCAGCATCCACAGAGTGTATTTTACCAGCACCACTTCTCAGAGTGGAAACACATTTTAGTGTCAGCTGGGCTCATGCGTTATGCTGGAGGAACAATCAAACCCAAGAGCTTAGTGCACCATCTGTTACTTTTAATAGCAAATGGACACCATGAGTTGTAGTTAAAGCTGCTGATGGAAAAATATAAAAGGGGATGTGATAAAACTGCTCCCTGACAGACAGAAACATCTTGTGAAATATGAATGAGCTCAGGCAATGCCCAACATGGAACTTAGCTCCAAAGATCAGGCAACAGAAGGGTTTTAACCAATCTCTGCCAGGCACTGCCAGCTGACTTCAGTGTCCCACAAGAAGATGGCAAAGGAATTTCACACAGAGTGACAGATTCAGCTTCAGGGAAATGATGAAGACAGATTGAGAGAGTTGGGGCTGTTCAGTCTGGAGAAGGGAAGGCTCCATGGAGACTTTATTGTGGCCTTCCAATATTTGAAGGGGGCTACAAGAAAGCTGGGAAGGGACTTCTTAGGGTATAAGGCAGTGATAGGACTGGGGGAAATGGAGCAAAACTATGGGTAGATTCAGATTGGATGTTAGGAAGACATTATTCCCCATGAGGGTGGTAAGACACTGGAACAGGTTGCCCAGGGAGGTGGTGGAAGCCTCATCCCTGGAAGTTTTTTAAGCCAGGCTGGATGAGGCCTTGAGCAGCCTGGACTGGTGTGAGGTGTCCCTGCCCATGGCAGGGAGGTTGGAACTGGATGATCCTTGAGGTTCCTTCCAACCCTGACAATTCTGTGATTCTATGATGTCACTTCTCACAAGCTGAGAGCTGCTATGCAAATGTCACCATGAATACAGACATCTAGATTTTAGGAGAGACTCCTGGACAAATTCAAGACTTTCCCACTGAGGTGCCAAGAAATATCCAAAGATCACTGCTTCATTTTTTCCTTGCAATACAATAGAATAGAATACAATAGAATAAACCAGGTTGGAAGAGACCTTCAAGATCATCGTGTCCAACCCATCAACCAATCCAACCCACCTAAACAACTAAACCATGGCACCAAGCACCCCATCAAGTCTCCTCCTGAACACCTCCAATGATGGTGACTCCACCACCTCCACGGGCAGCCCATTCCAATGGGCAATCACTCTCTCTGTATAGAACTTCTTCCTAACATCCAGCCTGCAGTATGATGCTCAGTGAGACTAGCTGTGACACTGCTCTTGGTCCTGTAAACACTCCTGTACGAGGACATGCCACGGCAAGAAGAGCCCTGGCAGCCCAGATTACAGGTCACAGAATAGCTCAGGTTGGAAGTGACCTCAGAGATTATCTACTCCAGCCCCCCACACCATGGGCAGGGAGACCTCTCAGCTAGGCTTGGTTGCTCAAGGACTCATCCAACCTGGGCATGGACACTTCTCGTTTAGTCTGGAGAAGAGGAGGCTGAGGGAGATCTCATTGCTCTCTACAGCTCTCTGAAAGGAGGCTCGAGTAAAGCTGGGGTTGGTCTCTTCTCCCAAGTAACCAGTGATAGGATAATGGGATGAAGTTGTGCCAGGGGAGGGTTAGGTTGGAGATCAGGAAAAATTACTTTGCTGCAAGAGTGGTGAGAGATTGGAACAGGCTGCCCAGGGAGGTGGTGGAGTCACCATGCCTGGAGGGGATCAAGAAGCTGTAAATGGGGTGCTTCAGGATATATAGTTCAGTGGCCATGGTAGTTGGGTTAGCATTGGACTCAATGATCTTAAAGGTCTTTCCCAACCTTAATGATTCTATGATCCTAAAGGGTCTTCTCCAAGCAAAACAATTCCATGAGAAAGGCAACAGAGAAATTGTGTAGTTAGGCTATCTTAAGTATGTGTGTGCACACACATACACAGATTAAATTCTACTGGGAATTGACTCCTTGGAGCAAGTGAAATCATCTTTCAGCTTTGAAAAAGAGGCTTTAGATTTAGTGAACAATGTTATAAACTAAAACGATTCAGCTTTTAATTCTATAAGACAGCAGCAATGGCTTTAGATACAAAGCAAGTCCAGCACTAAATGACACTTGAGCTTGTGGGATAATTTACACATCAGCCACATGTTTTCATATGGAAACAGATGCCTTTCTTGTAGGAAAACAAGTGCTGTTGTTCCACTGGTTATCAGGAATTAGAATCCTAGAATGGTCTGGGTTGGAAGGAACCTCCAAAGGTCATCCAGTCCAACCCCCTACAATCAGCAGGGACACCGTCCACCAGATCAGGTTGCTCAGAGCCTTATCCAGCCTCACCTTGAATATCTCCAGGAGTGGAGCCTCAACCATCTGCCTGGGCAACTTGTTGCAGTGTTCCAGCAGCCTCATGGTGCAGAACCCATTCCTCACATCCAGTCTCTGCTCTTCTCTCTTTTCAAACCGTTGCCTCTCATCCTGTCCCTGCAGGCCTTTGGGAACAGTCCCTCTGCAGCCTTCTTGTTCTTGATAAAGTTTACGAAGGATTGACTGAAGAACAGGAAACAAGTATAAGGAAAAAAAGCAGTTTGGGGTAGTCTGGCATAATAAACATAAAAGTAATGACCCAGCTAACAGCACTGCTCTACTAGCTTGATTAAAAATAAAAAAACTTCCAATAGAAATAGATGGTTGGGTTTTTTTTTTTATAGACCAGACCACTTGAGATTAAAGCACTAAGGAATGACAGCCAATGTATTAGCAGAGAAGTGTGGAAGGATTCTATGCCAGGCAAATACATTAAACCAATCTAATTTCTAGTGAACAGCCAGAGCAGAAAACCTGCCAGTTAGTAAATTGTTGTAAATGCTTTTATTAGTCTAGAAATCCAAAAGCTCCTTTGGTGCTCTCACCTTTCACCACTGCCTCTTGCTAGAAGAGGAGGCGGCAAGGGCAAGGTCATGAAACCAGAACTGAGAGCCCTGAGGCTGTTTAGTCTGGAGAGAAGGCTGAGAGGGGATCTGATCAATGTCTATCCATATCTGAGGGGTGGGTGTCAGGATGAAGGTGCCAGGCTCTTCGTGGTGGTGCCCAGTGACAGGACAACAAAAAGTCCTTCTATAAATACATCAATAGCAAGAAGAAGGGCAAGGACAACCTCCACTCCTTGGTTGACACGGAGGGAACGTTGTAACAAAGAATGAGGAAAAGGCAGAGGTACTTAACACCTTCTTTGCCTCAGTCTTCACTAGCAGGGCAGAACGTCTTCCAGACAGCTGGCCTGCAGAGCTGGCAGAAGGAGCCAGAGAGCTGCATAGTTTACCACTGCTCCAAGAGGAAGTTAGAGATCTACTGAGCCGCTTGGACCCCCACAAGGCCATGGGACCGGATGGGATCCATCCTAGGGTGCTGAGATTGCTGACAGATGAGCTGTCCAAGCCACTTTCCATCATTTTTCAGCAGTCCTGGCTCACTGGAGAGGTCCCAGAAGACTGGAAGCTGGCTAACGTGGTGCCCATCCACAAGAAGGGCCAGTTGGATGAGCCAGGGAATTATAGGCCTGTCAGCCTGACCTCAGTGCCAGGCAAGATTATGGAACGGGTCATCTCGAGTGTGATCACACAGCACTTACAGGATGACCAGGGGCTCAGGCCTAGCCAGCATGGATTTAGGAGGGGCAGGTCCTGCCTGACCAACCTGATCTCCTTCTATGATCAGGTGACCCGCCTGGTGGATGTGGGGAGGCCTGTGGATGTGGTCTACCTGGACCTCAGCAAGGCCTTTGACACCGTTCCCCACAGCAAACTCCTGGCCAAGCTGGCAGCCCGTGGCTTGGACAGGAGCACACTGCGTTGGGTTAGGAACTGGCTGGAGGGCCGAGCCCAGAGAGTGGTGGTGAATGGTGCCACATCCAGCTGGCGGCCTGTCACTAGTGGTGTGCCCCAGGGATCAGTACTGGGCCCCATGCTCTTCAACATCTTTATTGATGATCTGGATGAGGACATTGAGTCCATCAGCAGTAAATTTGCAGATGACACCAAGCTGGGGGCAGCAGTTGATTTGCTGGAGGGCAGAGAGGCTTTGCAGAGGGACCTCGACAGGCTGGACAGATGGGCAGAGGCCAATGGCATGAGATTTAACACATCCAAGTGCCGGGTTCTGCACATTGGCCACAACAACCCCAGGCAGTGCTACAGGCTGGGGTCAGAGTGGCTGGAGAGTGGCCAGGCAGAGAGGGACCTGGGGGTACTGGTTGATTGTAGGCTGAACATGAGCCTGCAGTGTGCCCAGGCAGCCAGGAAGGCCAGTGGCATCCTGGCTTGCATCAGGAACAGTGTGGCCAGCAGGAGCAGGGAGGTCATTGTGCCCCTGTACACTGCACTGGTTAGGCCACACCTTGAGTACTGTGTCCAGTTCTGGGCCCCTCAGTTTAGGAAGGATGTTGAGTTGCTGGAACGTGTCCAGAGAAGGGCAACAAAGCTGGTGAGGGGTTTGGAACACAAGCCCTATGAGGAAAGGCTGAGGGAGCTGGGGTTGCTTAGCCTGGAGAAGAGGAGACTGAGGGGTGACCTTATTGCTCTCTACAACTACCTGAAGGGAGGTTGTAGCCAGGCAGAGGTTGGCCTCTTCTCCCAGGCATCCAGCACCAGAACAAGAGGACACAGTCTCAGGCTGCGCCAGGGCAGGTTTAGGCTGGATGTTAGGAAGAAGTTCTACACGGAGAGAGTGATTGCCCATTGGAATCGGCTACCCGTGGAGGTGGTGGAGTCACCTTCACAGGAGGTGTTCAGGAGAAGACTTGATGGGGTGCTTGGCTGTATGGTCTAGTTGTTGGGTGGGTTGGATTGTTTGATGGGTTGGACGCGATGATCTTGAAGGTCTCTTCCAACCTGGTGTATTGTATTGTATTGTATTGTATTGTATTGTATTGTATTGTATTGTATTGTATTGTATTGTATTGACAAGGAAAAACAGCTACAAGCTGGAACCCAGGAGGTTCCACCTCACCATGAGGAGAAACTTCTTTGGCATGAGGGTGCTGGAGGCATGGAACAGGCTGCCCAGAGAGGTTGCGGAGTCTCCTTCTCTGGAGACTTTCCAAACCCAGCTGGGTGTGTTCCTGTGAGACCTGATATTATTTATTCCAATCAGGATCCAGTTCCAGTTTGGCTGGAAAACACCAATGGAATTTTGACCTTGATAATTTGCTGGTTTTTTATGGATGGCTTTATAAAAAGCCTGCACTGTAGGAAGCACCTTACCTAGGAAACAAAACTTAACAAGGAGAACCACTTGAATCCTTCCCTCAGCTAGAAAACTTCAAACAAATTTGACTGTGGGTCTTGAAACCGAATTTAAACTTCTTTTGGTTGGTTATATTTAGCCATGTCAAGGCTTTTAAGGTAGTATTTGGAAGATTCACTTGGGATCTTGATATTGGACTTGCCTCTGTTAGCCATGGTTTCTTCATTCCCCTTCCAAATGGATGGAAGGAAATCATTCAGGTGAATCACCCTCCACATACTCCTTCCCACTTTGCTTTGGATGGGTTGAATTACTCTCCAGAGAGGCCTGTGCCTTCCCACTGACTGCAAGGGCAAGAGCAACAAAAGGATAGAGATAAGCTACAGATAGGGGCAGTTCTTAAGGCAGAGAAAACAATCCCACAGCTGGAGGATTACTGCCACCAGGCACACAATAATCATGGCATTTGCCTCTGCAATGCACAGCTTTCTTTGGAGGCTGCAGGTGGAGGAGTCTAGCTGCTGTGTTCTAGATTCAGAACACATCTGGTGCCTAGTCACTCTTAAATATAGTGCTGGCCCCACTGTCTGCACTGATATCTGGCTAACTTCACACCTCAACTCCCAGAACAAGCAGGGAGAACAATGCAGAACAGCTACCTGTAACCTCTGCATGGTCTGCAATCAGCACATGGAAGGGGGCCTACAAGAAAGCCAGGAAGGGACTTTGACAAGGAGTTGGAGTCATAGGATGAGAGAGAATGGAGTGAAGCTTGAGGAGGGCAGATTGAGACCGGAGATGAGGAAAACATTCTTGACAGTGAAGGTGGGGAGACACTGGAACGAGTTGCCCAGGGTGGCTGTGGATGCCCCCTTCCTGGATGTGTTCAGGGCCAAGCTGGATGAGGCCTTGAGCAGCCAAGTCTAGGTGAGAGGTGTCCCTACCCATGGTGGGGGAGGTTAGAGTAGATGAGCTCTAAGGTCCAACCTGAGCCATTCTATGACACTAGAATTCTCTGTCAATTCACTTCATTAGGTAACACTGTAATAGCCCTGGGAAAGTTACAGGAGGTGTAAGGGGTTGTGATTTTGAAGGCATCAGGCAAGGTGGAGCCTTGTTCTGAAGAATGAAGTGAAAGGTAACAATTAATCTCACCAGAACCACAGACCTCAGTCCAAAATATCCATTTTCTCTCCAGGTAGCTTGCTGGGAGCTACTTCAGTGAAGCAATGTAGAAAACTGGAATGTACAATGGGGTCTCTGCTGACAGCTGTCCTGAAGCCCTTAGCTACATTTGAGAGCCATTTAAATGCAAATGGGATGTGAGTTTGTCAGTGACTAAAAGCAGTCCTTCAGGCCTTAGGAATTAGAAACCATCTGGTATCAGAAAGCATTCAGTGTTTTCTGTATTTCTAGAGGCCAAAAGGATGCATTTTACCTTCTGCAGCAACAGGAACACCTATGCTTGGGTGTTAGAGCTTCCACAACTCACATGCAAAATCAGATCCAGCTTGCTGGTTCTCCTCTGGGTCACTCCTGAGAAATAAATAAACGACAAGCCTGGAACAGAGAGTGCCATCAGCTACTAAACAGAAACTTTAAGAAGAACACAAACAGCTGAGCACCTGGAGAAATGCTTTGGTAAGACCTCACCTGGAGTACTGCATCCAGCTCTGGAGCCCTCGACACAGGAAGGACATGGACCTGATGGAGCAGGACTAGAGGGGGCCACAAGGATGATCAGGGGGCTGGAACACCTCTGCTGTGAGGACAGGCTGGGGGAGCTGGGGTTGGCCAGCCTGGAGAAGAGAAGGCTCTGGGCAGACCTAACAGCAGCCTTCCAGTACCTGATGGGGGGCTACAAGAAGGCTGAAGAGAGACTGTTCCCAAAGCCCTGCAGGGACAGGATGAGGGGGAATGGTTTGAAATGAGGGCAGAGCAGATGGAGATTGGATGTGAGGAACAAGTTCCGCACCAGGAGGCTGTTGGAACACTGCAACAGGTTTCCCAGGGAGGTGGTTGAGGCCCCTTCCCTGGAGGCTGGACAAGGCTCTAAGCAACCTGATCTAGTGGAGGATCATAGAATCATAGAGTGGTTTGGGTTGGAAGGTGCCTCCAAAGGTAACATTTAGTTCACTTCCCCTGTACTGAGGGAGTTCTCTACAATGAGGGTGGTAAAATACTGGAACAGGCTGCCCAAGGATGTGGTTGAAGCCCCATCCCTGAAGACATTCAATCTCAGCCTTGCTGTGTCCCTGTGCAGCCTGCTGTAGTTGGAGCTGTCCCTTCTCTCTGCAGGGGATTTGGACAAGATACCCTTTGAGGATCCCTTCCAATCCAATGCCATCTGTGCCTCTGTGCCAATCCCCACTCACACCTGAACGAACATTTTCCTTGCCTGAGTCTTCTTGCTGAAGATGTTGCAAGGTTTCCAGCCTGCGTCCTTCACAGTTTATTAGCTCAGCTTTAGTGAATTAAAATCTAATAACACAGAGGACAGGAATAATTTACACACCATAAAGGAGGCCTGATCCAAAGCTTTACAGCAGTGCTACCACATCATTATTTCAAGCAGATAAAGAGGCATGGCACCAACATTCTCTTGCAAGTTAGGAAAAGATATTCATTACAGCAGGCAGAATATTGACAGCTTTAATCAGTGCTCTTGCATGAGGCCTGAGAAGTAGCAATAAGAAAATGTTAAAACTGAAGAGAATAAAAGAAAATAACAGAATAAGGGAATGGAACATTTGTTACAGCAGAAGAGCAGCCTTCACAACCCAGCAGCCCAAAGGCAATCTCAAGACTATTTACAGTTTCCATACAGAGCTTTACAATTTGGATACAGCATAAACTACAGTCAGGGCACTTGGCCCCACAGAATGGAACTTGCAGGACTTAGCACTGCAGCTTTTCACCGCTCAGAAGAAATTTTTCACCTATACAATACTGGAAAGTACAAAAGTAGCATCAGGGTCACATCAGTCAAGGGAGACAGACACCATGACAGGACTCAGGGAGGTGGTGGCATCCCCATCCCTGGAGGGGTTCAAGAAATGTGTGGATATGGCACTTTGGGATGTGGATTAATGGCCATGGTGGTGTTGGGTTAGACTTGATCTTAGAGGTCTTCTCCAACCCAAACAATTCTACGATTCCATAAATATCAAATGAAATAAAGATCTCAGTTATGATGCCCCCTCCTGCCTCTCCAACCCAAACCAGGCTGAGAGCAGCCCTGCAGAAAAGGGCATTCATACATAATGCAATCATGCATAAAGAAGGGAAAAGCCAAATATCAGCTCTCCTCATGTCCATCCTTCCTATGAGTTGTACTACTCATAGCAAAATGTTACGAGTCACAGAATTCATAGAATGGTTTAGATTGGAAGGGACCTTAAGGATCATCCAGTTCCAAGCCCCTGCCCTGGGCAGGGACATCTTCCACCAGCTCAGGTTGCCCAAGGTTTCATCTAACCTGGCCTTGAACACCCCAGGCAACCTGTTCCAGTGTCTCACCACCCTCACTGTCAAGAATTTCATTCTCATCTCCAGCCTCAACCTGCCCTCCTCAAGCTTCAATCCATTCCCTCTCATCCTATCACTCCAACCACTTGTAAAAAGGCCCTTCCTGGCTTTCTTGTAAGTCCCCTGACTGTTAAGATCCCTTGTCCATGCCCATAACACCTCAGTCACCTGTAGATCATGTTCTTACCTGGCTCTGTAGTCTCTGCCAGCACACTCTTTTCACCTGTCTTGCCAGTGCCATACACTGGATCAAAAGGCCTCGTTATCAGTTGTCACTGATGCAAAACCATAAACACTGACCTGAGAGGTTTCAAAGGAAGCCTGAATGAACCTGAATGCAAGGAGGCTTCACAAATGAAAGCAATTATCAATAATGTTCATCTTGTTTGCAGAATGGACCTTCTGACTCTCTCTGGAGAGGCTTGATGAGAAGCAGGATACTTACTAATCAAATGCATTCTTTTCTGTAATTAAAAGGAGAGCGAGCGAGCATGCTTGCTCTTATAGCCCTGATTCATCAACTCATTGCCCAATTCATCCTCAGGCAAACACTTTGAGTAGATTATAGCCTCCACTTGAGGGAAAAAAGAAAACTAAACCAAACAAACCCCACATTCATCATTTTTCTCTTTTTAAAAATCCATTAAACCCCAAAGCATATCCTGAGAAGCTGAGAAATAAAACAGATCCTTTTACCTAGCCCACAAAGGAACTCTTCCTGAAAACTTAATGGAGAGCAGTGGAAAAAGCAGTAAGATAATGTCAGGATGAGAAGGAAGCATTCACACCCTGAGATATTTAATATTTTGATGGGTTATCTGGAAGAAATAAGAGACAGCATTTGTGAATCTGGTTCTAACCTTCTTAAAGTCAATGGCAAAGAGCCCAGTGAGTTCAGTGGAGCCAAAATGAAGCTCTGATTGAATTAGGAACTGACTTCTGATAAAGTATGTGATGCAATTCCCTTCATCTTCCCATCTGAGCAGAAAGAAATAGGAAAGATTTGTTGAAGTCTGTCACACAGACAGCTAATTAAGTTTGTTTTGACCTGGAAAAAAGGAAAAGTAGCTTTGGCTATGAATTCATTGCAACAGCAGTGCTGGACACTCAGCCTTCTGATGGAAACCCTACTGAGACCCTACTGCAGGGTCTCAGACCTGTGCTCCACTAAACCCTGAGCTACCCAAACACCTTGCTGCTGAGCTCTGCCTGCTTAAACACAGCAACTAATGGTGATACCCAACTGGAGATGTGACTGACAGCCTGTCATGCTGTGCTGCCATCCAAACAGATCTGGGCAAGCTGCAGAGCTGGGCAAAGGGGAACCTCAGAGTCCTGCCTCTGGCCAGGAACTACACCAGCCACCAGCACAGCCTAAGGGCTGTCCTGCTGGAAAGCAGCTCCATGGACAGAGACCTTGGTGTGCTGGTGGACAGCAAGCTCTGCATGGACACCAGTGTGCCCCTGTGGCCATGAGGGCCAAGGGCATCCTGGGGTGCATCAAGAACAGTGTGGCCAGCAGCTCCAGGGAGGTGCTCCTCCCCTCTGCTCTGCCCTGCTCAGACCACACCTGCAATACTGTGTCCAGTTTGGGGCTCCCCAGTGCATGAGACAGATCTGCTGGACAGAGGCCAACAGAGAGCTGTGAGGATGATGAAGGGACTAGAACATCTCTGCCATGATGAAAGACTGAGAGCCCTGGGGCTGTTAGGTCTGAAGAGGAGAAGGCTGAGAGGGGATCTAACCAATGTCTATCAATATCTGAGGGATGGGTGTCAGGAAGAAGGTGCCAAGCTCTTTGTGGTGGTGCCCAGTGACAGGACAAGGAACAATAGCTACAAGCTGGAATCCAGGAGGTTCCACCTCAACATGAGGAGAAACTTGTTAGGTGTGAGGATGCTGGAGGCCTGGAGCAGGCTGCCCAGAGAGGTTGTGGAGTCTCCTTCTCTGGAGACTTTCCAAACCCTACCTGGATGTGTTCCTGTGTGACCTGCCCTAGGTGATCCTGAGAGAGAGAAAATGATTGAGAATGAGTTGATGACAAAACCCTTGTGCTTTCAGTTTCCTCTGCCAGTCAGTATTGCAGTCAGTTAGTTCACATAAGGAAAAGCTGCCCAAAGGAACTCCATTCCATTTTGCTGGATGCAAGATGTCTTAACAGTTGTTACTGGTGAAAGAGCACTAATGGAGATCAGGATAAGATCTCCATTTCCCTTTACCAACATTTCCAGGTTGCCCAGGGAGGTTGTGGAAGTGTTCAAGGCCAGGCTGGATGAGGCCTTGAGCAACCTGGGCTAGTTGGAGGTGTCTCTGCCCATGGCAGGGGAGTTGGAACTGAATGATCTTTAAGGTGTCTTCCAGCCCAAACCATTCTATGAATCTGTGAACACCACCACCTCAGAGTCTCACTCCTTCAGCTCCTACTGGTTGCTGCCACCTCTTTAGCCTTGATTTTCTGTCACAGTAGCTGAGATGAGTGGAAGGGAGGCTCAGGTATCTAAAGCAAATGTCGGAGAGCAGCCCTTCTGGAAGGCTTTCCTTCCAGCCCTCAGAAACAGAAGTTTCCAAATTCTATTGGAATAGGAGAACTGAAGCATGGAAGGAGAGCTGCCAATATCAGAGCCTCCAATATCAGAGCCTCCCTTCAACTGGAAGCTCTCAGACAGTTACCCAAAGCTGTGAATTCAAACACTTCATGGAAAGAATTCTAAACCTATCTGCCTGCAAGTGCAACACCCCAGCTGTTCCTGCACCATTTCCTGTGAAGTTCCTCTTGGGAGAACCACTTCTTTCCTGTTCAAAGACAACCTTTCATTAGAACAAGAGAGAAACTGAAGGCAGAGGAGTAAAGAAGAGCACATCTCCTTAACCCACTGGTTAGGAGCCATTTTCTTTCATGTGGAGCTTGGAACCTCCCAGATCAATCTGAGGAGAGACCAAAAGTCATGCAGATGAGCAACCACCTAGCAAGACATCAGAATGTCAGACAGCTTGAATCTACTTCTTTTTGAGGGCAGCAAAAGAAGGATTTTTACAGAGTAGGTCCTTTATTTACAGTGCTTTAGCTTCTGCTGCACAATAGGGTTAAGGATTCCAGCAAACCTCTAGAAGTTCCACAGACAAGGCTGTTTCCTTTCCTGCTCTTTCTGCAGTGGCACAGGCTTGGGGCAATGCCAGGCACCCATCATTGCCTTTGGCTCCTGCTGTATTTATCCCAGTAAGGGTCCAACCCATCCAAGATCTTAAACAAGACTCAACTTTGAGACATTGCAGACCTTGGATTGATGGCTTTGGGCATTCACGAAGGGTGATTTAAAGACATAAAAATCAGTAAGAAAATATAAAGTGAATGTGGAGTTGTTTAGTCTTGATGTGGTGAGGCTGCTGTTGGTCTCTTCTCCCAAGGAACCAGCAACAGGACGAGAGGAAATGGACTGAAGTTGTGCCAGGGGAGGGTTAGGTTGGAGATCAGGAAGAATTTCTTTGCTGCAAGAGTGGTGAGGGGTTGGAGCAGGCTGCCCAGATTGGTGGTAGTGTCACCATCCCTGGAGGTGTTCAGGGAGCTGTAGCTGTGGTGCTTCAGGATTCAGTTTAGTGGTCATGGTAGCTGGGTTAGGGTTGGACTCAATGATCGCAAAGGTCTTGTTTAATGATTCTCTGACCTGGTAGGACAAATGTTTTCCAAACACTGTGATGTTTTAGCTCCATTCCCAGCACCTTCAGCAAGTGAACTGATACAGCTTTTCATTTCTGTTGATCATTGCACCAACTGAAACACATTTTGCAATGTCAAGCATGAAATATCCTGGCAGGGGATGAAAGCCTTCCTTAATACATCTCTGTCCATCTTCTTTGTGAAGTATCAGTCCAAACACTAGCAGCATTAGCTTGGGCACATCTGCAGTTTCCAGCCAGCTGATGACTTGCTTATTGCTGTCTGGGGACACCTAAGCTCTTCTTGTCCATACTGGAGCATCCAGCAACCTGGGAGGCAGGTATCTTAAGTGATGGAGAACATGCCAGTCTAGAAAATTGGTTGCTTAGCTCAGCACATGGACCATGTTTTCACCAAGGTGAGTTAAACTCTGGGTTGGGGAGGGCAAAGACTCCAGACTTTTGTTCAGACTTGAACTTCCTTGTGAAGTTTTAACCTGGAATGCATTTCCTGTCAGAAACAGCAAAAGTAAAACGCTATCACACTCTCACATCATCTTTATTGCGTTGATGAACTTGGAGGAAACCTCAAGAAGAAGCCTGAGGGAGGCTTGCATAAGCAGCAGCCTTCCATGTGATGATTGAAAGCCTTTATCAGCAGCGAATTTTCCCCTCAAACAATACATCAGCCAAAGCAGGAGATGTAGAGCTAAGCATCACTATTGTCATCAAAGAACAAACCCCTCAGGATTCTGCTTTTGTTCTCCCTTTCTCCCTCACAGTGCTGGTTGTTATGTTAGACAAAAGGACAAATTGGAGCTCCTCGGAAAGAACTCTGCACTAAAAGGTCCTGTTCCAGGGTTGAGTGGACTGGGTCCTTGAACATGACCTTCCATTTCATGATCGCATCTCGAAACAAAGCTCCATGATAACAATGCTGCAAGGTGCCTTTGAGACTAGCAATATTTTGCTAGGCTCAAAGGGAGCTCCACAGGAAAATCCCTGTTGCAAAATGATCTATAACATCCATAGAACAGAGGAAGGAGTTGGAACTGTTTGGCTAACAGCTTCCACAGGTACAAAGAAATGCACAACATACTATGCTTAGCACTAGGTGAAGCAGCAGGCAATGCCTGATCCACATCTGAAAACAAGCCCTACAGACTCCTTAGAAGATTGGCAAAGTGTCCAGGAGGAGCAGCTCCATTCTGTGCTACACTGGAGATTAAATCTAGGCACAAATGTACAATGGTTTAGGTACTTACCACTGCTGGCTTTGGGGTGCTTCTTTTCTTAGCAGCCTCTTTGGTTTTCCACTTCTCTTGCATGCACTTTGAAAATGAGGACAAGGACTGGGGTGGATTAGAAGGGCTGTGGTTACTAGGTCAGAGAGTTTCTCCTCCCCTCTACTCTGCCCTGCTGAGGCCACATCTGGAATATTGCGTCCAGCTCTGGGTCCCTCAGTTCAAGAAGGACCTCAGAGAACTGCTTGAAAGCATTCAGCACAGAGGCACAAAGCTGCTGCAGGCAATGGAACATCTCCCTGTGAGGACAGGCTGAGAGAGTCAGGGCCCTGGAGCTTGAGCAGAGGAGCTTGAGGGGTGCCCTCATTGCTGGTGACAAAGATGTGCAGAAATGGAGCCAGGCTCTGCTCAGGGATGTACAAGGACAGGACAAGGGGCAATGGGGGCAAGCTGGAGCAGAGGAGGGGCCACAAGAACATGAGCAGAAACTTTGTCACTATGAGTGCGCTGGAGGCCTGGAGCAGGCTGCCCAGAGAGGTTGTGGAGTCTCCTTCTCTGGAGACTTTCCAACCCTGTGTTCCTGTGTGACCTGCCCTGGGTGACCCTGCTCCGGCAGGGGGTTGGACTGGATGATGTCAAGAGGTGCCTTCCAACCATGTTCCCCATCACCCACTGGCTTCTGTGATTATCTGCCTGTGGGATTTACAGTGCTAACAGAAATGCTGAGAGGTCTGTCACGAAGAGCATCACCAATGAATAATTTCATGTCAGTAGCAGCAGAGTGGTGAGTGGTGAGCTCACCCTCACAGATCCTGATTCCATAACTCAGGAAAGGAGAAGTTTCTCAGTGACTTGATTAGATACCGGCACTTTGGTATGCAGCAGCTTGAAACCACCTCTGGTAGGAAGGAACCCAAAGGGAGATGTTCAGGTTTGCAGTGTTTCAGGGTAGCATTTACAGGGTTGAGAATCTCAGAGTCTACTTCTCCTGCTTCTTCAAAGCCTGTATTTCAGATCTCTCTGAAATATTTGTTCAGAAAGGAGGCTGTGTACAGTTTGAGTAATTCTGAAGGAAGAAAGCATTACAACAGGTCCTATGTGGTCCTTTGCCTTTCCCCATCTACTCCAAACAGATGTGTGTTTAAAACTTGATGCTATATAGAGTTTATGTCCCTGTTGAGATGCCCATAAAGCTTTCTGCCTGCTGAGATGTCTGCCCTTGGATCAAAGGCAGCTGAATAATAAAATCTTAAGAGAAGGAAAAGAATGCAGAGCTTCCAGAGTGCTTTCCTGGTTTTATTGCCATGCATCCTGCATCTGATCATTTCCCAGCAGCACATGAAGTGATTCAGCTAAACTCTAATGATATCTAACAGCCTGGGTTCAAAAAGCTGCCTCTTCTATGTTCTCACAGCTAAGTTCTTCTTTCTTTTGAGTCCCCACCAAGACAGGCAACTGAACTACCACAGATGTTCAGCCAACAGATATTTACAGGCTACAGAGTCTGAACTGGAAAAGGGAATGGATGAGTAAAGCTGAGAATTCTACCTGAATTTAGAGGGAAGAATGACAGCTCTAGGGAGGTTCTCCTCCTCTGCTCTGCCCTGCTCAGGCCTGCAATGATGTGTCCAGTTTGGGGCTCCCCAGTGCAAGAGAGACAGAGATCTGCTGGACAGAGTTGAACACAGAGCTGTGAGGATGATGAAGGGACTGGAACACCTCTGCTATGCTGTCTCTAAATACCTGAGGGGTGGGTGTCAGGATGAAGGTGCCAGGCTCTTTGTGGTGGTGCCCAGTGATAGGACAAGGAACAACAGCTACAAGCTGGAACCCAGGAGGTTCCACCTCAACAGGGTGATCCTGCTCTGGCAGTGGGGTAGGCCTGGATGATGTCTGAAGGTTCCTTCCAACCCCTATCATTCTGTGATTCTGTGATCTGAAAACCCTGGCATATACAATAATACTCAAGCACTGATGTAGCTGAGTGGTTCATCTAACCAGATTCATACACCTAGGACCTGTGAAACAATCTGCAGTTAGGGTTCATTTGTGTCACAACAGCTGCAGCAAGTGCCCTGGGCACATTTCACATCCAACCAACTGAAATGCTAAGCAATCATGTTCCATTTCTCAATCAGCTGAGAACCTCTTCAGTGTCTCTCACTGGAGCTCAGGAGGGCAGACTGAAGAATGGCAACCTTCAAAGGTCTAAGGACCTCAGATATTGCAGAGCTGTTCACAAGACAGGAGCCAAACAAGACTCAGTAAACCCTTGGCCTGCCTATGTGTCTGCCAGCAGCCTTTAAGCCCTTCTAAAGCCCTGAACAGAAGGGATACTCACAGTGGTGACGTGCTGCTCCCTGGGGTAAGGGATTGCTCTTCAGGCTTCCCTTACTTGAAAGTGAGGAGATGCAGTGCTACCAGGCAGGCTTGCTCTTTGGGAAATGAAGTCTGAGCAGTCTTGTTCTTGCTGGTTCTCATTGTGGGCTGCTTAGATTGTTTCTTTGCTCCTCCTTACAGCTTGTTGCTTGTACGGGGTGGCAGCCTCCCTTTTGCTTTCCCCACAGTGACCTTGTTGGGAGATTGCAGGTCAGCTGGACTCCTTTTCCTGGGAAAGAAAGTGGAGAGAAGCAGCAACTTCTGCTTCTCCTGGTGGCTGATGTTCTTACCTTGCTGGTGACAGCTCTGCCATACCACTGCCAGCTGTTTGCCAGCCTGTGCAGCAGAAAGGTGAAGGAGGCTGGGACAGGAATTGATGTTGTACGGAGGGACAATTGATGTTGTAGGGAGGAGAAAACAAAGAAGTGCTGGAGCCAAAACTTGGTTTGACAATGGGTCAGGCATTACTGGGAGGAGAAAAAGGGTGGAGGTGAATTAGTCTTTCAAGCACACTGGGGTATGACTAATGCATGAGGAGACATGGCAACCCAGGAGAAGATGGCCCAGACAGCACTGATGGACAGACATTAAAACACAAATCCAGCCTCTCTAGGAAGCCGCCAGTCCAGTCCAGTCCAGTCCAGTGCAGCTGCAGAGCTTCTGTTGTGCTGCATAAATTAGAGGCAAGCAAGGTGTGCTGTGATCATGGTTTCATGCTTAGAGGCAAGGTAAAGATGGTTCAGCAGTGATATATGGGAAAGAGTCAGGGAGATGCAAGGGTAACACAAGTGAGCTGGCAGCATTTCAACATCTGGAAGGCTGCAGAGGGACTTTTCCTGAGGGTGTCTAGAGACAGGACAAGGAGGAATGGTTTGAAGCTGAGGCAGAGCAGAGTTAAACTGGAGCTGAGGAAGAAGTTCTTTAGTACCAGGGTAGTGAGACTCTGGAACAGGCTGCCCAGGGAGGTTGTGGATGCCTCCTTCCTGGGGGTGTTCAAGGCCAGGTTGGATGAGGCCTTGAAGAGCTGAGCCTGGTGGAAAGGTGTCCCTGCCCACAGCAGGAGGTTGGAAGAGATTAGCTCTGAGGTACCTACCAGCCCAAGCCATTCTAGGATTCTATGATTTTCAGTGAATTTGGAGGAGAGAAGGAGAGAGAATCAAATTCACTGTGTGGACAGGAATGAGAAACAGCAATGATAAAGGTGTCAAAGGATCATTAGAGAATAAAGAGAGATGATGCCAAAGAATTGATGAGAAGGAGCAACAGAGCCACAAGACCAGGACTTCATATCCAGCACTGAGTCAGCAGTGAGGAGAGACTCTGGGATCAGGTACAGATTCCTGTGTTGAGAAGAGGCTTGAGTGGTGCACTTCTCGTCCTCCGTAGCGCTCAACTCTTCAGCTCTGCTCCCTCAGCTGGAGAATCTTTGCAGTGGAAGGAAGATTGCACAGGAAGCAGAAGACAAGAAAACCCAAAAGGCCAACTTCTGGTGTGCTCATTAAAGCACAGGCACCGCAGCTGGCTTCTGGAGTTGAACACAGACAGTACATTGCATTTTTTGGTGGCTAGGGAATTTTTCTGCCCTGAATGTGCCTGTAAATGGCTATGAACAACAACCCTGATTTGGCCACTTTGGTTTTTTATCTTTTAGCCTTTTTTTTCTAGTTTTTTTTTGTTTGTTTGTTTTGGTTGGTTGGGGTTTTGGGGTTTTTCCTCTTTGATTGGTTGGGTTTTGTTTGGTTGGTTTTGGGGGGAGGAGGGAGTTGGTTGGGTTTTTGGGGTTTGGGTTTTTTTAGGTGCCTGCAGTTTCTTCTGACCAGGTAACTTTCTCCTTTCTCTTATTCCCTCCCTGATGGTGTTCAAGGCCAGGCTGGAGAGAGCAATAATAGTTCCTCTCAGCCTTTTCTCCTCCAGACTAAACATGAAGTGTTCAAAGCCAGGTTGCATGAGTCCTTGAGCAACCAAGTCTCATTGAGAGGTGTCCCTGCCCATGACAGGGAGGTTGTAGTAGACGAGCTCTGAGGTCTCTTCCGACCTGAGCCATTCTAGGATATTTCCATCATAAAAGTGGAGAAAAGAAGAAACTATTAACATTTCTCAAGGCCTTTACATTATTTTTTTCCTTTTTATTTTTCCTGAAGCTGCTTTTAGAATTGGGAAGACCAGGTTTCCACTGGGATGCTTTAAAAAAAATGAACTTCCTGCTAGCCTTAAAAATGTTAATTTTTTGAGCTTAATCTCCTAACTTTTCTACTATGTTTGGGGTTCAAGTTCCTCAGAATTTTTTATTTGAGCTTAATATTCTTGTTTTTTAAAATATCTTTGGGTTTCAAGTTCCTCAGAGTTATTGTTTTGAGCTTAATCTTCCAAATTTTCTGCTATATTCAGGGTTCAGGTTCCTCAAAGCCACATTTTGAGCTTAATCTTCCAAACTTTGTTATATTTGGGTTTCAAGTCCCTCAGAGTTATTGTTTTGATCATCATCTTCCAAATGTTCTCAACTATTTGGGTTTCAAGTTCCTCAGAGTTATTGTTCTGACCTTAATAGTCTTAATTTTCTGATGCATTTGGGATTCAAGTCCCTCAAAGTTATATTTTGGGTCTTAATCTTCCAAATCTTCTGATGTATTTGGGTTTCAAGTTCCTCAAAGCTACATTCTGGGCTTAACCTTCAAAACGGTTTACTGTATTTGGGTTTCAGGTTCCTCAAAGTTAGTTTTTTGGTCTTAATCTTCTGCATTTTCTACTATATTTGGGTTTCAAGTTCCTCAAAGTTATATTTTGGGGCTTAATCTTCCACATTTTCTACTATATTTGGGGTTCAAGTCCCTCAGAGTTTTGGGTGTTGGGGTTTTTTTTAGCTTAACTTTCCAAATTTTCTGATGTATTTGGGTTTCAGGCTCCCCAGAGCTACATTTTGAGCTTAATCTTCCAAACTACACCAGTTTGGGTCAGTTTGGTCAAAGAAAACATTGCCATTGAACTCCAAGTAAGAAATTATTACCCATTGTTTTATGTACCTTTATATAAAAAGTTACAAGTAGCAAGCAGATGACAGAGCAATGGGAGAGTAACAGCAGTAACCTGTGGATGCATGCTTTGTACAATGCCAGCTAAGAAAGAGAGTTCTGCCAACTCAAATCTTCAGGAACACACATGCAGATTAAGTGTCTCAAGTGTCCAGTTCAGTCATATTGCTAGGTCCAACTAAACATTTCTCTTGAAGTGCTGCTGTTGCTGGATGGCTAAGTACCTGATTTCAATCAAGTCTTCCTGAAATTGGGGCTTTAACTTGGGGGAAAAGAAAGAAAAGAAAAAGAAAAAAAAAAAAAAAAGAGGGAGAGAGAGAAGAAAAAAAAGAAAGAAAAGAAGACAAGAGAGATGCCCAATAAGTAAAATAACCAAAGTCTTATTGCCTTCTAGGAATTGCACTCAACACTTTTTTGTTTTTCCCTCTCATGATATGAGAACAGGTGGTCAGAAAGTCCATAAAACCTCTTAGCTGGTGTTTCCAAGGATGCCAGTTTCATATTTCATTGGAGCACATCCAGAGTCACCCAGGAGAGCTCTATTCCCAAGCAGGCTAGATAATGGAAACAACGGACACAGAACTTCAATGTAAAGCTTCTTCCATGTAGCAGACAACAGAGAAGTCAATTATAAACAGAAAACACAGCAGCTGAGAGAAAACTAAATGTTTTTTAAGGAAAAAAAAAAAAAAAAAGGCAGAGGGGAACAACAACAGGAATAGTCTCAGTTAGGAGCTAATTTTTCCTTCAAGTTGGTAGCAAAGCCCAAATGGATTTCAAAACTAAGGAGCACTTGGTGGCCAGTATCAGATTACCAAGGAAAATAGGATTGTGCAGTGAAGACATCTTGCTAAGGAGATAGGCAAGATCAGGCTCAGTGAGGCTCTGAGCAACCTGATCTACTGAGGGATGTCCCTGCTGACTGGATGACTTTTGGAGGTCCCTTCCAACCCAGACCATTGTGCGACTTGTAGGTTTAGGTAAAGGTAATGAAATGGAACTGACATATGGTCAGTGTCTCCTTCAGACAGCTCAGAAGATGCAGGATTTCCATGACTGCATGAATAGCAGTTTGGTTAAGGCATAGGACCCTCAGCAAGGTTGCTGATAGTACCAAACTACTAGGGGTGGCTGATAACACTATCAGACTGTACTGACAACTGAGACCTGGGCAGGCTGCAGAGCTGGGCAAAGGGGAACCTCATGAAGTTCCATAAAGACAAGTGCAGAGTCCTGCCTCTGGCCAGGAACAACACCAGCCACCAGCACAGCCTAAGGGTTGTCCTGCTGGAAAGCAGCTCCATGGACAGAGACCTTGGTGTGCTGGTGGACAGCAAGCTCTGCATGGACACCAGTGTGCCCCTGTGGCCATGAGGGCCAAGGGCATCCTGGGGTGCATCAAGAACAGTGTGGCCAGCAGCTCCAGGGAGGTTCTCCTCCCCTCTGCTCTGCCCTGCTCAGACCACACCTGCAATACTGTGTCCAGTTTGGGGCTCCCCAGTGCATGAGAGACAGATCTGCTGGACAGAGGCCAACAGAGAGCTGTGAGGATGATGAAGGGACTAGAACATCTCTGCCATGATGAAAGACTGAGAGCCCTGGGGCTGTTTAGTCTGGAGAATCTCTAAATATCTGAGGGGTGGGTGTCAAGATGAAGGTGCCAGGCTCCTTGTGGTGGTGCCTGGTGGCAGGACAAAGAACAACAGCTACAAGCTGGAACCCAGGAGTTTCTACCTCAACATGAGGACAAACTTGTTTGGTGTGAGGATGCTGGAGGCCTGGAGCAGGCTGCCCAGAGAGGTTGTGGAGTCTCCTTCTCTGGAGACTGTCCAACCCCACCTGGATGCATTCCTGCGTGACCTGCCCTAGGTGATCCTGCTCTGGCAGGGCAGGTGGACTGGGTGTTTTTTAGAGGTCATCTCCAATCCCTCCCATTCTGTGATTGTGTGACTGCATGAAAGTAAAGCAAGGTTAAAAAGCATTCTCTCTGTGAGGAAAAAGCACAGAAAAATCTTTGCTTACACTCTCTAGAAGCAACAAAAACATTCAGGCATCCTTTCCCAGTAAAATGACTGTATGCATACATAGACATAACATCTTTAGACACAAATAGATAGATACTTAGCTATGAATCCACAGATTCTCAGCTACATAAAACTTCAGCAGAAACATTTGGTGACCTGGCAGTGTTGGCTTATGGTTGGACTTGATGCTTTTAAAGGTCTCTTCCAACCAAACCTGAGAATTCTGTGATCTGAGATTATATTTACGGGGTGAAATGCTGCTAACAGATGATACAAAACAAAAAGCCTAGGAAAAGACTCAAAAAAACCCCTAACCCAAAACCAAAACCAAAGCAAGATTAATTTGCAAACATCAACATCAGTTCTAGAAAGTCTCTACCACACCCCCTCCCCAACACTTTGCAAGGCTGAATGAATAAAATGAGCTGAAAGCAGATAATCAATTCTACATCTTCCTGACTTGGGTTAGATTGCCAGGTTTCAGAGATTACATGCTGGGACTCCAAATTTTGGGTTCACAAATAAAAAGGAGCAGTGATGAAGCAGTAGAGCCATGCAAAGCATCTGCCTTTACCAAATGTTTGGAATGAGGAGGATATTAAACCAGGGGATGAGGCTGTGAAGAATGAGGAACTAAGAGATTTGGCTTCATTAAAATGGTCATCATCTCTCTTTCAGTTTTCTCACCATTCAAACCTGGCTCTCTCCAGACAAGGCAACAGAAAGCTTGAGAACTAAGGTGCAGCTCAGCAAAAGGACAGACACATGCACAAATCAAATCAATGCAAAGCAACAGATGGTTCAAACTGTTGCAGTGTTACTCACCTCCACTTTGTCTCCTAGACCCTAGTGGTGTTGTACTCAGACTCATGTTTGCTTAGAGACCCAATGAGGCAGAACCTGGAATGTTATGGCTATTTCATTCAAAATAATCACGTTTGCATAGAAAAACAGAATTACATGCAGAGAGACACTTAAGGAACAGTACAGCTTGATCATCTGAGCAGTATTCATGAAGTCATTGACATTGGCATGCAGTCAGGTTCAAATCAGCAATTAACTTAGTGGGGTTTTTGCATAATGTGCAAAGAAAACAGGGAGGGCATGTAAACAGTCACAAGGAGAGCACAAAAATAGCATGCAAGAGGGAAAAAACAACAAATCAAATAATAAATAGATCCAAAGTTTATGTTTTTCTTTTTCAAATAAATTGTTCATAAAGGTTTCATTTTTTTTTCTTGCAAACTTTTCCTCATTCACATTGAGAGTCATCCCAAGTGCAACACCCAGCAGAAAAAGCTCTTTGATGAAAAGCAGCATGCTTGACTTTTTTATTTGTTAGCAAGACTCCTTTCAACTCTGTTTCTATATGGAAAACTAAGGTAATCTCTATTTGTTGTGCTGTCTCGTCTTCTAATTGATAGATAGCATGGGGGCTGACCTGCTGGACAGCAGCTCTGGGGTAAAGGACCTGGGGCACAACAGGATGAACATGAGCCAGCAGTGTGTCATGGAGGCCAAGGCCAAAGGCTTCCTGGGGTTGGATTAGAAGGGCTGTGGTGAATAGGTTCAGAGAGGTTCTCCTGCCTCTACTCTGCCCTGCTGAGGCCACCTCTGGAATATTGCGTCCAGCTCTGGATCCCTCAGTTCAGGAAGGACCTCAGAGAACTGCTTGAAAAAGTTCAGCACAGAAGCACAAAGCTGCTGCAGGCAGTGGGACATCTTCCTGCTGAGGACAGGCTGAGGGAGTTGGAGCTCTGGAGCTTGAGCAGAGGAGCCTGAGGGGTGCCCTCATTCCTGTTGTTAAAGATGTGCAGGGATGGAGCCAGGCTCTGCTCAGGAACATCCAAAGACAGGACAAGGGGCACTGGGGGCAAGCTGGAGCAGAGGAGGTGCCACAGGAACATAAGGAGAAACTTTGTCACTATGAGTGTGCTGGAGGCCTGGAGCTGGCTGCCCAAAGAGGTTGTGGAGTCTTCTTCCCTGGAGTCTTTCCAACCCCACCTGGCTGTGTTCCTGTGTGACCTGCCCTGGGTGACCCTGCTCTGGCAGGGGGGTTGGACTGGATGATCTCTGGGGATCCCTTCCAACCCCTAACCTTCTGTGACTGTGTGATTAGTGTGTAGCTTAATAAGACAGGCCAAGATCCTGTGATTAATAAAGGAACAGAGTAAATTTTGCAAGTACTTTTGTCATTCATTATACCAAAGCTGCCATTTCATGAGAAAAAGAAGTTCCTTACCCCAGGGTTGTGTCTCTCAGTTTCAAGCCATGCATCTAACCTGATCCATGTATTTTGTATTTATTGATGTCTTGATTTAGAGACATTAGACCAACAGTGGATGTCCCTGCTGAATGCAGAGGAGGTTGGACTAAACGACCTCAGGAGGTCCCTTCCAACCCAGACCATTCTATGATTCTATGATGCTCAAGGGCACCTCAGTTAGAAGGAAGCAACACGTTATGTGGCTGACTCAAAAAATGAAGTTCACACACAAAAAAAAATTCTTTGGTTTTTAAAGATTATCCCTAGTCTTTGCTGGCCTGAGTGAATGTGGCTAAGTGCAAACCAGTAAAAGAAAGACAAAGTGGAAAGGTAGAAGTGAGATACAAGAACCTTCAGGAAACAGGAGCAGAGATGAGAGAGAGAGACAGGAAGAGACAGATAAAATAATGGGGATATGCTATCAGGAAACAGAAAGATAAACAGGAAATCAAGCAGACAGAGTGAAGGTGTTGGGGCAATCAAGTCCTCACACAAGAGTCTTCATCAAAAATCTATTGATACTGACCGCTGAACAGCTTTGTCATGTCTGGCCAGCCTGTGGCTCGTGGTTGGGACCTCTTCGATCTCGTCGATCTCGCATGCATCTGCAGCGTCCTGGGAGTAGCTATGCTTCATGACAAGGATGTTCCTCCTGTTGACAGGCTGGATGAGTGGTTTGACGGGCTGGGGCTGGATTTCTGTCAAGACAGAAGCATCTCTTGTGCTGAGGTTACTCCGGCTGCCCTTAATGCTAGACACTTGTGATCCACAGTGATGGTCATGAATGCATTTGGAAGATGATCTCCGCAGTTTATGGTAGTTCTCAAAGTCATCTGCCACGTCAGCCAGGTCAGCTGTATGGCCTGTCCCTCTGAGGGTGCATAACTCGTAGTGAGGAGGCTCAAACACCTCCTGGAACACTGTCTGATCAAAGTCTGTTTTCCTTTGGACAAATTTTTTCCGAGGCTGCTTGATCTGCACTATAACAGAGATCACAATGAGGATGATCACGATGCAAGAAGTCACCCCAATTATAGTCCCACTGGTGTTGGTAAGTTGGTCCAATAGGTTGGCATTTCTTTTCTCTGTGAGATAGGAGAAAGGGAAGAAAGGGAAGAGAAGGGACAGAGGGGAGGGAAAGGAGGGAAAGGAGGGAAAGGAGGGAAAGGAGGGAAAGGAGGGAAAGGAGGGAAAGGAGGGAAAGGAGGGAAAGGAGGGAAAGGAGGGAAAGGAGGGAAAGGAGGGAAAGGAGGGAAAGGAGGGAAAGGAGGGAAAGGAGGGAAAGGAGGGAAAGGAGGGAAAGGAGGGAAAGGAGGGAAAGGAGGGAAAGGAGGGAAGGAAAGGCACAGTTACTTGCAGTTCAAGAATAAAACCAACCATGATGGGTTCAGAGATGTCTGCAAAGCTGAGCCTAAGTCTATGGCTGAGGTCACTTAATCAGCCTCCCTGATGGAAAGGAGGAAACCAGGGATTTGTGAAAGACAAGTGCACAGCACACAGGTCCTCTACCTGCCCCCTCACCTCGAAGGTTATTGATTGAGAGTAGATGACAAGGAATTATTAACAAAGCTACAGCCATAACAAACAGATGACTTTGGTGTCACCTCTGAATTCCAGGTGCCTGCTAAAGCCCCCACAGACTGTTACAGATCTTTATGGTTGTTTGTATATTTTTTTTTCTGTCCCTATCAGTAAATATATGCAAATGGGGCACAAGGATCAATGGGAGAGCAAGATTTTACAGCATTTAAAAAGGAATTTTTCTCTTCATGGCAACTGGGGTGAAGCCCTGATATTAATGGGCTGACTGGGACTGTTGGTAGTGCTCAATGAAACAGGAAAATCAGGAGAAAATATAAAGGCTATTCAAAATGAGGGTTCAGAAAGGGAAAAACAAAACCACAACTATGTCACTTTCTAATTTCTTCATTACCAGGACTTTTCTAAACACCAGGAGAACTCCCCAGACAGAATCCTACCTACTACCCTTTGCTCAAGTGCCTCTAGGAGATTGGCCAGCACACAGTGAATGAAGAAAAAACAGAACCTTTGCAGGAAAATGACAGAATCAAACCATTTCCACCTTCCTGTTGAGTTCATTTCTCTGTGATTTGCTTTCAGCTGGCTGCAGGCACATGAGATGGTGACTGAGCCTTGCAGAAGCTCCATCAGTCTCTCCCAGGCATAGAAGGACTTGATAACTGTGACTAAGTTTCAGCACCCACTTTAGTGTAATTTTTTATCGGCAACCTTAAGCAGAATCCCAGAATGGCTCAGGTTGGAAGAGACCTCAGAGCTCATCTACTCCAACCTCCCCACCATGCCCAGGGACACCTCTCAACTACACTCAGCTGCTCAAGGCCTCAAACATACAAAAATGCTTAAAAAAAAAAAAAAATAAAAAGCCTTAGAAATGAAAGTTATTGGCACCAAAATATTAACATCCATCTCTTCAAAAGCTCCTAGATGACAAAAATTCACAGCTTCACAGATTGCATTGGGTTGGAAGGGACACTGAAAGGGCATCTTGGCCAAACCCCTTCAGGCAGCAGGGACACCCAACCACAGCAGGCTGCACAGGGAGACAGCAAGGTTGAGTTTGAATGTCTCCAGGGATGGGGGCTCAAACACATCCCTGGGCAGCCTGTTCCAGTGTCTGACCACCCTCAGTGTGCAGAACTTCCTCCTGATGTCCAACTTAAATCAGCCCTGCTCCAGTTTCAAACCATTGCCTCTCGACCTACCCCCACAGGCCTTTCTGAACATTCCCTCCCCAGCCTTCTTCCTTATATGCAACCTAAATCCACTCCCTGCCTACTCCAGCAGATTCACCTGGGCTTTCTCTGACTGACAGAGACTCTGGGGACATAGCAGAGTTAGAAAAAGCCACACAGAAGCAAACAACATTGTTGTTGCTTGTTTGGCTGGAATCATCAAAACCTTTTTGTAGTCAGAGGAGAGGATAAATGCAGAAGGCCAAATGAAAAAGCTACTTGGCAAAGGTATGATGAATAAAATGATGCTGGAAATGGAAGAGTGGGGGTGGTTCTCTGTTGCCCTCTGTTCTGGAAAAGTAGAGAACAGATGATTCTTTCCCAATGGTATGTTCAGGGCTGTTTTGTGGGGTGTTTTTTTGGTGAGGAATATTAGTGCCATGCCACAGCTTTGCTGTGTCCTTTTAGAGTGCTGCTTCCATTTGTGTTTTCCCCTATTGCACTGCTTGTCAGGATTTTCCAGGCTTCAGCAGACTTATGGGCTGCCTGCTAATCCATCTCATTTTGAAGTTTGTGACTTGATTGGTTCCTAAATTTGGCATATCCCATGTTTCCAGGAACAAATCTGAAACAGGGAGGGGGAGGAGGCAGGGAGGGAGGGAAGCAAACTGTCTCCCCAGCTTACAGTGTAAGTTGGTTAAGCCCTCCTCCCTCAAGGCAGCACAGATGCTGATTTTTCTTTTTCTTTTGCAGAAGCACAAAGCAATGCTCAGAGGCCACTGCAGAACCTGTTTGAGAACATCAGTCCCTACCTATGAAATAGGCATTCTGCCTCATTTCATAGGTTCAGAGATTCATACAATGGGTTTAGCCTGGAAGGGAACTTGAAGGTCATCTGAAGATCAGAGAATCATAAAATGGCCTAAGTTGGAAGGAACCTCAGAGATCATCTCCTCCAACCTCCCCACCATACCCAGAGTCACCTCTCAACCATACTCAGTTGCTCAAGGTCTCATCCAACCTGGCCTTGAGCACCCCCAGGCAGGATGCATCCACAGCCTCCCGTGCAGCCTGTTCCAGAGTCTCACCACCCCGGTACTGAAGAATTTCTTCCTCAGCTCCAGTCTAACCCTGCTCTGCCTCAGCTTCAAACCACTCCCCCTTGTCCTGTCTCTAGACACCCTCAGGAAAAGTCCCCCTCCTTCCTGGGGGATCCCTTCAGGCACTGGAATGCAATCAAACCAAATTGGAAGGCAATACAAACCAAGTAAAACAAATGCAAAGGCTGCAGGTAAAATCCACTGGTGCCTTTACCTCTCATCATTTCCTCTCTTGCTTGGTTTATGCCCTCTTTGCATTACTCTTCCTGAGCCCTGCCCCATCTGGCATACAGTTAACAAGACACAGTGGCATGAAATGCTGTATCCCACCCAGTCTAAATGGCTCTGACATCTCCAGTTCTCCACATTACCTTTGCAGTGGTTTTCGTCCCAGGGATACACACAGTTCTGGAGTCCATTGCAGACCAAGGTGTTATTGATACACATATTACTGTGGCAAAAGAATGTGTTGGCTTCACAGGGAGCTGAAAACAAGAGAGAAAAAAGGCTGATGTTAAGGAGAAAATCTGCAACAAACACATCTAGGGGTAGTCATGTAATGTGGAATAGGAAACAGATAACACAGCTTCAAGAATTGCAATTACCAAAAATTCACTTCTCATGCTCAGAGCTTCACAGATTGCATTGGGTTGGAAGAGACACTGAAAGGGAATCTTGGCCAACCCCTGCAGGCAGCAGGGTCATCTCCAACCAGAGCAGGCTGCAAAGGGACACAGCAAGGCTGAGCTTGAATGTCTCCAGGGATGGGGCCTCAGCCACATCCCTGGGCAGCCTGTTCCAATGTCTCACCGCCCTCACTGTGCAGAACTTTCTCCTGACATCCCACCTAAATCTGCCCTGCTGCAGCTTCTCATTGCCTCTCATTCCACCCCCACAAGCCCTTTTGAACAGCTCCTCCCCAGCCTTACTGTAGGTCCCCTTTAGGCATTGAAATGTTCCTTGAACAAATTTAATATTCACCATGAAGCCCTGAGAGCACTCAAGTCCCATACTGTTCCTCATGCTGTGGCAAGAGCTTTTCAGTTCCAAGATAGATGGACTTCCCCATAGCCTGACTGGCATGGTTGTAGTGATTGCCCCCCACCACACATTGCTGGAGGGTCACTGATGTTCTATCAACAGTTTTAGACATAGATCCAAAACACACTACCCTGTGGGCTGCTCTAAAAAGAGTTAACTGTGTCACAGCCTGACCCAGCATACGGACAAGAGTTTGGTCTAAGACTAGTTGCAGAAAACTGGAGTGACCCAAAAAAACCCCCAACAAACTCTAGTGCCTATATGGAGATTGCCTGAACATTTATACACAAAGATAAAATTACTTCAAAGACCTTTGGGTCACAAGAAAGGCTACAGTAAAAAGAAAAAAAGTATTCTTTGGTCACAAATGTGAAAGTCATAAACAGCAACAATCTTAATTGTCCCTGAAGCCCAGGGTCTGGGAGAATCATGCAGACAAACACTGCGGGATGAAGGCTTCACTGAAAGCAACAGACTGCTGCTTTGAAGGAGCCTGGAAGCCCCCAGAAAGGTAGAATCATAGAATGGGCTGAGTTGGAAGCGACCTCTAAAGGTCCCTGCAGTCAGCAGGGACATCTTGGGTTGGAACTTCCAAACCAAAGCATTCCATGAATCTATGAAAGTATTTACAGTGAACACAAGATGGTGCACTGCTCCTAGGAGACAGATGAGCAGGTGAGGGGACAGGAGAGATGTTCTCAGGGGAGGGGACAGGGAGAAATGTTCTCAAGGGAGGGGAAAGGGAGAGATGTTCTCAGGGGAGGGGACAGGAAGAGATGTTCTCAGGAAGGGAACAGGAAGAGATGTTATCCCATCCAGACTCTTGCCATCACCACATATAAAGAAACCTGAGTTTAGTATTTTAAGGTTAATGGCTTTTCAAATCAATAATAACTTAGTTGCTGGAGCTGTCCACATTTTGTTACTGTTGGAAGCTTTTCAGAGTGCACGTGGAGCCCATAACCTGCAGTTTTTCCTTTAATGATGTAAAATAATCATAAATTCTTTTCATCCTGAATAGCCCCAAGGCAGAAAAACACAAAGAGCATTAATAGGTCTTCCATCTGCCATGTTCACCAAGTACCATGACATAAAAGCAGTCATCTTCTATATTAAACAAAATAATACTGCTTCCACTGAAACAATAAAATAATCACGAGTACTAGGTGGACCACTGTACTGTAAACCAACCCTATTCATAAAGCACTACAGCAAACAAATAGAATCAGAGAATCACAGAATGGTCTGGGTTGGAAGGGACCTCTAAAGGGCATCCAGTCCAACCCCCCTGCACTCAGCAGAAACATCTTCCACCAGATCACGTTGTTCAGAGCCTTGTCCAGCCTCACCTTGAATATCCCCAGGCATGGGTCCTCAACCACCTCCCTGAGCAACCTGTTGCAGTGTTCCAGCAGCCTCCTGGTACACAACTTGTTCCTCACATCCAATCTCAATCTGCTCTGCTCTCATTTCAAACCATTGCTCCTCGTCCCGTCGCTGCAGGCCTTTGGGAACTTTCCCTCTGCAGCCTTCCTGGAGGATCCCTTCAGATACTAGAAGGCAGCTCTAAGGTCTGCCTGGAGCCTTCTTTTCTCCAGGCTGAACACCCCCAGCTCCCTCAGCCTGCGTATTTTCAATAATTATTTTACCATAGTGATGTGTAATAAAATACATCTCTCTGTGTGTGTGTGTGTGTGTGTGTGTGTGTCTGGGGGTGTTAAAGAAACCTGGGAAGGGACTTTTTACAAGAGCTTGCAGTGATAGGATGAGAGGGAATGGATTGAAGCTTGAGGAGGGCAGATTGAGACTGGAGATGAGGAAGAAATTCTTGACAGTGAGGGTGGGGAGACACTGGAACAGGTTGCCCAGGGAGGCTGTGGATGTCCCCTCCCTGGAGGTGTTCAAGGTGAGGCTGGATGAGGCCTTGAGCAACCTGGGCTGGTGGAAGGTGTCCCTGCCCATGGCAGGGGTTTGGAACTGGATGATCTTTAAGGTCTCTTCCAACCCAAACAAATCTCTGAATCTATGAAATGTGTTTAACACCAAATTTTCATCCTCAGCCCCCTTCAAGACAGCTCTGTTCAAGAGAAATTTAATGTTATCTTTTGGGGACAGTTAACAGCAGATGCACATTGATCATCTAATCTTTCCAAACCACCCCTGAGTGGTTTCCCAAGGTTGTTTGGATAGATTTACTCAGCAGAGCGTGGCAGCTCAGGAGTACGTGCTCAGAGCTCCAGCCTCTGCTCAGTGTCTGCATTCCAGGCACCACAAACAGGGATTTAATTCAGGGGCAGAGAGTTATTGGGATGCTAAAGTCAGGGAGGGCTTTTCACCAGAGAGAGAGCTGCAAACAGCACAGAGGCGAAGAAAATCACACCTGAGCGCTCACCAGGAAGGAAGCAATCCCAATGGTCCCCTTTCCAGGTGTTACTGTGGACAGAGGGAGCATAGCCAGCAAAGCTGTAATGTGTTTGCCCTCCTAAGCCCTTGCAAAGGGAAGCTCTCACTTGACGTGTGCTGCACCAATTGCTTTGCTGCTCCCCTGCTCAGGAGTTCCCTTTGCATTGCCACCACAAACACAGTCACTAAGGCTACATACCTGCTGTGCCTTTTCCCCATGCTGGGGGCATCACCTGCAGGAATTCTGCTTTCAGACAAGGCCTGGATTGCTGTTACTGACTGAAGCTCTGCACCACTCCTCTAAGATTTCTACCCCATTACAGATTTTGTTAATCAGAATAAAATAAGAACGCAAGAGCTTGTCCTCCTTTAGGGAAGCCACAGGTAGCAGGGCTTTGAAACCAGGCTGACAGCTCAGAGGTCCACAAAATAAGAGAAGGAATGCTATTTTATCTGGCATTGGATTTGTGATGCAGGGTTATGGACAGAGAAGGGAGCAGAGCTACCAAACAGGAGTCAGAGGTGAGAGAACAAACCTCTTGCCTGCTGTGCATACAGAGGGATTTGTTATCCCTGCTGCACTGCTGCTCCAAATCTGCTTTTAGGTTCAAGTGTGGCTGTATTTGCTCAGGAGCAGCTCTTGGAAGAAGCTGGAGGTGTAGCACTGCTGTCATTAATCAGCCTGGAGATCACTCTCACAGGCATGGAAAACGAAATGAAGATTTAGTCAGTGGGTGAGAAAACAAAGGCTCATTTTTCAACTCTTCTTACTAGATGAACCTTTTGATGAAGCCACCTTCTTTGTCTTCCTTTTTCTGGTTCTTAATTTCTTTGGATATTTGAAATCTATTGTAGACAGTGGCTGCCATGCATAAAAATATGGGGTTTTTTGTCTACAGGTATAGGTAATGTAGATAGAGGTAGACATATAGATACAGATACATAAATATAGATTATTTAGATATATAGATATGTAAATAGCAATGATATAGAAGATACAGATGATATAGATGTGCTCAGAATGTATATTGAAGATCATAAGATAAGGACATATTACATCCAGTTCTGGTGTCCCCAGCAGAAGGACACAGAGCTGCTGGAGAGAGGCTGGAGAAGTGCACAAAGATGAGACAAGGGCTGGAGCAGCTCTGCTGTGAGGACAGGCTGAGGGAGCTGGGGGTGTTCAGCCTGAAGAAGGCTCTAGAGGGACCTTAGAGCTTCCTTCCAGTACCTGAAGGGATCCTCCAGGAAGACTGCAGAGGGACTTTTCCTGAGGGGATCTAGGGACAGGCCAAGGGAGAATGGTTTGAAGCTGAGGGAGAGCAGGGTTAGACTGGAGCTGAGGAAGAAGTTCTTCAGTACCAGGGTGGTGAGACTCTGGAGCAGGCTGCCCAGGAAGGCTGTGGATGCCTCCTGCCTGGGGGTGTTGAAGGCCAGGTTGTTTGAGGCCTTGACCAGCTGAGTCTGGTTGAGAGGTGACTCTGGGCATGGTGGGGAGGTTGGAGTAGATGAGCTCTGAGGTCCCTTCCAGCCTGAGCCATTATGGGATTCTATGACTCTATGATAGAGATGGAGATGGAGAGAGATAGAGATTATATATATGTAGATATAAGTATAGATATTCTCAGAGTGCATATTAAAGATCCAAAGGTAAGGACCTAAGCAGACAAAGCCCATAATGATAGTTGAAACAGCTAATAATGCTGCTCACAAAATACCACTGCAAATTATCAGCAATTAGGAATCAATTGGTTACTTAATAGCTCTGCTACTGTTTTGGTGATCTGAGAACCAGCAGTGTTTTCCTGGCTGAGGAAACTTAACTACTACTTGCATTGTACCTCTTTCCTTCAAACATTTCTAGCACTGCTAGAGGTCTGGAAACTTGCAAGAGCACTTTTTAGATGCCAACCACAAAGCCCTATGTATTTCAAGTGGAACTGGAGCACACCAAACAAACCTCATGGAAATATTCATGCAAGAAATCTCTTTAAGATTTCTCTGTTCTACACAAACATCAAATCCCCAGGAAGTGGCTCTGTAACAAGAATTAAGAGAGTTACACAGAAAGAAAACATTCCTTAGGCTAAGCAGCCTGTTTCCAAAATATACCACTGCCAGTCCACAGAGCCTTCTGTAAGGGAAGGCTTCACATCTCAACTGCTCAGCTCCACACTGGGGAGAGAAACCCAGGCAGAAGCAAAGCACAACACACACAGTCACGGAACCACAGAATGTTAGGGGCTGGAAGGGACCTCCAGAGATCATCCAGTCCAAATTCCCTGCCAGAGCAGGGTCACCCAGGGCAGGTCACACAGGAACACATCCAGGCAGGTTTGGAATGTCTCCAGGGAAGGAGACTCCACAACAGTCAAAAAAGAGTTTTAGTTTGTCACTCTATCCCACGCACAGCACCACCACACAAATGCCATCTGTTTTGTTTCTATCTCAGCTCCAGGGTAACAAAACAGCTTTTTCCCCCTCTTTCTTTGTCCCCACATAGAGGCACAGGTGTGTGCTCCCTGATGCACATCTCCCTGAATGAGCTCTGACATTCCCTCTCTGCCATGCAGATGATCTAATTATGCCCTCACCCTACTGAAAGATGCTGCAGCCCACATGCTGTGAGCTGTGTCTCACCTCAGCATCTGCTCTGGCTGATCCTGGCAGCCCACACCAGTCTGACACACAGGGCAGCACTTACAACTGGCATGGCCCAGGAGCTACAGTCTGCATCACCTTTTAAAGTCCAGTTCCAGCATTCAAAACATAGACACAGTTTCATCTCCTGTTTATGAGCAAGCTGTACATTTCTTCCCCTTGACACTGTGGCCAGCAGGGCAAGAGAGGAGATTCTGCCCCTTCACTCTGCTCTGCTCTGCTGGGACCCCACCTCCAGTTCTGCCTCCAGTTCTGGTATCCCCAGCAGTAGAAGGACACAGAGCTGCTGGAGTGAGTCCAGAGGAGGCCACAAAGATGATCCAAGGGCTGGAGCACCTCTGCTAGGAGGAGAGGCTGAAGGAGCTGGGGATGTTCAGCCTGAAGAAGGCTCTAGAGGGACCTTAGAGCTGCCTTCCAGTACCTGAAGGGATCTCCAGGAAGGCTGCAGAGGGACTTTTCCTGAGGGTGTCTAGGGACAGGACAAGGGGCAATGGGAGAGCAGGGTTAGACTGGGGGTGAGGAAGAAGTTCTTCAGTACCAGGGTGGTGAGACTCTGGAACAGGCTGCCCAGGGAGGCTGTGGATGCCTCCTCCCTGGGAGTGTTCTAAGCCAGGTTGGATGAGGCCTTGAGCGGCTGAGTCTAGTTGAGAGGTGTCCCTGGGCATGGTGGGGTGGTTGGAGGAGATGAGCTCTGAGGTCTCTTCCAACCCACACCATTCTGTGATTCTGTGATTCTTGAAGGAAAAAGAACTCACTTTTTTTCCCTTTATTTTCATTCAAAATATAAAAGCTGTTCACACACAACTTATTCAAGAAAAACCAAACCACTCGTTTTCCTTTAAACCATGAAAGCTGTGCACACACACACTTACTCAAACCTTCCTTTCAAGTTTGTCATCCTAGTGCTTCACTCCTCTGCTCTTTATATACTGTGAAGCTCCAGTGCCTGTGTAGTTGTTTCTAAGGTAACAGATCAGGATGCCTTGTGGAAAAAAAAATTGAATCAGATCTTGAATATTCAAGACACCTCCAGCTGCAGAAAGGAGAAAAGAGCAGGATCACCTCAACTGAGGGTTCTCAATAGCTTTTAGACTCTGGCCTGATTTGCAGACAAGGAACACACAGACCTCCCTAAGGCTGCAGAGTGAGAGTGCAGTGGCAGAGGCAGTGTGAGGCATGTAGACTGTCAGAAATTTTTAATCAGAGCCATAATTAGGGAATTACGGAGGCTGCTCTCAGCACAGACTCATTGCCTCATCGCAGGGGACACACACGCAGAATACAGATGAAGGATGTCTTTGGTAGGGTGGTTGTCTTCATTCCAGCCACTGACAGCTGCACAGAAATCTTCCTGTCAGACTTGTGATGCACCAAACCAAAATTACACTGCAATGGGCATGGATAAGCATGTGAGAGTTAACGTAAACATTCCAGCAATGAGCCCCTGTGGCCAAGAGGGCCAAGAGCATCCTAGGGTGCGGCAAGAAAAGTGTGGGCAGCAGCTCTAGGGGAAGTTCTCCTGCTCTTCTGCTCTGCCCCGCTCAGACCACACCTGCAGTGGTGTGTCCAGTTTGGGGCTCCCCAGTTCAAGAGAGACAGAGATCTGCTGGAGAGAGTCCAACTGAGAGCTACGAGGATTATGAAGGCACTGGAACATCTCTGATATAGAGAAAGACTGAGAACCCTGGGGCTGTTTAATCTGGAGAAGAGAAGGCTGAGAGGGGATCTGATCATTGTCTCCTAATATCTGAGGGGTGGGTGCCAAGATGAAGGTGCCAGGCTCTTTTCAAGGATACCCAGTAGCAGGACGATGGGCAATGGACATAAATGCAATCAGAGGAAATTCTGTCTCAACATGAGGAGAAACTTCTTAGTACATGAACCCAGAAAGCAGAAATGTAGGAATGCAGGCAGGGTGCAGAGAGAATGTTATGAAAATACCCTGCCAAGCTTGTAGAAAACTTGTTTTGCCACAAAAGACTTAAGTAAATAATTTGCTTAACAACACCTGACACCTGTGTTTGTTGATAAACACAAGCTAGAATGTGCACAAACACATCCACCACCTGGGAGAAGATAAGCATAAGGTTTTGTCCAGTGCCCAACATAATGACATATAAAAATCAAATTCATAAAATCACAGAATCACAGAATCAGGATGGCTCAGGTTGGAAGGGATCTCAGACCTCATCTACTCCAATCCCCTGCCATCAGCAGGGACACCTCTCAACCAGACTCAGCTGCTCAAGGCATCATCCAGCCTGGCCTTGAATACCCCCAGGAAGGAGGTATCCACAGCCTCCTTGGGCAGCCTATTCCAGTGTCTCACCACCCTCATACTGAAGAACACAACTGGACAGATCAGGGCTGCTCTGAATCCTGCGCTCTTCTTCCTGCCTTACAAATTGCTGCACACTACAAACAGAATAAAACCGGCTCTGAGTGTTTCCAGAGCTTGTTTGGGAACGCTTTGAGGTCACTGCTCTGTGTGAAGAAAACAGGAACAGTTCAAGGGGCTGGATCAAGCTGGAAGGCAGCTGGTGAGGGTCTTACGTTCTTGGAAGGATGTGAAGAGCATCTGGAAGCGGCTGTTCCGGCTGCCTTCATCTGCCCACATGCGGATGACTCCCAGCCCTGTCCTTAGCATCACATCGTTGGCAACGGTGCTGCAGAACTTGGCTTTCAGATCCTCCACCGAGCTGCTCCCATCGTAGACAGCTACAAAATTCCTCTTGCACTCATTGGAATTCTGCATCTCATAGTCCAGGAATCGCAAATAGATCTGGGAAACAAATAACAGCAGACATCTGAGAGAGACTGAAGCCACAGTGCAGAGCTTTGCTCTGCCTGGTGGGGGAAGGGCTGCACAACAGCACCAGCAAAATCATTTCTCTGGAACTGCTGATCCAGAGGCCACTTCCCTGGAAGGACATTAATATAAACACCACATGGTATACAGTTTTGGGCTCCTCAATTCAAGAGAGACAGAGATCTGCTGAACAGAGTCCAACAGAGAGCTACAAGGATGATGAAGGGACTGGAAAATCTCTGCTGTGAAGAAAGACTGAGAGCCCTGGGACTGTTAAGTGTGGAGAGGAGAAGGCTGAGAGGGGATCTGATCAATGTCTACAAATATCTGAGGGGTGGGTGTCAGGATGAAGGTGCCAGGTTCCTTTGGGTGATGCCCACTGATAGGATAAGGAACAAGGGGTACAAGCTGGAACCCACGGGTTTCCACCTCAACATGAGGACAAACTTGTTTGGTGTGAGGGTGCTGGAGGTCTGGAGCAGGCTGCTCAGAGAAGTTGTGGAGTCTCCTTCCTGGAGACTTTCAAGACCCACCTGGATGTGTTCCTGTGTGGCCTTCCCTGGGTGACCCTGCTCTGGCAAGGGGGTTGGACTGGATGATCTCTGGAGGTCCCTTCCAACCCCTAACATTCAGTGATTCTGTGAAACTCAGCCCCTTTTGCACTTCCTGGTGTTTTGTCTCTTCTTCAGAGTAGAATCCCACGGATTTAGATATTTGCTTTGTTCTTTGCAGGAAGGTCCTAATTTCCAGATATGTATTTGTTGTTTGGGGACTATCTACAGCAGTCCTTCAAGATGAAGGAAAGTCATGCTAGAAATTTCTTCTTTGGCTGCCCGGCACAGCATTGCTCTATGACGTGCCTGACATGGCTAATAATAAGGCAAATAATTGCTGCTCCCTCCCCAGAGCCAGTATGTGTCATCTTTGTGAGATGTGTCAGCTGCACTGATCCAGGAAGTGAAGAGCTGGGAGCCAGGCAGAGCTCAATCATTAATCTTTTGATGTTTTTCTCAAGCAATTTGGCCACCATCTCAGCTTTTCTAAACAAAGCCTCCTGGTATATATCTTTAGGATGTAACAGAGGTAAAATCAAGTGGATTTCGTGGAAATTGGTAGGAACCTTGAAAGGTTTCTTTCAGGAAACATCTGCTGCATACAAGCACACTTCTCTAATCAATACATATCATCCAGTCCAACTCCCTATCAGAGCAGGGTCACCTAGGGCAGGCCACACAGAAATGCATCCAGGTGTGGCCGGAAAGCCTCCAGAGAAGACGACTTCCAGTTCATTGCTCCGTGTGACAAATTCAACTAAGAACATCACATAAACAGGCTTGATAGGTACTAGAAGCAGTGGAAAGAAATATTTGATTAAAAACTCTTTATTTATCTGAGGCCTTGAGTTGCTGAGTCTAGTTGAGAGGCCCTTGGTAGGGAGATTGGAGGAGATGACTTCTGTGGTCCCTTCCAACCATTCTATGGTTCTTTGATTCAGATATATTGAAGAAAACAAATTTGTTATCTTCTGAGGTGAATTAGAGTTTCCTTCTCATCGGCTGCTTTGGAGATATCTATTCTCTGAACTTTATATCAAGCAGTGAAGGCCTCATGCCCTAACATCAGTAGATACTTTCAATTTAATTAGCTGCATCAGAGCTATGGATGAAATACTGGAAAGTGATGACAACCTGCCATGGGATCCCACCTTGTTTTAAAGAGCTGAAGCAATTTAATTGCATCTACATGCCTCTGCCAGTTTTTTCTGGCCTCATCAGTGAGTGTTTGCCATTGTTCCTGTCACTGGCTGTGAGACCCACACTGGCAGAAGAAAATAACTAAGAAATTGAGTTCCCCCAGGGGAAGATAAAACTGATTCCATGCCAAACTGTTACCTAGTGCAAGATGTTCCTCAAACCAGTAAAAATATTGTGGCACCTTTCACTGGCATGTGGAGCTCACTGAAAGAAATTGAATGGACAAGACTGAGATTCATAGATTTGTAGAATGGTTTGGGTTGGAAAGGACCTTAGAGATCACCTCCCACTGGTCCAGGTTGCTCAGGGCCTCATCCAGCCTGGCCTTGAACACCTCCAGGGAGGGGACATCCACAGCCTCCTGGGCAGCCTGTTCCAGTGTCTCCCCACCCTCACTGTCAAGAATTTCCTCCTCATCTCCAGTCTCAGTCTGCCCTCCTCAAGCTTCAATACATTCCCTCTCATCTTGTCACTCCCAGCTCTTATCAAAAGTCCCTCCCCAGCTCTCCTGCAGCCCCACTTCAGCTACTGGAAGGCTGCTCTAAGATCTCCTGGAACCTTCTCTTCTCCAGGCTGAACAGCCCCAACTCTTCCAGCCTGTCCCCATAGGGAAGGTTCTCCAGCCAAAGATGATCATCTTGGAGGCACTTTTATAATGGGCACACCAGAACTAGAGGCAATGCTGCAGGTGGGGTCTCACGAGAATGAGAGATCTCAGTCATTAATTCTACCAGCAGAAGATAAAAAACTTTGCTTCCCCAAAAACAAACAAATAAACTAAAACCAAAAAGAGGTCAGAAACTGAAATGCCACCATCTGCCTTGGTTGAGCATTTTGCCATTGATGCCCAGAGGAGCTCTTGGAATGCTAACATTTCCATAGACAGAGACATTGTATTAACATAAAGGGGATATTCTGCTTGAGGAGAACATCTTATTTGAATGAGGCAGCACAACTGCCGCAGCTTCTTCTGTCTCATTTCTGCTGTTAAGTTTTAATAAGACACTTTCTTCAAACCATTAATTCCACATTACTTGCAACAACAGGCTGCTGGTGCACAAAGATTAGCTGTGAGCGAGCTTTGAAATATCCCTGCAAATGCCAATGCCGTTAGCAGCAACACTAGCAAAGCATCACTGCAACTGTGGCATGAAGAGAATCATAGAATGGCTGAGGCTGCAAGGGACCTCAGAGATCATCTACTCCACCCTCCCCACTATAGGCAGGGACACCTCTCAACTTGACTCAGCTGCTCAAGGCCTCATCCAACCTGGCCTTCAACACCCCCAGGGAGGAAGCATCCACAACCTCCCTGGGCAGCTTGCTCCAGAGTCTCACCACCCTCCTACTGAAGAACTTCTTCCTCAGCTCCAGTCTAACCCTGCTCTGCCTCAGCTTCAAACCATTCCCCCTTGACCTGTCTCTAGACACCCTCAGGAAAAATCCCTCTGCAGTCTTCCTGAAGGATCCCTTCAGGTACTGGAAGACAGCATTAAGGTCCCCCTGGAGTCTTCTCCTCTCCAGGCTGAACACCCCCAGCTCCCTCAGCCTGTCCTCACAGCAGAGCTGCTCCAGCCCTTGGATCATCTTTGTGGCCTCCTTTGGATTCTCTCCAGCAGCTCTGTGTCCTTCCGCTGGGGACACCAGAACTGGAGACAGGATTGGTGGTGGGGTCCCAGCAGAGCAGAGTCAAGGGTAAGTAAAGAGTGAATCCATAATCTACACTCAGTCACAATGGATTTTAAGTTATTTCCTTGGCATTTTAAAGGTTTGGGTTGTCAGCAGAATAATAAAAGTGGAAATGTTGGAGAAGTTTTACTATTCTGTTATTTACATTTGACAACAGCAGAAAACTGCCTGAATATATTAGAACCAAAAGAAGAAATGATTGTGAGCTATGAATAATAGCTCAGCTCAGTAAAGTGATCAGATTATCATCTCTTCAGAGTGAATCACTTCTTATGAGTTCTGCTTTTTAATCAATCACTGCAGCTTAGGGCTGACAACACGATCGATCAGGCCAGCCAGGAAAAGCTTCAAACCATATCCCACCACATCAGACTCAGTGGATGTGCACAGACACTCAGTCCCTTACAACCAGAGCAAGCAAACCAAAAGCCATCCTTTAACTGCCAGATGGAATTTAGGTGTGAGGCAAAAAGCTTCTCCTCATCCCAGCCTAATGCACAGCTTGTAGGTTCAGTCAGTTCTCCTGTAAACACAGGACTGGGTCCAGTGCTGCTGTGGCTCTCACCACAGCTCAGTGACCACTTTCAGTGATCGCTTTCAGTGACTGTTCCACTTTGCATCTGCTTCAGCTCTGTGTGTCCTTTGTTCTGGGAAGCCCAGGGTTTCTAAAGTAGATTGTGCAACACTAATCCTCCTTCAAGCAAGGATCACAGAATGGTAGGGGTTGGAAGGGACGTTTGAAGATCACCTAGTCTAACCCCCATACCAGAGAAAGATCACCTCGATCAAGCCACACAGGAACATACCCATGTGGGTTTAGAAGGCTTTCAGAGAAGGAGTCTCCACAACCTCTCTGAGCAGCCTGCTCCAGGCCTCCAGCACCCTCACATCAAACAAATTTCTCCTCAGGTTGAGGTGGCACCTCCTGGGTTCCAGCTTGTACCTGTTGCTCCTTGTCCTGTCACTGGGCACCACCACAAAGAGCCTGGCACCTTCATCCTGACACCCACCCCTCAGATATTTGTAGACATTGATCAGATCCCCTCTCAGCCTTCTCCTCTCCAGATTAAACAGCCCCAGGGCTCTCAATATTTGTCCATGGCAGAGGTGTTTTAGTCCCTTCATCATCCTCACCACTCTCTGTTGGACTCTCTCCAGTGGAACTTTGTCTCTTGCACTGGGGAGCCCCAAACTTGACACAGCATTGCAGGTGTGGTCTGAGCAGAGCAGAGCACATGAGGAGGAGAACCTCCCTAGAGCTGTCATTCTCTCTAAATTTGGGTAGAATTTTCAGTTTTAGTTCTCCATCCCCTTGTGCAGTGCAGACTCCGTAGCCTGTAAATGTCTGCTGGCTGAACATCACTTGCAGTTCAGTTGCCTGTCTTGGTGGGGTCTCAGAATGAAACACATACTAGCTGTGAGAAAACAGAACAGGCAGCTTGTTGAAACTAGAAGTCCCAACCTTTTAATTTTGTGGAGTCTCCTTCTCTGGAGACATTCAAAACCCACCTGGCTGTGTTCCCATGTGACCCGCCCTGGATGATCCTGCTCTGGCAGGGGGCTTGGACTGGATGATCTCTGGAGGTCCTTTCCAACCCCTGGCATTCTTTGATTCTGTGATTTGCTCTTCTCTGTCCCATTCCAGCTTGCTAAGGGTAGCACCAATGCTATATCCACACTGACAGATTGAAGCTCAGGCTTTAGAGATCCCAAGTCCTCACTGTCTGACTGATCTCATTTCTCACACACTGAGTTCAGACTTGGCTTGAATCTGGAACTGGAACCCAAGGCAAAGGCTTGCATCTCACTTCTGCAGGCAGCTTAGATTGGATGAGCTTAAGCCAAATGAAATTGCAAGCTGCCCACATTCTGGCAGAGTTTAATTAAGCAACTAAAGGTGTAAAACTGCAGCCCAAAGTGCCTGAGAAACTCTGTCCCTTAGGCATAATTCCCAGTAATTAACTGTGCAGTCCAGAGTACGGGAAGGTGTGGATCTAGAGGTGGCTGCTGAGCTCTTACTGTTTGCAGAGGTGCAAGCTGCCATTAAATTCCAGTGGTATCACTGAGCACTTGTACTGAACATGTCATTAGTTCAAGGTTAGATAAGCACAAAGAGACCTGATTGTAAAATATGGACAACAGAATGAGTTCAGCTGAATCAGGCTCATAAATAACCTGATCATAAATCCTTATTGCCAGGGGAGTTCATATTTTATCCACTAATTCCTTCCTTAATCTCTGAAGGTTTTTCAGCTTGTCCCAGTATGGTGAACACCATAACCGTGTGTGTGTAGAGATGTACGGCTGGATTGGTGCGTATAGAGATCCCAGTTTGGAAGGGACTTCAGACCTCATCTACTCCAACCCCTGACATAGGCAGGGACACCTCTCAACTATACTCAGCTCCTCAAGGCCTCAACCAATCTGGCCTTCAACACCCCCAGGGAGAAGGCATCCACAGCCTCCCTGAGCAACCTGTTCCAGAGTCTCACCACCCTCAAACTGAATAACTTCTTCCTCAGCTCCAGTCTAACCCTGCTCTGCCTCAGCTTCAAACCATTCCCCTTTGGCCTGTCTCTAGAACCCTCAGGAAAAGTCCCTCTGCAGCCTCCCTGGAGGATCCCTTCAGGTACTGGAAGGCAGCTCTAAGGTGCCCCTGGAGTCTTTTTTCTCCAGGCTGACCACCCCCAGCTCCCTCAACCTGTCCTCACAGCAGAGCTGCTCCAGCCCTTGGATCATCTTTGTGGCCTCCTCTGGCCTCACTCCAACAGCTCTGTGCCTTTCTTATGCTGGGCACACCAGAAGTGGACACAGTATTGGAGGTAGGGTGTCAGCAGAGCAGAGTAGAGGGGAAGAATCACCTCTCCTGACCTGCTGGCCACACTCATCCTACAGAAAAGTAATTATGAGGTTTCTAGCAGGACTTGGAATCCTGTAGAACTTAGATCAAGTAAGGATATCACAGAAACACCCTGTGACCAGCCAAGCAGAAGCTGGAATTAAGACTATAAACCAATTTTATTGGCTTGGTTAATTTAATTCTCATTTCTTCTTTACCTGTTTTCTTCCTCCTAATCCCAAGTGTAGAACTTACATAATAAGCATTCATCAATCCAGTCACATCATGTCTGCAGCCACTTACTAGAGTAAAATAGGAGACTCATCTACTTAATTGAAAACCTCTATGAATAGTGAATGTATCTGTAAGTTTAAAAATAAATAAATTTTAAAAAAATATTAAACTAAATTCTGGGAATATTTTATTTGTGATCTTTATGAGCCAGCTATTCAGCTGCTCCCCTGAACTTTCACAACAGAAAAATGCTGATACTGATGATTTTCTCTCTTCTGGAAACCCTTCCCTATCCAGTACCAAATGCTAAACCAGATCTTTTCAGAACAGGCTGCTCTGAGACTAGGCAGCAGTACAGCCTAGGGGTGGTCCTGCTGGAAAGTAGCTCCATGGAGAAAGACCTTGGAGTCAGAGAGGACACCAAGTTCTTCATGAGACAGCAGTGTGCACCTGTGGACAAGAGGGACAATGGGATCCTGGGGTGCATCAAGAAAAGTGTAGCTAGCAGGTCTGGGGAGGGTCTCCTCCTACTCTGCTCTGTCCTAGTGAGACCACACCTGCAGGGACACCTCCCACCAGCCCAAGTTGCTCAGGGCTTCATCCAACCTGGCCTTGAATACCTCCAGGGAGGGGACATCCACCACCTCCCTGGGCAACCTGTTCCAGAGTCTCCCCACCTCACTGTCAAGAATTTCTTTCTCATCTCCAGTCTCAGTCTGCTCTCCTCAGGCTTCAGTCCATTCCCTCTCAGCTTATCACTACAAGCCCTCCCAAGTATCACTGCCAGCCCTTGTCAAAAGTCCCATCCTGACTTTTCTGGTAGCCTCCTTCAGGTACTGGAAGGCTGCTCCAAGGTGTCCCTGGAGCCTTTTCTTCTCCAGGCTTAACAGCCCCATCTCTCCCAGCCTGTCTCCATATGGGAGGTTGTCCAGCCCTCTGATCATCTCTGTGGCCTCCTTTAGTCCACCTCCAGTGATTTCATGTCCCTCTCATGCTGTGGCCACCAGCACTGCATGCAGCACTCCAGGTGTGGTCTCACCAGAGCAGAGGAGAGGGGCGGAATCCACTCTCATGTCCTGCTTTAAGAGCATTAGGTATAGCCCAGAAAGCAGCTCCGCGCTGCCCACAGCCTCCATTTGGCTGAGGTGACAAATTCCCCTTCCAGGGCAGTGGGATTAGAAAAAAAACCAAAACAAAAAAAAGAGCTTACAAGTTAAAGCTGAAAAGTTATTAAGCAAGATCTGAGCATACTGAGAAGTGCAGAAGATATTAGAGAAGTCAATTTCTGAAATTAAATGGCAAAGCAGCAAGTGGATGAAGGACTGACCTTGGACCGGGGTGGTGCTCGGATGTACCATTTACAGTCTACTGCTTCAGTTTCAGAAGCTTTGCCTTCTTTGACAATTTGTACAGATTCCACAATTCCTTCAGGTCCTCCCATCTCAAACTCACAAACTGAATAACAAAACACCAGAAAAAATGAAGCCTGAATAGCAAAACGGAAATATTTTCTACAGCAAGAGTGCAAAAGGCCTCCAAAGTACAACATAAAAAACCCCAACAAAAACAAAACACAACCAACATACCAACCTGGCAAGGGCTTCAAAGCACCAAGGTCCTTAAAATCTGGATCTTAAAAATTGAGAGAGATAAAAATTAGCTTTTGCTCAATGTTTTGGCTATAACGTTAATGTCCTAAAACTTGACAATGAGATATAATCATACATCAGCCAGTGCCCTGGAAATAGGAAATGTTCCACAGCTAAGGCAACATAAAAGTATAGAATCATGAAATTACAAAATCAGAAAATCATAGAAACAGAGAATGGTCTGGGTTGGATGGGACCTGTGAAAGTCATCCAGTCCAAGCCCCCTGCACTCAGCAGGGATATCCTCCACCAGATCAGGTTGCTCTGATCAGGAGCCTTGTCCAGCCTCACCTTGAATATCTCCAGGGATACGTCCAGGGAACCTGCTGCAGTGTTCCAGCAGCCTCATGGTGCAGAACTTGTTCCTCACATCCAATCTCAATCTGCTCTGCTCTCATTTCAAACCATTGTCCCTCATCTTGTCCCTGAAGGCCTCTGGGAGCAGTCCCTCTGCAGCCTTCTTTTAGCCCCCTCCAGACACAGGAAGACTGCTGTTAGGTCTGCCTGGAGCCTTCTCTTCTCCAGGCTGAACATCCCCAGCTCCCTCAGCCTGTCCCTGTAGCAGAGATTTTCCAGCCCTCTGGTCATTTTCATGGCCCTCCTCTGGGCCCTAACCATCAGGCCCACGTCCTTCCTGCCTTGGGGCCCCATGGCTGGACACAGCACTGCAGGCGAGGTCTTCCCAGAGCAGAGCAGAGGGTCAGGATCCCCTCTCTCCATCTCTGGCCACACTGCTTTGGATGCAGCCCAGGCTGCCATTGGCCTTCTGAGCTGCAAGCTCACATTCTCTGCTCACGCTAATTGTTAATGCAGCAGTTACTGACGCTATTACCCCAAGTTGTAGTTCTTCTTTTCTAAAATCCTGCTTTGCTCTCTCACAGAAGAATTAATTAAGAAATATTTCTGCAGAGACAAGCAAGCAAGAGCATCACAAAGCTCAGCACATGGTATTTTAACACATCAGTCTGAGGAAAGACAATATATTCTTAGAGCCATTCACATTTCCTTTCTGAAGTCAATACAGAAGCCCTACCAGTAACCTTTAGCAGGGTCTACACTGAGTACCTGAAGGGGGCTACAAGAAAGCTGGGGAGGGACTTTTTACAAGGGCTTGTAGTGATAAGGTGAGAGGGAATGGATTGAAGCTTGAGGAGGGCAGATTGAGACTGGAGATGAGGAAGAAATTCTTGACAGAGAGGGTGAAGAGTCACTGAAACAGGTTGCCCAGGGAGGTTGTGGATGACCCCTCCCTGAAGGTGTTCAAGGCCAGGTTGGATGAGCAACCTTGAGCAACATGGGCTAGTGGAAGATGTCCCTGCCCATGGCAGGGGTTGGAACTGGATGATCTTTAAGGTCCCTTCCAACCCAAACCATTCTGTGAACGTATTTCTTCAGCTCGCATCAGTTTATCGATGGCTCTTGCTTGCTACCAGTGAGCACTGACTCTGCACAGCCTTGTGAGAGAGCTCATCCAGTCAGTAGAGTGGGCTTGCCAGGACAGAGGCAGCTCATATGAAACACTTTATAATATAAAGCAATATTTTGTTATTTTATCACAGGAGAAAGGCTTTCTCCTACTTTTACCTCAGAACATTCCACAGAATACATAATTCACTTCAGTGTTCCCAGCCCTTTTCAAGAGCTAAGTCCTTGCCAACCTTTATAGCCCACGGAATATATTACCTGCAATACTTCAGGCAGTAACCTGCAGTTGACTGCACATTACGACTCATTTCCAACACAAACAGAAATGTCAACTCACTCTGCACCTACTAACAGCTCCCTGCTGTGGGCATCTTTTGAAGAGAGACACAGCTCACATGAGAAACATCTCCTTTGGTTTCTACGTGGGAAGAGTTCACTGTTCACTTTCACAAGAGCCTTCCTGCACTGTCTCCAAACAGCTCTGCTATGAGGACATGCTGAGGGAGCTGGGGGTGTTCAGCCTGGAGAAGAGAAGGCTCCAGGCAGATCTCATAGTAACCTTTCTGTGTCTGGAGGGAGCTACAAGAAGGCTGCAGAGGGACTATTCCCAAAAGCCTGCCGGACAGGACCAGAGGCAATAGTTTGAAATGAGAGCAGAGCTGGTTAAGATTGGATGTGAGGAACAAGTTCTGCACCAGGAGGCTGCTGGAACACTGCAACAGGTTGCTCAGGGAGGTGGTTGAGTCTCCATCCCTGGAGATATTCAAGGTTAGATTGGACAAGGGTCTCATCAACCTGATCTAGTGAAGGAGATCCCTGCTGAGTGCAGGGGTCTTGGACTGGATCACCTTTAGAGGTCCCTTCCAATCCAAACCATTCAATCACTCTATGATAATGCTACAAATGATTCTTGTGGGGTGAGCAGATACAGGGATTCATATCACAGAATCAGAGTTATCAGGGTTGGAAGGGACCTCAAAGATCATCCAGTTCCAACCCCCTGCCCTCCATCCCACTAGATCACGTTGCTCATACAACTGAGCATATTAATGTTATAATAATTGATAAGAGATCTTTAACCAAATCTGTATTGTAAGCCACACATCTGGGCACACTTCATTGCTAAAAAAAAAAAGGAGAGTTATATAATTTTATGCACATCATTCAATAAATCTATTATAAACTAATTAAAAAATATATCCTGAACTTCTTTTCTATAATTTCAGTATTGACTTCACAGTTGGCAGCAGTTAATAACCAGCAATCACCAAAGGAAATCAACATTAAGGCCAAAAAAATAATAAAATTTAATAATAGCAATAATTTTCATCATTCTCTTTTAATATTCACTTGCACAGAGTTGAGAAATCAGCTACAGGACAGAAAAGAAAAGAAGAAACAAAAATAATAACCCCAAGAGAAAGCCAGAATCATGCAATCTTTTATTAACCCACATACTGCAAGCAGCAGATTTGATAACATTGTCTCCTGAGCTTCAACTATCAGATAACAGCTGGCAAATGATGTTGGTAAGTCCTGTTACACAACATCTCCTGGCTCCTCAGAGGCAGCCAGGGGAATGGGATGTGACTGGAATAACACATTTCATGCTGCCTGCTCTGTGGTGCTAGCACAGGTGTTGAATAATGGACATGCCACGGACAGCACTTTGTGTCAACCTGAGCCCTTGGGAAATAGTTGGCACTTCTGCTCTCATCACCTCACTCAGGACTCAAGCAATCCCTGCTGAAGATTTGGGGGTATCAGGAGGAGAGGAGTGTGGGCAACAGGGCAAGAGAAGAGATTCTGCTTCTTGGCTCGGCTGAGACCTCACCTCCAATCCTGTCTCCAGTTCTGGTGTCCACAGCAGAAGGACACATTGCTGCTGGAGAGCAGCCAGAGGAGGCCACAAAGATGAGACAAGGGCTGGAGCACCTCTGCTGTGAGGACAGGTTGAGGCAGCTGGGGGTGGTCAGCCTGGAGTAAAGAAGCCTCAGGGGGACCTCAGAGCTGCCTGCTAGTACCTGAAGGGATCCTCCAGGGAGGCTGCAGAGGGACTTTTCCTGAAGGTGTCTAGGGACAGGACAAGGGGGTATGGTTTGGAGCTGAGGCAGAGCAGGGTTAGACTGGAGCTGAGGAAGAAGTTCTTCAGTAGGAGGGTGGTGAGACTCTGGAGCAGGCTGCCCAGGAAGGCTGTGGATGCCTCCTCCCTGAGGGTGTTCAAGGCCAGGCTGGATGAGGCCTTGAGGAGCTGAGTGTAGTTGAGAGGTGTTCCTGGGCACGGTGAGAAGGTTGGAGCAGATGAGCTTTGAGGTTCCATCCAACCCAAACCATTCTATGATTCTGTGATTCTGTGCTATTAGATATAGTCCTTTGCCTTCAAAGTATTCGAAGCAACTTTCTGCATCTCTAATGTGTTACAATCTCTGAAGCAATCTTTTCAAATGTTAATCAAAACCATTTTCTTTTCACACTTCTGCACTGAATTTATTCCTTCTCATGGCATTCTCAACCGTTTGGTAGATCTCATCACTCTGAACAATACAAACATTTGAATCAAAAGTCCATTTTAGATGGTGCAGCAGAGACCAAAGCTTTTTATCTCACTGAGGGTAAATCCTCCCGTTTGTGGAAACACATATGTCAGACCCTCATTTGTCATAGAAATTGCAGAATTATTAGAGTTGGAAGGGACCTCAAGGATCATCCAGCTCCAATGCCCCTGCCATGGACAGGGACACCTCACACCAGATGAGGTTGCTCAGAGCCACATCCAGCCTGGCTTTAAAAACCTCCAGGGATGAGGCTTCCACCACCTCCCCAGGCAACCCATTCCAGTGTCTCACCACCCTCATGGGGAAGAATTTCTTCCTAACGTCCTATCTGCATCTACCCATGTCTGGTTTTGTTCCATTTCCCCCAGTCCTATCATTACCTGACACCCTAAAAAGTCCCTCCCCAGCTTTCTTGTAGGCCTCCTTCAGATACTGGAAGGCCACAGTAAGGTCTCCTCAGAGCCATTTCTTCTCCAGACTGAATAACCCAAACTCTTTCAGTCTGTCCTCATAGCAGAGGTGCTCCAGCCCTCTGATCATCCTCATGGCCCTTCTCTGGACACATTTCAGCACCTCCAGATCCTTCCTGTAATAGGGGCTCCAGAACTGGACACAGTACTCCAGGTGGGGTCTCACCAATGTTGAGTAAAGGGGGAGAATCATCTCCCTTGACCTGCTGGCCACACTTCTCCTGATGCAGCCCAGGATCTAGTTGGCTTTCTGGGCTGCAAGTGCACACTGCTGGCTCATGTTGAGCTTCTCATCCACCAACACCCCCAAGACCTTTTCTTCAGGGCTGCTCTCAAGATAGTCCCTGCCCAGCCTATATTGGTGCCTGGGATTGCCCTGACCCAGATGCAGGACCTTGCGTTTGGTCTTGTTGAACCTCATGAGGTTGTCATGGGCCCAGCTCTCCAGCCTGTCAAGGTCCCTCTGGATGGCATCCCTTCCCTCCAGTGTGTCTGCTGCACCACACAGCTTGGTGTCATCAGCAGACTTGCTGAGGGTGCACTCGATGCCACTGTCCATGTCAACAAAAAAGATGTTAAACAATACTGGTACCAGTACTGAACCCTGAGGGACTCCACTTGTCACTGGCCTCCACTTGGACATGGACCCATTGACAGCTACTCTTTGGGTGTGGCCATCAAGCCAGTTCTGTATCCACCGAATGGTCCATCCCTGGAACCCATACTGCACCAGCCTGGAGACCAGGATGTGGTGTGGGACAGTGTTGAAGGCTTTGCTCAGGTCCAGGTAAACGACGTCTGTTGCTCGCCCTTCATCTATTAATGTTGTGACCTTGTCATAGAAGGTCACCAGGTTTGTAAGGCAGGATTTGCCCTTGGTGAAGCCATGCTGATTATGCCTAATCACCTCTTCATTATTCTTCTCCCTCAGCAGTGCTTCCAGGAGGATCTGCTCCATGATCTTACTGGGCACAGATGTGAGACTGACCTGGCCTGACCCAGTTCACTGGGTCATCCCTCTTTCTCTTCTTGAAAAAGAGGGTTATATTTCTCCTTTTCTAGTCTGTGGGGACTTCCCCAGACTGCCATGACTTTTGGAATATAATAGAGAGTGGTTTAGTGACCTCCTCTGCCAGTTCCCTCAGCACCCGTGGGTGTATCCCATCGGGTCCCATGGACTTGAACACTTGCAGGTTCTTCAGATGGTCGTGAACCTGATCTTCACTCTCTTCTTCCAGTCCCTGCTATTATCTTCTGTTATTTTGGGAGTGTGGCTGAAGCCCTTTCCAGTGAAAGCTGAGGTAAAGAAGTCATTGAGAACCTCAGCCTCCTCCATGTCACTTGTCACCTCCTGAATTGCAGACGAGGCTGTGACCATCTCAAGGAGGAGCATTTGGCACAACTGAGAAGAGTCTTTGGAGCAAGAATAATTTGAGGGCAATCTCTCAGATTCAAAAGATGTTTGTGGCATGTATTATACTGCATGATGCAGTTTTAATCAGAAACAGAAAATATCTGCCTTGAAAATTGCTCTCATGGGGCAGAAGTAATTTGGTGAGCAATAATGTTACCTGATTTTATAGTCAATGACTGGCAGCTCTCCATGAAAGGTTCTCAGCTAGACTGCATGCCCAGACAGCTGCAAAGCACTCCTGGATCAGGCTGGATTCACAGATTCACAGAATGGATTGGGTTGGAAGAGGCCTTAAAGATCACCCAGTTTCAAACCCCTCTCATAGGCAGGGACACCTCCCACAAGCCCAGGTGGCTCAAGGCCTCATCTAGCCTAGCCTTGAACACCTCCAGGGAGGGGGCAGCCAGAGTCTCCCTGGGCTACGTGTTCCAGTGTCTCCCCACCCTCACTGTCAAGAATTTCTTTCTCATCTCCAGTCTCAATTTGCCCTCCTCAAGCTTCAATCCATTCCCTCTCATCCTGTCACTACAAACCATTGTGAAAAGTCCCTTCCTCAAAGATGATTAGGGGACTGGAGCATGTCCTTTATAGGGACAGGCTGGGAGAGTTGGGACTGTTCAGCCTGAAGAAGAGAAGGCTCCAGGGAGACCCGAGAGCTACATTTACAAACCATTTAGGACAACATTTCTATCAAGGCTGAAGAAAATACAATCCTCCTTTTATTTCTGAGCACCAAAGAAGCTCAGATGGAACACCTGAGATGAAAGATTTACTTAGTTTTGCATTTCCCAACAGAGAGGAAACAAATCAACACTGGTCACAATCACCAGTACCAGAAAAGTCACAGTAAGGCGACAGCACACCGCTACTAACCTTCACCTCACCTCTGGTAAGCAAAAGAGACTCTAGATTGAGCCCTTTACAAAACCCTCAGAAAAATCAACCATCTGGTGAGGATACACATCCAAGGCAGGGAGAGGATACGTCTCAGTCTGACACATTTACCATCCTATTACCACTGCAGACTACAAAATAAAGGCAAATCAGTTCATGCCTGATTTTTCCTTCAGTGCACAGAATCAGAGCTATGACTTATTGACAGGAAATCTTTCTGTTAGAGAGGGCTGGGAGCTTCCTAACTAGGGTTTTGTGTGCATTTCTTGAAGAGGAATTAGCTAGAAGCACTGCTCAAATACTGAAATATCTGTTAAGGAAAACTAAATATGGCAAGAAAGAGCTTCATTTATTACTGTGAGAGCTGAGAAATCCTTCATTAAACAGACAATAACAGGAAGTTCATAATTGTAGCTACTTGAACCTATGCAAATATCAAATTGACAAACATCACAGAACCACTGAATGTCAGGGATTGGAAGGGATCTCTGGAGATCATCCAGCTCAACACCCCTGCCAGAGCAGGGTCACCCAGGGCAGGACACACAGGAACACAGCCAGGTGGGGTTGGAAAGTCTCCAGAGAAGGAGACTTCACAACCTCTCTGGGCAGCCTGCTCCAGGGTTGCCACCCCCACAGTGACAAAGTTTTTCCTTCTGTTTCTGTGGAAAACATGGGAGACTGAAAGCAAGTGATAGGAATATGTCTTTGTTTCTGACAGAAAAGCATTGGTTTTCTGTACAGACAGCTACAGAATCTGAACACTTGCAGCTCTGTGGCTAGAATAACAAAGAGCTTCTCTGCCTAACAGAAAGGCCACAGCCACATTGAGTAGACCAAAGCACTGAGGTGGTTGATAGATTCATAGAGTGGGTTGGAAGGGACCTTCAATATCACCCAGTTCCAAGCCCCTGCTATGGCAGAGAGACCTCCCACTAGCCCAGGTTGCTCAAGGCCTCATTCAACCTGGTCTTAAACATCTCCAGGGAGGGAACATCCACACCCTCCCTGGGCAATCTGTTCCAGTGTTTTCTCACCCTCACTGGAAAGAATTTCTTCCTCATCTCCAGTTTCAATCTGCCTTCCTCAAGATTCAATCCATTCCCTCTTGTCCCATCACTACAAGCCCCTTCCAGCTTTCTTGTAGTCGCCCTGATTGTTAAGAGTTATTCTCCATACCCGTAACACCTCAGCAAGCTGTGAATGCAATACATACAGACAAAAATTCAACATTGAAGGAAAGGATAAGTAAAGAAAAAAGTGGTTCTTCAATGTCAGCAGAATCTCTGCAGACATACACATGGCCAAGGTCACCAAAGGAAACTATTGCAGAGAGCAGTGCTGCCAGGATAAGGCCATAACACAATCAGCCAAAAGTGCATCCCACTAAGAGCTATTAGGGAATCTGCCAGGCAAGGAAGTCAGAAGATCTGGACAAGTTTGAAGAGAATTCAAAAACTCCTTACTCATGAGACACCAAGTTTCTCTCTTTCTTTTTTTTTTTTCCTTCTTGATAAAAAAGGCCTTGAAATATTTGAATGAGAATCACTAATTAAGATACTGAACAGATTTGGGAGGTGCTGTTGTGAATACAAGAAGAAGTTGCTTTCAAACACTTGTAGAAGACAAATACTGTTCACTAAAATCCTCTATTAACTTCTGTGCTCTGCCACTTCCAAATGCTTCATAAACATTACAGAAAATTAAGAATTAGTAGGGGAAACATGGGTGAATGTCCACATTTTACAAGTGTTTAAAGCAAAAGGGAATCATGAGAAGCTGGACAGGAGCCAGCAATGGGCACTGGCAGCTTAGAAGGCCAATGGCAGCCCAGGCTGCCTCAAAAGCAGTGTGGCACCCAGCAGATGAGAGAGGGGATCCTGCCCCTCTGCTCTGCTCTGGGAAGATATCATCTGCAGGGCTGTGTCCAGCTATGGGACAAGAAGGGCATGGACATGCTGGAGCAGGTCCACAGGAGGCCACAAAGATGATCAGGAGGGCTGGAGTACCTCTGCTATGAAGAGGGGCTGGAAGAATTTGGGCTGTTCAGCCTGGAGAAGAGAAGGCTCCAGGGAGACCTTACAGCTGCATTTCAGTATCTGAAGGGGACCTTCAGGAAGGCTGGGGAGGGACTGTTCAAAAACCTGTGGGGATAGTAGGAGGGCCAATGGTTTGAGGCTGGAGCAGGGTAGATTTAGATTGGACATCAGGAGGAAGTACTGCCCAATGAGGGTAGGGAGACACTGGAACAGGATGCCCAGGGATGTGGTTGAGGTCTTGTCCCTGGAGACATTCAAGCTCAGACTTGCTGTCTCCCTGGGCAGCCTGCTTCAGGCCTTCAGCACTCTCACATCAAACAAGTTCCTCCTCATGTTGAGGTGGCACCTCCTGGGTTCCAGCTTGTACTTGTTGTTCCTTGTCCTATTATTGGGCACCACCACAAAGAACCTGGCACCTTCATCCTGACACCCACCTCTCAGATATTTACAGACATTGATCAGGTCCCCTCTCAGCCTTCTCTCCAGACTAAACAGCCCCAGGGCTCTCAGCCTTTCTTCATAGCAGAGTTGTTCTAGTCCCTTCATCACCCTCATAGCTCTCCGTTGGACTCTTTCCAGCAGATGTCTGTCTCTCCTGAACTGGGGAGTCCCAAACGGGACAAAGTATTCATGTTCCCTTCCTCTTTTCTTTCCCCAGCCAATCAAATTTTTACATTCAAAGTGAACCAGAGCAACCTGAAATTCTTGCAGCCTGAGATGTTGTTTCTTTTCTATGTGAAGCTTGGAGAAAAACAACCCCAACATTTATGGTAGGTTCAGAGAGTTCCATCTAGGAATGATCAAAGTTTATCAGCATTCCACAATACAAAATGGAATTAAAACAGTATTTAAAGAGTGAATTTGTTTTCTTTACTTATAAACTCCCAGGTCTACGAGGTGGTTTTAAAAATCACAGCCAAATTGCAGCTGCTTATTACAGGCATTCAGGAGGAATAACAGAAAAGAAAGGCAACTTCCTCACTTCACTCAGAGTTTTGACATTTGAAACACTCAGTCCTTACACCATTCACAGAGCCTCATTCAACTACCTCTTGCTTCCCCTGTCATTTAGAAAATCACCAAAATGAAAGCCTAAATTATCCTCTTAATGAGGCAGTTCTGCCACTGACTGGCTGTGTTTTTGTTGGGATTGTTTAGAGGCCTCCATTTGTCATTAAAGTAATTTTTCTACTGCTAGATTTCACCTTTTACAGAGCTGGAAAGTGCTCTGATTAAAAAAAAAAATCAACTAAACAAACATCTATTTAAATGGAGCAGAAATTATGGGAAGAGAATTAGGTTTGCTTCTGCTGCAGCCTGGTGAGAGTGTTGAAACTCCACTAGACTTCTACATCAGAGAATGGGTCAGGTAGGAAGAGACCTCCAAAGAGCATCAAGTCCAACCTCCCTGCACTCAGCAGGGACATCCTCCACCAGATCAGGTTCCTCACAGCCTTGTCCAGCCTGACCTTGAATATCTCCAGGGATGGAGCCTCAACCACCTCCCTGGGCAACCTGTTGCAGTGTTCCAGCAGCCTCCTGGTGCAGAACTTGTTCCTCACATCCAATCTCAACCAGCTCTGCTCTCATTTCAAACTATTGCCTCTGGTCCTGTCCCTGCAGGCATTTGGGAACAGTCTCTCTGCAGCCTTCTTGTAGCACCCTCAAGACACAGGAAGACTGCTGTTAGGTCTGCCTGGAGCCTTCTCTTCTCCAGGCTGAACAACCCCAGCTCCCTCAGCCTGTCCATGTAGCACAGCTGCTCCAGCCCCCTGATCATTTTTGTGGCCTCCTCTGGACCAGCTCCACAGGCCTATGTCCTTGCTGTGTTGAGGGTCCCATGGCTGGACACAGCACTACAGATGAGTTCTCCACAGAGCAGAGCAGAGGGTCAGGATCCCCTCTCTCCATCTCTGGCCACACTGCTCTGGATGCGGCCCAGGCTGCCACTGGCCTTCTGGGCTGCCACTGCCCATTGCTCGCTGACCTTAGCGGATGCACATCCAAACATTTCAATCCCAAGGAGTGAAGAACTGATTAAACAGAAAAGTTCCACTTGCACGGAATAATTGCTCTTCATTGGAACATTTTTCCTGATGCCCTAATTGATCTTTTCTTTTTCAGTTTCATCAAGTTAGCTGATTTTGTACCCCTTGCAGACACAGCAAATAATTTCTTCCCTTGCTTCTCCAGGTACTATTCAAACAATAATAAATGGTTGCAGCTCCAATTTTAGTCAAATTTCCTTCATTTCTTTTCAATCTTGCCACACAGCCACACACCCAGCATCACATTGCTCATCTTCCTCCACAAGCCAGAGCCTCCAACCAGATACTGAATGCAAAAGTGACAACTGAGTGGACTGCAGGGGACAGAGGAGTGAAGATTACTGGTGCCAAAGAGGTATCTCTGTTGTGCTTGTCACTGGGATGGAGAAAGATGCCCAGACAGGCTGCAGTTGGTGCTGTTTCTGCCCAGTGAGATGACTGCAACAAACTGCAGCTCCCCTAAGTGTTCAGCAGCTCTACACACTGATAGTTTCCACATGAATCTTTGCTTTGGATCATTCTTTGATGCTCTTTAAACAGAGGTTAGTTGAACTGGGGCTGTTCAGCTGGAGAAGAGAAGGCTCCAGAAAGACCTTAGAGCAGCCTTCCAGTACCTGAAGGGGGCTACAAGAAAGCCATAAGGGGACTTTGACAAGGACTAGGAGTGATAGGAGGAGAGGGAATGGATTGAAGCTGGAAGAGGGGAGATTGAGACTGGAGATGAGGAAGAAATTCTTAGCAGTGAGGGTGGGGAGACACTGGAATAGGTTGCCCAGGGTGGCCTTCCAGTAACTGAAGGGGGTATTGGAAGGCAGCTCTGAGGTCTCCCCAGAGACTTCTCTTCTGTAGAAGAAGAGCTCCCTCAGCCTGTCCTCACAGCAGAGCTGCTCCAGACCTTGGATCATGTCTGGACTCACTACAGCAGCTATGTGTCCTTCTTATGCTGGGGACACCAGAACTGGGTGCAGAACTGGAGGTAAGGTCTTAGCAGAGCAGAATCAAGGGCAGAATCTTCCCCATTTTCATCCATTTACACTCAATATCTACAGCTACCTACAAAGCTGCTACAGAAATTCTGTGTTCTTTTAAACAGATTTCCCCCTGAAAGCCAGAAAATGGAACGGTGCTGGCTCATTTTAGAGCTATTTTCCTTGAATTAGGGGAAGAAAACCATGCAGAGGAGTGTTCAGGTGGTCCTGCTCTCCTCTGTGATGCCAGTGGAAAAATTAAGCAATGAGAACTGGGGGCCTGTTAATTTTAGCTGATATTCTAAAGAACATTGTTCCACCTAATCCAAACATTTAGCTGAAACAATTGTGCCACAATTGGCAAAATCACTGAATAATTACAGTGCTTTGGAGGCAGCTATATTAAGGTCTGACTCATCCCTCAATACATGAGAAGGTCCAGAACTACGTCAGATCCAGCAGGATTGTGAGGCTGCAGCCAAAAAGGAAATTTAAAATCAGCAAGTTTTGGACAATAAGTGAGGAGGGGAGAAGTGAAATTAATGGGAGGTATGACAATGAATTTTGTGTTACTTTATTGGATTAAATTTTTAAAAGAAGCAAGGATCCCCAGCATAAAGAAGTGTCTCCAGCATAAGAAGGACATGGAACTGCTGGAACGAGTCCAGAGGAGGCCACAAAAGTGATCCAAGGGCCGGAGCACCTCTTCTTTGAGGACAGGCTGAGGGAGCTGGGGGTGGTCAGCCTGGAGAAAAGAAGACTCCAGGGGGACCTTAGAGATGCCTGCCAGTACCTGAAGGGATCCTCCAGGAAGGCTGCACAGGGACTTTTCCTGAGGGGGTCTAGAGACAGGCCAAGGGGGAATGGTTTGGAGCTGAGGCAGAGCAGGGTTAGAATGGAGCTGAGGAAGATGTTCTTCAGAACCAGGGTAATGAAACTCTGGAACAGGCTGTCCAGGGAGGCTGTGGATGCCTCCTGCCTGGGGGTGTTCAAGGCCAGGTTGGATGAGGCCTTGAGGAGCTGAGTGTAGTTGAGAGGTGTCCCTGGGCATGGTGGGGCAGTCGGAGCAGATGAGCTCTGAGGTCCCTTCCAGCCTAAGCTGTTCTCTACTGAATAATTGTGCAATTACAATTAAGATTTCCATCTTTTATTTTTAGAGGAATATTTAATCCATTTTACAGTCTGAGCCTCAGACTTCCTCTGGCAATGCCTGTAACAGTTTGCTTTAGTGAATAGGGAGAAGCATCGCACTCCTTAACTGGGGAAACCATGGGTGAAGTGGAAAAGCAAGGAGGGAATTTTCATGGATAGTAACTTTTGTTTTTTCCTATTATTCCAAGAATGTATCCATGATTCCTTTGAAAGCAAAGCTGCACGGTGTAACAATCAAGCAGAAAGCCTGCAACTTCCCAAGAACCACTGCTGGCTCTCATTCTCCTACTTCCCTGGACAGCACACCTAGTCCCAGTTAAAACTGTTAGCCAATAGCAGTTACAAATCATCAACAAAGTTCCTCTGCTAAGCTTTTTCCCTCCAACAAAATGGAGAGATTTGTACTCACCAGGTGTAAAATTGTATCGAGCAGAAAACCCAATAGATTCCAGCTCGCCGTCGGCAAAAAATTTAATCCATAGGAATCTTCCACTGGATTTTATCTTAGGTGGATTTTGCTGTCCACAGAAACGTCCCAGGATTGGGGAAAAGCCAAAAGGTCCATCTCGGACTTCGATGTGGTCAAATTTACATTCCCAAGAAGGCTCTATGGAATATTTCTCATCAAAGTGGAGTTCAATGCATTGTCTAGGGGCAGCTGGAGAGGAAAAGAAAAGCACTTTGTTATCTTGTGAACCAAACACCTTCGAACCCCCAAATAAAAATTCAAATCAAATATATCACAGAGAATATATCTGGTTGGAAGACACCGCCAAGTTCATCCAGTCCAACCCTTGACCCAGCACTGAAGGGTCACCACTGAACCACATCCCTAAGAACCAGGTCCACAGCAGCTTGAACACCTCCAGGGATGGTGACTCCAGCACTGCCCTGGGCAGACCATTCCAATGTTTGAGAACCCTTCCAGCACAGAAATATTTCCTGAGATCCAGCCTGAACCTCCCCTGGGGCAGCTTGGAAACATTTTCGCTGGTCCCGTTGCTTGTCACCAAGGAGAAGAGTCTGCCCCCTCCTCACTCCAACCTCCTTTCAGGGAGCTGTGGAGAGCAATGAGGTCTCCCCTCAGCCTCCTCCAGCCTGAACACCCCCAGCTTCCTCAGCCCCTTCTCATAGCCCAGGTGCTCCAGGCCCTTCTCCAGCCTCATTTCCCTTCTCTGGACAGGCTCCAGCCCCTCAATGTCCTTCCTGTAGTGAGGGGCCCAGAACTGATCACAACATTCAAGGTGTGGCCTTACCAGTGCTGAGCACTGCTGGCCACCCTGTTTCCAATCCAAACCAGGGTGCCATTGGCTTTCTTGGCCACCTGGGCACTGCTGACTCATATTTAGTCAACCATCAACCCACAGGTCCCTCTGCAAGGTGTGGCAATTTTGATGCATCTTAAGGGTTTGCATTTAGCAAAACTACGAGAGGTATCTATGTTGTAAAGAAAGATACAGTTAACAAGGGATTCAAACACAAAATCTTCTCAGGCAAGTGGGAATAAAACCATTTCTTATATTTAGGGAAAATGGTTAAGGAGAATATTTTCCCTTTTTCTAACCTAATGCTCAAAAAGGCAAAAAAACCCCAACTGATCAGAAGTGTGCTGCAAGAAGGACAAATTCTGCTTCTACACATGTTGCACTCCAGGACAAGCTTGAGTGTAATTGCTTCTGCTTAATTAATTAATTAAGAATTACTTATCATCTCATTTGAAACATAAGACAAGTGTAGTGAAGTCATAGATTCATGGAGCAGTTTGGGTGAAAAAGGTCCTTAAAGATCTTCCAGTTCAAACCCTATGGCAACCACCAGCCCAGGTTGCTCAAGACCACATCCAACCTGACCTTGGACACCTCCAGGGAGGAGGCATCCACAGCCTCCCTGGGCAACCTGCTCCAGTGTCTCACTACTCTCACTGGAAAGAATTCCTGCCTAATCTCCAGTCTAAATCTACCCTCATCTTGTAGGTACTTAAAGTCTAAATATTTTGTCTGCAATAACCTACTTAAGAAGCAAAATTAATCAACTCTTCCCTGGAAATGAGGCTGAGGGATGAAAACACACAATTCCAGTTCCCAGTTTGAACCTGTATTGTTTCAGACTCCCACTCTGGCCTTAGCAAAGGGTTTCTTTGCCAAATGCAAGCTAAAATAAGTAGGTATTGTATAGACACACAGCTTGTGCCACAACTTTTGCAGTCAAGTGTGTGCAGATGTGGTCACAAGCAAAGCGCAGAAAAACGCAGTAGGGACAAGTGCAGAATCATGACTACTGACAATGTATGCACAGCTACAGGGGAACAAAGCAAACCAACCAAACAGCCCAGAATAGCCAATTCATCCAGACTAGACCAGAATCTGCACATCTAATCAGAACAGGAGGGATGTCCCTTCCCTAGAGATGTTCAAGGCCAGGTTAGATGAGGCCTTGAGCAACCTGAGCTGGTGGGAAGTGTCCCTACCCATAGCAGGGGTTGGAACTGGATGGTCTTGAAGGTCCTTTCCAACCTAAACTATTCTATGAATGGTCACTTCTGGCATCCTTATTCACAGGCAAAGCCCATTTCCATCTTCAGAATTTTTCCTATGGCTACCAAGCTGCTGTCAAAGTCCACATGAAATCCACTGAAGCTGTCTCATAAAGTGATTTTGCTCCAAATCATACAAATCTTCCATATTTAGCTTCCTATTATCTTTCTGGGAAAATATTTAATGCCATGGCAAGACCACTGAATGCTTGCATGGCTTGTCATATTTTTCACTTAATTATCTTCCACAAGGGCTGTCTTGAGATTTTGCATTCACTGGAATAAAAAAAAATTAAGGGGAAAAAAAAAAAGAAAAAGCAAAAACAGTCACTGGGTTCCAGTGTGTGGTGGAACAGTTGCAGCAAACCCACACAATTGAAGTGTTTAATTCTGATCAGCCTCTGGAAATGAAGCAACTGACAGCTCAATTTAAGCAAAAAAAAAAAAAAAAAATTACTCAAGGGCTACCCCCATCTAGATGAGCCACTGAGGTACTAACAGTTTACAATAATCCTTCATCTTGCTGGTGGTCCAGAGGTTCTTGAAAGGAAAGCCACCCATGTCCTTGGGGTGTCAGCGGCTGACAAACTCCCCAGGAGCCAGCAATGGTCACTGGTAGCCCAGAAGGCAGCTGTGCAGAAGGCAGCTGTGTACTGCTGGGCTAAATCCAAAGCAGGGAGAGCAGCAGGACAGGGAGGGGATTCTGAGCAGAGCAGAGGGGCACCTGCAGCACTGCCTTCAGTTCTGGGGCCCCCATCAAAAGAAGCACATGGAGCTGCTGGAGAGGGTCCTGAGGAGGCCAAGGAAATGATCAAAGGGCTGGAGAACCTCCCGTGTGGAGACAGGCTGGGAGAGTTGGGGCTGTTCAGCCTGGAGAAGAGAAGGCTCCAGGAAGACCTTAGAGCAGCCTTCCAGTACCCAAAGGGGCTACATGAAAGTTGGGAAGGGACTTTTTACAATGGCTTGTAGTGATAGGATGAGAGAGAATGGATTGAAGTTTGAGGAGGGCAAATTGAGACTGGAGATGAGGAAGAAATTATTGACAGTGAGGGTGGGGAGACAGGTTGCCCAGGGAGGCTGTGGATGTCCCCTCCCTGGAGGTGTTCAAGGCCAGGCTGGATGAGGCCTTGAGCAACCCGGGCTAGTGAAAGGTGTCCCTGCCCATGGCAGGGGGGTGGAGCTAGATGATTTCTGAGGTCACTTCCAAACTAACCCATTCTATGAATCTATGACATCTATGGATCCTGCTTTGAAAAGAAGATGCTTTCCTTGTTTTGATGGAAACTTTCTGAACCCAAAAAATCAACAGGAAATACAAAAGGACTTGGAGCAGAGGGGTTTTGACACAGGACCACTTTCTAACATCTGTGAACTACGTAGGACCAAATTGTTTAAGGAGCAAAGAGTTCAATTGAAGACCTTCAGGAGAGTGAACTTGAAATGTCCACAAACATACAGAGTGGAAGATTTCTTTCACATCTCTGTAACTCAGTTTTGTACTTACATGGTATGGACTACAATTGCTTTACAGAGATGTGGAAGAGAAACCTATAATGTTATACCTGAATATTTTATGTAAAAATGTATATATACCTAATACATTTTTATATATACCTAATACATTTTATATATATTATATTACATATATACACATAATATAAACATGAGCCAGCAGTGTGCCCAGGTGGTCAAGAAGGCCAATGGCATCCCGGCCTGCATCAAGAATAGTGTGGCCAGCAGGAGCAGGGAGGTCATTGTGCCCCTGCACTCTGCACTGGTTAGGCCACACCTTGAGTACTGTGTCCAGTTCTGGGCCCCTCAGTTTAAGAAGGACATTGAGACACTTGAAAGTGTCCAGAGAAGGGCAACAAGGCTGGTGAGAGGCCTTGAGCACAAGCCCTATGAGGAGAGGCTGAGGGAGCTGGGGTTGTTTAGCCTGGAGAAGAGGAGGCTCAGGGAGACCTTATTGCCGTCTACAACTACCTGAAGGGAGGTTGTAGCCAGGAGGTAGTTGGTCTCTTCTCCCTAGCAACCAGCACCAGAACAAGGGGACACAGTCTCAAGCTGCACCAGGGGAAGTTCAGGCTCGAGGTGAGGAGAAAGTTCTTCACCGAGAGAGTGATTCGCCATTGGAATGTGCTGCCCAGGGAGGTGGTGGAGTCACCACCCCTGGAGGTGTTCAAGAGGGGACTGGACGTGGCACTTGGTGCTGTGGTTTAGTCATGGGGTCTGTGGTGACAGGTTGGACTTGATGATCTCTGAGGTCTCTTCCAACCTTGGTGATTCTGTGATTCCATTATATACAATAATATATTAAAATATCTTTAAATATATCAATATATTAATATATTTAAACACATTAATGTATCAATAATGTATTTACTATTTAAATACATTAGACATATATAGCTAAATACATTATTATCTATGTGAATTTATTTATGAATAAACATTTAATTTATCAAAGTTGAAGAAAAGGTCAACTTTTACAAATACTTCACTTAGAGGATTTCTGAAGCAAGTTTTGGGATAAGTTTTGTGTCAAGCATGATTCTGCTCCTCCCCAAAAGCCTTTGCTCCTACCAAACCTCATCTGCTCATTTCCCTCTGGAGCACACAAGCCATATTTTCTGCAGCCTGGCAGAGGCTGAAGCTTGGCCCTGCTGCAGTTGTTCTGGGCAGCTGTGAATTCTGCCAGGTTAGAGCCATGAATATGCAAAAGCAGAGTGCAATTGGGCCCAGCTGGGAATTGTCTGTGTACACTCAGCTCTTCCCTACATTTGCTATATGCTCAATGAGACTGAAAGAAAAATAACCCATGAATTCTCATCACATTCTGAGAGGCCCATGGGATTCAACAGAAGCTCCTCTATAGCATAACAACTTCTGTACTTAGTCCCCGAGTTCTGGATGGCCTAAAAGATTTCTTTTAGAAAAGCATCCAATCTGGACTTGAAGCTTCCTGCCTATTCCAACAGCTAATTATCATCACTGCTCACACAGGAAAGAAACTTCTCGCTGTTTGATCTGCCTGTGCTTTTGACTGCTAAGATAGAAGCCTCGGCAGACAGGAATCTTCTCTTTTAGAAACTCCCAGTCTATGATCATGGCAAATTTTTGCCAGCTCCTTCACTTCAACCAAGTGATTTTGAAATTGTAAAAGGCAGGCATACACTGTAAGATGAGCTCCAATGGAAGAGGGGAAATGGTAGCAGGAAATGAAATTCTATTTTATTACAACACACCCCGAGCTGGAGTCTTCACCAAATCACACAGAATCACAGAATGGTAGGGTTTGGGAGGTTGTTTAGACTGGAGAAGAGGAGGCTCAGGGGAGACCTTGTTGCTGTCTACAACTACCTGAAGGGAGATTGTAGCCAGGTGGGAGCTGGTCTCTTCTCCCAGGCAACCACCAACAGAACAAGAGGACACAGTCTCAAGCTGCACCAGGGGAGGTTTAGGCTGGATGTTAGGAAGAAGCTCTTCACAGAAAGAGTGATTGGCCATTGGAATGGGCTGCCCAGGCAAGTGGTGGAGTCACCATCACTGGAGGTGTTTAAGAGGAGGCTGGATGAGGTACTTGGTGCCATGGTTTAGTTGATAAGATGGTGTTGGGTGATGGGTTAGACTTGATGATCTCAAAGGTCTTTTCCAACCTGGTTAATTTTATTCTAGAGATTATCCAGTCCAAACCCCCTGCCAGAGCAGGGTCACCCAGGACAGGTCACACAGGAACACATCCAGGTGGGTTGGAAAGTTTCCAGAGGAGACTCCACAACCTCTCTGAGCAGCCAACTCCAGGCCTCCAGCACCCTAACAGTGACAAAAGTTTTCTCTTATGTTCCTCCTCTGCTCCAGCTTGCCCCCAGTACCCCTTGTCTATCCTTGTACATCCCTGAGCAGAGCCTGGCTCCATTTCTGCACATCTTTGTCACCAGCAATGAGGGCACCCCTCAGGCTTCTCTGCAAAAAGCTCAAGAGCCCCAAGCTCCCTCAGCCTCTCCTCACAGGAAGATGTTCCACTGCCTGCAGCAGCTTTGTAGCTCTGGGGTGGATGCTCTCAAGCAGCTCCCTGAGGTCCTTCTTGAACTGAGGGGCCCAGAGCTGGACACAATATTCCAGATGTGGCTTCAGCAGGGGAAATGAAAATATATTTCTTTTAGTAACTCAGTACTAGATTTGCAAAGAGTGGTTTCTAAATGGGCCTAGTAGAGGCTTCTAAAGCAGCTAAGTCAATTTGCATCAGAAAGCACTCTTGGTGCTACCTGCACCTTCAGCAAAATCAGGATGGCTCTAATTCCTGCCTCCATCATCTGTAGGTAATAATTCTGTCCAATCAAGCATGGCCAGAAGCAGTGTCAATGTTGTATTCTGCATGTATTCACAATTCATGAATGAGTCTTCTTGGTTCAGTGACTTACCATTCTCTACCTGATTCATCTTTTCTGCTACTAAGCTCTGACAGTATCTGGTCTCTATTACTTTCCACTGATTTATTTTAACAGCAATCCCTTCAACATCTGTTGTGCTAAGGCTGATGAAAAGAAGTCACACGAGCTGCTTCTAATACACCTCTGACCTTCCTTACATCACCTCCATGCCTGCAATTTTCTGCTCTTTGAAAACTGTGTCACAGAAGCACAGAATGGTAGGAGTTGGAAGGGACCTCCAGATATCATCCAGTCCCCTGGCCAGAGCAGGATCACCCAGGGCATGTCACACAGGAACACAGCCAGGTGGGTTCTGAATGTCTTCAGAGAAGAAGACTCCACAACCTGTCTGGGCAGCCAGCTCCAGGGCTCTGTCACCCATGCAATGACAAAGCTTTCCCTTCTGTTCCCATGGAGTCTCCTCTGCTCCAGCTTGCCCCTATTACCCCTTGTCCTGTCATTGGACATCTCTGAGCAGTGCCTGTCCTACAGCTACTTTTTATTCCTTTTTCTTCTTTTCTGGTTTTGGTTTGGGTCTGGGATTTTTCCCCCACTTATTTTCATGTCTCATAAGCACTGAGAGGGAAAAATCACATTTATGCTCACCCTATGGATATTTTCTGGTCCCCATCATAAAAAGGGCATGGAACTGTTGAAGTGAGACCAGAGGAAAGCCACAAAGATGATCCAAAGGCTGGAGCACCTCTGTTGTGAGGACAGGCTGAGGGAGCTGGGGGGGTCAGCCTGGAGAAAAAAGACTCCAGGGGAACCTTAGAGCTGCTTTCCAGTACCTGAAGGGATCCTCCAGGAAGGCTGCACAGGGACTTTTCCTGAGGGGGTCTAGAGGCAGGACAAGGGGGAATGGTTTGAAGCTGAGGCAGAGCAGGGTTAGACTGGAGCTGATGAAGAAGTTCTTCAGTTTGAGGGTGGTGAGACTCTGGAACAGGCTGTCCAGGGAGGTTGTGGATCCTCCTGCCTGGAGGTGTTCAAGACCAGGTTGGATGAGGCCTTGAGGAGCTGAGTGTAGTTGAGAGGTGTCCCTGGGCATGTTGGGGAGGTTGAAGCAGATGAGCTCTGAGGTCCCTTTCAACCTAAGTCATTCTGAATGTCCCATAAACAATTAGTTGGAAGATCATTTGCACACTCACTCTGGATATTTTCTGCATGACATTCACCACTGCACTTTTCCAGCCTCTGCTTGCATCTCTGCTTCACACAGGTTTAAGTTTAAATATCTATATGAAAGTCAAAAGCTTTTTTGTTTCCTCTGTTCACTTTTTTCACTCATTTTAAAACATTCTTTCTTCTGTCATCTTACACTATTTTAGATTCCATCCATTCTCTGAACATCCTGAAAGAAATTATTCTATGTTCATTACTAAGTGACTCATAGAATCATAGAATCATTAGGGTTGGAAGAGACCTCAAGGATCATCTAGTTCCAACCCCCCTGACGTGGGCAGGGACGCCTCACTAGATCAGGTTGCTCAGAGCCACATCCAGCCTGGCCTTAAAAACCTCCAGGGATGAGGCTTCTACCATCTCCCTGGGCAACCTATTCCAGCATCTCACTACCCTCATGGGGAAGAATTTCTTCCTAACATCCAATCTGAATATACCCACTTCTATTTTTGCTCCATTGCCCCCAGTCCTATGACTACCTGACACCCTAAAAAGTCCCTCACCAGTTGCCCTCTGAACAAAGACTCTTTGCTCACCTTCTATGATGTAGACACACTCTCTGTCAGGAGGATACTTGTTGGGGTAATTGGGAGATGTGAAGATGCCTCCTTCTGCATACTTTGTCCAGGTTCCACACTGCACTGGTTTCTGTCCTTCGGCAGTAGCTTGCTTTTCTGGGAAAGGATCACATCAAGCAGTGGGTAATTAGCTCACAGATTACTGTGGCCCAGTGACACTCAGCATTCCCTTGCAGCCCCTTTTGTTAGTCACCTCAGCTTTCTTCTGCTGAGGTTCAGACTATGCCCATTGACCTGAGTGAAAGCAAAGCTGTTCCTTAGGGGTACAAACATAGAATTCTCACTCAAAACAGTTTCTGAAAGCAGTGAAGATGTTTGGGTGTCTAGGCAAAGATCTATTTACATTGATTTTTAACTAATAACCTTGTAGGGAAAGCACATGCTGAAGAAATGGGAGACAGGAGTTTCCCGTTTGTATATCTCAGGAGGCTCAAGTGTGTGATCCATCAGCAAGCTCCATGCTGGAACACATCAGAGTTATAAAACCAAGAAAAAAGACCCCACAGGCCTATGAAAGAATACACAAATTGTTTTGAACTCCCAGCAGCTTGACTCTCTAATCACCAGACTGAGACAGACAGGGGGGAATTCCTGGATTCTGCTGTCTAGATTGTTATAAAATGCCTCAGAATCTTTGAAGCCAGGAATCAGTCCAGAACCTTCCTTCTACTAAGTGAATCATCAGAGAGCAAAGTCAGACCTTCTTGTTTGCTTTCTTCATAGACCTGAAAGGTTTGCACTCTTTTCTGCACATTGGCCGAGGGCCTGGAGACAAAGGTTTGAGTCTGTGCAGGCTGAAGCAGATAAAGGATCACTTCCTGGGCATCATGCTTTAACAAGCAGGCTACAGGAATTTTTCAGAGGGAGAAGTACCTAAGCTAGCTTTAAAAAGAAGTAGGGCAGGTTCTAGACATCACAGAGATGTCTGGAGAGGACTTCTGCATTTGGCTACAAATGAGGTATCTTTCTCCAAAGGAGTGCCCCAGTCAACTTGAGCATCTAGTGCAGAGTTGTTTGAGGCTCCCTCTTACCATCAGTGGAGGGAGACAGGCACCTTCCAAGGACAATTTTAACTACCTGAGATCTGCCTTCTGCTCTGCAAGTGTTTCTCTTTCTCCTGGTCTGTATCCAGCTGGGTATGACACAGATCCTAATTTCTTGGAATTGATTCAGGCCTGCAGAGTCTGAGCACTCCAACCCAAGCTCAGACACACACAGTGCTTGGCTCTCACACTTGACATCCAAGGCTTTTCAGAGCCACTTTCTATGCCCCACCCTGCACAAAGGCACCAATAATACCCAGTTTCAGAGTCTGGATTCTACTTAAGCAGCTTGCTGGATTGTTGTGTGCTCGAACAAAGGACAGACGTGGCAAGGAGGTAAACTACTGAAAATGTCAACAACTAATAAAACCAACTCAAATATATGCTTTGGGTGCTAATATGTCTTAAAAACAAAACAAAACAAAACAAAAACAACAACAACAACCAACCATTTGTGTAGTTTACATACCTGCTCCTTTTTTGGTTGCCCCAGACAAATGTAGGATGATTATACTTGCTACAACTGCAAAAGAATGATGCATTAGACATCACAGCATGGCAGTGCCTGCAATCAAATCACTTGTAAACATCTTTGAAGAATACAAATTAAACAGAGGGGTTGGGAAAAGGAAAGGGGGAGTAGGGGGAAAGGTTCCTGTTTGCTTGCATCTTTAAATTGCACGTTTTGTGTAAACAAGGTTCTTGGGGAGCTGCCCTTTTAAATATTCAGCTTGGTAAATCCATCCAAATGAAAAGGAGATCTTTGGGGCTTAAGATAAAATTCCCAGGCAACAATGTTTCCCCTTTTTCATTTTCTATTTTTTTTCAGTATTAAACATTTTACTATTATTTATTTATAGAATCAGAGCTCAAGCCAGTAGTAGAGAAGTGGCTGCTTTTTACCAGAGGGAGACAAAGGACTGCTAAGTTTTAGTGCCACTGGACTCACTAATTTCTTTCACTGAGCCATAATAACATTTGAAAATGAGCACTGGGAGTATGAAGGAAGTGAGGGGTTGGGTTCTCCATATCCATCAAAGCATTTGCAAATCCCCAGGGAAGCAAATTAGAGTGCGTGCTTAAGAGTCTCATTAATCCACTTTGTTGGACTTGCCGGGAGGGTGTTGCTTTGTGCTGCAGTGAATCTGCAGCCCATTTCACAAACAACAAGCTCCTCTCTCAAACCATGACAGGACAGCTGTGCTTCTTGGGGAACAATTGTGACCTGTCTGAGACAGACCCCAACCTGGTGATAATTCCTGAGGTTCTGGGAGATTCTGAGTGCAATATTTTAACTAGAAAAGGCTAAGAGGTAAACACTGAGGCCAGTCATAATGATGCTGCTTTGAAAGATCGGTGCTACCTGAGGAAGAAATCGTGCACTAATGACAGCATTTTCTTGCCCTCTTTGGCTACAGGGGGAAGTGGAAGAGCAAGAGCAAGAACAGAACAAATCCATCAGTTCTTGGAGCACTCAGGGTTTTGACCCCAGCCGGCTTGGCTTTAAGCCTGGACATAGTGCCCAGATTACACTGCAGTTGAATTGGAGCTGAAGTTGTGTGTTTGCTCTGGAGCACTGGGGTCAATCAGCTGCCATTTGTGTTATTGACCATGATGAGGAACTGATGGACTTGTGGTCTTTAGCAAATGTAATTAAATGGCATACTTGCCTCTTCTTATCCCCAAGAGACACTGAACACCATCATGGGCTAGGAACTAGCTACATAACTGATCCTTTCCAAGATGGTGCTTTGGGCATTTTTCAGCTTTTGTCTTGCAAACCGTGCTCCGTCTTCACCCCGAAGGGAGCCAGCCTCCCTATTTCCAGTATTCTGATGGCATTGAGATCTCTATTTCTAAGCCTTTGACCCTTCTGGGTGTGACAGATGGTTTGAGGCATAGGTGATAGTTACCTTCTCAAGCAGGGAAAGGCTGATGTTCTGGGCAGATGAAGGTCTGGCAGCATATTCACTGTTAGTTGATCAGACTCACAGCCTCTGTGTCTCTTTGAATGCCTCAGCTAACAGGGACGGATGTTGGCAGAGGTGGTAGTTACAAACTCTTCTGTGTTGTGGGCATTCAGCGAGAACATTGCATCTTCTGCTCAGATCTGAACGCCTCACAACTATTCACAGCCCTTCCCCTCCTCAGGGATGTATTCTGGAAACAGGAGCTGGCGGGACTCTGCCCACAGGCTGTTGGAGTCTGAAGGCAATGCAGGGTTTGCCCCTTTGCTAAGTTGCTCATTTACTTTAGCTGCCTTTCGTGCAGTGAGCATCCTGCATCTATGGCTGTAATCCTCACTAGCGCAGACCTAATTTCTCCATGGTGAGAGAGTCTGGAGCCAGATAATGGCATCCCTTCTGCCCACGGAAGTTAGACTAGGACATATAGCAGCCAGGCAAACCCCACGTGAGAAATGTCTCCTCTCAGGCAATCTGTAACAATTCACCTCTGATTCTTACACCTTCATTTCAATCACCTTCATCCAGCTGCTTTCCCCTCCTTTTCTATATGGAAAAATTTCAAGTTCAGAGAAGCAGAACTGCTCCAAGTCCCAGACATGTTATTACCCAGCTGCCATTGGGTCCTTTCAGCTCCAGCTGTCAGCCATGGAAAGGATGTTTCCAAGATGCAGAGCTCTGTTATTCCAAAGCAGGGAGCTATACTTACATATCACAGAATAAATATCTTGAGTTGGAAGAGACCTTCGAGATCATCTAGGCATCATGTCAGCATTGATTGGTAAGAGGAGTCAAAATAATCTTGATAATAAAATTGTATCAGAGAAGAAGAGGCTATTTTTTTTTTCTGAACAGATGATACCTAACATTTGGATAGAGGAAGTTAAATACTTCTCCCACAATTAAAAAAACAAACACCGCACAATAGAAAGCCTCTTGATTTAGTGATATTAATTGCCAGAAAGTAACTGAAATTAGGGGCTTTTGTGGGAAAAGAAAACACTGCCTAAGCCATCGAGGCAACCCATTTCATTTCATGACCTTTTTCTTTCTCAAGCCACGGGGAGGAAAAAAAAAAAAAAAGGATGGAGGAAAAGACTCCAAAGAGCTGCAATCGGCCCAAACTGCAAGCTGTCACTTGGGAAGCTTTGACAGCACAGTGATTATCTGGGTTTGGGAATTATCTTAAAGAAGTTTCCACCAAATGTCTTGTTGCATTCTCTTTACCTTCCTCCTCCCCTTTTCCCTCTTAATCAGGGGTGTAATTACGATCGTACCTTCTAGTGCCACTCTAATTAATGCCTCGTTACAGCTTTTTGGACGGGTGCATTTTTCTCTTCCAAGCTGTACAAGAAGACATTTCTCTGCTGGCCAGGCAGCTCCTTGGAGGCTGTGTTTTGGCACAGCCATGGCTCCGGCCCAGCAAAGAGTTGCTGGACACGCAATACCTGGCCACGGCACTGCTGTCTCACAGGTGTGGGCATAGAGAGAGGGTTGGAAGGGACCGTGGTCAAGTAAAGCCCCGTCCGTAGCGCAACCCCTCTGCAAAACCGAGGCGGAAAAGGGGGTCCCACCCACGCAAGTCCTGGGGATCCTCCACGAACAGCTGTCATTTCGGTGTCTCCCATCTGCCGCCCTCGCCCCACAGCCTTCCCGAGCTCCGCACCCGCTGCGGCCTCGCGGTCCTTTGGACGCTGGTTCGAGCCCCGGCCGGGGCCGCGCCGCACTGCCGGGGACGGTGGGGGCCTCTCCCCTCCTCTCTACCCCGTCAGCCCGAAAGCCACCAGACGCGTCTCTCCCGGGTGAAGACCCCCATGCTTCCCACGCTCCCCAGCCCCGACAGACAACGGCTCCCCTCCGTTGCAGCGCAGAGTGCCGGGGACGGGGGTGCTGCGTGCGCCTGCGGGGGTTCCGCGCGTCCCGGTGCACTGTGCGGGCAGCGGAGGGCAGGAGCTTCTGCGCGGAGGAGCAGCTCAGCTCTGGGGTGGGGTGGGGGAAGATACTCACTGTGAAAGAAGCTGCGCCCATGGGTCATGTCTGTGCCTTACACAAGGGGCTTCGGTCTCCACTAATTCCATTTAGATACGGGAGGACTTCCAGTGGCGGGGAGAGGATGGAAGTAGGAAAAGAAGAAGAAAAATAAATCCCGAAGCCCACACGCACAGCAGAGCGGAGCAGCCCTTCCTGTCGCTCGCTCTCCCTTCAAATAATCACCGCCGGCTCAACCCCATCACACCCGAGCTGCCATCAGCACCACCAGAAGCGCTGCATCGCGGCGGGAACGGCGGCGGCGACCCGCGCATCCAGGTGCCGGCGGGCGGCGGCGGGGCGAGCCGAGCCCCTAGTCACCAGTTTCATACAAAACCAAAAGCAGGTCGAAGCGTTTCCTGCAGGACTCCGAGCCCAGCCACTTCCAGCCCTTCGGCTTCTTTTGATGCATTGAAGAGGGGATTAATGGGTCCGTCATCAGCTCCCTGTGCTTGCTCCTCTGAAGGGGTGGGGGCGGGCGGGAGGGAACCCAAAGAGAAGGGGTGGGGGGAAGACAGATTTACCAAATAGGGGATTTAGTCATATTCGTGTGCAACCCGATCCTTATTAGAGAAGAAATCCTTTAAAATCGAACAAATCCATTTTTGCAAAACCCTCTCCCTGCGTGCAGCATAGTGTCAAGTGGCAGCGGCGGCAAGAGGCTGCAAACACATTGCACCGCCTGAAATCCTCTCAGGAATGGATAGAGCGAGACAGAGATGTCCTCTCACTTCTCCACTCCGGGGCGAGAAGCAGAAGAAGACCCTGGAGACTCTTCCATTCACTCAGTGCAGGGGAAAGGGAAGGGGAGGGGAAGGGTGCGAGGGTGGCTGTGGTGAGGAAAGAATGGTTTCAAAATTGGGAAAGGAAGAGTAAGAGAAGAGGAATCGTTTCCCCACCCCTAATCACTTCATGGATCTGACAAAATGTTCATGGATTCCTCCTTGAACTGCACCTGCCAAAGGGAAATTGAAAAGATTCTCTGCCTCGAGAGGTGACTTCTCCATTTACACACCTCCACATGCACAAAAGGGTGCAATGAAAGTTTAGCTGCCAATCTTTCGGCCGTAGATCGGTGACTGCCTCTTCCAATCAGCCCAGAGACCACAGCAAAATCTCTCCCTCGCTCCCCCTCCCTTTCTCTGGCTTATCTTCCTCCTCAGCTACATCCAACCCCAAACATCCATCCCCTTGACGAGGGTGCAGAGCGCTAGTGGCCAGGGCTGGAAGGGAGGGGAAAAGTGGATTAAGGAAAGCATATTGATAACGAGAATACTGAGAGAAGCTGAAATGATCTCAGCGGAAAACATGAGCAGAGGTGGAGCGGATGGGCAGCAAGGGCAGCGTCCCCTCTTGGCCCCAAGTGCCGCCCACGCAGGGCCGCGGCAGCCAGCAGCTGCCTCCCGCAGCGCCGCAGTCCGGGAACCCCCGACTCAGGCAAGGGAGGGCGACAGGCAGGGGCCAAAGAGAAGGGAAGATTTGTGCCACGGGAGCGCAAGGGGAGACGAATACAACCCTCTGAGCCCGCTGCTGCAGCGGTGAGGCTGGGGAAGAGCCGGCGCGGAAGAGCCTCCGCCCCCTCTGCAGGGATAGGGGGGCAGAGCGCGGGGGGGACACACACACACACACGACTCGGGGTAACCCCAACCCCTTCCTGGGCTCCCACGCCACAGCCAGAGCTTCAGAGGCACGCGTGTCGCCGTTTCTCTTTGCCCCACCTGATGCTCACGCCGTTGGCAGGGAGAAAAGTCTGTCTGGAAGCGCGCAGGCGGCGCTAGGAGAGCTCGGGAAGGATGTTGGGGAGGGGGCTGTAAAGCAGAGAAAAATAAAACACGGTTCGGGATCCTCTTTTCTGCGGGTGAGGAAAGGGGAAAGGAGGCGAGCGCAGCTCAGCCGGTACCGGTGGCTGTGTGCGGCCGGGCGCGGAAGGGTGGCTCGTACCTGCGGAGCCGGGGTCGGGTTCTGCAGGCTGGGGTCTGCCGGCTCCCCGGTGGGTAGTGGTAAGGTAGTGGAGCAATCTTAGGACAGCTTCTGAAGGAAGCGAACGCCTTTCCTCCCTTTGGGACAGCACCGCAGAGCGCAAGGGCTGCTCCGGAGAGGGAAGCCTCGTCGCGTTCCTCAGTTTGGTTTTCAGAGAGAACTCCAGGGCTGCGCTCAGCCTGTGGATCGTCTGCTCCGCGCTCTGAAAGCAAGGGCAGATGATGGTTGTGGATGCGGACAGTCGGCAGCTGCGACATGCACGCCAGGGCAAGCCTGAGGCGGTCTTACTAACAGAACTTGACCGTTCAACCAGCCAAGCAGCTGGCACCACAGCCAGCCTGGGTCTGAGCAGCTGAAAACCCAACCAGGTGAGAAGGGCACAGGACGCAGCTACAGGGCTCTGCAGTAAGCTCCTCAGAATAAGGAATAGAGAAGACAGACAAATTCAGGGGAGGATAACAATGTGTCCTTATGGCCAAGAGGGACAATGGTATCCTGTAGTGCAAGAAAAGTGTGGCCAGCAGGATGAGGGAGGTTCTCTTGTACTTCTGACCTTCCTTGCCCTGCAATACTCTGCCCAGTCTGGCATTCTCTAATTCAAGAGAGACAGGGATCTGATGAAGAGAGTCCAACAGAGAGCTACAAGGATGATGAAGGGACTGGAACATCTCTGCTATGAAGGCTGAGAGCCCTGTGGCTGTTTAGTCTGGAGAGGAGAAGGCTGATCAATGTCTCTAAACATCTGAGGGGTGAGTGTCAAGATGAAGGTGCCAGGCTCTTTTGGATGATGCCCACTGATAGGGCAAGAAGCAATGGGTACAATCTAGAACCCAGGAGGTTCCACTTCAACATGAAGAGAAACACCTTTGATGCGAGGGTGCTGGAGGCCTGGGGGAGGCTGCTCAGCGAGACTGTGGAGTCTCCTCTGGAGACTTTCCAAACCCACCTGGATGTGTTCCTGTGTGACCTGCCCTGGGTGATCTCCTCAGACAGGGACGGATGGACTGGATGATCTCCAGAGGTCCCTTCCAGCCCCTACCATTCTGTGGTTCACCTGTGCTTTGCTTAATCTGCCTTGCCATTAGCAACATCCCCAGCAGCTGTTAATCTCACTCACCTGCCCAACTCTACTTTCTAACTGCCTCAGTACATTCTCTGACCTTCCCTATTCCCTCTTGCCTCAAATTAAAGAACTCTGTGTCATAATTAAAAGTCACCTGAATCATCTATAGGGTAAACTCCCATAGCACAGATGTGCAGTCTGCCTTAAACAAAAGGCCAGCATCTGAAAAAGGACAGCATTGAAAATAGTCCTCAGAGTGTTTATAGACTGTCAGATGTTTCTTCTGCAGGATGATGCAGACATCCACATGGCTACAATTCAAGTTATAGTTACTCCTGGAAAGGAAAAGAAAGGAGGTTACAGAACAAGTAGGCACAAAAGAGCTGATCTGGCTGTTGTGAGAAAATGTGCCTTGTCACATCATGAAACAGGCAGCTTCAACATCTTCTCTTTCCTAAGGGTGGGTGGGTTTTCATCTTTCAAGATCTCAGATCCCTTTTGAGTGGCACTCTGAAGGACATCATTGCAACAGTAGTAACAAATAGCAAGTGGTATGTATCAGGAACCTCAAAAAGATGCCAAAATGTAGTCACTCAAGATCTACCAAACAGCTGAGGAATGGCCATGGTGGTCACAGCAGCCATTGCATGCTTCCAAGGTGACCATAGGAGTGCATCTTAGGATCTACACAGATGCTAAAAGGTTTTTCCAAAGCATTGACACAAAGATTTTGTATTTCAAACTCTTAAGCCAGTGAGACTGAAAACAGAGACCCCAACCCTCAGCTCAGGCAGGGTAACTTTGCTTGGTTTTCCAGTTGTGATTTTATCCCTGGTGAAGACGCTGAGAATACATTTCAGCTAAGCAGTCAGTAAACAACTGGGACACCTCTCAACCAGACTCAGCTGCTCAAGGCCTCATCCAGCCTGGCCTTCAACACCCCCAGGCAGGAGGCATCCACAGCCTCCCTGGACAGCTTGTTCCAGAGTCTCACCACCCTCAAGCTGAAGAATTTCTTCCTCAGCTCCAGTCTAACCCTGCTCTCCCTCAGCTCCAAACTGTCCCCCCTTGTCCTGTCTCTAGACACCCTCATGAAATGTGCTTCCGCAGCCTTCCTGCAGGATCTCTTCAGCTATTGGATGGCAGCTCTAAGGTCCCCCCAAGTCTCATCTTCTCCAGGCTGACCACCCCCAGCTCCCTCAGCCTGTCCTCACAAGGAGATGTTCCAGTGCCTTCAGCAGCTTTGTGCCTCTGTGCTGGACTCCTTCAAGTAATTCCCTGAAGTTCTTCTTGAACTGAGGAGTCCAGAGCTGGACACAATATTCCAGATGTGGCCTCACCAGGGCAGAATATAGGGGAGGAGAATGAGAACAGCTTATTCAGTCTCAGTTAAAATGGAAAATCACTCAGCCTCAGTTAAACATTTCCCAGCATGGAGGCCTTCTGGGTAAATTGCCCCTGCACCTTTTTTTTCTGTAAAATCTTCCTTATGGAAACAGAATCTGTGCAGCATTTGTACCTTTTCTTGGTCATTTTGACAGCCTTGTCCTGTCCCTGAATAATTGCTCTTTGTGTAGATAAAGATTCACAGATTGCATTGGGTTGGAAGGGAGCCTCAGAGGACATCTTGTCCAACCCCTCTGTAGTCAGCAGGGAGACCTCCAACTAGATCAGGCTGCACAGGGACACAGCGAGTCTGAGATTGAATGTCTCCAGAAGCTCATCCGGGCTCAGAGGATTCAAAGTAGCCATGAGTTACTCCCACATTCCTATGCAAAGATTCCTTGAACTGTAAGAAACAGCAAAGTTATGAGCTAGAGGAGATGCTGGCTTCTTGATTTATGGAGAGCAATCTACCCATCTGAGGGTGGGCAAGGAAAGTGCTGCTTCGTTTCTCCACACCTCCTTTACACCCAGTGCTGGTTCTCTGCTGACATACGCAGTGGCAGAGGCACTTCTTGTCACCATCTCTTTGTGAATGGTTTTTGTTGCTAGAGTGCAGGAAATCCAAACTGCAGGCTCAGAGCCACACACAGTGTGACATTTGGACGTGCCAGCATGAATCACCAAGTCCATCAGCATGTCTATGCTTGTGCTTTAGTGCAGGTTGGAGCTGAAGCTCCCAGTTGCCCCCGCTTGGCACATTTTGGGTTGCAAACTGGAGCAGTCTTTGGGTGTCTGAGCTGTTCTACTGAGGGATGAAACCAAGCTGAGATGTGCTCCAGGAAGCTGAGTCTGCTCTCCAAATTCTAAAGAGCACACAATGCAAAGGAGCAGGACGAAACTCATGAGAATTCATAGGTTCATGAATGGGTTGGAAGGGACCTTGAAGATCATCCAGTTCCAAACACCCTGCTATGGGCAGGGACACCTCTCAGCTCAAGGCCTCATCCAACCTGGCCATGAAAACCTCCAGGGAGGAGGCATCCACAACCCTCCTGAGCAATCTATTCCAGTGTCTCCCCACCCTCACTGTCAAGAATTTCTTCCTAATCTCCAGACTCATTCAGCCCTCCTCAAGCTTCAATCCTTTCCTTCTCATCCTGTCACTACAAGCCATTGTCAAAAGACTCTCCCCAACTAAGGGGGACCTTAGAACTGCCCTTTAGTACCTAAAGGGATCCTCTAGGAAGGCTGAAGAAGGACTTTTCTTGAGGGTGTCTATGGACATGACAAGGGGGAATGGTTTGAAGCTGAGAGATTTCAGGGTTAGACTGGAGCTGAGGAAAAGTTCTTCAGTTTGAGGGTGGTGAGACTCTGGAACAGGCTGCCCAGGGAGGCTGTGGATGCCTTCTGCCTGGGGGTGTTGAAGGCCAGGCTGGATGAGGCTTTGAGCAGCTGAGTCTAGTTGAGAGGTGACCCTGGGCATGGTGGGGAGGTTGGAGCAGATGAGCTCTGAGGTCCCTTCCAGCCTGAGCCATTCTGTGACTATGATTCTGTGACATTAAGGGATTCAATGAGGAACAATGTTCCCCCACCACGGGACACCTACCTATTTTTAAATCCTGAAAGTAATCCCTTGGATGGGAAAATCTCCTCCTCTGTCATTCATATTTACACACAAACACCACTCTGTGGATTTTCCAAATGTCTCAGCTATCTTTCACTTTCCTATCCTGAACTGGGACTTCACATTTTTAACTCTCCTAAAATCAGATGCTCTAGATATTCAGAAAGATGCACATGCAGAGCTTTGGAAGTAGGGACTCATCACAGCGCTGCTTTATCTCGTGTAATGAAAACCAGTACAAACCAACCTGGAGGTTTCTAACTCCATCTTGTTGCAGACTCTGTCAGTTGAGATCTGAATATGGATCCAAATCAGAGCATTCATTTACATATTTACTGGAATTAAAAGGAGTCCTTGCAGAGATTTTGTTCAATCCTAAAATAAAGGGGAAGAAAAAGAAATTTCCCCATATGAGGCCAGCTGCAGAAAATGTTAATCCAGAATGGAAGCATCTGACAAAGCTGCAGGATACCAAAGAGGAGGAGTGAAGTGCAAGCTGCAGGACAGACTGCTCAATGAAGCCAAGTGATTGCATACTCCACAGGAGGACTCCAGTGCCCAGACACAGCCAACAGAAGAAGCTGATGAACAGCAGGAATTTCCTGATCATGCAAGTCAGAGACAGGTTTAGGCACCATTTCTGTTACTCTTCTGAAGGAGAACTTTCCCTTTTGAGTCATGGTGAGCAGAAGATTGCTCCTGCATCATTTTTAACTGGTTGTGTTAGCAGGTCCATGGAGATATGTGAACAGCAAGTTCTCCATGGACAGCAATGTGCCCTTGTGGCCAAGAGGGCTGATGATATCCTGGGGTGTATCAAGAAAAGTGTGGCCAGCAACTCTAGAGAGGTTCTCCTGCCCCTCTTCTCTGCCCTGCTCAGACCACACCTGTAATACTGTGCCTAGTTTGAGGCTCCCCACTTCAAGAGACAGAGATCTACTGGACAGAGCTCAACAGAGAGCTATGAGGATGATGAAGGGACAGGAACATCTCTGCCATGGTGAAAGACTGAGAGCCCTGGGGCTGTTAGGTCTGAAGAGGAGAAGGCTGAGAGGGGATCTAACCAATGTCTATCAATATCTGAGGGGTGGGTGTCAGGATGAAGGTGCCAGGCTCTTTGTGGTGGTGCCCAGTGATAGGACAAGGAACAACAGCTACAAGGTGGAACTCAGGAGGTGCCACCTCAACAGGAGGAAAAACTTGCTTGGTGTGAGGGTGCTGGAGGCCTGGAGCAGGCTGCCCAGAGACATTGTGGAGACTCTGGAGACTTTCAGAGCACACCTGGATATATTCCTGTGTAGCCTGCCCTAGGAGACCATCCTCTGGCAGGGGAGTTGGACTGGATGATCTCTGGAGGTCCCTTCCAACCCCTCCCATTCTGTGATTCTCTGTACGACTACAGCAGGTCGTTCATTTGCCTATTGGTCTCCCACCTGTGAATAGAATATGGCTGAAACTAAGGCAGGTAGCTCTTGTGGTAATGAATTAGAGCCTAATAACTGATGCCACTGGGACTTGAGCATAACAGACAGCAGAATGAATAGCTGTGTTCTGATGACATTAATTATTAGCTGACTCATCTGCATTTAGTTCTGAAGCCCTTCCATTGCAGCTTTCCCTTCACTCTTTACTTTAACTACATTCATAGAATCATATCCTAGAATGGCTCAGGTTGGAAGGGACCTCAGAGCTCACGTCCTCCAACCTCCCCACCACTATTCCACAGTCTCACCACCCTGATACTGAAGAACTTCCTCAGCTTCAGTCTAACCCTGCTCTGCCTCAACTGCAAACCATTCCACCACTCTGGGTAAACACTGGAGGGGGCTCTCACCTGAAAGCTGTATTTATAAATACTGGCCCAGGGGAGGTTCAGGCTGGATCTCAGGAAATGTTTTTGCACTGGAAGGGTTCTCAATTGGAATGGTCTGCCCAGGGCAGTGCTGGAGTTACCCTCCCTGGGGCTGTTCAAGCAGTAGACCTGGTACTGAGGGACACGGTTTAGCGGTGACCCTTCAGTGCTGGGTTGAAGGTTGGACTGGATGAGCTTGGAGGTCTCTTCCAACCCAAGATGTATGATTCTGTGCTATGTAGGAACCATAGCTACCTGTTCTTCATTGAATCTTAAGTCAAAGTTTCATTCAGTTGTAGAGATGCTTGCATGTTTTCCTACAGCTCATTAAATATTCTTTTTGGCACTAAGAAAGGAAATGACCTCCTTATTAAGACAAAACAGCAGTGCTTCTCCTATCTAATAGTATGGAAATTTAAAAGGATTAATAGGGAAGCTCAACTAGTTCTTATTTCATTAGTGTTCCAGCAGAACACTCTGATTAAATGCATTTTTCCAGGGGACTGTTAATAGGAGTCAATTTACATTTTAAGAGAAATCCACTGGGGAGGTAAGGGAGGTTGTCTCCATTATTTCAATGGGATGTTTTCAATGGATTGCTTTGGAAAGTGGAGCAGGAATTCTGCTGTCTGAAATTCAAACATCCTTCTAAGAAAGGCACTGGTAGATTCACAGTGTGTATTGGGTTGGAAGGGACCCACAAAGGCCATCTTGGCCAATCCCACTGCAGGCAGCAGGGACACCTTCAACTGCACAGGGAAGGCTGAGCTTGAATGTTTGCAGGGATGGGGCTTCAACCACATCCCTGGGCAGCCTGTTCCAGTGTCTCCCCACCCTCACTGTGCAGAACTTCCTCCTGAGGTCCAACCTAAATCTGCCCTGCTCCAGTTTCAAACCACTGGCCCTCTTCCTATCCCCACAGGCCCTTCTGAACTGTCCCTCCCCAGCCTTCCTGTAGTTCTGGGCAGCCTGTTCCAGTGTCTCCTCACCCTCACTGTGCAGAACTTCCTCCTGAGGTCCAACCTAAATCTGCCCTGCTCCAGTTTCAAACCACTGGCCCTCTTCCTATCCCCACAGGCCCTTCTGAACTGTCCCTCCCCAGCCTTCCTGTAGTTCCCTTTCAGATATTTAAATGGAGCTCTAAGGCCTCCCCGGAGCCTTCACTTTTCCAGGCTGAACAGCCACAGCTCTCCCAGCCTGTCCCACAGCAGAGGTTCCCCAGCCCTCAAATAATCTTTGTAGCCTCCTCTGGACCCTCATCATCAGGTCCATGTCTCTCTGTATTGTGGGTCCCATAGTTGGACACAGCACTGCGGGTAAGGTCTCCCCAGAGCAGAGGAGAGGGGCAGAATCCCGTCTCGCACATTGTGGCCTCCAATTAGTTCCTGCTAGATAGCAAGAAGCTCTTCACTGATGTAGCTGTGGCTCCAAAAGGACACTTATTTATAATGTCTTAGGGAAAAGGAATTGGAATGCTGCATGCAATTTGCTAACTGCCAGGTCAGCATCTTTGCTATATCTAGCATGGGACATTTATATGTAGCACACACAGCAAAGCTACAAGTAAATAAATGATGTGCTGAAAACTGGATTGAGATGACAGACAAAGAGGAAGAGTTATACAGGAACAGAGAATTAGAAGCAGAAGCCCAGCTTGGTCAGCAGGTGTAAATCAGCCAAGCTTCACAGAAGATGCTAGGGAAATATTTGTCAGTCCAGTTCAAGTCCTGTGTTAATTACTAGCTTCTAGATTAACTCATAGTGCAGACTTTCATTATGTTGTTCTGCTCTTGAGGTGGGGAGAAAAGAGAAAGTTGGCAGGGGTGGCAAAGAGTATGGATATGAAGGTGACAGTCATAGAATCAGAGAATGGTCTGGGTTGGAAGTGAACTCCAGAGATCATCCAGTCCAGCCCTCCCACACTCAGCAGGGACATCCTCCACTAGATCAGGTTGCTCAGAGCCTTGTTCAGCCTCACATTGAGTATCTTCAGGGATGGGGCCTCAACTACCATACTGGGCAACCTGTTGCAGTGTTCCAGCAGCCTCATGGTGCAGAACTTGTTCCTAACATCCAGTCTCAATCTGCTCTCATTACAAACCATTGCCCCTCATCCTGTCCCTGCCGGCCTTTGGGGACAGTTCCTCTGCAGCCTTCTTGTAGCCCTCTTCAGATACTGGAAGGCTGCTGTTAGGTCCTTGCTGTGTTGAGGGCTCCAGAGCTGGATGCAGGTTTTATTGTGTAAATGTTGGGCTCATCACAAGCCATCAGCTGTCTGTAACATCACAGCCAGGGCAAAATTTAGTATCATTAGGTCAAATAATTGTAAAATCAGCTTTGATTTCTAGCTTTTTAATGGCCTTTCATTCTCAATGTGCACATGCAGATTTTCCCAGAGGGCTGGACGGGTACACAAATAGCCTGCACTTGCACATGACAGCTTCTGAAATCACAGCTCGGCTTCCTCAGTGTCGCCTGCATCAGCTTTCTGCAATGAATAGCCTCAAGTTCAGCTCTTCCATTTTACCACTGCCAAACATTATTAGCAAAGCAAAGAAGCAGTTCCAAAAGTAATTAATTCCAGGGCTTAGAGTAAATTGCTGCTTTAATTAAAAGAACACCAAATACTAATGTCCTGCCTCTTCGTACTTAGAGCATGAAATAAGTCAATAAATAAAAGACTCAATCAGTTACATTTAATACTTTTAAAATGTATGTTGGAATACAAATGCCTCTGTCCTGTTACTACCATCTATAAAGTGACCCAAAGGGAAAAAAATCCGAAGTTAGACAGGTGATGGATCCAGAGAATGGTAGGGGTTGGAAGGGACCTCCAGAGATCATCCAGTCCAACCCACCTGCCAAAGCAGGGTCACCTAGGGCAGGTCACACAGGAACACATCCAGGTGGGGCTGGAAAAGCTCCAGAGAAGGAGACTCCACAACTGTCTGGGCAGCCTGCTCCAGGCCTCCAGCACCCTCACTCCAAAGAAATTTCTCCTCATGTTGAGGTGGCACCTGCTGGATTCCAGCTTGTACCTGTTAGGAAGAAGTTCTACACGGAGAGAGTGATTGCCCATTGGAATCGGCTACCCGTGGAGGTGGTGGAGTCACCTTCACAGGAGGTGTTCAGGAGAAGACTTGATGGGGTGCTTGGCTGTATGGTCTAGTTGTTGGGTGGGTTGGATTGTTTGATGGGTTGGACGCGATGATCTTGAAGGTCTCTTCCAACCTGGTGTATTGTATTGTATTATTGTATTGTATTGTATTGCTGCTCGTTGTCCTATCAGTGGGCACCACCAAACAGAGCCTGGAACCTCCACCTTGACACCCACCCCTCAGATATTTATAGACATTGGTTAGACCCCCTCTTAGCCTTCTCCTCTCCAGATTAAACAGCCCCAGGGCTCACAGCCTTCCATCACAGTAGTGTTGATATTGGCCCAGTGTTGGTGAAATGAGGACAAACCCTGGCTGGTGGATCAGGGCTTATCTCAGAGCTCTCAGCAGTTTCATTTTTCAGGTCATTCTCAGTTTCTTATCCCTTTATAAGCTCTATCAATTTGTCTGGCTATTGGGGATCTAGCTTTTTCTAAGTATCTGATTCTATCTTTATATTTTTTGGGAAAAAAAGGTCAAAAATGGTCCAAACATTTCTCAGTCTATTGTAAAGGATAACAAAAAAAAAAAAAAAATTATCCTAATAAATTATTTAGCTTTACGATAGTTATTTCACTGAAAAGTTTTGTGCAGAACCCCTGATTTTAAATAGAAGAATGAGAATTTCAGCTAATTTTCCAATCCTTTGTTCAAATAATGTAAGTCTTAACAGTGTCCCCAAAACTGACCAAACTGGGAAACTGAGAAACATGGCAGGAAAAGAGAAGGCTCTGGGGAGACCTTACGGCTGCCTTCTAAGGCCTGAAGAGATCCTCCAGGAAGGCTTCAGAGAGACTTTTCCTGAGGGTGTCTAGGGACGGGACAAGACAAGGGGGAATGATTTGGAGCTGAGGCAGAGCAGGGTTAGAATGGAGCTGAGGAAGAAGTTCTTCAGTTTGAGGGTGTTAAGACTCTGGAACAGGCTGTCCAGGGAGGCTGGGGATGCCTCCTGCCTGGGGGTATTGAAGGCCAGGCTGGATGAGGCCTTGAGCAGCTGAGTCTAGTTGAGAGGTGTCCCTGGGAATGGTGGGGAGATTGGAGGAGATGAGCTTTGAGGTCCCTTCCTACCTGTGCCATTCTAGGATTCTGTGATTATCTCCCACCCAGTAGGAAGGAAGGAGAAGAAAAGATTGAGATTAAAAGATTAACACATAACTGAAAGTCTGCTTCTTCTAGATGGTGCTATTGCTTTGTTCTTGGGGGGGAAGGAAAAAAATATATTTTTAAAAATAAATAGATTGTGATCAATTTATTACATCAATGATATTGCTATCCAAACAAGAGCTATTAAAATATATCAGAAACTTCAGATCTAGCACACCTCACCTCTGAACAGATACCATAGTTGTGTTGCCAGGGACTTTTTAAGGTCATTTTAAATGTCATACATATTGCTGTTCAGCCTAGAGAAGAGAAGGCTCCGGGAGGCCTCAGAGCTCCATTTAAATATCTGAAAGGGAACTACAGGAAGGCTGGGGAGGGACAGTTCAGAAGGGCCTGTGGGGATAGGAAGAGGGCCAGTGGTTTGAAACTGGAGCAGAGCAGATTTAGGCTGGACCTCACGAGGAAGTTCTGCACAGTGAGGGTGAGGAGACACTGGAACAGGCTGCCCAGGGATGTGGTTGAGGCATCTTACCTGCAGACATTCAAGCTCAGCCTTGCTGTGCCCTGGGCAGCCTTCTCTGGTTGAAGGTGTCCCTGCTGCCTGCAGGGGACTTGGACAAGATGACCTTTGTGGGTCTCTTCCAACCTGATGCAACCTAAGAATCTGTAATCAGATGACCTGGACAGTGATCAGAACAGAAAGGGACCTCCAGAGTTCAAAAAGGAAATGAACTAAATCAGAGAATTGCTCCTCATAGAGGTATTTACATTTATTAACATTTATAACATGCTAATTAATTCATGACAACCAGGAGGTGTTGCCTCCTGTTCAGTTGTCTAATTGATTTAAATGGGTGTAAGAGTAAAGATTTCCCTGAAAATAACGGGAGGGATTAGGCAGCCTAAGTGTTCAGAAAAGCTGCAGTTCAAAATCACTTCCCTGGCAGAAGTCCCAGGAAGGCAGCATTGGTGTCATCTATTGCAGACATCATCTGGCCCCTTTACTGCAGTCTAGGAGCACCTCAAGGCTTTTATTCTATTTATTTTCAAATCTTCATAGAATGATAGGAAAATAAAGCTGAGAGGGAATAGAATAGGTCACCAAATTGTCTGGCACAAGACTTTGTCATTCCTGAACACATCCTTGTTCAGCCCATCTTTAAAGGAAAGGAGAGAAAATATTAATGGGCAGTTTTTTCCATGCTTCAGAAGCTCTGTTATTACAAAGAGTTCTGCTGAGGTCCACTCTGGCTCTTTCTGATGCAGTATCCACCATGTGCTGACAATAGCAGGGCAAGAGAGGGGATTCTGCCCCTTGACTGCTCTGCTGAGATCCTACTCCAATCCTCCCTCCAGGTCTGGTAGCAGAAGAAGGACACAGAGCTGCTGGAGAGAGTCCAGAGGAGCCCACAAAGCTGATCCAAGGGCTGGAGCAGCTCTGCTGTGAGGACAGGCTGAGGGCACTAGGGGTGTTCAGCCCCAAGCTTCAATCCATTCCTCCTTGTCCTATCACTACAAGCCTTTGTCAAAAGTCCCTCCCCAGCTTTCCTGTGGCCCCCTTCAGGTACTGGAAGGATGCTCTAAGGTCTCCCTGAAGCCTTCTCTTCTCCAGGCTGAACAGCCCCAACTCCCTCAGCCTGTCCCCACAGCAGAAGTTCTCCAGCCTTCTGACCATCATGGTGGCCTCCTCTGGACCCCCTCCAGCAGCTCCAGGTCCCTTTTATGCTGGGGGCACCAGAACTGGAGGCAGTGCTCCAGGTGGGTTCTACCTCTCTGGAATTGTTCTCTCAGTGAGTTTCAAGTACTACTTTAAACTAGCATTTGTGCTAGAGGCATGGAGGGGGACAGCAGCAATGCTGACTCTTGTGAGACCCCCACCTCAAATGCTGTGTCCACTTTTGGTGTCCCTATCATGAGAAGGACATGTAACTGTTGGAGTTAGTCCAGAGGAGGGCCATGACGATGATCCAAGGGTTGAAGCCCTTGAATGCTGTGATTTGAATTGCATGGCCAAGCTGGAAGAGTTGCCATACATTCAGAGGTAGAACAAACCCATCTAAGAAAGGATCTCTGTGTTGTAGCTGTGTGTCATCAATCTCAGGAGTACTCTGAGGTTTTGGTTTTAATTATTAAATTGTGGAATTTGTACCTGGGCAATAGCCCATGGCTGGATAAACTCTGACTGGTGCACAACATGGCTGTGGCAGGATTCCTTAAAGGAAAGAATTCTGGCTGGGAAACAGCTTAGAGCTGGGTGAAATTGGGAAGAGCAGGCATCACACAGGGCATTAGATATGATGAAGAATTTCTTTTCAGCATTAATGTAGCATTAAGCTCTTTCAAAGACATTACAGGAGGAAAGCTTGGATGATGATGGGCAATCCTTCACCACACATGCACATCAAACAAAGAGAAGTGACTTTGAGCTTTCAGAGCTGCAGCATCCTGGCATGGAAAACACATGAAGATAAAGAGACTTCACCAGCAGACAACCCACTTAGCAAGATACAGCCCAGATGAGTACATGATCAGTTGAGTCTGTGAAGGAAATAAATTCCTGTACTAATACTTGATGGCCACCAAAGCATCTTGCCAAAAATAAGACTTCAGTTCTGCAATCTTTCCCATGGCTACCCATACTGATGGGGAAAAAATGGAGAGAGACATTGTGACCATCAGAGAGTGCAGATGATGGCTTTATGCAAGCTACAAAAAAACCCTCTCCCTCTGACCTTGAGGTAGTGAAAGGTAACTAATTAGTCTTCCCTACTATGACATCTATGGTTCACTGTCCTTGGGGCAGGCAATCCGTGGCAATTCATCTCTGCATTCTTTAGTAGCTTGAAAAATGAGATGAGAAGAGTTGTCTTACGTTGTCAGATGGATTAACATAATGTTAGAGTTCCAAAATCAGCAGGGTATTCCAGAATGTAAAAATAGCCCATGAGGAAAATGCCTCTCTGCCTGCAAAATACCCTTGAGTAGCAGGTTCTGCTCTCTCTACAGGACACCCACTGGGGGAAAAAAAGAGAGAGCAGGCAGGTGAGGACAGGCTGAGGGAGCTGGGGGTGGTCAGCCTGGAGAAGAGAAGGCCCCAGGGGGACCTTAGAGCTGCCTTCCAGCACCTGAAGGGATCCTCCAGGAAGGCTGCACAGGGACTTTTCCTGAGGGTGTCTGGAGACAGGCCAAGGGGGAATGGTTTGGAGCTGAGGCAGAGCAGGGTTAGACTGGAGCTGAGGAAGAAGTTCTTCAGTTTGAGGGTGGTGAGACTCTGGAACAGGCTGCCCAGGGAGGCTGTGGATGCCTCCTCCCTGGCAGCATTCAAGGTCAGGCTAGATGAGGCCTTGAGCAACCTGGTCCAGTGGAAAGGGGCATCCAGAACCTCCCTGGGCAACCTGTTCCAGTGTCTCACTACCCTCATTGTGAAGAATTTCTTCCTCAGCTCCAGTCACAATCTGCCCTCCTCAAGCTCCAATCCATTCCTCCTTGTCCTATCTCTGCCTTGCAAAAAGTCCCTCCCCTATTTTCTTGTAGCACCCATCAGGTACTGGAAGGCTGTTCTAAGTGAAGTATGCTCAGCAACTCTTTGATCTGATTGAATCAGAAAGAGAAAGTCTTTTCAGAAAAAAAAATAATAAAGTAATTCTACATCCTGCCTAATTATTCTAAGTTATTGGCCCCAAAACAGTAAAAGGATGGAAGCTGAATTTCCTTGTGCCTCTCTAAGTGTGGAAATGGACTGAAGTTACCTGGGCACGGTCAAAGTTAACTAAAGGTGCGAGTTTAAAGCAGATTGTTTAAGCTCAGGTACTGCTCATAGCAACATGCTCAGACAGGATTGGAACTGAATAATTGATTTGGTGCAAAGCCACTAAGCTGAACTGAAGTATGATGCTACAATTCTGATTAAGCATCACCACACAGGGGTTTGATCTAATTTAATTAGTCCACATGAAAGGCTCATCCACAGTAACTTTGGACCACCTTGGAAAGGTGACTCCTGAAGAGACAACTCTTTGTTGTTTTTATCAAGAAAGGGTTCAAAGTTCATAGAATCATAGAATCCTAGAACTGCCTAGGTTGGAAGGGACTTCCAAGCTCATCTCCTCCAACCTCCCCAGCATGCCCAGGGACACCTCTCAACTAGACTCAGCTGCTCAAGGCCTCATCCAGCCTGGCCTTCAACACCACCAGGCAGGAGGCATCCACAGCCTCCATGGGCAGCCTGTTCCAGAGTCTTAGCACTCTCAAACTGAAGAACTTCTTCCTCAGCTCCAGTCTAACCCTCCTTCTCCCTCAGCTTCAAACTTTCCCTCAGGAAAAGTGCCCCTGCAGCCTTCCTGGAGAATCCCTTCAGTCATTGGAAGGCAGCTCTAACGTTCCCCTGGAGTCTTCTCTTCTCCAGGCTGACCAACCCCAGCTCCCTCAGCTTGTCCTCACAGCAGAGGTGCTCCAGCCCTTGGATCAGCTTTGTGGCCTCCTCTGGATTACCTCCAGCAGCTCTGTGTCCTTCTTATGCTGTAGACAGCAGAGCTGGAAGCAGAATTGGAGGTGAGGTCTCAGCAGAGCAGAATCAAAAGGCAGAATCCCCCTCTCCTGCCCTGCTAGCCAAGTTTCTCCCGAGTTGCTCAGTGCAAATACGTTCATTACTGTGAGTTTTTCCTGTTTATCTTACTAGGGGTTAATCCAGCTGAAACAATTATCACTGTGGGTGCTATTAAGTATCTTGTGAGCTCACTTAATAAAGGTCAACAAGGTAGCTACCAGGAGAATAAATTGTTCTTTGATGTACTTCCAGAAGAGAATTAAGGGAAGCTGACAAGGCAGGACTCAGCATCGGTGTTTTGCTGATTCATTAAGCTGAATACATTTGCCTGGCAGATGTGACTCTTGCCCCTTTGTTAGCACTAATTACTGTCACTCGTTCAAGGAGAATGGACCCAAAAGGTAGGAGGTAGAGCAGTGGTTGGAATTTGGGAGAACAGAGTGGAAGTTCTACCTGCAACACCACAGTGAATCATTGTCCTTTTTCTGGGTATACAACAGATCAATTCTGTAGTTCTTTTCCTGAGGGTGTCTAGAGACAAAACAAGGGGGAATGGTTAGAAGCTGAGGCAAATCAGGGTTAGACTGGAGCTGAGGAAGAAGTTCTTCAGTACCAGGATGGTGAGACTCTGGAATAGGCTGCCCAGGGAGGCTGTGGATTCCTCCTTCCTGGGGGTGTTCAAGGCCAGGTTGCATGAGGTCCTGAGCAGCTGAGTCTGGTTGAAAGGTATCCCTGGGCATGGCAGGAGGTTGGAGCAGATGATCTCTGAGATCCCTCCAACCAAAACCATTCTAGGATTCTCTCATTCTAGTTCATCACTATATATAAAAAATATTCTTTAATATTCAAATATGGAGTTTGGGTTTGGTTTGGGATTTTTTGAGAACTGACAATCTCAGACAAAGCCACATCCCCCTTAGTTATCCTTTTGTGTATCTCTGTTCATAATTCACAGAATGATTTGGGTTAGATGGGACCTTGAAGACCATCCAGTTCCAACCCCCTGCCATGGGCAGGGACACCTCCCACCAGCCCAGGCTGCTCCTCAACCAGCCTGGCCTTGAACACCTCACTGGGCAACCTGGTCCAGTGTCTCATCACCCTCACTGTCAAGAATTTCTTCCTCTTCTGCAGTCTTAATCTGCCCTCCTCCAGCTCCAATCCATTCCCTCTCATCCTATCACTCCAAGATTGTAAAAAGTCCCTCTCCAGCTCTCCTGTAGCCCCTTCAGGTACTGGAAGGCAGTTTTATATTCTCCCTTGAGCCTTCTCTTCTCCAGGCTGAACACCCCCAGCTCCCTCAGCCTGTCCTCACAGCAGAGCTGCTCCAGCCCTTTGATCAGCTTTGTGGCCTCCTCTGGACTCTCTCCAACAGCTCTGTGTCCTTCTTCTGCTGGGGACAATAGAACTGGAGGCAAGATTGGAGTTGGGATCTCACAAGAGCAGATCCCCACTTCTTTGTTTTGTTTTTCTTCAACTGCAGCTCAGTTTGCTGAAAGGCACTCAAGTCAAACTCTGGAACTCAAGGTCCTGTAGCTGCAGTGGTGTTTGTCACACAGAACCAAACTGGGTGGCAGCACCAAGCTCCTCCACTGACTGCTTTCTGCCTGCCTTCAAAGCATCAGTTAAATACTTCGTGCTTCTGTGATGTTATCTCAAAGGTAATTTCTCTTAATGATCAAATTAAATTCCTTATCAAGATCTGTTACAATACAGCAGAGTACAGCAGCCCTGCTCCTGCTCCCTTAGCAACAAGCTCTGAGTGTATTTCCTTTGTTAGGATATTGCTGTCTTACTACTGAGAGGACATAAAACTCACAGGAGATGTGTAGCAAGGATTAGACCATGAAGCAGTCACCATGCCCCTAACACTGAAAAGAATTTTACCACATTTCTTCCTGACTGTAAGGTCATTTTTCACTGCAGCTCCCATTTCACACAAATCTCTGCTTTGAATCTTGACCAAGCCTCATCTCAATGTTTACACTCTGCAAAACCCCTTCAAAGCCACTGCCAAGTGGTGGTGTCTTATTGTTCTACAACTTCTTCCTCTGTCCACCGGGAGAGGTGGATGAAAAAGAGAGGAAGTGGGAAGAAAATGCAAGGGAAGGAGTAGTTAAATCCTTTTACTGGTCTATAAATTGCAGTGTCATAGAAATAAGGCCAAGCAGTTACCTTCACACCAAGAGCTGTAAATATGAAACAGATTGAAATTCAGAAAGCTCTGGGTATAGATTTTCACTTCAGCACACCATAAATATAAGGCTGCCCAAATCTGTACTCAGAGTTAGGTTTTAAGACAGTAAAGAAAACAAACACAAAACCACACAAAAAAAAAACAACACCCCAAACCAACACACACAAAAAGACAAACAAAAAAAGAGGGGAAAAAAAAAAACCCAAGCCACACACCAAACCCCAACACCCAAGCCCAAAACAACTACAAATGCCAAAACCAAACTGAAAACAAAACCACAGATAAAAAAGACCCCAAAGCCACCACAACTGCCATAAATTCCACAGTGGATGTTCCAGGAATGATTTAATTCAGGCTCCTTTCTAAAATTTACTACTAATGATGAGGGAGCAGAGCAGCAAAGGTTTCCACAGTGCTGGTAGTGAGCACCAATCTTTGAACTGACTTCTCTGCTAACTAAATGTACTCAGGACCCAACTCTTATCTTAAATTTGCTTCACAGCTTGCATTGGGTTGGAAGGGACCCCCAAAGGCCCAACTCCCCTGCAGATAGCAGGGACAGCTCCAGCCAGAGCAGGCTGCACAGGGACACAGCAAGGCTGAGCTTGAATGTCTGAAGGGATGAGGCCTCAACCACATCCTTGGGCAGCCTGTTCCAGTGTCTCCCCACCCTCACTGTGCAAAACTTCCTCCTGAGGTCCAACCTAAATCTCCCCTGCTCCAGTTCCAAACCATTGCCCCTCGTTCTGTCCCCACAGGCCCTTCTGAACAGTTTCTCCCCAGCCTGCCTGCGGGTCCTTGAGTGCAACCGTTCAGCCAATTCCTTAGAGACTGAGCGACATCTATGCCACTTTAAGTGAGAGACAAGGTTGTTTTGCTGAACACTGCTGAATGCTTTCCACAAGTCCAGCTGTTGGACAAATTGGTTTTGCCCAATTCATTTTGTTTAAGTTGCTTGCCTGAAATTACCAGGCCAGGACCAAAATGAGGGTGACACTGTAAATCAAAATGTGCGCCTCTGTAGCTAATGAGTTACGACCTCGATTCAAGCAAGCCCTTCAGACACAGTCTAAACAATATGAAGAGTACTCCCACCTACTCCATAACCCTCCAGATTTATTATCAAGAGTCCCTGCTCTGCTTAATCTCTCCAGCAGTCTTTCTAGAACTGGGAGTCCTTTCCACATCTACAAAGAATTTGGGGATATTATCCCCAAGGACGAGGTGCATCAGCTTGAGCCCAACAGGTCCTTCAGGTAGTAACACTGACAAACACTGGTAGCTGGGTTATGGTTGGACTTGATGATCTCAAAGGTCTGCTCCAACCTTTATGCTTCTATGAACCCAGCAAGGAAAATGCTTTGCAAGATCTCTCCAAATATGACAGCCCATGAGCAGCTCTAGGAAACAGAGCATTTCCCTTCAGCACTCCCTTTAAGCCTAGGTAAAAATTCAGAAACATTGATCTGTGCTTAAGGACTCTACAGAGACCATTTGAGAGAAAGAGCAACCCTGGTATCTGTTCAGGCTCAAAGTGATGCCAGGTTTAGCAGCAAATGAATCTCATGACAGACAGCTGTGGTTAAAAAGATTAAGGAAGCACAGCTTTTATTATTGTTGTTGTTGTTATTGTTGTTGGGTTTGTTGTTGTAATTATTATTTATCATTATTATAATTATCATTACTACAAATATTTGTACCTTGTACCAAACAAAATTCCCAGAGCAAAAGGTCTGGCAGCTTTTCCCAGCATGGCATCAGGTCTCCAATGTTGGTGGCCCCCTTTAGGACACACTCCTGTCTAAATAATTCATTGTAAGTCCCTGATTTTCCCTCCTGCATCTAACTGAGCCTTTTGGTAATGGGGAAATGAAAAAGAACATCATTCATTTCACAGATTCATAGAATGGGTTGGGTTGGAAAGGACCCTGAAGACCATCCAATTCCAAACCCCTTCCATGGGCAGGGACACTTCCCACCAGCCCAGGCTGCTCAAGGCCTCATCCAACCTGGCCTTGAACATCTCCAGGGAGGGGACATCCACAACCATCTTAAGCAACCTGTTCCAGTGTCTCACTACCCTCACTGTCAAGAATTTCTTCCTCATCTCCAATCTCAATCTGTCCTCCTCCAGTTTTAATCCACTCCCTCTCATTCTGTCACTCCCAGCCCCTGTCAAAAGTCCCTCCCTTCCCTATCTGCTGTTCTTAAAAGCCCGGTGTGCAAGATGATGGCCAAGATGCAAAACAAGAAGTATCAGATACTATTCACCTAAGAATTATAAACCACTGTTGGATTCATTCCATTGTAGTGCAGAATTCCCTCTACCTCTGGCCATGCTGCTTTGGATGCAGCCCAGGTTGCTGTTGGCCTTCTGGACTGCCAGTGCCCATTGCTGGCTCCTGCCCAACTTCTCACCCACCAGCAGCCCAAGTCCTTCTCTCCAGGGCTGCTCTCAATCTCATCACCCCTCAGCCTGGATTGATAACCAAGGGTTACCCTGAGCTAGATGTATGACCTTGCACTTTGTCTTATTGAACCTCATGAGGTTCTCCGCAGCTACCTCTGCAGCCTGTCCAGGTCCCTGTGGATGGCTCCTATTCCATCTTTATCAACCACACCACTCAGCTTGATGTCATCTTCAGACTTGCTGAGGGTGCCCTTAGCCTCACTGTCTGTAGTACTGATGATCACTGTGTTCACCCTTTTAGATTTCTTTCCTTGACTGAGAAGAGAGATAAGGAATCAGTAAAAAAAGTTTAGCAGGGAGTCAGAGGCTGCTGTGAAGCAAAAGAGCAGATTTACAGCCACAAATTAGCAAGAATGAGAGGTTCTTTGCCATTCCTTATCATGCTCTGGACTTTGAAAGGATTTGGGCACATGACCACATTTCTCCAAGAATAACAAAATATGTACATCAGCTGATCTCTGCTAAAATTAGCATCCTGCAGCCCCTGCAAAGCCACCAGAGCTGAACAAAATGTAGCTAAACGTTCCCACAAGTCATATGAGCGTTTGAGAAAGATATTCTGCAGGAAATGAAGTTAAAGACACAGATTACAAAAGAAGTCAGATCAGAAAGAAGCTGTGCTAGCTGGCAGGTGACTTTTGCTCAGAACTCCATGAGTGGAAGCTGCTTGCATTTTGACAGGCTGAGAGAGTTGGGAGTGCCTGGAGAAGAGAAGGCTCCAGAGAGACCTTAGAGCAGCCTTCCAGTGCCTGCAGGAGAGCTGGGGAGGGACTTTTGACAAGGGCTGGGAGTGGCAGGATGAGGAACAATGGCTTTGAGTTGGAAGAGGGCAGATTTAGACTGGAGGTGAGGAAAAATGTCTTGACAGTGAGGATGGGGAGACACTGGAACAGGTTGCCCAGGAAGTTTATGTCTGCCTCCTCCCTGGAAGTGTTCAAGGCCAGGCTCAATGAGGCTTTGAGCAACCTGGGCTGGTGGGAGGTGTCCCTGACAGTGCTGGGGGTGTGGAACCAGTTTATGGCAGATTGCCCAAAGGCACATTTTGATGAAGATGATTTGCATTCTGAAATTTAACTTTTCCAGTCTGTGTAACCTGGTCATGTAGCATTGCTGTGTTTCAGGAAACATTCTGTGATTCTATGATTCTGTGAAAGCATTGCTTAACATGCTTGCCAGCAGCTGCTCTCTGGACTACGAGTGTGAGCTGCTGGGCTCAGCCATGTCTCAGATCCAGGCAAACTGCTTCTCACTCTAGAGGAGTTGCAATCTGGTTGTATAGTGAAGATTTGATGAGAGAAGTGGACATTTTTATGCCATCATTATGCCAACGAGGCACTTCATCCCCTTCTTTCACAAAACTGGAAGACAGGAACACAATGTAGAGTCAAGACTAATTTGCCTGAAAATACGTATGTCCCTGCAATAGCTGCTAACGCATCCTCCTTACCTTCTACTGTGCAGTCTCCCTCCCTTCTGCCCAGGTCCTTGTGGTGTGGCTCTGATATTCAGTCAGCATCAACGGCAATGACACCTTAATACAGTCTGTTAAAAAGCCTGCAAAAGAAAAATACTTCAAGCAAGCAAGACAAAAAAAATAATTACAAATCTCATCAGGAGTTGGCAGGCCTGGCAGGAAATTATACAGGTCCAGCTGCACACTGGAAAGAATAAGGTGCCCAGGCCAGTTTTCTGAAAGAAGTGTTTAATTGAACGTTTCTGCTGCATTTCTCTCATCAAAACCAGCCTGACAGGCCAAGAAATGCAATTGCAGTATTACTGCTCGTTAGCAGCTGCTGCAGCCCAGATTGCATCATATCTGTCATGGTTTTCACAGAATCACAGAAACATTCAGGTTGGAAAAGACCCTCGGGATCACCAAGTCCAACCACAAACCCTACTCTACAAGGTTCGCCCCTAAACCATATCCCCAGGCACCACATCCAAACAACCTTTAAAAGCATCCAGGATCGGTGACTCAACCACCTCCCTGGGCAGCACATTCCAGTGCCAGACCACTCTCTCCCTGAAAAAATGTTTCCTAATGTCCATTCTAAACCTACCCAGTGGCAGCTTCAGGCCATTCTTCTTGTTCTATCACTAATTACCTGGGAGAAGAGACCAGCACCAACCTCTCCGCCACCTCTTTTCAGGTAGTTGTAGACAGCAATGAGGTCTCCCCTCAGCCTCTGCTTCAAACTAACCATCCCCAGCTCCTTCAGTCACTCTTCATCAGATTTATTCTCCAGGCCCTTCACCAGCTTCATTGCCCTCTTCTGCACTGTCTCCAGCACCTCCACATCTCTCTTGTATTAAAGTGCCAAAAACTGGACACAGCACTCAAGGTGTGGCCTCCCCAGAGCTGAGTACAAGGGGATAATCACCTCCCTGCTCCTGCTGGACACAGCATTTCTAATCCAAGCCAGGATGCCAGTAGCTTTCTTGGCCACCTGGGAACATTGCTGTCTCATATTCAGCTTCCTGTCCATTAGAAACCCCAGGTCCCTTTCTGCCAGGCTGCTTTCCAGCCACACTGCCCCAAACCTGGAGCATTGCTTGGGGTTGTTGTGCCCCATGTGCAGGCCCCGGCATTTTGCACTGAAGCAGCTGCAGCATGTTAAATGCAGCCCAGATAGTAACTGTACCTTAGGTATCTGAGTACTGTGTGAGTAAATTGTGTCCAGCAGTTGGAATTATCTGGTACTCTGTCTATCTCTGCTCTTACGTAAGCTGCATTAGGCTGCTGAGTTCAGAAAGTCAGGTTGGCAGCTTGCCAAGCCCCAAGAATTCATTGGGATTCTAAAGCTCCTAATGACCTTAGCTGCTATCACTGCCAAATATTTGTGTAAGTGACTTTGGTTTGTTGCTCTTCAAATGAAAAGATAATCAGCTGAGAGATTCTCCAAAGGCTTTTTAGAGTACTTGTTTCCTAAAATTAACTAGAGAGCGGGGGCCTGCAAGAAAGCTAGGAAAGGACTTCTGACAAGGGCTGGGAGTGAGGGGGCAAAAGGGAATGGATTGAAGTTTGAGGAGGGCAGATTGAAACTGGAGATTAGGAAGAAATTCTTGACAGTGAGGGTGGTGAGACTCTGGAACAGGTTGGCCAGGGAAGTCATGGATGCCCTACAACAACCACCACAGAAACCATTCAGAACATGGTAGCCATTTTGATGAAGGCTTCTTGACAATGCTGGCTCTGGGCCACCTAAGATGAACCTTTCAAACTAGATATTGGAAAGTCATTTTTGACAGTAAGGGTGGTGAGACACTGGAGCAGGAATGGGGCTTCTACAACCTCCCTGGGCAACCTGTTTCAGTGTCTCACCACCCTTATGGTGAAGAACTTCTTCCTAACAGCCAATGTGAATCTACCCATTTCTAGTTTTGCTTCAATACTCCCAGTCCTATCGCTACCTGACACCCTAAATATTCTCTCCCCAGCTTTCCTGTAGCTCCCTTCAGATACTGGAAGGCCACAAGGAGGCCTCCTGGGAGCCTTCTCTTCTCCAAGCTGAGCAGCCCCAACTCTCTCAGTCTGTCTTCATAGGAGAGGTGCTCCAGCCCTCTGATCGTCCTTGTGGCCCTTCTCTGGACACCTTCCAGCACCTCCAGATCATTCCTGTAACAGAGGCTCCAGACCTGGATGCAGTACTCCAGGCAGGATCTCACCAGAGTGGAGGAGAGGGAGTACTCAGATGTGTTCTATCAAACACGGTTTCAATACTGAAGGTGCATCAAATGTTTGGAGAACTAAAGCAGCATACAGCAAAGGCTGGACTGCATCCAAAGGCATGGGTTTGTTGTAGCCAAGGGAGATGTTGGCTAGAATCCTGCATTTGCCTTGGTGGCCTGATAAGGAGAAAAGAACAAACCCAGAAACCAAACCAGATTCTCTCAGGCAGACACTGAGGACTATTTCTCATAGCACTTCATTGGCAGTGACTTTCTGTGGTTTTGCCATTTCTTCTATCTCAGAACCTCAGTTTACTGGAAGCTTTTCTGGTTCATTTATCACTCCTTGCACTTTCACTAGCATGAGTGAATGAATTCTTTCTTACCAATACCAGAAGATTCCCTACTCCTTCCTTTACTTCATAGTACTGAACTATACAATAGTTTGTACTGGAAGGGACCTTGAAAGGTCATCTAGGCCAACTACCCTGCAGTGAGCAGGGACATCTACAACTAGATCAAGTTGGTCAGAGCAAAGACCAGCCTGACCTTCAATGTTTCCAAGGACAGGGCTTCTGCCACTTCTCAGGGCAATGTCTTCCAGTGCTTCACCATCCTCACTGGAAAAAAGTCTTCCTTCTACCTGGTCTGAATCTACCCTCTGTTTAGTTTAAAACCAGTACCATCATCCTATTGCTATAGGCTCTGTTAAAAAGTTTGTCCTTCTTTTTCTTGTAAGTCCTCTTTAAGTTGACAGGCTGCAGAGAGGTCTCCTAAAACCTTCTCTACTCCAGACTGACCAACCCCAGCTTCAGTTCTTCCTCCCAGATGAGGTGTTGCAGCCCTCTGGTCATTTTTTTAGCCCTCCTCTGGACCCTTTTCAACACAGTGAAGACTCCAGAGATGAACACAGCTCCAGCTTGCACTGCTGGCTCCTGTCCAGCTTCCCAGCCACCAGAACTCCTTTTCCACAGGGCTGCTTTCTATCACCTCATCCACCAGCCTGGATTGGTAATGAGGATTGTTCCAACCCAGGTGCAGGACTCTGCACTTGCTCTTGTTGAACCTTATGAGGTTCACCTGGGCCCACCTCTCCAGCTTGTCCAGGTCCTTCTGGATGCCATCCCATCCCTCTAGCTTATCAACCACATCACTCAGCTTGGTGTCATCTGCAAACTTGATGCTGATGCACTCAGCCCCACTGTCTCTATCACTGATCAAATCATCTCTGTCTTTTATTACTTTGGCCTTGGAAATTCAGCTAGATTCTATCAAATCATTCTATTAGATGAGGCTGAAGACAAATTGTGTAAGTCCAAACAAAATTAGCTAAATCTGATGTAAATTGCAGCTAACTGAAAGCCTTGCTGAAGTTGGAAGGGTTCAGGGTTTAATGTCTTGTTTAATTTCATGCTCTGGCTGTCTTTTTTCTCAGATAATAAAACCATAACTGGGTGCAGAGGAGGAGAAAGGAAACATTTTTAATTGCTTTTTCTCGTCCAAAAGCAAAAGAGTATCAAAGAAACTAAAGCAAGCATAGCCATGCAGCACGCTTGGAGGACTTGAGGAACTCCTTGCCACAAAACTTCCTCAAGGATGAAAAAAAAAAAAAAGGCACAAATATGGCTGGGCAAGGAGTGACTTGAGAGCAGCCAGAAGGGGAAGGCCTTGTGGGTATCAGCTGGTGACAAACTCCCCATGAGGCAGCAATGGTCACTGCCAGCCCAGCAGGCAGCTGTGTGCTGGGCTGCATCCAAAGCAGGGAGAGCAGCAGGACAGGGAGGGGATTCTATCCCTCTGCTCTGCTCTGCTGAGACCACACTGCAGCACTGTCTCCAGTTTTGGGGCCTCCAGCACAGGAAGGACCTGGGGCTGCTGGAGAGGGTCCAGAGGATGCCATGGAGATGATCAGAGGGCTGGAGAACCTCCTGTATGCGGACAGGCTGAGGGAGTCGGAGATGTTTAGCCTGGACAGGTGAAGGCTCCAGGGAGACCTCAGAGCAGCCTTCCAGTATCTGAAGGGGATGAAGAAGAGTTGGGGAGGGACTTTTGACAGGGGATGGGAGTGACAGGACAACAGGGAATGGATTGAAGCTTGAGGAGGGGAAATTAAGATCCAGATGTAGATTTTACTTTAACAACAGCAGCAGCAGTTCATGATTTTTCAAAATTCAAACCACACAACGTTTGGGTGTTTTGTTGTTTGGAGTTTTTTTTCATAAGCCATCCTTAACCATCAATATTTTATTTGTAAGTGGGATTTATGGGCTGAATAAACTCAGTCACAGCAAGGAGCAATGACAGCAAGTGAAAAATCACCCCTCTGGGGCTGGGAAGGGGGATGCTCTGTAAATGCAAATGGGAGCTAAAGGATAAGCATGGGCTGGGATATTTCAAATGTCAGATTGCCTTTATTAAGCTAAGATTTCAGTATGGCTTACAAAAATCAATCCAAGACTCACTGTGCTATTGCACAACTGCTGGCTTCTGTTGTTGGAGCCTACATCAGAGCTTAGCACTGCAAGCTGCAGTCTGAGCACTTTGCATATTTTTCTGTATTTTATTCTCTTTCCCTCAGTTGCTTTTGACTCTTTCAGCACTTCGAAGCCCTTTCCCTGAATTGCACTGTGTGTGTTTGAGGAGAAATTGGCTGTTTCCATGGTTGTGTGCAAGATGGTGGGGTCTGACCACACTGCTCCCACAAAATGGGATTGTTCTGGAAGCAGAGGTTAGGAATGATGCAGGAGAGAATATTAAAGAGTACACTGAAAGGACCTTTAGGCAGATACATGGATGATAGGATCCTGGAATGGCTCAGGTTGGAAGGGACCTTAAGAGCTCAATGGCAGGGACACCTCCCAACTAGACTCAGCTGCTCAAGGTCTCATCCAGCCTGGCACTGAACACCTCCCGGGAGGAGGCATCCACAGCCTCCCTGGGCAACCTGTTCCAGTGTCTTTCTACCCTCACTGTCAATAATTTCTTCCTCATCTCCAGTCTCAATCTGCTCCTCTCCACTTTCAATCCATTCCCTTTCATCCTATCACTGCGAGCCCCACTAAACAGACCCTCTACATGAGAAAGAGTGGTGAGGAAAGGAGAAAAACTGCGCCAAATCTTCACTGCAAGAGTTGTATTTGCAGAGCAGTTGCCACTATCTAAACTACAAAATTCAAGAATTAGGATTGGACATTTAAAATGTCCACTGAGAGCAGCTCTGCAGAGAAGGACTGCAGAAGGGTGCTGGTGGGCGAGAAGCTGGACAGGAGCCAGCAATGGCACTGGCAGCCCAGAAGGCTAATGGCAGCCCGGGTTGCATCAAAAGCAGCAAGGCCAGAGATGGAGAGATAGGATCCTGCCCCTCTGCTCTGCTCTGGGGAGACCTCACCTGCAGTGCTGTTTTCAGCTGTGGGGCCCCCAACACAAGAAGGACATGGACCTGATGGAGAGGGTCCAGAGGAGGTCACCAAGGGTCCCTTCCAACCCAGTGCAATTTGTGAAGCTGTGAATGTGCCCAGACACCAGAAGCTTGAGTTCTGTGCTCTTCCTGTGGCGTATCTTCAGGACTGCTAAACAGGAGTCCTCAGATCAGTTCAGAACATCTAAGGATATAAACCCCATGTTTCTTTTTGAAGAAAAGATGTGGATGGGAAGGAGGTTGTCAACCCTTTGCAGAATCCAAAGTAATTAACTAAGGGCAAGGAGCTTAATCTCTTTAAAATTACAAAACCAATCCACCATAACCTTACTGTTAATTAAGACATAAAAGTCATTACCAGGAGGTGTGATGTTAATTATTACACTTCATTGTTTGCCTCTGAAAGACTCCAGCAGAGTGGAGACAATATGCAGTAAAAGACATGGAAGCCTACAGGCTCCTTCTGCTCGGCCAGAACTTTGTTTGCCACATCTTGAACTGGAACACAAACCTTAAAATGGTTCCTTGACCAGGGCCTTCAGAAGGATAACTCCACAGCTCCACCCCTTACCTCCCACCCCCCCCACCTCACCCCCCTCCCCCAGTATGGAACACTGCTCTGTGTGGAGTTAAATCTGAATTCTTAACTCTCCCTCCAGCTTAGGAGTTGAAGTTGAGACCCAGCAGTACCTCTAAGCTATTTTATCATGGAAAACTAATGATCCATTCTTCCCTTTGGAGTGCTAACCTTGGCCCATTCTTTCCATTCAGTGCTAGATTTTAGAATGACCTAGGAGTCCTGGTGGTCAACAAATTCACAATGAGCCAGCAGGGAGCTCTTCTGGCCAAGAAGGCTGATGGTATACTGGGGTACACTTAGAAGTGTGTGGCCAGCAGGTTGAGGAAGGTTCTCCTTACACTCTACTCTTTCTTAATGTAGTCCAGTTTTGGGCTCCCCAGTTCAAGAGAGGCAGAAAATACTGGAAAGAGTCCAGTGGAGGGCTACAGCGATGATAGGGACTGGAATGTCTCAGTGAGGAAGAAAAGGGAAGAGTCCAGTGGAGGGCTACAAAGGCGATTAGGGGGCTGGAACATCTCTGTGAGGAGGAAAGGACTTGAGGCTGTTTAGTGTAGAGAAGAGAAGACTGAGATGGGATCTTATCAATGCTAATAAATACCTAAAGGGTGGAGGTCATGAGGATGGAGCCAGACCGCAGGCCAGGTTGGATAAGGTCAAGTCTGGTTGAGAGGTGTCCCTGCCATGGTTGGAGTAGATGAGCTCTGAGGTCCCTTCCAACCTGAGCTATTCTGGGATTTTCTGGATCTGAGGGTCACAATTCCATAATATGCTTTCCTTTCCCTTCCAGCTATGCCTCAGTACCTTGAAGAATACTCAGTGTGAGGTACTGTAAAGAGAATGGACCTTTTGGAGAGTCACCTATGAGTTAACTAACTGCCAAGGGGGAGCATTGATCAGGTATTAATCCAAGCAGCTCCACAGGCTCTTCAGTTACTTGAAGCTTTCCATTAACCTGCATGGAAATCAATCAGCAAAGCAGGCCTGCTATAGAGCAGACAAGTAGAATGCACTTTAATTGAGGGCATTTTGGTGACAGTTTAAACTTCCCAAACATCCTACAGGCATGATCACAGCCTCTTTGTCCGCTTCCTTTGGAGCCAGAGGGGAGCAGCCACCTCTCACTATCAATGCTCTTTGACAGCAGTGTTTCCTTATCTAGTCAGTAAGGAAGAGACCCCACCTCCAGTTCTGGTGTCCCCAGCAGAAACAGGACACAGACCTGGTGGAGTGAGTCCAGAGAAGGCTGCAAAGGTGGTCCAAGGGCTGGAGCACCTCTGCTGTGAGGATAGGGTGAAGGAGCCTATCTTGAATGTCTCCAGGGATGGGACCTCAAACACATCCTTGGGCAGCCTGTTCCAGTGTTTCACCACCCTCACTGTGCAGAACTTTCTCTTGATGTTCAACCTAAATCTGCCCTACTCCAATTTCCAACCATTGCCCCTCTTTCTATCACCACAGGCCCTTCTGAACAGTCCCTCCCCAGGCTTCCCTTTCAGATAGTCCCTGGAGCCTTCTCTTCTCCAGACTAAATAGCCCAAATTCTCTCAGCCTGTCTTTGTAACTGAGCAGCTCCAGCCCTCTGATCATCTTTGTGGCCTCCTCTGGACCATCTCCAGCAGGTCCACGACTCTCTTGTGCTGAGGCTCATAGCACTGCAGGTGAGGTCTCCACAGAGCAGAGCCCAGGCTGCCATTAGCCTTTTGGGCTGCCAGTGCCCATTGCTGGCTCCTGTCCAGCTTCTCACTCACCAGCAGCCCAAGTCCTTCTCTGCAGGGCTGCTGTGGAAGATGAATCTTTTGGCTTTTTGGTTTGTGTTTCACACTGTGCTTTGGAAAACTTTGGATATAATCAGAGCAATTTGACTAAATATGACAACAAATCAGACCAACAAATCAGTGAAAATGTAAAAAAGTAGTAAAATATTCTAATAGCTAATAGAAACATATTCTGTAGGGCTTTTGATACCTATTTGTCATTAATTTATTGACAGAACTATAAATATTCCATCATAGGAACAACTCAAGCAGCTCTCTGTGAAACCCAAGGTGTCTGCCAGCTGATGTCTTGCTTCTGGAGCTGTCAGCACTTTCCCCTGTCCATGAGGCAAGGTACTGAAAGAATAAACAAAATCAATAGCTCCACACTTTTTGGTGTTGGAATGCAGGTAGAGCAAATCATCTCCTGAAGAGCAAAAGTTAATTGAATCACACAAGGCACTGCCAACAGTGTGACCTGGCAGCCCAGAAAGCCAATGGCAGCCTGGGCTGCAGCAAAAGCAGTGTGGTCAGAGATGGAGAGAGGGGACCCTCTCTATGGAGAGACATCACCTGCAGTTGTGTGTCCAGCTCTGGAGCCCCCAACACAGGAAGGACATGGACCTGATGGAGAGGGTCCAGAGGAGGGCCATGAAAATGCTCGGGTGGTTGGAGAACCACTGCTGTGAGAACAGATTGATGGAGCTGGGGTTCTTCATCCTGGAGAAGAGAAGGCTCCAGGCAAACCTAACAGCAGCCTTCCTGTGTCTGGAGGGGGATACAAGAAGCTGCAGAGGGACTGCTCCCAAAGACCTGAAGGAACAGGACAAGGGGCAATGGTTTGAAATTAGAGCATATTGAGATTAGATGACAACAAGTTCTGCACCAGGAGGCTGCTGCAACACCGCAGCAGGTTGCCCAGGGAGATGGTTGAGGCCCCATCCCTGGAGATATTCAAGATCAGGCTGGACAAGGCTCTGAGCAACTTGATCTAGTGGAGGATGTCCCTGCTGATTGCAGGGGTTGGACTGGATGCTGTCTCAAGGGCATTCTTCCATTCACCAGGACTCCCAGGATGATCTCCAACAGATCATCCTCCAACCTATCCTGGTCCATGAGGTTGTTCTTTCCCAGATGCCAGACTCCACCCTTGTCCTTGTCAGATTTCATTCAATTTCTCCCCATCCAGTTCTCCATCCTGGTTATCCTTTCTAGAACACACCAACATCAGCTGAAGGGTGATGGAGTTAATACATACAAGGAGGTTTTCACACACATATAGCACATGCCTACTTGCATAGAACAAAGTGATTAGGAGCTGATAGAACATTTTCTTAGCTGCAAGTCAGTAACAGGCACTGTCTTCACCAGCACTGATAGTGTAAGCCATGCTTCTCTCCCAGCTACCTTATTGACAGAATCCTTAGAAGGATCATCAAGGCTTTTCCAAGTCCAAGCTTCCTTCACCAAGTGTTATTAACCAGGCAGAGGCTGCCAATCCACAGCCTGCTTGCACCACTGAGCACTGAAACACAGGAGTTCTTTTTGCTCCTGAGGGGATTCCTAACCATAAGGCAGGCAGGCAAGCAGAGAAATTGCATCCCTAGCTCCTTAAGGCTAAGCATCTTTCTGCTGCAGGAGCTGCTATCTAATTACACTGGCAAATTGGCAGCCTCCTTGAATTGAATTCCCCTGGGACAGTGACATCTGGTGACATTCACTGATTTTTATTCCTTTGGAGTTTCTTCCTGTTGCAAGTCTAACCTCTTACAGGCAAAGTCTGGTGCCATGCTTCCAGCTGCTTTCAGGTTGCCTAAGAAGAGAGCGGTTGAGGCCTTTTGGGAACTGTTTGGGTACAGCAGAGGTGTTTGTGGGATTGAGGTAAGAAATCTTTACACACCTGGACTACAAGAACAAAGATACCACCTAAAAAACACCAAAAAGTTCTGCACCATGAGGGTGCTGGAACACTGCAACAGGTTGCCCAGGGAAGTGCTTGGGGCCCCATCCCTGGAGATATTTAAGGTAAGGCTGGACAAGGCTCTGGGCAGCCTGATCTAGTGGAGGATGTTCCTGCTGACTGAAGGGGGGTTGGACTGGATGACCTTTGGAGGTCCCTTCCCACCCAAGCCATTCTATGATTCTAAAACACTTCCCTTAGCCTCTTTATTTGCAAACCCTTGCAAGCAGAGGCCTAATACCACAGATAATGTCTCAAATCTAAAAATCAAAGATGCTTAATTAGAAGAGGCCAGAACAGCAGGAGAAAAAAAGAAACATCTACTATAGCATTGAGCACCACTTGGAACAGCCAGGGATATCAGTGCTTAGTATGTGGTGATACCACAGGCAGCTGCCTTTGATCCTGCCTCTTAAACAACAGCAGAGGCTTTGGGGAGGATGCCCTGATGCTGATTTTAGTGAACACTGCTTGGCTGCAGGTTTGCAACTGCAGAAGGAAAGGTCTAAGGACAATTACTGCAGTCAGAACACTTCAGAGATAAGAAGGTTACTGCACTGAAATGAGATATCAGTACTGCTGCTGAGGAAGGCTATATCCATAACTATCTATAACTATCCATAACTAACTTAACTATGGGGTTCATATGTGTATAAAATTCAGACACCACCTTGGGGTGCTGCTGGAGACCTTCACACGCACACAGGTGGTTTTCAAACCTGCATCCAGGGAATGCCACAGATTTTAACATCATTCCTCCATTCCAACATAGAAACAGCATCACCAGGCTCAGAGTTTTAAAAGTGATCTTTTGTAGAGATTCCTGGAGACAGGTTGTGACTTCTGCAAGTAACAATTACTCTGATATGGAACAATTCATAGATTGGCTTGGATTGGAAGGGACCTTGAAGATCATCCACTTCCAACCCCCTGCCATGGGCAGGGACATCTCCCACTAGCCCAGGTTGCTCAAGGCCTCATCCAGCCTGGTTTTGAACACCTCCAGGGAGGGCACATCCACAGCCTCCCTCAGCAACCTGTTCCAGTGTCTCACCACCCATACTTACAAGAACTTCTTCCTAACATCTTGTGCCTTGCATTATTTCAGCCCTAACAACACACCAGGCTGTTGTAGACTTAGCCTAGACTCCAACTTTTTGACTCCATATGAATGGCAGGAACAGGCCTGCAGCAGAAGATCTCTCAGGACTCAGCAGCAGTATTCTGTTTGATTCCTGTTTCCTCCTTCTGTTGTGTCTGCAGCAGCATCTTCAATTCCCTTCCTTTCTACCACAGGAACTGTTTCTCTGCTTCTCAGCACAGTGTGCTTTCTCTGCCCAAGAACATTTCTGTGCCAGATGGTGCAAATGACCACCACATCATGCTAGAGTAGTGTGAAATGATATTGCTTACTGCTTGATGTTTCACCAGCTGGCAACAGGGGATGACTGGAAATGGTAAGGATGAGGGGAAAAAAAAATCTCTGTCCAGATTACTCTGATTTTGGAATTAAATTTTAAGTCCAGCTCCTCTTCACCCTTTTCTAAATGTCTTCTGTATCTCTTCTGGCCAATACCCTTGGTCTCAAAGTGCATCTGCAAAGCAAAGCTCTTTCCATTGGAGGCAGAGCTGCCGGTCTCAGTCATTCCTTCTCCCCACCCAATCTATTATTGAAGCTCCTCTGTTCTCCATGGTGCAGGCAGGTTTCAGTGAGTGTGTGCAGAATGGATCATTCCATCCTGATGCCTGCAGATCTCAGTGGGTGTTTGGCTTGCAAGCTGTTTTGCTCCACCAAGCATGTCAAGAATTCACTTGTCTGGAACAATGAGGTCTAAATGAAGGAAAATGTAATCTTTAGCATCTCTGATCTTCTTCCTAGATGCATATCCTTACTCTCTCTGCTTTGCATCTCTGAACTAGAATCCAGCATAAAAAAAATGCAGGCTGCCAGCTTCAAGATTGCTGGATTTTTTCCTTGTCAACCTCAGCAATCATTTTCCTATTTCTCCTTGCACTGCATGTCTCTGCCCATCACACCTCCATCAAATTCCTTTCTCACATGGTGCACAACCCTCTCTGTTTACTGCTCCAGCCTTACCAGTCACACTGTTTCCTGATCCATCAAGCCTCAGACTCTCAGGTAATTTTCCTCCCTAATTTCTCTGAGACTGAGAAGTGCTGTCTTTTATTGATTGATTTATTTACAAGACACTCTTCTGTCTCAGGCATACAAAAGGGTTCAACACATGAAGTGCCATGCACATGGTAGGACTGGAGAGCTCCTTTGCACTTTGGAACAAAGGGGAAGACATGCAGGAGCATTCCCAATGGTGAATATTCACAGCTCCACAGATGGCACTGAGTTGGAAGGGACCCTCAAAAGGCATCTTGGCCAATCCTGCTCCAGGCAGCAAGGACACCTCCAACCAGAGAAGGTTGCACAGGGACCCAGCAAGGCTGAGCTTGAATGTCTCCAGGGATGGGGTCTCAACCACATCCTTGGGCAGCCTGTTCCAGTGTCTCCCCACCCTCATTGTGCAGAACTTCCTCCTGAGGTCCAACCTAAATCTGGCCCTGCTCCAGTTTCCAACTTTTGCCCCTCATCCTATCCCCTCAGGCCCTTCTGAATAGTCCCTCCCCAGCCTTCCTGTAGGCCCCCTTCAGATTTTGAAATGCAGCTCTAAGGTCGCTCTGGAGCCTTCTCTTCTGCAGGCTGAACAGCCCCAATTCTTTCAGCCTGCCTTTGTAGCAGTGGTCCTCTAGCCCTTTAGCAGGGCTAAAAAAAGTGGAAGCTTCTTTTGCAAGATGACCCTTGGTTAATGAAACAACAAGTATTCAGCTTCTGTAAGCCTGAAACCAGGGGAAAGTTTTCTTTAGTTCTGTTTTCTTTGTTAGAGAGGTCAGAGGATGCTTTGCAATGATTTATGACAACCCTCACTTCTCTAGTGCAGCTATGAGTAAAATCACCTCAGACAGCAGTAGGAAAAGACAGGCAGCTCAGCAGCACTGAAGGATATTGTGTGTTCAGAATCATTCAGCAAAAGCTGCTCCTTCCCATCCATAAAAGTAAATTCTCTCTCAGCTCGCCTTTTATCTTCTGTTTAATGGCCAAGCCTGGAGTTATTCTGCTACTAACCATTCAGAATGTTGCCTGCCAGATCAGATCCCTCATTTGTCTCCTTGAGCAGATGATTCACATCTCTCATCACTTTTCCCTTTTACCAGAATATCCAACTTTTGCAACTTGTCTTCACTTCCACTTCTCTTGTAGACTTTTCTTACAGGCGATGAGAAAAAGCAATTTCACTGCTGCCTGCTGCCAGCTCTCATGACTCTTTGCTTTGTGTGTGTTTGGTTTTGGTGACTTTCTGTCCCTGACACTGACACTCAGCATTTGGAACATCAGGACCATCACATTTGTCTTCAAAACTCCCATTTCATGAAGCCTGCCTAAGGAACAACAATAAAGTTGCAAACATCCAACAGTGACAACCTGTCACATCCACCACTCTGTCCTTCACTTTGCTCTGTCTTTATGATCACTGCAACAGGTTGCCCAGGGAGGCTGTGGATGCCCCCACCCTGGAGGTGTTCAAGGCCAAGTTGGATGGGGTCAGGAGCAATCTGAGCTGGTGGGAGGTGTCCCTCCCCATGGCATGGGGTTGGGACTAGATGATCTCTAATGTTCCTTCCAATCCAAACCATTCTATGAATCTCTGAATCTCTGAAACTGAATCTGTGAATTTTTGAATTTATGCATCTATAAGCCTAAAAATCCATGAAACTCTGACTCTATGAATGTATGAATCTATGGATCAGTGTCTGTCCCTTGTGAAAAAATTCAAGCCCAAACTGTTTGGCACTCTTTTGTTTTCCTGCATTAATCTGCTATCTACAAGAGCTGGATTATCTTAATCTTGGAGCAGTTAATCTTGGACCATCACCCAAGATTGACACACTGAAATATTCCAGCAATCCAAACCCTAATTAATGGAGACATCAGTGATTCGGAGAGGACACATTTCAGCTTGGCTTGCACATTGTGACTTACCACAAAAGCATCTCCTCTGAATGCGCAGAACAGATCTGATGCTGTGATTTATAAGAGTTACAAGAGCTAAACTCCATTGTCTGACCTATTCAGCCTTAAACCATCAAACAGAATCACAGAATGCTTTGGGTCAGAAGGGACCTCCAAATGGCATCCAGTCCAAGCCCCTGCTATCAGCAGGGACATCCTCCACTAGATCAGGTTGCTCAGACCTCTGCCCAGCCTTACCTTGAATATTTCCAGGGATGGAGCAATCTGTTGCAGTGTGTCCAGAAGCCTTATGGTGCAGAACTTGTTCCTCACATCCACTGTCAATCTGCTCTGCTCTCATTTCAAACCATTGCCACTGGTCCTGTCCCTGAAGGCATTTGGGAATAGTCCCTCTGCAGCCTGTAGCCCTCTTCAGGTACTGGAAGACTGCCATTAGATCTCCCCAGAGTTTCCTCTTCTCTAGGCTGAACAACCCCAGCTCCTTCAACCTGTCCTCATAACAGAGGTACTCCAGCACCCTGATCATTTTCATAGCCCTCCTCTGGACCCACTCCATCAGGTCCATGTCCTTGCTGTGTTGAGGGCTCCAGACCTGGACACAGTATTCCAGGTGAGGCCTCACCAGAGCAGGGGGCAAGATCCCTTCTCTCCATCTCTGGCCATGCTTCTTTTGATGCAGCCCAGGCTTCCATTGGTCCTCTGGGCTGCAAACTCACACTGTCTGCTCATGTCTCAATTCTTGCCCATCAGCACCCTCAGGTCCTTTTCTACAGGGCTGCTTTCTATCTGTCACCCCTCAGCCTGTTTTGATGGTGAGGATTGCTCCAGCCCAGGTGCAGAACCCTGCCCTTGCTCCTGCTGAACCCATATTAACTGCATGGTGAAAGACACAGAGAAAGCAGTTGTGTGAAGAGCTGAATGATAGCTTCCTAAGCAATCAGGCACCTGTGCTTATGTGCACTGTTTACCCATCTGACCAAATTGTTCCTCCTCCTCTGTCCTCCTCCATTTCAACTGCTATTAATACCCACAGCATGCCTTGAGAATTAATAGCTTCTTTGGTGCTGTTGCGCTGAGGAACAGCAGAAAACTTCTGCCAATAAATTACTTAATTAGTGTCATTTGACACAAGGTGAAGAATCTGTCAGCGGCAAGTGTCTGTCCTCTGGGGAGAGCAAAGGTTAAGCAGAGACAAACTAGAAAAGCAAGGGTGTGAGCACCAGCACCATTGTTTCTGGAACAGCACATTAATATCTTTCTCTCTTCCCTGTGGCATGGAAGTTCTTGTTTACCGGTCCACAAACTTTGCTGATGAACAAACTTCTTTTTGATGTCTTGCCTGCTAAAGGCATTAATAAAATGTAGCCAGCAGGGCAAGAGAGGATTATGCCTCTTGACTTTGCTCTGCTGAGACCCTACCTCCAATCCTGCCTTTGCCTTCAGGTCTGGTGTCTCCAGCAGAAGAAGGACACAGAGCTGCTGGAGAGAGTCCAGAAGAGGCCACAAAGGTGATCCAAGGGCTGGAGCAGCTCTGCTGCGAGGACAGGCTGAGGGAGCTAGGGGTGTTCAGCCTGGAGAGGAGAAGACTCCAAGGGGGCCTTAGAGCTTCCTTCCAGTACCTGAAGGGATCCTCCAGGAAGGCTGAAGAGGGACTTTTTCCTGAGGGTGTCTGGAGACAAAACAAGGGGGAATGGTTTGAAGCTGAGAGAGAGTTTAACCAGATGAGCAAGGGAGGAAGTAAGCTTGTAGGAACTGTGACAAACATGTCTGATAGCATGTTGTGCTTTCCTCATGGACAGCTGCAGAGAATGGCATCTGGAGGGAATTATCATTCAATACAATACAATACACCAGGTTGGAAGAGACCTTCAAGATCATCGTGTCCAACCCATCAACCAATCCAACCCACCCAAACAACTAGACCATACAGCCAAGCACCCCATCAAGTCTCCTCCTGAACACCTCCAATGATGGTGACTCTACCACCTCCACAGGCAGTCCATTCTAATGGCAAATTACTCTCTCTGTATAGAACTCCTTCCTAACATCCAGCCTAAACCTCCCCTGGTGCAGCTTGAGACTGTATCCTCTTGTTCTGGTGCTGGCTGCCTGGGAGAAGAGACCAACCTCTGCCTGTCCACAACCTTCCTTCAGGTATCACAGTATCACAGTATCACAGTATCACAGTATAACCAAGGTTGGAAGAGACCCCAAGGATCATCAAGTCCAACCCGTCCCAACAGACCTCACAACTAGACCATGGCACCAAGTGCCATGTCCAGTCTCCTCTTGAACACCTCCAGGGACGGCGACTCCACCACCTCCCGGGCAGCCCATTCCAATGACGAATGACTCGCTCAGTGAAGAACTTCCTCCTCACCTCGAGTCTAAACCTCCCCTGGCACAGCTTGAGACTGTGTCCCCTTGTTCTGGTGCTGGTTGCCTGGGAGAAGAGACCAACCCCCTCCTGTTCACTACCACCCTTCAGGTAGTTGTAGAGGGCAATGAGGTCACCCCTGGTCCTTCTCTTCTCCAGGCTAAACAACCCCAGCTCCCTCAGCCTCTCCTCACAGGGCTTGTGCTCAAGGCCTCTCACCAGCCTTGTTGCCCTCCTCTGGACACGTTCAAGTGTCTCGATGTCCTTCTTAAACTGAGGGGCCCAGAACTGGACACAGTACTCAAGGTGTGGCCTAACCAATGCAGAGTACAGGGGCACAATGACCTCCCTGCTCCTGCTGGCCACACTATTCTTAATACAGGCCAGGATGCCATTGGCCCTCTTGGCCACCTGGGCACACTGCTGGCTCATGTTTAGGCGGGTGTCAATCAGCACCCCAAGGTCCCTCTCTGTTTGGCAGCTCTCCAGCCACTCTGACCCCAGCCTGTAGCTCTGCATGGGGTTGCTGTGGCCAAAGTGCAGCACCCGGCACTTGGACTTGTTGAATGTCATCCCATTGGACTCCGCCCATCTGTCCAGTCGGTCGAGGTCCCTCTGCAGAGCCTTTCTACCCTCTAACTGACTAACATCTATTCCCAACTTGGTGTCATCTGCAAACTTGCTGATGACTGAATCAATTCCCTCATCCATATCATCAATGAAGATGTTAAAGAGGATGGGGCCCAGCACTGATCCCTGGGGGACACCACTGGTGACTGGCCGCCAGCTGGATGTGGCACCATTCACCACCACTCTCTGGGCTCGGCCCTCCAGCCAGTTCCTAACCCAGCGCAGAGTGTTACTGTCCAAACCATGAGCTGACAACTTAGCCAGCAGTTTACTGTGGGGGACGGTGTCAAAGGCCTTGCTGAAGTCCAGGTAGACCACATCCACAGGCCTCCCCACGTCCACCAGATGGGTCACCTGATCATAGAAGGAGATCAGGTTGGAGAGGCAGGACCTGCCCTTCCTAAATCCATGTTGGCTGGACCTGAGCCCTTGGCCATCCTGCAGGTGTGCAGTTATTGCCGCCAGGATAATCTGTTCCATCACTTTCCCTGGCACTGAGGTCAGGCTGACTGGCCTGTAGCTTCCGGGTTCCTCCATCCGTCCCTTCTTGTGGATGGGGACCACATTGGCCAGTTTCCAGTCATCTGGGACCTCTCCAGTGAGCCAGGACTGGAGGAAAATGATGGAGAGCGGCTTGGCCAGCTCATCTGCCAGCTCTCTCAGCACCCTAGGATGGATCCCATCCGGTCCCATGGACTTGTGGATGTCCAAGTGGCTCAGCAGGTCCTGAACTAATTCCTCATGGATTTCTGGGGTACTACTACTACAGGTAATTGTAGAGAGCAATAAGGTCACCCCTCAGTCTCCTCCAGGATAAGCAACCCCAGCTCCCTCAGCCTCTTCTCGTAGGGCTTGTGCTCCAAACCCCTCACCAGCTTTGTTGCCCTTCTCTGGACACATTCCAGCAAGACAACATCCTTCCTAAACTGAGGGGCCCAGAACTGGACACAGTACTCAAGGTGTGGCCTAACCAGCGCAGTGTACAGGGGCAGAATGACCTCCCTGCTCCTGCTGGCCACACTATTCTTAATACAGGCCAGGATGCCATTGGCCCTCTTGGCTGCCTGGGCACACTGCAGGCTCATGTTCAGCCTCCCATCAACCAGCACCCCCAGGTCCCTCTCTGCCTGGCTGCTCTCCAGCCACTGACCCCAGCCTGTAGCGCTGCCTGGGGTTGCTGTGGCCAGTGTGCAGAACCCGGCACTTGGATGTGTTAAATCTCATGCCATTGGACTCTGCCCATCTGTCCAGCCTGTCGAGGTCCCTCTGCAAAGCCTCTCTGCCCTCCAGCAGATGAACTCCTGCCCCCAGCTTGGTGTCGTCCGCAAATTTACTGATGATGGACTCAATGTCCTCATCCAGATCATCAATAAAGATGTTGAAGAGCATGGGGCCCAGTACTGATCCCTGGGGCACACCACTAGTGACAGGCCGCCAGCTGGATGTGGCACCATTCACCACCACTCTCTGGGCTCGGCCCTCCAGCCAGTTCCTAACCCAACGCAGTGTGTTCCTGTGGGTTGGGTTGGAAGGGACCTTGAAGATCATCCAGTTCCAACCCCCTCTCAATTAGACCAGGTGGCCTCAAGGCCTCATCCACCATGGCCTTCAACACCTTCAAGGCAGGAGCATCCATGACTTCCCTGGGCAACCTGTTCCAGTGCCTCACCAGAATCACTGCCTCCAGTCTAAGTCATTGTGAGTCCCTTCCAACCCAATCCATTCTATGATTCTGTGAATTCTTTGCCAGGCTAACTGTGCAGGTTGAGTCCAACCATTCTGCTGAAAGCACTCTGGAGTTGCCAGCCTTCTGCCAAGCTGCACAGGTTAGTCCCATTAAGCTGGCTGGAACTCTGCTGTCTCTGTGCTGATGAATCCACTTTCTGCCATAAATTAAGAACAGCAGCAGTTAGGAAGTTGTGCTGTTCCCTGATGTGATATCTTCATCCTGCCTGACAACTGTTTCTCCTCTCCTCCTCCCAGGCTATCAGGAAAATAGATGCTGAGAAAAGTTTGGGCTCATTCTGTTTCTGTCAGGCTGAACAAGTTACTTCTTTCTTCCTTCCCTCCCTCCCTCCCTCCCTCCCTCCCTCCCTCCCTCCCTCCCTCTCTCCTGCTCATTTCCCTGGCTGCACTGATGCCATTATTGCCTTATAAGCCATCTGAAACACCCAGATGAGTAGCAGGCCAGATCTGCATTTATCACCTGTAGAGATGCTGTGCATCTTACTCTCACTCCTGGCATCCTCTTTTAAATGCCAGCACAGTTTAATTGTCGTTAATTGAGATGACTTTGAGTATATTTCACACCAACACTTACCCACTGCTGTGCTGCCTAAATAGCTGAGCTGCAGTTCCCATTGCTGGATCTGCCTTTGGAAGGAGAGCTCTGTCTGTGGATGGTGGCTGCTGGCTCTGTGGGGTTCATATGTATTTAAAATTCAGACACCACCTTGGGGTGCTGCTGGAGACCTTCACACGCACACAAGTGGTTTTCAAACCTGCATCCAGGGAATGCCACAGATTTTAACATCATTCCTCCGTTCCAACATAGAAACAGCATCACCAGGCTCAGAGTTTTAAAAGTTGTGATCTTTTGTAGAGATTCCTGGAGACAGGTTGTGACTTCTGCAAGTAACAATTACTCTGATATGGAACAATTCATAGATTGGCTTGGATTGGAAGGGACCTTGAAGATCATCCACTTCCAACCCCCTGCCATGGGCAGGGACATCTCCCACTAGCCCAGGTTGCTCAAGGCCTCATCCAGCCTGGTTTTGAACACCTCCAGGGAGGGCACATCCACAGCCTCCCTCAGCAACCTGTTCCAGTGTCTCACCACCCATACTTACAAGAACTTCTTCCTAACATCTTGTGCCTTGCATTATTTCAGCCCTAACAACACACCAGGCTGTTGTAGCCTTAGCTACAACAGAGCCATCATCTCCTCTCCCAAGATATCCAGATCCTACACCTACAGAGGCCATTTCCTGCCACTGCTACTTAGGTTTCTCACACTACTAAGATACGTTGAAGTGGAAGTGAGAGGAGGAAGTGACAGGGCAAGACACATCCTCCTCTGTGCCATCTGGTGCAACTTTGTGTTACAGACATCTTTTATCCTCTGCTTTCTCCCACAGGCAATCATCCACCATCCATCACTGCACTGCCTTTAGCAGGCTGCACCTCTCCAGGGGTTCCTGCTGCTTTGGTTATGCAAACCCCAACATCATTGCTGATTTCCTGCAGCCCAAGATGTTTCCCTCTGCAATTTAGCTTCATTAGAGTTCCTGTACAGCAGGCTGGAAAAGATCATTGCTCTTCTAAAGTGTCTCTGACTAACACATTACAAATTCAAATGAGGAGTTCATGGCTTAACAAGAGCTAACCCTAGCCTTGCTCACTCTAAGGTCAGCAAAAATTTTCTCTCTGCTGGCAAAAATCTGTTTGATGAATAAAGATTTTAGGAACAGTATCATTGTCTCTAAACTCCCCTTCACATCCAAACACCTGGAAATCCAAACATCACAATGAAAACCACTCAGTATGCCAAGATCAAAAGCAGTGGCTCACCAGGTAATGAGATTAAAGCAGTGTGAAAACTCTGCAAGGCTTCTTACAGACTGCATGGCTGGAATAATGATGACCATAGAAATCATCCAGAGTGCCACAGAATGACAGCCTGGAAGGGACCACAAGGATCATCTAGGCCAACCTTTCTAGGTGATGGTGCAGTTGGAACAAGCTGGACCTATACCCTGTCCTGCTGAGTCTTCAACCGTCCCAGTGTAGAGGAATCCACCATTTCCTTTGGGAGATTATTCCAATGTCTGACTGTGCTCAGAGGGAAACATTTTCTTTGGGGCACTCTTTCTATGCTCTTTGATATGCCTGTAATACATATGTGTAAAATGACCCCTCCTTTACAGTGCATTTTATCTTCACACAGATAGCCACTCAGATCCATTGCTTGTGTGAGCATGTATGAAAGCTTCTTTTTATATGTAAACAGACATGGGGGGGGGGTATTTGAAACTCTGAACAGTTTGAAGTTTTCTTTCCCAAAGAATAGATGCTAGGGCAGTGCTAGAGGTGGCAAATGGGATAAACTGATTACAGTGAACTGAGGCCACACTGACCTCTCAGAGGAGCCAGTAATGATATGCAAGTGGTAATCTCTGCTCTTTGCTTTCTCCACCTCACTTTTCCTGTTCTCTCAGGCTTGCTAAGTTAGTGAGTCCTATTGTGGCTGAAACACCTCAGAGAGACCATTTAGTGAAGTCTGGGCCAGCACATCCTGCTTGAGCACTATGCAAGATCTTCAAAAGCCTTTCTTCCCTGCAGGGAAAGCAAAAGCTTCACCAGCTCTGCTGTGCCAAATGCATTCTTCCACAAGCTGTGCTTCCAAGAGAAAGGAGTATTGAAGAATCTTCGCTCACACAGACCGAGACCCACCCAAGCTGTTCCTCACAGCTCCACAGAGAAGCCACAGGCACCTGTGCATGGATCAGCAGTGGAGCTTCATCAGTGCCAAGTCAAGACACTGCACTGCCTCTGTGAAGAGAATCTTGCAAGGACACACAGCTGAAGATGAAGGACAAGGGAGGTCTGAAGTCACTAAATTCCTGATTATTTTGCCCAGGCTCTGGAACCACACCACCAGAAATGTCATCAAGCTCCTCTGGATGAGCAGACTGAAATCGGAGCTGAGGCCTGTTCTCTGATCTACCAGAGGAACTGCACCAGTGAAAAATGTTTTACTCCAATACTGTTCTGGCAAATTAATGTTAAAAATACATAAATTCATAGAATCCTGCAGTGGATTGGGTTGGAAGGGACCTCCAAAGCTCATCTAGTGCAACCCCCCTGCAGTCAGCAGGGACATCTTCCACCAACCAGATCAGGTTGCTCACAATTCCACATTCACTTCTAGGTAACACACAAAATAAATCCAATTTGCTTTTCCAGTCTCCATGCCCCATTTTTTGTCCTTTTTCTCTGCTGATTGCAATGCCATTGCCTGCTGCTTTCTTTAAATCCAAAACTTAAGAGGAAACCTTTTAACTGGATCTCAGTCAGGCCTCAGGAATGAGACCCTTCCTGACAAAAGAGAATGTGATCCTAGTGCCTGCAGTGAACTACAGGGGGAAATATTTGTAGTCACATGCTTAAGTGCTTCATTTGCTGCTGCTACTACTGACACATGGGCAGACAGCCTCTAAAGCCCAGAAACCAAATTACATTGAAATGAAAGGAGGCTTGAAACTGAGTCCAGCAGACAAAGACCACTTGAAAAGTTGAATCATAGAATCACAGAATGTTAGGGGTTGGAAGGGACCTCCAGAGATCATCCAGTCCAAGCCCCCTGCCAGAGCAGCGTCACATAGGGCAGGTCACACAGGAACACATACAGGTGGGTCTGGAAAGTCTCCAGAGAAGAAGACTCCACAACCTCTCTGGGCAGCCTGCTCCAGGCCTCCAGTGCCCTCACACCAATGCATTTCTGGGTTGCAACATTCTCTGAGAATCATTAATTCTACTTCAAGACACACATCCTCCAGCTGTAACAGGTATGGTACATCCCCACTCTGCCCATCCTGCAAAAGGAAATCTCAGCCTGGCAGCCATCATTCTGAAGCATCAAGAGTGGCAGCAGCTGGCTTTAGGAGCATGCAGTGTGTTGTTCTATAAAGCCATTTCATATCAGGCTGTCTCCTATAAAGCTATTTAATGCAAGCTTGCCCCATGCTGCTTTCCATTTCCACTGATCTCCATAGCTCATCTCCTTGTAAAAGAACATTGAGCTAGGTCTATTTTCAAGATATCCAGGGTAAATCAGAAGGAACAAATTCCCCTGCCCTGACACAGGGTCCCTGGTTTACTTTGTAGGTTGGAATTGACCCTCAACACTCCCCAGTACCTGTGCACCAGGACATCAAGGCACGTGGTGCTGTTCCTGCTGTTTATGATAGCCACCAGAGCATCCACAAGAGGAGCCACAGACAGCAAGCTGAGCGCTTGTCGGCAGTGTACAGTTCTTCCTTACAGGCCCCCTTTACAGATTCACAGCTTCACAGATTGGATTGGGTTGGAGGGGACCCTCAAAGGGCATCTTATCCAACCCCTCTGCAGGCAGCAGGGACACCTCCAACCACAGCAGGCTGCACAGGGACACAGCAAGGCTGAGCTTGAATGTCTCCAGGGATGGGGCCTCAGCCACAGCCCTGGGCAGCCTGTTCCAGTGTCTCATCACACTCACTGTACAGAACTTCCTCCTGATGTCCAACTTCAATGTCCCCTGCTCCAGCTCCAAACCATTGGCTCTTGTTCTATCCCCTCAGGCCTTTCTGAACAGTCCCTCCCCACCCTGCCTGCAGGTCCCCTTCAGATATTGAATTGCAGCTCTAAGGTCTCCCTGGAGCCTTCTCTTCTGCAGGCTGAACAGCCCCACTCTCTCAGAGGTTCTCCAGCCCTCTGATCATCTCTGTGGCCTTCTCTGGACCCTTTCCATCAGGTCTATGTGTCTCTTGTGTTGGGGGTCCCATAGCACTGCAGGTGAGGTCTCCCCAGAGCTGAGGGGCAGAATCCCCTCCGTCTCTCACCACACTGCCCTGGATGCAGCCCAGGCTGCCTCTGGAACTGTAACTGCCTGCAGCAGCTGTGGCTCTCTTTCTTTTGTACAAAAGTTTTGTTTCATGCCTCAGAAAAAAATCTCCTTGACTGCCTAATACAAAAGGCTACAGTGTTGGATGGATTCAGCCAGGCACACTCAGAAGGGGGTGAATATTCAGCAGCAGAATTAAAATGCAGACTCCTCTCTCTCTGAGCAACACTGAAGTTGAGAATTGAAAATGTTCCAGAGGCAGAAAGGTTAATGAATATTATTTACAGAAAACAATTTGAGGGCCTATTAAACTTCTACCTCACGTGAGCCTCGACCTAGTAAGTTAATGACCAGGGGCTTCTATGTGCCCAAGGTAAATGCCAGGGTATAATTAGCAGCCCTGAAACACAAAGGGACAAGCAGCCGGGTGTGGATTTCTTTCATAGAATCCCAGAATGGCTCAGGGTGGAAGGGACCTCAGAGCTTATCTACTCCAACCCTCCCCACCATGCCCAGAGTCACCTCTCAATTACACTCAGCCGCTCAAGGCCTCATCCAACCTGGCCTTGAACACCCCCAGGCAGGAGGCATCCACTCCCTCTCTGGGCAGCCTGTTCCAGAGTCTCACCACTCTGGTACTGAAGAACTTCTTCCTCAGCTCCAGTCTAACCTTGCACTGCCTCAGCTTCAAACCATTCGTTCTTGTACTGTCTCCAGATACCCTCATGAAAAGTCCCTCTGCAGCCTTCCTGCAGGATCCCTTCAGGTACTGGAAGGCAGCTTTAACATCCCCCTAGAATCTTCTCCTCTGCAGGCTGACCACCCCCAGCTCCCTCAGCCTGTCCTCACAGGAGAGCTGCTCCAACCCTTGGATCATGAGGCTTTAGTTATTTTATCTTCTTTTCATTAAATGCCTTTCAGAATACAATAATCTTGCTCCTAAGATCAGAAGCCTCCTTCACGAGGAAGCAGCAGTGGTGGCAGCAGTAAGGATTATTTTTAAACGGAGTTCTCAGCAGCTAGAGCCTACAAAAAGGTATCTACAACACTTTGAATTTAGCCATGTGCTCAAGCCTTCAGAGGACCAGGGTCTGTGCTAGCGATGAAGCCGACAGGCAAAACATGCAGATGGGGAAGGTCAGGAGGAGGAAAGAAGGAACAGCAACAGCACAGAAATCTGTTCCACACAGAAGGTGTGAGCTGCTGCCTGCCAAGTGGTTAGCAGTAGGCAGCCTTGTGTAGGCATCATGGGAGAAACACGGCTTGAGAAGAATGAGAAAGAGCATGAGGGAGAGTTTTGCTTGGCTTCTGGTGTTTGAGCATCCTACATGGAAACATCTGGTTAAAGGTAGTCCTCATATTTGAGAAGATCCATCAAAGCCATACCTACTGATCCTGAAATCACACCTAATGATCCTGAAGCTTGAGGAAGGCAGGTTGAGACCGGAGATGAGGAAGAAATTCTTGACAGTGAAGGTGGGGAGAGACCGGAACAGGTTGCCCAGGGAGGCTGCAGATGTCCCCTCCCTGGAGGTGTTCAAAGCCAGGCTGAATGAGGCCTGGAGCAACCTGGGCTGGTGGGAGGTGTCCCTGCCCATGGCAGGGGGTTGGAACTGGATGATCTTAAAGGTTCCCTTCCAACCCAAACCATTCTATGAGTCTATGATAGACATGAATTTTGATGCATTGAATGTTATTCTCCAGACTAAACAATCCCAGATCCCTCAGCTGCTCTTGATATGATGCCCTCCAAACTCCTCACCAGCCTCACTGCCCTACTCTGAACACTTCAATGTCTTTTCTATTCTGCGGCACCCAGAACTGACCCCAGGACTCAAGCTGTGGCCTCACCAGGGCTGAGTACATGGGCACCATCATTGCCCTACTCCTGCTGCACCGGGTGTGATCCAGACCAGGATGCTGGTGGCCTTTTTGGTCACCTGTATACACTGCTGGCTCGTGTTCAGCTGATCATGATCTGCTATACTCAGGGACATCTTTCACCAGGTCAGGTTGCTCAAAACCCTATCCAAGCTGAATCTGAACATTTTCAATGATGGGGTAGCAGAGAAGCCGTCAGGCAGCAGATGCATTCATAATCAAACTAACTTTCTAATAATCCTCCTTTCAAAATATCTAACAATTGCCCTCCAGACATACTCTGTTCATAAATTATAGAATAGGTGTTAAAAAACCCCATAAATGATGGAGTTAGAGGGTTAGAAGCTGCTTATGCACAGAACAAATAGAGCAAAGAAGTCCACACAGCAAGGTCTTCATATCCTTCTGCACCATGCTGCTTGGGAGACGGAGATTTGGTTTTGCTTAAACTTTGGACTCATTCTGGAAAAAAATAAATAATCCTGCCTCATGTCCAGAATGGTCTGAATGCAACAAAGGAAATGATTTGTGGCTGTTTGCTTCTTCCTTTTTTACTAATTTAAACTGTAAGATGAATCACAGAATGGTCTGGGTTAGAAGAGACCTTCAAAGGGTATCCAGTCCAACCTCCCTGCAATCAGCAGGGACATCCTCCACTGGTTGCTCAGGTTGCTGTTGAGCCTGACCTTGAATATTTCCAGGGATGGGGCCTCAACTCCCTCCCTGGGCAACCTGTTGCAGTGTTGCAGCAGTCTCATGGTGCAGAACTTGTTCCTCACAAATTCAAATCTCCTCTGTTCTCATTTCAAACTATTGCCCATGGTCCTGTCCTTGCAGGCCTTTGGGAACAGTCCCTCTGCAGCCTTCTTGCAGCCCCCTTCAGGTACTGGAAGGCTGCTATTAGGTCTCCCAAAGCCTTCTGCTACATGATTGCAAACTGTGTGCCATAAGAAGTGTTTGGAAAGTTCTAAATACATTATTTTGGGGGAATCTGGAAGGAAATAGTATTCACTGTCATGATTCCTTAAGTGCAGGTCCCTCTAAAACTCCAAGGGGAAGAATGATGTGGGTTTAGAGATGCCTTAATCATGTGGCTAAGTAGGGTTGAGTAGAGGTATCTGATGCTACTCAGTTTACTACTATTGACAACAAAGTAGTCATTGATTAAATTAATCAATAAGGAAAAAGAAAAGTGACTCAAAAAAAAAACAACAAAAAAAAAAAACCCAACAACAAAAAAAAAAAAAACAAGCAGCCAACCCCAAAAGTGAAAAAGCTCTTCTAGAGCTGCACTGACAGAGACCGGACCCACTGGTCAGTACATTAGCCTGGAGAAGAGGAGGCTCAGGGGCGACCTCATTGCTCTCTACAACTACCTGAAAGGTGGTTGTAGCCAGGAAGGGGTTGGCCTCTTCTCCCTAGCAACCAGCACCAGAACAAGAGGACACAGTCTCAAGCTGCACCAGGGGAAGTTTAGGCTCGAGGTGAGGAGAAAGTTCTTCACCGAGAGAGTCATTCGCCATTGGAATGGGCTGCCCGGGGAGGTGGTTGAGTCGCCGTCCCTGGAGGTGTTCAGGAGGGGACTGTATGTGGCACTTGGTGCCATGGTCTAGTCATGGGGTCTGTGGTTACAGGTTGGACTCGATGATCTTCGAGGTCTCTTCCAACCTTGGTAATACTGTAATACTGTGATACATTCTATACTAACCAGCTGTGCTACCAAGAAGAAATAAACCTCTTACCTGATAGATACAGTGAGAAAAGGAGGAGGAAAATCCATTGGAAAGCAACACCTGAACTGACAACTCATACAAGATGTGACCAGGAGTTGGCAACAATCAAGGAGGAAATATGGAATGCAGAGAAGTACAACAACAGCAGACAGGATTTGTACAGCGCAAACTTGAGAGTTACTTCAGGAGAATTTCAAATGGATAGAGCAAAAAAAGGGATGAGATACTCAAGTCTCCCAAAGACCACTCTGAGGGCTGAAGATGAAAGCCCAGCATCACCTTTTCACCTCCTGACAATGGCACAGCTCATATTTTATCAGCACCAGTGACTCCTGACTATCAAAGATTGCTTCTGGGGGCACTGCCAAAACCTCAGACTCAGGAGTGCCTATTTCTCCCTAAATGCCATCATGAAGTCTGCACTTTCCAGCTATGTGGCTGGAAGGATTTTCTGATTTATGGATTTGCAGATGTTTCCTTACTTTTCATATTCCTCATTCTGCTTTATGCCCATCATTCCATGGCACCAGGCAAGGAAAGACTGCTTCTCAGCTGCCACATCTCCATCCCTTGATTTTGTCTTCCCAAGAGATATTCCCAGGTATTCACACTCACCTGTTTGAGAATGAAACCATTTTGTGAGGAGGAAATAAGCTTGTGCATGCAGCCCTAAGTGTGCCTTCTCCAAGTAGCATCCCTAGTGACCAGACCAAGTGTTTATGGCTCGTTTATGTTCATGCAGTTCAAGGTTGTGAGCCTCTAGAAAAGTCCAGCTAGCACCACAAACTCCAGAATCATAAAGGTTGGAAAGGACCTTCAGGATCATCAAGTCCAACCCTAACCCAGCTACCCATGGGCACTAAAGTCTATCCTGAAACACCACAGCTACAGGTCCTGGAACACCTCCGGGGATGGTGACTCCACCACCTCCCTGGGCAGCCTGTTCCAACCCCTCACCACTCCTGAAGAAAAGAAATTCTTCCTAATGTCCAACCTAACCCTCCCCTGGCACAACTTCAGGCCATTTCCTTTCATCCTGTCGGTGGTTATTTGGGAGAAGAGACCAACACCAGCCTCACTCCAGCCTCCTTACAGAGCTAGTGGGAGGTGTCCCTGCTCATGACAGGGAGTTTGAACTAGATGATTTTCAAGGTCTTTTCCAACCCAAACCCATGCTGTGAATCTATGAATCTGTGAATTGTTGGTTTCAAGTATTTCTTTAGGAGGTGTGGCACCTAAATCTGTGTGCTTTCCTCCAAACCCCTGAGCTGCTCCTTATGACAAAGGGAGCTGAAATTGATAAGAAATATCCACATGGCAAAAGCTGTAGAAGTTTAGATCTATTTCTATTCATAGAATAGGGTGGACCTCAGGAAGAGGTCCTGCACAATGAGAATGGTGATGAGACACTGGAACAGGTTGCCCAGGGATGTAGTGAGGTTCCATCCCTGGAGACATTCAAGCTTAGACTTGCTGTGTCCCTGTGCAGCCTGCTGTGGTTGGAGCTGTCCCTGCTGCCTGCAGGAGGGGTTGGACAAGATGCCCTTTGAGGGTCCCTTCCAACCCAACCCAATCTGTGAAGCTGTGATTTAGAAAGCAAAGTTTACGTGGCTAAAGCAACTAAAATTCAGAGACTGCAATAATTGCGTGAGGGGCTCCAGTTGCTGCTGTGCAGCATGGCTGAATTCAGTTACTTAGAACTAAACTGCAGCCCATCAGCATTGGCCAGATCCCTCCTAATCTTAAATAAATTAAATAGGAATTAGGGAGAGGCTTTAAAATGTGACTGAGAGTTACCAACAGAAGTCTGATTTGGGTAATAAACAAGAGGCTGGGAACTGAGCTGGATGTGAGCAGAATAAATTCCAGGGGAATAAGGGGGGAATAAATCTTGGTGGTTGATTCCTCTTTGTTTTAGATAAGTGGGAGCATCAGGCTGTTGGTTTAGCTTAAGAGAGTGGCACATGTTCCTCCTTGGGGTTGTGGTTTGTACAGTAAAGCAGGTTAATTTACCCCCCAGTTTGACAGCAGAGAGGATTGATTGCTGACTATTAAAACATTTCCTAGCATGTAAGAGCTGAGAGAACCAGATGTGATGACTGCAATCAGTGATGCTGAACATCAGTGCAAAAGTTAATCAGAGCAAATAAAGAAATCATTAAAAGATTCCATTTTCTGTACTGAATCAGTGGGAGAGGAGCTGTTCAATGTGCAGACAAGCTCCTTTTTAGCTGGTTCTTTCCCACTGGACTGGAGCATTGTGTATTTTAAAATGCATTGGAGACCATTAACAGGGCAAGCAGTGAAGTCTGACATTGGTTCAGTGTCACAGAATCACTGAATTCTTTGGTTGGAAGAGACCTTCCAACTCATCCAGTCCAACCTTCAACCCAGCACTGCAAGCTCACCACTAAACCATGTCCCTAAGAACCAGGTCCGCAGCTGCTTGAAAAGCCCCAGGGATGGTGACTCCAGCACTGCCCTGGGCAGATCATTCCAGTGTTTGAGAATCCTTCCAGTGCAGAAATATTTCCTAGCATCCAGCCTGAACTCCCACTGGTGCAGCTTAGAACCATTTTCTCTGGTCCTGTCTCTAGCCACCAGGGAGAAAAGGCTGCCCCCTCCTCTCTCCAACCTCCCTTCAGGGAGTTACCATCATTAAATTTTTGCAAAACTTCAATGATCATGATCAGTGACCTCAAATCTACCAACGACCTTAAACCAGATTAGTTCCTATGGAAGACTATTAACCATCTCTCTTTCTACTCTGTCCTTGGTGCTGGACTATGTCTTGGGGCTCCCAAGAGCACTAAACACTTATCCTGATGCTTGGCTGCCTAAGACTTGCCCGACTCAAAAGCAGAGCGGCCAGCAAGTTGAGAGAGGGGATTCTGCCCCTCACTCTGAGACTTCACCTGTAGTGCTGTGACCAGCTCTGGGACCACCAGGACAAAAGAGACATGGGGCTGCTGGAGCTTCTATCAAATGTCATTAGGCTGCTTTCAGTTGTATTGCTTTTCACTGAGACAAGCAATGAACAGAAGCAGTCTCTCCACTTCTGATCTCAATCAGGTGTGTGATGCCCCAGCTTCATTTGCTATCAGATGAACAATAACTTCTGATTCACTTAGGAGAAGCCTCAACAAAACCTGGAGTCAACATTGTTACCTACTTCATATTTTCTGCAACTAAACTGGTACTCTAAATTCTGGATCTCCCTGGCCAACTCAAGTACAGCTGGGAGACCAGTAGGGTCTTTCAGCTACTTATGCATGCCTTAGTAACCAATATCACTTCTGGTTTATTGGCATTTAGTGTCTGCAAGCAATTATCTTTGCTTTAAGGCAGTGACTCTAAGAGAACCAACTACAAAAACCATCAAACTAAAACCTTGGTTTGCAGGCCTTATACCTTGTTGCTAATTTCATTAGCTCCCACAAACACAGCCTGATGGATGTATTCTCTTCTGTTTTGTGACAATTAGCACCCTGCCACTGTGGTGCCAGCTAAGATTGCCTCATCTGTTGTAGGTGACAAGGCCCCTCCGTGCTCCTACTCAGCAATACTTAAGGTTTACTAGATCTGGGCCCTGCCAGCTCTCCCCAGCTCCTGCTTCTATGAGACTAAATCTAAGATTATAGTTATTAACTGCAATTATTAACAGTAATTATTAACTGTCATTATTAATAATTGTAAACTGGTCCAAAATGAGCTCTGTAGAGGGAGAGGAGAGCTCCAAGCCATCAATACCCAGCTCCAATGGCAGTCTTTCAGAAGCCTTAGTCTGACAGATCAGCATTACAAAAGGCAGCACAAATCCCTTGTGTTTGCAGTGGCATGGGCAAACAGGCAGCAGGGAAAAAAGGCCTGCTGGGCTTTGCTGGAGACAGAAAAGTTATGGCCACCTTCCCTGATGTTAGCTGTCACACCCCTATGTTCAGAGAAGCCTACTGCAAATAGGAACATCCAGCAGCCATATATCATAGAATGGTAAGGGTTAGAAGGGACCTCCAGGGATCATCCAGTCCAACCTCCCTGCCAGAGCAGGCTCACCCAGGGCAGGCCACACAGGAACACATCCAGGTGGGTCTGGAAAGTCACCAGAGAAGGAGACTCCACAACCTCTCTGTGCAGTCTGCTCCAGGCCTTTAGCACCCTCGCAGTGGCAGTTTTCCCTTCTGTTCCTGTGGTGCCTCCTCTGCTCCAGCTTGCAGCCATTGCCCTTTGTCCTGTCATTGGCTCCATCCCATCACATCTTTATCAACAGGAATGAGGGCACCCCCAGGCTCCTCTGCTCCAAGCTAGAGTCTTGGAGTGTTCAGAAGGATCCTAGGTGATCCCAGGGATGTGGTTGAGGCCCCAGCCCTGCAGATATTTAAGCTCAGCCTTGCTGTGTCCCTGTGCAGCCTGCTCTGGTTGGAGGTGTCCCTGCTGCCTGCAGAGGGGTTGGACAAGATGCCCTTGGAGGCTCCCTTCCAGCCCAGAGCAATCTGTGAGTCTGTGACGTTTGGTGAATTTTCTGGAAAACCTTTTTCTGTCCTATCAGATGTGAACAGAAAACTTCCTTAGCAGGGATGAAACAAAGACAGCCCACAATCTGAACTGAGAATTAGTGTTTTCAGGAAATCAAGGGCTTCCTGACTCATTAGCATACAGCTGCTAATCACCCTGTAAATTGATGTTACAGCCAGGCCTCACCCTGCCAAAACACTTCACTAAAAGTTACTTCAATAGCTTCCTTGCTTTCCATTCAAAGAAAGGTGATCAAAACCAAATCTATACCAAGACAGGCCCAAACCAGAAAATCTCTCTGCTTTTGCTGATTACTTTGGGAGCTGAGCTCGTTCTCAGGTCAAGGGAAAATAACAGATGAACAAATGCAAGTTTTACAGAACTCAGCCTTTTCACAGAATCTAAGCACGTCAGGGGCTGGAAGGGACATCACCCAGTCCAACCCCTGCCAGAGCAGAACCACCTAGGGCAGGCCACACAGTACCTTTTGCCAGATACAGTAAAAGTCTATTTCCACTTCTGTCATAAAAGGCTTCTTTAAATCCTAATTCAAAATATACAAAATTCTAATAGATAGAAAAAATTCTGAAGTACACATTGCAGGTAAAGTAATAGTGAGAACCCTATGGCACTCTGCAAAGCAAGCAGAGAAACACGAGGAAACAGACTGTAGCCTCTAAGCATTTATTTTAGGTTTCCACTTTCAATTATGAAGAGTAATATTTAAACACATCCGCCACTGCCAGCAACTATTTTGTCATCAAACCATTCCAAATGTGTGCACAGAAAAGCTGAGCTCAAATAAAACTGGCAAGACATAAAAGCTGCTTTCCAGTGTGCAGAGTCTGGGCTAAAGATTTTTGTTTCATGCAGATTATAAATCGAGAGGCAATTGGCTGCAGTCTGCCTGTCTCAGAATTATGCAGAATTATCTAAGAAGCACTGCACTTCTCCAGTGCTGGAGATGCATGTTTGTAATGTCAACAAAAGCCTCCTAATGAGAAGTTTATAGGACTAAAGCAATCTAATTGAAGAGCCTTATTTAATTAATCTATATATCAATTTATTTCTTCATTTAGCTGTGTGCCCTGTACATCGTTTTATTCTCTTTCTGCCATGGTTATGTGTTTATGGAAGCCAAGGATGCAAGACAGGAAAGAGGATAGAAAGATGTAGCTTTGAGGTTGTTCCTCTGGAGGTCGAAAGGCCACAGTGCCATTGAATGCTAGAATGGCTTAAATTGGAAGGGACCTCAGAGCTCGTCTACTCCAATCTGCCCACCAAGGGCAGGGACACCTCTCAATTCAACTTGGTTGTAAGGTGTCTTATGTAAGGCTGGGTGAGGAGTGGCTGAAGAGCAGCCTGGAGGAGAAGGACTTGGGGATGTCAGTTGGTGACAAACTCCCCAGGAGCCAGCAATGGTCACTGGCAGCCCAGCAGGCAGCTGTGTGATGGGCTGCATCCAAAGCAGGGAGAGCACCCGCACAGGGAGGGGATTCTGCCCCTCTGCTCTGCTCTGGGGAGACCTCACCTGCAGCACTGCATCCAGTTCTTGTGCCTCCAGCACAGAAGGACATGCAGCAGCTGGAGAGGGTCCAGAGGAGGCCACAAAGTTGATCAGAGAGCTGGAAAACCTCCCCTATGGGTACAGGCTGGGAGAGTTGGAGCTGTTCAATCTGGAGAAGAGAAAGCTCCAGGGAGACCTTACAGCCTTCTAGTAGCAGAAGGAAACAGCATAGGGGGACATAGTTTTGAGGTTGATCCTCTGGAGGTCATAGGCCACTGTGTCATAAAAAGATGGAGAGGGACTTTAGACAATGGCTTTAGACAGGACAAGAGGGCATGGATTGAAGCTTGAGGAGACCAGACTGAGACTGGAGATGAGGAAGAAATTCTTGACAGTGCGGGTGGGGAGACACTAGAGCAGGTTGCCCAGGGAGGTCGTGGATGTCTCCTCCCTGGAGGCTGGATGAGGCCTTGAGCAACCTGGGCTGGTGGGAGGTATCCCTGCCCATGGCAGGGGGGGGCTTTGAACTAGATGATCTTCAAGGTCCCATCCAACCTGAGCCATGCCATGAAACTATGCATCAGATTTGGGGAAAATTACTAAGTACAGCTTTTTTGGTGGTTTCTCTCCACAAACCATTACTGTCCTTCCCCTTCCCATTGGATTTAGAAGTTCCACCTTCTTCCCCCAAAGAAAAATGAAGCCCTTGATTGGGCTAAAAATAGCTTTCTCTAATTTACTCTTTTGGCTTCAGAGGAAGTGTGCTAAGGCAGGCATGCCTGAGCGGCTTCCACAAGAAGATAGATGGAGCTGACTGGCTCTCTTCTGGGGCATCTGCTTCTTTCACTGAAAAATAAAATTGTTATGCCAGCTTTTTTTTTTTTTCCCCTCTCAGCTGTAAGTGAAACGACTGTGGAGTAAGCGTTCAGTCAGTTTATGGCAATTCTGCCCCCAAATCCTATTAAACAATAATAGGATTTGTTTCTTGACTGCCAGTTTCTGCTTTGAAAGTACACCCCGTGTTCTCTCAACTCTCAGAACAAATTCTGATTGATTTGTTGTGCAGCTTTTTTGCCTTTGAAAATAAAATTCCTGCTCTTTACCATTTTAAGGTGTTTTAAGAAGTGATTAAACTGCAGCCACTCTGCTTGTTTTTCAAGTGTATAAAAGTCGAGGCCTTTAGCATCCAGCTGAGGCCTTGAGCAACTGAGTCTAGTTGAGAGATGTTCCTGCCCACAGCAGGGAGGTTGGAGTAGATGATCTCTGAGGTCCCTTCCAACCTGAGCCATTCTAGGGTTCTATGATTTGCCCACCAGGCTCTCAAATTTTATGTCTGGCTGCAACCAGAAACTATTTTGTTTGCAGTTCTTGTCCTTAAAGGTTCACTACAAGTTGCTGCAAGAAGTTTATCTATTTCTATTTTATTTTAGAAATACTTATCCAGAATGAAATAAACAATATATTTTAATTCATATGTGTGTGTGTGTATCTATTCCATAAATCAATTAAGATAGAGGGTCCTTGAAAGAGAAAACTCCTAGGGTTAAAGGATTTTGTGTAAGGTAAAGCAGGTATCACCTACCCAGTCTAAACCAGCCAGGATTTTTGCTTAGTGATTTCAAATGCTTCTTAAGGAACACTTTATGAGTATGAACACTAAGCCAGTAGCCTTTCTTAATGCTGAAAATTTCATGCTTTAGCTTTAAAGAGGCTTAGGCAGCTATTGCCAATCCATTTTTACAAAAGGAAGTGAATCACAGAATTAATGTCATCCCCTGTGAAAGGATCCCAGACACTGCTGGGGGATGGCAGAGGTTGAACAGTCCTTCTGACTGGAAGAAGATCATCTAGATTAGAACATTCAAAACAAATTCTTTACCATGAGGGTGGTGAGGCACTGGAGCAGGTTGCACAGAGAAGCTGTGGAGGCTCCAACTGTGGAAGTGTTCAAAGCCAGTTCAGATGGGGCCTTGAGCATCCTGGTCTAGTAGACTGTATCTCTGCAAGGGTTTGTAATTAGATGATCATTAAGGTCCATTCCAACCCAAACCATTGTCTCATTCCATGATCTACTGAACTCAGTGGGCTGTTGGTCAGCCAATCTAATTCACCCCGTTAAAAATGTCAAGCTATATGAGAAAGACCCATTCTATCTTGACTACTATAATGCATGTTTTAGGAGGTATAAAGATAAATAATCCTTTGTCCCCTCAGAAGTCAGAGATAGACGGGTACTACAGATGCCTACATATTGCACAAGGTGGGTTGGATTCGCTGTGAAGCCTTCCTTCTTTCCCTTAGAGAAGGGATCTGTAAACCAAATCCAGTCCAGCAACACGTATTTGCTGTCCCCTCATAGCAATGTCTTCTATCTAAGACATCAAGCAGCTGGTGGTGGAATTCTGATTAAAGGAAGCAAACCATTCTGAAAGCAGGAAAAGGGCTGTGCAGGGAGGAAGGATTCTGCAACGTAGAGGCCCCTGTGGTGCAATTGTTCTCGATTAGCTCCATATTTACTGGGATTTGTGATGATTTTAGTAATTATCACAATCAATTACTTCCAAAGATAAGAACATCATGAGAGCCATTAAAATTAGATGGAAACTAGAGTGTATGATCAACAGCTATGCAGGCTTCAGGTAATCAGCATTGTACTCATAATTGATGATGATTAATACACATTTTAATGAATAATTACTTTCCAGTGTTATGTTGCTATGCTAGGAGTTTTTACTGACTTTAAATTGTTGTCATTACAATGCCTGAAATTATATTCACAGATTGCACTGGGTTGGAAGGGACACTCAAAGGTCACCTTGGCCAACCCCCCGCACTCAGCAGGGACAGCTCCAACCAGAGCAGGCTCAACAAGGACACAGCAAGGCCGAGTTTGAATGTCTGCAGGGATGGGGCCTCAACCACAGCCCTGGGCAGCCTGTTCCAGTGTCTCACAACCCTCACTGTGCAGAACTTCCTCCTGATGTCCAACGTAAATCTGCTCTGCTCCAGTTTGAAACCATTGCCCCTCATCCTAATCCCCACAGGCCCTTCCAAACAGTCCTTCCTGTAGGTCACCTTCAGATATTCTCCTTTAGCATAAACCATTTTCCTGGTGATCTTCAAGGCAAAATATCACATGTCCATGAGCAGCAAAAAGTCAAGTGCATCAGGAAAAAAAATATTAACTCAAAATAACTGGCAATTCAGTTTTTCCCATGTCTAACATGCCTGCAGTTTTTTCTGGAACTGGAGGTCCACCCACAGTTTTGAATCATTATTTGGAAAAATTCCTTACAAGAAGGGTGGTGAGACACTGGAACAGGTTACCTAGGAGGTCGTAGATGCCACCCTCCCTGGAGGTGCTCAAGGCCAGGCTATTTGAGGCCTTCAGCAACCTGAGCTAGTGGGAGGTGTACTTCCCCATGGCAGGGGGGTTGGAACTGGATGATCTTTGAGGTCACTTCCAACCCAACCCATTCTATGAATCTATGAACTTGCATTAAGCTTCATGTCTCTACTTAGAAGTAGTGTAGTTTAATGTACACTGAGTTTAGTCAGACAAAAATAGGATATTGGCATTCCTCAGAAATTAAGCTACCAAGTCTGTCATGTCCTGTGACTTCTTGTCAGGATGTTGGTTAAGGAGGAGAGAGGCCCAGCCTCTTCTCCTTGATGACAAGTGACAGGACTAGAGGAAATGGTTCCAAGCTACACCAGGCGAGGTTCAGGCTGGATCTCAGGAAATATTTCTTCACTGGAAGGGTTCTCAAACATTGGAATGGTCTGCCCAGGGCTGGAGTCACCATCCCTGGGGCTGTTTAAGCAGCCTGTGACCTGGTTCTTAGGGATATGGTTTAGTGGTGAGCTTGCAGTGCCGAGTCAAAGGTTGGACTGGACGATCTGGAAGGTCTCACCCAAGCAGATGTACTCTGTGATTCTGTGATAAAGCAGCAATGATGAAAGAAAACAAAAGCCTTTGTGCTGTATTCCTAAATTGCCTAGTTTCCTATAATCCCTCAAGCCACCCAATGCAGGATGTGAAACCCAACCCAGGGTTCATTGATCAGTCCAGGAAGATGCAAGCTGAATGATTTCCTCAGCAATCTGTTCTCATGGAAACAAATTCTCCTAAATGTACCAACCTAGAGAAAATCAAAAGTAATGCAATTGCACATTGATTGCATTTTGAGTCTATGCAGACACCAAGGGGAAAAAAAAAAAGAAGTGAGAAAGAGGTTGAGTAAGTACAAAAGCCACAAGATTAAAATGCATCCCTTGGTCTACATTTTAACCAAACAGATTTTATTCCTAATATTTACTCATCCAGAGTTCTCATCAGGTATCATTGTTGAAGTATCTGTGTTATTTGTTTAAAAAACAAATAGAAGAAAGAATCCTGGGGAAGAAGAGGCTGAGGGGAGACCTCATCACTCTCTACAACTCCCTGAAAGGAGGTTACAGTGAGGTGGGGGTTGGGCTCTTTTCCCCCGTATCAGGTGATAGAAGGAGAGCAAAAAGCCTGAAATTGTGCCAGGGGAGGGTTAGGCTGGAGACTAGGACAAATTTCTTGGCTGCTGCAGTGGTCAGGGATTAGAACAGACTGCCCAGGGAGGCGGTGGAGTCTCCATCCCCAGAGGTGTTCAAGAAATGCGTGGCCATGGCACTTGAGGACATGGTTTGGGTGGCCACGGTAAGGACTCTAAATCAGCTCCTGATCAAGGATCCATGGGAGTACAAGAAAGCTGCGGAGGGCAGATTGAGATGGGAGATTAGAAAGAAATTCTTGACAATGAGGATGGGGAGACACTGGAACAGGTTGCCCTGGGAGTTTGTGGATGTCCCCTCCCTGGAGGTGATCAAGGCCAGGCTGGATGAGGCCTTGAGCAACCTGGGCTAGTGGGAGGTGTCCCTGCCCATGGCAGGGGGATTGGAACTAGATGATCTTCAAGGTCCCTTCCAACTTAAACCATTCTATGAATCTGGCCATGAATGAAAATAAAGTCTCTTATCAGCTTTGTTCTCACTGCATTGAGTGCTGCAGTCTTGTAAAAAATGCAGCTTTCCCAAACAGAAAATCGTTTGTGTGATGCTGTTGCAGCAAACCAGGACAATCTCAAAGCAACAGCTAAAGGATATTTTTCTCCCAGTGGCCAGCCTATGAAAAACACAGGGACTATAAATGCTTATCTCTGTAAAGAGCAGCAGGAACAGGAGGGAATATAACTCTGAAATATGTTTTTCCCCGGGTTATTGAAAGTATAAAAATTTGGGTTTATCCTTCAATGTATATTTCCATGGCACATTAGAAGAACTCACAAGCTTCACATCAACAGAGAATTCTTTCTAAAGGTCACTCTCTGAGAATGTTAGCAATCAAAGCAATACTCAATATCAGCAATTTGCATTTATGGTGACCTCTACAGCTCTGAAACTTTTAACCCATCAAAACATTTACTGCCTGGCTCTTTCTTGAAGGGGAAGCACAAACCATCTGTTGTTTATATGGTTTGGTGAGGTGAAAACCACTTCTGGGATTAGCATTAACATCCACAAAATAACTTGCCTTCTAATTTTGTCCTGTCCTCATCCTGATTGTGCCAACTGGTCTGAGGAGAACGCAAGGTTAGATCCCTCAGTTGTTTCATTTTCACAGGGAGGTTTTCATAATGTCACCGATTTCAGCTCTTTATCTTTTGGGCATGAGAGAATTCCTGACTTTTTGTGACATTTGGAGGTAATAAAGTCTTGAACTGTCTGTTATGTGCAATAGGGTTGCTAAATTAATTTAATTTCATAGAATACAGAGGGAAAGAAAACTATTTTTCTTCAAACAATATCCATTTTCATGTACTTCTCCTGAGGTGTCCCCAGGCAGCGCACAAAGAGGTTATTTTCCACTGCACAGTGCTGGACAGGAGCACATCCACAGTGGCAGCCTCACTAATGTCATTTGGTCATCACCAAAAAATGGCCCCAGGCTTTGTACTGATCTGGAAATGGAAGATCTCAGCACTTCTGAGGGTCTGCCTTGACCAGAACTGAGCAGCCTCTAATGCCAACATGGTAGTCAGGGATCCATAGTTCCTCCTGGCTTAGTGTGAGCTCTGTGGTTTTCAGGTATTCTGAAGGGTCTGACAAGCTCAGGTTTCTCACTGTGCCTCAATCAACAGCTATACGGGCTGCTGTGCAAGCTGCAGCTGGGAACTAGCAAGGAGGAAGCAAACTGTGGTAAGGAAACATGGGAAAAATATCCAAATTGGCACCAAGACCCCACCACCCGAACCAAGACCATGGTCAAACTCCTGCTAGTCCAGACCTCAGAATGGTGATAAACCTTTTTTATCCCTTCACTATTATTCCTGATGAAGAATAGAGCTCACAGATGGCATGGGGTTGGAAAGGACCCTCAAAGGTCATCTTGGCTAACTCCCCTGCAGTCAGCAGGGATATTTCCAACTAAAGCAGGGTGTACAGGGACACATCGAATCTGGTCTTGAATGAACCACATCCCTGGGCAGCCTGATCCAGGGTCTCAGCACCCTTATTGTGCAGAACTTCCTCCTGATGTCCAACCAAAATTATTCTATGAATCTATAAGAGGAGATGCTGTTTCACAGTTCCACTTTCTCAGTCTGCTCTTCAGAGTCTGCACAACACAATGTGCAGAAGGGTGTAACAAGTAATTTAAAAGAACAGCAGAATTTGTTTAATTGCACACTCCTGCATTTAGATTTTAAGGCCTCTATTGTGCTCCTCAACTTCACATTGCTGGCAGAAGGTGCAGCTAAAAGCAACAATCTCATTTATTACTGATTGCTGCTTATTTCTGATAAGCCCTATTAGCATTTGATGGGGGACTAGTGTTAATTAAAGTTCAGCTGGTCTGTTTTCAATGCAGCTAATTAAAATAAGGAATTGTTAAAGTGTTGGGCCCAGTGCACATCTAACCTCACTTTCTGGAGAGCTCTGCTGGAGTGGGCCTGGGACTACCCCTTTTCTACTGACATCGGACGCAAGCCCCTGTTGGGCCTTTCTGAATGTAAATGGTCTGAGCCCCCATGCTCAGAACTTCCCTCACTCAGAGGTTCACAGATTGCTTTGGGTTGGAAGGGACCTCAAAGAGCATCTTGGCCAGACCCCTGTAGGCAGCAGGGACACCTCCAACTAGATCAGGTTGTCCAGGGACACAGCAAGGCTGATATTCAATGTCTCCAGGGATGGGCTGCTGTGGGCAGCTTGTTCCAATCTCTCACCACCCTCACTGTGCAGAACTTCCTCCTGATGTCCAACCTCAATCTGCCCTGCTCCAGTTTCAAACCACTGATCTTCATGCTATCCCTCCAGGCCCTTCTGAACAGTCCCTCCCCAATCTTCCTGTAGGTCCTGCAGGTCTTTGTGGCCTGCTCTGGACCCTCTCCATCAGGTCCATGTCTCTCTTGTGTTGAGGGAGCCGGACACAGCACTGCAGGTGAGGTCTCAGCAGAGCAGAGCAGAGGTGCAGAATTCCCTCTCTCATCTGCTGGGTGCTTTGCTGCAGCCCAGGATGGTTATATCTGCTGGTTTAAGTCATCTCTTATTTCAGCAGGAGCACATTAAGATTGCCTGTGTCTCAGGCATCCTCTTTCCATTTCCAAGCTTAGCAAAACGAGGACATAAACTATTAAAAATGGAAAGCTGTCTGGGTTAACTTGGTAATAGCTGATGAGATGATAAATGTGGTGGTGTCACGCAATTAAACTTCAGTAAGGTGCTTGATTTGGTGCTGCACAACACATTACTGGGAAGCTAAAAGAGCAGAAAATCCCCGTGGTGCACATTACACACAGTGAGCCCTGAGCAAGCAACAAGTCTCAAACTATAATTAAGGAGTGAAGGCTCCTGAGGGAGCAGGTGTGCATCTTACAGGGATTCACTCCTGATTCTGCTCTCTTTATGAGGTTGTTAGCGACCAAAACATGATGAAATCCTTACAGTAAATAACACCCAACAGCAGTCTGCCCTCCTCAAGCTTCAATACATTCCCTCTCACCCCATCTTCCTAAGCCCTTGTCAAAAGCCCCTCCCCAGCTCTACTGTAGCTCCATTCAGGTACTGGAAGGCTGCCCTAAGGTCTCTTGTCCAGGCTGAACAGCCTCAGCTCTCCCAGCCTGTTCCCATAGGGGAGGTTCTCCAGCCCTCTGATCATCTTCATGGCCTCCTCTGGACCCTCTCCAGCAGTTGCCTGTTTCGCTTGTGGCACCAAAACTGGAGGCAGTGCTGCAGGTGGGGGTTTGATCAGAGCAGAAGGGCAGAATCTCCTCCCTTGTCCTGCTGCTTCCACTTGTGTTGATGTAGCCCAGGATATCATAACTAAAAGTCAAAATAAAGATTAAACATTTTCCAGAAAGTTATCTCCTAGTTTAGTCTCAGGTCCCAGGTTTAACCAAGATACCAACTCAGCCAAGCCTCATGCTGGGAGCGGCCAGGCAGAGAGGGACCTGGGGTGCTGGTTGATGGGAAGCTGAACATGAGCCAGCAGTGTGCCCAGGCAGCCAAGAGGGCCAACCGCATCCTGGCCTGCATTAGGAATAGTATGGCCAGCAGGAGCAGGGAGGTCATTGTGCCCCTGTACTCTGCTTTGGTTAGGCCGCACCTTGAGTACTGTGTCCAGTTCTGGGCCCCTCAGTTTAAGAAGGACATTGAGAGACTTGAACGTGTCCAGAGAAGGGCAACAAGGCTGGTGAGAGGCCTTGAGCACAAGCCCTATGAGGAGAGGCTGAGGAGCGCTGGGGCTGTTTAGCCTGGAGAAGAGGAGGCTCAGGGGAGACCTCATTGCTCTCTACAACTACCTGAAGGGTGGTTGTAGCCAGGAAGGGTTGGCCTCTTCTCCCTAGCAACCAGCACCAGAACAAGGGGACACAGTCTCAAGCTGCACCAGGGGAAGTTTAGGCTCGAGGTGAGGAGAAAGTTCTTCACCGAGAGAGTGATTCGTCATTGGAATGGGCTGCCCGGGGAGGTGGTTGAGTCTCCGTCCCTGGAGGCGTTCAGGAGGGGACTGGATGTGGCACTTGGTGCCATGGTCTAGTTGTGAGGTTATGGTTACAGGTTGGACTCGATGATCTTCAAGGTCTCTTCCAACCTTGGTTATTCTATTCTATTCTATTCTATTCTATTCTATTCTATTCTATTCTATTCTATTCTATTCTATTCATGCCTTTCAGAAATGTAGAGCAGGTCATGGTGGTTCTTCCTATAGCTTAAAAGGAATTTCTTGAAAAGGAAAAGAAAACCACACCAGTGAGGCTAGCACAGAGCTTTTCCTTCACTTTCTTTTCATGGTACACTGAAAGGAGAGAGGCCCTGAGCCATCAATTAGGGTTGTAATGACGTGTCAGCCCACTAAGGCAGCAAGCAAGGAGAATAGAGGCTAGCAGGCACTATCTCTTCTTGCCTGATGAAATATGGATGCTGTGTTTATAGTCCCTTCTGCCAAGCTGACTTTGGAGTCAAATTTTGCTCTCTTTTCCCTGCGCAATATAACTGAAAGGCTGAATGGATTATCTTCATTCTGCCTTCTCTTAACCCTTGTGATTTCACAGCCAGGCAGAGAGCAAGTGAGCCCTTCCAGGTAATTATCCTGCTGAAATTCCCTGGCTTCTTCTACTAGTCCCTTCTCCTGTTAAAAGTTTATATTCTTCCTCCAGAGGAATTTCAGAGATTCATCCTTTACTCAGTATTGCTATACAGAGACTTTTGCAGACCCTGCTAGTAAGCAGCCTGCAGACTGGAAAAGTTCTTTCTGTTCCAGGATTCCTTCTACACTACAGAAATTACTTTGGATGTCCTGTTCCCAGTTTCTGTCCCCCATAATCTTTGCTCAAAACAATCTATTTGCTAATGAAGTTGGGTTGCAACCCTTTTAATGGCTGCTACAGTAAAAATAGTCATGAGGCTTTAGGCCAGAGTGATGCAAACTGCTTCTTTTACTCCCACAAGAGCAGTTTCAGCAGCTGAGGCATCACTTCAAGGGCATTAGTTGCCAAGAAGCATAACCAGGTGCTTATTGGAGCTTTCTAGACATTAACGGCCTTTAATTGCATAGATTCAGAACCACCCTTCACTTAAATAACATTACACCCAAGAGGGAAATGGACATGATGAAGAGGGCCCAGAGGAGGGTCACAAAGGTGATCAGAGAGCAGGAGAACCTCTGCTGTGAAAAGAGGCTGGAAGAGTTGGGGCCGTTCAGCCTGGAGAGGAGAAGGCTCCAGAGAGACCTTAGAGCTGCATTTCAGTATCTGCAGGGGACCTACAGGCAGGCTGGGGAGGGACTGTTCAGAAGGGCCTGTGGGGATAGGTCAAGGGGCAATAGTTTGGAACTGGAGCAGGGCAGATTTAGGTTGGACCTCAGGAGGAAGTTCTGCACAGTGAGGGTGGAGAGACACTGGAACAAGCTGCCCAGGGCTGTGGTTGAGGCCCCATCCCTGCAGACATTCAAGCTCAGCCTTGCTGTGACCCCGTGCAGCCTGCTCTGGTTGGAAGTGTCCCTCCTGCCTGCAGGGGTGTTGGACAAGATGACCTTTGAAGGTCCCTTCCAACCCAATGCAATCTGTGAATTCCTTACACCATCAGTCCAGAGGTGCTGGAACCTCATTTTTCAACACTACCAGTGTTTCATGGCTCACTTTTAGCTATAAAAAATGGTAAAAATGAGAGACTCCAATAACTGATGCAGTGATGGACAGACCCTTAGATTTTTCATGTTCCCAAGCGGCAGAGGTTGAAGTTTCAGGCTACAGATGAAATATATATGATCCATTCCTCAGCTAATTATTTGTCAGTGTATTAATAAATCACACCAGTCCTTGCAAGGCTATCCAAATTTAGAAGGTTCATGAGATGTGATACATAATTAATACCCTTAGATTTGATGGCTTAAAGGCAAGTGATTTCCTGATCTGATGTGAAGTAGAGAGCATTTATCACAGTTGTTCAAGTGAGGAATCACCAGCAGGACTTCCTTTCAGGGCTGTGTAGAAGTCTCTGTCCCTTATTCTGGGCCATAGATAGAAAACAGAGAAGAGCCTTCAAGCAGAACTGGATTTTTAAGGCCCATGCAGCTGTCTCTATGCCTGTTAAAGGTAAAAATCCAACAGCTGCTCCCATGGGTGATGGATTCAGGGTTGGTCATACCAATCAAAGGAAGTTTCAGCACTGATGTAACAGGATCCTTGTCAACTCACATACATTTATATGCCAATGCCTGCATGCAAACCCCTCCAGTCAGGTGTACATATGGCTTCATGTTCTCCCAGATCTCCTTTTATCCACATGTTCATCCTTAGTCTTTTTGGAGGATGGTTCTCACCGCCTCCTGCACTCCACCTCCAGGACTGAGAGCCCTAGGGCTCTTCATTCTGGAGAAGAGAAGGCTGGGAGAGGACCTGATCAATGTCTCTAAATACCTGAGGGGTGAGTGTCAGGATGAAAGTGTCAGGCTCTTTGTGGTGGTGCCCAGTGACAGGACAAGGAACAACACATGAGGAGAAACTTCTTTGGTGTGAAGGTGCTGGAGGCCTGGAGCAGGCTGCCCAGAGAGGATGTGGAGACTCCTTCTCTGGAGACTTTCCAAACCCCCCTGGATGCCTTCCTGTGTGACGTGCCCTGGGTGCTCCTGCTCTGGCAGGGAGGTCGGACTGGATGATCTCCAGAGGCCCCTTCCAACCCCTAACAATCTGTGGTTCTATGAGGCAGCCATGCACTTGATATCTGTTTGGTGTATGGTGAGTGCACAAATCACAGAACCATTTAGACTGTAATAAAAGTACCTTCATCATCCTCTTAGCTCTGCATTGGACTCTCTCCAGTAGATCCCAGTAGCTGTTTGAAACAGGTGTATGTAAAAACTGTCCTGGATAGGAAAAAAAGAAAAAAGGGTAACATTAAAGACCTGAGAATTACTTTCCCTCTTCAGAAAACAGCCATAAGTAGGCAGTCTCTAAAGCCATCATTTTTTTCAGTTGAGACTTTTCCATTCTAACAAGCAACAATAATCAGACAGGTCCTGCAGTTGTACATATTCCACTATAGCAAAGGCAGAGTTTCTCCTTCTGGAATTGGTTTTGATTTCTGGAGTTAGTTTGGGTTTGTATTTTGCATTTTGTCACAATGTCTTTGTTCCAACAGACCACAACATTTTCTCTTACTGTTGGAAGATTTAGTATGAATGCCATATCATAGAGACACAGAATGGCTCAGATGAGAAGGGACCTCAGAGCTCTACTCTGACCTCCCCACCATGCCCAGGGACACCTCTCAACTAAACTCAGCTGCTCAAGGTTTCACCAAACCTGGCCTTGAATGCTCTCAGGGAGGAGGCATCCACAGCTTCCCTGGGCAGCCTGTTCCAGAGTCTCACCACCCTTGAACTAAAGAACTTCTTCCTCAGCTCCAGTCTAACCCTGCTCTGCCTCACCTTCAAACCATTCCCCTTGTCCTGTCTCTAGACACCCTCAAGAAAAGTCCCTCTGCAGCCTTCCTGGAGGAACACTTCAGGTACTAAAAGGCAGCTCTAAGATCCCCCTGAAGACCTCTCTTCTCCAGGCTTAACAGCCCCAGCTCTCTCAGCCTGTCCTCACAGCAGAGGTGTTCTCTTCCTCCAAATGGTTCTTGCAGGCTGATAAAACAGTGGAATTATTTATTAACCAGTTAGCACCAACTGTATTTTCCAGAGCACTTAATTTTTCTCTCAATTCCATGGTTTCAGTCTACTGATTTTTACTGCAGCACTACAGAAGCGTTAAGAACTTAGATTTTCAGAGCCATGTCTTTGGAGATATAAGCGCCTAGGCATGGAGTGTGTTACCATGTCATACATATAGGCAGTGTACCTGAAGGTGACTGCCTGAGTTCTTTGATCTCTCCTTTTCTTTCAGGTTGAAGGATAAGATCAGACTCTTCTGAAGAGATGGTTTAGAGCCATGGGGAAAAAAAAAAAAAAAAAAAGAATGCTTGTTGTGTTGTGCAGTTCAAAAGAAGAATCACAGAATGGTAGGGGTTGGAAGGGACCTCCAGAGATCATCCAGTCCAACCCCTTTGCCAGAGCAGGGTCACGCAAGGAGGTCACACAGGAATCCACCCAGGTGGGTCTGGAAGCTCTCCAGAGAAGGAGACTCCACAACCTCTCTAGGCAGCCTGCTCCAGGCCTCCAGCACCCTCACACCAAAGAAGTTTCTCCTCACAGTGAGGTGGCACCTCCTGGGCTCTAGCTTGTGCCCATCTTCTCTGGGCTAGGAATCCAGGATCTAGGATTCCATGTGCAATCAGACAGGCTTTTACAGAATCACGGAATATTAAGGGCTGGAAAGGACCTTGGAAGATCATCGAGCCCAAACCCCTGCTGCCAAAACAGGAATTCCCCCTGCCAGAGCCTTTTCAAAGGCTGCAGTGGGCAGGAAGGGCAGAGGCACTTTAGCCTGAAGCAAAGAACAGTAGCTGAAAAAGTGTGTGGCTAAAGTAAACTCTGTGTTGTGCTAGCAGAGAACTAATCCACCACTTGTAGCATTTGCTTGGAGGAATTTAGAAATTAGCAGGGGGAAATCTTCCTTCCCCTAATCTTCCTGATAGAGAGTTCAGGAATCATGAGAGATCTGAGGGTGGACACTGCACCGCAGGAAGGATGTTATTTAGAGTGTGTGTTTTAGGAAGACAAACCTAGATGTCGGTCCCTGTAGATGCAACCCATGCTCTCATCAGGCAGAAGGTTTATCTGCTTGCATTCCAAGCCAGAAGAGAGCTCAGCTTCAGCACTGGATTAAATTAACTCTCTTACTTCCCAGCTGGAGATGGCTCTGAGACATTTTAAGGCAGCAGTTCTCTTAGCAGCTTTTCTTTTTCCTTTCTTTTGTTTTGGCTAACAAACTATGGTTCTATGGTTGAACAATGTTTTTGCTTGCAGACAGCAATAATGAAAGCTTTGATTATTTCCACTTCTTACATTGTGATCATTCCAGTGTTTTGTAGAGCATTTGACTGATGCTGTGTTTGGCTCACTGATGGGGAGACTTCATTTTCTTGAGGTGAGCAAAATTAGGGTGGCTTCTAACAGGCTTTTAAGGCTGTAAAGAGGCAATGTAGGCAAGCACAGCATTCCCATGGTTGTGAAGCAAGCAAACTTGTTTCTGTGGACTGGTTTGATCCAGGAATCAGCCTGATAAAGATGAAGAGCCTTCGTGTTGGTTGTTATCTGGGAGAAGAGAAGGATCCAAGGAGACCTTATTGTGGAATTCCAGTATCTGAAGGGGGCTACAGGAAAGCTAGTGAGGGACTTTTAAGGGTGTCAGGCAGTGATAGAAGTAGGGGGAATGGAACAAAACTAGAAATGGGTAGATTCAGATTGGATGTTAGGAAGAAATTCTTTACCGTGAGGGTGGTGAGACACTGGAACAGGTTGCCCAGGAAGGTGGTAGAAGCTTCGTCCCTGGAGGCTTTTAGGGCCAGGCTGGATGTGGCTGTGAGCAACCTGATGTAGTGTGAGGTGTCCCTGCCTATGGCAGGGGTGTTGGAACTGGATGATCCTTGAGGTCCCTTCCAACCCTGATGACTCTATGATTTTATTAATCCAAGGTAAGGTTTTCAGTTGCTCATTTCACACTGACAGTCAGTGAGGCTTCCGCCTCCTGTATCTGGCTGTGCTGCTGGGCTTTTGGATGACATGCAAGCAGTGGCTTGGTGTCCCTCTCCCAGCCAGAAGGAGGAAACTGCTACCTGATACAGAGTTTTGATTGGAAAAAGATGCTGGGACTCCAAAGTGTTCCTCCATGGAGCTGCTTTCCAGCAGCTCAACGCCTAGGCTGTGATAGTGCCTGGTGTTGTTCCTCCCCAGAGGCAGGCCTCTCCAGTTGTCCTTTTTGAACTTCATGAGGTTCCCCAGCCCTGAAGCCTGCCCAGATCTGGTTGGATGGCAGCACAGCCTGGCAAGGTGTCAGCCACCCCTCCCTGTTTGGTCTCAGCAGAAAACTGTGATGAGGCAGGAGTAAGCTATAAACAAAGAGGAGCATATTCAGAGACATTCAACAAATAAACCAGACACACAGCAGCCAAAATGACACAGCCAAGGATTTCATGGGGCATAAATCTGAGTCCACACAATAATAGGAGTGGTTTGAGTACCCTTTAAAAACGTTGTCAGAATAAACCTGGAAGCTGGGAAAGAGAGAGGGAATTAGGAAGTCTTCAGAAATAAAGACTCTAAAACTTTCAAATATATATAGTGTTGGCAGGGACACTCAACATCAGCAGCTTAAAGCTTTTCGAGCTGAATGTTCATGCTCACCCCTGAGAGCCCAATGACTCCATTGTCTCAAAACAGTACACAAGGCAGGGCAGCCTCCAATTGCTCTATTGTCTCAAAGCAGCTGTGACACTACCTGGTCTGAAGTGACAGAGTGATGATTTTGGTGGCCTTCCTACTCTCAAGGAAAGCTGCTGGCCTGGAAGCATGGCTTTAACAATGAAAAAGAGATCATTTGTGTGGAGGCAGGAATTCCCTCTTCAGTAGCTGTTAGGAGGACACAGCTCTGGCTTCAGGCTGCAGACTCCTCTGCTCCCTATGCATGCAGGAGCTGAATCCTCTCTCTGTTCCTATCATAAATTGTGTTCTGCATTGCAAACCTATGATAGGAATAACAAATTTCAATCAGAGACATATCCATTTCCTGTAATGATACTTAATCTAATTACTGTTAAAGTAGCTTTTCAGATGGATCCCCACCACTAACTGAAAGAGCAACCACTTCAGTTAAAAATGAGGATTTTCAGCTGATTGTCTGTCTGAGTGGGACAGGCTGTCCAGAGAGCCTCCACCCCTGGGGATCTGCAAGATCTGACTGAACAAAGCCTCAGGCCACCAGCTCTGATCTAGAGCTGGCTCTGTTGGACAGCAGACTTCTTAAGCTCCCCACAAGGTGGAATTATCCCATGGGTGCACAGACTGAAAACAGAAGCTTGAAGCTTGCAGCAGTCATTGGAGGAAAATTCCCTAACCTGTTTTATGCTGGAAGGTAGCATAAAAATCCCTCCTGACCTGAACTTAAGTCTGTGAAATTCAAGGCCTGGATCTACATCAGCAATTTGATAGAGAGCTGCACCTTGGACTGCAGCTCCTGCTCATATGCACTCCTCACAGACAGTCAGAACTAGATGATCTTCAGGGTCCCTTCCAACTCAGACGGCGTGTGGTGCCTGAACTGCCCTCAGGTAAAAGGGAGACCATCATAGAACCAGACCTAGGAGTCACCCAGCTGAAGTTTAATGCCTCCAAAGACATTCTGCCAAGTGTGAAGCTAAGGTGGCTCCTCAATCTCTATTGTGGCTGTTTAAATTCCCAGAGAGATTTGTCTAAGCTGTTAGCATAAAACACATGATGAGAACAAAAACCCCCTTCATACAAACCAGCATCCCTCTCTACACAGACAGACTACTGAAAAGGAATAAAACTTCCTCTTTTTCTCTTTATTTCCTTTCTCTTGCCCCTCAGTGCAGCACAATTCCCTCCTATACCGCAGGCTCATCCAAATTTACTCCTTTCTTTTCTGCTGCCGTGCTGCAAGAGGAGCAGCACCATTCTTTCCTCCATAAATTATTATCATTATCCACAACATCCCCCATCTGCTGAAAACAAAGAGAGCATTTCTATTGATGAGTCAGTACAATGCAGAATGCTTCTGTACAAAATCTTTTCAGCAGCATTAAAGATTTTTTTTTATATGATAATTTATTATTTTTTATCTTTTTTTTTTTTTTGCATAAGCTCAATATTTTGAATTCAGCTGAGGAATCACTTTGCTGTTTATTCAATAGTTTTCTGTTCCCTTTAAGGAATAAAAAATCTTTCTCCTGTTTGCATGGTTTCATACCAGTAACTTCAGTTGCTGGATAATCCACAAAGATCAATACTGAGCACATTTGCTTTGTGGCCTGAAGGCAGCAGCCTCCTCTCTCAGAGTGGCATTGTTTAGCCTGGAGAAGAGGAGGCTCAGGGGAGACCTCATTGCTGCTACAGCTACAGGAAGGGTGGTTGTAGCCAGAAGGGAGTTGGCCTCTTCTCCCAGGCAACCAGCACCAGAACAAGGGGACACAGTCTCAAGCTGCACCAGGGGAAGTTTAGGCTCGAGGTGAGGAGGAAGTTCTTCACCGAGAGAGTGATTCACCATTGGAATGTGCTGCCCGGGGAGGTGGTGGAGTCACCATCCCTGGAGGTGTTCAAGAGGGGATAGGATGTGGCACTTGGTGCCATGGTCTAGTCATGAGGTCTGTTGTGACAGGTTGGACTTGATCTTTGAGGTCTCTTCCAACCTTGGTAATACTGTGATACTTCAAAAGAGAAGGTTTCTTCAGACCATCTTTGCTCTCAGTATAAAATCAGGATTTGTTTCATCATGTTGAGGGCAGCTTGGAAGTTTCTAATTAGTTTTGCTGTCACTGTACTTGAATTCATTCATTCCAGAAGAATTCATTCATTTCCTGAAGAAATCATTTATAGATTCATTAAGGTTGGAAAAGACCTTTAAGATCATTGAGTCCAACCCTAACCCAGCTACCATGGCCACTAAACTCTATCCTGAAGCACCACAGCTACAGCTCCTTGAACACCTCCATACCCTAGGCAGCCTGTTCCAATCCCTCACCACTCTTGCAGCAAAGAATTTTTTCCTAATGTCCAACCTAAACCAACTTCAGTCCATTGTCCCATCTCTGGTTACCTGGGAGAAGAGACCAACCCCAGCCTCACTCCAACCTCCTTTCAGGTAGCTGTAGAGGGCAACGAGTTCTCTCCTCAGCCTCCTCCTCTCCAGACTAAACAGCCCCACCTCCCTCAGCTGCTCTTCATATGATGCCCCCAAATCTCTTACCATTCTCACTGCTCTTCTCTGGACACCCTCCAGCACCTCAATGTCTTTCCTATCCTGTGGCACTGAGAACTGACCCTAAGACTTAAGTTGTGGCCTCACCAGGGCCAAGTACAGGGTCACCATCACTGCCCTCCTCCTGCTGGACACACTGAGTGTGATCCAGGCCCGGATGGTGGTGGTCTTCTTGGCCACCTGTGCACACAGCTGGCTCATGTTCAGCTGCTCATCCACCAGCACCCCCAGATCCTTTTCCAGCAGGCTGCTTTCCAGCCAGTCTGCCCCAAGCCTGCAACGCTGAAAGCTGGGGCGGGAGTTTTTACAAGGCGTTGCAGTGATAGGATGGGAGGGAAGCTTGAGGAGGGCATAGTTAGACTGGAGATGAGGAAGAAATTCTTGACAGTGAGGGCGGGAAGACACTGAAACAGGTTGCCCTGGGAAGATGTGGATGCCCCCTCCCTGGAGGTGTTCAAGGCTAGGTTGGATGAAGCCTTGAGCAGCCTGGACTAGTGGGAGGTGTCTCTGCCCATGGCAGTGGAGTTTGGAACTAGAGGATCTTCAAGGTCCCTTCCAACCCAAACCATTCTACAAACCTAATGCCAACCCTGTATAAATGACATTGAAACCATATGGGAAACATCAGAGAGAGAGATGAGACCTCTAATTCAATAAAAATTGGTGCTATGAAAACCTCCTCAAGCTCTAAGCCCCCAGACACCAGTTGAGAACTGAAAGGTTTGCCAAAAGGGAGAAAGAAAGGAACCATTTCAAAATCAAACTGTGTTGCAGTATCTTCACTTGATTCTCATTATTACTGAAACACTTCACCTTTTGTTGGGTTTGGGGTTTTTTTGTCTCACCATTGCCTCAATGGAAACACCTAATTGAAATTCAAAGGAGTGCTCATTGATAAAAGGAGAAGACACTAACCAAGGAACTCAAGGATTCTTATCATGCAGAATAAAGAACCCACTCACCATTTCACAGCCTTGCTTGTGATTCACTAGCAGAAAGGGAGTTAGAAACAGCTCTATTTAGTCCTCGCAGGCAAGGAGTGAAGATGCATGCACATGATTACTGATTAATTAAGGCTTATTAAGAGCTCCTTCCACAGGGTACAAACACAGAGATGCTTTTGACTGAACTCAGTGGATTCACCACAAAAATCACAGGTTTCTTCACTTTAAGCTGGAGCTGAAAGGGACTATGTCACCAGGAAGACAAAAATAGAAGCATGTATACAAATCCTTTGCCTTGGTCCTCTCTGTAGGTGTCTTACTTTTCATCAGGCAACTAGCAGCTGAAAGAAGAAGGATGAGTAACAGATTCTTCTTTCTGTTAAAGGTTTTGGGAAAATATTTGGATTTCAGAGGGTGCCAGATTTTCACAGAACCACAGAATTGTCAGAATTGGAAGGGACCTCAAAGATCATCTAGTTCCAACCCCTCTGCCATGGGCTGGGACACTTTCCACTAGATCAGAGTTTATTTCAGTAGAGGTGATTCTGCCACTTTGCTCTGGTCAGACCTCACCTGGAGTACTGTGTCCGGCTCTGGAGGTCTCAACACAGCAATTACATGGACCTGACTGAGCAGGTCCAGAGGAGAGCCATGAAAATCATCAGGGGTTTGGAACACCTCTGCTATGAGGACAGACTGAGGGAGCTGGGTGTGTTCATCCTGGAGAAGAGAAGGCTCCAGGCAGACCTAATAGCAGCCTTCCTGTGTCTGGAGGGGGCTACAAGAGGGCTGCAGAGGGACTGTTCCCAAAGGCCTGCAGGGACAGGACCAGGGGCAATAGTTTGAAATGAGAGCAGAGCAGATTGAGATTGGATGTGAGGAACAAGTTCTGCACCAGGAGGCTGCTGGAACACTGCAACAGGTTGCTCAGGGAGGTAGTTGAGGCTCCATCCCTGGAGGTATTCAAGGTGAGGCTGGACAAGGCTCTGAGCAACCTAATCTAGTGGAGGATGTCCCTGCTGAGTGCAGGGAGATTGGACTGGATGCCCTTTGGAGGTCCCTTCCAACCCAAAACACTCTATGAATGTATGATTCCAAATGCAACTATTTTTGTAGGAAGGAAAATTGTACTTTTAAAAGGTTTAGGATACTCCCAAATTCTGCTACTTTCTGAACAACACATCTGCTTCATTGATCTAGAGAAAGGGAAAAACTCCAGCTGCAAGAACATGAGGCCCTGAGTAGCCAACTGAGGCCTTCAGCAGCTGAGATGAGGCCTTGAGCAGCTGTGCCTAGTGGCTCTGCCCATGGTGGGGAGAGTTGGAGGAGGTATCTCTGAGGTCCCACCAGCCTGAGCCATTCCAGGATTCTATGAAGAGCAGTCTGGAGAACTTATGACTTCATGTGGTTATTTCAGTGGACAGCTTGTTGGTATGAAGAAAGGACTCCAGTGTGAAAAAGAATGAGAAAGCCGAGCAGCTCACAGTGCACTCATTACCATTTCAGACTCCTGATTCAAAACGCACAGCACTTATTCCCCTCCCGTGAGAAAAGGCCAATCTAGAACGCAGCAGGCACATCCTTTGGAGTGAATTTGCCAGTGCCAGCCACATGTCAGAGACGATTAGTGAGGCAGAGCCACCAGCCACCTCCTCTGATATCAGAGGTCAGATAAAGGAGAGTGCGACAAAAGCTGAAGAGCATCAACCCTCCTGGTGGGTGGTGATGGGGCTGACCTGGCACACCTGGCAGTCCTGTCACTTCTCAGGGCTTCTTTTATTGGCACTGCCTGCTGTCAGAAGAGTCTCTCTAGAACTGGCTGCTTGATTGCACTCTGAGGAAAAGAATCCTAACATGGTAGCAGAGAATCAGACTGCCAGCTCCTGCTTTTCGAGCAGCCAACTGAGTGCAGTGCAAACAGGCAGAGCGATATGAAGCTCATCCCTCTCTCTGGTGGAGCACACACTCCAGAGATTGCCACAAACCAGGCAGGTTCCACCTGCTGCATGAAAGGCACAGATTTGGTGTCACGGCTGTACTTTTTTGTTTGGTTGGGTTTTTGTAAGAATGATGCTTATTTTGTCAAAAAGTGATACAGAACTGGACAGTGACAGCTGAGATCACAGAATCACACAGAATGTTAGGGGTTGGAAGGGACCTCCAGAGATCATCCAGTCCAACTCCCCTGCCAGAGCAGGATCACCTAGTGCAGGTCACACAGGAACATATCTAGGTGGGTTTTGAATGTCTCCAGAGAAGGAAACTACACAACCTCTGTGAGCAGCCTGCTCCAGGCCTCCAGCACCCTCACAGTGACAAGTTTTCCCTTCTCTTCCTCCTCTGCTCCAGCTTGCCCCCAGTGACCCTTGTCCTGTCCTTGTACATCCCTGAGCCGAGCCTGGCTCCATCCCTGGACATCTTTATCAGCAGCGATGAGGGCACCCCTCAGGCTCCTCTGCTACAAGCTCCAGAGCCCCCGCTCACCGAGCCTGTCCTCACAGGAATATGTCCCACTGCCTGCAGCAGCTTTGTGCCTCTGTGCTGGACTCTCTCAAGCTGTTCCATGAGGTCCTTCTTGAACTGAAGGGCCCAGAACTGAACACAATATTCCAGATGTGGCCTCAGCAGGGAAGAGTAGAAGGGACAGGAGACCCTCTCTCGACCTACTCACCACAGCCCTTCTGATCCACCCCAGGAAATATCCAGCTCACATCTGACCATTGGTTTTCACTCCGATTATAGCTTTAGCTAAAGCTTAGTCTTAGAAAACATAATTCAGTGAAAAATTGGGAAGGGGAGGGAAAATGTTCTTTTGCCTTTTTTTTTTTTTTTTCACTGTAAAGCAAATTTTAAAAGCACTGAAATCTACCTACTCTGCTGCTTGAGGTCCCTCCCAACCTAAGCCATTCTATGATTTGTTTTGCCCTCTTGCAGAGAAAAAGCCTGCAAAACAGACAAGGGAAACAGCTCTCATCCTTGGAGTCTGAGAACAGTCCCCGGGAAAAGTCATGGTAGGGCTGCCAGGCTACCAAATATCTCTGCCAGCCAATAGCACCACCTGATTTTAGGGCACAGGGAAGCTCTTTCTACCTCAAGCTCATGTTCTCTCTTTTTCTCTTTTCTGCATGTGTTAAGTACCACACATCTCATTTGTACTATTTTGTCCTAGTAGTCATTTTCCCAGGCTATTTTTATGTCCTTTTCCCTCACAGATCAGTGACATTGATTCTTAGGCACCTGAGAGTGTGGATTCTCAGAAATTTTTGTCAGAATTTTTTTGTAACTAAGAGGGTGACAATGTCATGTTGAGTCCTGCACTCAAGGTCAGGCTCCACTAGGCTCTGGACAGCCTGATCTAGTGGAGGATGTCCCTGCTCACTGCAGAGGGGTTGGACTGAGCGCCCTTTGGAGGTCCCTTCCAACCCAAACAATTCTAGGATTCTGTGAGTCTCTGATTCATAGATTCATAGAATAGTTTGGGTTGGAAGGGACCTTGAAGACCATCCAGTTCCAACCTCCCCCCTGCCATGGGCAAGGACACCTCCCACCAGCCCAGGCTGCCTCATCTAACCCAGCCTTGAACACCACAAGGGGATATCCACAGCCTCCCTGGACAACCCATTCCAGTGTCTCCCCACCCTCACTGGAAATAATTTCTTCCTAATCTCCAGTCTCAATCTGCCCTCCTCAAGCTTCAATCCACTCCCTCTCATCCTGTCACTGCCCTTATCAAAAGTCCCTCCCTAACTTTTCTGTAGCATCCTTCTTGTATTAGAAGGCTGCTCTGAGGCCTCCCTAGAACCTTCTGATTCTCCCTTGAAAAGGTTTGTACACTTTGGGCCAAATGTCACTCTTGTTTAGAAGTCTCAGCCAGCCTTGTCTGCAGCTCTTCAGGCTCAGGAACCACTGAGTCTGAACAGATATTGCAAAGGGCAGATTTGGAGGTTATCAGACTTCTTGAAAGTCAGCAAGGATTAGGGGACCTCCAAAGGTCATCTAGCTCCACTGGATGAAAAAGGCCATTCCTTCTTGCTTTCTTGTCTCTGGAAGGTAAAATAGTCACAGCTTTCTGAAATGTCCTTTTCTTCCTAGTTTACAAATCCAAGATTCAAGCCTCCCAAAGTGGAGGCACCTGAAGTCTCCCTTTGCTTTTTGTACTCTTCCAACCCCACAGCCTCAAGGAAGGGATCCTAACTTCAGGCAGAAGTGAGTGATGAAACTCCTCATCATTCCCACAGCCTTTTTTTCTCAACTCCTTAATTCCATCACGCAGCTTCCAGCAGCAGCACAAAGCCATTTCACCAACCTGTTTATAGAAAGAGGTGGATTCTTTCCCCAGTATTTTAAATTTAGGAGGGCATGAGGTGGAAGGAGTTGGCTGGGTGTTGTGTATGTATTTTTAATTAACCCACTGCAGTGCTCTTGAAACTGAGTAAGCTTTTCTGGCTTTAAATTTGGTGAGTTCCCAGGAACAAGAAGCGTTCTGTGCTCTTTGCTGCCTCTGCAGAATGAGTCCATTGGCAAGCAGCAATCCTTCAGACCCTGTCAACCTCACTGCTGCTGCTGGTCAAGAATGCCCTTTCACTAGCCCTCCCCTGCTGAAGGCAAAGATCATCACACCAGCCCCATTCAGAACAGAGAGGTAAAAACCAAAAGGTTTCAAAGTAGTCTCTCTCCAATGGATGATATCTTTTCTTGTGTGATAATTGATCTGTCCCTGGGTAAACAAAGAATCCTCAAAATCCTAGCTGGCAGCTTCTAAGCTTCAGAAAAATCCTCATGGTCACTCTGCACTGGAGTCAGCAGAAGCAGGCTGTGGAACTCTGTCAGACTTAGAAGTGTTTCTCGTACTTTAAAATACCTTGATTTGCACAGCTTGGATCTGTGCCCTGGGTTTGATTCTCCTGACTGAACTTTCCTTTCACAGCTCACCTCTGGAATTTTCCCAAAACTCTGTGCTCACAACTACCTGTTCCTCACTACTTCTGTTACTTCCTTTTGTTATTACTTCCTTTCTCCTTCATGGGGTGCATCAAGAAAAGTGTGGCCAGCAGCTCTAGGGACGTTCTCCTGCCCTTCTGCTCTGCCCTGCTCAGACCACACCTGCAATGCTGTGTCCAATTTGAGGCTCCACAGTTCAATACAGACAGGGATCTGCTGGCGAGAGTCCAACAGAGAGCTATGAGGATGATGAAGGCACTGGAACATCTCTGCTGTGAACAAAGACTGAGAGCCCTGGGGCTGTTTAGTCTGGAGAGAAGGTGAATGAGAGGGGATCTGATCAATGTCTATCTATATCAGGATGAAGGTGCCAGGTTCTTTGTGGTGGTGCCCAGTGACAGGACAAGGAACAACAGCTACAAGCTGGAACCCAGGAGGTTCCACCTCAACATGAGGAGAAACTTCTTTGGTGTGAGGGTGCTGGAGCCCTGGAGGAGGCTGTCCAGAGAGATTATGGACTCTCCTTCTCTGGAGACTTTCCAACCCCACCTGGATGCATTCCTGTGTTCCTGTGTGACCTGCCCTGTGTGACCCTGCTCTAGCAGGGGGGTTGGACTGGATGATCTCTGTAGGTCCCTTCCAACCCTTAAGGTTTTGTGACTCTATGATTCTGTGATTGTTTTTCATTTGTCTTAGCACTCCCTGGGGATGCAGAGAATACACATCACAGAACTGCAGCAGTGCATTTCACACCCATGACTGCACTTCTGCTCTGCTCTGATACTTCAGCTCCATTTTTCCACTGGCTGCAGTTCTCTAACAGTGCTGCCAAGACTCAGAAGGCTTTCTTTGAATTGCAAAAGTGAAACATACTGGCAGGGGAAATAAAATTGTTGATTGAACATGCCCAGCAAGAGCTGTCATAAGGACTCAGTAAAACTGCTTGTACTTCACAGAACCAGAGAACATCTCAGGTTTGAAGGGACCTCAGAGATCATCTACTGCAACCTCCCCGCCCATAAGAGCACAGCAATACATTAGGTGGCTTTTAAAAGAAATATGATCCTGCTCTTCAAATACAGCAGCAGGAATAACACTGGGCACCTGTAATGAGATGCCTAATCCTCTTTCTTTAATTATTTAATATTTTCATACAATTCCATTTAGCTGCCCTTTTTTCTTTTTTTCTTTGCTATGATTAAATTCATTTCAAATGAGATTGCACTGACATGATAAAAATAAGAGCACACACAGAGAGAGAAACAGAATCACAGAATGGGAGGGGTTGTAAAGGAACTCCAGAGATCATCCAACCCCACTGCCAAAGCAGGATCACCCAGGGCAGGTCACACAGGAACGCAACCAGGGAGGCCTGAAAAGTCTCCAGAGAAGGAGACTCTACAACCTCTCTGGGCAGCCTGTCACAGGGCTCCAGCACCCTTTTTTCTCATGCTTAGATGGAATTTCCTGGGATTGAGCTTACAACCATTGCCCCTCCTCCTATCACTGAGTGTCACTGAGAAGAGCCTGGCTCCATCCTGCTGTAGGTTTACATGAAAAATTAAGACAAAGTTGGCCTCTGTGTCTGAGATTCCATTGGGTTGGAACAGGCCCTCATGGGTCATCTTGTCCATCCTTTATCCATAGATCTTGCCACCTTTATATCCAGCTACAGCTTTCTCTGTGGGCTGTCACTTTTGACACAACAGTGAAGGTGTTTTGTCACATTTCTGATTTGGTCTCATATTCTTTACTGTTGTGGAAGAAATTCCTTTTCAGCAGATCTGTGAGGGGCTGGAGTGAAGCTGCATTCAACTTGCTTTAAGAAAAGCTTCCAGGGAATTCAAACTTACTTTTGAGAAAATTTGAAACACCCAAGTGTCAGATAATCAATGCCACACTGCCAAGAGCTTCACCAGGGAGATAACATGGCCTGACAAACTGGAGGGGGTGGGTTATAAATCAATGCAAGGATCCTGCAGCAGACCTGGCAGAGCAAAGGGAATTAACAGTTCACCAAATAATGATGTAAAGGACTCTGTGTGGGATGCACAGAGCCAACAGTTGGGTACAGTGGCTGAACCAGGTCAGCCCAACAGCATTTCTCTGGAGGACAAGGAAATGCCAAGTTCATATGGGAAATGCTGTGCCAAGAGCTCGATGGCTTCACACAGGAACAGCAAGCACAGAGCCAGAGGCTTCTGCGTCTCACAAGGATGTATATCACCACCTGGATGCTGCATTTTCCAGCTAAATGGAGAAAAGTGGCATCCTCCTGGGGCTGGCTTGACCTTGGCTGGACATCAGGTGCCCACCAAGCTGCTCTATCACTCCTCCTTGACTGGATGGTGGGGATGTGTGGTGGTTTGAGCCTTAACTGGCAGTTAAGAGCTCAGGTGGGGGCAAGGCTGAAAATCTCTCCCCCACTCCCCCTCCTCCCTCCCAACAGAGAGAGGAGAAAAGGCAGGAGCAAATTCACCAAACAATAATTTGGAGTCGACTTGGAAGTAGAGAGGTAAAGAATTGTCTTTAAACAATGTATATATAAATAACAATAACAGGAAAAGGTTCACAAGGTCAAGGAACAATGATGGATGGGAGGGGGACAAAACCAAGAGAATAATACAAAACCAGCCTTTCTCTGAGGAAGCGTGGAGGCAGCAGGGAGAAGGATCAGGTCTGACCACGTGGCAGAGGAGCAGGAGGGCAGCTGCAGTAGCTCTCATCCAGCAGAGGCAGGAGCCAGAGAAGAAGTGCCAACAGCTACGATGTCCTGCTTTTTATACCCTAGCTGGGCAGGGAGTGGGGAGTGGAACAGACTCAGCTTCCCAGGCGAAAAATGCCCTGCAGGGAGTGAAAAGTACCTGCAAGTCCTCCACCTTGCTTTGTTCTTTTGTTTTCTGAAAAGGGTGTTAACCCACCACAGGATGGTGGAATATGACAAAGCCTCCTGAGTCAGGATAAGGACAGGTAGATCCCTCACCAGTTTCCATCAGAGATAAAACAGACCCGAGACTGATGGGCCTGGCCTTGATCAGTGGCAGGTCTGTCTTGGAGCTGCCTGGTGTTTGCTCTGTTGGGCATGGGGGAAGCGTCTGCCATCTTCTCACAGAAGCCACCCATGCAGCCCCCTATTACTAAAAACTTGAACCCTTGCCACCCCATCCCAATACACTCAGCTAGGGTTGCCACTCCACCCAAAGAAATAAGCAAAGGAAATAAAGTGGAGGTTGTGATGAGGAAGAACTCTGCTGCTGTTACTGTAGCCGTGCAGTAGGATACCTGCTCAAGCTGACGTCTCAGCTACTCTCAATCAGCTTTTCCACGCTCAGAATGGAATGCCATCATAAAAACAGGCAGATAGTTCCTGTAGAAGTATCAACTATTTTCACATGCCTCTATTTAGTATAACAAGGGCAGGTATTGCTTTATAAAAGATACAGCTTTATACCTTTTTGTATATAAATGATACTGCACAGCTAGATGTGACACGTGTGCCTTCTGACTGACTACGTAACTTTGCTGTATAATGCAATAAAGGTCTTCACCTGCTTACATCTTGTCCTGGAAGCTGTGCTCAGAGTGAATAGAACATCCACATTACACCAATCCCAGTGATCACAGAAAGGAATCCTAGAATGGGAGGGACCTCTGGCAGCATGTGCAGAAGTGGCTGATGAGCACTCATGGCTGGATAGGTGTTGTTCTTAAAAACATACTCATGGAATCCTAAAATGGCTAAGGGTGGAAGTGACTTCAGAGTTCATCTGCTCCAACCACCCCACCATGCCCAGGGACACTTCTCAGCTACACTCAGCTGCTCAAGGCTGCATCCAACCTGACCTTGAACGCCCCCAGGCAGGAGGCATCCACAGCCTCCCTGGGCAGCCTGTTCCAGAGTCTCACCACCCTCAAACTGAAGAACTTCTTCCTCAGCTCCAGTCTAACCTTGCTCTGTCTCAGCTTCAAACCATTCCCCCTTGTGCTGTCTCTAGACACCCTCAAGAAAAGCCAGTCTGCAGCCTTCCTGGAGGATCCTTTCAGGTACTGGAAGGCAGCTTTAAGGTTCCCCTGGAGCCTCCTCCTTGCCAGGCTGAAAAACCCCAACTCCCTCAGCCTGTCCTCACATGAGAGCTGATTTCTGATAATCTCTGTGGCCTCCTCTGGACCCTCTCTATCAGGTCCATGTCCTTCCTGTGTTGAGGGCTCAAGAGCTGGATGTAGTACTGCAGGTGAAGTCTTACCAGAGCAGGTCTTACATGTTCAAGAGCTCCTGAAATTTCCAAGGCCATGTGGCAGAAACGATACACAGAATCTTTGGGTCCATCACTAAATGCTTTCAGGGGAGATGGAAGGATGAACAGGAAGCCCTCCATCATTTTGTAGCTCCGAGTTACGGCTTTATTACAGCATTAATTTTCAGCAAGAACGTCAAAAGCTCATTGGGAACATGGAAATGTCTATTTTGCATGCATCCAGAAGAGGGAATTTGGGTTAACAGCCATCATAACTCACGATGAATCTTCCTCCTTATCCTGTTACTATAATTTCTTCAGAGGATGATGATCTCCCTGTTAGCCTTTTCCTGTCCAACAGAACTTTGCTGAGGAAACCTCTGCTTAGAGTGGGTTGGAAAATGAGCTCTGTTCTCTGACCTCTTGGCCCTCATTAAAGCTCTGGAGCCCTCAACACAGGAAGGGCAATCTCTCAGATTCAACCTCCCAAACAGTGCTTTCAGGGTTATCTTCATCACAGCTGATATTCAGATGCCCCACTCTGTTCCCCTGAGCTGCTCCATCCTTCACACCACTGCCAACAGTCTTCCAAAATGAGACAGATTCATGGGTTCAGAGAATGGGTTGGGAGGGATCCTAAAGATCATCCAGTTCCAAGCCCCTGCCATGGGCAGGGACATCTCCCACTAGTCCAGTTTGCTCAAGGCCTCATCCAGCCTGACCTTGAACACCTCCAGGGAGGGGGCAGCCACATCCTCCCAGGGCAACCCACCCTCACTGTCAAGAATTTCTTCTTCATCTCCAGTCTAACTATGCCCTTCTCAAGCTTCCCTCTCATCCTATCACTACAACACCTTGTAAAAACTCCCTCCCCAGCTTTCTTGTAGCCCCTTCAGGTACTGGAAGGCTGCTCTAAGGTCTCCCTGGATCCTTCTCTTCTCCAGGCTGAACAGCCCCAACTCTCCCAGCCTGTCCACAAAGCAGAGGTTCTCCAGCCCTCTGATCATCTTCATGCCCTCCTCTGGACTGGTTCTTCTTCTGCAATACCCAGGTTGAAGCTTTTTAGCCATCTTCACTTCTCTCTTAACCAGAGCTCAGGTAAGCCTTTTATTTCCCAGCCTGCACTTAGCCTTGCTTTTTCTGCCTCTATTTCAAGGAAAGCTGAGGCATTTTGGAGCTCACTGCTTACCAACTGCTGAACCTCTGACCCCTGTGGCAGTTTGCAAGGCTGTGCTCTGCCTACTTTAAAAGCATCTCAGAAAAGACTAAAGTTGAGGCCCTGCTGGATAAGGCTACAATGCAACTGTCTTTGTTTACAAGACATTTGGATGCAGGACAGAATAGAGATTTAAACAGGTTGGAAAAGACCTATCACCCAACACCATCTAATCAGCAAAACCATGGCACTAAGTGACTCATCCAGTCTTATTTTAAACACCCCCAGTGATGGCGACTCCACCACCTCCCTGGGCAGCCCATTCCAATAGCTAATCACTTGTCCTGTGAAGAATTTCTTCCTAACATCCAGCCTAAACCTCCAGGACCCTGCAGAGAACACCTGAGTTAGGAGTAGTTTGTGGACTGCAGTGATCCCAGCATGAAAAGCTGAGGAGCAGCACAAATGTGAGAGCTTCCCAGCCCCATCTGAGATCTGACAGCCTCTAACCCTGTGTGCCAAGGCAGTGAGCACACACTTGCACCTGTGTAAATATTAATACAGTATCACAGAATCACAGCATCACCAAGGTTGGAAGAGACCTCAGAGATCATCAAGTCCAACCCATCATCACAGACCCCATGACTAGACCATGGCACCAAGTGCCACATCCAGTCCCCTCTCGAACACCTCCAGGGACGGCGACTCCACCACCTCCCCGGGCAGCACATTCCAATGGCGAATCACTCTCTCGGTGAAGAACTTTCTCCTCACCTCCAGCCTAAACTTCCCCTGGTGCAGTTTGAGACTGTGTCCTCTTGTTCTGGTGCTGGTTGCTAGAGAGAAGAGACCAACCTCTTCCTGGCTACAACCACCCTTCAGGTAGTTGTAGACAGCAATGAGGTCTCCCCTGAGCCTCCTCCTCTCCAGGCTAAACAACCCCAGCTCCCTCAGCCTCTCCTCATAGGGCTTGTGCTCAAGGCCTCTCACCAGCCTTGTTGCCCTTCTCTGGACACGCTCATGTGTCTTGATGTCCTTCTTAAATTGAGGGGCCCAGAACTGGACACAGGACTCAAGGTGTGGCCTAACCAATGCAGAGTACAGGGGCACAATGACCTCCCTGCTCCTGCTGGCCACACCATTCCTGATGCAGGCCAGGATGCCGTTGGCCTTCTTGGCCACCTGGGCACACTGCTGGCTCAAAACCATCCGTAATACCATCGCAAGTCCATGGAGTTCCTTCAGGATGTTCTGCACTTCAATTCTAGGGACCCAAAAGCAGCACAATAACATTTAATAATAATAATTTTTTTAAACCCTTCAGAGAAATGCCCCCTGCCAGGGCTACCTTTGCTGCAAAGGAAATCACAGCAATGTTGAGCTTTCAGAACAGAAAAATCAAGAACTCTCTTCCCTTAGGACAGGCTGGGGAAAGGATAATTCAGTTAGAAAGAAAATTACAACCACCACAAGAAAAACAACACAAACAACCACCACCCAAAAAAACCCCAACCCAAAAATATCAGAACAAAACCATTTTTGAGGCTAAATTAAAAGCTACAAATTGAAAAGGAAAAGCTTAAAAACCTAATTTTCAGCCTTGGACATTAGTGTTTTAATTCTGCACTCCTAATGGGGCCTTAATTACACATCTCACTTGCTCTTTAATTTCCTTGCATTCCACCCTGCATTTTAAAGGCAGTTGAATGGTATTGCAGAATTCAGGGAACTGGAGATAATTCAACTAATGGCAGCAAATCTGATTTCTAGCTCTAAAAAGCTTGGGCTTATTGTCAGGTACTCAGTGTGAAGGAGGAAAATGCCATCTGCCCAGATCTTCTCAGCAAGCATTTGTAAAAGGTTAGCAGACTTGATGGAGGCTGTGGATGCCTTCTCCCTAGGGGTGTTCAAGGCCAGGTTGGATAAGGCCTTCAGTAGCTGAGACTAGTTGAGAGATGTCCCTGGGCATGGTGAGAAGGTTGAAGCAGATGAGATCCAAGTTCCCTTTCAACCTTGGCCATTCTATGACACAAAAGGCAAAATCAGTGACTAAATTGGCTTAGCAAATCAATTAATTGGTCCACACATGGCTAGGGAGCAGAAAGAAGCTAGCAGCTAGAGCCACAGAATCATTAAGGCTGGAAAAGACCTTTAAGACCATGGAGTCCAACCATAACCCAACTAACATAGCCACTAAACTCTATCCTGAAGCACTACAGCTACTGCTTCTTGAACCACCTCCAGGGAGGTGTTTGGGGCCCAACCCCTGGAGATCACAGAATCACAGAACTGTGAGAGTTGGAAAGGACCTTAAAGATCATCCAGTTCCAACCCCCTGCCATGGGCAGGGACACCTCACACTTAATCACGTTGCTCAGAGCCACATCCAGCCTCGAGGGATGAGGCTTCTACCACCTCCCTGGGCAACCTGTTCCAGTGTCTTACCACCCTCCTATTAAAGAGAGATATACAAAGTGAGGCTGGACAGGGCTCTGGGCAACCTGATCTAGTGGAGGAAGTCCCTGCTGAGGCAAGTCCCTGCTGACTGCAGAGGGGTTGGACTGGATGACCTTTGGAGGTCCCTTTCAACACAAACCATTCTATGATTCCATGATGACTCCACCATGTCCCTGGGCAGCCTGTTCCAACCCCTCACCACTCCCTCAGTGATGAAGATTTTCCTGTTGAAACCTCTCCTGGTGCAACCTGAGTCCATTTGCTCTCATCCTAACATGCAGGAAGCAAATATTCCATCTTTTGAAGCAGGAATTGTTCTAGTTTGAGATAGCTGCATTCATACTCTCCATAGAATTGATCACTATAAATGCACGGTGAAAGAAATACAAACAGCAAAAGAAATGCAAATGTAATTATCTACTGAAATTGAATTACTACCATAAAGAATTTAACTTCCTGGCAAGTAAAGGTATTTGGTCTGATGCCTTCCACTTTTCAGGCTATGGTTACTCTTTTTCCCACTGAACAGGGAACGCTGAACCCAGCAGGCAGAGGTGATGAGCAGTAGCCTGGGCTACATTCAAAGCAGTGTGGCCAGAGATGGAGAGAGGTCATCTTGCCCCTCTGCTCTGCTGAGACCTCACCTGCAGTGCTGTGTCTGGCTGTGGGACCCTCAACACAAGAGAGACATGGACCTGATGGAGAGGGTCTAGAGGAGGGCTATGAAGATGATCAGAGGGCTGGAGCACCTCTGCTACATGGACAGGCTGAGGGAACTCAGCCTGACCTCGTTCTCATGGGTGACTTCAACCTGCCTGATATCTGTTGGGATCTCAACACAGCAGAGAGGAGGCAGTCTAGGAGGTTCTTAGAGTGCATGGAGGACAGCTTCTTATCCCAGGTGCTGCGTGAGCCTACCAGGGGTAAGGCTATGCTTGACCTCCTCTTCACCAACAGGGAAGGGCTGGTGGGTGATGTGGTGGTCGGAGGGTGTCTAGGCACCAGTGACCATGACATAATAGAGTTTTCAGTATGCAGCCAAGCCAAGAGGGGCAGCAAGAAGACCTCCACTCTGGACTTCCGGAGGGCAGACTTCAGGCTACTCAAGGAACTAATTCAGAAGGTTCCTTGGGAATCAGTCCTTAAAAATAAAGGGGTCCAGGAGAGCTGGGCCTACTTCAAGGAAGAACTATTGAAGGCGCAGGAACAGGCTGTGCCGGTGTGCCGGAAGATGAGCCGCCGGGGCAGACGGCCAGCCTGGATGGGCAATGAACTTTTAATAGAACTTAGGGAAAAAAAGAGGGTGTATCATCTTTGGAAGAAAGGGGAGGCAACCTACAGAATGTTTAGGGATGTTGCTAGGTTGTGCAGGAAGAAAATTAGGGAGGCAAAAGCCCATTTAGAACTTAGACTGGCCTCTGCTGTGAAGGACAACAAAAAGTCCTTCTATAAATACATCAATAGCAAGAAGAAGGGCAAGGACAACCTCCACTCCTTGGTTGACACGGAGGGGAACGTTGTAACAAAGAATGAGGAAAAGGCAGAGGTACTTAACACCTTCTTTGCCTCAGTCTTCACTAGCAGGGCAGAACGTCTTCCAGACAGCTGGCCTGCAGAGCTGGCAGAAGGAGCCAGAGAGCTGCATAGTTTCCCACTGCTCCAAGAGGAAGTTAGAGATCTACTGAGCCGCTTGGACCCCCACAAGGCCATGGGACCGGATGGGATCCATCCTAGGGTGCTGAGATTGCTGACAGATGAGCTGTCCAAGCCACTTTCCATCATTTTTCAGCAGTCCTGGCTCACTGGAGAGGTCCCAGAAGACTGGAAGCTGGCCAACGTGGTGCCCATCCACAAGAAGGGCCGGTTGGATGAGCCAGGGAATTATAGGCCTGTCAGCCTGACCTCAGTGCCAGGCAAGATTATGGAACGGGTCATCTCGAGTGCGATCACACAGCACTTACAGGATGACCAGGGGCTCAGGCCTAGCCAGCATGGATTTAGGAGGGGCAGGTCCTGCCTGACCAACCTGATCTCCTTCTATGATCAGGTGACCCGCCTGGTGGATGTGGGGAGGCCTGTGGATGTGGTCTACCTGGACCTCAGCAAGGCCTTTGACACCGTTCCCCACAGCAAACTCCTGGCCAAGCTGGCAGCCCGTGGCTTGGACAGGAGCACACTGCGTTGGGTTAGGAACTGGCTGGAGGGCCGAGCCCAGAGAGTAATGGTGAATGGCACCACATCCAGCTGGCGGCCTGTCACTAGTGGTGTGCCCCAGGGATCAGTACTGGGCCCCATGCTCTTCAACATCTTTATTGATGATCTGGATGAGGGCATTGAGTCCATCATCAGTAAATTTGCAGATGACACCAAGCTGGGGGCAGCAGTTGATTTGCTGGAGGGCAGAGAGGCTTTGCAGAGGGACCTCGACAGGCTGGACAGATGGGCAGAGTCCAATGGCATGAGATTTAACACATCCAAGTGCCGGATTCTGCACATTGGCCACAACAACCCCAGGCAGTGCTACAGGCTGGGGTCAGAGTGGCTGGAGAGTGGCCAGGCAGAGAGGGACCTGGGGGTACTGGTTGATTGTAGGCTGAACATGAGCCTGCAGTGTGCCCAGGCAGCCAAGAAGGCCAATGGCATCCTGGCTTGCATCAGGAACAGTGTGGCCAGCAGGAGCAGGGAGGTCATTGTGCCCCTGTACACTGCACTGGTTAGGCCGCACCTTGAGTACTGTGTCCAGTTCTGGGCCCCTCAGTTTAGGAAGGATGTTGACTTGCTGGAACGTGTCCAGAGAAGGGCAACAAAGCTGGTGAGGGGTTTGGAACACAAGCCCTATGAGGAAAGGCTGAGGGAGCTGGGGTTGCTTAGCCTGGAGAAGAGGAGACTGAGGGGTGACCTTATTGCTCTCTACAACTACCTGAAGGGAGGTTGTAGCCAGGCAGAGGTTGGCCTCTTCTCCCAGGCATCCAGCACCAGAACAAGAGGACACAGTCTCAGGCTGCGCCAGGGCAGGTTTAGGCTGGATGTTAGGAAGAAGTTCTACACGGAGAGAGTGATTGCCCATTGGAATCGGCTACCCGTGGAGGTGGTGGAGTCACCTTCACAGGAGGTGTTCAGGAGAAGACTTGATGGGGTGCTTGGCTGTATGGTCTAGTTGTTGGGTGGGTTGGATTGTTTGATGGGTTGGACGCGATGATCTTGAAGGTCTCTTCCAACCTGGTGTATTGTATTGTATTGTATTGTATTGTATTGTATTGATATTAACTGGGGCGTTCAGCCTGGAGAAGAGAAGGCTCCAGGCAGACCTAATAGCAGCCTTCCAGTACCTGAAGAGGGCTGCAAGAAGGCTGCAGAGGGACTGTCCCCAAAGGTCTGCAGGGACAGGACCAGGGGCAATGGTTTGAAAGGAGAGCAGAGCAGATTGAGATTGGGTGTGAGGAACGAGTTCTGCACCATGAGGCTGCTGGAACACTGCAACAGATTCCCTGGAGATATCCCTGGAGATATTCAAGGTGAGGCTGGACAAGGCTCTGAGCAAACTGATCTGGTGGAGAATGTCCCTGCTGAGTGCAGGGGTTGGACTGGATGCCCTTTGCAGGTCCCTTCCAACCCAGACCATTCTGTGACAAACTGAAATGAGTAACAAATACCAAGATTTTGAGCACAGTGCCAGTTGACTTCTCATGCAGAGCCCTGAAGCAGCCATCACACAGCAGGCTGCAGCCTCAAGTATTCTCTGCTCTCAGTTCTACAAATACTAAGCTGCTGAAAAAGTAGAAGCTGAGAACGGGAGAGAATAGAATCTGGCTGCTCTTCTTCTCCAGCTATGCCTACAGTCAGAGTGAAGGTCAGCAGGCTGCCACAGGAGAGATGTTACTTTGGGAATCCAAGACAGACTGCAGGCTTTCAATAGAAATAAACCCAAATGTTAGGATGACAAAGTGTGGTGGGGTAAAAGCACTACATGATTCCCAACAGCATGTTCAGTTTGCTGCTAAGCAAGGACAGTAAAGAAAGACCTTTTGTTGATACAGACAAGAATGAAGATCACAAACTATACAACTGGGGCAGCAACTGAAAAAGAAAAGCAAAAAAAGTAGTGGCAAGCAGCAGCACAGAAAAATTTTCTGCATGGGAAATGCTCAAAATCCTGCAGGCTGTCAGGAAGCCTGAACATTGAGATTAAAAGCATTGCTGGAGATGCACCCATGGTGGTTGTACAGGGTATGTATCACATTTAATCAACAGGAGAATCCTAGCATGGCTCAGGTCGGAAGAGACCTCAGAGCTCATCTGCTCCAACCTCCCCACCATGCCCAGGGACACTTCTCAACTACACTTAGCTGCTCAAGGCATCGTCCAGCTTGGCCTTGAACACCTCCAGGCAGGAGGCATCCACAGCCTCCCTGGGCAGCCTGTTCCAGAGTCTCACTCTCAAACTGAAGAACTTCCTCCTCAGCTCCAGTCTAACCCTGCTCTGCCTCAGGTCCAAACCATTCCCCCTTGTCCTGTCTCTAGACACCCTGAGGAAAAGTCCTTCTGCAGTCTTCCTGAAGATCCCTTCAGGTACTGGAAGGCAGCTCTAAGGGTCCCCTGGAGCCTTCTCTTCTCCAGGCTAAACACCCCCAGCTCCCTCAGCCTGTCCTCACAGCAGAGCTGCTCCAGCCCTTGATGCATTTTTATGACGTTTCTCTGGACTCACTCTAACAGTTCCATGCCCTTTTTGTGCTGGGGGCACCAGAACTGGAGGCAGTGCTCTGGGTGGAGGTCTCACAAGAGCCAAGCAGAGGGAGAATCACCTCCCTATGGCTGTTGGGAGGGAGGCCAATACAGCCAGACCACTCCAGTACCAGAGCTTCAGCAGCAGAGCTGCTCCTCAGCAGAGCAGCTCTCAAATATTCCTCACTGCATCTACTTCTGCAATTTAAAGCCAATGCAGAAAAAAAATCTTCAGAGACTTTCTGCTTTTGGTCCTTCTGGGAGGAGAATCCAAGAGCGAAACTCCAATCCAGACAACTGTTTTTATATATCCAAATGACCCAACCACAGTCCCTGTGAAACTGTTAGCCAGTGCCTGCTTTATCCCCAGCAGTGTGCACCCAGGTTCAGTGTTTGCCAAGTTTCTTCTCCATAAAAAGGCTCTGATCATTTCATGCTTGCCCCAGGCTAAGAGCTTTCACATGCACAGTTACAGAGAGTGAGCCAGCTGCCCCAGCCTTGGGAACCTGTAATGAGTTGTTTATGTGCCCCAGCCCTCAGTCAAGCCCAGCAGAATGTGTTGGGAAGAGAGAAGAGTCCACCTTTAGCCCTCAGCAGCTCAATCCACCACATTACAGAGGCTTGCTGCAGATAATGGAAGCCTCGAAACTACTCAAGAGGAACGGAAACATCTCTCATAGAAGAAAATGTTAGGCAAGTTAAACAGCTGGCTTAGGCTGGAGACTAGGAGGCAATTCTTGACAGTGAGGGTGGCAGACACTGCAACAGGTTGCCCAGGGAGGTTGTGGATGCCCCTCCTTGGAGGTGTTCAAGGGCAGTTTGGATGGGGCTTTGAACAACCTGATCTAGGGAAATATGTGCTTGCAGGTGGCTTGAGGATGATCTTTAATGGTTCTTCCCACCTACAGAATTACAGAATCTTAGGGGCTGGAAGGGACCTCAAAAGACCATCCAGTCCAACCCCCTGCCAGAGCAGGATCACCTAGAGCAGGTCACACAGGAACACATTCAGGTAGGTTTTGAATATCTGCAGAGAGGGAGACTCTACAACCCCCTGGGCAGCCTGTTCCAGTGTTCTGTCATCCTCACAGCGAAAAAATTCTTCCGCCTGTGTGACCGGTTTAGGCTGTGCCTTTAAGAAAGAGACACTTTCTGAACACTCTAGCCGAATGTTTTGATATTAGAATGAAAACAATGATATGCTAATTCAATTTCATTGGTGGAACCCGGCTGTAAATTTTTGTTTAGTCTTTCAGTCGGGGGGAGTCAGGTAGTTGTCTTCTTCTTCCCCCTGTGCTGTGAGCTGGCTCATTTCTCTCTACGATTCTTGCTAACCAGATAAGAGAAAACTAACTTTTGCATCCGCTTTGAGCTTTAACAAGTTTTCACCCTTTTAATTACCTTCCTTTCTCTTTCTCTCTAACCCTTTTGGGAAAAAGGGGAGGTAGGGAGGGAGAAGGGGGGACAGGCCGAACCCCCTGGCCGCAGGGGGGTTGGGGAAAGGTTTCCTGTTGCTGTATATTTCTGTATATATTGTAAATATTGTATGTTTTTGTACATATTCATTGCATTCCATATCTGCTTGTAAAATACAGCTTTCATCTGCTTCTCCGGCTGAGTTAGCTGTGGAATTCTTTTGTGTGTGTGGGGGGGAACCTTCCTACTCCACCACACGCCTGTTTCCACGGAACTTCCTGTGCCTCAACTTCCACCCATTGCCCCTTGTCCTGTGACTGGGCATCACCATGAAGAGCCTGGCTCCATCCTCTTGGGACTCACCCTTTACATATTTATAAACATGAATGAGGTCACCCCTCAGTCTTCTCTTCTCCAAGCTACAGAGCCCTAGCTCCCTCATAAGGAAGGTGTTCCAGTCCCTTCATCAGTTGTGTGGCTCTGTGCTGGACTCTTTCAAACAGTTCCCTGAGGTCCTTCTTGAACTGGACACAATATTCCACAATATTCCCAACCCATTCTCTTACTCTGTGATACACAAACATACTGGCAGAATTCTGGTAATATAAGGACACAAAGGAATTGTTCCTTATTCGACCTTTAATTGTTCCTTATTCTACCTGCAAAACCTAGCAGCAATAAAAGAAAAACTATCCTTGAGAAAACCATCACTTCTGAACACATACAGCTAAGCAGGGAGTTAAAAGTAGCAGCAGAGACTTCCTTCTTCCATCTGATTTTTAAATAAGAACACCAAGTGGGAAGCAGGGAAGGATCCTTCAAAGGGTAGAGCTACAGCAGCTTCGTGACTCACCAAATTACAGCAGAGGAGAAAAACGTAACCCTTATGATTCAGCCTGCAATTAGCAGCTCAGAAAATGCAGTGCCTGGAAAAATAAGGACAGGAACTTTAAAAATCACTGCACAAAATTTACAGGAAGAGATTCTTTTAAGGAAACATTTATAGGGGGGAAAGAAATTATGTACCAGGGACAGATGAGAGGTTTTATAGTGAAAAAATAAAAAACCCAAAACCCACTTCCAAGAAATATTACAAGGTAAGAAGTTCAGGAAATAAAGGGATCCCTTCACTGATCAGCAGCTTCAGTTTGTTTACAGGCAGCCAATAAATGCAGAAAGCAATTTGCTAGGGTCAGTGTTGAAATGCAAATGTCATTAAGGTGCACAGAAAGTGCGATGCAAGGGCTGATTTCTGACCAAGAGTTGTTTAATAAGGAGGAAAACTGCCATTAAAAATAAAGAGTTGATTTATGAGGAGGATGCCTACCATTAACAATAAATAGTTGATTAATAAGGAGGATGCCTGTAATTAAAAATCTGCCTCAGTATCAAAGTAAGCACTGGATGCAGAGAGATTGCTGAATTTGCCATTCAAGAGATGTGGTTCCTGGAATGGGTTGGGTTAGAAGAAACCTTAAAGCTCATCGAGCTCCAACCCCCTGCCATGGGCAGGGACATCTCCCACTAGCCCAGCTTGCTCAAGGCCTCATCCAGCTTGGCCTTGAACACCTCCAGGGAGGGGACATCCACAGCCTCCCTGGGCAACCTGTTCCAGTGTCTCGCCACCCTCACTGTCAAGAATTTCTTCCTCATCTCCAGTCTCAGTCTGCCCTCCCTCAGCTCTGTATGTGAGGCTGAGGAGATGCACAGGAAGTTCCTTTGAATACTGTCTTGAAATCCTCAACACTGAGAGAAGAGAGAGAAACCAAAGCCTGATCTAGATGCCTGCCTCATCACAAGGTAGCAGCTCCCTCAAGGTCCTTCACAGCCAGGACCCAAAAGAGCCACACAGACAGAAAGATCACAGAATCATAGGATGGTCTGGGTTGGAAGGAAACTCCAAAGAACATCCAGTCCAACCCCCTCTCTGCAGTCAGCAGGGACATCCTCAAGATCAGGTTGTCAGTGAGCAAACCAGTAGAAAAATGTCCCAACTCTATCTAGGGCAACCCATAAAGTTCCATCAGTCTCTGATTCTATGAAAAGAACACTGAGATATACACAAAATGCCCAGGTTTGCAGTGGGGATATTGGGAGGGATACAGTACAAGAGAAATCAAATTAGCTTTAAGGAAAGGACAGGAAGAGATCAGAGGATGAGCAGAATGGTTAAATCTCTGTGGACTTCAAAAGCCTCTCAGCAGAAAACTCAGGAAAAACATCTAATGAAGAAAATGGACTACAGCAAAATTCAGCTTGGATCCCAGAGTTAGGTTAACTGTTAGGTTAATGCAGAGAAAAAGGCTTCCTGAATTTAAAAGCTCTGGTGTTTAACTCGGAGTTGTTGCAATGAAATCAGAAGGACAGAGACTGTTCCCAAAGGCCTGCAAGGACAGGACCAGGTGCAATGGTTTGAAATGAGAGCAGAGCAGAACAGATCGAGATTGGATGTGAGGAACAAGTTCTGCACCAGGAGGTTGCTGCAACCTGGTGGTTGAGGCTCCATTCCTGGAAAGATTCTAGTGCAGGATGTCCCTGCTGAGTGCAGGGACCTTTGGAGGTCCCTTCCAACCCATTCTATGACTCTGTGCTTCTGTTACTTTTTCTTTTCTGCTCTCCTGCAACAGGGGTGGGAATTCATCCAGTTCTGGTTCCTCTAGTTGCTTCTTAGCTGACTGCCAGTAATTATTGAGTCAAAAGTGGAGCCTGGCATTTACAAAGCTTAAAAGATCCCAAGGAACCTGAAGGGCTCAGAGATTAAACAGTGGTGTGATGGCAGATCTTCACTCCTGGTAGATATTCATAGTTAGGAACTCACCATATCAGGGGAAAACTGAAGTTGGAGGACAGGGAGGGAAGGAGTCCATAGAAAAGAGGGAAGGCTATGAAGTGAATCCCAAAATGACAGTACTGTGAGTTCTGCCTGGAGCAAAATACCTTATTAACATCACTTTCAGACAGCCAACCAAGGAAATTTGGCAAAAATGAGATAGCATAAAAAAACCCAACTGTGTTTAGCAAAGCTAACAGCAAAGTTTAAGAAACCCACAGCTGTTTGGCCACAAAACTGCTGAGGGCTGCTCAGTAGCCACTGCTCTGGAACACAGAGCCATCACTGTAGCTCAGATCGGTCCAGGAGAGCCCACAGCCATGCAATAAAGCATCACTGCAGTTTATGCCTTATCAAAATGCAGAAATGACCTTTCTTTGCAGTTTACATTTCATATGACCTTCACTTTCTGGCAGTTTAGTCCAAGTAGTATCTGGAGGAAATTATTCACTTACCTGAATGTGAAATTATAGCCCAGAGCAGCTGCTTTGCTAAGTCTTGAAGCAGTGGCATCAATCGATTCAAACCATGTCTGAAAGTCATCTTCTCTTCTCAAGGGTCTGCAAACAATATCAGATGACCTGTGGTCAGCATGTTCCACACCAATCACATATCTGTCTCTCATCATTAGACCAGGCCTTGAGCACTCAGGTTTAGTGGAAGGTGTCCCTGCCAGTAGCAGAGGGATTGGGAGTAGATGATCTTCAAGGTCTCTTCCAACCCAAACTACGCCATGAATCTACAAAGAGATGAGAGGAAAGGTGATGGACGAGAGGAAAAAGTTATTACCTAGGGAGAAGAAGCAGTAATAAACATGGAATCATAGCATTACAGAATGGTAGGGGTTGGAAAAGACCTCCAGAGATCATCCAGTCCAACCCCCTGCCACTGGTCAGGGCAGGTCACACAGGAATACATCTAGGTGGGGCTGGAAAGTCTCCAGAGAAGGAGACTCCACAACCTCTCTGGGCAGCCTGCTCCAGGCCTCCAGCACCCTCACACCAAACAAGTTTCTTCTCATGTTAAGGTGGAACCTCCTGGGTTCCAGCTCGTAGCTGTTGCTCCTTGTCCTATCACTGGGCACCACCACAAAGAGCCTGGCACCTTCATCTTGACACCCACCCCTCAGATATTGAGAGTCACTGATCGGATCCCCTCTCCACCTTCTCCTCTCCAGACCTAACAGTTTCCTCTCCAGCTAAACCCAGAGCTCTCAGCCACTGTTCACAGCAGAGATGTTCCAGTCCCTTCATCCTCCTCACAGCTTTCTGTTGGAATCTTTCCAGCAGATCTGTCTGTATTGAACTGGGGAGCCCCAAACTGGACACAGTATTGCAGATGTGGTCTGAGCAGGGCAGAGGAGGAAGAGAACCTCCGCAGAGCTATACTCCTAAAAGCATTCCCTCCAAGGACATCTTTCAGTTCAAGTTCATTAAGAAGCTTTACATCTGCTTTGCTCTTTACTGATGTTACTTCCAAGAATAAAAGTCTCTTTTCCTTTCGCATTCTATCGCTTCTGTTTTCTACCTCTTCTAGTTTCAGGCCCTTTTCCCAAAATTTCACTACTTTATGGTCATTTTTATTGATTTATTTTCCATAGCTACAAGTGTTTGGTGTTTTTAAAATTGGTTCTTTTCAATGCATCCACAAGAAACAGGACTGAGCCGTTTCCACAGAGAATTTATCGGGTTTACTTTTTTCAAGTGGAAAACATTCAAATCTGTGTTTATAGTGGCCCTGCAGCAACTGCGCCAGGAGGTCACACAGACCTGTGTGACAGCTGGGAGAAGACGCCACCCCGACCATTAATGAATAACACCGTGAAAGTCACCACCCCTCAGCTTTTGAAGCAGCACAAAGTTAAAGCAGCCCTGCCCTTCCCTTCTCTCTAGGACCTCCACTGTGTGGAAGATCTCCTAATTAGCAGCAATTTGTTATGAATGAAACTACAGAGCTTGGAAATCGTTCATGCAAATCAAGTCCTTTGATAGCTTTGGAGGCAACAAATGTGACTATTTTTTGTTTTCTAATTGCCTAATAGATTCCCTGGAATCACTTGCAAACATTCAACACACACTTCCATCATTAGCATCATACAATCAAGCCTGTTCCTAGGCAATTACCATTTCTTGGAATGACTAATTACCAGTTCCATGTGCTGAAATAATGGGAATAGTGCACTGCCTGCCTGTCAGTTTTACAGTGGACAGACAAGGGGCACCATACAGGGCTAACACCTTCAGAGATTCACAGATGGCATGGGGTTGGAAGGGACCCTCAAAGGGCATCTTGGCCACCCCCCCACGGGCAGCAGGGACACCTCCAACCAGAGCAGGCTGCTCAGCAAGGCTGAGTGTGATGGGCTACGCCCATCCTGGAAGCAGGCGGGGAGGGCTTGCGAGAGCTTTTGCCCTCCCTGGAGGGTGTTTTCCCCCTCGGAAACTAAATTAGTCTGTTCCACTCCCCGAGGCTGTAAGAAGGAGGATACCGCAGCCATTAGCTCTTGGGCCCTGCCTTTGCTTGGACGAGGACTGCTGCTAGCTTCCTGCTTCTCTGCCATGCAGAGAAGGGCCTGATCCTTCTCCCTGCTGCCTCCACGCCTCTTCAGAGAGACTGGTTTTGCATACTTGGGTTTTTTTTGCCCTCTCATCCATCCTTGTTCCTTGCCCTTGTGAACCTTACCTGTTATTGTTACATATATATATATATAATTAACCAGATTACAATTAAACTCTCTCTATATATACATATATATAGTTTAAAGAAAATTCTTTACCTCTCTACTTCCAAGCTGACTCCAAATTATTTCTTGGTGGATTTGCTCCTTCCCCTTCTTTTCCTCTCTATTGGGAAGGAGAAGGGAGGAGCAGGGGAGGGATTCTCAGCCTTGCCCCCATCTGAGCTCTTAAGTCCCAGTTAAGGCTCAAACCACCACACTGAGCTTGAATGCCTCCAGGGATGGAGCCTCAACCACATCCCTGGGCAGCCTGTTCCACTGTCTCACCACCCTCACTGTGCAGAACTTCCTCCTGAGGTCCAACCTAAATCTGCCCTGCTCTAGTTCCAAACCATTGGCCCTCCCCCTATCCCCACAGGCCCTTCTGAACAGTCCCTCCCCAGCCTTCTAGGTTGGCTTGGGTTGGAAGGGCCCTCAGAGATGATGTGGTAGTCAAGGTGACCAAACAGTGCCTGCTCTTTCTGAGTACCTACAGCACCCATCTGAGGGGAGCAAGCGTCTCTGATACCTTTCATAATGCTCTGATTTCTTCTTCTGTGGTTGTTCAAACCAAACCTGGTTAATTATGTTCTGCTTTGTAGTGCTAATGACTGTAATAACTCCCCTCTATGCTTTAGCCATGTTGGACTTCAAAAGCTAATGACATTATACACATGGAGAGCTGCTAAACAGCATCCTTCATGTCCCTGGCCTTGAAGATCAGATCAAACTGTGGACATTAATGAGATGATTTGGATATCTGCTCTTTGCAAGAAAATCACCACTTCACTGTGGGAGCTTTTTTCCCTTGAAGAAGAAGGAGCAGCTCTGTGGTGCAAATGAACACATTTTCTTTTGAGGTGACTGAAATGCCAAGCAAAACCTCAACAGGGATAGGACAAGGAGCAGTGGTTTGAAACTGGAGCAGGGCAGATTGAGGCTGGACATCAGGAGGAAGTTCTGCACAATGAGGGTGGTGAGACACTGGAACAGGCTGCCCATGGCTGTGATTGAGGCCCCATCCCTGGAGACATTCAAGCTCAGCCTTGCTGTGTCCCTGTGCAGCCTGCTCTGGCTGGAGGTGTCCCTGCTGCCTGCAGGGGTTGGACAAGATGCCCTTTGAGGGTCCCTTCCAACCCAATGCCATCTTTGAACAGCAGAACCCCACAGGGTGGAGCCCGTTTGACTTGGATTTGGTTTTCCTGTAGTTGCTTTGCTCACTGTTATTTGCTCACAGCTACCTCTACAGCCTGCAGCTCTGTTTAGTTTGGCAGAACAAGGAACAGCGACTTTATTATTTTCCTCTTGGATTCTGACCCAGCCACAAATATAAGTACCCAGAATAGGGCAAAAATTAGGAATATTACAGGTATTTAGGCTTCTAGAAGTGAAGGATTCATTCAGTTTTGGGGGCTAGGGGTGGGTGGAAGCAGCTCCTTTTATCCTGCTTAGAACTGTTCCTCACTTCCCTCTCCTGCCACTCTCCTGTCCTCAGTTCTAATGAGCATTACTGCTGCAATAGGGAGCAGTGAACTGCAAGAGAACTGTAGGAAGAAATTCTTGACACTGAGGGTGGTGGAACAAGTTGCCCAAAGAGGCTGTGGATGCCCCTTCCCTGGAGGTGTTCAAGGCCAGGCTGGATGAGGCCTTGAGCAGCTGGATCTAGTTGAGAGGTGTCCCTGGACATGGTGGGGAGGTTGGAGCAGATGAGCTCTGAGGTCCCTTCTTTCCTGAGCCATTCTGGGATTCTATGTTTTCAGCTACTTAAGCAGACCCAGAGAAACAAATTCCATCAGTCCCATGTTTCAAGCAAAGCAAGTCCCAAAGCACTTGCAGAGGCAGGTTGTAAATCAGCAAACCAAGGAAGCTCTTATCTTTGTAAAAAGGCCCTGACTGATGGCATTTTAAATGACGCATGCAACAAGAACCTCTCCTTTCTATCTCATTCATTTCTCTCCATCAGAAATCACAGAATGTTAGGGGTTGGAAGGGGCTTCAAAGGATCACCCAGCCCAGTCCCTTTGCTAAAGCGCAAGGCCTTGTGGCATCTCTGGCCTCAGGGCTGCCCAGCACACCACAGGGCCTGGTGGCATCAGCAAACTCAATGCCACTGCCCAAGTTGCTGATAAAGATGTCAAAGAGCACTGGAGCCAGGACAGAGCCCTGAGGATCTCCACCTGCCACTGCTCTCCACCTGGACTTTTTACAAAGATAGGAGCTTCCTTGGTTTGCTGATTTACAACCTGCCTCTGCAAGTGTTTTGGGACTTGCTTTGCTTGAAACATGATCTTTGAGGTCTCTTCCAGCCTTGGTGATACTGTGACTTGGAATGACAGACACTGGTGGGAACAAATCTTTTGTGATGTATCATAAACTTTTGTCTTCTGTTTCTCTGCTTTCCCTGAACAGCTCCAGGCAGCAGAGGTGTTGTAGAAATCAGACTAATACAGGCAAGGCTGCCAAGCAGCTATTTGTACTGGAGAGAGCAAATCTTTCTCTGCCCGTTCCTAAGAAGCTATCTGATACCAAGTCACTATTACCCTTCGAGGGTCCCTCCCAAGCCAGTGCAAGCTGTGGATCATGTTAAATGCTCTGCAATCCTCAGCACTGTTATGCAACTAATTAGCTCATGAATAGTTTCTAAATATATGCAAATGATAATGGGCTGTGAAGATGCATAATTCTAAACACAGGGCTTCAACAGTCATCTATGTTTGATTTAAAGGGGATTTTCTTTGCAGTGAAGAATTTCTTTGCATTCAGAATCAGTGACAGCACCTCTGTCAGAGCATGGATAAGAGTGGGATAAAGCCTATGCATCTGCACAGGTGCCTGTGATGATGCCCAGTGAGTTGGAATCTCCCTGTCCTCATTTTCCCTCACAAGTCTCTCACTGTATTTTCTCTCCTCTGTCCAGCTGAGGAGTGAGACTGGCAGAGTGCACTGGCGGGCACCTGGCTGGATGGCTCAACCTGCTACAGTCCTGTTAGCAACAGCAAACAAGGGTTTAGAGTCCTGTGCGCTTTCTAGAACACACAGCAGGAACACCCAGGCCCTGTCCCTGGCTGAATACAACCAAAGATGCTGACCCTGAAGGGAGCCTCAGAGAGATCAGTCTTTAAAAAATCCAGAAAACCTCTTTGAAGTCACAGAATCACAGAAACAGTCCGGTTGGAAAAGGCCCTCAGGAGCATCAAGTCCAACTAATAACCCCTACTCTACAAAGCTCACTCACAGTATCAGGAGGGCTCCTTGCACCTCTGTGATTCCAATCACCTGGAAACTGCTGCAGGGTCAAGGGGCAACCTGAAGAGACTTCAGGAGTCACTGAAACATCACAAAGGGATGATTTTTAGGCCTGTGACAAGGAACAATATAGCAGGATTGGGATGTGAGAGAGGAGTAAGACATCAGAGTGAGACATCAGTAAGACAGGAGATGTGAGAAGCCAACAGAGCAGTACACACAGTCAGGATGTAGCTGGATGATCCCAAGAAGACAAGACAGAAGCTGAAAGCCCCAGGGCCCGGGAGATCATCTTGACAGGTGTGAAACAAATGGCTAAAACACTGCAGAGCAATGATATCAGGAGCAAAAGGAGAGATGCAAAGCTGGAGCTGCCTGGTAAAGCTGTGAAAGTTCTGCAGGGGGTCAGAGAAGGCAGCAACCAGTTTAGGCAGCAGCAGGAACCAGTGCTGGCTGCAGACTGCTATCTACAGCATGCACACTGATGCTGCTGTGATGAACTGTGGGGGGTGGGAAGCCTGCAGGGGAACCCTGTCAGACCACACCAGGTTGCGATGCTGCCTCAAACACTGCATCAACTTTATCGCAAAGCAGCAACAGCAAAGCTACAACTGCTGAGGATGAGAACATCTCACTGGATCTATTACAGAGCATTTGCATCACTGAAAGAAGTCAGATCAGGAAAGAAAAGATCCTTGAACCAACCTGTGGCTCCTTCCAGCATCATTTCACAGAATTACACAGTCACAGAATACATCTGGTGGATAGAGATCTTAGAGATCATCCAGTCCTGAAAGGTCAGCACTACTTAACATGGCTCTGATTTAGCCTTCCATAACTAATATTCCCTGTAAAAACCCCATCAAACAACATAGCCTAACACTGAAGCAACTGCAGAGTGCATGGCACAGCCAGGAGGCAACCAAAATCACAGCACAGATCAAAAGAAAAGTTTTGTAAAGGAGGCAATGGTGACTGGCAGCCAGAAGATCAAATGTGCTGGGCTGCATACAAAGCAGGGAGAGCAGCAGCACAGGGAGGGGTTCTACCCCCTGCTCTGCTCAGACCTCACCTCAGCACTGCATCCAGGTCTGCGAGCCCCCAGCACAAGAAGGACACGGAGCTGCTAGAGAGGGTCCAGAGGAGGCCACAGAAATTCTCAGAGGGCTGGAGAACCTGTCCTGTGGGGACAGGCTGGGAGAGTTGGGGCTGTTCAGCCTGGACAAAAGAGGCTCCAGAGAGACCTTAGAGCAGCCTTCCAGTACCTTCAGGGGGCTACAAGAAGGCCAGGAAGGGATTTTTTACAAGGGCTGGAAGTGATAGGATGAAAGGGAAAGGACTGAAGCTTGAGGAGGGCAGATTGACACTAGAGATGAAGAAGAAATTCCTGACAGTGAGGGTGGGGAGATGCTGGAACAGGCTGCCCAGGGAGATTGTGGATGTCCCTGGAGGTGTTCAGGCCGCATTGGATGAGGCCTTGAGCTACCTGGGCTGGAGCAAAGCGTCCCTGCCTTCAGCAGGGGGATGGAACTGAACAATCTCGAAGCTTCCTTTCAACCCAAACCGTTCCACGAATATGTGCATGTCAACCTTCCTCCCCTTCATGTGCTTCTTGAGGCTGAACTTCTTGAGTTAATGACTAAAGAATCCATGGGAAATATTTTCAATATTTACCACTTAAAGGGTGATGAAACCAAAAGAGTACCTTAAAAACACTTTAAAAAGAACCAATCCAGAAAACACTTTTAATTTTTTTGCCATCTGTGTTATAATTTTACTCAGAATTGCAAAGGAATGCAGGATAAAAGAGAGGAAAGAAAAGTCTGTTTGTTGTCCCAAGATCATTAAGGGATTTTGTTACTTTCTTCTACAGAAGCAATTCTCTGAGCAAATAATGAGTTCTTCATGTCAAGTCCTTAGCAAATTGAATTAAACTTCCCTCTGTAAATGTGGCTCTTCACATTAAGGCAGCTCATTAAGAAGATGGCTGAGGAGTTTCATCAGTAATGAAAACCATTTACCAGGCAGCCTAGCAAACAGCTTCAGTGCAGGCTGGGCTCAGAGCACTGAACTCTGCCACCAGCCACCCTAAGCCAGATCCTTTCATTGCTCTGTGGCCACTGACACCTCCCTTGAGCTCACAGCCAGCACCTGGGCCATGCAATTTTACTTTTGCTCTACACTGCGTTTGAAAGCATTTCCCACAAGGGATCAATACTGAGCCCAGTACTGTTTAGTACCTTCCTGAGTGATTTGTGTGTTGGGATCAGGAGCACCCTGACAAAGTTTGCAGGTGGCACCAGAAGGAGTGGAGAGGTTGACACTCCAGCAGGGAGAAGCCACCCTCCAGGAAGGCCTGGCCAAGTTGCAGGAGTCAGCTGGCAAGAACCTCATGGAGTTAAACGAGGACAGGTGCAGGGTCTTGCCCCTGAGAAATTCAGAACCTAGGTGTGCAGCTCAGGCTGGGATCCACCTGGCTGCAGAGCAGCCTTGTGGAGAGGGACCTGGGGGTCTTAGTGGCCAACAAGCCCAGCGTGAGTGAGCGGTGAGCTGCAGGAACAGAGAAAACCAACAGGGTGCTGGGCTGCACCTCCAAGGGCATCACCAGCAGGGATGAAGAAGTCAGCAGTGGTTCCCTGACAGAGCCCTGTGCAAACAGAGCTAGAAAGAATCAGGACTGCTCCTGCTGTACAAAGTCAATTAGGTCCAGGAGATATTGATGAGATTGCTAATTTATTTAACACATACATTCAATCCAGAATGGGAAGAAAACTTCATCTGTCACCATTCATCAGCTACACATTGCCTAGGGCCATCAAGCTGCTGCCAGCCTGCTCTTCATTCTCCTTGGGTTTGCCCAATTTAGTTTTATTTTCATTTCTCTCTCTGTGCTTCATTTGTGACTGAACAATTTAAACCCCAAAACGTTCTGCTTTGTGGCAGTCAACAAGCTGTCAGCTCCCCATCTTTAATATGACAGACGTCCAATTTTTGGTTTAAGTGGCATCAGGATTTTTCCTATTTGCAGCTCTAAAAGCTCTCTCCACTGTGTAAAAAAAAACTCCTTTCTGAAAAGCCAACGATGAGAAAATAAATTTTCACTAGCAGCTGGTGCTCTTGAGTGCCTAGAGGACACTTCTCAAGGAGAGCAGAGATAGATGTGCACACCCTGAGCCCCAGCACCACATTCACTGTTCAGCACAGCACTTTCTCTTTCAGCAGGTAAGCTGGAAACAAGCAACGAAAACCCTGCCAAGACAGGTGAAACAACAACACACCTGGACACCGAGGTGCCCACAGCTGGAAGATTGCAACTCCTCTTTCTCTACCCACTGAATCACAACAAACTACTTCTGTTCACCTCTTTCACCCCTCTGTTCTACTCACATCACCTGAAGCACTGTGTCCAGCTATGGGACCCCCAGCACAAGAGAGTCATGGACCTGATGGAGCAAGTCCAGAGGAGGCCACAGAGATGAACAGAGGGCTGAAGAACCTCAGCTATGGGGACAGGCTGAGAGAACTGGGGTGGTTCAGCCTGCAGAAGAGAAGGCTTCAGGGAGACCTTAGAGCTGCATTTCAATATCTGCAGGAAACTACAGGAAGGCTGGGGAGAAAATGTTCAGAAGGGCCTGTGGGGATAGGATGAGGGCCAATGGTTTGGAACTAGAGCCAGGCAGATTTAGGTTGGACCTCAGTTCTGCACAGTGAGAGTGGGGAGACACTGGATCAGGCTGCCCAGGGAGCTGGTTGAGGCCCCATCCCTGGAGACATTCAAGGTCAGCCTCACTGTGATCCTGTGCAGCCTGCTCTGGTTGGAGGTGTCCCTGCTGACTGCAGAGGGGTTGGCCAAGATGCGCTTTGAGGGTTCCTTCCAATTCAATGCCATCTGTGAAGCTGCGAATCTCATCAATTTATGTCAGCAGCACTCAGGAACAATCAATGCCTTACTCTAGAAGTCTCCAAGCCTGGAAAGCAGCAGGTGCTCAACCTCACCATTGATATAAGTGATCTTCAGTGCGGCTTCTACAGACAGCAACACACAGTGCTCAAAACAAAGCCTCCCAGTCCTGGGCTGTGGCTTTCTCTGCTCTCTCTCTCTGCCAACACAGTCTGTTCCCACACTAAATTTCACAGGGGGACTTTGCAGCACAAAGCCTGCACCACAACTGTCTGCTGCTGTCACAGTGTTGTCATTTGGGGTCAATGAAGTTTCTCTGGCATTGTCACACACATTTTCTCCCTCAGTGACGCTTCATTGCTGTCTTTCTGAGCTCAAGATTAGAGACCATGCACTGCTCCAACACAGCAAGTGATGAAGAATTAATTCTTTCCCTTCCTCCCGAGCCATTGAATTTTGTTTTGCATTTGACAAGACCTGAGGCTAGCTGAGTGATTGCCTTTGCACCTACCCATGAGTGGGAGAAGATAAGTTTTTTTCCTGATTGTTTCCTTTCCCAGGACTCCACTTCCAGGGACCTCTTCCAGGCTGGCAGAACGACAGCAGGCAGGCATCTGTGGAGAGTCCCAGAGCAGCTGCACTGTTGGATGTGAACTGATACCCAAATCAATAACACAAATATTAAACCAGCAGATTGAGAACTCTTCCACCTGCTGAGCTCTCAGTGTGTCCATGGAATGTTCACTGGGCTGTACTGATACAATTAATTTGTCATCATTATAAAGGCACATTAACCCTGGAGCAGGTCTGAACCTGATCTTCCCCAGTAAATTGACACTCGCAGCTGATTTTCACATTGCCCCTGGAATAGACTGGAGCTGAGGAAGAAGTTCTTCAACACCAGGGTGGTGAGATTCTGGAACAGGCTGCCCAGAGAGGCTGTGGATGCATCTTCCATAGGGGTGTTCAAGGCCAGGTTGGGTGAGGCCTTGAGCAGCTGAGTCTGTCTGAGTGGTGTCCCTGGGCGTGGTGAGGAGGTCAGAACAGATGAGCTGTGAGGTCCCTTCCAGCCTGAGCCATGCTGTGATTCTGTGAATAACTGAGCTCTTTAGGCTTTTAACCTCTAAAATACTAAAGCTAAAGGAATTCCTTATGTTCTCATAACCTTGAGAATCCTCTATTCATCTGTCAAAATAGATTAGGAGGACAAAAAAGAAATCATAGAATCACAGAATGTGAGGGGTTGATCCAGAGATCATCCAGTTCAACCCCCTGCTATAGCAGGGTCACCCAGGGCAGGTCACACAGGAACGCATCCAGGTGAAGCTGGAAACTCTCCAGAGAAGGAGACTCCACAACCCCTCTGGGCAGTCTGCTCCAGGCCTCCAGCACCCTCACACCAAAGAAGTCTCTCCTCATGTTGAGATGGAACCCCTTGGGTTCCAGCTTGTGTCTGTTGTTCCTTGTCCCATCACTGGACACCACCACAAAGAGCCTGGCACCTTCATCCTGACACCCACCCCTCAGAGGGACATTGATCAGATGCCCTCTCAGCCTTCTCTTCTCCAGACTAAGCAGCCCCAGGGCTCTCAGTCTCTCTTCACACAGCCCCCAGTCTCATTGCTTTTCATTCCAGGTAGTAGAAGAAAATTTCTAGTATCTAAGCCAGGATGGAGGCCTCCACCCTGCTCCTGCAGCAGTTCCTGCAGCTGGCTTTCATGCACATGTTCCCCCTAGACAGATTCCCCTCATTAACTCAAATAACAGGGGGCATAAATCTTGCCATGATCTTCTCCCTGAACTTTACTGTCCGTAAAGCATATGGAGGCTTCTCTGGCAGAGAGGAGCTCAGTCACTGCACTGAGCTGGTGAGAATCCAGGGGCTGGAGCAGGCTCAGAGGCAGGGTGAGTCAGCAGCACGACTGTGCCTGCCTTTGATTGAAGCCCTGCACATCACCAGCTGTTAACAGCCACATCAAAGATCCAGGATTGGAGCCTGAAATGGACATTTGTGGATAAGCAGCCTGCCAGTCACCTGGGATGCCAGCACTCACTTCGGGTATAAATACAGAGCTGACATGAGACACAAACTGCACTGGGGTGGAAGAGACCCTCAAAGGGCATCTTGGCTAACACCCACCCCACCCCTGACAGCAGGGACACCTCCAACTGGAGCAGGCTGCACAAGGACACAGCAAGGCTGGTCTTGCATATCTTCAGGGACAGGACCTCAATCACATCCCTGGGCAGCCTGTTCCAGTGTCTCCCCACACTCACTGCACAGAACTTCCTCCTGATGTCCAACCTAATTCTGCCCTGCTCCAACCTCAAACCATTGAGCCCTCCCCCAACCTCAAACCATTGGCCCTCCCCCTATCCCCACAGGCCCTTCTGAACAGTCCCTCCCCAGCCTTCCTGTAATTCCCCTGCAGATATTAAAATGCAGCTCTGAGATCTCCCTGGAGCCTTTTCTTCCCCAGGCTGAACACCCCCAACTCTCCCAGCCTGTCCCCATAGCAGAGGTTCTCCAGCCCTCTGATCATCCTTTTGCCCCCTCTGGACCCTCTCCATCAGATTCATGTCTCTCTTGTGTTAGGGGTCCCATAGCTGGACACAGCACTCCTTATGAAGCCTCAGCAGAGCAGAGATCTGTATGAGCAGTCCTCCAGTCACTCCAGCCTAGCAGTAAAAAAAAACAAAGCCATATAAGTCCGGCTCTTGTGCCCCCAACTCAACAACCTGCATAGCACGGAGATTCTGACCCTTTCTCCTGCACCTCACTGAGTCCTAGGGAGGATTCAAGCAGGATTCACAGAATGGGTTGGGTTGGAATATCATCCAGTTCCAATCCCATTGCCATGGGCAGGGACACCTCCCACTGCACCATGGTGAACTGAAGTTCCCATAGCAGAGTGAAGCAGGTTAGGTAAGAGGCTTTTTGATGCTGAATGAAATGTTGAAGTGAGTGAAGGTGCTGCCCACAGCTTCAGCTGCCCTGCAGATGAATGCTTAATCCAGAGAGCCTCCTTCTGAAAGTTTGTTTCTTGAATAAAATCAAATGCTGGCCTGCTACAGGAATTTGAAGTCAGAATAGCTTCATTCAGAGCTTGATTCAGTTCTGTTGTGAAGAACTCGGCTGCTGAGCTGCACTTAAAAGAGAACTGTGTCTGCTGCAGACTCAATCTGAGTGAAGTGATAAAAGCTGAGGTGTCTTTTGGTTTTGGGGGTAGTTGTTTTGTTACCTTTTTTTTTTTTCTCACTTTTCATTCCTAGCTGCTATTTTCCCCTCTGTTAGCTCCCTGCAGAAGGTTCCATAAATCACTCCAAGAAGCCCTTTGGAAAATAATGAGCAGAGATCTCCACTCTTGTGTGTGAAATAGGCAAAATTTTAATTGGAATGAAGCAGTGGCTGATGAAAGGGAAAAAAAAAATAATTTCAGGTGGAGAAAGGAAGTCCAGAGTTGGACTCGAGGATCTTAGAGGTCTTTTCCAACCAAAACAATGCTGTGGCTCTCTGATGCTATGCTCATGAAGGAGATTAAAACCCACTATTTATGGCAAGATTAATATTAATTAAAGCAATATAATGATATCTGTGTGATCTTAATGATTCTGTGCTCACAGAGGTAGTATTTCAAACAATGCTGCTTTGGTTCCAGAACCCAGCAGGCAGAACTGGAGGGGTATTAAATGCAGAGCTGTGTTTTACTCCTGTCCCTCTTTACTGAAGGAGGTGGAGATGCAGAGGAAATTGTCATTTTGTACCTGAAGATTACCAGGGGCAAAATACTTGGGTAAGCAGGAGAGATCTTACAAACAAATGTGTTTTAAGCTCAGTTCTACAGTATTTTTCTGATGACGTAAGAGGCAGTCATGACAGCAAAGCTCAAGTGTTCAGTTCAATCTCTTCTTTGCCTGGTTGCAAGCTTCGTGAGACAATAATAAACAATTACAGTCCAGAAAAACACCACAGAAAGCCCTCTCAGAGGGAGTTTTAGGGGATTTCCTCCATCACTGTTCTTCGAGTTAATCTGCCCCAACGTCGCAGTTCCGTCCCCTTGCTTCACTTCAGGGAATGGTGCCTTGCCTATAAGCTGCTTGTGAAAAACAACTGCCTTCAGCAATGTGAGCAGGAGATGCTGCTCTAACAGCTTCTGCTTGATAGGACTGCAAGGCTTTGGTGGCTGCTCTCTTGGTAGATGAATTCACTGATGGTGGGACTCTGGAACAGGCTGCCCGGGAGGCTGTGGATGGCTCCTCCCTGGGGGTGTTCAAGGCCAGGGCTTGAGCAGCTGAGTCTAGCTGGGAGGTGTCCCTGCTGACATAAATTGATGAGGTTAACAGCATCACAGATGGCATTGTGTTGGAAGGGACACTGAAAGGGCATCTTGGCCAATGTCCCTGCACTCAGCAGGGACACCTCCAACCAGAGCAGGCTGCACAGGGACACAGCAAGGCTGAGCTTGAATGCCTCCAGGGATGGGGCCTCAACCGGCTCCCTGGGCAGCCTGATCCAGTGTCTCCCCACTCTCACTGTACAGAACTTCTTCCTGAGGTCCAACCTAAATCTGCTCTGCTCCAGTTCCAAACCATTGCCCCTCATCCTATCCTCACAGGCCCTTCTGAACATTTTCTCCCCAGCCTGCCTGTAGTTTCCCTGCAGATATTGAAATGCAGCTCTAAGGTCTCCCTGAAGCCTTCTCTTCTGCAGGCTGAACAGCCCCAACTCTCTCAGCCTGTCCCCATAGCAGAGGTTCTCCAGCCCTCTGTGATGGGTTAAAGCCCATCCTGAAAACAGGAGCTGGAGGGCTTGTGAGTGTTTTGCCCTCCTGCAGGGTGTTTTCCCCCTGGGAAATTGAGTCTGTTCCACTCCCCCTCCCTGCTCAGCTAGGGTATAAAAGGGAGGACATTGCAGCCATTAGCTCTCCTTTGGCTCCTGCCTTCCTGGACGAGAGCTACTGCAGCTGCCTTCCTGCTCCTTTGCCATGTGGTGGGGCCTGATCCTTCTCCCTGCTGCTCTGTGACTCTTCAGAGACTGCTTTTGTATTCTTGTTCTTTTGTTTTTTCCTTCCCTCCCATCCATTCTTGTTCCTTGCCCTTGTGAACCTTACCTGTTATTGTTTTATATATATATATTTTTTTTTTTAATATATATATATATATATTGTTTAAAGAAAACTCTTTACCTCTCTACTTCCAAGTCAATGCCAAATTATTTCTTGGTGGATTTTCTCCCTCCCTTTCTTTTTTTCCCCCTCTCTGTTGGGAGGGAGGAAGAGGGAGCAGGGGAGGGATTCTCAACCTTGCCCCCATTTGAGCTCTTAAGTCCTAGTTAAGGCTCAAACCACCACACCCTCTGTTCATTTTCCTGGCTTCCTCTATACCCTCTCCACCAGGTCCATGACTCTTGCGTTGAGAGCTCCATAGCTGGACACAGCACTGCAGGTGAGGTTTCCCCAGAGCAGAGGGGCAGGATTCCCTCTCTCCATTTCTGGCCAATCTGCTTTGGATGCAGCCCAGGCTGCCATTGGCCTTCTGGGCTGCCAGTGCCCATTGCTGGCTCCTGTACAGCTTCTCACCCACCAGCAGCCCAAGTCCTTCTCTGTAGGGCTGCTCTCAATCTCATCATCTCACAACCTGGACTGATATCTAGAATTGCCTCAACCTGGGTGCAGAACCTTGCACTTCACCTTATTGGACCTCAGTGCACAGTCTCAAGTTGGTTGCTAACTTCTCACCCAATCTCCATGGAGCCTTTGCTAAACATGAGTTCCTCTCCTGCATAACTGCTGCCTGTGATGGTGGCACACCTGCAGCCATCCCACACAAGCCATTCTGTGTTCTGAATTACTGAACAGGCTGTTCCCTCTCCACAAGTTCTGTCAGGAGTTCCAAGTAAACATCGCTTATGCTGACAGAGAAGCAGCACATTCAGAGCTGAAAGGAAGGGAAAACTGAGTCAAGTACAGCTACAAGAGGCCTCAAGATCCACAGGTCTGCCCTCCAGCAGGACAAGAAGCTCATGTAGGTCATCTCTGACTAGTACCCATTCAGTATGAGCTGGAGGAGTTCCACACTCTTTCATGCTAGACTGTTCCAAAGTTTTACCAAGCCCATGGTTTTCCCAAGGGCTGGGAGTGACAGAATGAGGGGGGATGGATTGGAGCTTGAGGAGAGCAGATTGAGGCTGGAAATGAGGAAGAAATTCTTGACAGTGAGGGTGGGGAGACACTGGAACATGTTGCCGAGGGAGGTCTCCTCCCTGGAGGTGTTCAAGGCCTCGCACTAGCCCAGATTGCTCAAGGCCTCATCCAACCCTAATCTCCAGTCTGTATCTGCCCTCCTCAAGCTTCAATCCATTCCCTCTTGTCCTGTCATTCCCAGCCCAGTCCAAAGTCCCTCCCCAGCTCTCCTGCAGCCCCTTTGGGTACTGCAAAGCTTCTCTAAGGTCTCCCTGGAGCCTTCTCTTCTCCAGGCTGAACAGCCCCATTCTCTCAGCCTGTCCTTGCAGGGGAGGTCCTCCACCCCTCTGATCATCTCTGTGCCCTGCTCTGGACCCTTTCCAGCAGCTCCATGTCCCTCTTATGCTGGGGGCACCAGAGCTGGAGGCAGTGCTGCAGGTGGGGTCTGAGCAGAGCAGAGGGGCAGAATCCCCTCCCTCACCTAGTCCAACCTTGAAAAGAAAGAAAGAAACAAATCAAAACCAAAGACAACAAAAAAGTACCTAAGTAAAGTAGGAGGGAAGGAACAATAAACCTAAAAGCAAGAAGGCAGCTGAAAAAAATGAAGTCACTTTGACAGCTGAAGGGAAGGGATAAATATTGAATGAAACTCTACTAACCACTAAAAACAGCAAACCTAAATGAAACCAAGCCAAACTGAAAGCAATTTAAAAGCCCTCAAACCTCTCCCCCTATGTTTCATCTCCTCCCCTGCATTCAGACCCCTTGCTGCTATTTGTCTTGCATATTCCATTTCCTTATAACACTTTTAGAGGATGGATGAAGGGAGAGCTTCATTCCTTCCAAGGTTTCCCCAAGGGACTCTGTCTGTCATCTCCCAGAAGCTGATTTTTCCCTGAGGTTAACTTTGCTCTCCTGTTGCCATCCTCTCCATGGGGCTGGCAGCATCATCATTGCACAAACCCTTCCAACATCAATAGGTCACTTCAGCTCCTCCATGCACCCTCTCTGTGGAGCGAGGATGTGCCCTAAAATAGTCCCACTATGTACCTCCTCCACCTGCTGCAACAAAAGCCAAGCTGTGAGGGGGCTGTACAGTGGCATTCAGCCTTGCCATGGCCTGTAAGGATGTGCTTCTCCAAAGCTGAAATCTGCCATTGTTGTGAGTTTGTTCTTTGGGAGCTATTTAAACTGCTCAGGAACAGGCACCTGACACATGGGGGAACTTCTTATTCTTCTCCTGCTTAGTCAGGGACATTGTGGGCTTGAGTAAGCTGGAAAAGCAGGGCAGGTCTCACAGATTCAGAGAATGGTTGAGCTTAGAAGGGACCTCGAAGATCATCTAGTTCCAGCCTCTTGCCATCAGCAGGGACACCTCACACCAGCCTGACCTTGAACACCTCCAGGGAAGAGGCATCCACAGCCTCCCTGAGCAACCTGTTCCAGTGTCTCACCACCCTCATTGGAAAGAATTTCTTCCTCATCTCCAGTCCACATCTGCCCTCCTCAAGCTTCAATCCATTCCCTCTCATCCTATCACTCCCACCCCTTGTCAGAAGTCCCTTCATGGCTTTCTTGTAGCCCCCTTCTTGTACTGGAATGCTCTTCCAAGTTCTCCCTGAAGCCTACTTTTCTCCAGGCTGTACAGCCTCAGCTCCCTCAGCTTGTCCTCATAGGGGAGGTTCTCCAGCCCTCTAATCATCTTGGTGACCTCCTCTGGACCTACTCAAACAGCTCTGCATCCTTTGGGCCATACTTGTCTTGATGCACCCCAGGATGCCACTGGCTTTCTTGGCCACAAAGGCACATTGCTGCCCCCTCTGAATACAGATTTGTCAGCATGCTAGGCCTAGGTTAATGAGCCTACACCTGAACAACTCTGGACTCAGTCATGGTTTGAGTGTCAGAGCAAAAACCTTCCCAATGTCAAAGAGGAAGCTTGACCAGAAATTGAATTTCTATAGCTGCTGGCATGTGCCTCTCTCATCATTCCAGACAGGGTTTGTTTCTTACCCACAAGATTTAATTATTTGAGAAATAAATCAGACAGACAGAAAGACAGACAGAAAGACAGACAGAAAGACAGACAGAAAGACAGACAGACAGACAGACAGACAGACAGACAGACAGACAGACAGACAGACAGAAAGACAGACAGAAAGACAGACAGAAAGACAGACAGAAAGACAGACAGAAAGACAGACAGAAAGACAGACAGAAAGACAAGTGGCCAAGCTTTCTCTTGTTGATGGGACCCTATAAATCACTCTGCTGTCACCAGCTCATTCAGTAAGAGCAAAGCAGTGAAGCAGTCAGTGTGCATCAGAACCCTTCCTGTCTCTGGAGCTCAGTTCTCATTGCTGTTGAGTCAGGGCAAGCTCCTGGAATGGATCTTTGAGCAGAAAAATGCTCTGCTGGAAATTTCCTCCTCTACTGGCTGCCACCAAGAATCAGGGGAGAGCACTGAGGGCACAGGGGAGGACAATACAGCTGCACTGTCAAACATGGCACAAACCTAAAATGACACATTTTAAGCTGATGTGTACCTGAGGAAGCTTTGCTGAGTGTGGCTTCTGGAGACCTGGGACATCTGCGAGGGTGACACTGGGGCCTGACTGCTTCTGGTTGTCAGCCTTTCACAGAGTCACAGAACATCTTTGGTTGGAAGAGTCCTTCAAGCTCAACCAGTCCAATCTTTGACCCAGCACTGAAGAGTCACCACTAAACCATGTCCCTGTGCACCAAGTCCCCTCCCCCAGAGCTGGTGACTCCAGCACTCTCCTGGGCAGACCATTCCAGTGTTTGAGAACCCTTTCAGTGCAAAAATATTTCCAGCCTGAACCTCCCTGTCTCCCAAAGATCGATCTTCCTCTCAAACACTTTTCGGTTCAATTGCCTGATCCAGGGAAGGGAGGTTGTAGCCAGGCAGAGGTTGGCCTCTTCTCCCAGGCAGCCAGCACCAGAACAAGAGGACACAGTCTCAGGCTGTGCCAGGGCAGGTTTAGGCTGGATGTTAGGAAGAAGTTCTACACGGAGAGAGTGGTTGCCCATTGGAATCGGCTACCCGTGGAGGTGGTGGAGTCACCTTCACAGGAGGTGTTCAGGAGAAGACTTGATGGGGTGCTTGGCTGCATGGTTTAGTTGTTGGGTGGGTTGCATTGGTTGATGGGTTGGACATGATGATCTTGACGGTCTCTTCCAACCTGGTGTATTGTATTATTATTGTCTCTGCCCATGGCAGGGGCGTTGGAACTGGATGATCCTTGAGGTCCCTTCCAACCTTGACTGTTCTGTGATTCTATATGTTTCTGGAATGAGGGGTCCCCCTTCAATCCATCTAACAGCTTAATGACAGCAAAATCACAGAATCATTAAGGACAAAAAAGACCTCCAAGATCATAAAATCTAACCATAACCCTACTGCCATGGCAAATAAACTACATCCTGAAGCATCACATCTACAGCTCCAGGGATGGTGACTCCATCACCTCCCTGGGCAGCCTGTTCCAACCCCTCACCACTTTCTCAGCAAAGAATTGTTTTGGTTAGAATAAGAGGCAGCAAGAGAGTGGAGGGCAAGAGGTAGTCAGGAGGACAAATGAGAAGTAGCAGGGTGGAAGGACTCACAGAAGAGAGCAGAAGTTACCTTTGTAAGAGCTTGGAAAGACCGTCGATGAAAGCTCTGAGTTCCCTTTCAGTGCCACCCACTCTGCCATAGCGTTCCCTGTCTGACAATGACACACCTGTCACACCTCCGTGCCAAGGCTGCAGCAAGCCTCAAGGGGAGAAGCCACATTCCAGCAGAGACAGAAATTGTCAGAGACAAGGTGTCCTTGGGCAGGGTCTTAACACAGCTGTTTTAAAGCCCTGAAAACAAGAGCCTACACCAAATAAAAACCCATCCTGAACCAAGCAAAACACTGAAACACTCAGTCACCACCTAGAGACGCCAAGAAGAGAGGATCATTGCTGTCATGGTTAGCTGCAACACAGAGGAGCATAAAAAAAATTGGTAAACAACTCTAACAATTCATCAGCTCCTCAAAGCCATTTAGCAATTTCTCATTGCACCCTATGGCATTAATTACAGAATCCCAGAATGGTTCAGGCTGGAAGGGACCTCAGAGCTCCTCTACTCCAACCTCCCTGCCATGGGCAGGGACACTTCCCACTAGACCAGGATCCTCAAGTCCTCATCTAGCCTGGACTTAAACACCTCCAGGGAGGAGGCATCCACAGCCTCGTGGGCAACCTGTTCCAGTGTCTCCCTACCATTACTGTCAAGAATTACTTCCTCATCTTCAGTCTCAATCTGCCTTCTTCAATTCCTCTGGACACATCATTTAATATCTAAGGGTGATGTTTCACTCTTCCATTGTTACAGAGTCACCTGACTTTAATCAACAGCAAGCCAGATTTTATTCAGGCTAATGCTGAAGGAGCTATTCTATCACAGGAGCTGTCACTTCACTTGACAATGGCTCTGGATTCCATGAGAGATGAAACATCATGGGGAAAATCCATTAAAGCTGACAAATTCCAGAGGAGTGCCAAGAAAACACCAGGAGTCAGAATGTGATATTTATCAGTATGACAAAAGGCAGAGTGTGCAGAAGAGGCTGATGAGCACTCATGGCTGGATAGTTTTTGTTCTTAAAAACATACTCGAGGAATCCTAGAATGGCTCAAGTTGGAAAGGACCTCAGAGCTCATTTGCCCCAACCTCCCCACCATGCCCAGGGACACCTCTCAACTAGACCCAGCTTCTCAAGGCCCCATTCAGCCTGGCCTTGAACATCACCAGGTAGGAGGCATCCACAGCCTCCCTGGGCAGCCTGTTCCAGAGTCTCACCACCCTCAAACTGAAGAACTTCTTCCTCAGCTGCAGTCTAACCCTGCTCTCCCTCAGCTTCAAACCATTCCCCCTTGGCCTGTCTCTAGACACCCTCAGGAAAAGTCCCCTTGCAGCCTTCCTTCAGGATCACTTCAGGCACTGGAAGGCAGTCAGGAGCCACAAACAATGTGCCAGGGATTAAAGTAGAAGTTAATTAGAAGCCAAGGATTTTATGCAGACAACCTGCATCAGAGTCCCTTTGCCCTTTCCACCTGAGCCCCAAGCCGCACTAAAGACTTGGGTGGCTGCTTTAGACAGAGAAAAGACCACATAGATACCTTCTCCTGTGCGAGCATGCAAGGAGGAAAGTCTGGCCAAGTGGTCTGAGCAAGTAGCTCCAATCATAGAATGGGTTGGGTTGCAGGGGACCTCCAAAAGTCATCCAGTTTCAACCCCCTTCCATGGGCAGGGACACCTTCCACTAGCCCGGGTTGCTCGAGGCCTCATCCAGGAGGCTGGACTTGATTTCTACAGGTCCCTTCTAACCCCTAACCTTGCATGACTCTACAAACTGCTGCTGAAACTGTGACCCAAGCATGAGCTGATCACCCTGATCCAGGCAGTGTGAGGAACAGGGATTTGTGATACAGACATAAACAGGCTCAACAACACCAACAAAGTACTAGGGAAGGGCAGGCAACACTGGATAGGAGGTCAGATGGAGCTCCAGTGAAAGCTGTGACATAGATTTTCTTGGATTCAGGATATATTCAGGATACCTCCACTAACTCCCAATCTTCAGCTCTGTAGCAGAGGTGACATCTGAGTGGAGTTTACCATTTACCTGAGCTTCCCACTGAGCCTGATGCATAAACCTTCTTTGATCCAGGAAGCAAAAAGGCAAAAGATGAGGGGGAAAAAAAAAAAAAAAACCTGTGTGAGGCTGAGGGAGCTGGGGGTGTTCAGGATGGAGACTGAGGGAAGACCTCATTGCTTTCTACAGCTCCCTGAAAAGAGGTTGGAATGAGGAGGGGGCAGCGTCTTCTCCCTGGTGACAAGCAAGAGAAGCAGAGGAAATGGTTTCAAGCTGCCCCAGAGGAGGTTCAGGCTGGAACTCAAGAAATATTTCTGCACTGGAATGGTCTGCCCAGGGCAGTGCTGGAGTCACCATCCCTGGAGCTGTTCAAGCAGCTGTGGACCTGGTGCTTAGGGACATGGTTAAGTGGTGACCCTTCACTGCTGGTTCAAGGGTTGGACTGGATGAACTTGGAAGTCTCTTCCAAGCAAAGATATTTTGTGACTGTGCAAACATGGTTTAGCTGCCAGTTTTGTGGCTTTGTTTGCAAACCATGGCCAGCCACCTTCCAGCAGCTAAAGAGTCCATCCCTGGGGACAGCTCTACTTTGAAGTTCACTTTCTGCAACCTAAGGGACAGCAGAAATTAAATTTGGGATAGTTTGGATTTGGTTTTTTATAGTAGTAGTAGTAGTAATAATAATAATAATTCTTTTTAATTCAAACCAAATTATTTGGGGTTGACAATCCTTCAGACCACAGCTTAGTGGTTCAGAGCTTCTCTCTCCTGGTGCCCTCAGGCAGCCAGGCCAGAATGTTCTTTTAATAACAATGATCTATTAGGTGTCACTCCAAACACCCTACTAAGAGCTTCTCTTCAAAGACTACCCAGCAATATCTGCAGCTCTTCCATCTTCTCAAAGTCATTAATTGCTTGTGGCTCTCAGAGTACCCTAGGAAGTGTAACCTCAGCACATCTTGACCATGAACTTGAACTGAGTCCCAAGGCTAGAAGGCAGAGGGTTGTTCATCATCGGTTGAGGATGCTTAGAGTGTGAATTAGGGACTGGATTGAACAGTTTTGACACCTGTTCTGACTGCCTGGTATGCAAACAGAAAAGGGTTTTGGGAGAACAAAAACTAAAAACAAACCTAAAAGTAAATATAGAATAAAATTAAATAATGAAGATTTTTAAAAATATGAACAACCACCTAACAGCAACAACAATAATAAAACTAAAAGATAGTAACAATTAAACTAAAAATTAATTAATATATATATGATGAAAATAAAAATGTACCCAGAACTGACCCCAAGGCTCAAGCTGTGGCCTCACCAGTGCTCAGTCCAGGGGCACCATCACTGCCCTACCCCTGCTGGCCACACTGGGTGTGACCCAGGCCAGGCTGCTGGTGGCCTTCTTGTCCACCCGGGCAGACAAGATTCAAGTTGAGCTCCTGGTTCAAGTTGGGCTCCTGCTGAAGCCTTGTTTGGAAACTGTAAATGAATGATGTGAAGTGCAGCTCTGGGTTGTTACTCAGCATTCAAGGATGCTCATCTATTTCATGGGGGTAAGAAAGAACAAAGAAAACAAAAAACCAATTCCAAAGTAAGCAAAGAGAGTTTGGACACCTAGGTCAGGGTATACCTTGGATGAAAAGCAGAAATGTCTCTGTTGCAAGTGTGACAGGGCATGGAAGGAAAGAGAAAGCAGAGAGAAGAATTTGCTGAGTGTAAGCCAGCAGGAAGCCAATGGCCAAGGCTGCTACTATGGTTCTGAGGATCAGAAACTTGGATCTAGCTCAGAGTCCTTAATTTGCATCCATTAGAATCCCACGTGGCTCCCTCCCTGATTAACACAGCACACAATGAATACTGCCAAAAGGTCAGTTCCTGCCTCGGTGATAGGAACAAAGAAATCTGCCAATAAGGATAAAGGAATCAATGCAGGGAACAAAAATTCAATTCCCTGCTTGGCTCTGAGCATCTCAACTCATCTTCCTCAGATGGTTAATGTTCAACCCACAGTTTAAGTACCGTGGGATTGGATGTCAGAAAGCCATCCCAATCTGCAAAAGAAAATTACAACATAAATCTAAAGCAATTTTAGAGGCTTTGGATCCCAAGATTAGAAGTAAGCCCTGACATGTATGAAGGAAAACCAGAAGGATTATTTCTCAATAAAAATCAATCCCTGGTTTAAATAAATAAATAAAACAGAATAAAACAACAGAAACATTTGTGGCCACATTTTCTACATCTGCCTCTGAGTATTTAACCTTTTCACAGAACAATCAGCCAACCTGGGAGAGTTGGGAAGAGAAGGCTTCAGGCAGACCTCAGAACTGCATTTCAATATCTGCAGGGGAATTATAGGCAGACAGGTGAGGCACTGTTCAGAAGGGCCCATGGGGATACAATGAGGGCCAATGGTTTGAGGCTGGAGCAGGGCAGATTTAGGTTGGATATCAGGAGGAAGTTCTGCACAGTAAGGGTGGGAAGACACTGGAACAGGCTGCCAAGGAGGTGGTGGAGGCCCCATCCCTGGAGACATTCAAGCTCAGCCTTGCTGTGGCCCTGTGCAGCCTGCTCTGGTTGGAGGTGTCCTTGCTGCCTGGAGCAGGGTTGGCCAAGATGACCTTTGAGGGTTCCTTCCAACCCAATGCAATCTGTGAAGCTGTGAGATGCTTACCACCAAAAACTGCTGTAGCAGAAATGTGAACTTAAAGTGTTCCTCCTGTGTTCTAACATCCAGCTGCAGCTGTCCCTGCCAAGATGACATTGGAGGGTCCTTTCCAACCAGTGAATTTAATAGAAAACTTGGTTTGAGTAAAAAAAAAAAAAAAAAAAAACAACAACAAAAATTCTGTCAAGTAATTCACAGAATCCTAGAACTGTTTGGGTTGGAAAAGACTTCTAAGATTATCCAAACCTCAAACTAACACCACCATGGCCACAGGTTTCTTGAGCACCTCCAGGGATGGGGACTTCATCACCTCCCTGGGCAGTCTGTTCCAATCCCTGACCACTCCTGCAGCACAGAAATTGCTCCTCATGTCCAACCTAACCCTCCCTGGCACAATTTCAGGCCACTTCCTTTCATCCCATCACCTGATCCTAGGGAGAAGAGCCCAACCCCCACCTCATTGCAACCTCCTCCCAGGAGGTCATTACGACAAGAGTCAGAGAGCAAACACTCTCCAGACAAAGCTGGAATAAAAGTTGACTTGAACTTCTTCCTGCCAGTGCAACTTCATCAGAGGTTTTTAATCCCAGTCTATCTTTGGCTGCAGTCAAACACTTCTCAAATCTGACACATTTCTGTCAAGAGAAAGTAAATTATTTCTGCTACTGCTTGGTCCATTCGTGTCAAAATCCAACTAAGTTGCCATTTTTCTTCCACCCTGGAACATCATTCCTGCAGTTGTCAAACAAAGCCAGAGCCAGATGGAGGGAATGAGGTTACTAGAGTGCAAAGCACACCTTTAAACAGAGAGAAAATGAAAAAGAGGACAGACACAGACAGAAATCTGAACATTGAGATGTTCACAAGAGACAACACTCTGAAAAGTCACTGTCTTCAGGAACAAACAAATAGGGTTCTGATTTAAATCTCTGCTAAATCAGGGCCAGTGCACACTGCAAGGTCCTGCAGCTGGGTCAGGCCAGCCCCAGGCACAAATCCAGGCTGGGTGTCAAGTGGGTAGGGAGCAGCCCTGAAGGAAGGGACTTGGGGGTGTTGGGTGATGAGCAGCTCCCCAGGAGCCAGCAGTGCCCTCATGCAGCCCAGAAGGCAGCTGTGTGCTGGGCTGTAGCAAGTGTGGGTAGATTACAAGAGCAGCCTGAACCAAGGGTGAATCAAGACCAATGGGAAATTTCTTGACTTGCCTGACCTAGGGTTTTTATTGCCTAATAAATCTTCCTGTCTCTTGAGCTGGGCAAAAGAACTGTGGCAGGAAACAAAATGGACCCATTTGTTCTCTCTTTTACTCACTTCAAACAGAGCTACCAGGTCTGCCATTAACCTACTGCTAGAAGATAATGCTCCAGCAGCACAGCTACAGACAGGTCTCCAGATGGAGACTGAAAGATTTAATCCTAACAACTGAATCAGAGATTCACAGAATGGGTTGGGTTGGAAGGGACCTTAAAGATCATCCCGTTCCAACCCCTCTGCCATGGGCAGGGACACCTCCTGCCAGCCGAGGTTGCTCAAGGCCTTATCCAGACTGGCCTTGAGCACCTCCAGGGAGGGGGCACTTGGTTGGACTTGATGACCTCTGAGGGCTTTTCCAGCCAACACAATTCTGGAATTCTGTGAACATGAGGATTTAGTAAAAAATCCTTGTTGAAACAAGGCCAGGTTAGCACCACCACACAATGTCCAGGGGATGGAATACTTTGAGTTGCCCAGTAAAGAGTATCTGAGAAGGACCTTTCCCTCCAGAACTCACCCTATTTTTAGAGTATTGTTCAGTGCTGTCCTTGCACAACCCCATGCATCTTAATAGAGGCATTAGACTGATAATGGCAAGAAGCAGACAGCCAGGAGCACACCAGGAGGTGTAGGAGTAGGAAGGCTGACAAAACGGCTCAGGCTGTGTAGGAAGCCCAACACTTTTCTCTCTGTCTCTTCTTCTGCACAAACCCACATGTGACAGGCCACCTCCTCCTCCCCTCCCACACCTGGTAGACAGGAAGGATGCAAAGAACACAGCAGAACAGAACTGATGCGGTTGGAAAAGACCTCTAAGGTCATCAAGTCCAATTATCAACCTAACACCACCAGGGCCACCAAGCCATGTCCCCAAGTGCCATGGCCACAGGGCTCTTGAGCACCTCCAGGGATTGGTGGTGCCCAGGGAGGTGGTGGAGTCCCCATCCTTGGAGGTGCTCAAGTCCAGCCTAACCCTTCCCTGGCACAATTTAAGGCCATTTCCTCTCCTTCTATAACCTGGGACTAAGCAGAAGAGACCAACCCCATCTCTGGGAGTAATGAAGTCTCCCCTCAGCCTCCTCTTCTCCAGACTGAACACCCTCAGGTCCTTCAGCTACTCCTCCCCAACCCAGTTCTCCAGACCCTTCCCCAGCTTTGTTGCTCTTCTCTGGCGCTGCTCCAGTCCCTCAGTGTCCTTCTTGGAGTAAGGGACCTCAAAGTGAGCCCAGGATTCACCAGTGCCAAGCACAGGGGCAAGCTCAGTACCCAGGTCCTACTAATGATGCTGTTGTCAGTGTCATTGGCTGCACTGCCTCATCAGCTGCAGCTGTTCCCATGGCTCAGTTCACCTACTGCAACACAGCACCAGGAAGAACTTGGGATCCTTGATGGCCTTTTCCAGACAGTAAGATGAGAACTCCAAAGGAAGGCTGCTGGGGGGGAAAGTGCCTTGGGAATAGCTTTGTTCAGATACCACCTAAAGCTTGTCTGTGGCCCTATCCCACCCTCCAGAGTGTTTTTCCTCACCTACAATCTATCTCCCTGCAGGTTATTTAAAATATATTCTCACAAAGGTTTCACTCTAAAGGACAATCCCACTGGAAGTGAAGCGAGTGGGAGGAGGGGAGACAGCTGTGAGTGTGGCTGTGTGGGAGCTCAGCTGCTGCCTGAGTCTCAACCACCACATTTTTGACTTCTGCTTGTGCTCCTCTGCAGAGCTTGCTGCAAAATCTCTGCAGGAATGGAGCCTGCTGGTTTGCTCTGCATTTTATCTCTTGGCAGGAATGGGTTCCACAGATAAGCCAATTTGAGGAGATAAAACAGGGGGGGGAAATGGAACAGGAGAACAAACAGCTTTATGCTGGTGCAGCTCTCTGGAAAGACTTCTGATGAGTCAAGTGTCTCTCCTTGCACAATGCCTGTGCTAGGGGGACAACAAGGCAAGAACATCCCCTTCAGAGGTTACAAGGAGTCCCCCTCCCTGTGTCACAAAACAGAATCTCCAGCCACATGTAAGCTATGAAGGAAGAACTTGAGCCAATTCCTCACACAAATAGAAGTGCAGAGGTGGGGCTGGTGCTCATTGCTTCATAGAATGGGTTGGCTTAGAAGGGACCTTTAAGATCATCCAGTTCCAACCCCCTGCCATGGGCAGGGACACCTCCCACCAGCCCAGGTTGCTCAAGGCTTCATCCAGCCTGGCCTTGAACACCTCCAGGGAGGCAGCATCCACAATGCGACAGGATTGGGAATGGATTGAAGCTTGAGGAGGGCAGATTGAGACTGGAGAGCAGGAAGAAATTCTTAATAGTAAGGGTGGTGAGACACTGGAACAGAGAGGTTGTGCATGCCCCCTCCCTGGAGGTGTTCATGGCTGGGTTGGATGAGGCCTTGAGCAACCTGGGCTGGTGGGAGGTGTCCCTGCCCATGGCCAGGTTGCTCAAGGCTTCATCCAGCCTGCCCCTGAACACCTCCAGGGATAAGGATTACAGAGTAAGGAACAAAAAGATCAAAGATAATAGAGTAAGGACGAAACCTTTCCCAAGGGTCTCTGCAGGTGGGTTAAGTCCTTCTCAGAGATCAGAGCAGGGAACAGAGTAGCATGGATGTGACAAAGAGAAGGAGGTGGATGGCTGCAGTTTGGATCAGAACAGCTCCCACTTCGTCAAGGCTGCTGAAAATGATTCATGCCATGCTGCACCATTTCCTGTGCCACTGACGCCCAGGTTTCCCTTCCTGCTTGTCAAAGCCATGCACACACTTTCACAGGAGGTGGCAAGGAAAAAGCTCTTTTGATTATGCTCCAGCACCACCCTTTGCCTTTTTAAAAACAAAACCAACACACTACCACACAACCACTCCCCAGCAAAGCAACAGAGAAGTTGTGGAGGTTCCAACCCTGAAAGTGTTCAAAGGCCAGGTTGGACAGGACCTTGAGCAACCTGCTGTAGGAGGAGGTCAGATTAAGACTGGAGACAAGGAACAAATTCTTGATGGTGAGGGTGGTGAGACACTGGAACAGGGTGCACTAGATGTGCCCTCCCTGGAGGTGTTCAAAGCCAGGCTGGATGAGGCTCTGAGCAACCTGGGGTGGTGGGAGGTGTCCCTGCCCATGGCAGGGGTTGGAACTGGATAATCTTCAAGGTCCCCTCCAACCCAACCCATTCTGTGAATCTATGCTAGCAGCTCATTTCTGCTTTCTGATCAACTGAGCTTCTTGGAGGAGCTGCACTCTCCGTTTCCATCTATCTCAGTTCCTCCTCAGCAGAAGAGGAATATTCATAACATTGCACCTCAGAGGAGTTGGTTGAAGATAGATTCAACTAAATGCCTCGGAAGCACTGAGAGAAGCATGAAGCACTCCACTGAGTACTGCAAGTGAAGCCCAGGAGAAAATGAATAACTGCAGTTTCAGTGATTTAAGATAAATAAAATAGAAGGCCAAAGACTGAATGAAGAGGATAAAAGTGAGAAACTGAGGAGTTGCTGCTGATGGTGAATGCCATCCATCCTGTGTACAAAATATCACACCAGACCTAGTGACAACAACAAAGCACCAAATGAAACCAATCCAAAAGACACCAAAACCCCAGAGAAGACTAAGGAAAGCTTCTGTTAAAGCCTGATTTTACTCCCTGGGGTGCTGAAGGAAAGATGAAAAGTCACAGTCACAGAATGGGAAGGGTTGGAAGGGACCTCCAGAGATCATCCAGTCAAACCCCACTGCCAGAGCAGGGGCACACAGGAACACAGCCAGGTGGGGTTGGAAAGTCTCCAGAGAAGGAGACTCCATCACCTCTGTGGGCAGCCTGCTCCACCCCTCACAGTGACAAAAGTCTTCCTTTCTGTTCCCATGGAACCTCCTCTGCTCCAGCTTGCCCCCAGTGCCTCTTGATCCTGTCCTTGGACATCCCTGAGCCGAGCCTGGCTCCATCCCTGCACATCTTTATCAGCAGCGATGAGGGCACCCCTCAGGCTCCTCTGCTACAAGCTCCAGAGCCCCAGCTCCCTCAGCCTGTCCTCACAGGGAGATGTCCCACTGCCTGCAGCAGCTTTGTGCCTCTGTGCTGGACTCTCTCAAGCAATTCCATGAGGCCCCTCTTGAACTGAGTGACCCAGAGCTGGACACAGTATTCCAGATGTGGCCTCAGCAGGGCAGAGCAGAAGGGCAGGAGATCCTCTCATGACCTACTCACCACAGTCCTTCTAATCTACCCCTGAATGCTCTTGGCCTTCTTGGCCACCAGGGCACATTGCTGGCTCATGGCCATCTTGTTGTCCATCAAGACCACTAGATCCTTTTCCCTGGAGCTGCTCTCTAACAAATGAGTCCCCAACCTATCCTGGCAACCTGCCCCAGTGTCACCCCACCCTCACTGTAAAGAATTTCTCTGCTAATTTTCAGCAGGACTTGGACAGGCTGAAGAGTTGGGCAGGGAGAAATTCAACAAAGATCAACAAGGGCAAGTGTAGAGACTTGCACCTGGGAAAGAACAACCACATGTATCAGTATAGACTGGGGACTGACCTGTTGGAGAGCAGTGAAGGGGAAAAGGAGCTGGGGGTTCTGGTGGATGGAAGGTTGACCATCAGCCAGCAATGTGCTCTTGTGGCCAAGAAGGCCAGTGCCATTCTGGGGTGGATTAGAAGGTCTGTGGGCAGTGGGTCAAAAGGGGTTCTACTCCCTCTCTACTCTGCCCTGGTGAGGCAACATCTGGAATATTGTGTCCAGTTCTTGGCCCCTCAGTTCAAGAAGGACCTCAGGGAACTGCTTGAGAGAGTCCAGTGCAGAGCTACAAAAATGATGAAGGGAGTGGAACATCATCCTTACAAGGAGAGACTGAGGGAGCTGGGGCTCTGTAGCTTAGAGAAGATGAGACTGAGAGGTGACCTCATTCATATTGATAAAGATGTAAAGGGTGAGTGCCAAGAGGATGCAGCCAGGCTTTGCTTGCTGATGCCCAATGACAACACAAGGGGCAACGGTGGAAGCTGAGGTGTAGGAAGTTCCATGGAAACAGAAGGAAGAATTATTTCACTGTGAGAGTGACAGAACACTGGAACAGGCTGCCCAGGGGGGTTGCAGAGTCTCCCTCTCTGGAGATATTCAAGACCTGTCTGGATGAGTTTCTGTGTCATCTGTTCTAGGTGATCCTGCTCTGGCAGGGGGGCTGGACCAGATGATCTCTCCAGGTCCCTTCCAGCCCCTAACATTCTGTGATTTCTCCCTAATCTCCAGTCTCAATCTGCCCTCCTCAGAACCCTTAGGTATTCACCACTGTGTATAACAAAGATCCTGAATTGGAGACAAACAAAAAGAAACAACTAGCTCCAAATCAGAGCACAGTAAGCTCAGTGTCTGGTTTTTCAGGTGCAATGATCAAGGAGAAAATCATTTGCTCCCAATTGCAGGGACATCAGTTAGAGAAGCAAATTTCCTAGATCACAGGTAATTAAAAGCAGTTTGATTAGAGAAGAAAATGGCTGCTGTTTGTGCTTTATAGCAGCACAGCAGGCACTGCAGAATTGTTCCCAGGGCATTCCCTAAGGGAAACAATCCAATTGGAAAATTCAGTCTTGGCAAGATGCAGGTGTAGAGCAAAGAGCTTTTCTGCTTCTAAAGGCTTTGGTTTCTATCAATACAGATCCTGCTTTACTCACACTCAGACTCTCATGTTCTGCAGTATAAAGAAAAAGCCCTTGCAGTGAGGCTGGGGAGACACTGGAACAGGTTACCCAGCAAGGTTGTGGCTGCCCCCTCACTGGAGGTGCTCAAGGCCAGGTTGGATGAGGCCTTGAGCAACTTGGGCTAGTGGAAGGTGTCCCTGCCCATGGCAGGAGGTTGAAACCAGAGGATCTACAAGCTCCCTTCCAACCCAAACCCTTCTATGAATCCATCAATCTGTGGGTCTCTTTAGGGGGACTATGAGCATGTGCATAATAAAATGCTTCTGCAGTTAGATTCTTCTCTATTTAACATGTGAATTATACCAGGAACCATAGAATCATTACAGTTAGAAAAGATCTTCAAGATCATTGAGTCCAACAATAACCCAGCTACCGTGACCACTGAACTCTATCCTGAAGCACCACAGCAACAGCTGTGCTATATCCAAATTAATTCATTCATTTCCTGAAGAAATAATTCATAGAATAATTAAGGTTGAAAAGACCTTTAAGATCATGGAGTCCAACTATAAAGCATCTATCATGGCCACTAAACTCTATCCTGAAGCACCACAGCTACAGCTTCTTGAACACCTCCAGGGACAGTGACTCCACCACCTCCCTGGGCAGCCTGTTCCAACCCCTCACCACTCTTGCAGCAAAGAAATTATTCCTAATGTCCAACCTAACCCTCCCCTGGCACAACCTCAGGGGATTTTCTCTCCTCCTATCTCTGGTTACTTGGGAGAAGAGACCAACCTAAGCCTCACTCCAACCTCCTTTCAGGGAGCTGTGGAGAGCAATGAGGTCTCACTTCAGCCTCCTCTTCTCCAGACTAAAATTCATCTCCCTCAGCCATTCCTCATACAATGCCCTCCAAACCCTTCTCCAGCCTCTTTGCTCTCCTCTAGACACCCTCCAGCCCCTCAATGTCTTTCCTATCCTGTGGCACCCAGAAATGCATCTGGTGCTGAAGCTGTGGCCTGCTGAGGGCCCAGTACAGGTGCAGAGTGCTTCTATGACCTTCTGATTTTGAGGAAAATCAAGGACTCCAGTTAGAAAGTTGTCTTTTGTCAAGTTCTGTGTCATGCAGTTTGGATCAGGGTGTCTGTGTACCCCCTGAGCAAGGAGATCGCCAAGAGCAGAAGCACAGGCAGCAGTCTGCCTTCCCACCAACTCCCACTGGTCCTACCAGACTTTGCTCTGATGGAAAATGTAGCAGGACACAGAGATAATGCTTCATTGCTTGGGGGTTTATTTCACATTCTCCCCTTGTTCAGCCAAGCACACTGAAGCCAATATGACACCAAATGACTGACCTGCAGAGTTCAGATGGCTCTGGTTCTTTCCAAGCCCTCATTTCTGCCAAATATCTGCAAGAAACAGAGAGAGCAGAGAAGGGAAATCAGACAAAATTATTTCTTTGCCATAAGGCAGTCCCTAGGTCAGAGTGCTCTTCTCTCCACAGCAGGATCACTGCATCTCATCCAGAATGCAATAACAAAAGTAATTTCTACACAGCCACTTGCAGGGATGCAGGTAGAGTTGGTTTTTAATTCCCACTGATGGGAAGTCATGGCAGCAAAGCCCAAAGATGTGCACTGGAAAAGCAAAACATGGAGCAGAACTGAATGAGAATTAAATACAACAGCCACTGTGAAATTTAGCTCTGAAAAACCCCAGCAGCAGAGGAGAGGAGAGGGAGAGGGAGAGGAGAAACCTTCTTTGGTGTGAGGGTGCTGGAAGCCTGGAGCAGGCTGCCCAGAGAGGTTGTGGAGCCTCCTTCTCTGGAAAGCTTCCAAACCCACCTGAATGCATTCCTGTGTGGCCTGCCCTGGGTGACCCTGCTCTGGCAAGGGGTTGGACTGGATGGTCTCTGGAGGTCCCTTCCAACCCCTACCATTTTATGACCACGTCTAGATAACAGAGCAACGCCATTCCACTGCCCCGATGACTTAGGTGAACAGTGGTTAGAGAAAGTGGTGTAGGGATCTGATCCTGATTGCCACCGAGTCCTTGGCTGCTGCTCTTCCAGATCCCCTCATTCCCTGTGCCATGCCTCCAGGCACTGGCAGGCTCCTTCTCCAGTCACACACAATAGCTGCCTTCCTCTGGCTCCCAGCACTTCAAAGCTGCGTGTTGGAAGGGAAGATTAGCCTGAAAAGATCCTTATCTGTCTTACAAGCCAGCAAGCTCTTAAACATTCACAGCAGCACTCCTGAAGTCCCCTGTCAGCTGCTGCTTGCATATTCATGATGGGCAATATATTCACTGTGGCTTTAGCTCCTCGAAGCTGGAAAAAGTTCTTTTGGTAAATCCCCTGTGGATCATCTACAGATTTGGCCTGTGTGGAGGTTTAGGAGGCGTCACTGAGGAAAACAAGCTCCCTGAGCAGACCACAGCCCCTGCCCTTATAGGTAAGGCCACTTTTATCACAGAATCATTAAGGCTGCAAAAGACCCTCAAGTCTGACCCTAACCCAGCTGTCATGACCACTAAACTATATCCTGAGGCACCACAGCTACAGCTTCTTGAACACCTCCAGGGATGGAGACTTCACCACCTCCCTGGGCAGCCTGTTCCAATCCCTCACCACTCTTGCAGCAAATAAATTCTTCCTAATCTCCAACCTAACCCTCCCATGACACAATTTCGGGCCATTTCCTCTCCTTCTATCACCTGGGACTAGGCAGAAGAGCCCAACCCCCACCTGGCTCGAACCTCCTCTCAGGGTGCTGTAAAGATCAATGAGGTTTCCCCTCAGCCTCCTCTTCTCCGGACTGAACACCCCCAGGTCCCTCAGCTGCTCCTCCCCAGCCCTGTTCTCCAGGCCCTTCCCCAGCTTTGTTGCTCTTCTCTGGCCTTGCTGCAGCCCCTCAGTGTCCTTCTTGGAGTGAAGGGCACAAAACTGAGCCCAGCACTCGAAGTGTGGCCTCACCAAACTGAGTGTGAAAGAAGATGGAATTTCTGGCAATGAGTAACTGAAGCATTCCTGTTGACTAACACATTAAGCCCTGGGGGGAAATAAAAGTTAATTCAAAGAGTTAATGACTTAACTCTTGAAAGAAAATGTTGCTTGATACTAGACCACAGAATCCCAGAATGGCTCACATTGGAAGGGACCTCAGAGCTCATCTGATCCAACCTCCTGCCATGCCCAGGGACACCTCTCAACTAGACTCAGCTGCTCAAGGCCTCATCCAACCCAGCCTGACCACCCGCAGGGAGATGTTACAGACCCAGAGGTCCCTGCTGCTGAATTACACTTCCAAGACGGTTTATTTGTTGTTCTCCATGCTCACATCACTTTTGGTTGCTTGTGCCTCAGGATGAGTCAGGCTGCACGAAGTCACTACAGATATGGAGATAACTTTCTCCTGGGACAGGGGAGTGCTGTGGCTGTAGTGTATGAGCACAAGCAAGAACTTTGCCCCAGCAGGCCACAATGCTATAGATTTTCAGTCAATTACTGCCTAATCTCTTGAAAGATAAGCTCAGGGAGCTGCTTAGTTAGGTGCTTGCTGTAGCATTTTCCTGCATGAGGCTTCACATCAGCTCCCCTCATCTGTGGCACAGAGGTAACATCATTTCTATAGAGACTTAAAAAGGCAAGAGATTTTTTTAAGGCTAGTTCATCTTCATTTGGTCATTTCATGTTTCTTTAGCAAAGCTGAGAAATATTTCTCTGCCCTTTAAGTCTGCTGCACCCCACTTACATTCACAGAACCACTAAGGGTGAAAAAGACCCTCAATATCATTGAGTCCAACCATGACCACTAAACTCTATCCTGAAGCACCACAGATACAGCCTCTTGAACACCTCCAGGGATGATGACTCTACCACCTCCCTGGGCAGCCTGTTCTAATCTCTCATCGCTTTCTCAAAGACATTTTGTTTAATCTCCAACCTAACCCTCCCCAGGCACAACTTCAGGCCATTTCCTCTCCTCCTATCACTGCTTCCATGGGAGAAGAGACCAACAGCAGCCTTCCTCCAACCTCCTTTCAAAGAGAGCAATGAAGCCTCCCCTCAGCCTCCTCTTCTCCAGACTAAACACCCCAGAAGATTCTCATACAGCCCAGTGAATTCTAACCAACATAGTCCCATGATTTCATCACAAACCAAACCAGGTGGTCTCTACTGCCAAGAAATAGCAGGAGTCTTCAGACTGTCAGACCAATGCCTTTTGGAGAGCTACAAGTAGTACTCCTTTAAGGTCCACTTGCTCTTCTTACCCTGTCTCAGTGTGCCCTCAAACTTTCTCAAAATCCAAGAACCCTGTTAGACTGCAGGAGAATTTCACCCTGAAATGCTTGGCTGTGCCATGGCCCTACAGTAGGTATGAATCTGGACTGCATTTGAACCAGCAACTTTACCTCATAGATTCGTAGAATGGTTTGGGGTGGAAGAGACCTTCAAGATCATCCAGTTCCAGCCCCCGGCCATGGGCAGGAACACCTCCCACCAGAGCAAGTTGCTCAAGGACTTACCCAGCCTGGCCTTGAACATCTCCAGAGAGGGGGCATCCACAACCCCCCTGGGCAACCTGTTCCAGTGGATGCAGAGCTTCCATGTGTATCAAAACAGGATTTGAAGACTACATGAGGTGCAAAGAAAACAACCTGATGCTGCCTTGGTTATAAAATCCTGCAGTTCAGAAAAGCCATGTGGAACTCCTTGGTTCCATGACTCTCTCCCAAACAGGACATGCAGTAGAGTTGCCATTCAATGTCAAGCTGTTGGCGCTATCCTCCTGCTCTTTGGAGATGCACCAGCAGCTGCCCTGCTCTAGCTGATGACAGAAGCTGAGGCTTTTGCCACCATATTGACTTTCCAGCTCCAGCATTCCAGCCCTGAGTGAACTCTGAGTCACTCCTGAGGCCCTGCAAGGAGAAGCTCAGCAGATGTGCTCAGCCAGCTTTGTGAGATGGTTCTTTTTGCAAATACAAAAGCAACAAGGTTTGATCAGCACCATGGAGGAAAAAAATGTCCGTCTGCTAACACACCAAGAGCTGCACAAAAAGGAGCAAGGAGCCCTTGGATTCCTGCACTGCTAAGAGCTAAAAGGGGGCAGGAAATGGTTTCTGTCACACCACTATGTACCCAAAATAAGATGGTGAAGTGTGAAAGCAACAGAGCAGAAGGGAAAGCCCAGAGTCAGAGCACTTCTCCTGACAGCTCCCTTAGTGCCCCGTGTAAAAACACAGCCAGCACTGCTGCTGCATCCACTTTCAAATCAGATTAAGGAAATCCATTCTTCAGTGGATAAAATGATCGTGATTATTTTTTTGTAGTTAATCCTAAACAATTTAGATTAAATTCCTAAGCCTGTGTCTGCTTAAATTCCTGTTGGAAAGACTTTTGGAACACACTTTGGAGCCACATGTTTAAGTGGATGATGTAAGGTCACATTCAGCAGAATTATTGAATGAAAGGTGAAAAACAACAACAAACAAACAAACAAACAAACAAAAAAACCCAACTCTTTCAGAACTCCTGCATCCAGTTATGGTGCCCTCAGCATAAAGAAGGACATAGAACTGATGAAGAGGGACCAGAGAAGGCAACTGAGATGATCAGAGGGCTGCAGAACCTTCCCTACGGGGACAGGCTACGAGGGATGGTGCTGTTCAGCCTGGAGAAGAGAAGGCGCCAGGGAGACCTTAGAGTGGTCATCTAGAACCTGAAGAGGGCTGCAAGAAAGCTGGAAAGGGACTTTTGACAAGGGCTTGGAGAGATGTGACAAGAGGGAATGGATTGAAGCTTAAGGAGGACAAATTTAGACTGGAGATGAGAAAGAAGTTCTTGACAGGGAGGCTGGTGAGACACTAGAACAGGCTGCCCAAGGAGGTTGCGGCTGCCCCCTCCCTGGAGGTGTTCAAGGCCAGACTGGATGAGGCCTTGAGCAACCTGGCTAGTGGGAGATGTCCCTGCCCACAGCAGGGGCTTGGAACTGGATGGTCTTCAAGTTCTCTTCCAACCCAAAGCACTCTGTGAATCTATGAACTTGATACTTTTGAAGTGTTGTTTTGGGTTGGAGAGGAAAGAGGTCCTGTCTCTGTTTATCCAATGCTTATGGCCCCATGGAGCCCGTTAGCCAGACAGGGAAACTGCAGTGGTGGTTTCTCCACACCTGCCTTAGCTTATTGCTCCTTTAAATAAATGGCCATGAGAAATGTCAGACTATACCCTCCAGAAGAGGTTTGAACGTGGGCCTATTGTCACAGAACACAGGAGCAGCATAATTAATGACCTAAAAGTGGCACCCAAGATGGCATTACACACAGATGTCACAGTCAATCAAGCCAAAGCAGCTACTGAAACCCCTCAGCATTGCAGCATCAGTTTTTGTATCCACAGTGTGGCAAGCTACAAAATAGGGTATGGATGGAATAGGAGAGGGGATGAGCAACTCTACGGATGTCCTCCTGTGCCTCTGCTCTACTCAGACCAGATCTGCAATGCTGCGTCCAGTTTGGGACTCCCCAGTGCAAGAGAGATAGAGATCTGCTGGACAGAAATGATGAGGATGATGAAGGTACGGGAACATCTCTGCTGCGAACAAAGACTAAGAGCCCTGGGGCTGTTTAGTCTGGAGAGGAGAAGGCTGAGAGGGGATCTGATCAATGTCTATCCATATCTGAGGGGTGGGTGTCAGGATGAAGGTGCCAGGCTCTTTGTGGTGGTGTCCAGTGGTGGGACAAGGAACAACAGGTACAAGCTGGAACCCAAGGGGTTCCATCTCAACATGAGGAGAGACTTCTTTGGTGTGAGGGTGCTGAAGGCCTGGAGCAGACTGCCCAGAGAGGTTGTGGAGTCACCTTCTCTGGAGAGTTTCCAGCCTCACCTGGATGTGTTCCTGTGTGACCCTGCTCTATCAGAGGGGGTGGACTGGATGATCTCTGGAGGTCCCTTCCAACCCCTAGCATTCTGTGATTCCATGACAGTTATAACATGAGCAAGGATTACAGTAATGTGGTGTTAAAATCCTCACTGTGTTGAAGTGCAGCTGCTGGCCATGCCAGGCACACCTGAATGACATCCTCCCAAACACCTCAAGCTCAGCAGCACACCACAGCAGGAGATAAAGCAAGCACTTAGTGGAGCATGTGACAGGTAGGTTATTACTGCTCATAAACAGCTCTGCGGCCCCAGCAGCATGGAAGGCACTTCACAAGCAGCCCGAGTAACAAGATCTGTGCTGTGAGGAGTCTGCAGCCTCAGCTGACAGCTAAACAAACAGGGACAAGGGGGTGCAGTAACAAGGAGTGAGGACAAAGATTCCTCAAGGACCATTTCAAAATACAGGAGCCCAAATGTCACTTCACTGCTGACTAAAACCCCCCTCTGCTCCCTCCCTGTGGCTTTTGCCTCCCATTCCTACAGCCAAACACACCTCCTGCATCAGATTCTCCTCTCTCTGCCAGAACGAGAACTGTTGGAAGAGATCATCTGCTCAGACCCCTACACCTCCCCCTCCTCGGCTTCCTCTAAGCATATTTGGCTTACTAGAAAGCCTAACAACTATTGTAAAAGCCCTGAACTGTCTGATGGTGTCTTCATGGAGTGCTGTGTCCAGCTCTGGGGCCCCCAGCATGAGACAGACACAAACCTGCTGGAGTGATGCTTCCCTTTTGATTGCTTTGCTCTGAAGATGTGTGGGTGTTTGGTGCTCACCTTCCTTCTATTCATAACCAAAGTAGATCTCCAAGGAAGTGGAACTTCAGGCAGGTGAATTCAATTCTGCCTTGCCCCTGGTGCAAGATTTATTTTCCCATTCTTTCAAGGGCATGAGTCTGGGCTCCCAGTTCAAGCCCACCTCAGACCAGTGCCAGTTCTTAGCCTGTCCCAGACAGATTTTGCAGCATTAGTGCTTCCACTCATTTCAACACCCTCCAAGACTGAGCGATTTCTAGGATGGAACTCAACCTTTCTGACCTTTCTCTGCTGCTAATCACTCCAGCAGCAGCCCCTGCAAAGCAGTTTTACATAATCTTCACTGGGAAAAACCAATCACAAAAGTCCTGCCTCCTCCTCTTATTCTACAGTGTCATTTCTATCCCACTCATGCAGCACCAGTCTTGGTGGAGCTACAGAGTGGTTGGACTTAAGGATCTTAAAGGGCTGTGCCAAGCAGAAGGATTGTGTGCTCTGCACCTGCCTTTATCTGCAGACACATCTGTATGTGTCTGGATGTGCCTGGGGACTGCTGAACCAACCTGCAAGCCCTGGGTGAGGACAGATGATGGAAGAGTAGTGGACGTGGTCTACCTTCATCTTAGGAAAGCATCTGATACCATCTCCCACAGCATCCTCACAGCTCAGCTGAGGCAGTGTGGGCTGGAGGATGGGGGAGTGAGGTGGATGGGAACTGGATGAAGGAAAGAAGCCAGAGCTGTGGTCAGTGGGACAGAGTCTGGTTGGAGGGCTGTGTCTAGTGGAGTCTCTCAGAGGTTGGTACTGGGACCAGGACTATTCAATATCTTCATCAGCCACCTGGCTGAGAGCACCGAGGGCACTGCCAGCCAGTTTGCTGATGACACCAAACTGGGAGCAGTGGTGACACCCCCTCAGACTGTGCTGCCATTCAGCCACACCTGAACAGGCTGCAGAGCCGGGCGGGGAGAAACCAAATGAAATCCAACAAGGTCAAAGGTAGAGTCTGGCACCTGGGTAAGAACAACCCCATGGACCAGGAGAGGTTGGGGGCTGACCTGTTGGAAAGCATTGAAATGGAAATGGACCTGGAGGTCCTGGTGGGCCAGCCCTCTGATCATCTTCATAACCCTCCTCTGGACCTGCTCCAGCAGGTCCATGTCTGTGTTGTGCTGTGGGTTCTGTAGCTGGACAAAGCACTGCAGGTGAGGTCTCCCCAGAGCAGAGCAGCAGAAGCCCCTCAAGGCCTGCCTGTTGCCTACCACAGTGTAGGTTCCTGCAGAGAAACCTTCAGATGTTGTCTCACCAGAGCTGCCGGGAGGGGAGGGGGGGGGGGGCAGGGAAGACGTGATGTGAGTGGAGAGAGCAACAGCACCACCAGAGGTCAGCCCCAAGTTATCAACCATTTCCTTCTGGTTCAAGGCTTCCCAGCAGCCAGGCTGTGTAAGGTCAGCATGAACAAATTGGCTCTTTAGGTGAAAGCAGCACTTTCCTGAGTGTCATCTAGCTGTCCTGGGTGACTTGGCACAGACCCAGGGGGAGGGGTTCAAATTCCTGCCTCACTGCCTTTAGTTCTGCTTCATGGTGAATTGAGCCCACCAACAGGGAACAAATCTCTGTGAGCTCTTTAGAGTCTCTGCTTGCTCCTGTGCTGCTCCCTCAGGTCTGTTGCAGATAAGAAACTTCTGAAGCAGTGAGAGCTTTTAAATGTAACTGTTGGAGGCATGTCCCCCACAGCAGCCTCTTCTCTAAGCTGCAGAGGTGTGGATTTGATGGGTAGATGTGCAGTGGGTAAGGAATTGGTTGGTTGATGGCACCCAAAAGGTAGCGGCTAACATCACCCATCTCCATCTGGACATGGAGACAAGTGGTGTCCCTCAGGGGTCGTAACTGGAAGCAGTGCTGTTCAATCTCTTCATCAGTACTACAGACACTGAGGCACCCTCAGCAGGTTGGCAGATAACATCAAGCCGAGTGCTGCTGTTGATAAAGCTGAAGGACAGGATGGGATTCATCCAGAGGGACCTGGAAAGGCTACAGAAGGGGCTGAGGAGAACCTCACAAAGTTCAGTAAGGTAAAGTGCAAGGTCCTGCACCTAGCTCAGGTGATATCAGTCCAGGCTGTGGGGATGAGATTGAGAGCAGCCCTACAGAGAAGGACTTGGGCTGCTGGTGGGTGAGAATCATAGAATCATAGAATCATAGAATCAGTCAGGGTTGGAAGGGACCACAAGGATCATCTAGTTCCAACCCCCTGCCATGGGCAGGGACACCCTACACTAGATCACGCTGGCCAGAGCCTCGTCCAGCCTGGTCTTAAACACCTCCAGGGACTGGGCCTCAACCACCTCCCTGGACAACCCATTCCAGGGCTTCACCACTCTCATGGTAAAGAACTTCTTCCTCACAAGAGCACTGGGCAGAAATCACATCGCGTCAACACCCGCCGCGGGCCTTCGCGATGCTTTGTTTTAATTAAACAGTCGGATTCCCCTGGTCCGCACCAGTTCTAAGCCGGCTGCTAGGCGCCGGCCGAGGCGGGGCGCCGGCCCGGGGACCCCCGGGGACACCCGCCGCCGCCCAGCCGCGCGCCGACGCCGCGGCCGCGCGGCCGCCACCGCGCCGCGCGCCGCGGGAACCCTCCGGCCCCCGCGGACCGAGGGCCGGGGGCGGCGGCGCGCGCCTTGGCCGCGGCCGCCGCCGCTGGGGCGCCGGGCGGGAGGGCGGCCACGGGCGGAGGGGGCGGGCGGCGCCCGCCGCAGCTGGGGCGATCCACGGGAAGGGCCCGGCGCGCGTCCAGAGTCGCCGCCGCCCGCGCGCCCGCCGGGCGGGCGGCGCGCGGCGCCTCGTCCAGCCGCGGCGCGCGCCCAGCCCGCTTCGCGCCCCAGCCCGACCGACCCAGCCCTTAGAGCCAATCCTTATCCCGAAGTTACGGATCCGGCTTGCCGACTTCCCTTACCTACATTGTTCCAACATGCCAGAGGCTGTTCACCTTGGAGACCTGCTGCGGATATGGGTACGGCCCGGCGCGAGACTTACACCCTCTCCCCGGATTTTCACGGGCCAGCGAGAGCTCACCGGACGCCGCCGGAACCGCGAGAACCTGTCATGTGGGGACAGGCTGGGAGAGTTGGGGAGTTGTCAGCCTGGACAAAAGAAGGCTCCAGGGAGACCTTAGAGCAGCCTTCCAGTACCTGCAAGGGGCTACAAGAAGGCCAGGAAGGGACTTTTTACAAGGGCTGGAAGTGATAGGATGAAAGGGAATGGATTGAAGCTTGAGGAGGGCAGATTGACACTAGAGATGAAGAAGAAATTCCTGACAGTGAGGGTGGGGAGACACTGGAACAGGTTGCCCAGGGAGGCTGTGGGTGCTTCCTCTTTGGAGGTGTTCAGTGCCAGGCTGGATGAGGCCTTAAGCAACCTGAGCTAGTGGGAGGTGTCCCTGCTCATGGCAGGGGGTTGGAACTGGATGATGTCTAAGCTCCCTTCCAACCCAAACCACATCTGCTACAGATCCTTTACACTGAATCTGGCCAGCTCATGAGAACTACAGGTCAAGCAAGTATGAACTAAGCAATATGTCTCTGCAGACAATCCCACCAGGTTTATCTGGATCATTTTTCCCATTCCCACCAGGGAAGAAAATGGACATTTAACTGCCACAGCTCTGTATTTCCTGTCTGCTTCTCTTCCTATTTCTCTCACAGAGCTGTTTCTACTCCAGGCATTTCTTCTGTTCACCACAACTCCCTTCCAAGCAAGCCACAGGAAGACCCAGGGGAACAGTTTACAGACTGAATGCAAGGTCAGCAATGAAAGACCTGATCTCCAAGTGGTGCTTTCAGGCAATAATATTTACCCCATTTGTCTCTGGTTTATTACCATCATTCAGTTTTGTGAGCTGCTCTCCAGAGGAACCATTTCCCTCCACACACTATTGCATATTCACTGTCTGCAGCTCTCATCCTGGTGGTGTGGTCCCCTTCTGCCATCACCTGCTAGCAGCAGCTTTCATCACACAGAGGCTCTAAACTGATTAGCTTGTCAGAAGTGGCACTGGGAAAGAATGTCACTAAAATGAGAGGTAAAAGCAATGTAACTGCAAGGAAAGCAACCCAGCAAGCTCTCAATCTGTGATCAGCTCTTCCTAGCATGGCTCAGGCTGGAACAGACCTCAGAGCTCATCTACTCCAACCTCGTGCGTGCTCAGGGACACCTCTCAACTAGACTCAGCTGCTCAAGGGCTCACCCAACCAGGCCTTGAACACACCTAGGGGGAAGCATCCACAGCTTCCATAGTTTGAAGATGTGGCAGAAAGCAGCCAGACTTTGTCCCATCCGTAAGCACAGAAGGCTGGATCCTGCAGTGCCAGGGCATGTGAGGTAGGTACCCCTCAGAACAGGGATCTAGAGGTGATTTGCTGGGTGGGGACAACACTGAACACAGAGGAGCACCAGCTGGAGCTTTTCAGTGGCTCCTCTTTGGAAATGAGCCACTTTAAGGAAATGAGTAGGCAGTTGGAGAAGAATCCCAGCTGTGTGTTTCCTGCCTCTTGAGTACGACCTGTATCATGTTTTGTCTTCATATTTTAGAGCCCTTCCCATGAAGGCTTTTTCATTGCAGCTCATTGGTGCCTTTTTGTCTTCCAGCTCTCACATCAGTCTGTGGAGATTTGGGGTTTTTTTCAACCACCTCTTTCTTCAGTTATTTCCTGTCTCCCTGTTTATCTAATTTTTGTTTTCCATCTGCTGAGGAGAGCAGCTCATTTAGAGCTCCACTCAATTAGGCCTTTCAGCAGTTCTGTCATCACTCCTGGAACAAGGTAAATTTTATCTAACCAAGTCACACTCCTGCTGCTTTCTGCTGCTTGCAAGGTAAAAGGAAAATTCTGTGTGATTCATTAGGCTGATTACAACACTTGGCAGAGTGCAGGTGGGCAGGTATCACCGAATCACTGCTCGGGGTTGGAAGGGACCTCCAGAGATCATCCAGTCCAACCCTCCTGCCAGAGCAGGCTCACCCAGGAACACATCCATGAGGGCTTGTAAGCTCTCCAGAGAGGGAGACTCCACAACCTCTCCAGGCAGCCTCCTCCAGGCCACCAGCACCCTCACACTAAAGAAATTTCTCCTCACGTTGAGGTGGAATCTCCTGGGTTCCAGCTTGCACCTGCTGTTCCCTGTCCTGCCACTGAGCATCACCACACAGAGCCTGGCACCTTCACCCTGACACCCACCCCTCAGGTATTTACAGACATTGGTACACCAGGTTGCTACTAGCCCAGGTTGCTCAAGGCCCCATCCAGCCTGGCATGAAACACCTCCAGGGAGGAGACATCCACAACCTCCCTGGGCAACCTGTTCCAGTGTCTCCCCACTCCCACTCTCAAGGATTTCTTCCTCATCTCCAATCTCAATCTGCCCTCCTCAAGCTCTAATCCCTTCCCTCTCATCCTGTCTCTCCCAGCCATTGTCAAATGACCCTCCCCAGCTCTCCTTTAATACCTTTCAGGTACTCTTTTCTTGATACCAAGTCCCTCACTGAAACTTCTCTTGAAGTCCATCATTGTCCCTTTCCTACAAGGGTGTGGGAGAGAGGGGGAATTCTAATCCAATTCAAAGTCAGCTGTCCTTTCACTTTTATATTTCCTTTTTATTTAAAAAAATCCTATTCAATCCTATTCTATCTAACAAACAACAAGCTGAAATTACTGCAAAAGGAGAAGGAGACAAGAAGAGTACCTCCAGAAGTGAGAAAAGGTGAATTTGGACACACACTCGCTCACAAAGCCCAAACCTCCCCTCAAGGGCACCCAAAACCAACACTCACCAATGTGTGTGGTTGTGAGGACTCACTCATTCCATGAAGTATCCTTAGACAGCATCCAAGGACTGGGAGAGGCTCCAACTACCACACTGCCTGCTGCATGCAGTCCAGTCCCAAAGTCTCCCCAGCAGAACTCCATTTCTACTCCAAGTCAGGGAAGAACTGTAGTTAGTCCTAACTACTTGGAGGGCTAACTCCTGCAAACAGCACCCAAGCAAGGTGAAAGAGCTTCTAGGCCAGGAGATCCAGTTAATGCCTGAGAGGCAGCAGCTGATCTTTATCAGCTCCTAGCAAGGCTCAGCCCTTTGCCAGGTGTTTGATAGAGTGGTGGCACCTGGCACACATTTAAGTCATTTGTTCCAAGCCTCTCAACTAGACTCAGCTGCTCAAGGCCTCATCCAACCTGGCCTTGAACACCCCCAGGGAGGAAGCATGCACAGCCTCCCTGGGCAGCCTGTTCCAGAGTCTCACCACCCTCAAATTGAAGAACTTCTTCCTCAGTTCCAGTCTAACCCTTCTCTGGTTCAGCTTCAAACCATTCCCCCTTGTTCTATCTCTAGACACCCTCAGAAAAAGTGTTTGCATCAGAACAGCCCAAGAAGAAAACTCTGCTTTGAGTTGCCCCAAGAGGAGATCCAAATGGAGGTTTCCCACTGCTCAGTGTGGGCCTTGCTATCAAGGGCCACATTTTTTTCAGCTTTCACATCAGCAAGCTCTGATTTAGTCTTTAAATGCTGGGATCAAATAAAAATTAAAACAAATACTCCAGAGCAAGTCTTAGAGCAAGGCTGCAGGTTGCTGTGGAACTGCAGAGCCATCTCCTCTGCAACCTTGCTCTGGGTATTTGAATGTTCTCAAGGACAGCTCCAGGCACAGAAGTCATCAGCTGCCTAAGGCAGGACACTGCAGAAGGCAGCAAGGGAGCCCTGAGAGTTCCCTCTCTTGTCAGTCTGTGCCAGCTGCCCACCATGCCAGGCTTGCTGTCAAATTGAGAGGCAGAAGGTCCTTCTTTGGGGGAAAAACACAGAAATATTTGTGTATTTCCACTGCTTCTTCCTCCTTTCTCAAAGGCAAGGCTGGAAAGAGCAGAATATTCACAGTGCTATTGACAGGGAAGGATCCAAGAGCTCACAGGCTACCAGATCAAATTCTGAGCACCCAAAATAGAGCCCCAAACTATTATCAGCTCTCATCAGTTAAGGGATACTAAAATGTCTGACTGCTTGTGAAAAATGGCATTTACACATCTGTGTCTGGAACCAGATGATATCTGAGGTCCCTTCCAACCCAAACCATTCTATGAATCTATATCCAAGATTCAGCCTGCAAAAGAGAAGGCTTCAGAGACACCTAATAGCAACCTTCCAGTACCTGAAGGGGCTACAAGAAGACTGCAGAACTGTTCCCAAAGGGAGAGGACCAGGGGCAATGGTTTGAAATGAGAGCAGAGCAGATTGAGATTGGATGTGAGGAACAAGTTCTGCACCAGGAGGCTGCTGGAACACTGCAACAGGTTGCCCAGGAAGACAGCTGAGGCCTCATCCCTGAAGATACTCAAGGTGAGGCTGGATAAGGCTCTGAACAACCTGATCTAGTGGAGGATGTCCCTGCTGACTGCAGGAGGGGTTGGACTGGATGCCTTTTGGAGGTCTCTTCCAACCCAGACTGTCCTATGTTTCTATTATCCAGGGCATACTTTATCTTTTGTTTGGTTTGATACCTGCAAGATGCTTTTGAACCTCTCAGTTCTGTGGAAACTCCACCATCAGACAGTAGTTAAACATCTCTGCTATGAGGGAAGACTGAGAAAGGGATCTGATCACAGGGTCACAGGATGTTAGGGGTTGGAAGGGACCTCTGGAGCTCTTTGAGTCCAACCTCCCTGCCAGAGCAGGAGCACAGAATCCAGCACAGATTGCACAGGAATGCATCCATACAGGGCTGGAAAGTCTCCAGAGAGGGAGACTCCACAACCTCTCTGGGCAGCCTGTTCCAGTGCTCTGTGACCCTCACAGTGAAGAAGTTCCTCCTCATGCTGAGGTGGAACCTCTTGTACTGTAGTTTATGTTCATTGCCCCTTGTCCTATCACAGGGTGCAACTGAGCAGATCCTGTCCCTTCCTTCCTGACACCCAGCCCTCAGATATTTAGAGACATTGATCAGATTCCCTCTCAGGCTTCTCCTCTCCAGACTAACCACCCCCAGGTCTCAGCCTTTCCTCACAGGGCAGTGCTCCAGTCCCTTCATCATCCTTTTAGCCCTCCATTAGACGCTCTCCAGTAGATCCCTATCCCTCTTGAACTGGGGAGCCCAGAACTGGATGCAATATTCCAGGTGAGATCTCACCAGGGCAGAGTAGAGGGGCAGGAGAACCTCTCTCAATCTGCTGGACACACTTCTCTTAATGCACCCTAGGATCCCATTGGCCTTCTTGGCCACAAGAGCACATTGCTGTCCTGTGGAAAACTAGTTATCCATGTCAGAATGGGTTCCCCCTTTCAGTCCACTCATTTTCACTTCATTGCTGTGTGCAAGCAGAGCAGCTGGACTCTTCTCTTCCAGCCATGTCTACCTGGGGAGTTCAAAATGCCAAATGATGCTTTAATGGCAACATAATATTTTTATTAGGTGCTTTCTGTAGCCATTAACGTAGCACAAACTGAAAAGCCCTATCATGCAAACCATTTCTTCTCTCTCCAGGGCTGTCACAGACCTCCTAACGCTGCACTTAAATGTTCTGGGCTGAACCAATTCCATTTCCCAAGCATGCAAATCAGAGCAAAAGGCTTCTTTAACGTTTCAAGTGGTCTTTGTCTAATAAAAATGAGTCGTTCTGCACTGAGCAAATTCAGGAATAAAACCTGCTTGCAGCCATTCTTGTTCTGCTCTATAAGATGAGGAACAAGATTTCTTCCATTGCCTGTCAGCCCTCTGTACCTGCCCCACTCCCTTGCTCTGCCCACAGCCTGGAGACAGAGAAGTAAAGGAGGATGAGGAGAGAGAATAAGGGCAGTTGCAAGGCTTCCACAGAGATAAAACACATCCAGGTTCACTGCTCACACACACACAGAAGGAAGCTGTTGAGGGTGTTTGAAGATGATTATTGCTGTGCTCTCCATTCCCTTGCCTTCCAAACTACATCACTTTGGGAGGCAGTTTGCACTCAGAGAAATTACAAGGGGATCTATTTTTTAAATTTTTTTTTTAGCTTTAAGAGTTTTCTGTCTAAAGCACAAAAAACCCCCATATGAAAAGAAAAAGAATTAAAAAACCCCAAACAAACAACAACCAACCCCAAAGTTATCACTTTCTCTACCATCCAGCTTTTAAAGTGATTACAGAGAGACAAATCTATGGGAAAGATGTAGCAAATGGGATGCTTTTAAGCAAAAACAGTGCACTTTGAAGCCATTGCACATGAAAAGTACCACTCTAATCACCTGGTTGGGGGGCATTGTGCCAGTGCTGCCTGACAAAAAGCATTCCTTGTCCTGCTATTAGCTACAGAACAGAAAAAGAATGGAAAGAGTTTAGGGAGCTTTTGGAGAGTGGAATGACTGAGATCTAGTTCAAGCTACAGACTTGGGGATGTGTGGCTGCAGAGCTGCAGCTTGGAGAGGGACCTAGGGGTGTTGGTTGATGGTTGACAGAACATGAGCCAGCAGTGCCCAGGTGGCCAAGGAGGCCAGTGGCATCTTGGCTTGGACTGGAAACAGGGTGGGCAGCAGGGACAGAGAGGTGATCATCCCCTTGTGCTCAGCACTGCTGAGGCCACACCTCGAATCTTGTGTTCATTCCTGGGCCCCTCACTACAGGAAGGACATTGAGGGCCTGGAGCCTGTCCAGAGAAGGGTAACAAAGCTGGAGAAGGGCCTGGAGCCCCTGGGCTGAGAGGGACTTTTCCTGAGGGTGTCTAGAGACAGGACAATGGGGAATGGTTTGAAACTGAGGCAGAGCAGGGTTAGACTGGAGCTGAAGAAGTTGTTCTTCAGTACCAGGGTGGTGAGACTCTGGAACAGGCTGCCCAGGGAGGTTGTGGATGTCTCTTCCCTGGGTGTGTTCAAGGCCAGGTTGGATGAGGCCTTGAGCAGCTGAGTCTCGTTGAGAGGTGTTCCAGGGCATGGACACCTCTCAACTAGACAGATGAGCTTTGAGGTCCCTTTCAACCTGAGGCATTCTGTGACTCTCTGGAGGCTGCAGCAAAGTAGGGCTCAGCAGAACCATCAGCAAACCCTTGGCTATAAAGAGGGCTGAAATTTCCATGCTGTGGAGGAACTATTTCTGCCCCCAGGAGTTCTGATATCAGCCTAGCTTGCTAGCAGGGGCTGCAGCAGTCGTTACCAAGCAGAGCAGAGTTTGCACAATCTATGTTTGCACAGTAGCCGCAAAGATGCAAAGCCTGCCCTGGTACCCCTGCATCTATACATCAGTGGGCTCTGGCCATGTTTCTGCAGCTCCTAAAGTAGAGTGGGAGGGTTTTGTTTCATAAACTTGTCAAAATAGGTTTTTCTTAATGGCTTTGTGTGTGTGTGCATGTGTGTGTGTGCGTGCACATGTGCATCTGTTTGGCTGTCTCTCAGGCAGTTCCACCAGGAGTCACCAAACAATCAGGACTAAGACACAGATCCAAGCTTGCCAGCCTGTCTTGCTTGGATAATTCTTCAAACTACCCCATTATGGAATCACAGAACGATAGGGGGTTGGAAGGGAGCTCCAGAGATCATCCAGTCCAAACCCCATGCTAGAGCAGGGTCACCTAGGGCATGCCACACGGGAACGCATCCAGGTGGCACGGAATCACAATGGCTGGGGTTGGAATGGACCTCTAGAGATCATCCAACCCCCTGCCAGAGCAGGGCCACCCAAGGCAGGTCACACAGGAGCACATCCAGCTGGGTTTGGAAAGTGTCCACAGAATAAGATAAGGATTTCACTTGTTCAGTGGCTGAAATAGGCAGGGGAGAGGATGGGAAGTCTTCCTCATGTCTTCTCCTCCTTGCCAAGGGCCATGCCCAGCATTATGGGCATTCAGGGCAAGGATCTGAGTCTCCAGGACACAAAGTTCCTGCTGAGCAGGACAAATGCCCAGCTCCCTAATCTCATCTAAGACAGATGAGTGATGGTCCTCAATGAGCAATTCTGTTATATTCTTGGGCAGAAACCTTTCTTTTCTGGGTTTCCCACATGGTTTCTCAAGTCAGGACCCTGCTGTGAGAGACTAAAGCTTGTCTCTCCTGGTGTGACTCAACAAAGATAAAATCACTTGCTGCTTGCCCAGACAATAGCTGATGTGCGCTGGGCAGAGCCACTGGAAGGACTCTTGGAAGGTGCAAAGATAACATTGCTCACGGGACTGCAGCTGGCCTACAACAATGGCCCAAGGGCCCAGCATTCACACCTTCAGGACACGATCATTTCCAGCCATCAGATACCCCAGGAAAGGACAATGGCTCCTGATGTGAAAAGAGTGTGTGGGTAGGTAGATGGAGAAGGAGGAGGCGGAGGCCTTCCCCCTCCATCCAGACGGCTGCCCAAACTCACCTGAGTACACAGAAAGATTTCCTGGGGAACGGTACCTGGACATTTGCCTAAGGGCTAAAAAACTGTATAAAAGACTGGAGCCGCTACTGGCTTAAAAGGAGAAAATTGGAGAAGCAAAATGCAGAAGAAAGCAGACGGCAGCACACGCTGGAAACATCACGGGGCCAACACAATGGATCTTGGACTCTCCGTGCCCTAAGTTCCGCCTGCAGCAACTCATGGAGCTGAAGAAGTTGCCCAGAGGACCTCCTCCCTTCTACAGCCAAAGCCTCAGCACCCTTCCTCTACAGACCCAACATCTCCTGCAGCACCGTTTCTCTACAGACCCAACACCTCCTGCAGCACCTTTCCTCCACAGACTCAAACTGTCTTGGGGGTGAGGGGTGTGGTAATATAATTCTTTCCCTCTTCTCCCTCTTCCTATTCTCTCTCTCTCCCCTTCTGATCCCTCCACTGTAGTTATGTAATAAATAGTCTAGCTGTTGATATTTTGGCCTCGTTTGTGCCTCTAATTTCACAACACGGGAATATGCATAAAAAACCTGAATCTCTTTCCCTCTCCGGATCGAGACACCTGCTCAGGTTCCGATGGCTATGGGGAGCAGCCTCACAAGCAGCCTCCCTTCCCCGTTTTGCTGTAGGAAAGGAAAGGAGATTCACAGATGGCAACAGGCTGGAAGGGACCCTCAAAGGGCATCTTGGCCAACCCCCCTGCAGTCAGCAGGGACACCTCCAGCCAGAGCAGGCTGCGCCGGGACACAGCAAGGCTGAGCTTGAACGCCTCCAGAGATGGGGCCTCAGCCGCGTCCCTGGGCAGCCTGATCCAGTGTCTCCCCACCCTCACTGTACAGAATTTCCTCCTGAGGTCTTAGCTAAATCTGCTCTGCTCCAGTTCCAAACCATTGCCCCTCATCTTATCCCCTCAGGCCCTTCTGAACAGTCCCTCCTCAGCCTTCCTGTCTGTCCCCTTCAGATACTAAAATGCAGCTCTGAGGTCTCCCTGGAGCCTTCTCTTCTCCAGGCTGAACAGCCCAAACTCTCAGCCTGTCCCCACTGCACAGGTTCCTCAGCCCTCTGACCACCTCATGGCCTCCTCTGGACCCTCTTCATCAGGTCTATGTCTCTCCTATGCTGGGATCCCATAACTGGACACAGCACTGCAGGTGAGGTCTCAGCAGAGCAGACAGAAACAGGAGAGGAATCTTAGTTGGTCATGGGACATGAAGCGGATTTACATTCAACTGATTTTTTGCCAGTTGCAGACACCACTGGGGATAAAATCACTGTGTCTCTGCACAGAAATGAGCACATGGAAACCATCCTGACTCTTAGACACCTGAATTTTACACTCAGATGCCCCTTGGTGTAGTTAAAAGGTCATACCACATGAGCTTGGCTAACCAACAATACTGCTCCAGCTTGATTTTACTCCCTCGGAACTGGCAAACAGAGCTTTCCACCTTCTATTAATTTTCTGCAGCAAGTCCTTGCCATCTCCTTCTCTGCAGCTCTCACTTTTTAACAACTTGGAAAAAAAAAAAAAAAAAAGCAATAAAATCAGGTTTTTTCTGCTTTTGAATCCTCCATATTTCCAAACAACATATTTCTGGAACATACGGTGTAAAAAACACACAACCACCAACCAACCCAAACCCAACACACCAATAATGCTGCCAACCCCTTCCTGCCTGTCACAGCACTGCAATGAGATTTAATGCAGTGGGATGGAAGGCAGCAGGAAACAAATCAGGAGAGCCTGGACAAGAATTTGCAGTCTCTGCTTTGTGTTGCACATTCAAACCTTCTCAGTCTGCAGCAGATTTGGATTCCCACAGCTGCTGGCAAGCTGCAGAGCAAAGGCTGGAGTGGCAGGGCAGCTTCTCTGCACAGACTCTTTCATCACTGCACACCTCCACAGGCTGCTACTGCTGATAAGATGTCACCTGATCTATCAAACCTCCCAGCAAGCACAGCCAAGCCTTTCCCTTCCTCTTTAAAATCCTTTGATCTCAAAGCTGGGAAGATTGGCATTGACTGCACCCAAAGCATAGCAGGCCTGTGGACTGCTGGACTCACTTGAGGGCAGGGATTGCATCCAGAAGGGTCTTGACAGGCTTTAAAGTGGCACAGTGCCAACTGCATAAGGTGCAGCAAGTCCCACTGCAAGGTCCTGCAGCTGGGTTGGGACAGCCCCAGGCACAAATCCAGTCTGGGTGTAAAGGGGTTGGGAGCAGCTCTGAAGAAAGAGATTGGGGGTGCTGGGTGCTGAGAAGCTCCCCAGAAGCCAGCAGTGCCCTCGTGCAGCCCAGAAGGCAGCTGTGTGCTGGGCTGCAGCCAGAGGAGTGTGGGCAGCAGGGCAAGAGAAGGGATTCTGTCCCTTGGCTTTGCTCTGCTGAGACTCCAGTACTGCAGTGATTTTCAGCTGTGACAACAAGGTCAACCTGCTCCTAACTTGACAATTCTGAGACATGTTGCAGCAGCTCTTGGCTCATTTGGTATTACCCTCATCAGAGCTTTAGCTGGCACAGGGGATATCTGTTTGTGACCATGGCCTCACTCCTGAGCAGACAGAAGGACACATTGGTTGTTTCTGCCCCAGCAGCCTGGTAGGGTGTGAACAGCAATGCCAGCTGAAAGGTCTCCCAGCAGAAGAGCAGGACAGGCTTTCTCAGGAACAATCACAGTATCAAGCCTATCAAATTATGTTCAATCTGAGGCTTGCTCTGCAGCACTCTCAGCTTGTCACTGCCTCTCAGTATCAGTTTCAGGAGGTGCTGTAGGATTCCCCACAATCTGCTCAATTTCCATTGCCAACATTGTCCATCGGCCAAAATTGTCTATTTAACCAACTATAACAGGCAGGCAGGAGCTGGAATCCCATTACTGTCCCACAGCTAGTGATGTTCTGGCCCAGTGTGTCCAGCAGAAGCTTTTCCAAGCACCATTAGCCCAGACCCTTTGCAAACTGGCTGCAGTGCAAGGTTAAAGCTCTCAGCTGCAGCAGAGCTCATTGTTATGACACAGCCAGCACTGCCCATACTCTCTTTTGGGCAGCTATAATTAACACCAAGCTATGGCTGAAAAGCAAATATCAGGTGCAGAAATATGGTCAGAGCCACAAACATTTCTGCTAGGATCATCTCTGCTCCTCTGTCCACTCAGGAGCAGCCACAATTAATTAAACTAGGATTTGTAAATGCTTTCCCCTCCTGCCCCTTCTCTTGCAATCAAAGCCAGGATCACAGAATTCTTTGGGTTGGAAAAGACCTCTAAGATCTAATCAATGTCTCTAAGTGTCTGAGGGGTGGGTAGCAAGATAAAGGTGCCAGAATCTGTTAGGTGCTGCCCAGTGACAGGACAGGGAACAGCAGGTACAAGCTGGAACCCAGGAGGTGCCACCTCACCATGAGAAGAATTTTCTAATTCTTTGGTGTGAGGGTGCTGGAACCCTGGAGCAGGCTGTCTGGAGAGGTTGTGGAGTCTCCTTCTCTGGAGAGCTTCCAAACCCACCTGGATGTGTTCTTGTGTGGCCTACCCTGGGTGATCCTGCTTTGGCAGGGGGTTGGACTGGATGATTTCTGGAGGTCCCTTCCAACCCCTATCCTTCTGTGGTAGAGTAGGAGAGAAGCCATGATGAAGCAGCCTGCTCCATCCTCTGCTTGTAGACAGGAGGCCATCTGCCCTGTGGTACCTCCCTGCCCACCAAGGTTTTCCTCAGCATCTCCTACGGCATTTGCAGATCTTTCCATACCCTTCTGATATATCATCAGCTGTTGTAATAAAATGTATATTTTTGTATATTTTACTATTTAATATTGTGGGCAGTGGTTATCTTCAATCACCACCATAACTTATTTACAAAGTCCATTCACAGGTTCTGTTCATTTGGTTGTGGGGTTACATTCCACATATGAAGACAGTTAAATGATTCAAGCACACACCTAAGAATTTCCAACACAGCAATTCAAACTGGAAATAAAGGTTCTGTGATCTGTGGTTTCCCACAAACAAGATTCCATGGCAGATAGAATCATAGAATCAATAAGGTTGGAAAAGACCTCAAAGATCATCAAGTCCAACCTGTCACCACAGACCTCATGACTACTAAACCATGGCACCAAGTGCCACGTCCAATCCCCTCTTGAACACCTCCAGGGACGGTGACTCCACCACCTCCCTGGGCAGCACATTCCAATGGCTAACAACTCTCTGTGAAGAACTTTCTCCTCACCTCGAGCCTAAACTTCCCCTGGTGCAGCTTGAGACTCTGTCCTCTCATTCTGGTGCTGGTTACTAGAGAGAAGAGACCAGCCCCCTCCTGGCCACAACCATCCTTCAGGTAGTTGTAGAGAGCAATAAGGGTCTCCTCTGAGCCTCCTCTTCTCCAGGCTAAACAACCCCAGCTCCCTCAGCCTCTCCTCATAGGGCTTGTGCTCAAGGCCTCTCACCAGCCTTGTTGCCCTTCTCTGGACACGTTGAAGTGTCTCGATGTCCTTCTTAAACTGAGGGGCCCAGAACTGGACACAGTACTCAAGGTGTGGCCTAACCAGTGCAGAGTACAGGGGCACAATGACTTCCCTACTCCTGCTGGCCACACTATTTCTGATGCAGGCCAGGATGCCATTGGCCTTCTTGACCACCTGGGCACACTGCTAGCTCGTGTTCAGCCGGCTGTCAACCAGCACCCCCAGGTCCCTCTCTGTTTGGCAGCAGAGGGACTCTGGACTTCCTTCTCTGTCCAGCATCTTCCCAGGTGCTGTGGCTATGATTCAAGTTGCCCTTGGCTCAGAAAGGGCTAAGGGACCTCTCTCTTGTGTGCTCCATTGCTGGGCTGTAGTCTTTCTGTGGCTCTTCTGGAATTCAGTTCTCTTGGAGCTTTTCCACTTTCTGCCTTGGTCCAGGTGCAAGGCCTGGGTGAAGCTGTTGCATCTGCTAGAGCAGGTTCTTCAGTTGCACTTGGGCAGCATTTGGCTCTAGTTGCTTGCTGGGTGAGAACAAGGCAAGCTGCCTGACTTCTTGGCTGATTTAAATACTGTCCCAAGACAATTACAGCCCTTTGGTAACACAGAACCCTGATAACTGGACCTATGGGATAGGGCATATTCAAACATGGCCAGGGACACACAGTTCATAGCTGTGTTACACAGTTAATTACAGGTGGTACATGTTTATCTGGACCCCAAGAGGTGTCCAGGCTTGCACATTCACAGGTGCTTACAAGGTTAATCACACCTGCTATACATTTTCCTTGGCCATCTGCACTCCAGGTACTGTCCAGGTTAGCACATTCACAGGTGCTTAGCACATTGTCTGGGCTAGGGCATGCTTGGGGGTTTGACCCTTCAGGACAGCTCCATCCTATCTATCCTAACAAATGCTGCAAAGGCCAATGAAGGCTTCCTGAAGATGGGGAAAATGTACTGAAAACATCTGCACAGATCCCCACACGGGAGGCTCTTCAATGGATTTTGGAATATTTGCCTCCAACAGCCACCCAAGTCTGACTGCGAAAGGACTTCTAAAGCCTTACAGCAGCTAAGACAAAGAGACAAAGTCCAAATGGTTCAAGTTGGAGTCTTAAAGATGACTTTACAAAGCAGTAAAGTCAATTAAGTGCCTCCCTGGCACTGCAGTTCCCTCAAGCCGGGAATCTCTTCCCCATCCTGTCTCTAGGTTCTCAGTTTTCAGCAAAGCTCAGCAAGAGCTTTCATGGAAGGGAGGGGAAAAAAATACAAACCTGAGGTTTACTTCTGAAATTGAGGTTCCTGTGTTAAAGAACCAAACAACTGCCAAAGCCCTGAATCAGGACTCTGTCTCATCTCAGGACTAACCCAGATGTCACCACCTCTGTGCTGCCCATATGCATTTGGCACAGATTTGCAGGACAGTGGGAAAAGTTCCATCTGAAAATATGCCAAGAGCAGATTTGCTCTTAAAACATCTTTAATGACTCAAAATAAATAAAAATCAGGTCCATATCTTCTGCCTCCCTATTTTAACACAACCTACAGCAGCTGATTGTCAAGCTGGACACCTGAGAGCAGATGAAAGGGGAGGAGAAGTAAGGAAATAACCATTTTCTCCTCCCTCCCTCCTTCCTCCTCCTCTTTCTGCTGTGCAATACCTGGGTGATTTTTGTTCCAGCTGTCATTACTCTGCTCTGCCTGCAAGGCTCTGCCCACGGCTGCCATCCAACCCTCTCAGCAAAGGTCACTCAGTGGCAGGGATTGGGAAGTATTAGAGAAGCTTACAAGGAGGAAGAGATAATGACCACAATCCAGTGTTTTAAGCTCCCAGCCATACCCCCTCCTACCAAATCCTCATAATGAACTTCCCATGCTATGAGGTTTGGGCTTTTTCCCCCCTCCCTCCCCTTTTCTTTCTTTTAATCAACATTATGCTGTAAGTTTCACTGAACAGAAATGATATCTTTTGCTCCATCTCTTCATAACCTGGCTCAACCTCTTGGATTTCAGCTCCCAATGTACAGAACAGATTAAAAAAGCAGCAGCCTCTAAAATAATCTCTACAGAGGCCACCTGATTCACAAGCATCTCAGCCTCAGAAGGCAGAATCAGGTCAATAGTGAATTATCTTTTAACCTATTAGCATCCCAACACACCTAATATCCTCCAGGGTATCAAGCAGGCCTACAGCCAGATGTGTAGAGCTCCAGGCAGCTCTCATTGTGGTCTTCCAGGACCTAAGTAGGGCTGTGAAAAAGATGGGGACAATCTCACTGTGGTCTTCCAGGACTTAAAAGGGGCTGTGAGAAAGATGGGGACAATCCTTTCATCAGGACCTGTTGCCACAGGACAAGGGGTGATGGTACCTAAAAGAGGGGAGATTAAGAATGCATATCAAGAAGGGGTTGGAACTAGATGATCTCTAAGGTGCCTTCCAATTCAACCATTCTAAGAATCTATGAAGAATTTTTGTTTTACAGTGAAGGTGATGAAACACTGAAACAGGTTGTCCAGAAGTAGCAGATGCCTCCTCCCTGGAAACACTCAGGGTTATGTAGCATGGAGTTCTGAGTAGCCTGATCTAGCTGAAGATGTCCCCTCTCTGCATGGGAGTTGGACTAGGTGACTTTTAAGGTCCCTTCTAACCCAAAGCAGTCTATGATTCATACATTCATGGAATGGGTTGGGCTGAAAGAGACCTTCAACATCCTCCAGTTCCAACCCCCTGCCATGGGCAGGGACACCTCCCACCAGCCCAGGTTGCTCCAGGCCTCATCCAACCTGGTCTTGTACATCTCCAGGGAGGGAACATCCACAACGTCCCTGGGCAACCTGTTCCAGTGTCTCATCACCCTCAATGTTAAGAATTTCACAGAATCACAGAATTTCAGGGGCTGAAAGGGACCTTGAAAGATCATCTAGTCCAATCCCCCTGCCAGAGCAGGATCACCTACACCAGATTACACAGGGAGGCATCCAGGCAAGTTTTGAATATCTCCAGAGAGGGAGATATTCCTCATCTCCAGTCTAAAAAAGCAGAGGAGCACAGAAGAAAACACATCCTGCAGCTGTGCCACTGCCTGGGCTGAGAGAGGCCTTGAGCAGCTGAGTCTAGCTGAGAGGTGACCCTGCCCATGGCAGGAGGTTGCACTAGATGAGCTCTGAGGTCTCTTTCAACCTGAGCCATTGTAGGATTCTCTGTATTATTTTTCTGCTGGCCATCACAGTTCAAATGCTTTTTGTCCTGAATTTAACAAGCACCAAGAGCAACAGAACTGTTTGAGGATGAACCCCTGCTTGTGCTCCTGGCTCTGTGCAGTGCAACAATGCCTGCCTGTAAAAACTATCCTTTTAACCTTGGGAAGAGCTGATGTCTTCATGCAGTGATGGATGGGGCTACCTGCTCAGTGGTTATGAGCAATCACCTCCCCTTGCAGGGTACAGCTATCAGCAGAGATCTATGCAGCTGCAGGAACTAGTTAATCACTGCTGGCTGTGGGCACTGCCTGGATTTATAGCTCTCATGGTGCAGCTGAATCCAGTCTGAATGGTAGGGGTGGTTGTAGCACATCTGGGACAAAATTAGAAGTTTCAAGAAGAAAAAACAACAACAACCCAAAGCTGTTGTTCATTTATGGAATCCTGAGGCTAATTTTGTTGCATGCAGTTTGAATTCAAATCATACTTAAATCAAGACTAGAAGACTAAAACACCTGAAGGCCTTGGTTATGTCCACAACTCAGATATACAACACAAGACTGACCTCAACACACAGTAGAATGCTTTGGGTTGGAAGGGACCTCCAGAGATCATCCAGTCCAACCCCCCTGCCAGAGCAGGATCACCCAGGACAGGTCACACAGGAACACAGCCAGGTGGGGTTGGAAAGCCTCCAGAGAAGGAGACTCCACAGCCTCTCTGGGCAGCCTCTTCCAGGGCTCCAGCATTCTCACAGTGACAAAAGTTTTCCCTTCTGTTCCCATGGAACCTCCTCTGCTCCAGCTTGCCCCCAGTACCCTTATCCTGTCCTTGTACATCCCTGAGCCGAGCCTGGCTCCATCCCTGCACATCTTTATCAGCAGCGATGAGGGCACCCCTCAGGCTCCTCTGCTACAAGCTCCAGAGCCCCCGCTCCCCAAGCCTTTCCTCACAGGGAGATGTCCCACTGCCTGCAGCAGCTTTGTGCCTCTGTGCTGGACTCTCTCAAGCAGTTCCATGAGGCCCCTCTTGAACTGAGTGACCCAGAGCTGGACACAGTATTCCAGATGTGGCCTCAGCAGGGCAGAGCAGAAGGGCAGGAGAACCTCTCTTGACCTACTCACCACAGTCCTTCTAATCCACCCCAGGATGCCCTTGGCCTTCTTGGCCACTTAGAAGGATTGAGACTGAGAGAGCACAGAGCACACTTCCCACACTCTTTGGGAATTAGTCACTTCACAACGTCACAGCCACCAATTTTTCTGCTTCCCAGTGGCTAGAGGACTTCATTCATCCAACAGCTCTGTGGCTAAATTGCTTGCTGAGGCAAGCAGTGTGCAGTCTAGGTTCTTCCACCTGAGGAGGCTGAAATCTATCCACTTCCCTGCAGAAAACACATCCTTGGCGTACACAGGCTGACTGCTCTGAGACAATTTACCTTCCTGCTCAAGCTGTGCCACAGTAAAGTGTGATTCATGAGCAAAGAGAGGCCTGACTCACTGCAGGAGCATGGCCTTCTCCTCTGGGAATGAAGACATTCTCTTGGGAGAACAGCTCAGACCCTTCACCCAGGCTGCCTACAGACCCTCATGCAATTCAGCAAGCATATGATGGGCTATGGTCAACAAACACTTGAGATATATAAGGCCAAGAGCTAGGTAAGCTTGACCTTGCCAGTCAAAACAGAAGCTGAGTCTGTGATACTACAGATGTGCGAAAGAGAAATACAGGGAGGAATTCAGAGGCATTAAATGCAACAGAACCCTGACTGGTCTCATTCTTCTTTAGAAATCCACAGCCCTTGGTGAGCCCAAATTGGCAAATAAGCCCCCAGGCAATCACCTAACCCCCAGCAGGACATAGGGGAGAACTGGAAGAGTGAAAACTGAGGCAAGCCTTGGGTCAAGACTAAGAGAATTTGATACGGGATGAAAAAGATGCTCTAGTCACCATGTGTTTAGCAGCAGCTTTGAGCTTTGCCATTTTCCACTCTTTCCTGCTTCCAGCAACTATACATCAACGGTAGAAATGAGGAAAAAGCTTATTCTGAACAACAACAACAACAAAAAATCACTCTTTGGCTCTGAGCTTTGAGAGTGTACAGCTGAAGGCAAACACTGCGCCTTCCAACAGCCAATTTCCCTCTGATGTGCACTGAGATCTTGGTAGCTGCAGCTCAGAGACTCACAGAATGTCTTGGGCTGGAAGGGGCCTTCAAGATTATCCGGTTCCAGCCCCTGCCATGGGCAGGGACACCTCCCAGCAGCCCAGGTTGCTCCAGGCCTCATCCAACCTGGTCTTGAACACCTCCAGGAGGGGACATCCATGACCTCCCTGGGCAACCTGTTCCAGTGTTTCCCCACCCTCACTGTCAAGAATGTCTTCCTCATCTCCAGTCCCCATCTGCCCTTCTCAAGCTTCAATCCCTTCCTTCTCATTCTATCACTCCCAGCCCTTGTCAAAAGTCCCTCTCCAGCTTCCCTAGAGCCCCTTCAGGTACTGGGAGGCTGCTCTAAGGTCTCCCTGGAGTCTTCTCTTCTCCAGGCTGAGCAGCCCCAACTCTCTCAGCCTGTCCCCACAGGGGAGGTTCTCCAGCCCTCTGATCATTTTCATGGTCTCCTCTGGACTCTGCTGAACTCCTTTTTACAGGCTCTAGACACTGGTACTGAGTCTCTTGGAGGGCCTTCAGTGGAAGGAGTGAGGAGCTGTGCAGAAGAAAATCAGTGAGCTGTTATCACTTTGCAGCTTGTGTTCTTTACAGCACTGCAGGCAAGCTGCCCGAGTTCCCAGGCTTCCTGATCTGCTGAGGTCAGCAGCCCAACTGGTACCAAGGGCTGCCAAGGAAAAGCTCTGGCTCTGTTCCTCCATTCAGGCACAGCTGGCCCACGAAGCTGAGCTGCAGCCGGCCCCAGGCACACCTCACTGCATCTCCCTGCACTTCCAGTGCCACCTAATTTTCCTTGGCAGAGAAGATAGTTAAGGGAACTCTAAATGTCCTCTTCTCTTGCTGGCACAGGGAAGGACTGCAAGGCAGTGTTGCAGCCATCTGCAGCATGTTGTTGCTTATTCCCTGCCAGGCATCACATCTCCACATGTGACAGGCAGCAGTTCACAGGCAGCCACAGAGATCCTCCTGGACTGAAGAAGGTGAACCACAAAGACAGCAAGAATCATGCTGGGTCACAGCTCCTACAATTGATTACACAGTGGCTGCCTGGCTGCTGACAGCATGGTAGTTACCATGGACACCCCACCTCCAGTCCTCCCCCAGCTCTGCTGTCCCCAGCATCAGAAGGACACAGAGCTGCTGAAGAGAGTCCAAAGGAGGCCACAAAGATGATCCAAGGGCTGGAGCACCTCTGTTATGAGGACAGGCTGAGAGAGCAGCCTGGAGAGGAGAAGACTCTGGGAGGACCTTAGAGCTAACCTACAGCACCTGAAGGGATCCTACAGGAAGGCTGGACCTGAAAGCTCATCCAGTTCCAACCCCCTACCATGGGCAGAGACACCTCCCAGAAGCCCAGGTTGCTCAAGGCCTACCTGCTTCACCTGATGGTAACTGCATCACCTTCATTACCAGGGCATTTAGTGCTTCTCAGTGTTCTCTTGGCTGCAGAGAACTGACAACAGCAGAAGCTTATCCAAATGTGCATGTAAAGATTTGGTTCAACCTCTGCAGGAATCCATTAGCAGCCTCTGCCCCAGGAGCCCAAAGTGGAGCAAGGGTCGTTCATCAGCTGCTAACCAGGAGCAACAAGGAAACAGCTTTAATTTCCCAGGCACTCAGAGCTATTTACATCAGCCCCATGCCCTTTAGGTAATGAGGCATCACATCAGAATGAGAAATGCTCACTCTGCTACAAATCATAGGACCACAGAGTCCTAGACTGGCTCAGGTTGGAAGGGACCTCAGAGCTCATTTGCTCTCCCCACCAAGCCCAGGGACACCTCTCAGTAGATTCAGCTACTGAAGGCCTCATCCAACCGGGCCTTCAACACCCCTCCAGAAGGAGGCATCCACAGCCTCCCTGCACAGCCTGTCCCAGAATCTCACCACCCTCAAACTGAAGAACTTCTTCCCCAGCTCCAGTCTAACTCTGCTCTCCCTCAGCTTCAAACCATTCCCCCTTGTCCTGTCCCTAGACACCTTCAGGAAGAGTCCCTCTGCAGCCTTCCTGGAGGATCCCTTCAGGTACTAGAAGGCAGCTCTAAGGTCGCCCTGGAGCCTTCTCCACTCCAGGCTGAACACCCCCAGCTCCCTCAGCCTGTCCCTATAGCAGAGTTGTCTTTTATATCAATTTATGCTACAGTACTGTAAGAGAGGACACCACAAAAAACCACTAACAGTACAAGATCCCCAGGTAAGCATCAACAATGCTCCAGGACAGCTCGCTCACAGCAGATTATTCACAACACAGCTATTCTCAGAGCATCCAAACACCACCAGTCCAGGCATACCAGGAATACAGAGCTGGACTCTGATTCAGCTGCTGAATGATGGCCTTTTTCCAGGGAAAATGAATCTTCATCCTAAAACAGAATTCCTAAAAATAGTCCACTCACTGCTGGCACTGAAACTCTGGGAGCAGGAGTAGCAAACTGCAGTGCCTGCAGTCTAAAGAGCATCTCTTGTCTGCTGTGTCTTACAAGGACAACTGCAGCAGAGTGATGAAGACAACAAACAAGGAGAATGTAAACATAAAAAACCCCAACTAAATCGTGCTTTTATCAAGTGCCCCACACACCACACCCCTCTCCCTCCCTCAGCTTGCAAGTGGAGAACACTTGAAAGCTGGCAGTAATGAAAGAATAAGCATCTGCTGGAGAGGAAAGGGCTGAGCAGGCAAGTATGGGTTGAATTCCTCCTACGGAGCAGCAGCCACTGCTTGCTGAGGAGTGGGCACCATTCTGCAAGCAGAGAGAGAATCATTTAGGTTGGAAAAGACCTTTAAAGTCATTGAATCCAACCATAATGCAACTACCATGACCACTAAACTCTAGCCTGAAGCCCAGAGAATAATTAAGGTTGGAAAAGACCTTTAGGATCATGGAGTCCAACCACAACCCAATCCAACCACTAAACTCTATTCTTAAGCACCACAGCTACAGCTCCCTGAACACCTCCATGATGTCTCCACCACCTCCCTGGGCAGCCTGTTCCAACCTCTCAGCACTCTCTCACTTAAGACATTTTTGCTAGTGCCCAACCTAACCCTCCCCTGGCACAACTTCAGTCCATTTCCTCTCCTCCTATCTCTGGTTACCTGGGAGAAGAGACCAACCCCAGCTTCACTCCTACATCCTTTCAGGGAACTGTAGAGAGTAATGAGGTCTCCTCTCAGCCTCCTCCTCTCCAGGCTGAACACCCCCAGCTCCCTCAGCCCGTCCTCACAGCAGAGCTGCTCCAGCCCTTGGATCATCTTTGTGGCCTCCTCTGGACTCACTCCAACAGCTCTGTGTCCTTCCTCTGCTGGGTACACCAGAACTCAGTGCAGAGTTCAATACATGGATGAAGGAAGCATCACCTTGGCAGCCTCCTTTGTCTCCTTCTGCTTTACCAAGACACCTTCCTTTCTCATTTGCATTGAACTCATTTCGAGTAGAAGGTTTTGGCTGATGTCTCACAAGCTTTGCACTCTATTTCTTCAGCGTGGCCTGCTCTGGCAGAGGGTTGGACTGGATGATCCCTGGAGGTCCTTTCCAACCTCTCCCATTCTCTGATTCTGCCAAATAGCCCAAGCAGGGTAAAACTACTTTCTCTATGAAGTTCAAACTTCCTCTGTAGGTTGAAGTCTCTTCCCACCTCCTCTTTTCTTTTTCAGCAAGCAAACCAGCAGCCGAGAGGTCCCAGTGCTGAGCAATGAGTCACCATCAAGTGCTGAGTCACAATCACACCCAACAAACTCTACCATCCCGATGGAGCAGCCAATTCCAGAGCCTGGCTTACTCACCTGGATTTGCTGTACTTCCACTGATTCACTCCAGCCCAGAACTTGGATTTCTGATTTCTGATTTTTGCTCACAGCCTGGGTTCAGTTGTTCCACTCTTAAACCCTTCTTAGCTGCTGCAGGCAGTGGAACATCTCCCTGTGAGGACAGGCTGAGGGAGCTTGCTGCTCTTGAGCCTGGAGCAGAGCAGCCTGAGGGGTGATTCATTCCTGTTGATAAAGTTGTGAAGGGATGGAGCAAGGCACTGCTCAGGGATGTTCAGTGACAGGACAAGGGGCAACAGCTGCCCAGAGAGGTTGTGGAGTCTCCTTCTCTGGAGACTTTCCAACCCCACCTGGTTATGTTGCTGCGTGACCTGCCATGGAGGGTTGGACTGGATGATCTCTGGAGGTCCCTTCCAACCCCTCACATTCTGTGATTCTGTAATCCCATGACACAACTCTTAGAGCTGAATCTTTGCAAGATATCACTAGCCCTGAACCAGATCCCACACTTCAGACCCAAGTTGTGTCAACCCTCCAGTCTAAGAGGCCAACCTGCCAGGGTGCATATTGGTGTCACTTGGAACTGCTACTCCCTCCTTTCTCAGACACCTCCAGAGAATGCCAGCTGACATCTGACAGGTGTCAGGACTTCATCCCACCCATACTCAGGCCAACACCAACCCACCACTGGTTTCAAAGCCTGACTTTTTCCCCAAAGACGTCCTCAGCCTGACAAGGCCAGACAGAAGCAGTTTGTGCAGAGGGTGAAGTGTTTGGCCATGATTAAAAAGTGTTGGCGTGACAGATTTCCAAACCTTGAGTCACCTCAGGTTTGTTAACTTTGCTCTAGGTAAGAAAAAGAAGCTCCAGGGAGACATTGAAGCTTGAGGAGGGCAGATTGAGAGTGGAGATTAGGAGGAAATTCTTTGAGTGGTCAGGCATCGGAACAGGCTGACCAGGGAGGTGGTGGAGTCGCTATCCTAGGAGGGGTTCAAGAGGTGTGTGGCTATGGCACTTGGGGACATGCTTGGTGGCCATGGAGGTGTTGGGTTGATGACTGGACTCAATGACCTCAGAGGGCTTTTCCAGCCCAACTAGTTGTGTGGCTGTGTGAAAGCCTGCAGGCAAGGCCAGCATGGGGGAGATGAGGGAAACTCACCAGGGACGCAGGGACAGGCAGGCACAGCAAAGAAGATTCTGATGTCTGCCACCATGCAATACCAACAGAAGGTAATTATCACTAGGCTGTTACTTCTTCTCCTGTCTCTATGCAGAGCTGCTGTGCTTCCTCACTGCCCATTCACAGAATTACAGAACATTAGAGGCTCGAAGGGTCCTTCAGAGATCATCGAGTTTGTTCCTGTAGCAGCTGCACTCAGCAGCTCTCTGCTGGCTCAGGGTTCATCAGCCTGGTGTGCTGAAGGCAGTTCAGTACATCTAGAACATTTTCCCTTATGAACAGCAGCTGTGAGGAAAGCAGAGGTCAGCTCTGAGGATTTTTAGGTATGACCCAGCCCAGAACCACTCACAGAGCTCACAGGAACCTCACAAGAAAGCTTGGGTGTCATCACCCTTGCAGAGGAAGAACTACAGCTCTGCAGCTTCTCTGCCCAGCTATTCTGACCTTAATAATAGTCATCAGCAGCATGGAAAAACACCAAAAAGCCAGCTGAAGAAGTCAGCATTTGGCCTTTTTCATGGGAAATTAAGTTGCAGGTTCCCCAGACCTCCTGCAGGCATCTGCACAATGATATCACCCCAGCTCCAAGCCATTTTCCACAGAGCATTGCCTTTCTCCATCAGCCATAGGTAGTCCAAGTAAACTAAAGACATTTCAGTGAGCAGCCTAAAGAACCCTGGCCTGCTCAGACCACACCTGCAATGCCCTGTCTAGTTTGGGGTTCCCCAGTGCAAGAGAGACAGAGATCTGCTGGACAGAGTCCAACAGAGAGCTGTGAGGACAATGAAGAGGCTGGAACATCTCTGCTGTGAAGAAAGGCTGAGAGCCCTGGGGCTCTTTGGGCTGGAGAAGAGGAGGCTGAGAGGGGATCTTGCTTGCCACCAAGGAGAAGAGGCTGCCCCCTCCTCACTCCAACCTCTCTTCAGCTATCTGCAGGGAGCAATGAGATCTCCCCTCAGCCTCCTCTTCTCCAGTCTGAACACCCCCAGCTTTCTCAGCTGCTCCTCACCAGAGCTGGGCCCCAGGCCCTTCCCAGCCTTGCTGCCCTTTTCTGGACACCTCAGCTGCTCAGCAGAGCTCTGCCAGCTCCCATCCATATTAGCAGGAAGGAGACCAAAGCTAGAATGCAATAAAAGACAAAAGGCCAGGATGTTCTTGTCCAGGCAATGACCAAGCATACTGCAGCCCACACTCAACTTCCCTCCACTGTCCATATGTTTCCAGCCAGGAGAGACTTCCCTGCAGGACTTTCCCACTGCAGGTTGCCCTACTTCAGTGTGTGTGGGGAGCAAGGGCCACCTGGGAGGGTAATGCTGACAGAATAGTTTGACAAGATGTCTTGGCTCTCTTATTCTTCAACTTTTATCTGCACTACCTCCTGTTCCAGATAAGAATTATCTCTGAAGTAACCTTTGCCTCCTCAAAATCAGCTCTGCTCAGCAGTCTTGCTGTAGATGGAAGATGCGTGTTTTATCAATCCCATGGGCATAGCTGCTCTGCCTCCTCTGCCTTTCACAAATATTAATGATTATTAGTTAATCATGAGTGGTCACAAATCCTGGGCAGCCACAGAAGCAGAAGATATAAAGTCTTAAAATAATAGAAGTCTTAAAGCTATGGTTAATGGCATGCTGCAAACACAGAGCAGCCAAGGGCAGCACTTCTTTCATCATTCTGTTTTGAATCATATTATCACAGAATGGCTCAGGCTGGATGGGACCTCAGAGCTCATCTGCTCCAACCTCCCCACCATGCCCAGGGACACCTCTCAACTAGACTCAGCTGCTCAAGGCCTCATCCAGCCTGGCCTTGAACACCCCCAGGCAGGAGGCATCCACAGCCTCCCTGGGCAGCCTGTACCAGAGTCTCACCACCCTCAAAATGAAGAACTTCTTCCTCAGCGCCAGTCTAACCCTGCTCTGCCTCAGCTTCAAACCATTCCCCCTTGGCCTGTCTCTAGACACACTCAGGAAAAGTCCCTCTGCAGCCTTCCTGAAGGATTCCTTCAGGTAGTGAAGACAACTCTAAAGTCCCCCTGGAGCCTTCTCCCTCGTGGGGTGCATCAAGAAAAGTGTGGCCAGCAGCTCTAGGGAGGTTCTCCTGCCCCTCACCTCTGCCCTGCTCAGACCACATCTCCAATGCTGCATCCAGTTTGGGGCTCCCCAGTGCAAGAGAGACAGAGATCTGCTGGACAGAGTCCAACAGAGAGCTGTGAGGATGATGAAGGGACTGGAACATCTCTGCTGTGAACAAAGAATGAGAGCCCTGGGGCTGTTTAGTCTGGAGAGGAGAAGGCTGAGAGGGCACCTGTTCAATGTCTCTAAATACCTGAGGGGTGGGTGTCAGGATGAAGGTGCCAGGATCTTTGTGGTGGTGCCCAGTGATAGGACAAGAAACAACAGCTACAAGCTGGAGCCCAGGAGGTGCCACCTCAACAGGTGGAAAAACTTCTTTGGTGTGAGGGTGCTGGAGGCCTGGAGCAGGCTGCCCAGAGAGGTTGTGGAGTCTCCTTCTCTGGAGACTTTGCAACCCCAGCTGGATGTGTTCCCGTGTGACCTGCCCTGGGTGACCCTGCTTTGGCAGGGGACTTGGACTGGATGATCTCTGGAGGTCTCTTCCAACCCCTGACACTGAGTGATTCAGTGAGTTGCCCCACACAGGCTAACTGGGAGGAGCTGTTTGCTGAAAGGCTCTTCAGAGAAGCTCATCATCAGTACTCAGCGGCTGCCATGGGCCATTGGGTAGGCAAAGCTTCTTGTTCCGCAGAGTGAAAACTGCTTACCTGGGACAGATCTGGGAGGCTGCACAGCTTTAGTGACAGCATCAGCACCAGAGTCATGCCTGCACCACCACCAACATTGGATCAGAAAGGAATGGGACTAATAGCCCCCTGCACTAACAGCTGGGCTGTTCAGCCTGGCAAATCGATTATTTGTTCCACTCCTGAGCTCTTCCTATTGTCATCCCACTGCTAATTCCCTCATTAAAGGAGCTGTGTGATATTAACAGCAAATCTACTTCTTGTGGAGAGCTGAGAAGTTTGCAGATTAAGAGCACAGCTCCTGCTAGATGGAAACAATAACAGAAGCAACATTAGGGAAGAAATATCAAGCTTTTGGTTAAAAACTCCCTGAACTCTCCCAAAAACTCCAGCTGATTAACTGCTGCAAAGCAGTGCACCCACAAGTGAGACCCTGCCTCAGAGCACCCACAGGTGACACCCTGCCTCACAGCAGCCACAAGTGAGACCCTGCCTCAGAGCACCCACAGGTGACACCCTGCCTCACAGCAGCCACAAGTGACATCCTGCCTCAGAGCACCCACAGGTGGCACCCTGCCTCACAGCAGCCACAAGTGACATCCTGCCTCAGAGCACCCACAGGTGACACCCTGCCTCACAGCAGCCACAAGTGACATCCTGCCTCAGAGCACCCACAGGTGACACCCTGCCTCACAGCAGCCACAAGTGACATCCTGCCTCAGAGCACCCACAGGTGACACCCTGCCTCACAGCAGCCACAAGTGACATCCTGCCTCAGAGAACCAAGCAAATACCACACACACTGAGAGGCAAACCTCACAGTCCCAGTAGCTCCCAGTTTACCACTCCCTTCCTGGTAAACCAGCCATGAAAGATGAGATTTGGTCTAGGATTGCTCTGCACCACATTTGGCAGTGCCCTCATGCAGCCCAGAAGGCAAACCAAGGCCTGGGCTGCATCAAGAGGAGTGTAGCCAGCAGAGCAAGAAAGGGGATTCTGCCCCTTGATTCTACTCTGCTGAGACCTCACCTCCAGTCTTGCCTCCAAGTCTGGTGTCCCCAGCAGAAGGACACAGAGCTGTTGGAGAGAGTCCAGAGGAGGCCACAAAGATGATCCAAGGGCTGGAGCAGCTCTGCTATGAGGACAGGCTGAGGGAGCTGGGGGTGTTCAGCCTGGAGAAGAGAAGACTCCAGGGGGACCTTAAAGCTGCCTTCCAGTACCCAAAGGGATCCTGAAGGAAGGTTGCAGAGGCACTTTTCCTGAGCATGTCTAGAGACAGGCCAAGGGGGAATGGTTTGAAGCTGAGGCAGAGCAGGGTTAGACTGGAGCAGAGGAAGAAGTTCTTCAGTTTGAGGGTGGTGAGACTCTGGAACAGACTGCCAAGAGAGGCTGTGGTTGACTCCTGCTTGGGGGTGTTCAAGGCCAGGCTGGATGAGGCCTTGAGCAGCTGAGTCTAGTTGAGAGGTGTCCCTGGGCATGATGGGGAGGTTGGAGTAGATGAGCTCTGAGGTCCCTTCTGACCTGAGCCATTCTTTGGTCTAACCTAGCAGCACACTCCACCTACAAGTAGCGTAACTGCACATTTCCTCCCAGACTCAGTCACAGAGTCACAGAATCAACCAGGTTGGAAAAGACCTGAGAGATCATCAAGTCCAACCTATGACCTAATACCTAACACCTCCTGACAACTAAACCATGGCTCCAAGTGCCACATCCAAGCCTGTCTTGAACACCTCCAGGGATGGGGACTCCACCTCCTCCCTGGGCAGCACATCCCAATGGCCAATCTCTCTTGCTGGGATTAACTTTCTCCTCAGAGAATTCAACTCATCAGGTTGAGCAGGTTGAGCAGGGCAGCAGCTACAGCTTCCACTCACTTCTACAGCCACCAGGACCAGGTTGCAGCTTTTATTGTAACAGAAGAAACCATTCAGTCAAACCCACTCCACCCAGGCTAATTTGTCTCACAAACCAAAGACCTTGTCCAAAGTCACAACCCCCACAGCTGCTGCCTTCATGCTGCCATCTCCCGGGCATCTTTTTACTGCCTGCACTATCTGCTGGTGCAATCTCACAGCTCTTTTCAGTCCATCCCTTCTGTAGAACAAATCTTGACCCTGTTCAGAGGTTCTCAATCAGTCAGCAATCCCTCAAAGGCCACAGGCAAGGTCTGTGCAGCTCTTAAAAGGGAACTAGCAAAGCAAATCCATTTGCAAACATAAATTAGCTGTTAGTGTGCCTGAAAAAGTGTTCCTAAAGCCAAGTTGATCAGAGGGCTGGAGAATCTCTCCTGTATGGGGACAGGCTGAGAGAGTTGAGGCTGTCCACCCTGGAGAAAAGGTCTCCAGGGAGACCTTAGCAGCCTCCCAGTACCTGAAGGGGCTACAAGGAAGTTGGGGAGGGACTTTTGGAAAGGGCTGGAATGAGAGGTAATGGATTGAAGCTACAGGAGGGCAGATTGGGACTGGAGATGAGGAAGAAATTCTTCATCATGAGGGTGGTGAGACACTGGAACAGGTTGCCCAGGGAGTGGGAGGATGCCTCCTCCCTGGAGGTGTTCAAGAAGCTGTAGCTGTGGTGCTTCAGGACTGGTCATGGCAGTTGGGTTGCAGCTGGATTCAATGATCTTGAAGGTCTTTTCCAATCATAATGATTCTCCAAATACTTTTGTCACTCTCCCCCAAAGCATCCAGATAAGCAGTTGACCAGAGAGACCTTTGCTGCTGTTGAAGGGCCAAACTATCACCATGACATGTAGCTGTGAAGAGAAGCCAGTTCAGGCCAGCCCTGAGAGCTCAAACTAAAGCCAGGCTGCATCTTCCTCTGAAGTTCTGTCCATGGATCTAATCAAACACAGGGTCAGAGAAATCCCAGGCCCTGTTCAGAAAGGCTCCATCAATACTCCTCGAGGTCTCCATCACCAGTGGATGTTTTTTTCCCTCAGAAGGGACTAAATAGGCTTCCTACACACACCAATTGCTGCTACATCACCATGAGATCTACCGCAACCCACACAGGAATCTATTTGTGTCCTGACTGCAGTTCTGGCAGTACATCAATTCCTCTGCCAGCCCTCACAACTGTAAGAACACATAGAAACCTTGATCCAGAAGATGAAATTCTGCTTTTGTTAGCTGAAAATAGTGACAAATAAGCAAATCTGCCAGCTCCACTACAACACTTGGCTGCTCTGGCAAGTTCCAGGGCAGTGCCTTCATGCAGCCCAGAAAGCAAATCATGGCCTGGGCTGCAGCAAGTGTGGGCAGCAGGGCAAGAGATGGGATTCTGCCCCTTGACTCTGCTCTGCTGATAACTCATCTCCAATCCTGCCTCCAGTTCTGGTGTCCCCAGAAAGAGAAGGACACCGAGCTGCTGGAGAGAGTCCAGAGTAGGCAACAGAGATGATCCAAAGGTTGGAGGAGCTCTGCTGTGAGGACAGCCTAAGGGAGCTGTGGTTGTCCAACCTGGAGAAGATAAGGCTCCAGGGGAATCTTAAGAGCTGCCTTCCAATAGCTGAAGGGATCCTCCAGGAAGGCTGCAGAGGGACTTCTCCTGAGGGTGTCTAGAGACAGGCCACGGGGGAATGGTGTGAAATGAGAGAAGAGCTGATTTATATTGGATGTGAGGAATAAATTCTGCATCATGATACTGGTGGAACACTGGGGCCAGTTTCCAATTCAATCTGCTTCCACCATCCTCTCCAGCTAGGTAAACACCCCAAGCAGAAGAGCACTTTCCAGTGGGGCCATGACAGTAGCAGCTGCTTCAGCTTTCAATTTGTGCAGAAGTTTCAAGCAGCCAAAACTGATCCATGTTTGTAGTGAGAACCACTGAAAAGCCTTCAGCTCAAAAATCTCCCAAGGGAAAGATCTGCTCTGCCCTGTGAATGATTCTGCAGCAGAAGCAGAATCCCTGACATGGATACTGCCACTTCTAACCTTGTCTTATGTCTTCATCCTCCTATCCTTGAGCCTTTTTTGCTCCCTGCCATCATAACCTGTGTTAAATCCAGAGGAATAAAGCAGCAGCTCACTCCAGCTATGATCCACCAATGCTGTAACAAATGGGATCCAGCCCCACCCTGGCAAACCAGACTGAAGCAGCCCTCAGCAGTAAGTGTAAGCAGCATCACATCACAATCTGAGAAGCTTCTTTAGCAGAGTGGGATTCACAGAATCCCAGAATGGCTCAGGTCAGAAGGGACCTCGGAGCTCATCTACTCCAACCTCCCCATCATGCCCAGGGATGCCTCTCAACTACACTCAGCTGCTCAAGGCCTCACCCAACCTGGCCTTGAACACCACCAGGGAAGAGGCATCCACGCCCTCCCTGGGCAGCCTGCTCCAGTCTCACCACTCTCAAACTGAAGAACTTCTTCCTCAGCTCCAGTCTAACCCTGCTCAGCCTCAGCTTCAAACCATTCCCTCTTGGCCTGTCTCTAGACCCCCTCAGGAAAGGTCCCTCTGCAGCCTTTCTGCAGGATCCCTTTGGGTACTGGAAGGCAGCTCTAAGGTTCCCCAGGAGTCTTTTCTCCAGGCTGAACACCCCCAGCTCCCTCAGCCTGTCCTCACAGCAGAGCTGCTCCAGCCCTTGGATCATCTTTGTGGCCTCCTCTGGACTCTCTCCAGCAGCTTTTTTGGGGGTTTTGGTTTGGGTTCATTTTTTGTTTGGTTGTCGGTTTGGTTTTTTTTTCCTGAATTGAAGATGTTTGAACCTGTTGGGAGCCTCCATCCTGTTTTCATTCCCAGATCTGAGCTACTAAACACTTAGATATGCAAAGCACTGCTTCTTCTGTTCAGCTCAGGAGCATGTTGGGTCTGCAAGCAGCTCTGCTGATTTAAGTGGAGATGTCTCAGAATACTGTTAGCAGAGTTAGAGCACATTCAGAGGTCAGCTTTGATCCTGATGAGGCTGCAGCTGTGGGCAAATGGTTAAAGCAGGGATGAGCAGCAGAAGGCCTTCTTACAAAGGGGCTGCTATGGGAATGTGACCATGGGCTGCCTATCTAGAGCTGTCTCCCTAGAGAAGTGAAACTGCATTTAGTCTCAGATTGCATCACACTGGGAGGGACCCTCAAAGGGCATCTTGTTCAACCCCTGCTGGCAGCAGGGACAGCTCCAACCAGAGCAGGCTGCACAGGGACTCAGCAAGGCTGACCTTGAATGTCTCCAGGTTTCAACCACATCAGTATGAGGGTGGTGAGACTGTGGAACAGGCTGCCCAGGGAGGCTGTGGATGCTTCCTCCCTGAGGGTGCTCAAGGCCAGGCTGGATGAGGCCTTCAGCAGCCAAGTCTATCTGACAGGTGTCCCTGGGCATGGCAGGGGTTGGAGTAGGTAGCTCTGAGGCATCTTCCCTGAGCCATTCTGGGATTCTACACAATAAACTCCAGAGCTTTCCTTCTGCTCAGACATCCCTTTCATTGACACGGTTCTCCTGTTTCTGAGCAGTGTTTGAGGTCTCTGAAGCCAGCATAACTGCTGCTGCCACAGGGAGTCCTTCCCACAGGCTGCAGGGGGTAAGGGCTGAGGATGCAGCAGGCTATTAATTGATTATTTCCCATTTAGCTGCAGCAGGCAGTCACAGCTCCATGCTGAGCCCTGGCACTTCCTTTCCAGGCAAACACCTCACCGACTACTCCTCTCCTTTCAAAACAGCCTGGCCTGGTTTTTAATCATCTTTTGGAAGAAGAAAAACCACATACCCTGCAGAAAATTGTTTCTTCTTTCAAAAACTACTTCCAGCTGTGCCAAGTGGATAGGAATCCTAACTCTGCACAAACCACTCCAGCCACTCATGGTTTAAAATCTCCAGCACCAGCTTCTCTGCAGCTCCTGCACAACTCACTGCCTGCTCTCCTAGTTCCTAAACCAAATCCACATTCACAAGACAAAGATTTTCTGCTAGGAGAGTTTTCAGGGTGCAGAATAGGGAATGGGAGATAGAAAGGGGCCCTGCCTGAAAGGGTTTAGCCTGGCATCTGTGGCGGCTCACTGATTCTGCAGAAAAAATTGCACAGCAGTCATAGAAACTTCAATCAGGCCAACTGAAGTCCTGTATCTGGGCAGGAACAACCCCAGCCACCAGCACAGCCTAGGGGTCATCCTGCTGGAAAGAAACTCCATGAAGAGAGACGTTAGAGTGCTGGTGGACAGCAAGTTCTGCATGGACAGCAATGTGCCCCTGTGGCCATGAGGGCCAAGGGCATCCTGGGGTGCATCAAGAGAAGTGTGGCCAGCAGCTCTAGGGAGGTTCTCCTGCCTTCTGCTCTGCCCTGCTCAGACCACACCTGCAGTACTGTGTCCAGTTTGGGGCTCCCCAGTGCAAGAGAGACAGAGATCTGCTGGACAGAGTCCAACAGAAAGCAGAGGATGATGAAGGGACTGGAACATCTCTGCTGTGAACAAAGAATGAGAGCCCTGGGGCTGTTTAGTCTGGAGAGGAGAAGGCTGAGAGGGGATCTGAACAATGTCTCTAAATACCTGAGGGGTGGGTGTCAGGATGAAGGTGCCAGGCTCTTTGTGGTGGTGCCCAGTGATAGGACAAGGAACAACAGCTACAAGCTAGAACCCAGGAGGTGCCACCTCAACAGGTGGAAAAACTTCTTTGGTGTGAGGGTGCTGGAGGCCTGGAGCAGGCTGCCCAGAGAGGTTGTGGAGTCTCCTTCTCTGGAGTGACACAACTAAGTCAGTGGTTAGTTTTAACCATCAAACTTTATTGTATTTCATTTTGTATTGATTAACTAAATGAATTAATCAATCAAAGCAAAGGCAGCAGTGACCCAGCTAGGTCAGTAATCAGTTCCATACCATTCATTCACCTTCTTGGTGCTTACATAAATAACAAAGCTGACTACAATGTACTGCCTGCTTTCACTAACGTAGACAAACTCAATACAGACTCTGCCTTCTGAAGGCTCACAATACTCTATGATGTAGCTGTGACCCAGGAAGTCGTAACAGTTTGAGGTCCTGGAAGACAGTTCCATGGAGACTGGGGCACTGAAACACCAGAAGGTTTTTCCATCCTCATCCAAGAGGGTAACATCCAGCACACAACAATCCTACAGGCACAAGGAGGAGAAATCATGTCCCCTAGCCATGGCACAATGAGGAGATCTGCCTCCAATTGGAGGAGATCTGCCTCCCCATTGGAAGAAACCTGCCTCCAACTGGGGAAAATATCAAAGGTTCAGAGGATGAATGCTAAAACCCCAAAATATCATTGATGGTGTTCCACTGGCTGCTGCAAAGCAACAAATAATTTGAGTCATCCTGCAAAGATCAAAACTGCTACCTACAGGCACTGAAAACCATGAGACCTCACCTGCAGTGCTGTGTCCAGATACAGGACCCCCAACATGAGAGAGAGCCTGCTGGAGAGGGTCCAGCGGAGGCTACAAAGATGATCGGAGGGCTGGAGAATCTCTCCTACAAAGACAGGCTGGATGAATTGGGGCTGTTCAGCCTGGAGAAGAAAAGGCTCCAGGGAGACCTTAGAGGTCATCTATCTGGACTTTTGTAAAGCCTTTGACACAGGCCCCACAGAAACTGGAGAGATGTGGATTTGATGGGGGGACTGTGCAGTGGATAAGGAACTGGTTGGATGATTGCATCCAAAGGGTAGTGGTCAGCTGTTCAATGTCCAGATGGAGATGGCTGATGAGTGGTGCCTCTCAAAGGTCTGTATTAAAGCTGGAGCACATGAGGTGCCACCTCAGCATGAGGAGAAATTTCTTTGGTGTGAGGATGCTGGAGGCCTAGAGCAGGCTGCCCAGAGAGGTTGTGGAGTCGTCTCCTCTGGAGAGCTTCCAACCCCACCTGAATGTGTTCCTCTGTGACCTGCCCTGGGCAATGCTGCTCTGGCAGGGGGTTTGGACTGGATGATCTCTGGAGGTCCTTTCCAGCTCCTACCATTCTGTGATTCTATAATGGCTCTATCATGCAGTTCAGACCCTAAGTCAGAAAGGATCAAACTTCCTTACCCTTTATCCCTCAGCCTCCAAAGGTTCTCTTGCTCTGCAGCAACTTTTGACTTTTTAATGTATTTTTCAAACATGTTTTGATTTCAAAAGCCAGCTTAAGTAAACCAATCTTCAAAGATGTTTTCATGGGGAGCTCAGGGACAAGGGGCTGGGTGCAGGGAGATGCTAGGTCATAGCTGGACTCAATCATCTTGAGGCCGTTTCCAACCAGGCAGTTCTATGATTCCTCCCCTCAAATTTCACCACATTGTTGGCACTATTTAAATTGTTGCTTCCATTTCTTCCCCTCTTCTAGTTACAGAGAGCTTCCCCAGATACAAATTAGCATCCTGAGGATGCACAAACACAACTGGTTTGCAATGAGCCCTCTCAGGAGCAGCAAATCTCTCTGACTGACCTTCACTGTGCCTTTCAGCTCCTCTGTGTGCCAGGACAAGCCAGGGATGGTGCCTAAAGGACAGCGCTTCATGTTGTTCTGCAGACTTCGGACAGCTGTGAGCTTCACATACCCATCTGCAATCTCACCTGCAAACAATTAATAAGGCATTAATTACACCCCAGTGCTAATCAAACTAAGCCCAAGTCTTCTCTCTGCTTCATCTCTTCAGTTTCCTGCCACTCAGGAGTTCCTCCCTGTTCATCTCTGGCTGGGGTCATTTCAGCTTGCCAAAGGCTCCCTTTCCTAGTTTTCTGGACAAGATTATTAAGACTGCTTGGTGATTAGCTTTCATTTTATTACTACCCAACCACATTTCCTTGATAGATCTTCCTCTCCCATCTAGATGAGGCCAGCTCCTTTCTTAATGGTTCTTTGTCCCCTTGCTCTCAAAGAAAGAAAATTAACCAAGGAGTCCAGTTATAATCTGAGATAAATCACAGAGTGATTTTGTTTGGAAGTGACCTTCAAGGTCATCCAGCCCCTAACTGCCAGGTCACCACCAAAACATGGCCCTCAGCAGCACATCTCCACAGCTCTGAAACCCTTCCAGGGATGGGGACTCCACCACTGCCCTGGGCCAGGCCTAGACAACCCTCAAGGAGAAGGAATTGTTCCTCCTGCCCCTCCCCTGGCAACACTTGAGCCCATTTCCTCTTGTCCTATCACTTGTGCCTTGGGAGAAGAGACCAACCCCACCTGGCTCCAGTCTCGTCTCAGGGAGCTGTAGAGAGCAATGAGGTCTCACCCCTCAGCCTCCTTTTCTCCAGGCTGAACAACCCCAGGTCCTTCAGCTGCTCCTCTCCAGACCCTTCCCTAGCTTTGTTACCCTTGCTAGGTTGGATGAGGCCTGGAGCAACATGGGCTACTGGGAGGTGTCCCTGTCCATGGCAGGGGGTTGCAACTGGATGATCTTTAAGTTCCCTTCCAACCCAAACTGTTCTGTGATTCACTTTACAAAAGGCAAATCAAACCCCAACCCCAACATTCTGAGAAGTGTACAGAACACTTTTTTGTTGGTTTTTGAAGGTGTGAAGAGGACTCCTGAACAGCACCTCAGGAAAGATTTCTCTTGCTACATGGAGAGCATTTCCCTTAAGTTTTACCCCTGTAAAGTATTCCTTTAGTTCAAAGTTGGAGCTTTTCAGGCACCTGACAACAGGAGCATTTGAAATCCCAAGGACTACACTACTCCACACTGTGCACAATTCGTGGAGTCATCAAATCCCAGTTTAAAACAACACAACAGGGATGCAGAAAGCTGCTCAGGCTGGGAGATCCCTCAGGCTAGCATTGCCCTCTGCTGCCTTCAGTACGAACAGCGGCTGCTGGTATCAGGAAAGGGCTGGGGAGCAAGCTCCAAGTTACTGTTTAGTTTCTGGGGCTGTTCAGGCTGGAGAGGAAAAGGCTCCAGGGAGACCTTAAAGCAGCATTTCAGTATCTGAAGGGGACCTACAGGAAGGCTGGGGAGGGACTGTTCAGAAGGGCCTACCCAGCTCTCCTGTAGTGCATTCAGGTACTGGAAGGGTGCTCTAAGGTCTCCCCCGGAGCCTTCTCCAGGCTGAACAACCCCAACTCTCTCAGCCTGTCCGCACAGGACAGGTTCTCCAGCCCTCTGATCATCTCGGTGGCCTTCTTTGGACCCTTCCCAGCAGCTCCATGTCCTTATTGTGATGGGGTCCCCCATCTGGATACTGCACTGCAGAACTGGGGGCAGTGCTGCAGGCAGGGTCTCAGCAGAGCAGAGGGGCAGAATCCCCTCCCTCTGCTGCTGTTCTACCTGCTTTGGATGCAGCCCAGCACACAGCTGCCTGCTGGGCTGCCAGCAACCATTGCTGGTTCATGAGGAGTTTGTCATCGAAAACAACACCCCCAAGATATTAGCTGTGAGGCAAAACACAACAGCAGGAATTGTTTCAAGCAGGCAACTCTACCTTTTCTGCAAAAGAGGTCCCCAAATGTCCCACACATATAGGCACAGGTTCCACTGTGGATATTGAAGTCCAGACAGTAGCCATGCAGTCCATACTCTGGGTCAATATCATCCAGTAGAGGCTGATGAGGTGGAGGCACATATGGACTTCAAGAAAAGAGTAAGAAGGGAATTAAGCAAGAGAGAATGACCTCATAGGAAGAGATAAACAGCCCTACACTGAGATTGTCAGCATAGAAGAGGTTACTGTAAGACAAAAAAATAGCAGAAGAAGCTTTTATCTTTATGGGGAGGGACACCTCCCACTAGTCCAGATTGCTCCAGGCCTCACCCAACCCGGCCTTAAACACCTCCAGGGAACATCCACAACCTCCCTGGGCAACCTGTGCCAGTGTCTCCCTACCCTCATAGTGTGTTTATATTAAGCAAAAATAATTAATTACCGCTTCACTATAAACCTCTGAGCAGCAGCCAGTTCCAAGTTCAAAATTCCAAGCTTCCTTCAAAAGGTTCTTCACTGCCCACAAAGGAGAAGCCCAAACTCACCAAGCAGCAGAACCCAAGATGCTTCTCTCCATAAGCTGATGATAATGAAGACTGGCTGAGACAAAAGCAATCTCCTTTGTGTCCTGAAAAGTGAATCCAAGCAGATGCATTTGCAGCTAGAAATATTTCTGTTCCCAAGGTTCTCCTGAGCACCCAAATCCAGAGAGAAATGCTGCCGCTTCTCACCCTGCCAGGTTGCGATCATGTTAATAACGCTGTGCTTTACTCACAGCTGCCACTGCCTTTTCACAGCACCACAGAATCCATTCAACACACCGCAGGATTTCTGTCCTGTGGCAGCAGGGAGGAACACAGCTCTGCCAGTGCAAAAGTTAGCAGCAGGCAGCCCTGAACTGTTCTTCTCCAGCTTCTACTGACCCCTTGAAACCCAACACCTGAAGAGTGTCAACCAGGGCTGACTCCCACCAAGCTCATTGTCATGTGTAAGGAACTGTGTGCAAAGAAGGTTGTCACCAGGGAGGAACTGGCTGGCCAGGCCCAAAGAGTGCTGGGAATGGAGTTCAACCTAGGTGGTACCCAGTCACCAGTGGTGTTCCCCAGCGCTCAGTGCTGGGGCCAGCTCTCTTTAACGCCTTCATCCATGATCTGGGTAAGGGGACTGAGGCACTCTCATCAAGTCTGCAGACGAACCTCAATTGGGTGGCAGCACTGGTCTGCTGGAGGCTAGGAAGACTCTGCAAAGAGATCTGCACAAGTCAGACGGGATGAGGTTTATCAAAGCCAAGTGCAGGGTACTGCACTTGGGTCACAACAGCCCCATGAAGGCTCCAGGCTTGGGAGAGAGTGGCTGGGAACTGCCTGGTGGAAAAGGACCTGGTTCACGGCAGCTGGAAATCAGACAGGGTGCGCCCATGTGGCCAGGAAGGCCACAGAATCCTAGCCTGGAGCAGGAATGGTGTGGCAAGAAGGATCAAGTGATGGTGTCCCTGTTCTCAGCACTGGTAAGGCCACACCTTGAGTGCTAGGTTCAGTTTTGGGGCCCTCACTCCCAGGAGGGCATTGAGGGGCTGGAGCAGGGCCAGAGAAAGGCAACAAAGCTGGGGAAGGGTCTCAAGAACAGGGCTGGTGAGGAGCAGATGAGGAAACTGGGAGTGTTTAGTGTGGAGGAGGCTGAAGGGAGACATCATTGGTCTCTACAGCTCCCTGAGAGGAAGCTGGAGCCAGGTGGGGGTTGGGCTCTTCTTCCAAGAGCCAAGTGATGGGAAGAGAGGAAAGAGCTTCAAGTTGCCCCAGGGGAAAGGTGCAATAATCTGTGGGTTTTAAGTCATAAAGAAGCATTGACTATCAGCGACGGAGACTGGAATCAATAGGGACGACCAATATGATCTAGTATCGTTCCTTTATTGTTCCAATCTGGTACGGCTATAGTGCAGGCATAGAGTATAGCACAGCAAAGTAAAGTGAATGGAAAGGAAAGGAAAAAGAAGTGTGTATTAAGGGAACTTCTACAACTTATATAAACTCGGGGAGCATCGTTGGCATAGCTTCACTGGTTCCCCACGAGTGACCACACATCACACTATGATGGATTATTGGTCAAGCCACTACTAACACGCGAGGCTGTTGATGCAGGTGCGTGTCCTGTTAGTCCCAGATAACTTGCTGTGTTGATAGCTACCAGTGTCCTGCTTTAGTTACATGGTGCAGGCACAGCACTGTTTTGCTACACTGCTACCGACTTTTGCACTTATGCTAAGCATGGCCTACCACCATGTCAGGCTCTAAGCCTACACTGCCAGATTGCTCACACTGCTCGTGCTGGCATTACCACAATTGACACCAAATGTTCTCTTACCTTCCAAAGGCCTACTAAAAGTCCTGGCTTCAGAGCGAAGAGCTGGACAATCTTGTCAGCACTAAGTGCTGCCAGATCAGCAAGATGGTATTCAGCAATCAGGGAATGGTAGCAAGGCCTTTAAAGAGAACAAGCAGAAGGGGGCTATAACAGTTTGTCTCCCTATTTATGTGTAAGTTCAACCTCATTTCGCTTGGAACTCTCAAGTCTGACCAAAGGCACACGGGGAAAGTGGTGCTGAAAGCATTCAGTAGAACCTGAAATCGGCAATGGGTTGAAGCTGGAGGAGGGCAGATTTACCCTGGAAACTCTTGAGAGTGAGGGTGGGTAAGACAGTAGAACAGGTTGCCCAGGGAAGTTGTGGATGTCCCCTTCCTGGAGGTGTTCAAGGCCAGGCTGGATGAGGCCTTGAGCAACATGGGCTGGTAGGAGGTGTCCCTGACCATGGTAAGAGGTTGGAACTGGATGATCTTCAAGGTCACTTCCAACCTAAGCCATCAGAGAATCACAGAATGTTAGGGGCAGGAAGGGACCTCTGGGGACCATCCAATCCAACCCCGCTGCCAGAGCAGCATCACCCAGGGCAGACCACAGAGGAACACATCCAGATGGGTTTGAAAAGTCTCCAGAGAAGGAGACTCCACAACCTCTCTGGGCAGCCTACTGCAGGCCTCCAGCACCCTCACAGTGAAGGATTTTTGCTTCTCTTCCCATGGAGTCTGAGAGTCCATGCCAGCAGCTCCATTAACCCATGGTTGGATTACATCTATTTCTTGCTACAAAGCTCTAACAGGGAAGTGAAGGACATAAGCATTGCAAGACCCTACAAGAGAGAGGCTTTCTAAGAAAGAATTAACCAAGGTCTGACATCTCCTACAGACCCATCACCATTCAGCTACACCAAAACCCCTCCAGCAGCCTCTGCTACAACTCACCCCTTCCCGCTCTGAGGAAATAAAGGCACAACTCCATAGAGCCTGAGTGTTGCCAGGACATCCAAGCATGGCCAGTTGATACCATACCAAAATATGCTAAGAGATGTATCCTGAAATGATACTCTTCTCTTTGCCATTGGGTGCTCCCTTCCATTCTTCTCCTTCAAGATAAGCATCCAGCTCAAGCCAGCAGCTCTGTCATTGGGAAATGGAAAGGGGCTTTATAAAAACCCAGACTAGCAGGGACAAAACTTGAGCTTTGCTTCATATTCTCAACATTGTCCCTGAAGCTACCCTCAGCAAGTCTGGGGGGGACACCAGGATGTGTGGTGGGAAGGGACCCATGCAGAGGGACTTGGACAGGCTTCAGAGGTGAGCCCAAGCCACACTCAAAAAGTTCAACAAGGCGCAGTGCAAGGTCCTGCAGCTGGGTCGGGGCAATGCCAAGCACAAACCCAGGCTGGGCAAGGACAAGCTGAAGACCACCCAAGAGGAGAAGGCCTTGGGGGCATCAGTTGCTGACAAACTCTCCATGAGCCAGCAATGGTCACTGGCAGCCCAGCAGGCAGCTGTGTGCTGGGCTGCATCGAAAGCAGGGAGAGCAGCAGTGCAGGGACAGGATTCTGCCCCTCTGCTCTGCTGAGACCACACCTGCAGCACTGCCTTCAGTTCTGGCTGAAGCACCTTCCCTGTATGGGGACAGGCTGGGAGAGTTGGGGCTGTTCAGCGTGGAGAAGATAAGGCTCCAGGAAGACCTTAGAGAGGCCTTCCAGTACCTGAAGGGGCTGCAGGAGAGCTGGGGAGGGACTTCCGACAAGGGCTGGGAGTGCCAGGATGAGGGACAGGGTTTTTGAGCTGGGAGAGGGAAGATTGAGACTAGAGATGAGAAATTCTTGACAGTGAGGGTGGGAAGACACTGGAACAGGTTGCCCAGGGATGCTCTGGATGTCCCCCTCCCTGGAGGTGTTCAAGGCCAGGTTGGATGAGGCCTTCAGCTGGGCTGGTGGGAGGTGTCCCTACTCATGGCAGGAGGTTGGAACTGGATGATCTTTAAGGTGCCTTCCAACCCAACCCATTCTGTGAACCTCTAAATCATCTCCTGTGCCAAGGCACTGCTTACCTCATGGCTTCTTTGTTTTTACATGGCAGAGGACTTCTGAGCGAGTTCACAAATCCAATGGCTCTCGTTTGGACAGCAGCTATTTGTCTGGAGATGTATTTTTCCTTCCAGGGGCCACAGCTTTTATCCTGCAGAGCAGTACCGCCTGAGCAAAGAGTTTGTGCTGGTCCTGAGCCCATTCTCCAAAATGCCCTTTTTGGTTTGAAACACCGGGAGTAGATTGTCAGCCAGATGGCACTGCAAATAAAACCCAGGAGGAACACCACATCCACAACAAATCCAGCTGAAAGGGGGTGGAGGAGGACAATGAGAGTCATAGAATGCAGAAGCAGGATGGGCACCTCTGCTTCTCTCTGCCTTACTTGTCACCGGCCAGCTGATAGAAGCTCCTGTTCACACAGCCCAGGGACAGCAGGGATTCAGCATCCAGAAGGGAAAAGATCTTTATTAGCATTTCTGGTGGCAGGCTGGGAAAGAAGGGAAAAAGAAAGACCATTAGGGCTCTCTGCACCCCCTGCCCAGGAAACCACAACAGCAAAGAATTTCCATTACAAAGCAGAGCAAAACAAAAGAGATGGAAACTTCTCAGCTTGGAAACAGACCAATCAAAGCCCCTAAGAGGAGCTCATTTGCAGAGTTTGGGTTCTGAATTGTCTGCCTGGTAGAAGACATTTGCTTTAAGCACTATTCACAGATTGCATCAGGCTGGAAGGGAACCTCAAAGGATGTCTTCACCAATACCCCCGCAGTCAGCAAGGACACCTCCAACCACAGCAGGCTGCACAGGGACACAGCAAGGCTGAGCTTGAATGCCTCCAGGGATAGGGCCTCAACCACCTCCCTGGGCAGCCTGTTCCAGTGTCTTACCACCCTCATCGTGCAGAGCTTCCCCCTTACATCCAAACTAAATCTGCTCTGCTCCAGTTCCAAACCATTGCCCCTCGTCCTAATCCCCACAGGGCCTTCTGAACAGTCCTTCCCCAGCCGGCCTGTAGCTCCCTTCACACGTGGAAATGCAGCTCTAAGGTCTCGCTCTTCCAGGCTGAACATCCCCAGCTCCCTCAGCCCATCCTCACAGCAGAGATGTTCCAGCCCTCGGATCATATTTGTGACCATCTTTGTGGCCTCCTCTGTACTCTCTCCAGCAGCTCTGTGTCCTTCTGCTGGGGACACCAGACTTGGAGGCAAGACTGGAGGTGGGATCTCAGCAGAGCAGAGCCAAGAGGCAGAATCCTTCTCTTGCCCTGCTGCCCACACTCCTCTGGCTGCAGCCCAGCACACAGCTGCCTTCTGGGCTGCATGAGAGCACTGCTGGCTCCTGGGAAGCTTCTCAGCATCCAACACTCCCAAATCTCTTTCTTCAGAGCTGCTCCAAATCCACTCTGCACCCAGCCTTAGATTAGCCCCACCCAGCAGCAGGACTTTCTTCTCTGTCTTTTCACACCAAACTAACAGCCTAGGGGACTGAAACATCTATCCAGTGGAAAACAAAGAAATGAATCCACAGGATGCTACAAAATGTGCAACACCAAGAGAATGAATTTATCTTTCATCTAACACATTCTCAGGTGTTTGGGGGTTTTGTAGAAACCAAACAGATTTTCAAAAAGCAAAACTAACTCAGACTGATGCTGAAGGTGCCCTTCACTGCCAAGCAGGGAGGGAAACACCGACACCTTGCCGTAAATACTCAACCGCTTTACTCCTGCCCCTTATCCTAAGGCTCTCTGTACAAAGCAATAAGCATCAAGAGAAGCATCAGAAGTTTAATTCCAAGATGGCTTTTATGGAAGTAAGAGAGGAGCAATTTTTATGCTCAAGGAACATCAGAGCCCATGATTGCCAAGGAGCTGCTGAAGGCTTTGCATCACTTTGAAAAACTCTGTACTTACCATGCTGGAAAACACGGTGGAAAACAACAGGTGGTCAGCATCAGCTCACAAAGCAAGCCCAGAGAGCAAATGTTTCCTTTTCAATTCAGAACATCCAAGCTGGAAATCTCCAAGGGTATGAAGACAGTAACTGCAATCAGTCAGAAGATGGCTTACAGGGCACACTCTTCCTGCTGAGCTAAAGATGCACTCACCTCTCAATGCTCAATCTGGGCTCTGGTTTCATGGCAGGCCTTAAACACAGACTCTCAACTCCAGCCCTTACAGCTTCAGAATCATCCCCAGACCAGGCAGCAATGCTCCTTGTCCTGTTCAAAAGGAAAAGCTGTCAGGGTGATGACAAAATGAAGGAACACACATATTGTGCACAGTTGGACACCACAGCTCAACTAAGCCAGGAGCCAGGGGATGCATCCCATGGGAACTCACAGAGCTGAACACTTCTCACAAAGTTTAAACACCTGACATCAGGGAGATGCCAGATTTCAACTCTGAAATGTCTCTGCTGTGTCTCCTCTCAGTAGTCAGAAGGGAACAGTCCAACAGCACCAAATCAGTTTAAAGCCTGTAGAATCTGCTAACCTTAGACAGCTGCACCACTGTGGCCACCATAATCAAGCTCCAGACAAGCCTCTGCAGCAGGTCAAACACTGATCATAAAATCACAGAATGGTCTGGGTTGGACGGGACCTCCTAAGGTCATCCAGTCCAATCTCCCTGCACTCAGCAGGGACATCCTCCACCAGATCAGGTTGCTCAGAGCCCTGTCCAGCCTGACCTTGAATATCTCCAGGGATGGGGCCTCAACCATCTCCCTGGGCAACCTGTTGCAGTGTTCCAGCAGCCTCATGGTGCAGAATTTGTTCCTCACATCCAATCTCAATCTGCTCTGCTCTCATTTCAAACTATTGCCCCTGGTCCTGTCCCTGCAGGCCTTTGGGAACAGTCCCTCTGCAGTCTTCTCGCAGCCCCTTCAGGTACTGGAAGGCTGCTGTTTGGTCTGCCTGGAGCATTCTTTTCTCCAGGCTGAATAACCCTAGCTCCCTCATCTTCTGGTTTGCGGCATTACCCCAGAGACATTTTTTGAGCCATCCAATGTTGCCAACCTGTTAAAAGATCTCAAATAAGACAACACTTGAAACTTTCTCAGAGACTGACAAGGCTCAGGAAGAATTCCTTTGGCTTCAACAGAATCCTATCAGAAACAAACTTTTAGTCTCAGATTTCTCCCTGATTAGAAGGTAGCAACTCAGCAGATCAGTGCTAGCTCAACAGGCAGGACGAGTATCAATGTTTTTATTGCTCATTAATAGAGAGCTGTTTGGACACTAATTGCTTTCTCTTACTAAAGAAGCCAACTTTGACTATTTCTAGCACAAATGTTCTTGAAAATCCAGCTGGCCACACTTTTCCCTCCAAGCTCTAACAGTAAGAACTCTGTAAGCTGAATTCTAAATGTTCTCATTAATGCAGAGAATATTCAGCTGGAGATGCAGCTTGAACCAAATCCTTACACTTTGTGCCCACTGATGCCACTGAGCAAGGCAGAGCTCCCCCATACCCTCTGTTGGTGATGGTTTCCAACACCTGCTCAATCCATCTTCAGGTTACTAAGCAATCAATCAATGTTGGGGGGAAAAAGTATCAAATTTTGGAGTACACAGAATCCTAGAATGGCTCAGGTTGGAAGGGACCTCAGAGCTCATCTGCTCCAACCTCCCGACTACGCCCAGGGTCACCGCTCAACTAGACGCAGCTTCTCAAGGCCTCATTCAGCCTGGTCTTGAACACCCCCAGGCAAAAGGAATCCACAGCCTCCCAGGGCAGCCTGTTCCAGAGTCTCACCACCATCAAAATGAGGAACTTCTTCCTCCGCTCCATTCTAACCCTGCTCTGCCTCAGCTTCAAAGGGTGATTGGCCATTGGAATGGGCTGCCCAGGGACGTGGTAGAGTCACCATCACTGGAGGTGTTTAAGAAGAGACTGGATGAGGCACTTGGTGCCAAGGTTTAGTTGATTAGATGGTGTTGGGTAATGGGTTGGACTTGATGATCTCAAAGGTCTTTTCCAACCTGGTTTGGTTCAGTTCGATTCGATTCGATTCGATTCTGTTCTATAACATTCCCCTTGGCCTGTCTCTAGATATCCTGCTCTGGCAGGGCTGCAGAATGCTGCTCCCTGCTTCGCGCCCCCGGCAGCCCCTCCTCAGGCCAGGCATGGAGACCGTTACCTGAGCCTGACAGCACAGCCGAGCCGAGGGGCATCGGCGGCAGGCACAGGTGTGAAAGGTTGCAACGGCCCGGCCTCAACGGCACTTAGGCAGGCTGCCGCGCTCCTTGCCGCCGTCACACCGCGGCCCACCGCCAAGATCCGCTCCCCCAGGGGCCCACCGCGGCGGCCGGACACGGGCCAGCTGCGGTCCGCCTGCCTGAGCCGCCCCGCCATGGCCCCGTCGCGGCCGGGGTTCCACGGGGACAAGCCGCTGCCCGTGGCCTTGCTCCCTCCGCTGTGCGCGCGCTGGGGCTGCGCTTCCTCAGGGCTCGCAGTCCGCCGCAAGTGTGGAGCGCACCAGCGGGGGCGGCGGGGCAGGGCTGCCGCCGGCGGATGAGCCCAAGGCACTGTTCCGTGTCCGCCGCGGCGGCGTCGGGTGTCCAGGCAAGCCGCAGTGGGACACAGGGAAAGCGTTCAAACACCGGAGCACCGCAGTGACTGCCGCGGTGAGCCCCTGGCAGGACCTCCGACAGGCACCCTGCTGGCTCCTCTCGCCCTACAGTGCGCTCCGCGCCGGTGACCGGCCCCGGGAATCCGGAGCGCGGTCCCCACTCATGGAAACGCGCAAGATAAAATATAACCGCATATGAAAAAGAAACAGCTTTAAAAGTCTGGCGGGGGCAGGGCGCGGCGGGCAGCCCTGTGCCTGCTCCCGCCCCGTTTCCCGGGCTCGCCCCCGTGCGGGCGGGCCCGGCGCTGGGCACGGCGGCCGCAGTAGTTCTCTGCTGAGAGCCTATCGGAGCGGCGAGCGCAAGAGGGCGCGGGGCCGAACTACCGCTCCCGGGGCGCGCTGCTACTTCCTCGCCCTACGCCCCCGGGGAGTGCCGCCAAGGCGGGTAAAGGGTAATGGGGGTTGCCGACGTGAGGCACCGGCTACAGAGCCGCTGCCAGCGCGGGAGGCTGCCCTGAGTCTTCTCTAGACGGACCACCGGGAGAACGGCAGCCAGCGTCAGCGACTCTCCTCTTAGCTCGGCTGCGTTCGCCGGTCCCCGGCATGCTGCCCGCCTCTTTTGCGCGGGTGCGGGCCTGCCGGGAGTGGCGACGGATCGTTCCCAGCGGATGGGCACTGCTGGGGCCGGGGCCTTGTCCGGGGTGGTGGCAGAGCATCGGGACGCAGGCCGGGGGGCTGCGAGCTGAGAAAGCCGGCGGTGAGAGCAAACACGTGTCGGTGCAGAGGGCTCAGCGAGAGGAAACTCTGATATCAGCTGCTCAGAAAGGTGAGGCAGGGCACTCGCGAGTGGTGGGCATCTAATGGAGTCACACAATCACGGAACCGTAGGAGTGGGAAGGGACCTCTAGAGGCCAAAACAGGATCAGCTAAGGCAGATGAGACAGAAACACATCCAGAGGAGACTCCACAATCTCTCTGGATTGCCTGTTGCAGGGCATCAACAGCCTCATAGTAAGGAAGCAGGCATGCAGAAAATTACTGCTGCAGTCTCATGGTCTCTTTCTTGTAGTGCTGAGGTATTTTGGAAGCTGTTACTGTATTTTTTTTGTGCTGCCAACGTGTTCCTTGAGCTGCAGACTAATAGCAGAGTGTCCAAGACTAACTCCTGTGTTGTTTTCTGTCTCGTTTCAGTGAAAGAAGCTGGAAGAGACTTCACCTATTTCATTGTGGTGCTTGTTGGAATTGGTGTTACAGGTTACATTTTTAGATTCTTTTCTTGATCAGAAGATGCCTTTCATTAATTCCATCTGCCTTGATTAGTATTCATTCCCTTTGCTGTTGTTTCTGTTCCAGGTGGTTTGTTCTATGTGATTTTTAAAGAGCTGTTCTCTTCTTCTAGTCCAAGTAAGATCTATGGAGATGCCTTGGAAAAATGCAGATCTCACCCTGAGGTTGGTTTTTGAACCTTAGTCATAGGGTTGTGTTTCTCAGTGGCTACTTTCTCTCTTTGAGTCAAAAGTTTGCCCAAGGAGTCACAGAAGTATGGGGTTGGAAGGGACCTCCAGAGATCATCCAGTCCAATCCCCCTGCTAGAGCAGGGTCATCCAGGGCAGGACACACAAGAACGCATCCAGGTGGGTTTAGAAAGTCTCCAGAGAAGGGGACTCCACAGCCTCCCTGGGCAACCTGTTCCAGTGTCTCACCACCCTCACTGTCAAGAATTTCTTCCTCATCTACAGTCACAATCTGCCCTCAAGCTTCAATCCATTCCATCTCATCCTGTCATTACAAGCCCTTGTCAAAACTGCCTCCCCAGCTTTCCTGTAGACCCCTTTCAGGTACTGGTAGGCTGCTCTAAGGTGTCCCTGGAGCCTTCTCTTCTCCATCTAGAAAATTGCCCTCCCTTTCTAACAAACTTTTAGAATGAGTTTAAAAGTGGGTTAATTTTATCTGACTAGAACTGAAAAGATTAATTGGATGAGGCCTTGAGCAACCTGGGCTAGTGTGAGGTGTCTCTGCCCATGGCAGGGGAGTTGGAACTGGATGATCTTTAAGGTCCCTTCCAGCCCAAACCATTCTGTGAATCTGCAAAACCCAGAATTTCTTAATATAACAGAATTTCTTACTGTTGTTTTCAGCCAAAGTGGAGTGTATTTGCAATTTAAACTTTGAAACACATTCTCCTGGAGCAGACCTGAGCAAATATTTCCTGCCTTTGTTTTTTTTTTTTTTCAGGATCAGTAAAGTATAAAATACATAGCAAGAGGAGAGATTCAGATGTTAGGAAATGCAGCCATGGCAGGGATGGGAGCTGATGTTGGAATATCTGATACCTTCTTACAGCTGAAAATCTCTTTTCTCTTGTAGGTAGTTGCTGTTTTTGGTGAATCTATCAAAGGTTATGGGGAGGCAACAAGAAGGGGAAGACGACAGCTTGTCAGGTGCTGTTTGGCTTTTACCCCATACAGACACTGGTTTGTGCTCAGCAAAGGCATTTTGGGTCACTGCATAGCAAGCTGGAGTGAGATTCATGGCTTCATAGACTGCTTTGGGTTGGAAGGGACCTTAGAGATTATCTAGTCCACCCCCTGCCAGAACAGGGTCGCCCAGGGCAGGTCACACAGGAACACATCCAGCTGGGTTTTGAAAGTCTCCAGAGAAGGAAACTCCACAACCTCTCTGGGCAGCCTGCTCCAGGCCTCCAGCACCCTCACAGTGACAAAAGTTTTCCCTTCTCTTCCCATGGCACCTCCTCTGCTCCTGCTTGCCCCCAGTGCCTTTTGTCCTGTCCTTGTACATCCCTGAGCCGAGCCTGCCTCCATCCCTGCACATCTTTATCACCAGCAATGAGGGCACCCCTCAGGCTCCTCTGCTCCAAGTTCAAGAGCCCCAGCTCCTTCAGCCTGTCCTCACAGGGAGATGTCCCACTGCCTGCAGCAGCTTTGTGGCTCTGTGCTGGACTCTCCCAACCCATTTGCTGAGGGCCTTCTTGACCTGAGGGGCCCAGAACTGGACACAATATTCCAGATGTGGCCTCACCAGGGCAGACCAGAGGGGCAGAACCTCTCCTGACCTTCTCACCACAGCCCTTCTTATCTACCTCAGGATACCCTTGGCCTTCTTGGCCACCAAGGCACATTGCTGGCTCATGGCCATCCTGTTGTTCACCACAACTGCCAGGTCCTTTTCCCCAGAGCTGCTGTCCCGCAGATCAGCCCCCAACCTACCACGGTCCATGGGGTCGTTCTTTCCCAGTTGCAAAGTTTGATTCAGTTCCTCCCCCTCCACTAGAGCAGGCTGCTCAAGGGCTGGGGTTGGTTTTGTTTTGGTGGCTGCAGTCACATGGAGTACGTGAAGGATGGGCTCAGGTACCTGCGTCTGAAGTTCTACATCGAGGGTTACGACACAGGCAAGAGAGGAACCGTCCATGTGGAAGTCAAAGAGGTTTGTGCCATTGCTGGGCAGCTGATGAGCTTCATCTGGAATTTACATTGCTGAAGAGGGAAAAGCAAACCTAGGCTGCTTCTGTTTTCCTTCCAGAATCCTGAGAGAGGGCAACTGGAGGTCTGCTACATATTTGTGGATGTGGACACCTACCCCAGGAGAATCATCGTCGTGGAAGACAACAGAGAGACAACGATCATGGGGTGATGCTGCTGGGGGCAGTCTGGACAGCAGCTGTTGGATGTTCTCAACTTTGTCTTGCATCTCTGAGGCTGCCTCACAGGAAATACCTTCTCAGGGCCTCTGTTAACGTCTTTTAGAATAACAGCTGCAGGATTTGAAGTGAAGATGATGAATTAGAGTAGATCTGTCACATCTGGCAGATACTTCTGGCTCGTAATAAAGAGTTTAATGCTGGATAATGCTTCTGCACACCCAAAAACTCAGTCTTCAAAGATTTTTTAGGTTTGGATGGGAAGGTTTTGTCTTCCTTTGTTTGGATTTCCCACTATCATGGCAATAAAGAGTGTGGTATTTTATGTGTAGACAAACTCACTTTTTTTATTTTGGGTGACTGGATATCCAGAGATCACTTCCAACCCCTGCCATTGTGTGAGTGATGCAGAGGAGATCTAGGCCACAGGCATGTAAGGACAGCAATTGGGTTAGAGTTAGGATTTGGGTTGGAAGGGACCTTGCAGATCATACGGCCCCATAGGCAGGGACACTTTCCACTAGCCCAGGCTACTCAAGGCCTCACCCAGCCTGGCCTTGAATGCCACTAGGGAGGGGGCATCCACAGCCTCTCTGGGCAACCTGTTCCAGTGTCTCCCCACTCACTGTCAAGAATTTAATTCTAATCTCCAGTCTAAATCTGCCCTTCAAGTTTCACTGTCCTTTCCCCTTTCCCACCACCCTTCAAAGGTTTCCGTTCCCTCCTGTTCCTCCTGCTTATCCCCAAGGGGTTTCCTAGTCCAGATGTCTAAACACAGGCTGTGGAGTCCCTCCCTTTCTGTCCATCCCTAAAAGCTGTGGCTAACACACCTCAGGTAGATCCTTGTGGATGTGCAGGGAGGTTGGGATGTGAGGTAAAAGAAGGCCAAACAAACCAGCAAAGCACATAGACAGCATGAAAGCCTTTTGCCATCTTCCACCCAACATCCAAAAGCACAGGGCAGAAGTAATCAAGTTAGCATTTATTTTTCCTCACACACAAAGGTTTTACTTTGCTGCAACATGGGAAAGCAGGAAAGTAATGTATATGGTTTACTGAGTGACATATTTACAATGTGAGGAAAGGAATTTTTTTCGGCCCTTAAAAAGATACTGCTTCAAATCTGTAGACACTCTCTGCTGTCATAAGTCATAGCCTCAAATACCATCCACCACAGGAGGATAACCTGAAAACTTACAGATATGGCAGAGTGTAAGCACATGCTACAACTGAAAAGAGAAAGTTTCACTGGACATTCAGGATGTCCACAATTATCTTTTCAAACTCTTGCAGAAAGAATCTACACTGGAAGCAAAATTAAATATTTGGGTAAAGGGAATGAGATACAAATCCTGAAACCATTTCAGTTCCTCTAAGCAAACGGTTCTGTTATCTCAGCCTAAGCCAAAACCACCTTCAAGCTTACGCAGCGACTCCTACACATAAGTCACATCACCTGGGTGTCCCAAGAAGTGGAGCTGTGTATTGTGGGCATCCTTGTTAACTTAGTTAATGGCTGCATTTCATCCAATTTCTGTCAAATAGGCTACAAAAGAAGAGACTTGTTGCCTCAAGCTATAAAGAGCTTTCAGATAAAAGTCTTAATCCTTGCTATGACAATCTTCTCAAATGAGTTTCTGGCATCTTCTGTGCTGCGCTGAAGGAAGGTCAAGAGGAGCTTCATTGTTGCAGAGCCTCAGATACAGAATACGGGAGAAGTTTGGGGAAAGACCACACAACTGTAAGTGGATTAAAAGCAAAATGAAAATGCAAAGTAATATAGGCTGCTCAGCACCTGTTAGTGAGACTTTTTAAACTCGGTATATAAATTTCTGTAGCTTATTTATCACAGCGCACAGTAAAAGCCCCCCAAGTAATCTGGAAAGTCAGAGGTTGTGGCACACCTGAGAAAGCATGAGCAAGTTTCCAGAAACTGGATATTTTGGACATTTTGTTTTGCTTCTTTTTTTTAAATGGCCTACACCACAGTCAGTATGGACTGATCGAAGAGGCCACCCTTTTACCTCTAAAGAAATCTGAATCTTTTATGCAAAACAAAATATTTTTGAAAGAGATAAGGTATTTTGCTTTGTGGTGTGGTGTTTTTTAAACAAAGTAAAAACACAAGGCCCCGTCCCTGGAGGTGTTTAAGACCAGGCTGGATGAGGCTCTGGCCAGCCTGATCTAGTGTGGGGTGTCCCTGCCCATGGCAGGGGGGCTGGAACTAGATGATCCTTGTGGTCCCTTCCAACCCTGACTGATACTGTGATACAACAACTTGGTTATAAAATACATAAACTTGTACCATGTGAATAGAAAGGAGGGTAGAAAATTCTAACTGGGGGGGGGGGGGGGGGGGGAACAAAAACAAGGGAGGAGAGTAGTTCAGACAAATTTATACAAAGTGATGAATCCTTATTCTCAAGTACTTTATGGGACTGACACTCAAGTAGCTGTTACCTAACAGTACTAGAAAAGACTACAACATAAAACTTAACAGCAATAACGTTTACATGAATGATCTCTTATGGATGGTGTTCCTCTTACCCACTCTTGCTTAATCCAAATCTGAAATCTCTCAGATTAAGTGCATGACACAAACAACAGCTGTTTATATTATGTTGCTATTTTATAATTGCCTTTGCTTTTTCTAGTGAAAAGTGGCCATGTATCTCTGATGTGAGCTCACTTGCTAATTTGCCTCTTCATTATTTGCCTCTTCTAGCAGTTCCAGGTGCTCTTGAGATTTATAAAGTTTTTTGTTAATTATTCAGAAACAAATGCTTGTACCCATTGAAAAATTTCTGATGCTTTGTATTCTTCTGTTGGCTGTCTTATAAAAGCCCAAGAACTTTAAACAACAACAACAAAACACACACACACACACAAAAACCCCACAAAACCCACACAAAAACCCCAACCAAAAAACAAACAAAAAACCCCACAACCGTTTATATAAACAGCTTGATATTTTTAGAGCACAGGGTCAAGCAGATCAGCTTGTAATTAGAAACAGATTAAACTTTGATGACTTCTGCAGAGCTTTCCAGCACTGACCGAAGGTAATCCTTAAAAGCTTTGGAGTAAACAGAGCTGAGAGATCTTCCCAGTGACTTTGCATTTAAGATTTGAAGGTCAGAAAGTCAAAGCAGCATGGTAAAGCTGGGAAGACTTTGACGATACCAGGGCATTGTCACAAGTGATGTGCTGCTGGAGAACGCAAAAGAAGAGCAGTGTAAACTACAAATCAAATGCTGAAGTGCACTTAAGCTCTCAAGATCAGGTCATTGATTTATGGTAAAGTATAAATATGTCTGTTTCAGCAAAACATATATAAATCCAGATAGCTTTATAGTGATAAGGAAGGGATATAATAGTCTCTGTAGTTTCTGGTCCTATACAATAACAGTAGCTTCAAAATGCAACAGAAAGGGCCATGAGATTTGAGCAACAGTGTATATGTACTTGTCATCTGTTTTAATAATATTTGAGTATTTAGTGTTCCTACAATGATTAACTGATTTAAATTTCATTCTGATTCTGTGAATTGCTACATTTATGTGTCCGTACTCCAGCTTTGTTTCAAAAACTTACAGGCACCAAAAAGAGACACTGGGAAAAAAAAAGCCCTTAAGGATGAAGGGATATTTGTTAATTTGCAAGTAAAGCAGCAAAATTTAATGAAGAATATTCTGATAGCTACCATTCAAAAGTAGTTAAAACAGCATGAAACTGCAGTGGCAAAGCTATCCCCGCAAGAAATTCAAAGTGATAATCATAATCATAGTATCATAGTATCAGCCAGGGTTGGAAGGAACCACAAGGATCATCTAGTTCCAACCCCCTGCCATGGGCAGGGACACCCCACACTAGATCAGGCTGGCCAGAGCCTCATCCAGCCTGGTCTTAAACACTTCCAGGGATGGGGCCTCAACCACCTCCGCAGACAACCCATTCAAGGGCTTCACCACTCTCACAGTGAACTTCCTCCTCACGTCCAGTCTGAATGTCCCCACCTCCAGCTTCATTCTATTCCCCCTAGTCCTATCACTACCTGAGATCCTGAGAAGGCCCTCCCCAGCCTTCCTGTAGGCCCCCTTCAGATACTGGAAGGCCACAATTAGGTCACCTCTGAGCCTTCTCTTCTCCAGACTGAACAGCCCCTACTCTTTCAGTCTGTCCTCATAGGAGAGGTGCTCCAGCCCTCTGATCATCCTCGTGGCCCTTCTCTGGACACCTTCCAGCACCTCCACATCCCTCCTGTAATAGGGGCTCCAGAACTGGACACAGTACACCAGGTAGGGTCTCACCAGAGCTGAGTAGAGGGGGAGAAGCACCTCCCTTGACCTGCTGGTCACACTTCTCTTGATGCAGCCCAGGATCTAATTGGCTTTTCAGGCTGCAAGTGCACATTGAGAGCTCATGTTGAGGTTCTCGTCCACCAGCACCCCCAAGTCTCTCTCCTCAGGGCTGCTTTCCAGCCAGTCACTGCCCAGCCTGGATTTGTGCCTGGGATTGCCTCAACCCAGCTGCAGGACCCTGCACTCGGTCTTGTTGAACCTCCTGAGTTTTCTCACTATGATTAACAATGAAAATAAAGTAACAAAACTTCTGAGAAGGATGGGAATGAAAGCACAGTTCATTGTGCTTTACTCACTTCATTATGCTTTATGTAACTGTTTCTGAAAAGCCTCACCAATGTTTAAACATTGTGCTCTATGAGCATCACAATGTTGTTTATGGTGAAATTTCATGGAAGGTTTCTTCAAAGTAGGAAAAGTAGGAGATGTGAATTCTGTACCCAGCTGTGGGTCAAATTAATTGAAAACCATTTTTCTTGGTTTACCTTTTTTTTTAATACCTTGCCCTGTAAGAGTACCATAGGTATATGGAATTTAATGGAATTACATGATACCTTTCTGGTACAGGATATAGTGACCTATTCATCTCTAACTGAAGGGTATGATGACTCAACACAAATAGGCAGAGGCAATGGCAGCTGCTGTAACTATTTGAACATCTTCCACAAGACAGGCAGTGAGAAACACATCATCTAGAAAGCACTAGCCTTATAAGAAGCTTTTCACTTGTTTATTCAGACTGAAGCACATCAAAGTATTTGAGGTTAAAAGAAACTACTTTTGGAAACAGCCTGGTTTTATTACTTAATTGAGATGTGTGTCTGTGCAGCCCTGCACAGTCCTGTCAAGGCACTGTGAGACTTAGGTAAAATTACCTGGCAAATCATGTGTGTGAACAGACAGTACTAGAAGAACATGTAGGTAGAGAGAGACCTCTTTGGTTGTTAACTTCTTTTCAGTCTAGTATTTTATGTTTCACTTTTTCCATGTTTAATTGGAGTGAATTTAAGTTATTTTGTTTGGTTTTATTACCCTCAGGTTATCAGTCTTGGAATTACATAAATTAGGAATATAGACAGTAAATGTTCCTGACACTGAGCTTTACTAAGGAAAACTTTTGAATAATAAAAATAAAATGTGGCAATGAAGACATGATGACTTCTATGAAAACTTCATATTTATTTGTATATCTAGAAAAAAGTTATGCTTGATGCATAATTGTTAATATCAGTCTACGATAGTTGACTAAATCAGTGAAACCTTGAGACTCTGAACCGGGATTAGAAAACTCTGACTTCACAGATGCTGAGTGGTCTGAATTGTAAGAACTTAATTGTTATGGATTTCTTCACTCCAGTTTTCCTGGTAAAGGATGAGAAAGCCTGAGCAGAGTGCATGAACTGAATTCCAATTTCCAGTTTTTCAATAAACTTTATTTTTAAAACCCCAGAGAGCCTGGGTTGGTAAATGGATAATCTGGCTAGTTTTCATTCCTTGGCAACTGTAAGTCGACATCTGTCCCTGGTCTCTTGTTCAGGCAGCTGTACAACGACTGGAGTTGTATTGCTTCTTTCTGCTTCACCTTTATGTCTTTGCATATTTTTCCTCGGCCTGAGGTCTTTCACCGACCACAGAACCAACCCCTACTAAAGCTAAATGTGGAGACAACTAAGTGTCACTAGAGGGTGCTGTGCATCTGGAGTTGTAGGATTTTCCCCTCCAAAGTAAGTGATCGGTAGAACTCTGGGTTGCAGTGTATCTCAAACAGAATTTCCTGCTCTTGTGGTTCTGAACTTTTCGATCAGTTGTTGGATACGTCTGATAACCCTGATGAGAGAAATGTAAGACTTCGGGAAATTACTAGAAGATACATGTGCCTAGAGTTTGCCTGGGCATGCTGTGTGTGATTTCTATGAGCTCTTCTCTTGCTTGGCTTTGCTTAAATATTTGGCTGGCTGTGGCATCTTTTGTATTTTGGTTACATTTTAAAATGCTTTTTTAACTCACTGAAACGTAAATGGGACTGTATTTTGAACTGGGGAGTTTCATACTTTCTTGCAAAGATCTTTTTAAATAATTTTCACACAAGCCTAACCCAGCAGGGTTTTCTGGTAGCGTGCACTGGGTGGGCAAAGCAATAGCTCATGCTTATCATAATGGTGTGTACATATAAATATTGTTACTTAATTGCTATCAGCACCTGTTGGCATTTTACAGCAAGTTATTGTATCTGAAAAATGTGAGTCTGAGGTACAGTGCTGTGAAATAAAAGAAAATTGCAGCTAGAAAAACACCTAAGTCCCAATATTATTTTATTCCTCTTCTGCCATCACTTAATGTGAGCATTTGCTCTTTCAAGCAGACATTATCAGCAGAGTGAGTATGGCCTGTGCAACACCATGATTCCAGGTACCCAAGCCAGCTCTGAGTGAGCATAGGAGCTCTTGTTGAGCCATCTAGGAGAAATTTAACGTATCTGCTTGTATCTGGGATGAACTTAGCCTCTATTAAGATTTGTCACTTGGCTGCAGTGAGTTATTTTGGGAAACAACTGATTGTCATACTGCAAGGACAGAAATGTTAGCACTCAGATTGCCAAAGCTGTTAATTTTTAGATTAACTCCTCAGATCTTAAGGAGGTATCTGATTTGGGAATGTTAAACTTCAGCACACGGTTATCTCAGCACTTTTGTTACCAGATGAAAAATAAGGATATGTAGTTATAGCAGGACTCATAAGGAAGTTGAGCGAATAATTTCTTGTGCTGTGATTAACATAATCAAGGAACAGAAAGGACAGGTATGCCAAATGCTCACTTGAGAGGATGCTATTCTGCCCTCTAGTTCCCATATGAAAAAGACTGAAGAATATATCTTCATTCCTTTCAAATCTGTAAAGCTTTTCAGGGAAGTTTATTTCCGTGGTAATGAAAAGAGTACTTGTGAAGCTCTCTGAGCTAGAAAACTAGCAGTTACAGTCCAACAGATCATACATGTTACCTGAGAAAGGTGAGCTTGGGTATGTGGGCTTGATGCATATATTCTTCTTAATCGACCACATTGTGTCACTAACCAAGAAATGTGGTGACTTTGTACTGACTGCTTCAGTGGGATTTCCAAAGCTCTGTACCAAGCCAAAGCTTGTCTCCGCGCTTTACACTGAACTTCTTTGGAGCACACCATGGTTGTTGGATGTTAGAGAGAAAATACTGGATTGTTCTCCAGGGCTTTTCTTTTCAGGTGTGTTCTTTTCTAAATTCTCAAGTTGTCTAGAGAGCCATGTTTGGGAAAATACCACTTACAGTATATGCAGAATAGGTATATTTCCCTTTGGTATATAAAGAAGAACGAGCATTTATCCAGTGAACATCATGCAGGATTGTTCCCCTGCTGAGGCACAACCATACTGAGGTTTATCACCTGACCTTCTCTTGTGTTCTTCCCAGATCGCATCCCTCATGAGCAGCTTGTGTCCCAATTCACCAGTTACTTCTCCCTGTTCTTTCTGACAGGGATGTCACATACAAGAGAAAAATGTTACTCTATTAATAAGTGCTTTATAGTTAATCAGCTCTAATACAGAGAGGTGGGCAAAGAAACATTTGAAGGGCCTGGAGAATAAAACTTACAAAGAGCAACTGAAGGAGCTGGGACTCTTCAGTTTGGCAAAGAGGCAGCTGAGGGGAGACCTCGTTGCTTTCTACAGCTTCCTGAAAGAATGTTGTGGAGAGGTTGGTGCTGGTCTCTTCTCCCAGGTAAGTAGTGCTGGAACAAGAGGAAATGGCCTGAAGCTGCCACTGGGTAGGTTTAGAATGCACATCAGGAAACATTTTTTCAGGGAAAGAGTGGTCAGGCATTGGAATGTGCTGCCCAGGGAGGTGGTTCAGTCACCAACCTTGCATGTGTTTAAAGGTCATTTGGATGTGGTGTTTGGAAATATGGTTTAGGGGTGAGCCTTGTAGAGTAGGGCTCTGGGTTGGACTTGGTGATCCTGGGGGTCTTTCCCAACCTGAACGTTTCTGTGATTCTGTGATAAACAAAGATCTTTTTCAGTAGGGCAAAGATTCTTCCTCCCCACCCAGGGGCTAACATTGTGCATGTCTGTTGTACACATGCACACATCCTGTGAGCAGTCTGATCTTTTCCTTTCCACAATAAGAACAATATATGCCAGATGTTTACACACTTTCTCCTCTTTGACCCCAAGTCTGAAGTTACTGCATTCTGTTCCCATTAGTTCTGTGCCACACAAGTAGTCAGGTGATGAAATTTAATCAGAACATACATCATAGCCCCAAATATTTATTTCCAGCTACATTTAACACTTGCTGTTTGCCCTAAGATAGCAACTCAGCTTTTCTTAAGGTAGTTTTAATTTAGAAGCTGGCCTGCAAGAAGCTCCAATTCAAATGTAATCTGACACAAAGAAGCTAAACCATGGAGAGGTTGAGGATAAACTGAATGCGGGTTTGATGCCACGAATAGCTTTGACAGGATCCACATACCAAATCCTTCTGTGTCCTCATGACTTGCAAAGGAAGAAGATTCAAGTGCTTGGTTAAGACTTTCCTTTGAAGAATCACTTCAAAAAACAGTCACCTTGTTTTGCTCTTGCAACGTGAATTTTCAGAAGAGATTGTCATCTGTAAAGGATCTAAAGGTTTAAGCTCTGAACGCCTGGGCAAAAATTAGTGAAGGAGGACAAGAAGTACAAGCTGCTCATGGTGTACAGGTTTTCGTACTGCCTTTGGAGTGCCCTGTGCTAAGAACTCAGATTTTTCTAAGGCTCAGGATCTGTTATCTTAGATGTTTGGGGTTCTTTTTCTTCAGGAGTGTATGCATGAAGCAGCTAACTGAATTTTCCCTTGGAGCTGGATTTGGGATGGAGGGGAATGTGCGAACTACCTCCACTGCTTGAAATGCTACTCACATTAGGCAACAGAGAAATCAGCTGAGCTTAGGGAATGACTGTTGCCTCAAACCTCTGATTTGAACAGCTTAAACTTTTGGCAGAAAGTCTTTGCTTAGGATTAGGGGGTTTAAAAGTCATTAATCTTTATGATGCAAATTTTCCCCTAAAACAATTTCATTGACCTCATCTTGTCAATGAAACTTTATCAGTGATTTCTGTTATTTTTTATTATTATGACCTCCCAAAGATCCAATTTAGAATAATACTAAACAACCTCTATCCTTTTTTTTTTTTTTTTTTTCCTACTCTGCTACCTGGACAAACAGTAAAATTTGGGAAGTATTTACTGGTCTCTGTGTCAAGAACTACCTTTATTTCTGATGTGCTTTGAGTAGCGGGCATTTTCGTGATACCTTATGACAGCATGTTATCTTCCTGACTCCCCTTGGCACAACACACTGCAATTCCTTAATTATTTTAAATCTCTTTTTAATGCCATTAGTGCAACTAGCATGTTCTCCATTGCCAGGGAAGTGACCAGTGATAATCTTAGAGTGTAGCCTGACTGTACCTGCTGTTGGCTTTGCCATCTGTTTGTGGGTCTCCAAACACTGGTACAGGTAAGTGACAGAAAAATTTGCTGTTGTTTGGTGTGGCAACAGTCCAGCTGCTCATCACAATTATAAAGAAGTAAGCTGTGCCTTGAAAAGTGCCATTTGGTCTGCTAATGATTAATTTTGCAGGGGAGGAATAAAAACAGGGTGGGGAGGCAATTAATATTTGTCCGGCATTCAAGTTTGTCACTTTAGGTATTCATTATCTATGAGATCAGGTTTGGATTGACTGAACTGCATTAATTTCTTTCCTAGAACTTCACTGGACACCACAGTGAAAGATGCTTTCTTGTAATGTGTGTGTTTAATTATAATTGCTGAATTCTTGGGGTCTTGTTGGTTGGGGGGTGTGGGTATGGGGTTTTTGTTGTTGTTGTTGTTGTTTTGGGGGTTTTGGGGGGAGGAGAGGTTGTTTGTTGGTTTTGTTTGTTTAGTTTTGTTTGTTTTCTAAGCTGCAATGTTTACTGCAATGGAAAAGCTGGGCGGTTTTGGAGCATCAACAATTCATATTATCAGAAAGCTTCAGGATCAGTGTCATAATTGGCACATCTCTACTCTAGAGGAAATGACTGGACAAAACCCACTCTGCTATCACCTTTATTGACTTGGGAATTCAATAAAGAATTGCAATTACAAGGACAGTTTGGATTATATAGTGGTTTTATACCATAACTTTTTCTTTTAAATTATGAAGCTGTATCTTATGGGCAGCACACCCACAATGAAGTAGCTGCACACATTTGAAAGAAACTGTGAAACTGTGGAGTTACCCCCTTTTTGGAAAAAGTGCATGTGTCCATATAGTTAAACCCACTCTTTTATATGTAAATATATATCTATACTTTTGAGCCGTCTTATCACTCCCAGACGTCTAACTGTCAAGTTTGTAGATGAATTGTATCTCTCTGGAAGTTCATTCTTTAGCAAGTCCAGATGCTGTTATTATCTACACCTGAACCAAATGCTGATGTGCTGGAGCCTCATGACTTCCTGAAAACTGAATCTCTAACATGATTCATGGTTTCACTTTCTCCTAAGGAGACCTTTTATTACAGAGCAATGCCCTGAAGGCATTCAACACATCCTCTGAAGTGTCAAATTATTACATAGTAATTTAGGCCAACAGTGAGTCAAGGACTTTTTTGTTAGCACTTACAAGTACTAGTAAGGATGATCACAACACAGTGAGAGGCACAGTTTGTGCTGCTTTTCACCTTTAAGATCATTGGCTCATATTGATTAAAAATATATAGTTGGGGTTTCTTTGTTTTGGGGATCATTTGGTAAGGAGAATTTTTAATAAGCATGACAGCTTATTTATAAGTCTCTGCAGAGAGGAAGACTAAGTCCTGGGGAACTAGAGACCAAAACTTTACACTGATTCTTATGGAAAGTCAAAATATGCTTGTGAAGTAACTTATGATTGTGAGTGGGCTTTTTGAGTGTGCATGTGTTTGGGTTTTTTTATGCTTTGTGGGTTTTGGTTTTGGTGGGGCTTGGTTTTAGTCTTTTAGGTTTCTCCAAATAGAAGTGTTGGGACACTTGTCATCATAGGCCTGTGCTGTGTATACAGTTCAGTAAATAAGCTAGCTAGTCTGATAACAGGTTGGTGTTTCCTTGATCTGCTCCTTTTCTAGTTATCCTATACTGGGAGAACAGTTTTACAGCTTCAGGTGCCCAGATACGTGTGCTAGTTCTGAATGAAGTTATTCCACCCCTTCTATACACAACTGCAGAGTAGGCACAGTTTGAAAGACATTCTGGGACTACCTCTCTGTTTTTAATGACTCCTTTTCTATGAAATGATTCTTTTACTTAAGCTAATGAATTAAATATGTTGTGGGATGGGATGCCATCCAGAAAGAGCTGGACAAGCTGGTGGGCCCAGGTGAACCTCATGAGGTTGAACAAGACCAAATGCAGGGTCCTGCACCTAGGTTAGAATAATCCTCATTATAAATGCAGCCTGGGGGATGAGGTGATAGAAACCAACCCTGAGTAAATAGGACTTGGGGGTGCTGATGAATGAGAAAGTGGATATGCAGACAGTGTGAGCTTGCAGCCCAGAGGGCCAGTCACATTCTAAACTGCATCAAAAGAAGTATGGCCAGCAGATTGAGAGAGATGATTCTGCCACTTTACTCTGCTCTGGTGAGACCTCACCTGGATTACCGCACCCAACTCTGGAGCCCTCAATAGAGGAAGGACATGGACCTGATGGTTTGGGTCCAGAGGAAGGACAAGGACCTGATGGATTTGGTCCAGAGGAGGGCCATGAAAATGGTCAGGAGACTGGAACACCTCTCCTATGAGGGCAGGCTGAGGGAGATGGGGATCTTCAGCCTGGAGAAGAGAAGACTCAGGAGAGACCTAGTAGAGGCCTTCCAGTACCTGAAGGGGGCCTACAAGGAGGCTGGAAAGGGACTGATTCCGAAGGCCTGCAGTGATACGATGAGGGGCAATGGTTTGAAATTAGAGAAGAGCAGATTTAGGCTGGATATTAGGAGGCAGTTGTTTACCATGAGGGTGGTAGAACTCTGGAACAGGTTGCCCAGGGAGGTAGTTGAGGCCCCATCCCTGGAGATATTCAAGATGAGGCTGAACAAGGTTCTGAGCAACCTGATCTAGTGAAGGATGTCCCTGCCCACTGCAGGGAGGTTGGTCTAGACATTTGGAGGTCCCTTCCAACCCAAAGCAGTCTGTGATTCTAAGCAACCAAGATTTATGTGGATGATTGTTATGGTTATTAGTATTTAATAATTGGTGGAACAATGAATGACTTTATTAATTTAAAAAAATCAGCCGAAAATATTAATAAAACCTGTTTATCGATTCGCAGTGCTAGGTTGCGGTTGGTACCTGTGGGGGGGTTGCCATGCTTCATCTTCACAGGACACAGAAAATCACAATGCATGAGCAGCAGTTAGTGCTTCCAAAGGAATCTAAGAAATGGTACAACACGTTAGTGCTCTAGTTTGAGCTAGGACAGAACTAATTTTGTTCAGAGACTTTTGCTTTTCAGCTCAGTATCTTCTAGGTAACTGCAGTTTCTGAGGTTAACAGCACATTTTTGCAGACAGCGTCTGCTTCTAGAAGTGATAGCACTCAATGTGTGTAGTTACTACCAAGGATTGCTATGCAGAAAGGTTCTTGCTTACACTTGCTCCTATGGCAACCAAGGTCACAGTATCACAGTATCACCAAGGTTGGAAGAGACCTCAAAGATCATCGAGTCCAACCTGTCCTCAGACCTCATGACTAGACCATGGCACCAAGTGCCACGTCCAATCCCCTCTTGAACACCTCCAGGGACGGCGACTCCACCACCTCCCCGGGCAGCCCATTCCAATGGCAAGTCACTCTCTTGGTGAAGAACTTTCTCCTCACCTCGAGCCTAAACTTCCCCTGTTGCAGCCTGAGACTGTGTCCTCTCGTTCTGGTGCTGCTTGCTAGAGAGAAGAGACCAACCCCCTCCTGGCTACAACCACCCTTCAGGTAGTTGGAGAGCAGTGAGGTCTCCCCTGAGTCTCCTCCTCTCCAGGCTAAACAGCCCCAGCTCCCTCAGCCTCTCCTCATAGGGCTTGTGCTCAAGGCCTCTCACCAGCCTTGTTGCCCTTCTCTGGACACGTTCAAGTGTCTCTATGTCCTTCTTAAATTGAGGGGCCCAGAACTGGACACAGTACTCAAGGTGTGGCCTAACCAATGCAGAGTACAGTGCACAATGACTTCTCTATTCCTGCTGGCCACACTATTCTTGATACAGACCAGGATGCCGTTGGCCTTCTTGGCCACCTGGGCACACTGCTGGCTCATGTTTAGGAGGCTGTCAATCAGCACCCCCAGGTCCCTCTCTGTTTGGCAGCTCTCCAGACTTCCACCCCAGCAGGTCACTGCATTGTGGTGCTGTAAAGTGAGAGGTTGCACCTGTGGGGAGGAGTGAACAGTTCAGGTGATGCTAAACTGACCAGCTATGTATTCCATTCCATAGACATCATACTTGGTGTAAAGCTGAGGGATTATGAGGGTGAAGCTCTCTTCTTCAATGGCTAGCCCCAGTGAAGGACTTTGTCCATTCTGTCTTTGAGCCTGTTCCACATGTTCCAGAATCCAGCTTGTGAACCCAGTTCTTATCTGCAGAGTCCAATCTGGAACTTCCTCCGTGCCTGCTCACTACACCAGTGCTTATGGTGACATAATTGCTGTTGTGGGGGTTGGACACATTACTGGGTTTGTATATATTTGTATGTTTCATTTTATTGTCATTATTTTCATTAAGGCTGTTTTCTCTTCCAATTCCTAAGTCTCCCTCTCTTATCCCCTTTCTCCTCCTTTTGAGCAGGCAGGGGGTTAATAGCATCCATCACTCATCTAGTGGCCAGTCCAGCCCTAACTCTTGACAATTAGGAATCCATATTCTATAAGCTCAAATATTTCAGTGTACCTTGAATTTTTTTTATTTATGTTTCGTGATTACATCTGCTCTATTCAGTATTTTCATATAAACCAGCAGTCATACATATAGAGGCAGGGAAATGGGGAAACATCATGCCTCTGTGTGGGTTATATTATTTCACTTTATATTGTTTTGTTGTTGTTGTTGTTTTTCTTGGGAAGAAATCTTCAGAAGAAATCTAGCCACGTATGTAGGTGAGGTACTAACAATTACCAACATGCCTTCTGGATGGAAAATACAAACTACCTTTGACAGCCCTCCAAGATCTATGCTATCAGCCAAATTACTAGTGTTGCAATTGAAGTAAAAAGCTGAATTATCTAGCACATTTCACAGCTGTGAGATAGGGTCTCAAAATTATTTGGAAGCCCTCCATGGTGGCTGCTGCTCTGTGTCAGATTGCCGGCCTACATGTCAGAAGCACCTGCAGTCCCAGTACCAACCAATGAAGCTACTGATAGAAATGTCTAATAGCAGATATACTAAATTGTGTTTTAATTCAAGTGGATATTTCTACTAAAAAGAGGCCCAATGAACAGAGTGTTCTATTTACACTCTAAGATTGTAAGCAGTCTTGGCACGAAAATGAGTAAATAATTAAATGTGCCTTTGCAGTCCAGATTTCAGCTAATTTTCTGCTTTAAACACTGAGTTAGACCTCTTACACTTTTTTCTGATAAAAATGTTTGAATTCCAAATGGCTGCCTGTTTCTGAAAGAATGTACTCTCTTAAAAGATTTTAGAACTTAGTCATATTCTTTTACTGCGTGTCATTTGGCTGAACAAAACTGCTTGAAAGTGTCCAGCACAGAGCCACAAAAATGACTAAGGGAGTGGAATATCTTCCTTATGAGGAGAGACTGGGGGAGCTGGAGCTCTATAGCTTGGAGAGGAGGAGAACAAGGGGTGACCTCATTCATATTTATAAAGATGTAAAGGTTGAGTGCGAATAGAATAGAATAGAATAGAATAGAATAGAATAGAATAGAATAGAATAGAATAGACCAGGTTGGAAGAGACCTTCAAGATCATCGCATCCAACCCATCATCCAACCCACCCAATTAACTAACCATGCAATCAAACACCCCATCAAGTCTCTTCCTAAACACCTCCAATGATGGTGACTCCACCACCTCCACGGGCAGCCCATTCCAATGGGCAATCACTCTCTCTGTGAAGAACTTCTTCCTAATCTCCAGCCTAAACCTCCCCTGGCACAGCTTGAGAATGTGTCCTCCTGTTCTGGTGCTGGTTGCCTGAGAGAAGAGACCAACCTCTGCCTGTGTACAACCTCTCTTCAGGTAGTTGTAGAGAGCAATAAGGTCACCCCTCAGTCTCCTCTTCTCCAGGCTAAGCAACCCCAGCTCCCTCAGTCTCTCCTCATAGGGTTTGTGTTCCAATCCCCTCACCAACTTTGTTGCCCTTCTCTGGACATGCTCCAGCACGTCAACATCTTCCTTAAACTGAGGGCCCCAGAACTGGACACAGTACTCAAGGAGAGGGTGGAGCCAGACTCTGCTTGGTGATGCCCAATACAGGACAAGAGGCAATGGGTGGAAGTTGAGGCATAGGAAGCTCTATGGAAACATGAGGAAAAATTTTTTTCACTGTGAGGGTGAAACAGGCTGGCCAGGGGGGTTGTGGATTCTCCCTCTCTGGAGATATTCAAAACCCACCTGGATGCATTCTCGTGTGACCTGATCTAGATGATCCTGCTCTGACAGGGGTATTGGACTAGGTGATCTTTCAAGGTCCCTTCCAGCCCCTAACATTCTGTGAAAACCATCAGAAAATAGCCTTAGCTCTCAAAAGCATTCTTGACTTTCCATTCCCCTCCCTTTTTTCTATAGATCTGTAGGTGAACATCAATTCCCCAGGAAGAATGTAACACAACTTTTTCTTAATGAAAACAGTTTGGGAAGGGTGGGGGAGGGAGGGTGCATCTTGAGGCTAGTTTTGATTTTCCTTCATCTAGTCATAAGGCTTTTTAACAGTTAAAAATATAGGTCATACTGTGTTGTGAAGCAAATCATTCTATTCTATTCTATTCTGTTCTGTTCTATTCTATTCTATTCTATGTTCTGTAAAAAGAAAAGTGTAGACTAATTTTTTTTCTCCTCATTGAATGTTTTACGAGAATGATAGGCTACAGAATTGTAAGAAATTTTTTCTACTGTGTACAAAATACCAACCTACAAACTTGATTCTTTTCCCTAAATGAGTTACTTTGCTTTCCACCCACACCCTGTGAATGTCTCTCTTGATGATTCCATTATGATCCTATTGACATCAACAGTTTTCCAACATTTGCAGCAAAATCAATATATATCTGAAAAGTTTAGGCTGAGAAATGTTGAAGAGCTTGCAGTGTTGGGCATACCAGGGCACCTGAAGGGTAGTTCCCTTCTCTGCCTTCTGACAGAGAGTGAGATTCCCACTGCATCTAGGGTGACCTCTGTGCCACCCTGCACTGATGCTTCCAGTACACATAAGCCACATGTGCTCTGATACACGTCCTGTAGGGTCAGAGAGTCCCCTGAAGAACTCCTTCAGTTTGGCAGTGGTATGGCTCTTGATAAGTTACTTCCTCTTGAACATGTATCAGTCAGCAATAAAAGGCTGACAATCTTAAAAAATTCTTAATCTTGGTAGCTGAGCCTCATCTCTAGAGTACATTGCAAAAAAGCAGTGATGGCTTTTAAGTTCTTGGAAAGAAGAGGGACTTGGGCAAAAAGGTCATTGTAAATGTGATGTGTGTGTGTAACACTTTGAACTACACGAAAGTGTGCTGATTTACATTTCCCAATAACAGATTTGCATGCAGCAAAAGACATAATTGTAAACTTCAGGATGTAGAAAGGGGAAAGGGGGGCAAAGGGAGAACCTGTGGGAAACAAAAACTGCAGGATCTACCAGAGCCAAATAGATGTTGCTTAAACCAGTTGGGCAGGTTAAATTCAGAGATGCCCCTTCGTTCTGCAAGAAATCTCCTGGAAATGTCAATTGCTCTTAAAGGTAGTGAGTCACTGTCCAGGGAACAAACAAAGCAAAAACGTAGCTGTGAACATCAAGACAAAAACACCTCTGAGAAAAGCCCAAAGCCCTGAGGACTGAGATCTTTGTGACTAGTAGTTCCACCTCCAGCTTTGGTTTTTCCCTAGTTCCCAGCTTGTTTCAAAAGGGTGGAAGAGTTCTCTCACTAAGCATCACATTTTAGTAGCTACCTGAACAGCACTGAGATGGGTGCATTGTGGAGAGAACACCTGGAAGAATGTTCTGTTGTTTTGTTGGGTTTTTTTAAAGTTGAAGTGAAAATTTCACAATTGCTCTAGCTGTGTGTTTGTTAAATGTCTCCTGATGTTTACACAGTGAAAACAACTTGTGCTGCATGTTAGCGTAGTGGTGTGAAATAAGGGGGGAGGAAGGAAGTATCCAAATTATATTCCCATCTGAAAAGTAGTCTGTTCTTATCTGAGCCTAGCTGGCTACTATTAGTTGATTAGTATTTAAATCTGGTGATAAAAGTATGATGGAAAGAATGACCAGTGCATTAGTGATCTTGATATAGCTTCTGTTAGGTATTGTGAGTTGGAGTGAATAAAAAAGCAGAGTCCAGTAACAAGTTACTTAAAACTTCTGCCACTTCTCAGGTAGAGAGTGCTCGGCAAAAGGATGAATTTTTCATATTCAGGGGGTGTCTTTTAAAAACTTCCACTGTCTCTTTGTAGTTAAAACACACTGTCTCTGTAATCCATACTGATGAATATAGGACAAGCAATAGAACATGTCAGAATAGCTATCATGTTGGAAGAAAATAGAAATATGTACATTTGTCTCTCTGCAAACTTATTTTGAAAAGACCTCTGTTTGTTACTTCAATAGAGGGTCAGAAATACTGAGGACTTTCTGATTGAAGCAGACACTTCAGCAGAGCACATGAATTCATTCCTACCCTGAGATGAAATAATCTTCTAGTACATAGAGCTCCTGCCAGCATATGAAGGCTTCTATTGAAAACAAATTTGGTTGTACAACTGGTAAGTTGTGCAAAAAGTTTGAAAAATCCACCAGTAAGCAGCCTGCTTCTAGGTAGTACCTATTGTCAAAAAAGTGATTCCATTTTAGCAAAGCTCTAAGAAAAGCTTAGGGTCCAAATTCACACAGAATCACACAGCATCAGCCAGGTTGGAAGAGACCTCCAAGATCATCAAGTCCAACTGATCACCCAAACCTAACTAAAAACTAGACCACGCCGCCACTAAGTTCCTCGTCCAGTCTTTGCTTAAGCACCTCCAGGGACATCAACCCCACCACCTCCTTGGGCAGCCCATTCCAATGGGCAATCACTCTTTCTGTGAAGAACTTCTTTCCAAGATCAAGCCTAAATTGTGACAGTGGAACAGGCTGAATTGCCTCCTCACAAAAAAATAAATAAATTCTAATGTACAAGAAAGAGCAAAGAATAAAACTTCCTATTGTTGGCCAAAATTTGTTGTAAATTACTAGTGTCAAGAAATTTGGTTCAAAAAGAAAAAAAAAGTTGGTAAAATAAGAGAAAAGAAGCATCATTGAAGTATTCCACAGCTGTTTTGAGAAGCATGGGTGTTCTCTCTTCATTTCTGGTTCATCAGTCACCTTAAGACAAAGAGCTCTAAAACATGCATTTGACCCACTGCATTTAGTTTTGGTTTGACTCTTATAATAAACCCAACCCCAAAGAGAGAGTGGATCAGAAGTCTGAGCAACTACCACAGTGAGTTTTTGCTCAGAGTATGTGTTGTATTAACAGAACACTAATTTAATGAAGTCTTCCAATGAATAACAGAATAATGGCAATAAAAACTCACTATGAAAAGCTGTTCTCGAACCCCAGGCATAACTGTCTTCTGATGAAATAAACTCTCTACCCTACTCAGTTTGGACATTGCCATTAAAGATTTATCTCTTGTAACTGGGTATTAAATTATACAGACAAGGGTGGAAGATATTAAACTGGATATACTAGCAGATATGATACTGGATGGGTGTCTTGTTCAGGCACTAGTCACCAGCTGATTTACTTATGCCCTGTGCCAAATTACATGAGCATACTGAATACACAAGAGGGTTTTTCCTTAGCACTTATAACTGGCTACAAAGACATGAAAACAGTTTGTTGAGACCTGGAGGTGTGTTAATCACTCTTAGATATTTAATTGTAGCTGAGGTGGAGAGCTTTTATTTTTAAGGGTGAACTAGCAATGCTGAAGTGTTTGAGAGGATGCAGCTTTTCTTGTTTTCTTCTTTAATTGGTGGAGGTAGAAGAAACAATGTCAGATGCTTTGTAAAAACCATCGCAGTGAAGTTTTCTTCTAATTAAAAGAAAACCCACAAGTATTTAGTATGTGTATACTGTTAAACAAAACAACAACAAATCCTCCTTCAATACCCCCACAATAAAAACCCAAACAAACCCCCCCACAAAACAATCAAAAGATTAACAAAACCATGGACAGCAATAAAATAACCACACTGCCCACTCAAAAGACCTCTCTCTGAACATCTTTTTCTATTGGATTGAGAACCTCAGGTGGCAGTGTTAGCTCCCTGTCATGGATTGAGTTGAACCTGCTGCTGTTATTCATACCATGCTGCAGTTGCAACAGCTTCAAAAATGAAAGTGCTAACTGGAGCAGAGTATTATGGGGCTTGAAGTTCAGACTGCAACATGGTAGGCTTCCTGTTCCAGTTGCTGCTTCTGGGTTCCAGCTTCTTGGGTGTTGGCTCTTTTCTGCTGACATGGTGGCAGAAGGAGCGGGAGTCAGGGAGCTGCTGGTTTTGGTTTTCTGTTTTATGGTGGTTCCCCCCCCCCCCCGTATTTCACTGTGCTGCTTCTGCAAATAGGCTAAGCTAAGGTAATCATGTATTGTATTATTAGATTAATTAGATTATTACCTAAGGTAATTACACATTGTGCATATGATATCTCATGTTACATTAAACTCTTATCTCTTTATCACAGCCCTGAGTTTTGTGTGCTGCTCTTCCCCTCACTTTTGTGCTGGGGGAGCAGGCAGGTTAGGCCTCGCACTGAACTGTTACATCACTGTGAGGATTAAAGCAGGAAATTCTCACTTGTATGTTTTCAGGTGCTGATGTTGAAATGTTATGAATACAGACTATTATTTTTAAATAAGACAAATGTGATATACATAGAAATATTAATTATTATTTATTAATATGAAAAAGTGCCCAAAACATATTAATAGTTTGGTGTACAGCTATAGCATATTTACAATGGATATGCAAAGTATATAGGCAATATTAACAATTTAAAGAGTATTAACCTGACCACTGCAGGTTATATCACTGTCCCAATGGCCAGGCTGGCCTGGCATGACAGCAGGCAGCTCTTGAAGATTCCCAGGATTTGCTGCCCTGGGGTTCCTCTGTCTGTTTCTCAAAATGCTTTGCTGGAGGGCCTGAGCATGCGCTTGAGCCGGTAGTGTCTTATCGCTGCAGGGGCACGGTGCTCCGGGTCTTGGCTCACACAGGATTTGTCCCTTCTGCCCGGCAAGAGACTTCCGTCTGCTCCTCGGCTTTTACGACGCAAAGAGACTGATTGTGGTTTCAGTGCAGCTTTATGTGAAGGGGCTTGCGTCTTTCCAGGTAAACTGAAGCACAGCAAAGATTCTGAGTTGCATGGATTGCGCTTCTTTTCCCAGATCTTGGGCAAGGCAAGGCACACTGTTTACAATTTGGCTTTGCTTTTATCATTTACCTGAGGATCAATTTGGCCAATTGGCAATCAATGGAATGTGATTTTGTGAGGCAGTGACCATGTAAAGACAAGACATAAGCCTAGTCCAGGTGAAGCATGAGCAGTGCATGTGCTTGTTTACCACAAAGGGAGGACACATCCCTCGTTTACCAGACTTTCTGACACCTGGGTTCTTTGTCTTTTTCCTGCATTCCCCAGACCCCTGCAGGAGGGAGGGGGAGAGGGGGATGACGCCTGGACATGCCAGGACTTATTCCGGGTTTGTGATGGGCCTGTTTGACCCTACCACCACTTGACCCTACCACCACTTAAGTTGCTGATGTTACCAGAAGGTTGCCTAGTCTGGTGCAGCCCTCTGACTACTATCCCTTAATAATTATGCAGTTAGGGAATGACGATGTTGCAACTAGAACTCCCAGGACTATCAAGAATGACCTCAAGGCCCTGGGGGATCTAGTGGAGGACTCAGGTGCACAAATAATTTTTTTGTCTATACCCTTAGTTGCAGGAGGGAATACAAGAAGGAACAGGTCAGCAGCTGTAGTCAACAAGTGGCTTAGAGGCTGGTGCAGTCAGAAGAATTTTGGGTTTTACGATCTTGAAAAACTTTCTACTGCACCAGGTCAGCTGGTAACAGATGGAGTACATCTGTCCCAGAGGAGGGAAAAGGTCACAGTACACAAAAATGGCCTGTCCCCCAAAGGTAAAAAGATTCTGGGAAGGGAATTAGCAGGTCTCATTGACAGGGCTTTAAACTAGCTTCGAAGGGGGAAGGGGCTGAAACCAGTCACCCCAGACAGGAGTCTGAGGGTGGTAAGCTGGAATCAGGGGCAAAACCAGCAGCCCAGCTGAAGTGCATGTACACCAATGCACGAAGTATGGGCAACAAACATGAGGAGCTGGAAGCCTTGTTGCAGCACAAAAGATATGATGTAGTCGCCATCACAGAGACGTGGTGGGATGACTCGCATGACTGGAGCACTGCAATTGATGGCTACAGGCTCTTCAGGAAAGACAGGCAAGGAAGAAGGGGTGGAGGGGTGGCCCTGTACATCAGGGAGGCTCTTGATGCCATTGAGCTAGAGATCAGGGACGATCGGGTTGAGTGCGTGTGGGTGAGAATTAGAGGGAAGACCAGCAGGGCAGACATGCTGGTTGGAGTCTGTTATAGACCACCCAACCAGGAGGATGATCTTGACGAAGTGATCTTGACGAAGTGATCTATAGGCAGCTTAAGGCTGTCTCAAGATCGCCTGACCTTGTTCTCATGGGTGACTTCAACCTGCCTGATATCTGCTGGGATCACAACATAGCAGAGAGGAGGCAGTCTAGGAGGTTCTTAGAGTTCATGGAGGACAGCTTCTTATCCCAGGTGCTGTGCGAGCCTACCAGGGGTGAGGCTATGCTTGACCTCCTCTTCACCAACAGGGAAGGGCTGGTGGGTGATATGGTGGTCAGAGGGTGTTTAGGCACCAGTGACCACGAGATAATTGAGTTTTCGGTATTCATCCAAGCCAAGAGGGGGAGCAAGAAGATCTCCACTCTGGATTTCTGGAGGGCAGACTTCAGGCTACTCAAGGAACTAACTCAGAAGGTTCCTTGGGAAACAGCCCTTAAAAACAAAGGGGTTCAGGAGAGCTGGACCTACTTCAAGAAAGAACTCTTGAAGGCGCAGGAACAGGCTGTGCCAGTGTGCCGGAAGATGATCTGCCGGGGCAGACGGCCAGCCTGGTTGGGTAATGAACTTCTAAAGGAACTAAGGGAAAAAAGAGGGTGTATTATCTTTGGAAAAAAGGGGAGGCAACCCATGGAATGTTTAGGGATGTTGCTAGGTCTTGTAGGAAGAAAATTAGGGAGGCAAAAGCACATTTGGAGCTCAGACTGGCCTCTGCTGTGAAGGACAACAAAAAGTCCTTCTATAAATATATTAATAGCAAGAGGAAGGGCAAGGAGAAGCTCCACTCCTTGGTGGGCATGGAGGGGAACATTGTAACAAAGGATGAGGAAAAGGCAGAGGTACTTAACACCTTCTTTACCTCAATTTTTACTAGCAGGACAGAACGGCTTCCAGACAGCTGGCCTGCAGAGCTGGCAGAAGGAGCCAGGGAGCAGCATAGTTTTCCCCTGTTCCAGGATGGGATAGTTAGAGATCTTCTCAGCCGCTTGGACCCCCACAAGTCCATGGGACCGGATGGGATCCATCCTAGGGTGCTGAGGGAGCTGGCAGATGAGCTGTCCAAGCCACTCTCCATCATTTTTCAGCAGTCCTGGCTCACTGGAGAGGTCCCAGAAGTCTGGAAGCTGGCCAGTGTGGTGCCCATCCACAAGAAGGGCCAGTTGGAAGAGCTGGGGAATTATAGGCCTGTCAGCCTGACCTCAGTGCCAGGCAAGATTATGGAACAGGTCATCTCGAGTGCGATCACACAGCACTTACAGGATGGCCAAGGGATCAGGCCTAGCCAGCATGGATTTAGGAGGGGCAGGTCCTGCCTGACCAACCTGATCTCCTTCTATGATCAGGTGACCCGCCTGGTGGATGTGGGGAGGCCTGTGGATGTGGTCTACCTGGACCTCAGCAAGGCCTTTGACACAGTCCCCCACAGCAAACTCCTGGCCAAGCTGGCAGCCCATGGCTTGGACAGGAGCACACTGCGTTGGGTTAGGAACTGGCTGGAGGGCCGAGCCCAGAGAGTGGTGGTGAATGGTGCCACATCCAGCTGGCGGCCTGTCACTAGTGGTGTGCCCCAAGGATCAGTGCTGGGCCCCATGCTCTTCAACATCTTTATTGATGATCTGGATGAGGGCATTGAGTCCATCAGCAGTAAATTTGCTGACGACACCAAGCTGGGGGCAGGAGTTGATCTGCTGGAGGGCAGAGAGGCTTTGCAGAGGGACCTCGACAGGCTGGACAGATGGGCAGAGTCCAATGGCATGAGATTTAACACATCCAAGTGCCGGGTTCTGCACATTGGCCACAACAACCCCAGACAGCGCTACAGGCTGGGGTCAGAGTGGCTGGAGAGTGGCCAGGCAGAGAGGGACCTGGGGGTGCTGGTTGATGGGAGGCGGAACATGAGCCAGCAGTGTGCCCAGGCAGCCAAGAAGGCCAATGGCATCCTGGCCTGCATCAGGAATAGTGTGGCCAGCATGAGCAGGGAGGTCATTCTGCCCCTGTACACTGCACTGGTTAGGCTGCACCTCGAGTACTGTGTCCAGTTTTGGGCCCCTCAGTTTAGCAAGGATGTTGTCTTGCTGGAGCATGTCCAGAGAAGGGCAACAAAGCTGGTGAGGGGTTTGGAACACAAGCCCTATGAGGAGAGGCTGAGGGAGCTGGGGTTGCTTAGCCTGGAGAAGAGGAGACTGAGGGGTGACCTTATTGCTCTCTAGAACTACCTGAAGGGAGGTTGTAGCCAGGCAGCGGTTGGTCTCTTCTCCCAGGCAGCCAGTACCAGAACAAGAGGACACAGTCTCAGGCTGCGTCAGGGCAGGTTTAAGCTGGATGTTAGGAAGAAGTTCTATACAGAGAGAGTGATTGCCCATTGGAATCAGCCACCTGTGGAGGTGGTGGAGTCACCTTCATTGGAGGTGTTCAGGAGGAGATTTGATGGGGTGTTTGGCTGCATGGTTTAGTTGTTTGGGTGGGGTGGATTGGTTGATGGGCTGGACGCGATGATCTTGAAGGTCTCTTTCAACCTGGTGTATTGTATTATTATTGTATTACTGCACCCATCCCAGAGCCTGGGGCAAGACCCCCACCAGCCAAAACACCACACAGCCCTAGCCAGCACCCGTGGATGATATTGGAGTAGCAATCAATTCTCTTCCTAACAACCGGGGGCCACCAGGCCCCCCGGCCTTTGTCACCACCACCATACCCAGTGTGCACCATGGGCACTCACCAGTGATGAGAGGAGGATCCTCAGCCCAGAAGGGCTCAGCTTGGGGCTTCTGCCTTTCCTGGTGGGAAATAAAAAGGGGAGTGGGTGGGGAGGGCAAAGTGGCCACACCTGGGGTGGGTGGAGACTGTTAGAAAGACGTTCTTCCCCATTGGCCATTGGAATGGGCTGCCCAGAGAGGTGGTGGAGTCACTATCACTGGAGATGTTTAAGAAGAGACTGGATGAAACACATGGTGCCATGGTTTAGTTGATTAGATGGTGTTGGGTGATAGGTTGGACTTGATGATCTTGAAGGTCTTTTCCAACCTGGTTATTTCTGTGATCTTTGGGTAGAGAGAAGACCACAGAACATTCAATCAGTTTTAGCAAGGCACAAAATTTCAGGAACAGTATTGGTAAACTCACAAACTTCCCCATGGTTTAGACTGAACTTAATCCTAATTTAAGATTAATTGTGTTCATTGAGAGCTGCTGGCTCACAAAATCCAAACAGGGGACTGCTTCTCATAGGTAGTTAAGTATGGATGTATTAGATGGCTGGGCCCAAAGAAAATAGAGTTAAATCTGGCTGGCACCCAGTCATTAGTGATGTCACTAGTGATCTGATTGAGGGGATTGAGTGCACCCTCAGTAAATTTGTGGATGACACTAAGATATGTGGCTGTGTCAGTCTGCTAGAGGGTAGGGAAGCTTTACAGCAGGATCTGGACCGGTTAGACTGATGGGCGAAGGCTGATTGTATGAAGTTTAACAAGGCCAAGTGTCAGGTTCTCCATTTGGGTCACAACAATCCCATGGTAAACTGCAGACCTGGGGATGTGTGTTTGGAAAACTGTGACTCAAAGAGGGACCTGGGGTATTAGTTGGCAATCAACTAAGTAGGAGTCAGTACTGCGCCCAGGTGGCCAAAAAAGCAAAAGGCATCCTGACTTGTATTAGAAGCACAGTGGCCAGCAGAAACAGGGATGTCATCATTGCCTTGTATTCAGAACTGGTGAGGTCACACACTGAGCATTGTGTTCAGTTGTGGGCCCCTCACTATAGGAAGGATATTGAGGTGCTGGAGCATGTCCAGAGAAGGTCAGCAAGGCTCTTGAAGGACCTGGAGCACATGACCTATGAGGAGTGTGTGAGCAAGGTGGGGTTTTCAGTCTAGAGAAGGGGAAGCTGAGGGGTGATGTTTTTGCTCTCTATAACTGCCTGAAAGGAGGTTGGATCCAGGAGGGGGCCAGCCTCTTCTCCTTGATGACGAGAGTCAGGACTAGAGGAAACGGCTTCAAGCTGCACCAGGGGAGGTTTAGGTTAGATATTAGGCAATACTTCTTCACAGAAAGGGTTAGCAAACATCAGCGTGGTCTGCCCAGAGCAATGGTGGAGTCACCATCCCTGGGGGTGTTCAAGTGGTGTGCAGACCTGGTGCTTAGGGACTTGGTTTAGTGTTGAATGTTCAGTACCAGGTCAGTGGTTGGACCGGATGATCTTTTAGGTCTCTTTCAACCAGATATATTCTGTGATTCAGTAATTCTGATGGTTTTGATAGTCAAAATCTGTTCATCACAAACTATGGCCAGTGCATAAGAGAAATACAAGTAAAATGCAGTGTTGATTATGAAAAGAGCAGAACAGCAGCATGTTTAGTCTTTCTTGGCAAAAATATATATGCTATTTCTACAGTGCTACTTCAACAGCAGGAAATAAGATGTTCTACTCCCAGTACCACACCATGAAATCGCAAAATTTTCCACTTCTCTGCCACTTATGTTTGGGAAATGCACTACCTGCCTCATTCAGTTTGTGCTTCACTCTTCTGTCAGCAAGTGTAATCCTTTGGATTGTGATACCAGGCAAAAAGGTCTTCCTTCGGGGCTAGAGGTGTCTTTATCTCCCACTTGAGCTGGTAAGACCTGAGATACTACCCAATGTTATCTGCAGATAGGTGATATACAGAGCTGTTCTTTGCCTTTTGGAGAACCTCATTACAGGCATGTGGTAGATGTTCTGCATATCTTATATATCAGTAACTAAATAGTGAACATGTATGGAATTGGGGGTTTTGTTTGGTTTTTTTTAACACTTAACTGTTATATAGCAATCAAATGAAGAGTTGGTCTGAAAAACAGCAAGAGATAAGAATTCATATTGCTTGATTCCATTTTTAACAGTATTTCTTGTGGCCTGGGCTGATTAACCTAGTTTTGTTGGCTCACTTTCCTCTTCTGCGGAGTGGGCATAATTCTCAATACCTGTTCTGTTCCAGAAAGAAATTCTAAAACTTGGGCAAATGGTTAACTGAGATGATATATAAAGCAGAGGAAGGCTTACTAGTGGGAAGCCCTATATTTACTCTAGACATTAACTTTTTGAGGACCACCTATTCTTATTGAGATGACCAGACAGTGAGCTGGAGAGTAAAAAATAGGACCAGAGGTGGTGTTGACATGCATTTATCTATAAATAACTAGGAAGGAATCAAATAGCTAAGGAAAGCATTTAAATAAACCCAAATTTCTCGTTCCCTAGTGTTTCACTAGATAGCAAAATCTACTTAGAGCTTCTGTAAGGCTAACTCTTCCACAAAATTGTAGTGTCCCCAGAGCGTGCAGGCAGAAATAAGTTAACATAAGACAACCTTTGCCTCTAAAACTTTGCATTTTTTATGTGTGTGAAAGGTAGTTCCCTTCTTGCTGCTTCACCAGGAAATAGTTGAGTCACTAGCAGTTTTAAACCATGTCTGTTTGCAACCCAAGTTTTGATCCAAAGCTTTGTCTGAACGACAATTTCAACACAGATCTTCTTGTTGACATTTCTTTCTGGAGCATTCTACAGTATTTTGCCATTTTGCTCTTCTTTTCTCATCACTTATAAGCCATTAGATTGTTTGCAGCAGTCACTCTTCCAGCTGAACGGATTCAAGCATCACATGAAAGCTCCAAAGAATGTTTTATGGCAGCATCTGACACTTTAAGATGAAATAGTTTATGAGTATTTATTTGTTGCTGAAATACTGTCTTTAAGCAGTGCAGTTAGGTCTGACCCTTCAACAGGTGTTGGGAAAATATGATGATGTGTGGGTTTAAGGTAGAGCTGTCACAGGCAAGCCAGTGACTTTGCTTTGTTATTCATCAAGGTTGTACAGTGGTGCATATCTATATATCTCATATTGTAACACTTTCTTTGTGTCATGAGGGCTGCATCTTCAGAACCAGATTTTATCAAGAAAGTGTTTCTCAATCCAGTTTATAATTTCCATGTTGAACAAAAATTAGTGTCTTTAAGAGGAAATTATCTTCATACTTTTGCTGTCATATCATAGGGTCATAGGAATTGTTGCTGCTATTGCTATGCATAAAGTTGTGATGTCACAGCTGTAGATAAGATGACATAGCTGAACTCCTAAGAGGCAGGAGGAAGCAATAAAACTAGCTCTGTGGCAGTTTATAGCCCCTGGGGCAGCTGTGTGGGCCTCTGCATGGTTGGAGCTCTGTGGGAATGAACCACTCCAGCAGCTGGGGCTGCTGGGGTGCCACAGAGCTGTTCCCTGCCACGCTCCCTCAGCTGTGCCCTCTCCTTCAGGGCTGAGTGAGAGAGAGGATTCTTTTATTGTCTGGAACTAAGCAGCAGCTCCCATCATTCAAAGGGAAATGGGGAATCCCAGACTGGCTTACAGCGGTTTTCCAGTCCTTTGGTGCCAGAACTGGTGCAGTAGGAGAGAATCTCTAGCCCATTATTTCCAGCCATGCAAAAGGACTGACAGGAAACATATCCAAGCAGATGTTTTAACAAAATTTCAGTGAGTTATCTGCATGGCCTTAGGCATTCAGCGTACCAGACAGCTTTTAATGGCTGTGCCATCTTGCTCACAACCTGTATTATGCACACATTCCATACAGTTGAATAAAACCCACACCTTCATCAAGGGAAGGTCCGTAACACTTTACTAACCTGGCAAATTTGCTGTGCATCTGAGGACCTGACACAGTAACTCAGTACCCACTACAACCTCCATCTGATTTGGTGTTAACAAGAACACAATTCCTTGCCACAAGTGGCATTGCTCTAGCAATCTTTTGGGCCACCAGCACTTGCCATCTTCAACCAACCCATGCAGACAAAAGGCTTTTTATGAGCTGCCTGGCAGCTTGTGAGGTATATACACAGCTGTTTGCTGTGTTCATTTACCCCTTCTTTTTCTCAACATGCTGCTCAGGGACTCAAAGTGAATTAAAAGAAGAGCAAGATGTTATCCATATCAGTATTTCAGCTGTTAACAGCAGCAAGGTTTTATTCTTATATGGGTGCAAAAGGAAATGTGCTCAATCAGATACTTTGTGGTCTTACTGTATTTGACAATCCAGTGCAGCAGCTGCTGAGGGTGACAAGGAAGTTTTTCTTTGCCGTCTGGCCCTTTGATATTCACGTGCACTGCCCGTCTCCTCCAGTCAGATGAAGTACAGCCCCACGTGCTGCAGTCCATAATTCCATCTAATTAATCAATCTTTGAAGCTGAACAGAAGCAGAAAAGGATGACATCCAGCTAATGATTTTCCTGCTGAAAGATGAGGGGAAATATTGACACAAAACCATGGCCTGCATAGTTGATACTGAAAAACCCTGCCTGCTTGGTCCCATACTTTTGGCCTGTCACTAAGCCTGGATGTGAAGCTGTGGTTTCTATATTAGCAAGACCAAAGCAAAGCCTCATTGTAAATATTTCCCTGGATGATTGCAAGATGTTTATTTGCACATAGGCTCTATGTTTCACATACCTGATAACCTGAATTCATGAACTTACATGAAACAATGCTTAGGAATAAACAAGTTACAGAAGAATGAACAAAAAGATTTGGCAGTGCCAACTTGTGTGCAAAATACACAGATAAAATTATGGCAATATGATGTCTAAACTGAATCTCATAGTGTTGCAGAGCTGACCTTGGATTAATGTAATTTTGGGAGGCTTGCATACATGCATTCCCTCCTTGTTTCATCCAAACAATTCAGTCACTTCCTTTTAAAACATAAATTAATGGGTGTTTTCCAACCAGTCTCCCTACTTCTGTAAAACAAGTTCTCATCAAATGTCATTTTTACTTACAATTATTATACCAGACTGTCTAAAGGCAATGTTAAATATGCTAAGTCTATGGGGGGGTGGGGGGTGTGTCCCCTCAGTTTAAGAAGGACATCGAGACACTTGAACGTGTCCAGAGAAGGGCAACAAGGCTGGGAAGAGGCCTTGAGCACAAGCCCTATGAGGAGAGGCTGAGGGAGCTGGAGTTGTTTAGCCTGGAGAAGAGGAGGCTCAGGGGCGACCTCATTGCTCTCTACAACTACCTGAAAGGTGGTTGTAGCCAGGAAGGGGTTGGCCTCTTCTCCCTAGCAACCAGCACCAGAACAAGGGGACACAGTCTCAAGCTGCGCCCGGGGAAGTTTAGGCTCGAGGTGAGGAGAAAGTTCTTCACCGAGAGAGTGATTCGCCATTGGAATGGGCTGCCTGGGGAGGTGGTGGAGTCGCCGTCCCTGGAGGCGTTCAAGAGGGGACTGGATGTGGCACTTGGTGCCACGGTCTAGTTGTGAGGTTTGTGGTTACAGGTTGGACTCAATGATCTTCGAGGTCTCTTCCAACCTTGGTAATACTGTGATACTGTGATACTGTGATACTGTGATAAATTCAGAGATTGCTTTGCAAGTGCTGCTGTTTGTTTTTCTGGGGGTTTTGTTTTGTTGTTGTTTGGTTTGTGGTTTTGTTTGGTGGGTTTTTTTTTTCCTTGTGTATTCTCAAACACTGCACATTGCAATTTTTTGGAAGTATAGACCATGTACTGCAAATAGCTGGCTAAGCAGCTTCAAAACTGGGAGTTACTTCAGGTAGAATCAAGCAGCAAGGGGGTTTCTTCTCTGAAGAAGCAAGGCCTCTTAGTTTCACCCTTTGATTGATTTCAGACTAATTTTAGACTTTTAGCCTTGAATAGACTTTTCTCTGAACTGTGTGGAGACACTGCACTGCCTCTTTGTCGCTGAGTTTCTGACGTTTGCTCTCCAAATTCTCTGGTGTCCTGCAGAGAATTCACAGTGGAGACATGATCTTTCACCTATGGTTGTATCAGAGCTTTTCTCTTTGAAGTCTCAAACTGCTGGAGCCTGTTCTGAAAGGCTGTCACTTCCAAATGTGGTCCCTTTACAGGAATCTGAAAGATTCTCACATAAGAGGATGTCTTGTCCTGCTATATATATTCTAATTTGTGTTATTATCAAGGACAGGAAGGACAGCATGAAATCAATGTAAAGAACCTGGCTTTTGGAAATCTAGTTTATTGCTATTCTTGTGAAAATGAAAATAAGTAACTCTGCATCACATCTGTTTTTGCAGCATTTGATACAATGGAACAACTGAGGTTAGCTCATGAATGCCTCATGCCAGCATACTTTACTGGAAATAGCAAGGAATTAGCTTGTATAACTTTGTCTAGAGAACCACATTGGAGGGAAATAAAAACACAATCCAGAAGAAGCCTTCCTTTCTGTTTAATTGATTTGCTATCGGAATGGGAGCAACATTTTTTTTCTGCCAGCTGCCTGTGAACTGTTTCTTGCTGTGAGAAGAGGGTATAGACATGTTGTAATTAGTAAACAGGCAGTGTAACTCTATATGGCCTCTTTGTTTGGCTTCATTCTTTGGTGTGAAATTAAGCAGAGCACCAAAACTCCTGGATGCTACAGTAAGCAAATAGACTAGAGACAGTGATGTACTACCCATAGTACAGTGATTAGTTTAAAAACATGAACCTGAATGCACCAGAATGTGATATGTTGTGGCTGATCAACAGTTTCATCATTACATCCTATATCAGAATTTTAAAACCTTAGTTTTAATGGACATATTTGAATCCAAGCGTTTTTACATTTGGCAGCACTCAGGATCACATTTATTCTGCCTCCCATTTATCCTGCCTCTGAGGATAGCGCTTTATTGGCTAGGACCTGCATTTTTTTTCATCCTGATGACTGGACCTACATTTTTTTTCATCCTGATGACTAAGTGGTTTAAATATTTTCCATAAAAAGAATATTGAAGACATAAATTGAATTGACTGTGAATAGGAACCTGCTCAGTGATGTCCTTGAGGACACCGTCAATATTAATTGAGTAGGGCGATATTTTGACTGTGTAACCTCATATTTTTCAAATCAAATGTGGGTAAAGATCTGTTTGCATCTGGCCTACTACTATTCTCGTTCATTGAGATCTATTTGCATCTGGCCCACTAGCATTCATGTTCATTGAGATCTGTTTGCATCTGGCCCACTAGAATTCTTGTTCATTGAGATCTGTTTGCATCTGGCCCACTAGCATTCTCGTTCATTGAGATCTATTTGCATCTGGCCCACTAGCATTCATGTTCATTGAGATCTGTTTGCATCTGGCCCACTAGCATTCTTGTTCATTGAGATCTATTTGCATCTGGCCCACTAGCGTTCTTGTTCACTGGGATCTATTTGCATCTGGCCCACTAGCATTCATGTTCATTGAGATCTGTTTGCATCTGGCCCACTAGCATTCTTGTTCATTGAGATCTATTTGCATCTGGCCCACTAGCATTCTTGTTCACTGGGATCTATTTGCATCTGGCCCACTAGCATTCATGTTCATTGAGATCTATTTGCATCTGGCCCACTAGCATTATTGTTCATTGAGATCTGTTTGCATCTGGCCCACTAGCATTCATGTTCATTGAGATCTGTTTGCATCTGGCCCACTAGCATTCTTGTTCACTGGGATCTATTTGCATCTGGCCCACTAGCATTCTTGTTCACTGGGATCTATTTGCATCTGGCCCACTAGCATTCATGTTCATTGAGATCTGTTTGCATCTGGCCCACTAGCATTCATGTTCATTGAGATCTGTTTGCATCTGGCCCACTAGCATTCTTGTTCATTGAGATCTGTTTGCATCTGGCCCACTAGCATTCATGTTCATTGAGATCTGTTTGCATCTGGCCCACTAGCATTCATGTTCATTGAGATCCTGCTCAATATGACTAGGGCTGGTGGAAACAGGGTCTATGTTTTGAAAACAGAACAAATCAGACAAACAGAACTAAAATAGAAGAAACCCCCCAAACAAAAGCACCCCACCCAAACCCCAGAAATAAACACTGAACTTATTCAGCAGTGAAAGATAAATAGGATGCCTGAAGTATCAACAAAAGGGATCTGTAAATTCTTTGTCACTTGATACCACACAAAGAATCAAGAACGCAATAATCTTTAACACTTATGGAAATTCTGCAGAGGAAACTCTTAGAGTAAGTGAATTGGAATGTTAATAGGAAAAGTAGTATGCTTTTAGAATGTTAAGAAATTAATGGAAAGACTGTGAAGTTTCAAGAAAACCAGTACCATAGAGCTATTCATAAATTCCACACTGGGTTGGAGCCCAAATGTTTTTATTCACACAGTGTTTAGTGGAAAATAAGCAAGATGCAGCATGCTGGCTTCTATTACAAATCACATTAGCTACTGAATCTGTTAACCATATTAAAGCAAAGAGCAATATTATCCACAGCATTTATCCTTGAGCTGTTTGGGAATCAGCTAATGCTGGAAAAAGTTAACTGGGAAAAAAATTTTGTGGAAAGGTGCCGATTTTGATGAATGAAAAGGAAAGAGGCTCTCGACTGTAGAATTAGTTACACACACAAAATCTCCCATGAGAGCCTACCAAGAAACCCCAACCAAAACCAACAAAGAAGGTCAGAAAAACAAATCTTCCAGCGATATGGAAGTGAGTAAGTATACTTGATTCAGGCAGAATGGGGCTTACAATCAAGGTTTCCTGCATCACCAACAGAGCCCTAAGTAAAGGGCTGGTTAATAGTGTGTGGTGAAATGGGAACTTGAAAATGCTTAAGTTTCTAACTTATGTAGAATGTGAACACCTTTGCTATGTGAATTTGAATAAAACAGAAGTATTTAAGCTCTAACTTTATGCTGAGGCCCAGAGAACTGTTTGATACAGTCTTGGAAAGGTCACAGTATCACAGTATTACAGTATTACCAAGGTTGGAAGAGACCTCGAAGATCATTGAGTCCAACCTGTAACCACAAACCTCACAACTAGACCGTGGCACCAAGTGCCACATCCAGTCCCCTCTTGAACGCCTCCAGGGACGGCGACTCCACCACCTCCCCGGGCAGCCCATTCCAATGACGAATCACTCTCTCGGTGAAGAACTTTCTCCTCACCTCGAGCCTAAACTTCCCCTGGCGCAGCTTGAGACTGTGTCCCCTTGTTCTGGTGCTGGTTGCTAGGGAGAAGAGGCCAACCCCTTCCTGGCTACAACCACCTTTCAGGTAGTTGTAGAGAGCAATGAGGTATCCCCTGAGCCTCCTCTTCTCCAGGCTAAACAACCCCAGTTCCCTCAGCCTCTCCTCATAGGGCTTGTGCTCAAGGCCTCTTCCCAGCCTTGTTGCCCTTCTCTGGACACGTTCAAGTGTCTCGATGTCCTTCTTAAACTGAGGGGCCCAGAACTGGACACAGTACTCAAGGTGCGGCCTAACCAAAGCAGAGTACAGGGGCACAATGACCTCCCTGCTGGCCACACCGTTCCTAATGCAAGCCAGGATGCCACTGGCCTTCTTGGCCACCTGGGCACACTGCTGGCTCATGTTCAGGCAGCTGTCGATCAGCACCCCCAGGTCCCTCTCTATTTGGCAGCTCTCCAGCCACTCCGACCCCAGCCTGTAGCTCTGCATGGGGTTGTTGTGGCCAAAGTGCAGCACCCGGCACTTGGACTTGTTGAATGCCATCCCATTGGACTCCGCCCATCTGTCCAGTCAATTGAAGTCCCTCTGCAGAGCCAAACAATCCAAACAGGTCCAAACAATCTGCAGTTATGTGCATTGAAATTAAGGTCATTCTGGTTCTGAGCAGAAGAACTAGAGGGACAATTCTGTTCAAACATGACCAGTTCTTTAATGTCCTTTAGCTTTTGATCGGAGGTTTCACAGTTTACCAGAAAGATATGCAAGTGGAAGTATCCATCTCACCTCACACATGTGATACATAAAATTTGAACTGCATTTCACATAGCATGTACATTTTTTAATCCATTTTTCCTTAGAACTGTGGATCTCAGATCCACAGGGCAGGTGCCCACCTCCTGTATATTGAGTTGCAACATCTAGCTGGAAATTCATTTCCATTGTGTAAAAATAAGTCACAGAATCACAGAAGTGCTTAGATTGGAAAAGACCTTTATGATCATAGAGTCCAATCATTAGCCTAACACTGACAAGTCCTTGACTAAACAATTTCCATAAGCACTACATCTACATAACTCTTTAATACCTTCAGGGACGGGTACTCCACCACCATCCTGGGCAAGCTGTTCCAAAGCCTGATAGCCCTTTCAGTGAAGAAATTCTTCCTAATATCCAGCCTAAACTTCCCTTGGCACACCTTGAGGCCATTTCCTTTTGTCCTGTTACTCGGTACTTGGCTGAACAGACCAACCCCCAGCTGTCTACAACTTCCTTTCAGGTAGTTGTAGAGAGCAATGAGGTCTCCCTTCAGTCTCTTTTTCTCCAGAGTAAACAACCTCAACTCTCTCAGCCACTTGTCATAAGACCACTCCAAACCCTCCAATAGCTTCATTGTCCTTCTTGGAGTACACTACAGTACCTCAAAATACTTCTTGTAGTGAGAGGCCCAAAACTGATCACAGCATTTGAGATGAAGCCTCGCCAGTGCTGAGACAGGGGTAAGATCTTAGTCCTTAGTCCTGCTGGTCACACCACTCCCTACACAGGCCAGGATGCCTCTTGGCCACTTGGGCACACTGCTGGCTCACATTCAGCTGGCTATCAATCAACAGCCTCCACCTCCCACCCAGATGAGCAGCTTTCCAGCCACTCCTCCCCCAACCTGTAGTACTGACAGAGGTTGTTGTCTCCAAAGGGCAGAACTTGGTATTGGCCTTGCTGAATCTCATATAATTGCTCTTAGCTCATTGACCCAGTCTGTCCAGATCCCTGTGCAGAGCCTTCCTTCCCTCAAGCAAAGCAACACCCAGCTTGGTGTCATCTGTAATCTTACTAAGGGTGCACTCAATCCCCTCGTCCATGTCATTGATAAAGATGTTAAACAGGACTGACCCCAGTACTGAGCCCTGAGCAACATCACTGGTGACTGGCCACCTACTGGACTTAACTCCATTCACCACCACTCTTTGGACCCAGCTGTCCAGACAGATTTAACCCAGCAGAGTGCATACATCCAAGTCAGGAGCAGCCAGTTCACCCAGGAGAATGATGTGGGAAATGGTGTGAAAGACTTTACTGAATTCTATATATAGGATTAAACTTCGCAAGAATTTGCATGAAAAATAGTAGAAGGCTTTTGGGTTGGGACTCATTTCCTCAAATGTCCATCTAGGTTATTGTTAGTGAACAATTTTTGGCTAGAAACTCTACCTGAGTGAGTTTGCATTAGGAAGCTCTTACTAATTTTTCTCCCTGCACCCCTAGTCGCTGATGCTTTCAGTATCTGCTGTACAGAGGATTGCTCTTTTGTATTATTTGACTAGATATGATGCTTTGAGATTCTAACATCCAGCAGTAATCTAATCGCTTGGTGGAGAGGTACAAATTTATGTTAGGGTATTCTTTGGTCTATACCATCACTTCTGGTAGATATCATTCAATGAACACCGTGGAATTCATTTGGGAACTGGCATTTGCTAAACAGGGGATTTGCTTAATAACAGCCTTTAGTTCTTTTCAAGTCTTTTTCACTTCTATAAATGTGATTTAGTTGAATATCTGGTAAGCTGAGAAAGACTGACCTTTGCCAAAGAAAAGCACAATATAATATAGACTTAAATGAACTTTCTCCCCTTTCTTATGTCTTAAGATAATCTTTTGGTCTCCATTTATTTTGCACCTTATTTGGACTATCTTTCTTGCCATTTGATATGACTGAAATACCAAGTATATTAGAGAAGGTTTTTGCTGATTTTAAGGCAAGTGACTTGCCAAGAATTTTTCTCTGCTGTTCTTACTCCACATCACTATTATCCAAGCTATATTTTATCAACTACAAAGACATCCTTCTGCAAGTTTCCACCCTGTCTAATATATACTTGGCTATGAGAATGGTATCTCCCTTTATAGTCCATGCAAAAAGAACGAGGGATTAATCTTTCCCTACAGCAATGGAGTGCTCTGAACTCAATTCTGTTTCCTGGAGGCAATGCTTAAAGTAAGACAGGATGAACTCAGTTACCTAAGCTAAATGCCTGAAGGTAACAATCCCATAATACCGCTGACTTCAGTAAGAGACGAAGGTATTAATTAGCACCTAAGAAGCACTCAGGTTTTGAAAGTTCCATCTGCTATTGAATAACTAAGATAAAAAATAACTACCCTACAGCAAACAAGACTTACTTTCAGAGCACTTGGACTTTACAAGTATTTTTTTTCCCTTGTGGGAAATACATCTTACTTAGCAAAACCAACCTGAGCTAGATTCGCTGCAAACACCAATGCAGCTGAGTACCATCTCTGCAGTCACTGAAAGGCCACAAGCACTCTTATAGGGCAAGGGCACTGAGGGCATTGCTTTCCTCTGCTTCTCCCTTCTCTCTTGTATGCAGTAACTGTGGAAAGGAAGACTTTTTGCAAGGATCTTAAACAGTCTGGTTTAAAACTGCCCTGAATGTCCACCATAAATTTCACACATAAGCATCTAAGAGAATTTTCTTTCTTGCATCTTAAGAACTGTCTGTAGGAAGAAGGGGGTAAAATGAGATTATAGGCAATGCTGTTGCTGCTAAAAAGCTGAGCCTTGCAGGCTGTCTGAAAGGGCAATGGTGAGTAGGGGAAAATAAAAAACAGTATTTTATAGCTTTAGTGAACCCTAAATGACAATTAATCCTATCCCCAGCACATATTCTTAAAGGAATAACTCTTGCTAAATGTGATGTGCTTCCATTCTGGCTTCATTCTGCTATTGGATGCTTACCAAAAATCTTTTTCAGTTATTGTCTTTTGGGTCACAGGGCTGCAGTCCTGGGCTGCAGTCCTTTGCTGCAGCTGGGGCCATTCCTGATGGCTTTGCTTGGGCAATCCTTTAGTGTGCCTTTAGGATTTATGCACCCAGGCTTTTGTGCACAACTGCTCCTGTTTTTCAGCAACCGTGCACGCTGGAAAGACTCCAAGAAGAAAGATGGAAGTATGTTTGAGATGATGCTGCTTTTCTTAGTGTGCAGCAAAATAAGTTGAGTACCCATGAGTGTGCACATTATCAGCAACGTGCAAGGTACTGATAAAGAGGTTAAGAGTGAAGATGCAAATGATCCCATGTAATGACTCTGCTGTCTGAGGGTTGAGCAACAGTTTACAATGATCATACGCCTGGAAGCACACAGATTGTAACATATGCACAGAATGCGTATCCATATGTTAGCTGGTTTTATTTTAACATTGTTTTCCCAGGATGGGTTTTCTTACTGCCACACAAAGGCATCTTCAGATGTCTTTGAAATAAGGCTACCTTCTTCCAGCTCCGAAACCAGAGACAGCAAAATAAAAAATGAAAAAACAAAAGCAAGGACAAACCCCACCAAAATATAGCTCACTTGCTCTCCATGAACACATGGAGCTGGTTTTCCCTGATGGGCAGCATCTGCCTGCTTAGAGTTGATAGTTCTGGGTTTGCTTTGTAAAGCATGAAGTGATTTTGTCCAGGCAGTATGGGCATCCTCCCCACCCCACTAATTAGTGAGGTACCATGTTGATATTCTTGAGTTTGGTTATTAATACAATACAATACAATACAATACAATACAATACAATACACCAGGTTGAAAGAGACCTTCAAGATCATCGCGTCCAACCCATCAACCAATCCAACCCACCTAAACAACTAAACCATGGCACCAAGCTCCCCATCAAGTCTCCTCCTGAACACCTCCAATGAAGGTGACTCCACCACCTCCACGGGCAGCCGATGCCAATGGGCAATCACTCTCTCTGTATAGAACTTCTTCCTAATGTCCAGCCTAAACCTGCCCTGGTGCAGCCTGAGACTGTGTCCTCTTGTTCTGGTACTGGCTGCCTGGTTGTTGTGGTGCCCTTAAGTGCTTGCCTGTGTAGAGAAAAGTTGAGGGAGAAATGGCAATTGCCAAGAAAGTGTGTCTCTCAGACTCAGCTAATATGCCTGAGAGCCCAAGGATGAATAATTTCAAAAAGAGTATGAGCACTTCAGAGCTAAATGTGCAGACATGAGCTGTGTGATGTGATGTCTGCACATGATCTTATCTCGATGTTTTTGGAGAGAAAAGGGGATTTTTTTTCAATTGATGGGAATTTGATACATAAGTCTCCTGAGTATTTGAGAATCTTACTGGGAGGCTTATCTGCTTAGACATGCATTCAGCAAAAATTATTTTTGTTTTGGGGGGAGGGAGGAGGGATGGGATTTTATCTGACTTAGGATGGGAGAGGGCTAGGTTCCAACTTCCAAACAGACTTTTTTTTTATGTTGTAATAGTTTCACTCTACTTACCACAAACTAAGAAATGCAGCTAACAAAATGTATTTGAAGTGAACAGCTGCCTCTGAAAAATTCTGACACTTAACAGAAAATATGAACACCGAAGACATGAAGAAATTGTGGAGTATGACTACAGCACCTTTTACCCTGATGGACAATGGCTTCTTTTACCGGTGGTCAAAATGTGCAACTTTGTTTGGTCAAAATGTGCAAGTTGTTTGTATAAGCCAGACAATGGAAATGGAAATGGAAATGGAAATGGAAATGCCTTCCCTGCAGATATAAAACATCTTGCATTTTTTCAGGCCAACGATGCAGTCCATGTTCAAGTAACAAAGTCTGTAGAGAACGATGCTACTTCTCTGAATACACTAATGGCATGGGTTTCATATAATTTGCTTAATCCCAGAGGTTTCTGAAACCCTTCTTTCTTGTTAAAAAAGTAATTAAAGTGTGCACATGACGTTTTCTACTGTGTAGAGAGAATGAGGAGATAGAGACCATTAAGCCCCATCCAGAAAACTGCTTTTACATCCTGAAATTCAAATTTTGTTCCAGCCATTTCTTTCACTTCTGAATGTGGCAAAGGCATGAAAAGGGCATGGTGAAAAGCAGGTGGGCTAAAAGATGTTATCCCTCACTTCCACTGGGAATGAAGTATCTCACTTCTCACACTAGTTGCCCAAACATCAGCCATGACTGGTGTGTGCATATGAGAATGCTCCAGTTTAAATTTTGTATACTTCTTTCATTGCATCCCTGATGATGGACAGGACTTTTTCCTATTTGGGTTCCATTTGTCTTTAAATGCCATGAAAGACTTGCTGACAGTGTTATCAGTCACAGGAAATTATGATTTTATTTGAACTTAGTATTTCCAGAATACTTAAGTACTCTGTGATCCTCTCATGTGCCGATGTTTGCGTTATGACACCATATTAGCACATAGGCAATCTTCTCCACCCTACCCATCATACCATCAGGGCATCTATGATGCTTACTAACCCTTCTGAAATAGCAGTATTTATATTTGGATCTCATTTCTGCCTGAAAACAGACAAGTACAAGAAGGTCATACTCAGGGGTTTGAAAAACAAAATCCTCTCTGGATCAGACCTACTACCTTCATGGAGATTTACCTCCTTGCAGAAAATAGTGAGCAGATAGCACAAACTCTTCTCTGCAGAATGGAAATATCAAGCTGATCAACATTTCCGCATTGCTAGCAAGATAATCCTTCATTTGAGCTGCTTATCTGAAAGCTTTCTCATGAATCTGATGGGAGGATTTACCCTAAGTAGTTAATTATGGTATTGCTAAACTTCCTCCTCTCCTTATTCCTTCACTTTAAGAAAATCATGCAACTATAAAGACTGTAGACTTCATTAAAAACAAATTAAATGTTATCTAGCGGAACACTTAAAACACCTGAAATTACCATTTGTCTTTTGTCCTAATCTTACACTCTTCCCCAGATGCTCACTGTTGGTGGCCTCTTTCAGAGGGAGGACAGTGGGCTAAGTGGATTTTTCAGTCTGAGCTGATCTGGCTGTTCTTCCAAAGTTGTGGGATTCATTGCTGTGGGTTTTCCCTCCTTTTTTTTTTTTTTTTTTAACATTTCAGTTTTTAGATGTTTTTTTTTTTTGGTTCAGACAGAACTTAGGGCACGTAGCTGGAGAACTCTTCTGCATCAGGCTAAGCCCTGTCTGTTGCCCTGGCCTGAACCTGGCTCTGAGGGAAGTGCAAAGACAGAATAATGACATTGACAGATTAAATATTTCTAGGGCATGTGAGAGTCTTATGCCCTTCTACTCTGACTTAAACCACTGAGAGGAACCTTGGATAAGGAATTTCTTTTTAAAGGTCTTTTGTACCTGAGTCTTAAGGGGAAGATTTAGCATGTTTTGCAAATTTTAAGTGCCACATTTTGCTCCTAATGTCATGATGACAAAGAATTGCAAAGCCATGTTGTCATACATGAAGGAAAAGTACCATGACAATATTGGAAATCATTTGAGATTCATTGCTCATGCTTGTAATGTGTTTTGTCCACGAAGAAATGTTTCACTGGTTATTCATATTTTTCTCTTCAGGAAGATCCTTTCTTAGGTTCTGTTTGCAGACAAAGTTTCTTCTCCCTCAGGATGAGCTAGGGCAATGAGGTCAATATATTTATCCGAATGCAGCACCTGGATGAATATCCAGTTCCACCGTGCAAGCAAGTCTGGCTCAGAGTGTCATATAGCTTAACAAAATGTGCATCCATGAGACAGGTGAGAAAAGGACTTGGATTCAACTCAAATCCCAGCCTTTTCATATCAGAGAAGAGGTACCCAAAAGAAGCATTTTACTCCAATATTTGTAAAAGATTTTATTCTCCTTCTAATGAGCCAGGATAGCCCTGGATTTCATTCCACTCCACTCTGGCCTCTTGGCAAGCAGTTGGGTGCAGCCTTCCTAGAAAGCTCTCCAGCCTAGAGCTGGCTGTATCCCTCTGTGCAGAGAAAAATGACCAAATGTACTTGATTGTTCAGTTGTTACACTGGTACGTCTTTCTCACGCTCCTGGATGTTGTAAAATTTGTAGGAGTCTTTTAATATGTCATCTAGAGAGTTTTCTCACAAGTGAACTCATCTGAACAAATCAACACTTTTGTCTAATTCCTCCAACCAGGCACTCTCCACGTGCAAAAGCTGTGTTTAAAGCATGACCATAAACTGTTTTCTTATCTCCCCCTGGATTTCTACAGTATTTTCTCGCACTGCATGTGGAATAATAACTGTAGGGCTCCTAGGCATTTACATGCCCATGTACACAAGATCATGTACTGAATTACGACAGATTTAGTATGAAACACAGCTACAAATTTTGTTTTGCCTTTGGTTTCTACTGAGACCTGTACTCAGAGGCTTTACCACCCCTGAGGCAGCAGGATCCTACATACATGAGCAGCGGTTCGCTGCCCAAAGAAACTCACTAGTTTGTGGAAACGTATGTAGGACTTGCTTGAGATCTGGTTATGCTTTTAGAAAAACTTCTGTTGGTCCTTGCCACACAGGGTTGTCTACTGTTATTATAGTTCATAGCAGATTTTTAATTGAGCAACGGATCCTTGCAAAAAGGATGTGAGGAAAGAAAAAAATGTTTTCCCCTGCTTTCTTGTACTAAAAAGTTATTTCCTAAGGCTATCTACTTGACTGCAGCTGCTGTCTGTGCCTGGCAATATTAGAAGAAATGACATTATGGCTCAGCAGAGCAGCAGCTTAATCTCTGGTTTCGATTTCATCTGTATTTACCACCAGGCCCTTTGGGGCCCTTACACTAACGAGATTGAGTAAATTGTTAAGTGCTTGTGCAGAACTGCTTTTCACAGTTGGTGGCAGAAAAGTTTCTCGCCGCTCTCTTATCTGAGGTTTGTGTGATGGATTGATCATAGGCAGTGCTCCCTCTGAACTTGTTCCAGTTTGGCAGAACTTCGTTGCTCCTAAGACACTGCAACTCCCAGAGGAATTTGTTCTGTAGGTGGGAAATTTCTCCCAACTATAAGCATTTTGAAAAATGTCCCCAACAAGAATCAAGCTCTCAAAGTGAAACTGAAATGGCATGGTTATTCAGGCACACTCTGAAGTTATAGAGTCTAAAAATATAGACCAGATCTAACTGCAGGACTCCATGTTGAACTTTCTGCTATGTGTGTCGTGCTTCACTGAATGAGATACTCACTTAAAGTGCATATTCTAGATATTTCTGCCTGCTAGGGTCAGGCTGAATCTCCTTATGTTGGTGTTTTAACACACAGTGATATTTATATTATACATTCTGTGTATGTGTATGTCTGTTTATTCTCATGATCACTGATTTGCTTTTCCACAGGCAAGATCTAAGCATACCCCCACTACCCCAGAACATCATCAAACTAAGATTTTCACCAAGAAGAAATGAGGATGTAATACTTCTTGACAAATAACTGGATACAAACTTTGTTCCTGGAAGCCTTTAGATACTGAGCAGATCGGTCCGGGATAACACCAAATAATAGTCAAAGACTGCAAATTGGAAGTTTTTCTTAGTGGTTGCCAAGATGGGGTAAGCAAAAAGCAGCACAAACTGTAAAATAACAAGTCCTCACAATTTCTAGAGGATATGATACCCTGATGGTCTGGTGAGCTCACCTCACAGCCAGGGTCTTTTATGATAAGGATTGTGAAATACTGAAACAAGTTGCCCAGAGAGGTGGTAGATACCCCATTCCTGGAAACATTCAGTCAGGTTGGATGAGGCTCTGAGAAACCTGAGCTGGTTAAGATGTCCCTGCTTATTGCAGGGAGGCTGGACTAGACGACCATTAAAGATCCTTTCCAGCCCAAATCATTCTGTGATTCTATGAAAGCACTCCAAACTACTAACCGATCTCAATTAAACGACAAAATCACTCCCAGTTCAAAAAACTGACCCAAACTCTGCATGGTTTGGACAGAGAGGTGCATTTGTTCAAGTGTTCATCTCAAATTTGAACTGGAGGCCAGGCAGGGTTGCTTACTGGCAAGATTGTAACTTCTTTTTTTCCATCCTTGAGTCCCTTTGGGAGTTTCTGATTCACTTCCTCATCTCCTAAGGCACAAAGAAAACTCAGTGTAAATGTAAACTACTGTTGCACACACTCACTCCCCCCAAGAAACACGGGCAGATGTGGGTGTTCACTCTCCAGTTCTCCACGGAAATTTCCCTTCTTCCTCTCCACCAACAGGTGGAGCAGAGACCTCTCGCCTATGCCCCTCTCGACAGGAGCCCTGCATGAAACGTGTTTGCTTGTTTGTCTCCCCAGAAATGATCCCAAATCTTTATGTTATTTCCCTAGCCGGCTTTTATCAGGTAATTGCTTTTACCTCCACTGGCAGAGAGCAAATATACCTGATAATTCCATGGTTGCATTACAAACTTCAGGGCAGCTTTAGTCAAAAGGAAAAAAGTTTACCCTTTAATATGTTTTGCATTTTGTGTGGGAAACTTTCTCACAAACCTATGCTTTGTTCCTCAGCTACCCAAAATGTCCTTGCAAGTTGATATCAGGGCTAAATAGCACGTAAAAAGGTTGCACAATACACACATTCCTAAGAATTAATGTTTAACAATAGAGTGCCACTACTGAGAAGGTATCTGTAAACAGTACGTGTTTATGAGAGAAGCCTTTGCATATCCCTGGCAGTTTAGAGCAGATATCAACTAAATTTGCACCCAAGTTATATTTGCTCTTCTAATGCGCGAGAAAGAGCTTCCTCGGGAGTTATCCCAGGGGACTTCTCCTTTTTCGCCACTCCTCCATTTGTAATTTGTATTTAAGTACCCTAAATGAGGCTGCTGCATTTCAGACGCAGTTTATCTTGTGTGAGACTGAGGTTGCACTCAGGAGAACAAATGCAGACTTCAGAAAAAAGTAGAATTAGGTATTAGGTACATGTGCACACACTTTGCCCGCGTTTGCTGAGTTCAGCTTGGGCTCCATGACACAGGATGAACTCCAGAACATTAATAGAGGCAAATGCCCCATTACCATATCCAAAGATAAACACATGGATGGAAGAGTATTGATATCATAAAGAGCCAAACAAGTTTTTAAAATATATATATGTAAGAGAAAAAGCACATAATTTTTTAAATCTTGTGGCAGTTTAGACTGGGTGCTTCCTGGACTGCCACATAAGTCACACCTACGGTGTCCTGAGTGTCCAACCCATTAAGGTGGACACAGGAAACAGAGTATTTCATACCCATAAATCCTGCACCCTATAAATCCATCCGCAAAATCATTCTCTTCCTCTTTCTTCCTTCTCTGCTCTCGTGGGACAGCTCCCTATTGGGTAATGGTGGGGGAGTATCTCAAGGCCTCTTAAGCTTGACTAGACCTAATGCCAGGAGGAGAAGGAGGAAGCAGTCTCAGACCTGGCCACCTGAGACCAGCCTAGCAGTGGGGGGAAGAGTGATGTGTGTTTTGGGTACACTCTCAGGTGGGGAGAAAGGAAATGTCGGGGGGCCTTTGGGTGTGCTGTGAGGGACTCTCCATGCTTTGGGATATCTTCGCCACTATGCTTTGCAGTTTCTGTAAAACACCAATTGCTTTTCCATTTAAACTTTCCATTTAAACTATCCATTTGTGTGAGTGTTACTCTTTTTTTACCTCTCTCAGGGCAATAGAGGATCTGTCCCACCTTAAACCAGGACAAATCTCCATGGATATGAGACAGCATTTTGCTTGCCTTGTGTTTGGACAAATCACCAGTGGATCTGTGCTGATGGGCTGTGACCTCTAGAAGTTAGTATGTTACATAGCAATGACATAAACCAGAATTAAGCCAGCGAATGCTGCCTACTCCAGAGTGTTTTAGGACTAAGTCTGTCAACTGCTCCCCGGTTTCACAGTACTTGGGGTGTGTTGCTGTGCTGTTATCACTACCTGAAGATGTCACTGCACCACGCTCCAACCTCACCCTAGATCAAACCAGGAAAGGTATCTGGGTTAGCAAACCCATCTGTATTGTTGATGTTGGTGGGGTTTTTTGCTGCCTTTTCTTCTTTTTTTTTTTTTTTTTTAAAGTTGTTGTTATTGGGATGACTGTAACCCGGCAGGGGACACGGAGAGGCTGTAAGGGTGGTTGTAGCAGGGTTGTGCCTCTGGGCAAACCACCTGCCCAACTGCATGCCACACAGAGGCAAATAAAGCTGCTTTGTGTGCGAAGGGTGAGTCAAAAAAACCGAGGGAATAGCTTTGCTGAGGACAGACAGGCAGGCGAGTCTGCTTCCTTCATAAACTGAGCCAAATGAATCTGAAGTGGCTACAAAACAGCAATCTAAATAAAGTTTCATCCCACGTACCCAGCATCATACCTAATTGCACAGAGCCAGAGCCAAGAAGTCCGTTGGAGTCTGGAATGGTATTATTTGTTACATTGCCCTTTTTCCTTCCTAAATTTTTCCTGTTCATTTCTGTTTCTTACTAATGAGATAGACTATCCTGCCTTAGTATATTCTCAGACTACATATCCTCCACCCTACATACCAGTGGTATCAGGGAATCCTCTGGAAAAAAAGAGTGCAGTCATTTCATGGAAACACTGCTTCTGTTATTCAGAGGTAACCCTCCTGCCAGGATGTGACTGGCAACAACAAGGAGTTGAAGGGAGTTGTTCCAGAAGTGGTCACTTGGAAAACACACCTGGACAACTAGGAAAATTATACTGAGCTAACTGGGTTGTTTGGTGTGGGTTTTTTTCCCTATTGAATCAAACATTTAACAAATATTTTTGGGGTTTGGTTTGGGGTTTTTTGTTTGTGTGTTTCTAAGAGAGACCAAAGATTTGCCCAAGTAGATAAACAGAGTGACAGTCACTGAAACAGAGTGATAGTCACTGACTGTTATAGCTATTCTTTAACAGTTTATAGTCTTTTCCTCTAAGGAAGTAATTTCTAGGCTAGACCTTTCCCCATCATCTGCCAAGCGAAAGCTAAGATTTGTTGGGTGATAAAGTGCTATGTAAATCGATGCTCTGCCAGCTGCTTGGCTCCCTGCTGGTGATGCCTCCAGCTGTTCCATCTCCATGGGCCCTGCCAGCTCTGCTGAAAGCCACTCCACTCTTGACCAGCTGGTCTCAACCCAGCGCAGGCAGCCGTGCTGCTCCTACAGCTGCAGGATTTCTACACTGCTTTAATGCTGAGAACTACCCACAGCTCTCAGCTGAAAGGAACTGACTGGGGAGCTGGGCATGGATCTTCGAAGAGGTAGGGAAATACTTTTTTCTGCCTTCTATGCTTAGACAGTCTGCAGAACAAAGTCTTATGACACCCCCCTAAGCTAGCTAAGTATAACCACTAACCTTGCACTTGCAGCCAGATGTCAGCTATTGGCTTACACTGGGACAACCATTTGCCCAGATACATTTCACAAAACTAGGAACACATTACAAAACCTGTAATGTAATTTTTATAGCTTTAAACTTTTCCCTGGTTTGTAAATTCCCTTTTTCATCAATGCCTCTCAAATGTAGTAACACAATGTGCATAAAAATACATAGGATATGTCTGTTGAAGCTTTCTAATTTACCCCCCTCTCCCCCCACTGGATGCCAAAGGAGCCCTTTGTTGATGAGGCTTCCATCCCTGAAGGAGTTTAGTGGTGTCTGGGGAAGAAGGGGTTTTTGATTTTTCAGCTCAAATATCACATTCCCAACTCAAAGGGACTGAGTTAAGGATCATTCTGCTGTCTAAGTGGTTTTTTCCACTTTTTTTATTTTAGAGTGCCTGAACATAAATACATAAAAGGAACAACAATACAAACAGCAGAAATCCTTGTCCCACTGATATAACAGGTGAAACCTCTGACTGCCTTTGTGTTCAACCTGGTCATTTCAGCTTATCACAGCAGCCATAAATTCGGGAATTCAAAATCCTTTTGCTTATTTTTGCACCTCTATCTCATCAAAACTGGAAGTTCCAATAACAAATCTATCCAGGGCATTCTTTCAGCTTCCCGCTGCAGCTTCACTTTTGTGATGGTGCTAGCAGGATCTTTCATCCTCTGCCTGCCCTGAGCACCTTCTTCATACCCACACATTTCATACCTATTTGAAGTAAAAAGTAAAAGCTGTTTGGATTTGCTTAGGCTATAGCAGGGAACTACAAATGCAGATATCATGGTTAAAATAAGGCCAGCCTGTTCTATTTCCCAGGAGGTAATGACACCCTATTTGCCTTGACACTTTGGGAAATGAGCTTACTCGTCCTCCCAGAGCTGCATATTGGGACTATGGACCCCATGCGCCCAGGCAGCAGTGACAGAGGCCTCTCGGTGGAGGGAGGCTGGATACAAACATTTTAAAGCCTTATTTTCCAATAGAATCTTGGGAAATTTTTGTTGCTTTGGCGTTGTTTACCTGTTGATTCCTCTCTCTGTTTCTCAATCATTAGTCTTTTGCAAGCCTTAACTCAATAACTGAAATGTTATAAAGACACTCATTGTCTGTTTTCTTGTTACAGACTGTCATAACACTGTTGAAGGAGTCATGCTCATCAAAGTTTCCTTCCCTGAGATTTCCACAGCCTGATTTCTGATCATACTGTTGCCTACTACACCACTGCTAAAAGAATTATTTAATCATGAGTTTCTATGATAAAATTTAAACAGCTACAAGTTCCTATCTATTTTGTTGTCTCAGCTGCTGGATTCAATTCTGTTTCCCTTAAAAAAATCTCCAGTTAGGAATAAGGATTCTGAATCATGGGGTTAAGCTGTGGGTTGACTACAAATATCCTCAGTTTGCCAATGGTGGATCTGATATTCTGACAATTACACTAACACAGATACTCAAACTCTCACTTGGGCACTCAAGAAACAGAAAGCAGCTTGGGTTGTAAGACAGGTTTAAAAATCATCTAGTTCAACTCCCATGCCACGGGCAGGGACATCTATCAGTAGATCAGGTTGCTCAAAGTCCCATCCAACCTAGTCTTGAACTCTTCCAGGGATAGAACATCCACAAGTTCTCTGAGGAACCACCCTCATTGTACAGAATTTCTTCCTTACATCCAATCTAAATCTATCCACTTCTTGCAGTTTAAAACTGTTACCCTTGTGTTATCACTACAGGCCCTGGTAAAAAATCCATCCCCATCTTCCTTACAAGTTCTCTTTAAGCATTGAAAGACGGTTACAAGGTCTTCCTGGAGGCTTCTTTTCTTCACATTGAACAACCCAAATTCTCTCATCCTTTCTTCATAGGGGCAGACCTCTGACCACTTTCATGGTCTTCCTGTGTACCTGCTCCAACAGGTCCATGGCTGTCTTTTGCTGAGGGCCCCAGAGCTGGATGTGGTACTCCAGGTTGGGCCTCAGAAGCCACAGGCATCTGGAGCTTCCAAGGAAGTCAGTATGCATAAAAACCTCCACCCCAAGGAAAGCATGACTCTCAAATCATAAAAAATTACATATGTATGCATAAATTATGTATTTTACAGTCTATGATACATCCACCTGGTATAGTCATGCTTAGTCTTTATTATTCAGAAAAGAACAAGATACTCATTAAGCAGTATAGTGACAAATGACAAATGCACTTTTCAAGATCTGAATTAGACAGCAGTTTGGAAATTCAATTGTAGTGTATTAATGAACCATATTTTATACTTTTCTAAGGAACCATCTAAAAATTGAAAACATGGTAGCAGGGTGCAGTGGTTTGCAGTGACACTCTTGCAAATACCATCATTTTCCAAAGTGTTAAAAATGCCATACCTTTAGTTGCACACACATTCTCCTATGCTATCTCCCAGAAGGGGAAGGTTATATCTGCACTGGGGTGACTGTGTACTGGAGGCCTACCTGTTGTTTAAGGTATGCTGTGGGCTTGGCAACAGTTCAGCTAGGATTGGGCAACCAGATAGAGAAGGGTTTCAGTAGCAGTAAGCCAAGGCTGCAGTGGGGGAGGGCATGGAAACCTTCACTTCACAGTGTGCACAAATATTTGCAGGCAAAGAAACCTTCGCAGAAGGCACAGAGCCCCACAGCTGGTTACTCTTGTTCACACCTATAGGATCTAACTCAGCAGACCCTTGCTTCATAACAAGTGGCCCATGTGATCAATTGAAATATCACTCACTGACTTTTCAATTTCCCTTGGACACTGTAGACTGCTTTCAGAATACATTTTGAGCAAAAGTTTGCAAAGGTTTCCATGTGCATTTTGTTTCAGCAGCAATCACTAAAGTTAGGTGGCTTTCACAACACTTTGAATTAAACCACCAGCTGGTGGTACCCACATCCATCGTCACTGCAGGCACTAACCTAATGCATTTTGGGAGGACCTTCATTTGTCATTGTCCAGTAAAAGAAAAAAATTGTGTGTAAGTCTGTGGGTTCCTTTGCTATTTACTCAGATTGTGAATAAATACAAAATTAAACAATGTACTCCTTTAAACCTGTGTGGACACACAGTTATTCACTAAAGACATTGTGGTCTCTGCTCCAGTCCCTTTGTGGCTAGTAAGGCCCTTCTGTGATAGATACTTGCACTGTGAGAGAAGACTGGTCTCGGGAGGACTTCTGTTTTCCTCTCTTGCCATCCATCTGTGTTAAGAGAGCAGAAGGTGGAGAAAAGGTGGAGCTCTGGCTTGCTGCCCACTCTGCTGGAAAAGGCAGTTGTTCCAACAGGCTAGGCAATGAGCACTGTGCCAGGCACCAGCTGCTGCTGTGGAGGCAGAGGAGGAACCAAGCACAGCCCTTTGCATCACAGTTTGCCTTCCAGGCTGTTCCTCAGGCAGTGCAGCAGCACCTCACCCCACCCCACGTAGCAAATTCACAGGAAGCTTTGTAATCTGGTTATTCTAGCCTGTGAATAGTAGCAAATCAATTTTCTTTATTTGTAAGTTAGAGGTGCTCTATTTTTCCAGAGGAACTATAAGAAGCTACTTTGTATTCTTAATGCCCTGAACCAGAGGTAATTTTCATGCTGTGCATTTTCTAGATACCTGCAGATGATTCACCTGAAGAGAGGGAGTGTTGTTTTGGTTTTATTATATCATAATTTATACCCCTCCCCTAGACTGAGATGGTAGAGTGAGGAGAGATAGCAAGCCCGGAGAAGGCAGAGAAATGAAAAGGCTCCAATGGTTCATCAGCCATTCATGTCAAGTAAAGGGTTTTTAAAGCACATGCCAGTCTTCATGTTGTCCTTTAGGGGCCAGCTAACAGCTGGTTCCTGTAGTACCATTACATTAATGCAGCACCAGTACAAGTAGCTAGACATAGGATTAAGATGCAATTAACCTCAGGTTCAAGATGAAGAGATGAGGGAATGACAGAAGAAAGGTTGTGCAAAACACCTAGTCATTACTGCCCATGTTTGCAAGTAATGTGAAAGTTTTGGAAAAAGCAGTCAGAGGCAGTAGAAAACCTCACATTAGTATCACTAGTCTTTGGATCAAGCCAGTGACATTCTTCAGATAATCCATATTCTCTCCACCTCTCTTTGCAGGCCAGTTTATACCTTCCTTGTTATTTCAAGAGAGTTTTTCTCGTTTCTAATTTTGTATTACTTACAGGAACAGGACAAGGAAGGTGACTGCAACCATTTCTAAAGAGAGAGGTGTTACCCTGTCTGCATGACTGCATCTGTCCAATGACACTGTGGTGAATCGTGTACTTCATCTCAGCCCCACTTTTCCTGGATTAGTATCACTGGACACCTTCAGAAGAGCCCCTTCCTCTTTCTTTGCAGTGTACCCAGCTATCTCGTACCTTTTGACAGAAAAGAGATAAGCAGCAGGATTAGTATTCAGGTATGTGAGCAAAAAGACAGAAAAGTATTCCTGTCTTGGCATTTATTGGTATCAAGGTTCAAAGCTTCTGAAATGTATGAAGGGAAAGTTAAGCCTTTGCTGGCCTCAGAGGGTTGGATGAGGGGAAGCTGCTCTCCACACCACTGATCATGACATGATGATGGCTGAATAAAATTTGGTGTTTATGATGTCAACCCAAATATGCTCAGAGAGAATTCCTCAAGGTAAGTTCTTTCATTATTTACCTCCCCACACTTGTAACCTGCATCTAAATTTACATATAAAGCTTTATGTATGTCAGTGTTCAGACTTCATCTGCCTTCTTCAGAAGCTTTCCTAATAATAGCATCCATTCAAGTTCTATTCTTCATGGATATTATTCTCATATTAATGTAATTGAGTGATTTCAGCAGGTTCAGAGGGTCTACATTTGGGATAGGAATGAAAGAAAGGTAGTGTTATAGTTGTTTCATTCTTCTTGTTGTACTGCTTCCATTTGTTGTTATACAGATGTTCGAATCACCTCAAGCACAGCTTCCAGGACAAGATGTAAGCAGGCGAAGACGTTTATTACGTTACACAGCAAAGTTATATAGTCTATCAGAAGCCACATGTGTCACATCTTCATTGGTTATTTTCTACTGGCATGCATGTAATTAAAGCATACAATAGGTCAAAATAACAAAACAGTATTTTAACACATCCAACCACATTCTGCCTAGTTTCTCTCCTTCAGTTACAAGGTGTTTACATTCTTTTCAGAGTCAGAGACAAAACATAGCTTGCTCTAATTCGAGCAAAGGCAAATCTTCCCTACAGCCTTCCAAAGTTCTCTGAAAACAATCCTTCTCCCACAAGGTAGGCCTCTGGGGATGTATGCAATAATGTAACAGCATACAGCTGTTGAAGTCCCTGTTCAGCTTATAGACAATCGTGGAGCTGATATGATATGGTATGCCAAAGGGTGTTATTTTTTCTCAACAATTAAGAAATGAAGCTAAGTGTAATATTGGTGACCTTTCACATGCATATAAATCTGTGTGTGCTTTGAGGTGTTGTTCAACTAAGGCAATCACAAATTACATAATTCAATAGAAATAGCAGCAGCACCAAGCCTGCTACTTTGCTATTCTTGCATAAGTTCATAGGTATTTGTATTTGTCTTTATCTGTTGTACATTAGTTTTGATATAAACAGAGACCCAAATTGTGTTTTCACTTACGTTACTATCAGTTGGGATTAATTGAAAGGTGCATCGGATGTTCTAAGTGTGAAATAAGAACTACATAAGTAATTATGAAATTCTACAAGATAGATGCTGGTATATATCAGTTTTGAAACTTGAAAATGTGAGCCTGATATACCACTACCTCCTAACCATGGAATTTTTCCAAAGGTGATTTGAATATCAATTTAAAAGCAGTAAAAGTTTAACCCAGCCTGTGAGACAAAATACGGTTGCAGACGTTGTTAATAAAGCTTATCTCATACAGTGCTAAATATTTATAGAGAGGACTGTGACTGGATAAAATTATTCTGGTTATAGCTTGGCTATATTATATACAGAAATAATCTTCTTCAAATAGAAACCCTGTATTGAGTATCCAGTACAGACATAGCTCACTTCAGAATTGTTTTCTAAGAGCATTTGGTGACAACAGGGATTAATTTACTTCAAGAGCAGCTTCAGCAGTGAGTAGCAGTGGTGAAGCCATGTGGTGTTGTGTATGCAGAGTGTAACTTCTAAATGAAGTTTTCAGATCTGTGGAAAGCATCTCTGCAGATGGCTCATTAAGTTTCCCTTTCTGCTCATTCCGCTGGGCTGAGCAGCCCAAGAGCTTTATTTTTGTTTCAGGAAAATGCTGAAAGAGAGGGTAATCCTAAACATAGCACAACTTCTTTTCATTAGGGAAAGAGATAACGATGAAAAGAGTTTTACTGTCACCAGCATCTGGCAGGTGGCGAGTAGCTTCTCTGAAATGCTGCTTTGACAACCTCAGACTTTCCTAAGCATAGCAAACACACGAAAAGCTTCACAGTGAGGAATGGGTTGTAGCTTGGGTCACCCTGACCAGCATGCCGAGCTGAATTACCCAGTTCAGTGCAATGCAAACACATTTACATAGATTACCTAATATTTTGATTCAAATTTGGTTTTTAAGCTGGTCAAGACTTCCCAAAAGTGTTTTCAGTCATACAAAATAACACTAATTTTATATTTTGTATATTTGTATATACAAAATATATGTGTATTTATATACACAAAAAAGATATAATTATATATATAAAAATATTTATTCATATCTATATATAGGCTACTTTTATATTTTCCTTGGATAATAATGTTTTCTTCATTGACACTGTCCTCAGATGAGCATGAATTATGCAAGTTTTTGATTTTAGGAAGCATTTTACATTAGCATGTTGCCTAAGAAAGTTCTCACCACAGCTAAGACCAAGAACATGAACTTGGGCCAGTAGGTCTGTCTAGGTAAATCTTTTCTTTAATGTCAGCTTAATTGCAGACTAGGCCTGAGGTTTCAAATCCTGAAAAAATGGTTCACCTAAGAGGAATGGCAGAAAACAGAGAAAACAGAGGGCTACTTGTCCAAAATACATAGAATGAAAAGTTAGGGGAAAGCAGCAGGCTATAAAACTTGGGAAAACAAAAAAAGAAAGGGAAAAAAAAAAAGTAGAATAGAATAAGCGTGGCATCAATATCAAATCTTTAAAAACAAATCCCTACATTTCTGCAGCTCTTATAATCAAAGCTATGTCAGCATATTATAAAGATATGTTTGCTTCAGCCTAGGTTATGCTGATGTCCGCTGTGTCCATTTTTAGGCACATCTAAAATAACCCATTTTTAATCTCCTGGTGGCTGCATCATTCACAGAAATTCTTCTTATTCTATTTACATTGTGGTTTTAAACTATTTCCCCATTTCTCTTCATGTACATCGCATTCTCTGCCCCAGACCTGTGCTCTGAAGTATTCTCTAAGGCAAAAGGAGCCTCCCTTTCCAGAATATTTTTAGCTGCCATGAAAGTGTTTGATCTGCCCTGCAGCTCCCAAGAATCAGCACGAGGCTGGCACTGCCTCACATGCCCACTCACTTGCTGTGCTGTCCTGTCCCTCTCTCCAACTTGATGCTTTCCAGACCACACTGCAGTTTGGAGACAGGAGTGAAGAATAGAATAGAATAGAATAGAATAGAATAGAATAGAATAGAATAGAATAGAATAGAATAGAATAGAATAGAATAGAATAGAATAGAATAGAATAGAATAGAATAGAATAGACCAGGTTGGAAGAGACCAACCTATTATCCAACCCACCTAATCAAATAAACCATGCAACCAAGCACCCCATCAAGCCTCCTCCTGAACACCTCTAATGATGGTGACTCCACCACCTCCCCGGGCAGCCCATTCCAATGAGCAATCAAGTAGGGGTTTCTACAACAGCCTTTTCCATGCTGAGGCCAGGAAAATGCCTCTAGCTTTCTCCATCACACTCCCAATTCCTTCTAGGTGTTTTAAGGCCAAATACTCTCTTCACTGCCTTCAGTATCTTGGGGAGAGAAAAGGAAAAAAATCTCTGAAGAGATATATTTTTCAAAACCAAACAGATTGAGAGATCTACAACTACCTGAAGGGAGGTTGTAGCCAGGTGGTGGTTGGTCTCTTCTCCCAGGCAAGCAGCACCAGAACAAGAGGACACAGTCTCAAGCTGCACCAGGGGATGTTTAGGCTGGATGTTAGGAAGAAGTTCTTCACAGAAAGAGTGATTGGCCATTGGAATGGGCTGCCCAGGGAGGTGGTGGAGTCACCATCACTGGAGGTGTTTAGGAAGAGACTGGATGGGGTGCTTGGTGCCATGGTTTAGTCGATTAGATGGTGTTGGATGATAGTGTGGTCTCAATGATCTCAAAGGTCTCTCCCAACCTGGTTAATTCTATTCTAATTCTATTCTATTCTATCACAAGACAAAGGACAAGATTCAGTATTTCTACATACTCAAGAGGTAATTACATGATAACTCAGAAATAATAGGAATGATCTCAGCTAAAGTTACATTAATGTGCATTGACACTCATGTACTCTTTCAGATGTGCTCTCTGTCATGCTTTCAGATGATTGCTGCCTTTTTCGGTTCTTTCCTTGGTAGCCTCAATTGACATCACAAATTTCTTGTATCTAAATCTCTAATACCAGGAAGAAAACTGAAGTCATGGTTCCAAACCACCCATGTTGTCCAAGGCAGGAACTGTCTTTGCTCTCTTCTAGATGCAGTATATGTGCAGTTTGGCACCGAGTCACAAAGGAGGCTCCTCAGCATGACGGAAGATAGCTAACAGAAGCAAAAGGTGAACCAGAAACTTCTCACTGATTTGCAATGTGACTATGGGCAGATCCAAGCACAATGTCCTCATTCCCCCTTAAATGCCCCACTTGTCAAGTCACCAAGCCTTTTTGAAGTAAATTCAGCCTCTTCAGCAGTATTTGGTAATGTTGTGTTAGTGTTGTATAGATCAGCAAGGACATGATATTTATTCAAATCTACTCATTGTTTTTATTTATTTTAAAACATTCCTCTGAAGTGGCTATTATTTGCTCACAGTTATTTCAGGTTCCTCATGAAAACAATAGGACCTGTACAACTAAATCCTCAAGCATCTTTCTGAAGGAGGAGTGTCCTGGAACTCAAGGAAATGGTCTAGCAAGCCCTGAAAAATCTAATTTCCCTTCTCCCCTTCCCCTTCCTTTCCACCCCTTTATTTCCCCCCCAACTCCCCCCTCCCTGTGAATAGCAAAATCAAATGATTTTGTGAGTTTGAGGCTATGCAGCTCCAATTCCTATAATTACATAGTCAGGATTTTTGCAGTTGTACAGTAAATGAACTCTCTTGCATGGACTAATGCTTAAATTGCAACTTCCAGATTGCTTAGAATGAAGAAGGGATTTAGAATGTTAAAAGATATGTGTCTGCTATTAATTAAACCTAACCATATTAGCTAACTCTTGTTCATCATTTTTTCCTGTTATAAATTCAGGTTTCTTATTTTTGCCATGGTTTTTAAGCTCAGACCTGGTTTTGAATTCTAGGACAGGCCTCAAACACGGGAAGAGATATGTGCTGGGCTAGATAAAAGGCTTCATTAACTGGTGCATGTTAGCTAATGCTGTGCTAATTTAAACCTCTTTTTGTTACATTAGAAAAATAAAATCTCTGTTATTAGACTTGTCTTACTAGATTCCTTACATTTTCAGTTAAGTTTATACTATATATATGCTATACACTTACATTTCTTAAATACTGCAGGCTAGTTTTAGCAGAAGAAAAATGGTAATGTTAAAGGTTTTATTCCGTAATACTATTAGCAGTGAAGGTGAGGAAAAATAGAGATAACATTTTGAAGACTGTGTAAGATCAGAAATGTGAAATTGCACTGGTGATTTTTTCCCCCAAAGTCCTAATCTACTTTACAGCAAGGATTTTATCATCTAAATGACTAAATTTTCCTAGGAAATATATTGAGGAGGCCCATCTACACTGAAATGAAGCTATACAGATAGGAAAGGGTTAAAAACAGCTTGGCAGGGGAAATTGAACATGCTCAGTCTCACAGAAATTTTATGAGATTGGTAACTACTCATGCAACCCCTCTCCAAATTAATGCCCTTTGCCTTAAAAAATGAGCATAGAGCCTCGACTGTGGGGATTACAATGCGCATTAGAAATGCCCTCTTTGCCCTTTTTATGAGAGCTGGGCCCAGTGCCAAGGAACCTTGGAGAAAGAGAGGTTCCCATGTTTCATCACCGAGTCTGCTCCCTGGTTTTCACCCAGTTTTTCCACTTGCTAAACAGGACTGAAGAACTGGGGCCATAGGCAGTCCATGCTGCTGGTGTTCTGGTGATGTCTTAAGACCGTGACTTTGGTGCTTAATAGGCTTGTGCTCTTCTGCTGTGCTCTGTAAAAACATACTAAGAAAATAGTATTTTGTTGTTTGTGCCTTGCACCTCAACTTGGGTGTATCACGGTAGTGCAGAAGTTACAGCTGAGGCAAGGGAAGTTCTTTCAAGTTCTTGAAATAATTGGAGCAGTGTAGTTTCCTAATGACATGGATGGGGGAAGGTTTGGGGAAACCTTCAAGCAGTTTTCTGTCTGTGAAGCTTAAGCATCTATTCTAGGATAGAGAAGAGTTAATTTAGATTTAGGAGTAAAGACAAAAGACAAAAAAATGACTGGATAGGTGATGAACTATGAAATCAAGTTCCTGTGATTTAACAGATCACCATTCATTCTGGAGCTATGGTACATGACAGGGTATGGTCTCTTGAACCAATATGAAGTATGTAAGCTAGCCTATTTATTTTCATAAGGGTTCAAATTAGGAACATGCACGTGGCTCATTACCATGGCATGTGACCAGGGCAGTTACTTAACTGTGGTGACTCAGTCAACTTCTACCCATATAACAGGGAAATTAGAGATCAGTGTTTTGCTTCTGCAGCTTCATATTTTTGCTTCTCTACCCACAGCTAGGACAGTCAGCTGTCTTCCCTGCCATTAGGCCATCTGTATATACCAGGGATGGAGAGGGAAATCAGCATTCTTAATGCTCTGCTGAGGAGACAGGAATCATGGGGAGACTTCAGGTTGTCGAAGTGAGAGAGGACAAAATTAAGGATGACTGTAGTACAGTAAGTGTTGTATATTGGAGCAAATGCACATGAATGTATTTAGATCGTAATGTGGAAGTCTTGATAGATGACTAGGGTGGGCATTTGTGGAACTCTTCCACATATAGTATAGAAAAGATGAATGTATCCTTTCCCTATTACTGGCAAATTAATATTTGAATGTTTCAAAATATTTACAATGTGCTTGGGATGGAGTTTTCTTGCAGATAGCAATGCCATCATCACTGAATGCGGCTTCTAGCCTACATTTGAGTCTTGCTTACTGTGGACTTTTGGAGCCAGAGAAGCTGCTTGCATTTACTCTGGTCACTTAGCTCGGCAAGGCAGTTTCGTATGCAGAGGTGTGAGCTCAAGTCTGAGGGCAAGGGTTTGGGGAAAGAGGTGACTATTAACCAGAACCTGCAAGCCTGTCACCAAGGCAGCCAGGTGAAAAGGAAAGTCAGACAGCACCTGCCCCTGCCCTTGCAGTCCCTCGCCTGCGTTTCTTAAAGTCACTTTACTCAGCCTACTTGCTCTTATTTCCTGATCTGTTTGCTGGTGGCCTGACCTGTCTGCTATCTCTGCCATCCTCCCACCATAACCGGGAAAGCAAGGTGAAGCAAATAGAGCTGGAGTTGAGCAGAAAAACGTATGAAAATCCCGAAAGAGGACAAGGTGCCAAATGCCAGGCACACCCTGCAGCAATACCCGCCTCCAGTTTAGTTCGCCTTTCACACACAAGCCCAACAGTTGCTCTCCCGGGGAAAAGGTGTGAGGGGAGTCGTTTCCGACAGATCACGTTCAGATGCAACGTGCTGCCTCCGGCAGCGAGGGCGAGACCTTTTCCTCCCGCGAGGGATGCGGGGCTGAGGGTGCGTAAGCCCCGCGCTGCCTTCCCGGTTGCTGGGCTCTAATGCCCCGGGAGCTGCCTGCCTCACTTCTTGCCCGACCACGGCCTTTCAGCCCTTCTCTTGACCAAAGCCGCCTACTAGTTTTAAAAGAGTTTTCTGCGCCGGGTCCAAGAAAAAAATAATCTCTACGAATGCAAGTGACGAGAAACCAGTTGTGGGGGGCAACGCTGGGGCGAAAGGCTGACGAGAAGCCTTCGTTCCCCGCGCGGGCTCAGCCTCGGGGGACAACCACCTGGCGAACTTTGGGTTTGCCAAGTTTATAGCCAAAGAGGTGTAGGAGGGTTTCCCGCATTAGTGTTGGCAGTGGGGTCTGTGACTTGTCCGTCCCCCGTCCTTCCTCATCCCTTCTGCTCGGCCGCTGCTCGGGCAGCGGAGGCGGCCGGGGCGGGCAACCATGCCCGCGGGTGCAGCCGCTGTGTTTGCATTTGTCTCGGCCGGTCACATGGAAACGGGATTGCAGTGTCCCCGTCCCCGCCCCCGCCCGCCAGCACTCCCGGGCCGCTGAACGGGCACCAGCCAGCCGTGCCGAGCCGCTCCCCCCGGGCGCCGCAGTCTTCCCCGCCGGGCTGGGCAGCCCCTCCTCGGCGGGTGCAACGGAACTGTCGATAGCCGTGGCGCGGCGTTACTTCCCTGCCAGCGCGGTAAGGCGGACGGGGATCGGCAAAGGTGCGCCGCGTGTCGCCCCTGCAAGGTATCCCCGCCTGCAGCGGGGCTGCGGGGCGGAGACGTGCCAAGCAGTGCCGCCCGGTGGCTGGGCGGGGAGTGGGGCCGGGCGGGGGCGGTGGTGGGAATGAGGGAGGGAGCGAGGCCAGCTCTCACGCCTCTCTTCCCTTCTTCTTGATCCCCGCCGCTGCTGACCTTCGCCACTGTCCCGCTGCGGGACCGCGTCTGGACCGGCGCGTCCCTTAGAAAGCAGTGAGGGAGTCCCGGCCATGGAGACCCTCGTGCACCCCAGGACCAGCAAACCTCCGACCGGGTAAGCACCGCCGCGACCCACACATCCGTGGGCAGGAGCGGCTTCTGGCGGCAGCAGCACTGGCCGGCGGGCCTCAGCTGCTTCTGTCTCAGTTCCCTCTCGCCGTCCCTCTCTCGAGGAGCTACCGAGGTCGGAACCGGCGCGCAGGTGTCGGCGCCCCGCCGTGTTTTGCGCAGCCCGCCCCGAGGGCGTCGTCGTGGCGGCGGGCGGGGGACATGGGGCATGGCTGGGGAGCAGGTCTGTGGGGCTGCGGACAGCAAGATGAGCTGGGGTGGGGAAAGGTCGGGGTGGGAAAGGTGTCACCTTCGTCTTTCCCCGTTGAAGGCTCGGCCCGACCCGACCCGACCCTGCCCCTCCGTCTATGAGACCGGAGAGGTGGAAGAGCGGGGTTTGGTTTGGGAGCGTCTCTCTTTCAGCGTGTTGTTTAGGTTGTCCAGGCACGCTCCGGCCCTCTGGGAGGGCAGGCAGCCGTTAGTTTGAGCTCTAATCATGGGCCGCTGCGGTTTGGAACCGGGGCCGCCGTGGGGGGACCCGGGGACGTTGTGGATCTCGGGGCGGATCCGCTGGCGGATGGATCCAGCGAAACCCGCGGCTGCCACTTCTTGCCTGTATGCCCGTCTGCCCGTGTGCCAGTACGCAGTTGGCAGAAGCTTTTGACAGGCTTATTCAGCTGTCCCGGCCCTGTGTCCCGCAGCCCTAGCACTTAGCTGCGGCAGAAGAAGGAAGAACGCTGCCAGCTTCTAATTAAAAATGCCAAAAATTGTCAGCGATCAGTCAGCGAGGGCAGTGCCGGCCATTGCTCTCCGAGGCTTCTACCGCTGGTGACAGGCACCGTGATCGCAGTAGTAACGCTAAACAGCAGTGAGCTCTAGAGTAAACCACAGGTGGTGGGTGTTGGGGGTTTTTTTTGTTGTTTGTTTGTTTTGGGGTTTTTTTGGGGTTTTCTTTTGAGAGAGAGAAACACGGAACATGCCAACAGTGAATTTGTTAGTCCATTAATTGAACAAGAGCAGCAGCAAGATTAAGTCTTTTGCCACCTCTTTTGTCAGAGCAGAAGAGAGGCAAGTTTCAAGAGCTGTGCTGCCTGCTTGCTGCAGTTTGCTCGTCTACTTCATGCTGTCCACAGGGACTGAAAAATACTGTGATTGCTTCAGCAGTCTTTTTTTGTTTGCTTGTTTGTTTTCTTTGGTTTTGTCATAAATTAATTTCCAACTAAATGGAAAGCAGCTTTAAAGTAAGTGTTAGTGAGGTACAATAGGTTTAATTTCCTGAGTTTCTGTGTTTGATAGGGAGTCTTGTAGTGTCTTGTAGTGTCCAACTCAGAAAGTAGAACCGGGGCAATGGGTGAAAAAAAGATGCTGTTGCTAGTGCTGTAGTAATTAAACTGTATGTGTGCCACGTTTCTTTGGTTTGCAGAGCATGACACAGCTTGCTGGTTTGGTTTTTTGTATGTTTTTGTTTGTTTGTTTTTGTAAATAAAATGCCTAATTCCAGCTAAGAAATGAGCTTGTTTTGCTATGGCCATTTAAGCTAACCTCCTATGAAAACCAATAGATACATCTCCCCTCTCTCTGTTTAGTTGATGCTTTCTAAAAGCCTGATGAAGAGTCTAGGATGCCGATTTACACATATGCCTTGAAGAGTAACTAGCATTTTTTAGATGCACTGCTTGTTAAAAATTTGTCTTGATTGCTAGGTATCCAGAAATTAATTAGAGAGTTTGAATTTGCAATGAGGAAGTCTATAGTTAGTGCATTTCAGCAGTGAGCACTGATCTCTGAAGGCATTTCTGAACAAAACTCCTTAATCCTATGTAGCCAGTTTCATCTGTGTAAATCTGTGGCCAGACTCAGATATCACATATATAACAGAAATTACAGTAACTGCATTAACTTCAGTTGGATCACTCCTGATACTGCTCAAGGAGGCAAATACAGTAGTGAGGTGATGCATTAATGATACTGTATAGCAAAGCATTGAGTACTGTGTCCAGTTCTGGGCCCCTCAATTTAAGAAAGACATTGAGACTCTTGGACATGTCCAGAGAAGGGCAACGAGGCTGGTGAGAGGCCTTGAGCACAAGCCCTACAAGGAGAGGCTGAGGGAGCTGGGATTGTTTAGCCTGGAGAAGAGGAGGCGCAGGGAGACCTTGCTGTCTACAACTAGCTGAAGGGAGGTTGTAGCCAGGAGGGGGTTGGTCTCTTCTCCCAGGTAACCAGCACCAGAACAAGAGGACACAGTCTCAAGCTGTGCCAGGGGAAGTTTGGACTTGAGGTGAGGAGAAAGTTATTCACTGAGAGAGAGAGTTGTTAGCCATTGGAATGGGCTGCCAGGGAGGTAGTGGAGTCACCGTCCGTGGAGGTGTTCAAGGGGGGATTGCACGTGGCACTTGGTGCTGTGGTTTAGTAGTCATGAGGTCTTGGGTGACAGGTTGGACTTGATCTTTGAGGTCTTTTCCAACCTTATTTTGATTCTATGATTCTATGCGGGTCCTAATCCACTCCTGAGGAGGCTGATGGCAACACTGGTTTTTGCAGTGTCAGGGACTGCCTGTTGGTTTCATCTGAGCTGGTTTCAGCTTTGAAATACTCCTTGTTACTTTTCTTGCAGGTTGTCCCAGCCCAGATATGTCCGTGCTGTTAGCAGCAGACTTCACTGCTAACATCCATACTGGTTAGCTGGTGGACATTTGTTCCCTGTTCAGATTTCACTCTCTCAATGAGGAAATCTGCCAGGGCTAGGGGGCAAGAGGACAGTGTTGCCTGTCCATATTAGTTCCTGTATGAATCCAGACATAGGCTGTGTCTGTGGAGTGTGCCTGGGGAACGCTGTTTTTCAAGGCCACTGTGGCAGAAATCACTTCCTTTCATGGCAGAAGAAAAGCTATATGTGTTTCCAGCTTATTGATTGGGTTAGCTTGCAGTTACAGAATGAAGGTTGAAATGACCAGAGCTTCACAGTTTTTGACAGAATGTGGGCAGAGCTGTTTTGGCTCTGTGTAAATCATTAACAGTGAGATTACAAGTATTCCTTGTTAAACAGTGAACAAATGTAGTGTCTGATTTGGTACAGGCTACAGCAGCTCTTTTGTAAGTTTTACAACTTGACTATGTGTGTTTCATGGCATGGCTTATCGAGCATTGAATGTTTAAAAGCAGGATACTTTGGTGTGGTTGGTTTTGTTTGGTCTTTATAGCAAAGGAAAACTGCAGTATGCTAGTGATGCAGGGTATTCGTCATTTTGTAGTTAAAAAAATAATTGTAGGCTTCAGCACCAGAATTTTATTATTAATAATTGCTAGGTACAAGTTTTGTAAAGCTTTAACTTAGGTTATGAAGTTGAATTGAAGACGATCAGTGGCAGCAGCAGAAATTAGGGTTTGTTCTATGATCATGCAATGAATGCTAAAAGAAATACACTTATTTAAAATTTATTATCTTAGTGTCTGCATCTTCATTAGAGAGAGCAGAGCGGCTTCTCTGAGTGTCTTGATCAGTGAATTTTTTTACCATAGTATGGCATCATAGACTTACATTGGTCATAACTGGCATAGGAGGCTCAAGCCCCAAATTAGGACTTAAATGATCAGTTCTGTTATGCTCCATTAGGAACCTTACAAAGTGCAGAGAATCTTCTACTCTCACTGAAAGAATCTCCCATGGAAACTGGCACTTCTTGGGTTCTTCTCCATGCCGTTATGTCTGAGCACCGAAAGGCTTTGTCTGGAGTCTGGCAAGTGTGGGAAAAGCCTTTATGTTAAAAAAAAGACATATGAGCACTTTCTTTACGTAGGGCCTATTTTTTTCTGTACTTCAGCTTCCTTTCCTGTCTCACAGGGCCTTACAGTACTATAAAAAACAGGCCTGTTCTCTTTAACATCTTTATCAATGATCTGGATGAGGGGATTGAGTTACATCCTCAGTAAGTTTACAAATGACACCAAGCTGGGTGGCTGTGTTGATATGGTGGAGAGTAGGGAAGCTTTACAACAGGGTCTGGACAGGTTAGGTCAATAGGCCAAGGCTAACTGCATGAAGTTTGGCATGGCCAAGTGTCAGGTCCTCCACCTGGGTCACAACAATCCCATGGTAAACTACAGACTGGGGGCTGTGTGGTTGGAAAGCTGCAACTTGGTGAGTGATCTGGGGATATTGGTTGAAAGTTGACTAAATACGAGTCAGCAGTGTGTCCAGGTGGCCAAGAAAGCCAAAGGCATCCTGGCTTGTATTAGAAACACAGTGGCCAGCAGGAAGAGGGAGGTGATCATTGCCCTGTATTCAGCACTGGTGAGGCCGTGCCTTAAGTACTGTGTTTTGTTCTGGGCCCTTCACTATAGGAGGGGTGTTGAGGTGCTGGAGCATGTCAGTGAAGGGCAACAAGGCTCATGAGTAGCCTGAAACACATGACCTGTGAGGAGGCTGAGGGGAGACCTCATCCCTCTCAACAACTACCTGAAGGGGCATTGGATCCAGGGGGTCAGCCTCTTCTCCTTGATAATAAGCAAGAGGAAATGGCTGCAAGATGCACCAGGGGAGGTTCAGGCTGGATGTTAGGAAATATTTCTTCACAGAGAGGATTATCAAACATTGGAGTGGCTTGCCCAGGGCAGTGGTGCAGTCACCATCCCTAGAGGTGTTTAAGCAATGTGTGAACCTGGTGCTTAGGGACATGGTTTAGTGTTGACCCTTCAGTGCTGGTTCAAGGGTTGGGGGGGAGGGTTGATGTCTGTTACAGCTGGATGTATTCTGTGATTCTTTGTGATTCTGTGCTTAGTAAACCTGCTTTGGAATGACTTAACCACTGGATTGAAGTGATCCTAGAAGTTCAATAAAGGCTGTGAAACATCAATAATATTTACACACAGAACCTGGGAAAGCAAACTGAGGTACAGAGCAAGTCACGCATCTTAACATGTTGAAACCTTTTACCATTATACTTTGCCTACTTGATATCATTAAGTGGGTTACTTTGTGAAAATACACATCCAGCTTTAAAAAGAACAGAAAGAAGGGTGGTGTTTTTTTTTAATTGTGTTTATGTTTAGGATACTATAGGTAAACCTTGTCTGGAAGAGCCTGGAAGGTGCTGTTGTCAATTGAACATTTATGTGAACATCTGTGTAACACTGGTTACCCTGTACTCTGTTTCATCTTCAGATGTTAGGAGATTTAGGGTATAGAGGACAACAATGTAGTTAATTTTTAAATTGGAACTAGAAAACTGAGCAGTTTGTATATTGTTACTCTGTTTTGTATTTGATATTTCCATGTAATGTGCAGAGTACTAAATGGCAAAGGACAATGACTGCAATTAGAAAGATAGAGGAACAGTGTGGTACTGGCTTGGAATTGCTGCTTTGGCCAGTTATAAGGCTGACAGTTGTGCTTTTGTTATTATCTTCCATGTTTTATCCTCATTTGTATGTGCACAGCTGCTGTAGAATTCAGATGGTGCTTCTTAAATGTACACATGAGACAAGGAGCTTCTCTGTAATGCTTGTTTGTTGCTTTTTTTTTTTCCCCTGGCAGTGCAGGTAACATAAGCCCTGTCTTTCTCTTGCAAGTAGTTTGGGCCAGTGGAGATACATCACATTAAATAAATAAATAAAACTCTGGTAACTGACAGAAGAGGTGTGCTTGCTGTTGTGTAAAATTAAATAGAGCAAATTTTTACTGTGTTTTGCACATCTATATGACTATAGCTGTTAAGATAATAGACTGGAAGATATTGGTACTTTCAGTCATGTCTAGTGTCTCAGGATTGATGAAGATAAGCAGGCTAATTGTAAACATAAGCTAAATGGGGAGATAAACACAATGCAACTGAGTCCTGACAACTGTTCTCTCTGAATTCCAGTTTGCCATGTCTCTCTTATTAATTAATTTATTTATTTATTTATTTATTTATTTTCTGTAAGTCTGGTACCAGAGAAGAGGATGAAATATATGGCTTCTTAAAGCCTCTTCCATTTTTGGGCTCCCAGTCTCTCAGTTCTTTCTCATTATGTTCTTTCCCATTGCTTGCTTTTGTATTCTTCCCATCTTGCTGGCCGCTTCTGGCACAGTTAGATTAAACTGAACCTTCTCTTTCCTACTGTTGCCTGTCACTTAGGTACTCCATGTCTTTCCCTTGCAATTCCATATTTGTTTTTCTTCAGTTTTTGCTCATGTAAGTGTACATCTAAGTCAGATTGCTTGCCTTTATGAAAACACTTTGCTGCTCTACAGGAGATAGCATTGTGTTTTGATGGGACAGATTTTACTTACCGCTGTATTTGGCTATTTGGCAAGCTGAACAGTGAATTTCAGGATGCTCTATTAGATTGAGGTGGGGAGGGGTAGTTGCAACTTGAGCTCTCTCACACAGTCACACAGTATCACACAGTATTACTAAGGTTGGAAGAGACCTCGAAGATCATCGAGTCCAAGCTGTAACCACAGACCCCATGACTAGACCATGGCACCAAGTGCCACATCCAGTCCCCTCTTGAACGCCTCCAGGGACGGCGACTCCACCACCTCCCCGGGCAGCCCATTCCAATGGCGAATCACTCTCTCGGCGAAGAACTTTCTCCTCACCTCGAGCCTAAACTTCCCCTGGTGCAGCTTGAGACTGTGTCCCCTCTCATGGGTGCACTTTCAGGTGATGCTGACTATTAAGGAAAAACAACTTAAATATTTATTTTTCTGGAGCAGTGGTGGATTTCTTTTCACTGAATAATTCAGATCACAGTGCATGATTATGGACAGAATCATTTTTAAATTTTTTTTTTTCTTGCCTTCAAAGAAATTAGGGTTTTCTTGAATACATACACTTATATTTCTGTGGTGTTACAAATATTTAAGACATCTGTTATCATAGACTCGAATTATCTTAAAAGCATTTATGAACTCTTCCTAACAACTTTCTGTTAGGTTAAATAAATACACATAGGAGACTCCATGTTATTTGTATGGGTAAAAATCTGAACACATTTGCATGACCTGCTTCAAAAGTAGCCAGGAGGCCTGTGACAGAATTAGGGAAGTGCCTCACTTCTCCTGAATCACAAGTATTCCCCTGTATCTGGCCTTTATCTACTGTGTTAGAATCAGCAAACACTTGGTTTTCTGGCAATAACTGTGTTCTGTATACTGCAGCGTTTTGTGTTGCTCTGGCATTGTGATTTCTATGAAAATTGATGGCTTTCACACTTTCATGCTGCTTCTAAAAGATTGAGGGGTCCTTAGAAATTTATGTTTCCATAGTGGGCCAACTCTTGCATTAGAAGCTGGGAATGGGAAAAGATTTAAAATATGTATTTCCAGCAAAAATTGTGATTTAAATACCTTTCAAAAGTAGCTGCTTTCCCAGCTACTGGAAATTACAACCCTTATTAACATACTGATCCTCTTAATGTATAGGGTGTTTCCAGATCTGTTATTTGGCTAGTGAGCCAGGCTGCTTATCATTAAGTGAGTGATGCTGGGAATAGTGTATTGTTGTCATAGTTTCAGCATGAGAGTGTCAGTGATGAGCCAGGGACTTAACCTGTGCCAAGGAGTGAGTCACAAAGATTGCGTAGCAGGGCGATGCTGCGATGGCACTGACACACAACGTCTTGTAGCTACTTTAGTACCCTCACACCTGAAACATCTTCTTTTCAGTTTTATCAGTTCTCCAGCTAACAAGCTGCCCAAAATGATGTGCATTTGTGCAAAGTAGTAATTGTAATCAGATAAAAATGTGTTTTTCTGTTTATGTACTTTGTTCTTGCTGTATCTTCCAGATTGAGAGTGCCTGTGGGGAAAAAAAAACCCAAACCAAAACATTTTCTTAACTGCTGACCCTGTAAATTCAACCCGATGTTTGCATATTAAGCTCTATTTCGTGTGTTGCTTGGGATTTGTTGTGTGGAAGAGCATTGGTGGTGTCTTCTGACAGCTTCAGTTATGAAGTGTGAATTAGAAAGCTTTCTCTGATGGTCAAAATATGCTACCACCTTGGTATCTTTGTGTGGCTTTTTTGTTTGGTTGGGGTTTTTATTTGGTTTTGGTTTAGTTTGTTAGGTGATGAACATCAGTAAAGCAGGTGGAAAAGTGCAAATGGAGTGAGAACTTGGTGTAGGCTGGGCCCAAGCTACTCGCGGAGTTGCAGTCGAGAGACTATGTTTTAGGGCTCAGTTTTGCATTTACCAGTGTCTAATTCTTATTAAAGGTGATTGACTTGAGCCTAAGGTTGGTCTGTGAATTGCTCTCTCTCTCCATGCTACTTACTGTAGCATACACAAGGTGGAATGGCTGAGTGAGATGCAATGGAGAATCCCTCGCTTAAGTAATCGGCAGCCAGGTAATTAGGGAACTCACAGAAAAAACACTTCAGGCACCTGCTTGGTACAGGAGATGCTGATGATTTAATCTGCAGTAGCTTTTACTACATCAAATTGCCCGGGCAACCTGGCAGCCTGATTTCCTAGACCAGATAGCTTGCTAGATCTAAGTCTCAGTGTTCTTGAAGCTGTTGTGTTGCAGTCAATGTTGCTGTATGCAAGCTTTATCTGTGACCCAAAGGTTAGAGGAAAATATGGTCATGGTTTGGACCCATGCTTATTTTTGTGGGTCTAACAGTGAAAACTTCCTTAACTCAGCAGAATAAACAGGTAAGATGCAAAATCATACCACTGGTGTTATTAATGACAAAGCCAATTAAAGTCGATTAAATATAATTTTAATTTGAAAAGAGCAATTCTAAGGCAGTAAGAGACATGCAAACAGCACTGAGTGCAACAATGCACGCTAAACACAATCTAATTCTCCTTTAAATATTCTACTCCTAATACATATGCATATAAAGGTGGGTTTATTTAAATTAGTTTGTCCTTCTGGTGGTCTCAAGGTGTGGCCTAACCAGTGCTGAGTACAGGGGCACAATGACTTCCCTGCTCCTGCTGGTCATACTATTCCTGGTGCAGGCCAGGATGCCATTGGCCTTCTTGGCCACCTGGGCACACTGCTGGCTCATGTTCAGCCTACTGTCAATGAGTACCCTGAGGTCCCTTTCTGCCTGGCTGCTCTCCAGCCACTCCTACCCCAACCTGTAGCACTGTATGGGGTTGTTGTGGCCAATGTGTAGAACATGGCACTTGGACATGTTGAGTTGTGCCAGGTGAGGTTTAGATTGGATATTAGGGACAACTTCTGCACCATGAGAGTTGTGGAACACTGGAATGGGTTGCCCAGGGAGGTGGTTGAGGCCTCATCCCTGGAGATGCTCAAAGTGAGGCTCAACAGGGCTCTGGGCATCCTGATTCAGTTGACTGCTGACTGCAGAGGCGGTTGGACTGAATGACCTCTGGAGGTCCCTTCCAACCCAGACCATTCTATGTTTCTATAATTCTATGATTGTGAAGAATGATGCTGCAGGAAAGAGAGATACAAGGAGTGCTAAGCACAGACCTTAACTTCCCATGGACCTGATTAATCCATGGAGGAGAATGCTTAGCCAGACCTTCAATGGGAATTGCAGCCATGGCCTTGCACTGCTCTTAAAGCCTAATGGGTGAGAACCACAGCTGCTACCTGTCCCCTGCAGCAGAGTCTTCATTCATGTTGTAACCATGCAACAAGGGGAGCATCCCTGCTTCCCTAGGCTCCCCAAGGAGAAAATTCACTCCTAGAGAACTTTATTTGCTGTTGTTAAAACTTGTTATTTTGATCTGAAAAGCACAGATTTTCCTGCCAAGCTACATGATAGTTGTGGAAAGAATTCATTGTGATAGCCACATTGTGCTTTCTTTTATGAACTATGGATGGGTTTGTTCTTTGCTTTGCATGGAGGCAAAGCAAACCATGAACTGCAGTTGTGCATTGGGAAAGATTTATGGAAAATAAAGTCATTTTTAAATTGCCTCAACTTTTAAGGGTTTACAGGATAAAGATGACTGCCTGGGCTTCCAGCAATCAGTTCTGTTATTGATAATGAAAACACTCCCATGACTCCAGTTTTCAGGAATTAGTATGAGCATGTGAATGTGCTTGCATGAGTCAGGAAGAAGTTCTTCACCATGAGGGTGGTGAGACACTGGAACAGGTACCATTTGCCCCTGTTATCCTCCCAAATCCCAGAGCACCTGGGCTCTGGTGGAGTCTCCTCCCACCCCAGGTGTGGCCACTTTGCCCTCCCCACCCACTCCCCTTTATAATCCCCTCCAGGAAAGGCAGAAGCTCTAAGCTGAGCCCATCTGGGCTGAGGGATCCTCCTCTCATCACTGGTGAGTCCTTATGGTGCACACTGGGTGATAGTGGTGGTGACAACAAAGGCCGGGGGGCCTGCTGGCCCCCGGTTGTTAGGAATAGGCTTGCTGACTACTCCAATATCCTCCATGGGTGCTGGCTGGGCCTCCTTACTGGGGCTGAGCTCCTCACTGTGGTGTCTTGGCTGGTTGAGGGTCTTGCTTCAAGCTCTTGGATGGGTGCAAAAATGGTGGTGGTGGAACAGGAGCTGCTTTGGGTAGATGAAGGGTGGAAGCCCTATCCCTGGAATTTACGGCCAGGCTGGATGTAGCCCTGGATAACCTGACTTTATGTGAGATGTCCTTGCCCATGGTAGGAGGGGAGGAACTGGGTGATCCTTGAGGTCCCTTCCAACCCTGACAATTCTGAGATTCAAACTTTCATTACCTTGATCACAAACCAGAAACTACTATAGTTGTTTGGGACTTTCTAGCAGTGAAAAGGAGAGGTAGGGGGTGGCATAGAAAAGAGTTGGTTTACTTTGTTTTTAACTTCTCCACAAGCTAAATGACTCCACTGCAAAATCTTGATACAGTATCATCTGGGACTATTTTTTTGCTTATGTTCTGTATTTGAAATGAACACTGTAGATCATAGAATAGCTCAGGTTGGAAGAGACTTCAGTGATCATCCGGTCTAATCCCCTTTAATGAGGAAACTGTATTTGAAGATTGGTTTGGGTTGGAAGAGACCTCAGAGGTCATCTACTCCAACCTCCCTGCCACGTGCAGGGACACATCTCAATTAGACTCAGCTGCTCAAGGCTTCATACATCCTGGTCTTGAACATCCCCAGGGAGGAACAGCAACCACCTCTTAGGCAGCCTGTTCCAGAGTCTCATCACCCTCATACTGAAGAACTTCTTCCTCAGCTCGAAACCGGTTCCCCTTGTCTCCGGGCGCCGTCAGGAAAAGTCCCTTGCAGCCTTCCTGTAGGATCCCATCATGTACTGGAAGGCAGCTCTAAGGTCCCACTGGAGTCTTTTCTCCAGGCTGAACAATCCCAACTCCCTTATCCTATCCTCATAGCAGAGGTGTTCCAGCCCTTGAATCATCTCTGTGGCCCTCCTCTGGAGTCACACTGACAGATCTGTGTTGATGATACCAGAACTGGACAAGATGACTTTTGAGGGACTTTTGAGAACAAGAACAAGGGGTGGGGTGGTGGTGGCAGGAAGTGCCACAGCTTTTAAAATTTACAAATGAAGAGCTCTGTTTTAGAGTCTTTGGATTACTTTTGTTTTAAAATTTCATCTTTAATTCCCACCCCATATATCCCACAGTGAGCATTATCCTGTGCTCACCCTGGAAGTCTGCTGGAAGCTATGGCAGTGGTTTTCTAATATGACAGAAAATAAAGCAGTGATTTTTTGTTCCAGACCTTTAAAACGCTAATCATAGAGTTTTGATTTCCCCACCCCCCCATCTTCCCTTTAGCAAGTTCCAAAAGACAAGACTAAGTTATTTTACCATAAAACATATTATTTCATTTTTGTTCTTACTTCTGTGATGAGATGGCTCTTCTTTCTGCATTTTTTTTTGTCAGCATTTTGTGTATGCAGCAAAAATACCACCTGGGTAAATACATCAAGCATGGCATGTCTGATATTACTGTGCACAGGACATGGATTTTCCCTTCTGTTTTTGTCTGAGTGTGCCATGATGGGACTTTCCAAAATCAATAAATAGTTTCAGCCAAATTGGAAGAAGCAACTGTTTTCTGTGTTTTTCTTACACTTCTGCACCTCCAGCAATGCTTTATTTCTGTCTGGCACAGAAATAGTTTTGGGTGTTGATGAGGGAATACCTTGGTGTGAGTTCTTAGTTTGTGGGGTTTCTGTGTTTTGGTTTGGGTGTTTTTTAAGGAACTTTTCATGATACTTGGTATTAAGCCTGCACTTTCATGGATGCAAAATAAATTACTCCTGGGTTCCCTGGGGGTACAGCTCATGTTTCAGTGTCAGCACAGCTTTCTTTTTGCTAATGGGGCTGTGGTGTTGTGCACTGTCACTCTGACAGGCATCCTGATGAGTCCCTGTGAAGAGAGGGCTTTCTTCTTGGGAAGGAGACCAGCCACTGGCTTTTGCTGTGATTAAGATCTTGGTAGTGTGACACTTTCAGGTGCTCTTAAGATTAACTTGACCAGTTCATTAAATACAGCTACAAAGAGGGGAAATCATGTGGCTCAACTGCCAACATAGTAATTACTGCAATTACTTATTTTGTCTGCTTTGAATTACTTCTTTCTTTGTCTGTGATGGAGAGTAAGTTGGTCATCTCACAGCAACGCAGAGCAGCACTGCATGCTAAAATGTTGCAATGCCAAACATCCTTAACCTTGTGTTTTTGGAGACACAGTCTTTCTGCCAGCTTGTTTTGTGGCTCCTTAAGGTCTATTGTGCATCTTCATTTCCTGGGTAGTGCCTTGTCCAAAGATGGATGAAGTGGGACTATTTCCTGTCCTCAGTCATATAATCAACCACATAGGAAAAGACCTCAGACATCATGAAGTCCAACCTCATACCGAACACCTCCTGACAGCTAACCCATGGCTCCCAGTGCCACATCCAATCCTTTTTTGAACACCTCCAGGGATGGTGACTCCACCGTCTCCCTGGGCAGGGCATTCCAATGGCCAATTACTCTTTCTGGGAAGAACTTTCTCCTCACCTCGAGCCTAAACTTCCCCTGGTGCAGCTTGAGACTGTGTCCTCTTGTTCTGCCACTGGTTGCCTGGGGGAAGAGACCAACCCCTACCTGTCTACAACCTCCCTTCAGGTAGTTGCAGAGAGCAATAAGGTCTCTCCTGAGCCTCCTCCAGGCTAAACAACCTCAGTTCCCTCAATCTCTCCTCACAGGGCTTGTGCTTGAGGCCTCTCACCAGCCTCACTGCCCTTCTCTGGACATGTTCAGGTATCTCAATGTCCTTAAACTGAGGCGCCCAGAACTGGACACAGTACTCAAGGTGTGGCCTAACCAGTGCTGAGTACAGGGGCACAATGACTTCCCTGCTCCTGCTGGCCATGCTATTCCTGATGCAGATCAGGATGCCATTGGCCTTCTTGGCCACCTGGGCACACTGCGGGCTCATGTTATGCTGAGCCCTTCATGTACCCAGGGAAATAGTGCATTCTGCAGCACTAGTGTGCTTGTTGTAGTGGACCAGATTGTCTCAGGACATCATCACTGAACTCCATCAGGGCTTTCATAAATTGGAGGAAATTTCTACTCCCACACTTACATTAGTAAGTTGAGGATTGCTATTTTCAGATCAAGTCTGTTATTCCTGTGTATAATGTGTTAATGCAGAATTCCTTCCTTGTTATCAAACATAGGTGTTTTTTTGTTTTGTTGCAAGACCAACACAGATGTATCCATGCATGCTAGACAGAGTCCAGGATCAAACTTAGCAGAAAAGAATCAAGAAAAGACAAGAACTATGCCGTACCTATGACATGAGTAATTATAGAGCAGTATATTTTTCCTGAAACTTGGGTGAGTTTTTCCAAAATTCCTCAGTATTTAGGAGGCAGATAAAGAGTTACATTGCAGCTACAAGTAATGAATTTCTCTTGTTTTGTCTGTTCCAGCATTGTGGAGTGAGTTGAAGCTGCTGCTGTTATTCATACCATGCTGTAGTCATGCCAGCTTCAAAAATGAAAGTAGGGGCTGAAGCAAAGTATTATGGGGCTTGAAATTCAGATTGTAACATAGGAAGTTTCCTGTTCCAGTTGCTGCTTCTGGGGAGAGGCTGAGGGAGCTGGGGCTTCTTGGCCTGGAGAAGAAGAGGCTCAGAGGAGACTTTATTGCTGTCTACAACTACCTGAAGGGAGGTTGTAGGCAGGTGGGGGTTGGTCTCTTCTCCCAGGCAACCAGCACCAGAACAGGAGGGCACAGTCTCAAGCTGCACCAGAGCAGGTTTAGGCTGGATGTTAGGAAGAAGTTCTTCACAGAAGGAGTGATTTGCCACTGTAATGGGCTGCTCTGGGAGGTGCTGGAGTCACCATCACTGGTGGTGTTTAAGAAGAGACTGGGTGGGGTGCTTGGTGCCATGGTTTAGCTGATTAGGTGGTGTTGGATGATGGGTTGGACACAATGATCTCGAAGGTCTCTTCAAACCTGGTCTATTCTATTCTATGGTTCCAGGTTCTTGGGTGTTGTTCTCTTCTGGAATGCTGGTGGGACAAGGAAGGCTGGGGGAGTAGTTTTCTGGCTTGGGCTTTTGGCTTGCTTGCTGCTGCTTCATGCCGTGCTTTTTCTGCAAGCAGACTAAGGTAATTGTGCATTTTGTACCCTGTTTTTCTGATTTTCATCAGTAAACTCCATTCATATTTCACTTTTTTTTGGGTGTGACTCAATCATGAGTTTTTGTGTGTTACTTTTTCTTCACTTCTGTGTTGGGAAGGTAGAAATAGACTAATCCTCTGGTTTAGTTTGACTCATTTTGTTCTGATTTAAACCATTGCATCTAGTTTTCTAGTGTGTACCAACTTAGTAAAACTATGTAGAAAGAGGTTACCTAGGCACAGTCCTAGAACTGTATGTTGATGATTAAACCATTTCATGCCACAAGTAAAGTTGCTTTTCTTCCTAACTTCTAAGCAAATTCCTTAACAGCTAATTAAATTCCCCTTCCAATGCTTGCATGTATTAGCTTAAAAAAAACAGAGGATAATGCCTTTCTGACAGAATAGTTCATTATTTTACACTAATATTTACCCAGTTTTCAACCTCATAGATATCAGGAAATGTTACTCTTCTAAAGAACATTGGTTACTCTTTTGGTGGAGAGCTCTTTTTTCTGAAGAGGAAATTGTGAATTTTGAAATCATGGACTGTCAGTGGATGACAGTCAAGCTGATGTTTCATCTATTTAATTTCTTTGCTTTTAGTAGGTCTATTGTGCAATTAATAAACAGTGCTTTAATGGGTTTTATCACTTGATCCCAGGATGAAAATACAGGGTCTTCCCTTTCCTGCCTCAGGTATTTCCAGTATTTCCATGTTTTCAAAAGGTTTCTTTTCCTCCAGCCACATATAAGGCAAATCAGGGAATTCATTTTTTTTCCTTAGATACATGTTGCTTTTCCCCTTTTTTCTTTCTGTCTTATCCTTCTAAAAACAAAACCCAAACAAAAAGGAGAAAAGTGCAGTATTGTACAAAGTGACTAGTAGGGTATGGACATACTCAGTGTCTGTCTGTTCTCATGGTTTATTGGACTCTGCTGGGACAGAGATGAAGACTCTGCTTGCACTTGCCAGAGAATGAAGAGCAGCAAGATCACTGCTGAAAATGCTCTAAAGCAGCTTGAGTTTGTATGACCCATTTAGCATGCAGGAGAATGAGCGTGACTATGCCATGTTCACTGCCTCTGTTCCCCTCTGTTCTCCACCTGTAGTAGCTTTTCCTTATTTACGTGATGGAAGACTTCAGTGTGCCATTTTTCCACTAGTATATTACAGCTAATGACCTCTTTGACCCTAGCAATATATTGATTATACTGGTTAAGTATAAGGAGGTCAGTTGTTTCTGTTCTCACTTGTTCTTTTCTTAACACCAGATACTGCTGGTATTTCTTGGAATAGCCTAAAACTTTTTCCTACCATTACACACTATCCTTGCTTAAGAATACTGCTCATCTATATAATTATTATTTATTATTGTGTATTCTCAAATTAGCCATAGTTATTTTGGAATGAAACCTCTCTGCATTCAAGTGGTTAAATACCGTACTTTCTCCTATTAAAAATGAGATCCAAGTCTACTGGAAAAATATTTTACAAACACAAAACTGCCCGAAGTATAAAACCTGTTCATACAGATACTGTGGGTTCCTTGCCATGAAAAGCACCGTAAATTCCCCATGCTGCTTCATTTTCATAAGGAATTACTTGGAAAGAAATATTGCTTGTGGTGCATTACCAATTATTTATATACTAATTTGCTACCTGAGAATAATTCCATATCTTTAAATTCAATTTAGTATTGAAATTGGGGGGTGGGGGGCAGTGGGAGAAGGTGTTAAGCTACTTTGTATCGTACAGTTTAGCTTAAATTTGCCTGGAAAGAAACTTGGAACACTTTTTTTCTCTTGGTGGGGGACAGTGGAAATTAACCTTTAAAAAAAGTTGTATATGAAGTTTTCACTCATTATTTTTTAATTTGAATTCCCACTTAGCTGTGGCATTACAGGACAAACAAATCTGTGCCCTTTATAAAATATTAAGCTGGTTTAATGTAAGCAGTCTGCGTGCAAAACTTAGGTCCCAAATTTGAATTGGAGACCACATGTAATGACTGGGGACAGGGCTCTGTTCAGACATTTTTTGAGAGGACGGGCACATCAGCCTCTGGTACAGATCAGCCCTTCAGGTAAATGATCCAAACAACTGAAAAGAAGAAATAAGCTCTTTTGCTTCTCTTTTGTAGGTTAGCAGGGAAGTAATTGTGCCCCTGTACTCAGCACTGGTTAGGCCACACCTTGAGTACTGTGTCCAGTTCTGGGCCCCTCAGTTTAAGAAGGACATTGAGACACTTGAATGTGTCCAGAGAAGGGCAACGAGGCTGAGGAGAGGCTGAGGGAGCTGGGATTGTTTGGCCTGGAGAAGAGGAGGCTCAGGGAGACCTTCTTGCTGTCTACAACTACCTGAAGGGTGGTTGTAGCCAGGAGGGGGTTGGTCTCTTCTCCCAGGCAACCAGCACCAGAACAAGAGGACACCATCTCAAGCTGCGCCAGGGGAGGTTTAGGCTTGAGGTGAGGAGAAAGTTCTTCACCGAGAGAGTCATTTGCGTTGGAATGGGCTGCCCAGGGAGGTGGTGGAGTCGCCATCCCTGGAGGTGTTCAAGTGGGGACTGGACGTGGCACTTGGTGCCGTGGCCTAGTCATGAGGTCTGTGGTGACAGGTTGGACTTGATGATCTTTGAGGTCTCTTCCAACCTTGGTGATTCTGTGATACCTTTTATACAAAATAATCTAGCCTGTCCTGTTTTTGGGTTGGTGCTGGTTTTGGGTTGGTGGTGTTTGGTGTGTTGTTTTTTTTTTTTTTTCCCCCTGAGGAAGTGGTAATGAAAATGTCACTCATCATGGAGATTGAATTTTCTTTCCCATGTTAGCCAGAAAGTGGGTAGGCAGAGTTACTTGGGAGAGCGTAATGCAGAAGCTCAGATGGCAAAGGAAGCCCTCATGCTCTGTCTAGCACCTGGCTATACCTGTACAACAGTATTCAAGTATTTGTAAATTGTTCACAAATATTGTTTATTTGAAAACAAAATTCCTAATCAGCAATGGGGTTTTCCCCTGTATTATATTGCATTCAGCAGGCTGTGTTCAAGGTTTAAACCTTAAAACTCTCCACAGAGATTTTTCTCAATTTCCTGTGCTGCTTTGTCCATTTAACTGATGATACCATCACCATGGAAAAACATGGAAAGAAAACCAGTAAGTTTGGTGGCGTTCAACTGCACTATAGTGATGCAGTTAAGAGACTTTTAAAAAGTACTGACTTATATGCTAGTAACCAGAAAAAAATTCTTATGAAATTTGTGGAACTAAATTAATTGGAGACTTTGTGTTCTTCTTGCACCTCCTGAGGTGCCTGTGATTTGTTCCATAGTGCTTATCACAGAATATACCTCAGTTCTTAATTATTAAGTTATATAGGTGTAGAGGTCCACACAGGAGCTGGTTTGGAGGCTGCTTTTCATGGTGTTGGTGAGTAGTACGTACACAACTGCTTGGGAGCAGTGTGAGGAAAGATTAGGATATTCATGCTTCCTGCACAGGTCCTTGCATACAGGTGGTGTGTGTTAGCAAGCCTTTGTACCAGTGGGTGGCATAAAGGAGAAGGAGCATGCGGCACTGATCTGTTTTTAGTGCTCTTAGAAATACATTGTTTGGTGATTCTAGTGGTTTGGTAGGCTCTGTCAGCTTTTGAAAACCACTCTGACTATTTTAGGATCTCTGAAAATTCAGCCCCTGTCTGAATTAATTTCACATGTTCATATTTCATGCAGAGTTGCAGATGGAAGATGAAAAGCTGTACTGTGCGCAATATGAGTTAGTAATACTGGAAATAAATGGGACCTTCCTTCTGGAGCCAGTACGTCCATTGTGTTGTATAGCTATGCAGATCCTTCCAGAGATGTTCTGCAATCTATTTACACCCAGCAAATGTTGCAGTCATGGATGGATTTATGAGGATAATGAACCGACAGACCATGTAAGATTGTATACTGGGAAATTTGCTCTGCCTGGGGAAACTAAGTGTTCCTTGATTATACTTTGCATGTTTAGGAGAGTAGTACTATGAGTTGAAACAAAACTTGGGAGGTGACTTGTGTTCCTCAAAGTACATGTAGAAAATGAGGACCTAGGGATATCCAGTTTTATTGCTGCATATTAGGGTGCAGCTGTGTTGACATCTGATGCTGACTCAAAATTGCCTGAAATTCTATGTTGGCTTGTATAGCTTCATGCTTATGAGATAGAGTCACTGTATTTCTGTAGTCTGGCTTTGGTGCCTGCAGATTTCACTACTAGTGAAGTTTGGGTCCTTGTGGTTTCGTTAGAATTGCCTTAAAGTACATTTACTTCTCTGGGAGCTGAGAGTAAATACTGTCCACTTAGAGAAAAAACTTGGGGGAAAAAAAACAAACTGCCCCTTGATAGTGGAGTTTATTCCTCCTGTCTTTTTTCCTTGTCTCTTGTAAGTTTCTAATTTTGCGGTATGACAGAAGAGGAGGATCGCAGACTTAAATTTGTATCTGGAGTAAAGTTATTCCTGTTCGGGGTTTGCGTTATAAAAGCATTGGAAGGAGCTCCCTCTGCCATGGCTTGCTGTCTGCTGGCCACATTCTGCTTGTCTCATGCTCTTTGGTCCTTTCAGGTCTCATCCGCAAGCCTGTGGCTCCCTATATAGGCTTCAGTAGTGTTTTGATGTCTTTAATGATGTCCTTACTGCTGACATTATCCCAAGAAAGTTCTGAACCCGGCAGACTCAGGGAGTGGGTGTAAAGTCGCAGCTAGGCATGTGATAAAGGAAAGGTTTAGAAATACACAGCTATGTAAATCACTGTCCTCAAGCTGCTTGTCTTTTATTTTTTCACTTCTTTCTTCTGTCTTCTCTCACTGGGATTTCCCGTGCTGCAGAAAGGGGCAAAATGAGCTCACAAAATAACGTGTGAACTTGTGTAGATATAGTAACAATCATGAAGTTTTACATTATCAGATGTAAATATTCCAACTAATATGTTAGAAGAAACACTTAAAAACCTTAGTTTATGCTTAGATAGCAATTTTATTTTCTTGCTTAGTCTGATTCCAGCTCCTTTCAAGTTTAGGCAATAAAATTGCAATTAATAAAATTTTTAACAAGCCACCTGACATCAATTAATTATTTCAATTTCTCTCTGGTTAAATAAGCCTGCCATTCATAATGTGCCACCCTTATGGTTTGTATAAAGATGTATCCTAATAGAAAAGTATTTCAGTGGACACAAATGAGAGAACTGAATTGGTGATAATGCACTACTTTTTTTTACAGTGAAAAATGTTATCCTTCTTAAGTAGCATTTAATGTTCATTGGTTTAGATTATTTTTGTCACAAAGTGGCTCAGGTTGTATGTATTCAGCAGGTGGAGTTAGATTTGTTAGGTACTTCAACATGTTACTTTTCTTTCACCCAATCTCAAAACTTCTTAACAGTCAAAACAAGTGAATGTTGTGTAGCTTCATGACACCCTTATGTAAGCCATGAAGCTCGGGTTTAGGAATGAAATTAAATGTAATATACAAAGAGCAGGCATCCTTTAATCTACAAAACTAACGTAGTCTTCAGTCGAGGTTCAGAACCTGTCTTTACTGGTGGCAGTTTCATTTCCCAGCAGAGCTGGAAATACTGTGCTAATGTCTGATTTTTTTTTAAGTACTTGTGACAGTTTGAGACCTTTCACTGTATATAGCAAAACCACATATCATTTTTTGCATAGTTTAGTTTCATAAAGAAGAAACTAGTTCAAGTAAACTGCAGCCACTTGACTCATCTAGATTGTTTTGATATACAAAGCATTTTTGCTTCTCTTTCAAGTCCTTTCTGAAATGACCAAGTCAAAAATACTTCTGTGAAGCCTGCTTTTGATTAATTCGCTTGAGTTTTACTTACCTACTTAATCTGAACCATGCCTCCTCCTTATCATGTAAAGTCACTTACTGTTGCTAAATATACTTGTGTGTGTTAAAGAAGCAAAGCTGTGCGTGAGTTTGACCCATTCAGAGCAGGGTTGTGGGGTAGGGAGGGACCTGCTGGTAACCTGAGAACATGAGCAGATGCTAAATTAGCAGCTGGATCGTTAGTAACCAGTCCACAAATGTCTGTTGGAAAATGATCTTCTTTGGACACGTGTAGCGTGGGTGTGTGGGTTATTCAGAATTTCTAGCATCTAGTTGCTCTTTACTTATGACTCAAAGGGAGATTGTGGGACCATGAGGATTTTTATTTGTGGAGTGACTGGCAACTTGTTTTAATTGAAACTACACTCCACAGACCTGTCAGAAAAGCGCTGTTTATTTGGGAGACAAAATTTAATGTGTCTAAAACTCTTGATAATGCATGCTTTGAAAGCTATGCAAATATTTAGTGTAGTTTGCCTGCAGTCTGCTTTTACATGGCCCCCAACCACAGCACAGCCTTCCCACTTAAATACTGTGGACTCAGCTATGACCAAGGGTAGCTGACTGGCTTTCTTCTATATTGCAAACCGGTCTATTTCTTTATTCCTTAAGCCAATGATTACATACAATGTATGTATCTACAAGTCACTATTTTCTCACAACATGTTTGAGGTGTTTTTGTAAGCTTGTCCATTTGTTGAAAATTATTCCATTTCCTAGGTACAAAAAGGATATGAATAGGTATAACCATGGCCTTAGTGTTCAGCAAAAGATTTTGTGATTTCTTTGTCAATCAGGGATTAAAAGCCTTGTTGGTAGAGAGGGGGAAAAGCCTTCCAGATGACTAGTGTGACTACCAGTGACATCCTTGTCATTAGCAGGATTTTGTACTCAACAAAGGGTTTATGGCATTCTGATGTGATTTAAACCTCTGAGAAACGAACACCCCCTCCCCTAACTGAACCTCCTCCAAACTCATGTCTGTACACCCACGCAACAGTATTGAAGGTGCTGTATCCTGTTCAGTTAGCCTCCTCTGGTATTTCCACTCCAGTGCCAGGAGCTGGCTGAAGGTCATGCGAAAGTTAAGGCTTTGGGGCTGGCAGCAAGGTTTTCAGTTAGGATGTCAGGACAGGCTCCACAAGTTGCAAAGAAGATTATGACAGGACCCCACTTCTAGACTTCTTGATTGTTTCAGAGAGGGATGCACAAGCTGGATCTCCAGTTGAAGACTTTCCTCTTGTGGGGAGGATGAAGAAGAATCCTGCAAACAACTTTTTTTCATTTGAGAATCCTTTTCTGATAAACAGCCTGGCACCTCGACTGGATCTTTCTCCTTTTTCCTAAGAATTAAGCATCTGTGTGAAAGAGGGAATGAGTCCATGTCAGCGACTTTCAGTTGGAGTTCAGAAGCCCAATTGGAAAAAAAGCATAACCAGTTTTGGACTATGTAGTGGCTATTTATAATAGCCTAAATATAGAAAAATATAACTGTCAAGTCCATATAACTTGTCAGCAAAAGGTGGAGATACTGCTTGATTTTTATGTATGTGTACACACATTATAAAGTTTTAATTAACATGTTAATGTCGATGGCAGAGTAGTGTATATGATTGCATGTGATACAGGGTTATTTATTCCCAAGTACATGCATGGAGGTGGTTTTATTTTGGGAGGGGGGGGGGAAAAGAGTTACTCTCTGGTATCTTTTTTGCAGGGCAGTTAAGGAGTGTGATTTTTAGCTGCCTTTTGACAAGGAATTGCTTTCCATCTTTGTACACATGACTGTAATTTAGCCTTAATGGAAAACCAGAGTTGCTTAATTTAAATCCTCCAGACAATACACTTCGTTCTAGTGGGATTCAAAATGTTTTTCTGCATTAGCTGATATGCTGGGTGAGAACACTCTCTGTTGTGTAGCAAGTCCAATGGAGAAGGGAGAAAGCAAGGCAGTTCTTTGTAATCACCAAGCCAATAGCAGCTGCAGGTTTTGTGTTTGGGATTTAATTTTGGTTTTTGGTCTGCAGTTGCTTTCTGTTTGTTGTTTGGGTTGTTGGTTGGTTGTTTGGTTGTTTTGGTGTTTTTTTGTTGTTTTAATTTTTTAATGTAATACTTTTAAAAAAGTAATTGGCATCTCCCCCATACAGCAGTTTACTATGAGCTTTTATCACTAGCAAAGATGATTCTTCTGGGTGATGCACTTGGAGAGCAGTCAGGCTGTTTCTGTGTACAGTTGTACAGCTTAGCCAGTTCACTCTTTATGCTTTCATCTTTCAGTAGTTGATGTAGTTCATGCAGTTGTTCTACACGCTTAAAGACAAAACAAAGCATAACCTTTGCATTAAAGACTGTAAAACCATGTAGTTTTTCAAATCCTCATTGCTGTATTCATTTCTGCTGTCTTGTACTTAGCTTGTTTTGAAGCTTTGGGTAGTGTCTGGGGTTTTTTAATGTATTTATTTTCTGTGTTTATCATATTTAGATCTGACATTAATGCACTGCATGGTCTCTGCATGTGAGACTATGAATCTCTCTATTACAGAATGTCATATGATTCTGATCAGTCTCCAGAAGGTGGATCATCTCCAGTGTGTTGAAGTGTAATACTTCTCAAACAATTGTATTTTTTTCATAAACAGGACCTAGATATTCTGGACCTAGTTGGTGAAGTTCTCTTTGACCTGTTTGTGTCAGTCTGCATCATCTTCTAGTGCTTCTCATTTCATGGATGATGCGTAGTAACATCATCATGAATGACCTGTAAAGCTCGGGATCACCCCCACATAATTTTATAGCAGACTGCTGTCTGCTGCCTGTATAGGGAATAAAACAACCAAAAGCTTCACACTTTGCTAATTTATATAAATGTAATTCCTGAGTATTTCAGTCTCAATTGGTGATTTGAGAGAACTCACTGTTTTGTTTTGGTTTTTAAAGTGATGTGAATCTTTATTTTTATGTTAAAATGCTCTATTATAGTATTTTTTTAAAAACACTATTAATGTGGGGGGGGGAAATAATCTCATAATTAAACATCTCTGGAGGTTGTAGGAACTAGCCCAGAAGGTCCAGCTCTTCAGTCTTAAGCTTTGGTCTTCAATGCAGAGTTTGGGTTATGTAGAAGAGCCATCAAGGTTACTGAAGGAGTCTGCAGAACAGACCTTTTAAGATCACGTCGGCATGAATTTAAACAGCACTTGGGATTACACTGTTTACCCAGGTGTATGCGTCCACATTCTGTCAAATTTTATATCCTTAGATATTCTGGTTAAAACGGACTCCTTCTTGGACATGGTTGCTTGAAGTAAAGTCTGTCTATGGAGTTTATGCAAAGACCTGGGTACTGCTTCAGTGTTGCATCTTCTAGGAGAGAAGCAGCAGAGAAAATCATAGCAAATGCATAATGGTTTGGTGCCTCCAGTATCACTCTTCTAGTTTTTGAGCTGCTGCATAACCTGAATACCTCAGGTACAAGTTAGCGCAGCCCCTTGAAAAACTTTACTTGTATATCTAAATGTTGCATATGCTTTTTTCCCCCAGCAGATCCTTTGCTTTGGGTTTGCAGTGGGAAATATTTTCCCTTAGTGTACAGCCTAGCACATTTTTGTACAATTTCTTTGCAAATTAGGGTTGTTGCACAAGTTAGACTCAGAAGTGGAGTCAGTTCATGTCCCCAGGACAGGTATATTTTACAAACATGGGCACAACAGCAGGTGCCCTCACGCTGAAGCCTGGTCCTGCAGAGAGAACCTGTTCTTGTCCTCACATTGCACCTTGATTGTGGACGGGGTGTGAATGAAGCAGGTTTGTTACAAGGTTGTGGGACTGAAAGGCTAAATTAAAATAACAATAATGAGCAAAATTCATTCCAGTAAGTACATCCCTGCCATCAGAAAGGAGAAACAGCCACTGTGTTTCTTTGGTTTATTTATTAATTTCATTATAGTGTTATCCTAGATGCTGACCATGCAATGGGAGTCTATTCCAGAAACAGAGTGTCTTCTCAGCAAGTTTGCTGATGATATGAAACTGGGAGGCTTGGCTGTGTGGCCATTCAGAGAGACTTGGACAGACTGGGAGGCTGGGCAAGGAGGAACCTAATGAGGTTCAACAAGGATAAGTGCAGAGTCCTGCACCTGGGAAGGAATAATAAACTGCACCAGTACAGGTTAGGAGGTGATTTGCTAGAGAGCAGCCCTGTGGAGAAAGACCTGGTGGATGGCACATTCTCCACAGGACAGCAATGGGCCCTGGTGGCCAAGAGGGCCAATGGGATCCTGGGGTGCATTAAGCAGAGTGCGTCCAGCAGATCGAGAGGTTCTCCTCCCCCTGTACTCTGCCCTAGTGAGGCCCCACCTGGAATATTGCATCCAGTTCCAGACTCTGCAGTTCAGAAGGAACAGAGATCTGCTTGAGAGAGTCCAACAGAGGGCTACAAAGGTGGTTAGGGGACTGGAGCACTGCCTTATGAGGAGAGGCTGAGAGACCTGGGGCTTTTTAGACTGGAGAGAAGACTGAGAGGGGATCTAATAAATGTTTATCTGAGGGCTGGGTGTCAAGAAGGAAGGGACAGCCCCTTCTCACTTGGGCCCTGTGATAGAACAAGGGGCAATGGATGTAAACTACAGCACAGGGAGTTTCAGCTCAACTTGAGGAAGAACTTCTTTACTATAAGGGTCACACAGCACTGGAACAGGCTCTCCAGGAGGGATTGTGGAGTTTCCTTCTCTGGAGACTTTCAAGACCTGCCTGGATGTGTTCCTGTGTGACCTATGCTAGATTGTATGGTCCTGATTCAACAGGAGGGTTAATCTCAGATCTCCAGAGGTCCCTTCCAACCCCTAACATCCTGTAATAAGCAGAACTGGTGCTTTTTGCTGTTGGAAATTGCAGTTTTAACACAGTGGGAATATAATGTAGCAATTCTCCTCCTCCAACGTGTTTCATACCCTTCCAGGTCTGCTTTGTCTGTCAGTTCTACTGGCTACACTACTGCTCAGAGCTGCGTTTGTGGCATGTCACACCCTGCCAAGTTACTCCTTTGACTCCATGGCTTTATAGGGAAGCTTGCTGATACTGACTTCAAACCTCGTGGCTGGGTTACATGCCCCTGTGCCTTTGTGGGGCAGGTGTAAAAAGAGTCTGCTCCCTTGTGAAGGATTATTCTTGGTCAAACTCAGATGTTGCCATGTATAAGCCTACTTCAGAGAGGAACCAGATATAAACAAGGTAGATCCTGTGCATTTCTGTGGCACTGTGATCTCATGAAAACTGCCTGGAAGAGAAGCCAGTTTGTGGAGCGATTGATTCATGCTGTGTAAACTGAGCCCTGGAAGAGGAATCTGTCCCTCCTGTTCCTTTCCCCTCCCACTCTTCCTTCTCCCCCTCTTCCTTTCCCTTTCATATGCTTGCAGACTGCAGACAGAGAAGCTGTTGTAATCTAGCTGGCAGAGACTCGTTGATGATCAGATATGAATATAAATCTAGTATCAAGAAAAACAAAGCAGGGCTCTGGTCCTGCTAAGAAAATGCTTTTTCTTTCATTGACCTGGCAGGATGAATGAAGGAGGCATGATACTTAAGCAGTTTGAATTAAGCTGCTGTTTGGAGTGATTTTGGGCAAAACTCTCACTCTTAGGTAGATTACATGGTGTACTGTATCTACCTGAAAATAAAAATGGCATAAATATACAACCTCATATGGGTCATTTTGGAAAAGTGGCATAACTGTCTGGATTTTGTATTTGAAGTAACATGTATAGCAGTATGCCTGAAGGAACAAGAGAAGGAAGCCTGCCCTTATCACTCTTTGTATGAGTTACCCTAACAGGTGGGTAGGTACAGGTACAATCTTGTAGGTTTGTGCTGAAATATAGTGGTGAGGTCACAAAGGGAGGCGTTAAAAAGCAGACTGTTGATTATATCTCATGTGCTTTGCACATCTTAGATCCTCAAAGTATGTGAGAGTTTGATTTGACTGGAAGAGGTAGTTGAAAGTACAGACTTTATAGGTGGTTTCATTTGCCAGCTTTGACCAGAGGTCAAAGAGACAAAAACTTAAGGGGCATTTCTAAAATGGTAGTGTTCTGTAATCTATAACCAGACTGGTAATGTGTTGCAGCCACTGTTCTGAAGGCAGCTGCTGGATGTGTGCAGAGTGCATGATTCCTTAGCTGACCAATTCCTTAGCTGCATAGAGCGAAGCAATAACACTCCATGTGTGCCAAGAACAACATCCTCATGTTGGCACCCCTTGATTGGAACATGGTGCAGAAGCCACCTCCTTGACATGCTGCCACATCTCATTGGGAAAAGGTTTTAGCTGTGGTTGGATTTTACTGGTTAAGGGATTGCTAACAAAGAGTATACAAACATCCCCTCTGAGCAATAGTTGCTTCGGTTAGGGACTTGGGTTAAGGAATTAGGTTAGGAACAGCTTGCAGGATTAGGGCTGCTAGGGACTTCTGCTTCTGTTAGCTGCTGCTTCTGGCAAGAGCTTTGGTGTAGGGCTGCTGCTAGGGATGTGCTCAGGACTTCTGTTAGCTGCTTCATCTGTTAAGAGCTTCCAGGACTTCTGCTATTGAGGACACTTTGAGACTCTGTAATGCAGGGGATTTTACAACACAGCAATAAAGGAGTTCTGGGAGGACTTCTGAGATTCTTCACCCTCTGCATTTCTGGAAGCTTGTTGCTATACATCAGTGGGGTTTGTGCCTTCATTGTTCACTCAATGGTCCCCAAATTGAAGAGTGCAACAGTAATGGGAGGGAATATGGAACTTGCTTCCAGAAATTAAATCAGACTAATAGAACCAGGGTTGCTCTGCCTATAGTAGAATATCATTGGCTTTTCTAGAATAAATTTATAACAGTATAAAATACATTAAAAACATAGTGAGAATTTTTTTTTAGCTGTCAGTAATTGTTCATCTATAACCTTACTGTGATCTGGGCATCCTTGGTTTAGCATATGTTCTTCATCTGCTGTGTGCTTTCTTGGTGCAATCCAATAGTTAAAAGAAGCCTGGCTGTTACTATTAAAAACCAATTGCCTTTTTTTTAACTAATACTGAAGCATGTCAGCAGGGTTCTCCAGTTTTCATGTTGCAGATCTGACTCAAGACTAAAGTGATTTTGTGTTTGGATGTATTAGAAACTCATCTGCACCACTGCAGTAACTGCTGAGAACATTATTTCGAATCTTGGACAGATGTCAGATCTCCTTGCTTCTGTTAGTCCATCTTTCAGTTTCTCTGCTAGTGCAATATTTGGAGTTTTGTTACATTCAAGATCTAACAGAGTGAGAAAGAGCAGCTTGATTTAGGGTATCCCAAAGTGCAGGAAAGTATTGATGTACGTGATTTCTTTCTCTCTCCTTCAGAGTTCATAGTCAAACAAGTATCCTGTTTTCTGCAGTAGTGGTTGGCATTATATGGAGAGATCGTGAGAAATCATAAATTATGATGCTGATTGACTTAAGTTCAGTCACTGGCACTACCAGGGTGTCTTGCTATCTGGAGCAGAACAGAAAATAAGTTCAGATTATCTAGTCAAGAATTTAACCAGAGATGAGAAAGTTCATGTGAGGAAAAAGGAGCAACCACTGCTTCATGATCTGGATCTAACTGTAGAATACGTGTGACTGATGCAACATTAAGCATTTTTCTGTCAGTGAGCGCTCTTCACAGAGAGAATACTAATAACCACTCAGGAAGTAAAATATGCTTAAAGATTTATTTTAATACATCAACTTCTTGTTCTCAGCGTTTTATAATGGATCTGGGCCTCGTGATACATAATCCCACTATACTGACTCTAAAAAAAAAAAAAAAGCTGCTTCTGCTTTTTTTCTTGCTCCAAAATGGAGTACTGTAGAATACTTGTTGTATATGCAACAGGAGTAGAGACAGTGGTCTCTTTTCTTTTCTTTTTACCCACATACAGTGGCTTATTTGTGATGCTGAAGATTAGCTTTCATCAGATTTCTGGGCGGGGGAACCAAAAACAAAACAGCAACAGCCAACCCAACAAAAAAGCCCCTACAACACAACAAACACACACACACAATATCTGGCAGTACTACTTTCCTCTGCAGACTTCATCTGGAAAGCATGGCATTTTAAATGGCCTTCAGTTAAGTCTTCATGGAGTGTCAGTTCAATTCCTAAACAATTAAAAACATAGAAGTGAGTTATTTTAAAGTGAGGGCCATGTTAATGCAGAGTGGTAGATGTCTTAGTTTTAGCTAATGAAAATACTTGTAGGTTAGGTTTAGAAATCCCCAGCTCTTACCCACCCTGTGTGTGCAGAGCAACAGAGTAGTTCAGGCCTCAAATCCTTTGGCAGCCCTGCCGTTGATTTGTTGGAGGGAGAAGAGACTTGTTTCAAACTCTTTCCCGGTTTCCATCATATAAAAAGAAGCAGCTTGCCTATCAGTAGGCAAAATGGAAATGAAAATGCTAATGTAAAAAGCTACTTCTTATTAGGACACAGGTAATAAGTGTGATGAGATTGAGTGGTTCAGTAGTAACATAAAATGTAAAATGTTTCCATAAGAGCAGATATATTTCCTCTTGCTTGTTTCCCAGCTGAAATTTGTTTGTGGGTTTTTTTCCATTCTTTTATCAGTTTTCCAGGTTTGTAGTACTCCATAGTTCTTTGTAAGTGTACCTTCTTACCAGTGGTTAAAAAGAGAAGAATGATCTGGCAGGCCCTGTCTTTTGCTTCTCTTGCTGTCTTTCTTTAATTTTTATTGCCTTTGTTGCTGCAAGTTACTTTTTCCCCTCGTTATCCAGTTTGTACAAACACAGCTTTCATATTCTTTTTCTCTTGATGCCATCCATCCTAAAGATGCAATTCGTGTGTTAGTGTTCTGTCCCAGGCTATTAGATTTTTTTAGAAGGGTAACATTGCTACTCTCCTATCTTGGGTTTCCTGTGCAATCAGGAAATTATACTAAAAAAAAATCCATTGGTCTCCCATTCCCTAATTGATAATAAGATGATATAAATTAATTTCATAGATGTAATTAAATAATATGTATTAGTTCTATATATTATACTATATGAAAATTGATTTCATATATGTATTCATCTATATGTTTTAATTGTACACATTTTTTAGTTCTGTTGGTGTAATGATGACTGGAAACAGTTTAAACTCTGTGCCTAGTTTCCTGTACTTAGTTTTAATTTCTTTTTAATTAAAACAACATAAAAGAAAGCTCTCAATGTCATTTTTATTTTGACACACAAGACATTTTGCTCAAATAAAATTGGGTAATAAGATGTGTATGTTAAAGACATTGCCGGAGTGGATGATTTCATTGCTTAAGATACTCCATTGATGTAGTGGACAGTGCTCTGATTCACATACCAAGGGAATCAAACATTTATCAATTCTTTATCTGTAAGGATTGTTACAAAATCAGCCAGACTCTTGTTGCAGACCCCCACCTCCTGGCCAGCTTAGCTATCTGAAATGCCTGTTCACCTTTTGTGATTCGAGTAGATTGCTTCTCAAACGATTGAGTAATTAGCAGTTTTGCCAAAGGAAAGGGGATTTCTCTTCTGGCTCTTGTATTTGCTTTTCATTGTGAACAATAAGAACCCAGTAACTAAAAATAGGGTTTAAAAGAGCAGGAGTTGAAACGTCCTCTCAGAATGATGGAATAGTGCCCTGGTAGAGCAGCTGTTGCCAGCCTGCTAAAGCTTGGGTTTAAATTCAGATGGAAGGGGCCCTGCTGCTTCGTCAGAGCTCCCCCGGGCGGCACCGTGGCTGCAACGGTCCTGTGTCCGTGCAGATGTGCTGACTTAAAACTACAGTTAAGCACCAGACCAACTTGCTGATTCCTTTAAAATATTTACCATCGTTGACAGACAACTCTTCAGTATCAATATGAGTAAATAACTTCCTTCCCCCCACTTTTCTTCCCTCTCAAGAGAAACATGATAGGTTTTAAAGCTTTGAAAACAGAAGCAATACTATGAATCTTTTAAATAGATGCATGCTCCTTGATGGTGTTTTACACACCCATTTCACTTACAGGTTGTTATGAACTGAATGATCAGATATTAATAAGGAAACGATATTAGTAAAAATATTAATTATTATTTTAAAATACAAAATTTGCCAAAAACTAATTAATAGGCATGGGTGTACAGCTGGAGTATATTTACAATGGATATGCACAGTGTATAGGCAATACTAGCAATTTAAACAGTATTAAGCAAACTGGGAAAATAACACTGGAAAGAGAATGTGCAGAGGGCTATGCCACTTGCCTACTAGGGGTAGACTCCACAGGAACCTTGCCAGAATCAAAGAATTTCAGGGGCTGGAAGGGACCTTGAAAGATCATCTAGTCCAACCCCCTGCCAGGGCAGGATCACCTACACCAGGTCACACAGGAATGCATCCAGGTGAGTTTCTCCAGAGAGGGAGATTCCGCAGCCCCCCTGGGCAGCCTGTTCCAGTGCTCTGTCACTCTCATGGTGACAATTTTTTTCTTCATATTTACGTGAAACTTCCTCTGCCTCAACTTCTACCCATTGCCCCTTGTCCTGTCATTGGGCACCACTGAGAAGAGCCTGGCTCCATCCTCTTCGGACTCACTCTTTATATATTTATAAACATTGATGTCTCAGTCTTCTCTTCTCCAAGCTAAAGAGCCCCAGCTCCCTCAGGCTCTCCTTGTATGGAAGATATTCCACTCCTTTAATCATCCTCTTGGCTCTGTGCTGGACTCTTTCAAGTAGCTCACTGTCTTTCTTGAACTGAGGGGCCCAGAACTGGACACAATATTCCACATGCAGCTTCACTAGTGGAGAGTAGAGGGGGAGAAGAACCTCTCTTGGTCTACTGGTCACATCCCTTCTAATCCAACCCAGGATGGCATCGGTCTTCTTAGCCACAAGCGCACATTGCTGGCTCATGGTCAACCTTCCACCAGGACCCCCAGATCCCTTTCCCCTTCACTGCTCTCCAGCAGGTCAGTTCCCAACCTATACTGGTGCATGGAGTTGTTCCTTCCCACGTGCAAGACTCTACACTTGCCCTTGTTAAACTTCATCAAATTTCTCCCTGCCCAGCTCTCCAGCCTGTCCAAGTCTCGCTGAATGGCAGCACAACCTTCTGGTGTGGTGAAATCTTTGGCTTAATGGCATGTGTTCAGTAACAAGGTAATTGAAAACCTGAAGTAAAAATGCAAGGATGGGGTTTTGTAGTTTGCACAGTATATAGAGCTTGTCTTCCACCATCCAGATGTGATGCTGAAACCCAATGCTGTGTTACTGTAAAAGGAAGCTGCATTTGCTTTGCTTCAGCATTTGGCAATGAAGTAGCATTCCCTGAGTTCACTTTAAGAAACTGCTCTTCATAGACTTACTTTATGTATTTGACTTCACTTGGTTTTTGAGTGGTTTATTTTACCTCTGTATTCATGAAAGTTTTGTAAGCTTGCTTTAAAGATGATGTCTAGCTTATTTGAATGGCAGACTTTCAAAATTTGCTAGAAATTTGTCTAAAAGTCTTCATAACTTGTCACTTACAGTAACCCCTAGTACTACCCCACAGCGCACAGCTGAGCCCCAGCACTCATGGGTGCCTTGGAGAAAGTTTGTGTAGAAGGGACCTGAGACAAGGGAGCAGTGGGGCCAGCAGGCACCATGGCTGAGTTGGTAGCATCCTAAAAGGGACTGCAGCCCGTGGAGACAGGTGAGGAGGCAGGGGTGGTGGGAAGAAAATTGTGTCTGGCCCCTATGCTGCCAGCATCTCGCCTGCAGAACCAGCATGAACACAGCTGGCTGCTGTTAGTTGGGTCAGGGGTGCAGGCCTGTATACATGTCCTTTAGATACTCTTTCCCTCAACCCCCCCAGTTTATATCAAGGCAGTATCTAAGCAAATATATTGCTGGAAATGTGTAGTTATGTTTGGGTTGCTCATGCCTGTGACTCTTCAAACTGGCCAAAGTAGAAACTGGAAAGTGATTGAATTAGTTGTAGAAGTTACTCATTAAATAATACCACATGAAGCTCAAAGAAGATTTCTGTAGGCATTAGTTGTTTCTTCTTTCAATAGTGAAGTTGTTTAAGGATTGATAGAGATTTCCTTGTTGTGTGTGTATGCGTAATTAAAATGCAAAAGAACACTGCTTGTCTACCTGACACCAGTTCCTCGTGGGTCTGCATTGGCTGATTCAAGGCAGAGACTGCTAAGTGTGATAAAGGTTAGCCTGTTTTATTTTTATGAAGTTTATTCATGCCAACACTGATTCTTTAATATAATTGACATACACAGATGTTTTTCTGTATCCTAAGTCTCTCCCCTTCTGCAGCAGAAATTAAGAATGTTATGCTATGTGCTATTTTCTTAACATCACAAGTATACTAAGTTTTTCCTTTTTTGTCTTTGTTTCATATTTCTTCTGTCTTTTTCAGCTAGCAGCTATGCAGACAGAGTGCATGAAAAGGGTGTGTGGAATTACTTTGTAAGCCCAACCCAGATATTTTCAATTGTTCAGGCTCTTCCAAGTTTAAAATGAGCAGTTACACTTGTTATGTGACACTGTTCACATATGTTTGATTTAGTTGTCATTTGTCAAGACTATCAACATGCCAGGTATTCAGTGAAAGATTAAACTTTTAATTCATTGTTTACTTTGAGAGAACAGTGTGAAATGAAATTCTCACTCTCCTTTTCCTGCCCTTCCTGATGGGGGCAACATTTTTAGCAGGCCTGTGATGACTGGACAAGGAGTAATGGTTTTAAACTGACAGAGGGTAGGTTTATATTAGAAGGAAGACATTTTTTACAATGAGTGTGGTAAAATTCTGGCACAGGTTGTGCAGAATGATGGTAGGTGCCTCATCCCTGGAAACATCCAAGGTCAGGTGGACAGGGAACTTGATACAGTCGAAGATATTCGTGGTGGTTGCGATTTTGCAGGGTGGTTGAACTAGATGGCCTTTAAAGGTCCCATCCAACTGAAGCCATTCTATGATTTTGCCGCCCCATCTCTCTGGACCTAATTGTGCAGTCAAGGATATCTGTGATAAAGCACACTTTGAACATCATCAAGCTTGATGCGTTTAACAAGTCTTTGGATACTGCCAAGAGAAGTGGCGTTGCTTAAAAACAGTAGTTTTGCTGCTTATGTCAAGCTTATGTATAGGAGTCATCTGCTTCCAGGCATTCATTTGCTGCATTGCACAAAGAATATATGATGTTTGATAGCAGGGAGCATGGATTTTGATGCTCACAGACCAGGCAAAAGCTTTAGTGAGCTCTGTACTGTGCTTATGGACTTAGCAGACCAAGTGCCCTATTAAGAACAGGCCATCCTCTTGTGAGGATTTGGTGTTGACAAGATAGCAAACACGACTCCATTGTGCACAAGTGCCTGAATGCAGGCAGTGATGACACACAGATGGTTATGGATCTCTTATGCCTTCTGTTATTGCATGGTAATATTTTTGGCATGTAATAGTCTGTTTGATCAGGGTGGGAAGAAAAATGAGCTGGGTCTAGCAGTTTCCTGAGCATATCCATTATTTGCTGGCTGTTCTCATTCTCTGATGTTGTGAGGTTGAACTTAGGAGGCCTGTGGTGGCTACGGTCTGGGTTGGAAGTTTTGCCAACAGCATTCTTTGACATCCTTCCATAGAGCGACAAGGAGCAATCAGCTCGTTTTGCTTGTGCCCGTGTTAGCAGACATCTCTAATCATTTTTTCATTCAAAGTACTGTAAAGGAATATAGTATCAGGAGTTGTGTAAAAGAGAAAACAATGCTGCACAGAAGTCACTGAATCTAATGGATGTAATTTATGTAGTATTTAATCCAGTTTCTCATAATGTACTCTTGATTCAGAAGCAGAAATGATAGCATATAACCTGGTAATGTTTTTTTCTATTTCAAATACATACATATGGTATAATTTGACAAAAGGAAAAGCAGCATTTATATGCTCTGTATTCTATGAATGTAAGAAGTAGGCCTGTGCTCTTTTCAATTAAAGTGTGCAGCAGCCAAAGCTGTGGGTTGCTTTTGTTTCCCTGAAAGTGTAACAAAACATTGCACCCTTTCCGCATGGCCTCATGTTCATTAAGCATTATCTTGAAGGGCAGGGGCTGGGTGAGTTTGCAGGAGCAGCTCAGCATCCCTGTTGTGTCCTAAGAATTATCTAAGCCCTCAAGAAACAAAGTTCATCAGTTGTGTTCAGACTGGGAAAGGCAGCACGTGGGGCTGTCAGCATAGAGATGAAACTAAGCTCTGAAGTTTCTGGCAGGCTGAAAACTTGGCTTTCCGCAGGGTCAGTGGCAAAACTCCCACTGACTTCTCCAAGACGAGGATTTCTTTATCTGGATTTCTTTGTTTTGATTCTTATTGGTTGTGAGGAAGAAAACATAGTTAATCCCTTCCCTCTTCCAATTTCAATCAGTGTTCCCAGGTGACAGCTTTCAGATGGGACAGACACCCTTGTTTCGGGATAGTCTGCCAAAAGGTTGTGTAGCCATGCAACGCCACATTTTAATGTGATTTTCATATAAGATGAAGTATAAATGCTGATGTGTTTTGCCTGTATTTTGGCGGTGGAGGGAAGGTTTTTTTTCAGCCATTGATTTGATTTCAGTTTAATTGACAGAGGGAAAGATAAGTCTAATATAATGGCTTTTTATAAGTCTGTGGAAAGCTGGTGTGTGTGTGTGGAAAGTTGAAAGTATAGAAAGGCCTTGTAACCACCCTACTGAGAGCATAGCTGCAGGATAAGGTCTACAGTTGAAGATAGTCATTAATGCTGCAGGACTGAGCATTAATTTCTTTAGAACTGAGAACTTTCAATGAGATTTTTTTTATATCACATTCAGCCCTGACAAGACAAGGAAGCTGAAGGAGATCAGACATAATTGTATTTCTTTGGTTTTGACAAGGATACAGAAGTACTTTCTACAGGTTAAAAGACCAGCTCTAAATCATCGTGATTTAGAACAGAATAGAATTTGGGCACTTGCATTTGAGGAAGTGCACCTTTTGCCATTTCTGGTGTAATTATGGCAGTTCGTGTTACAAGGCAGTCTGATATATCTTGCTTCATGTGGGTTTTGTAGGCTCTGAGTTTGCAGCTGGCTCAGACTGTCACTGCTGTGACCCCAGTCAGTACTTACAGAGCAGCCTCAAGTATGCTTTCATTGGCTTATCTCTGAGTGGCATTTAAAGCTTCCAAATAGTAGATACCTTTGATTTCTTGGTAATGTTTTCTCATACATTAAGATGTAACAACATTTCCATGGCTTCTAGTCTGTTGTCAGGGATGATGCATAGTTTTGGTTTTACTCTGAAAAGTCTGTGATAGCTCTGAGTGATCTGTGTCCTGAGCCAGTGTGGCACATCAGTAAGATGCCCAGAATAACTGTCCCTGACTTAAGTGTGCGTGATAAAGAGGGTGGGTCTTTGGCTGCTTCCTCTCTCATTTGGAACTATCTGGGTGTGTTGACATGCATGATTTATCAGGATATCCTTCAAAGTGTGCTATAGCTCTCAAGGCATGAGGCTAAGTGCTCAGTTGATAACACATCCTTTTTCATCTTGGGAGATTTGACGTTCATTAAGTGCCGCATGTCTACAAAATACATTAAACAGAATTTTAAGTGAAAACTAAGTAAACAGGTGGGTTTTGATGTCATTTAAAAATCATGAAAACATTTGTTCTCACTTGAGAAATCAAGGTCAGACTTCAGAGTCCTACTCATAAGCTCTTTGGTGTTGAAACTGTATTTTATCTCTGTTAACCTTTGCAGTTTCCTTCTTTGTTGGACTTCCTGGCTTTATGTTAATGTAGGTCTCAACTCCAGTATAGAGCTGAAGTAGGGTTTATCACTTTGCAATTAAGTCTATGATTTAATTATAATAAATACAAATACTCATTTTAAATTGAAATTCAGATGCATTATGATTCCTATGTCATTTAGAAGGAGAATGTCTTAACAGCAAAATACATGTGGTTTCCATAAGAAATTTTATTGAGCAGATCAGCACCAGAAAAATACACAGAAAATCAGCCAAAGTAGTGAGATTTCCTGATAAAAGCACCTGTGGCATCCCATAAATAGAGGCTAACAACAATTAACACCGTTGTGTTGGATATTTATCTCATTGGCACTGTGTATTTGCTTCATCAGCCCTTTTTAATACACTGATGAACACAATTTCTTACTGTGTGATGGAGTATGGATTAAGATCAAATTATAAATGAATCATAGAATCATAGAATCAGTCAGGGTTGGAAGGGACCACAAGGATCATCTAGTTCCAACCCCTGCCATGGGCAGGGACACCCTACACTAGATCAGGCTGGCCAGAGCCTCATCCAGCCTGGTCTTAAACACCTCCAGGGACTGGGCCTCAACCACCTCCCTGGACAACCCATTCCAGGGCTTCACCACTCTCATGGTAAAGAACTTCTTCCTCGCATCCAGCCTGAATCTCCCCATTTCCAGCTTCATTCCATTCCCCCTAGTCCTCTCACTACCTGAGATCCTGAGAAGTCCCTCCCCAGCCTTCCTGTAGGCCCCCTTCAGATACTGGAAAGCCACAATGAGGTCACCTGGGAGCCTTCTCTTCTCCAGACTGAACAGCCCCAACTCCTTCAGTCTGTCCTCATAGGAGAGGTGCTCCAGCCCTCTGATCATTCTCGTGGCCCTTCTCTGGACACGCTCCAGCACGTCCACATCTCTCCTGTAATATGGGCTCCAGAACTGGATGCAGTACTCCAGGTGGGGTCTCACCAGAGCTGAGTAGAGGGGGAGAAGCACCTTCCTTGACCTGCTGGTCACACTTCTCCTGATGCAGCCCAGGATCTGATTGGCTTTCCGGGCTGCAAGCGCACATTGAGAGCTCCTGTTGAGCTTCTCGTCCACCAGCACCCCCAAGTCTCTCTCCTCAGGGCTGCTCTCCAGCCAGTCACTGCCCAGCCTGGATTTGTGCCTGGGATTGCCTCGACCCAGATGCAGGACCCTGCACTTGGTCTTGTTGAAGCTCATGAGGTTGGCTTGTGCCCACCTCTCCAGCCTGTCCAGGTCCCTCTGGATGGCATCCCTTCCTCCAGCGTGTCCACTGCACCACACAGCTTGGTGTCATCAGCAAACTTGCTGAGGGTGCACTCGATGCCACTGTCCATGTCACCCACAAAGATGTTGAACAAGACAGGTCCCAGGACTGATCCCTGAGGGACTCTGCTTGTCACTGGCCTCCACTGGGACATGGACCCGTTGACAGCCACTCTTCGGGTGTGGCCATCAAGCCAATTCTTTATCCATCTAGTGGTCCATCCATCAAACCCATGTGTCGCCAGCTTGGAGACCAGGAGGTGGTGTGGGACAGTGTCGAAGGCTTTGCTCAAGTCCAGGTAAACGACATCAGTTGCTCGCCCCTCATCTATTAATGCTGTCACCTGATCATAGAAGGCCACCAGGTTTGTCAGGCAGGATTTGCCCTTGGCAAAGCCATGCTGACTATTCCCAATCACCTCTGCTAATTGAGAAGATTATAAAGAGAGTAAGAAATACCCTGGCACCTCTGATTCCATTTCTCTGCAAATGAATGTAAACTGTATGTCACAAAAATACATTGTTAGATCTTTTAGGGGATTTTTTTTCCTAAAGAGAAGCTTGCCATCTTTGTAGTTCTGTTGCTGGCTTCTTCTGTGGCATGTATTTTTCTACTGAAAAAGAGGGAAGAGTCATGTCTTTGGCATTCTATATTGGGCAATCTAAATAAGTAAATAGTATCTCCTTGTTAGTCGTCCAATGTGTCAGCAGCTCTGGACTTCTGAATAACATAGGAACAGTAAAGCATTGCATTTGGATGCAGCCTTCCCTTCCCCATCACAAGAAATTTGATGGAAGGTGAGCCATGACAAGATTATAAGTGCTTCTCTAAGGGCAAGTAAACTTGAGAGGAAGCACAGAGGCCTTCCTCCTTTTGGGGGAGCTTAATGCTGCTGGTAAACAAATAGCTCCAGTAAGCCTTTCTGACATGCTTCATGTTTCTGCTGCCTGCAGCCTTTTAGTTTGAGATTAACTCTTAAGTTTCTCAAAAAAAGCACAGACAGAAAAAGACCTGAGAGTCCTGCTGGACAGCAGCGTGACCATGAGGCAGCAATGTGCACTTGGGGCTAAGGTGGCCAGTGATATCCTGGGGTGCATCAGGAATGCAGCAAGCAGGAGGAGGAAGTTTCTCTTCTTGTACTCTGCCTTGGTGAGGGCTAATCTCTGGAGTACTGTGTCCAGTTTTGGGCTCCTCAGTTCAAGACAGGGAACTGCTTGAGAGGGTACCACAAAGGGCTATGAAGGTGATAATGGGAACTGAGATACCTCTCTTATGAAGAAAGACTGAGGGACTTGAGACTTTCTAGCCTAGGGAAGAGAAGACTGAGGGGGAATCTTACTAATGGTTATAAATAAGGGTGGGTGTCAGGAAGATGGGACCCAGTCAGTGGTGCCTAGTGACAGGACAAGAGGCAACAGGCACAAACTTGAGGACAGGAAGTTCCATCTAAACATGAGAAGGAACGTCTTTACTTCGAGGGTAGTGGAGCACTGGAACAGGCTGCCCAGAGAGACAGTGGAGTCTCCTTCCCTGGGGTCAGTCCAAACATGCCTAGATGCCATCCTGGGCAACGCGCTACAGGTGACCCTGCTCTGGCAGTGGGGGTTGGACTGGATGATCTCCAGAGTTCCCTTCCAAGCTCTATCATACTGTGATACCTTTTGACATGCAGCCTGTAAAGACATAGAGTTAGTTATTAATTAATTTAATTTCTCCCCAGAAATACATATTTAGAACATTTCAGGAAAACCTTTTGTTGCTGGGATAGGAACTGGCTGGAGGGCTGAGCCCAGAGAGTGGTGGTGAATGGTGCCACATCCAGCTGGTGGCCAGTCACTAGTGGTGTCCCCCAGGGAATCAATGTTGGGCCCAATCCTGTTCAATATCTTTATTGATGATCTAGATGAGAGGATTGAGTCCATCAGTAGATTTGCAGATGACACCAAGATGGGGGCAGGATTTGATCTGTTAGAGTAGGAGAGCTCTGCAGAAGGACCTTGACCGGCTGGACAGATGGTCAGATTCCAGCGGCATGAGATTTAACACATCCAAGTGCCGGGTTCTACACATTGGCCACAACAACCCCATGCAGTGCTACAGGCTGGGGTCTGAGTGGCTGGAGAGCAGCCAGGCAGAAAGGGACCTGGGGGTACTGGTTGATAGTAGGCTGAACATGAGCCAGCAGTGTGCCCAGGTGGCCAAGAAGGCCAATGGCATCCTGGCCTGTATTAGGAACAGTGTGGCCAGCAGGAGCAGGGAAGTCATTCTGCCCCTGTACACTGCACTGGTTAGGCTGCACCTTGAGTACTGTGTCCAGTTCTGGGCCCCTCAGTTTAGGAAAGATGTTGACTTGCTGGAACGTGTCCAGAGAAGGGCAACAAGGTTGGTGAGGGGTTTGGAGCACAAGCCCTATGAGGAGAGGCTGAGGAAGCTGGGGTTGTTTAGCCTGGAGAAGAGGAGGCTCAGGGAGACCTTATTGCTGTCTACAACTTCCTGAAGGGAGGTTGCAGCCAGGTGGGGGTTGGTCTCTTCTCCCAGGCAACCAGCACCAGAACAAGAGGACACAGTCTCAAGCTGCACCAGGAGAGGTTTAGGCCGGATGTTAGGAAGTTCTTCCTAGAAAGAGTAATTTGCCATTGGAATGGGCTGCCTGTGGAGGTGGTGGAGTCGCCATCACTGGAGGTATTCAGGAAGAGACTGGATAAGGTGCTTGGTGCCGTGGTTTACTTGATTAGTAAGTGTTGGGTGATAGGTTCAAGTTGATGATATTGAGGGTCTTTTCCAACCTGGTTAACTCTGTCTAAGGGGTGCTCTGGAACCAAGCCAAGATGCCTCTCTACTCTGATCCACACCATGAGTTGAAACTGTGGAGGCAGATGGAATAACATAAGTTCAATTCTGCAAAGAGCTAAATTTCAACTCATAGCCTGTGTGGGTTTGTAGGATCTGTTTGTGTAAGAGTGAATGTGTGAAATGAATGTCAGTATCATACTCGTAGAGCATTTTCAGTAAATGAGAAATAGATGATCTGTCAGCTCAGCAATTAGGTGTTTTAGTGTTTACCACAGGTGCACTTCATTTGAGCTGGTACTAACTTTAAATATAATTCTTTCCCACCTGTATGTTACATGTTTAAGGCTGTTTTTAGCTGAAACAATTACAAGTACAAGTATTATGCTATAGTGTTAAGAGATCTCTTTACACTGAAGTGCCCAGTAGCTTGTAGGCATAGTTTAAAACCAGGAATTATCTAGCACAGTATATCACTTCAGAATTTTGCTGGTATATATCTATATATCTGTGTTGTTCTTTGCTTCTTTCAAAGCTGTTCAATCTTCTGTGTCTCATGTAAACAGACAATAAAGAAAGGACTTTACTGCAGCAGGGCCTTAATCTACAGAGTCTCTGAGCCTCTAGTAGTGAGGTTAAGAAGTCTGCAGGAACAAAAGTAAAGCACAGTCTGGGGTAACGCAATGCAAACGCACACTGAAGTTGCATCTTAATTAGCAACCCTGATTTATGGTGGTGACTGTTAAGCAATAAACTTTTATACTTGTTTATTTCAATAGCCTTAATGAAAGTGATTATTGATAAGATGTTAATATAAGGACAGTCACACTGACATCTGTACAGCACCTGTAACTCCAGGTGACATACCATACAGTGTATTTCTGAACTAGTCTCAGGCTTGTGTAATCATATCTTTAATCATTGACCCCTCTAGAAACAAATAAACTTCTTATTGCTTGGATTGGTTTGCTATTGATAAACACAATGAAGACCAATGTAATTGAGTGTTAATAAAATCTATTCCAACTAAGAACTTATTTTTTCAATACTAAGAGTATTACTAGAGAGCTCAGCATGGTGTTGTGGCACCCAGCACAGACAGTAAGGTGGGAGCTGTAGTATCCTCACAAAAACACAGCTGGTGGGGAGTTGAGTGAGTGCACTGAAGGATGCATATTTGTCCATAGCATGCTGAGCGTGCAATGGCAGCAGTGATGCAGCCTGCTTAGAAATACCTTTGGGTTTGTTTTGTCTTGTTGTTTAACCTCAGGTGGCAACTAAACACTACACAGCCACTCACTCACTCCCCACTGTGGGATGTGGGAGAGAATTGGAAGGGTAGAAGTGAGGAACTCTTGGGCTGAGATAAAGACAGTTTAATAGAAAAAGCAAAACCTGCACATGCAAGCAAAGCAAAACAAGGAACTAAGTTACTACTTCCCATCTGCAGATAGGTGGTCAGCCATCTTCAGGAAAGCATGGCTCCATCACACATGGCAGTTCCTTGGAAAGATAAACACCATCACTCCGAAGGTCATCTCCTTTCTTCTTCCCCCAGCTTTGTATGTGAAGCATGATGTTACATGGTGTAGAGTATATCTTTGGCCATTTGGGGACAGCTCTCCCATCTGTGTCCCCTCACAACCTCTTGTGCATCCCCAGCTCACTTTGCTGGTGGTATGAAGAGCCAAAACCCCAGCCTGTGATCTGGGTTTTCTTTGTTTTGCCATGAGCAACAAAGCATGGGGGGAAAAAGAAAGAGGGGGGAAAAAAAGTATGTGAATGGTATCTGCTTTGCAGGCTAGATCACTAGGCAGGAGTGACTTCTACCATGCTGTCTGTCTTGATGGTTTGGAGTACAAGGTGTGCCCCTCAGGGCTGGGTTTCTAGCTTTGCTGTGCAGGTTGCCAGAGAGAGGGAGTGAAGGTACTCCTCCGCTTTTCTTCTCAAAGGGCGGTGTGCATGCATTTTCCCTCAAAAGACTGTAGGAGTGCAATCACCTTAAAGCCAGTAATGTTTATGTCAATGTTCCCTGTTCTGTACTCCAGGAGCACTTTGAGAGGAGTTTCCATGCAAGGCACACTTACTATGAGAGAGGTTATAGAGGAAAGGTGTGGAGAAACCCTCTGCAACTGTTGCAAGTTTTGTGAGTTGATGAGACTGCAAATCAGTTTGACTAAGTTAGAGGTTCTGTACTAGTTACTCACTATATCAAAGATGAGTGTTGCCCATAATTATGCAGTGTCAAGGGTTGGTTGGGGGTTTTTGTGGTGGTGGGTTTTTTTGTTTGGTTGGTTGTTTGGTTTGGGGGTTGGTTTTGTTTGTCTGATTGTTTGAAATGAATAACTAGAGGGAAAATTGACACAGATTCTACAAACTGGTGTTGAACGGAGGATTCTTGCCTAATTCCTGCTGGCATCCGTGGGATGAAATCTGCTCTGTTAAGTTGCCTTTGCCTTACAGGGCAGAGAGGATTCCAGATTTTTTTGAGCACTGTGAAAATATGTAGGATTTCTACCTTTTTTTTTTTTTCCTTTTTTTTTCCTTTTTTCTTTTCTTTCAATCTTATCTCACCTGAAGAAAGACAATCTTTGCATCACATTGCCAGCAAGGTGGAAGTCCCAGGACCACTTCTGTTTGAAATAAAGATTGTGTTTTGTCAGCATGGGATTGTAAAGTCCAGGTTGCATCCTATTACTTGGTAGTTACATATTAATAAAATGTAGGTCCAAAGGGCTTGTGTTACCTTGTCTTGAAGTTCTTAATCTGGTGAAACTTTTCTCCGTTTCTCTTGCTTTTCTTCTATGTTTGCTTGTTTTTCCTTTTCCACTTTGAGAAGCCTGATGCTGTTACTGAGAACAGTGCTGGTAGGTTATTTATGTATTCTGCCTAATTACTTCATGGTCATGTGCACTTATTTTATTTTATTTTTTTCAGCCTACAATAAAGTCAGCCTTGGTAAAAGGCACTGTATATTTGTGTATTAGAATCAGCTGCTTGTTTTTATTCTGTCTCATTATCAAGGGCTGGGTTGAAGCATCTATGCAAGCCACGAGTTCCCACTTGTAACTTTTACCCACAAACTAAGAGCAACACAGACTATCCTCAAGTATGGAGGAGGCTTAGCAAGTGTCTCTGCACTGAGCAAGTGGAAGATGTTTGTGGAGAAAATACTGCTGTTGAGCTAAATTTAGTGAGTTTAGCTCACACAGAAGAATGCAGCTTTCTTAATAGTATGCTGTGTTTATAGTATGGAAAGCACCTACCATGATTAAAACAGGCTTTTGAATCACACACTTTCTCTGTGAACAAAAAGGCTTTTATTATGGAGTGCATTTGTGTTGTCCTTTATAATCATCATAGCTCTAACAGAGAAGGATGAATTCTTTCTCTAACTCCCTTTCAACAGTATTAACAGGCTTCTTGGCACCTTCTGATGGCACTTGCTGGAGCCCGCTAGAAAGCAGCTGCTCCTGCAAATCCAAGGTAGAGCCAGAGCTGTGGATTTCAATCTGCGCTTCATGGAGCTACTTTCTACTACTGAGATGTTTAAAAAAGCTGGCTAGGTAATGCAAATTTGTCCCATGCATCACTCTACAAATGTGAACTTTAAGGGGATTTGCTTAAACTGAAACAGTTTGAGATCTGTCATTTGGGGGAAAATGTTGAAAACTAGGCATTTAAAGCAGTTGCAGTGTTTCAGGAGAATATGTAGTCACTGTTGTGGAAAAGTTTGTATGAGGTCACCTGAATTGTTGCTAGGTTAGAGAGACTGTAGTGGGAATTTTCAGCCTTTTCCTTTCTCTGCTGTCTTTTAAGGAAATAGACCTGAACTGTCCTTTCTGCGCAACAGAAAAGGAGAACTGTAGAATCTAGAAGGACCAGATTCTGTAATGCCAAAAAGACTATGCATTGTTACCTATTATATGGAGATAAAGTGAAGATCATTGCTCAACGTGAAGCAAGTGTTTTGATGGTGTGATGCCTGATTTACTGACACACACAACCCCTTCAGCGCCAGTGTTGTAGAGGGTCTGTAACTGCACAATTGGCTGTAAAGAATACTTTAAAAGAGGCGAAATGAAAAATGGCATTCCCACTTCAGAGCTCTAAATCAGCGTTCAGGTGACCTTCTCTGTCAGTTCCTTCAGAAAACCAGATACAACTTTATATTGTTGCTATGGAACCTATGCACCTACGAAGCATACTCCCAATTAACTTCCAGCTTCATCAGCTTCAAAACCAAGTTGCTGTTCACTTCTGCCCTAAAGTGTTCCATCTTTTTCGGTTTCAGCTGGTTTTGGTTTCATGTTTATTACCATTGCTTTATTTCCTCTATCTCAGTTGATGGGATTTTTTCAAAACCTAGGTCTTCCAGGCTCAGGACACTTGCTGCTGCCTTCTCTTCCCACCCTGTTTGATTCTTTGGGAGGAGCACTATATTGGAATCGTCCCCCACATCATAGGACAAGCTTTAAAACCAGAAAGCCTGCTTGTATTAAGAAACAAGTTGATGTGACTATCTGTAGGAGCTTGTATTGATGCAGCTGATGTTGTGGAGGGCAAGAATTACATTATTTAAAAGTTGAAGTCCTTAAGTGCTGCACCATGTGATTGAAAAGCTAGTTTGGCATTACCTGGATTTATGCAAAACTCCCATGTTTCTCACCACCTGCTTACTAATACAAACTGTTGCCAAACATAAAGAAATCTGAGCAGAAGATGAATCTAAATCTTCTTAATTTTAGTTTTTAATAGACAGGAGGAGTTTGATTCACAGACTATAGAAAGTAAAGGTAGTTTGACTTTATCATCACCTCCATGAGGAGGAATGTAGGAGCTGCAGATTAGTGACCTATGACTCACTGGGTGTATACGGGATAAAAAGTGAATGTTCAGGGAATATTTCCCATGGAAGAGAAATTGCAGTATGCTAGTAAATATGGCAGTAGCTCTCCTTGCTTATGTGTGGAGAAAGCTCTTTGTTGTGCACCCAGGAAATGAAAGGAAGTACCTGCATCACTTCATCTCAGTGTCTTGCTGAGCTCTCACTGATACGTGCATTTTCAGGGCAGTATAGTGATTTCTTGCAGGTTGAAACATATCATGAAAATTGTCGGTCAAACACAAATATTGATTGAAAACTGCAGAGGATTCAGATCTTTTATGATTTTTTTTTGTGATGTAATGTTGCTTTCATTTTTTTTTCTCTGCCAGAAGTTTACATTGGTAATCCAAACAGTATGTTTAGTCTGTTCTATTCTTTCTGTCTGTGAGACTGTAGATTGTCTCAAATTAAAGAGCTTTTAGTTTGATAACAATCCTGTACACTTTGTAATTTTACATTTTCCCCTGAGTACTGTTTTGCCCTTGGCTGTTTCAACCACTAAGTTTTGCAGGCTTTATGGTTTACAGTGCTTGTTCTGTACTTTTCTGTACCTCTGTTTATGTAGTTTGCAGGATGAAAATGATGTGCAGAATCATAGACTCTTCTCTAGATGAACTCTAAAAACAGGCAGATTTAAAAATGCAGGCACTGTGTGGGTAATAATATCTCAGTAAATATTTTACTTCTATTTTTCCATCTGTTACACTAAAATCTGACTTAAACTAAGCATAAATCTAGTCAGAAGAGATCACTAGGATATTAATCATCAGAATTAATTCTTTTAGACATGTGCTTGTCATGGGGCCAGCTGTTCAGAAGTTTAACAGCGCTCAACTGGTGAGCGAGCCAAAGGGATGGCTCTCTACTAGACCTGCTGTTTGTAAACAGAGGAGGACTAGTAGGAGATGTAAAGATTGGTGGCTGTCTTTCTACAAAGTAACCATGAGATGGTAGGAGTTGTCAATCCTTAGTGAAGTCAGGAGGGGGTCAATAGTCCTATATCCTTGGGCTTCTGGAGGACAGATGTTGACTTGATTATGAGACTGGTTGATGGCATCCCCTGGGAGGTAGTTCTGAAGAACAAAGGAGTCCAGGAAGGCTGGACATTCCTCAAGAGGGAAACCATCAAGGCAGAGGAACAATCTGTCCCTGTGCACTGAAAAATGAGCCAGTAGGGCAGAAGAGCGGCCTGGCTAAGTAGAGAGCTTTGGGTAGAACTCAGGAAGAAAAGGAAAGTCTACTGGCTATGTAAGAAGGGGCAGACAACTCAGTAAAAGGCTCTTGCAGGGATAAAATTAGAAAGGCCAAAGCTCAGATAGAACTTAATCTGCCACATGTCACTAAGGATAATAAAAAGTGCTATTATAAATATCTTAATAGTAAAAGAAGAGCTAGAGAGAATGTCCATCTGCTTCTCCATGTAGGAGGGAACCTGGTGACACTCTCTCCCATAGCATTCTCCTCCAGAAACTCATGGCACAAGGATTGGATAAGTGCCCATCGTATTGCTGTCAGAGATCTATAGTTTTGCAGTGTTGCATGCTAAGAAGTGGTATCATGTATAGTTGATCTTTTCATGATTCTTCCTTATGAAGTATGACGAGCCAGATTTAATACTACTTAAAGCAGAGGAAGAGCATATAGAATGTTTCATGAAGACTAATAACCCAAATATAACTGAATGAAACCTCACTCTGACTCCTCTCCTGCTGTTCTGACTCAGAGGAAACATTCATTTATGTAAATACAACTATTCCATGAGTTAGGTCTGGACAGGACCCAGCATTTATATTGCTGACTGATTCTAGGATTCTAACTTTTTCAAACAGTCTGACATTATAGCTGAAGGAATGTATTTACTTATTAATGTGTTCATACTTTGCTCATGTGAAATTATTTCTTTTTGCTTTTATTTATCAAGGAGAAGAATGAAGGCTCGTGCTCCTCCTCCACCAAATCAACCAGCAAGTAGAATTCACAGTGAGCAGAAGTCACATGCAGACACAGCTGTAATTTCTGATCAGAACCTTGTTAGTATGAAGGAGAACACGATAAACAGATGGGTGGACTTCACAGTCATTTTACCCAGCGGGGTAGAGCAGAAGAGCACAGTACAAGGAAGGTAATGTTTTGATTGGTTTCTGCTTTCTGGAGACCCCCATACCCTGTGGGATTCTTGCTGGTGTTAATGTCTCCCTTTCTGAGTTGATGGGGTTTTGCTGTCATGCTTCTCCCTGCATTTTAGGCAGCTGTTGTACCAGAGAGTCCTGACAGCCATGTGTTAAGGAGCCTCTCTGCGGGGTCATCTCTTGTGTCACTGTTATCTTCATGGATCACCCTCAGCATGCGTATGGATCTTAACCATCCATGGAGTGCTGCTGTGCTAGTCTTAGGTTGTAACACCTCTCTTAATGTAGAGAGGTTTTGGTACAGTGGAAGTAGGTGCCGCTGGCAAAGAGCAGTCCTGACAGTATGCCTGTTTGGAGTCATGCCAAGAAGCAAGTCCAGATGAATTATTCTTCATATCCAGAGATCCTGCCTTCACTAATACATTTGTGTTGTAGTATAGACAGCAAAGCATCTGGTGGTATTTAGGAAGCCTTTTCTATAGAGAAGTGTGTTGTTTTCCACAGGAAGAGTGCAGGCTTCTCCTTGTCACTGTGTACAATCAAGGACAAACAGTATTGCAAAGGCAGTTATTTCAAAACTTTCTTCATTGTGGTCTCTTTCTTCTCATGCTCTCTGTGAGAGCTGTTTTGAAAGAGAAGGTCTTAGTACTATAAGAAAGAATTTGGAAGAGTTTTAAAAATGCATTCAATATTATGATGGAACTATTGCAGACTATGCTGTGGTAAGTAGTGGTCAAGAAACTGTAGAAAGTGGTAATACCAGATTGGGAGGATATGTTAATGCCTGTCTGTGCTTATTTAACACTTGAGGATTGCAGTAGTTAAGCTGCATTCCTGTAAAACTGCTCTTCTTGGTCTGATATGTTTATTTTAACTGCTTGTATATTAGTGTATTTTGATAGCTGAGGAGGGTATGTACAGCAGCTATGTAGTGTCTGGTATTTTATTGTTCCCCCTAATTTTAGTGTAGAAATTACTGTTCACTTAACCACTCTCAGGAGACAAGTATAACTTGTGTGGGTCAGCCCCAGAGCCAGTGTTGTTAAAAGTGTAAAGGAAAGCAGTGCCTATCAGAGCTCTCAGATTACACATTTAGTGATTGAGTTTTTATAGGGAAGTTTGGATTTTAAAGAGAGAAGAGAACAGGCCTGGAAAGTAGAACCCCTTGTCCTATCACAGGGTGCAACTGAGCAGAGCCTGTCCCCTCCCTCTTGGCACCCAGGTCTCAGATATTTATAAATATTTATCAAATCCCCTCTCAGTCTTCTCCGGGCTAAAGAGCCCCAGGTCTCTCAGCCTCTCCTCCTAGGGCAGTGCTCCAGTCCCTTAATCATCCTTGCAGTTCTCCATTGGACTCTCTCCAGCAGATCCCTATCTCTCTTGAACTGGGGAGCCCAAACCTGGACGCAATATTCTAGGTGAGGTCTCACCAGGGCAGAATAGAGGGGAGGAGAACTTGCCTCCATCTGCTGGACACAATCCTTTTAATGCACCCCAGGATACCATTGGCCCTCTGGGCCACCAGGGCACGTTGCTGTCCCATGGAGAACTTGGCCGCCAGGACTCCCAGGTCCTTCTCCACAGAGCTGATCTCTAGCAGATCACCTCCTAACCTGTACTGGTGCAGTTTATTATCCTTCCCAGGTGCAGGACTCTGCACTTATCCTTGTTGAACCTCATTAGGCTCCTCTCAGCCCAGCTTTCCAGTCTGTCCAAGTCTCACTGAATGACCACACAGCCGTCAGGTGTGTCAATGAAGCCTCCCAGTTTGGTATCATCGGCAAACTTGCTGTCAGATACTGTCCCCTCATCAATGTCATTGATGAAGATGCTGAACAGGACTGGACCCAGCACTGATCACTGGGGGACTCCACTAATTAGAGCTCGCCAGCTGTTCTTGCACAATATTAGAGGGGTAAACACATTCTGTTTAAAAAATGTCAATGGGTAATAGAACCATAGAACCACAGAATCCCAGCATGGTTTGGGTTGGAAGGGACCTTTAAAGGTCACCTAGTCCAAGCTCCTTGCAGTCAGCAAGGACATCTTTCACTAGAGGATGTTGCTCATAGTGCCAGACAAGTGGACCTGGAATGGTTCCAGTTTCTAACCCATGCTGGTGCAGGGGGCTGTTCCTACCTCTCCTCCCAGCCAGTGCGCAGGCAGGCATTTGAATGCAGCATGCACTTTTTGTCTACTGGGTCACAGAGTATTTAAAATCAATTAGCTGAATTCAGGATTTGTGTGTATAAGACAGATAGGCAGTCTGGACTTTTCTGTTTCAGTGTACACTTAATGTTACTTATAGGCAATTCTGAAACAATGGAAGGCACATTAGCTCAATTTCAAGTAGATTTACTCACTTGAGCACATATATTCTGTTAATTCTTCAGCATTTCTGGACTTCTCTCCTTGTGGAATATGACCTATTTCTTCCACTAGAACCAAAAGCAGCAAAGTAAAAACACTGAAGTCAATGAGAAAAAATCAGATTTACTATCACAATCCCTGTATAATAAACATTCTCTCATACATTGTTCATTGCCACCACCATTGCTATCACATACACTGAGACTTAGTATTTTTATTGTTAGAATCTTTACTTAGCGGAGTAAATCTTGAAAGAAATGTTTAAAATTAAAGCTCAGTTTCTGTGGGATTATTGTCTGTCAATCACTCTAAGGAACCAAAATGTTCTGTTCTGTGAAGATAATCCCTTCTTTCCATTGTCTCCATGACAGGGCTATGCCCCTGATGCAGAAGGCAGTTAAACTCCATCTTGTGCTAATCTGCTAATCTGAGTGTTACCAGTAGCACCCCTTAGTGCTGTCTTGAGTGCTTGGAGAGGACAGTGTTCCAATCACTGGTTCAGGGGCCATTGGTAATGAATGATGCATGAACCCCCTTGCTGCTCCATAACAGAATTCCAGAAATTCATATAGTAGAGAATCTCAGAAGTTCTTTATTACAGTATTGTAGAATCTGAGAGTCTCGGTGTTCCCAACAGAAGTCCCAGAAGCCCCTTAACAGGGGCTCTATTCCCTAAAGTAGCTGATTTATATAGTGTTTCTTATGTTGCACATTAACTCACTTAACCAATAGAATTCAGCCCTGTACACAAGCTAAAAATATTCCCCTACAAAAGATGCTAAAAATAGCTCTGTATAAAAGCAAGTCCAGCATGTTGAAGTTCTGGCTTCTGCAGAATATTTACTTTTGGGACTCATACAATGTTTTGTTTTGTTCTTCATAAACAAGTTCACAGCTTGTTGTTTTTTTGTTAGAGAATCTTAGAAGCTTTTGCTGTTTGTGGGAACAGCAGCTGCCACAGGAGAGTTAGTGACAAATATCAGGCACTGATAGCCAGCTGCATGAAGTGGAAGATTATGGAAAGAGAGGAGTAAATCATCCAAGGAAGTTCTGAAATAAGAAAAGGATACCCTATAATGAGCCCTTGTATTAGAGTGGCATTAGCTCCAAAATAGAACACAGGAGCTGTCACTTGAACTTAAGGACAAACTTCTTTACTTTGAGGGTGACAGAGCACTGGAACAGGCTCCTCAGAGAGGTGGTGTAGTTCCCTTCTGTGGAGACTTTCAAATCCTGCCTGGATGCGTTCCTGTGTGACCTGATGTGGGTGAACCTATGTTAGCAGGGGGATTGGACTAGATGACCTTTCGAGGGCCCTTCCAGTCCCTACCATTCTGTGATCTGTGAAAAGGTCTTGTGTGTGCTGTTCTTTCTAACCGCTGCTTGGGAATTCGCCACCGATCCAACAGAAGCTGGCGGGGCTGGCACAGATGCAGCATGAGCGGCAATCGTCAGCGTGCCCTGGGCTGACCCCGCCACAGCCGCTGGACTCACTTCCGTTCCAGCCACTGCGGCCGGAAGTCTCTTCGCCTCTTTAGCCGTGCTACTGGTGGCACTGTCAGGTCTGAACTGCATCTTGTGCAAAGCAGCTTTTCCACCTTCTTTGCATGAGCGACTTTACCGTATCCGTCACCACTCACGGCTGAACTCCCCGCCGCCATAGCCGCCTGCGCTGCCGGAGCTGCCGCCGTTTGTGCAGCCGCCTCTTGTACCGGCGCAGCCGCCGGAGCTTCACACCTACTGCCGCCGCCGCTCGCCCCTGCCGCTTTTTCAGGCGCTGTCGGCACTGCTGCTGCTGGCATTGCCGCCACCTGAGCTTTGCTTCCCTTCTTTCTAACCGGCACTCGAGGAAACCAAATTGACTCCTGCCTCCACGCCTCTAGGTCAGTGGGAGTGCGGGTATCTGAATTTTTCTCTTTTAAAGGTGCCGTAGCTGCGCGTTTCTTGTCTCAGCGCTGTGGTCTGAGACTGCTTCTGCATTAACCCCTAGCTCCCTGCTGCTGCCTGGAGTTTGTTTACTCTTATATCTTTCTCACCACAAAGCTATTGTTACTAATGACAAAACCAATTAAAGTCGATTAAATACTATTTTAATCTGAAAAGAGCAATTTTAAGGCAATAAGAGACAAGCAAACGGCGCGGGGTGCGCAGGGAGACCGTGCTCCACCAACACGCACACTAAACACAATCTAATTCCCCTTTAACTATTCTAAAGCTAATGCATATGCATATAAAGGTGGGGTTATTTAAATTAGTTCATCCTTCTGGTGGTTTTTCAATGATGGAATCCTCTGGTCAGCACCTGCTGCTGGGCCGCATGCAGAGTCCTTGTGGTTGTAACTATTTTAGCTCTGTTACAATCACTACCTTTCCCAAGGGTGGGTTACGTGCAGAGTCCTTGAGGTTGCTTTGCCAGTTCTTAAAACCGTTTCTTGTGTATTCACTTTCACACCTTCTGCAGCAAACTCTCTTCCTTTCTCGTCCTTGAGCAACTTATTATTGTTACATAGCTATTTTTCACACAAGCTGTTAGCTTCCCTAGTATTTCACTCTACTATTCAGGCTTCTACATAAATATAATAAAGCAAACAAAATGTAAACAATAACAAAGGCAAAGAACATTTTATAATAAAAGAAAACATCCCTGTCTCACTTTTTAGCTCCATATTCTTATTTAGCCCATCCATACTTCTGTTTTAGAGTTTCTGCTTTAATCAAAATAATCTAATTGACAAGAATTAGCACTCCATTCATCACACTATCATAACAAGGAACAACACCTTCAGTCATAGTAAACAGACCACTGTAAGATTCAAATTGCCTAAATAACTCTCAGTTACAGGGACAGTAAATTCAATAAATTCAGATGGGATATTTACAGTGACATTACTACATACCCCATAACCTACAAATCCTAGGCAATCCTCACCAAACCCCCCCAAAAGCTGCCTTCACCCAATTCCACAGCTTTTTGGCAAAATACCTACAAACATAAGAATACACTGATGAAACAACCCAATTATAAAGCCACACACTTAAAGCAGAAATGACCAAATGCCACGAAATACAGAATAACTTCATTTTGGCTTCCTTATCCTGAGAGATTATCGATTAATCAATTGAGCAAAGCCAATTATTTAAGTGTGTTGGGTTGAAATTGCATGCCCCCCCCCCCCCCCAATTGGCATTTATTCCCAGAGTAAACTGCCCCCAGAATACAAAAATCAAACTCAGAACCTGGAAGCAAAATGAAACCATAACAATGATTTATCAGCAGTCCTGGCTAACCAAGGAGGTCCTAATGGTATGGAGAATAGCAAATCTGCAAGAAGGGCTGCAAGAAGGATCTGTGCAGCTACAGACCAATCAGTCTGACCACAGTGCCAGGGAAAGTCATGGAACAAATCACCATCGCTGGAGGCGTTTAGGAAGAGACTTGATGGGGTGCTTGGTGCCATGGTTTAGTTGATTAGATAGTGTTGGATGATAGGTTGATCTCAATGGTCTCTTCCAACCTGGTCTGATCTATTCTATTCTGTTTTGTTCTAATAATTCTGCATGCCATAAAGCACCATTTGCAGGATAATCAGGCCATCAGGCCCAGTCAGCAGGGGTTCACGAAGGGCACTTTCTTAAGTGTTACGTTTAACACACATTAATCACCGGCAAGCAAGATGAAACCCCAGATTTGGCTGGATGTTGAAATTGTTAATTGTCTGGACAAATTTGTGCAATTTGCAGGACTGTCAGCAACTCATTTTCTCAGATGGTTTTGTTAGATGGCTGGTGTCAATTCTCACTGCAATTATGGTACTATTGCTGCTGAACATATTTAATGATTTATGTGGAAGGTGCACAAGTTCATGTAATTCATCAAAAGAGAAGTACATTTTTCAAGTACTGTTTGGGTTTTTTTAATGATTTTAATGAAATAATTTACATGAGGCAAGATGACTGTCCACATTTTAATGAATCATCACAGTATTATGCACTGTAGAAATACAGTACCATTGCACTTTAAACAAAAATGTCTAGCATGTAGAATGCCATGTGTTGTGGTTCTGCCGGGTTATTTGTTTTCCTCTGAAACACAAGGACCAAAAACCCATGCACATTTCAAATAAGTATGTCTGTAAACAAGTTGAGATCAGTGTCAGGCAGACTGATACATTTTAAAATGCTCACTACTGCACAGCTCAATGAATATTTATGTAAATATTGGTGTAGGTGGGGTTCTCCTGTAGTTTGGACTTGGTAAGTGTAAATGTTTCTGTTTGGTTTATGTTACATATGAATTAAACATGGCTGTGAAATACAGCTGTTTACAACTTGAAGACAGTACCAGAATGAGTTATCATGAAATAGCCTGATACCCTTTCAGTGTAGGTATTGCACTTTTATATTTAAATGTTTTCTGTCTTAGCAGTTAGAGCAGTGCTCTGTATTTCTGGAGCCTTCTATACATATTAATGACATCTGTTTTCCATGTTTGATCTTCAGTCATTGTCTTGTTACTGTGTTATCTTTTCAATGCAATCACCTATTTCGAATTTTCCACACTTGCCTTTTTTTTCATCTCATACTGTTTAACTCCTTTAAACTTGAAATAGGTTACTGTAAAGAAGGTCTTTTCTCATCCCTTGAGTGGGGAGAGCTACCACCTGCGTATGTTTTAGTCTCTCATCTATCCATCCACACCCCTACCCCCAATCCCAAGTAGTTTCTCTACTGCTGACAGCTTGCACCTGAGTGACTATTCCTGAGCTACAGATGTAATGGTGTTAGCTAATAACCTGTGAAGGATTTTATTTTATTTGAATTTACTTCCATTTTAAATCTGCATGCAGTTTTTCCAGTTTGCACTTCAGAAGAGATGCCAGTTCCTTTAGCAAATATATTTAGCAAATATGCACCTGTTTTCACTTCTGCTGGAATTAAAATACCTGCTGCATATGACTTCAGGCTTCAGGTGTGGCTGGTCATATTTTTCATCTTTCCACTGTTTTGTGGATGACAGATACTGGTTTATGAAACCAAAACTTTTAAAAAACATAATTAGTTTCAATAAACCTGTTTTCTCTGACCCTGGATATTGAACTTTACAGTGTAAGACTGGGGAAAAAAAAAAGAAGAAGAGAATACTTTATTACTTTGTCAGAAGAGAATTTCTGAGCGGTTGAGGAACGTAGCTCTTATCTGCTACATTAGGCAGTTTCAAGCTCCAGTGAATGTTGAGTTATTGACACAAAACAGAGTTACCTCTCAGAAATGCCATGAGATAAGAGTGGGAAAGTGACTGACTTTTAAACTTGTGGTTTAAGAATCACACCTGTACTAAGAATTCTTGATAATGCAAATACTTGAAACCAGATTGGTTTAGACAGGGTTAATATCCTTATCAAAGCAAATAGAAAAGAGATCTCTCGTACTTGGAAATACTGCTGGTGTCAAAGAGATTTGAGAGAGGAAAGGACAGGAATGGCCAGAAAGTTACAAACTTGAAGAAAAAAAAAAAAAAAAAAAAAAGAGTCCTGTCTCCCTTTTGTTCCAGATTTAAATATTCTGTTTTGAGTTGCATTATGTGAAGGTAGAGTTTACAATGCTGTAAGTGCATAATTTATGTGTATCTTGTCTTCATGTTAAAAAACAGGGTTTGAGTTGGAGAATTTTACAGGTGGATTTAGCAGATAGGATGTACTTTGTCTGCTCTTGGCTTGTGTTTGTTAATGTTAGGACAGAATCATAGAATATTAGGAGCTGGAAGGGACCTCAAAAGATCATCTGGTCCAAACCCACTGCCAAGGCAGTATCACCTAGACCAGATCACACAGGAACACATCCAGGCTGGTTTGATGAATATCTCCAGAGAGAGAGACTCCACAGTCCCCCTGGGCACCCTGTTTCAGTGTTCTGTCACCATCACAATGAAATGTGGCTCCATCCTCTTGGCACTCACCTTTACATATTTATAGACATTATTGAAATCACCCCTCAGGCTCCTCTTCTCCAAGCTAAAGAGTCCCAGCTCCCTCAGTCTCTCCTTGTAAGGAAGATATTCCACTCAATCATTTTTGTGGCTCTGTGCTAGACTCTTTCAAGCAGTTCCCTGAAGTCCTTCTTGAACTGAGGGGCTCAGAACTGGACACAATATTCCAGAAGCGACCTCACCAGGGCAGGGTAGAGGGGGAGGAGAATTGTCATCTACTATATTGTGAATAGTTAATTGCCAGCTTGTAAGCACACAGTGAAGTACAAATATATTTAATTTGTAACATTTTATCAGATCTGTTTAGCATTTCAAAATGTTAACACTGTTCGCTCCCAAAGATGGTTAATTAGTGACACATCCATAGCTTGTATTGTCTTTTTTCCCCCCATATTAAAATTGAGGTACATGTTTTAGCAACTGTTTTTTTTCTCATGCTAACAGTGAATGTCTTCTTCCCTACAGTAAAGCTGTGATGGATCTCTTGGTTGATTTATGCAGCCAGTATCACTTAAATCCATCCCAATATAGTCTTGAACTGAAGTCTTTGGGAGCTCAACAACCTCTGAGTTACAAGCCAAACACTTTGATAGGAGCACTGGATGTACAGATGGTATTTTTGAAAGAAAAGATTCCTGAAGAGAAGACAAAGCGAACTCTGCCAAGGGTTCCTGAGGTTGGTACTCTTTAGGGTTAAAATGGAGTCACGAAATATCATTTCATTTCTATGAAAGCAGTTCTTCTCATCTTTGCATCTTCAAACCAGCTGAGAAAGGCCTGAGATTGGCTATAACTTGCTTTAACTGATTTGCATGAAGACTGGCAGGTGCCAGCATTTAGACAAAATGTTGTGTTGCTTGTGGTTCTTATAAATCTGTTCTTACAGAGGCCCTTGACTGAAGACTGAGATGATTGAAATGTGTAGTAATGGCTCAAATTCACAGTATTGTGAAGATTCAGAAGTAGCCATTTTGCAAATATGTTTGCTGAAATTTTTGTTATTCTAAATCAGTATAGCTAGTTACACTGTCGTGCCTTTCAATGTGATACTTTAAAACCTTCACACGTTGTATCTGCTTCCATTTTCTTTTCCTTATTCCCTTGTTCTTGTTAATGTCTCCTTTGTGTCAGGGGAGTTCTGCAGATTTTTTAATAATACTCTTTGCAATAGTGCATGCGGGGTAAGTTTGCCCAGGAATAGTCAAGACAATACGAAAGTCCTCAGTGCTGTTCTCATCTAGTTTTCGCAGATGCAATGCTAAGAGCTTGTGGTGTTTTTTCCTGCAGAAATCTGTGAGGCTGGTAGTGAACTACCTGAAGACACAGAAAGCCGTGGTTCGAGTTAGTCCAGAGGTGCCTCTCCGCAACATCATCCCAGCTATTTGTGAGAAGTGTGAGGTCAGTCAAGAGCACATTGTTCTTCTGCGAGATGGCATCACTGGGGAGGAGCTGGAGCTTACTAAGTCTTTGGAGGAGCTGGGGATAAAGGAACTGTATGCCTGGGACAGAAAAAGAGGTGAGTTGCGACTGAAAGCATTGGCTGCAGGGTTAGATGATGTGCTAACAGTATTATTGGCAACTTGGAAGCATTTATGCTTTTGTTCCTTTGGGGCTGAGCTGAAACAACAGTGACATCTCAGTCTGGAGAGCAGCATGGATTTGTTCAGTGAGCTGTGCCCAGGGTGGCAGCCATGACAGCATCATGCCCAGCCATCCCTGGCCGCTCTTGGGCCCTGTGCCAGGCTGGGCTGGCCCTAAGCAGGGCTCTAGCTGGCCTAGGGCAGGGCAAAAGGAGGAGCTTTGCTGTCTCCTGGTCTCTGCTGCCGGTGCAGTTGTACATAACACGTAGACCTCATCTAGGCAGAGCCTGTGCTAAAGGTTGGATAGAAAGAAAGGAGAGACATGTCATAGCTATGGCAGCTGTGAAAGCTGGAAGGCAGAAGCAGCAGACTAGAGTTTCTGAAAACATACTGTGGATAGGTTCAGAAGACAGTTCATCCAAAGAGCGAAGTTATTGACAGTTTAATGAAGAGGAGCTAAGAGGTATTTTTATTTCAGTTTTTGTTCTCTTGTTTATTCACTGTCACTTTCTGTTCCCATAGACGATGCTGTAGTGGCAGCTTCTTGGGCTTGAGTTTTCTCAGCCTTATTGTGCCTTCAAATAGCATAATTATGCAATATGCTTTAAAATAGACCCGCTTTAAAAATGCGCTTTGACAAACGTTACTTTCTTTAAGGTCAGAAAGTGATATTCATTAAAATTTTCCCCAGCGGTTTATCTCAATTTTTATTCACCACCAACACAGTAAATATCCTTATTTATTGTTTAGATAATGTCAGTCTTGTAGGTGGTGAGTAGCAGGCTTATTTTTTATTTATATAATTACTTATTTATGTTAGCGTTCTGTCTCTTCTTTCTTGGGTAAGTGACAGTTCTGCCTCTGTGTGAGTCAAATTTCATGAGTTTAGACTTTTAAGTAACCTAAATGTCTCCTTTTCCTGTGAATTCTTAGGAAGCTAAAAAAAAAGTGGCTGACAACATGTCATAACTCAGTTGCATGTTTGTTTGGGTTTTTAAGACGTGTTTGCTGTAATTAAGCTAAACCATTTCGGAGCAACATATTTGAATGTGCAGAATATGCAACAGGATTCATTCAGCGCGGTTCATGGACAACTTGTAGAGTCATTAGCCTAATCGTTCTGTAGCCACTTTTCCTTTAAAATGAAAGTGATTGTATATATTCTAGTGTGCTGCTGGTCCTCAAATCTGGTTGTAGCCTGTAGAGTCAAACCAAAGACTTTATGTCAGGGCTGGGTTTATAGTGACAAATTATACAATACTAATTGTACGTATTATGTAACCTTCCTACATTTTATTTGCAGCAACACTTCCTAGCGTGCTGCTCTCTGTATCAGAGTGTTTTTTTGTATCCTATTCTTTTTTAACCTTTCAGTATACCTTTCATTATGATAAAATCCCTCTGAATCCTGCGTGCATTTCAGCCTTTCTGCCTTCCTTTTATTCTCCACCATTGGTGTCTGGTAAGAATCCTGGTAAATACGTATAATTACAAAAGGTTTCCTTTATTCCAGCAAATTCCTTCTTCCCATGTTCTCACTGTGATCTCCAAGAGGACTCAGTAACAGTTGTTCAATGAATTGTGCATTGAGCAGATGTCCAGTCTATTTAGTTATTAGGACAGACTTTTAAAACACATTCCCACTAGCGAGTAAGGCATCAGAGGTGCTGGAAGCACAGGCTGTGCTTGTAAGAGCAGGTTCTGGAAAAACTTTGTACTTGTCAATCTCTCCTTTTCTGAAAGAGGAATACCAAGTGCTGAAGGATTAGTAAAAGAGAAGCTCTGCTGCCACCTGCTTACTTAATTTCATTTTACAGTTGAAGCATCTTCACCAGTGAATCAAGAACAAACACAAATGCTTATGGCAGCAGCTCTGCATGTCTGTTGTTGGTCAACATTTTTTCCCCCCTGTAATGTTTAGGAAAACAAGTGCTAGGAATAATTAATGAAAATTGTTGCTTAGGGGCAATATTAGAAGTTTAATATGTCTTCTTTTTTTCCTTTCCTTTTGCCTGCCTTTTCCAGTTCCTCCATCAAAAACTCAATCTGAACCTACTCTGAACTATAGAGGTACTGTACAATGCTGCTAAAGGGAAGACTGTCTTTCCCTTCACACTATTTTATGTGTGTTTGCTAGCTGGATCTTCATGAATGTTGTGTAAAATGCTGTAGAGAAACAAGATATTTTAGATCTGTGTTGTCTTTTGTAAAGTGTTTATGTGCCTCTACTTATGGTCATAACAAGCACAGTTCTGTGCATACTGCTTCTGCAGTAATTGACATTAAAATCCCAGCATTAGCAAATCCTGTCATTTAACTCTTCTGTGATACGATATGTTTCTTTCCGGATCCCAAGCCTTTTCAGGTGACCTAAAGCATGATTAGATGAGGAATACTAATGTTTTAGCAGTCTCTTGCATTCAAAACTTGGATTGAAAAGTATTTTGAGGTCTATGAGAACTTCCACTGACTTCAGTTTACATGCAGTAAAACATGTGTACACATCGGAGAGCTCTGAATAGACAGAGACTTCTGAATTGCCGTGATAGATAAGGTTTGATTAAACTACATCGTCGCATCTGCTTCTAGTTAAACAGAAGATGTATAAGTTTATTATATCCTTTCCCCCCAATAAGTCTGTTATGTTACATTGCTTAAATTCTTTATCCTCAAGAAAGGTATGGTTGATTTCTAACTGGCTTTACATCTTTGCATTACTAGTAAAACCAGCGTAACAAAATAGAACTGTGGATATCTTCAAATTTTCATGAAGGAAATCCACCTCCTGGAGTTGACAGCTGTCAAGTGAATCTTAGCTCATGGCCTATTGATTCTTGGCTTCCGATATGCTAGTACTTTTCCCCCTCATCTTAGTCTGCCATAACTTGCTGTGGCTTGCTCTTATGCAGCATAGTATTAAAGAGAATATCTACTGTGTTTATTTCAGAAAAGATAATACGAGTTTGTAAAGCTTCCTGGTTGTTTTGAAATGATGAGCTGTGTTCACAATTCCAATTTACTAGTTTTATGCAGTGTTTAGTGGTGAGGTTGATGATTGGCTGGTACTGACAAAAGCTTGCACTAGCCTTTCATCATCGTTATTAATTATTAAAGACTCTGCAGGTAAGGGAATCATGATCCGCACCTAATTGCAGCTCAGCCCTGGGCAGAAAAACAGCAGTTTCTGGTGAAAAGGATAGGCAGTGGTTAGTTTATGATGAAAGTATTCATTTGTTACTGTATTTTTTTTTTCAGTGAATCTGCAGCCTTTCTTAAGGATAGTTTCTCCCTGTTTTCCTCTGAGTTCATCATCTTTACTCTTGTTGTCCTGTGAACTACTGTATGTGCTTAACCACTTCTAACACCTGACATTTTTTGTTTGCAAGAGTTCTGTGTGAAAATTATGTGCATTGTGTGAATTGCAAATCAGTTTACAGGGGTTCTGGGATGAGGGTTGTTTTTTGTGTGTGAAGTAAACCTTTATTTTGTGCCCAAAGAAAAGTCATTCTTTATTTGCTTCTTCATTTTTACTAAACAAATATATCAAATATTTACAGGACAAAGACTTTTTCTCTGTATATTGCACTTAACTTTGTGCAAGTGAGATACTCTGATGTGGTTTGAACCAGGGAAATCTACATAGCATGATGCAGCATTCATTAAAAAAGTGTGAGAGCCTCACAGTCTGTATGTTGAATGTCAAACCAGTGGATGTTCTCTGTAATGCACACACTTTTCATTTTGCTCATCCAGCGTGGCTGGTGTGGGGAATGCTGGGGGAAGGCTGAATGGTCAGAATTTATACAATTACTTAGCTGGTTCAAGGAAGATAAGCATGTTCAAACTCTTACAACCTGAAATGCTTTTAAACTTGGTTCTACTCCCAGCTAAGTAAAAGCACCAAGGTAAGAAAAAATCAGCATAACTAGCTTGTTTGAAGTTCTAAGGAGAGCCTTTGTTTCAAGGCAAAGGTCTCTTTCCTCTTCATGTACCTTTATCCTAATCCACATTAAGAGTTTTTCCTTTAACTTCACTGTTTTTCAGGCCTGTGAATTGTTAAAAATGGCCACCATCTTGTTATTTTTGCCCCCTCCCGCTTTTTTTTTTTTTTTTTTTTTTTTTGGTTGGTTGGTGGTTTGGGTTTTTTGTTCTTGGTGGGTTTTTTTTGGTGGTTTTGTTTGGTTTGGATTTTGTGGGCATTTGTTGGTTTTGGGGTTTTGGTTTTCTTCTTCAGTATTGCAGTACTTCATGAGTTCTGAGACGTCTAACATGCATTTCTAAAGACAAGCAGCTTAAGCATCTTTTGCCTTTTATTAAGGATGAAATAGTGATTGAAAACTTACTGCAGTGTATTAAATTATTCCATTTGCCTCCATTAGAGTTTGGAACAAACTCGGAACAAATAAAAGTTTGATGAAAAAGAAAGTGCAGTATCTGGCAGTTACTTAGATAATTCGGTTTAGAACATCTCCAGCCCATAAAAAATGCTGCATTAACCCAGGATTTCTTTTACAATACTGTTCTTCTGAATGTTTATTTTAGAAGTGTAAAAAATATTCCAATTTAATTTTCAGAACCAAGTCAAAAGGCTTCAGTAAACAATGAAGCAATAGAAAAAGAAAAGACAAGACTTCTGGGGTTATTTAAAACTGATAGAAGAAACAGCAAGGTAAGTGTTCAATAATGTACTACCTCACAAAAGAGAGTTATTTTCTTCCCAGAACTATTTTGTCTGTAGGTAGTGGCATTAGTTTGAGACTTATCGTCTTGTTATTTTTGTTTTCTTTTAATTTTTCTATTTACTCTTCCCCCACTCTATCCCCTCCCCCCCCCCTTTTTTTTTAACCTTTTTGTTTCAGGTAAAGGGTTAACAGCTGTGCAGACTTTTTAATCAGCACAGTATGGTGGAAATGATCAGCTGCTTATTGAAGAAGTCAGACACGTTGACCATTTACTTCTTTTTAAAGTGCTTAAGTTGGTAGCAAAGGGCAGTAGTTTCAAGCAGTTTATGTCTACCTCCTAGTAGTGCTCTGATTACAAAATGCTTTCATGAAAGAATTGATGCAATGTAGAACCACTAAGATACCAAGCAGAAATAATAATCTGTTTTAAAGCATTTATATCTTTGGGAATTTCTGCGCAGTCATGCTGTTGCCATCTCCAAGTCTGTAAACCAGGGAATCAGGTGTTGAAGAAATAACCTGCACTACTAAACTGAAGGATCAGTATCTGCTAGGTTGCATGTTAGGAATTCTTAATTTTAAGTTTTCAAAATTAAGATAAAAGCAAAGGAATTTTGTATAAAATAAATTTTCTTCTCTTGAGATGCCTTTATGAAAAATGTGTCATTCGTCACAGAAATTAAATATAGAAAAGCTTTTATTACTCAAGAGCAGAGGAAAATTACTGAGATTTTACCATGATGCTTTTTGCATCCTTGGCTACAAATATCAGTGCCAACTGATTTTGATTGTAAAGTATTGAATACTCCAAGACACCAGAATAAAAAGGTAGTTTTCTTTTTTCTAGTTTGCAATGCTGTCCAAGGCTTGTGCAATGGAATCATAAAACGTGTGGTACTAAGAAACATATGCTTGTTAATGGACCGATGTTTCGCTTACCCTACCAGGCTTCTCAGTCGTGTTCTTGGAACTTGAAAGCTTTCCAAAATCTTCATTAGTTGTCTGCCATTTTGATTGTGATCAAATTCAACTTGCTTTTGCTGAGAAACAGCTTCCTTTACAGACACAGGGAATTACAGTGTTGAAAAATTGGATGTTGTAGATGATGAGCTATTCTTAACATCTTATAAAGGAGACATGGAAACTGTATTTCATGAGATAGGAAGTCAGTCACGTATGGAGTCTTTATCCTCCTAAGAAAATACTTTCCATTTAGAAGGGGGGAAAAAAGCATAACTGGAGCAATAATATTGGAAGAACTGAGTAAGCAAGAGCTCAGATGGAGCCTATAGAGCATGCTGCAGGCCTGTACTTCTGTAAGAACCAAATGTGCTGCAATATGCTGATGATTTCTGCATTAAGCTTGTTCTCTGATTATATTTTTCTGAACTTCAGTATGAATTGTTTGCTCTTGAGGTTGAAACTCCTGAAGCATCTCAGATTTAACTTGTGAAATATTTACACTTGCAACCTTAGAAAAAGTTGCTATGAAGTATCCCAATTCTGTGGTTTCTGCAGTGGGTTTCCAACAGCTGAGTTTGAGATGAGTATCCCAAGATTTCAAGCTCCTTCTGTTGTCTTCCTCATGCTAAGTCAATCATTTTCTTTACTCCAGGAAGGAAGTCATTGTTACCTTTTCAGTGCAAACCTCTAGGAGTTTGAGCAGAACTTGATGGAAGAATTACTGAAAACAGAAGAGTAGCACAGCACACAGGATCAAGCAGGTGTTCACTAGCCATAATACATCTGTCTTGTTATTGTGGAAGATTTCTAGCCAAAACAGCAGTGAAATTGCTGAACAGACTTAACAGAGCGAAGACAAATTAATTAAGTTCTTTTAAGAAAGAACTTGCTAGGTTGGTGAAAGGATTATATGATGGGGTGCCCTGTGATTTTAGGACACTGGGATCAAAGGCCTAGAGTTCCTGGAGAGCTCCTCTTTATGTTTATTCCTATATTTTTCACTCCTCCATAGGACTGAAGTTGGTTCTGCTAATTTGTGGGTTTGGTTTTTTGTTTGCATTATGATTTGCAGTATTCATCTGTGTGTGTGTGTGTATGTTGTCATGCATATTCTCTATTTTAAAGCTATCTGACAGGAAGAACTGTCCAAAATCTCGCATGCTTGTAGCACTGCAGAGCTGTAGGCTTTTTCAATGGCAAGGCAATTTCTTTTGCCAGGGAATGAGTATTAGCGTGTGCTGCAAACTGTCTTGGATCAGGTGTCGCTGCATGCTGCAGGCCTACGCTCAGATTTCCATGCCCACACACATGCCTTCCTTCTTGGCTGGCACACTGCGAGCAACAATTAGATAACAGTCTAACTTTTTGGAGAAAACTTGCTGCTGTATTGAAACACCATGACACAGAATGAAAGCAAGTCCTGTTCTTGTGATTGATACAGATTTGTTGACTGTGTTTCTTTGGTTAACTTCATACTGTCAGGCTTAATGCCAGATCAGTTATGATCTTGTTCTCTCCATTTTAATTCTATGCTGGCTCAGGTACCCTCTGTTCTTCTGCAGCTGGCATAAAACCTGTAAAAGTGGCGTAAGCTCCATGTCTTTTTTGATGTGAAATGTAGTCATGTGCCTAAGGCTAAATTCAGATCAAGCTGGCACTGCTAAACAATCCAGTAGAGCAGAGGTCCTATGCACACAATCATGGGATCTAGACTTAAGTGAGATGTGTGCTAAGTGCACAGAAACAGTCTCGCCATTGACAAGTGGCAGGGAAAAATTCTCTGCTTTTTCCCTTGTGTCTGTGGGCACAGCAGAGACTTGCAATCTGGTCCCTGGTGCTACAGGAGTTGCTTGCTACCTGTTTTCCTCCTCACCCCAAAATTTTTCTGTTTCTTACATTCTTGTTTTTAAATCTTTCTGCTAATGAATTTCTTAGGGCCCTACCTACATCAGATAAATTTTATACATTACTTCAGAGTTTCTTAGCAATTTGGTCCAGCACTACTGAGACAGTTTGTCTTGGTTCTGTGATGAGATTTGATGTTTTGCTCTGGCATGTTTTTGCTGTTTTGTTTCCTTTGCTGCTGCTGTGTAGGATACTTGTTTGTGTTGCAGACAGAAGAACATTTGAGGATGAACAGGGATTGTGGTGAGGAGGATGTTTTTAGTTCTACATCTACAAGTGAAGGAAGTTTGGATGTAAGTACTAACACAGCTTGTAGATGCTATTGCATTCCTATTAGATCCTGCAGTTTGAATACCCAGAAACCACTACTATTCCTGATGCTTAGCAAAGTAGTAGAAATAGCTTACTTCTTAGCAAGCTTAGTTACGTGAATGTACAGCGTGTGTCTTGCTGAAGTTAAAATGTGGTGCACTCCCTTCAAATAAAACTTCCTAGCTTTCCTATAAATTTTTCTTCAAAGTTCAATTCTAAGCAATTGTGAGCAAAAAGTGTTTTAACCAAAGCTATGTAAGTATTGTTAACTGTAAAACAGTGACCATACTGCAGGAAGCAACAGTGTTTTTGCCCTGCCAGTGACGTTTAGAGGGGGCTTTCTTCTTATAAAATCACGCCTCTCAATATTATCACTTTACATGTCTTCTGCAACATGTCAGCATTCCATTTGTTTCTTAAGTAGCTTGAAACACAGAATACTTTTGTTTTAAATGCTGGAAATAACAGAAAGGATTTTTTTTTTTAACTATTTCAGTAGGTTTTGGGGTACTAAAATCCCAGAATCGCAGAATATATGTGGTTGGAAGAGACCTTAAAGACTGTGTAGTCTAACCCTTGACCCAGCACTGTAGAGTCAACACTAAGCCATGTCTCTTAAGTGCCAGGTGCACATGCCACTTGAACACCTCCAGGGACAGTGACTCCACCACTGCCCTGGGTAGACAATTCCAGCATTTGAGAGCCCTTTCAGTGAAGAAATATTTGTTAATATCTAGCCTAAACCTCACCTGGCACAGCTCGTAACCATTTCCTCTAGTCGTATTGCTTGTCATCAAACAGAAGAGGCTGGCCTCCTCCTTGCTCCAAATCTCCATTTGGGTGGTTGTAGCAAGAGATAAGGTCTCCCTCAGCCTCCTCTTCTCCAGACTGGACAACCCCTGCTGCCTCTGATGCTTCTTGTAGGTCGTGTGCTTCAGGCCCTTTACGTGAACCACACGTAAAGAAAGGAAGGTCTTTCTTTCTCAAGAAAGACCTTAGAGTGCTTGTCAGACTACTAAGCCATGAGGATTTAGGTTTCTAATTAGAAAATGTGAATCCTAAATACTTTTGTAAGGGTGTTCTGGTGGATTAGCAATCATTGTAAGTACTTTGACTTTTTCTTGCTTTTTTAAATTTTGTGTCTTTTTGTTATCATACTTTCAAAACCTGGAAAGCACTCTGTTAATGACATGACAGAAGCCTGAAGTGTGAGGTTCAGCTCTGAATCCCCCTTTCACAAACAGGTATTTGGGAAAGGAATGCTGATCTGCAAAATGCACAGCTCACTAGCCACAGAGAAAGGTTAAGAGTGAAAAAAAGATTAGACAAGCCAGAGAACAAGTACCAGATAAAAAGGATAAGATTAAAGAAGTCTAAAGGGAGAAACAGATCAAGGAGTGATTGTGAATTTGAAGTTAAAAACACCTAACTGACAAACTGTGAAGACAAAAAATGTTGAGAGCACTATTAAGATTGTTTAGTGAGAGAGCTCTATTAGTATGAAGTCCTAGTAGAAGGTGATGAGAGTGATTGAAATATACTAGGTACAAGTATAGAACAACCATCACAAGCTCTGCCAAACTAAAATCGCCTTGTGGTTTTATTCACTGCCATTATAAATGAATTTCAGTATCTTGACGCTCAAGTACTAGAAGAGGAAAAGGAGGAATTCGGAGTGAGGGTATGAAGGAAGGTAGTTCAGATGCTTTGAACTGTCTATTCCACTGCGATGTGGTGCTTTCCTTAGAGGAGAGACATCTCTTAATTTTTGAGGGGAATTTTACAGGGCAAATCATAAATGAAGATGTTTCTTTTCCTCTACAGAAAAGTTTTACAAACTGACTTGGACATGTAACCATCTTCTAAAGGCACAGGTGATAGGGAACACAGGATTATCAAAGAGGCAAAAAGTATTTTCTTTTTACTCAGTGTCTTAAAGGCAATGAATCTTCCAAGAACAATGTAGCCATTTCTCAGTGTCTACATCCTTCGTATCTGGCTTGATGCCTGTATTCAAATGAGCACCAATACTGCTAAGACATAAGTACATACTTAGATAAATGTATTGACTTAGTTCTGTTGAATTTGGTGCTATATTGTAAAATAAGTCTAACAGATCACTCAGTGGCACAGCCAGTCCTCCTTTGAACAGGCTTAGCTGGGATCCAAGAAAAAGGTCAATGACAGTGACATCTTAGGTGAAAAATTCTAAAATGCTGTAAACTTGACACAGTTGGCACAGATAACTTGTAAAATTCAAGTAGAAAGTTAAGTGGAAAGAGAAGTGAAAATACTCTGTATCAGCTTAGTCGTTCCTTATGGGCTAGACTCTTATGATTGTGGATTGTTCCGAGAAATTCTTTACTTCACTTAGAATCGTAGAATTATAGAATTGTCAGGGTTGGAAAGGACCTCAAAGATCACCTAGTTCCAACCCCCCTGTCATGGGCAGGAACACTTTCCACTAGACCAGGTTGCCCAGAGCTCCATACAGCCTGGACTTAAAAACTTCCAGGGATGGGGCTTCCACCACCTCTTTGGGCAACCCATTCCAGTATCTCACCACCCTTGTGGTGAAGAACTTCTTCCTAATGTGTAATCTAAATCTACCCTTCTCCAGCTTGGATCCATTTTCCTAGTCCCATAACTACCCAACATCCTAAAAAGTCCCTCAACAGCTTTCTTGTAGACCCCCTTCAGATACTGGAAGGCCACAAGAAGGTCTCCTTGGAGCTTTCTCATCTTCCAGACTGAACAACCCCCACTCTCTCAGCCTGTCCTCATAGGAGAAGCTGTCCAGCCCTCTGATCATCCTCATGGCCCTTCTCTGGACACATTCCAGCATGTCCATATATTTGTTGTTATAGGAGCTCCAGAACTGGACACAGTACTCCCAGTGGGGCTCACGAGAGCAGCGTGAGGAGAATCACCTCCCTTGACCTGCTGGCCATGCTTCTTCTGATGCAGCCCAGGATACAGTTGGCTTTCCGGGCTGCAAGTGTACACTGGAAGCTCATATTGAGCTTCTCATCCACCAGCACCCCTGGGTCCTTTTCTTCAGGGCTGCTCTCAAGCCAGTCCCTGTCCAGCCTGTGCTGGTGCCCGGGATTGCCCTGACCCAGATGCAGGACCTTGCACTTGATCATGTTGAACCTCATGAGGTTGTCATGGGACTACCTCTCCAGCCTGTCAGGGTCCCTCTGAGTGGCATCCCTTCCCTCCAGCATGTCTGCTGCACCACACAGCTTGATGTCATCAGCAGACTTGCTGAGGGTGTACTCAATGCCACTGTCCATGTCACCCACAAAGATATTAAACAAGACTGGTCCCAGCACTGATCCCTGAGGGACTCCACTTGTCACTGGCCTCCACTTGGGTATGGACCCATTGGCAGCCACTCTTTGGGTGTGGCCCTCAGGCCAGTTCTTTATTTGCTGAATGTTTCATCCACCAAACCCATACCAGATTTGGGATCAGGATGTTGTATGGGACAGTGTCGAAGCCTTTGCTCAGGTCCAGGTAAATGACATCAGTCACTCGGCCTTCATCTATTAGTGTTGTGACTTTGTCATAGAAGGCCACCAGGTTTGGCAGGCACAATTTGCCCTTGGTGAAGCCATGTTGATTATACCAAATCATCTCTTTGTTGTTCTTGCCTCAGCAGTACCTCTAGAAGGATCTGCTCCATGATCTTACCAGGCACAGAGGTGAGATTGACTGGCCTATAGTTCCCTAGATCATCCTTCTTTCCCTTGTTGAAAATGAGGGTTATGTTTCCCCTTTCCAGTCAGTGGGGACCTCCCCAGACTGCCGTGAGTTTTGGAATATAATACAGAGTGGAGTGACCTCCTCTGCCAGTTCCATCAGTACACATGGATGTATCCTGTTGGGTCCTATGGACTTGTACACTCTCAAGTTCTTCAGATGGTCACGAAACTGATCTTCATTGACAAGGAGCAGTTCCTTTGTCCAGCCTCTACCGTTATCTTCTTTGATTTGGGGAGTGTGTCTGGAGCCCTTGTTAGTGAAGATTGAGGTAAAGAAGTTGTTGAGAACCTCATCCTTCTCCACATAGCTTGTACCAGTTCACCCGTTCCCGTTCTGAGTGGGTCCACACCTTCCCTTGCACAAAGCATATCTGTACTTATTTACATCAGTGGAATTGAATATCCTTATTCAAAATATGTGATATCTTATATAGCCAGGTGTGTGAAATACACAAATAGAGTTCGTTTTATAAAAGTTTCATTGAGCTAAGACAGGGTGGTAGTTGTCCCCCTGTACTCAGCACTGATGAGGCCACAACTTGAGTATTGTGCTCATTTCTGGGCCCCTCACTATAGGAAGGACATTGAGGTGCTGAAGCATGTCCAGAGAAGGGCAAAGAGGCCTGTGAAGGGCCTGAATGACATGCTGTGATGACATGTGGCTGAAGGAACTGGAGTTGTTCAGTGTAGAGAAGAGGAGGCTGAGGAGAGACCTTATCACTCTCTACAACTACCCGAATGAAGATGAAACAAAGAGGAGACCAGCCTCCTCTTCTTGGTGGCAGGTGACAGGGCTAGAGGAAATGGTGACAAGATGTGCAAGGAGAGGTTTGCGCTGGGTATTAGTAAATACTTCTTCACTGAAAGGATTATCAAACGTTGGAGTTTGCCCAGGGCAGTGGTGGAGTCACCATACCTGGAGGTGTTTCATCGGTGTGTGGACCTCGTGCTTAGGGACACAGTTTAGTGTTGACTCTTCAGGGCTGGGTCAAAGGTTAAAGTGAATAATCTTGAAGGTCTCTTCCAGCCAGACATATTCTGTGATTTCATGACTTTAGGCAAAGTTTCACGCAGTAGCGACTTCCTCTTTCGCAACTTCCTCAGGTCTGTTTTCTGTTACTGTTTTGGGTCATCAGAAAGTATTTTGCATTTTCTATGTGGGAATCAAGGCCAAAGTTTCAGATTTACTTCTAAAAGGAAAACAATTTGCCTTTGCCTTCAGCATAGTGCCAGGACATACACTGGCTAGATCAGAAAAAAATTTCTTGCCTGCAAGGAAATAGACAACTCCTGAAGTACTACTGAGGTAAGGGCAGGAACTTCAGTATGCTTAGTTTAAATCCTTTTCTCATTATGTGGTGATGTGCACTGAATTGCAGAAAAGTAATGGTCTGTTCTCTGTGTTAATTGAGGGTTTTGTTGAAAACTGAGTGTATTCTAAATGAAGCAGTAATTTTAGTCCGTTCCGATTTTGTGCTAAGCAGATAAGCTTTATATCCAGGTTAACTTTTCACAACTCAGATGCTATTGAAATACACTGGTGTATAAATGCAACATACAAATAAAGCAGTTGGAGCTGCAGCAGAGTTAACTGTATTCCACATTTTGTGTGCCCAAGGCAGAAAGTCAGAGCAGGAATTTAGAACACCTGGGGGAAGAAAAATACTTTAAGTAATCTCTGCCGCTTGGTGTCACTGTCCTCAAGCAGTTGATCCGGATGAAACCCGGTATTTGGAACGCAGTACTAAAATTAGGTGGTTTTATTTTTAAGGCCATTGTGTTTTCATAAATCAAGAGCTAAAAAACACATCCCGAGCATAGTTCTGATGTGGACTTTGTTTATGTAATAAATCAGCTCGGGAATGAAATGTTTAGAAGTGCAGCCAGGGGCACTTACGAGAGGATTTAAAACTTCAGCACAAAGTTTTATCATACAAAGTTTCCCTGGTTCAAACAGGGCTTCAGCAGAGCTATGTCAGAGGATTTTCCTCAGGACTGTTTTTTTAAACATCTCCTCCTCAGTGTATGTCTGAATATTGGTGTCACTTGTAGGAGAATCAGTGAACCTAAGTGAAGCAAAGCAGTAGGTCTCTGAGTCATGAATCTGTCATGGCTATTATTATATATGTCCATTAACAACATGATCAGGGAAAAACAGTGACATTTTACATTCATAGCAGTTATGAGATACATTTAGGTTATGTGTTTGGGGTTTTTTGTTGTTGTGGGTTTTGGGGGTTTTAGTGGTGGTGGGATTTTTGTGGGTTTTATTGATTAAGGTTTTGTTTGGTTTGATTTGGGTTTTGGTTTGTGGGGTTTTTGTGTGTTTTGGTTTTTTTTTTTTTTTTTTTTGGGGGGGTGTTTATTTCATAGTATAATGGTGAAATGATGTTCAAGAAGAAAAATACTGTGCTAATGTATGAAAAAGCTCACCAGGAATTCTGGGCCATTGGTAAACCTGGCAGCCACTTCTTAAATGATGGGAGCAACTGTATCCCCTGTAAGGGCTTTAAAAAAAATACATGGTTTACTTTTTGAGGGTCTTGTTTGCTCTGAATGTACTATAATTTTTATGCCCTCGTTGATGATAGCAGTTGTATCATTCACAGAATCTCAGAAAATTATTGAGGCTGGAACAGACCTCTGAGATCATCAAGTCCAGCCTAACACCACTCACCTCCATCCCTGGAAAAATGATGGAGCAGCTCTTCTGGAGGTCATCTCTAGGCACCTGGAAGAGAAGAAGGTTATCAGGAGTAGTCAGCATGGATTTACTAAGGGGAAATAATTCTTGACTAATCTGATAGCATTCTGTGACGTTGTAACTGAATGGGTAGATGCAGGGCGACCAGTGGATGTAGTCTACCTTGGCCTTGGAAGGCTTTTGACACTCTCTCCCATATCATCCTTGTGAGCAAGCTCAGGAAGTGTGGGACAGAAGAACAGAGAGTGAGATGGATTAGGAGCTGGTTACACAATAGAGTGCAAAGAGTGGTGGTCAATGGTGCCAGGTCCAGATGGAGAACTGTAACTAGTAGAGTCCCCCAGGGATCAATGCTGGGTCCAGTCCTGTTCAACGTCTTCATCAATGGAATTGATGAGGGGACAGTGTCTGCTCAGCAAGTTTGCTGATGATACCAAACTGGGAGGCTTGGCTGATATACCTGAAGGCTATGTGGCCGTTCAGCAGGACCTGGACAGACTGAGAACTGGGCTGAGAGGAACCTAATGAGGTTCAGTAAGGATAAGTGCAGAGTCCTGCACCTGGGAAGGATAATAAACTGCACCAGTGCACGTTAGGAAGGATCTATTTGGGAGAGTCCAACAGAAGACTACAAGGATGATGAGAGGCCTGGAGCACTGCCCTATGAGGAGAGGCTGAGAGACCTGGGGCTGTTCAGCCTGGAGAAGAGAAGACTGAGAGGGGATTTAACAAATATTTATAAATATCTGAGGTCTGGGTGTCAAGAGGGAAGGGACAGACTGCTCAGTTGCACACTGTGATAGGAATACATGACTTATGAGGTAATGCTGAGAGACTAGGGCTTTTTAGTCTGGAGAGAAGTCTGAGGGGGGACCTTGTGATCCTGTGACTAGACCATGTCATTAAGCGCCACATCCAATCTTTCCTTCAACACCTCCATGGATGGCAACTCCACCACCTCCCTGGGCAGTCCACTCCAGTGTTTAATTACCTTTTCTGTGAGGAAGTGCTTCCTAATATCCAACCTAAACCTCCCCTGGCACACCTTCAGGCCATGCCCTCTGGTCTGGTCACAAGTTGCCTGGGAGAAGACCCTGTCCTTACTACAACTTCCCTTCAGGTAGGTGTAGAGTGTAAATAGGTCCCCCCTCATGATATGCTTTGCCAGTTCAAAAGTGGTTGGAAAGAAGGGTTGAGCACAGTTATGCAAAAATGATTGGAAATGTGATTTCTCTTCAGCTATGTCAGGTGCCAGGTGATCAGTTCATACTATCTGCTGTCAAGGATTTCACCTCATGTGGCCAGGTACTGTTTAGTGCAGTAAGAATAAGAATACTGCCCATGTTAAGTAATTATGGAATGTAACAGTCATCTACTTCTAATAGTTCCTTTTGTCTGACAACCACATTCACTTGAAATTCCTTTTTTCATGTTCTTGCTTCTGAGTCTCCTGGCAGTGCCAGACCAAACTGCCTTGTGACTGGCACTTGGAGAATTCCAATAGGTAGCAAAAATGACAGTAATCATCTTCTTGTCTGATGAGGACAGGGCAAGAAATAATGTGTTTTATATACAGTAATAAAAATTCAACATAGATGCTAGAGGAGAAAAATATGTGATTGCAAGGAGATTTCACAAGGGACCAGGTTCTTAGAGACTTAAATTCTTATCATCACCTAATCTGTAAAACCTCCAAAAATGTCCAGGGGATGAGCTACACACTTGATACTTTTACATAATATGATCAGCTTTTTCTTACATTATGTGATAGAAGGTAAGAGCTTGAAACAGTGGCTGCCTGATACCAGACTTTAATTTCTTGCTCCAAAGCATAATGTTATTAGACCTCTTCAAAGAAAATGTCCTTGCAATTAATGCAAAGAAATAATCCAAAACATAAAAATCTCAGAACCAGCTGAACTACTCTGGGGAAAAGGAAAAAAAAAGCCTGAGGCAGACACCTGGAATGGAAGTTCTCTGCATCTATGGTTAAAGCATGGTAGCATGGGCTGACCCATGTTATGCCTGTGCTTCTTAGCTTGTACCTACCACAGGGTTGCCAGCATCATGCATTCAAAACCCACTTGTCAGCAGTTGCCCTCCACCATGCAAAAATGGCTTGAGATCATGAGCTTTGAAAACAAATCACTCAGGGGGATGTCCCCTCCTTTCATTTGCCCTCTGAGAATTAGATTTGTAGAGGTCATGTTTCTCAACTTTTTTTTTTTTTTTAAATTATGGAGGTTTCATTGAAAAAATACTAATCCAAAGTCATTGTTTACTGGAACCTGTATCTTTGTGTAAAACTGCATGGCTCGGATTAAAATCATGACACTGCACTACGTTCAAGCTGTTGCTATTAAAAAGACAACTTGGAAGTTTCCGTTTCTGCAGTGTTTTTTGCTGGACATTTTGAAGGAGATATTCTCAAGTAACACTCTGAGATGAACAGAGAGAAACGGATCATGTTGAATTGAAAGGGCATGAGTAAATCCATACCTACAAAAAAGTTGGACTCACCTATGCCTCTCAATGCCTGTTTTAAATACCCAGCAGTGTGGACTGTTGGACGCTAGACCTAAGCATCCCAGAGTGAGATTTCCCAAGGTTTGAAGCTACTGAAATCTGTACAGCAAGAGCTGTACATTGAACTCTGCCCTTTCCCCATCTGCAGCCTGCCTCAGATCAAGATTGAAACTTTGACTCAGCTGCTAGATTTAGGTATTTAAAGCTTTTACTCTAAAAGCTTGCGACCTACCAGTACTATCCAAAATGAGAGCTAAGTTCAGTTCTCTTCTTTGCCTTTAGAGATACCAGCCAACCTTCTATCTCTCTCAGGACCATTATTAGTCCTAAGAGAATTATTTCCTCCTTTGCAAAGAAAACCAAAATACTTGCTGGACTGGAGACTGCCTGGAACAAAGCTGTGAGGTATTCTTGATGTGGGAAGCACCCTTTTGTAGAAATACCCAAATATTCAGTGACTCAGAGAGAGCAAAAGCAAGCTTAACTATTCAGACGAGTAGCAACTTAAGTGTGGTGGCAGCTCTGGGTTCCAGTGTCAGCACCAGAGATGTTTTTCTGTTTTATGCGAAGGAGATGTTAGATCCAGCCCGTAAGTAGTCACTGCAGCTACAACTGGAGGAGCCAAGAGACTGCTGCTCCCTGCCCAGACAAGTGCCTTAATCTTGGTGTCTTCATTCATGTCCTTGAACAGAGTATAATCTTCTCCCAAGAGGGGGAAGTTTGTTTCTTTCTAACTAGAAGGTTTTGAACCTGGATTTACCATATTCTTACAGAATCATTGCACTTGGGACAGAGGAGAGAACAAGACAGGAAAGAAATAGTTTAGCTGCTTTCTAGCAGCTGCATTACTGGGGGAGCCAGGTCTCTTCATTATGCTGTAAGTGCACCCCTGGCTGATTAAGAGCTTTGCCTGTTTTTTGGATACTGATGGCATTTAAACAGGAGGTTCGAAATATGGTTTATCTGCAGTTTTCGTGCTCAGCATGGCCAAAAGTGGATTCAGGCACCAAATGTGGGTAGGCACATCTGGAGAGTGTGTCAGGCTTATTGAAAAAAAAGCACAAAGCAGTGTGAGTTAGGGAGGCCCAAGCTACCATGAGTGCAGTAAGTTAGGACAAAGCAGTGTGAGTTAGGGAGGCCCAAGCTACCACGAGTGCAGTAAGTTAGGCTAGCCTAAAGCTTTCAGAGCTGAGCTGCATGGCGTCCTCCTCTGTACTGTGGATGTACCCAGTCGGTCTGGTAGTTGGCTCAGATATCTCCCTTGGATGTTTAATTAAGACCTGATGACACACCCTTAACCATCCAAATCCTTTTATGTCTGATTCATCTTTTGTTACTGATTTCACTGAAATGTTCTGAAGTTAACTCACTGGAAAAAATACAATAATGTGGCAGCTAATAAGACCAATGACTTTCAATTTGCATTAATAAAAGGACATTAAGAAAGCAAACAAAGACAAACTTGAATTCCATCTGAGATTTCTCTGGTGGCATCTCAACCGCTCAGGCTTTGCTTCTTTGGTATTTAATATTAGCAGAGCCCCTTAATAGTGTATAATAGCCTTATAATTAATATTCAGTCATAATTCATTCAGCATATTGTTCTTAGTGTAACCTCCAAGCATGCAATGCTGTGGAAAATACCAGCTTTAAAGAAAAGTTTATCCCATCATCAGGCTTTTTTGCAATTAGATAAAGCAGAGATGTAGTCCCTTAACAAACTCTTTCACATATTTCTGTGTACACAGAATGCTTTGTATATTTAGTATTGGGACAGTCTGGGAAGGAGTCAGGGAATTGTTAATTCCACTGCAAAGCATATTTTTGTTTGATTTAATGGTATTATAAAGCTTTGCAAATGTACCTACTGTAGTGAAAGGATCAGTGTGTATTTATGCCCTTTACAAAAGCCCTTTAAATGGCTAATTGTCATTGAATCCATATTTCTAACATGCATTATTTCTAACAATTTTTTTTAGACAGCAGCACTTGGTTTTGTTGTGGCATATCTGAATCACATGTAATTGTAGATTTATTGTATCAGTCTAACATATATTATTCCCACATGTGTATTTTAGATACGGTGAAGATTTTCAACACCAGTTAAGGTATAATTTCTTTTCTTTTGCAAACCATTTCTGAGGCATGAGCACTAATAGGATTTGATTCTTTTCCAGCCTCTTCTGTGGACAGTGAATACTCAATTTCATTAAAACTTGTGGCAAACAATAACATTTCTTTTAATTAGATGATCTCATGATTTCCACACATATTTGTTCTGTGCATTATTTTTTGTTGGCAAAACTGAGCTGCTTGGTAGCGTGTGAAACCATACGTCTCAATAACATCTTATGGCAGGTGAGAAAGGATTTGCAAAACAACATTTGCTGACAGGACAGACTTCACATTACTTTGATGGGGAAGTTTTCCTGACTATATTTTATGGCTTAGTTTTCTCATGCAAAGTCAAATGTACATGAGGCTTAGCAAGCCTTACCGGTCTCCCTTTAACTCAGAGGGAGTTGTGTGTATGAAGCACAGACTGTGTATCACTAAGTACTGTTTCTGCTGCTCACTTGTTTATTGCTACAGAAAGAGACCTAATGCCTGTAGTCTCTGTAGCTGTATCACATTCTTCTTTTTTGATAAACAACTTTGAAATTGGGTTTAATCAGTCTTTTATGTGCATCTCCAATGCTGGCCTCCCTTTTGAGCTTAGTGGATGTGATTGAAAATAATTTCAGACACTGCTTTTTCTCTTACTCTCCAGTGTTAAATATTTTACTGGAATTCTCAGCAACATTTTGGGAGGCAAGTTGAAAAGGGAAAAGTGTGACAAATAGCTGCTGGGGTATTTAAAGACGTTTACACCAGCATAAAGTAGTAATAGCTTCAGTCAGATCCACTTTCTTGAATTTTTCTTGTTAATGTTTTTTAAAATATAACTTACACTTCTAAATAGATCTCAAAGTAATTGGGGAAACTAAGGAAAGTAGTTCTTGTTTTACAAATGGAAGGCCAGGAGAGAGAAAGCAGATCAAGGCAAAAGCAAAGTCCTGCAAGGTTCTTAAATAGGTGAGCAGCTGTAGACATTGGACCACTGACTTTTCCAGTGCCATAGAAAGCGCTTGTTTAAGTGTTTTGTTGGTTCATTATCTCAATGATCTGGAGAGAGAGCCAGGTGTGACTGATGTCTGGGACATGAGCTGTGTAGGCAGTCTCTGGAGTATACCGGCACAGCAAGCTGTAGATATTACCAGTAGATTTATGATTGTTAGTGTTTAGTTCCCCCGTACCCGCCTCCTCTGATTCTAATATTTTCTCCATTCCATCCCAGCAAATGTGCAGGCACACATCCTGATTTTAATCTCTTCTACCTAGCTTCAACACAGAAATGGTCTGATTTCATTGAATCTTGTTCTGATTTACAGTTGTTTGCATTGGACGAAAGTCAGGCCAGTAAAGTGCACTGTGGAGGTTCACCTTGTAAAAACCTAGTGTCAGTGGAATTGACAGAAGGGGGAAGGGAAGAAGAAACATTTAAGAGTATTTATTAATCAAGAATTCCAGCAGCAAGGCTTTTCTTGCCTTGATTCTGGCAAGTGTACAGATGAGAGATAGTGTGCAGACCGTTTCTGCACAAACAGAAAGCTCTTCAAATGTAAACATTTGAGCAGCTGGCATGGGAGATTAGTGCAGCAACGGTGGATGGGGGGTTGGGGGTAATAGTGAATAGTGGCGCTGTCTACATTTAACAAACGTTAAACAAGTTCCTTGTTCTAGTTGAAGGGTTACAGGTCAGAAAGACAATATCAAAATACTGGCAATCGTACAAGTCAGACAGAGTCATTAACTAGTTTTTAATTAAAAGCAACTTGTCTTTCCAAAGTTGTGACATCTTCCTTCCCACCTTAAAAGAAACAACATAAAAAAAAGCCCCCCCCCCCCAAAAAAAGAAAGGCTTTTGAGAGAAAATGTTCTGTGCAACCTGTGTGAATTAAGAAAAAAACCCATTTGATCCTCTTTGGAAGGGCAGCACTTTGTGAGACTTCTTAATGTTTTGCTCTGGATTTTGACTTGTCTTAATATACTGTTCTACTTTTCCTGTGGCTGAATATTATATCAAAAGGAAGCAGCATGCTGAGAGTGGAAGTAGTGTAGGGTCTGTTAGCCTTGTAGCCGTGTGCTCATATGCTGCTCAACATCATCTGAGGGTGGTTACGTCTTGGTTTCTTAAACCTCCCCGAAGTAGTTACACAACTAGGATCAGGGTATCTGATCATGCATTGGGTGTTTTGGATTTTGTGTTTTAATTTGTGTTTTGATCATGCTTTTAAAACAACTCCTTGCCTGTTGCTTGTGATCCAATTCAAAAGTGTTTTGTTGGGGGTGCTTTACTTAATTTTCTTAGCAGAGAGTATGGGTATCTAGAGCCAAATTTTATGTTTAAAAAAAAACAGAGGTATGCTTTCTGTGCTGTTGTTGTTAGGATTTTCATGGAGTTTGAAAGTACACTGAAGAAAATTATTTCCTGGAGAAATGACAGCTGCAGCATAGTTTAGAGCATTACTATCTTTTGGCATTGCAAAATTGGAGTGATCTTCAGAGACTTGATGATGGCTTTGCTACAGCCAGTGGAAGAATTTCTTGTTTCAACTGACTTTGGATCGTGTCCTTTATGAGTTGCTAGCCATTATCTACACTAGGCCATTTTAAAAATCATTCTTTCTTGGTACTTCAAGGTGTCTTTTGCATGGACAAAGTTCTGATGCTTTCACCATTGTCTCTGAAAGTGTAAGGCTGCCTTTCCTTTTTGAGGGCCTCTTGACACAGATAAAGCTCTTGAAGTTGCTTAATTTAATTCATGAGGTTCAACAAGAGCAAGTGCAGGGTTCTGTACCTGGGCCAGAACAATCCTCACTACAGACTGGGGGTGAGGTGATAGAAAGCAGCCCTGCAGAAAAGGACTTGGGGGTACTGCTGGATGAGAAGCCAGATATGAGCAGACAGCGTGCACTTGCAGCCCAGAAGGCAAATCACATCCTGGGCTGCATCAAAAGATGCATGGCCAGCAGATTGAGAGAGGTGATTCTGCCACTTTACTCTGGTCTGCTGAGACCTCGCTTGGCATACTGCATCCAGGTCTGGAGCCCTTAATACAGGAAGGACATGGACCTGATGGAATGGGTCTAGAGGTGGTCCAAGAAAATGATCAGGGGTTAGAACACCTCTGCTGTGAAGACAGGCTGAGGGAGCTGTGATTGTTCAGCCTGGAAAAGAGAAGCCTCCAGGGAGACCTAATAGCAGCCTTCCAGTATCTGAAGATGGCTAGGATAAGTTCTGAAAATCTCGGTGAAAATTTGCCTTAGAGTTTAAGTGCAGATTTTCTTCATTCATCAACAGCTATAATAAATAGAGATGTTCAGAGGCCAAAAGTCATATGTATCAGAATTTCATCAGACACTGAAAGATGATGAGAAATTAATGTTTCTTGTCTGTGGTAAACTTGTGTAAGGACAACACTTCATTAAAATAGAGGGAAACCACTTTTGTAATTTAGCTGGAGTAAAAATACTTGCCATAAAAACTAGAAGTTATTTCTTCAAAACCAAACAAATACACATCCAAAAAAAACTCATGACAGGACCTATTCTATTCATGATTCTGTTCCTTGTGAAAATTTGCAAAGATATGTTTTATGCAAAATTTCCATCTCCTCTTCCAGTATAAATTGGCATATCTGCAATGAAAATACATTGCTCTCTACAATTACCTGAAGGAGATTGTAGACAGGCAGAGGTTGGTCTCTTCTTCCAGGCAGCCAGTACCAGAACAAGAGGACACAGTCTCAGGCCGTGCCAGTCTTTAGGCTGGATGTTAGGAAGAAGTTCTATACAGAGAGAGTGATTGCCCATTGGAATGGGCTGCCCGTGGAGGTGGTGGAGTCACCTTCATTGGAGGTGTCCAGGAGGAGACTTGATGGGGTGCTTGGTTGCATGGTTTAGTTGTTTAGGTGGGTTGGATTGGTTGATGGGTTGGACGCAATGATCTTGAAGGTCTTTTTCAACCTGATGTATTGTATTGTAAAATTATCAACTCTTCTGCTTTGATAGTTCCTGTATGTTAAAAGAATATATTGTAGAGTAAGTTCTCTATAGTGTTTCAAGATATTTCAAATTTCAGAAGGACATGCATCCTAAATATAACAGCCGCTATCTTCCGTGAGCCATGCTGTCTGCTTGATTTAGAAGAGTTAATAAGCTTAGAGAAAATAAACTCATGGCAATGATTAATTCATTTTACTCAAGACCTCTGATCCTTTTTGTGTTTATTTATGACTGATGAGTGCTTAACACCAGTGGAAATTACAAAAAAATGATATTGTTGTTGTTGTTGATTTTTGACCTTTTGAACTTCCTTGTTTCCTGAAGTCTCTTGCCAGACCATTAATAAAGATAGTTTTTTATTTTCAGCCTGGTTGTTCAGTACTATTTGATTAAGCTAAATTATTTTCACGTAGGGCAAAAGTGTTACTGAAAGCCTATTCAGACATAGAAAAATGCGGCTTTTTCCGTCCTTGCTCTTCCAAGATTGCTCTCACTAGATCTCTTAATGGCCTTCCAAGTGTAAATAGCCTCTTTTCAAATGTTCTCTCCTTATTTTCCTTCTGGCTGGGTATTTTTGTATTTTTTTTCTATACTGGGATTGAATTGAGTTTTGGAGTCCATGTGAATTTTCCTCTATAATTCTTTCTTCTTCAGGTTTCATTTAAGTCCATTTTTCCATTAGAGTCTGTCATTGGCTTTTAGACCTCTCTTGGAAGATTTTAATGTGTTTTTATACATTAAATCCCTACCACAGAAATATTTACTATGCATTCACAAATCTATATATTAATCCTTTGTTTTCATTATTGAATCTTTACCAGGTTGAGTGCTGTTCATGTGACTTTTCCTCCACTGTCTTCATGTCAACAAATGAGTGTTAGCATCACCATCTTTCTGGGCTAACATATGAGCAATCACTGAGTTTTCTTGCAGAGTATGGTTTCTGTCCTACACAGTCTCCTTAGTTCATAGTTCCTTCCTCAGTGTATAAGGCAGGCAGTAATCTATCATCACATTCTCTGAAGTCTTCTACCTTTTGCATTGCTACTCTCCTTTTCCAGTTTTTGTCTTTGGGTTTCTGCAAGGGCCTCCTCTCAGCTCAGGTTCATTACATTCTTCACTATAATGACTGTCATTTTGTTTCATTCTTGAGTTCTTTCTGTGTGCTTTTGCCCTGCTTGGATGAGTGTACACGAGACTTGGGAGTATTTCCCTCATTGTTTTCCATTTCCCAGTTATAATTCACCAAACTCCCTGCACATCTCTTGTTACAAGTCCGTTTTCTGTTGCATTTGATGAGGCATTTCATCCTTTTCTATACAGATTAGCTTTGCTCTTCTACATAGATTAGCTTTTCTGGGTTTTTTTGATCTAGCATAATATGTGACAAAAATTTTTGTTTGTCACCTATTGACTGCACTATCAAGTAGTAATATGCTCACTTAGCATATATGCACATAGCTGTCAGATTTGTCAGTGATCTGAGTAGCTGAATTTGCTGACTGCCTACTTTTTGTTATCCATTTTCATTTTGGGAAGATTTTAAATTTAATGTTTCTTCCCCATATTGCCATATTACATATTTGTCATTTTGACAGTCATGAAGAATCTATTTCCAAAATGCAGCCTTCTTTTTTTATAGGCTGACACATTTTTGAGAGTGCTCTGTGACAAAAAGAGTTAGACTTGTGGAAGTTAAATTTTTAGCAGTCTAACCCAAAAGATGTAAATCAGCCCTGAGAGGGTGCGTTTTATATAGAAATCAATTCTGGTGTTGTTCCAAAATGATACTGAAAAAGGGAGGAGGGGGAAAAAAAATACAACAGCATTCTAGCAAATTAGACACAGAATTGTCCACGCACTTCTGAAAGTCAAGATGAATAATTTTTCACTGGTAAGAAATGCAAACAAAGCTTATCCTAAGCATCTGCTTCAGAATCCCTGATTTTAGAATTCACTTCAGATTGCGTCTGCAGCCTGCGCTCCTGCACTGAATGATGGATTTGTCCTTTAGCCTACCATGGAGCATGGAAAATAACTCCCTAGGGTTTGCATATCCAAAACAAAAGCAAGAATATTTGCATTTTAGGATATTAAAAATATATCTGTCTTCCAGGAAGTTAAAAACAACAAGCCGTGCTTTGCAGACTGTGGTATCGGGAGCAGAGCACAAGAAGGGCTGAAGGAAGTTGGCATATTTGGGAAGCTTGTGCATAAATGTCTATGATTTCTCTGTGATGTCTCTGCCACGTTAATGTCCCTTAAAATGACACTGGACATGCATGTGTTTTTTTAAAAATACATGGATTTAGTATATCCACTTACAAAGACACATGTAATGCACATGTTCTGAAGCCTGTGACTGTTTCATGGATGTCAGTGAATTTATACCAAGGTTCAGATGTCTTCCAATATGTTCATGTTACATGGCTTTTAGCTGTATTGCTGGAAATTGAGAACTTAATAGATAACAGAATATTAAGTGGTAATGAGCTGAGGTTTCTGTGGTTTTGAGCTGAAGTTTGCTTTTCTGAACATAGATGTACTTGCTGCGCAGTGAAAGCTGTTGAGAACAGAAGGTTTAGCAACCTAAGTTTCTTTCATTTGTAGGTAAATGGCTTCAGGTTTTAGCAAAACAAATTTTCATCCTTCATAGTACATACAGTGACAAAAAAGAAACAAATTATGCATTAGAAAGATTTGTAGCAAGTGTATTTTCACCTGAATTGAGGCTGACAAGTTTCTCAGCTCTGATTCATGAGGTCCACAGAATACATACATGCTGGTTGCTGCCTTGACTTCATTGTCCAACTTGATAGGAGAGAACACAAATTATTGATGTGTGCTTTCTGAAGACTGATTTATAAGTCCTGGTCTTCGTATTTGCACCAGGCAGCAGGCTTCCTGCTCCCAGCTTCTGAGTTTATGAGACATGGCTCTGCCTTCTTTCCCTCTGTCCCACCATTCAAAAAGGGCAGTGTCTGCTGTCAAGAAAGGTTATTTTTGTTAATTCTGTTGGGATTACAAAAAAACCCCAAACCAACAAAAACACACAAACAAAAAAGGAATTTATATGAAACACCATTAGTTAAGTAGAAGAGATGCTACAAGCACACAGATGTAAATCAAGTTAGCTTGTCTTCCTTATTCTGCATGTATTGCTGTGATGTGAAAAAAAATCATTGCATCTATTTCCTTTGATACACCATGACTGTCTTCTTCATTCTGTCAGGGACACTTCTTCAAACTGACATGACTGATTTGGGGTAGCATTAATAGGCAAAGGTATTGCTAAGAGGAAGAATAGCGTGACTTCAGAAAATGTGGAGTGAAACATGGAAACCAAAGAAATTGTTTGGAGGAAATAAATACAATTTTAAATCACCAGAGGTGTTTTTAATGCTTCTATACTCTTAAGCATTGAGGACTCACATCTATCATAAAATCTTCCAAAAGGTATAAAAAATTTGACAGCCCCTGAATTGCTCCAATATTATCTGTACATTGTTGAATTCATGGATTTGTATTCCACTGCTCTACGTGTACCATGGCAGTTTATTCACTTTTGGAGAACTCAGATTAAATGTGTGATCTCAGACTGTCTGAATACTGAGGGAGGTGGTAGTAGTAGGTGATACTTATATGAGCAGTTAGGTTTGGCTCTACTTCATCTGTTTCTTTTTATTTGTAAGAATTGACAGACATATGCATGTTCAGCTTTTTTTTCCATGTTCATTCTGTATCCGTCTGATCTTCAAATGGAGTTTATAATATTGCCTCGCACACAGGAAGTGTAACAAAATCTAAAGAAGATTCTTGGAAGCTCGTTCTGCCTGGGTACTTTCTCACACACTCAGTGTTACCACAAAGGACTTGAGTTACGCTCACACTTGTTCCCTACTTAAAAATTCACAAACAGTGAATTTAAGTCCTCTGGTCTGTTTTGGAAAGCTGCATGGTGGTTCTTTCAGCTTTTCTACTGGAAAAGAGTTTGGACATCACAAGACATGAGAAGTGAACATGAATCAATTGGAGCTTGAAACCAAAGCTGCGCTCCAAGCTGTAGAGACACTTAAAATCACCTTACCTAAGTGAGGACAAGAACTAATCAGATAAACTTCTGGAAAAGAAATTATAGTTAAGGAACAAGGGGGAAAATATAGTGATAGTTAAGCAATAAAATGGCATGATTGCAGATTGTGTTAACCTGTGATATGGGAAGGTTGTAGTAAGTTCTGTAGCAACAGATTGGTCATGCTACTTCAGTGTGGGAGGTAAAATGGAAGTCTTTGTAAAGGAGATGGCCTTCTTGCACCTGGCACTGCTAGGATTTCTGATCAACAAACTTTGTATTAAAGTGAGAGAAATGTGTTTGGCCGCAGTGAGGGAGAACTGCAGAGGCACAGGACAGAGAACATTCTCAGGTATTTCTAATTCTGGATGTATAAATTCTAGTGTCCACCAAATGGGCCCTAACCACAAGATCTGGAATTGCTGGCTAGGTACTACAATAGACTTAAACCAGCATAAGATAACACTGTAGTTGTACAGACTTCAGTGTATAACTCAAAACATTCACAGTGAAACCTTGAAAGCCTACCTGCCAGACAGAGAAAATCAACATGGTGTTGCCTGTATTAATTAATCATAGAATCAATAAGGTTGGAAAAGACCTCAAAGGTCATCAAGTCCAACCTGTCACCCAAGACCTCATGACAACTAAACCATGGCACTAAGTGCCACATCCATCCCCTCTTGAACACCTCCAGGGACAGTGACTCCACCACCTCCCTGGGCAGCCCTTTCCAATGGCGAACAACTCTCTCTGTGAAGAACTTTCTTAATGTTGTGGAAATAATTCCTTCTCTTTTAATATTGTGATGGGTGATCATAGAATTTCCTACCAATAAAAAATGCAAGGAGATAATAGAGCAGCATAAAGCAAATTGAATAAAAATGTGTATTTCTGTTCTACTTCAGAGCAGGAAAAGGTTAAGTCCCCCTTCCTGACTGTAGACGGTATGCAACTACCAGAATCACAAGTCCTTCAGAGAGTACAAAACCCAAACTGTCTTCTACGTGGCTTGTTAAAAAGGAAAATCTGAGTAGTCACAATTTTGGGGTTTTTTTTAAACTATGTCTCCAAGCAGTCTCATGACTGCAGTATTATGCTTTGGTTATGAAGCAGGAGGTTAGATTAATTCAGTGTGGTGTTGTCAAATTTAGTGCTAGTATAAGGAATTTTTAGTATCATGTCAAGGAAAGCAGCCAAGTTGTGCAGTAGGTCTGACATAACCTGTCTGGCATTTTAAATGGGCAGTTGTAATCCGTCGTTGTGTCATTCAGCCAATCAGGAGAAGTTTGCATTAAGTGAGTTTAAATGTCCAACAGGTATGAATATTCTCGCTGTCTCTGAGTAGCTGGATTTGTCTGCTCACTCTAAATCTTACCTTTCATAGTTACTCACAGTACAACTGATGAAGATACTTCCTTTGTGATACTCCTGTTCCTGTTTTTTTGGGGGGAAAAAACCACCCTGCTTAAGTTTTGCGTATCCATTCGGTATTTCAAGTGCTTAAAAGCAGCTCAATTGATGACTTCTGATTTTTCAAAACTTCTCAGAAGGAAATTGCATAACAAGACTGGGAGCTGAACTATGTGAGTTTTGACAAAGAGCTGCAGAATAAAAGGCCTGGCTGTAGCAACCTCACAAGAAAAGAGCTTGACATTTTGAAAAATGTGTATTGTCCGGTGTGAACGGGGAAAGGGAAGTCAAAGCATTCTCACAGGCGAGCTGCAGACTCCTCCTCACTGACCTTTAAATGCCACTCAGTGTCATCAGAAAATCAAGGAAATGCTAATAGCAGAGCTTTGAATAAGAGAGTTTTACATATGAGCGATACATTTTGAAAACAAATATAATCAGACTTGCATTTTTATACACATTTATTTTGGTTGTGCTTCTGTTCGTTCTTGGAAAGGGAGTAGTTGGCAAAAGACATTTTGTAGTTGCATTCTAGGTTGATGATCTTTGAGCACAGACTGTCCTCTGCTTTAGGTTCTTAATCTAGCTTGTGTTAAAGTCACCAGGCAATGGATTTTGGTAGTCTTTTAGAACATTGACTTCTTGGTGTCTTTTGAAGGTGGGACTGGTGTGCCAAAATCACCAGGTTATCCTGAGACTTTATACTTTTGTGGTTTTAACTAGCTCCTCTTGTCCCTTCCAAAAATCTTTTTTCAAGCTAAATTTCAACTGGAAGAGCTTAAAAAAAAATTCCTAAAACTCAAGTGTTGATCCCAAAAAAGCATCTTGTACATTATTTAAAAACTAATATTTCTTGGATTTAGTAAGTTTAATGAGAGGGAGAAAACCAGCTGACAAGTGTAATGTGAAACAGTGGATCTGTGAAACCTTGTGGTTTCTGTAGGTACTACGGCTGTTTCTTTCCTCCTTCCAACACCTACTTTATGGAACCTAAATAGTTTATAGTCCATGGTTGTGGTTCCTCAGATGTTCAAGACCTTTGCTAGAACAGAGTATAACTTGAATGGTGAGCTTTGCTTCTCTGTGTGTGTTCATACTGCTTTTTCTTCAGCTTAATTCAGGGAGGGAAACAACAACAACCACCAGCAGAAGCTATTTCTTTTTTCTTGCTAATTTGCATTACTTGATTGTTTGAACTGCGAGCAAAGTGCTCTGACACTAGTGGTCTATCCAAGACCATTCTTTTGGACCACATTTTGCAACTTTGGAAGTATTTTTTGAAAGATCTTTATATAATTAATATGATTTATTTGCCCTGAATTTTCTTTATCCGATAGGATTTCTTTTTCTTTTTGCAATGCAGTTAAAAAAACTCAGATTGAAGGAAATTATTTTGATTCTGAGCAGAACTTCCAGGCTAACCTGTTTGTCAAATGAAACGGAGGATAGGGGCTAACCTTATTAGCCAGCTACATGGACTGCAGTATTGACCTTGGCTTTCCTCTCACTTAGACTGCTGTAATTTGAGTAATTTGATTCATTGATAACAAATCAAAACAGCAAGAAATGAGAAGTGGTTTGGGTAGGTGGCACATACATATCAGGTCCCTGCAAGTTTGCTTAATTAATGTTGCCTACTCTGAACAATTGCCTTACTAACCTGGCTGAAAACCAAACCTCCAAAATCTAGTGGTTTGGAAAGAAGCTGCACTGCATCTAACACAGCATAAAATATGAAAGCTGGGTAAGGTGTTGTCTCTCTAGATTAGGTTTACAACAAAAGATGAGTCGTGCCAAAAACCACTTAGGCCAGTGGTTTGTCTTCAACTATTCTTTTCTCTCTTAAAGCTACTGACAAGGACTACACACATGTGAGAGCTTGAAGGTCTGCCTTGACTTAGACAAGTTGAAGTTGCCTTCATTCCATCCCTCTGGAAGCCGTAGCAAGTTCCTATTTTAGAGGAAGAGTCTTAGCCTGAGCATTCTTGAAACAGAATTCAGTAAACAATGAGTTTGATGTAAAGGTTGGACTGGGAAAAGAGAACATAGGTGCATGTCCAAGGTGGTTGTTTTTTTTCTTTCATTTAAATATTTTTATTTTAAACTATTTATAGTGACATGTAAGTATGACACTCTTTAAAGAATTTCTGCTACTAAATCTAAACTCAATAAAAAAACCCAAACCACAAAAAAATCCCCCAAACTGAAATAAAAAAAAAACAGCTTTAGAATGCTCAGTTGTTCATCACTGTATTCCTTCACTGTTTCCTGTTGCCAGGAAAAAGGATTCTGATAGCTCTTCAGCTACAAGACCTTGAGGTAGAGTTGAATAGTATATTAATGTAAAACTGACTTCATCGTATTTTCTTACCAGTGCTCCCTATTCATAAATCTGTGAGGAAAGTGTTATGGCTTTGTTAGTATTTGTGTACATCTCTTAGCAAAATTTCTCAAGCTTTTTGACCCAGCAGGAAAAACTCAAGAATTAAAACAGACACAAAAATGTAGTTGTAAAATACATTTTAAAATGACTGTATTCAGTCATTTCATAAGCAGTCTCATCTTTCCACACACTTAATATTTCACCCTGTGGACACTGTCAGTTCTTTAGAAGTAAACAAAAGTATTCAATAGAGCCAGGTACGATATGGACTGAGAATGACTTAAAACTTGCAGGTGGCAGATGAGATCACTGTTTTTTCTGTTACCCGAGACACAGGGCCAAGAGTGTATTTCTTGAATCATTAGAGCTAATCTTTTAAACCCCACATTTCACTTTGAACTTTTTTCTTGTGCTGGAAAGGTGAAGCAGCTATTGATGCTATTCAGTTCAGAGAAATTGACGATGACTTTGATGGGGTGCTTGGTGCCATAATCTAGTTGTTTGGGTGGGTTGGATTGGTTGATGGGTTGGACGTGATGATCTTGAAGGTCTCTTCCAACCTGGTTTATTGTATTGTTTATTGTATTGGTTATTATTGTATGAAAAAGATGTGGCAAATTTTGCTTTGATCCTTCAGTAAAACTCAGTAATAGAAGACCAGTAACATGCCCTGCTACACAAAGTATTCCAAGGTAAAGTCTGCTGTGCAATCTGCAACACAGAAGTATCCAGCAGGTAGTTTCAAGTCAGTGGTAGTTGTGACATGCATAGTAAATGCAGAACAAGACACAAGTCAGTTTGCTATCTGCGTTTAGGATTTTCAGTTGCTTTCCCAGAAACCTATGCAACATTGAACTTTAGCAGAGGGTCAGGAACCTGTATTACAGACATCATTTTGCAGTCATAAAATTGAAGCGAAGCATTTTCCTTCACTTCTCAGATTGGAGAATTTAGGTTCACAGAACTACCTCTTTGAAAATAAAAATGATGGGATTTTTGGTTGCCTTGAGTTTCCTGACAGTATGTATTCTGTGGTTCAGGGCAAAATTCCTTGTGAGGGCATTATGTCCTCAATGGGTGAGTTTTGCAAGTGCTGTAGCATGTTCTGTTGTGATAAGAACAGTGTTATGAGCCATGGTCATCAGCCTGTGCTTCCAGAATAGGTATGCTGTTCCAGCTCACAGTGGATTGGTATCAGAAGACATTTCCAAGAAGAAATTACTGCCTCATAGCTTAATTAAGAAGCAAAATCTTCAGTTTAATATGGAAACTTCTCTCAAAAATTGCAAAATGTGAATTGTAGGTTTGAGGGAAGAGCTTTTGCAAGATCTTTATTAGCACATTCAAAAAATTATTTATGTTGAATTTAAGTGTCAAAACTGAATTAACACAAACCTGGACATTTTTAAGCAGTCATGTTTCTTAGGTTTTCCTACTTGTAGATTTACTAATGTATGACCCCATCTATTTCTGTTTGTATATTAGTATAAAAATATATTACGGCACTGATCTGAAATCAAGGAAACTTTTTAAATTTATTTCATCAAGTTTCCAGTGACAGTTAAAGTAATTTTTAACATTAAGGAATTACTGAAATGGTTTCTATTTCTCCTGTTGGAGCAAGTCCAGAAGGCAGCCACAAAGATGATCCAAGGGATGGAACACCTCTACTATGATGATAGGCTAAGGGAGCTGGTGTTGTTCAGCATAGAGAAAACTCTTGAGGGGACCTTAGAGCTACCTTCCAATACCTGCAGGGATCCTACAAGAAGGCTGCATTAGGGTGTGTAGCAACAGGAAGAGGGGGAATGGTTTTAAGCTGAGTGAGAGTAGGTTTAGTCTGGATCTTAGAAAGAAGTTCTTCAGCACAAGAGTGAGACTCTGGAACAGGCTGCCCATGGAGGTTGTGGGTGCCTCCTCCCTGAGGGTGTTCATGGCCAGGCTGCATGAAGCCTTGAGCAGCTGAGTCTAGTTGAAAGGTGTCCCTGACCATGGTGAGGAGGTTGGAGTAGATGATCTCTGAGGTCCCTTCCAACGTAGGCCATTCTATGATTCTCCATTTGTCTGGGGCTGTTAAAATCCAGGATGGTGCCTGTCAACAGGACTTCTTTTGACCAGGTTAAATAGTTGTTGTTTTCAGTAGTTTGTGAATGATTATGTTTGATTGGGCAGGTATATTTGGAATAGTTTGATAGTAGCAGTTTCTCTTGTGTACATCTGCAGAGGAGACTTAGGTAAATCAGGCAGACTGATAATGAAGTAGAGAAGCCTGGGACACAGACAGCATATGATTAATACAGTGTCCTTGTTTAAGAATAAATCTTCCTTTCAGAAAAGTGTATTGCTTCTAACTTAAAGACAATTGCAAATGCATTTGTGCAACATAATTATGTGACTTGATGAAGCTTGTATTTTAGATAGCCAGCAGCAGTATTGTTCCCATCAATCACAGAATCATAGAATGCTACGGGTTGGAAGGGACCTCCTGAAATAATTGAGTCCAACCTGCCTGCAAAGCTGTTAAACTGCAGTAGGTGCTCATTGCATCTTCTGTCTTGTTAATATTGCCTGTAAGGTTTGTACCAGTTGACCTTTAGAAGTTTCCAAAAGTTACAGTCTGCAATGCAGAAACTTTGACAGAAAAACGTACATGATTATTCACATCATTGTTTAAACAGTAACCACAGATGTGTATTGGTTTTCTTCTGTTCCCCCCCCCCATTGTTTTTTAAAAGTGATTTTAATCTAAATCATTAATTCATTTACAGGGTTTTTCCACAGCTCCAAATTCCCCTTCAGTGAATTCTCGTTCCAGTTGCCTGGGTCCATCACTGTCGCTTGGTAACATCTCGGGAATGACAGAAAACGCGGAAGTGAAAAAGCGCAGAGCACCTCCTCCACCAGTTGTGACACCCGCGTTGCAGAACGTGCATATGAGGAAGCAAGAAAAGACAGCAGCACAGGTAACAGTGATACCAAAGAATGGGCTCCTTTGCTTGATGTGCTGGCTAAAATCAATTCATTCGTCAGAGCCAAAGTCATTCCCAAATACTTCGGCGAGCCATTAGCTACAGCTTACCAATGCTCTTCATCTTAGAGAATTAAATTGTTGACAGTCTTGGGAGTTTTGTACATATTTAGTGAGCTTTCTTGAGAATGCCTCAAGGTTTCTCAAGCATCTTTTTAAATCAGAAAAGCTTTGTGAGGTATTAGGCTAAAAAAAGAGTAGAGTGAAGAAAAAGTGAGGCAGAAAAGCTGGAATTTGTATGGGGTGACTAAGTATCCTGATTAGCCAGGACAGCCCTGGAAAATTGGTGAAAGTTCTAATCACTGACAAAAATCTTCAGCGTGCTATTTTGCCCAGGTGGTTGTCAGGCTTTTGCCTACATCTGTGTTTCCAGTGCTGCTGTGGGATATCAAATAATCTGCTCCGCTTTCTGTTTTGCACAACCTTTTAAAACAATGCTCTTTTTTTTTTTTTCTTTTAAAAAAGATCACTGTTCTGCAATACAGAGAAATAGGGGGAAACCTTTTGGAGGACCTAACCTTTTGAAAATTATTAATAGAGTTAAGGGAAAAGGAAATGGTTCTTGTTTTTGTAGTAACATTCAGGTATGTGTGCTACTAAATATGTGCATCATCAACAAAAAGTATTCCACTCTAAATGCAAACTGTAAAAGTCAGTGTGTGAAGCTATATAGGTAAGCTAAATAAGAGTACAAGGAACCAATACCTTCAAGGTTGCATAATGTGGGCTGACTCTTATCCACTTGTGGTCTGTCACCTCTACAGCACACTCATCTTCAGAAAATAAAATGTATTACTGGGAAATAGAGTAAGGAAGTGATCTTTGAGTTCAGTATAGTGGGGGAGGAGGAGTCTAGTGTTCAGTCTCACTGGTCTCACTCCCTGTCACTTTTATTTATCTGGGTTACAGTATACCTTAAGTGCCTTCTCCAGTGAAGTACTGTGTAAGGAAAGCTGATGTACACTCTTGAAAAAGGATCACAGAATCTTATTTCCCCGTTCTTAGGCTATCTAAAAGTGTGATAGTAGTGTTTCATCTTTCAAAACTGGAATAGATGCCTTTGAAATAGTAATTATTTATAGACACAGCTGAAGGAAACCAGTATTTTCTTGCAACATTTGATACACTTTCTTTTTTAAAACTTCCTTCTCAAATTCCTACTTTAAATATTTTGATGCAGTTTCTTGTGCTCCCCAGAGTTAAATATCTTCTGTGTTAAAGAGATCTTTTTGTACAAAAATACTATGGCATTCTCTGAAGTTTATACAAGTATGGTAATAAAATTATTTATTTTGCCATTCTCTTAGGGTTATCTTCTTGTGGTGCGACATTGATATTTTAAAGTGTGTTTCACAAAACCATCAAAAATCTGAACTCTCTTTAAACATGTTAACATTTCTCTTTGCAGCATTGTTGCAAACAGATTAAAGGGCTGGCTTTCTCAAACTGTTGGGAGAAACACGTTCATTTTATTTATCACAAGCAGCACAGTGTCGACTTCGAACTCTCTTAGTTTAAAGAAAAAGGTATTTTGAAGAAGGGAAGCAGATGAAGATTGTGTCAGAAGATTTTCTGTGATGAAGTTAATTTTGGACAATAGAAATAACTAGCATGGATGACCAATGAAAAGCAAGGTAGATTCTGAGCACAGTTGCTAAAGTCTGATTGACTGCATTTGTTGGGTAAAGGACATCTTTCTAAAATGGTTGAATAGGTCAAAATATTGAACAGTTATGTTCTGCTCCTGAAGCTCCCAGACTGAAAGTTGCTCAGAGGCCGCCCTGTAGTTTGAAAAAGGATATGTGGTGTATTGTTGAAATGAAGCACAAGTTCCATAAAGCAATCAAAAAATGAGGGAAGAGATTAATTATTAAGTGTTTTGTGGCAAGGTAGCAACAGATGTATTGTTTGTAAGAAAATCCAAACCGTTCTGGTTTATCTACGTGCAGACTATCCAAGTTTACTGTGAAAATACAGTGAAAAATCTCAGGGTGTAAGTTTATTTCTTTAGTTTGTGAGAAAGAATTAGAGCTGATATTTTTTTTTTTTTTTCAGGGAAGGACGTCAATTCATTATTAATGGACTTCCTTCCATAAAAAGATAAGATGTTTGTTTAGAAAACTTTATTTATATGCAACTGTTACTAACAGGAAGATCCTGCAAAAGGAGAACATGTTTGTTTCCAGTGAGCTAGCACATTAATAGAAACTTTAAAAAGTGGCATTCTAAGCTTTTTGTAGGTTTTTTATTTTGTCAACTGTCTGCTTCCATCCATTAAGTCGTGTGGAAAAAAGGAAGCTGTAGCTGTTAGGAATACCTGCAATTTGACTTTCTAACCCAATCAGCCCATTACTTTCAACTGATTGATAAGACCCAGGGCATTCAGTTTTCTTTACAGCATAGGTGATTATTTAGGAATTTATTTTTCATCTCCCTGCCTATTCATTGCAGTCAGAATTGTCTATGTATATGAAGGCTGGTATGTTCTAATTGATACTTTAGGTTTTCTCCACTCACTTTTAGGTGGGGTACTGCAATATAATGATGTCATATTGTAGCTCTTGTTTCTTTGGAATTTACAGTAATTTACCTCCTTGAGGGTAAGGCCCCTGCAATAACTTGAGTTAGTTTTTAGTGCAGTATCATTAGTTTTCTTTGTCTGCTTAAAGGTAACTGTTCTAAATCTCTTCTAGAAAACACTCATTACTCTTCAGAGCTCAATTCAGAGCACAGCTGAGCAATGCTGAACATTCAGTAAGTAGTTTGCAAAGGAATGTGGAGTCAAAGAAAAGAGTCTACACATTTCTTCCTGAAGGTTCCCCCTATTTTTTTTGTTAAGCATCTTCTAAATGATGCTGTTTAGAATAATGAGAAGTCACCCGGAAAAAGTATTCTTCAAAACACAAGGGTATGGTGACATTTCCAGTATGGAATCCATAAGGTTAATACTTTAGAAGCAAGGAGGTCTCCTCCTTACTGAAGTTGCAATGTGGAGCCCACACCACCCAGAGAGCAGAGCAGAGCAGTCTGGTGGTGAACAGGAACTGAATCCTCTATGCAAACGATCTCTGTTCTCTGATACAGCGCTTGAGATGATGTGCTAGCAGAATGTAGGGCCACCTTCAGAGCAGTCACAGTGTAAACTGAGTCCCCAAAAGTCATGCACTGTATAGGCACTAAGAGAAAACCTGTATGAGTATGCCATTGTAGATAGATCACTCAGAGAAAAGCTACATGTGAAGTCTGGCCAAGTTAAACCTGTCTCCTAAGAGGCTTATTCATTGATCTCTCTTCCAATGCAAAAAGAAGTATGGTTGGTTCATTTCTTGCAAGAACTGTCTTCTTGAATATTTGCTTCTTTTGGAGGTCAACATTAATTGTGGGAACTGGAATGAGGGGAAATGGTACAAGGATTTTCTGTAAGAGACTTTTCTATGAAATGGAGTGGTTTATTCAGAATAAAATCATGAGGCTTTTTGGAGACAACATCAAAACTGGAAGAGAGCTCTTCAGTGCCTTCATCAGTAGAATAACTCTGATGTCAACTCCAGAAATCAGAAATGCAACCTGTAGGTTGTGATATAGGAGCTGTGTGCTATTTCAGCCACTGTGGTTTTCAGAACAGAAGCACTTTCATATAATATGTAGACATAATAGAAGGCATCTGGGACTTGTTACTAAGCTGGGCAATTCCTGCAGTAATAGAGGAATAGGGCAATATAACTGATACAATATTCTAACATTTATATCATAGATTTAATCTTAGTTGTTATATGGCAAGACAGTGGATTTAAGTAATTATGTTGTTTTTAGTGCAGTTGAGGAACTAGCCTCACACTTTCAGAATGTTCCTTTATAAATTTTATACAATTTTCAGATTTTATTTCCATGTTTACATAATTGCCTGGAGGCTGCTGTAGACAAAATAATGTATGTGAAATACCGTGGGGTTTGCCCTGCTTCTCACATTCCTCTCTTTACCACTTAGATCTCATACTTGAGTTACAGAGGACAGTTGTTGACTCCTCATTCTTCGTGGGAGCCAGGCCAGACCTTTAACCCCAGACTACTTGCCCCCAGTGTTTTAGTAAGGCTAATATACTCTTACCAAGAATTGAAGTGGCTTACTGACATGAATAAGAAGGAATATTGCACCCAGTTTGGTTTTGGGCAATTTTATGCCTAAATGAGAAGTTTAGCTTTAAGAGAATCATTTTAACTTGAACAAATATAAATGAGACTTACATCTCTTTCCTGGAGAAGATAAGGTACTCACACCAAAAATTTGCCAAATTTCTTCTTGATTTAAAGAAGATACTTCCAGTATTTGCTGTACATACTATTAAATGGAAGGAGGCTACAAATATGGAAATGGGGAAGAAGTGGGTTTTATGCCATCTTGGTTGATGTTTTCTTGTACTGATCCACATAGCATTTTCCTTCTTTCTTTTATTTTCATTTCTGTACTCCTGTTGGAAATAGAAGACTCCACAGACATATGTTCCTCTGTTCCAGTGCATATCGCATGCGAAAGAGTTATGGTTCTGCTTGCAATCGTTAGTAGGAGTGCAGTGGAGCTAACAGGACACGGGGTTGAGCATCCTAGCCACTTAGCATTTTCATCCCTGTGGTAGGGGTTTCTCACAGCAGAGTTTGTGTTACAGTACTATTTGCTGTCCTTTTATATGTTAATATGTACAAATAGGATACGCTAGTGACTGAAAGCTTAGGTCAGCCTTTGGTTGATGTAGTTTCTCAAAGGGAGGAAATACTCTGATGAAATGTCCTGCTGAAAGCCGTTGAATTTGTGACCATCTGCAGGCAATCCTGAAATACTTCAAATGACACTGCAAGTAAGCATTGCCTAGAGTGAAGGCATACCTAGAATGCATTGTGCCAGCAAGAACCATAGAATAGTGTTCAAGTATTATAAATATAGGAGAAGAAATTAAGGCAATGTATGGATAAAATTATATTGAAACCATAATGAACACAGTACATCCATTCAAAGTGTTTTTAAATCACAGACTCTCCCAAATTTCCAGACTCTATCCCTGATTTTGCAGTACTCAAATTTCCTGTGTATATGTGTGTATGCTATAGGTGTGGACTTGGAAGCCGTTTGGAAATGTGATTCATTATCTTCCTTAGAAGTAAAATGCGTTTGAAAACAGTGGCCAAGATTTTTAGAAATGGTTAGCTCAGCTGTCAGTAACTAGGAAGCTGAGTTTATAGCTTGATGTTTTCTGAACTTTTAAGATGTCAGAAGCTACATATGGTTGCTCAGCAACTCAATATCTGGCCACTGTGATTTTAAGTTCATATTATTTTTCACTATGCCACCTTCTGTTGCAAAAGGAATTTTCAGTTGACATTGTTAGTGTAAAAATACTTCTTCCATTAATGTCTCCCTTGCACAGCAGGTTTTTTTGCAAATATCGTTCTTGTGTGTTTGCACAAAATGATTACCACTCTTCAACCTACCTTCATAATCTAACACCACAGATTTGTGGTGAGCTGGCTTCGAGAATAATCTTGACTGATATGAAATCACATTGTGACTGCTGTACTCTTCACATTTGCAAAATAACATGTTACCCAGTGTATGCAAATGAAGCACTAAAGCTATGAATACACATCCTGTAGAGCAGTGTAGCGTAAGGTACGTTCCCAGTATGCACAGCTATGTCAGTAAGGATGCCATTACTAACGCTCTCCATCTGTGTGCCCTGTGAGTTAGTTTCTTGAATCTCCTTTGTCCCTGAGTATTTTGGATAGATCTGGTCTTTCAAATAACAATGTTCCTGCAGTTGGCTTTCCTTTGAGCAGCAGCTGAGTGCTTAGAAATAACCTGTATGTGTGTCGATGACAGCCTTTTTAACTTTCCATTTTATGGGAGAGACATGATGCCAGCAGGGACTGCTCTTATAGGGAAGTTGAGGGACAGAAGAGTAATAACTGGATGAGAACATCTACCACAGTTACCTACAGAACTGAGAGGTGAATAAAACCTGCTTGATTAACATCTGTTGTGATCATCTCTGTAAGCACCGTACTCTTACCAGCTTGCTGTCATCTACCTCATCCTTTGTGCATCTGCTTTAATTACTTATTGTGAAAACTCCACTCTGAGCAGAATCCTACATCCTGAGAACAAGAGTTTCAAATTTATTTTATTTTATATATATATATATATATTATAATATATATATATATATATATTATAATATATATATATATATTATCCAGTATCTGAAGGGGGCCTACAGGAAGGCTGGGGAGGGACTTCTCAGGATCTCAGGTAGTGATAGGACTAGGGGGAATGGAATGAAGCTGGAAATGGGGAGATTCAGGCTAGATGTGAGGAAGAAGTTCTTCACCATGAGAGTGGTGAAGCCCTGGAATGGGTTATCCAGGGAGGTGGTTGAGGCCCAGTCCCTGGAGGTGTTTAAGACCAGGCTGGACGAGGCTCTGGCCAGCGTGATCTAGTGTAGGGTGTCCCTGCCCATGGCAGGGGTTGGAACTAGATGATCCTTGTGGTCCCTTCCAACCCTGACTGATTCTATGATTCTATGATTCTATGATTCTATTTGTGTTTACCTAGTTGGTTGATGCTACTTTTGCAGAAATTACTGTTATTGTACTTGGGGAAGGGGTTGTTTGCTTCTTGTGCTGCAGCAAAATAGCCTTATGCAGAAGGTATTTTCTTCCCTTTTTATCTTACAGTTTTTCCTGTATTTCTGTATACAGTGAAAGGTAATGAGCAGTTCATGGTGGAAACCATCTGACAGTTGTATTCTATTTTAGTAAGACCAGATTCAGCGAAAGGGCGGCTGGACTCAGATTAGCTATCTCTTTTCACAGGTTACACCTAAGTCAGAAATGTCTACTAGAAATCAACAAGATAGGAGTGCATGGGTTTTTTTATCATCTTTCAGAGAGGAAGGGAGGTTTCTTTTGACTTAAAGGTCTTCTGGGTGAGGTCTTCTCAACCTTTGTCTTATGACACATTTCCGTTCTCCCTGAAATGTTCTGTGAATGTTGTGGGGTCTTTTGTTTCTTTTGTGTGTGTGTGTGCTTTGTTTTGTCGGGAGGTTTTTTTGGTTTTTTTTTTGTTTGGTTTGGTTTTTCCTGTGGAGCATCCAGAATAACAGAATTTGAGAATAACAGATACTTTTTTCCACATTCTGAGGAAGGATGCAATGAATAAGTTTCTGCTGTTTTTCAAAATCTTGTCTTTTCCTTCTACAAAACACTGCTTATTATAGGCCACTTCTCAGTTTTTTGTAAGCTCCCTGAGGATATGAAAGCAGGATTTGTTCTGAAGGAAGGGGGACAACACTTGACTGACTTTTTAATGTTTGGGGTTTTTAAGTTGATTAAAAGGAGTTTTCTGACTGTTTGTATACCTTTTTCTTTGCTTGTTACAGTTTAATTCTCCCTTTGTGGATGAATAAGGCCTGAAATGTGAATGCTGTGTGTTACTAAGTTCCTTTGCCTTGGATCATTAATGGTGATATCATGAGCGTTAGCTATGATCTCCAGTTTTGGTGGTAGACTTGTAAATATTCTCAGGCAATTCATGGTATTCCCTCAACAGCATTTTTTGTGATGAGGTGGGAGATATTGAATCTTTATTTAAGCTACTCTTTCTTCATGATGCTGTTCAGGTGCCCAAGTTATATAAGCATGTAAGCCTTAAAGATGAAAACTTCTTTGTTAGTGTTTTTGTTTTGTTTTGAACAAGTCACCAGGTAGTCAGGAATGTATGAGATGTCCTTCCATAGTTTAAGAATAAACTTAATGCTAATTCCCAAGGGACTGGAGATGGTAGAGTAATACAGCTGCTAGACAATTTAACTACTACTGTCTTCCTAGGTTTTGTATTACAGTTTGGATATTGTGTTCTGGATTGTGTGTGATGCCTGATTAAAAGGCAGGGGACATACACAATTAGCGTCCGTTGGTTGATAGGTTGGACGCGATGATCTTGAAGGTCTCTTCCAACCTGGTTTATTGTATTGTATTGTATGATGCTGTATTTTGATAAAGTCAAACAATAGCTGAGTCTATCTCTGAGTGTTAATAGAGATAAAGAATTAATAGATTAAACCCATCAAAAATGGAGATTCTCTCTTTTTTGTATCACATTTGTGCAGCAATCTCTTATTTGGAGTGTACTAGGCTGTAAATACTGCATGGTAATGACAAAACTTTCCATTAGGCTTTTAGTACCCTTGTCTTCCAGAGGGTTTTATACCAGTCATACTGTCTGGGTTTTTATTTAGAAGTTTATTTACTTCATTGATGCATTTCTGTAGATGCTGAGAGTTTATGATGAGAGGTTTGAAAATTATTTATTTTGCCACACTGACATAAATACTGCTTTACTCTTTCACCAGAAAGTTGCTCGCTATTCTCCTGGGATGATAAAATAGTTCAGCATTGCTTTACATTTTTCACAAGCAGATAATGAACATAAAGCTTGTTCGATAGCATAGAGAATGCACTTTAGTTTCTTTGTCTAAGGAGTGTGCTGTAGTTCCTTTGTCTGAGCAGCAGCAGTGCAAAGTATTCTGAGGATGATGTGCTAGAGTCTGGCAGCGCTGTCAGAAATTGGAAAGGCACATATGTGCATCTCTGCTAGGTCTCTTTCTAGCAAGTGGAACAAGGAAATACAGAAAATATTACTGAATAGTAATATTCAGTAATAAGTGCTGAAGTGCTACTAATGCCACTTTTTCAGCTTTCACAAAAAAATTCAGAGGAAAAAGGTGAAAGTATAGTTGGTGTTTGCAAAGTATGGGGGAAATAAGGAAAACTGTAAGTCTCCTCTAAGAAGTGAGGAGAAGTAACAAACACACAAAAAAATCAAACCTCAGGGTTGAGATAAGGAGTTGAGATAAAAAGAGTTTAATATAAATGAGATAATACAGTGCACCTATAATTACCTTAGCCCTATTTGCAGAAAAAGCACAGCAAAATGCAGAAAGCAGCAGCAAACAGAAGCCAGCAAGCTAATCCCCTACCCCCAAACCCATGTCAGCCCCAGCAGAAGAGACCCACACCCCCAAATCCAGGAACTAAAAGCTGCACCCAGATCAGGAAACCTCTCATGTTACAATCTGAACTTCACCCCCATGATATTTTGCTCCAGTCATCACTTTCATTTTGAAGCTGGCATGATGTGAGCATGGTTTGAATAACAGCAGATTCAGTTCCAGCCATGACACTTAGGTACTGGGAAAAATACTAGAAATATAATAGAGAATGTAACTATTTGGCATCTCTGTGAATATCAGATAAAAGTAGCTTTACTAACACAGAAATACTGCCTTACAACTCTCTTAGAGTGGTCTTGATGCATTCAGCAAATAGATGGACGTTTGTGATCTGATTGATATAGTCTTTTTGGGTTCCCACAAAATTTTCACCAAGTTCCACTACCATGGATTTTTTAAGGAAGCCAAGTCTTGATTCTGTAGAGAGGAAAGTCATTTTACTCTTAAATCACTGACAGTAAAGAAAGAGGAATCTTGGGTAAGGAGTAAACAGCCTGCATGTCCCTGGGAGACACCACTAGTGACTGGGTGCCAGCCATGTTTAACTCCATTCACCACCACTCTTTGAGCCCAACCATCCAGCCTTTTGGCCCCATAGACTTATGTGTCAGTGGTGCTGCAAGTCACTAATTATCTCCTCTTGGACTATGGGGGCTTCATTCTGCTCCCTATCCCTATCTTCCAGCTCACGCAGTGTGTATCTAGCAGACAACTGGTCTTACTACTAAAGACTGAAGCAAATAAGTTATTAAGTACCTCAGCCTTTTCCTCATCACTGAATCATAGAAAGGTTTGGGTTGGAAAGGACCTTAAAGATCATGTACTTCCAACCCCTCTGCCATGGGCAGGGACACCTCCCATTACATCAGGTTGCATGAAGCCCCATCCAGCTTGACCTTGAACACATCCAGGGAAAGGGCATCCACAACTTCTCTGGGCAATCTGTTGGAGTGTCACCAACTTCCAAGTAAAGAATTGTTTCCTTGTATGTGGTCTAAATCTACTCTCAGTTTGAAACTGTTACCCCTCCTCCTGTCATTATACTCCCTGATAAGAAATCCCCTCACATTCCTGAAGGCCCCCTCTAAGTACTGGAAGACTGCTATAAGGTCTCTCTGGAGCCATCTCTAGGCTTGACAACTCAAACTCACTCTGCCTGTCCTCATAGGAGAGGTGCTTTTGCCCTGTGATCATCTTTGTGGCTCTGCTCTAGACCTGTTTCAGCAGGTCTGTGTCCTTCTTATGCTGAGGTCCCCAGAGCTGAATGCAGTACTCTATGCGGGGTCTCAGGAGAGCAGAGTAGAGGGTGAGAACCACTTCGCTCAACCTGCTGGCCACGCTTCTCTTGATGAAGCCCAGGATCAATTTGCTTTCCAGGCTGTGAGTACACATTGCTGGGTCATACTCAGTTTTTCATCCATCAACATCCCAGAGTCCTCTACATGGCTCCTGTCAGTCCATTCTCTGCCCAGCCTTTCTTTGTGGTTGGTATTGCCTCAACCCAGGTGCAGGACCATGCACTTGGCCTTAATTTCATCAGATTTGCACAGGTCCGCCTCTTAAGCCTGTTAAGGTCCCTCTGGATGGCATCCCTTCCCTCCAGCATGCCAACTTCACACGTTAAACAGCACTGACCTCAGAGGAGCACCATACATCACTGATCAAGATGTTGACCGCAATTCTGAGTGTAATCATTCAGCCAGTGCCTTCTCCATCAAATGGACTGATGTATGCATCAAATCCATGTCTTTCCAGTTTAGAGACAAGGATGTATGGGACAGTGTAAAATGCTTTGCACAACTCCAGCTGGGTGACATTCATTGTTCTTCCACCAATGCTGTAACCCTGTTGTAGAAGGGCTCCAAATTTGTCAGACACAATTTGCCATGTTGGGTCTCACCAGTCACCTCATTTTCCATGTCCCCTGGCATAGTACCTGGGAGGATATGCTCCATGATCTTGCCAGGCACATGGGTGAGGCTGGCTGGCCTGTAGTTGTTTAGGTCTTCCTTTTCTCCTTATATACATGGGGGTTATGTTTCTCCTTTTGCACTCCGTGGATTATCTCTTATGAGTGATTGATCTCTATGGAGTGCTGCTTTTCTGGATCTGTTCACTTTGCTACTGGATCTTTTCTTCGAGAAGAGTGTGTAATGACAGACCTTTTAATAATGTCTTCCAGTTAATTACCTTGTGCTGAAAAAGCCATGTACAAACTGTTGTCCTTCGCAAACTTGAAAATCTGTGATGGCATATGTTAAATGTTATAGACATAATCATCTTTGTAACTAGTCATAAATCTGAGCAGTTTTGTCTTTTTAATATTTCCACTGGAGCCGAAACTAGCTGCTGCTATACTATTGCACAGTCCATTACCACGATGTACTAAGCAGAAAGAAAAGTGAGTGGTAAAAGAGGTCTGTGGTCCTTAAAATGGCCTACGCTGCAGGAAATGACTAAGAAATTAGAACTCAGAATAATTAATTTCCAATTTGAAGGTGATTTGTTCATTTTTCCCTGAAGAGATTTAAACACGACGTTCAGTTAGCCGAGTGAGAAGTATTCAGACTAGTGCTTTTCATGTCTGACAAAACAATGCTCAAATGGCAAACATGAAGGCAGCTGACAGAATATCAGATAATATTTGCTGTGCAGTTTGGCTGCTTAATGTAGCTGAATAAATATACTCTAGGATGGATAATTGATGCAGGCCCAAATTTAAAGAAAGAGAGAAAAGCACAGTGATGGCTGAACGCTTAACTTGCTGTCATGTAAAGCATCGCATTTAGGCAGGCTCAAAAAAAAAGCTGCCTAGTGAAAGGAAGAAATCTTTATTTCTTTTGTGAGAAAAACAACTTCAAAAATTAATTCTGGTACATGCACACTTAAACACACTGATTCTCTTAAAGTACTGTGACAGTTTAGGCTGTGCCTTTAGGAAAGGATAGCTGCAGAATTCTCTAGATGAATGTTTGGGTGTAAAACGGAAAACAAAAGGAAGATCATTCTGAAAGAATTTCATTGGTAGATGAGTGGGATATAGTTTTACAATCTTACATTCTGTCTCAGTCTGTCTTCTGTCTTTCTCTTGGCATGCACGCTGGCCCTGGACAAGTAGTTATCAAAGGTTACAGCCAGGTGATAAAATCCCTGTAGTGACTACTTTCTCAATGTCTTCAGAGTATCAGTTAATAATATATTAATATATTACCGAATTTTCTTCTCATTAAATCCAAAGAAGTCCAACAGTTTCATTCCAAAGTGCCACCCATCCTCGTTAGAGCTCCTGATGCTCAACTTTGTGTTGCTGAACATTTATTTAATCATAGAATCATAGAATCAGTCAGGGTTGGAAGGGACCACAAGGATCATCTAGTTCCAACCCCTGCCATGGGCAGGGACACCCCACACTAGATCAGGCTGGCCAGAGCCTCGTCCAGCCTGGTCTTAAACACCTCCAGGGATGGGGCCTCAACCACCTCCCTGGATAACCCATTCCATGGCTTCACCACTCTCATGGTGAAGAACTTCCTTCTCACATCTAGCCTGAATCTCCCCACCTCCAGCTTCATTCCATTCCCCCTAGTCCTATCACTACCTGAGATCCTGAGAAGTCCCTCCCCAGCCTTCCTGTAGGCCCCCTTCAGATACTGGAAGGCCACAATTAGGTCGCCTTGGAGCCTTCTCTTCTCTTCTCCAGACTAGCAGCATGCATCCCATTTTATAAACAGCATTTGAGAAAGTGTGTTTATTTAACCATTTAACACGCATCACATAATAATTATGCAAGAATACCAGATTCATTTGACAGGAGCACTTCTGATTTAAGATTGCAGATAATAAAATAGATGCTCTTCTTTTTTGCAAGTAAACATCCTTCTTGAGAGTTGAGCCTTCGAATTACATGCAAGAAAGTTCTGGGAACAGTCTGTTTTGCCAGTATCAGTAGTGGTTTTGATCTTTTGTAATAATCCTGATACTTCTGACTGAGAGTTCAGGGATCACCTGCCAACTATTTCTGAACAGACTATACTACCTGCCTTGGGAAAAATACCACAAGTTACCATCTGGTGAGATCACGATAGTATCACTTGACCTCCACATGTAGTCCCTTGTCAAGCACTGCATTGAAAACTGGCAAGACATCAGGGCCCGAACATACTGTTCTGTGCAGCCCTGAATTTTGGCAGGGTTGCAACATTTAGTAAGTAAACTTCATCTGGCTTACAAGTCACAGACAAATAGGACAGGCTGATGTCATTGTAAGTTTAGCTCTCATTAAAGAGCAAGCATGTGTCCAGTAGTTACTAGGCTTTGTTGGACAAGGTGTTTAGGAGAAATTGGTAGGCAAAGATCATTATAAGCAGCTTCTGAAGAGCTGACATTGAGTAAAAAATGAAAAATTACCCTAATACTATGCTTAATTTTGAAACTGGGTTTGTGTCACTTTTCAGATTTTGCTTGTAATTCCATTTTCCTTAGGTCTTAAGCTAAAATGGTAAGAAATAATAGAATAGAGAAATTAATTGAATAAATGTGTACTGTATAAATCAAGTTTCGGTTAATGGATTAATAGCATTGCATTCTGGCCATGGTTTAGCCAAGTAAGAAAGCAAGGGCAAACATCACAAGTATAATCTAGTAAAAACTATTCTTTGCTACTTCAAGCTATTTTTTTCATTTGAGTTATATTCACAGTCATATCCCAAAAGTAATAGACGTGGGGAGAAGGGAATGCAGATCAAGTTCCTCTGACTGATTACCACTTCAGTTTTTCACTACATACATCTAACTGATATTGTGGTATCACTTTGCTATTCTCCCTTCTTCATGGTTTCTGAAGATTGTGGAAGCAGGGCCCTCTAAACGCCCTTTGTAAGTGTTGAAAGGAACTAGACTGGAGTGGAAATGGCAGGGGAAGTGGGAAGGGATGACATGGACTAGATGATCCTGAATGGTCCCTTCTAACCCAAACCATTGGAAATGGGAAAGGAATTTGAAAACTATTATTTGACTTACCACCCAAAGTAGGTTTCCTAGGCATTGTGTGTGCATGGAGGTGAAGAGAGCTGTTATAAAGGGGCTTGAACCTTGGAAATAAGTCAGGTATGTTTTTCTCTAAACTGAGAAGACTTCTGAAATGATTGCCTAGGACTAAGTGTTAAGCACTAGAAATTCTACTTGGCTATCTTTACAGAACATTTTAGTTGTACAGGAAAAGTGACACTCCAGGGAGGTGATGTTGCTTAGTGGCAGTAGAAAGGGTATGATTCTACTGGTCAAATCTTTGTGTGACTGACACTCGTTTTCTAGCCACAGCACATTACAGGACACAGCCCAACCTTTTCAGCAGAAAATAGGACAAAGGTGCAAACCAAATTTTGCAGAGCTTCAGATGGTTTGCAATATCTCTCAGATTTTAAGATCAGACAAGCAAACTAACTAATCACCCAGCCTGTAATCCTGGATGTGAGACTGAGGAAGATGATGTACAAAATCCTCTATGTCAGTGCCTTTTTCAAAGGCAATGAGTCAAGGAGATGACATTCATCACATCAAACTCACTGACAACGTTGTCAGAAGAAATAGGCGCTGCAGTCCTACCATGTATTTTAAACTCTTACTAATATTGAAATGAATCTTGGTAGCAAATCCATTTGTGATGGTTTTCAAATGTTATTTTTAAGTGTTTTGAGGTTTTCTCTCCCTCCCCCAAATGAAGACATAAATGAGGAGGATTACATTGTATTCAGAGAAACAGAGGAAGTTCCATTCTCTGCCAAAGCAAACATCCGCAGACTTGTGTAGTCTACATGTTTCGATGCATGTGAAAATATTTGGTGTTGCAGAGTTACTTCCTTGAGTGGAAATAATATTGCAGCTAGTAATGAGATTTTTCAAAAGAAGGAAATCACAGCTATCTTAGTAATTTAACGTCTCAGATTTGTTTATGGATAGTTTCCTGTCTGACACATTTTACTGAAGAAGTTAAAGTTTTTAAGAAGATTAGAATGACATTAATTTTTAACTGCCCTTGACCATGACATTTCACAAAGGGTGTGTTCAGTAAAAACAGATGGAAAAATGAGCTTGGCCCTTCACCTTCTAGTAGCTTCCTTGTGTCAACTTATTTTGTTTTCTGTTGCCTATCAGCTGAATATTCAAGGACATCCTTGAGTTTTCTCTTCTTTATTAATAACACAAGCCCTATGAGGAGAGGCTGAGGGAGCTGGGGTTGCTTAGCCTGGAGAAGAGGAGACTGAGGGGTGACCTTATTGCTCTCTACAACTACCTGAAGGGAGGTTGTAGACAGGCAGAGGTTGGCCTCTTCTCCCAGGCAGCCAGCACCAAAACAAGAGGACACAGTCTCAGGCTGCACCAGGGGAGGTTTAGACTGGATGTTAGGAAGAAGTTCTATACAGAGAGAGTGATTGCCCATTGGAATGGGCTGCCTGGGGAGGTGGTGGAGTCACCATCATTGGAGGTGTTCAGGAGGAGACTTGATGGGGTGCTTGGTGCCATGATCTAGTTGTTTGGGTGGGTTGGATTGGTTGATGGGTTGGACGCAATGATCTTGAAGGTCTCTTCCGACCTGGTTTATTGTATTTGTATAAAATAGGACAAGAGCCTAGTAATTTCTGTAACATCCAGTAATGCTTAACTTTGTTATTAAGACAGATGTTTTTGCAGTCACAGATGATTTTTGATAATGAATACTTAATTTCATTACAAAACCCTCTTTAATACCAGAATTATAAAATGTGACAAAAATAATTTGAAGTTAAGAACCATAAAAGTAGACAAAATTATACAATATTTTGTGACATTTAATTAAAATACTAATCACAGAATCTCAGGATGGTAGGGTGTGGAAGTGACCTCTTGAGATCATCTCGTCCAACCCCCATGCTAATGTAGGTTGGTATAGATCAGGTTGCTTAGGAGCATGTCCGTGTGGGTTTTTAAGTTCTCCACAGGAGATCACAACTTCTCTGGAAGAGTTTGTTCAGGTTCTCAGTCAGCCTCAAAAGTTAAGATATTTCAGAAGAGCAATGCAGTTTACGCTCTAGTTATAAGCCACACTTCCCGTTTAACACAGTGTCCAAGCACTTCCAACAGCAAAGCATGAGTATGGCTTGTACTCAACCGTCATATGGTCCAGACACAGAAGGAAGCATATTGCAAAGAGCTTCAGAATCAGGAGCAGTGTTGTGTCAAACATGGTTATCCTGCTTCAAGATTTAATTGGTGCTAAATTGTGGATTTGAACTCATGTTGGCAGTGGCTATTGTGTCTGGTCGATCTAAATGTCAGTCTTGCTCTCACAGCATGATTTTTTGTGTTCCTTATTTGAAAATATCTTTTTAAGTTTATTGACACTAAACTGTCAAGATCTGCAGCATTAAAATGACCAATCCAGAGAAGCTGCTTGCTAATTTCTGAAGTATAGTTATTTCTGTGCATTTGTTCTCAATGACAGGTTTTCAGGTAATACCCTCTTTAAAACTGTTTCTGTGTGTCAGATTTTTTTGTGTCATTGTGTATGTTGCTTTTGCAATGTGTTGTTGCATTGCATGGTATGCTAGTAAGGATTTTAAGTAACCCATACAAATCCATTCTGCAACATAAGGATATGATATGGGAAACATCAGACTGCTGTCTCTGAATGCTGTTTGTAATGTACTTGTGAATTAAGCATTCAGTTTTCAATCAAATGAAGAAGGGTGCTACCCAATAAGGAAACAAAGGACAGAAGTTCAGTGATGAGTAGACAATTTAGTGCAGCATGACTTAAAGTGGTGAGGTTCATGAATTGCTCATATGCCAAGTTTCTTTGAGAACCACCTGATTTTTCCTTTGTCAGTGAAAAACCTAGTAATGTATGACCAGTCCAGGGGATATTACACATATGAGTAAATGTTGTTTATGCATGTTAATGTTCATTTGGGACTTCTTGTTGTTTCTAGTGCTACCCAGGTTGAAGCATCTGTTGCCCTGTGAAAATGCAGAATCAGCTGGATAGAGTAGCTTTTACATCATCGGCTTTAAGTGGACAGATTTATGTCTCTGCTCTGAGGCTGGAAGATTTATCTCCCTGATTTTCCTAGAACAGCTTCTCTTGGATCAAAACATTTTCTTATCAACTGCTTTAAATCGTGTACAAAAATCATAGCAAAATATCTTTAAAACTCTTGAGCCACAAATTTGGTTTACATACCAACCTACCACTTGTCTTTCATACAATGCTATGAAGGATCAGTGCGGTTATGATTATATCACGTTTAAAACTGGTTTGTAAAATATGTATATTTTCTTTTTACTTCTAGAGCTTTTTGTAAAATGGCTCTTGGTTATTTCAAGATTTCTTAAAATTCTTTGTGAAGGGGAGTTGAGATGGTCCCACACCTGGTTTGGGATAGTGCTCTTGTTTGTTCAGTTACAAGTTAGCTCTGAACATCAGTGGATCATATTTAAACATTCATGTAGTTCAATAGGTATTCTGACTCTATACGATATCAGCAGCATTGTATAAAACAATAAAAGATTCAGACAGTAGTGTTGCATAAAAAGGAGAAGGAAATGAGAGTATATGAGCTTTCTTCACATAGCTGTTTTTCACTTGTATATATTAAACCGCCATGAGACAGCCCTTTAAAAACAGTCCTTCTTCCCTGCATAATGTTATTGCTGGTAGACTATGTGTATCACCTATAGCTATGATAGAACAGGCAGGAAATTGTTTTAAGGAGAATTTTGTTAAACAGCAAGCCTGGACAACCATTAGGTTTTCAAGTTTCCATTTTTTGCTTTTTATGGCAAAGTGATAGTAGCAAGAGTAAAAGAAAAATATCTGTTGCCATAAGGCAAATCTTTCTTGTAAAGTTTATGAAAATGTTGGGAGAAGTGGTTTGGATTTTGAAGCACAAACTGTGCATCGTTTTTTTAACATCTTGATCACTTATTGACTAGATCCACTGAGGGATTTTCTGTTAAGGCACAGTTAGAATTGTCTAGATCTGTCTGTCAATTATGCAGGCTTTCTCCAGCAAGTGTGGATGCCAACTACAGCACAGATACATGCAGTTGTTCAGGGAAAACCTGTTCCAGGTAACTTAAGAAGGTGCTGTTCACTTTTAGTGTGCAAGTCCAACAGTCTTTTCGTAGCAATTTTTAAGTTGTTCTTCCCTACTTACATTCTTAGTTGTACTTCTGAGTTGAGAGCATCTGTCCCGGGAGAAGGAAGAAAACATAGCTCATTCTCCTGGCCTTGAAGAGTCTTCCTCAGCTATTCAATACACAGGCAAAATGTCTTGCCTGAAACATAGTACTCCCTATAAGGCACCAAAGTGGCCTTCAACATCTGGTTTAGAAGTTGCATGGTTGTTTTTTTTCACTCAAGCGCACAAAATCCAACTGGTCTTCTAGTGTTAGGTTAAGGATTTTTACCTGGTGATGTCACTATTTTGTGACACCTTGGTAGTTGCTAGGTTCTTTACTGGTCAAGGTGTAACTGCAATAATTAGAACATTACAGTACAAAGATGCAGTAAGCCAAGTGCCTTTTCTTCTACCATCTACAGCACGTGCATGGTCTGTCCTTAATGAAAGAGACCTGCGTATCTGTGGTTCTCTGAGTATTCTATTCTAGTCTTTAACCTGTCTTTGGAGACAAGTAGTGATTCAGATGACTGAGGTATGTAGTCAGTGTCATCAAGGGGATTGCAAATGTTGATAGATACCGAAGAGACAGGATCACAAATCAGGCTTATTTCAGGCTTACAGGAGACTCAGGTTCATGAAGAGTAATCCTGCAGTAAATTTAGGCCTAGTTTGGTCTGTGGATATCGCCTGATCTGCAAGTAAAGGACAAAAATGGTAAAGGAGCAGAGCTCACATTGTAAGTTTATCTGAGAACCTCTTTGTCTTTGAATGCATGATGAATTTTTGGTGGTGGCAGCTTTTGTTTCCTTGGGCATCCATTAATATTTTCCATGAAACCATATTCAATGCAACCTGACCCAAAGAAAATACTGGACTCTTACACAAGAGGAAATTCAAACTCAGCTGACACTTCCACTCTTACAGTAATCACAACTTTTGCAAGTAAGAAATGCTGCTGATGGAAAATTTCAAGCATTAGCCTTCAAGATTCTTTTCTATACAGTTTTGACACATATCCTCCCACTTACATTATGCTCTATATATATTCTGAAATCTTATCTAAAGCCCTCAAAATTTAATAAAGATGTTGAGTTTCCACAAAGGGACAACGCATTCAGCATATTCCTTAGATACTTTTTCTGCAGTAGTAGAAGTGTTTTTCAAACAGCATGTGAGCTTGTGAGCACCTGGCTTAAACGAAAAGTTGTTCTTTATATCCTGTGTACTCTTAGCAATACAGAGCAGAAGTGACAAGGTCAGATTTAGGTCCTTTTGGCCCACTTGATTCGTCTTGAGCTCAGCTGCATAACAAAAGCTGACCTAGTATTTTCTTGCAGTTAAAAATGCTACATAGGTGATGCACAGATCTTAAGCTGGGAAATAGTCTGTTACACTCAGAGGGGCTACTGTAAGAAAGTTTGAATGGGAAATTACTTCAAATAATGTTGTTAAGGCTCAATTTCTTCATAAAAGAAGCAGTCAGCCATAAGAAGTTATTGTCAAATTCTATTGTTTTGATATACACAATTGCATGGGAAAAAAAATAGAATGTTCTTTGGGGTTTTTTCCATTTATGTTTAGCCTCATAGGTTTACCAAAGTTGACATGAAAGAACTGTTTTAACAAATTCAATGACCTGTTCTTAAACTAGACACTTCTTATAACCATTATAGTATGACTGGCTTTAGACAGGCTTTTCATCTCTTTTATGATGTTTGTGAAGTATACTGCACTTAGCTGACCATATAATAAAATAATTTTTGTGTGTGTATTTGACCAGACTTTTATTATTAAAGCTGTACCCTAGCTATTTCTAACTTTTTCTTTAGTCACAGCAATGTGTTCATCCATACATCTATTTAATGTTGCTTAGAACATTCAACTAAATAAGAATGCACAGAGCTGAAAAAGATGAGAGGGCTTCTAACAAGGATGCTTTCTTCCTAGAAAAGTAGTAGTCTCTGTGGAATCTGACTATACCAAACTAAGATCCTTCACTCATCTGGTATTTTGGCATCCCTGGCTTTAGTCAGGCTCTGTATCTAGTGGGCATTTAATGAAAAATGAAGAAATAATCCATGGTAGGAGGAATTAAGACCAAGACACCTTTCTTTCCCACCCTCTGTCCCCGCCATCTTAAAGAAACTGTTTGCTATGAAGCTGCAGCTCATCCTGGTTAATGTGCTCTATGTCCAGTCTAGTTAGTACCAAGTTTCTCTTTATGCAGGATGCAGTTTCACAAGAACAGTTGAAAAGTGTCCAGTTGTCATGTAGCATGGTATTATTCTCAAAAATGGGAACTGAGTGCTTGTGTTTTATAACCTGAGACCTTCCTGAGTGCTTTTAAAAAGGAAGGCTAAGTGAGGGAGGCTCTATTCATGTCCTACTTCTGACAAAATTCTTTGATTCTCAGACTCAGCATAGGAAAGGACACATATAAACGACTCCCTTTCCTCTCAACTTTGACAATAGCTTTTGAAACAGTGTGAAGCTACTTTGTTCAAAGAAATCTCCCACAACAAACATATTTTAAGGGTTCATTAATCCTCTGGATTAAAGGAAAGATGTTTATTAGCAGTATTTAGGCCTTTGAAATATTACAAAACCTCCAGGCACTTCTGTGTATTAGGTAGCTTCAGGTATGGGATGTATCAGGATGGACAGAGCAGTGAAGTCATGCAAGTGAAGACTGAGGAATGCCATTACTCATGGCCTCAGCTAAGCCTGTTCCTGTCTAGTGCTGTCAGTACCCTTCAGATATAAAAATTCAACAGATTTTCCTACATGTGTTTGTTTTTATTGTTCTTTTTCCTGAAAAAGGAAACAGAGCTAAGTTCCAGAAAGCTACAGAAAACATGCAGCCTGGTGAAAACTTGTAATTTCTTTTCCTGTATTTTTAAAAGCAGCATAGATAGTAATGAATCTTGACTTGGCAACCAGTATGTTGCAATTACTGGAAACTGAGGTGTTACAGATTGTTTAAAGTGTGTCTGTGAAGCCCAGTAGACATTAATAGAGTACAGTATGATCTCATATCATCATTCAAGGAAACCTTCAATTCTGATTCTTCTCTCACAAGTCCTTGAAGAACAATATTTCCCTTGAGAAAAACAAAAGAAATGAGGGAGAGTTTACTCCTTATGCATACCAATTAGAGTAGTTCTCTGTAGTTCTCTTTTACCAAAAAGATGGAACCTGTATTAGATTTGTATTTCTGCTGTGATGTTCATCTGCTGTTATTGTTCTTTCCCCTTCTTGAGTGCAATATTGCTATACTTCTTCTGGTCAATCTCTTTAATCTTCTGTTGTCGTGATAAATGTTCATTATCAATATACTCTGCTGAGAAATTAGGTCGTACGACAATCTCTTCTGTTGTTGTTACATTACTGACAACTTACAACATCAACAAAGCATATCCTTTTCTGTGCTTGTTTTTCAACTTTGCTAGATTTCACAAGGAACATCCCTAAAAGATTTACAGAAAAAGAAGAGACGTGCTCCACTCCCACCAGCTGCATCTGCTCCACCCACTCCTGCCATGCCAAACAGGACAGAAGAGAGGGAAGACAAAAGGAAGAGCACAATGGGTGAGAGGTGTTCTTTTCTCCTACGTAATCCTGTGCATGTGGCTTCAGTGCTTGCTGTTTGAAGTTTCCTTAGTTCTGTTATGCTATGAGTTTGGAAACTTTTGTAACTTGGGAAAAAACCCCCACATCTGCAGAATGGAAGTCTGGAAATCAGTGTTCATATATTACCTTTTTCTTTTTCTTTCTTCCCCCCCCCCCCCCCCCCCCCCGAGTACTGTAGGGTTGTAAAAGGTGGGTAGACTTCAGACGGTTTGAATGTTTGACATACCTGAATACTGGATGTCTAAAAGCACTATTCTAAGTCTTTAAAGTCATGGTGGCTTTGCAAGTAAATGGAAATAGGGAAATAGTAAATGGAAATGCTAGTAAATGGAGACAGCTCAGGCAGTACTGAATGCATATGAAACCATAGCAGCTTAAATGAAGTTGACAAGCTAGTTCCATATCTCCTTATGTCCTAAATCCAGAAGACATTTTCTTTTCCTGTAGTCTTCCAACAGTTTGACATCAATTGATCATATTCAGAGTTTTATTTCAATCTTCTGTTTTACTCTAAATGAATCTCTGCCGAGTCTTCAGCAGAAGAAAAGAACTGGTGCTCTCAAAGGAATGCTATATATAGCTGGAGACAGCAAAAGGAACTCTAGCCTTCAGCTGTATGTGACACCACATTTGCCCTCACAAAGGAAGACTAAAAAACATTCTCCCAAACCTGTTGTTATTCAATACAATACAATACACCAGGTTGAAAGAGACCTTCAAGATCATCGCGTCCAACCCATCAACTGCTAGCTTATTCAGATCAGTGGAAGTTTTGCCCAAGTGGAAGACCCCAAGATTATACTTTTAGCAAGCAAAGTCATTTTAATATGGGTAAAGATAAGAGATAATAACCCCACATACTATAACTCATTTTTCAGTACATTAAGAGATTCATTCTTCAAGTGCCATAATGCACTCAGTGCACTTCAGTTCGTGCCTTTGACCTCATGTTTCATAAAGTGCCTAAGACATACAGATATGACATCCTGTCATAGATAATTGCTTACATTACAAATGCCTCACAGTTTAGAAGGAAACTTTTTGACTTTTTTTCCAACATTTATTTTCAGTAAATGCTTCACATTTAATGCCTCAGCATTTATGTAGCAGCAAGAGTCCATTATCTTGTGACATGTACGACTCTATTGACATCTCTTATTTAAACCTTCTAAGGGGAGTATTATTGCTATGGCATATAAGAGGAGTTTTCAGCAAATTGGCTTACTTTTAACCATTGCAGATGTCAATGTCTGTCACTCCTCATACTTTGCTCTACTGCTGGCCACTTATTCATGATATTTGATGCTTTAACTTTTTGTAAGTGTTCATTTTATTTTGTATCGATGTTGCAGATGAAATAAAGCAGAGCAGAGCCACTTCTAGTCCATTCAGTACTGTATACATAAGTGCTAGCTGGCCAATCTCTGCTGATGTAAGATTCTGTAGTATCATTTACTTTAATGGAACCTTATTATTTTACACTGACAAAGAACTCATCTGACAGTAACCCTGTCTCCAGTGCTTTTCATTTTCTGATACTTTCTGGAATGAATAGGTTCATTAACAAGAAAAAATGTTAGAGCAAGTGAGGATTGGTAAAACAGTCTTTCTTCAGGGCCCTTGCAAGAAAATGATGATAAAGCACAGATGGCTCTGAAAGCAAGAAAGAAAAGCTGTGACAAAAGCAAAACTATAGTGAAGGGGGAAATGTGCTGCAAGAAATAGGCAGCTGTATGATGGAAAAAGGATTAAAGCTACCTATGCTGACACTTCAGTGCTGGGTCAAGGGTTGGACTTTGGATCTTTGAGGTCTCTGCAACTAGGTATATTCAGTAATTGTGTGATGTATCTCCCAAGTTAGCCACGTGAATCAAAGCAAAAGATCCAACCGGAGATACTCTCAAACTGGCAAATTCACTTCAGTATTCAATATCGAACCACTTATTGTGATCTGAAGGTACTGTCTGGATCAGAGGCCAGGTCCATCTCTGCCAGCATCTGTCCCAGCTTTTGTTCAGTTTGGTTTTTTATTAAACTTCTTTTTCCCTCTTTTCTTATGTCTACCAAAACTGGTGATTTTACCTATTAGTGGCGATGTACATCTATGTTCTGGACTCAATTCTGTTCCTATTGCTGTTATTTTAAGATAGACCTTAATTTTCCTTAATTATTTTAGTGTACATAAGAGCAGAATTAGATCTAAAGAGACTTTGGATGTGGGTAAGGAGAAATCAATGTGCATTTGAAAAATAACAAGAAATATAGCAATTGTTATTTTGCAGTGAAGTAACTAGTCAATTGATCCCGTCCCCCAGTAGGTGATGGACGACAGGTGCCACAAAAGCCTCCTAGAGGCACCACTCGTGGTCCACTCCAGTTAGTGATACCCCCACCTTACCTTCCTCCTGACAAAGACATTGTGGATCCAACAGTCTCTGACAGAGAAGCAGATGTTACAGCATCAACAGAGCTGGTACCTAAACGTATGTTTGAAAATATATGTATTTGCATTTCCACTCTTGATGATTACTCTCAGGGGTAGCTTTTCCAGATTCTCCTCTCTGCTCTCAAGATGTACGTGTCTGTTTTTTCCCTTCCAGCCTGTTGTCTTCTAAAATGCCCAATGCAGTGTAACTAATTAATATAAGGTAAACAAAGCACTTGTTGGGAGACAGTTTTTCAGAAGATACCTGGCCATTCTACAGAAGTGTCTAAAAGAACCATCAAACCTTCTAACGGTGCAGATGGAAGCAAAAATCTGTTATCTTGTATTCATTGTCTCTGTTTTTCTTTACTTACATTTTTTTTCAGTCTCTTTAGAGACAAATATCTTTGAGAATCAATAGGTTTGTCACTCTAGACTGAAAACTGCTGGATGTCTCTCATAGGAAAATTAAACCATTTCCAAGACCTGTATATTGTCGAATGCCTTCCTGTGGGTACACCTTTCTTGCTATCTGCAGATAGTCTGTGTGTGCTTTTCCCCTGGGAGCATAACAGCTATTAAAGAAATATGACATTTTCCACACCCCTGTGTATTTGTGAAAAGCATGTTTTCATGCTACTTTTTTATGCTTATCTGTTGACTGTCTTTAAGTCTTTGTACACAGTCCAAGTCTTTGATCATGTATTATGCTCCCTGTGGGCTTGCCCTGCACACCCATGTAGATCCTGTAAAGGCAGCAAAGCTCTAAACGTTAATGGCATCTCATGGACACACTTCATCTGAAGGTTAGGAGGGTGTATACTAACCATGGGTTGGAGAAATGCCTCCATTAGCTCTTAATTTGACAAAAGATTTTTTTCTAGGACTTGCTCATTACCAAAGTTATTCTGCAGGTAGCAGTTACTCTGATACAGTTGGGGTGTTTGCTGTTGCAAACTAGCTAGATCTAAAGCATTATTTTTCAAGTCTGTGATAATAAGGAAATACAGACTGACAAATCAGTTTTATTGGGAAGGGGAGAGCATGAAATTAAGGAGATCCATACTAGCACTGGCATATGCACAGAGACCATATCACAGTTTAAAATCTTTTTTTCCCCCTTCTAGATATCATCAGCTTGCCTACAATGTTTCCTTTATTAAAAATCCATTGTGGCCGCTCCATTAATATTTCTGCATCATTTGAGTTTCTGCCACTGTTGCTTTGTAATGCTTTCCTGATCTTCCTTGGTGATCAAATACCCTTTAATAAATGAACCTTTGATTTTATCAGCCTGATCATTTGCTCTTAAACAAACATAATATCCTGGTTGAAAGGATTTGATTAAGCTTGTACCTGGCAACAGAATGTGAACTTTTATTATTCTCAGTTTACTGAGAGCAAAAGAACAGTGCTTAATGGCTACTTATTTTAGACTTAAAGTATCAGTGTTGGAGAAGGACAAGTTTAGCTTGCACTTTGCCTAAATAAAGATATGTGTATAGACTTACATAAGAGAAATGTTTATAGATGTATCCATGAGAGAAAGGAGCATGTATGACAGATGATGCTAATTATATTGCCTAATGCCATTCTAGGAAGGCATAGATATTGTAGTGACTGAGTACTATAAGAACAAAGTTTTGCAATAATGTGTTTTTATTGCCTGAGAACGCCTCGAGCAGTGCACATAGGACTTTGGCATTAGAGCCAAAGAACAAAATTTTCAATCTTCCTAAGTCTCTCCTCAGTAAATGTGTTTTCTTTTACAATGAGGTGGGAAAGAGGATAAGCTAGTTATGCCAGCTATTGGTGAAAGGCATATTTGTTCTGAAATCGCCCTCAAAACAGCTTTCTCTGATGAGGATTGTGGTGTTCCTTTGGTGAGCAGGTGACTGTCAGCAGCCATTTGTCTTTCACAAGATGAGGTTTCCATTCAGAAGTTACAAATCTGTGATTACCTGGAGTTTAAATTCTTGTTCCTCACAATCTGCCACTGTCTGGGAAGCACCATACCTCACCCCTCATTCCCTCCTGATAAGAATACAGTTGACCCGTTGTGCTCTAGGAAACCCATGTTGAGGGATTTTATTTTCATGGAGGACAGTGGTAATTCCTCTTCCTCGTGTTTTGTAAATATAGGTGGAGTGTAAGTTATTCATGAATAGGGCTTTTAGTAAGATATGTGAGCTTTTCTAACTGCAATGGTAAGAAGATCTTCCAAAACAAGGGTACAATTGTTCCTCACAGGTTCTGCTCTTTGATCTTCTTATTCTCATTACATGACCTTTCCTCTTAACTTTTGCTCTGGTGGACCCTTGCCTGCATGTCTTGTGCATGTCTACAATGATAGGTTTATGAGATTTATGAGATTTTTCCCTCTTTCCTCATTTTACTAAACAGATTATTCATGGCCTGCATTTCTAAGATTGACTGTGCTTTGGGAATGCAGGAGTGGAGTTGTCACCTCTGATGCTTGGCATACGGTTATGTTGCATGGGTTGTGAAGTTCCTAATAACTGAGTCAATAGTACTACATACCTCAGGTACATAAGCACGTATTGAAAGATTGCTGCACCCTAGACAGTGACTAAAACAGGCTGTCCTGAAATGTTTTCAGCTAGCAATATTCCTGTGAACCTCGGTGATTAGCCCTTTATTTGGTTTGCTTTGAATTGTCATTAAGAAATGTAGTAAGAGAGTAAAAATTGTTCGAAAAAGGACAAGCAATTCACCAGTGAGATCCTGAAGTTCTTCACTCTGACACTGGATAAAGTACAAGTGAACTCAGGGTTCACACTGTGTAAGGAATTGGCAACTGGTAGATGTTTGCATTTCAAAACTGTTCCCTCTTTCAAGAAGTGAAATCATGATTTCAATATGTGCTTGCTGACCTGTCATGGTGCACTGCCTCAGAAAGTATCTGACCCAGCCTTCTGTTTCTTAGAGATGGGCTATAAAGCAAGAAAACTCAGATATGTGACTTGGGAGGCATCACTCCTCATATTCACGTTTCCTAATCTAAGGCTTAAAAAATGAAGCTGAATCTTCAGCATCTTGTAACTTCTGGACAATTAAAATTTGGTCAAGCATAATGTGTAGACATGCTGCATATCAGCAGATGGTCTGCTCTAGGTATTGAGTTAGCTTATACGTGAATGGGGACTTAGTCTCAGAGCATCTCTGGCTTTCTGAGTTTTAATACGCTTCCTTTGGGCATCGGATTCTTTAACATTATTAAGCATGTTAACCATTCTGCTGTCTGACCTGCACAATATTTATCATTTTATCCTTCTACTCTTTTCCCTCAACAGTTTACTGTTGTGCATCATTCCCTTCATATACCAAGCGCGTCTGACAGACTTTGCCTCTTTCTGTGACCTTGATACCTCTGAACGTCCTGTTGCATCTGCTACCCTGATTCTTCTGTTGCCTTCCTTACTCCCCTACTGGAAAAGCACCTTTTTTAAATTTTCTGTCTGGGGTTTTGGCTTCCTTTCTCTTTTTGAACTCGCACATTCTCTCTTAATTACTATTGATTCTTTTTGGCTGTGGTTCATACTCATTTGTGAGCTGTACACTCCAGAACAGAATGCTGTGTTATATAAATCTAGATTTGGCCTCAGAAAAATTATCTGTGCGTTTGTCTATTCTTTTTCCAAAGATTCTCTTTATTTTGACCTATTATTTAATTTGATTTGGTGTTTCAAAGACTGTGGTTTTAGGATGTCTTACTTTCAATACTGTCTAAAGATCTAATGAAAACTTCCTAAAAAAGTCTGGGGCTTGTTTGGGTTCTGTTGTGGTTTTTTTCTGTTAGCCTAGGCATAACATTTTGTATAAGTTACTCTTTTTTTTCTTCCATAGCATATATTTTGTTCCTTTGGAACAAAACTAGAACTGGGCCTGGCCTAGTCAAGTTGAAGTGCAAGATTCTTTCTGTATCTTGGCTATCAGTCAAGCTGCCAAGAAAAAAGAAACATATCTGTTGTGCCTGTGATCTACAAGGGGCCTAAAAGCAATACTGAGAACCAGTACCAAATGGACTAGTTCATAGGCTTTGCTTCTGCTTTCATCCTGCTGCTTAGATTATGAGTAATTTTATCTTGATGCTGGAGACATCCTATGGAAATCAAGGTGTGTGTTCTATTTCTGTTACAAAAGATGCCAACACCTTTTGCTCAAGATAAATCTTGTTCCACAAGTCTCCTTTTTACAGTTGTACTATGAATAATCAGTGAGTTGTAATAAAAATATCAGCTATAAGATTGTACTTACAGAAAGCTTCTTTGCACTGCCAAAAATTCTTCATGTGAACGGCCCATAAGACATGTATTTTTAATCCTGCTGAACTATAAATGTAGGTTTTATGAGTTGCAATCGTGCACACACCCAGAACTATTCTGACCTCACATGTACTGTGATTTAAGACATTTATGTTATTTAAATGAGTTGAGTTGCAATAACTCTAAATTTAAATGACGAAAAGTTATTGTTTTACCCTCAGGCAAATAATCATGTTCATCTTGATTCCTTTCCAGGTAGGCAAAGTGGAGAATAAGAAAGTAAAGCATTCCTACAGACAATGTGAAGGAATACTAAAAAGGTTTTGACAGTTTTTAAAACAAATATGACATGTACTTAATAAGCTTTAAGTGATGCTTCCAAAAGTATACTTAATGTCCTAAAGTTCTTCTAATGAAAGTGAAATAGAATTGAACTCTCCCCTGCCAGGTACTTCGTAGTAGCTTCTTAAGACAGGGCAATGGTTTAATTGTCTGTCTTCTCTTAAAAAACCCCAACAACTAGTAGGTGTGCAGAGTGTGAAGATTAAGAACATAATGTGCCCCTTTCTCATTACTCTATTTGCATCCTATTTGTAATTACATTGAGTTCCATGCCCTGTGGAGTTCAGGCTAGTATAAAAATGGAATAATAAAATGGTGACATGAAGATTTCTATATTGAGTATGATGTAGAATTACAGTGTATTTTAAAGCAGGTACTTGCCTTGACACCTGTTTAGCTTATAAAACACTATTCAGCAAAATTATATTTAAAGAAAAAAGTTTCCTTGCTTGAATTAATACAACTGTGACCTATCTTCACATGGCTGACAAGTTTACTGTGGAAAGCTGTCTCTTTTCAGGTGGTCTGCTCAAACTCTTTAAAGCTGTAGGACAAAACTCAAATAGTCCTTACTCAGTTTACTTTAAAAAAAAAGGTCAAATGCAAAATCTGTCTCTAAAAACATGTAGGAATTAACATTTTCTGTGAAATTCCTATGTGCAGATGCTGTGTGAGCTACTCTGGGATATACTGTCTGGTTTCCAGTTGCTGTTTTCCAATGAGTCAGTCTCACAGAGACCTACATTATCTTTGCTAGCCACATGTGGTTGCCTTGTATATCTTAAACATCTGTGACAGAACAAGAGGACACAGTGTGAAGCTGCACCAGGGGAGGTTTACGCTGGATGTTAGGAAGAAATTCTTCACAGAAAGAGTGATTTGCCATTGGAATGGGCTGCCCAGGGAGGTGGTGGAGTCACCATCACCAAAAGTGTTTAAAGAGGGACTGGATGAGACACTTTGTGCCATGGTTTACTTGATTAGATGGTGTTGGGTGATGGGTTGGACTTGATGATCTCAAAGGTCTTTTCCAACCTGGTTAATTCTGTATTCTGTGAAATAATTTAATGACCAGTTTAAATTAGCCAGCTTGCCTTTGTGAATTTAAGAACAATTCTTTGCTTACACTAGCTCGCATTCTTTGTTTCTTAGAATTTCCATATATAGCATTAAACACACCTTTATTTATAAGAAGGAAAAAAGACTCTGTCTTTGCAAGAAATCATCTTAATTTTTAGAATTTATGCTAAAATATTAGCATGCTTAAAACCTCCCAATACTGTACACAGTACGGGAAAGTGCTTTTCAGTTACACTCATTAAATCCACATCTATTTAGTGAAATTGCATAGATACTGTGTTTCACGATGGTTAGTTCATTAATAGTGTGTGTGGAAAGCAGTAAAGTGTTTAATCAAAGTGTGATTTTGGAAATGTGAACTTGCTGGAAGTTTGGTTCATGAGCACCAGCTCAGTGCTGAGGTTCAGCTAGGGAATCCCAGTTTGTTCCAGGCTTCAAGCTGGGATTTCTAATGTCACCTTGATTTGGCTTCTGGAAGAGGAGGAGAGTTTTCCTGTCATTTTCAATGAAAGGAAGAAATGTCAGTTTAAGTGATTTTGATGGAATCTTAGGTGTGGCAGTTAGAGCTAGTTCCTAGTTTAGATATTAAATGGCAACAACAGAGAAGTTAATATCATTTCACTGGAGCATTGAAAACTTTATGTCTTGCAGCATAGCTTGTATCTCTCTCTGCTGCCTCTCGCTCACTGCTGCCTCTGTGCTTGGGTTTGCTTCAAGGGATACAGGATGGGCTGCTTTTCTTACTGGCCTTGGTGGCTTCTTTACCTCCATTCCCTCTAAGGTACTGGAGAGGCTTTCCCCCCTTATGCCATTGCTAATGCTGTGTGTGTGCGGATAGATAGATAGATAGATAGATAGATAGATAGATAGATAGATAGATAGATAGATAGATTTTCTGTAATAGTTATTGCTATGGGTCTGTACTGTTATATTTAGCTTGTTATAAAATACAGTTTCATTTTTCTGACTTTACAAATCCTGGGTTGTGGTGAATTCGCTCTGGGGGACAGATTTGCATGAAGTTATTGGAGGGGGAGAATGCAATCCAACCCATAACACTTAGGTTAGCAGTGATATGAAACGACATTGGCTTGGGTTTATTCTTTTCATTTAAACCAGATCCTGTGGCTTTGATTAGGGGACACAGTCTCAAGCTGCACCAGGGGAAGTTTAGGCTCGAGGTGAGGAGAAAGTTCTTCACTGAGAGAGTCATTCGCCATTGGAATGGGCTGCCCGGGGAGGTGGTGGAGTCACCGTCCCTGGAGGTGTTCAAAAGGGGATTGGACATGGCACTTGGTGCCATGGTCTAGTCGTGGGGTCTGTGGTGACAGGTTGGACTCGATGACCTTAGAGGTCTCTTCCAACCTTAGCGATACTGTGATATTAGCAGTGTTATGAGAATGACATGGAGAAGTTGGTAACAAATTGACTATTATACTACAAATTGTCACCAAAATACTCTAGTGAGTGTCAGTAAGAAACACAATAAGAAACACAATATATTCAGGACTTATCTGCACTGCAAAAAGCATTGCTCAGTTACTGTCCTCCATGTTAAGATATCTGAGGTGAAAACTAAACAAAAAGATGCCAAAAATTGGAAAATGTTATTGAGCCCTTTCAAGTATCTTTCTCCAATGTCGCTGACATTCAGTGCTCTTAGGAAATAAGGACAGATTTATGATTAAACCCATTCTAATATCTGATGAACTTGTTCAACCCCTATGGAATCCAGTGAATAGGGGTTGGAACTAGATGATCCTTGAGGTCACTTCCAACCCTAACAATTCTATGATTCTATGAATGAGAAACAGATGAAACTTCCTGTAGAACAGATTTTACTAAATGGCCATATACAAATTTTTTTGTGTTGATGTGTTTGGTTTGGCTGAGCTGGCCGGTCTTGAGAAGCAGGGCACTCTACTCTGAAGGATAAACACCAGGGACAAATATCCACCATCACTTCCTTCTTTCACTTTGTTCTTATATCTGAGGTGATGTCATATGGCATGGAATACCCCTTTGGCCAGTTTGGGTCAGCTGGCTCATCCCTGTCCCTTCCCAAGATCTTGCCCCTCAGCGTACTCTCAGGGCAGGGAAATGTTGGAAAAACATAGCCTGGATGCTTGTTCAGCAGCAGCCAAAACACTGATAATATTACAGTACTGCAAAACACAGGACTAGAAGGATGCTTTGAGGAGAATTAACTCCAGCTCAGCAGAAATCTGTCAGTGCAGAAATCTGACAGAGGAGAGGAAGAACATCTTTCTATTAAAGGGCTGGGATACTGATACAAATCTGTGTGTACTGGGTATTGAGATTGTTTAAATGTGTAGACTAAGTTGTGAGTGTAAGCAAGAAGGCATTTAAGCATGAGAATCAAATGAGATGGTAAAATGTATTGAAATGTATGGAACCTGAGCGTGATGCAAATGGTATGGAATAAGGGGTGGAGATTGTATTAGCTTTGGCTGAGCTGGAATTAATTCTCCTCAAAGCATCCTTCTAGTCCTGTGTTTTGTAGTACTGTAACTGTAACCAGTGTTTTGGCACCTGCTGGACAAGCATCCAGGCTGTGTTTTTCCAACATTTCCCTGCCCCAAGAGTACACTCAGGGGTGGGCAAGATCTTGGGAGGGGACGCAGCTGAACCAGCTGACCCAAACTGGCCAAAGGGGTATTCCATGCCAAATGACATCACCTCAGCTATAAGAACAAAGTGAAAGAAGGAAGGGGGGAGATTTATCCATGGCATTTGTTCTCCAGAGGAACCATTACACATAAAGAGCCCTGCTTCCTGAGACTGACCACTGTCTGCTGCTGGGAAGCAGAGACTAACATCTCTCTCTGCTTTCACTTCCATGCGGTCTGTTGCCTAACATTATTATTAAATTGCTTTTATCTTATAATTGACTTTTGTTATGTTTTCCCCTATCCATCTTAAGAAGGGGAGTGATAGAGCAGCTTTGGTGGGCATTTGGCCCCCAGCCAGGGCCAAACCACCACAGCTGACCACCAGAGGGAGACGATGTTGCCACATAGGTGCAGTAGGTATCAAGCAAGAGTAATAGTATAAGTGAGTTTTATGGTGATACCACACTTGCACAAGGATTTTCAGTTCTTTAAGAATGCCATAAGGTTAAAATTAATTTATGGAGCTGTTTTGTTCAGAAAGTAAAATAAAGATTTATTTATTACATATATTTTAAATTAATTTCACTACAAATAGGAAAATGATGCATAATCATATTTGCAAATGATGTCCCCGTGATCACACCTTCTAGACATAAGTTCAGGCATTACTCTAGATGTTCTTGTAACAGGTGGTGGCATGTTGGATTGGCTATTATATATTGCATAGGTACTGCCTTTATAGTTAGGGCAGTTTTGTCCATGATGTGGAAATTCATGTACATGGATAGTGTATGTGCTTATGAAAAAGTACATAGGAGTAGGTCAGATTTAGTGCCAGTACAGGAAGATGTGTTCTGCTGGAGAGGTTTATCAGCTTGAATTCTAGCATTTTAAAAGCATGAGCAGATTGCTTTACTGTTCTCTTTCACAGACAAATGACTTTGTGACCAGCAATTTAGTCATTCAGAGATTAAAATCTAGGATTCAGAGACTCTCCAAATGTCCTTAAATGTCTTCAACATGTAATGCTTTCTTTTTTTAACTTAACACTGAAATCTTTGAGGATTTAAATGAATGTTGTCTTTCTCACTGAGCCACTGGATGGGTTTTTTTCTTTTCCAGTGACAGGGGTATAAGGTATTAAACTTTGAACTCGTTCCTATTTTATCTTTAGAAAATGTACTACTGATCCAGAATTAAAACTTTTTCTGGGTAGGCAAATTATGAAGAGATTATTCTAAATATACATATGGAAAATGGAAATATTTATCTTTTTGCTCATTTTCTGACTAAAAATCTGAAGCTGTCTAGAGTGCACAGATTTAAGTGTCAAAGGAGAGAGATTGGTAGAGAAATCACAGGCTCACAGGATGTTAGGGGTTGGGAGGGACCTCTGGAGATCTTTGAGTCCAACCCACCTGCCAGTGCAGGAGCATATATTTCTAGCGTAGGTCACACAGGAATGCATTCAGGCAAGGCTTGAAAGTCTCCAGAGAAGGAGACTCCACATCCTCTCTGGGGAGCCTGTTCCATTGCTGTCACCCTTACAGTACAGAAGTTCTTCCTCATGCTGAGGTAGAACTTCCTGTGCTGTAGTTTACATGAATTGCCCCCTGTCCTATAACAGGGCACAAGTGAGAAGAGTGTGTCCTCTCCTTCCTGACACCTATCCCTCATATATATTTATACACTTATTAGATCCTCTCTCAGTCTTGTCTCCAGTACAAAAAGCCCTAGATCTCTCAGCATTTCCTCATAAGGCAGTGCTCCAGTCCCTTGATCTAATCATCCTTGAAGCCCTCCGTTGGATTCTCTCAAGTAGATCCCTGTTCCTCTTGAACTGGGGAGCCCAAAATTGGATGCAATATTACAGATGGGGCCTCACTGGGGCAGAGTAGAGCAGGTGGAGAACTCCCTTCATCTGCTGGACACACTCACATAGAATCACAGAATCGCCAAGGTTGGAAGAGACCTCAAAGATCATCAAGTCCAACCTGTCACCACAGACCTCGTGACTACACCATGGCACCAAGTACCACGTCCAGTCCCCTCTTGAACACCTCCAGGGACGGTGACTCCACCACCTCTCTGGGCAGCCCATTCCAATGGCGAATGACTCTCAGTGAAGAACTTTCTCCTCACCTCGAGCCTAAACTTCCCCTGGTGCAGCTTGAGACTGTGTCCCCTTGTTCTGGTGCTGGCTGCCAGGGAGAAGAGGCCAACCCCCCCTGGCTACAACCACCCTTCAAGTAGTTGTAGACAACAATAAGGTCTCCCTTGAGCCTCCTCTTCTCCAGGCTAAACAGCCCCAGCTCCCTCAGCCTCTCCTCATAGGGCTTGTGCTCAAGGCCTCTCCCCAGCCTTGTTGCCCTTCTCTGGACACGTTCAAGTGTCTCGATGTCCTTCTTAAACTGAGGGGCCCAGAACTAGACACTCTTCTTAATGCACCCCAGGATCCCATTGGCCTTCTTGGCCACAAGGGCACATTGCTGTCCCATGGAGAATTTGTTGTCCACCAGGACTCCCAGGTCCTTCTCCACAGGGCTGCTCTCCAGCAGATTGCCTCCTAACCTGTACTGGTGCAATTTATTATCCTTCCCAAGTGCAGGACTCTGCACTTATCCTCGTTGAACCTCATTAGGTTCCTCTTAGCCCAGTTCTCAGCCTTTCCAAGTCTCACTGAATCTAGTCAAAATTGTATTATGAATTGCAAAGACCTATGATGCACTCATTTATTAAACATATGGCCATATAATATAATAGAATTAACCAGGTTGGAAAAGACCTTTGAGATCATCAAGTCCAACCTATCACCCAACACCATCTTATCAGCTAAACCATGGCACCAAGTGCCTCATCCAGTCTCCTCTTAAAATCTATCATATGTTCATCACCTGTCCCTGTAGTCTGCATTTGTAAAGTAAAATCTGTGGTCATGATTCTCATACATTCATCATTTATGTTTACAGCCACTTTAAGTTCTCCTTATTGTTTCATCCCAGTAGAAAAGTGCCTCTTTGGGAGAGTTGAAACACATGTGTATATTTAAGACAGCAGTTCTGTCTTCTAAACTTGGCTTGCAGTCACTGCCATGACTTTGATATATATTTAGTGCATGCAGTAGGCACCATTTAACTTTCCATACTAAAATACATGGTATTTTAGAATGCAGAATGGAAAATTACAGCCATGTTGTTTTCTAATGTTGTTGCAAAACTATGAAGTCTCCCTTCAAGGGTAGTGGGACAAACTTGTCTTTCACTGTTTACACACTTCTTATTCAGGTGTCTCATGTATAGTATGCAAATAAGCTTCAATATAGCTAGAAAAGTCCAGTGTTAAAACTGGTAAGTTGACAGAACAAAAAGTGATTCTTCAAATAGTGATCTATTCTCTATTTATCCAGAAGAGCTTATACATAATAAACTGCTGAGTTTTGCTGAGGTGGAGAAGACAGAAGGTGATCTTCTGTTATTCTATGCAAGAATGAGCTAGTTTGTTCCTTGTTTATTGCGTATTCTTCTGTGATACTCTGATTTCAAGTAGTAAATGACTGTAGAAACAATTAAGGCCAGTAGCAAGAATGAACTATTTTGGAAGTTGATAACATACTGAGTAGGTATCAACTACCAAGTGCTTTATAGGCCTTGAATATTCTTTGAACATGGAACATTTATTTTTTTTCCCCCCTGCTCTGTTCCAATAAGAAATTTGTAGCTTTGTGTCATCAGATGTGCTTCATTTTCTCATACCTTGAGAAACATCTGAAGAAGGAGACTCAATCCTGGGTGAAAGTAACACAAGTTGGAAAGGGGGTAGTTTGTATTCCCTTACATGTTCGTTCTACTGCTTGCCTGTATTGGAATTAATACCTGTGAATTTGCAGACTTTCAGCCCAAAGTCAGAGTTACTGTGAGGGATCATGATGCTTTCGAATGTAACAAAATATTTTCTGGTTACATAAAGTATGGGACTGTACTCCAGTGAACCAAATAGTCTATCTAGCCTCATTTCCTGATACTTAGGTTTTTAACTGGTTACTTACCTATTTTTTGGAGTGTGTAATAAACCTTAGCATCACATTTGCCATCCTGACTAAATGTAAAGGCACTTATATCCTAATTCCCTTGCAGCCTAGCTCTAAATCCAAGTATTACGTGGATGAGCTATGAATGTTCAAGTGAAACTAAATTCCCTCTTTTCCACTTCTGTAGACAGATAAGAGCAGTTTAACCATGAGAGCTATACATACTTTAATAACTGAGTGACATCTTAAACATACTGTTGTACTTGAACAATGGAGTATGGTGGAATATGTTGAAATTGTCACACCCATACAAATAGAGTCACTTATGTTTTATCAGTAACAAACTTATGCTTTATCAGTAACAAACAGTATTTGTCTAGACAAATACATGAACAAGGTCAGGGGGAAGGTGCAAGAACTTTAATCCTAGGCATGAATTTGTTCTTGATTTACAGATTATGTATGGGCCCAGGAAGGATTAGTATTTAAAACGGCATTGAATTTGTAGTGCAAGATTGTACTGATTCAAATGCTGCAGTGCACAGGGTCCCACAGAGAGCAAACTATTGAAAAATTTTGTGTTCTCTGCTGCAGGTAGGTGATAATACTCATAACAAAGTGCTTGTCCATCCTTAGAGATGCTCATATGCAGCTCTTCCTATTATCACTTCCAAGTCAATAAACACTGACTAAAATGCCTGCCTGCTTTCTTCTAAGAAATTGAGAATTCTGGCCATGTACATTTACTTCTGAGTTTTAGGGCCTGATGGAGCAAAAGGCTGAGAGCAGAGACAGAGCCTCTTTTGTCAGATCCTTTTGTGGATTCCATAATTGGTTCCTGGCATGGATAAAAGAATTACTTTCCAACCTACTGTACCATAAGCAGAGGTGCAGCATAAGGGAGGACAAAGACTTTAAACAAAAGAAGACCAAGGAAGGAATGAGAAAGGATGAGGCCTTTGGAAGTAGCCTCAGGATTGCGTGCCCTGATGCTCGTGGGTGACTTCAGTCACCCTGATAGTAGTTGGGAAGATCACACAGCCAAGCATACTCAGTCAAAAAGAGTTCCTGCAGTGCATTGATGACAACTTTCTGATGCAGGTGGTTGAAGAACCGTTGAGGAGAGGCGTGATGCTGGACTTTGTATTAACAAACAAGGACTGGTCAAGGACGTTGAGGTTGGGGGCAGCCTTTGCTGTACTGAACATTATGTGGTACAGTTTAGTATAGTTAGGGAAAGAAGCAGTGTAAATAGTGAAATTTCTGCCCTGGACTTTAAGAGGGTTAACTTTGTCCTCTTCAAAGATCTACTTAGAAGTATCCTGTGGGCTAGAGCTCTAGAAGTTAAGGGGGGACCAGAGAGCTGGTTAATATTCAAGCACCACCTCCTCCAAGCTCAAGATAAGCATATACCCTCAAATAAATAAAATTTAAAAAAATCATGCAGAGAAGTCAAGAGACCTGCATGTATAAGCACGCTGCTGCTGGAGAAACTCAAGTAGAAGAGGAAGAAGTGTCTGCTTAGTTGGGAGGATTATTGAAATACTGACAGGATATGTTGAGATGCAACAAGGAATGCCAAGGCTCTCTTGGAACTACATCTGGTTATGGAGGTGAAAGATAACAAGAGGGGCTTCTTTAAATACTTCAATAGCAAAATGAAGAATAGGGGAAAGTGGCTCCTCTGTTAAGTGAGATGGGAGACATAGTGACAGAGAATGCAGAGATGGCAGAATATGCTGATGGCCACACTTGCCTCAGTCTTTACTGCAGACAACAGTCCTCAGGAATCCCAGACACTGGAAGTAAAGGAGCAAAACTGGAGGGAGGAAGACTCTCCACTGGTCAGTGAGGACAGGATTAGGGATCGCTTGGATAAACTGAAAATGCATAAATCCGTGGGCCCCGATGGGGTGCAGCCATGGGTGCTGAGGGAGCTGGCTGATGTTGTTGCTGAGCCATTCTCCCATCATTTTTTGAAATATCAGGGAGAAGAGGAGAGGTGCCTGAGGACTGGAAATAAGCCAGTGTCATTCTAGTCTTTAAAAAAGGCAAGAAGCAACATCCAGGCAACTACAGACCAGTCAGCCTCACTTCCATCCCTGGAAAGGTGATGGAGCAGCTCATTCTGGAAGCCATCTCTAACCATACAGAAGAAATGAGGGTTATCAGGAGTAGCCAGCATTGATTAACAAAGGGGAAATCTTGCTTGATTAATCCAATAGCCTTCTATGAAGGTATGACTAAATGGGTAGATGAAGGGAGAGCAGTGGTTATCATCTGCCTAGACTTCAGCAAGGCTTTTGATGACGTTTCCCTTAATGCCTTCATAGGTAAACTTAAGCACAGTGGGTTAGATGATTGGACTGTGAAGTGGATTGAAAACAGCTTAACAATAAAGTTCAGAGGGTAATGATCAGTGGTGCAGAGTCCAGTTGGAGGCTGTGGCCAGTGGTGTTTCCCATGGATCAGTACTGGGTCCAGTTTTGTTCAGTATCTTTGCCAGTGACCTGGATGGGGGGAGAGAGTGTACCCTCTGCAAGTTCACTGATGATACAAAACTGGGTGGGATGGCTGATATACTGGAAGGCTGTGCTGCCCCCCAGTGAGATCTGAACAGGTTGGAGAGTTAGGCAAAGGAGAACATCATGAAGTTCAATAAGGACAAGCGCAGAGTCCTGCATCTGGGGAGGAATAACACCAGGCAGTAGAACAGACTAGGGGCTGTCCTGCTGGAAAGCCACTCCATGGAGAAAGACCTTGGAGTTCTAGTGGATGGTTAAGTTATCCTTGGGATAGCAGTGTACCCTTGTGGCCAAGAGAGCCAATAGTATCCAGGGATGCATTAAGAAAAATGTGTCTAGGAGGCCTAGGGACGTTCTCTTCCCCCTCTTCGCTGCCCTGGTGAGACCACAGGTGGAGTGTTATGTCCAGTTCTGGGCTCCCAGTTCAAGAGAGGCAGGGATCTACTGGAGAGCGTCCAACAGAGAGCTGTGAGGATGGCTAAGGGACTTGAACATCTCTCCTATGGAGAAAGACTGAGAGAATTGGGTCTGTGTAGTCTTGAGAAGAGAAGGCTAAGAGGGGATCTTAGTAATGTCTAGAAATATGTGAGAGATGGGTGTGAAGATGAAGGTGCCAAACCCTTTTCATTGGTGCCCAACTGTGACAAGGACCACCAGGTATAAACTGGAACACAGGAAGTTCCTCATTAACATGGGGACAAACTTCTTTATAGAATCATAGAATCATAGAATCATAGAATCAGTCAGGGTTGGAAGGGACCACAAGGATCATCTAGTTCCAACCCCTGCCATGGGCAGGGACACCCTACACTAGATCACGCTGGCCAGAGCCTCATCCAGCCTGGTCTTAAACACCTCCAGGGACGGGGCCTCAACCACCTCCCTGGATAACCCATTCCAGGGCTTCACCACTCTCATGGTAAAGAACTTCTTCCTCACATCTAGCCTGAATCTCCCCATTTCCAGCTTCATTCCATTCCCCCTAGTCCTATCACTACCTGACATCCTGAGAAGTCCCTCCCCAGCCTTCCTGTAGGCCCCTTCAGATACTAGAAGGCCACAATGAGGTCACCTCGAGCCTTCTCTTCTCCAGACTGAACAGCCCCAACTCCTTCAGTCTGTCCTCATAGGAGAGGTGCTCCAGCCCTCTGATCATCCTCGTGGCCCTTCTCTGGACACGCTCCAGCACGTCCACATCCCTCCTGTAATATGGGCTCCAGAACTGGATGCAGTACTCCAGGTGGGGTCTCACCAGAGCTGAGTAGAGGGGGAGAAGCACCTCCCTTGACCTGCTGGTCACACTTCTCCTGATGCAGCCCAGGATCTGATTGGCTTTCCGGGCTGCAAGTGCACATTGAGAGCTCATGTTGAGCTTCTCGTCCACCAGCACCCCCAAGTCTCTCTCCTCAGGGCTGCTCTCCAGCCAGTCACTGTCCAGCCTGTATTTGTGCCTGGGATTGCCTCGACCCAGATGCAGGACCCTGCACTTGGTCTTGTTGAAGCTCATGAGGTTGGCTTGTGCCCACCTCTCCAGCCTGTCCAGGTCCCTCTGGATGGCATCCCTTCCCTCCAGGGTGTCCACTGCACCACACAGCTTGGTGTCATCAGCAAACTTGCTGAGGGTGCACTCGATGCCACTGTCCATGTCACCCACAAAGATGTTGAACAAGACAGGTCCCAGGACTGATCCCTGAGGGACTCTGCTTGTCACTGGCCTCCACTGGGACATGGACCCGTTGACAGCCACTCTTTGGGTGCGGCCATCAAGCCAGTTCTTTATCCATCTAGTGGTCCATCCATCAAACCCATGTGTCGCCAGCTTGGAGACCAGGAGGTGGTGCGGGACAGTCTCAAAGGCTTTGCTCAAGTCCAGGTAAACGACATCAGTTGCTCGCCCCTCATCTATTAATGCTGTCACCTGCTCATAGAAGGCCACCAGGTTTGTCAGGCAGGATTTGCCCTTGGCAAAGCCATGCTGACTATTCCAAATCACCTCTTCACTGTTCTTCTGAGTCATTAGTGCCTCCAGGAGGATCTGCTCCATGATCTTTCCGGGCACAGAGGTGAGACTGACTGGCCTGTAGTTCCCCGGTTCCTCCTTCTTGCCCTTTTTGAAAATGGGAGTAATGTTTCCCTTTTCCAGTCTGTGGGGACTTCCCCAATCTGCCATGACTTCTGGAATATAATAGAGAGGGGCTTGGCAACCTCATCTGCCAGTTCTCTCAGCACCCGTGGGTGTATCCCGTCGGGTCCCATGGACTTGAACACTTACTCACTTTACTGTGAGGTTGGTGGAGCACTGGAGCAGGCTGTCCAGTGAGGTTGTGGAGTCTCCTTCTCTGGAGACTTTCAGGACCCACCTGTATGTGTTTGTTTGACAAAGTACATGTTGCATTTGTCTTACACAAAAAGTCCTTGCACATGGAAACTCCTTGCGGCTTTTCCACAGAATTAACTTAGTGCATGTGTGAAAATTAGCAAGCTGAAAGTAATGAAGGCAGAAGTCTTTACATTTACATACTGTAATGTGGAGAGCAACAAAAAAATCCCAGTTTGATTATGTGCAGGGCCACTCTAAGGTAAAAGGAGAATATGATAATCTCCTGATGAAATTATGAGCAACCTTCCCTCAGATATTCTTCATAGATAATAGACTAAGCTTTTATGTCTGCACATATATGAAGAAAGTCGTCTTGTTCTGCCGTTCTGCCTCTCTATGAAACTTTTGGAAATGAACTTTAGACTTATCCTTCCTGACTAATTCAGAAGAAATTGACAGCCATTTTAACGTTTCTGGGGGGGTTTCATAGACAGACTTACAACAGCATGACCTTCTCAACCTAATTTCTCTAGGAACCGAGACTAAAAGAAAATCAAAAACATTTCCAAATTTCCCATAGATAAAATGACCTTTTGTGCTGATCCTAATTAAGACCATTCACTCAGGTGAAAAATTCCCCAAGCCAGCTTGTGTGTTTTGAGGATATGATCATAGTGCAACTTCAAATTCCAGAAATGGCCTTGCTCCAGCAAAGCACTTAAGCGTGCTTAATCAGGTACCCCATTATGCAGCATGCACGTTATTACTGAATGAACTGTGTAAATGAAAGCCTTAAAATGCTTCACATGAATAAAAATGCAGACAAATTTTCCCCATGGGGATTCATCCCATGCAGGAGATATCTGCAGCTTTGCATTTTAATCAGTCAGTGGCAAAACCCAACTGCTAAAGTTGAAGTAGGATCTGATACTAACATCACAAAATATGAAAATGGAAAATTTATTGCAGTTGGGTGCTCACGTAGGTGATGACCCATTTCTTGTGTTGGGCTACTGCTCACCATAGTATCAGAGATGACACTCCCATTAACTTTTCACTATCTGCAGATCAGTACAGAGCATAATATCCAGTTATCACTCTTGCATGTTTGCATTTCTCCCTCCTGGTATTTCAAGTTAATAGGGAAAGGGAGTCCCAGAGCCAAACACAATCGTTGAGATAATTGACTTCACGAGAGGCTATGAAAGAGCAAGCAAAGTTCACTTTTGACTTAAGTATTCCCATCTTTGCTTATGTCTGAAGCGATCTGATCTAGTTCACCTGCTGTCAAAGAGGAGCGGTGGCGTTACTGCAGAGCTCTTCTGTGAGCACTTTGTTCTTGACCTATCCGATATTCCCTGCCTTACTAGGCTCCCAGGGAGAGCTTCATTGTGCGCCACTGAAAAAGATAACCTCATGACTAGAGCTTGAAGTGCAGTTCTTGATGCACTGCATTTGATTCTTGCCTCATGCAGTAATTTCTAAGCTGTGTCTGTGTTGCTGGAAATAAATGTCTCTTGCTTACCTTCCATACAACTTTTGAGGGCTTCTGCACCCTGTCTGTGGCTCATTACTGCTAGCATAGGCCCAGTGTGCCCAGCAGTGTTTTAGCTGGTGAGTGTGCTTGGCATACACTGTCCTGGCTTCACTGCCCTTGGTCTGCCTTCATTCCATCAAGGGAGTCTGATCTTCAGAGCTTCTATGAAATGTACTTTGAAAAGTGTGATGATGCCCTCATGGGGGAATATCACACAAGATCAAGGAGATACTTAGCATGCTCTTGTTTTGTTCTTTGTAAGAATAATTCTTTCTTCACTGGACAGTTTCAGATAGCAAAGTGTCTTAGTGATGAGAAGTGTTCAGGTTGTCCAGATGGTCTTTCCTCGGTGTGATGTCCAGGAGTGGACATCATAGTACTAGAGTGTGAATGTGCAGGAAAATATGTAACTAAACTCAGAAAATAAGCCTGCTCTTTTAGGTTAAAATGTTTCTGCAAATACAATTGCTAAGGTAAACCACCAGCGAAAGTATATTGCAAATGCCGTTGTTGCCTGTGCTTTGGAGAGGGAAGCAGGTATCCATTGATCCAAGAGGAGTCAGTTGATGTACATCAAAAGAGGTAAGAGCTTTGTGTCTTTATAGCACAGCAGCATATGAAAATGTTTTCATATCTAAATTGAGACCTAGCTGTTGACAACCTTCTGTGAAGGTATTTACGTTATTGGTGGTTTGGCTGAAACATGTTTTGGCCAATTAAATGGAGTTATTTTGTGCTGTCCTAATTGTAAGTTAAACAGGTGGTTTGTGCATGAAACATTCAATTTACTCAGGCTCTGTCTGACTTCAGATGAGACTATAGATACTATCCTATACAAAGCTAGAAGGTGATGTAAGGGAAAATAATGGATGTAGTGATGGGGGAACTGAAGGGCAACATCACAGACCTGAGTGGACTGAGGTGCTGTGAGGATGTGTAAGAAAAAATCTGCAAGAGTGAAGAAGTCACATTTTGTTCACCACCACTGCAGCCTGGAGTTCACTCTTAGCTTTTGATATTAAGCAAACCCACCATTTGCTGCCATTACTGCCCCTTAAGTCTGTACTGTTACAGAAGGTACTAAAAGTATTTTTTCTCATTTGTGCAGCAGTTCTCAGTAGAAGTGCTTATATGCCCAAGGCAAGTATACTTTGTCCTCAGACACAGAAAGCAGCTGTTGACATATTTTTATTTTTATGTGTGTAAAACCTAGTTATTTCAGTTACAGATACAGATTGATCCGATTCTTTTCCACATTTCCTAGCTTTTAAATCAGTTTTAATCAGACATAAATACACAACTGTGAGATGAATGGTGTCTCTGTCCTGCAGAAAGACCTCTTAAATCCCAGAAGTGTGTGTGTATGTATGTGTGTGTGTGTATTTGCTTTAGAGTTGGAGGGTTTTGTCTCCTCTTTACTGAGTCTGCTGGCAGCTAGTCTCTGGGGAAGGAAACTATAATTACAATGCAAAAGTGTTTTATGTTTTTCTCCTCTGGTTTATGCTGGAAATATGAAACTGTAGTAGAGATTTTATGGAATTGTTAACAGCCAAACTAAGAAAGATAATTAATTTATAGAGTGCACAAAGGGGAAAGACAGTGAAGTTTAAAATGATAAGTTGAGCAAGTGACCTTTTCTCTGTGGTCTTGAAAATCACCTAATAAAACATTCTATTACTGCATAGGTGCACCAATCATTTTTGTTTCTAATTGTGACACTGCTTTTCAGACAGTTTTATAGAGTGTGCTCCCTAATGTGGGCTATGAAAATCACCTTCACAGTCCATTTGTTTAGATTCTACAGTGTGCTTGAATAGAAGCCGACCACCTCTGTAAAGGATACGGATTGCCTATAGATATCACATAAGACTAGTAATTCCCAGCAAAATGGTGGTTTAGCTTTTCACCAGGCTCATTACACCAGGCAGTATCTGGGTTTAGATCTGGATTTTTCCTTTCCTGCAAAGGCCTTCCAGAGAGTGCCATTATTGCTCATGGCATGTTACCAGTGTTACACATGGGGATTTATGAAGTGCAGGTCTGACGCTATCTATTACATGATCTTAGATCTATTTCCATGTTGCCCTTCTCCTCTACCCTACATTTTCTTCTTGTTCATAGTCTTTGAATTGCACAGATTAGGCACACTGCCTCTCTTCTCACACCTAAGTAAAGGAACAACTAGAGTCAGGAAAGCACCTTGTGAGTCATTTTAGCTTGCTGTTAACCTCAGATAGTGAACACAAGGAACTGCTGTGAAGGTCTCTCCATCATATGTCATTGTGTATAAAAAGAAACGAACAACTGACACTGCTGACTCATTTTTAAAAATCTATCCTTTCCTAAGCCAACTGGTAATGGTCTCCATTGAAGATTGACACACAATCCTTTTCCTGTCAGAGGGCACTTTGCTTTTCATGTTGGTTTTGCGACATCCGATCCCTTCAAATAAGGAAGTCTGGTTACTGGTATGGTGTAGAGTTGTCAGAACGTCCAAACAAGGCCTTTATAAAAGCAAGGAACTGGGAGATTCAAGTAAGTGACAAAAAGTAGAGGATGAAAAGCATTTTAGCCGTAGCACGCTAGGTGAAATCAGGCAGAAATCAGAGAGGCTTTTTCAGTCATTGGAGAAAGGATTGCGGGAAAGAAATGGGGATAATAAAGTCCTATATGTTCATTATCCCCTTGTCTGAAAACTTGTGTTGCATTAGTTCAGAAATTTTTCTTTGTTTGGCAGGTGGTAAAAATAAAGGTCTGAAATGAAAGAGGATAGCAGACATTTACCTGAAATGGTAGTTTTGAAGCTATGAAGACCCAGCAGTTTTACCTAGTGCTGTGTTAAGAGGAAGACTTCACAATAGTTTTCAGTGTAAATGTGAAAGGAGCATCAAACATTAGTGTGCAGACCTTCACAGAGGAGGGCAACAAAGCTGGTGAGGGGTTTGGAACACAAGCCCTATGAGGAAAGGCTGAGGGAGCTGGGGTTGCTTAGCCTGGAGAGGAGGAGACTCAGGGGTGACCTTATTGCTCTCTACAACTACTTGAAGGGAGGTTGTAGCCAGGCAGAGGTTGGCCTCTTCTCCCAGGCAGCCAGCACCAGAACAAGAGGACACAGTCTCAGGCTGCGCCAGGGCAGGTTTAGGCTGGATGTTAGGAAGAAGTTCTACACGGAGAGAGTGATTGCCCATTGGAATTGGCTACCCGTGGAGGTGGTGGAGTCACCATCATTGGAGGTGTTCAGGAGAAGACTTGATGGGGTGCTTGGTGCCATGGTTTAGTTGTTGGGTGGGTTGGATTGGTTGATGGGTTGGATGCGATGATCTTGAAGGTCTCTTCCAACCTGGTGTATTGTATATTGTATTGTATTGTACATGGAAAAAACAATGGAGGGGCTGGAATACTCTTCAGTTCCCACTCCCTGGCTAGATCCCATCTTGTATTGCCTTTGGTGTAGGAATCATTGTTGCCATAAAAGCTTTTGTAAAAGTTACAAGCAGAATTAATACAATACAATACAGTAAATACAATACAATAAATACAATAAATATTTAAATAAGTACAATAAATATTTAAAAATTAAACTCAAAGAAAGTGCTAAATGACCTCAAATTCATAAGGCAGGTTAAATGAGTCCACACTGCATTTATTTTTCAACCATAAAAAGTAAGTCTAGGTATCTTAAGTTAGCTGTGATTAGTTTGGTATCAACTATGGAAATGCTGAAGATTCACAGGGTGTATCTAATAATATTCAATGTGTACCTTTATATGTATGATGAGACACATCCTTTGTGAGTCTTAGAGTTTTTGTTACTGGCTAATGTGTGACGGTATGGATTTACTCCTGTTTGCAGGTTTTGTGCAGTTAAGAATGACTGCAGTTAAAGAACCTGTTGGAAAACGTGTATGGACCATAAGACTAGGAACGAGTATAAAAATATCTCATTATGTGAGAACTGGGAGTCACATGCAGGACTTAGTGAATCAGCAGCGTGGCCTTATGATGGTGAAGCATTAACCACAGGCTGGGTTGTGCTAGGCAAGAGCATAGCCGGCAGATCAAAGGAAATGATTATTCCTCTTTACTTAGGCTGCCATGAAGCCACATGTGTTCATTGTCCAAAAGCAGGTTGAGTTTTGAGTTTCATGAAACAAGACACAAACTAGAGCAGAGGCAGCAGATTCTGGCAGAAGGCACTGAAGATGTACACAAAAGATGCTGTGGCAACAGGGCTTGTTCAGCCTGCAAAATCAAAGAATAAGGAGAGGTTGAGTGCTGTCTTGCATCTAAAAGCCAGACATTTCTCAGAGATTCACTGCAGAGGCTAAGACTGCAGCAGTGGCAAGTTGCAGCTAGAAAATTCTCAATTTGGCATTAGAAACTGTTCTTTATGAGGAGTAGTATTAAATACTGCCCAGCAAGTGATATCCCATAGAGGCTGGGGAGTCTCTACGCTTGGAGAGTTTCAAAACTCAGCAACCTTCTCTAAGATGGAAGTTAGCCATACTTTGAGGAGGACATTGAACTAGGTGACCTCCAGGGATCCTTTCCAAATCGAATTATTCTGTGGTTGTATGACCAAAATGAGATGAGGGAGCGTGACGTCGCTCATCATCCTCATTTTGGAGAAGGACTGGAGCTGGAGAACATGGTCCTTCAGCTCAGCATTTCCTGGCCTCATCTTCGTTTTCTGCTAGGCAATAAGAGGAGCTGAGGGAGGAGTGCCTCAGAGCTCCATCCATTCCTCCCACACACCCCATGCAGTTGTTAATGTGTAACAATGCCATGCATTTTCTCTTTGCTTCTTTTTAATTAAAAAGAAATAAATGCATGTAGGCTCAACTGTGTGAAGAGGCATATTGGATTAAGATGGTCTTAATGGCAGTAAATGGAGAGGTCCACCCATTCTGCCTTGTGTTTTAGCTGCTCACTGAATGGTTTTAAACACCTATCTCTACATAAAAAAATCCGATCTATGAGCAACACTTGTAAAATGTAACTTGAGCACATTTTACCTGTGTGAAAATTCTTCAAATAATCCTGGGGTGTCTGTTCTCATAATCTCTCTTAACTGTTGCCATAACTTTCCCATTTCTTTCACCATCCTTCTTCCAAGTGTATGAAAAAATGTACACTTTTTAATAACTGGCCTAATTTACTGGTACTGCCAGTATAAATAATTAGAGTGGTGGGATTTTTCTCTTCCTAGAAGTTTTAAGTACTGTCACTGAAATAATTACACTGTAATTTGGGAATCATTATAGGAATTATTATTCTTTAACATCATGAAGTTTGTAATATGTTTTACAACTGTATTGTAATAGACAATTTGGACTACAGCAAACCAGTTTTAGTCCATGAAAAGAAAGTTTTTTGGCAGTGGAACAAGTGATGAAAGCAATTGGAAAATAATTGCCAGCCTCTTACCCAGAACTCACAGGAACTAAAGGAACTCTGCATCTCTCAAGCCATTGTGAAGTTCAGATTATTCACCATGTAGGAGCTAAATCAGCTGTTACCTCTTTAAAAATGGTTTTGGATATACTGTTTCTGTCAATTTTGAATGTGACAATAAACATCTAGCAGTACTGTAAAACCAGAAGGTCAAAGCACTTCTCAAACAATTACAGTCTGACAAGAAATAGACTCGGCTTATTGGATTCAGAGGGAATGATGGTTTGGGCCTTGGTCACCAACTTGTAAGCCTGGGTAGGAAATGTGTCTTTGGATCCCTTAGGTTTGATTCTAATCTTATTAAAAATCAGTGATTATTTTTGTAGTAGTAATCAAAGTGGGTATTTTATGCATGGTAGTCTTCACCTTTTGAATCAAATAATCTTGTAAGTGCTGGTTAGCATTTAAATCAGGTGAGGCTTATCTGTCTCTCCATCATTGGCATTCTTTATGAGTAATGTGTACATACATGTCATATCAAACTGTGCAAATGCAGATGTGACTCCTCATATGAACTCCAAATTGTGTTCTCCTAATTACTTACAGCCTATTGAGATTAAAGAGACAAGATCTCTTTTGTGTTGAACAAGAAGCTCACATTCTTTTCTGATGAACTGTTCTCTGTTTTCCTTCTTGATGATCGTGGGCAACATTCTCGCAGAGACATCCCAGTCCTGTCCCACCATCTCCAGTCCTGTTTCATCCTGTCCCACCACTCCCCCATCTCCTGCAATAAAGCCTTGGTAACTTATGGTTGACCTAATTGTGCAGTGACAGCACTGCTGCTAAGTGGGGAGATCCCTCTCTGGTATGGCACTCACTTGGACTTTGCACAGTCTGCAGCCTGGAGCAAGACATAGGTAAGCAGCAATGCTGAGCATCGAGGGAACCTCCAGTTTCACTTGCAGGTGAGGTGCCCCATGGAGATTTCAGTATGACTTGGAGACTTGTGAGCCAAGTTGTACACTCCTCTCAGTATCAGTTTCTACCTACATTACTGAAACAAAAGATCTTGGCATCGTTACGTATTTGGAAATGCAGACACTCTTCTGAGGTACAGCAGTGTTTGAGTAACGTATTATCTGTGGCAACTGTTATTTGCGTGTTGAGTCCTGGAGCCCTTCCCCACAGTCCTATCACTACCCGACATCCTAAAAAGACTCTCACCAACTTTCTTGTAGGCCCCCTTCAGATACTGGAAGGCTACACGAAGGTCTCCTCAGAGCCTTCTCTTCTCCAAACTGAACAATCCCAACTGATTTAGCCTGTCCTCACAGGAGAGGAACTCCAGCCCTCTGATCATCCTCGTGGCTCTTCTCTCGACATGCTCCAGTACATCGATGTCTTTCTTGCAATAGGGGTTTCAGAACTGGACACGGTACTCCAGGGGGGGCCTCATGAGAGCAGTGTAGAGGGGGAGAATCACCTCTCTTGACCTGCTGGCCACACTTCTCCTGATGCAACCCAGGATCTGGTTGGCTTTCTGGGCTGCAAGCGTACACTGGCAGCTCATATTGAGCTTCTTGGCCACCAGCACTCCCAAGCCCTTTTCTTCAGGGCTGCTCTCAAGCCAGTCCCTGCCCAGCCTATAATTGTGCCCGCTATTGCCTCAACCCAGATGCAGGACCTTGCACTTGGTCTTGTTGAATGTCATGAGGTGAGCATGGGCCCACCTCTCCATGTAGTGTCACAGCAGAGAAAATCACAAGGTAGAATCATATCTACTACTGCGTGTTACCCAATCCTCTGTATAGAATGAGAAAGTTTTAAAAGGTCTTTTCTGGCTCCTGGAGTCAAGACTACTCAGTAAACCTAAAGCAGGCTTTTTTCCTGTGTCATGTCATTACCTATTAATGCCCATCCATCTTCAGTTTTCACCACTGGAGGCTTAATCAAGCATGTAGAGGGAGGAATAGATTATTACTTAATCTGCCCAAGGATAGCTCAACTTTAAAATGGATGTTTTAGTGCTGCTCTTAACTGAAACAAGGTTGTTAATATGATGCAGAATCATTGCAGTCATGTTTTATGTGTGTGTTTTCATGTTCAGATGAGTAGTAATGGCAGTCAAAATGCAATTCTGTTCAGTGTCATGTGATAAGTGTTTGAAAATTAATGGATCTTCTCAGTGGAAATAAAAGATTAGGGAAGTGCTTTGACAAACTGATAGACTTGAAGAAATGGGAACATTTTGTGTTTGCTTGAGCACAGGAATTTAATTGTTGAATAGAAAGACGCCTTCCCTTAGTTCCGTGCTCAGGATAAAACTGCTGTTGAATGAAGAGATTCTTATGCTGGACTGGATGTTCCACTGCCAAGATCCAAATGTAGCAGATAGGCATAGATTTGCACGTGGACCCTACTATTAAGATAATTGGTTTTCATTTTGCTTGTCAATATGTGGGAAGAATGAGCTGGGGGATGGAGGCCCTGCTGTAGGTCAGTTTGCTGAAATACACAAAGGAGAGACTCTAGTGTTGTTACTAGGGCCGTGCTACCAAAAGGATCTAAGTCCCTGAGCAGAAAAATGCAGGAGGTAGTTGCCCACTGGGAAGAAGAGAGTGAGGAAATAAGAGGGGCAAGTAGGAAAAACCTCCTATCCTCATGTCAGGAACTGGAAGTGGGTACTTCAGTATAATTTGCTGTGTCGGCTGTAGGGAGAAGGTCATTTCTGGCATCCTGGTGACAACAGATGTGGCCTGTGTTATACAGAGGTCTTTTTGCATCAAGGTATACCACATTGTGCATTGCTTCCAAATGTTTCCATGTGCTTCCACTCTTCAACTTCTACTCTTTAAATTGATTTCTTTCGTATCCTGCTTTGTTCTGGTTTTAACATATTGTAGCTTTCACTAATACTTTGGCAGTGGGTCGTAACTGGGATTTTTTTCTTTGTTTGAAAGCCAAGTGGGCCACATACTCTCATGGGTTTGTCTACTGTCTGGTTTTGTAGGGTTTTATTATTTGGTGTTTAATGTCAAATTAATTGTATTTCTCTTTGATGCTGATGTTTTCCAAACTGAATTTCTGTCATGAGCATTCTCTAATCCATTCAGTGGCACATACTTAGTTCTCATAATTGTCATTTTTAGATGGAACAATCTCTTGGCTTAACCTGGGACCTAGACCTAATGTTACAGAAAATAAGGTCAAAGAAATTGGTTGCTTCCAAAGTCACGACAGAGTCTTTGGATCATCTCCTTCATTAAAATTGATGCTTAACAGCACTTACAACTTTAATCATGATTTGTAACCCTCTGAATTTTATTGCATCTGCTGTCAGAAATCAATTTCACTGCTTAATGGCATCTTGTAACCTCAGAAAAGGAGAATGCTGGTTTGATTTTTATTTTGGTTTTACTCAAAGCTTCACTTCAAAGCTACATCCTTACAAAATAATTTATATGACGTTTTCTGACAAAGTTGCTTTCACTTGTTTGACTTAAAGCAAATCTTTTTGTGTATATAACACAATATAGAAGTCTTTCTCTGTGTTGATCTTTTTTCTTGAGCTATATGCTTTAAAAAGTTGTAGATTCTGACTCTAAAAAACAGTGAAGTGTATATTTAATCTGAGTTGTGCTTGTAGATCTGAGACTTCGCATATAATTAACATCCACCACAAGTGCTTGCAAGATCAGACCATAAACTGATGTTTAGTCTTCCTTCTGCTTACTCAGGTTGAAGAATAGAATGCAGCACATTTATAATTCCAAATTAGACATTCAGATTAGTCTTTATTGATTCCTTTGGATCAAAACAAGTGTATTTGGGCTTGATTCTGTCTTAGTCACTCAATAATTTCAGTCATTGAAATGATTGACCTTGTTGGGAGTTCCCCATTAGTGGCATAACTGCAGGATGGTCTCTAGAGCTGTACATTTCTTAAGGGAAATTACAAAATTGTCTTTTTCACCAAAAATATTCTAAACAAATGAAAATCCAAGTAGCTCATAAGAACCAAACTGGAAAGAATATGAAAAGATGGTATTACATCTAAGCTTCTCTCAAAATTTGCAACTTTTAATAGAGCAAAATGTGCAAAGGGAATCTCCTTTTTAAATGACTTACTGTAGGAAAAGGTTCTGCTTTAAGCATGGTAGTGTCTGCTTTTCTGTACACTTACCCTTCTTTGCTCTTAGAAAGCTGGTTTGGCATACCTGTCCTGCACAGTTTGCGCTTTTTAACTTTCAGAGCAAATCTATTTCCACACTTCTATGAAGAAACAACTTTCCAGAGACAGTTTCTTGGGGAATTAGATTAACATTTTAATTATGTGATGAAAGAAATCGCTCCTCCTACTGCTAATGACAACACAATCTCATTATTCCTCTTCTATGATGTCAAACAGAGAGTGACATTTTCAATAAGGAGTCTATTCATTTCCCTGTCTATACCATTTCCCAGTCAGGACACTAAACTGGCAAACCAGATCTATTGCTGGCCCACTGGATGTCACTTTACCAACATTCAGTTTTCTATATGTTAAGTAGGAGAGTAACAATTGTCTCTTTTTTTCAAAGCATACAACATCTTGTAGCAAAACTTTTGTCTCTTTTTGCAATTGTCTTTATCCTATATACAACTGTTGAATTCCATCCTACTGTTTCTAATATATGTCATGTGTTTTTTTCCAATAACAAAGTTGTAGCTTTCTGTCTTTGATTTATGTAGTGATGATTTTCAGTTAACTTTCCTCGCTATGTTTCGTTTAGAGAGCCTGCTGCCCTCACAAGATAATGTTTGTATAGCGGATGACACAGTTCTGGAGCTATCAGAAGTGGAAGAAACAGCTTCAGAAAACAGCTGGTTTGCATCTGAGGAGACCACAGAAGACTCAGGTGTTGTGAGTTCCCCATCTGACATTGTATCTTTGGATTCACAAAATGACAGTATGAAGTTGAGAGACAACAAACTGGTCAGTGGCTATGTGGACTCAGCTGTGGCAGATGCGGTGCACAGCACAGAGACATGCCCTGTGAAGAGTGCCTGCTGTGATAGTGTGACATCTGACAGTGCTCCACAGAGGTAAACATTTATTTGCAACTAGCTGTTGGAAAATATCTTGCATGTCCTCCTTGGAGGGAGTCATTTAATAAAACCAGCTTCTACTTTTTCTTGCTCTTTCATAAACCAGAACACATGCCAGATGACTCCTCCCAGTAAAGAAGCTCACTGCCAAGTCTCCTGCAGTGACATACTTGTAGCAACAGGCAAAGGTCACTTTTCTGTTCAAACTTGTAGTTAAATTTCTCACAAAAGACCCCTGCCCTCCAGATCTGATTTCTGCAAGAAGTCTGTTTTGTTAGGTTGGTTCATTTTTCAGTTCTGATAGCATATAAGTGCTTAAAATGTTACTATGTATTTATGTAGAAAAAAAACCATGCAGATCATAAAATGCAAAATTCATAAAACAGGACAATTCAAGGCACTGAAGGCCAGGTGGAAAACTATTGTATTCACTAAATTTTGGGGATTGATTTTTGGGGGTGTACATGCAGAGATATGTTCACCTAATGCTAAACTCTGCTGACATTATACCTTGGGGATTTTTGGCAGCAGTTTTTTGTGTTGGGTTTTGGTTTGGTTTTGGTTTTTAATTTGTATGTTTGTTTGGTTTTGTTTGTTTCATAAGCAAATATTTTCCTGCAGCTTTTGTAAGAAAATACACAAGAACCTGGAATTTAACTAGAAACTGCCTCCAAGTACAAGTGATTCTGACACCCTTTTTTTGCCAAAACTCACATTGTTGGTGGCAAGGCTGCAGAGGGAACCCAAAATTGATAGGACTTTGCAAATACAAACTGGCCAAACAGGAAGCCATGCCTCTATCAAGGAGGGTGGCCTGGTAATACGGGCAGGGATATGCTCTGTGTGACGCTGCAGAGTTGTGGGATAGGTGTCAAAAATACCTCTGGATTGTTAGTTGACACAAACTCTGTGATTTCTAGTTTCTCTCCATTCAGCTGCTAATCTGTAGTCCCTTCACAGGAGCATGTATCACCACCTATTTATTTCCCTCCACATGTTTCTGAGGGAGAACTTCATCTCAGATCTTGTAGTGTGTGGTAAATTAAGCCAAAGTTAGTATTTAACCCATTAGAATGATGTTAGGACTTTTCTTTATCCATGAGTATCAGTGAGGACAGGGTCAAGCCTCATTAGATGCTTGCTCAACAATATATTTTTTTCGTGATTTGTCCTTTTTCAGTTTCTCAGGTCCTAATGCAGTCTCAGAGGATTAGATAGGCTAATATAGTAAATGCAATCAACATTCCAAGCCTGATCCAAAAAAGCAACCCATTAATTTCGGTAAACCTAAATTGGACCTTGTAAGATAACTAAGCAATCCCAGCTTTTCTCAAAATGCAGGATCTGAACTGGTTAGGAAAACACAGGTGCATATTGAGTAAGGGAGGAAGAAGTTACCGTAACATTAAGCAAAGACAACAAAGCAAAGCCCTGTAAGAGCAACACTAATCAGCAAAAAATAGTTTGGAATTTTTCTGGTTTTTTTAGTCAATAAAAGATTGATCACAGACCACTAAGAGATACAGTCTATCCTGGAAGTCAGTACTCTCTACATCTTTCACTTCAGCCAAATACATAGACCATGCTTTTGCCAAGAAAAGTTGGACCAAGTGATCCTTGAGGCCACTTCCAACCTGGTCTTCTATGATATGTGTTTTGTATATTGCATTGAGATGTACCTTTGCCACACAAAAATTTGAGCAGTTGGGAAATGTGTACGTATGAGAGACATCAGGACATTTCATAAGCTATCTGGGAGAACTAGTGTTTGAGGGTCTTGCTGCAGTCACAAAGCTGCCTACTCTCCACTGCTCAGCTGCTGCAAGGCCAGCACTGTAGTACTATCTTGGGCCCTCAGTTCAAGAGAGATTGGCAAACTCGAGAGGGTCCAGAGAAGAGTCTCTGAGAGGGCTGTGAGGGGGAAAGGAGTCAACTGGGTTGTCCTTCTTGCAAAAGCAATGTGATTAAGCAGAAATGTGACAGCAGTCTTCCCTAAACAAAAGGAGAACTCAGGAATACACAGTGAAAGGACATGAGACAACCATCACCAGATGCTGTAAAGGAAATGAAAATTGAATAGAAGGAGGTAATTACTTGAAATGGAAGTGTTTAAGCAGCAGAAAAGGTTGCCCATGGAGGTCAGGAAATCTCCATGTTTGGAGGTTCTCAGAACTCAGGCAGGCAAAGCCTTGGAGAGTCTGGTCTGACTTTGAAATTATCCCTGCTGGGAGCACGAGGTTTGGCTTAACCTTTTCTGTAATTCTATCATGCTAAATAGTCTGTATTCATCTATTATGTCCATAACTTAGAAAGAGGGGTATTAGACTGAAATAAGAGACAGTTGTTACTGCTTGGGGAGAGCAGTTATTTTTTATAAATTCCATTTATTTTATAGGCTCTGAGCACAGTTGCTTCAGATCAACTTAAGGCATAGCAGAAACTCAACATTTATGATTTATTTTAATCTTATGTAAGCAACCACTTAGAGTGGCATAGCAGAGGTGCTGATAGTAATACATTTTAAGCTTTTGTGCTTTGAAAGTGCCAGTAGTACTTGAAGGTAAATTCCACTCCTAACCTCCAATTGCAAACAAACCAGCTTTAAAAACTGTGCTCCTCTAAAACCTTTTGAAGGTTAACTTGCTTAAGTTTTCAAAAGCCAAATCCTGAGTGTAGAGAGAGTGAAGGGAAAAATAAGATTTTTTTTTTTTTTAAACCTATTTGTTTGAAATTCTTGATTTAGTGAGATGTAAGTAAGTTTTGAGTAGAATTTTGCATTCCACTGTCAGAACAGCTGCCACCCCAAAACTGGTTAGGAGCTCTGAGGTTGTATGTAGTTCTTGTGCTGAACAGACAACTTTCAGGACCGAAGCAGCCTCCTAAATTTTCGAGTTCATGTGGATAATTGATACCAAGCTGTACTGAGTTTTAAATATGTTCCATGAGCTACAAAACTGGAATGAAAATTTTATGCAGAGTTTATTCATTCTTATTTATATTCTTCTGGTCCATGTACCAAAATGAAGGTAAGAGCAAAGAAATTGTGGGAGCATGTTGCTACTGCAAAGAAAAAGTGTTTAGCAGCATTGGATCCAAGTTCTCCTTGAGTCTAAGCTCCACTGAAGCTAGAAATTTCATTTAGTGATCAGTTTGGCCAGGGCTTGGGGGGGGGCTTCTACCCTTGGCTCTACTTCTAACCTATTAGACCATCTTTGTCTCTCCACCTTGGATATCCCTTTCATAGTATCATAGTATCATAGTATCAGTCAGGGTTGGAAGGGACCACAAGGATCATCTAGTTCCAACCCCTGCCATGGGCAGGGACACCCTACACTAGATCAGGCTGGCCAGAGCCTCATCCAGCCTGGTCTTAAACACTTCCAGAGACGAGGCCTCAACCACCTCCCTGGATAACCCATTCCAGGGCTTCACCACTCTCATGGTGAAGAAATTCTTCCTCACATCTAGCCTGAATCTCCCCACCTCCAGCTTCATTCCATTCCCCCTAGTCCTCTCACTACCTGAGATCCTGAGAAGTCCCTCCCCAGCCTTCTTGTAGGCCCCCTTCAGATACTGGAAGGCCACAATGAGGTCACCGCGGAGCCTTCTCTTCTCCAGACTGAACAGCCCCAACTCCTTCAGTCTGTCCTCATAGGAGAGGTGCTCCAGCCCTCTGCTCATCCTCGTGGCCCTTCTCTGGACACACTCCAGCCACTGACTGTTTTTTTACCATAAAAACTATAACACAGCTGTCATATCTCATGATATGTTTGTACAGCGCCTGGCGGAGCAGAATCCAGACCTCAGCTGGAGGTGCCAAGGGTTAACCCTGTATAAATAATTGACTACATGCAACATTTGACTGTGAATGTTTTAGTATTAACTGCTGACGCTGAACACTGTGCTGCATAGTTTCTTCATGTCCTTCCTTATGGTTGATTTCTTTGTGTTGTGTATCTGTTCACCAAATTTTAATATATAGTGTTAAATGAGTAACAAGAAAACCACAGACAAGCTGAAATGTTGCTTATGTAGCAGTAAGTACATCTCATGATCTCACAGTGTTGCAACTCTGTCCTCCCATACCCCCTCCTTTCCCATCCCTTGTGTGGTGTCATCACGCAAGCTCCTAGGGGCAGGGATCAGACAATTTTATATGCCTGTAAAGCAGCATGCACACCTACTGTCTGGAGCTTTATAAATAATTACACATGAAAAATTATGGTAAAATAATATTATTAGAGATACTAGGTCACACGGTCAAGGTTAGGTAATGTTAATATTGAAGCTGTCTATGTAACCCTAGATTCCCCCTTTTAACCCTAATTCCCACCCCCTTTTGTACAGTATGATACAGTCTCTAGTTAGTTGTTTAGAGCACAATTAATAAAACAAGTAGAGCAGCTCTCATTCTCTTCTGGAGACAGAACCGTTTAATTTCCTTTCACTGTTTTTATCTTACTCATCACACCAGTATCCATCTACCACGCAGGTAAATTTAATGCTCAGAGCACTGAGCATTAAAAAGCATCTCATGTATCAGAATGCAGCTCTCCTTTTTCTCCAAGGTCTGTGCTTAAAAGACATTTAACCATTGTGGCTGAAATAAAATAATAGAAAGATCATGGGCATGATACAAATGATCACATTTGAACTCCCCCTAGCAATGATAGGTAATTTCTCAAAGTTATAAGCAGCTGATACTGGGGTTTTTAGAAGGGGTCATATGAATGGTTCCTCCAGCCTCTCAGGGCAGGAATAATGTTTTATAATGCAACACTTCTGTCATTTAGGAAAGATTTTAAATGTATTAAAATATGTTTTTAAAAAATATTTTAAAAATATCTTTTAAAAAAATAAAGGGAACTTGGCAGTTAAAAAGCTAAAATAAATGCAGAATTATTTGGGAAAACAAAAGGATAAAATACCTTCCAGAGGTCTGAAAGGGATTTTTTCCTCTTTTGTGGTTCTGTTTCAGTAGCCATGAGAGGAGTATTTTTTTCACATACAGCTAGTGGAGGGTATAGGGTGGGGGTGGGGAAACCCTCCTGAGATCAGTTCATGCTGTGGGTCTGGACCAGGGATAATCCCATTTCCTCCCTTTCTCTTGGAAGAATTTGTTACTTTTGGCTGTGGTTGGGGTAGTTGAAGCTACTAGGAGGAGAAGAGTTCCTTTTATTACCAGCCCGAGAAATACTTGCTCTTTGCTACAAAACTGTTAGGGTTTTGATGAGTTTGAAACAAAAGCTTGAAAGCAGAGGGGTGGGTGAACTTATTCTGCTTCATTTTCAGCCCATTCAAATTCAAATGTTACAGGGTTTTGTATTCCACTTGGGAAGAACAGGAGGGAAGGAGAAGTCGATATCTGGAAAGAATTCAGCAGTGAAGCTGATCAAAGGAAATAAAAATACAATGATGGATGGCAGAAGGCAGAGAGAAAGGAAGGAGAAAAACTGTAATGAAAAATAGCATTGTGTGTATTACATAAGCCTCTTTGCACACATACACAGTCCATATAATTAAATGCCATTTGTCATTATCGCTGTGAAATAAGGGAGATTTTTATTTGGTTACTTCTCTGTAGGGTAGGTTTGATTTTGCTTGGGTAAACACATTGTACTTTTTTGAAAACAAATACACTTTTAAGGGGCATGGAGGAAAACAGAGAAAGCATTAAAGTGGCAGGGAGCATTTCAGGGATGAAAAATTACTTCATTAAGGCCCAGATGTCTGACGTATTTGCAAGCCTCTGCTTCTTACATGGTTTTGCTAATTTCCTTCTTTATCTTTGGCTTTCCCTCTGTTCCACAAAACTCTTTAAATTTGGATACTCTCATGCAGTTTTTTGCTGGCAGATCTTTGTGGAAGGAAGGTATTAATTATATGGTTAAGCAATAGATCCTCACAGTCATTGTAGAGCAAGAATCCAGATTAACCTTTCTGTTACACTCATCCTCTGGAAAAATCCTGCATACTTTGGAGCTGTTGAATATTTTACATGTTAGGAAAAGGCTTGGATTGCTAAAGATGTAGTGCTGGCTTCCCGGAGAGAAGGCTCTCTTTCTTAGTTTTCTGTGTAAAGCAAGAGAAGTTACTTAACTTTACTGTGCCATCTTTTCACTTACAATGTTATATTGCACAGGTGACCTGGTTTTATTAATATTTAAATCATGCTAGTCCACTTTCCTGACTATTTCTGCCAACACTGTCTGCCTGCAGGCTTTCCAATTGAGAAGCTGTTGCCAGAAGCTTGTGTGAGGAGGGGGAGCAGGGGCATACTTCCAGCTGTATAGCATCTACAGGCTGCTGCTTGTGCAGCAGGACCCTGGAGCCAACATATGTTGGGGGACTCTGGAAGATTAAGTCATCATGGTATGTAACAAGCTTAGAGGTTTCTAGCATTAAGCCACAAAATGATAAGCATTTTCTTTTGCTTTTTGTTTAGATTTTTGACCCAGTAGCCGTGGAGGAGGACTGTAAAAGAACCATAAACCCAACTACTGCTGTCATCTGTATTTGCAAATTCTTTATTATAATTAGGTGATATTTATGGCTGAAGGCACTACTGGACCTTCATGTTCTATGACTGGAAGATAGTTTAATTCAATCGCTGATGATTTTTATTCATCACAGATATAAATCTAGTCTAAAGACTTTTCTAAGTTTGATGCAGCCCCACAGAATTAGAAACAGGGCACAAACCAAAAGATTTGAAGCAGAAATGTTACCTGTACCTTGCTCACAGGACATATACACAGCTTTTTTTATCACTCAGTGAAGAACATAAGAAAATAAGGTTATCTGACATTCAACAGAGCATGACCATGTGCTTTTTCCTTTTCCTAGTTGCCTGCCACTTTCAGAAATCTCTATCAAAGATAAGTGGTGACTTTGCTCTCTAACCATTCCTTCTTAAATTGGTTGTGCATTCTATAGATTTTGCACTTTGACATTCTTTGGTCATTTGAACATTAAATCTGTATGCTGAAGTTCACAGGAAGCAGCAGAAATGGAAAATAGCACCGGTCAGGTCGTAGCTTAAGTGTCCGCTACTTATACTAACTGCTTTCCTGCTGCTGTTGCATTCCTTCCTTGGAAGTAAATAGGGGAAAAAAGTCATCTACCCTACGTATTAAAACTGAAAAGATGGTCCCTAAGATTTTGTGAACTCTTGCCTTCACTTTTTAAGGGTTATTTTGCTTCATCACTTAAAAACGATGTATGTACAAACACCTTGAGTTTACTTAATGCCATCTTTCTGGCCAAGCTGAAAGCAAATTGTATTCATAAAGCTTTGGCCATACATTCTGCAACTTAAAATTGGTCAACATCAGTCTCTTTAACACTTGATACATACTCAAAATAGAAGTATTTATCTTTCCAGTATTTGTGTAAGAAGATAATGTTATGGATTCATTTTGAAGAGGAAAACTTCGGAGACATGCAGATGAGTTAATGTAATTCCCCAGTATCATATTGAGAAGACTATCAGAGCTGGGAAAGGAACCCAGGTGTTCCAACATCCAGTCTGGAGTAACCATATCAGCTTCCGATGTCGTTCAGTCCCTGTTAGCTGCCTAAGACATTTGAGAGCATCCACTGAACTACCTTATATTCACTGCATCCCTGCATGTGCTACTGCACAACATACCTGTCTGGATGTGACTTTGATTTGCAATGACTCTGTCTTCCCTCCCCAGCTACTAACAAATTTGCAGTAGCCATGTTCTCAAGTCTTCTGATAAGGCAAACAGTGCTAAAGGAGCGAGATTTTCAGATCATATTCAGTTCATCTGAAAGATGTCTCCTACCATTTATTCTTGCTTTATACTGCCACTCCAGCAGGACGTGGGTTTCCCTGTCTTCCATATCATGTCTGCCAGCTCCAAACAGATGTCTGTAATATCCTGCAGTGTTTCAGGTGGCACCAAGTGCCTGAGTTTAGATAACTGAATCTCTTACTCAGTCCCGTCTCTGCAGTTTGTGTAGGTCTGTGTCATATTTAAATGGTAACAGTAGCAGTAGTGTCTCCTACCTGTGGTGCCATACATGAGGCTCACCAGACCTCTGAGGAGTTCTTAAGTTAGTTTTATCATTCACCAACCCATAGGTAAAGTTGCCCTAACTATAACAAAATTACAGCTTCTGTCATTGCATATCCATTGTCTTGCTACTGATTTTCTTTCTAATGCAGCATTACCAGTTAGGTTTATTGGAGAATTTTCTCTTTTTCTTAGACTGTAGATATTGTCATAAATGTCTGTCTCCCATGGCACTGATTTGACAAAATGCTGCTCTAAATTTCATGTTGTCTCCAACGGTGCAAATGACTGCTGAGGAGTAATTATGCATTGTAGCCTAAGCTCAGCAGAACAGTAAAGGCTGTTTCTCAGTAGTCACTTTGCTCCATTCTGTGCTCTTGCACAGATCTATGCTCATCTACATAAGCAGTAAGTGCACAGGCTTCCAGGAACCCTGCACACTTGCCATTTTGAGCTTGGGTGTAATGTGCACCAGCACTGTATTTTTAGCACCTCATGTTTTACCAGAAAGGCAACATAAAGGTTATCAAGTTCTTCAAGCCAAAAAAAGTTTGTGTGAGAAAATGCCACTGGTAATGTTTATCCAGAATGTAAAACATGGTAATGGAATAAGTGATATTTTTCTTGGATTCTGGCCAAAACAGAACTGTCAACAAAAGAAAAGTGTGTGGAGTTAGAAGGGAAGAAGGGTATGGGGGAAAAAAAAAGAAAAAGAAAGAAATTAGAGACCCTTTTGTTTTGCTTTCCCAAGTACTGTTGTGAGGATTTTCTTAGGCATATTTATAAATCATCTGAGCTACTGGAAGCTGCCACATCGTCACCTTACAAACCACGTATCATACTTTAAATTCTCAATGCTAGAAATTTTAAAGAGAAGCCATGTGATTAATCTGTGCCTTCTGTCTTGCTTTGTAGGTGATGAACTGAACAATAGTTCTTGTAGGAATTTGGAAATGCAGCAGAAAAGATGTGCTTTTTCTGCAGCTTCGTCTTTGAAAGCAAATTGGAATCCTTTAATTTTCACTGCATTACTCTCTTTCCTTCAGAAAAATTCTGTGAATTGAATATTATTATCCCAGTTGTCTTGATAAGGAGGTTGAAGCAGAGATTGAGAGGCAAAGTATGTATAGGCACTGCATAAGTATACAGAGAAGAATGAAAGAGGCATCTGCTGACTGGTGGTGCATGGTGCCCTATAAGGAGTTACTGGGGAAAAGATGTCCATTGCTTTATGTTGGAGCAGTAGTCAGTGCAATAGACCTGCAGTGCATGTTTGGAGTACAGGAATCCCTGCTTCAGTCACAAATCTGTCTTCCTGGATAAATTGCTCATAAAATTATCAAGCAAATAATGCCTGTTATTTGCTGGAGGAAGCCCAGCACAGACAATCATAGTGATACAGATTTTGCTGTATTGTAGAACAGTCAAGCAACTGGCAAGAAAGATCTAATCATGTACCAAAAAGGGAGTGAGCAGACATGGCCTTTGTGAAATTAGGTCTTACTCTCTGATAGACACAGGTTTATACATTTCTCTTGAAATATTTTGGAAACAGTTTCTTCACAGTAGCTTAGAGAAGGACTCTCAGAGTGTGTCAGTAATTTGCTTCCAGCTGTGTACAGCTATCCTGCAGGACCAGCGTTGTAAAGAAGAAAGCAATATTTTCCTTCCACACTGGACAGCCCTTGTTGCTTACATGGTGCACAGTTTGAATAATTCTCCCATCAAAAATGCTGCATCTGAGTTTGCAACTAAATTGCTTTAAAATGTACTCAGAAGAGAGCAAGTAATTTTATTAATTTTATAAACCTCCCCACTGTAAAACCAAAATGAAATTCAGTCAGTTCATTCTTTCTGCCACCTTCAAGTTGAGGACTTTGTTTGCCAGTCTCCTCTCCCAATTTGAATGCCATAGTAATTAATAATTTTTTTGGTCATATTGCTCAAATTGAGTAATCTCATTGATTTGTCTGTGTCTGCTTCGTGATCCAGTAGAACTGCAGTCGTAGCAGTTGCCTCTGCTGAAGACTTTGGCCGATTATGTGCCACCTTTCTCTTAATCCATCGGAGAGAACTCGGTTTACCATGACTCTTGTAATGTGGGTGCTGAGCCTCAACATCATCAGTTCACATTGGCTTCTGGGGGACATTTCAGGGCATTTCAAAGCTCAGGTCAATGGCAAATGCTGGAAGAAATTGTGTCCAGTTGCAGAGCACTGTGTCTCTTCCGCTGTATTTAAATAACCAATACAGGTTTCTGTCTTAGATTCCAAGTCAGGAAACCACTTCAGCACATATATGTAGCCTTGCCATCTTGAATTCATTGCATCTTCGTGTTCAAATATACAAGGATGTGTATATGGAAGAAAGGTTTCCTTGCAGGTGCATTTCGTTGTTTTTGTTGATCCCACATCCATAAATGGAGCTTTGTAAATGCAAGACAGTTTAGATGCAAGTATCTTAATTGGGCTCGAGGGCTACTGCAAAGACATACAGAAGGGAGAGATGAATGCTAACTAAATAAATAAAGTAAAATGAAATGCCTGATGCTTCAGCATGTAGTTTCAGTTGCTCCTGCTATTAGCAAAACCAAAAAAAAAATCAGACAATGAAATGGCAAAAAAATGAAGGTACATTGTCAGGGTTCGATGTCAGGGAATACCCTTGAAATTTTTTTCAGGTTGTTGTCTTAAAGGGCAGCACAAATTACATTTTTCAGGTAAGGTTAGGTAAGCAACAACAAAAAATGCATTGTCTGTTACAATATTTGTGCTACTAAGGGTTTCATCTTGAAAAGAGCAACTCTGCTTCACCCGATCAGAGTCAGTTTACGTGTAGCTGGAGTGGAGAATTACTTTTTCAATGGGCTAATCACAAAGCAAAACTTAGATACAGTGTCACAGACAACTATGTCTTTAATTCAGGTGAGGAACTGGGAGATGGAAAAAATTAATTGTCCAATGTGAAAACCTAATTGCAGTGATTTAGATAAAAAGCTTTGCTGGTCAAGATTTTTCTTCCCAGGAAACAGAAGGTCTGTTGTGTAGCAGGTTGTGTAGTGGTGTTTAAATTTTACTTAATTGCTGTTGAGATTTTTCTTACTTTCATCTTCTGCTTTTTCCTCTTTTTTTTTTTGCTTCTTTCCCTTTTTTTTTTTTTATGAGCCAAGACAGCACTTGGCACCATTTTGATTTCCAACTTGTTTTAGATCTTTGTACACGTTCATCAAAACCCGGGAAGTTATTTTTTGGCAAAATCAGGATTCTTCGATGTATTTTCATTAGACACATCTCTCAAGGGATTAGTTTCTCTTTCCTCCTCCCCTCCCTCTCCTCAGGATGCAAAGTGATTATCTAGCAGTACTTAGCTGTGTTTATTTTTCATTACCATGCAAGTTTTATTTAATTAAGGTGCAGATATATTGGTACAGTGGGTGCACAGAACAGCTAGTGGTCTGCTTTAAAATTGTATGGATGTGGAAAACCTTTGCCTTGGCATGTGCTGCTTTTCTGTAAGCCAGCTGAAATGAGTACTTCGCACTGAAGCCAGACCATTTCTTTGTGACAGGCTTTATTAATCCTAGTCTTTTGATCATCTGCACACTGAGTATACTCAGGCAACAGATACCCTGTGTTTTTCATACTTTGGGAAAGGAGTTTCCTAACTCCAGTGCAACCAAAAGGGCTGAAATGCTATTGTGTTTCAGAGCAACAGTACAAAGTCAAAAAAACCAACCACAAGAGGATACCCAACCTTTTTCACTTCCATTTGTCAGGAGAGATGAAGAAAGGGCTTCGGCTGAGCATGAGAATGAAGCTATGTTCATTGCTGCACAACTCCAGCAGACTTTGGCTGACCTGGACGAAGAGTTAGAAGGTATGAAAGTATGTAACTTCTGAAGTACAAAAGATGGAGGCATAGCCAGGAGTTGCAGACTCAAACTGTACTCTGAGACATCTGCACATTTCTCACTTGGATTATAGAGAACAACTCACAGGTCTGAGACAAACTGTGGTCCATCCAAAGTAGTTGCTTTCCCTATGCTTCAGGAGCAGCTGCTCTTTTTAGACTGACACTGAATATTTTTCAAGCTACTTATCAGATTGTCATTTTATTTCAGTGTCTGCTAGCAAAAAGAGTTGAACAGCAGTTTATAGGCACATTTTGTAGTCCAGGTTTGGTGTAGTTTCACTGTCTTCAGCGAAGTGAAATCAATTTATCAACCAAATTCATCTCTGCGTTTAATTAACAATGTTTCTGATTTGGATTTTGTCATAATGAAGTGGTGAAGTGGGAGACATTTTTGTACCCACTGCCTCCTCTGTTAGAAACATTTTAAAGATAAAAATCAAAAGAGGTGAAAAGAAACAGAAGAGAAAAATGTCACCACGTGCTCCTCTTTTTCCTACTGTGATAAAAGTATTTCTCAGTTAATGGTTTGTCACCAAATGATCTTGAATACTTTTCTTAAACTTCTCAACTTTACCTTAGTACTTTCACGCTGGACTTAATTGTGATTTAATTTCTGTGAGTTCTCTCACATTGCGGTTTCTTAGCTTCTGTGTTGTAACTCTTGATTTATATCAGCAAATTTGAGGGGAGAGTTAAGCTTCTTGCACAGTGAGGCTTTCTAGAGTCACTGGTAAAGAAGGGTGAGAAGAATGGAGAAAAAATACGAGTACTGTTTCTTTGTTTGCTTGCTCAAGGAAATCCTTCAGCTGGACTGTTATTACTAACCAGGTCTGGGAAACGTAATTTGGAGTTGCTCACTGTTTCTCAGAAACATTTCTCCTTTGGAGTCATGTGGTGAAATACTTATCACTGAAAGAAGTTAGTCAAAGATAAGGAATGAACAATAGATTAAATTCTGCTTTCAGCTGCATTTGTGTGTTTCCCACTGGCTGAAGCAAGACGACTGCAGAAATATTTGGCTGATCTTAATCAGCAACCAGACAATAAAAAGGATTCAGATCTGTCCTTTCTGTAATACAGGCATTAATATATTTCTGTTAGTTTTAATGAAATCTGATCCATTTCAGCTTGTACTGGCTGTTCGTGAAATTTAAAGTTATATTGCCTAAATACTGCCTATATGTAATGTTGTTTGTGTATTTGCAGCAGTGGAGGGTATAAGCAACTCTGACTCTGAGTACATCAATGAAATGTGGAGGCCACATACAACAGAAGTTGAGGCTACCCAAGATATTACCATTTCTGTTCCAGTAACAGTCATAGATGATGCTCCAGAAGTTAGCGCCTCTGACTCTGCTGGAAGTGAAGAGGCAGAGACAAGATTGTCACAAAACATCTTGGCTGACTGTGTTATTACAGGGGACTTTACAAATAAAAACAACAATGCAGGTTCCTTTGATAAGGGACACACAAATGGTGGAGCTCCATGCATTTCCAAGGACTTAATATATCAGCACCCAACCGAAAATGAATTCAGCCTCTTGCCTGTGGAACAGAGAAGAGATATGTTTGAATCCCTCACATCCTCTTTTGAAAAAAGAAGTGAAAAGAGCTTCAGACTGGAAGTACCACACAAGCATGGTGTCAAGTCTGAGGAATGCAAATCTAAGCTGAGTCCATCTCACTCCAAGGTCACAGCTGAAATCAGTACAGCAAAAGAGAAGATAAATCCACTTAATGAAAGTAGTAACAGGGAAAGATCTCTGAAAAAAAGTAAATCAGAATTAGAAATCAAATGGCCACCAGCAAAAAAAAATGAAGTAGAAGACGTTCCATCAACATCCACATGGTATCATCGTGCCCAGAACTCAGCAACAAACTATGAACCTAAAATGGGTTTGACAACTTTTAAAGTTGTCCCTCCCAAACCTGAAGTAAAACATTTTGATAGAGGAGTTTCACTTTCCACTGGTGCCATTAAGATAGATGAACTAGGCAACCTCATATGCCCTAACTCTGATATCAGTAAGCACATACCAGGTACCTATGGTGATGAAAGTGAGGAAATTTGTCTTGGGAAAGTGAAGGCATTCTGGAGGTCAAGTTCTACAGAAAAGCAAAGTGATGACTCTGCTGAGCATCTGCCTAAAAAGTCAGCAGTTGCCACAAACTCGAAGCCTTTTACTATAAAGCATGAACACAAACCGGTCTGTCTTGCAGCTCCAAAACCTGTAGCACCACCATTTGTTACTACTCAGGTAGCTGAAAGACAGTCAGAGAATGAAAGGACCAAACCACCTCTTTCAGTTGCACAATCTCAGCTAACACCATTAGTGGCCCCAACCATGAATAAGGACAAGCTGGAGCTTCCATTTATAAAGCCACACAGAAGAACTTCAAGTCAGTATGTTGCCTCTGCCATTGTAAGACACATCAATGCAACTACCTTTAAGTGTGACCCTATGGAATATCACGAGAAAGATGAAAATAAGCAAGGGGCAGGAGAGGTTAAAAATGAAGCAGAAATTTCACCCAAAAGATGTATTGCCATAGCCAAATATAGCCCTGTGGACACAGAATCAGCAGAAACAAGAGAAACGCCTTCAAGTATTTTTACTTGCAGTCAGAAAGCATCACACAGGTTTACACCTGGTGATAGTTCTGGCATGGAAAACAAAGTAGTTAACACCAGGTCACCACATCAAGCAACTTCTCTGAGTTTCTATAAAAGTGTCCCACTTATTAAATCCTCTTCCAAGGATAACAACATTCCAGAAGATGATAATGGTTTAAACAGAAAACAAAGTATAGCTGAGAAAAAGACACATCTTTCTCTTGACCAGAAATGTGAGACTTCAACCCATACTACTTCAGCCTCATCTCTTAAGTCTCCTGATCTCCAAGGAGTTGTATCTTCTTTCAGTACACCTTTGCGAGTCACCAAATGGCCTCCTGCTAATGGTGTACAAGTTAGTTTGCTAAAAGCTTCACCTGAGCTAGATGGTGCAGCAGCAAACACGGGGTCGGAACTGGAAGAAAAACGTGAGGATTCAGAGAGTAATGCTATCGGTGAACTGGATGTTAATGTGCAGACCAATATCTTTGGACCAAAGAAGAAGTTCAAACCTGTCACCCAAAAACCGGTTCCAAAAGACACATCACTGCACAGTGCCCTAATGGAAGCCATTCAAACAGCAGGGGGAAAAGATAAACTCAGAAAGGTAAAGTGGAGACCTGTTTTAGCTTGTTTGGACTGCAGAGCCCTATATTCATCCTGTCAGACACCAGAGGTTTTATAATTGGTACGGTTTCTGGTGAGCTGGAGTATACAAGGCATTTGAAAAATTTATAATGGTAAAATACAGACCAAAGCCTCTGCTTATTCTTCACATCCTGTATATAATACAACACCACTGCTGCTGCACTAGCTAGAAGAGACAGAGGGTGCAGAGACTCAGCATGAAGGAGAGGTAATTGAGGTCAGCATACGAGCCAAACTCACATTTCAGTGTGCTGCATAAAATCAGGAATACACAGCACTGAATAAACCTGTAAATATCTGAAATGAAAGAAAGAAAAAGCCCTGCATTTTGTATTACTAGGTGATACTAGCTTTGCACTGACTTCATGCTCAGATGATATGAGATGGCATCTCTAAGTACAGTGTTACTGTCTACACATACCCTCACTGCTCAGTGTGAGTGAGGATTGTAAAAGCAGGCGTGAAAGAAGACAGACTGATTAGTCTCCATAGTTTGCATTCTGGCACAAGTGCCAATACTGTCGATAGTGTTTCCAAACTAAGTAAGTACCTAATAACAATGTGAAGTTTATTCTTTTCATATTTTAGGTTTCAGACAGGGCACTAAATGGCAATTACAGGAAACTTTCGTATGCTGAGCCAGAGAATGAGCGCTCAGCCCTTCTAGCAGCAATTAGAGGCCACAGTGGCACCTCAAAGCTGAAAAAGGTAAGAAATGAAAATGGTAGGTGATCTTTTTTCTGTGTAGTCTGTTCCTGATGGAAGTTTTGAATAAACCCTGATACCAAACAAACGGTGTGCTGCAAAGAGAATATTGAGGGGGAAATAACATGACAGAAGACAAGATCCAGCTTACACAGAAGTCATAGCAGATCTGATCCTATCCTCTGCTATAAAACTGAACACTCGTTCGAAGGGGTGAAATCAAGAAACACATAGAAATCTAAATTAATTCCAGGGAGTGTATGTCAAATGTTCACCATTTTCACATTTGGGGGTGGGGGTGGGGGTGTGGTTGTACTTTAGGAGTATGCCGTTAGATTAATATATTTACATTACATTCATTCACAGTTACCTGAAAACACGCTAGGGCTTCGTCATGCGTGCTGTTTAGCTGTTAACATGAGCTGGTGCACGCAAGTTGTATGCCAGTAATTGATGTTGATGGAACATCCACTTTCAGCACAGCTGGATGATTCCTTTTGTCTGATAGATTTACTTAATCATTAAAGCATCACTTATTCCTAAAAGCAAAAGTTGAATTGAAGCTTTAGGGTTTTTTAACTCAGTATACTAATCCTGCCAAAGACGTGTATTTGGCAAGGAGCTTCACATTTCCCTTTTGTAATGACTCAGGCAGTATCACATACCCAGGTAGCTGGCATTAAATAGAAAGGATCTCTTGCTTGTGTTAGGAAATTGCTTTCATGCCTCAGATATCTTACTGCCATTACTGCATATAGGATACAGCTTCCTGTGAGCCTAAAGGTGCCTTCCTCTGAGCTTATGCAGCAGCCATCTTCACACATACTTAACTGCATTCTGCATTCATTTGAACAAATGTAAATTTGTGGAAAAAAAGGCTCTGACAGTGAAGTGGTCGTGTGTTATCACAGACTTTTTGGAATACCCTCCTCCAGCAGAGAAGCTTTTAAAGGAAGTTGCCTAAAAACAGTACACTCCTTTTTCACACGATGTCACCTGTGCTAGTTAAATTACTATGTTTGTATGTGTACAGGGCGAGGTATAGATGTGCTACAATGTAAGGGCTGTCACTTTCATGCTATCTCAAATGTTCACCCTTTTTATCTGACGTGACCTTATTCCAATATATTGTATGTATGTATGTGTGTGTTTGTGTATAATGAAGTAACAGAATATAGGAGCGCTCTAAATGTGGATTAGATTTGATGGGAGATGAATTCTTCTATTTTTCACTACAGAAGTTTTGTGCCTCATTTTCTCTGAGAAAGGAATGCCAATACTTCTTGAAAAGCTCCTATTTGGCACATGATACTGAATTTCCTAATCATCACTGAATCGATTTAATTACTAATAAGTTACCATGATTATTACTAGTAATGTTATTAATGGCAAAAGTACTTGCTAAACAGTTGACAGAAAGACTGGCTTAGTCTGAAAGATTACCTTCTCCACCTGCATGCATTTAAAATAGGATGAGTTTCCAAGCTGATAATCTGTGAAGAAATTTTAGTTTCAGAAATTCCACAGAAGCAGGCTTGGAAGAGCAAACCATTTGCTTTGTTCTCAGTGCTTTCACATATCTCTCTGGTCTTAAAAAAAAACCCCAAAAAACAAAACAACCAACCAACCAAAAAAACACACCACCACCAAAAAAGCCCCACCCATTAGCTTTAATGGCAATTTTTTTCATAGCAGCCATGTCTAACAGTTGAGGTCTAGAAGAGCCTCCCTGTCATCTGAGATTATTTATGTGCAGCCTAGACTGCAAAAAGTAATGAGATTCCTGGGTGGCTACTGAAGCCGCCTTATATTTTCCAGATTCCAAAACCTTTGTTGTTGTTTCCAAATAAACACCAAGTCCTTTACCTTATGTGCCAAGAAGAGTTAAAGGATACTGGAGCTCGCAATAAATAATGAGTGCATTTCTGAGACAATGCCAAATCCTTGATGCTAGTAATCAGCCCAGCTGAGTGATGTGAGTGAATAGTAACAGATGTTCAACTCCACGAGCACACAAAAGTTCTATGTGTTTTACATCATTCAAGCAAAGTAAAATCAGGGTACTGAAAGTGTGTCAAATGTCAAATAATTACAGTTTAGTCCTGCTTGATATTAATCACCTCCCTTCAATTGCATCATGAGCAGATCTCTTCATTGGCCTCTGAAGAGCTGCAGAGTTTTAGGAATGCGGAACTGTCCTTGCAGAAGGCAGAAGACCCTCAGGAAGAGCAGCTTTGTATCCCACCTTCCCCTGCCCAGCCGCCACCACCACCTCCCCTCAGCTGTCAGCAGCGGCCCCTAAGTCCTCTGCCATGGGTCCCAATAACCCTGTAGATGCAAGGCAAGCCCTAATGGAGGCCATTCGCTCTGGTGCTGGAGCAGCAAAACTGAGAAAGGTAAAGGTACTTTTATATTGTATTGTGGATGAAGCAACTTAATGTCTGCTGTGCTAGGAGAGACATTGCTAAGCTATTCTAACCGCACTTTTCTTTATTCCATCAGAAGAGGATACATGCAGTGTTTAACTGAATCAGACACAAGGAGTGTGTTTCAAACTTAATATTAAAACTGAAACGTGCCTGTGCATATATGCAACCCATATGAATAGGCAGTAATGTATTTTTTTAAAGAGAACATCAAGAGCATTAATAGAATACCAGAAAGCATTTTCATGCACTTTCCATTCTTGTGAATCTGCAATACCACTAGATGTGCTTTGGGCAAGGTGAACCTAAGAAAGATCAGGTATCTAACCTTGAAGAAAACTTAGAAAATTTAGAAATAAGTATTCTCTTCTCTCAACTTCAGTAGTGTGTTCTAGACCTTGATTCCCAACACTTAACCTTGGTTGCACCTGCTGAGAGCTGACAGTACAACCATAGGGTCATTCTAACGTCTACCTTCCCTTCATTCATTGGGTGCTGTGTCTTTCATTTCTGTGGTCAGCTATGGATCAGTCAATCTCCAGATGGCTCAAATGCCTGGGTGTGATTTTTAGAGTACCTTCACTTATCTCTTTGATCGACATTTGTTCTTTCTAACCTTAGTTACACTGCATTTTCTGGTAAAACGAAGCAGGCCAATTGGTCTCAGCGGAGTCATCCAAGTATTACATTGCAGTATCAAGAATAGACTTTGATCCAAGGACTTCAAGGAACATACAAAACCAGATGCAGTTTTCTCAACACATGATTTAGCTATGTCAGCCATAATGTGTAAATAGCTTTAACCTTGCTTACTTGTCCTCTTTAAGGTAACTGTAAAAATAGTCAAATTTTAACATTAAAAGGTAGCCCCCAAAAATCTTGTTTCTGATAAACCAAAATTTCCACAAAACCACACAAATGGCTGAAACCAGTGTTTCGGGGAACTTTACATCATCATGCAAACAAAAATCTGCATCTGCAGTTATTTTGCTTGTGAAAAATTACATCAGTATTATGCCTACCGTTAAGAGTGGGTGAGGTCACTCGGTCTGTTCAGCTTAGAGAAGGCTAAAGAGTGACTCTATCATAATCTACAACTTCTCAATGGGGGCAGCAGAAAGGGAGGACTGATCTCTCCTTGTTGACCAATAACAGAACACAAGTAAATGGAAATAAGGATCAGGGGAAGTTCAAGTGGGACATTAGGAAAAGGCTCTTCACTGAGAAGGTGGTTGGTTACTCAAACAGGCTTCCCAGGGAAACTATTAAGGCACCAGATTTGCCAGAGTTCAAGGAATGTGTGGATGACACAGGTCTTTTAGGTAGACCTGTGAGGAGTAGGGAGTTGGACTCAGGGACCTCTATGGGTGCCTTCCAACTTGAGATATTCTATAAGTCTAAGGCTACAAATTATAAAGAAGTAATACTCCAAATCAAGCCTTTATTTCTCCACTTCACTAATTTAGAGGAAAACCAGATTTGGATATTAAAGAATAATTCATGCAGGGTTTTTTTTGAGATCTTTCCAATTCCTTGTTCTTCTAACAACATTACTCCTGCAGAAGTTCCTGAGCAAACCCATAGCTCTAATCATTAAAACAAGTCTTTATCAGATCTATTTCAAATCAGTTGGATAGCCACTGTAGGCCATGAGAGTAAGTTGGATATAAAAATGTCTTGTGCTAAATACTGTGCCTGTCTTCTTTCATTTTCAGGAGAGAGTAATTTTTGATAGCTTTATCATTGGAATAGCAGAAGAGTGCATCTCTGATTATATGTCTTTTATGACAATAAAAAAGGGCAGTGTTTTGTCCAAGACAGAGTATGATTTTTTTTATTGCTGTGCTGTCTTGTCAGATATTGGCTGTGCAAGCTGTGTCTTGTATATGCCAAAGACACTGTATCGCTTTGGCATCTGAGATCTTATGCCTTTGATAACTGATGAAATGAAAAATGTTGTCAGATTTCTCAAAAACTTTCCCTCTAGTGTGTATTAATGTCTCTTCTAGCTTGCTGTGTTAAAGGAGACATAAAATCTGATTATTCCCTGCAGTTGGACAACTGTGACAGCAAAAATTGAATCTGTAGAGGAGAGAGAATATGATAGGTCTGTGTCAGAGTTTTCTTCTTTTACAGCTGAAGAACGTGTCTCTAAAGAACACTGAGGATTTTGTAGACTGGCTGGCAGGTGGTTTTGTGCTATGGCTGCAGCAGACATTTTCATATGTTATGCCTCCTCTGTCAAAGATCTATGATGTCATGATTTGGAGATGTGAGCGCAGCGATGGTTTTGGCTTTGCTTTCTAGAAGATTCTGGTTGCAGCAACCAGATAGCAGAGTAGATAGTTCAGTTCAGGAAGTAGTTCTGTTTTTTCTTTGTTTTCTTAAAGTTTTCTGTGACGAGAGAGCAAAATCATTTATTTAGCTAATATAGGGAGAACTGAGAAGAGTCTGCTTTGCTTAGTTATGTATCAATCAGTTTGTGCTTATTTATGAGAGGTTATTTTCCATGAAAGTAGATCAAATGTGTCTGCCAGGGGAACCAAGTGCAAAAGCAACTGTCTAGATAAGGAGCAAACAAACATTTGAGCTCTATTAATATTTGTGAAAAGGTAACTCCTCTATCCACCCCTGATTACACAGCTCTTTGCTAAAGTCATGAACTTTAAGGGTAAAAGATCCACTGTGCAGGAAGGGAGAAGTTGTTGCAGGTTGACCTTGCCTCGCTGAGAATCAGAGTCTGCACCACACAGGCTGTAATTGGGTCAGCCAAAACAAACCAGTGCAAAATTAGGTACCTGAGGGAAATGCCAAGTATCGGTAAGACAGTATGTGCACAGGTCTCCTGTCTGTTTTTCAATCCATTTCTTGGAGTACTGTGCTTGCTTTGGCAAATAAATCATACTTTGTTTTGAAGAAATGTCTTTTGTTTTATTGCACACTATTGCTGTCCACAGACCCCTGACAGAAAATTCTTGTGGATGCCAAGCCCAATTTGGCTTGCTCAGTAAAATGGTTATTCCCCAGTGCAGTGTGGTTCAGAGACCTGCCAGAAGTCGTTGGACTGCAGGGAATGGAGACACAGACATGTTACTGAAAACAGGTGAATTTACCAAAATGGAAAAGTCCTGACTATGTGCAGGAAGAGACCTTTTCCTTCAGTTCTCAAAAGGGTCTGTCAAGGAACCTGACAGGTATTTAATACATCCAAACTACAATAGCAAGTAATGGAGATTACATCAAGTAAAGCCATCAACCAGAATGGCTGAATGTATCTCGCTAGCAAGGGGCATGATTCCCAGCCACACAGTATGCCTCCTGTACAAAGGAGAATCAGTTGATCTGGGAAATAAACAGCTGATCTGAGACCAAACTTTTGCTAATTCTGGTGAGCAAAACTCAGGTCTTAGAACTTTACCAGTTGAGCTTCTGGTGTTAAAAGTGAGATGTTTTTTCCTTAGATTGTTTCAAGTAAGTTTTATCACAATTTCACATTCTTAATATCTTTATGCGTAGTTTTTAACGTTCTATTTCTGTCTCAGAAAATTAAGAACAACTTAGCTAGGATTCTGAAATTCTGTGTATCTTTGCATGCGTATTTTTGTGTCTGTGTAACTTGCCTTGGGATTTGCCATGGCTATCTGTGGAAAAAAACATAACTACACATGCAAATAACCCGTTAGATGTCTGGCTGTAGGTATATATGCAGCACAAGTCCATGCAGGATTGTAAATCTTACCCAACAAAGAGAAGCTATAAAAGCTGCCTTAGCTTATATAGCATCTACTCACTTCAGGCAGAGTTGTACCCAGGGATTTGTTAGACATATTGCAGGGAAATGTGCCTGCAGAAGGTGGGGAAGACAAGTTGCACAGCTGAAAAACAAGTTTTTGCTTATGGTAAACTGGTCACTGTAGACTACATTTTAATGGCACATACAAGAGACATTCTACAACCTTCACACATTTCCCAGTAAAGACTCCAGCTGCATCTAAGCAGTCTTTGCTTTGTGCTCGCTGCAGTTTTAAAAACTAATTTGACTCCATCACAGTACCCACAAGCGTTCATGCCAACGCGCAGCATTGGCACTTAGTCACATGAACTTCTGATATGTGCAGTGTATCACTCTGTTGGCAACCAAAGGAGCCAGGTAAGGTAATTACTGCACCCATTACAGTGAGTCCCTGCTACACGCTGGAATAATTTGAGGTCGGTTGCCAACAAGTTATGCACATGAAGTGCCTTCTAGGAAGCATGGCCTAGTTCCATACCTTTCCTTCAAGCAGTGGACTATTATTCTCACATAATCAGAGGTATATAACTGTGAATGAAGAAATACTGTGTCTTGACATCTGGGTCAATGGGTGCAGTGACAGAGATTACAGACAAAGCCACAGCTGGTATTGGCTTTGATATACTGGAAATGTGGCAGGAGGCCCCACCAAAAGGCTGGCCAGGCTTGATATGCAGGTAGTCAAAGGAGCTTTAAAGTGATTCTAGTTCCCATGAACAGTGAGAGGCAGTCATTTGCATGCTGTTACTCTGTTTAAATTGAAATATAAAATTTAATTTGAACTCTTCACCTTGCTAATAATGTTTACTGTGACCTCCATTTTTCACAGAATTACACAGAATTATTGAGGCTGGAATAGACCTTCTGCCATGGTTGCCAAGGCCAAAATGGAAGAGTTAGACTTGATCAAATAAATTATTCCTGTTTAGCTTTTGTGGTAACCTTAATTTATATCTTTCCAATAGAATTAAAGCTCAGTAACTTTGATTCTGAAAAAGCACCCTAGTGTGCCTATTTAAAATTAAGCATGTGCTTGGATGACCTGAGAACTAGGAAGGAAGATAATCATTTGTTTCAGTATATTTCTGAATCAAAGTCTTTGGGAGTTTCCTTTATTCAATCAGGAAGCAAAGTACTAATCAATTGATTTTTATGACCGATGACGGCTAACCAGTACTGAACAGATTTTGACTGTCAGATATTGTGTACTTGCAGCCTGGGTTTCTGTTCATTCCACAAAATGAAGGAAGTTCACAGAAAAATACATCACCTATGTTGCAATAATCATGTAATTGCTACTGCAGTGCCTAAGGTTTGGGGGTTTTAGGGAACATTAGCACCTTTCATTAGACCAACTCCTACTACGGCTTGAAAAAGCAGGTAAGCTTTAAGTAATCTCAAGTAGCTGATGAAAAGACTAAGATTGAAAACAGCCCCACAGGAGAATGTCTGGCTAACAATGTCAAGAGTTACAGATTTAAAAATATCTTGAGTGATTGTGTGCTTTTCTTTATTGTAGGTCCCTCTGCTCATTTGAATGTATAAAGAACAGGTAATTGGAAAGTCTAAGTCTGTATGCACACATCATCATCATCCACAGTCTGAAGTGGCAAAAATGTCAAGAAGTTTAGTTTATTCTCCTGTCTCCAAGCCAAAATAAGTTGTAGTTAATTTTCTGTGTGTTCCTGCATAATGTTTCTAAGGGGGAAAATATGTTGCTCCAACGTAAAGCTTTTGTGCCAAGGAATTGTGTTTTGCCTCTGAATAATTAAGGTTGCCAATAAACTATTCTTGTTGGCAGGTTAAGAAGAATATAAACACTATGCAGTCCTGTGTTAATTGTGTTTCTGGGCAAATTAAAAGGCTTTGCTAGCTATCTGAAAAGTAATGCTCATTGCAAATTGTTAAAAGTATGTAGCTATTTTAAATTATTTACTTCTTATTTGATTTGGAAAAGGGCTGTAAGCATTTGGGGTGAAAACCAGAATGAAGATCTCTTAAAAACAATCAAAGCAAAAAGGTACATTATGCTGAACCTGAATTGTCATATGCTGGAGTCATTTTTTAAAATCAGATTAACTTTGTATTTCTGGTGGAGCTCTGAGAAAGCAAGTAATCAGTAATGAATGTGAGACAGTGTCTATCAAAAAGTTACTTAAGGGGTATGACGTATAAAATGCTACTTTGCAGAGATATACTGAACCCTAGTAACATCTCTGGCACTTTAAAACTATTGAGACACTTTAAAGTATATTTATTTGCAAAATACTGTGAAGGTTATAAATAAGATACAGAGTACTGAGTAGAGGGCCAAGATTTAGAATTCATTCCTGCACTGCAAAATGAAGTGAAGTTGGTTTATACCAGTAACCAGGACTTTTGACATCTCCTGTTCAGGTCATGCATAAGTTGGTCCTTTGTTTCCAATTTGTATGGCTGTTGTATGTTGTCTCACAATTGCTTCTAGCAGCATCTCTTTCCAATGTTGACTACTTTGGTAGTTATTGTTGCACATATTTTGAAATTTATTAACTTAAAAGGGACAAATGAAAACACTTTTTCACATTTCCTACATTGTAATGAAACTGAAGAAAGGAAGTTTGTACATTTGCATTTTTGTAATCACTGACCAGAATAATGGCAGACTCTTTTTCCCTTGGAGCTGAAATTTTTAATGTGTAGCTATGTAATGTTGGAGGTATATGAATCTTTAGCCGTCTGCATTTAATGTATCCATATAGTATATATTGCAAAATACCAATGTCTGTTAGTGCCACGAATAAAAACAAAGTCAAAACCTGACATGGCTTTGAAAGACTCTTTTTAGTCCAATGTTTTACATTGACAGAAAGAGAAAAGAACTATAGGTGGACATAAGCAAACCACTCTGCAGTATTCAGTACCTCAGGTCAGAGTAAAATGTCTCAAGCCAGGGAAGAGCTCAAAAACAGTAACATGGGAACACTGTAGAAATCACCAACTAGAATCAAGATGTTAGAGTTATGTACATTTTAAAACTAATACTGTTCTGATAATGATCCATTTCCTCATTAGGGAAGCTTGGTTTAGGGAAGGTTGCATGGTTTAGTTGATTAGGTGGGTTGGATAATAGGTTGGACGTGATGATCTTGAAGGTCTCTTCCAACCTGGTTTATTCTATTGCCAGCACTGTGCCCAGGTGGCCAAGAGGGCCAATGGCATCCTGGCCTGCATTAGGAATAGTGTGGCCAGCAGGAGCAGGGAGGTCATTCTGCCCCTGTACTCTGCATTGGTTAGGCCACACCTTGAGTACTGTGTCCAGTTCTGGGCCCCTCGGTTTAGGAAGGACATCAAGACACTTGAACGTGTCCAGAGAAGGGCAACAGGGCTGGGGAGAGGCCTTGAGCACAAGCCCTGTGAGGAGAGGCTGAGGGAGCTGGGGTTGTTTAGCCTGGAGAAGAGGAGGCTCAGGGGTGACCTCATTGCTCTCTACAACTACCTGAAAGGTGGTTGTAGCCAGGAAGGGGTTGGTCTCTTCTCTCTAGCAACCAGCACCAGAACAAGAGGACACAGTCTCAAGCTGTGCCAGGAAGTTCTTCACGGAGAGTCATTCGTCATTGGAATGGGCTGCCCGGGGAGGTGGTGGAGTCACCATCCCTGGGGTTTTCAAGTGGGGATTGGACGTGGCACTTGGTGCCATGGTCTAGTCATGAGGTCTGTGGTGACAGGTTGGACTCGATGATCTTTGAGGTCTCTCCCAACCTTGATTATAGTGTGATACTGTGATTCTATTCTATTCTATTCTATTCTATTCTATTCTATTCTATTCTATTCTATTCTATTCTATTCTATTCTATTCTATTCTGAATTGAGATGCTCTGTCACACCTTAGGATAAATAAGATCACCTCTTTTGACCAGTTATGCTTCTTTTGCCTTTTAAAGTCTCAGTGTGCTTTAGATCAGAACTATTAACCTGTTAAAAATGCCATCACAGGAAAGTATTCAGTCACTCCTAAGTTTCAATGCTGTAGACAGTCCCACCAGCAGCAAACAGCGCTTCCTTGATTAGGTACTGCAAGACAAAACTCATTGTGAGTCTCCTTGTCCTTAGTCTTGCCTGAAGGTCCTTCCTTACTACTGCCCCTTTAGCGTAATAGATTTATGGGTACTTACTTTCCAGTGTAAGAGATCCAAACCTGAATTTTGAGATAATAAGATCTTCCAGGTTTTTGCAGTGCAAAGATTCTGTTTCTGAGTGCTGGCACTGTATAGAACAAAAGTTTAAAAAAGATGTATTCATGGATAAATTTCTGAGTCTAAAATTCTCATGTATGGAAAAACTACTAAGACAGCTGCAATATGAGATGTCAGCTTCACTGCAACAGCAAAAAACTTACAAGAAATCCTTCTGACTCAATCACAGTTCAAGCTAAGAACAGAGGGAGAGTTCATCTGTCTACAGTAGGAAGCTAGACTGGGTGTTCATTCCCTTTTCTTCTTGACGAGAGTTGTGTATGTTCTTAATGCTGTTGAAATCCTGGAAGCAGCTTAATTTAACCTTATGTTAAAGGAAATTTTATGGGAACCCGAAAAGAGAGTGATAACAAAATGTTTAGATGGCCTTCATGTCTTTGAGGCCCTGGAGGTGACAAGAGGAGGTGTACCTCCGAACCGTGTGAGAAAAGGATGGAAGTCAAAAATATCCAAGTGCTGCATCTTTGAAACAGATGGGAAGGCAACTGGGGAGAAGAATACCTGTTAAAATAAAGATAAAACAGTGGGCTTAGTGGGGATAAGCTGTGGGAAAGTGAAACTGTAACATTCACCTACATCTCAATAAATAGCCACTGGCTCTGCACATCTTGGACACTTGGCTCCACACAAGGCCACTTGGCTCACCTTGCAGCCGTGGTCCTTCTCTTAACTGGTTTGTTAGTTTGTATCTTAACTCATCATGGTGGCACTGGCTGGACTATATTTCTCACAATCTTGTGGCACAAAACAGATTTTATTGCAAACCCACTTATAATAAAGTATATTTATAGGTAGGACCATTCCATGTAACTTCCTAGTAACGCCTTTAGTAGTCTTCATTTGGGAAGTAATCGTGCATCGGTGGCTTAGTGCTTATCGGGCAGGCACTTTTTAAGGTCTTAGCCTCCTCATCCCTTCATTTACCTTCCTTCAAGACTTGGAAACTGGATTCAGGAGACATGCTCTGGCACAAACTGGCATTCAGTCTGTGGAACCAGGCTTTATTTCATCCAGAAAACCCTTGAAATGTGTCTGATAAAGACATTGCGCCCTCAACGCCAAATGTTTTCACTTGTGTAGCTGCTCTCACTGGTCCATACTGTTTGCTAGTGCAGACACAGCCTGCCTGGAGGTACCTGTGCCACTAAGGGTAGTCCCTGCCATGTCTTTTCAGGGTTCTTATAGATGGACAATCTGCAGCCTCATTTCCTTTTTGCAGGACTAAAAGAAGGATGGTGAACTCCCCTTTTTCCCAGCGTATTCCCTACATCTCCCTACATGCTCTTACCTTAGTTCAGCTGGAAGAAAGATTCTGATGTATGCCAGATTCATCTTGTCCTTTGTATTATCATTTTCAGTAACGTCTTGAAATGAAGCAAAAAATAGTATCACCAGGGAAATTTAATAGAGAATTTGGATTTGCCATCTTTATTCCTTGTACAGGCTTAAGTCAATGTTCAGAACTTAGAACTATCTAATCTCACATATCAAAGTTTGCAGATCTTCCCTCCCCTTTTTCACCTGCTTTTGTTAATTTATTTTTTTTTACTGAGCTCAGACTATTCATCATCCATAAAGCCAGCATTAAGTCACTCCAGCTGGGCATTTAATTTTAAATAATAATACTGGTTGTTGGCATAAGCTATTGGACTTATGTGACTTAATTTTTTCTTGTATAGACAGCCTGCTAACTTGCAAAATACTGGACCAAAAGACTTTTTGACATGCACATCAATCTACAGAGTTTCAAACACGGCATTCAACTTCCCGTGCACACACAACTGATTCACACATGTTACTGCTACATGCACCACAGCCAAAAATTGTCCCTTCATCACCATGTAGGAAAAAAGAAGAGAACGAGAGATGCATTATGAAACAATGGAAAATGCCATTCCAAGATTGTTTGCAATGTTTCCCCTCTAATCTCTCCAGAATAGAATGAAGCAGTTCAGTGCTGCTTAGTCTTGAGCACGTGGTTTAATTTTAATACAGAGATCTGTGCAAATCCCGATTTGAGTCTGTTTATCTGGATGAGATGTCCATAAATTTGTTCTCTGCTGATGCAACGCACAAAATAGTTGTCTTCTACAACAGTTTTATTATCAAGCTTTATGTATGTAGAGCATTTGTGTGTACTGTTGAGTTACATGTACATTACATGTACCAATGTGCTTTGCCACTGAGGCTTCTGTTTAAATTTATGAGACTATTCCTGTTCTTACTCCACTTGTTGCTGTTGGACAACCCTCCTGTAGCTGTCATAAAGGTTGCATTTCCCCACTTGCAGAAAATGACCTTTGCCATGACAGAGTTTCTTTTTCAAAGATAAAATGAAGCAAAGAAATTTCTGATTTTTCAGTAATGTTTACCTAGGTCTGGTGCAAGATTGTTCTGATCTGCTATTCATGGCTTTTTTTGCTGAGTGGGGTCTGGAGTTTGATTCTTTGTTGATGCCTTCATTTGGTTGGAGAAAGTTTCCATGTAGTTGAATTCCTGGAGTTGTTCATTAAAGTATGCTAAGATGGATGAACCTTTCTAAGAGCCAAAATGTACTTTTGTTTTTTTGTTATTGTTACTAAACTTTATTAAGTATTTATTAAACAAATATAATCTGGTTAAGTACTAACAGGCTACATGATGTTAAACCAGATATGAAATTCACCTCCTAAGTTAGTCTACACACTAAGGATTTTCTTGTTCTATTTCTTTGTTTGGTTTTATTGTTCTAGGGTTTTGTTTGTTGCAATATTGATGACTCATTAAAAAGATAAAAGACATATGTAACAGGCAGGTTTGGTTTTCACACTTACAGACTTCAAGAACAAGTTCACTTCCATGATCTGCTCCTTCTAGTCACTCACTTTGTATGTACAGGAGCATGCACATACAGAGATTCCTGCATCTTTGCAGGAACTCAGAAATTGATTTAAAAGCCTATTTTCCATTTTTAACAGTAGCATTTTTTGTTCTGTAAAACAAGACGTTTCAGAAAGTCAGGGGCTAAGTTTTGATGCAGTCACAACAGTCAATGCTGGAAGCAATGTCAAATCCAGCTCCAGAAAATGCTGTCTTCAGCCAATTTCTTTTTTGCTTCACTTTTTTTTGCCTATAGACTGATAAAAACATATACATGCCATGTCTCTTTTCTGAAGTCATTATAGTTCTCAAAGCCCTAAAGGTTTCCTCCTGAACAAAGCATAGTGGTGTGGCAATTGAACTTCGGATTTGAAAGAGGACATTATTCTTAGACAAACATCACTGTACAGTTTGCAATTCAGGAGCTGTAAAAGGAAACCTTATTGAAAGAACAAGACTGGAACATCATTGTCTTCGACATTGTAACCTGTGTTTACTGCAATAGGAACAAAGCAAACACAGTGCAAATATGCATGGGTTTCCTTTGTCCCATTTCATGCATTCAATAGAGAAGTTTCTATCAGAAGCACTGTGATCTGTCCCTCGTAGTGCTTGGCACAGAGAAGTGGGTCACAACTTGAGGGTTCTGGTTTGGATGACACTACTAATTGGTTGTGTCCCTTGTTTTTCGCTTCTTGCCTTGCAATAAAGCAAAATGTGGTCTGCTTTAGCTGGTACTTGAGATGGTAAACGAAGTGCTTTCACTACAGGGATGAGCAAAGCCTCCACAGGTGAATGCTGTTGAGTAGAAAGTGATTTGTGATTCAGCCTGTGCAGTTTCATCCCCTTAAACCAAAGGTAATGGTAAAAGAAGAGGGAAACAGATGTCTGCCCTCTGACAAAACCTAGGAGTGAGGCACATGTATCCTACACAGTGGCAGCCCTCCCTTCGCAGCAGCACCTACTCATGCAAATGGCATACACACCTCCGTAAGCAACTGATACATCTGTACTTGGGAAGTCATCAGAGATCCTGAGACTGCAAGTATCTCTCCTGACAGAGCTACCTGGTTGGTCAAGGTGCTCAAGACCAGACTCAACTATCCTCACTGTAGACTCTTCAGTCAGCCATGGTGGTGGGTGTACCCTAGGTGCTCCCTAACTGGCAGACACTGCACACAGAGCAGTGGTTTGGCTGCCTGCGCAGTGCATGCCCCTTATTCATTAACAACATTGCTAAGGTTCCAAACTTTCCATCTTATGGAAGGGACTGTCAGAGGCAATTTTCAGGTGGCCAGTGCTGCAGAAGTGCAAAGAGTTCTATTTTTATGTGTTGATGAATAATGTAGCAACAAGTCTGTGTTGCATAAAATTGCTTCTTTACTGCTGCTGGGGCCAGTGTTTGTACAAATGTTCTAAGCCCAGCTACACAAGTTAAAGCTTGCTACTTTTATCCTATGTATCTATAATTAGACAGAATTTTTCCAAGTTCAAGCTTGGAATCAGAGCAGGTCCTTCATTCCAGGAGTGGGCAATTCCACTTCCCCTTCTCATCTGTAGTTCTGATCATGCTGCTTATTTTCCAAATAGTCAGTTTTGCAGTAGGGTGTAATTAGCACTGGGTTTCTCCACAGACAATACTGTATGATGGTTTTCTTTTTAAATACCATGGAAATCATTCATCTTCATTGTCCTTTGCTTTGTTTTATGGAGCATGCTAAGACATATTGCCATGCAGAGGGCCCACAGGCTTGATCCCCTTTGTGGATGAAGCCTGTGCACCTATGTGGGCAGGGAGCACACACAGAGTATCTTGTTTTGGTTTCAGGTTGGAAATTGTTCCTTTGAGTTTCCACCTATTCTATGTCCAGAGAAGGATTAGAAGAGTAGGGAATGAAGAGTAATATTGCTGCCATCCAAAAACACACCTGTAAGGATATGGAAAGAGTGAAAAACTGCAGTCATTCCACACTAGAATATGTCCAGAAATGGAGACGCTCTTGGATTTCCTTGGGATTCTACATCTCTCCACTGTTTCTGTCATATTCTACAAGTGTTGCCAAGAGATGCTTAGTTGAAAATGCAAATATGTTCAAGGCTGAAGGATCAAAGAGCAATTAAATTAAAAACTGCTGACAGGTCAATCTTAATAGTCATTTCCATGCTGAAATAAGTCAATAAATCTTAGCTTGCAATAAATCTTACCACATAAAGGGGGGCTTGCATAACAGGAAAATGTAGTAAAGTATAGCAATATATTTTATGCAAATGGATTTTAAAAGTAATGAGTAGCATGTTTTATTCATCTTGTCCTGGCATCAAAGTGGTCAAGAAGACATTGGACTTCCGGAATGGCTTAGTCCTTTGCAGCAGCTATATGCTGAGCAGGCAGAATGCCTTCTATTTGTATTACTTTTTAGCTGTATTTGTAACTACAAGCCTTAATTGAGCTCCTGAGCCCCACTGTGTGTAGTACTGTGCAAACATAATGTGAGTGACTGTCCCTGCCCCAAAGACCTTTACAAAGTAGGAAAGTCAGAAGAGGAGTCTGAGAGCAGTCAGGTGGCTTTCCTGTGGTCACCCATCCAGCGGTGGATGCCAAACCTGAGCTCAGGACATGTGTCATACTTTAACCCATACATGGTTAAGAGAGAGGCAGGGAAAGCAGCTGATCAGCTGGCTTTTGTACCTTTACCCTTTGGGTTTTGTTCTCCTAAATGCAATATTAGATAATATTCCTAGGTGCTTGTTTCTATAACTAGACATATCTCCAACAAACACATAATACAAGAGGGAATTAGAATTCAACTGCTAAATGTAAAACATCTATTTACACTTATCTCTATTCCATCTTCCTGCCCACTGCCTGCTATCCCCAAGGGAAGACCCATGAGGAAAAAGTTCCTGATGCTGCTGCTGTGGCTGAGTGCTTCAACAAGGATCTTTCTATTAGCCCCTGTATAAACAGAAGATGGCAGCTTTGGGTGGAGGGACCATGGATCGTTCTAAATCATTTGTGCATTCTAAATCATTAGGCACTATCTGCAAAGAGTAGATCTTATGTTAGATACTGCGCTTGGGTTGCAATGGAGACTGTTTCAGGCTAAAGAAATTCCCAACAAGTGACCCAGCACAGGAGAAGTCCTGTTCTCAAGCAAAAGCCTTACATCAGCACAGGCTCACAATTCATTCTTTTTTCACAGTGGAAAGACTGGGGATTTTAATCCTGATTCTAAAACAAGTCAAAACTTGGTGAGCACAAGTACTGCACAAGCAGAGAAAGGGCTTGGGGACAGCCTGTGGCACCCCCACACCCTTTTTTTTTTTTTTCTCCTCCTTTTTTTTTTTTCTCCTTTGTTTTTTTCCCCCAACTGAATCAGAAGAGCTTTTCCTAGGTTTGCATGGTCTCCAGCAAGACACAGTACCTCACTTGCAATGTTTTTCCTGGCTCTAACAGACTGGAAAGAGCCCAAACCAGTGTAATAATGTCCAAAACTGGGAACAAAAGGTGAAGATTTCTTGTTTTGCTTGGGATGCTGATCTAATGTTACATTACTGAGGGTGCAGTATGAAACTAATTTCAACCACTGAATCACAGAATGTTAGGGGCTGGGAGGGACCTCAAAAGATCATCCAGTCCATCACCCCTACCAGAGCAGGATCACCTAGAGCAGGTCACACATAAACGCATCCAGGCAGGTCTTGAGTATCTCCAGAGAGGGAGACTCCACAACACCCCTGGGCAGCCTGTTCCAGTGTTATGTCACCCTCACAGTGAAATAATTCTTCCTTCTGTTTCCATAGAACTTCCTATGTCTCAGCTTCCACCATTGCCCCTTGTCCTGTCACTGGGCATCACTGAGCAGAGCCTGGCTCCATCCTCCTGGCACCCATCCTTTATGTATTTATAAACACAAATGAGGTCACCTCTCAGCCTCCTCCAAGCTAAAGAGCCCCAGCTCCCTCAGTCTCTCATCATAAGGAAGATCTTCCACTCCCTTAATCATTTTTGTGGTTCTGTGCTGGATTCTCTCAAGCAGTTCCCTGAGGTCCCTTCTTGAACTTAGGGGCCCAGAACTGGACACAATATTCCAGGTGCGGCCTCACCAGGGCAGAGTAGATAGGGAGAAGAATCTCTTTGGACCTACTGACCACAGCCCTTCTAATACAATCCAGGATGCCATTTGCCTTCTTGGCCACAAGAGCACATTGCAGGTCAATCTTCCACCCACTAGGACCCCCAGGTCCTTTTACCATTCACTGTTCTCCAAGAGGTCAGTCCCCAGTCTATACTGATACACGGGGTTGTTCTTACCAAGGTGCAAGACTCTACACTTGTCCATGTTGAACTGCATTAAATTTCTCCCTGCCCAACTCTCCAGCCTGTCCAAGTCTCAAAAATGGCAGCACAGCCCTCCAGTGTGTCAGACACCACCTGGTGTTGTGTCATCAGCAAACTTGCTGACAATGCACTCTGTGCCCTCATCCTGGTCATTGATGAATAGATTGAACAGCACTGGTCCCAGTACTGACCCCTGAGAGACTCCACTAGATACAGGCCTCCAACTAGGCTCTGTCCCAGGTGCCTTTGTGTACCTTTTAACCAGAATAAAGTTCTCCATCATTACCAAAAATGAGGAAAGTGTGTATTCACCTCATATGCCCAGGACAGTAAATCGTCACCAATAATCTGAGGTGGCATTAGAAAAAAAAGGTTAACTTTCTAGAGGATTTTTATCCTAAATGCAGACAATGTTATTTTCCACAGAGGCAAACCAGTTCAGCAGTGGACACTGCCAGAGAAATATCAAATAGAAGGCATAAGGCTGGTTTTGTAAAAAATACAGCCCAGCTTTACCTGACCTGTCCATAGAAGATTTTATTTTTGAGTGCCTGAGGCAGAATAATCAGAGATGAGTCATGAGTCAGACCCCCAAAGTCATGAGACCAGTCTCCAATATAAGGGCTGCATTTTTCTGGTTTTAAGGGAAAATCTCCTACCATGTGGTTTGGTCTGCCTGATTTCTGAAGCTTCTTAGTCTATCTGTGAGGTGTGGGCGTTAGTACCATCCTCTCCCACCTCATCCCCATAGCTGTGCTGCAGGGGCCGGGCAGGGAAACCCAAACCAGCCCCAAAGGCAGTGGCTCCAGTGTGATGGAAGTTGTGTCAGTGCAGCACTCAGCCAGCCCTAGTGAGCACAGCTCCTTGCTCAGCCCTAATCCATGCCAGAATGTCCACACAGGGTATTAATTGTTGCTTAAAAGGGAAAAGAACCAGAATAATAATTAAAATACAATATTCCCTGTGAATGCTGTCAGCACACCAGGAAGCTTCCCTGCCCATCAGATGACTGAATATTTGACCCACATTTGCCAGTGAGCACTGAAAGGCAATCTGAAATGGTGCTCAAAAAATATCCAGCCAGATTAAGAGTCTGCCTTTGAAGTTTTTGTTCAAGCCTGCTCAACCCATAGGTTTTGTGCTGGTACAACTATTTCCGTTACAGGTGTTACAATTTTTATTGAACTAGATAAACCAATATAACCACTAGTTGAAGACACTGTTTTACTGGAACAGAGGTGCTTTATACCAGTACAGCTTAGTTGCCTGCTTTTATGGAAATAAAAATTTCAACATAAATAAGAACCTTCATAGTGGTATAACTGTTTCTGCCCTAGGGAAATGATACCATTTTTACTTTACCAGTATAGTTACAATTCTGTGTGCAGCCAAACCTTCGCAGTGGTACATCACCTGTGTAGAAAAGCCCTTATGGAAACCAGTGCCTCGCTGTACCAAAAAGGTGCAGACAGCCAATGAGATTACTCAGGTATTATTTATGCCACTGGATCAAGCTATCAAAATATGGTGGAAGGGGAGGGATTATTTCATTTACTTTTGTTGGCTGGCATCCATGTATCATTGACTGATGATGGTTTTCCTGGTATCCAGAGGCTGTGGACAGATAAAATAAGTGGGTTTGATTTAAATAACATATCACAATAGTAAGAGGTACTCATACATATTTGCCTATGTTGGTTTTACAGAAGAAGAATAAAGCTGTGGTATCAAAAGTGTGTCACTGAGTGTCTCACAGAGGTGTCTCCAGTTGCGAGAATAGCCTGTTCATTTTTCAGTGCTTACAGACAGGATATGCTAAGCAAAAACAAAAGTAAAATACAAGTTTTAGGGGTAGTCTGCACTTACAAGAAGCTTTTCACCTTAAAATGCCTTGTAAACTCTAGTTATATTTTAACTCATGTCACTAGAGTGCCTATGTGTGAGTCTATCCATGTGGGTGCTCTGTCCCTTTTATTTCATATGCTCTACATAAACACGAAAGGAAGATAGACAACACTCAGCAGGTCACTATATGTAACAGGAAAATGAGTGAACTGTGCACAGCAGTGGCTGGAAAACAGTCAAGATCCTGCTGTCAGGCCTCCTGGAGGAGGGGAGGGATGGACATAGTCTCAAAGCCTCTAGCTGCTCGAAGAAATAGAGTCTGGCAGCCTCTCCGTTTATGAGCTAAATGAGAAGAATAGGGTGGAAATGTTTTTTAAATACCTGCTGACAGTGAGATTACTTAGGATATTATTGATAAGAGTATACAAGTTGGTGACCCAACTCCTTTCTCATTATAGACAAATTCACAGAGGTCATTTTGGTAGTGTGAGAGATTAGTTTACCTATTGTCCTGAAGGCCATTATAAGAAAAATCATGGTGTCAGAGCAGTGGCTTGGTTTATATGACTGAAGTCTTCTGTAGGCATGAATCTATTGCTCAGCTGCAGAACTCTGTGGCCCTTGAAGTCAAGTTGCAGGGGTAAAGATCTCTGCTGTGCTGGTAACCACTTTGTCATTACCTGAAGTTTTAATCAGCAAACACTAGGGAGATATAGCTCTGGTATTTGCCCCACAGATGATTGTAGGTACTTGTTAAATCAGCTCTGCCTATTAACCTTTCAGCTACAGCTTAAGTGTAAGAAATGTGCCATAATCCAGTTTTCCCACATCAGAGGCTTGAAGAAACCACGTTTCTGTAGCATTGAATAAAAAGAGATAACATTTCTTGATTTGCCTCACATATCAAAATTCAGGACAATCAGTCATTCATTCTGCATCATAAATTGTTCCCAACCACACACAAAGGCTATATTTCTGCTTTCCCTCAACACTTTAATGAGATCATCTGAATTTCAAGATGATATGTGCAGTCTCATATTTTAATCATTAGGTCCCTGTGTGGTATTTGGTCTCATTTTTGCAAGGTCACGGTGGCCAACGTGGTCAAAGAAAGAAAGAAAGAGAGAAGAAGACTTTATCAACAGAACAAATGTAACTGGTTCATGTTGAAGAGGAAATAGGTGACCCGTGGAAGGTAAAGACTTGCCAGAGATTTGCAAGGGAGCTGTAAATCAATGGTTTCAGACCACAGCGAGGTGCACCTCCCCTGTGCAGTAATAAACTCTCACCTCCTCTCTCAACTTTTCCCAAGTTTCAGTGCATTATGCTGAAAGGGCAGCAGTCCAGCCCTCAAAAGCATGTGGCAATTTTTGGGAAACTGGAACCATCACACAAAGGCTGCAAAATTTCACAATCTCTGGGTTACACTTTTTCTTCTTCACATACTTCCTCTGTGATCCTGGGCAAGTCGCTTCATTCTTGCACACCCGATTTTCCACTCCTTTGTACAGAATACAACCTCTGCTGGCCTCCCCTGCCCCTGGCAGGGAAAGGAGGTGTCTGAGCTGGGTTGCATTTATTAAGCACTGGGAAGCCATCGTGATTTCCCTAACACAGATTAAATGCACGATTAAAGAATGTAGAATGGGTAACCCTAGCAGAGGTGTCCTGCCTTGCCACTTAGTACCCACAGTACATTTTGCCCAGCTAGTTAAGTCTTCTATGATGCACACGGCTGCTCTCCCTCTTCTGTGGTGTCCCTCATAGGAAGAAGTGAAGAGATCACAGAGGACTTTCAGGCTGTGGTGGAAGAATACCAACTGCATTCACAAGACAACTTTAACCCAGTAAACTCATTCAGTAATAGTCCACTTTGCGGCAGTTGTAGTCTTCTGGACAGGCTGAGTGTCCCTTCCACCATATCAAGATATTCAAGGCACCCGCTGTGGAAGCACAGCTGTGGCATGATGTACTTTGTTCTGTCAGGAAGCCCTATTTCCAGCTGTCATGTTGGAGGCAAGAGGAGACTTTGGCGGTTTGGATGAAGCTCATGGCATCAGTGCTTGGGGAAGAGGTCAGAGATTTTTAGAATTTTATGTCTCCTCACAGCCAGACCACAATGGTCAACAGACTGCTGACCACAGAGCAGTCACTGGCTCATACTGGAGATTATTCATGAGAGGAATAGATTGTTTTCCCCTCCAGTTATCCTTTTATTGCTGAAAGCAAAAGAAAAACAAACAAAAATCCTTTAATGACAAGTTTTTTCAATTCCATGGGCTCAAGATAAACTAGCGGGCTGAAGAGAAAAAATGTCTATAGAGGACGAAGTGAAGAACTATGACTATTCGAAACACCACATATTCTTTTCTACTGCATTTCCATATCTTCTCTAAGCTACTGAAAGAGGATAGACATCTCCCTGAACAATACTTTATACATGACATATCTAGAAATTGAAAGAAATATATAGAATGAATTATAGTAGGCTGACAGTAGACTGAACATGAGCCAGCAGTGTGCCCAGGTGGCCAGGAGAGCCAATAGCATCCTGGCCTGTATCAGGAATAGTGTGGCCAGCAGGACAAGGGAGGTTATTCTTCCCCTGTACTCAGGACTAGTCAGACCACACCTTGAGTCCTGTGTCCAGTTCTGGGCCCCTCCATTCGAGAGATGTTGAGGTACTGGAACATGTCCAGAGAAGGGTGATGAAACTGGTGAGGGGCCTGGAGCATAAGCCCTATGAGGAGAGGCTGAGGGAGCTGGGGTTGCTTAGCCTGGAGAAGAGGAGGCTCAGGGGAGACCTTATTGCCATCTACAACTACCTAAAGGGAGGTTGTTGCCAGGTGGGGGGTCGGTCTGTTCTCCCAGGCAGACCGGTGGGAGAGGTGGTGGGGTCGGCATCCCTGGAGGTGTTTAAGAAAAGACTGGATGAGGCATTTAGTGCCATGGTCTAGCTGATTAGTTAGGGTTGGGTGATTGGTTGGACTTAATGATCTTGGAGGTCTCTTCCATCCTGATTGATTCTGTGATTCTGTGTTAGTGACTGCCTTATATATAAATGAATCACAACTCAGATGGAATGAGGAAGACATTCCACACTCATGCATACACACAAGCAGGAGTCATACCTTCCAAGGAGGTTAAAAAGGAAGTTTGTAAAGTGATTAATGCAAAAATAAGAGTCTTCTCTACATCTATTTGAATGTGCATCCTCAGTAGTGCTTATCTGAAGTCTGAGCAAGACAGACATATTAAAGATTCATTTGAAAATCTCCTGAACATGCAACTATCTCCAGGTCAGCTGAAACCTTGCTGTGCCCAGAGTTCCCAAGCTCATGCAGAAGCATTAGTGATATCTAAGAAAGTATGGCATATTGCTTCTCTGCACCTCACCCCTTTCAGGCTCCCCCTCCATAACCAGTGAGAGTCCACTGTACCCCTCTTTCCTCTGCAAATAGTGCTCAAGAATCAAGAAATGCTTGTCTTCAAATCTTGACTCCCAGTTTAACTTTATCTGTGGATCTTGCACCACACATTTTAAGCTAAAGGTTGAGGTTTTTCTTATAAACTCTTTCCCTAGCTTGCCCTGATCTCCCTGGCAAGCAACTAGCTCACCTGCCAAGATAACCCTGTTTCTTCCTGGGAAGAAACCAAATGAATCTGGCTTTCTTCTTCCCAGAGGCAGCAGGTCTTTCCAACTGCCTGGATGTCTCAGGCTTCCTAGAAGAATTTTTCTGATGCTCAAGCAAATCTTATGGAGGGAAGGAAGAGCCACAAACAGAACAAGAACAGGGAACCACTTTTCAAAAGCAGCCCTGTGCAGTATGCCTCCTGGAGTGTGGCAGGGCCTTTTGTGCTGGCCTCAAAACTGCTCTTACTGTCCCTCAGTGAGTGGATTCACTGGTGATATCCTTCAGCCCTTTTTAGACACACACCTAGAGCCAGCTAGGATCTGGGCCAATTCCTGGAGTAATTACAGTCCTAAGGGGTCATTTGACAGCAGACAGCCAGAGGGGCTCAGGGAGGACCTGCTCATACTTGGTCTCATCTAAGCACAGTCCCAATAGCTGGAGATTAGTGATGGAACAACCACAACCTGGGGCCTCCTTTCTCCTCCCCCACCCCAGGCTGATCAGTTAAACCTCTGCTGTGACTGGTTTGGCTCACAGCCATTCGACAGTTCTTAACCCAGCAAAACATCCACCCATCCAAGCCATGAGCAGCCAGTTTCTATGGGAAAATGCTGTGGGAAAGTATCAAATGCTTTACTAATGTCCAGGTAAGCAACATCCACAGCCTTTCCCTCATCTGCTAAGTGAGTCACCTTGTCATAGAAGGAGATCAGGTTAGTCAAGCAGGGCTTGCCTTCATGAACCCATGCTGACTGGACCTGATCACCTGGTTGTCCTGCATGTGCTGCATAATGGCACTCAAGATGATCTGCTCCATGACCTTCCCTGGATACTTGTGCCAGCCATTCTTGTAGATGAACATCACGCTTGTCAATTTCCAGTCAGCAGGAACCTCCCCACTTAGCCAGAACTGCTGGTAAATGATGGAAAGAGGCTTTTCACCATTACGCAGAATCACAGAATCACCAAGGTTGGAAGAGACCTCAAAGATCATCGAGTCCAACCTGTCACCACAAACCCCATGACTAGACCATGGCACCAAGTGCCACATCCAATCCCCTCTTGAACACCTCCAGGGACGGTGACTCCACCACCTCCCCGGGCAGCACATTCCAATGGTGAACAACTCTCTCGGTGAAGAACTTTCTCCTCACCTCGAGCCTGAACTTCCCCTGGTGCAGCTTGAGACTGTGTCCCCTTGTTCTGGTGCTGGTTGCTTGAGAGAAAAGACCAACCCCCTCCTGGCTATAATCACCCTTCAGGTAGTTGTACACAGCAAGAAGGTATCCCCTGAGCCTCCTCCTCTGCAGGCTAAACAACCCCAGCTCCCTCAGCCTCTCCTCATAGGGCTTGTGCTCAAGGCCTCTCCCCAGCCTTGTTGCCCTTCTCTGGACGCGTTCAAGTGTCTCAATGTCTTTCTTAAACTGAGGGGCCCAGAACTGGACACAGCTCATTTTAGCACTAATTTCTAGCACTAAGCTTTGGAACCTTAATAGCTGCTGAAAAACTGTTTTATTCTTCCTTCCCTTGTTTAAGCCTAGCCAACATGTGCTCATGGACAGTTTATATCCCTTTTCCCTCTGGAAATGTTGGACAAATGCTGCAGAGATGAGAGTTGAAAATGAGACTAAACATTGACTTTCATTGGCTTCATCTGCAACCACAGTGAGATCCCAGTTGTGGCCCTGCCTCTCCTCTGCAAGTTCAAATCTTATTCCTATGGCAGACAGATGCTGTAGCAGGACTGAAAAGTTTTTTCTCTGTTATACTGAGATCTCAGCTTGCTTACAGTTGTGTAGCTGAAGAGAGTATTTGCACAGCAGAATAGCTGGTAGCTATTGCACCAGAAATGGGCTCTGTAGTCTGCTCAGGCTTACAGGTAAGTACCTGCCTGATTAACAACCTGTTGGTTTTGAGCAATTTTTAGGATCATCTTGTATTACAATAGTCCAGGCTTAAAAGCTTTGATGTCTCTGTGACAGAAACAACTGCTCAAGACAGGGTTTTTTTCCCCCTCTATTATTCTAAAAGTGCATGAAGAGGTCCTAAAATGTTTTGCTTAATTTTTTTTTACCTGTAAGGTAGTTTTATGACAGCCTTGTTTATGCCCGTTAAGAGGGCTAATGAACTGGATTGGGAGATTGCCATTTGCTGAAGAGGCAAGGTCACATATTTTTTATGAAATGTTCACTGTGTATAAACAAAGAGCTGGACACATTCAGGTTCACCTGCATGAGTGCTTTGCTAGTGGGGGTAGTACAGTCCTCCTACAGGGCACAGACTTTCTCCAAGTCCTCAGTGCTCACATCAAGTAAGACAGCAAGATGCATGCATGCAAGTCTGAGCTGGAAGAAGTAAAAAGAAAGAGAGAGAACCTGAATTTCTGAACTAAAGTTTAAAGAAAATACATTAACTGCTTTCCTATCTTTTATGACATGAGAGAAGCAGTCGGGCAGGTAGACTGAATTTTTTTGTTATGGGTCCCTTTAAGGCCTTAAAGGAGTTGAATGAAAGACACACTCTCATATCTTTCTTTTCTAACTATACTGCAAAAATGTTTTTATCTGATTAAAGAAGCAGAATCCTGACAGAATGACAAAAGATCTATCATTTTCTGAGGGAATATGCCCTGCTGTCTTTTGTAGCCCCTGTACCAGGTGGTAAGGCTTTGGACATGATAAACTCTGTGACCTCTTCATGGGAATTAAAGATGGTTTGATCTTCTTTTTTCCCTTCCCCTTCCTCTTCCTCTTCCTCTTCCTCTTCCTCTTCCTCTTCCTCTTCCTCTTCCTCTTCCTCTTCCACTTCTCCTTCCATTCCCCTTCCTTCCCCCAATACTCAAGAAGAAATGCTTCCCCTCATGTGACTGCCAGCACTCAAGGATGCTTCCTCACAAACCCACAACTCCTGCCATGCACACATGCAAACATCGTGTGCCCTGCCCTTATGCTGCCACCCTTGTCTTGGTCTTCGCTCTCCATATAAGCCTCAGGGATTGCTGCAGGGGTCTGTCCTTGGGTCCACCCACATCATTGCTCCTTCCCACAGCTGCCCTGGTGGTTGGATCACCTTTCACCTCACCAGCATGCCCTGACTCCTACCATCTCATTTTCCCCAGGATTGCTGGAAGGGACTTCCCAGTGACTCTGGCATTTCTTGCATGATTCAATAAGATCAAGAAAATATCCGAGCTTCTGAAATTTGAGCTTGGGTGATGGAACACTCGAACAGGCTGCCCAGGGGGCCCTTGTGGAGTCTCCCTCTCTGGAGATATTCAAGACCTGCCTGGATGCATTCCTGTGTGATTTGGTATAGGTGATCTTTCTCTGCAGGGGGGTTGGACATGCAGCCCCTAACATTTTGTGATTCTGTGAAACAAGCTTGAGAAATGAGCTTCATATTGTCAGCCCAAGTAAATAAAACATTCACTGGGAGTTACTTTCCCAAATTAATTAATTTAAACCATTGTTATTTTACAAGTTTGCATTTTAAGTTCCCTGTTTCTTTTGTCATTTTGGAGCTCTTTCAATGCAACCAGGAAGACTCTGAACTATGGTTTCAAAAATGCAAGTAGGATTTCAAACTGTATCATTGCATCCAGACAATGGGCCAAGAACAGAGCAAACCCCAAAACTGTGACACAACACTCACAGTGATATCTTGAGCTGTTGTAATACTTCAAGTGAATTAGAAGATGAGATATGTCTAACCCAAATGGATACTTTATTTACTGTGGTGTCATCACAAATACATTCTTACAGGTTGTTTAATCGCTTTCTGAAGAAAGGTAGAGACAATAGCAACTGCAGGCAGACATGCTGTGTGGTGGGGACTTCCAACATAGAAGCCACCAGGGAGAACAATGGGAACTAGGAAATAATGTTCCAAACATCTCTCACTAGCACTTCTCACATCTCTGATAACCATAAAACAATGTGTCTGAGCTTTCTGTGGCACTACTGTAGTAAAGCATTTTTGGTGGGCCTTGGTGCTGGGTGTAGTTTGTACACATGGACAAGAAATGACGGTTATGCTGGAGTTCTCTTTCAGAGACCATCAGTCCAGATTTACTTGTCATGGCAGGACCACAGTTTGCAAGTAGCAGTGGAATTCACACAAGAAACAGTGCTCTGTGGCATTTGTATCTGCTTGATTTTAATCCCAGTCTGCTCTACTGCCTGTTCTTCAAGTGAGTGAACCACTCTTTCTTCCTTGAGAAAACACAGGGAGGGGATGGGGAAGGGACAGGTAGTTTTGGGACTCAATCTGAGTAGCATTAGCCCTGTGCCCCCGGCAGTTATGCCTTGCAGTGAAGTAGACAGCACACCTGACCCCAGGGAACAGTGGGAAAGCCAGGGGGAACCAGTGGAGGAGAACAGGCTCTGGTGAAGTCTGTGGGAGGAGGCAAACCCCAGTTAAGCATTATTTTCAGTCTGTAGTGTCAAGCAGAGTTTGTTCAGAGACAATACATTTCCCCATTTTTGCAGATCTGGCAGGAGGTGCAAGTGTGGCTGATCCAAAGCCCTGCTCAGGGGCTCAATTCCTAATTCGGAAGAGAGTTTAGGAGGAGCTCCTGAATTTTTGTTGCTGTTATTTACCAACACTCTGGTTGTCACCTTGCTAGGTCAAAACAGTTCTGCAACCTTTGGTAAAACCCTGCCAAAGGAAAGATGATGAAGAAAGTATTCGTGTTACAAATGGACACACAAAGACTCTATTTGCACACAAAGGGATCCACAAGCTCGGAACTGACAAAGGAGACAAACAAGCAATGAATTTGGAAGATGTATTTGAAGCAGAATAATGAACCTTATAGAGGAAGCAGCCATACTCAGAGTGCAGGAACAGGAGAGACTCCAGCAAATTAGGAAGCAAATGTAAGTAAAACACAATTCTTTTAAGGAAGGTTCTTTATACACAACCAGTAATTAACTTGTGGAACTTACTGCCCTAGCTGCCGTTATTGAGGTCGGCAAAGAACTAAGGTTTTAAAAGGCCCATGAATAATAAAAAACACCAATCACTGCACTCAGTAGAACAGCAAATTACATGGGATATAAATCACCATGCTTTAGATCATAAATAAAAATAAATTGCCCGGTGATTAGAAGGCAACTTTTGCTAGGGGCAGGTTCCTCAGTAATTGCTCATTTTAGCACTTCTTGCCTTTATTTTCTTTCCTATGATCATGTGGTCCTGTCCACTGCCTCAACAAGAGAAATGGGTTTAGATGGCAAGCAGGTGATTTCTGTACACAGTGTATTAGAGTGAAGAAATTTAGCATCTTCTATTAACTTCTATTAAAAACTCTTTAAGAGGGAATTTCCCTTTCAGGACTACTACCATAACAGCTGAAAATCTGCAGTACAGCATGTAGTGTGTAATGCGGAGAAAAGCTTAAAATCTGTTCATTTGCAATTATTTTATTACTTCTAGCCTTCCAGGTTAGTTGTCAGGTTTTGTCATAATATTGTTTGCTTATTTGTTTGGGGCTTTCTAAAGTAAGTCATAAAACAATTTCAAGAAAAACACTGTGCTTAGACTATTGTATTTTTGTGGCACCGGCTTCTGGCTGCTCTGTCAGACAAACTGATTTATAGATTGGATAAATGCATGTTGCTTCAGCTGACACACTAGAAAGCCTAGGTTCAAGCTATTTAGGTTCCAGCTCCATGCTAATAGAGATTAATACAGTCCTCTGAGCTGCCAAAACCAAAGTAATTTGAAGCAGCTAAGAGACAGTCATGGAGCTGAGCTGGGTGCAAATTGAATTAGGATTTCAGAGCTCCTCTTGATGAAGCGTTGCTCCCTAGCAGGACGCAGGGCAGTGTTACTGGCACAGGCAGTCTGTAATGACATTTTGTGCTGATTCCCAGTCCTGAGATTCTCCATATGTTTTCTCTATACTCAGTAATTATGGGGGCGGGTCAGGAGGCACCATCTCACTGTCTTTGGGACAAGGAACATGTGCTTGGGTCAAAGGTTTTTTACCTTACATCTATCTGTACAGACCAATGACTCTTCTGGTACCAATCAGATCTTCTTTTTGGTCTTTCAGCATGCATAAACCATGATCTTTCATATTAATAGGATTTTTCCTGCAATGATTCATTACTATCTTTATCTTACTTTGAAGAAAAGGCAATTGTATTAATCTTCTGACTCACTCCACCCCAGCATCTCCTGAAATGCAACTCTTCACCTTTCTGAGTCTCTCTAACCTTTTCCTCAAGCTCAGCTGGCTGAAATCAAGCTTGGGTCATCTCTCCCTCACTGGGCAGAGAAATTGTTATGTGATGAAAACTAGACTCCTACATGGAACGAAAGCTGCCCTAAACTGCATCTGCCCACTCTCTCCACGGGAAGGCATGATCAGCCCTGCCCCAGAGAGAAAGACTAATAATACAGTCTCCACTGCTTTGGACCAGCTGCTTTCCTAAAATTAAATGCATTGAAGTGCTTGGCGTTTCTTCTGAGGAAGTGTTTATACATGTTGGGCAAAGACTTTACACCACCAGTTATCATTTTGCAGGATGTGCTAATAAGGTAAAGCTGAATAAAGCACACATATCACTCATACTGCACAAGCAACACTAGTGGCAACAGTCATCTCCTCAGAGGGAAAAAAAAACTAACAATGTGGTGGGTTTAGATTCAGACAGCAAAGGAAATAGAAAAGATCTGTATACACTGAAGGCAGCCTGCTTCTTTAGTCTGTATTGAGGACATGCTTTTCAAATTTTCCATAAAATTTTTTATACCTACCATATTTTCTGCACACATACACACCTATTTAGTTTTTGGGAAGGTGAGATAATAATCAATCAACCCAATAATTAATTACTTTTTGCAATTCAGGCCAATGTGGTGCAGCGCTCTCCTAGCACAGCCCTGGCCAAAGCTAGATTCTGCCTCCTGAGTGGGGAGGGGACACAAAGGGGAATGGTTGCGCTCGACACAGGGAGCTGCCAGTGGCACCTTATCAATGGACAGAGTAAGATTGTGTAGTATTTACTTGTGAACATGAATGGTTTAGCAAGAGGTTTCGTTTTGGTTTACATAATGTTCCCATCTCACCAGAAGGCACCTATCAGCATTTACCTGATTATTTGGTGCCACATGGTTCCAACTTTATTCAGGTGGGTTCTTCTCAGGGAAAGACTGCTTTTCCCTTCCACTGGATCTTTGTGAGAACAGATAATTCAGCATGATCCAGCTTTTTTAATGGGCCTCCAGACAGCAAGAAAGTAGGTGAGACCAAAGGGACAAGATGATTACCAAGGTTAATGATGTCTTGGTTTGAATGTATACAATTTTGGCAGTCTGCAGGAGCAATGAGACTTCCTGCCCACACAGACAAATGGGCATTCCTCCCATGACTTTATTATCTGCCTTGGTGTGTGTAGCATGTAAATCAACTGCTGCTTCTCTGTGCAAGGCTTGTGACAGTGGTTTCCCTGGGCTATTCCTCTTCTTGCAAGACCCTCGCCTTTTGGTGGAGCTGGCAAAGCTTGCGGAGCTGCTGTGTGCATGTTTGCCTATGTGTGCCAGTCTCCACAAGCATGCAGCAGAATGCATCTGCAGAGGGTAAAGCGCTTCTGTCTCAAACACTTCCTGGAGTTACTTCCCTTCTCTGCCATTGCTTTTCACTTCAGCTCAAGAAAATCTGTCATTTCACTGTTGGCAGAATGTTGTTTAGGAATATTATATCTTTGACAATCACTGTGAAAGGAAACCCTTCCCCATGTGGCACTGCAAACTAAATTAGAGAACACACAAAGACAACACACCATCCACAAATCGGGTAAAAGTGATAGTTTAAAATGATACAACTAAATGCTTTCTTTCCCCCTCTATTTTTAAATTACTTTTTCTTCATGAAAGAGGTTTGTTGCAAAAATATTTGCTTCAGCTACAATCAATAGCAAACAGATTACTGAAAAATGCTCATTTGTTTCTTTTCAGACAGAACCTCATCCTTTCCCTAGAGAACAGGTTAACTGGCAAACCACTCCTGACCACTAGTTGCCCATCCTCATTTAAGACCTGTAATTGATACACTGAATAACCAGATATGTTTCCATTCCCTTGCCGCTGTGATTAGATGACTGGATTTCTTTAAAACATAATAATAATGAAATAATGACTAGTGAATAATGAGTCCTGTTTGCGTGCTAATACTCTGTTGAGTATCAGGTGTTGTACAAAAACTGATATTCCCCAAACATTTTTCTCAAACAAACCCCTTGTTCTGAATTCACTGTTTCTGGCATACCCAGTCATCTGTAGCCAGAGGCTTTACAAAGGAAGAGTGTTTCAAGGAATTATTTAAATGAAAATGGGCATCTGCTTGGATCATGAAAGAGGGAAGGAGTTCCAAGAATGAGAAACAGTTTGGAAAAAGGGCCAAAATCATAAAATGTACATTTGTGCTTTAAGGAATCGTTCACAATTTTTCAGACAAAAGGTATCTTTTCTCCTTCACTTGCTGGGAAGTGTGTTCCAAACACTGGGAGAAGAGGACGTTATGAGTTTGATGGGAAGACAATCAATGTGGTAAAGGGAAAGCTCCAATCGGAGCACGTACTGTCTCTTCATCCCTGGATTCAGGCTGCACAGGTGAAACCCTGGACTGCTGGCAGGACAAGGAAAGGCTCCAGTGCAAGCCGGAGGGTCTGTGCCTCTTGAGCTTGACACAAGTTCTGCACCAGCGTAGCCTGTGAGGAATTCACCACCAATATTATGATGGAGAGTAAGGTGGAATATGGCTTTTAAAAAGTGTTACACAATACACACAAAAGCATGAGCACCATGCATGTAGCTAGCAAATATGATGTGTCTATAGAATGTGGGTGCCTGTCTGTGTGCAGATATATATAAAACATTAGACTGACGATCAAAGTTGGTTTCTAAGAAACAGTTTGTTTCTAACAGTTTGGTGATGTGATAAGCCAACTGTTCACTGAGGCTGAAGAGTTAAAATTGCTGCATACTGTCCAAAGAATTTTTAAATCACTATATTGCTCTTAAATTAATGATAATAATTTTATTAGATGTACATATATATTTGCTTTGTTTACTTCATTGGATTACCCACTATCAAGATTGGATTTCCCTCAAATGTGGCAATATGAATGTTGCTATAGCTACCTCAGTTCTAGCTATTTTTTCCTTAAAGCAGGAGTTCTGAACCATAAGAGGCTCCCTTCATCTTCTCTGTTTCCCCCCCATCCTATCTTCATAGTGGGAGAAGGGATTTGGGGGTGCACTGCCACACTCCATTGATGTTCAACACAAAATTATTCAATGTCCCTTGGAGTGGTGGGCAATCACCTCTTGCCTCCAAAGTTAAAAGGGTTTACAGTTTAGTAAGGTTTGTTTTGTACTCCTTGTGGATTATCATTTTCCAATACAGAACATATGAGTACCTTTAACCTCAGACTCTGTGTACAACGCACACAATAAAACCACTATAGGATGAAACCATGAACATCACAGACAGCAATGTACTGATGGCTCTGCATAACCTGTGCAATCCTGGTGGAGCAACAATTTCTCTGAGTCAGGTCTGGTAACAGAGCATCAATTGCTCTGAAGCAACATGCTCAGGATACGCACACAGAATTGCGTTCAGGATCAATATGGTAGTCTCAGTTGCCACACCATTGATGTGTGTTCTTCACTGAAGAGTGAGTCTTCATCCTCCTAGGTGCTGCTTGCTTCACTGGAACCAGGTCTTCAATATGGTCTCTGCCCTGTAAGGAGACAAAATTGGCCACAGTGTAAAGAAACCAGGCTTGACAGTTAATAATCTGGGACTACCCACCATAGGCTGATAGTGTGTCTTCCCATTTCCATCCAAGGCTTCCCAGCTGTATAAGCCCCTGGGTTTGGCCAGCATCATGGGCATAAAGAGAGGGAAGGGGTGTTGGGTGCACTGCACACCATCTATCCTATCTGCCCACGTCCTCACAAAATATGTCTAAAGTATCCTTACACGGCTCCTGATGTTACTTCACCCAGAAGTAAACACAATTTATAGTTCAGAGTGTCTTATGCAACGCTCATACCAGCAGGCTGACTGAGAGATATTGGAGAGTCGGTGGCACACATGCAGAGCATGGGGTCAGAGGGTGTACCAGACTTTCCCTATTTGTGCTTGATAAGCTGCATAGACATAGCCTAGAATTATCACTGTCCTCTACTCCATTGACATCTCTGGTATTTCCTCCAGGCCTTGCAACTGGCAGCACTGGATTCTTATTTTACCTGGCATCTGTTGTTTCCCTCAGACCAAATGGTAGCCCACGTGTCTCAAACACTTTAATACCATATTAGCAAAACTCCAAAATATGTTCAAAGACTGGGAACATGGTTTCCTAAGGTTACACATTGGCAACTATTTTAAAGCACAATTCAAGATTTTTGAGTGAAGTAAACATAATAGGAGAGAAGACTCTACACAAATAGTTTTACCCTTTCAGGCTGCCTGAAAATTGTTTAAGTTGGTTCAACAGTTGGCTCTGTGAGGCATGCCCCACCTCATGGCAGTGTCTGACTGCCTCACCTCAACCATCCCCAACTGTTTGAAGAACTGGCATTTAACCTTGATTTCGCATTTCATGAAATGCCAAGTCCAAAGGCTTTTATAATTCTTCTGAGCAGAAAGGTGTGGCTTTTTGCAGAAACTGAGAGTTTAGACTTGATGAGGATCAAGTTACACATTTATCACATACTGAATCACTTTATGATTTCTAACTACACAGGGTAGACTGTCCAGGATGGGCAGTAAAATCTCATAACTCATCACTAAATACTATAAATGTGACCTTACGTTCTTTGACTGAGCTGTAGATGTAGTTCACATTTCCCTGACCCCATCTGTCACCCATCTTACCTCTCCTAAGAACTCTCCCAGCTCCTTAAGGACACTCTTTCCAAGAACTGGACAGGTCCCTTCATTTCTTTCTCAGTTACATGCTAATGATTTCCTTATTTCCATCTGCCTAGGCTCTACCTTCATGCCAGCTGAACAATATGCTTCCCCTTTACATGCCTTGACCTGATAACCTTAGTAGAGACAGTGTCCCTTTCACCATGGGCTCAATGCAGAGGGCTGTGCTCAACTGCCAGTTTCTGATAATGCCATGCTTTGGCCAGAGATCACTATTTCTCTTTCATCTTCCCCAGACATAATCTTGGCTGTTACCTGATACACTATTTAGTCAAATGCCTTCTGGATGTCAAGAATCAAAGTATGCAGAATGTGTGTCAAAGATCAGTACCCTGCCAAAATGTAGCAGAAACTGATTTATGTAATCTTTTCTATAGAGACATCTTCATCAATGTGTTTGAAAATCAATGGTAAGTAATGTCATGCCTTTGCTAGCCACTGATCTTTTGTCAAGAGAGCTATTGCCTTCCCTTCTTTACTCATGATCATTTCATGTTCATTTCTCTTCCACTCTTCCCACTGCCACAACTTTCTCTGAAACCAAATGATCTTGCTCTTACCCCCTTTTCCTTTCCTTTCCTTTCCTTTCCTTTCCTTTCCTTTCCTTTCCTTTCCTTTCCTTTCCTTTCCTTTCCTTTCCTTTCCTTTCCTTTCCTTTCCTTTCCTTTCCTTTCCTTTCCTTTCCTTTCCTTTCCTTTCCTTTCCTTTCCTTTCCTTTCCTTTCCTTTCCTTTCCTTTCCTTTCCTTTCCTTCCCTTCCTTCCCTTCCTTCCCTTCCCTTCCTTTCCTTCCTTCCTTCCCTTCCCTTCCCTTCCCTTCCCTTCCCTTCCCTTCCCTTCCTTCCCTTCCCTTCCCTTCCCTTCCCTTCCCTTCCCTTCCCTTCCCTTCCCTTCCCTTCCCTTCCCTTCCCTTCCCTTCCCTTCCCTTCCCTTCCCTTCCCTTCCCTTCCCTTCCCTTCCCTTCCCTTCCCTTCCCTTCCCTTCCCTTCCCTTCCCTTCCCTTCCCTTCCCTTCCCTTCCCTTCCCTTCCCTTCCCTTCCCTTCCCTTCCCTTCCCTTCCCTTCCCTTCCTTCCCTTCCCCCTCTTTTCTTCTTCTCTTCTCTTCTCTTCTCTTCTCTTCTCTTCTCTTCTCTTCTCTTCTCTCTCTCTTCTCTTCTCTTCTCTTCTCTTCTCTTCTCTTCTCTTCTCTTCTCTTCTCTTCTCTTCTCTTCTCTTCTCTTCTCTTCTCTTCTCTTTTTTTATTTTTTTCTTCCCTTTTATTTTTTCTTCCCTTTTATTTTTTCCTCATGCCCTACAGCCAAGAAGGCTAATGCCATTCTGGGGTGTACTAGAAGGGGTGTGGCTAGTAGGGCAAAAGAGGCTTTCCTCCCCCTTTGCCCTGGTAAGGCCACATTTGGAGTATTGTGTCCAGTTGTGGCACACTCAGTTCAGAAAGGACAGGGAGCTGCTTCAGAGTCCAATGCAGAGCCACAAAAATGATTAAGGGAGTGGAACATCTTCCTTATGAGGAGAGACTGAGGGAGCTGGGGCTCTTTAGCTTGGAGAAGCAGAGACTGAAGAGCAAACTTCATTCATGTTTATGAATACATAAAGGGTGAGTGTCAAGAGGATGCAGCCAGGCTCTCCTTGGTGATGCCCAATGACAGCACAAGGGGCAGTGGCGGAACTTGAGGCATAGGAAGTTCCATGGAAACAGGAGGAAGAATATTTCACTGTGAGGGTGATAGAACACTGGAACAGGCTGCCCAAGGGGGTTGTGGAGTCTCCCTCTCTGGAGATACTCAAGACCTGCCTGGATGCGCTTATGTGTGATCTGCTATAGGTGATTCTGCTCTGGCAAGGGTGTTGGACTGGATGATCTTTTGAGGTCCCTTCCACCCCCTAACATTCTGTGATTCTGTTGATTATAGTACACAGCATGATACCTCTATTCATGCTCAGGAGAGAATCCTTGAAGAATAATAAGAATAATAATAAGAATAATAGTAATAATAATAATAATAACCTTCAATTTCTTCAGATCTATGGATTTAAATCTCCCTATACTGATGGGATTTCCAGCACAACATATCTGCTATGTGTTCAAAGACTTTGCTCATCTCAGTCCTTGCTTTGTAATCTGTATTTTGAGAAATAGCACTTATCCACTATTAAGAAACTATGCTTAAATAATTATGATTTATTTTAAATGTCAGCAGTATGGGATATTCATCACTAAACTGTTTAAGGGCAAATTTGTTTACCTTAGAAACAAAGAAAGATACGCTCCATATTTTCTTAAATTGGACCAACTGCTCCAAAATATCAGAATAATAACATTTAATTACACTGAGTCATAGTCAACTTCCATCACACTCTTTTAATCAAAAGTAAATGTCACATCTGCAGAAGTTTTTTAACTATATAAGTACAGCATGTCATAAATAAAGTTATTAAATGCAGTGTAGAAAGTAATATGAAAACATCTGTTACGTAGAACAATGATATTTTAACACAAATATCTTTCTATATTACCAGCCTGTTATGGAAAATGGAAATTGATAATAAACATAACTGAATTATCTAGAGCTTTAGCTCCTATTTTCAAATTTGACCTTGGCACCTTTCAACTTCTGGCCACTCAGTACGATATTTAAGTTACTAAAAGACAGATTATGTAATTTATTTATGCAATTGGTTCCAGCTCTATATTGGGTGTTGTTTGAAGCACAGTGATAAAGCCAGCTATTGCCTGAAATTATTTACAGTCTAGAGAAATTACCTCACAGCTTTTAAAATCTTGATACACAATCAGCCTTTTAAAATGTTAAGGGTTGCACTGGTTTCCAGAAATTTCACTCAGTATTAGCAACCTGACCATGCACCTGTTGCCCAAAGTCTCTATCATGTAGAGCAGCATTCTGATGGTTTACCTTCCACGCTACCTGATGTCTTCAGGTGCCCTCAATCTCTTGACGGACTGCAGAACTTGACAAAGGTGATTATGGTTGCAATCCACCTCATGTCCAGTTCTTGCATGCTACAGTGCAGGAGTTTGCTTGCTCAGGAAGGAGGCAAGAGGCCTTCTCTACTTCTTACGTCAGTGAGGAGAAACCTCTGTAAATTGTGAGGGTAAGGGACACTCTCTGCCTCAGGAAAGGAGTCTTCTGATAAGCACAGTGAATTACAAGAAACATGGTAACATGGCTGTCATTAATTAAGCCGTTATGCAAAAAGGGCTGTTTCAGCAATTTACTTGCATCAGGCATTTCTAAAATATATGCTGTCCCACCCAGATTTTTCATGAGTTGCTATCTTGGAACATATCTCTATTACCAGCTGTGCCGGGAAGATAGCATTTGTCATGCTACGAATCAGAAGCAGATGAGACAGAGATGATTGCTGCAAGGCAACTTAAACAGGTTGCAGTACCTTATGCTACACCACAAACAAGCCTAATCACAAACAGACCTTTGCATGAAGTCAAATTTCAGGATCATGGCTGCTTTTTTCTTATATGAACCAACTATCAGATGGCACTCCCCAGCTATGTCTCTCTCCAAACAATGTTTAATTTATTTAATTGTTTCATTTAATAGAACTAGAAGTATGCTTTATAACTTGAAATGTGTTATATAACTAAGAAATGCATGGTCAAAGGGTGCAAAGTCATTTGCTGTTGCTGTTGTTATAGTGGCCATTAAATAAAATGGTCAGTTTCAATTCTTCCCCTAAGCACTGCATGAAATCTTGTTCGGGTCAGGGGAAAGTGCTTCATGGACTGATTGCCATTCCAAAAAAGTGTCAGAAGTGAACCACTCGCTGTCCCATTGTGGTCTGAGAATGTTGACCCTAAGGAAAATAAACCACAAGTTGCCTCTCCAGCAACATTCAAGGCTGCTGAACTGTACAGCTCTGATTCCCCATGTGCTGGGAGGAGAAGTGGGCCTGACACCACTGGCAATGCTAGAGGAGTACTCCATCTTGAAAAGACTGATAAACATATGACTCTAATGTCTGCCCCTTGTTCTCTGTCCACCAGGAATGGGGGACACAAAGAAAATAATACCTTGCTCAAGGGCCCTGCCTGAAAGCTGTAGATAAGATCATATTGGGTTTAGACAGTAGCTTTCCAGACAAAGTCAGCATGGGTTTTATCTGGCCAACTGCCTCAAAACAAGTCACTCTAAATCAGTCCTCTGGAATCCAGGAAATGTAAACCTTTCCTGTCCCCAGCACATGCCAGCATTCACAGCTGCTGAGATGTGGGCATGCTCCTGTATCCCAAAAATAAATTGTGATCATAGCCAATATACCCAGGGCTGCGCCCAGGGCTGCAACTGTCTTAGAGACCAGTTGCAGAGAATGCAAGGCACTTAGATGATTGGGAAATGCTGGCTATAGAAGGGAAGAGACCACAGAAAAATGTTTTTCCTAACTTGTGAGTTAAGAAACCAGAGAAACAATAGATACAAACTAAGACCTAGCAAGAGCTGAGTGGGACAGAATAAAGCAGCATTGGAGGGCAGAAAGAACTGATACACTGAGCTATCTCCAAACCTTTGCCTATATCTTCTCTGGGTGGCTTTGACAGGGCCACACTGAATTACACCAACCAGAGCTGCTGACCCATGGGACCAGGTTGGCTAAGAAGGTTTGTGTGATTCTGTCTTAGCCATTACAAAGACCAAAAGAAATAGGAGAGAGTGGCACCATGCTGCAATCAGGCAAAGTGCCAGATAATGTAAAATGCCCACTGGAGTGTCCCATCACCTCTAACATGGCAGACAGTCTAGTGACTTCAATTGCTGAGTCCTTGGAACTAGGAAAAATGAAAAACTGATGGAGAGTGATTTCAAGTGGACACAGCTCCAACTGTGAATGTGGTAAGAACTGCCTATTTCTTGAAAAGATTTCAATTGTAGGAAAAATGCCTTGCCAATAGCTCAGTATTTAGCCTTTTATATACTTTGATCCCAAGAAGTGGAATGATTGCCTGATTCCCATTTTCTACTGCTAAGGGATGAAGCTGCTCAACACCCTGCAGAGGCAAATCCAGTGGCTGTTTATGAGGAATTTGTGCACATAGTGATGTTCTTAACTGCTAACTGAAACAACACTGCAGTCTGCCGTAATTTGGAAGGCATCAGATGAAGAGGATATGCTGGACTGACTGTGTTTGAATACTCAGTTGTCCAACAGAAATTAAATCTACGTAAATTATAGCTTGTAAGAAAATATACATACTGCAAAAATAGTGTAGACAACTTTTGTAAAAGAAAAATAGTTCAATTATAAAATGGCCCTGTCAGAGTGCATTCTAACTTTACTACTGCAATTCTTGGAGCTGAGGTGGTTGTTTTCAATTTTAATTTTGAGCAGAAGATAACTATTCAGACAAGAAACAGAAAAGAAATGAGATCAGGGAATTTAAGAGACACCATCATGTAGCAGCTTCCCTCCTCTTCCCAGTCATGAAATAAATTAAGTAATATCTCCTCTACACTCAGCATTCACCTTTCAGAGTTGAGGATGAGAGTTACACAGACAGGACCACTGGAAACTCTGTCTCCCTATAAATTAAAGAAGATCCCAGGGCAGGTTGCAAAATACTGATACAGACAGTAACTTGCTGCTCAGAAAATACACAGTGAAAATGTACTGGATAAAGCTCATCAAAGGGATGATTAGTCAGTTTATGAACTGCCTGAAATCTAACGGCTCTGTTTGATGATGTGTCTCCTTTCACATGTGCCTTGTTTTCTGACTTCTCCCAGACACTAACAACATAAAGTGCTGCCTTGCCCCCTCCCCCCACATCTAGACTGTATAATTGGCAGCCAGTAAAACATTTCTGAGAAAATAAAGCAAAACTCCATTTTTCAAGTGGTATACTAATGATTAAACATAACTGAGGATCCTGAGAGAAGAATTTAATTTCACTGCATATGCTTAAATCCATAGTCTGTTTGCAACACAACTTTTAATGACAAAAGTAAATTGTAAAATATTTTAAGCAGGAAGTCCCACATCCGAATGTTGTACGTACCAAAGGACTGTGTCACTTGAGATGTGATATTGTAGAGTTATTTATACATTTGGAAATCAAGTATAGGTCAGGAAAGATGGAGTCATTCAAATTAACAGCAACGTGTGCCTATTTGTCTGGGATATAAGTGACAATGTCAGCAATTGTTCATCTCACTGCTGCTCAAAGACTATGACACATTGTCTTATGTTTAGTATTGTGAATAACTTTGAATTCACCTTTTCTGTACTTCAGTTTACCTACTAGAAAATCTGAAATAATTGTACACAGTCACTGCTTAAATTCAAGAAATGGTAGAACTGTGATACTTAGCAATATTTAGGGAAAGGCATCAAGCAAAACCCCCAGCACCCAGCCATGCTGACACACCACACAGGATTTTAATTCATCCATGTTTTAATTTACACAGTCCACTTTCTGTCTTGTCTGCCAATATCATATATTTCCCATGTCTCTGCCATGACACCTCTCCCGCTGTCAGTCCCAGATGTGCTGACCTGGCCACCCCCCTGACACACGGAGCAGCCAACCATTGAGGTGCCAAGACCTGGCTGCCTCCTTTCCACCTATAACCACTCACAAGAATTCCTCAAAATGGTAATCTAATTACTCTGAGAAAGAAAATTCTGTCAGAGTCACTACCATTTTTGTATCACCTAATAAAAGGACTGTTTGATCCTCAGCCACATTGCCCCTACTAGTGAGATTAGGTCAATCCCCATCAGACCTAACTCATCTCCTCCTCAGGCCCTGTTTAGATAAGACCAGGGAAGCTTGCTGAAGTTCGGTTACTCATTTGTTTTAGGTTTAGGTTTAGTTTAACGGTCTTGGATTCATCATAGCCAGCATTGTACTGGGCAGATAGAAACAAATATGGTGAAAGAAAGGCTGATTGAGATAAAACTTGTGCTTCTTGCACCTATGGATTTGCTTGGAAGATGCACAGCTTCTGTAGGCACCAAAAGACTTCACAAACAGGGCTTGTAATGAGATTCCTCCATGAAGGACTCATTTACTGGAAAGCATTAGCACTTGAGACTAACAAGTCAGGCTGATCAGCTCTGTCTGACATGGAGAGACAGAAACAAGAGGGTAACACTGCTAATGCATGACACGTAAGGTTGCACAAAGCAGGAGAATGTACTATGAGTCTTATGTTAACACGTGACAGAATTATATCATCATAAATTATAATGACCTTTGGGTTTATAATTCTAATAGATACACATATGAGTACATAGGACCACACATGCTGCTGAGTTTCTCTGCATTTTTAAGTCATAGCTGTTCATCTCCGAAATGTCCAAAGATTATCCATTTCCTTCTAGACCATCTGCATCATCTTAGAAGAAGCACAAAATCCTTTTTACTTTAAAACCTAAAGGTTTTAAGAGGCAGAAAAGAGAAGACCCTGATCATGGTTTTTAATTTCTAGCACAGATGTTCATTTTGGCTTAGTTTCAGGAGACTCTGAGTGTACCATGCAACAAAGAAAACTCTTACCCCTCATATCTCAACACTGGAGCTCTATTGACTTGGGTCAGAGGCAGATAATGCTCTGACCTTGCAGTGCAACTGCCTCTTTCAAAATGGACAAAGATCTAGCCTGACATTTCTCATGTTCTTCCTGCTGTAGCTTTAGGAAAGATAAATTTGGAGGCAGATGAGTAATTTAACACCATTTTATTCTAGATCTGGTAGCCATTCTTTGCTTCTGTGCTAAGCAGCTGAAATGTCTTGGGAGGGTTTCTGAGTCAGAAGCTGCGAGCTGAACACAACAAACTGCATTGGCAGAGAGCTTGAGAGATTTTGTCATTTCCTAAACTGCGACAACACTGAAGAATACAATAGACATCTTATTTCCCTTAGCAATAATCAGGGGCAAAACTATTCAGCCCTTCAGCATTCATAGTTTGTTCAGTCATGAAACATATTATTACCTCATAAAATGGGACACCTGTCTCATTGTCCATTAAATATTAACAGCAGCACCACAGAAATGAGCCATAATGGTTTTATTATAGTAGTGTTATGGATAAATCTTATTACAGCGTAGTGTGAATGTCAACAAGCAGAAAGAAAGCATGAAAAAATGTGAATTTTATACAAAAAGTGAAGACTGATGTGATTTTGATGCCACTGCATCATTCTGGCACAGGTAACAGTATCAAGTGCTCCTCCATCCTTCAGTGCTGCTCTGAAGAAATGCCATTGCTTATTGCTTCTGAAGTATATTTTTTTATCAGTAGGTATCAGATCATTCGTGTAGGAATGGAAAAGGCCTTTGCAGTGTGCTTCTGTAGCAGAGAAAACCTTGGAGCCAGTTGCATTATCTGCAAGAAAAGCACTACAGAAAGAGGCTCAGCACCTAGACAGCTGCTCCCAAGCATCCATTTTCACCCACTTACCAGTGCTTGATTTATAAGGGACAACACACTATGTCTAGTGGTGACTTATATTCCACACAATCTCATTAACTCTGCTGCCTGACTCCTTACCTTTGTCAGCAGAGTCAACCAAACTGGGGCTCCAAGAACCTTACTTAATAAAGCCACGGTACTTTATGCTTTCTCACCTCAGCCTGGGCAGGAGGCAGCAGTACAGAAATACCATGCCAAAAGCTATTTCTGCGGCTTTCCAATCCTGACCTTCAAATCCCTGCTCTTTCTGGATAAAACTTCAGAACCCTCCAGTATGGGCTGGGAGTATCCAGGCTTTCTTAGGAGCTTTTCAGTTAGTCTCAGTTTCAGCTGAGCTGGGAACTCTGCAGCAGCTTTTGTCCTACCACTGCTTTATTCCTGTTTCCCAGCCTTGCTGAAACAAAGGAGGTATGGGCAATATTTTTGGTGTTGCAGATGAATAGGATTTTCCTGGAATTATTGTAAAGGTCACATTTGGTTCCCATCTCAGCTCCTGCACATTTCTAGCTCATGGGCCCTCGCCTGGGCACAGTCACTTTACACTCAAAAGCCAGCCATTCCCTTTTGGCCCAGTTTTAGTCCATTGTATTGTCATGCATTTAAAACATCTAAGCAAATAAATGGCTTATATTGATTTTGTGAACCTAAATCAGTAATTAATGCCATAGACATAAAAGAGACAAAACCACCAAAGACTCAACTTTGGTGTTTCTTCCTGTTTCTCAAACAGTTCCAGAACGTAAACTTTTCAGACTAAAGGAGGGGATATCCTGTGCCAGGTTAAACTGTCCTTCATGCGCTTTGCTCACTTCAGTGGTGTCCAAGTGGTGCAGCCTGGAATGTGGTAAAAATTAAGCTTAGAGATGTTTATTTCAACTGAAATTTGGAAGTTCAAAAGTTAGTAAAAAATTATTTATTGCCTCAAATAACTTTAATTAAAATCTTACCTATAAATGCCTTTGTACACCCTCTGTATTTTATTTCCTAACAAAAATAAAAGGGGACCACATCTAGAAATAATTCAGAGAAGCCTGCATTTTATATTAGTGTTATTTTTCATGTGAATTATTCTGCAATAAATTCAGGCTTTTGTCATACTATGCATCTACCATACAGGGCTTGAGGTGGTAAAGAAAAATTATGGTGAGCAACTTCTGGAAAGACAAAAGCTGTCTGCAGTAGCTTTTCTGTATGTCATAAGCATCCTTAAATGCAAGGAACACAAGTAGGAATATGTAACTGTCTAATCTCTCTTTCTTGACTTGCTTGAGTTTATACCTGGGTATAGTCCCAGACGAAACAGCATGTGGGGATTGGAGGTAAAAGGACAATTCCAGCATTAAGGAAGGACATGTTTTGTGGACATTTGGGTGTGGGGTGTGGTGGCTAATAACACTTGGTGTTTGAAGTTGATCAGGGGCTTGTCAGACTCAATTCCAGCACAGACATTTACAGGTTTTTGCAGTTATAGGGGTCAGATAAACTCTGTTTGGGACTATCCAAGAAACTGGCTGAGTGATAAGAAGATTTTAAAATGTATGTATGTATGAACAAATAAGCTTCCAGTGTTTGTTACTTGAGCTGTTTGTGGTATCATGGTATTTGTTCCCATAAAATATTTATCTGATCTGAAATGCCTATATAACCCAGAATGATAAAGACAGTAAATAACCAGAGCAAACAACTTACAAAGCAACCATGGGCAGCATATTACTTATCCAAACCAGCCAGCAATTTTTTACAAGAAATTGCATTTACAGGCAAAAGTAGGAATTCTGTTCTGACTGGTGTCCAGTCCAGAGAAAAGCCAGAATGTCACAGAAATTTATGTAATAGTTATGTAACTATTTTTCCAATATGTGTTTTTCATACACTACTTACTCAACTTTGAAGCAGAACAAGAAAGCATAAAGTACATTATGTACCTTACAGAATTTACATTCTGTCATTAAAAAACAATATTAATGGATACTACAGGGTTTCAGATCATAAAATTTAGTTCTGGATTAATGAGGAGCATGTAACAATGTTATATTAAACTTGAATAGACATATTTAAAAGGTGTTTTTTTCTGCACAAGATCAGTGTCATATTTAATGCCACAAAGGGTTCACACACCAAAACTTAACTTTTTGGATCTCTGGAAAAGTTACTGCTTAGTAAGTTATTTATACATAGTTAGGAGACTATGGAGCTGAGTTTATGTATCTGAGCTCAGGCTGAAAAATGTAAACAACTAAAAAAATAGAAGCAATAATCCAGTTCAGTTGTGTCTAATGGCAGATAATATTGGTGATAAATACTGTAATATTTTCTGCCTTCTTATCTGGAAAGAGCACAAATAATGACTAACTACTGATAAAAATAACAATTCCCTTTGCAGACTCACTATTTCTCCTCCAGCTATGTGTGGACTCTGTGAACAAGAGCCCTGTGATGATGACTTCTGAGTAACTTATGTGTTGTGTTGGAATAAATTTTTAATTTATGACTGTGTTGGTCACTCTGGCTAAAGGGGCAAAAGCTTGGAGCTCTCAAATCTCCACCTCCTCTGCTTGTTCATCCTGCAATGTTTTATTTCCCCAGCAGTCCAGATGTACTCATACTGTGTGTACTGTTGGGATTATCTTCAGTCATGTGAACTATAAACATGGCTCACTGCAGTTCAGCTAACAGAATGGCAGAGGGCCAAGGAGGAAAACTGTCCACTTCAACTGAGCAGCTTCTGGAAAGCAGACCCAGGAAGGGTCATTCTTTCGCTCTTCTGGAAGATCTCTGACACCACAGTGACAGAGTAGTAGGGATGTTCTTCACTGAAATGTTTTCAGAGATCATAAAGCAGAACTCAGGGTACTCAGTTTCCACTCATTATGAATCTGAGTAATGTAGTTCCTTCATGTCTCATGTTCATCACATGTAAACACTGAAAGCAAATCTTCCCACTGGTTTGTAAGGTATAGTTGTAGCTGTAATGTACAGTGCTGAACTTACTGGTACAGAGAAGTACTGGTCTACCTGAAGAGAAAGGATAACGGTCACAAAGGATTGAAATCACTTGACACCTCTGTGAAAAACTAACTCTCTTTACACTAGAGGACAAAGTGCACAAGAAATACAGATAGCACAAAGAGCTTTCTATATCCATGCCCGTGGTGCTACTGTTATAACAAGGAGTACCAAGCCTAGTCCCTAATTAAAAGAGAATAATTGTCTGATTAATGAGGAGCACCAGATGGCATCCAGAGAGGTGCCTTTTTTAGCTTTACTTAGCCATTCTTCAAAAAAATGTTTATTTCAGGCTGTGGTGAAATTCTCTTCTGTGGAGTATCACCTATAAATGTATGCTCCCTCTGCAATTTCCTCAGTTGGGAAGTGGTGTTGAGAATAGGACAGCTTTTCAAACTTAATAGGAGCAGTCATTAATGCTTCAACTATATTTTTACTTCTTTACACCACTTGCACGCACTTTACAGTTTGGTGAAAGAGAATGAAGGGTGGCTTCTTCAGTCATGATTACCGATGGGCTGTGCAGCCACACAGATGCTGGAGTCAGCAGTGTCAGAGCACATGTGGGAGTCCTCTAACAACCTCTGGCGTGTATTAAACTTTAGACTAGATTAAAGGTCAAACTTTGCTTCTGTCCTTTTTTGGCTCAGAGAGCCAAGGTCCTCAGGCAAGCAAGCTATTATGTTTTATTTCATCAATTAGTGGAAAGCAGATGTACTGCTTAGCATAATTATCGAGGAGGCCAGACAGTAATGTTTTGTATACAGTAGTGCTATATGCAGCACTAAGGTAAGTAATTGTCCATAAACCCAGTATCTTCTAAAAAGGGAGGGGAAAATCCACCTTCCTTAAAGAACAAATTAGAAGCATGGTACTTCCTTTTACTCATTGTTAAAAATATTCCCTCCCCTCATTCATGGCCAGAGAATGATTTTTAAAAATATTTGGAAAGTAATCCATGGCAATACTCACTACTGTGTACCAAGAATTTGTAACTGACTGGCGTCATGAAAAATATGCATGTGAAAGGTAGGCAATTGCACACAGGGCTGTATTTACTACCCCTCCTGGTGTGTCTGAAGGTAATTTAAAAGATACTGCAAGATGATATTCCTAATAGTTTCCTGTAAAATCTGTTGCAGAGAGGTTTTGTTCAACTCTTCTTCAAATGCAAAATAATACATTTCTACAAGTGGGTGAAAGAAAAGCCATTGGTATATTCTCATTCATGATAAAATATCTATTTTGCTCCTGCTGAAGCCAACCAAGGCAAACGCAGGAGGCACATTTTCAGACAGAACAGGCTAACATAAAGTTAGCTCACACTGAGTCATTCATTTTCAAATTGAGAGTGCTGGAGAAAACATCAGGATGAGTGGCATCCCTCTCAAGCTAAGTTTCACTGTCAAATAGAATAGGGCAGGGAATAGAATAGAATAGAATAGAATAGAATAGAATAGAATAGAATAGAATAGAATAGAATAGAATAGAATAGAATGGAATGTCCAGTCTGAACCTCCCCTATTGCAGCTTTGAACCACTGTCTAATTTGATCCTTTTTGATAGAAATGAAAGGCAGCAAAATTGAGGATGCATGAACAGCTGTCTAATTCACTCCCCAGAAGAGATGATATTCAGGTCCAAAGAAAGGCCTCTGGATCACTAACCTGAGCATCACACTTTTTTACAGTAATGATAAATCATGATGTGAACCATTTCTCAGATGTCCCTTCACTTACTTAAGAGAGCTGTTTCTGCTTTTATTGTAAAAGCGACATGTGAAGAGGATTCTGCCAGACCAGCTCACACTGACTAATAACTCGTGTGCAAAGCTATTCAAAAGAACTGGAGAATGTCAGGATCTCAATATATATTATGTTGGGTACAGCATGTATGCAAAACTTCAGTATGGAGCCTTGCTCTATGTGAATGCTGAGGATCAAATGCCAGGCAGTATTTAACTCCACTCTGAAGTTTCACTAACTTTGGTGAGGATGTTCCCAGTGCATTACTGATCACTGCAGCACATCTGAAAAGATCTGGTCCTGTATAAAAATGTTAGGGCACCACACGAGAAGATATATTAATTCCTTTGGAGTAGTTAATTTTATACATTTTGTTTGTATGTGTTATATGGTACTAGTTTCATGTGAACCAAAGTGTCTAAAAGCAAAAAATCTAGTCCCTGTAGGGGAGGTCTTCCCATGCTAACATCTTTATTGACTACAGTGGCAATTTGGACAATAATTTTGTATCGGGCACCTAACCTTGGGTGGCCAATGTTGGTTGAGATAAATCCCCTCCCATCCTATGAGTAATACTTTACAGACATACACATATACAAATAAAAACATTTGCATATGTATATGTGCTATATAGATAGCTTAACTAAATATATTTCAGCATTTACTGAAATCCATACAACAAGCTGTTTTCCGTGTATTATACTATGTGAATATGGATATATCTGGCAGTACTTGTAACGTACACTTGATGGTGTTTCACTTTTTTTTTCTGATTCATTTTGATCTACAGAAGGTTACCTGATATGTAGAAATAAATAAATTTTGAAAAAGTTAACTAATGTGCTCTGGCTTTGCAAAGGGCTACAAAGATGTAAACCCTAAGCTACACGGGCACGAAGGTTATTGCCTCCCTCTTCTTGTGGAGAAAGTGGCTTTCCCTAAGCAGGTTTTTGCTTCTGTTTTAGCATGTGTTATTCAGATTTCTGCTCACTATGTTTGGGACACCAGCTCGAGTGGAAGGAAACACACTTCTCATGCTGTGATCCGTGAATAATTTGCATTAGAAACACACTTTATTTCATGTCTGTTTTGGCATGTCAGTGACTGCCTAGGGGAAGTTAGAATCGAGATGGAATTTGGGGGTTTTGTTGTTGAAACCTAGAACATTAGGTAACATCTTCATGCACATTTTTCAGTGCACTGAAGAGACGTGCTAATATTTTAACCTAAGACACAACATTAAAAATATCCTCATGTCTGGCTCTTGGACTTGCTTCTTGTGGAGACAAATGCTACCCACACATTCCTTCGCCTGATACACAGACAGTCATAACTTGCTGATTAGCATGGTTCCAAGACCTACTGAGATTTATCAGAGAGAAGTGCCACATTGCTTCATACAGACTAATAACTTGAAGCCAGTTAGGAATGCAAAGGGATATTTCTAATGAATGGCTATGCCAAAGATAACAGCAAGGAGCACAAGTGATGAATAGTACAAGCAGAAGACAGAATGCAGGAGAAACAAGGAGGAACCTGCAGCACAAACAGCCAAAGATATAAAAGCAATTAATAAATTCTCAGATTATTTAGCCATCTCTGAGACATGACTAACATGAAGACAATGACAGCATGTGGCTATCTCTGGGAGAAAGAAAATTATGCTGGAAGGAGAAGCAGAGTTTGTAATTTCTAAACTGAAAGACAGCAGTGTCATTGTGTTTTGTTTTGTTTTGCTTTTGTTTTGTTTTGTTAAGTAAGCTTCATTAACATAGGGACACAATTTTCAGAGGTAACTATCCTCCTGAGAATGGCAAAAATTGGTATCATGTATGAGCAGCATCCCTACAAAAAAGCACAACTGCCACAAAGGAAAAAAAGTAAAAATCAGAGCATTCATTTGGTCCTTGCAGGACATCTGAACACGTGAAAAGGACAGTTAACTGTCCTTAAGTACAGAATAAAACAGTTGTATGTTGGTTTGTCTGTGATAATCAAGGTCAACAAAAGGAGGGGGAAAAAGTGTTGATGTTATACAGAGGTTCTATATTTTGTTAGCATGCATACATCTATGAGGTACTAAGTTTCTACTAGATTTTACCTTCTCAGAAACAAAAACATTGCCTGCAGATTTATTCTGGTGGATGTTTCACTGATTCTGAAGATGAAATAATGTATCCTCCAAACACACTGATATTTCTATTGTGACCAGACTTGTCCAGAATTTTACAATCCTAATTAGTTTCACAGTTGTCGTGTTGTTTTCCTGTACTCCCCCTCTATCTGCTCATCACCATCTGCTATTGTCCATGGTAAAATCTTAAAGGAAGCACCATCTCTTTGTTCTGCCTTTATACAGCACTTCACAGAAATAGCTCATTATGGGAACCCAGGGCTGAAATTCCTAAACACCATGGCAATAAACATAGTGGACAGAAAGAATAGTCTCAGACACAGCAGAGAAATGCCCAACTCCTGGGTTTTGGATACCATCTCCTGCTTTCTGATTCTGTCTTTTGTTCCTATGCCATTTCTGCTCATCCCATTACAGTAATCACTAGAAGAAGGAGATGAAAACACAGGGTTTGATCACAATGCAGGCATAATTTGGGAGGAAAAAGCAATGACAGATGTGGGAAAGCAAAAAGTGATCATCAGAACAAGTTATCTTCCAAACTCACACGAGGGTAATGGGGAACCAGTGCCTTTGGCTGTATTTGTACTTCAGCCTGTCTGTTCAGGAGTTTTGTTCTGGTTTTATCATGTTAGAAATACAAATGAAGACACATTAAATGCCAATCTGTCCCAATACAGAACTTTCAGTGGATGTGACAGGTTGCTGTGTACTAAAATGGAGCATCAGCCCTAAGGATCATCTTTTCCCCTCCTCCAGCAGCTCCTCTCCTCTCTCCAAAAGCAGTCAGTAACTCAGCACAATACTCAGTGGATACTTAATGCATCTCTGTGCCCCATTTCTCACAATAGCTTCATGTTTGTTATTTATATACATTAAGAACATAAGACTCTTGTCCAATCAGTAACTGAAAGAACTAATTCTATAGAAACAACAAACCAAAAATATTTCAGCTGCTAAGTGCTGGGTGACCAGAACTGACACCTCTGCATCTGAGCTCTGCTGTAAATTCTTGTGGTTTGGGGTCAGGAAGCTTAACAGAAAATGCTAAACACAATGGAGGTGGGTTATTTCAAAGGACTTGCTTCAGTTTGATGTGAAATATGCTTAAATTTCCTCAAATTCTGAGGTTTGTGCCTATTAGATATACAGAGGCTTGGGAGACAGTATCTTAAACTGCAATGAATAGGGTTTGGCACTTGAACAAGTCAACATAAAATGGTGAAACTTAATAATCAGGAGGACTGGTCCTTTGGAAATCCTTAGGAGACATTAATTTTCTTAGTAGTTCATCTTAAAATTCACAGTAAACTGTGTTTTCAAATAAGGCTGAACTTGTTATTTAAAAAGGTTTATTTAATTAGTTCAGTTAACAATTAATCAATTGTTACAAAGGCTGAACTTGTTATTTATAAAGGTTTATTTCATTAGTTCAGTTAACACTTAATTATTACAAAGGTCAAGTCAGTATGTTACTTATACCCATGGTTCACGACCATTTTCAGCATTCTAATAAAATACTTACTTTACACAGTACATTCATTTATAGGACTACCATGTCAAGCCTGTGTGCTGGGTTACACCCATCCTGCATGGGGGCTGAAAGAACCCAGCCCCCAGGGTGGACAAAAGAAACTTGATCCAGGTGGGCAAAGAGAGACTTGGTTTTGCCCCTCCCAGGAGGAGGGGTCCCCTGGGTCAAAGGTGGTCTGTTCCACTCCCCCTTCCCCGTCCAGCAAGCCTATAAAAGGGAGGGACATGTGCGGGTGCTGGCCTCGCTGAGTGGAGAGAGGTTGGCTGCTGCTGCTGCCTGCACTAGCCACGTGGTTGGGGCCTGGTTTCCAAGCTGCCTCCAGACTCTCTTAGAGGACTGAATCCACTTACATCCAGGGAATACAAGGCCATCCAGGCTTGGGTTTGTATGTTTTCTTATTTATCCTTATCTCTTACCTTTTTGAACCCTTGCTGTTACTGCCATATATATATTCTGTTAAAAAATTTACCTCTTCTGCTTCCAAACTGATTCCTATTTCTTTTGTGAATTTACCTGCCCTTTCCACTACCCCTTTTCTTTTGCTCCCCACACCCCCCACCCCCCCCCCTTCCTTACTCAGAAAAGGGAAGGAGGGAGGAATCTCAATCTATTATCATTTGAGCTTTTAAACTCCAGTTAAAGCTCAAACCAGCACGGCCTGTAATATTGTTTTAACTCTAAAAACAATTTCTAAATGCATTATTATTATAAAACATCATCTTGATAGCTCTTTATTTTTAATATTTTCAGCATCTTTGGATACTTCTTAAATGAGTGTCCAAATCTGTCCTACTATTTTAAAATTATACAAATGATGAAGCAAGCTACATCCCTGTTTTTAAGTAGACGCTATCTCTGCAACACGTGCAGACTGTCTCTGTGTAGGAAATTGCCAGGTGCCTGAGTAAATGCTTAATTCATACTACTGAGGTATTTAAGGTGAGTTTAAAAGACTGAGATGACTACTCAGAAGACAACGGTGTTCCCAGGGTAGTCCCTGGCATGGATAATATAACAGCTCATTCTGCTGTCTAGTAATTAGGAGTGCCAGCATTGATTGGGATCCTGGGGCACATTGCTTTTCGTGATTTTCAGGTCTTTCCACCCAATGAGCAGATGCTGGAGAAGTCATAGTAGAGATTATCAGTTTGGGGATGCCCCTTCCAACAGATGACCATGGGTAAGTGTGGGATTTTCACTTGTCAGGACTCTCTGCTAGAGAAAATAGCTGCATTTGCAAGGAGAATCTACTTACAATAAATTGTTTGGTGTGTTTAGGGAGGTAATTGCCAATGTGCCTCTGGCACCTTGGGGAAGCTGTTTGGGGTCACATTCCTTCCCCTCCTGACAACCTGTAATCATTGGAGTAAAGACTCTCATTACCTGTTCGCTGCAGAAGTGTTCCCAGGACATAGTGACTTAGGCACCTGAAGTCTATGGATACTTGCAAAAGTCTGAGCAGAAGTAAATGGCCCAGAAAATTCTTGTGAGCAGTCTGGCAGCCTAGCTTCAAGTGAATTCCTGAGGAGCTGACTGCGTTTTACACCCTGCTCTGTACTGGCAATTCTTGGAAGTCATCGTGGTGCTCTCCACATGGTGAGAGAAAGTGGAATTGCAAGTGAAAGGCCAGCAGGTTCTGCCACACCTGCCACGCACAGACTAGATGGTAAATCTTGGCCATTTCGTGGAGTAGGGCCCTAGCGCAAGAGAGGTCAGTGGTCAGCATCCCATATTGAATTGCCCCTCAGGGAACAAGTTTTGTTGAGTGATATCAGCATGTTCAGACCATCCACCTCCACCTGAGCCATTTCTCTCTTCCCCTTGGACCAGACCTAACTAGGGTCACCTGTGTATTCTCCTTCCTTTGCCTTATTTTTTTCTCTCCATTTGAGCTGCCACAAACAGAGCCGCAGCAGTGTAATGACCATTGCCTGTGGGTCTGGTGCATGGTGCATACATGCTGGGTAATGGATTGCAGCCTGCCTTAGCTTTGACTCTGTGTCAGGCTCCTCATAGGGTAAGGCAGGCTATTTAACAGTGCCTGCTCCTACTGCCAAGGGTTTACTCCCATATATTGTTATTAATGACAAAGCCAATTAAAGTCGATGAAATACAATTTTAATTTGAAAAGAGCAATTTTAAGGCAATAAGAGGCAAGCAAACAGCGCTCTGTGTGTGTAGGAGTCTGCACTCCACCAACATGCACACTAAACTCAATCTAACTCCCCTTTAAATATTCTACTCCTAAATACATATGCATATAAAGGTGGGTTTATTTAAATTAGTTTGTCCTTCTGGTAGTCTTTCAATGATGTAATCTTCTGGTCAGCACCCGCTGGTGGGTTGTGTGCTGAGTCCTTGTGGTTGTATCTATTTTAGCTCTGTTGTTACAATCGGTGTCTTTCCCAAGGATGAGTTGCACCTAGAATCTTGTGATTACTTGTCAGTTCTCACAACTGTCTCTTGTGTTCACATCTTCTGTAGTGATCTGCTTAGTAGAATAGAATAAACCAGGTTGGAAGAGCCCTTCAAGATCATCGCATCCAACCCATCATCCAACACCACCTAATCAACTAAACCATGCAACCAAGCACCCTATCAAGTCTCCTGAACACCTCCAACTATGGTGACTCTACCACCGCCCTGGGCAGCCCATTCCAATGGGCAATCTCTCCTCCTTTCCCAACTCATTGTTTCATAGTCTTATTTTTATTCCAACTATTAGCTGTCAGTTCCTAACATTTCACTAAGGCCTTTGTACACATATATCAAAACAAATCAAATTAATAAACAACAGGTTATAATAAAACTTAAAATCTTACTCTATATTAAAGCAAATCAAATTAATCATAAACAACTGGTTATAATAAAGCCTAAAAAAAAAAATCTTACTCTAGTTTCATGTCAGTTCCCAGTGTCTGATCCCTTGTTTCACCATTCATGCTCCTGCTTTTGCTTTAATCAAAATCATCTAATTGACATGAATTATCACTCCATTCATCACATATATCATGGGAATAAAGCAGACAAATCACATAAAGCAGTATTCATGAGCACAGTGACCTGAACAAACACTAGGAGAAATGGTACACAGGTAACCTGATCAGGTCTTTAAGCATTGTGCTGCTGTTAAGAAGGCACATGAGCGTCCTTAGGTAGATGACCAAGCTGAAGGCCTCTGAGCTGGAGCAGAGAAAGGGCAACAAGAATGGCTGAGAAGACTTTGTCTTATAGCAAATGGCATAAGGATGTTGCTCTAACTATTTAACAGTGAATGTAATAAATTGTTGGTGTAATTTACTAAAGAATATGGTCAAATCTAAATCAGCTGATGTTCTTCAGATCAAGCTGCCTGTCAAAAATACAAGAAAGCTAACAAAAGACTGGGAACAATGAGACAACAAAGTGATGTCTTATACCCTATGTGCTGAGTAATCCAGAGATTTTTATAGTGCCATCTTTTATAGATGCCATCTTTAGTGCCATCTTTTATAGAGCCTAAACCTGCCCTGCATCTTCACTGAGTGCAACACATCAATCTTAGCTAAACCAATTCCCAGAAGTTGACAAAATTCCTTCAAAGAAAATATCTCTAATTTCAAGCCAAAACTTATTTTTTATGCCTATGTTTTACAAATTATTATTCTCTGTGCACTAGGTCATAAGGAGTCAGGAAAATTTGTTACCAGGCTTCTGCATGTGTGTATAGCTGTGCAGTGGTAATGTATATACTTGCAGCAGATGGAATGAATATGGGAGAACATCTAATGTGGTAATTGATGCTAAAATCTAAGGCATTCATTAAATGTGTGTTCTACTTAAGGAGTCAACTGAATGATGAGTGACAATTAAAAATGATGTCTTTATAATTATTCCAACTCCTATTTATGAAAGTGGAGTGTGACTGCATATTAAAATATGATTGAAGGTTTTATGACTCCTTATTCTTTCACAGTTAAAACGTTTGCAATTATTTCTCCCTCAGATTAGAGCAATGCATAGTGATGTAAAGTAAAATAGCGTAGGCTTGATTCTCCAGTCACTTAACACAGGTTTTATATTGGCATATGGTGACTCCCTTAAGCAGAGCACTCCTCAGGATGATTTGAATGGACAATTAAGCTCAGAATGCTGAATACTGCGAATTGAATATGACAATCCAGAGATGAATTTATGGATCAGTGATTAATTTTAAAAAATAGTATTTGGTCAGGTTTGGAAAGTCTGCTGCATCTATAATGGTGGAGTTTTATCCTTCCAGATGAAGCAGTAGAAGAAGTCCCTTCACAGGGAGCAAAATTAGCCCATGCATAGAAGTCAGTATCCTATCCTTCAGTCTACATGTGCCTAATGTATTTCTTTGAAAATACTCAGTATTGCAGATTCAAACTCTGCAAAAGGATGCAATTGTAATTGATTGAAATCCCAAGAGATAGTCTCAACCCAAATCTACACTTCCACAATGACTCCCTAAGACATCACAGTGGAAAATTCCCTTCTCTTGTCAACCTTCTGAAAATAACTGCATCCAGAATTATTTTTCTCTTCTCCATTACATAACCACTAATAATTCCCCATTTTAATGTCTGTTTCAGAAGTTGTATTGCAAATATTTTTATTTAGGAATAGAAGTTTGATTTTTATATTACACCCAAGAATTACAGGGTAGAGTAGATGAGGCCTTCATATATTTGAATTTTGGTTTTATTTATATCTGTTGTGCATATTCTTTTGCCTTTCCTTTTCCCTCTGAACCTGTTGTGGATGTGTTGTGGAACCACCAGTGCCTATCTTTGAGAAGGCAGTAAGCTAAAAGATAGATAGCAATGCCTTTGATTATTTTTACTGCAATTCTGAAAAGAAAGTGTGTGTGTATCTACATGCCTATATACACACACACTAAACATAAATATTCCCTGAGGTTTTAAGCACAGTGCGAAGCTTGAGAAGATGTTTTTTGTACTGGGGTCTTTCCTAGCACCCAAGACAACAGGCTCTCTACCTCTGGCTGCAGTGCAGCAGGGCATCCTTGCACTTGCTGCTCTCCTGGGTGGAGAGGAAGATGGCCAAAAGTCTGCTTTATCTGCCTGTGTTTCCTCCTGTGGTACTTTTACTGAGGCTCTCTTTCCAGTCTCCGTGGTTCTCACCTCTTCTCCTATTTAAAGCTGCTCAGCATTTTGCAGTAAAATCTCCTGCCTTGAGCCTCTGCTGGCTCCCCACTCCATGCGATACTAGTACCTGCTCCTGACTACTGCTACGAAACACTTGCTGCCTGTGTGGGGTCTTACATCCTGCCCATCTCTCTTTGACCTTTCCAGGTGCTACACAAGCATTTCTGCATTTTTATATTGTGTTTCTGTCTTCTGAAAAACAGCTTCTTGCTTCCAGTCCATGAGCAGGTCTCAGATACTTATTTTGTGTCACCTGGTGCATTGTGATAGATTAGCTATTTCTATTTGCATAGTGCAATTAGTTTTTATTATGCTCCATATTGGACTTTAGCAATGCACAATTTGTGAGCATTTAGAATTAGATATTTTTGTAATGCATTTGAAAAACAAGGATATCAAGATTCCAGATGGCATAAAATACTGGTTTCTGGATTTAGTACTTCTCAAGATAGAATCTGTTAAAATCATGTCTGACTGGAAGGGTGGGGAAAAAAAGCAAAAGGGCAGTACTGTGGTTCTGGGGTTTGATGTTTGGGGTTTTTAAAATTTTTCTTCCAAGTGGCCCTGTTACGGGTGATGGTTAGAGAGAAATAAGCAAGGAAGAGCAGAACAATGAGTTCTCATATACAGAAGATTCATCTGGAAGGTGATTAGAATGGGCATGAAAAACTAACCGGAGACCGGGGCCTTCTTGCTCTTCTTTGTGTTAAACAAGATGAAATGAAACAGTGGAAGTGCTGACATTGTTATTTGTGACATTAGCTTTATTCATGTCACAGTGCAGGTTCACTAGTATCTATCTAGTGGTAAACAGCTGTATAATTTAGATTATTGTTTCAGTTCAGTATAAGTTAATGCTGTGAATTATGCTTAAGTCCCAAAATAAGGTGAGTTTTTAAGGTCATCTCTCAACAGCCCATTCAACCCTTAAAACAGATCTTTACTTTTTACTAGTGCCACTACATTTAGATCTTTCCCTGTTTCTAGCTTCCTTCATATTGTGTAAAGCTGCTGCTCAACAGCTTCTCCCCTGCAAAGATTCCACATCTTTAATCTGTTTAGCCCATGTGTCATAAACTTTCTCTTTTTTAATAGAATTAAAATAGTCTTCACAGAAAGCTTCTCTCTGGGAAGATTAAATTATCTCAGGATCCTATGGGGAGTATTACAAGTTGGGCACAAAAGCCATGTCATAGCTTGCTCCTGCTGCAGAAGCTTTCCAAGTGCTGCTCCTTGAAGATCTCTGCATCAAAGCAAAGGCCTTGGTATCATGCCTGGCCTTCTTCCAGCAGAAGACAATTGATGAAACTATATGGGAAAGAAAAGTCTATTCTAGAAGTTCTTCTCTGAGAGGAGGGGTGAGGGGGAGGGAGGGAACATTTCTACCACATATAGCAGGCATCCAGAGGAAGGCAGGTCTTGCTTAAATACCAAAAAGAGTAAGCTTGCAGGATTTTGGACACAGCGGAGAACAAATATCAGAAGTCCATCCCTCAACTGGCCTCTATGTGACTGTGCATGGAGAACAGAAAACCACCAAATGGCAATCCTATTGAGTAGATGTCCTATAAAAGAAAGTAATTTATCTCTGTACTTCTGTATCAAAAACTCCTCTGACAGCTTAGTACTGAATGCTCACAGGAAGAATCCTAATTCTATTAATTCATACATGTCCCTAACAGTTACATCTGCCCATGCACTGTGCATATACCAGGCTACATGTGAGCTGCCTCCCTTTGAAGGCCCCAGCATATTGTACATGAGCTATACGGCCCCAGAAGCACTTGCTATAGCACAGCTGGGAAAACAAGGCATGTATACATTGGTCTGTCATTTGTCAATCATATTTTATAATGTTGACAGAGGAATCTCACCATGTTCATTTACAAGTCATCTGACAGCATTGTGGTATTAATCTTATAGATGCATTTACATAATATTTGTGTTAGTACCAATTTTGTTAGCCAGCTTTCCCATCCAGCATTTGGCAATGAGGCTGGCAGTAAGTAATTGTGGATTTAAATGGAGCTGTTGTGCTCTTTGAGGTGACAAGTGCATATGTTTTTTGGTGGATGTAAAGGTAAGTATGTGGCAGTTCTGCTTATTTATCTATGCCTACATACTAGGCTAAGAGAATCTTAACAAGTTTAAAAATATATAAAGCCTGATTATTCCTTGCTGGTGGCAAATCAGAGGATCTCTAACTTTGAGACTTACCCTTACAGAAGTTAGACATGCTGACAAGTTACTGTTCTAAACTAATAGCAGCGTTGAAGACCTCTCTGCTAACACTATCAGTTAAATACATCTACAATCTCTGCTTCCCACATTTGACATTTCTTAAGGGCTTGCCTACACAACAAAATTGTTCTTGCATTGATTTTTAAAAAATACCATTTGGTTTAGAGTGATTTAGGTCAAACTAGCTTAAATAGATTCTTTTGAAAAACATGTGTTTCTATAAAACATTGTGTGTATGCAAGTACAAAAGCTCTGCAGAAACCAACACCATCCAGGCTCCAACTTGGTCAGAAATTGGACTGTTGTACAGTTACCAGCCTTGGACTCCGATTAAGGCTGTGCATTGTTTTGGTTTTTAAAAGAAATGTAAATGTCTTTAGGCATTTTAAATTAATTCTAAATTTTACAAATGTGATGGATGCATGTGTGTGTGTGTGTGTATGTGTTAGGTGACCTCATTGTGGCCTTCCAGTATCTGAAGGGGGCCTACAGGAAGGCTGGGGAGGGATTTCTCAGGATCTCCGGTAGTTATAGGACTAGGGGGAATAGAATGAAGCTGGAGATGGGGAGATTCAGGCTAGATGTGAGAAGGAAGTTCTTCACCATGAGAGTGGTGAAGCCATGGAATGGGTTATCCAGGGAGATGGTTGAGGCCCCGTCCCTGGAGGTGTTTAAGCCCAGGCTGGACGAGGCTCTGGCCAGCATGATCTAGTGTGGGGTGTCCCTGCCCATGGCAGGGGTTGGAACTAGATGATCCTTGTGGTCCCTTCCAACCCTGACTGATTCTATGATTCTATAAACCACACATATATATATACACACACACACACATAGATAAAGCTTTTTTCTCTTGGCATAACTAATGCTTTTATTTAGATGTTCTCATCTGCTTAGAGGCACTTGCAATGAATAAAATGAAGCGTGTCCTGCTGACATTTTACCATATAATCCTAGTATTTCTAGACTGAAGTGCTTACATCCTTGATGTATGCAACACATTTATCATTCATATGGCTGTGACTGATGTGACACGTGACACATCCTTTCTCTTGCCCATACAATGTCCTAACATCAAAGTTAAATAAGAATTGGTACAAGTGAGAGTTCTCTTCTGTGATGTAGAAGAGTAGCCAGCTATGGTTTGTATAAATTACTTCATAATCACAGCTATGTAATATATAGTTTTCTAATGAGGCAAATACCCTAGGCAACAGCCCAACCATGTGAGTATCTAAGCACAATATATTCTGTTTAATTCAATGGAGATGATGCTGTGCTTGTAATTACCTCACCTCCATGAGATACATGCCTGTTGCAAGTAATGTATTGAGGAAAAAGGAAAAGTATTTAAATACTCTGAGTGAATTATTTCAAAATATCTTCGTTTTCCTTTTTACCATCCATGTTTTTGGGGAAAAAGGTTTCTTTCATGAAATTCTAAACAACCTTGAAGAAAAAACAACCAAGAAATTACATTGAAGAAGTCCAAAGTCTACTTAATACAATTACTTGTGTTTTGAGTAACTAAAGAAGTCTACTTGTGACTATTGTGTGTTCCTGAAATATAAATAAGTTTTAATCTTTCAGACCACAGGTCATGAGTTGATCTACTTCTCTTTTACTTTGCCTCTCCATTACTTCAGCTCGTCTCCCCTACAGCTCTTCCATTATCTATGTGCAAAGCAGTGTAAAAATGCTACCATTGCAAATCAGTGGGATATTTTGTCTTGTCTTTCAGGCAACTTCATGGTTGTTGTCTGCATGGACTTCAGTAAAGCCTTTGACACCTTCTCCTACAGCAATCTGCGAGAGAAGCTGGCAGCTCATGGCTTAGGCAGATCTGCTCTTCACTGGGTTAAAAACTGCATGGGTGACTGAGCCCAGAGTTGTGGTGAGTAGAAGTAAATCCAGTTGTTCCTCAGGGCTCAGTTTTGCAGCCAGTCTTGTTTAATATCTTTATCAATGACATGGATGAGGGCATTGAGTGCACCTTCAGTAAGGAGTTGGAGTGTTGATCTGCTCAAGGGTAGGAAGGCTTTACAGAGGAATATGGACAGACTGGACTGATGGGATGATAGTAACTGTGTGATGTTTAACAAGGCCAAGTGGGTGAAAACAACTCAGAGCAACTCTACAGTCCTGGAACAGAGTGACTGGAAAGCTGTCTGGCAGAAAAGGATCTGGGGATGCTGGTGACCAGCCACTGAACAAGAGCCATCAATGTGCCCCAAGTGGACAAAAAAGGCCAACAGCATCCTAGCCTGTATTTAAAAAAAAAAAGTATGTCCAGCGGGGGTTGGGAAGTGATCATGCTCCTGCACTCATCACTAGTGAGGCTGCAGCTTGAGTTTTGGGAGCCACAGTTCAAGAGGGACATCGAGGTGCTGGAGTGTATCCAGAGAGGGGCAACAAAGTTGGTGAGAGGTGCAGAGAGCATGTCTTATGAGGAGCAGTTGAGGGAGTTGGGACTGTTTAGGCTGGAGAAGAGAAGGCTGAGGGGAGATCTTACTGCTCTCTACAACTACCTGAGAGAAAGCTGTAGTGAGGTGAGTGTTGGTCTCTTCACTCAAGTAACTAGTGATAGGACAATAGGAAATGGCCTCAGGTTGAGCCAGATGCGGTTTAGATTGGATATTAGGACAAGTTTCTTTACTGAAAGAGTGGCCAGGCATTGGAACAAGCTGCCCAGGGAAGTGGTGGAGTCACCAGCCCTGAGGTGTTCAAAAAACATGCAGATGTGGCACTGTGGGACATGGTTTAGTGGTCATGGTAGTGTTGGGTTGACAGTTGGACTTGATAATCTTAGACATCTTTTCCAACCTTAATGATTCTATGACATTTGCATGTGTCACAACAGGTGCATGTATTGCACCTTGATCAAAAGCTAAGCCTAGCTGATTTCTTAATGTGGAGGCTGGACAGCAATAAGTATGCATTATTATTCTGTATAAGTACGCATTATTATTCTGCTGTCTTGCTTTTACCCTTGATGATTCCACTGCCAAAATCCTATGACCCAGTGGTGAGATATTATCTGACAGAAATCTATATTATCAGGAATAAAGAACAAGAGCTTTTCTTTAGTTGTCTAGAGGACATGCTCCTTTTATCATTGTATTTGCTTCCCTCCACAGCATCCCATCCTGCTTCATTTGTCTTTGTTCTCTTTCCCAGGCAGATGGGAAAGCTAATTAATTAATACTTTGTATATCGGGAGACAGAAACATGGAGCTGAAAATCAGGGCCATTACATACAGTTGAGGTATTGTAGGAACTAGGTGGGAAATGCTTCCTCTGAAGCCTAGGACCTCACAGATTTCAGGCAACAATGGTTTCATTTTGGACACTGTATAGATGTCTGTTCCTTTCTGGTGACCACAGATGAATTTTCTCTTCTGGGTTTGAGGAGCCTGTATATTTTGCATGCTGAGCTGCTACCCTTCATATCATATTTTGAACTCTTCTCACTGCTTTCCTGCCATTGCCCCATGCACTGCTGTGTTGATTGAAAAGCTACCATCACAGCATGCCTGGTGACTTACATCTATTTAAATGAGGCATAAAATCACAGTAAACCAGGTTGTCATAAATGTATCTGTCTGATGAACACATTGATAAGCATGAGTATCCAAGACGGAGGAAAGTAGTGAATGACACTAGAGAGAGCTTAGAGGTGCTGCTGTTGCACAGGTGTTTCCACCTCTCCTCCTGTGGTTCTTGCATTTTTGTATGACTTTTTTCTTTGCCATGCATCCTCTTTGCTACATGGAAAATATAAACTAGAAATTAATTTCCCTTTTTTCCTCAAAAAGTGAACTAGAAATATAACCACTTGGAAAATGGAGGGGGAGTAGGCTACTACCATGCCTGTCTCTCTTTCTGAATTTTGTTCTGTTTTACACACTGCTGTGAACAGGACTTGCACAAACAAGAACCAACTAACTAAAGATTAACAACACTGAAATTTAAAATATCAAGAGAGCTGTCATGTTGTGAGTGGGGAGGAGTAGGAATTTTCTTCTGATCTCTTTCAGCTATTGTGCTGTTGAAAGTGAGATGTGTTTACATCTCATCAACAGATGTTGTCTGTCCTTGTCTTAATTCCTGATGTCACTTTAGTTTCTAGCAGTTCCTGCTGCTACATCTGAGTCATTAAAAGGACACTTCTCCACCAGCTTACTGCTCTGCCATCCTGCCCCTCCCATGGGGAGTGCATGTATGTGGCTTTTTTTAGTTTTTGCAGCTTGACATCCCTTCTTCCAGGTGTGGGTGTGTGTAGGTGGGTGGTGTAATCCCTCTGCATTTGACTGAACTGCAGAATTGAGGGACAAAAATTGTTGTCTCCCATCTGGTCCCAACCCTGAGTGGCCATAGGAGAGCCACGTGATTTGTGCTATTCAAAGAAAGTTCTTCTCATGTTTGGGCAGGATCCCCTACTTACCCTACATAAGCAGTGGGAAAAAAATTTCTTCACTTCATCTTCTTTGCTGTTCTTCTTTTCTTACCCCCTTCACTGCCTTTTCTTTCTCCCATGGGACTGGCAGAATCTCAGAGGAAATAAGTAAAGCTTTCTTAATATAGAAGCTCATCTTCTCTGAAACCACTTCTCATTCTGTTAATGGAGTTCTGGAAATGTTTCAGTTCTCTCCTTACACTAATGTTATTCTTTTCCTCTGATAGCTGTCCAAGCACCAGTGTCATCAGTTTTCTTAGCTTTATTAGCTCACTTTGCAAAGAAATGCAGAGACAAGTCTAACAAAATAATAATAATAAAATTGTCTGAAGACTTTTACAGCTGTGTACTCTCTAGAGACATCTTTCTGAGGTCATTCCTTTACTGGGGTTTTACACTTCACAAATAGATGTGTTCTACATACAAACATCAATAATGGATGCTTAATAGATTTATATATGTTCCCCACCCCTTTCTCTCTTACCTTCATCTATGTTTGGCCCAGAGCTCTTCTTTAGAGCATTCCTGCTTTTGTAGATGTGACATCAGTGTTGAATATTTGCAAATCCACTTTAAAAATTTTATATAACAAAAGCCCTAAATGCCTGCAAATCCTCCTTGTGGAAGGGAGTGCTTTTTCTGTGCCTCCCTCCCCCACAGTTATACTCCTTCTTGGGAGAAGCAAGAGAAGCACAGAGCAGCAGATATGGAAATGCTTTTGTATTGCAATAAGAATAGGATTTTCTACCAGGGAGAAAGTGTTCATGAGTACCCTGGGGCAGGTGAGTCTCTCATGCCCAGCACTGGTTCTGTAGGGTGTAGCAGAGACTGTGAGAAGCCCAGATACCCTCCTGTCCCCTAAAAACCCCAGCTTCAAGACAGGAGACGTGATTTGAGCAGGGAGCCTTCCATCCTCAAAATAGAAATTGTGGGGATCAAGGATGTGCTAAGCAGGAGTGCTTGGGAGAGTGGGAAGCTGGTGGGAAGAGGAAGAGAAGTTCTTCAGAAAGGTGGCATGTAAGGAAACTACGGTGGAATGCAGAAGTAAGGGTGGTCAATAATAGGAGAAATGCCTGCCATCTCCCTCAGACAGAACTAGTTATACAAAGCATGCAGGGTAGGCTTGGTAAGTTCATGCTCAAAATACCTCACCTGCACTTTGGAGGCATCCATTACTGCCAGCTACCTTCCTTGGGCTTTACCCAAGCTGTTCCTTTTCTAGGTAGAACACATGCAAAAATAGGAACTGATTAAGCACTGTGCAAGACATGGATGGTTGCTGGTAGGCAGTGCCCTATGTAAATGTCTTCTCCCAAATGCACAGAAGGGGAGACAGGAGAAAAATCACCCAGGACAGGCTTCCATTTCACATAACCTCTTCCAGTGCAGACTAATGGGTGCCCCAGTCAGATTTTCCTGGCAGATGTTGCAACATCTGGCCTGTTTGGTATCCTGTCTGTTCTTGACCCATGAGGATGCCAGCAAGACAGCTGCTTCTCTGTGGTAGCATCCACCCATAAATAAAAGTGAAAAGAAGGGGAAAAAGTGGATCCTTGCTAGCTCAACTTGGTTGTATGAAGTGTAGTTCGGGAAACAAATTGGTCTTGATAAAGGCTAGCCATGCTAGCCTCACTATTTCAGAGTGAGGATTTGTTGATAGCTGTGTGCACAGAGTGCAGAGACAGAAAAAACCTGATCCAAAAAAAGCATGTTCTCCAATAGGAACACAGAACTAAGGTGCTACTTTTATGCTGCATTTTTATTAGTGGCATCTCAAAAATACCACTTTCACCATGCCTTTTTCACTTCTCCCACAGAAACATGAAAATTAACATCAGCTAACAAAATTCTCAGTGCTTTGGAGGAAATGTTGAGAGGTATTTATACATTATTTGTCTGGTTTGGTTTGGGTTTTTTATTTGGTTGGTTGCATGGTTGGTTGGATTTTTTGCTTTATCAAAGTCAGTGTGTAATGAATTTCCTGGTTTTGTTTAAGGCATGATTTAATTCTTTTTCCAGTCCTAGCGTTTAAGACACACAGGTACTTCAACAAGCAAAACACAAGCTTCTTCATGTATGATATGCCTGTTCAGGTAAAATACAGAAGTGAAAGCCACATAAAGCTCCGATGTGCAGGCAGCAAACTTGCCCCCTGGTTGACTTGAGAACATCTTTGAAGATCCAAGTTTTAACATGTGCAGGGGATTAGCTGTGCTGCTCGTGGAGGTGAGGTGGGGTCACAGTTCATTCCCTACCTGTTCTTTATGCCAAGGGAGAGGTATTTGAGCTCATGTCATTTTCTGGCTGCTGTTATGCCACCTGAGAAGTCAGAAAGTGTGTGTCCCCATCATCTTGTGCTTTACCCAGCACTATTCCTTCCAACACAAGTAGGCCAAGAAGACACTGTGACTACATATCCAGGTGCACACACCTCTGTAGCTAGCATCGGAAGAGAAGGGATGGACACGTTTTAAGGTTCTGCAGCCCTATGCTGCTCATCAAAAGCCCAAGTCACAATACCAGCCTGTCTTTCCCCGTGTGATAGCTTCACAGTAGCAGCAGCTAGCTGTTTTTCCCCAGGCTGAAGTCCTACCACTTCATATTGCTCATGCAGTCCTGTACGTGAGTTAGCTCTACCCCAGAGAGGAATCTAATAACAGTGCAGCTCAATTCCTGTGAAAATATCCTATGCTGCTGCTTTGTCTATCATTGAAATTACTCATGGTCTGTTTTTGTTTAATCATGCTTGCTTCCACAGTGTTTTTTTCCTTCCAATATTAAAAAAATCCCCACAATTAGATAATAAAACATATGTAGCTTGTTTTCTTGGATTGTTTCTCAGCTTTTTCCAAAATTGTCACTGTCCCTTTGGACTTGAGCTGTAGGGTGGTTGCCAAGTTCCCACAATGCAAACAAATTCCATGCCATGAAATATCATCGCTACATAATTTAAGCCCCAAGTGTACATGATGACAGTTTTATGTTTGAATAATATGAAAATCTGAGATATTGGATGTGAATATAATTTAGGATGGAGAGCTGCAAATATTTCTGTGCCCTGGAATCCAGTTAAAATGCATTGTTGCACATGCTGCGTTTCAGTGGTGAAGAATTGCTTGCCTTTGCTGCAGGGAAGAGCTTTATTTGCCTAACCCTTGATTTAGTGCTTTGTACCCCCTGTAAAGTATAACTAATAATGCTCTCTTTGTGAGCTCTGGTAGCTAAGTGGATGAGGGGGAGATGGATGCAGTGTGGAAAGGGAAAAGAGGAAGAACGGAAGGGAAAATAAAAGGACATCTGCAACAGGTAAACACATCCACGGCTTGCTTTCTCAAAAGAACTGAAGGCTGGATATCGGGCCAAAGCCTCAATTAGATGGTGGCAGTGGAGCTCCACTGATTTTGAAGGAGTTAAGCCAATATAAACCAGCCAAGAAGGTGACCTACTGTCTTGCATTTGGTGCTCAAAGTGGTTGGAGAAGGGGAAGTTTGAAACTGTACTGCTCACATACTGTGGAGGGGCCTGTGGGAATGCTGTTTGCTTTGGCATGGAAGTAGGTTAGCATAGACCTAGCAGGTCCTGCAATGAAAGAGTCCTTTCTGCTCTGAGTGATGGTAACTTCCATAAAGAGAAAAAAAGTAATTCAGAGATATGGCTTAACCCACATCCTTCAATAATTCATAGGTCCTTGCACAGTGAAGACTTCAAGGTGAATCTTTGTAGATCTCTTTTCCCTGTTTTCATCCCTGGATGTCCTGTGTTTTTCTATATAGTACAGATCTTAGGATGTTGTCCCCAGATACCTATTCCAGACTCCTCCTTAGGTACTTACCAGCAGAGAGAGTCAGGAACCAATAAATTGATGTTTGCAGTACCTCCTTCCAGAGCTTTGGGTCTGGGTTAGGAAAAGAAGCTGCTGCACTTTTTCCTAGTTCCCTTTGCCATACAGAAAGCCCCTAAGAGAGAGTATGTGCTCAGATTTTCCCATTTCTGGCATGCTTTCTGAAATTTGATCACTTCTTTCCTCTTGCTGTTTTCTCTTTCCCAAGATAAGGCTAGGCTGGATGTGGCTCTGAGCAACCTGATCTAGTGTGAGGTGTCCCTGCCTGTGGCAGGGGGTTGGAACTAGATGATCCTTGAGGTCCCTTCCAACCCTAACAATTCTATGATATCTGTTCTGGCTTTGTCTAGTTAGAAAGATTCTCTTCTCTCAGTTTGTAAAATTAGTAAGTAGGAGTGAGGAAAAAGTGGATGTAGATTAAAAGGTTTCTCTCACCATGGGCAGCTCAGTGCAAAATGTTCCAAGCAGTGCAGGAAGGCCCGAATGAAGGAGGGGTGCAGCAGATCTAACATCTCAGAATCCACCTCACGAAAACTTCCTTCTTTCAAAAAGATGACCAACAGAGCAAGGGACAGGTTGACAGGGAGTGATGTCTGGTTTAATTTCTTATATAAAAGTCAGAAGCTATCAAAAAAGAATAGTGGATAACAGGTTTAAAATAGACAGAGGTAACTCCACGATGCAACTCATAATAAGTAGTTCCCCAATTTAATCACAGAACTTTGTGAAGACCAAAAAATTGTATAGGTTAAAGAAGTGATTGGCAAATACATTAAATTAAAAGAAAATAACTGATATGGGGAATCCTGGAGTCAGAAAATACGGAGAACGTGGGACTACTGAAGTGCTATTTGGTGCTATTTTCTCCCATAAGCATCTACATACTGGCCATGTTCGTGGGTAGGAAGAGGGCTGGTGAGCCTTGGTCTGATCCACTAGCAGCACTGCTATGTTCAAAGGCACAGTCAGTCAGGTCCTGAATGCCACTAGACCTGCAACACTGCTCTCTTCAGGAACTCTATCAGCAGGTTAGGATAACTTTCTAACAAGATTGAATACTGACATAAAATTGGCAATTCCAGATACTGTATCTAGAAACATTGAAGCATTTTCCTTCCAGGTACAGGAAAATCAATGCCCATGATAAATATTGACTGTACTTATCTACAGAAATACATATAGATGATACATATTTAGTATAAGGAAGTTCTTATACATATGCAATTAATTGTTAAAATGGAGACGTCACCAGTCCTGGAGAGAGATATCAGTTGTTCCTTGTTTGCTTCTTCTGGACTCAGGGTGTGCTGATTTCACCTGACAGCAGCCATGGAAATGCATTACAGGTGAGAAAAAGGAGGCATTTTGAAAAGCAGCACTAAGTGTGTTTTGTGTGGCGTACCTCCAAAGACAACCTTTTCCCATTAGCAATTCAGAAAGGTGGTGTAGGTATGGATGAAGGACAAATGCTCACCGTGTTCAGGAATGGATGCTAATTCCTGAATGACCACATTGTTTATTTCTTATGCCACATTATCTCTTTCTCAACATAAGTACAGCACACCCTAGAAATCTTGACCCAGAATATATATCTATTGTCTCGGGAAGGCATTTCAAGCTGCTGCTGTACCTTGGTTGTGTTGCAGGCTGGTAAACGGTGATCCTGTATCAACTGGTATTTGGCAGTATGTAAAACATGCAGAACTTGAGCAAGACTCTGGGCTCTCAATTACCAGCTTTATCATCAAAGGAGTTTGTTCAAGTCAGTTATGTCACAGTTCACTGCATTGCAATACTGACATGGTTGCATTCAAGCTTGAAGACCACGCTAGTAGTGTGTGCAGTTTTCTGCTAGTTAGCAAAAACTGCAGTTCTGCATTACAAAAATTTAGGATTTCTTTTAAACAGATGCAAAGCAGACACCACAGCTACTACTCACGGTTTCTTCTAAGTTATAGAAACTATGTCATAATTACAAGTCCATATGTTAGGAATAATTGGAAATATTTCACTGCTGTCTGGAATAAATGTCAACAAACTGGTTGTGAGCATTTATAGGAAAACAGCACAGCATAAGCAAATTCTAGTTCCTGTCACCTTTACTCACATCAAACCCTCCTTCAGTGAGTGGCCATAACACCTGCTTTCCAGAGCTACACCAGACACAGGGATTGCACAGTCAAGCAGTGGCAGTGCACTTACATATAGGGAACCCATGGCATGTTTCTTCCACTCCCTAGATTCTCTTGCTTCAGCTTCCTGGTTCTGGTTACATAACACAAACCAGAAACCATATTGAAGTATGTTTAATTTGGCAAAGATTGTGTGATATCTCAGCTATGAGATGTTGGTTTTGTGGGGACTTCTTTATGGTTCCTGAAGCTAACAGGGCCAAGAAAGGAAAACTATTTTCTTTCAATATATTTTATGTGATTGGTTTCAATGAGATCTTCAGAGATTCAATTCACACTGCTTGTGAATTCACACTACTACATGAAGAAACATCAGACTTAGAGGAAAAGTGTGTGACTTAATTAAAGCATTTATTTATATTAATGTATTTGTTTATATTCCTATTAACATTAGTAAAAACTTCTTTACTTTGAGGATGATAAAGAACTGAACAGGCTGACCAAAGAGTTTGTGGAGTCTCCTTCTCTGGAGATACTCAAAACCTGCCTGGACACAGTTCTGTGCAACGTGCTTGAGGTGAACCTGTTTTAGCAGAAGTGTTGGACTAGATGATCTCCAGGGGTCCTTCCAATCCCTATCATATTGTGATTCCGCAATTCTGTGATGTAGCAGTCTCAGCTGAGTGCTGAGGTCTGTTAAATTTAACTACGTGTTTGCTCCATTCATCCTTTATTCTGTTTGTTACTGTTTGTCACACATCCCCTTTTAGGAAGGTGATGGCAGGTTCTAGGACTTCGTGCAGCTTAACACAGACAACTATACAGCTGGCTAATCTTGTAGGGTGACCGTTGCTTTGTCAGATCTGGCATTAAACCTTCAGAAATAATCTGATCAGACTAATCTTGCTACGCATTTGATTTCTTTAGTATGAATTGCATATCTATCTGCCATGGTGATTTCTGGACACTTCATAATTACAGTGTGATAGCTATCTCTGTTAGCTTTGATATTGTATATAGAAGAGTTGGGGCCTATGTCTCAGAAATAAGTAATTAAGAGATGAAGATGTTTTTGGGACAAATTCTCCAATATTAGGAAGATGTTCTTATGTACAATTTGTTATTCAAATTAACCTACCCCATTCTAGAATTTCAGTACTTTGATCTTGCCAAGTTTGATGTGTGAGACTGCCACTTACTTGAATTATTCTGTCACAAATCTAGGATTTGGTTCTTTCTGTTTTCATTCAAGTTCTCATTGTCCTGTAAGTGTATTTTTTAAAAAAGGGCATGAATGTGGCTTGTGCAGAGGGATTCTTTGGATGCACAGGTGGATCTAAAGGTGCAATGATCTTGAATGTTACTTTTTTGAGTAAAACCCATCCACTTTCTCTTAGTTCGGCCAATTATGGATCTGATCTCATTTCCACTTACATTAACAGGGGCATATCTACCACTTTAGTCAGCAGAATTCTACTATGGTCAAGACTAGAGTAGGACAGTTAACTTTATAACAGCTCACATTTCAGCTTAGTTTTCCAATCTTTTCCTTTTTTTCAGTGTCACTAAAATCACTGAGGTATACCAAAAAGATGACTTCCTGCAAGTAACAAAATAGTTCAATATTTTATTTGAGGGAAAAGGAACAAAGATAAGTGACTTGAATGTTAACTGCAAAGAAAAAAAAGGGAATTTTACAATGGGATGATGGTAAAGTTAACTTAGACATGAGGGCAGATAGAATAAGAAACAGGAGAGGACATCTGTGTGTATTGGGGAAAAAAAAAATATTATATATACCAATATTGCTGTGAGAGAGGGAGAATAATAAAGAAGTTAGCATTGACTTAATAATCCTTATCTTTTTAAAATGAATCACTGTTTCACGTGGTGAGTCTCACTTTCTTCACAACCATTTCCATCACACAGAACTAAGTAACAAACTGATTGTCTTCTCAGGAAAAAAAATGTGCCAAAATACATACTAAATTAATGAATAAGACTATAAGACATACATCTTTCACTTATTCAATGTAGGTAGCCTTTTTTTGTTGTTTTTGTGAGCAGGTCAAGAGAGGTGATTCTACCCTTCTGTACCACTCTTGTGAGACTCCACCTGGAGTACTGTGTCCAGTTCTGGAATCCCCATTACAAGAAGGATATGGATGTACTGGAACGTGTCCAGAGAAGGGCTATGAGGATGATCAGAGGGCTGGGGTTCCTCTTCTATGAGAACAGGCTGAGAGAGTTGGGGTTGTTCAGTTTGGAGAAGAGAAGGCTCCAAGAAGACCACCTTGTGGCCTTCCAGTATCTGAAGGGGGCTGCAAGAAAGCTGGTGAGGGACTTTTTAGGGTGTCAGGGAGTGATAGGACTGGGTGTAATGGATCCAAGCTGGAAGAGGGGACATTTAGGTTAGATGACAGGAAGCAGTTCTTCACTGTGAGGGTGAGAGTGTCCACTGAGACACTGGAACAGGTTGCCCAGGGAGGTGGTGGAAGCCTCATCCCTGGAATCTTTTGAGGTCAGGCTGGATGTGGCTCTGGGCAAGCTGATTAAGTGGAGGGTGTCCCTGCCTATGACAGGGGTGTTGGAACTAGATGATGCTTGGCATCCCTTCCCCTGCCAATTCTGTGATTTTTGTGAGAGTATGTCAAAAACTAAAAATAGGGAGCAGAAAACTTCCTGTGGTGTAAAGGAAAAGAATTAGTTCTGTTGCGTGTGTTCTATTTGATTCCCTGCTGGCTAGTCACTCATCACAGTCACTCATACTGCACCGCATAGCTGTCATTCTGCCCCTTTTGTCCTGGTCCTTCCCTTATGGAAAGCTGTCTTTCTCTCCACAGACCATCTATCCAGGCACTGGATGCTGTTGAGATGGAGATCAGGGATGATAGGGTTGAGTGCTTGTGGGTGAGAATTAGAGGGAAGACCAACAGGGCAGACATCCTGGTTGGCGTCTGTTATAGACCACCCAACCAGGAGGAGGATGTCGATGAGGCATTCTATAGGCAGCTTAAGGCTGTCTCAAGATCACCTGACCTCGTTCTCATGGGTGACTTCAACCTGCCTGATATCTGTTGGGATCTCAACACAGCAGAGAGGAGGCAGTCTAGGAGGTTCTTAGAGTGCATGGAGGACAGCTTCTTATCCCAGGTGCTGCGTGAGCCTACCAGGGGTAAGGCTATGCTTGACCTCCTCTTCACCAACAGGGAAGGGCTGGTGGGTGATGTGGTGGTCGGAGGGTGTTTAGGCACCAGTGACCACGACATAATAGAGTTTTCGGTATGCAGCCAAGCCAAGAGGGGCAGCAAGAAGACCTCCACTCTGGACTTCCGGAGGGCAGACTTCAGGCTACTCAAGGAACTAATTCAGAAGGTTCCTTGGGAATCAGTCCTTAAAAATAAAGGGGTCCAGGAGAACTGGACCTACTTCAAGGAAGAACTATTGAAGGTGCAAGAACAGGCTGTGCCGGTGTGCCGGAAGATGAGCCGCCGGGGCAGACGGCCAGCCTGGATGGGCAATGAACTTTTAATAGAACTTAGGGAAAAAAAGAGGGTGTATCATCTTTGGAAGAAAGGGGAGGCAACCTACAGAATGTTTAGGGATGTTGCTAGGTTGTGCAGGAAGAAAATTAGGGAGGCAAAAGCCCATTTAGAACTTAGACTGGCCTCTGCTGTGAAGGATAACAAAAAGTCCTTCTATAAATACATCAATAGCAAGAAGAAGGGCAAGGACAACCTCCACTCCTTGGTTGACACGGAGGGGAACGTTGTAACAAAGAATGAGGAAAAGGCAGAGGTACTTAACACCTTCTTTGCCTCAGTCTTCACTAGCAGGGCAGAACGTCTTCCAGACAGCTGGCCTGCAGAGCTGGCAGAAGGAGCCAGAGAGCTGCATAGTTTCCCACTGCTCCAAGAGGAAGTTAGAGATCTACTGAGCCGCTTGGACCCCCACAAGGCCATGGGACCGGATGGGATCCATCCTAGGGTGCTGAGATTGCTGACAGATGAGCTGTCCAAGCCACTTTCCATCATTTTTCAGCAGTCCTGGCTCACTGGAGAGGTCCCAGAAGACTGGAAGCTGGCTAACGTGGTGCCCATCCACAAGAAGGGCCGGTTGGACGAGCCAGGGAATTATAGGCCTGTCAGCCTGACCTCAGTGCCAGGCAAGATTATGGAACGGCTCATCTCGAGTGCGATCACACAGCACTTACAGGATGGCCAGGGGCTCAGGCCTAGCCAGCATGGATTTAGGAGGGGCAGGTCCTGCCTGACCAACCTGATCTCCTTCTATGATCAGGTGACCCGCCTGGTGGATGTGGGGAGGCCTGTGGATGTGGTCTACCTGGACCTCAGCAAGGCCTTTGACACCGTTCCCCACAGCAAACTCCTGGCCAAGCTGGCAGCCCGTGGCTTGGACAGGAGCACACTGCGTTGGGTTAGGAACTGGCTGGAGGGCCGAGCCCAGAGAGTGGTGGTGAATGGCACCACATCCAGCTGGCGGCCTGTCACTAGGGGTGTGCCCCAGGGATCAGTACTGGGCCCCATGCTCTTCAACATCTTTATTGATGATCTGGATGAGGGCATTGAGTCCATCATCAGTAAATTTGCAGATGACACCAAGCTGGGGGCAGCAGTTGATTTGCTGGAGGGCAGAGAGGCTTTGCAGAGGGACCTCGACAGGCTGGACAGATGGGCAGAGGCCAATGGCATGAGATTTAACACATCCAAGTGCCGGATTCTGCACATTGGCCACAACAACCCCAGGCAGTGCTACAGGCTGGGGTCAGAGTGGCTGGAGAGTGGCCAGGCAGAGAGGGACCTGGGGGTACTGGTTGATTGTAGGCTGAACATGAGCCTGCAGTGTGCCCAGGCAGCCAAGAAGGCTAATGGCATCCTGGCTTGCATCAGGAACAGTGTGGCCAGCAGGAGCAGGGAGGTCATTGTGCCCCTGTACACTGCACTGGTTAGGCCGCACCTTGAGTACTGTGTCCAGTTCTGGGCCCCTCAGTTTAGGAAGGATGTTGACTTGCTGGAACGTGTCCAGAGAAGGGCAACAAAGCTGGTGAGGGGTTTGGAACACAAGCCCTATGAGGAAAGGCTGAGGGAGCTGGGGTTGCTTAGCCTGGAGAAGAGGAGACTGAGGGGTGACCTTATTGCTCTCTACAACTACCTGAAGGGAGGTTGTAGCCAGGCAGAGGTTGGCCTCTTCTCCCAGGCAGCCAGCACCAGAACAAGAGGACACAGTCTCAGGCTGCGCCAGGGCAGGTTTAGGCTGGATGTTAGGAAGAAGTTCTACACGGAGAGAGTGATTGCCCATTGGAATCGGCTACCCGTGGAGGTGGTGGAGTCACCTTCACAGGAGGTGTTCAGGAGAAGACTTGATGGGGTGCTTGGCTGTATGGTCTAGTTGTTGGGTGGGTTGGATTGTTTGATGGGTTGGACGCGATGATCTTGAAGGTCTCTTCCAACCTGGTGTATTGTATTGTATTGTATTGTATTGTATTGTATTGTATTATTCCACCTTTTCAGATGATTCTTGTTAGGCTCATTTCTTTCTGATCTAACTCTGTGGCTTGACTGTGCACATGTTACTTCTTCTAGAAACACAAATTGAGGGGTATGGTCTACCGTGTGTTTGCATTGACTTTAGAGATTTTTGGATGTAACCTTCTCCCTGCAAAGTATGGACTGCAAAGCAATATGTTATTTCTTCCTTGTTGGTTCTAGACAGTTCCATGTAATACTGCAAACTCAGTCTTCGTCTTGCACACAGTATTCAGGAAGCTGCTGAATGTCTCTTCTGTGCTGTACATTTATTGACTGAAACATTTGAGTTTTTGCTTTTCACACTGGTAATTTTAGAGCACAGATGCCTAGCATGTTTACTCACATACCAGGGCTCACATTTAATGAGCAAAATGTCAAGTATATTGTTATCCACCACAAAAACTGTGAAAAATATCCTTGCCATCTGCAGTGTGCCTTCTGCTTCAGCCTGAAAGACTTTTACAAGCAACTACATGGAATTAACATTGAAGTCAATATTTATAAATGGAACCACCTCTAAAGGACCGGATCTTCTCTCCTCCTACGTCCCCTGTTCCTCTGGGAGTTAATGAGCTGGAGAGGAGGATGGATGCAGGAAGGGGAGCTGAGTCGCGCTTGGCTCCTGTTTGCAGTCAGACAAAATAATCTCTCCACACTAAGGAAGAAGCAGAAAACAGAATAGTGGCACTAAATTGCATTGACAGCATCTGAGGGCCAGATCCCATGCTGATGTCAGTTGGCTTCATTGTCTTCTCTGAAGTGATGCAGCAAGCATAAATCAGCACAGCTCGGCTGACTTACGTAGCATGATGTTTGATTTGTGCCAGCTGAAGAACAAGCCTAAAATAACATTCATGAAATAGATGCTGGGTAGCAAATCTGAAACTGGCATTCAAGAGACTGCCTCAAAACAAGATAGCATCTTCCAAGAAAATGTTTTCTATTTCTCCACCAAATGTAGTCTCTCTGGGGCAACAACCAGCCCTTTATTCTGACTTTTTATGGTGCTGGGGACAACAGAGATCTCATCTGTTGCTAAAGACTCTAGCTTGTCCTGCAAGAATAACAAAATGAATAATTACTGCTAAAATTTCCTTCTCTGGACAGGCTATGCTCTTTTAATTTTCCTCTTGCAAAGCCTTCAGTCCCAGCATGATTAGTGTGTTGCAAGACTGAGATCTAAGCACATTTGAAAAAAAAATGCTGTGTCTACTGCTGTTATCCCAACATCCAGAAGCAGATGAAATTCCAGCCAGACCTTTATAGAGCAGAGCAGATGAAGCGGAGCCAGAACATCCTCCTTTGGAGAAGTGAGTAAAGATAACTTTTGCCACTTGTTCCAGCTGTTCTGCCAAGTCACCCACATACCCTTGGCCTCACCAAGCTCATCTGAACTGCAGTCTAGCGTAGCCATCATGAGAGCTGATCATTCCTACAACTGAAGGCTAATGAAACAGGGAAAGGTAGTCTAATTGTAAATTGACACTGCCTTGCCTTTTTCTACATACACATGTTGAATAAGAGGATAAGGAGGAAAAGTGCTGCTGTAATTAGCAAATATAGCATAAATATTTTTCAAGGAAATTCTGGGTCAAATGGATTTAAAAATTTGTATTTAGAGTTGTTTAGATGTAAATATATTTCCTTAATTGGACTTTAAGTAGGGCACTCACATGTTTCCTTTTGAGCATTTCTAATATAATCATCGTTCAGGCAATTAGGCCACTTGCTAAGCCACAAATCTTATCTTCCACACTGGTGAGTCATAAATAAGGACTGAGTCGCAAATAGACTAGACAGACAAATGGCGGCAGGAAGGAAATTAGGTTGACTGTGAATATATATAGGCTAGAAATTAGAAGATGGCTGAAGACTACCAGAGGAGTGAAATTATGATGCAGTTTTCTAACTGGGAGGAATTGAGAGAAGTAACATAAGTTGTTTTATCATTTAGCTTGATAAGCTCATGAAATCAACTGTACAGTAAGTAGGAGAATTTCTTAAGACTGATTTGGATGATGGGAGTTCTCACGTATTCAGAGTTTCCGTCTGTCGTGACTACCTGTAATTAGAGTGACCTTATTACCCAAGTTGTCGGAGACAGTTCCATTATCAGTGGTTCTCAGGACTCATACAGAGCAGAAGCAGACTGCACAGATATAACTATGTAATGTGTTACACATTCAAGGTGCTATTTAATGCAAAATCTAGTCTTTGCATTGTGAGTTTGCAGCAGTGTGTCTATGTTGCACTAACCTCCTGTTAGCAAAAGTGAGAACAGCTTGACTTCTTATTCAGTGGTGTGGTGGGGTGGGTGCACCTAATAAGTCGGAGATTGACTAGTAGTTCTATTAGCTAATGAAATATTTTCCACTGTTTGATCAGCATGATGACTTTTTCATGCACTCAGAGTTCCTGGGAATTGTTGCAATACAAATAACTGGCACTTAGGATGCTGGGTTGCTCTTTCCACCCTTTGATATTTTTCAAGAAGAAAGGGAGACTGGGATTTTTGCTGTTTATAGGGTACAGTTTACTTACTTCCTCAGAGTCGGTAACACTGAATATGATGATGTAGCAAATCATATAGGCCGGAAGGATATCCAAGCATGCGAATGCTATCTGTCAAATAAACAAAGTCCTGTGTCTGCCAAAAAATGGGTTTCACTGCGTCTTCCAGTTCCACAGCAGTTCTGGTCTGGACCAGCAGCCTTGTCTTTAAATGTGATCCTTGCTTTGCTGTGACATGATGTGACTCAAAAATGCCGTGCTTTTAATAATTTCCTAGAGCATGGATGACTAACTGGTACTGTATTTCCCACATCAGCTGTTTTAACCAATACATCCAGGGCACTGTTGTTCCCTTTCCTGCATGACCCTTTGTCTTTTATCAAATGACACAGGTACTGGTGTTTCCCAGAGATATTCATGCTTGGTTATACAGCAGGAATGCATATGACATGATGCATAAATAATACAACCATGTATAGTTATCATGTGATACCAGATGCCTGCATTTTCTTATGTCAGGAGCTGTGTTCTCCTGCCAGTGCTCTATGCATCTGAATGAAAGAACCTTTCAGCTGTAAATATCAGGGCTATCTGACCGTAAAGGCTCAGCACTAGTTACCTTGGGTGAGTTACTGCTTGTTTTCTGCAAACTTAGAAGTATTTCTCCAGGAGAGTAAACCACTACCTGTTTCTTTCAATTTCTTAACATGTAGTCAGTTCACTCAGGGCAACAGAAAGGTGCCCTTCCTCATTGCCTCAATGCATGAAAAGGTTTTAAGTGTGCAAAAAATACAAAGATACCAACATATCTCACTTAAGTTTCCTAGAAATAAAGAACAATTAAAATAATAGTATGTAATAAATTAAAAGAAAAGTGCCTCTTAATTATGCAATATGTGTTGCAGAATTTAGAGATGAAGAAATCAAATCTGACTTGGACTGGTACTCTGATCTCACTGGGATTAGAGTTGCATCCCAGTATCTTTCTGAACTGTTATTTGAAAAGAGATTTGCTCCTTTAGAAACTTGATTTTTTTTTTTTTTTTCATGCTATGTGTTTTGCCATTGGTTCAGCTTTCTTCTTCTCTTTTGTTACCCTACATGGTAAAGATAATTCTAAAAGGATTTCCATTTTGAAAGAGTAAGCTTTAAAAAATCCCTGAGAAATCACCCTTCTATAAGTACGAAATAAAACCTTGTTGAGCTGAATCTCCACTTCAAATTATGCCCCAAGTCCCCAAATTTAGCTAAGTGCTGTTGTAATTGTTCAAATCATGTCATGTATTTCACATAACATACACAGAATCATAGAATCACTAAGGCTAGAAAACACTTTTAACATCACTGAGTCCAACCATAACCCAACTACTATGACCACATCCTGAAGCACCACATTTACACACTTCTTGAACACCTCCAGGGATGGCAACTCTACTACCTCCCTGGGTAGCCTGTTCTTTACTCTCTCAGTAAATATATAATAAAGATACTAAACAGAACTGGCCCAAATACCCTGCCCTGAAGGACACTACTTGTGACTGGATGCCAGCTGGAATTAACTCCCATTTATCACAATCCCTTGGGCCCAGCCATCCAGCCAGTTTTCAGTCCAGCAAAGAGTCTACCTGTCTATGCCACAGGCCACAAGTTTCTTGAGGAGAATGCTATAGGAGACTGTGTCCAGGTAGTCAATGTCCACAGCTTTGTCCTCATCCAGTAGGCACCTGCCTGGTCATAGAAAGAGATGAGGTTGGTCAAACAGGACTTGCCTTTCATGAACCTATGCTGGCTGGGCCTGATCCTACTGTTCTGCACTTGCCCTGTGAGTGCACTCAAGATGAACTTGTCCATAATCTTCCCCAGCACTGAAGTCAAGTTGGCAGGTCTGTACATCTCAGGATCCTCCTTTCAGCCCTTTTTGTAGATGGGTGTCATGTTGGCAAATCTCCAATAATCTGGTATGTCCCCTGTTAACCAGGACTGCTGATAGATGATGGAGAGTGGCTTGGCAAGCAACTCTGCCAGCTCCCTCAGCAGATTCTTGGGTGGATCCCATCCAGCCCCATAGACTTCTGAGTGTCCAGGTGGCATAACAGGTTGTTAACTGCTTCCTCCTGGATTATGGGGAGTTGATGCCTCCCTGTCAGGAGGGTGAAAACCCTGAGGATAATGGGTCTTACTGTTAAAGACTGAGACAAAGAAGGCATTAATTGTCTCAGCTTTTTCCTTATCCTTGATAGCAATGTTCCCCACTCTGCATCCAATAAAGAGTGGACATTTTCCTTGCCTTTCTTTTTGTTGTTAATGTATTTGTAAAAACCATTTTTATTATCCCTCACAGCAGCAGACAGGTTGAGTTCCAAATGGGTTTTTGCTTTTCTGATGTTCTCTTTGCATGACCTAACTAGATCCCTGTACTCTTCTTGAATTGCCTACCTCTCTTTCCAAAGGTGGTAAACTCTCCTATTTTTTCTTGAGCTTCTGTAAGATCTTCCTGTTCAGCCAGGCTGGTCATTTTCCCCAACAGTTTGTTTTTTGACATCTGAAAATAATGTTTGACTGATACATGCATTACTAGCTTCACTCCAAATTGAGTTTATATCTACTTAAGATCTGCTATAGTGGATATGTACTGTAATTTATAGCAGAGCTGTTTGCTGTGTGCCCAATATTGTTAGTGCTTGAGGGGTTTGCTTTTGACATCACTGAATATAGAATAAGGTCTCAGAAGTATGCAAGCTTTCTCCCACTCTCAAATTAACTTATTTATACCAACAGTGGGCTGAAATTCTTCAAATTTCAGTATCATGACTACATCATGATGGTTAATGTATCAGTGTAAGAAGTAGGAAAATATTCCTGCTTATTCCATTGTAAAAATGTCTTTCATTACTGAAGAGTTTGCTTGGCCCTGATTAGGGAAGCATACTGACTACCCATTTATGGGGAGCTTCACCGTTGCAGCAGTTTCCCTGCATCCAGCTGTGCTGCAGTGTTAAATGACTAGATGGTATTTACTTTCAGAATCTAGGTTCCACTTTAAACAAGTGTTTAACTTATCCAAGAGGTGCTTTGTGTTGGGAAAATAGTTTTGGGACTAGATGTGTACTCCCTGTGGGCTCATGGGGTGAGACTACACAGCACAACCCAGGACTGAGCCACTCTGAGTCCTAGTTCTGCTACACACTTTCTTTTGTGTCTTGGGAAAGTCGGGTTTTTTTTGCCAATGGCTTTGCATCTGCCTCTGAAGAGCATCCTTTGATTTCACAAGCTTGATGTGAGGGTGCCAAGTTTGTGGCATAATGCTGAGATTTTAGAGATGCTGATTTTTCTTCAGACAGCAAATAGGATCACTTGGAAGCTGCGGGCATAGGAACAGTGTAAACCTAACTTCCACATGCATCAGTTCCCCCATGTGCTAAAGCAGAGAAATCCTACTTGTTGTGCTATAAAATGACATTTGTTACTGTTTGTAAAAGCCAGCAGGTTTCTTAGATCAATACTGCAACCAAAGTACAAAGTAATAGTACTTCTTGAGAAGGAAGAGGATTGCCTTTTAAGTTGCCATCTGCTCCTGGTCTGACTCCAAATGCTTTCTGGTGAGTAATCTGAAGGCAATTTTTTAGAATCAATTTTGTATCACATTTTCACAATATGACATATGTAGCTCTAGGTCTTAAAGAGGAAAGAACAATCCCATCAGTAGTCTGCCTCCCACTGCAGAAGAAATTCCTCTAAATTAGGGGAGAGTAATTAGACAGATTCATTGATCTGATATAAAAATCCTTAATGTATTGTTATCCCATTGTGGTTCATGGAATTAATTTTTTTTTTTTTTAATGGCATTTTCTAAATGATCTCATCCCTGAGGCATGGATGAAATAAAGTTCAGTTCACATGCTTTCCAAACAATAATTGGTGTAAGAGGATCACCAAATCTTCGGAGGGAGGAGGGAGAACCTGCAAAAAGTGATCAATGTAAGAGCAGAAATGTCATCTGTCATCTTAGAACAAGGGCTGCGTGGAACAGAATCCCTTGAGGTGGGCTTATGCTCATAGAAGAGTCATGTTTCTCCTTCAAGGGAGCCTCCTTGCTCAAGCCCTAGTCCTGCTGAGGCCTTTTAGCCATCCAGCAACAAATCTGTATCTTCATGGGACAGCAAATGTTAGAAAGGTGCTTGGTCAAGGAGAAAGAACTGACGTTCCTAGTATGTGCAATTGTCCAGCAAGTCTTTGCAGAAAAGATACTTTCTTTTCATTCTCGTTAGTCTTTTTTGGGTCCAAATGGCTTATGGTATTAGGCAGAAGTACACCTTTAATCTGCTTTTAGAAAAATAGAATAAGTCATAGCTAAAACTCAGGCTATCAGTGACAAGTTTGCCTGCTCAAAGGTTCCAGCTGTAGATGGTATAAGAACTTCCTAAGGGGCACCAGTGGATCTCCTCTCAGCTGCTGTAGGACGGCCTGTGAGATTGCCTCAGACTTCTCATTGTCTGTGGACCTACACTGCTGCTGAAGATGAACATCTGGGCTATGATACTGTACCACATTCTTGTTTTTCTACTTCACATCTGATGTATCCTCCACTTTATATCTGAAGCATCAGAAAACAATTAGGGACAACTTGACCTTAGTAACTTTAATAACATTCTTCGATAACCGAATGAAAAAACACCCAAAATTTACTTCTCAAGAATGTTACAAATCACACTAAGAATAAATGCAGATTACTTGCATGCATCTGACAATCACAGAAAGGATGTCCTTTGACAGAGAACAGCCTTGATAGTTTTGAAGGGAGATCTGCATTTTGTCAGGATAGCGACTGGTTTGAAATGTTGCTCTCTTAACAAAGGCTGTATGTTATGTGGAACAATTTGTCCTCAAAGGTTTTTTTAATAACAAAGATTCAGTAAATGCCTCCTTCTGGCCAGAAAATCTGAAGTGGAAGTCCCTTCAGCAAATTAGGAATGTGGCCTCTACTGACAAAGGCATTCTTTGAGCACACCTTCCAGATTCAGCATAGCACAGATAATTGTTAAAAGATGAGAGGTCTGGCCATTTTCCTCTTACAGTTTGATTAGATGACCCACCTAATTGCAAAGTCCACCACTGAATCATGTCCCTGTATGCCATATTTACGTATTTTTAAACACTTTCAGGGATAATGATTTCACCATTTCCCTGGGTAGCCTGTCCCAATGTATAATGACAGTTTCAGTGAAGAAATTTTTCATATCCAATCTGAACATTCCCTGGAGCAATTTGAGGCCATTTCCTCTCATACTGTCTCTTGTTACTAGGGAGACGAGACCAACACTCACCTCGCTACAGCCTCCTTTCAGGTAGTTGTAGAGACAGGTAAGGTCTCCCTCCATGTTTCCTCTTCTCCAGACTAAACAGCCTTAGTTTCCTCAGCTGTTCCTCATAAGACTTTGCTCTAGACCTCTCATCAGCTTCATTGTCCTTCTCTGGACACACTCCAGCAACTCAATGTCTCTCTTGTAGCCCAGGATCCAAAACTGAATATAGTACTCAAGGTGTGGCCTCACCAGTGCAGAGTACAGGGACCTGATCATTTGCCTACTGCTGGCCACACTATTCATGATAAAGGCCAGGATGCTGCTGTCCTGCTTGACCACCTGGGCGCACTGCTGGCTCATGGTCAGCCAGCTGATGACAAACACCCCCAGGTCCTTTTCTGCTGGGCAGCTTTTCAGCCACTCTGTTCTAAACCTGTGGCGTTGCATCGGATTGTTGTGGCCCAAGTGCAGAGTCCAGCACTTGGCCTTGTTGAACCTCATACAACTTAGATCCCTCTTTAGAACCTTCATACCATCAATCAGATCAAACAGTTCCAGCTAACTTGGCCTTGTTTAGAAACTTACTGAGGATGCTCTCAATCCTTGCATACAGATCACTGATAAAGGTATTCAAGAGAACTGGACTCAGTACTGAGCCCTGGGGAATGCCAGTCATGACCACTTGGATTTAACTTCATTCACCATCACTCTCTGGGCTTGGCCATCCAGACAGTTTTTTACCCAGCAAAGAGTACACCAGTCCAAACTCTGAGTAGCTAGTTTCTTCAAAAGAATTCTATGGAAGACAGTGTCAAAGACTTTACTAAAGTACAGGTAGACAGTACAGCTTTTCCCTGATACACTGGGGAGGTCACCTTGTCACAGGAGATTAGTCAAGCAGCACCTGTCTTTCATGAACCCATGCTGCCTGGGCTCAATTCCCTGGTTGTCCTACATGTATCATGTGGTTGCACTCTGCTCCATAACTTTCCCTGGAACCGTGGTCAGGCTGACAGGCCTGTACTTCCCTAGATTCATGTTCTAACCCTTCTTGTAGACGAGTATCACATCTGCTAACTTCCAGTTAAGTGGGACCTCAGTTAGCCAGGACTGCTAAAAAATGATGTGAAGTGACTTGGCAAGCTCTTCCTCCAGCTCACTCAATATCTTTGGGTGGATCCCCTCTGACTCCATAGACTTGTAAACATTTAGGTGGAGTAGCAGGTCATTAACTGTTTCTTTTTTATTTGGGCTTTATTCTGCTCCTCATTTCTGTCTTCCATCTCACAGGGCTAAATACTCTGAGGATAAATGGTTTTGACTTTAATGACTGAGGCAAAGAAGTAATTAAGTAATTCAGCTTTTTCCTTATCCTTTGGGGCAATGTTTCCCCTCACATCAAGTAAAGGATGGAGATTCTTGTTGGGTTTCCTTGTGTTGCTAATGCCTTTGTACAACTAATTTTTGTTATCTTTTATGGTGGTGGCAAGATAAAGTTCTAGCTGCGCTTTCATCTTCCTAATTTTCTCCCTGAATAATGTAACAATAACCTTATAGTCTTTTTTTCCTGAGTGCCAGCAAAAGCCCCTGTTCAGACAGGCCAGTATTCTTGCCTGCTTCCTCACCTTTTGGCACATGTGGGCAGCCTGCTACTGTGCCTTTAAGATTGCCTTCTCGAAGTATGTCTACATTATTTCAGTGTGTCTTTTTTACATAGCTTTGCATTAAATCATTAACTGAGAAGAGCAGGAAAAGTCAGAACAGTATGTAATAATTAAAAAAGCACACAGTAAATCCTTCATACCTTGAAGAGTGAAAGTCAGGTCTCTCCTGTTCTCCAAGGGTGTGCTGCTAAGCTTCATGGTCGTTCTCATGTTCTATCCTTGCCTGATTAAATATTTTTCCAAGCAAAAAGAAATAATTTAGACAGGAGAATGACTTCTTACTCTTTTCACATGGTCAAATGCATAGGCAAGACTTGTAGAAAATACAACTTTAAATCACTGCAGAAAAAACTTGTATTTTAATATGAGTTCTCAATACTCTGCATAAGCAGCCTACCCATGGGTTTTTATGGATGGAGAAGGGTAATCTCCTCCTGCCACCTGGTTTCTGGGAAAGGTTTGGCTTAGCTGGCTAAGGAGAGTTTGTATCCTTTGCAAATGGCAGACTAAATACAGGAAGTCTGGTCCAGACTTGAATGGACTATTAGATGTCTGTGTTTCACTCATTTAAAGCCACATGATGGGAATGCTTTCAAACCTTCATGGTGGCCTGCACTGAACAGTGGCAGGAAACATGAACTGACTGTTGTAAAGTAGTGGTGCCTACAGGATACAACAATCACCTGCCTAATGTGTGCCTCAGCTCTGCATTCCTACCCTACAAACCAACAAAAGACATGTTGACACCTTGCAAGGCTGTGTTGTTCAGAGGTGCATTTTAGTTCAGAGGATGCTGAGATTTGCACACAGCTTAGCACACAAACCAAGGTAATACCTATTTTGTGTCCAGTACAGCTAGGTTGCTGTGTCTCTTCTCTCAGCTTGGTGAAATTGATCTCTGTGTAATCCCTTCTGGGTTTTGGACGGTACTAGCTTGATGATCTTGCTACAGGAGTGGTGGAAATATGCTCCTAAAAGCTCCAGCATGCAGGGCAAGTTACAGCATTGAAGATTTTCTTTTGGCTTTATTCTTATTATAATTCCCCACCCCAAGAACCAAGAAAAGATTTGAGATGAAATCACAGTCATGCTAAGGTCCCTAAGAGTTTTGTCACTGACTGTAGTGTCAGTGGCTGGATTTCATTCTGAGTCACAGTCCCTGTGTTCTCTCCTCCTCTGTGGTAAATCTATGAATGAACATTACATGTTTTGAATAAATCCCAATTTCTCATGCCAAAAATAAGAATATATGGTATAGCTTGAACTGAATCTCCTATTGCAGTATAATTTTGAATCTGTCTTCCCATCTAGTATTATCTGGCATCCTAGTTGAAAACATATTCTGCATCTGGAAAGCAGCTGACTTTGATTTGGAAAAAGTGAAACACTTTCAACATGTCATTTCACTTAACATCTTTGATGTCCCAAAGTATTCATTTTCTTTATCACTTTATTGGAGCTTAGAGAATACAGCAATTCAGTTATTAACATTCAATTAGTCAATGTGTTAATTGCGGGTCTAGCACTGAGAACAAAGGTGTTTTTGTAGAAGGGTGGCCTGAATGTATTAGCCTCGTTAATGCCGTTTCTGTTTGGATGATCAGCATCTCTTAATACTCCCTTCTCTTCTCTACCACCTTGTGTAGCTGGTTTATTTTGTACAGCCCAGAAAGAGCACATCTCTCTCACTGGAGCTTAGAACTCCATCTCAAATTACAAAATGTCCCTGACTATTCAGCCTTTTGAAAAAGTTGTAAATAGAGATATAACTTACCTAGCAACAAACACCATGTAGTCTGTGAAGACAGTGAGTTTATTCAGTTATGGTAATGCCATAGCTCTTGGTTTTTCTGTCACTAGTCTTTCAGAGACCAACCACAGAAAAAGTCTTTTCTATACTCAGCTAATGTTAACAAATCCTCTTGATAACAAGTGGGCAGAATGTGAACAATCTAAACTTCTGAAATAAATGTACTGATTAAGTTTCTGCTGAGTCAGGTGAAAAACAGAATTGAGTGAATATTGGAAGAAAACACAAAGTTTTGAAAATGTCAGACACTGGGCTAAATACAATCTGTATCCTTTAGCTCATACATCTATATTTAGTCAATGTTTTTACAAATAAGCTTACTTTCTTTCTTAGCACTTTCCTTTCCCCTCTCAGTTTTCAATCTCCACCATACAGTGATAAAGTAAGTATAAGGGAAAAGAAAGGTGTAGACAGAAAGGAGAGAGAGAGAAGGTTTCCTCATCTCTCCATCTTAACATTAAAAAGACTTATTTTCTTCTTCAAGTTTAATAAAAGCAATAAAAATAGTGACAAAATAAACTTACTAAGATTTCAAAGGTTGGTCAGTATTTTTGCCTATATACCTTCTAGGTAATAATGACCATGATGACTCTTTTTTGATCACTGAAATATTTTATCAGTGTATTCTATCAGTTAAAAATGATGCTGAGTGGTGACTTGCATATAATGCTGTCATAAAAGTGCTTTTGAGAATGAAAATGGTGGTCAGATTCTGATCTCTCCTCTTCAGAGCTTCTGCTATTGGATTTCAGTGTTCAGCGTTCATGTTATAGAAAATTATGCCTGTTTCCAAAATATATGTGAAATCTGAGAATGTTTCTAGAAGAATTAATATCTACTAGACAGTTTTCATTAGTCAATTTAATAAAACTTCAAAAAGACCTCTGCTTTCTCTTGGAGCTAACTTAATTGTAAAGCTTTGTGTCCTGTGGACAGGTTCTGAAAAGGAAAGTCGCCCTACAGAGCCTGAGTCTCTGGAAAACAAACAAAGTCCGCTATTACTGAAACTCCAATAGTCATTTATTATTAGGTCCTGAATCTTAAATGTAGCACTAAATAGACAGAGAATGTCTATATTACAGTTAAATTTCAGACCTGTTTTTGAGGCCTCAGCACACAAGAAACTTAATGTAAACTTTTTAAGGAGTGAAAATGGCAAAGAGGGCATTTTCTTGGCTTTCCTAGTATTTTGAGTAATAAATTGGAGAATAAATTGACATCCTAAACCCATTGCACCACAGGCTTCGATCTTGGTACCTGTGGGATAGCAAGACCCTCTCCAGCTGAGAGAGGACTGCATGTCCCATCTTCTTCCCCAGTGCCCCTGCTCAGGGGTGAGCACAGCCAGGGAGTGTCATTATTTCTTCCATCCAAGGGGCAGTGGAATCAGTGTTCTCTAACCTGAACCTTAACCATTACAAAGAAGAAAACAGGGAGTTGGGATGAAGTTCTCCTGGCACAACTGCCTGGCACAGAAGACCCGAAGGCACTGAGGCTTCTGTGCTGATACTTGCCTTTATTTTTTGGACTGCCCTTAAGCAAGAATAATGTTTCCACAGTCAGTGAACATTATTGCCATCATTATTTCTTGTGTGGTTTGTCTTGCAGAAAATGACATCATTTTTTCTTAGAGAAAATACTGACTTTCAGGGGTTTTCAAGAGATTTGTTACTTAAGAGAAAAAAAAAAAAAAGTTGTCTATCATAAGTATGTCTTTCACTGCTTTTGGAGGGGTGCATTGCTACTTCTACATTTAACAGTTTTAGTAGTGCTATTTTGAATAAAAAGCTTTATGACAGTTCAGTTTTGTCTTGAAGGACACAGCTGTAGTCTAGGAAATTAAACATATCTTTCTTAGTGTTTTTATTTGTCAGAGGAGTATTTTCAACACTGATGAGTATCAATTTTTTTAACTCACCACAAAATGAAAAATACTATACCACCAAGACTTGGACAGTCTCTCATTTTTGTATGTATTAGAAATTTAAGTACAGACACATGCATAATAATAATCCAATTGAACATTTTATCATTGTCAAAGACATTTGTAGAGGAATCCATCAACCCTTCTGATTACCATACAAGTCAATTTACTGTCTTCAAAATGTCTTCACAATTAATGGCACTCAGCGTACACACTGTAATCCTTTAAAATAATGTACATGGCAAACGGATATGTTCTCATGCATTAATAATTTAAAAGTTAATTTTAGATACTTACTCAATATGATTAACTGATGGATCAGCAGTCTTATATGGAGAAACAGTGAGCACACTTAAAGGAAAAGCATGCTGGAAGATCGCCAGGTAGCTGCCTGCCTATGTGATGGTTCAAAGATACCTGGGCTTTATCCCTCCAGTTGCCCTTTGGCACTGAATGCAGCACATCATGGTTAGGGTGGTCTCTTTTTTAAGATTAAATGTGTGAAGTGCCTTTGAGGTTGAGGTAGCAGGACTTTTGGGTGAAGAAGATGAATGTTTTGGAAAGCAGGAATCCCTGTGATGCAATCCTGCCAGTGGCTTGCTGGGTCTTCAGAGCTGTCCCAGTTATATAACTTCTCTCCTTTCACTTCTCACTTTTTGAGGACACCCTGTAACACTGGGCTGTAAGCTGATATTCCAGGATGGAAATACTACAGATGACAAAGTATAACCATTTCATTGCACAACTAAAGAATGTGCTGAGGCAAATAGCAATAAACAGTGACTAGAAATAAAGCTCTTGGTTGTGCCCATAGCACTGGTCTCTGAAAGCTTCACGAGCCTTACACCTATTGCACAAACCCTGGTCAAATACTACAAGCACGTGCATGGCTACAAAGAGGATGGAGGCTCTCTCTTCACAAGGAGCCACAGTGAGCAGACAAGGAGTAATGCGTACAAGTTACACTGGGACAAGTTTCATCGTGATACAAAGAAAATTTCTCCAGGAAGAAGAACAGGCCATTGGAACAACATCCCCGGGGACATGGGTCTTCATCACTGAAGGCTTGAAAGCTGCGATTGCAGAAGCTGCCAGATTACCTCATCTAGACTCTCTTTCCCACAAAAGATTGGCCTAGATGATCTTTGGAGGTCCCTCCCAACCGTGGCTACTCTTATCATTCTTATGTAAGCATGTGGGCTGTGATGTCAGCCATGCTGGTCCTGGGATTTGGCAGGTAGTAGCTGCCTCCTTACCTCTGGAGTAATCTCAGGCAGAAATTTGATACCACCTGCCTTTCACCTTTTCACTAGGTAGTAACCTGGATAGAAGCCTTGTGCTAGTAGCAGCGAGGAGGCAGTTTTTCCTCTGGTGAGATACTAGCACTCTGAGGATGAACCCACAAAATAGACAATCAGGGTGAATGATGGTTCACAGAAAATCAGAGCAAACCAGCCCAGCAGTGGAAAAAGATGGGTGAACTGGGTGCTGAGAAGTGATGGCGCACGGAGCAAGTTCCCAAACGACCAGGCTAAGCTGGGGTGGGTGCTGACGGTGCTGACAAGCTGAAGAGCAACGTGCAGCACAGCGTCAAGTGGAGACAGCCGATGGAAGTACAGTCTCAGGCTGAAGTGTTACAGAGGAGGAAATTGGAGAGATTATTTGAGGAGCTGAACAGGGAGAGCAAGTGATGAAAACTGAGTGAGACCAGAGCAGGGCTGGATCTGCTTTGGGGGATCGGGAGGGCGGACTGATAACAAAAGCATTCCTTTAAATAAGTGCAAAGGAGGAAAAAAAGAGAGCAAGGAAGGCATCATGTTACATTTCAAACTGTATTCAGTGGAGGTGCTCAGCCTCAACGCTCCTAGTAGCGTGCATGCATTTGTCTTAGGAGGATAAGCCCAGAGATTTCTCCAGCTTCTCCCCGATTTCCTTTTATAGTCCTGGCCACTTATGAGAGGTGATTTTGTCTGGCGAGCTCCTCCCAGAGCTCAGAGGTATTCGCTGAAGTCCGTACACTTTAAATAAGTCGCTCTTAGAGAAGCGTGCCACTTCAGTGTTCCTCGAAGAGGTTTTCTGCAGTCCAGGTTATTAAAGCTACTTGCAAATGCGATTGCCTGGAGCTACAGTAAAGCTCTGGTGATCCACGGAATGAAATACCAAAGGTCTCAGTGCACAGAAGTTGTCAGCAGCAGTCTGTAGGAGTGCTGGTGGCAGCCTGAGCATTCAGGGAGAGCAGGGTGTTTGGCAGTATGGAAGAGTATCCTGAACAGTCCGCTTTACAGCTGGCGCTCCATGAGCGCCTGTTCGGTGCTACCTGGAAGGCAGTGCCCCAGCTCTCAGGCCACCTATCCCTGGGCAGTGTGTATAGAAGAATGCGAGAACACGGCGGATGAGGCTAATGAAAAAGTACACGCACAAGTTTCTCGTGTTTGTAGCTTCCCCTGGGCTCTGCTGGCTTCACTGTAAAGAAAAAAACGTCCTCGCCGTCTTTCCCTATCCACCCCGAAAGCATACGCTGGTGCTACTTGTGGACGAGCTCTGGTTAAGGGTAGCGACCTTCAGTAATAGCCTCCTAACTTGGTAACCCCAGCGCTTCTCCTCACGGGAAGAGCTGCTGCCGCCGTGCCGCCCGTCACCACCGGAGCTCCCAGCCGCCCCCTGCCCTCGGCGGGGCGGTGGCGGCGGCAACAGCGGCTAGGCGCGGGCCGGGGCTGCGGCTGCGTGCGACGGGGGCGGGAGCGGGGCGGGGCCCCGCCGGGAGTCAGCTGGGCGCGAGGGGAGAGCGCGGCGGCGGTGGGTGCCGCTAACAGCGGAGCCGGCGGTGGCAGCGGCGCGGGCAGAAGTTTTTTTCCCCCAGACTATAGCCTGGGGTCGCTTTGCAGAGGCGCGTACGGCCCCTTCCGTATTTGGTGTGCTTTGCATATTTTTTTGTTTAATTATTTTTTTTCTTCTAATTTACAAAATTTTTGTTGGTTTTGAGGCGCGTGGCTCCTAGAGCTTGCCCTCCCCACCCGTGCCTTCTGCTCCCCGCCGCCTAGAAGACCCCGCTCCTCGTCCGCGCTCCTGTCCCCGTTCACGACCCAGCCCCCGACCCCCTGCGCTTGCCCGAAACTTGGCGGCTGTGCAGCGCTCGGCGAGGAATCGTGCCGGCCGGCCGCCTGCCCAGCAGGTAAGGGGTCGGGGATGCGGCGACTGCCCCTGGGGAGCCGTAGCGGGTGAGGCCGGGCTGGGGGAGGGTGGGGGCTTGCCGGCTCCTTGGTGGCGGAGGCCGGTGGGAGGAGGAGAGCAAACTTCCTTTTCCTGGGGCTGACGGCGAGACCCCCATACCCGCGGGGAGCGACGTCTGCGCACCTCCGCCGCCCGGCGGGGGAGTCCCTGGGGTCAGAAGCGGAGCGGCCGGCGGCTGTTCGCCGCGGAGCTTTGGGGAGCGGCCTTTCTCCCAGCTCGGGGCTTCCTTGACGCGTTTTGTTTGCTTGCCTCCGTGCTTCTCCCCGGTGTTGCCGGGAGCCGAGCTTTCCTGTCGCCCCGTGCTGGAAGAGGCTGAAGACCTGCCCTGCCAGCTGCTGGCAGTACTGCCGAAACTCTCTCGTTTGACCCCACCATGCTCCCTCTTCCTCTCCCGCCGTTTAGTGTTTGCGGGAGGGCTGGCGGATGGGCAGTTCGCAGAAACGCCACCCCGGAGTGCTGCCACCTTCCTGCCTATCCGCTGCGCGGGTCTGCGGCGGCGGCCGCCCCGCGGGAAGCCATATGCGTGGCGTGCGGGAGGGAGACGGCCCTGTTCGCCGCCGCCTCCCCTGACCGTACCGGAAAGCCCCTCTCGAGCCCCGGAGACCCCGCATCGGGGGATAATGCAGGATTTCTTCGTCCCCTGGTCCTCGCCGGGGAGAGCCGCGCACGCATGGATCTCTCATTGTATAACTGTGGTACTGCAAGCTGGATCTGAAACTGTGGCATCTCCGTAAGAACAGTTTGCAGTTAATTGGTTTGGCAGATGAACCCTGCAAAATCCTCTTGCCCGCTTCTGTTGCTTAAGTGCCAGCGCCGCCTCCCCCGCCTCCCCTCCCACCCCCTCTTCTCCCTTTTCTCCTGCTTTCCTTTGAAGCGTAGCATAACTCTATTGCCAGCAGGATGGAAAGTGCTGATTCAGCAGCTTGGAACCCCACTCCATCTGAAGTGGTGGTCTGCCCGAAATGTTCCCATTTGTTGAAATGAGAACATGTGTTGCTGGTATGTCAAAGCAGCATTGATTGGGTTTTCTAAAACAGCCCCAAAGACTTGTGGTTTGCTTTTCCCTTCTACCAAAGAAGAGTGAATTTGGGGAGGAAGTGACAGGGTGATAGAAGCATATGAGTAGCTACCATGTTGAGTTATGCTTCAAAGGGATAGTTGGAGTTGTGTTGCCTCATAAAAGTGCTAAGCAATTTCTCTTTTGTAACAATGATTTTGTAGAACCTGTAGCAATGATGCTCTCTATTCCTGCACCTAGCTGTGATTAAAGCTCTAGAAGAGGTATGGAGAAGGGCAACAATGCTAGTCCTAGGATTAAAAGGAGTGAATTTTGAGGATGGGTTAAAAGAAACCTACCACAAACACGTGGAGATTAGAAAACATGCATGGAAGAAAGAAATAAGCTTTAAACTTTAAACAGCAGCTCTAGATGTGCTGCATAATCATTTTGGGGCTGGGGAAGGGTGCAGGAGGTCAGCAGAATGCACTTTTCATGGAGTGTTAGACTTCCTCAAGGGCTTACCTTGCACTGCAGTTGAAGAGGGAGAACTGCTCGAGGGCTGTATTCCTCTGGATACCTCTGTACAGTTATGCCAGTGTCAGGGCTGTTCAGGTTTTCTTTCCCTCTCTTTAAAACAACAGAGCAAACAGTAAAACCTGAAAAGCAGTGTTTGGTATCCTTGTTGCAAATTATAAACTGATGGACCTTGATGCTTGCTTCCTGTGATCATTTTACTGTTATACTGTGAGTGCTTTTCTTCACTTGGACTTTATTTTTTAAAGTAAGTCTTGTCTACTCTGACTACATATTAAAGACCTCGTGGTACAACCATGGTTTTATTTGGTTTTGTTGATCAAAACGTGTCCTCCCTTACTGCTCTGTGAGTTGGCTTTCATTCTCAGATGCAGCTACACCTGTATTTTACTAGCATATTTCTGTTTTTTTATAAGGTCGTTCAAAAATGCTGCTTAAATGCAGATTTGGTCTCTGTATTTTGGTTCTGTTTAAGCATATACAGTGCACTCTGTAGTTAAAAAAAATGCAGCCCCTTTCTTGCAGATACTTAAATTACTCCAGTAAGAGTTGTCACAGATATTTTTGTTATTTTTTTAGAAATCTTTGATTGTGTTCTCTGCTGCACTTGGGATGTAAATGGACGAAAAGTATCTGGATCTCTCTGGCAAAGGGATCCTCCCAAGGTGGGAAGTTCCCAGCTGGCAGAGGAGAGACATAGCAGGGTCATGTGCTGTTTCTGCCAGGAGCATGAGAGTGTTGTGCTGGGAGTTTTGTTTTCTGACAGCACTGAACTAGCATATGTCCCTCTAGACAGTGAGGCACTGGCAGCTTTTCTGAATGCGTTTGACAGTGGCAGCAGGCTAGCCGGGGGGGGGGGGGGGGTCCCAGGTAGTGTCATGCTGGATGGGACCCTGTTCTTGCTTCTATCTTCTGACAAGCCCTTACATGTGTGGTTATGGAGCTTTATAGTGGCAGTGCTAAACAAGGCCACATTTTCAGGCAAAACTTTTGCTTAGACCAGCTGAGTTCTGTCTCTAGTAGAAGTGTGTCTATACATGCACTCAGGTGCTTCTTCAAACACCTGGAAGCTGGGGGGCAAGGAGTGATGGAGGAGATGCCTTTTGATGACCAATGGTATGCATTTTTAAGATGCACTGAAGTATTTGTTCAGGTTAAAAAATCATTTTTTACAGCAAGCAGCTGTGGTGGAAAAACTTTACCAGTTTCTACTGGCCTTTTTACTCTAAACCTTTGTGTGGACTTTATTAGTGGGGTCAAGGAAAAAACTTTTCTTCGTTTTTTTTTTAAAATCTTTTTAAGACAGCATTTCTAATCAAACTAAGACTAAGGATCCATGTTCTTTGGATTTGTCTCAGCTATGAGGGTATTGACAGCAGTTCACAGTACTGCTCTTCTTATGTGTGCCCACCTGGCCTGGTGTTTTCGCAAACAATGAAGATAACTCTTGAGACCTCTGCCTCTGTCAGGCTTGCATGAAATTTGCCAGCTGGCTTGGCTACAATGTGATTGCATAAGCCTCCTTCTGTAGGAAAGCAGGCTAGGGAGTTAGCATTGTATTTCTTGGAAACAGGAGCTGCTCCTGGGCATGTCCAAAATATACCAGTTGTGACTCTTCACCTAGGGAAATCTAGGAATGGAGATCCTTTTCCTGAAAGTTGAAATTCCACAATCTCTTTAGGATTTCTGAGGAATGAGGTTGCCAAGGAATTCTTTTATAAGCATGGAACTTCACAGGTTTCCTATCCTTGTGCTACATGCTGCTGAGGAGATGGCTTGCAGCCTAAGCTTGGATGTTACAAAGTAGTCTTGCTTCTCATCACTTTTTTGTCTCAAACCACTGGTAGTTATGAAACACATTATCAAGTAAATGGATGTCACCCCATTGACTTTATGACTAGTTGATCTGTGCACTTCTGGACCAGTCTTGTGCCAGGTTTTTCCTATTCTATGTTGTAAATATGTATGTTTCCTATCCTATGTTGTATTGGATCATCTTTTTTGGAAAGCAGTTCTCCTATTATCTCAGTGTGGCTCCTCTGCAGTGTTGTAGTTGTGGAGAGGACTATTGAAGGAAGCTAGGTTTCACTATGAGTGCCACAAAATTGTTGATCAGTATGAGGCATTGTGTCTGCAAACAGACTGTTAAACTCCTCAGTAATAAAACAAGAGTGGCCTGACTTTATGAGATCTGGTTGGATATACTCTATAGTCTCTTACCTGGCATGCTTTATTCCTGGGGTATTGGGCAGATACCTGATGTGAGAGACAGGCACTGCATTTTTCGTACAGGTATATTCATCTGCAGTCTGTGGTGTTTGTGGTTTCTAGCAGCTTTTGGACTTAGGATGTGCATAGGAGCTGAAGATTGAGGGTTTTACAAAGCAATTCACCACCAGTGACCAAGTTATCCTGAAACTCTTCAAAGATTTTTTTTCAGATTCAAAATGATGCATGTCTATAACCTGAAGACTCCTCTCCCTCTTTGCCTTTATAAGTTGTAGATGGATAAGTTTATGAAAAGCAAATGCACATGCCTATCAGGACTGAAAGCATCACAAGTTCAAGGCCTGCTTTGCAATAGTGTACTTGTGAACAGTTCTGTTGTTCTTGGAAAAGACCAATGATTTCTGTTTAATGGTGAGGAGCCAGTGCTGCTAATGAATTGGACATCTTGTAAGACAAAAGCATGAGGGTTTTGAGTACTGGGTGGTTCCTTTTCTATTAGGAGAAGGCAGTGGTGGCTCTGTGGATGCTTGAGATTTTGCAGGCAAATGACCCATAGTGGACAGGACCAGAGTCTGAGGTGTGGATTGAACAAAAGTACAGGCAGGATGAATGGTGGAGGTTGTTTAAAACCCAACGTGAATGCTCTTTTACAAGTCAAGAGAGATTTTAAGGAAATGTGCTAATCTCATCCCAATTTTAACTCATGGGGAGATGCAGGTTGCCACTCCTGGATGATTACAGCAAAAGATTGCTTGTTCTAAGTGGGTGATCTTTATAGCAGAGTAGGAGACCTTCTCCAATAGCATGGATAATACAGTGTGTGACTAATACTGTAAGTTAGTGTGAGGGACTTTTCCCTTCCTGAAGCCTTTCAGAAACTGTTGGTAAGTAACTTTTGGTAAGTCATTACATCTTTAGGTATCAAATGATAACTGTGGAGAGCGGAAAATGTGGTTCTCTGGTACATGGTATGAAATAAAGTTACAGTTTGTATCAAATTTGCAGATTGTCAGACTAGGTCTGGCATAATCTAGGCACATGGCATGAAAGTCTGCCTTATTGATACTGAGAGGTGAAATGTGTCTTGGACCTTTTCACAGCTTTGAAGGCTGCTGGCTTTAATATTATGTTGGTTCAGGTATGCGGGGATAAGGTTTCTTTCATAGAATAGTATAACCTCTTCTTGGAGAAAAGATCAGTGGTAAGAAATTTCCCTTTTGCCATATGAAGATAGGACAGACTGCATATTCTTTCCTGAAGTGAGAACTGGGGAGAGGATGAGGAGAGTTGCAAGTCTTAATTATACTGCGCAGTGTATTTCTGAAAAGAACTTTATGGTGATAGTTACGGTCCTTGTGTGCAGAGGTGGTGAGCGCTCTCGACAAGATTGCTGGGAACACCATGACTATCTCTGTGTTCTCTTACTGCAGGCAGATACTGTACAGTATCTGAGAAAGCAATGTGGTTATCTGTTATATTTTTTGTTGGACTCCAAGGGAAGATCACAAGAGGTTTTTCCATTTTCTTACCCTCCTGCTGCTACACTGTGAGCCTTTGGCCAATGGCAACAAGTTGAGCAGCCATGTTGATCTTAATGCCCAACAGTTGCATTAATGAGTATAATATTAACTATTGTACAGTTCTGTTCTTTCTGCAAACAGTGTATTTCTTAGTGACTCTGTTTCAGCTTTTTTGAAAGCCCAACCCAAGGAACATGGGCAAGTTGCAAAAAGGCAGTTTTACACAGGCAAGTCATGATGAACAGGGTAATTGTAAACACATGTTTGGTTAAACCACTAGCGAATCGGCCTCTGATTCTTCCCAGCCTCCATCAGTGCTGGCTTCTACTAGTTCTCAACATGACAAAAATAGGAAATTACTTTCCTGGCAGGCAAACCATAGAGGAAATGCCATGCTATCTTGTTGGAATAAACCTATAGCCCAGTGGGAAGGAACTCTCCTGCTGAGCAGTGGTGGGGATTTCTACATTTGATCACAAAGTAAACTTTGGAGCACAGTCCTCGCACTGCTTTCATGCTTACTTCTGCAGAATTTGTGTCAACAGAGAAATCGGAGAAATGAAGTGGCCACTGTGAAGTTGAGCCTGTGGTTGCTGAAGGCAGCAGATAAGTAAGGATGGATAATATTCCATGACCCCAGTATCATTCTTCCCTTATGCATCCCTGGTGAGAAAATCAATAAGCAGGAAGAGTCTAAATGTGTAGATTCTTTTCATGGTGGAGATGAGCACTTGATGCGCACTTGGAAACTTCTTTCAGTGCCTGGGATCTAAATTCTGCCTTTCTGATGATTAAGTGGCTGCAGCTCTGTTCTAACTCATGTTGTTGGTTTGTAGCACAAAGTAAGTTTTCAGAATCTCTTTTTTTTATGTTGATAGCTTTATTTGTAGGTCATCTCAGGTGCTAATTTCAGTTTTAAACCCATGGAGATGGGAATCCTTGAAATATCAACCAAATTTCTTTCACTGTAGATGTACGGTTTGCCTCTTAAATGTGTTCTGGGTCAGGGAGTTGCGTGCTTCATACGTTTATAAAGTGCTTCAGACAAATTTCAAACCTAACTGGCAGCAAGGATTTGGCTTGTTTTCTAGAGGAGAAACTGCTAGAAATTTTTCCTAGATCTTCATGTAAATGGAGCACAGTGGGACAAGATAGTTGTACATTAGAAGGGATTGGACTGGAAGTTGTCAAGAGCTGAAAGAAAAATGGGGAACGGGTTATTTAATTTTATTGCCCCTCCTCCTATTTAATTTTCCTTCTTTTCCATGATGTTCATATGCCAAACTACAAGGTAAAGATTAGGATGGGAGGATGTTTTCTCTACTCAAATTGGAATTATGTGAGGGGATGAGAAGGACTGGAGAAAGGTGAAATCTGTAGGCAGGTCTTTCTTACTGTATTGTTAAATCTCTGAGTGTCCTTGGAAAGGAATGAGGAGCTTTTATTATATCAAGGCACAATTGTGGAAATAAACTTTAAGATGCTGGAAAAGATGAAAATTCATAAGCTTGTGGTAATTGTTACTTTTTTTTTAATGCCAAAGCCTTTCTTAAAAAGGCCTGCTTTCCCTTCTGGCTCAAATGTATCAAAGTCTATTTAGGAGAAAGTTAAGGGAGAAATACATATTGCAAGACCATTGATTCTTCCTGAATTTTAATATCTTGTGGGTGACCATTCTTCATTCTAATAGCTGCTTCTGTTGACATCACCCGAGATGTCAGGGGATTATGTCAGAATGCAAGCCTTGATATTTTGCAGAACAGTGGCTTAATTTCTGGCAGATGCTTTTTTGATGGGTCAGGTTGCTTTTGTTTTTCCTGTCTAGCTCTGTGACGTTTCAGTTACTGTACACGGTCACAGTAAGGAATGCAGTAAACAAGTTCCATCAGAAGGATGTTTGTGCAGCAAGATTGTGAGGATAAAGTACCACGTGCCACTAAATCTTATGCTAGAGCCAGATTTACCATCAGCATCTATACTTCAGACACAGGATGCATGCTGTTTTAACACTTCATGAAAAAGCTCACCAGCTTTAACACTAAGTTGTCCTTTGTGCTGTGATTAAATATTTCATTTCAGGAATCCTGAGGTCTTAAATGTTGAGGTCAGAAGTGTGGTCATTTTGTTTGATTTGTTTGTTTTGCCTGTTGTTAAGAGTTATTGGTTGGGATTTTTTTGCTTTCAGGTAGGGCTATTTTTGGTGGTGGTTTTTCTCTTTTTCCCCCTCCCTGGCTGTTGGGCACCATTTTATTTAATTTTTTGTAATGGTGGTTCTTAATGAAGGCTCCATAAGCAAAAGAAATCAAAATACTCTATTGTTGTGTTCCAGCAATGATCTGAGTATCATGTCACAGATTATACATGATTTTAATGAATTGATAGCTTTTGATATTTTTCACTGATAGGCTGTTATAACATTATCCATAGTCATTACATTTAACATTTGAAAGGTTTCACAAGAGGCATTGGGTTATGGGCTGTTTTGTAATAACAGGCTTCAGGAGAAACTGAGAAAGACTACAAGATGAACCATAGGAGTGCAGAGCAAATGCTGTTTGTGTTGCTGGCATCTCTTATCTGTGTGCTCAGGCTTGTTTTGCATTCAGCATGCATTTTTGTTCTATAGCTGATGCTAAATAGGTCAGGAAAAATCTCTGTGGAGTTCCTTGATAGCAAAGGTGGATTATATTGTTGCCACATGAAAAGTTTGAGGGGCATTGCAAAGAAGTGTTGCAGCTGATGCTGTGCAGGACAGATGAGTTCAGGTGTATGATGGTGCTTGCAATACCCAGTTGAATTGTAGGTAACTTCCCCACTGTCCTTTGGAAAATAGTACTGCTTGTACAGCCTTTGGAAGGAGAATGGTTTTGCAGGGTGTCTTACGAGTCTTAGCCTCAGCTAATTTTGGTAAATGTATAACCAGTCCTGGTTTGCTCACAAATAGTTCAACTGTTCATCCCAGGAGCAGGAGAAGCTCTTGTGCATTTGGAAAATGGGCCATTTTGAGAAGTGAACAGTCCTGTGCTGCAGCAGACTACTACAGAATCATAAAATTGCATTGTTTGGAAAAGTCCTCTAAAGTCACTGAGTCCACTTGTCAACATTAGACCACCATGGCCTGAAGTGCCATGCCCCCATGTTTCTTGAACATCTCCAAGGATGGTGACTCCACCACTTCCCTGGGCAACTTATTCCAGTGCCTGACCACTCTTTCAGTAAGGAAATTTTTCCTGATATCCAATCCAAACCTACCCTGGCACAACCTGAGGCCATTTCCTCTTGTTCTGTCACCTGATACTATGGAGAAAAGACTGACCCCCACCTCCGCCATACAACCTCCTTTTAGGTAGTTGTACAGAGTAATGAGGTCTCTCCTCAGCCTCCTCTTCTCCAGACTAAAGAAACTCAGTTCCCTCAGCCGTTCCTTCTAAGGCTTATTCTCCAGACCCCTCACCAGCTTCGTTGTGCTCCTCTGGACATGCTCCAGCACCTCAATGTCTTTCCTGTAGTGAGGGGTCCAAAACTGAATGTAGAATTTGAGGTGTGGCCTTGCCAGTGCAGAGTATGATCAGTTCCACTCATGCTGGCCACACTGTTCCTATTACAGGCCAGGATGCTGCTGGCCTTCTTGGCTGCCTGAGAACATTGCTGGCTTATGTTCAGACATCCGTCAACCAACACCCCCTGGTCCTTGTCTTCTGGGCAGCTTTCCAGCTGCTCTGCCTTAAGCCTGTAGTGTTGCATCAGGTTGTTGTGACCCAAGTGCAGGACCCAGCACTTGGCTTTGCTAAAGCTCCTACAGTTGACCTTGGCCCATCAATCCATACTGTCCATGTCCCTCCATAGAGCCTTCTTACTCTCAAGTGGATCAACACTCCCACCCAATTTAGTGTCATCTGCCAACTAACTGAGGGTACACTCAATTCCCTTGTCCTGGTTGTTGTTAAATATGTTAAAGAGAACTGGCCCCAGTACTGAGCCCTGGGGAATACCACTAATGACTGGCCACCACCTGGATTTAATTCTGTTCACCACTGCTCTTTGGGCCTGGCCATCCAGCCAGTTTTTAACCCAGTGAAGTGTCCACCCGTCCAAGAATGATGCAGCCAGTTTCTCCAGCAGGATGCTGTGAGAAATGGTGTCAAAGGCTTTACTGAAGTCCTTTTTTCCTTATATTTGCCTCCCAAGAATTTCTTGTGTCCTTCATAAGCTAACTTTTCCTTACAAGGTTTGTTGCCTATATGTCTCATTTGAAATTTAGATAAACCAAGATGCCATTTTTGTGAGTGATGAGAAATAACCTCTCAGGTTAGTTAGTCGTTGCTTGGTAGAGTTTCAGGGAGATGGCTAGAGTGCAGCCAGCACTGATAAAAGTCAATTTTCACTTTTTTTATTGTGCTGAAATACAGATTTTACTTATGAAGAATCTGCAGTGTGAGCAGGTGAAGAAGCTTTTCTGCTGGAAGAGAGGCAGGTCTTCATGTCTCAAAATACGTTGGCCATATTAAGAGCTTGCTTCTACCAAAAGATGCTGTTATTTTTGTTAGAGCAATCGGGTCTCTTACTTCAGGTCAGTGTGGTTGTTCACTGTGTGTGTTCATGGTTGACACTAACCAGCTAGAAAGCTGTCCTGTGTATGTTTGTTTTTGTTTTGTTCTCTTGTGGGTTTTTTGGGTTTTTTTGGTCTGGAATTGGTTATCTTCTGGATTAAAGGATAGGATCAGCTCTTGAAAAGATGTGTTGAGGCAGGTGAGGTGCTGTTCCAGGGAAAGGATGAGAAAGAAAAGGTAAAGAGAAGAGTGGATCCTCTCTCCACTCGTTGGTAGCAAACTGCCTGGGCCAGCTTGGCCAAGGGAGCCTACTGATATGTCTGAAGACCCAACACAGGGTTTTTCTCATTTGAGTCCAGCAAACATTATGAAGCTATACAAGCAAACAAGCTAAAGATTAGACTTGGTTTTGCAGAAAATGTCTATAGCCTGCCTGTACTTGCAAGGTTTACCTGTTGAAAGGAGTATTCTGTAATGTGAGCATTTAGGGAAGAGTATTTTGTTAGTCTTGCATCTCATCTAATCAGTGCGATGGTGTCTTTATTCATGTTGTGGTGTTGTCTGTTTGGTTTTTTTTTCAATCTGGGTTATAAGAAAATGGATGTGTTGTAGGGTTGTTTTCTTAAAATGGAATTGACATGCACCAATGCTAGGTGTTTTATTTTTAAGCATCTTAGCCGTAACAAAAATGTTACTATTGCTCTTGTGCATTTAAAGATAAAAATAGCACCTTCACAGTTGGAGAAGATTATATAAGGTATGTTTAGCTGTGTCTCATTATATGATCATCATAAACCAGAGCAACCAAGAAAGTAACTGGTGATAAATTCATCGTTATTCGTATTACAAGAAATACCAGTCATAATAGCTGGTCATACATACAGCAGTGCTATGAAGAACACTGGAGATTTGGTTGACTTGCCCTGAAATGTTGTGGTAAAACATACTTGTTTCAGGCCAGTTACCAGCTGAAATGTTTTTTTCCTGGAACATCTTGGCTGTTCCCAGTCTCATGATCCCAGAGCTGGCTGTGAGCTGGTTTAGCCACTCCACTCTGACCCAAAGGGATTTTTATAGCCAAAGTCAAATAAAGACAATTAGAAGTACCTACTCTTGTGTCTGCTAGGAAGTGGATTTGCTGGCTATAGGACAGATCTTGTTTGTAAACTCCTGTGACTCTTGAGCCTTGGGTAGAGCTGCAGACTTTTCAGTGTTGCTAAAGCTAGTATGCTTTAGCCTGAAAAAAAAAAAAAAAAAGCCCCACCCTGCAAACTGAAAACCAAAGTAAGTTCTTCAGTAATTTTTTCCTGTGGTAAATGCGGAATCATTTTGGGGGCAAAGTGACATATCATGTATTTCCTTGGCTCTACCAAACAGCTTGGAAAGATGGGGAGTTCAGGTTTTGAGTTGTGAACTGTGCAGCAGTGACTGGCTGCTTTTTTTCCTCCCCCCTCCCCCCAAAAAAAACCCAAACCCCAAAACAAACCACATTTCTGGTTGATTTTTCTCCATAATTTTAACACAAAACAAAGGTTCAACTAATTGATTAGCTCAGTCGTCGTGGCCGGGTGCCAACTCTGCTATATGTGAACTCTTGGATGAGCTGAGGTAGAGATCTTTTCTGAACCTTCATTGCAGATGTCTCTCTAAAACCAGTTTGTATTTTGCAGAGTCATTTGGCGAGTGACAAACTGCTTATTTTATGTTCTCCCCATACCCTGTGTTTTACTTTGAGCACTCTGTATCAGCTGCTGAATAAAAGTTTTAGCATTTATGCTACTCCTGATGTTTCAGTTGCTTTACATAGCAGTATTAGGCTTTTGGGTTATTGAGATGGAGGAAGTAATGAATGAGAAGAAAGTCAATTTTATGGCCACGCTAAAATGGTTGCACAGAAATAGCAAGTTTCTTCTTTTTAGAATATCTGGCCAACCTGTGTGCTTGACTTCAGCCATGTTGTGTGTCTGCTGACTTTGGCAGTGATTCAGAGAAGATTCATCCAGTGAGAGAAGCATCAATGATGCTTTTCTTTGAAAAATTATTTATATGTTAAAATGTGTGGGGGCTGAAGCTTTCTTCCTGTGTGCAACTGCAGCTCATCTGTTGTCAGTGTTTGAGTATGGGTCTACATTGAAGCTGTGTGGTCAGGGTGAATTTTCGCCTTGACCTGTGGTTGAGCTGTAGGTTGTTGCACTGTGTGGGCAGCGATGCTTTCATCCAGTAGCTGGTCTTAATTCACCTCTTCCTGGCTGCATCCTCTAAGTCTGCAGTTGTAACTCTGTGAAGACAAGCGAGGAAGTGTGTGCTTTGTGTGAGGAGCTTGGAAACTCTTCTAAATTCTGACTTGCTGAGTGGAAAGACCAGAGGTTTACAAAGTGGTGTTCTTTGCTTTGTCTTGGTGTTCTTTGCAGAGTTGTGCAGCCAGGGCTCCTTCCCAGCAGCTCACTTCTGAGCAAGATTGCCTTCTGCTCCCAGCAGCCCTGTGGCCACACTGTGTCCCCTCCTGACTATTCAGACACACCATTTCAATCTTGGGAGTGGGTGCACTCTATGCATCTCAGGGTTGACACAACTGTCAGAAGTCCCTAGCTGTGACAAAGTATGCAACAGGGAGCTGGAGTTGATGGTATTATAGAGTAGAGGAGGAAGAAGCTTGAAAATGTGTGCTGAGAGAGACAATATTGTAGTTAAGACCAGTTTGCCTCTTGTGCTTGCCACTGTCTTAGGTGGTGTACTGACACTTTTGAGTTAAGACAGTTTTTTATAGTAGAAATGGTCTAAAATACAGAGTTTATGGAGTATCTTACAGATAAGGAAGGCCAGTCATTTGCTTGACTTCAGTATAGATGCTATAACTGATCCACAGATAAAGCTGGCTCTATGTGGCGTGGGAAGATGAGGGAAAAGGTAGAAGGAAGAATGTATTGCGTCTCATGGTCAGGGTAACAAATGTCTGAATTGAGACTATGCAGGTCAGGATTAGGGCATCATCAGCATGGTTTCAATTGAAATTTATTAGCTCAGTGTACTCTGGCTGTATTTGCTATGTTATATAGACTCATTATGGTATCTGAGAGCAATGTATCTCCTCTGCAGCTCAATGCATGATGTATCCCACAGCATTCAACACTTCATTGATACCTTTGGGATCTTAAGAGTCTTTTAGCAACATGATATGTATGCAGGGCTGGTTCTTGGCAGTGTGTGGAGTGGGAGCTGTAGTTGTTAGCTGGACCAGGGTCTGTTTGGATTGGTGGTGGTGTGGAAGTTTTTCAGGGCTGTGACTGTGTGCAGAGCTGAGAAGGGCTTGAAGGAGGAAGCTTCAGGTTATGTATTCTGATGGTCTTCTGGGATTCTCTTAGAAGTGCAGTTGTAATGGGGTAACTCATGATACCTGACACCTTTAGCTGTGCTGAAGTGAGGTGGACTGCAGGGTGAAAGTCACTTTTAATATAATTCTGAGATTCATAGACTACCAGTTGGATGGGATCTCAAGGATTATTTAACCCAACCTTTCACAGTAAGAATATAATTTAAATGACATGGCCCAGCACCATATCAAGCTGGGCCTTGAAACAGTCTACCACCTGCCTTGGGAGTTTATTCCAATGTCTAGATGCCACCTCTGAAATCCATTAGGGGTTTAAAATTAACCAAATACTCCATGTATCTTAAATAACTTTTTATCTGAAGAGTTTGTTTACAGCTTTGTTGCAGCCTGGACTAGAAAGTGTGTGTGGAGGCTAATGAGTGAAGATGACTTTGCAGTGTGGTTGGAAATCTCCATAAATATGTCTGGTCAATGAAGAAATAACAGAATTTCTATAAACCAAAGCAAAAAAGCCCAAAGTAGCTATAGCCTAAAACTGGCCTAACCTATAAAGCTTTGAATTATGATGTCATATTCTACCATGGAGCATTGCAAAGTCTTAATCTGAATACAGACTGAAGACCTAAAATTTAAAAGTGGACAATATACCCTGAGTTTTGGATGTAGAAAAACGCCAACCGAAAATGGGTTCTGTTTGGTGTTTTTTTGTTGGTTTTGGTGGTGTGTGTTGGGTGGTTTTTTGTTGTTGTTGTTTGTTTTGTTTTGTCTTTTAAAATTGTGATACATACTGTAAAAAATAAAAATTAGGAAACTCTCCCATCTGGTTTTGGGGATTTGATTGACCTCTCTGCTCACATGTGTTTTGCAGCAGTGGAAGGGTAAGGGAGAGGAAAAATTCCTTTGAAAGAGAGTTTGGGAGATGTGATGAGAGCCTAGAAGGGAAGGTGCAAAAGGTGATACTGACACAACAGTGGAGTTTCTAATTGACCTGATTTTCTTACTTTTTCTTTCCTCCCTAGTGCTCTCACTTCTCAGCCATGTGAAAGGAGAAGGAATCAAATTTCCATAGTCATGTAGGTATTTCTAGTGTGATGGAGAGAAAAGGCAAAGCAAGTTGCTTCCCCAACCCATCCCTCAAGTGAAGATGGTGTGGTAGATGGGGAGTGTCTTAGCTCACAGCATGTCTAGATCATGGTTCTGAAAGTGATTACCAATATGATTATGTTTTTTGGAATAATGCTAGCACTCACCAGACAAAGGCTTCAAGAAAAAGCCTGTTGTTTCTGGGAGCTGTATTTTGCATGTGTCATAGTGTGGCCATTTAGGCTGGGTGCCTCTGAAAAAAGAAGCCACAGGGTTGAGACCACCAGTATCCAGAGTGTCCAGCCCAGTGGGTGGACACAGGAAATAGTGTATTTCTACCCATAAATCCTGCACTCTTACAAATCTGGCTGCAGAATTATTGTCTGTCTTCGCTCTCTGCTCCTGTGGGAGAGAGATGCTGTTTTATCTGGTAATGATGGGGCCTCTTGAGTCTGGAATTTGTTTATTTTTTTTTTTTCCCCTCATCACAATTTTGTCCTGTTTATGCCTAATGCCAGGGTAAAAAGGGGGCAGTTCAGGCCTGGACAGCCTGAAACCAGCGTAGCAGTGGTGGGGGGGAAGAAAGAGGCCTGGGGTTTTTGGTGAACCCCAGGTGGGGAGAAGGGGAGTGGTGTTTGTTCTTTTTCGGTCTGGTGTAAAGGAACTTGTGTGTTAAGTTTAGAGTGGGGATTTCTTTGAACTTTATATGCTTTGCTATGCTCACCACTGTGTTTTGTGGTTTTTGTAGTACATGAATTGCTTTTCCATGTAAACTTTCCATTACTATCCAATCCCTTTGTGTGAGCATTATTCTTTTGCCCCTTCTGGAGCAATAGAGCAATCTGTGCCACTCTAAACTAGGGCACAGGGCTGTATTGCTCTCTGTTCTGCTTCTACATACCAGCTCATGGAAACAAATTTCTTAGAGAGAATGATTGCTTCATCAAAAGTGTTAGGAAGAGTTAGAAAATGAAAGAACAAGTATCTATACCACAATGCATAGTAAACATCCTGCCTGTTATACAGGTAGGTAATTCACTTGTGAAACTTGGCATGACTTCAGTCCTGGTCTAAATCGCAAGTGCCACTTCTGAGTAGATGTTTATTTGCCATGTCCTGTGGTCTGGTGGCCATTTGGGCAGCTGGAGATTCCAAGGTTTACCACACAGTGAGGTGCCTGAGCAAAAAGGCTACGGCTTTGGATGCAAATGGTGGGTGTCTGAACTCCATGAAACAGCAATCCTCACTGAGCTATCTTGACTTGAAATGTCTGTACCTATTGAGAATTTTTTTTAAATACTTTATTTTCCCTTTCTTTTTTATTTTCCAGCCATCTCACTGTTTAGGAGTGATTATTGCTTTGACTTTGCAGCAGAATTGTCAGCCTTGTACTCTAAGATCCCACTCTTGCTGTTGAAAAAATGCAAAGTGGGGAGCAGACAGCCAATTTTGAGAGAAGGGTACTGGTGCTAATGCAGTAAATCCAAACCAGGCCTGCCCCTGCCTAGAAACCTGATCTTAACTCTTAGATCTTTCTTGCCGTTGCTGTGATACTTGCATATAATTCCTACTTCTTAAAACAAGAAAGTGTTTGGTCTAGTCAGTTTTAAGGAAAACTGCATGAGCTAGACTTATAAATATCTCTGCATCAGCATCTTACTCTGGAATACTCTATTTAAAATGGCAAATGTCTATGGTTTTTGGTATTTACAGAATATATCTGGTTGGAAGAGACCTCTAAGATCATCCAGTCCAACCTTTGACCCAGTACTGAAGGGACAGCACTAAACCAGGTCCCTAAGCATTAGGTCCACATGCCACCTGAACACTCCCAGGGATGGTGACTCCACCACTATCCTGGGCAGATCATTCCAATGTTTGATAACCCTCTGTGAAGAAATATTTCCTAATATCTAGTCTAAAACTCCCCTGGCACAGCTTGTAACCATTTTGTCTAGTCCTGTCACTTGTCATCAAAGAGAATCTAGGCCTCTCCTTGCTCCAGCCTCCCTTCAGGTAGTAGTAGAGTGATGAGGTCTCCCTTTAGTCTCCTCTTCTCTAGACTGAACGACCCCAGCTCCCTCAGTTAGAATAGAATAAACCAGGTTGGAAGAGACCTTCAAGATCATCACGTCCAACCTATCAACCAGTCCAGTTGATAGGGCTCCAGGCCCTTCACAATCCTTGCTGCTCTTTGGACATGCTGCAGCACCTCAATGTCCTTCCTATAGTGAGTGGCCCAGACTTGAACATAAAACTGAGTGTAGCCTCTCCAGTGCTGAGTGCAGAGGGATGATCACCTCCCTGTTCCTGCTGACCACTGTTTCTAATGCAAGCCAAGGATGCCTTTTGCTTTCTTGGCCACCTGGGCACACTGCTGATTCACGTTCTGTCAGCCATCAACCAAAACCCCCAGGTCCCTCTACAAGCTGGAGCTTTTCAACCACACAGCCCCAAGTCTGTAACTTACCATGGTGGTTGTGACCCAGGTAGAGAACCTGTCACTTGGCCTTGTTGGACGTTGTACAATTAGCCTTGGCCCATTGGTCTAACCTGTACAGGTCCCACTGTAAATCTTCCTCTAGCAGGTTGACACAGCCACCTGGCTTGGTGTCATCTGAATTTACTGAGGGGTGCATTCAATCCCCTCATCCAGATCATTGATGAAGATATTAAAGAGTACTGAACTTTGGGGGACACCACTAGTGACTGGGCATCAGCCAGATTTAACTCCATTCACCAGCCAGTTTTTAATCCATTGCAGAGTGCACTTATCCAAGCCTTGTGCTGTGAAGAATGCTGTGAGAGACAATACAATACACCAGGTTGAAAGAGACCTTCAAGATCATTGCGTCCAACCCATCAACCAATCCAACCCACCTAAACAACTAAGCCATGCAACCAAGCACCCCATCAAGTCTCCCTCCTGAACACCTCCAATGAAGGTGACTCCACCACCTCCACGGGCAGCCCATTCCAATGGGCAATCACTCTCTCTGTGTAGAACTTCTTCCTAACATCCAGCCTAAACCTGCCCTGGTGCAGCCTGAGACTGTGTCCTCTTGTTCTGGTGTTGGCTGCCTGGGAGAAGAGACCAACCCCTGCCTGTCTACAACCTCCCTTCAGGTAGTTGTAGAGGGCAATAAGGTCACCCCTGAGTCTCCTCTTCTCCAGGCTAAGCAACCCCAGCTCCCTCAGCCTCTCTTCATAGGGCTTGTGTTCCAAACCCCTCCTCAACTTTGTTGCCCTTCTCTGGACACGTTCCAGCAAGTCAACATCCTTCCTAAACTGAGGGGCCCAGAACTGGACACAGGACTCAAGGTGCGGCCTAACCAGTGCAGTGTACAGGGGCAGAATGACCTCCCTGCTCCTGCTGTCCACACTGTTCCTGATGCAGGCCAGGATGCCATTGTCCCTCTTGGCTGCCTGGGCACACTGCAGGCTCATGTTCAGCCTACAATCAACCAGTACCCCCAGGTCCCTCTCTACCTGGCCGTTCTCCAGCCCCTGACCCCAGCCTGTAGCACTGCATGGGGTTATTGTGGCCAATGTGCAGAACCCGGCACTTGGATGTGTTCAATCTCATGCTATTGGACTCTGCCCATCTGTCCAGCCTGTCGAGGTCCCTCTGCAAAGCCTCTCTGCCCTCCAGCAGATCAACTCCTGCCCCCAGCTTGGTGTTGTCCGCAAATTTACTGATGAGGGACTCAATGCCCTCATCCAGATCATCAATAAAGATGTTGAAGAGCATTGGGCCCAGCACTGATCCTGATCCACAATGTACAACATAAAGCAAATGCAATTCCACAGTCTCCCTTAAGCCTCTGTGACATGCTTAAATATCTTTCATGTGCATGGTTAAATAAGTCTTGTACTTAAGTTAACTCAATTTGTGAGATTTGTGAAATTCCTGTTCCCGCCTTCTTTGTGACACAAATGATGGAGGCCAGACTGTGATGAATGAGATGAGGTACTGTCGAGAGAAAATTGGCTGAATAATACGACAATGCTTGCAGTTACATTTAATAAGAGTTAATTACATAGTAAAAACAAAAGGAAATGCAATTTGGAATATGGTGGTGGTACAGATCAATGAATGCTTAGAATTGACAAGGCGGGACAAAAAGAAGGGATTGAAGTTTTGGGTCGGTGGTTTGTTGTTATGGTGGGGTTGGGTTCCCCCCGCCCTTTTCTTCCCAAGACCTCCAGAAATTTTTGACACTGAGTAAGTGTTAATGCCAAGCTGCAGAATGATAGGGTTACAGCTTACATCAGTGACTTCGGTTAATTGTGCTGGGGTAAATGTGTATAGATAATTCTCTATACACTCTTCTGGAAGAAGAAATTTCTCTTATACTTGTACCTGTCAAAAACCTGACAGCCAAGGAAACAGTAAGATTTTGATCTATGACTCGTGGATTTTGGCTAAGCATTAAAAAAAGTATTGAAGACATTAAAATCAAAGTGGTGTTTATGCAATTTGTTCTCCAGAGGGAGACTGGAGAGCAAATTTTGCAGCACTGCTCTCCACAGGATGTTGCCTATGTGTGCCTCCTGTTGTCAGGTTCTGGTTTGTTTGTAGTGTTAGAACTTGGATGGATCCTTGTATCAAGAGGCAAGTACGTGGGTTAGACTTTTAAAAAAGATACTTTAATACTTAAGATTTGCAGTATTTTAGGATGGTGGTGTTTGTTTGCTAAGACATTATGCCTCTAAAGTTGGCATGTAGCTTGTTGTCATTCTCACTTTGGCTGATGTTCTTAAAGGAGAAAACATGTCCATGTGAAACTTATTTTTCTTGTAGGTCTGGAAAGGAGACTTTAGAGAGGTCAGCTAGTCAATGAAAAGCTGGAGTGTAGTTGTGGTTTTGATGGCAGTTTGGTGACGTTGATGGGGAAACTCCATGTACTCCCCAGACAGTCTGTCTCTTGACTCAATTTTTTTCATTATAGCCATTTTGACTTTGTGCTTTTTTTTCCCCAGTACCCTCACACCACACCCTCCCTACCACTCCACACTGTCATGTTTTTCTAACTCTGTTGCTTTGTAGACTTTTTAATTTTTTTCTGGAAATTGTGGGCAGGGATACCAGATTCTTCCCTCTCTTTACAGCAGGCTTTCATATATTTCAAAGATACCATCATGACCCTTAGGTTTTCTTCTTTTGGCTGAGCTCTGGTTCATTCTGTTTTTTCTCTGACTCCCGGATATCATTGCCTTTCTGAATGTGTGATCTTCCTATTACTTTTGGATTCTTTTTGCTTGATCTTTTCTGAAATGGATACAACTTTATCAACCACAAGTAGAACAAAACTGTTACTTAATGATTCTCATGTGTTTCTCTCTATGTTCTTGTATGCTATTTACCTCTTTTCAGCGACAAATTTTTCAGTTTCTAAAAGTGGCTTTGAATTGAGTCTTCCAGCAGCTGACAGCTTTGTTAGCAGTGTCCCCATGTTTAATGAGTGCAATTTTCTCCTTCATTATATAGATCATTAGAGTAGTATGAGACTAGAGGAGATCACTGCAGAAGTTATTCAGTACGTCAGGTATTTTGTGAGTCTTTACATTTGTTTTCAACTCTGAGCAAATGTAAAGTCAGTGCAGTTATCCAGTCACTTTCAGTTCTGCCATAAGATGACTGTTTGTGCTGATAACCTCTATGACAAAGTTTGCCTATTTTTTCATAAGAATTTGATTTGAACCTTGACATAATTCTGCTAATGTCAAGATTCATCGTCTACTGTTTCTGTTTCTAAAATACATTGAGTTGGCTTGACATGGTTTATCCGTGAATAGCCATTTTTTGTTGAGTTCTCTCAAATTTGGGTTTGAGAACATCATTTAGTTGGTGCTGTGGTGTGTTCAAACATAATTTGGAAGCCATGTAGGGTTTTATATATGGTGCTTCTGCTGCTGAGACTAGATAGTTTAAAATGGAAAGTACTGAAATGTATTACTGAACCCAAAACAGCTAGATAATCTTATGATAAACTACAGGCTTGGTAGTTTATCCTGTGTCACCACCAGGTCTGGAAGCATGTTGGATAAGAGGATGTTTACCAAGTATAGACAGTGAACCATGGAATGCTAATTCTGTGCACAAAATAAGAACCCTTCAGAAGTAAGTAACATACAGTTTCAAGAACACATGGTCTGGTTGTAGTAGAGACTGAAGTTGTTGGCTAGCAGCCATCTTTCAGGTTAGGATCTTTTCTTTAAAGCTCTTTCATAGAGATGACTTCTTTTCTGCTGAGTACTTGCTAAAAAAGCAGAGTCGATTCCTCGTGAGAACTTGTTCTTCCTGGTCTAACAAAACCATCTTATGATGAAAGCGCAAGGTAAGTGTTGGTGAGCTCATGGAGGCAGGTTATCTTTGTTAGAGCAGCCTGTGGCTATTTCAGATTGTGTTCTGTTCTGCACTCCATAATTAGCATGTTGCAGGACAGTTGTCACCTCTTTGATGGAAGATGGGAAGATTGATTTCAAAAGTCTTTGTTTGGTCTTGACTCAGTTCTTCTTCAGAAGCAGCATATTGTTTGAGGGACAGAGCTTACATAATCCTCCTTCTGTGTGTGTAAACATATTTAACCACAAGCCTTTTGTTTCTTGACTAGTTCAAATTTATCCAAAGTGTGCATGCAGTGTGGAAGGGGATGTAAGGGGGATGAGTTACAGGATGCATTTTGGATTTTTCCTCTCTTCCAGTGTTCCAGAACTTGTAGAGACTCGTAACAAGCAAAAGGAAGGTGAAATAAGCCTATTTTTATTTTCTATTCGTGCCCTACCCTGCTGAGAGCAGACTATCTGTCTAACTAATCAATGGTCTTGCAGCCCTCACTCTTGCCTTGCTGTGTTGATTTCTTCTGTTGCACAGTAGCTGGTAGACTTTACATGCAAAATTAGCCTATAATCTTGTGCTGGTCTTGGCTGGCTGTTAGTGTTTAGAATCTTTGAAGTCACCCACTGAGGACAACACATAAGAACAAAAGTCGGCCTGGATATGTGGCATGTGTGTTCTTGTTTAATATCAGAATTCCTGGTATGGCCAGGGATACATGCCAGCTTTGGCAGTACAGGGCACAGTTCAGATGCTTAAGTACGATACTAAAAATAACAGGACTATTTTAGACTGGGACCCAATTAGGGAGAGAATAACTTGTTGCTCTGCAGTCAGTAATCTGAAGTAGCAGACAGGCTGCAATGTGCAAGTAAACTCAGCTGTTTTACATGTGCAGTTGCCAGTTTTGATGCTGCTTCCTTGCTGTGCTCCTTGGATGTTTTGCCAGAGGTTTTAAAAATAATTAAAAGCCTCATCTTTCAGCAGATCTGGTATGCTTTAGTTCAGATTTTGATATTACAGTGTTTAATAGCATTACAGCTCCTAATCTTCTAGTGGTGGCTTGGGGAATTCCTAGAAGGCAGGGAGTGAGAGGCGAGGAGCTGTGTGGCGCACTCCCTGTCACAGCAAGCAAGCTTCACTCTGCCCTCTGGAAGGATAGTAAGACTGAATCTGGGCAGCCAAGAAGCAGAGAGTGTGGTTTGAAGACTGTCGAGTTTTTCCCCCAGATTTGCCTGCTGGGGACAAAGACATTATGGTTCCAGAGATGTGCTGTTTGCTTTTCTGTGTCAAGAACAACAGTGAAAATAACTTGCACATCTAAGTGCCTGAAACAAAGTGTTGCTTTACACTTCAGTAGTTTGATGGTTTTATTTTGGGTGATGCTGTTTTTCCTGACACCTTGCCTGAATTTCAGTGAAGTGACTTAGAGGAATCTGAATTTACTGGTGCATGGGGTGTGGGGGGCAGTGGGGAAGAAGTAGGCATGCTCCAGCATCTGAATCCTCTGGTCTCAGAGGGTTTTCAAGTGATGGGCTACATTTGGTGTCAGTTGTCTGCCACTCATCAGTGCAGGGTTGTGGGTGAGGAAACGCTTATGCAAATGCTGTGTTGGGTAAACTTCTGCCAATGCTCAAGATGAAAGCTAAATGCACCTAAAACTTCTATTTTTGTAGATGTCTTCCTAGCATGGTATTTTGAGAACATGAAAAAAAGCCAGAATCTCTTTGGTGTTGTGACACATGCTATTTTGAAAGCAGCTTTCCTTTTTATTTAAAATAAAAAGCTGATAAGCATTGAAGGTGTTGTTCAGCTGTGGTCTCTAAACAGCTTTCTTACAGCGTTGAGCTTATGCTCTCATTTCAGAAAGACTTCATCAGATTTATGCAGAAAGCTTTATGTTCTTTAAAATCCTAGGTTTTGATTTGTTCATGACTTGGCCCGAACTGCAAAGGAAGAGACTTTCTAGATGTCTGTTATGAATATGACACCTTTCATAATTGGTGCTGAAACATAGCACACCCCGACTGTAGTAAATTCCCATGGAAATGGTGGTAGAGGTACCTTGGTGAAGCAGTTCATGTTTCGTGTTTTGGAGAGCCAGCTTTTAGGCATGTGCTTGTCAACCTGCAAGCTACATGTATTTTACCTTCTGCATACTGCAGCAGCCTGTGGGACTTGCTGTTAGAATGAAATGTTGCATGGAGGATGCCTAGCAACTCTAGTTTTTAGGTCTATGCCAAATTGTTAAAGGTGCAAAGCTGTGAAATGGATGCAGTGTTTTCTGGAGGATGAAATATGGTGCTGAGGCTGTAATTCTGGACCTGTGATGGGGCTGTCCTTCTATCTCTCCTTCACTATCCCTATTAGGTTAATGTCCATCACCCACAATTCACATCCCAGAATATTAATTTAAAAATAAATTAACAAACTTAGTTCATATGAAAGGGCTATGTTAATGAGCCTAGCTGAGGGGCAGGCAGCCCTCTGTCTTGCTGGTTCTGGTGAGGGATGTAACATAGACCAGAGTGACCCAGGGCCAGAAGCAGGGAGTGATGATGTCTTGAACACAGATCTTGTTGCTCAGAAACCTGCCTCCTGCCAGTGCCTATGCTCAGGGCCTGCTGGATGATTTAAATTCTTTCCAGATCTCTTGGTTTCTCTGAAAATGGAATTGATACAAGGCTCCTTTGGGAAAGAAAAGTAATAATCTTACTAAAAGTGGGAATAGTTTTTGCAGTTTTTCTTAGTAAGTGCAACTGTAGTGGATCAAACCACCAGTTAACCAAGAACTGTTTTGCATGTCTCTGGGCCATTGGTAGCAGTTGCTTAGGTAGAAAACCTGCAAGGAACTGTCCTCTATTTTTCAGACCCTTCTGCTTCATGGTCAGCTGTCTTCTCCATGCTGAATGACCCAGCTTTAGGAATTAGTCTTCACTGTACTCTTTCAAATTATATTCTGTCCTTGTTAATGTCACAACAGCTCACAGTTTTCAAGAAGTGGGTGTGCTTTGAGCTTAATGACTTGTCATGATTCTGCTTTGCTTGTGGCAGTTCCTTAATTCTTAATACTGTGTTTCCTTGTGAGATTTGAGGTATTTATTTATTTTAGTTTTTTTCCTGCTATGATGGTACTTTCAAACAAGACACTGACTCTTACATCAGTGCTACACACAGGCAGCTTTAGTTTTCTTTTTGCACATTGGCTTGAGTCTGTGGAAATTAAATCACCATTGCCCTATTGGTTGTCCATTTGTTCATGACCATGGGATTGTTGCACTTTACATGAAGCTACAGCTCTGACTGAACACATTATTACTGCTATCAAATTCTGTACCACTTCCATGTCTGTTTCAGAGCACCTAAGAGTACATTGAAAAAATGGTCACTGCAGTCATTCTTGAGACATCTTGGATGGAAAAAAGGATTTTTTCCCCCTCTTGCCTTTAATTCTTATCCTTCAGCTGAGTGTTAAGGGGGGAACCACTCCTGCAAACTACAGCAGCTCAAGTGCTTTTAAGAATGTCTAGTTAGGGGTAACGTCCAAAAATGTCTTTGTCCATATAATATCATAAACTTTGGGTAGGTTTGAGTCATAGCCTCTGCAAAAGCTGTATAGAGACTTTCTCATGTCATCTTTATTTATTACTAATGTCTATGTTATCTAGTTTTAAGTATTTCTTTTGGTAAAGAAGTCACTTCCTGTTTTGTTGTGGTGTTTGGTGTTTGGTTTTGTGTTTTGTTTTTGTTTTTTTTCCAGTTTCCTGTATTTACCTTCTACTTCTAGAAACTCTTCTAACTTGATTTTTTTTCATACTATGTCCAAATCAATTTAGATGTGACAGGGTATATACAGCAATTAATAGTTTGCTGGTTTGATATTTCCTTTAAAATTCATGTCTGAATTCTTTGTTCTAACAATTTACTACAGCCTTTTAAGGTTTGTCTTAAAATTTTAATCTGACAGTAGTTATTCAGTATATATGGTGCCTGGTGAACTTTTTGAGGTTGGCATATTTTAGTAATGAATAAACAACATGTCTTAAAGCAAAAGTGGTCCTTATCTTTTCTGCCTGTCAAAAAACTTCCAAGAACCTTTGAAGACATTTGCAGCTAAGGTGAATTTTGAGAATGAGAGGAGAAGAAAGACTTACTTCCTGTCTTTTGCTGTAGAACTGATAGCAGTTGATGTTCCAGTCTGGTCTTTTGTTTCAGCCTTGTGTCCAGGTTCATCCTGGGCATTTGTTTGACGGTAACCATAAACATGAAACTCATCTTCACTATCCTGACTTCTGGGGCTTTTGCCTTAGGTTATAAGGAGTGCCTGTTGTAGCATCAGTACATCCTGTGTTTCATTTCTGAACTTCAGTGTCCCTCGCAGTGTAGCCTGTTCTCAAGTTACTAGGATACCAAGTTAACATCTTTGAGTACACTTGGCAGAACAAAGTCAGAGGAATGTACTTCTTGGTGAAAAGACTTAGTCTCCAAGTTCTGCAGCAGAAAGATGACTACAAAATTTCTGTGTCTCAGATAAGCCTCCCACTAGCAACAGAAAAGACCTGTGAAGTTCTAGTGTTACCTTTTTCAGTGTTCCTGGCACATAATGAAATGCTGCTTTCCTGTCCAGTATGAGAACTTGTTTATGAAATCCTATATTGCCCTGTGAAACTCAATACTTCACTGCTTAATACTACAGCCTGAGTGATGCTCAATGAGGTGGATGGAGTGCTTGCTGTATGAGTTGCTTCAGGAGTCATAAAGTCTAAATACAACACTTCCTTAGCTGGCACTTGGAAGCTTCACCCGCTGTTGGGAGGGGAAAGAAATCTTGGTGTCACGGCACAACCCTGTAGCAGATGCATCCTCCAAAAAAATAACTCAAACAGCTGAGTCATTAGTTCGTTCTTTTCGTACTGCTGGCCAGTGCCAGTGCTGCTGTAGTTTGTGCGGGAGGGAGAAGACAGACAATATTGTCTCTAGTGTCCTGCAGGGCATGAGTAACAATCTTCTTCACAAAATATGGGTGGCGTCTGTCTGTCTCCGCGCCATGGGAAAGATTAACAATTAAGGTCAACAATTAAGGTTGTGAAAAACTTTGAATAACTGCAACATTTGCTCTTACACTAGAATAAATAAAGCTGGAGCTCTAATTACCAGCAGAGTACTTGCTCATATCTGTTTTGTAACTGTGGGCTCATAAAATTCATACTGTTAACCAGTCCCTTGCTGACCAGTGGTCAGCGCAAGTAGGAGTTTGGCCAAGAGGCATGTGCTGAAACTGGTTGCAAGATGAGAAGAGGGAATCCTTTATAAAACCTGGGGCATTGTGAACCTTGCTATGGCAGTGGTAGTCAGGCGGCTTCTGAAGCAGGTGAGGTATGTCATTGGCCACTCACCTCGGACATGGTGGTTGACCCCTTGAACTTCACAAGTCATTTCAGTGTCACATAAACCAAGTTTTCCTTAACTGCTGTTGATTCTGGTTTTACTCTTGCTCTGAGACACAGTAAGGCTGTTGAGGTGCAATTTGCTGTGTCTCAGCTGATTATTTTTCCCATAAGCTCCTTAAATATGATGGCAAGAGAGCACCTGAATGTGTTCTGAGATGGATATTTCTGGAAGTAGACATTGAGGCAACAGTGGAAATAGCTGATTTATCAATGCTTTCAGACTTTCTGCTAATCCATCAGGAAAAATTTACAAGTAAAGAGAAGATGTCCTGAACTTCACTCTTAGCATCATTCATTCAGATAAAGCTGTTTTGGTATCATGGAATCAATGTTGGAAAAGACCTCCAAGTTTGAGTCCAACCTAGCACTACCAAGTTCATTGTGGAACTATGTCCCTAAGCACCACATCTACATGTGGTGGTGTTTGTGGTTGTTGGTTGTTTGTTGTTTTTTTAACACTTCCAGAAAGGGTGATGCCAACAGAAGTGTTCTCCTATGAATGGAATAGACTCTTTCACTTGGGAGAAATGATCTAGTCTGACTGCTTCACTTCAGGGCTGATTAAGCCTTACAGCATATTGTTAAAAGCATTGTTCAAATGCCCCTTAGACACTGACAGGTTTGGGGCATCCAACACTTCTTTAGGAAGCCTGCTTGGGTGTTTAACCACCCTCTCTATAAAGGAAATATTTCCAAATACCTAGTCTGAACCTCCTCTGATGCATCTTTGAATCATTCCCACACATCCTGTCACTGGATACAAGGGAGAAGGTTTCCCAGAAGTAGGAACTGCATTATTAGTTTTGTCTGACTATACGGGATGACTTCTTGACTGCTGATCATTTTCTCTGCTGATGTGTTGCACCTTCCCTCCAGAGAATGAGAACTTCAGTGCTGCTCAAGTTCTGGGAGCTGGAACCTAGTCCTTGGCACACATGGCCTATATGGAGGGAATAGTTTGTGTTCTGACTTGGTGCAGAAGTGGAGTAATCCTGCTCTTTCTAAGGCTTTTTTGGGTGTGTTTAAAAATGTGGCATTAAACCTGAAGAGACTTAAGCTGATAGAGATCTGTATTAAAAAAACTATTAGGGATCCACCATCAAAGTCTGTTAGAAAACACTGATGCCTTTCTGTCCCTCAGACCATGGGACAAATGCAGGTCTATTGTTCCTTGGCTTGCGCAATGTTTTTCCTTCTTGCATCTCTTGGTAGTGGTTTTCTACTAACTTGCATTTCTTTAGCTGCCAGTTCTTTTCTGGCCAGTGCTGCTTTTTGCTGTCATAGGAGAAATTGTATGCATGTTAGTCCTGCTGCTTGCTTTACCATTCTGAGTATTCCTGCTGAGACTGACCAGGGCACTCTATCGGGCAACGTGTTGTTGCACCTCATCAGGAGCAGAGCGTGAGGATATGCCTATGGTTAGGAGACAACACTGGGAAGGTTTACAGCTGGGAGCTTCTCTGGGAACCATGGCTGTATTCCACAAAGAGAAGAACCCTTCTTCCCTATGGAGCAGTATTTTTAAAACTGTGTCTTGAGAGGCATCCACCTTCAATGAACTTTTGGTCTTGTGTTTTGGAGGGAAGCTTTTTGGTTTTGTATGTTGAGTAGATTCTCATTAAGTTAAAGGAGACAGTTCTCATGAAAATTGCGCTGCTTATTCTAGGCTATTGACTTAATACAAGACACCGGGCTAGAAAAGATGCAAAGATGTTGAAGAAAACAGATGATTTCCAAGCCATAGGGCAACTTACCTAAGACCCACAATGCCATAAAGAGGGGAGAGTGTTAGACACTGATGGCAAATTCAGTGCTATTTGAAGGAGAGGGATAATATTTCAAGCTAGGTATTGCTGAGATCTGTGAGCATCAGAGCCTCAGATGAAGGAAATAATCTCTCTCTTGCATTGAATGAAAGTAGCATGGAAGCCTACTGTATTTGTGTAAAGCAGGCAGTTGTGTGAAGCTATCTCTTCATGCAGAATTGGTTTTTAATAACATAGTACTGCCAATTAGTGAAGATGAAATGAAAATCAAGTCTTCTGGTGCATCTGTCAAAATGATTGTATGCTTTTAGAGATGAAAATGTGGAGGAACAGAAAAGAAACTTTGGAAATTTTTGTTTTGTCAATAGTAGCAAGTGGAAATTTCAAAATTCTGATAGCCAGAGACACTTTTGCAAGGGTGTTTTTCTTTTTTTGTCGTGGAGAACTCACCATGCTGAGCTCTGCCATATTGGCTGAAGAAGTTCTGTTTTGCATTCTGTTGCTGCTAAAGAGACTCTTCATCTGCTTACTGAGTTCACATGCATAATTGTGTGTATTTATAATACATATGTATAACACACAGTGAAATTAAACCCTAGAAGTTGTTGGAAGTTGAAGCTTTGGCAGGATTGACTTCAACAGTACAGAGACTGTAAGTCTGGGTGCTGTGGGACTGGTCTGGCAAGATTGTCAGTCCTGTCCAGAGGTGCTTAGAGTTTGAAGTGACCGTGCTGTGCTACAGGGAGGGATTCCTGTGGCTGGTTTTGTGCCTTTAGATCACGAATCATAGAATGGTCTGGGTTGGAAGGGACCTCCGAAGGTCATCTAGTCCAACCTCCTCTGCCGTAAGCAGTAGCATCCTCCACTAGATCAGGCTGCCTAGAGCCCTGTCGAGCCTCACTCGGAATATCCCCAGGGATGGGGCCCCTACCACTTCCTTAAGCAACCTATTCCAGTGTTCCACCACCCTCATAGTAAAGAACCTGTTCCTAACATCCAATCTAAATCTACTTTTCTCTAGTTTGAAGCCATTGGCCCTTGTTCTATCACTCCAGGCCTTTGTAAACAGTCTCCATCCTTCTTGTAGGCCCCCCCCTTGGGTACTTGAAGGCTGCTGTTACGTCTCCCTAAAGCCTTCTCTTCTCCAGGCTGAACAACCACAGCTCCCTCAGCCTATCCTCACAGCAGAGGTGCTCCAACCCCCTGATCGCTCTCATGGCCCTTTTCTGTACCTGCTCCATCAGCTCCATGGCCTTCCTGTATTGAAGGCTCCAGAGCTGGATACTCCAGGTGAGGTCTCACCAGAGCAAAGTGTCAGAATCATCTCTCTGGATCTGCTGGCAATGCATCTTTTGATGCATCCCAGAAGGCAAATCACATCTTGGGCTGCAAAGTGCACACTGGCTGCTCATGATCAGCTTCTCATCCACCAGCAGCCCTAAGTCCTTTTCCACAGGGCTGCTTTCTATCACCTCATCCCTCAGTCTATATTGATAGGATTGTTCCAGCCCAGGTGCAGAACCCTGCACTTGCTCTTTTTGAACCTCACGAGGTTCACCTGGGCCACCTCTCCAGCTTGTCCAGGTCCCTCTGGATGACGTCCTGTCCCTCTGGTGTATTGACAACACCCCTCAATTTGGTGCCATCTGTGGACTTGCTGCTGGTGCACTCGATCCCACTGTCTATATCATTGATAAAAAGACAGTACAGGTCCAAGAATGGACCCCTGAGGGACACCACTTGTCACTACTCTCCATTCAAGTCATTGAGCCCTACCCTCTGAATGTGACCATCCAGCCAATTCCTTATCTGCTGAAGAGTCCATCTGTCAAATTTGTGTTTCTCCAACATGGTGAGTGGGATGTCATGGGGGATGATGTGAAAGGCCTTGCAGAAGTCCAAATAGATCACATCCATAGCTCAGCCCTTATCTACTGATGTAGTCACTTTATCATAGAAAGCCACTAGGTTTGTCAGGCAGGATTTGCCCCTAGTAAAGCCATGTTAGCTGCCTTGAATCACCTCCCCGTTCTCCATGTACCTTAGCATGGCATCTAGGAGGATCTGTTCCATGATCTTCCCAGGTATAGAGGCAAGGCTCACAGGTTGGTAGTGACCAGGGTCCTCCTTTCTACCCTTTTTAAAAATTAGTGTAATGTGTCCCCCTTCCACTTACCAGGCACTTCACCTGACTGCCAGGGCTTCTCAAATATCATGGAGAGTCTCTTGACAACTATGTCAGCTAATTCCCTCAGGACTCATGGATAAATTTCATTAGGTGCCACAGACTCATATATATATCTTCAGGTTCCTCAGGTGGCCATGCACCTTGTCTTCACTTGCAGTGGGAGGGACTCCATCTCCCTGGTCTCCAGCTTGTGGGCCATCAACATGAGAGCTATGAGGAGAGGGGTTGCCAGTGAAGGCTGAGGCAAAAAAGTTGTTGAGGATCTCAGCTTTCTCGTCCACTGATGCAAGTTCCCCACTGTTGCTCATCGGGGGGATGCTTTCTTTAACCTTCCTTTTCTGGTTAACCTAGCTGCAAAGTCTTTCTTGGTTTTCTTTACATCCCTGTACCTTGGGCTTCCCAACCTAGTTCCTACACAACAAGGCAACATCCCTAAAGTATTCCCAGGATACCTGTCCCTTCTTCCATTTCCTGTGTAGTCCCAATTTGCCCTTTAGTTTGACCGTCAGGTCACAACTCAGCTATGGTGGTCTCTTGCCTTCCTTGTCTGATTCCTTACATGTCTACATCTGAGTGAGTTTTCTAAATTCCTTGTGTAGTGGTGTGCTTCACTGAATCATATAGGTTGAAAGGGGCCTCTTGAGATCATTTGTCCAAACCCCAGCTTCTCTCAACCTCTTCTAGATAGCTGCCAGAGAATGAGATGAACTGCATGTAAAGAGTACTTGTTTCTCTTTACTGACTGATATGACAGTGCACCAGTGTATATTTCCCCTGTACTCATACCATGCGGGATACATGATTTTCTTCGTGCCCTGTAGTAGAGTTGTGATCAGCTCCATACACAGCCTGGACAAGGATTTGTTCCTGTAGGCAATGTACTGCAGGCCTATGAAATGATGTTGTGTATAGGGATGCTTATGTGCTGGCTTCTCCTGCCTTTCTACTGCTGCCAGTACCAGCTGGACAGCTGTAGGGTGGGAGAATGCAGATGATACCTGTGTGTGGGCTCCAGGCTTTGGAGTACAGGTGTTCTGTGGGTTGAAATACATCAGCATGTAGGGAAGACACTTTGGCTACATCTGGAGCCCACACCCTTTGAGAACTGTGATACTGTGAGAACAAATGTTCCCCTTCAGCAGCTCTGTAGTCTGAAGGTTAACTTGTTTCTCATTTAACACATACCTAGTTAACCTTCAGTTCTGGTGACATTCACTGTCTTACAAGGCCTGAAACAACAGATTTTCTTTATGGCACCCTGAAAGAACAGGGAAATAGCTCTTAATGTAGGTGGCTTGGCAAAATATTCTGGTCAAGTCAACTATTTGGCCCGCTACCCAGCCTTCGATACGTAATCTTTGGGTGCTGCCAAAATACCATTCTAATTAAGCTCACATAGTCTATGAAGCCTGGGTGGTATTACTTTGGTTTTCTTTGCTGTGCTTTCCAGCACTGCATTTTGAGAGGATTGGTGGAAACTGTGACAATTGGACCCTCACCAGAGTCTTCATTAAGTGAGGATTTCAGTCACCTTGTGACCTGCAGGATCAAAGGAAGGAGTATTCTCTTTCTTCCTCTCTCTGCAGGTGCAAGTTAATAGCAGTAAATAAATGTACACTAATGCACATTGAACATGTGATCAGTTGGACAGACTTCAGCTTTCTGTTGAACATTAATACATTAACCCTTCTACAAAATATTAACCTATTCTGTTATTTTTTGTTCTGTTTACACTTAGTTAGACAATCCATGCTCTGTTTGTCCCAGGGTGATATATTTGCAAATAAGTCAGCATACTTGCTTTTGAGATGTCATCTTAAATCTGTTTTTCAAGAGCTGGAAAGCATAAAGGGGTAAGAAAGACTTTCTATTTCTTATCTTGTTTGTTTATTTAGTTCTTCAGTTATTTTAGACATTCACAGCCTGTATTCAAGAATAGAGCACCAGTAATATTCTATCTGTGTCTTGAAAGTCAGGCACTGCAGCAGCACCGATTTCCTGCTGCTGACTGTAAGCCACCCGTGGATTTGGAGCTTTTGTGTTGCATAATACCAGCAAATATATCAGAGGTTACAAAATGGTCTCCTTCCTCTAAGAAGAGATTGTTGTTAGTGAGGCAGCATTAAAATATGTGAAGTATCTATGACATCAGTATCTTAAAACTGCAAGTAGTTTTCTGTAATTGAGCATGCTCTGGCACTGTGTGTGCTTCACTGCACAGGAGTGAATACTTGTCTCCAGACTGTGTGCTGCAGGCTGGACTGGCACAATTTTTGTTCCGGTCAGTCATGGGTGTATGTATTGCTTTAGATTTCTTTAGGTTCCTTTGCAATTCATGCACCACTTTACTGTACTCTTGAACAGATGAGCCTGTTTGCATCTAGAGCCATGCAGTATTTGTTGGAGCTGTCTTGCACTCTTTACAACTAGAAGTGGAGTTAGCCAGAATCTGCTTTCTTGGAGCTGATGTAGTCCAGGACTTGCCTACATGGTTGAGCTGCTCATGGCTTTGAGTTATTGCTTACCAGCTATACTGTGGTAGCTCCTACCCTGCTGTGCATGAGAGAGAAAATGGGTTTGATTGTTTGTTTTTACTACTTACAGCTATGCTTGCTTACTCCTTTGCTGCATTTCTGCTGATTTGTGATATCTTTATCTTAGTTGTTTAAACGGTTGAATTCTTTGGAATAAATTGTATTTGGGAGTACGTTACCACAAAATTCTCTAGAGGATAAACTAATGTCCTGTTGCTATTGGAGAATGTATCTCTGCCCACAGAATGTATTTTTCTTCAGAGGCTGAGCAGAAGGGCTTCCTTTTGAGTGTTTTCATTGCAAACAAGAGGTATATTAAGAATACGTACCTCTTACGGTATCTGAAGAGATGAGTGGCTTGCTGTTTGAATTGAAATGCCTAAAGTTGCCTTCTGGCTTCAGCTGTTGATTAGACACTGTAAATAAACTAACAATGCAAGCTAACTAGCATAAGTTAGAGCTATCTGTAAAAGCCTCTGTCAGTTGATTTGCTTAAAACATGAACCTTGCTGTCTAAATAAAAGCTTTTTGATATTCCTAGTTATTAACTCTTAAAAAAATCAGTGCTGTACCAAGAGGACAGCAAGTGATGCGTGTACGCTTGCTGTGTTAACTATTGGTATTAAACATTGTAAAGAATCAAAATGGGGGGAAAAAATGTCTAATGTCCTTGCTCCACAATGATGATTTTTTTTTTTTTTTTTTAATTTTTTAATTCAGGAGAGTTATTTTAACCCATCTGAAAACTTCAGAGGGAAGGGCAGACTGAAGGAGCAATGTGGATGGTGTTGGTTGATAGATATCTGCCTATACCTGTCTGTGCATGAGTGTGGAATTCAACTTTGACGTCAGTCTTATGGTCAGCACCCTACAGCCTGTACTGTTACAAAAACTAGCAGGTTTGGTGACTACTGAGCCCCCTGTGTAACTCTTGCCGAGAAAGGAACTTCCTTGTGGAAAGTGTCCAAGCAAACAAAAATAGACAGTAAATAACTGTAGTGATGGAATAGTTCATCTGGATGAAGCAGACTTAAAATGCTTGAAAAACTGATCAGTGGGGACTGTCTCTTGTTCTTTTTCTTTGTGTACATATTTTTTTTTCTTTTGCATCAATTAAAAAGGGGAGGAAAGGCTTCTCCATGCTTTAGAAAATTCTCCTCAAATGGAAGGAGCGCTGTGTGAAATGAAGGAATAGAAGTGGGAGAGAGGGTATAGGTGCATTTTAGAGTCCTTCTGTCACGCCTCTGTGCGTGTGTGTTAACTTGTTCTCCTAATCTTTGTTGTCAGTAGGCCTGTGGGGTGCTGCCCAGGGAGGTGGTGGAGTCACCATCACTGGAAGTGTTTAGGAAGAGACTTGATGGGGTGCTTGGTGCCATGGTTTAGTTGATTAGATGGTGTTGGATGATAGGTTAGACTTGATCTCAAAGGTCTTTTCCAACCTGGTTGATTCTATTCTATAAAGGGAAATTGAGTGAGGTGAGTCAGTATTTCTACTGTAATGCTTAGAGACAGACATGCAGATCAAGCTGTGGTTTCAACCAGTTCTGTAACAATATAACTTCCTTCAACAAAAATTGTGTTGTACAGAGGCTGCTAACTGTGGTCTATTCATCTAGCTGTTTGGTAGAAAAATTGGTTTTGTATAATTTAGTCTTTGAGTTTGGGGTCTGGAGTCACTGTCATTCAAATCCTAGCCCCTTTGTTGGGGGAAAGACCATTCACACCAATGGCAGGTTTAAAGCCTAAAACAGATTTCTGGTTGAGTCAGTACCACAAGAAGAAAGCAAATGCTTTCTAGAAAATGCGACTTCGTTTTCTTAAGAGATTTATTCAAATGTTTATCTTCTGAGAGATGCTTGGAAAGCAGTAGTTCTTGCAGACATGCAGCAGGAAAGGTTTGCCAGCTCCTAATGGAAGTAAACTACCTGAAGGGTGGTCGTAGCCAGGAGGGGGGTTGGTCTCTTCTCCCAGGCAACCAGCACCAGAACAAGAGGACACAGTCTCAAGCTCTGCCAGGGGAGGTTTAGGCTCAAGGTGAGGAGAAAGTTCTTCACTGAGAGAGTCATTAGCTATTGGAATGTGCTGCCCAGGGATGTGGAGTCACCATCCCTGGGGGTGTTCAAGAGGGGATTGGATGTGGCACTTGGTGCCATGGTTTAGTCATGAGGTCTTGGGTGACAGGTTGGACTTGATGATCTTTGAGGTCTCTTCCAACCTTGGTGAGCCTGTAATTCTGTAAACAAAGAAAATGAAAGTTCACAGGTTGCTTCAACCAGTATAATAGTCAGTGGAAAAGGGTGAGCCTGTTCTCTTCCCTGCTTGCTCATGTTCTTCTGCTATTCATGTTGTGCTAGATGAGCTACTTGTCATATCTAAGTTTATTGCACTTGCTTCCTTAGCAGAAAACTAACCCAGCAAAACAAAGGAGTTAATTAACACAAGATAGACCTTAACTTGGCACAAAAAGGGGAGAAGGAAGGGAGGGAGGGAGTGCTATGAAGCTGCTGGGAGGAAGTGGGGAAAGAAAGCAGAGCAAGTGGGATGTCTGTCCTGTTCTTGGCAGTAACAAGCTATTAAATCATCCTAAGTTGTGTAACTTCACTCAAAGTCTTCAGGTTGAATAAGAAAAGCCTAAAATAACAGAAGGTAATAACTAGACTGCTTCCCCAAATTACAAAACTTTGCATTGTGTTATAAAAACGTTGAGGGGAAAGACCACAAGAAGAGAACAAGGAGGACAGAGGTAGTATTTTTGTTCTATGGAAGCAAAAAAATGTAGTGAGGAAATGTATATACAAAATCAAGAAACAATTAGTCACTGTGTTTTCATTGTTTGTCCTTGGGCTGCCTGATTGTGCATCTCTTGTCCCAATCATACATCTATGCACCTACCCTGCTTTGACATATGTCTTACTGATGGGACTGTCTACTGTATACTATATTGTTCTTTATTTCTGTTTCTAATTAACTTTTCATTTAGACCCAGTACAATCCCTTTGGGTGTCAGAGTTTCTGCTTCAAAGCTGTAGATTATTTGTTCTAGAAACAACTTCTTTCTTTCAGTGTTTTTTGGAAGGGGGCAATACATGCTGCAGAGTAGCAGAAGGACCCATTAACGATTTGACTTGATCTCAGAGGTCTTTTCCAACCTAAATTATTTTCTGATTCTATGCTTTAGCTATTAAGAGACAGAAAAGGATTTTCAGTGACCAAGAAAGATAGTAGAACTGCAGTTTTATAAGTATTTCTAAATTTCATTATAGATTTTGATTTCAAGCTAGAATACTTTCTTCAGAGACAAGGGGAAAAGTCCTTACTTAAATGAACTAGGTACAAAGTCACTATTTTTCTCACAGGACTTTATCCTTGCTATCAGTGAAGCTGCCCTGCCAGAAGGTGAATGTGAATGCACAAGCTATGAGTCTTGAGGAGCCTTTTCTGAATTTTAGGCAGCTTCAGAAAAGCAAAGAATGCTGAACTGTGTGTATTTATTTAATTTTATTTGGCAAGACTTGAAGCAGGATGGCATCAGCGCTTCTGCGCTGCTGCTTCAGTATGTATCTGTTTTGGCTTTCAGAAGCCTGAATTGCTTTTGCCAAGATTTTTCACTTTCTGGCAAAATTACAGTGGCAAATGGGTTCCTTTACAAGGTGTAATATTTAGACTAACAGCTTTGCAATTAAGAATGGCAAAGAGAATTATATTCCCTTTTTTTTTTTTTTTAAGACCAGATTTTTTGAAGTATGGAATCGTGGGAGTGTTTGGATGTAACTGAAGTGCTTTTGATTGATTTATATTTTGAACAGTGCTTTTCATTCTAGTGTGCAACACTCACTTGAAATTTTAGCTGGAACAATGCTTTATTTTCAAAGATATTCAAAAGTATTACTCTAGTTAGGCAGTTGCTTTATATCATATACTTGCAAATGTCTTTGGGGTACATACATAGAACAAGATGTGTATACCCATGCAAACCTGGGCAAGGGAAGTGGAAAGAAATGGGGAAATCTGCAAGTATTCTTAAACAGGACCTGCTGCTAATCTCAGTAGGCCATCAAGATGTCAATGATCATGTGATTGAGTTGTTTGCAGTTGGAGAGTGATTGCATTCGTGTTTGAGGAAGTGGTTTGGAGGCAAACTGTCCAAGTAGTAATTTCCAACGTGGGAAAACCAAAGACTTTGAGTGTGGGGAGGGATTTTTGAAGCTGTGGAGAGAAGCAAGCATGTTTGGAGTGAGCACAATGGCGAAGGGGAAAAATAAGTGGTGAGATGATGAATCCAGGCCTCTGAATGACTAACAGAGCAATGCTGTGTTCCTTGTACAGGAAGCTGCCAGTATTTTATTGAAGTCGGAGTCTTTTGTTTGTATTTGTTTGGCAGCCTGTGGTAATGAACCTTTGAGTGCTGCTAATCTTGGGGGTAGAGGGAGTCCTCAGTCTTGTAAACTGGCAGAGTGGCTGCATGAAATAGTCACTTAAAAAGTGGGGAATTGCTTTAGAAATCCTTATGTACTGGTTGCTAAAGCTATGGTGGAATCTGGTAGCAAATGTGTGCTGCCAAGGGTTCAGCTAGCTAAGGAACCTGCTGTCTCTCTCTTTCCAGCTCACATCATAGAATCATTCAGGTTGGAAAAGATCCTTGCGATCATCAGGTCCAACCATTGATCCTGCTCTACCAAGCTCACCATTAAACTGTGTCACTAAGTGCCACATCTAAACAACCTTTAAACACATCCAGGGATGGTGACTCAACCACCTCCCTGGGCAGCCTGTTGAAATGCTTGACTAATTTTTCAGTAAAAAAAAATATTTCCTAATATCTAACCTAAACCTACCCTGATCCAGCTTGGAGTTGTTCTTTCTTCATAAGACTCTAGGCCCTTCACCAGCTTAGTTGCTCTTTGCATCTGCTGCAGTGCCACAATGTCATTTTTGTATTGAGGTGCCTGAAACTGAACACAGTATTTGAGCTGTGGCCTCACTAATGCTGAGTACAGGGGTACGATCATTTTTCTACTCCTGTTGGTCACACTGTCATGCAAGCTAGAATGCCATTGGCTTTCTTTGACTCCTCAGCACACTGCTGGCTCATATTCAGCTGCTTAGAACCTCCAGGTCCCTTTCTGACGCAAAGCTTTCCAGCCACACTTCGTCAAGCCTGTAGCATTGCATGGGGTTGTTGTCGCCCAAGTGCGGGACCCAGCATTTGGCCTTGTTGAAGCACATACCATTGACCTTGGCCCATTGATCCAGTCTGTCAAAGCCTCTCTGTGGAGCCTCTCTACCCTCAAGAAAATAAACACTCCCACCTAACTTGGTGTCATCTGCAAATTTACATCGTCAGGCTTTCATCATGTGAGAAGTTGTGTGGATGTTGTCTTTGCATAGAAAAGCACATCTGGGTCCCACAGTTTAAATTCATGTGGGAACACTGTTAGCTGTCAAGTCTTTCAACTACAGAAAACTCATTGAAATATCTCATACCTGGTTGCTCATATGCAAATCTGATTTCCATTGAAATTATGACAATGGGAATAGACTTGTAACAAAGTGTCTGTCCTCATGCCCTGCATGGTGTAAAGGATTGCTGAGTATGTCCATTTACCTTACCTGGAAGCCATGCTTCAGAGATATATAGAGGTCTGCAAAAAAACCCTCAAATGCTCTTGTAGATGCTGTGAAGTAGTTGGGGAGTCTAGAGTCAGGTGGGTGGATAGTTGAGATCATGCAGATTTCTCTGTGTGTAGAGCAAGACAACAGCATTTTCCCCCTGGCTCTTCAAGATGCTAAATTAAAAATCCAGTAGAGTTGACTCAGACACTCTTGAGGGTGACTTAGGGGAGAATATTTATGAACTCAGTTGTTTTGAGACTTTGTTGTCATTTCTTACAGAAATCCAGGTTTGGGCTGTTAAGCCTCATGCTATAATGGGAGAAACTAAAGGGTGACACAGTGTCTGAGAGAGTGAAAGATAGGTAAAGGAGAGAGGAAGATTTGAAATCTGTATGTTAAAACTGAGGTTTTGGGAGAATGGTCTTAAGATAGATCAAAACTTAAGGCTATATTGAAGCTTCTCTTCCCCCCCCCCCCCCCCCCCCCCCAACCCTTTTCTATAGTGGTTCAATTATGGAAATCAAACTATTACAGAATAAAAAATAATTAAATAACCCAGGGCTTACAAAGGAATAGTATTCAACCAGTTGGTTAAGTTACCTTTCATAAATGAACATAACACCAGTTTTCAAGGACTGTGGGGCTTGTCTTGCAACTATGCCAGGTTATTTTATTCATTTTATTTTTTTACCCTTCCTCCTGTTCCTAACTAATCTGCAAGTGATTGCATTTTAAAAATTATTTTCTCTTGAATTTAGGGACATAGACAGATGGCACACGTAGAAACTGGAAAACTTCCTGAATTGGCAGACTGACCATACCCCTGCCATCTTCCTACTGCAGTATCTGTAGGTGCGTAGGCTGTGTGTGCTTCCAGAGTGCTGGAAACGATGAGATACTGTTTCCTCTGCTGGGACTATGCAGAGAGCAAGTCAAAAGTCAGAAAGGCATACCTGGTGATAGGCTTAACTTGCTATAGGCAACTTAATCTGTTGGTTAGGTGGGTAGTTCTGATCATGACTAGAAACAACTCATACAGAGTAGTGGCAATCTCCAGAGTGTGTACCTTCAACACTTTCCATGTGGGGTATCAGTCTTGAGATGATCTGAGGTGATTTAACACTGTTGAGAGACTGAGATGCCAAAACTATGCCTCACGATAGACTTCTTTAGACCAGGAAATATCCTACTAAAAATGAATCTAACAGCCTATGAAACTCTGGGGTTTTGTTTGGTGGTTGGTTTAGTTTGTTTGTTTGTGGTGGTGGTGTTATACATCTTTCAAGGACTTTCTTCAAGGAGAACCTCTTAAGCCAATAAAAGCACATGAAGTTGTTTGGTTTTGAACATGCACGGGCTGTCTGGCTTGATGCTGCATGACAGTCACTCTTGCTGCTGAATGTCCTGAGTTTTGCAACAGGGATTGACTACATAGCTTATTTTGAGTTTACAGTCCTTTGGAGTTTCTCTCTCCTAAGTGTTTTAAGATGAGGGTAGTCACTTGGCTGTTAAGGTCTCTGAAAAGACTTGTCATGCCAAAAGTCACATTTAAAGACAGTAGTAAAAAGTTATGATTTTGGGTGGTGGTTGTTTATTTTTGTTTTTTTTAAATACTAACTTTCATCTGCTGAACCTGTGAATTGGTCGAGTGTTACATTCCTATAATACTTACTACTCATGCATGCAATACAACAGGGCCTTAAATGTTAAAGGTGAGCAATGGCTTTTTGTATTCTTACAGTAGGGCTATGATAAATTGCTTTTAGACAGACAAGAAAGATTTGATCTTAAATCAGCAATAACGTGTGACTGACCAGGAATGATATCATCTAGAGATTATTGCTTTCCTGTTTCTGTGTTGTTAACAAATGAATACTGAAGTACATAGCAGTGAAGCAAATAGGTGTTAGGAATTATGCAGTCTTGACTATAACTCTTGTTTGAGAGAATTTATGCTCTTCCATTGGCATAATGGGCTATGACATAAACTGTAGCACACCCTAGAGTAGACAAATTGGTCTGGTATTGTTCAGGAATATATTTAATCCATCTTGCTGTAAGTGAGTCAGTACCTTTAGCTGAAACACGAAAGACAAGTGTTTTGATACTTAGTCCTAACTAACCTGCAGTTAGATTTTCAGCAGTCATGCCTTTTCCTGTTCTGAAGTGATAACAAACAAAAGCTGTTGCAATGTGAGGCAGATTTTTTTTTTTTTTGTTTATTCCTTTACTAAACTTTGGGTTTATGGAGTAATCCTACAGTTCTCATTGTTCTTAATGCACTGTACCCACTTCAGAATGTTTATTCCAGCAGCTTGCCTAACTTCACTTCAGATGCATTTACAGAAAAGTGTAATCCTCAGTCAAAAGCTTTTTTTGTTTCTCCCCCTTTCCCTCTCTTCTCTATTGCTTGCTTTCTCAGTTTTTCTTGATATGTCATCCAAGCTAACAGTTTTCCATAAATCTGTACTTAATGTTTCCAGGACAAACCAGGTGAATGAGGCAGGTCTTGCCCTGAAAATGAAATCTTCAGATCCATCTTAAAAACTGACTGCAAACTTTTAGCTGTGGAGTAGGAGTAAGGTGATTGTAGACCGCTGTTTGTAAGTTTAAAGACTAGCAGGAGTGCAAATTCTACAAAGTTATATGTTTGAGGTGGTCTTCCTGCCCTCTCCCTCAGTGTGAATTCTTTAAGAATTTGGTTTTAAACTTAAGTAAATGCTATGGAAAAGAGTCTCTAGAACAAACAACTTGATTTATGCATCTTCAATCAAATAGATTTTTAAACTTGCTGTTGCCTTAACCATTATGTACCAACTGACTTGGGAGTAAGAATTGATCCCAGAGGTTGCTACCTGGGGAATACTGCAGAAGCCCAGTAACCCATTCCTGGAAAGAAGCTCTCAGGATTTTGCCTGCCTGTCAGGCAGAGGAGGTGGCTACTATATATCATCCAAACTTCTTCCGGAATTAGATAAAGTAAAGCTTCTTCAATGAGTGTGTGGCTTTTGTGGGACATAGATGACAGCTCTTTCGGGAGCAGTTTTTTTACAAGATACCTTTTATCTTTGTCCATAACTTAACTGTGTTATGAATTCTGCTGGGAGATTTGGTTTGACGACAGTTTATGCCTGCTAGTGAGCATTGGCTAGCCTCTTTAAGACTCTTGAACTTTTGTTTTGAATACATAACTGGTAATTAGCACTGAACAAGACAGAAGTTCACTTGTGCTAGGTTTATAAGTTCTGGCTCTGCTTTGGTTTTTCTCCCCCAGTCACCCTTTCTTTCATGTGCTCAAAGGTGGCATCACTTACTTTAATCTGCAGGGATATCTCTAGTTGATTGCCACTGTTTGGGAGAAATGCTGGAGCCAGCAAATAGTTCTTTATGTTTATATTTTGTTACAAAGTAGGGAATGCTTTATTTGATATATTGCAAGAGAAAAAAAGCCATGAAATAGAAGGCAGGCAGGAATAGGTAAAGGGGAAAAGTTGTTTAACTAGGTGTTGAAGGCTAATGCTGCATAACGATCTCCATAATCTTTTCCAACCTAAATGATTCTATGATAAGTGACTGTCATCTTCATTAACTCCCACATTTCCAGAGTTTTCTTTTTACAGTCAAGCTGGTTTTCAGATCATTAGTATCAAGGTGTGAAGAGAGGTTTTATTTTTAGCCTGGAATATGGAAATAATGGAAGAGCCATCCAATCTGAGAATAGTGATGCTGGGCTTCTGAATGCAATAGTGACTTGGGCTTTCCAGTGCAATAACAGATTGGATGTGTTTTCTAGGCTACAGACAGCAAATATGCAGGTTTGATACTCCAAGTTAATGCAAATTCTTACAACCTCATCTGGCTTGTCTCAGTCTTCCCCCAATTGTTTTCAATAATAAGTTGATGAAATGTCTTCATTATGGTTTCTGACAGTTTGTTTGTGCTCTGCAGGTCCTGTGAAACAGTAGATGTAATTTGAAGAAAATTTTGAAGGAACAAATGGCTTTAGCTGGCTGTCCAGACTCCTTTTTACGTCTTCCTTACCGGATAGTAAGTTACAAAATTGCATGCTCTTGTCAGCTTGTAGTATGATATTGCTGTGTGCCAGTGATTGATTGTGCATTCAAACTTTTCATCAAACTGCTAAGAAGTGTCTGCGTTTTGCTTAAGTTTGGGAACAGACCCTCTGTTGTCAGCCTGTATGCAAGACCTACTGCTGAAAAAATTGGGTCACTAACTTACACTGTTTTTATATCTGTCTTCAAAATAACCAGTTCTTATCTGGGAGAAGGTGCTTGTTTACAAAAAAAAAAAAAAAGGCAAACTATGATACCATTGAAATGCCTTGTCTCCAAAAGCATCAGTGTTTGCTCAGAATCCTATATTTGTAGGAACGAAGGCAGATTTTTACACATGGTTAAACGCTATGTTTGTCGAGTTGTTATCCTGTATCTATGCAGCCAATACAGCATATGATGAGGATTACATTTAAAAAAGCAACCTCAACTCAATTGAAAGGTGCTAGGCAAAAGTGAATTTAGAGTTTTGTTCTTGCAACACCCCCGAGGCAGTTGTGATGGGCATAACGCATGCTTCTTGTTTTCATTTTTTTTGTCTTTTTAGTTTGTTGTTTAGTTGTTTTGTTTGGGGGTTGGTGGTAGTGTTTGTCTTTCTTTCTTTTTTTTTTTTTTTTTTTTTCTTTTTTTTTTTCCCCCTGTTTGGTTTGTTTTTTAATGAAACTGCAAGTTTGTTAATTTGGACATGACCTGTTTTTGGCTTTTGTTTTCATAGGGTGTGCTTACCACCCTAAGGATTCAGTTATAACAGATACAAAAATAAACCTGTGACATTGAAACATTTGTATCCTGAGAGAAGCATTACTGGTAGTGATTACTACAGTCATGTTACTCACTCAAAAGCAAAAAATCCCCCAAACCAACCAACCAAACCTAAGAACAACAAAATCATTAGCAAATCTGCATAGGATTTATACACCTACTTCATAATATGCCAGTTTATACTTTTTCCCCAACAGGAAACGTCAGATCAGTTAAAATACTACTGTTAGTATATGCTGAATTGTTGTTTGTATGTACCTGAGTGCTTTTCCTGATAACAGGAAAAACAATAGTTTCTTTATAACTCTGTTTGCAGCTATAAAAATAGAATGGACTTCAAGAAACTTGGTGTCTTGAAAATCTGTTACTGTACTTGGATCTATGGTTTTAAAAATACGTGAATAGATATGCCTGGACTTCATAATTTTGATGCACTGTAAAGTTATGCTTTCAATTAGAGTGTCATCTGCATCATGACAAAAAGCTAAGGGAAAAGAGAACTATGTAAGAGAAATGTGACATTTTGGACAGACATTTTTGAGCTGTGAGTTCTTTTGTGGATGTTAAAGACTCAAGTCTGAATGACTTTAGTGGATTGTAAGCAGCTAGAACGTGAATTTTCCATGGTACTTTCTCTTGTTCTTACAAACCTTGTAGATAATCTGCTTTAATATGGGGGCAGTCAAGAGGCTGAAAGTATCAATGCAACATGACCAATGCCATCCTGGCCTGCATCAAGAATAGTGTGGCCAGCAGGAGCAGGAAAGTCATTGTGCCCCTGTACTCTGCACTGGTTAGGCCACATCTTGAGCTCTGTGTCCAGTTCTGGGCCCCTCAGTTTAAGAAAGACATTGAGACACTTGAACGCCTCCAGAGAAGGGCAACAAGGCTGGGGAGAGGCCTTGAGCACAAGCCCTGCGAGGAGAGGCTGAGGGAGCTGGGATTGTTTAGCCTGCAGAGGAGGAGGCTCAGGGGATACCTTCTTGCTGTGTACAACTACCTGAAGGGTAATTATAGCCAGGAGGGGGTTGGTCTTTTCTCTCAAGCAACCAGCACCAGAACAAGGGGACACAGTCTCAAGCTGCACCAGGGGAAGTTTAGGCTCGAGGTGAGGAGAAAGTTCTTCACCGAGAGAATTGCTCACCATTGGAATGTGCTGCCCAGGGAGGTGGTGGAGTCACCGTCCCTGGGGGTGTTCAAGAGGGGATTGGATGTGGCACTTGGTGCCATGGTCTAGTCATGGGGTTTGTGGTGACAGGTTGGACTTGATGATCTTTGAGGTCTCTTTCAACCTTGGTGATTCTGTGTATGACTTAAGATGGTGGGAAAGTGACTCCCTATTAAGTAACTATTTTTGGTCATAGCTTATTGTGTGTTGACTACCCGAAGTATTTGTAACTGTTTTAAAGACTAGCTTAGGAGCCCATTCACAACTATTGTGCTTTCTGTCAAAAGTGAAGTTTGCATTAAAAAAACCCCTGAACATCTGTTTTTCCACCCCTACTAAATCTTAGAAGCTTTCATCAGCTTGTCTTTCAAATTTGCCTACAGTGCCAGTATTGTGTTGGTAAAAGGTTGAAAGAAGGTTAAACTAAATAAGCTGTAGAGTGTAATGAAGGATTCTGGTTTTTCCAGTACTTTCTGACAATGTGAATGAAAAGCTTTGGAGAACATTATTCCAGGGTCCCCAAGGTTAGGACCTTAATGCTGTAACTTCCGTGTTTAGAATAAATTGACACGTTGGAGTTTGGGCTTGTATTCAAAGCACAGCACAAGAGAAACAAGAATCTGGATACATGAATATGCACTATAGAATATCCTTTAAGATCCCCTATTGCCAACCTTGCTCTACCCTTCCTTTTTCTAGGTCTTGTGGGTTTTTGTGGGTTTTTTTTTTTTTTTTTGGTGGGGGGAGATGGGCAAGGTCCAATCTTTGACTTTTACTGGTCTCTTTGTTGACAGCGTTTGCAGCTTTCAGGTCTTATTTACAAACTTCCCCCCCTTCTTAAATTTATTTAAACTTTTTTTGGGAGCTAGCACATAAACCAGTCACACTGAGTGCATTCTCCTAGAAACAATCTCTAGTTCTGTGGAAAAAAAAATCAACACTACCTTTTAGTGGCTTTCAGGAGCCCTTTCCAAATTCTCAAACTCTTCAATCAAAATCCGGCAGAGAGATTTGGCAGTGTTTGTCTTCTGTTCCTGGAAATTCAGAACATAGTCCTAGAATTTCTCAGAAAAAAAAATGGGATGATTTACTGTGTTTCCGTTCTTTTGCAATCTGTAGTCACAACAGTATTTATGCACAGTGACTTGAACTCTTGGGGAAGAGCTAGTTTTTTAACCCTTTGCATGAATTGTACAAGGCGCAGCGACACAACTAACAAAAGGATATTTATTTCTTTCCCCCTCACTTTCTGAAGACAAAATTCTGAGCATTCAGGGATGTTATGTTCATTTTCTATTTTCTGCCTTCCATTTACTATTTTGTCAAAACCAAAATGCAGGCATGACTGACTTAATAATTAGCTTTTGTTTTCAGAGAGCTGAATTCTTAATAGAGAAAGGACTTGTTCACATGATACTCATCATCTAATTTGGCATAAAATGCACTGCAACCACTTGGTCACAAAACAGGGAGAAAATGGAAACTGCTTTCTCCTACGTGTGCAGAGCTGTGGATTTCAGGATTACTAATAGTCGTCTTGGCCACCAGATTAGAGAGCAGAATATTGCACGTCATACTTGAGAAGTTTTGTGCACTTAAAGTGGGGATGTAAATACCTAAAAGAAGTACTCAGGGGCTAGGTACTACACTAAAAGCCTCCTTTAATGATGTCAGATTTGTGGATGTGAAGATGATGTATTGTCACATTTCCTTGCTTTTATCTGTAATAACAACTAAGCACAGGTTTTCCAGGTTTTAATGTGGCAGCTTTGATCCTTGTTTTCCATAAAATGATACAACATGTTAAAAGATGCCTTTGGAGGCCATCTGGTTCAAGTCCATGTGTGATGGTTTAACCCACCCACATCAAACAAAAGCCAGTTAGAGAAGCAAATTAAGCTGTCTTTTACAAGCAATAGTGGATGCAATGAATAAGTATCAAAATATACAGTATTTATGATATTATACAAGCATTTACGAAAAGCAAACAGCACAGAAATCCTCCTTGAACAGGAGGCTTCCATCTCTCTTTCCCCCCAATCTCTCCCTCCCTTTTCTCTCTAGTTAATTAGGAAAAAAGAGAAAATGAGAAAATGTTAGAGGGATTTTTAGTTAGCTCAAAGCATCGTTAAGAAGTTAGTATTGCTTATCTCAAGGTCATTAGATGATAAGCAGTCTCTCTCTCTGTCCAGAACAGCAGCATGCATGCCAGCAGAAAAAGAAGGAATGAGAAGACTATAAGATTGTAAAACTACATCTCACTCATCTCTCAATGAAAATTCGTGTAGAACAATCTTTGTTTTCCTTTTTATACCAACTGTAGCTCCTAGCTTAAGAGCACAGCCTAAACTGTCATACCATGGTATATCAAGATTATGCTTGTTTTCCTAGGGTGATTTCTTCTTAGTGAAAGTGGTTATTCTGGGAGATGTGCTTTTTCCATTTTAAGGGGTTGTTTGCTTTCATTGGGTGGTTATAGAGGGTTTCTCTTTGAGGAGGGGGAAAAAACACCCAGATGATGCCTCTCTCTAATTCAGTTACCTTGCTGGATGCCATAATCCTCATCCCTATGAATTCCAAATGCATTCCATGTGACTTAGTCTTGTCTCAGCCTATTTGAAATTGAACAATATGATACTCAGTTTTAATATGTGTGTGTACATGCTGCTGTTGGTCTCTGCGTTAATAAAATGTATTTTGTCCTATAAAGCAGAGCATAAAAAAAAAAAATTGCAGAATTTGTGTCCAAGTAGACTGAAAACTTGTATGGGAAGAGTTGTCAGGACCTATGATTTGGCCCTCATTATCTGCTTGACTGTTTGAAAATGTTCATTTACTTGGCTATTGACAGTTGTTTATTGAGAAATCTTAGGATTTGTGGTGTAATGACCTTGGTTGGATACCACTTGCCAACCAAAACTACTCTTATCGCTTCCCTCCTTAGCTGGACAGGAAAGAGAAAACAAAACAAAAGGCTTATATGAGTCAACATAAGAATAGGGAGATCACTCAGCCCTTACTGTCATGGGCAAAACAGACTCAACTCATGGAAATTAATTGATTACCAATTAAAATCGAAGTAGGATAATGAGAAATAAAGTCTTAAAATACTGTCTTAAAACATCATCCCTCCACTCCTGCCTTCTTCCTGGGCTCAACTTCACTCCTGATTTCTCTGCCTCTTTCCCAGCAACATCAAAGGGGGATGGACAATGGGGGTTGCAGTGAGTTCATTGCATGTTCTATTTGCCGCTTCTTGCTGTCTTCTCTTGCGGGAGACAGTACTCTACAAAATTCTCCAATGTGGGTCCCTCCCATATGTGGCAGTTCTTCAGAAACTGTTCCAGTGTGGACTCTTTCCACAGGGTGTAGTCTTCAGGAACAGATCCATGTCCAGTGTGGATTCCTTTGTGGAGTCACAAGTCCTGCCATCAAACAGCTTGCATTGTGGGCTTCTCCCTTCACAGGGCCACAAGGTCCTGCCAGGAACTTGCTCCAGTGCAGGCATCCCACAGGATCAAAGCCTTGTTTGAATATCTACCTGCTCTGTCACAGAGTCCTCCCCAGACTGCAGGTGGATACCTGTTCCACTGTTAACCTCAATGGGCTGCAAGGAGGCAACCTGCCTCGCCATTGTCTTCACCACAGGCTGAAAGGGAATCTCTGCTGCAGACATTGGGTCTCTCAGACTGAGGGAGACAACCTAGCAGCTCTTCACAGAAGCCACCTTTTCAGTCCCCCTGCTACCAAAACATTGCCACACAAACCCACTACATGAGTCTTAAGATTTGAAATAAATATTGACTTAATTTATTCTCATTAGGCTCAAAGGTACAAGGATATCCTTGTAAGAATTTGGGCTACAGTTTGGGTCTTCCATGCTAACAGTGCAAACAGACTTTCAAAGTCTGTGGGCATAGTTGAGTGAGAAAAAACATCAGAGACATTATTGCATTGCATCATTCTTCTACATATTTTATGAAGAAATTTAGCTGAAATGTTGCTACTGCCAGTGCAGAATGCTATCAGATTTGTGAAATATGGTGTCAGTCAACAGATTTTGTCAATGATGCTCTTGTTTTAACAGTTTGCGTGTATGTGGTGTAGAGGGTTGATGGACTGCAGCAAAGCACAAAGCAGTGAGAACATTAGCAAATGCTTCTACAAGGCATGTTGCCTCCAATATGAAGTTATGAAATCTGTCTCTATGAGTGCAGACTGCAAATGTGGTTTTTTTTACAGAGAGAGTTGATGCTATTTGGTAGTTTTAGTTGAAGAGCAACTGGACCTTGATTTATCTGTTTTTCTGGAAAAGAATCTGTTTTAATAATTGTCCCAAAAGCAGTTGTTTTCACTTACATTTAAATAAGTATGGTGCTTGTCTCTTAGGCCGTTGGAAATGCACTTGCCCCCACTGTTGCGTGTCATCAGAATATTGTACATGAAGTAAAATCATGTCAAATAAATTTGGATTTCATACTAAGCTTTTATAGAATTGATTACAGTTTCCCTTCTTAAAAGAAATGCCTATCAGTTGTGTGTTTTTACTGTACCAGTTTACCTTTCTACAATTCCATTTGAAAGTTTGTACTGGACTATTTGCATTTACAGTTTCATGTTCAAATGGATGGAGAAGTTGGTTGGCAAAACAGGAGGTATTTTTTTGAAGGTGAATGGGAGCAAGAAATTTCAAGTGGATAGGTCCACATTTTTTAGTTCTGTTGTGGAATCATATGAATTACAGAATGGTTTGGGTTGGAAGGGACCTTAAAGATACTGAATTCCAACTCCCCTACAATGGGCAGGGACACCTTCCTCTAGACCAAGTTGCTCAAAGCCCTATCCAGCCTGGCCTTGAAAACTTAGAGGGAAGGGGCATCCACACCTCCTTGGGGCAACCTGTTCCAGTTGCACCAGCTGACCAGGAGGTCACAAAATGATAGGGGTTAGAAGGGACTTCTGGTGATCATCTAGTCCAACTCCACTACTAGAGCAGGTTGCACAGGATCGTGTCCAGGCAGGTTTTGAATTACTCCCGATATGGGGCTTCCACCATCTCTCTGGGGCAGCCTGTTCTAGTGCTCTACCACCAAAAGAAAAGTTCCTTCTCATGTTTAGATTGAACTCTTTATGTTCAAGTTTGTGCCCCTTACCTCTTGTCCTGTCTGAAGGAATACAGGCTTCATCCTCCTGATGCCCACTTTTCAAGTATTTGTAAGCATTGCTAAGATCTGGTCTTGTCTAGTCTTTCTTGAAAAGAGATATTCTAGTTCCTTAATCATCTTCATAGCCCTGTGCCCTACTCTCTCAAGCAGTTTCCTGTCCTTATTGAACTGGCTTCATGGCTGTCTTATGCTTAGGCTCTTAGAGATGATTGCAATACTCCAGGTGAACTCTTCTGAGAGTGGAGTAGAGGACAAGAATCACATCTATCATCCTGCTGGCCATACTACCCTTGGTGCAGCCAGACCAGAATACAGTTGACTTTCTGGGCTGCAAGTGCACATTGCTGGGTCATGTTGAGCTTCTTGTCAACCAACATCCTCAGGTCTTTTTCCACAGGTTTGTCGGTCTAACCCAGCTTGTATTTGTGCTTGAGACTTCATCAACCCAGGTGCAGGACCTTGCACTTGGCCTTGTTCAAGTTTGTCAGGTTTGTGCAAGCCCGCCTGTCAAGGTCATCCCTTGCCCTTGATGACATCCCTTCCCTCCAGTGTGTTCACCACACAGAATACAGAATTAACCAGGTTGGAAAAGATCTTCAAGATCATCAAGACCAACCTATCACCTAACACCATCTAATCAACTAAACCATGGCACTAAGTGCCTCATCCAGTCTTATTTTAAACACTTGCAGTGATAGTGACTCCACCACCTCCTGGGGAGCCCATTCCAATGGCAAATCACTCATTCTATGAAGAATTTCTTCCTAACATCCAGCCTAAACCTCCCCTGGTGCAGCTTGAGACTGTGTCCTCTTGTTCTTACACAGGTTGCTTGGGAGAAGAGACTGATACCCTACAGCTTGATGTTGGCAGCAAACTTGATGAGGGTGCACTTGATTTCACTGTTCATATTCCCAACAAAGATGTTAAACAGTGACTATCCAAATACCAAACTCTTGAGGAACACCACTTGTCATTGGTCTCCATTCAGACATTGAGCTGTTGACCACAACTTTTTGAGTAGGACTGATCTGGCACATTTCTCATCCACTAAGTGGTCCATCTGTCAAATCTATGTCTTTCCAGTTTAGAGACAAAAATGTCATATGGGACAGTGTCAACTGCTTTGCACAAGTCTAGGCAGATGATGTCAGTTGCTCTTCCCTTATCTGTCAGTGCTGTAATCCTGTCATAGAAGGCCCCCAGATTTGTCAGGAACAATCTGCCCGTAGAAAAGCCACGTTGGTGGTCACTAGTCACCTCCTTATTTTCTGTGTGCCCTAGCACAATTTCCAGGTGTCTGCTGTGTGATCTTGCCAGGCATATGGGTTAAACTGGCTGGCTTGTAGTTGCCTGGGTCTTTCTTTTTTTCCCTTTTGAAAGTGAGAGTTACTTCTACTCTTTTCTTGTCAGTGGAACTTCACTGCATTGCCATAGCTTTTCAAATGTGATGGATAGTAGCTTAACAACTTCATCTGTCATTTCTCTTGGGACCTGTGGATGCATCTCATCGGGTCACATGGATGACTTCAGGTTCCTTAGATGGTTTCAAACCTGATCTTCTTCTACAGTGAATGATTATAAGGTGTGTTTCAACCCAACCCTCAAGCATTTAAAGAGTCAAAGCACTCCAGTTGTCAACCATACCATTTACTACTTACATTACTTGAAACATTGGTGAGGAAACAATGTAGACATTGCAAATCAAGTGAGAAAAGAAGTTTAATTTTGTGTCTTCCTTGTTAATGGTTTCATGCTTGAAAAATAGACTGAACCTCTTTTTTTTAAAATCTTATGTCATTGTATACAAGCAACCTCTAGTTTTACATATTGAGATTTACATTTTATTGCTTTTTTTACTTGCGAGAAGACTGAAGGTGGATCTTATTAATGTCTATAAGTACTTGAAAAGAGGATGTCAAGAGGACAGAGACAGGCTCTTTTCATTGGTGCTCAGTGACAGGACAAGACAACAAGCACAAACTGAAACAGAGGAGGTTCCCTTGGAAAACCGGGCAACACTGTTTTACCATGAAGATGACTGAGCACTGGCATAGGTTTCCTAGGAAGGTGGTGGAATCTCCTTGCTTGGAGATACTCAAAAGCCATCTGGACACAGTCCTAGGCAACTGGCTGTAGGTGGCCCTGCTTGAGCCAGGAGGGTGGACCAAGTATCTACAGAGGTAGGTCCCTACCAACCTCATTTAGTGATCCTATGAAAATCAAAAGCAATGGATCTTTTTAGGTTTTGATTTGTGTGCAAATTCGAAGATGCTGCTTCCAGAATGATGATAAAAGTGGGCCATTTTCTTGTGTTTTCTTACAAAACTTTATGGGACCATTCTGAAGTAACAGTAACAATCAGTTCAGCACCAACTAAATCCTATATATTTCCTTTTTATGACAGATCTTTTTCAAACAATTAAATATTTAACAAGCTGTTTACCAACTGGTTATGTTGGGCAACTATCAGTATGAACATTTTCATGTTAGAAACAGCACTCACTTACTGGAAGAGAGAGGTTGATGTGCCAGTCCTGACACAGTCTTATAATTCCTGTGTAAATATAAGAAAGTAGAAGCATATACTTTCTAAAATTGTCTTTGTTGTAGTCAACTAGAATTATGTTAGTGCTAGTTTAAGAAGGGGTATTTTTAGTGAACCATTCTCCTACAGATGTTCTGTGCTCTCTATAAGAGCAAATAACCACTATACAATACAATGCAATACACCAGGTTGAAAGAGACCTTCAAGATCATCATATCCAACCCATCAACCAATCCAACTCACCTAAACAACTAAGCCATGCAACCAAGCACCCCATCAAGTCGCCCTCTGAACACCTCCAATGAAGGTGACTCCACCACCTCCCGGGCAGCCCATTCCAATGGGCAATCACTCTCTCTGCATAGAACTTCTTCCTAACATCCAGCCTAAACCTGCCCTGGCTCAGCCTGAGACTGTGTCCTCTTGTTCTGGTGCTGGCTGCCTGGGAGAAGAGACCAACCTCTGCCTGTCTACAACCTCCCTTCAGGTAGTTGTAGAGGGCAATAAGGTCACCCCTGAGTCTCCTCTTCTCCAGGCTAAGCAACCCCAGCTCCCTCAGCCTCTCTTCATGGGGCTTGTGTTCCAAACCCCTCACCAACTTTGTTGCCTTCTCTGGACATGCTCCAGCAAGTCAACATCCTTCCTAAACTGAGGGGCCCAGAACTGGACACAGTACTCGAGGTGTGACCTAACCAGTGCAGTGTACAGGGGCAGAATGACCTCCTGCTCGGTTTTTAAGAGTGAGGTACGAGTGCTGTGCATTTGGAGTTATCACCTCTCAAGAAACTGCTGCAGCTCAGCTAACTCCTAGTTTTGTTGCTTTTGCCAGTTGGCTCAGACACGCTTTTTTTATTCTTAGAAAAGACCAGTAATATAATGTTGTCTTAAACATAAGTGTTTCCAAGAAATACCTCTAGACCTTGCTGAATGTCTAGTAGATTTTCTTGCCGTACAGAATCTGACAGGATACTGTTTGATCAAAGGAAGGTCAGTATTTCACAGGCCATTAACATATTGTCCTTTCTTTTTTTTAAAGTTAAAAAAGGGGAGGAACACCCCCAACCCCAAAAAACCACCACCACACAACCAAAACCTTGTGATTCTGCATTAAGTTGTTCAACCATGATCAATTTGAAGAGGGGAATCCTTCTGTTTCTAAAAAGTAACTGTGGGTACAGTTTCCAAGCTTAATAGTTCATGTGATGTGTCATGGCAGGGATATTTTTTATTTTTATTTGACGTGGCTGCAGACCATTTAGTTGCAATGCAGCAGCTGAGTCCTCGACTGAAGCTGCTGGTTCAGACAAGACTGGGTAACCTACACTCACCATGGCTTCAGTGGTGGATGTGCCATTTACATTGCAAAGCTAGGAATAAGTACATTAAGTCCACCTTAAGCACTAACTGTGACTGATTTGCTTGCTGCTTTTGTATCCTGCAATATTTTTGTCTTTCAGTTCCTAATACAACAGTTGAATAACTGTTTCGAAAGTTCTCTCTGCGTTCCCACAGAACTCTTGCCACTTTTCAGGTGCATCTTTCTTCCCTAGTGTTGCTGGTCTTTTCCTTCCTTGGAGATGCAGGATAGAGAGTGCAGCATAGAACAAGGACTTTGTTCTTGAAGGATTGGCTTTGCTTTTCAGGATGGAATTTTACCAAACTGATCAGCTTTCAGGAATCTTGCGTGTAAAAAGAGCCAGATTATTGGTATTAATGGGCTTTTATGCTAGATAGTATTGATATTTTAATCTGAGGCATTAAAATACAGTGTTTTTCTTTCTGGTTTTGAAAGAATAACAAGCAGTCAAAGGTAGAACACGAATGCCCAGCAAAGCTCTCAGGCTTTAATGCTATTTTAAGATGGTTTTGGCTCGTGTAACGGTAAGACCAGTGTGCATATTTGAAATTTCTAGCTTCTACAATGAAAAGACAAGCCCTCGGAAACAGCCAGTGGTTTTGGAGCATGCTTGTCCTTTGCAAGCTGAATGTTAAACAATGACTTAAGACAGTACTACGCGCTGGCTGTAGGTCTTGATGCCTTACACACTGGCTCCATTTTTTGACATAATTTTGGCAAGTGGGAGAACCTGGCAGTCCTTCATGCTAGAGGCCTTAGCTCTAATAAAGCGCTTAGTTATTAGCACAAGTAAATAGTTGTCCATTTGTGCTTCATTAATGTGTATTAGTCATACAGTAAATACTGTCATGCTGGCAAATTCCCCAGAATACTGAATACTTCTGCATGGTTCAGGAGAGGGTTCCTGACAAAGTGGTGTTGGCACCTTTCTTGAAGAAGTTCTTGAAGCTATTAGTACAGGAGAGTGACAGACCATTATTGCAGTTTTTGTAAAACTGATACTTCAGTGCAGGGAAAGTTGTTGTTTTGTTTTATTAATTTTGTGCTGTTACAATAGATTCTTCTCAAGTTTGCAGTTAGCTTTTCTATAGTCTTCATCTGTATCTGAGGCAGATTGTTCTGTAGGGAGTACAAACAAAGTGCTGACTTTGCTAATTAAAGTAGTTATGTATTCTAAAATTCCATAAAGTTATAAAATATTAACTATATAGCATATGCAACAATATGAGGAGATCAGAACGCATCACAATGTTCCATTGTTGGTGTGGATTGGTTTCTTGAGTGATAAAACCCTTAATATAAATGGTATAAAACTGTGAACTGAAATGTCAGGCATAACAACTTGTTTCGAACAGCCAGAACAGTTTTACCAATTGCTTTTTTTGTCCTTTGTATGCCTGGCAGTGACTTCCAGGAGGACTTACTCTGTAATCGTGGTAGAGGCCTGGCAGGGCTGACTACTTTCTGGTTCCTCTTATTCTCATCCTTGCACATTTTGAAGATTTTTTTGCTTCTGTAGGTATCACAATTCTCTGATCAATGATTTCCCTTTTGAAGATAAAAGGCACTTGCCTCACAATTATATTTGCCAACTTCCTTAGCACTTTCCAATGTACCCAGTCTGGTCCCAAGAACTTGGTCCAGCTTGTTTGATTCATAGCCTTTCTTTACTGTGAATAATGGTTCAGTTCCCCAGATGCTGACACTATGCTCAAGGAAGGGAGATGTGAGCATGAACTTCACTAGGAAAATCATTTGTCTTTTGTGTCCTTAGCTGCTGGGTTGCATCCACAACTGAGCACTAACTAGACTAATATTAGCCATCTTTAGACCTTGCTTACCTGTAGAAACGTTCCTTGTTGTTTTTTCTTGGCATCCTTTGCCTGTTTAAACTCTTCTGCTTAGGCAGTATCTTATTCTGCATAACCTCCTTCTGCTTCCAATCTTTTTGCATTTGACCTGAGGCAGGGGTTGCCTGTCCATTCATTCTGGCTTTCTGCCATTCCCCTGTGAATTTCTGCATGTCAAAATGGACCATTCTAGAGCTTTGAGGAGCCTATCCTAGGAAATCTGCTTGTTGTCCTGGGCCCCTTGCTTCTTCAGGGCAGTCTCCCATGGGAACCTGGCAAGCAGATCCTTAAGCCAATAATCTGCTTTTCTGCAGTCCAGGACTGTAATTCTGTCAGTGGGGTTTGGTCCCTTTGCTTTGCTCTTATCACTTCTGTCTTGGCATGGTATCAGGCTGCTATCAATCTCTACCTTGCTAACTATTTCTTCTTTGTTCATGAGTTGGCTTTGCTATCTTGTTGGTCAAGCAGAGACAAGACAGCTACTCTAAGCTTTCATGGCCAAGATGATTTCTTTTTTTGGAAACAAGCATTGAGGCAGAAAATGAGGGACTTGCTAGTGTGACAGAAGCAAAGGAGAATCCTGGGGTGCTAGTCAATAGCCTAGGTATTTCCTGGCCCACCTGTCTTTAGTGGTCTCACAGCCAAGACATGGATAGTCCATTTCCTGGCATGGCACCTTCCTATCTTCCCTAGTTTTTACTCTTTCTACCTCGAGATTTTCATCTAAGTGGGCTGTCTCACATGCTGCCTTCTCTAAGGATGTTCTGCCATCCATGTCTCCCCAGAACCATCCTTGGGGCAGTGTGAGAAAGCCCCCTCTTGCTGAGTGTCTTATGAGCTTCCACCTTCAGGTCTTACCGGTGCTGCTATCCTTTGATCATGAGTGACCCTGGCTACAAGTTATTTGGTAGGGATAGGCATGAGACAGTAGTTCTGGTCAAATGTTTCACTTTTCTGTCCCCTGTGGGGCTCATTACAAGAGATGTGACCCTATGCCTGAAGTATGAATAGGCAGTGCAGGAAGGAAAGGCTGATACAAGCTTTGAAATGCATGAGCTGTTTTACTGATTGTAAAGAGATTGTACCGAGCTTGGCAAGGCTAATATTTCCTGCCCATCAGTTTTCTGTCTACTCTACCCTGGCTGCAGGGGTCTGAGCTCTCCAGAATTTCTTTGAGTGGTTGTGTGCAGTCTGATGGAAAGGAGTGCCCTGGGGGAGCTTGGGAGAAAACATTTTGGCCCTCCTGGAATGAGACCACTCGTCTTGTCCTGGAGGGCATATTGGCAGTGATGACATCAGGAGGCAGTGACCATACCTGTGACTGGTCGACCTCTATGGTCTGTCTTTTTCTATTCAGCTTCTATGGGCTCTGGTCTCCTGCCTCCTGTTTGAGTGAAGCCCTATAGTCCTGCACAGTTCTCCTTTGTGCATTTATGCTGTTCCCCTTCTGGATATTTTTCTTCTTCCAGAGCTCCCCCTTCCTTGGGCTTATCCTACCTTGACTAGCAGGGAAGCAGGAACCCTTTGGCAAGTCGAGTAGTTGCTGACCACTTGTTGTGACCTGTTGGAAAGATTTCTGCAGGATGTAACTCTAGGATCCTGTGTTAATAAGTATGCATTCTTTAGTGTCTCATGTGTTGCTTGTACTTGTTAGACTCCTGAATTTAGCAGATGCCCATTTATTAAAACAACTTGGAACATGTTTACTTGTCCACGTGTGCACACTTGATTTATGGAAAGTGGGTGTTTTTTTTCCCTTTTCAAGTTCATCACAGACTCAAAATTTTTCAAACCAAATATTAATATCAACATTTGAGATAATCAGCTTAAATGTTTTGTAGCTGGAGTCACTTGTAGAGCCCATTCTCTAAGGTGAATGCAAATAAGAGTTCAGAGTGCCCATTTCTCTATTTCTGACTATACAGAAGTATAAGGCAGTTTATTGGGTTGATGGAAAGAATGCCTTCCTACATGCATGCTGATGAAAGTTCTGCATGGACTTTTTTGTTTTTACTGACATGAGCAAATGGTTAACTGAGTGTGCCAAAGATCTTCTGAAAAAGGCTTCTCTTGCAGTCTTGGTTTTTTTTTCTGGAGTCCTTTATGTTCTCAGAATCATGACAAACTGCTAGCTGTTGAACATCAGTTGGCTGTATGGTTTAGTCAGAAACCATAACTGCTATACTGGATGAGAGCAGGTTGGAAAAATAATTTTCCGACAGCCTGTCTTTTAGAACATGACTTGCCCTGAAGAGTAGAATAAACTCAAACCCACAAGACCAAAAAGCTTCTCATTGACTGTCCCATTAGCATCTTCTGGAATAGGAGTATTGACACAATAACATGCAGTATTAAGATGCAAGATTACACACATGCTGTCAGTATTGTGGTGGTGTGCTAAGGAACATCTTGGTAGTTATCCACAGTTAATTTTCTCGGTTTAGCTAGGTGTAATGGTCTTCAGTTCAACCCTGTCCAGAAGATGGCTTGTTGCTTCTGAAGCCCAGTTCAAATTTTGTTTCCTTCCTCATCCTGCTTTCTGGGGTGTGTGTTTTGTTTGTTTGTTTTGTTGTTGTTTTGTTGGGTTTTTTTTGGGATTGGGTTGGTTGGTTTGTTACAAAGAACTGCTCAAAACTAGGGGAATCAGTATAATAAATACTGATTGTACTCTGGAAGCTACCACCCTGAAGCCTGAAGTTCATCACCATCTCAGCTGAAGAGGGGGCAGCTCCTCATGGGCAAGCTGCTAACCCCTTGAACTGCGAAGTAAACAAGTCACATGCTTACTTCTTTAGGAAACTCTCATCTTCAATTGTGGTTTTAGGGAAAAGGAAAGAAGTGAAGGAATGATATTTTAAAGCCATTTCAATACTGATTGAACAGCTGCTCATCTGTTTGCATCCTATCTTCCTCAGAGTGAACAGCAGAAATCCATTTATAGAAATGCTGTCAAGGATAGTAGCATAGCATCTCAGCATTACTAAAGCCACCACAATCAAATGTTATGCACATGGCAGTATTTGAACTATGGGGTTTCTGGAATTTTTCTTTCAGCTGACCAGCTTTTCACTCTCTTGAAATCTCTCCGTGTTTAGAGACCATGTACCTGAGCAGGCCTTGTTTGGATGGTTTGCTACCTTGACAATTTTTGGCACATCAGACCTTTCTCTAATAGCAGACTGCTAGTTAGGAAATTGAAAATTTACTGTAGCCCAGTATTCAGAAGGTTGGTGTAGAATTAAATGATCTGCTTCTGCTAATCATGTTGAAGCATTCTGGTGTATGTTCAAATGTACCCCACATAACACTGTTGGATGTGCCCAGTAGGCATTAGCAAAAAGTGGGAAGAAGGCTTTACAAAATAAGGGGTCACTTGGCATACTTAGGCTGTGAGCTACTAGTTATAAAACACAAAAAAAGAAAAATCAAGCCGAAACCTTCCAAGTGTGAAGAGCTACTTGACAGACTTGCTTTTAGCAAGCAGATTTTTTACAAGTGACAGTTTGTGCAAAACTAAATCTTTACACTCTGTATCGGATTTTCCTGGGACAACTTGCAACTTTACATGTATGTAATCTGTTACTATTTAAATGCAAACTGCTGAGCTTTTGTGAATTTTCTTTCTTTAGAGAATGTTAAGTCAGCAAAGATATCCTGTTAAAGCTATCTTCTTGTTGCAGGATAACTGATAGAACTACTTGCAGTTAGCTTGCTTTTCCTCAAGGAGGGGAAAACATGGTGGCCACCACAGTGATTTACGTACAAACATTTTATTTATGTATAAACATCTGTATTTCTTAGTAGTGGAACAAGTGTAGCAATTAAGCACATTTCATATTGTGCCTAGATTTTCAAAATTAAGAGATGCCTAAAGTAACCAGGGCACTGAGTGAAATTCTCTGGCTAAAAAGTACCTTTTGAGCTGCTTGGCTTTTACTATAGTTGAACTTGTTACTTTTTTTCCTTGTTGGTGTGTGATGTGGGGTTTTTTGGTTGTGGTGGTTGTTGTTGTTGTTTTTCCATTCCAGTGAAGACTCTGAAAATGTAGAAAACCCTGCAAGTTTCTTTCATGTTGAAAAATGTGGATAAGGCATTGGCACACTGAACTACACAGGACAAGCACAATTGTTTTGAGCAACAGTGTCAAAAGGTGTGATGATGTAACTGAAGATCAAATTCTATTTAAATGTGATTAAAGAAAGATTTGCAGCAATACAAGTGTCTTGCAGTGGTGTGTTTTGGGGGTTTTGTTGGTTGGTTTGGGGTTTTTCCTGTTTGTTTTGTTGTCTTTTTTTTTCCCTGAGGGCATGTAAAGTAACCTGTTACTGCAATGTAAGCAGTACAAAAGAATATATGTGTATATATATATATTTTTTAAAGTACCTATATGTTGTAGACTATTTCCTACAGTCCATTTTCTTTGCATAAATTACACTACTGATTTGCCCTGAGTGTGGAACCCTGCCATTTGGTTAGGGAAGAGCACAAGTGTGCTGGACTGTAAATCATGAAATAGTGTGATTTTTCTGCTTTAGAGATGTGTCTGTGAATATCTATGAGGGGTTTCAATAGATTATGGATCTGTTGACTGAGGTGTGAAAATCTTTATCCCATTTTCTGAGGTTCTTAAATAGAATAGAACAGAATTAACCAGGTTGGAAGAGACCTTTGAGATAGAGTCCAACCTATCATCCAACACTATCTAATCAACTAAACCATGGCACCAAGCACCCCATCAAGTCTCTTCCTAAACACCTCCAGTGATGGTGACTCCATCACCTCCTGGGGAGCCCATTCCAATGGCCAATAACTCTTTTATGAAGAACTTCTTCCTAACATCCAGCCTAAATCTCCCCTGGCGCAGCTTGAGATTGTGTCCTCTTGTTCTGGTGCTAGTTGCCTGGGAGATGAGACCAAATATCTTCTCTTTGGTAAGGCTTGCTATTCTGGAGATATGTAAAGAGCTAATTCTGTGTCTAACTAAAAGTCACCTGAGCTACAAATGTCCTTGTTTGAGGTGTACAGTTATTTCTGGGGCAGATTGTACCATGCAACAGGTAAATGGTTCTTTGTGTAAGCAGAAAGGTTGCATGTTCAGTGTAATCAGGATTGTAGGCTTGATCAAATCAAATAGAATTTCTGGACACAGTTAATTACTTAACTAGCACCAAGGATCACTTCAGGGAAGGAGGGGTATCAAGCACACACTGTACTTCAGCAATTGAGCAAATTGGTTAGGAAGTAGAGAGATAAGGTCCATACTGCTGATAGAAACTGTTGAATGTGATGCTTGAAATCAGATTTTAAGTCTGAAGAAAATTTCATTAGCAGCCTGAGATTTACTTTGTATTCTGGTGTCTGGTGAATTTTTGAGGTCTGAGCACAGTGGCTCTTGTTCCATGTGAAATTTATTGTTTCATCTCTGTCAAGGGCAAGAGTAGGGAAGAATCATTTTGACCTATCAAACCCTCAGTTTGAACCTGAACCAACAAGAAGACAGTGTTGACACTGCTGCCTTCAAAAAAGCAGACCCACATTCAGATGGGTTACATTCCTTTGCTATGTGTTTTGTGTCGATTTCATTCTTTTGTTAGAGTTTCATTGGTCTTGAGTTTTCAGGTCTGCCTAGCTCTAAGGATGTATATACTTAAATGTAATTGAACTTGGTGTCATTGATGCTTCCTAAAGTGCAGAGATTTGAACATCTATTCTTAAAGAAAATGCATTTGTGTGGAAATGGTAGTTTTGGCAACTCAGGGACCATCTTCTCTTCCCTCCTCCTTCCCTGGCCTGAGACACTCAAATGTGTTGCTGTGGCAGTGCCAAATTGCAGAGTCCATGAGGTCATCCTTTCAAGCATTGAGTCTTCCAAGGTTAATGCAGGGCATCATTAGCCTGTGCTGGGACAGGCTGTCCAAGAGAGTTCACAGAACATCTCTTGTCTGTGTGGTGCAAGGGTGCTGTCAAAGTGTGACTTCCAAAGACAGTGTTCTGTGCTGACCAGCTGCATCAACACTGTGACAATCGGAGCTCTAGTATATATGATGCCAAGTAGAACACATGAGCTACCTTTTCTTTCTCGGGTCTGGGCATGGGAAGGGCAATGGGCTGAAAAGGATCAGGCATCCTGTACCTTGTTTCTGTGTGGTAGAATTTCCTATGAAAGAATGTTAAAAAACAAACAAACAAAAAAAAAACCACAAAACATAAATATTTGTTTACAAGTGAAAGCTAAATGAAAGTAATTTTGAAGACACTCTTTCAGAATACGCAGGTGTGTTAGCAGACATGTGGCATGCTTAAATATTCCATAGCACCTGAGTACAAATATTACTATTATATTTGTTTTCAACAAGGCTGGAAAAGACCACAGAGATCATCAAGTCCACCCTATCACCCAACACCTCATGATTAACTAAACCATGGCTTCAAGTGCCACGTCCAATCCTTTTCGAACACCTCCAGGGATGGTAACTCTACCACCTCCCTGGGCAGGATATTCAAATGGCCAACAACTCTTTCTGTGAAGAACTTTCTTCTCACCTTGAGCCTAAACTTCCCTGGTGCAGCTTGAGACTCTGTTCTCTTGTTCTGGTGCTGGTTGCCTGGGAGAAGAGACCAACCCACTCCTGGCTACAACCTCCTTTCAGGTAGTTGTAGATGGCAATAAGGTCTTCCCTGAGCCTCCTCTTCTCCAGGCCAAACAACCCCAGCTCCCTCAGCCTCTCCTCCTAGGGCTTGTGCTCAAGGCCTCTCACCAGCCTCGCTGAGCTTCTTTGGACATGTTCAAGTGTCTCAATGTCCTTCTTAAATTATGGGGCCCAGAACTGGACACAGTACTCAAGGTGTGTCCTAACCAGTGCTGAGTACAGGGGCAGAACGACTTCCCTGCTTCTATTGGCCACACTATTTCTGATGCAGGCCAGGATACCATTGGCCTTTTTGGCTCATGTTCAGCCAGCTTTCAACTAGTACCCCCAGGTCCCTTTCTGCCTGACTGCTCTCCAGCCACTCCATCCCCAGCCTGCAGCTCTGCATGGGGTTGTTGTGGCCAAAGTGCAGCACCCAGCACTTGGACTTGTTAAATGCCATCCTGTTGGACTCTGCCTATCTGTCCAGCCTGTCATCGTTCTTCTGGAGAGCCCTTCTGCCCTCTAACAGATCAACACCTGCTCCCAACTTGGTGTCACCTGCAAACTTACTAATGGTGGACTCAATCCCCTCATCTAGATCATCAATAAAGATATTGAATAGGTTTGGGCCCAACACTGATCCCTGGGGGACACCACTAGTGACTGGCTGCCAGCTGGCTGTGGCACCATTCACCACTACTCTCTCCCCATCTTTCTGATGAGGAAGGAAGAGTCTGACAACTACCTTCAGAAACTTGGACAAAACAGAAAGCAACAGTTGTAAGGGTTCTTGAATAGGCTAAAGATTTTACAAGCAACAGCACATCATTATGTAGCAATAGGACAAGGGGCAATAGTTTTAAACTAAAGGCTAGATTTAGATTGCATATTAAGAAGAAATTCTTTACTGTGAGGGTGATACAACTCTGGAACAGGGTGCCCAGGTAAGTGGTAGAGCCCTATCCCTGGAGATATCCAGGGTCCGGCTTGATGGGGCTCTTAGCGACCTGATCTAGTGCACGATGTCCCTGCTTACTGCAGAGGGGTTTGACTAGATGACCTTTAAAGGTCCCTTTCTACCCAATGCATTCTATGATTCTGGTTTGCATTACTTCATTAGATTGCATGAGCACTATCCAGTGTATCAGTTACTATGTATGAATTACTAAGTTCATCAGAGCCTTACTATGGTTTTAGCGCAATTCATGTAGTGTAGTCTATAAAGTATTAGGTCTTTGGTAAGAGAATGATGCAAACTCTTACTGAAAAGCCTCTCTAAAATAAAGAGGAATATGATATATTAGTATATTAGTTTATACTTTCTCAGGATAACAAAACTCTTCTTTTCAGTTCCTATTGGTAAATATAATTCTCCCCCATAGAAAGCAGATTTGTTTTTTTAGGAACATTATTGCTGTAGTCAGTATTGACCAGAACCAAAGATCTTGGAACATGCAGTAACTGATGGTTTGGTAGCTTTGTTGGTGGCAGTCCCTTGCCAGTGACAGTGAGTTGCTTTGGAGGTAAGGCTATCTTACAGTTAAATACAACCTAATGATACATTAACAGGATCTATGAGCCATGAGCAGAAGAAAAGATTTCCATGTAAGCATGTAATTTTCTGATGTGAAGAATTGTCTAATATGAACTTAATTTATTCAGTGATGACTTGTTAGAAATGAAAAGGAGGCAAATTTATGTGTTTGTTTTTTTAAAAGAAGCAAAAAGATACTATCAGAAATTAACTGCTTCAATTTTTTTAAGTGCTTTTAGAGGAACACAGCTTTAAGAAGTGGCTTCTTTCACTGAGTACCTTGTGAATTTCTTTTTCTGTGTTCTAAGACACCATTTTAGCTTCAAACTATATAAACTGTCTTTTAACAGCCAAGGTGGTTTTAGGCTCATTAAAAATAGAACAAAGCTTTTAGCATTTCTAAGCCTGTCAGTTGGATTCCCTCCTTGCTAGCTGATTAAAAGAGGAAAGTAACCATGATGCATTGATTTTTTTTCCTACCATAATAAATGGCAGTCTAGTCCTAAAAGTGCACACTGTGGATATGCTATCCATTTTCTTCATGCAGAGTACTGGGAGACAGCTAAATTCTAGAAGGAGTGGTTAGTTTTACCCAGAGAGGACTGCATCTAGTGAGAGAATTTTAATGTGATGTAGTTCTTGCCAAGTTCTGGGTTCAGTAGTGTTGAAAATCCTTCTAATGCCAGTTTTGCAAAAACCAGCCTAGAGAAGCTTAATCTGTAGTGCTACTGTGTGTGCATGCTGTAAAAGTGCATTGCTGAAGTGGTAGCCTACCATGGTATGCTCACTCCTGCCTTACTGGGGAAAAGCCTTTTATGGATAAACTGCTGCTACCAAATGCAGTTGGACATTGCTAATCATGGTTCAGTTCCTGACAGACCAGATTTTAAATTTGTTTTTTCCTGAAGAACTAAAGAACCACACTTAAAAAAAAAAAACAACCTACAACAAAACCCAAAATGAGCCAAAACACACACAAACCAATCAAAAACCCAACACACATACACACCCACACCCCCTCCCCCAAAACCAAAAGAGGCAAGCACCAAAACCACACAGAAAAAACCCAACCCATAAAACACGGAAAAGGAAGAAGCTGGGTAGTAGGTAACACTTTGCTATAAAACCATACTGTTGTGATAGAAGTTGCAATGCAAGTAACGAGAAGTCGCATAACTGGTAGAATTTCTAAAATAAATCTGAGACACCTTCAGAAAAATAACTTTCTGGCTCAGCTCTAACATTGTATTATATAACTATATCAGCCCATGCATTGAAGAAAACTGTTTTTCTAGGTGTAGGAGAAGATGCAGTTTGCTGAATTGGGACACGCACTACAGGATTTCAGCACTGACAGCAGGGTCCAATTTTTTGCTGAATCGGAGGACTTTCTGGTTGCTGGGTTATTGAAACCCAGGTGGGTGGTCAGGAAAGAACTTACTTCAAGGTTAGGCTGACAAGCCTTTCTGCCTTCCTCTTCATCATGGGATGTAATATAATTCCTGTGTTTCTCTTAACAGGTTCTCTGCCACTGCAGAGACATGGAACATGGACACAAGTCCGTTAGTCTCTCATTTCCCTTGTTTGCTGATTTCTGGTCTGTCGTGTTTTTCATAGCTATTGTGTACGTTGCATGGTGGACTGGTAAGCCTGCTGAGAGTTGTATGAATGTTAGGATAGCAATAGGTCTGTGCAACCTGTGAGGTTACTGCATATTTTCAGTGATTTGCAGCACCAAGGATCAGAGATGCTGTGGTGTGTTGGAGGGACTGTGTTGCTGCCTTAGCTACTTCCATAATCCCAAGATGGGCATGTTTGTTCCTGGTCTCTAGCGTTATTGCTCTCAGTCTTGAGAGCCAGTACCGTAAAATCAGGAGGATTTCTGACACTACTGGCTTTGCCACTTCAGGAGGGAGAGTTCAATTTTTGACAAAGCTAAGTGGATTTATTTTAAGCCCTTGTTTGTACAAGCTCTCTTAACAATGGGAATTCTAAGATTCTAGGTTCATGGTTACTCTGTTGACTTACTGCGCCTTTTGCTGGGCTCTTACCTAGTCAGATGACTATGGTTAAGAGGCAGGAAACCTAGTTACAAGTCTTTAATTATGTAATAAGTGAGTTTTCTGAGAATGTGCTTTAAATTTTTTTCCTAGTGTGCACAGTCTGGTTGTTGATTTTGTTTGTTTGTTTTCTTTGCTTCTATGACATGTTAAGCACTGGCTCAGGGAAGATGTGATTTGAGCTGTGGCAGAAGACAGTAAAAAGTATGAACTGTGTTTAAGTAAACTTTAAATCATTTGCAAAGTAGTGACTTTGGACAAACCTGAGAGCCTTGCTCTGACCTCATGACCATTATAGGGACAAATTTTCTCAAACTCTGGGGTGTTAACTGTATGAAAATATATTATTTCTGTCATGCAGCTGTCTGTTAGGGGACTATCCTGCTGCATTTAGTCACTAAGAAGCTCAGCGACTTAAATATTTTAAGAAATGAGCATCCCATGCATTACTAATTGGTCTAGACTGTGCAGTTTGGATTAGAACTTGGAACACTGGTCTGGAACTGTCAGGTGGATTTCTTCCTTTAATAGCCTATGTGTTTGCCTTCACAGGGCTAAGAGTAAAATTGTGTGACAGTAGAAACTCTGTGGGTGGCTGTGGGTACCTGTAAGCTGTAGGGAATTTTCTTTAGATGAGAAGCTGGATACTTGTCACTGTATTTGAGTCTATTCTCCTTCTTGTACATTTGATGCTTTAAGTAAACTAAAGCTGCAAAATCATAGTATAAAGAAGCATAGCTTAGAAAACAGTGCAGAAACTTACTCAACATAAATGTCTTTTGTTTGAGCAGTGAAGAATCATATGAAGCAGTCCTTGCAAGAAATGCTGCCTAATCTGTTTATTGCCTAAGGAAACTCCTGAATCATGTTAAGAACAACAGCACTGAGTAAAGAAAAGTCTGCCTACCACCATATCATAGAATCATAGAATCAGTCAGGGTTGGAAGGGACCACAAGGATCATCTAGTTCCAACCCCTGCCATGGGCAGGGACACCCTACACTAGATCACGCTGGCCAGAGCCTCGTCCAGCCTGGTCTTAAACACCCCCAGGGACGGGGCCTCAACCACCTCCCTGGATAACCCATTCCAGGGCTTCACCACTCTCATGGTGAAGAACTTCTTCCTCACATCCAGCCTGAATCTCCCCATTTCCAGCTTCATTCTGTTCCCCCTAATCCTATCACTACCTGAGATCCTGAGAAGTCCCTCCCCAGCCTTCCTGTAGGCCTCCTTCAGATACTGGAAGGCCACAATGAGGTCACCTCGGAGCCTTCTCTTCTCCAGACTGAACAGCCCCAACTCCTTCAGTCTGTCCTCATAGGAGAGGTGCTCCAGCCCTCTGATGGCCCTTCTCTGGACACGCTCCAGCACGTCCACATCCTTCCTGTAACAGGGGCTCCAGAACTGGACGCAGTACTCCAGGTGGGGTCTCACCAGAGCTGAGTAGAGGGGGAGAATCACCTCCCTTGACCTGCTGGTCACACTTCTCCTGATGCAGCCCAGGATCTGATTGGCTTTCTGGGCTGCAAGTGCACATTGAGAGCTCATGTTGAGCTTCTCGTCCACCAGCACCCCCAAGTCTCTCTCCTCAGGGCTGCTCTCCAGCCAGTCACTGCCCAGCCTGTATTTGTGCCTGGGATTGCCTCCTTTGAGAGCAAAAAGTTGTGGATATAAAGAGGCAGTATAATTTTGTGAAGTATCTCTTTCCTGGAGCCGGGAGGTGTGCCTACTCTTTCACAGTCCTTGGTGGACACCTCTTCAGTGAATTTTTGTAACTGGCTTCTTTTGGGAAACACTCAAACCTGAATTCTTGGCAATAGTTTATTCAGTTTGTGCTAGCAGAATCTACTTCATTTTGCTTTACAGAAGTTGCCTGAAGAGAGTAAAGTGGCTCAAGTAATGACTGACTAATTTTATCTTTATCCTCAACTAGTTTTAACATGTCTACATAGAAAGACTAGGTAGGCAGAGAGCTCCTGGTGTGGCAGAAGTGTCTCTGTTCAAACTGAGGCATATCTGCTTTGATAGTCTTCTAAACTGCAGTGGAACCCATCAGCACGTTTGACTTGACTTTCTGTTCTGCTGGACAGTGTACAAACATCAGAAATATGTCATGATCTTAATTTGTTGCTTTGGGACTGCTGGCATGAGTATGCGTGTCTCTTGCTCAATTGAACCTTTTGTTCAGGGGCATGGCTGTGTGGGTTTGCAGACAGCTACAGTAAATTCAAAACCAGGGACTATCGTCTTGGTGGTCTGGATGTCCTTGGTCTGGCCATGCTCCCAGGAACTTCCGAGAAGCTGCACTGCCACTCACAGCTTTCCTTCATCTTGTAAACTTGCAGTGACTGCTGAAGTTAGAAAAAGTTGAAGCCTTCAGTAAAAGGGGATTTTCAGATCTCTTGAGAAAGCTACTCTGTCTGCTCATGTAAAGCCCCCTTTTTCCCAAAAAAGAGGAGGAAATCATGGATGATACTTCAGTATTTGTACTTTCAAATCTTCTGTTCTCTTTTAGCATTATTTACCTGTGAGATTATCCTGAATGACTGAGTGGATAACCTTTGCTGAAGGTATCAGGATGAGAGAAGCAGCAGTAGCAACACAGTGGTCAGCCTTATAATGTTGTCTTGTATTGCTAAGTACTCTTCTGAGCTATACTGCAGGTGGGAACAGTAGCACTTGATGCTAAAAAGTGATTAAAGAGCATATGTTCAAAGAGCAGAGCTGCTGTAGTATATGGCTGTCTGATTCCCTGATTAAAAGACCAGATTTAATGTTTCCTTTGATAATTGAAATGCTTATCATGCTGGCACAAACAGCGGCAAACATTTTATGTCATAGTTGAGTGAGTGCAAGTTGAAAGGCTTGGTTATAGACTGAAAAATAAACCCAGATTGTCTTGATTACTGGTATGCAGAGATAATGCTGTCTATGAGTGGACTTTGGCTCCTAATGCAATGCAAGCATGTCTCATTTTGTGTCATGCAATATGGGTTTGCAAAAGGGCACTGAAATCTAACCTGCCATGATGATGGTGTGTTCACCTATAAGAAATGCTAGCGCTTTAAAGGACTTCAGAAAAAAACAAACTCTGCTTCAGATCTTTCTAGCACTCTTGCTAGTCACTTGATAAAATCGTCCTTGGTCACAGATGCTTCTTACTGACAGAGAAAATAGTACATGCAAACAAGCCAGCAAGGGCTAATGCTTGGCTGGCTTCTAAAAATACTACAATAGCTGGATGGTACAGTAAGTTAAGTAACATGCTTTAATTTCGTGTTAAGAACATTTATTGGAAGAGGGAGAGATGGAGATTAAAATGTAGAGCAAACATGATTTACCAGAAGCCTAGTTTCAGCAGCAGTGGAGGGGGTGATAGACCAAAGCAGGTGCCCACCTTACTGAGGGAGGGCTTCAGCCAGGGCCTTAAGCTGGAGCTCAACAAGGAGGCCTCTGGTATGGAGCAGTTATGTAACTTTTTTTCTTTCCATTTCTTGTTTTAACCTTGTTTCAGTGTCTGCATGATCTCTGCTACAACTGGCCAAGTGCCAGGGTTTGTCTGTGCACAACGGACACAAACAAATTCTGCAGGATCATGTGAAACTACCCTTACCTTTTCTCCTCTGCTGCTCACATTGCTTTAACAGGTGTGGCTTTGTTTTTGCATATCTGTTGATTTACTTTAGCACCTGGGTTGTGCCAGACCTCAGTGCCCGGAGGAAACCTTTGGTTCCACACTTTGCTCAAGCTGCAAGAGAATTCTGTAGGCCTTATGGGCAGGGGTTTACATCTAATTAAGCAGGCAGGTGTATCAGCTTTGTCAGGACACAGTCATTAATCATTGTAACGTCTGCTTCTGAAAACATCTGTGTATCTTGCCATGACTTGGGCTTAAGCTTTGTGAATGAAGCTCGTGGTTCTCAGCATCTTCTGCATAGCTGATTCCAGAGAGACTGAATCCTATTGCTGTACATTACCAGCAGTTGCTAGGTGCTTGGGGGTTTTGTGTAGGGTTTTTTTGTTCGTTTGGGGTTTTCTTTCTTTGTTGTGTGTGTGTCAGTGTTTTGTTTGGGATTTTTTTGGTGGTGTGTGTTTGTTTGAATAAAAAGAAAATTTAAAAATAATCCGGTTTAGTTTGAGTTATGGGCTGGCAGCCAGCTGTAAGCCTGAAACAAGCTCTTCTCAGTTAAGTGTGTTACTTCTGTGGAAAACCCAAAGGTAAAATGATGCGCTTTGGCCACATCTCATCCTCTGTTACTACACAGTGCTGCGCAAATCTTACTTTCCAATAAGAACTTTTCAAGGCTTGGGACAACTGAAAACTTACTTAGAAGTGTAACAAATGGCTTATGATTGATTTTTCCAGTTTCACCTTTTGTTTCTTTTGGGATGTCTGTGTGTCAGGTGTCTGGACTCATTCCTGGGAAGTGGAAGTAATGCTGTTAAATTGTGTCAGTGAGGTTTTAGCTACCCAGTAAAAACATGTGATGTTGAATTGCATAGGAGGAAACGTGCAAAGAAAACTGCACTAGGAGGAGTGATGTTCTGCTGCTTTGTTCTCTGTGCCTTCAGTGTTCACCTTTCAGCCTTTGTACTAGGTTTGAAATAACCAGAGAGTAATTGATTTCAGCCTTCATTTTTGAATGAAACTTTTCCTAGATAAACATTTCCTTCCTCCTGGTGTCCTTGGAACATTTGAAAGAATTACGCTAAACTTTCTGGGGAGTGGACTCTTAGTTTTGTATGTGCTTCCTGCAAGTGGCTTTTTCATGCTGCAGGCCCCAGATTTCCTGCCTGAAATTTAAAATTGAGATGTTGTGGGCCAGATTAGTGCTGGCTCTGTGCTATCCCATATAAAATGAGATATATTCAGTGAAAAAGACTAGCCCTCCAAATGTGGTAATAATATCAGGATGCAATACCCTGCGCTTGCAAGCAATTTGACAGAGACGGGAGGTCATGAGTTGCTTGTTCCTAACACGTACTCTGGTTAGCTCAAGTGAAAGAGCTAGAAAATACTCCCATGTTTCAAGAAACCAAATGCTGATAGGAGGTCTAATTTTTGTCCTGATTCTTAAGAAGAAATTATGAAAACATGTGAGATTAGCTAGATGTGGCTCATGAAACAACAGTCAATGTCACAAAACTCAGCCACAAGGATGTAAAGAGCTATAGGGGGAAGTAGCTAATTTGGAGGCAGAGAGCTGAGTGGTCCCAGTTTTCTTTGGCATAGATAGATCGATGCCGTATGTATCTTATCATATATTGTTTATTTGTGAAAACCCTCCTTAGTCACAGAACTGTTGGTAGTTCTTGACAGGGGCCTGTGCACTCTTGAGTTGATCCCTGATGATGAAGGCACTTAGGAGTGGTGCTTGAGTACTTGAATCGAAACTCAAGTATCTGCTGTTTGAGACAGACTCTCTGAAGAAGAGATATTATAATTTATTTCATCTCTTGCATAACTATATACAGTTCTTATCCCCAGACACTACATGTATTATGTTTTTGAATATTAGCCTGTGTTCCGTAAGCTGGAAATGTTGGACTTGGAGCTCATGGTTGTGCATAGTTGATTTGCTGCTCACTGTGTGCATGTTATTGCTCTGCCATAATTACAGTGTCATTTGCTGTGAAGGTGGTTCTATGTTTTGACATAAATGTGTGTCATGCTGCTGTGTATTTATGCCATGATTTGGGCATAGCAGAAATACGTATACAGTCACATATATTACTGCAGCACAGTTTATGGGAAGTGATATACATTAATGTCAATTTTATGCACTTGCTTCTGTTTTTCCATACCCACTCTTAACTAGCATATGCAAAAGTATGCCAGCTTTGTGAAACTTGCTTTAAAAGTCCTTCTTATGCTTTTAAAACTCAGTGTGACTTATCTTGCTTTTCTTACTTTATTTCACTTCTCTTGCTTTTGGTTTTGGTTGTTTGGTGTGTTGTGTTTTTTTTTAATCTGTGAGTAACTGTGGCGTTTCAGACTTAGCCAAATTCAGTTTCTGTTAAAGCTTCTTGAAACCTGATCTTCTGAGAGTTCTAGTATGAGAAAATGAAAATAAAAAATACAGGTTGGCATCCAGAGCAATGGATGTTTATCTAAACTGAACTTCTGATTCCTTCTGAGATTTGGTAGTTCACTGCTGAATCTGTTTCAGTCCAGTTAATTAGTTACAAACCCCTAAGCCACAAGCATTGAATTAAAGGAAACAAAGCCTCAAGCCTCCATGTAATTTAAAGCAAGAAGAAGCTTTTATTAAACTAAGCAGTGCATTTGCATCCCCATTTCCCAGTTTGAAATGCAAAACTGATGTACAGATGAGCCAACAGTGTAGTTATTGATTCTGGATTCATGCTATCTGTATTAATGAGATATTCTAGTGTCCCCCTATAATCTTCCACTGTTTTCCCTTTTCCAATATTGGTTTCTCCTTTCAAAGGTATGGCAAGGATTTTTTTTTGTATCAGTGGTTTGGCTCTGTGCTGTGTAGCTTACAGGCAGCACAGAATGCCTTGTTTTGATATGATTTTATGCTCTTCTGTTTTTAGGACAATGTAGATCAGACTTCAACTCATGGTCGTCGGGATCTGATGGAACCGGGTTTCCAAGAACCATCTAACCGCATCTCCTTGAATCACCAAGGTAAGGAACGGTGGGGTAGGGATTCTGGGCTCCAGAGGGGAAACCCAATGCACTGCATATGTCTCCTCATTAAAGAAAAGAAAAAAATAATTCTGAATGGTTGGAGGAGGATTGCTAAGAAATAGTTGGGTTTTTTGTCGCTGTTGTCCTACCAATGGATGAAGACCATGAAGAACTCGTGCATCTCATGCTAGGTAGCCCAGATTGGAATTGCTGGTCTGGGTGGTAGGTATGTAATACTTCTAGGAAGAGGGAGAAGGGAAGTACTGAAATTGAATTCAATGTGATGTTAAAGTTGCATTTGAAAAATATTTGATGCCTATAAGCAGGGTTCAGGGCTCTGGCTCAACTTTTGCAGTAGGAGAAAAGAGTATGCTTACTTGCTTTGCTTAACAGAAACTGGCTCATTTGGGGAAGGAAAGTTCTGAACAGGATGGAACTCAAAAATCTTTGCAAGCTTCTATCCACATATTTGAATAAAAAAAATTGTTATTATAGCAGGGACTTCTTATTTCAGCTTTACTTTTTTTTTCCTTTGAAATAATTAATAGTAGAGTATTCCATCTTAACCAGTGAAATCCGTTACCCTTAGAGTTTGTGAGAGCTTAATTCGGAACTGAGTCCTTGAAAGTCATCTCTTGTGTTGAAAGCAGTAGTGCAGTCAGCACATGGCTATTGAAACAAAAGGCCACAAATGTATTACTTAAAATATTTACTAAATATGGCATGATTTACTTTGTCTTTTAAAATCCAGCTTCTTTTGTTTGTGCATTTCATAACTTTTAGGTCTTCAAGACTACTTAAATTTCACACAAAAGTCCTGGAATGTAGTGTATGTCCCCAGAATGAAGAGTGTATTTTAATTTACTCCCCTCTACTAAGTCTTCCAGTTGTTTAAAGCTTTGCTTTCAGTTGAAAATAGGAAGTAGAAGATAACATGTTATTCAATCTAAAGCTTCTAGCAGGACAGGCGTTGTGTTGTGGTATGCTTGCATGCTTACAAAACAGACCTTATAAATTCCATTTTTCCTTTGTATTAGAATAGTGCTGTCACATTGATTTCACTTACTTTGGGCTGTGCAAATCCTGGAGCATTTCTATATAGCTGACTTTTTCTGAAGGTATTTTTAAATATCCTTTTAATCAAGGGGTTTTGTTGGGGAACACATCCTGTGCAGTCTAAGTTTATGTTAAGAGTGAGAACATGTGTGGCTGCTGAACATTTATTGAAGAGAGAGATCATACTGTATTTTGACAGCAAAATGCAGCCTTTATAGCCTGATGTTTCCCTTACAAAGTATACTTCCTTTTTAGATCCTCCTTTGCCTCTGTCAATAGTGTAGTACCACAGAAGGATCCATACAGTGTCACCTGATGTGTGGCTTTTCCTCAGCTACTTTGAGACAAATGTCTGTATGTAAAACTGACCCAAATTAATTTTAGAAACAGCTAACTTTAAAGAGAATATTTTCATGGAGATACTGGCTGTGGAAGGCTTCTTTATAAAGAAAAGCCCTATTAATGTTTTCCCCAGTAGTTTCCGAAATAAAGATCACTTTTGCACCGGCAAATTGTTTGGGATTTTTTCCTACAGCAGCAGACTGACAGTAATCAAATCCAGTATTTCTGAAAATCTTTAGGATTCTGTCACTGAAGTAGTTATTTAATATGTTATTAATCTTGCCCCTACCCCTGTGATCATAAAATGCTATTATGGTAGTGGCATGGATTAAGAGCTGAAACCCAAATCGCCAGAGGTGGCCTGGAGTGCTGGGCTGGGCTGTAGCACTTCTGCCTTTTTGCAGTGTTGGAAGGAAGCAGTGTGCCTTACAGGCATGGTATCTGCTGCTTTGGGAACTTTCTGAAAGCAGGAAGTGACTGCAAGCGTGTTGTTATGTCTTTTGTGCTTTTTCTGTCCAAGTGTGAGCATCTATAGTCTTTCATAGCGTATGAAATACACAATTTTGTCCAAGAACTTGAAAGAACCAGTATTTTAAGAGCTACCACATAATTTAGTAACTGATTAATGAGTACTGCACAGAAGAGTAGAACATGCAGAGCTTCAGAGGGCATTATGATATGGTCTGAACTACCTCCTGTGCAGTTGTGTTAGTCACTCAGTAAACAGGAAGATGACCTACTGGTCTTGCTGCTTGCAACAAGCGAAGGACTTGTGGGCAGATAATAATTAGGAGCAATCTTGGGTATGATGTTCATGAAATGATAGGCTTTTCAATTGTTAGAAAAGAGGGGAGGTCAGCAGAACTGCTACCTGGGACTTTCAGTGGGCATGCTTTGGTCTGGTTTGGAGACTGGTCAACAGAATCCCTAAAGGATGTGGGACTCCAGGAAAGCTGAATGTTGTTCAACAAGGAAGTTTTAAAGATGCAGGAACAGGCTATGCCCATGTGCCAAAAGATGAGTGGGCAGGGTAGAGGCCTGGCCTGGCCTGGCTGAATAGAGAGATTTGGTTGCTGCTTTGGGAGAAAATAAGAGTTCCTGATCTTCAGAAGAAGGGGCAGGCCACTCGGAAGGACTAAACAGTTGTGAAGCTATACAGAGAAAAATGGAAGACCCACAGCTTGACTAGAAATTAATCTATCTTCAACTGTTCAAGACAACAAGAAATTATTCTACAAATATATTAGCAGCAAAAGGAGGACTAAGAGGAATCTCTGTCCTTTATTGGATGGGAGGGGGAACATAGTGGTCATGAGGAAAATGATGAGGTACTTAGTACTTTCTTTACTTCAATCTGTAGTAGCAAGATACCCATCACTGAGCTGGAAGACAAGGATGGGGAGCAGACTGAAGCCCTTGTAATCCAAGAGGAAATAATTAGTGACCTGTTACTCCACTGATACATAAGTCTATGGGGCCAAAAGGCATACACTCAAGGGTATTGAGGGAGCTGGTGGAAGTGCTCACCAAGCCACTTGCTGTTATTTATCAGCAGTCCTGACTAACCGAGGAGGTCCCAGCTGACGGGAGATTGGCAAATGTTATGCCAACAAGGGCTGGAAGGATGACCCAGTGAGCTACAGAGCTGTCAGTCTGACCTCAGTGCTGGGGAATGTCATGGAGCAGGTCATCCTGAGTGCCATTACACAGCATGTGCAGGCCAACCAGGTGATAAGGCCCAGTCAGTATGGCTCGACAAAGGGCAGGTCCTGCTTGACAAACCTGATCTTGTACAAGGTGCTCTTCTGCTTGTGGAAGAGCAAAAGGCTGTGGATGTTTTTTATGTGGACTTCAGTAAAGCATTTGACAGTCTTCTGCAGGCTTCTCCTGGAGAAACTGGCTGTTCCTGCCTTGGATGGGTGGCTGCTTCACTGGGGGAAAAATAATGGGTGGATTGATGGGCCCAAGGATCAGTGGTGAATGGAGTTCAGTGCAGTTGGTGACTGGTCATGAGTGATGACTAGTCATGTATGATGTATCCCCAGGGCTCAGTACTGGGGCTGGTTCCCTTCAGTATCTTTATCGATGATTTGGATGAGGGGATTTAGTGCACCCTCATTAACTTTGCCGATTACTCTAAGCCAGTAGGGAGTGTTGATCTGCTTGAGGTTAGGAAGGCTTTACAGGGGGATCTGGATGGTCTGGATCAATGTACTGAGGTGGATTATGAGAGATTCAGTGAGGCGAAGTGCCAGGTTTTGCATGTTGGTCACAACCACCCCATGCAACAGTACAGGCTTGGGGCAGACTGGCTGGAAAGATGCCCAGCAGAGAAAGACCTGAGGGTGTTGATGGACAGTGGGCTTAACATCAACCAGCAGTGTGCTCAAGTGGCCAAGGTAGTCAACAGCATCCTGGCCTGTGTCAGGAATAGTGTGGCCAGCAGGACCACGGCGCTGATTGTGCTCTGGTACTCAGTGTTAGTGAGGCCAAACCATGAGTATTGCATTCAGTTTGGGGACACTTGCTATAAGAAAGATATTAATGTCCTGGAGTGGCTGCGGAGAAAGGCAGAGAAGCAAGTGAAGAGTCTGGAGAACAGGTCTTATGAAGAGTGACTGAGGGAACCGGTGGATGTAGTCTACCTTGACCCTAGCAAGGATTTTGACACTGTCTCCTGTAACATTCCTGTGAGTGAGCTCAGGAAGTGTGGGACAGAAGAACAGACAGTGAGATGGATTAGGAACTGGTTACACAGTAGAGTCCAAAAAGTGGTGGTCAGTGGTGCAAAGTCCAGCTGGAGAACTGTAACTAGTGAAGTCCACCAGGGATCAGTGCTGGGTCCAGTCCTGTTCCACATCTTTATCAGTGACATCGATGAGGGGACAGAGTGTCTGCTCAGCAAGTTTGCTGATGATACCAAACTGGGAGGCTTGGCTGATAAACCTGCAGCTGTTCAGTGAGACCTGGACAGACTTGAAAGCTGGGCGAGGAGAAACCTAATGAGGTTCAACAAGGATAAGTGCAGAGTCCTGCACCTGGAAGGAATAATAAACTGCCCCAGTACAGGTTAGGAGGTGACCTGCTAGAGAGCAGCCCTGGGAGTCCTGATGGATAACAAGTTATCCATGGGACAGCAATGTGCCCTTGTGGCCAAGAAGGCCACTGGGATCCTGGGGTGCATTAAGAGTATGTCCAGCAGATCAAGAGAGGTTCTTCTCCCACTCTACTTTGCCCTGGTAAGGCCCCACCTGGAATATTGCATCCAGTTCTGGGCACCCCGGTTCAAGAGGGACAGGGATCTACTTGAGAGAGTCCTACAGAGGGCTGCAAGGATGACTAAGGGACTGGGGCACTGCCATATGAGGAAAGGCTGAGAGACCTAGGGCTTTTTAGTCTGCAGAGCAGAAAACTGATAGTCTTCCCTTCCTTTTTAAGGAAAACCAACAAAGCTGCTTTAATAGATACTTAATGTGAGCAGAAATTTTGGAAGGATTAAAGTTGGCTAAAATATTTGTTGTGTTAGGTTCCTTACCTTTTTCCCTTTAGTGTACCTTGCTGTGCTGGTTTAACATAATCCATTCTCATACCCCATGTCACACAGGTGGGAAGGAAAATATCTCAACCCAGAGGGTTTTTTGTGTTAATTAGAGCTTAATGAGACGATAAGATGCACAATTACCTTAGCCTATTTGCAGAATAGTGCATCAAAATGCAGAAGCAGCAGCAGAAGCCAGTGACCTCCCCCACTTCCTGACATGCAGCCCACCCAGCGGGAAAATACAACACCCCAAACCCAGAAACTGAAAACAGCAACCTGAACAGGAAGCCTCTCATGTTACAAACTCAACTTCAAGCCTTTGCTCCAGCTAGCACTTTGATTTTGAAGCTGGCATGTCAGCAGCATGGTATTGAATATCAGCAGCAGATTCAACTCAACCCATGACACTTGCCTTAAACATCGCAGCTGAACATTGAGTAACTGTACTTACTGTTTTATGTATATGCTTCGTGTTTAGACCTGACCACATAGCTCAGTGAGCAGAGTAGATTTGCAGTTTCTGTTGAACATTAACTTATGGCCCTTTGCTTTTCACTAGGAGAGCTTTGGTAGAAGCACTTGGAATTCAGAATCAGGCCATGGAAAGCAGGGTCTATAAAAATGGTGGTTAGCTTTCTCCCAGGCATCTGAATCCTTTCAGCACAAGCTGGAAAAGGAGCATTCAAGTGGAGACTGAGATATCCCTCAGAACTGTCCTGTTTGAATAAGCTCTTTATTGTGAAGGGTATTTCAAGTACATGTTTCCTGATAAATCATTCTGTTTAAACAAGCAGATGCTTTGTAACTGTTCAGCTTTCTACTTTAAAATAATGTCTTCTAAAGACTGGAGAGCAGAGAATTCTTTGCCAGGTGAAGAGACTAAAATAAGCAGGTTTCATGTGAAAGTCGAGTGCAAATGGAATAGTGTTTTTTCCTAGAAATCGTTCAACAGCTGCTTATGTGTGGGTATGTGGATAAACTTGCTTAGTTTTAAGTGTTTTTATAAGACATTATTCAGTATTCACCTTTCAGTGATTCTTTTTGCTGTGCAATTTTCATGGAGGTACTAAATGCAGAGAGCAGGAACTAGGATTTCTCTTTCCCAAACTCTACTTCATAAATTACATGCAATAGGAAAGAGCAAGCTTCATCCAGGTGAACAATACTAATATCTACTGATGTAAAGGAAGAAGTACACTTCAGTTACCTATTGAAAGTTCTAGAAAGTTGACAACAGCTAGACAGGATTTGATATTTAATAAAGAGCAAGTCAAGTATTTCTCAAGCAGTCCTTCCAGATGCTGTACTAAAGCCTGTAGGCTTGGAAATGAAAAATGCCTAAACTATGTGGCATTTTCTGAAGAGTTAAAGAGGAGGCTAAGGAAACAGTCAAAATAATTATTTACCATGCTTAAAAACACCAAGAAGTGACACCATGCTCAGGGTGGGACAGGTATTACTATTTTTCTAATTTTTTTCCTTCAAGAGTGGAGTGCGGAGATGAAGGAAACTGCAACCTACTCAGCCACATCTTGCTTGGCAGAACATTTAGCACACCCAAGTGTTTACTATTTTGCAATGATAGGTTCTTTGCAGTATGTAGCCTACAGCATTTGTAGCCTGTCCACTAATGAGAAGCAGAGCTGGGGAGCAAATGGACAATATTAATCAAAACACATGCACATGGAAATGCCCTTTTGAGGCCTTCTGTAGAGATGATGGGCTTAAGTACTCATTCTCTCTGTCCTATTCCAAAGGATACTGCTGATTCTCCTCACCAGAAAACAGCGCTATGAGTTGCTTTAGCCTACAGCTGTACTTTGCCAACATCCAGCTCATCTTTTGGTGTTTATTGGCTTGTAATTGCAGGAAACCTTGCCTAGAGTGGGATGATGAAGATGCTGTGGTTGTGGATCAGTTGGCATTGGGTTTCCTGCCTGTATGGGACAACTTGTTCCAACCAAAACTAGAGAGATCTAGATGAGCTGTCAGTGTGCATCACACTGCAGCCTGCTATTGAAGTAGATGCTTTCCCATAGCTCACTAGCCATCAGCTAATACATTAACTTTTACATGGATGGTAAATGTCAGCAGTGGTGGAAACCACCCTTCTAGCATACTGCCTGGATCTAAGAAATACAAGCCCATGTAAATATGGACAGACTTTTGAATGAGTGTGGGCTTAGGTACAGTATTACGATTTAACCCAGAGAAATAATCTTATGTAGTACTCTTCTCCACCACTATTATTATTTGCTTTTAATAGTTTTTGTGTCTGCCTCAGGATAGACATAGGAGGTTAAGGCAATTTTGTTATTTGTTCTCTAACGAAGAAGCATGTTTACTAACAGCTTGTGCTGCTTCTAATATGCCTCAGTTGTGGAATTCAACTGGTTTATTTGGTGTATCAGAACTAACCCATGTTTTTGCAGAATCCAGCTGGTACTGAATTGAAAATGTAGAGTGAAAAACAGATAGTCTTGTTTGTATTGCAAAGACAATACTGCCAGACATTCATGAATTCTCATGCTTTGTATAAATGTTGTTGTCATTGTCCAGCCTAGAAAAAAACACCATTAATGCCAAAAAAATTTACACTGACTAGCCTTACTCAGAGAGCAGAGCCCTCACTTCCTGTCTAGCTATGTCTTGTTTTGGAGAAGGCTTCCATTGTATTTGGTGATGAATCCTGTTAGCACAACTGCTAGGAGAGCAGCCATAATAGCTGTGCAGGAGTACGACTTCTTTCATTATAGTAGTTCCTAAGCTCTTGGGCTGACAGAACTCTGGGAAAAAATTAGGAAAAGACAAAGTAGATTAGCAGTTAGTACAACTGATCAGCAATTTGTAGCAAGCTATGGGAAGATTGAGTTTAGCAAGAAGATTCTCTGTGTAATAAGGCTGCTTATGAAGATTGAGTGAAATAAACGAAACCAGAAGAACTAGGTTAAAAATATCTTAAAATGATCAGAGAATCATATATGCAGGTGATTGATTTTTTTTTTTTCTTTTAAATATTATTTTATTTTATTTTTCATTATAAACTTTTTAGTATTAGCTTTGCAAATCTTCAGTTTTAGACATATTTAAAATGAAATATGTTCCTCTGAAGCCACCCAATATGAATAAAGAAAGGTTGAATATCTTGTTACAAGATTAGGACATTAAATCTGTTTATAGTCTCAGAGTTCAGTGTGTGCTTTGGGTTAATTTCTCTGACAAGGTGTAAGGCTTCAGTGCAGGGAAGGAACCCTCTGTCTTATTGAGGGTGTAACACAGGTTGCCATGGGGCCTTTATCCATTGAAAATTTTACAAGTGGAGGTGTAGAAAAATTTGAGAATTTTAAGGTATGCTTAAGAAGTTTTGCAAGATAATAAATTAGTCTTCCTTCTTTGTGTGACTATCAAAGTAAATGTTAAGCCTGTTTTCTTCTGTGGCCTCTAGAAAAATGATAAAGTTATTTCTAGGTTTGCAATGAGTCTCTTGCCGTGTTAGAGGGGCGATGGTTGCTGGGACAGAGTGATTGCATTGGGAGAGCTGGTGCAGCTGGGCTGGAGAGTTGGATTCCTTGCCTCAGATAATCCATGATGTACCATACCTATTTGACATCTAAAATGTACGTGTATGGGGTTCATACTGAAGATAGAAGGATTGTGTTCTTCCACCTTTCAAGATATGCAGTAATATGAAGGGGGCTAGCAGGAGGAGGTGGGGGCAGGGGTGGGGTTGGGGTTACAGATTCACAGGGTGTGAATTCAGGGTGATTAGAAGCTCCTTTTGTGTTATGATTAAATTATTGTCTAAAGCTTTGGGAGGGGAAGGTGTAACTTAGGCTTCCGGATGATGTGATTCTTTTACTTCTTTCCAGGTCCTTCTTGGCGCAAGAAGTCATTTACCTCCTTCACTCCTTGTGGGTTAGCTCCTGGAGAACGAATTAGTTTAGTACTAGTATAAGCCTAATGTGATCCCTCTTTAAGAAACTCACCACAAAACAAACAGGGAGAGGGAGAACCTGTGAAATAAATTGGAAAAATCAAGTGTCCTTTTCAATTCACGTTTGTCCTTAATATTAAGGGATGTGCATTTCCTGCTACCACTGAAGCAGAGCTAAGACTGACTGTTGGAGCAGTTATCATTGTGAATCCTTTGGCTGGGTAATGCAAGGGATAGTGTAGGGATGCTTTCTCTTCTTTGCTAGGGATGTGCACTTGGGCATCTTGTAGAAAACTTTTTCCTGTGCTCCAGCTATTGCACCAGAACCAGATGGGTGTAGTGGCATGCTTTGGGGTGGTTGGGGAAAGACAGAGGTGCCATGAGGTAGGTGCACAGACATATTAGTCTATTACAAGTATCTGCTTTGTTTTCAGGAGGCAAATACTCACATCATGCATTTGTTTACTGTTGGCACGCTTCCTCAGGGGTACATCAGCTCAGTGAGGTTTCATTGGTGGCACAAATACTTCCTGTGCTGTTGTAGCTCATGCATGTGTCGGGGCAGCTGGCTGCTTGCTGTGTGTCTATCTGCAGGCAGCCGGATGCAATAGCCTCACTAGAGACTGCTTTGGAGGAACAGCCCCTTGCACAGTCAGTGAGAGGCCTCCTCAGTGAAATCAACCTGCAGATCCTTAATGAAGATGATATTGTTTAGGTTTTTAATTATGGGGTCTTGAGCTTCAGTCCAAAGCTTCTGTTGGAAATTATGTGCTCAGGGAAGCTCGCATACCAGAGGGGAAAAAAGATGTCTCAGTATCTACTGATGATGAGGTACTTCTCCCAGGGACCTGAGCTGAGCTCATTTCTTGTGCGCTTACCTCATGCCTTTTGTGAGCGCAAGTCCCCATATCCTATGGCTAGTGCACTGTCTCCTCTGCAAGTATATTTACTTAGCAACTTGCATCATCCCTCATGCTTTTTGTAAGCCGATCACTGAAGTGCAATAGATTCTACTTGGGGTTTTTTGTTGTGGTGTTTTAGTTGTTGTTTTGTTTGTTTTGTTTTTTTTTTTTTTAATTACTTTATATAGCAGTTTATTTACTGTCCAACAGGAATGGGGAGGCTTGTGGTGTCAGGTTGCCCTTTGTATCCTAGGTGGCTTATTTCATCCATTTGAGTTAATGGTCCGTAATTGAACTTGGTGATCTGAAATACCCTCTTCTAATGTAATCAATAGAAGTTAACTGGAAGATCTCTGGATGAGCTCATGTTTTCTGGAAGAGATTTTATTGCCTTTGTTTCCTTTTGTAATCTGACTACATTTGTGCTGTTGAGGATGTTAGGGGAGTGAAAGGGTTGGTTTTTGATTTTAAACATCTCTTCCAACCAAAATGATTCTATGATTCTGTTCTATGAAAATTAATACTGTCAGCAAAGGATCTTTGAAAGCTTGTGGATGACAAGTTTAATATTGCTAAGCTGAATTTTTACCTGTGCCACTCCATCACATTCTGCATATTCTTTGGGTCTACGTATTCTTCCCTGTTAGGAGGCAAGTTTTAAGTGTATTCGGCTTTATATAAGAAGCTTTTGAATCTTTCAGTGAAGGTGTTGGAGTCAAATGACAAAACATGGCTGTGGGGACTTAAATAATCTCAGTACTAATGAGCTTTCCAGCTAGGTAAGTTGATTTATTATGTAGCCTAGTTTTTAATCATACCATAACAATGGCAGTTGTTCAGTGAAAATTATATCTCTGCAGTATCAGAATATTAGCTTCAAATTCTGACACCTTAACCAAAATAAAATCCTAAATCCCAAAGGCAGTTTGACATGTAAAGGAGGAAAGAGTATATTTAGGGATGGAAACAACTCCATACTCACTGCAGCTTTGCTGCCTGTTATGAAATACTGCTTAAAATAATGTTTTAGAAAATGTAAGTATCTCTAATTTCTGAGAAAAAAGTACAATGTCACTACACAAGGTCATCTTTAATGGAGAGAGAAAAATATCTTTCAGTATCCAATTACACAGAAGGCTCTAGGGTGCTAATCTTGTTTCATGACTGTTGTGTTCAACACTGAAATAAAGCTATTCTGCTTATTCAGACATTTAAGAGTGTCACCTATAAATAGCTCAGACATTGATTACCATTTATCAGCAATGCATGCAATGTTTGAAATTACTGTGACTGATTTGAGGATACTAATTTCTTTTAAAAATGCCTTTCCTGTGAAACTTACTTTCAAGAGTGTGGCAGCAGTGGTGTGGCAAAGTGGAAGAAGCAACTGTAATGCCAGAAACTGCTCTCTGAATTCTTGAGATTGGTTAGACTTGAGCTTCACAAGAAACCTTTTAACAGCCTCAGGTTACCAGTACATTTAACAATTTTGGGACTAAATGTAACTTTTTAATATTCTTTCTCCTCAGAATGATACCCATTTAACTTCTTCAGATAAAGCTCTGAGTTACTCCTACCTCCTTTTAAAGCACACTGATTTGTGTCCTATCTCTGATCAACCATGCACCTCTGATCACTCTTGTGATGGCAGATAATTTCTAATAGCTGACCCTGTGCAGCTCTCTTGTCTGTGAATGGTTCTAGGAGACGTGTACTCAATTTTAAGGTTTTTGTTTTCCTCTGACCTTCAAGGGTATATTTTTGGTTTCTATCAAAGTAGAGAGAGGGTGGAGAACAGGCAGTGCAGCTTTTGGTTTCCTTCTATTGTTTCTCTTAACGATAAAACTGTCCTAACCTTTCATTTCTGTGTCTTCTTATCAGTGCCTCAGGTAGAGCTAAATGTAAACTAATTTACCTTTTTTTATGAGCTCCATCCTCTAAGCAGAGCTTTTATCATCTTAGGAATGAATACAGAAATTCACTTTGCTTCTCTTTTGAAAAAAAAAAGAATAAATTATTTTTTAAAAAAAGGCAAGTGTAACATTTTCAGGGATAAGAAACAGAATGAAGACTAGGTAAGACTTGTTCGCAAGAGTGAAATGAGGCATATTAATGATACTGCAATACAGGCAAAAGCTTCTGTTGCTTTAGGATTTCTTACAATTCAGCTACTTTGTGCCACTCCTTTTTCAGTTGTTAGAAGATCTTAACTAGGGGAATGACTACAAATGCTAAACAAAAGTTGTCTTTGTACTTAGAATGTGTTTTAGAAGTTGGCTGTTGCTTTTATAGTAAATTTAGGTGAAACAGTTTGGACAGGAACAGAATTAGTTTAAGGTTTTAGTATCCATTTCTGCATATTAGAACAATTTTTGGGTCTTGTTTGTTAGAAAACCAGGCTTGTCATAAAGTTGTCAGGCATCTTGCAGCTGAGAGTAGAATGCTGATTTCAAGTTACAGCTTAAATGCCATTTTTCTTAGAAATGCCTTTTCTAATCTGTTTTTAAAAGAGATTGGTTCTGCCTGGTGACTGGAAAGTTGAGGAATGTGGATTTTAAGATTTTTTTAATTTTTTTTTTTTCCCCCCCCATGCTTTTTTCCCCAGCATGGGAGTGTATTTCCTCTAGTTGAGGCCAGTTGCACTGAAATGTACTTAGGGCCTATATCAGCAAATATAGCTCAATTCAGTTATATCAAGAAGATATCTACTGTGGTATATCTGAAAAAAAATGGAGGACACTAAAAATACCTAGCAAATTTTTGTGGTGTTGGTTGAATGTGTAAGTGGGCTTTCTTAGTGCCAGTGTTGTGTTTATTTAAGTATCAACATGATTTGCTACGTTTTAAAAAAAATAAATAATAAAATCAAAGTTTCATGACTGAAGTCAGACATAAAGTAGCCAGAACAGAATGAAAGGGTTCAGGGTTTGATTGCAGCAATGTGTTGGTCCTTTCTGTAAACCCTCTGCATCTACAGAGTGCACTGCCTGTACCCACAGCTTCACTTAAAGCAATTTGAAGGCAAGGGGGGACTTCGAGCTGGCTGCCTGCTTCATCAGTATCAGGGTCTTTCTTGGAGGGGTGGTTCCTTTTTCTCTTGTTTTGGAATTTGTATGGAGTAATGAGCGTTCAAAGTCTGTGCTGTAAGGTTGCCCAGAGACTCTTCCATTCATTTGCAACTAAGCCATTGCAAACTATAGCAGTTAATTATGGCGGGTTTGACTTCCACATATTTTAAGTTGGTTGTCTATACCTCAGGCAGGTAAAAATCTCAGAATAATTGGGCTCCCTCAAGATTTTGATGGAGTTGTTTGTATGATATGGAAATGGTGGAAGATAACACATCTTCTAAGTACTATAAATGTGCTTTGATTGAAGATGCATGATACTTGACACACAGTAGGGAGACTGTCAGTGAATTAAGCTGAAAGGTAGTTAAAGCTTTCTCTCTGTGTATATGGAGGTTGAAATAAAAGTTTGGAACAGTGACCAGCCTTGCAAGTTGGCAAGTTACTAAAAAAAAAAAAAAAAAAAAAAAAAAAAAAAAAGGGTAATCTGACATTAAATTTGGGATAATTCGATAAGGGAAAAACATTTGAGGCATAAAGGATAGTGAAAAGCCATGGAATTTCTTTAAGATGATTTTAGTGTGTAGCTGAAGTAAAGCTATAGGAAGACATGTAATCAATTTTCATTACTGTAGGAGCTGAGATGTCTTCTAATACAGTATTTATATTTGTAGTAGTATCTTTCCACCAATGTGTATCTCTAAACATTATGTTTATAAAAAAGACCAAAAAAAGGGAAAAAAACCCAAACAACAAAACCCAACCACCACCAACAAAACACAAATAACCAACCCACCCAAACAAAAAACCTCCCAAAACCCAGCAAAACCTCTCAGCTCTCTGTATGGCAGTAGTGAATGTGGAGGTGTTTGGGCCAGGATACATGTCTCCTGCTGTGTTAGGCTGGTGAAATACAAAACAGAGACATCTCTTTCTGAAGAGCAAGTTTAGAGATGAATCTGTCAGATTGCTGTCTCCAAGGCAGATTAAGACTACTGGGGAGAAATTTGTTGAGGGTAAGACTGGAGTGAATGCCTCCTTTCTTACAGTGAGAGTATTTGAACAAGAGAACTTGGTGATGACTTTGCTCTGAAAAAAACATGTCCTTTCAAGTAGGCTGTTCTCAGACCATTTACATTGCCTTGGGTCTGGTGTTTCCCGGGGGTTTGGTGGTACAGCTGTCCTGGCACACTTCCTAATATACTTGCAATAGTGGAGGAAAAAAAAAGACCCATGTTCTCTTAAGGAAGTTTATTCGGTTTTGAGAAGTAAAATGGAATGCAGTAGTAGAAGCATTCCTAGGCATTTATAATGGGCTAGAAACAGGGATATTTTAGCAGGAAAAACAGTTGAAATACAGAGTAATTTCTACAGAAGTGGTTGTAAGCAACCTTTCATTGTATTTCAGATAGGTCTATACAAAGTGAGGGCACTGAATTCAAGAGGTTAATTTTGAGTACTGTGTGCATCTCAACTCCACCTTGAAATTAGTCCTTTTGATGACTGTGCCATGCAAACACAGAGGAAGGCTTAGTCCCACACCAACAAATGGAAAGATGAAGAAACACTTTCGTAATTGATGGTTTCAGGTCTGTGAGGGGGAAGAGAGATTTTTCAGAGCTGTGGGTTAAATAGCTTTTATATAGTCTTGAATATAAGATACAAGCTGGTATAAGCTACATAAGTGCTTTTCATATGTTAATGAGTGCTTGCTGAAAAACATGGGTCAAAATACTTGACCTTTCTCATGCAGGCATCTAGATTACTTCAAGATGCATTTTATTGAGAGCTTGTGGAAAGAGTCTTCTAGTCAGTCCTCAGTTTTGGAGAGCCCAACAGACAGACTAGTTGAGCGGTAGAACTGTGGGGCATTGTTGACAGAGTGGACACCCTAGAGGTTAATATTGCAGAAAAGAGCTTAAGTGGCTCTCCATGAAATGGTATCACTGAAAGAAGGAGGAAGATGATGATAATTATAATCTGAAATTTATTTGAATTAAGTATGAAATAAAGTATTGCTCTTCAAATGAAGCAAACTAACTCCAAATTCGTTTACCAAGAGCTGAAGTGAAGCCCATGTGGGACGTCCACTCTGGAGTGTTTGGGATGGAGAAAACTTTGAAGCGAGTTCTGGTGCTTTACATAGTACAGAAGCTCTTTGTGCAGAACTTCCCTGTTCTCATACCATATGTTGGGGTTTTATCTATTTAGTGATTAAAGCATGTATAGGTGTATTGGAAAACAAAGAACCTTCATCTGCTTTTCTACTAATAAATCTTGAAAGTATCTTTAGGTAACTGTACGTTCTCATGTTACGTTACAGCTACTGTGGCTTACATTGTAATTTTATGCTAAGTTAGGGGCTTGTGTTAAGCTCACATAATAAGAGGAGGAAGAAAGAAAAAAAGTCTAATTTTGTAGCTTAGTAAAAGAAGCAAAATCTGTAGAAAAACTCTCCTGTAGTTTGGTATCGGTTCTGCCCTAAAATTTTTTACCACAATGAAGCATTGTAACAATAAATCTCAGTCCTCACTGTCTTTGAATTTATCTTACTGCGATAAGCAGTACAGTATTTATTTCTGCCTTTGTGTAAACACTGTACTGCAAGTGGCTTTTTACAGCACTTCAGTATGGCAAGTTGTGTCATGTCAGGAGACTTCAGCAATGCATAATTTTGAAGTGGCTGAAATTCTTACATTGGGCACAAAGTGGGGTGCAGTGCTTCTATTAAAGCCAGGAAGCTTCAGGGGGAAAATCAGTCTGAATTTGTTAATTTATTTAAGTCTCTTTGTGCCTCTTAAAAAGGACAACATTTTAGCAAGCTGGTTCTATTTTCAGCTAAAAAAAAAAAAAAAAAACAACAAAAAAAGAAAAAAGAGAGAGACTGACTTAAGCAGAGTAAACCAGCTAAACCAAACAAAATTGTTGCATGAGATACAGTTAAATTTGGAGTTCTTAACAACAAGCAGCTGCTTAAGTAATTGAGGTATATAAGGTGCTACTGACCAAAACAATTAGTATGTAATTGCATTAATGGTATAAGGATTGCAGCAACAATATTTAGGTCTTTCTGTCCAAATCAAGATTGTGGGCAATTTGTGACATGTTACAACATGAGATTAGAAGCAGTGTAATGTTACCATGTGTTAGAGCACCACAGTCTGAGTGGACGTGTGACTGCACATGAGAATGTCTTAAACTGCTGTGTCTTGTTAGTGGTTCTAATTGGGATGTGTTGATTGCAAGCTTACATATATATTTATATATGTCCTTGTAAAGTTTTATAAGCTTGTATGTATCTAAGATTTTATATATATATAAGGCAGTTAGGTAGCCTCTATCCTCAATAACCATAAATATTCTTCAGAAGATGAAGACTAGCTAGAAGTTAGAAGAAGTTCTAGAGACTAGCTAGAAAAAATATGCATATGAGAGAGAGAATATGGTAAATCCCAAATACAGGTCAACACCAAGACTAGGGTAGCATCACTGAAGAATCAGTCAGATAACAGAAGCAATGAAAGCTTGCTGCTGGAACACTCATGGATGTTACTACCACAGTAGCTTACTTGGAGTTGCTGACATTTGTTACAAAGCCATCAAGAGAAGTCCTTCAGAGCATTAAGGCTTTACAGAAACACTTTTGGTCTGCCTTATGCTCTGTCCTCATCACACTTTGCCTCTTTCTAGGTCTATAGATACGTGGGTGTGCTTTTGGCACAGAAACCAGTCTTCTCTGCTTTTCTGGGCTGTATTTCAGATGTGAAACATAGGAGGTGAGCAGGTTGTCTGACCTCTTGAAAACACTGAGCTTGTGCCTGAAGGTTTTTGGAGTGTTCCCTAAGAGGAGTGATGGTGATTTGGGGAGGCACAGTGCAGGACGTTGGGGCCCTGTAAGCTCATTTGAGTGTACCAATGCCATCCATGTCAAGCAGGGTGAAGGAAATGGAGACTGCCTCTTAAGAAGCTATGGTGTGTTAACAGTGGAGTACCCTTGGGGGAAAATGTCTTGAATCCTGTTTCCAGTGTTGTTTTGAGGGGCATGCAAGGAGGCAAGTCTTAGATAGGGGCTTGGGGTCCTTACCCCACAGCCTGCAGGTAGACAAGAGCAGCAGGCTGGCTTCCAAAAAATCATGGGGCGCCCAAACTGGGATTGCACACACCTTGTAAAATCAGGAAAATTGGCAGAATAGACAAGTTGGTTTTGACTTGCATCAAGATGTGAACAGGTTGGTTTTGACTCCCGTCAGGATGTGGCTTGCAGCTTTTGTTTTTAGCTGAGCCTGATCCTGACTTGCTTTTAGAACTTTTAAGCCTTTTAGGTCTAGAGGCTACACAAAGAAGAGTTACAGAGGACCAGATTAAGCTTTTACACAAGGCAATGGAAAATAGAAGATACAGTTAAGATATTATCAAACTTTATACACCATTCCCACATGGCATCTTGAAAATGGCCACTGTATTTGGAAGACTGAAGACATTAAACAAGGTGCATGTTTTCTGTTGGCCTCAATGCGAAAAAAACCGGCTTTTTAAGCAGTTCAGTTTACCTGTGAAATGATAACTAGTGAAGAATGATACTTCAAGTAGCTGATTTTAAAAAGTAAACTTGATTTGGTGAGTCTGAAAGAAATTTAAACATATCTCTGTTTTTCTTAGGCCTAGATAAATTTATGCTGGTGTAATTGTTCTTTACTGAAGATTTGAATGCTAAATTCAAGTGACTTTTTTCTTTTGTATTGCTGCTAGTCTTTGGTGAGTGACTGAAATGTTATGGGTTTGATTTCTTTTGCAGGGTTTGAGGTTTTTCTCTGGGTTGTTTGTGGGCTTTTTACTTCGGGTGGTTGTTTGTGTGTTGTTTTCTTTGTGGTTTTTTTTGGTGTGGTTTGTTTTTTTTTGTTGGGGTTTCTGGTGGGGGTTTTTTGGTTGTTTTTTCCCATGTTTTGTTTTGTTTTGTGTTTTTAATAGATTGGCTAATAGGAGCTCTTTGGGTCAGTGTAGTCGTGGCACAAGAAAGCATTGTGGAGCTTTTATAAATGACTGTTTTTTGCATTAGTGGTGTGGGGCGTGGATACCTTCATCAGTGGTTCCACATCACCATTTGGGGTGCTGTTTGGGGATCTGTGTGGCAGGATTGTGGTACATTTTCTTCTCACGTAACAGAGGTTCATGCCTTCTTACAGCAGTAATTCCTCACAAATTATCCACCCTTTGCTGACAGGGCCAGGGGAGATCTTGTTCTGCACCCAAAAGGACTACATGCTTTCCTGACACAACAGCTAGGCTTGAGTGAAAGGAGAGCCTAAAATAGATGTCTGACTCAAGGACAAACTATCCATGTGTACATGAAGTTAAATGCATGCCCCAAAACTTTGTTCCCTTAGTAGGGCAAAGAAATGTAGGCAAAGCTTATCTTGAGATGCTGCCAAGGACACCAGATGGCCACCACCTTCATCTATGAAGCAAAGCTAAGGTAGGCAAGGTTGCTTAGTATTTGTCAGGTGTCAGGTTTGAAATTCCTGAGTCATGGTCTCTTAGATTTTTTTGAAGGAACGTTGCAATTCCAAGCAACTCTCCCCCAGTTTAGTCTCTTGTACATGGTTTACTGAAATATCAATTGTAGTTGATACAAAACTATTAAATAAACTGGTAAAAGAAGCCAAAATTACCCTGGTGTTAAAACATTTTACTTTTTCTAATGACTTTGGTTCTGTTAGCTAAACTCTGACTACAGGTACCTTAAATGTGAAGTAATCCTTTTGTCTGCTTTGTAAGTACAGTGGTCAAAGCTGGGTAACTATTACGTGCTGAAAATGCAATCTTTAACTCAGAGGAATAGCTCATTCATTAATTGCTGTGTGCAACTTTGGGAACTTGAATTACATCCTTTTAAACATGCTTTCTAAGCCAACAATGAACCTGCTCAAAGCAAAAAAAGTTAGCTGGACGGAAGGTTAGCCTGAGTATCAATTGATGAGGTATGTGCCTAATTTCATAATGTTTCAGCATTAGCTCAGCAGATCTATGGCTTCCTGAGGAGAAACACTAACAGACTTTTTGGGTTAATCCCACCACTTTTCACTTGAAAGCTTTATTTTATGTTTTTGTAGAGCAATTTTTGAAATTAAACCTTTGACACAGGAGGCCTGGGTTTTGCTGTCTGCCAGGTGAGGACTTCCCTGAGCTCTTGCTGAGCAGTTGCTGGCAGCAGGGAGACGCTCTTGCTGAGAAGTTGCTGGCAGTGGTGCTGGAGCAGGCAGGACATTAGAGGCTTCAGCTGGAGCTACACAGCAGTATGTTAGGAGATTATGCACAATGTTTCCCAAAGTGGGATAAAGCTTGAACTTCCTTGACAGGACAGGAGGGACTAATACTTGCAATGGTACTTACGTTGGTGTGGTGGGCTGAAATTCCTGCCAGCATAAAATAGCCAAAGCAGCTCAGTGGAAACAAAATGAAGCTCTAGTTCCAAGCAAAGCTACAATCTAAAATATGAAATGCAATGACTATGTACAAAGAGACTATATTTACATATATTTACAATTCATAAAGTGCACAAGGACTACCCTGGACAAAACCAGGGGGTTGCCAACAGCTTCCCCCTCCCTGCTGCCTTCCCTCCCACCTGTACACAGGACACGAGAAGAAAGGAGAAAAGCAGAGAGAAGCTTGTTAGTTCTTAACCACAGCAAAGCAACACAGCCAAGGTCAGCAAAGCCAGCAGAAGCAGTAGCTGCCAGAATGAAGGAAGCTGAAAAAGAGAAAGTTAGTTTGTACAAACTAACTTTATGTTAGTTGTCAGAATAATGGGATTATTTAGACCTTATAATTATTTTCCTTTTTACATGCAATGGTAATTTATTTGCATTCTATCATTTTGTGTTCAAGATCTGTGGAAAATTTTCCAGGCACAGCCTGAAACTACCACAACTGGCTTGCAAGGAGTGTTCAGCTGAGATAGTTCATCTGGGTGTTGTGATTTTAATCATGGAGGGAGAACACAAGTTCCCTAAAGGAAAGCAATAGGTGCTTTGATTTGTGTGTTCAATTTTGCCATTAATAGCTTTAGACTTGCAAGATGCAGTTTTTCCTATTCTCTGAATTTTTGACCCATTTTTGAACTGTGACTTGTTTATTAGTGTCAATTGTATATATCTGATTTGCACTCTCTATTTAGGTTTGTCTCTTTTCTGTGACAAGGGCAATAAGAAAAAGATATAGAAGTAAAACTTTAGAGAAGCATTATGAGTAGAAATGTGCATATAGGAAATTTTGGAAAATAATACTTTCTTTTTTTTTTTTTCATTCATACAAGCATGGGGAAAACATGTAGTATTTTAAACCTTTTGTTTCCTTAATGGAAAAGTATCTCATCTTAGTAAATATGCAACTAAACTTGACTTTTGCTGTGTCATAATGCAGCTTTCACTGATACAGCATAGAATCTTAAAGCCATTCACTTGTAAATATAACTGTTTAATATGAGATGCAGTCTGCCAAGCTTTACCGTGTGGCCAGCAGACAGTATTTCAGTTAGTCTATCCATTTCTATCCAACATTGTGCTTCCTGAGTTCTGACTTAGAAGTACCTTAATGGCTCAGTAGGTTAACAAGGTTTTCCCTATTACCTAGACATGTAAGTGGACTTCCTGCTTGGTTTTGTATGGGCTGCACAGTCTGAAAGCTGTTGTGCTGCCCAGGTGTTACGCCGACCATGCTGTCTTGAGGGGCTGGTGATGGTCTTGCTATAATCATCATTGATAGAATCAACCATATGAGGTTTAACAAGGGCAAGTCTTGCATTTAGGTCACAACAACCCCATGCAACGCTACAGTCTTGGGGCAGAGTGGCTGGAAAGCTGTCTGCCAGAAAAGGACCTTGGAGTGCTGTCTGACAAACATCTGACCATGAGCCAACAGTGTGCCCAGGCAGCTAAGAAGGCCAATAGCATCCTGGCCTGGATCAGGAAGATTGTAGCCAGCAGGAGTAGGGAAATGATTTGCAGTGGTGAGACCACACCTCAAGTACTGTGTAATTCAGTTTTGGGCTCCTCACTACAAGAAGGACATTGAGTTGCTGGAGTGTGTCCAGAGAAGGGCAAAGGGCCCACAGACCAAGTCTTATGAGGAGCAGCTGATGAAACTGGGATTGTTTTGTCTGGAAAAGATGAGACTGGGGGGAAACCTCACTGCTCTCTACAACTATGTAAAAGGAGGTTGTAGGGAGGTGGGTGTTGGTCTCTTCTCCCAAGTATCAAGTGAAAGAGAGAGAGTAAATGGCTCAAAATTGCACTAGGGGGAAGTTTAGATTGGATATTAGAAAAATTTTCTTTCTGCAAAGAGTGGTGAGGCATTGGAATAGACTGCCCAGGGTGGCAGTGGAGTTACCATCCCTGAAGATGTTCAAAAAACACATGGACATGGCACTGTGGGGCATGGTTTAATTGGTGTTAGGTTGACTGTTCAACTCTGATCTTAGAGGTAATTTCCAACATATGCAATTTTAGGATTTTGGGATGCCTTGCCAGAGCTCTTCTTCCTAGTTTTGCAGTAGAGGTGATTCACCAAGATTGAGGCATCCAGTTTAACAGGAAGAGAATATTTGCACATCCCTGTGTTGGTCAGCCTATCCATCACGTGCATTCAGTCATTATCACTCTGTTGTTTTCTCATTCTTACTCTTTTTATCCTGAGTAAAGAAAGGGCCACAGTAAGGGTATAGGTATGTGACTGTTCCTTGCACAATGATGACTTAAGCTTTGGATTTCCCTCTGTTTGTATCTCCTTCTGGGTCAGTAAAGTCAGTCTAGCCTGCTCACCCTGTAGTATGTATGTATCATATCCTTCACTGATGCAATCAATCCATTCTTCTCAAGGTTTTTTGAAGAATTACCTATGCTAACTCTAGGTTTGGCCTTGAAAGGAGTACCCTATTCTACCCTCTGTGGTGCTGCTTCTCTCCCAGTTAATGTTATTTTCTGTCCTCTGGATTTTCTTCTGTCTTGATAATCCCAATGAAATGCTACCTTTTAAAGTCTGTCTTGGTGTTTTTCTTAAACTAATGAATTGAAAGTAGGTGACATGAAGACATGATATAGGAAAACCACTAAACCTGATGTTCATAGGCTAAAGCTGATGATGTTCCCAGTTTCTTGAAGATGAATCTGGACTTTGTAATCAGCTCAGAAATAAGTTTTCCAGAGGTATGCTTAACCTCAGCTTCAAGTGATCTATTTACTCAGTATTTACTGTACAGCAGTGATTCTGAAAGCATTGGACTGCAAAGAGGGATTTGAAAGGCTGGCAGTTGCTGGTAATTGCTGTTATCAGGAGCTCTGCTGTCAGTGTTGGCTGGATGAGTGTGTGGTGTGTTCATCCAACAGACAGTCTCACTGTGCAGTCACACAGGATCTCCTGGTGCCTATTTTTGACTTCGAGTTCAAACATGCAAATAGTTAAAGTGGCATAGAAATCCTATGGTTGGCTCTCTGTGGAGAGCAGTCCAAATAATAAATAACATACTGGATTATTTGGCAGGCTGAGACATCTGCTGGCACTTCCAAGGTAGGCTGTAGCAGTGAGGTTTTCTATTGCAGCATGCTGAAATCTCTCCAAAATGTAATGGTGTTTAGTAGTAAGTGGTCTTGTATAGAGATGAATCTGTATGTAATTCAAGATTGCAGGCTTTGTCTTCAAATAACTTAAGGATGTACACTGTGCAAAAGTTTCATAGCAAAACTGACAGCTATTACTAAAAGTGCTACAACTGCAGAGAAAAGGAGCTGACAGAGGAGTGAAAGGAGATTCTGGACTTCAGTGCGACATATTGATAGGAAAACTCTATGTGCACCCTGTGTGCCTGTGCTGTTGAAAATTGAATTTATGTGTGTAATTGATATTCTTAAAAGCCTACTAATGGTAATTCAATGCTTTAAACTATGTACTTGGGTTTTTAGTACTTTGCATAAAGTGCCTCACTTTATGCATATTGGATTTCCTGTTATACCTTTGTGTCTGTTTGATTATTCAGGGATATCTTGAGCTGACTCTTAATCGTTCCTCCCATGTAACAATCATCTGAAAACGATCTTACATACGTATAGTTTTGTTTAAATTGTTTATAAATTAACACCCTTGGGGACCAAGCCACATGGACTTCCACAAAATGTACACCTTGACTTTATTCCCTTTTTTGCTTTTCATGCTGCTAAACATTTGCTGTTGCTGTAATTAACTTCCTGGCTCAGTGGCCAGTGTCTGTCTTTTATATTTTCTTCATCCAACCCCATAGCTTTTACCTGACAGCCATCTGACACCCTACAGCTCAGTCTTCTGGTACTTTAGATGAATGATAAAATTCAAAAGCCTTGTAATTTGGCCTCTCCCTTTGTATAGTCCTACTCCTGTCATTCCCTTGCGATTGCTCAAGAAGTATTTTCACTACTCCTCTCCAAACAGGATAAGAATCAGGAAGACAGAATGAAATTTAAATTGCAACTCTATCTTGAGATCCCTAAAAATAGCTGTAAAATTACTGTAGACTTTATCTGAGCCTGAACTAGATGACAGAAAAGATGGTGTAGCCTAATGAAGGTGAGTCTTAATTGTAGGGTAGTAGCTGTTAAGTGCAGAGACCTAGGGAAATAACCAAAAAGAAATGAAAGGAAGAAATCTCTTTGTAGGTAGATGTTTTTGTTCTGCTTAACACCTACAAATCCTTAAGTTTTCAGTGAAGGCTAAGTGGCATTTATTTAGTAAAGGACCTACTGAATATCATTGAGGAGTATAGTGTTTCAGGTCATTAAACAAAACTTGGACATACAACTCTGAGAACTGGGATCATCAGCATCCAAAATAATTGCTGCATAGTTTCTGTGTTCAAATCCTGTTATGGTTTTGGAGACATGGTATTGGTGGAAAGAAATTAAGTAGTGCTGTTTAAGATTATATCTTCAAAGAAAGTGGTATTTACACAAAATCACAGGATCTCAGAGAAAGTACTGGAGTTGGTCACAAGGTGAATAGCTGCTCCTGTTGGTTTGTGTACCTAGAAAAAGAATGGGTATCTGATGGGGTTAAAAGCATATTTTAGCTGTGTAGCACTGCTTGCTAACTCTGCTGCTTGGGTTTACTTTCTATCCTTGTCATCAAGTTCTGCAAGATACAAGGTTTGCAGGCAGCAATGGTATGTTTTACCAGGCCAGTTGATACAACTGGGAAATAAGGGCACGTTTTTGGATGCACAAAGTTATGTTTGGTTCAGGCAGTGGCTATGCAGTAACGAGAAGCAGATATCACAGAATCACCAAGGCTGGAAGAGACCTCAAAGATCATTGAGTCCAACCTGTCACCACAGACCCCATGACTAAACCATGGCACCAAGTGCCATGTCCAATTCCCACTTGAACACCTCCAGGGACAGCGGCTCCACCACCTCCCTAGGCAGCACATTCCAACGGTGAACGACTCTCTCAGTGAAGAACTTTCTCTTCACCTCGAGCTTAAACTTCCCCTGCTGCAGCTTGAGACTGTATCCTATCAATGTGTATGTTCATCAGTCTGCTGAACTCTTGATAGGGAGTAATTGCAGTATTCTGCAATAGGAGTTCAGAGAGTGCTTAGTGCAAAGGACTCAGTTTTCCTGTCTTGCAGAGTAATTATGATTGTTAAGGAGGAGCACATAAGCCTAAGTTATTTACTGCGAAGTAAGATGGTGTATGTAGAAAGGTTTATGCAATCCTTGGTTACTGATATTCCTCCAAACACCCGTACCACATCCTTGGTTGATTTACTTTGAACTCTTTAAGGTAAAGGGTCTCTCTGCCACATTAAAAGAGGAAGGGTACCCAACTTAAGAAGTCTTTGGAGTGACAGTTAAAAGCTTGTATTGCCTTTCAAAATACCGTATCACAAAAATAGGCAGAAACACAGGAAGGGTTTTTAGCAAACAGGATTTTTAACAAACTACAATGATTGCTTTCCAGTGTGCACAGCAGAGGAGTGTGTCTCCCACCTATTGACTTCTGCAACACTGTCTTGGTTTTTTTCTTCTGAATTATTGAATATTGCAGTCTCTATTGCAGTGTTTGACAGTCTGAACTTGATGCACTGACAAGCTGAACTGAGCTATGTCTAAGTGATATTTTCTTGAAGTGTATGTCAATTTATCAGTAAGTGAAGTCGTGCTTCACATTAGCATTGCCATTATTAAAGATCCCACCAAATACTACAGTAAAAACATTTCTGTCAGTAGCTTTTCTCCAGGAGAAACAAAAGAAATATCCATTGCTGGTCATTGTTAGCTGTGTTTTCCTGTTCTTTAATTTAAAAAAAAAAATAAAAAATATATATTTCTTAGGTGATAATTTTACTGAAACTTAGTCCTTGATCTTTTCAGACTTCTTTCATCTGATTATGCTGCTTTCATTTTGTCTTCCAGATGATGATGTGGACTTAGAAGCTTTGGTCAATGATATGAATTCCTCATTTGAAAGTTTATACTCTACATGCAGTATGCAGTCAGAAACCACTCCACTCCTTCAAAATGGTCAGCTCAACCGCAGTCAGTTGCCAGCCTCAGGATCTGGTGCGCTGCAGCCCACGTCTCCAAGGCAGAAGGTGCAGCGGTCTCAGCCGGTGCGCATTATGGCAGTCAGGTAGGATCAAGAGACTTGCCTCCTTTTTGGTAAAGTTGTCTTGAGCTAGCTTCAAAAGAGACAGGACTTTTGCATAGGCAAAAAGATGTACTAAGTAGGTGAAGGACATACATTTTCCATATATTTTGTAAAAGGCAAAAATGCTACGTTTTCACCTGGTTTAGGTCAGTGTCTGATTTACTTGTAGTAGCAGACACGTAGAAGCAGATCTTTGGTACCAATATGTAGAACTAACCTCTGTATTTGGATTTGTATTTGAACTGCTGTCCATATTTAGATTTATTTTTGAGCAGTATACCTCTCAGGTATAATGACAGTTTCTTGGGTTTAGAAAATGTAAGAGCTCATGTAGGTAGATGAGGGTGCGTCCAGCTAGTTTTGATACACACAAAAACTTTGTGAAGGTTTCCTGAACAGTCCCAAGACAAACAAAAAATGGAGCTCATCATGATTATTTAACTGTTCCTTCTAGAGTGCTTTCAGCTCTTTCACTTGACTGTGTTATGTGAGTCATTGCAAAAAAAGAGAAGTATTTGCCTCCCTGTTGTTGGGATGGGGACTTGAATTCAAGCTTGAAGTGGAATGCTTTTGGTGGTGATGGGAGAGTCTTTAGGAGATGCTGAGGCTCTTAAAATCTTTAGGCAGAAAGAGGAAAGGCGCTCCCATTAGAATGAGTAGGTCAGTTACCTGAATCAGAGAGATTGTGAGTATTACTTCCAGTTAAGTGTCTTCTCCAAAAGAAGTTTGAAGTAATAATAATAGAAAAATCCCAGTTGTGGAAAGGGCTGCTCCTAATTCTTTGCACTGATGTATGTCCTACAGGAATAGTATTAAGACAGGCAGCTTTTCTGTCTGAGCAGGTAGTATACTCAACCACTGTACAACAAAGCCTGCTACTGATGCAATCATTTTTACAGGTATTTCATACTTAACCTTGAAAAGGGCTGTACTTGAAAATTTGCTCTCTGGGGTACTGTAACTGTTGATGCTTTGTGTAAATATCTCAGTCGAAACACTTCTTTTAAACTATTTGTGTCATTTCAAAACAGAGGAGTCTTTTGTGAGAAAACTCTGCTTTCCCGAACTCTTTACTTGCATATGCACAGGAACATCATGTGTTCAGCATTAAAGAAAATAATGGCAAAACTTCTGCTCAGTGTTTATATAGACCCCTTTCCCACAGAGGTGGTTGGATGCACCTTTTTTTCAGCCAGAATGGAATGGCTGACATGGTAGTTCTCTTAAGAACACAGTTTTATGTGTGTATGAGCCATGAAGCAAATTATGCACTACAGCAGTACAGGCAGAGTGCAGCACAGTGAATTCTCCTTTTGAGAAAACCACACCTATCTAATGAAGTTGAGTCTGTAGTTCCACTTCTTATAACATAGGTCAGTCAAAACCTTGCAGTACAGAGCACCATCGCACAGCTGCCAATAAAATTCTGCTAGGCTGAAGAAATCTTGTAACATCCTTTACCCTGTACTGTAGGGAAGCACATACACACAAGTAGCACAAAAAAGACCAAGCAGGTCAGGTAGTCATTTGCAGAGTTATGGTTGGACTCTATTTATAGCAAAACCCCAACTCTGTAAGGCTCATTTGTCAAACACCGAGGCAACTGAATTGCAGGATAGAGTTGCCTGTAGAGCAGATTTCTCAGCAGGTAATCAGCCCCCACAGGTGCTGGTACAGGCAAAGCCAGGGATTATACCCAGAGCAGGACATGCTGCCAGAGACAAACCTATCGGCTGTATCCCATGCAGCTCTGTTAAGAAGGTTCTGCTTGATGAAAAGCATGGAGGAAAAAAATGACAGCAAATTGAGTTTCTAATGATTAGCTTCCACGATTGCCACTAGGTGGTGCCTTCTGCAAAGGCATTTCAGGCCAGCTGCTACAGGGTCATGTAGTGCAGCTATCTTAGTGGTGATGCCCTACGAGTCGGGAAACCTAAAACAGTTTGTGTGGTCATGAACAGATCTTACATCTTCTCAAACTTTTCTGTGGCAGTTTATAAGCTTTAGTCGTCCTTTTGTTGGTGTGTGCAGTACAGGAACTTGAACTTAAAACTCTACTGGTCCTAAGTAGGCTTGTGAGGTATATCTCAGGAGGTGCAAACTTGTCTGAACAGTAACCACACAACTATCATAAGATGAGAAGTTGTAATTACAATTTATTATTGAAGCTAAGTCTTTGCATTTCCGTTTCTCCAGGCAATGCAGAGTTGCTTGGAGATGAAATCTGGGTTTGTAGTGAGGTGATTAATACTGGTTTCAGTCTCAGCTTAGAGACTTTACAAGGGTTCATCTTCATTTGCAGAGTTTGGCTCCAAGTGACCCTGCATGAGTTTTCCTCTTTCATATTGGTTTGGAAATGCCTAACTGACTTGCTGGCTCAGAGGGCTTGAGCTTGTAAGCTGGTGCTTAGAACAGCAGCTACAGACTGCTATGTCTCTCTATTTTATGTGCACAGTTACCTTAGTTACTCAAATGAGTAACCAAATTATAAGCAACGAAACAGCATAGATACCCAACTGATCATTTTTCACATACAGTTACCTATTTTGTGCTTGCAGTTGCTGTAACTATAGCAGCTGCTTAGAGAATGGTTTTGATTAATTTTCTTTAGTATCATTATTATATATAGTGGGGCAGGAGATTCAGGTCTAGTGATGCCAGTTTGCTTTCTTAATCCTTATTGCCTCTGTGTTTCTAGGCGTCTTCAAGAAGAGGAGCAGCAATTTAGAACATCATCTTTGCCAGCTATCCCAAATCCATTCCCAGAACTTTGTAGCCCCGCAAGCTCTCCAGTGCTGGCCCCTGGATCTTTACCTCAGAGTCAGCCTGCTAGTAAGCATGTGAGTATGCGATGAAGCTTTGGGCCAGCCGTTTATGATCAAATAAACAGTGGACTAGTTCATTCCGAAGGCAGAAAGAAAGTGTCATGATAAGTAGAAATACTTGTGGGCTTTGTCTATGAGTAGAGCAGCACTGGCCAAGAGATTCTCCTCAAACAGGCTTCAGGCTGTTTTTAAAAGGTTTGCAAGAATGAAGTGTAAAATTGAAGCAAGTCTCAGATACATGCATGTCGTGGATGAAGGAGTAATGCCTAATACCTTTCCGATTTTGTTATCCGAGGTAATGGCTTACTAATTCAGGCATCAAGTTAATTAGCTTAGAATTGGAGGAGAATCTGTGCATGTTATGCTACATATTTTCAGTGCCATAAAGATAAACAGCTGTTTGCTTTAAGGACGTGGTGCTGCTTTATTTTGCTGTTTTTCATGAAGCTGTTCAAAAAGGAAAATAATTTCCTTGGAGCATATAATTAGGTAGAGCTCTGTGTAACAGCACTTAAGGGGAGCACTGTGCTGTGGAAAGCTGGTTCAGCAGCTCTTCGGGTTCTTGGCAGTAAACACAGTAGTCCAGGATGATAACCTCAGTGACACTGCAGTGTCTCTTCTCTATCCTACTCCACTCTGAGGAACACCCATCTTGTTTAGTATTGGTCTTTGTGCACCTGCTGGCTTGTGTTGGGATGAAAAGATTTATCGCTCTTACTGACTAATGGCTTATAACAGTTCTGTGCTTGCATACCTGAAACCGTGATGATGTTCTGTATCACTGCTGAATTAGTTTGTAAGTAGCTCCTGCATCTGCTAGGACTGATAAAAGCGTCTGGGTGGACAGTCTAACTGCAAGCAGTAAAGCCCTGTGTGTGGGCATCTTCTTTATTGCTTTACACTGCCATAAAGAGCTGTGTGCTTTCTTGAAGTACAAAATCTATTGTCATTGGTTGTATTGTATTAAATGTACAAGACAGAGAAATAACCAAATAATGCCCTAGGAGAGAGTTGAGTCATCCTGTTGCAAATCTAGCAGGACTTTGTAAGAGGGTGAGGTACTGGTGGCAAGCAGAGAGGCTGTTTTACTGATGCAGGGCTAGTCTGACTTTGGAGAGCAAAACCAAGGGGGGCAATTCTGCCTCCTGGCACTTGCTAGGAGGACAGAAGTAGTTGCTTTTCTGAGGCAAACTGAGGTTCTTGAGGAACCTCTGTTTACCTTTCCAATTGTTTCCCACTTTCAGGGATCATTTGCCTTTTAGCTTTATGTTTTACTGAAGTTAACCAAGCCACCTAAAGATTGCTGTGTAAAGCCTTAGGGACCCCAAATTATCTGTGCACCAGTTTGTGGTGGAATTTAGAAACTAGTGATTTAACAGCACATAAATATAGAAGTAAACAATCTTTAAATGTATGTGACAGCTGTAAAGATAGAATAAAAGCAGATCCCTCCCCCTGTCCCGAATTTTACCTTTTTTGTTTTTGTTTTTTTTTTTTTTTTTTTTTTTAACAAAGTTAATCTACCTAATTATAAAATGGAAACTTTTGACAGGCTTTTTAGAAAGCCTAAAATGAAATAAATATGATGGTGTATATGCTTGTGGCTAAAGCTTTAATCAAAGACAATCCATTATAGTGGTAAAGCCTTTTAGGGTACGAGATGAGGAAGTAAAGCATGCTGAACAATAGTGGTAAATGCAGATACACTTTTCAGTTTATCAGCTGATTGGAGGCAGATGAGAAACACTGTCTCAGGGTGAGGGAAGGGCAGGAAAATGTTCTTTAATGAATTAGTGACCTGTCTTTAATGAAGGACTAGGGGAAAGAACTAAAAAAAATCCTCTAGTTTTTAAGTACTTATGGACAAAAGAAAGAAAAATATGAGAGAGAGAGTGTTTAATTTCTTCATAAAGGAAGAAAATTTTATTTTTAGTATTTCAGCTTTAAATGCAAAGTATTTGGAGGTATAACAATCTGTCCAACCTCTTCATAGGATGTTAGTTATGTTTAATCCAGTTCTAGTTCCCTTTAGTGGAATCTGTTTAAACATCGTGAGTGAAAAGATGGGTAACTTAGGAAATGATCTACATCCTTCCAACTTCGTGCCATGAAAAAAATGTAAAGTTTGGGAATTTGAGCAAATCATTTTAAGACATGCTCTTGCTTAGATATATATCTGTAGATACAGTATAGACTACTGATTAACAAAATAACTGATGAACTAAGTTAAAGGTCTGCATCAGCATGTTTTAATGTCTGAGTTGTGTTTTGAGAAAAGATATTAATAAAACATTAAATGCAAACCAAGACTAAGCATAATGATGCTTAATGTTAGGTTCTCTGCTTTTATATTATAAACAAAGATTGACACTGGAAGCCAAAATGAGCCATTCTGGTTGCATGGAATATATGAGGTGTTAGTAAAAAGCAATTCCCTTTATGCCTCTTGAGCATGTGCAGGTAAATGTGCAAATAGCAGTTCTAGCTCTGATCACACAGGGAATCATGGCACACACGTGGTATGAAGGAAATGCTGCCTTCAATCATTTGGTATCTAGGGGACTTGAGAGGAGCTCAGGTTAATGCAGTCTAAGGGGATTTCATAAAGGAGTGAATATTTGGTTTGCTGATCATTCAAAAGAGTCCATGTGGGGTCACTGAGAAGCTGGGATGTCTGATATACCTTTGTAAGAATCAAAGTATCATTAGTATTCTTTCTCCTGGATCAACTCATGGAGCAACTTATTTTTTCATAGTTATAAAATAGAGCTCTGCAATGATAAAACCTTGTAGTGGTTATACAAGAGGAATTTAAAAATCCACCTGCATTAAAGACAGAGTCTCATGTCATCTTGCCAAGTCTTGAGCATAAAGAAATGCCAGTTCTGTTCAGATTTCACCAAATAAAAACTTTTTACAAGTATTTTGCCTGCTATGGAAAAAGATGCACCTGTGGATGGAAGTCAAAGAGCTTTCAAGTCACAGTATCACAGTGCATTAGAGTTTGGAAGGGATCTCCAAAGAATGAGTCCAACCCCCCTACCAAAGAAGGATCACCTAGCGTAGTCTGCATGGGAATACATCCAGACAGGTTTTGATTCTGTCCAGAGAAGAAGACCTCATTGGGTAGTCTGTTCCAGTGCTTTGTCACCCTCATAGTAAAGAAGTTTCTCCTCATGTTGAGCTGAAATCTTCTATGTTCAAGCTTGTACCCATTGTTTTTGTCTTTATTGTCTTTATTACTGCACACCACCAAAAAGAACTTGGCCCTCTCCACTTGACACCTACCCCTCTGATATTTATAAACATTGACGAGATCCTCTCTCAGTCTTCTCTTCTCAAGACTAAGCAGCCCCAGCCTTCTCAGTCTCTCTTCATAGGGGAGGTGCTCAAGTCCCTTAATCATCCTCATAGCTCTCTGTTGGATTCTCTCCAGCATATCTTTGCCTCTTGAACTGGGGAGCCCAAAACTGGACACAGTATTCCAGGTGTAGCCTCACCAGGGCAGAATAGAGGGGTAGAAGAACCTTCCTAGACGTGCTGGCCACACTTTTCTTGATGCACCCCAGGATACCATTGGCTCTCTTGGCCACATGGGCACATAGTTGTTCCATGGAGAACTTATTGTCCACTAGAACTCCAAGGTCTTTCTCTGTGGAGCTGCTTTCCAGCAGGGCAGCCTCTAACCTGTACTGGTGCCTGTCATAAATCTTGAATTACATTTGCCAGCTGAAAAAAAGGATTTTGTCTTTTTTCATATGCAAAATTTTATTCATGTAGCTGGAGCCTGAGATATATTTCTTGTTAGTAAGATGCTTCTGATGTTCATGAAAAAAACTTCTTTACTTTGAGGCTGACAGAGCACTGGAACAGGCTGCCCACAGAGGCTATGGATTCCCCTTTTGTGGGATGCTCAAAACCCACCTGGACATTACTGTTCTAGGTGAAGCTGCTATAGCAGATGGTTGGTCAAGATTCTCTCCAGAGGACCCTTCCAACCCCTACCATTCTGTGATTTTGTGATCTTTTTACTTGTGCCTTTGTTTGTGTGGGTTTTTTTTTATAAATACACAGTTGTCAAGATTGCTTATGCACTGCTCTGCATTGGTTTCGTGCTCTTTCTTGACTCAGCAAAGAAAGGTAAAAGCAGTAAAGCAGAATAGTAGCTGTAATAATCCTTTCTTGCTTTTTTACAGTAGAGTTTGTTTTCTAATGACAATGAAGCATTTTGTCTTACTCAAAGTGCACATATCAGAATAGTATTTTTTTAAATACATTTTCTAAGATCTGTCAAGTAATGGTACTGATTTCACCCCACCAGGAAGCAGTAAATCACCTCTAGCTCTGCTGCCAATCAGGCTCTGAGTACTGCTTTTAAAGCCGATGGTTTCAGGAGCATAATGAAGCTGCTCCTCAAAAGACAGAGAGTGTTGGGAAATAATGGGTCTTCTCTACTAGCACAAAACTAAAAATACAGGTAGGCAAATGGGCAATAATTTACTGGGAGCATCAATATATCCATTTGGGAGATAAAACTGGAATATTAGGCTTATTGAAATCGGTGAAGATTTTGTTTTTTTCTTAATTTGACTCTGGATAATCTCTTTTTAGAAAGATGGATACATAGGCAGGATGAGTAATTGACACATAATTCAACAGTAGAAGACTTAGAAGAAAAATAACCATTTTTTCAAAGGCTATTCTGCACTAAGCAACCTCCGAAGTGTCAGATTCTGGGCTAGCATGTGTGTGTGACCAAACAACTCTGGTGGCAGAGGTTAAGAAATTACTTGTAATTAAACAGATACATATGCTCCTTGGGAGTTGAGTACTATCATCCTTTATTACTGCAAGTGGAAACTTGTAGCTAAATTTTATGGTGAGAAATGTCAGATGTCAACTTGTTGATGGTGAATGGCACATAGGTTCTGTAAGAACTGGCACCACTTAAGTATTAGTCACTCAGATGGTGAGTGCCTGAGTGAAACATACCAACTAGCTGTGCTATTGAGATAGTAGCTATTTCAGCTACTGGTGTGGTGAGCAAGACACTACAGACGTCTTGTGTTTGGAGAAAGTATGACCTTTCAAGCAGTAATTGCCAAAAGCTCTTATGTTCTTAAGAGCTGTGTCGTCGGTGAGCTTGGGCAAGGGAAGCTAGTGGTCAAGGACATACCTGATCAGCGCATGCACAAGTGTTTCCTTCTGCTACCTATCTGCCTCTCACTGTAGAGCCTGGCTGAAAGCCAGGGGAAACTTCAGCAGACCTCTGTAAACACTTGAGTGCTCTTACTTTCTGAGCTGGAAAAGGCGGGTAAAGGCAGGAGCAGGAAGGACGTTTTCTGGGTGACACCATGGGGTGCTTTTCCCCGCATCTGATGGGGACAGTGACTGCAGGCTGGAAGAAGGGATAGCTGACAGCTTTTAAAACATCATTTACTTAACAAGATAAATATGTTTGTCTAAGAAAAAGGAAACCAAAAAATTACACAAACCCAAGACCAAACATTTGTCCGAAATATTGCTAAAAACATCAGATAGCTAGGTTACTGCTAATTGAAAGCCATCTTTCTGATGCTGGTTTAAACTAAGAACTGCTTGGTAACTTAGGTTATAATTTCTGGTTGTGTACAAATATTTTGGAAAAAGCGTGCAATAATTACATGTAGGTCACTGCAATGTCAGAGGATATTAGGCTAAAGTATCTTGTATGAGTCAATGAAGCTTTCAGCTGTAAAAATAGGGCAAATTTCTCACATCTCCCTCTATACAGCTCAGGCAAATTTCCAAATAGCAACGTGATGTACCAAAATTATTTACTTTTCTCTAGCAAATTACATTCACATATGGGTATGAATTAATGCCTTCCCCCCCCACCCTGATTTAGTTACCTTTAAGGGAACTCCTATAAATAGAGGTCTTAGTGTTAATTGTTTTCATTGCATGTTATGATGTGCATCTTTATTTTTCTTACTGTAAAACTTCTGTTGCCTCTTTTGAAGACAAGGATGTTGCTTTACAAAAGAGAAGCTGCATAAAATACTAAATTTTGTATAATGAAAACTTCATGTACAAAGTTAGATTTGGCATGTATGACAACAAATTTTGTACTGAATCCTGCAGTTGAATCAGCTTTAGCAACAAAATATTCTGAAAATAAATACAGACATCAAGTTGAGTCAAAGAGGCTTTACTTTTCTTATATTGGCCAAATCCTGTAGCTGGATTTATCTGGATAATTCCTTAGGTTAAGGTCTGGGCACTCCATTTGGTCCAACTTCCAAATACAGATTTCTGTGGGTATCTGCCATGGTGTATCATGTTGTTTCTCTTACATCCTTCTTTGAAGCAAGGCCCTTAAATAAATAAATAGTGCACAGAGCAATCTATGCATGTTGCTTCTTTTTGAGCAAGTTGGAATTGTGCTTGGGAGAAGTCAAGAAAATCAGGCCTCTGCTGTGCAGGGCTGTGATCTAACTGTATGGAAACAGACTTGCACTTCCCTGGGTGGCCCTCTCTTGTTTGGAGAAATGCCTTCCTAACTTAATTTACTAGCATAGGGGAAAAAAAAGTGGGATTAATTTGTCTCCTGTGTTACACAAACATGTCTTCCCTTTACTCTTGAAGAAACTGGGAGGTTGAGCTCCCATTGTTTTGCTTGTTTACTCATTTGCTTGTTAGTGAAGAAGAGAGTAATGAATAACTGAATATTAACAAGTCTGCTGGACTAAGCTTAAAGGCAGGTAGTCCTCAGTGCTGTTAGCATTGGGCAGTCCATGCATCTGCAGGATCTTCAGCTGGAGCTGCACACAATCTGCCAGAAACCTGATCAGCACAGAGTCAAAGTTGTTGTTTCTCCTTCCACATGCCTATTACAGTAAGAAGCTTGGTGGTAGAAAGAAATGAGTCTCTTCATTCTTGCTTTTGAAAAGCGCCAGAACAGTAGTTACAGTCCCAACATGAATTACTGGAAATATTAAGGGCATCTTACACTCAATCCCTGAAGTATGTTATTTGTTGGGAGTTTTTGTTTTCAATGACACAAACCTGGCCCTGCTCCTAGGAGCATTTTGGCTCCCTACTTATAAGCGATGCTCTGGCAGCAGGAGCGTGCTGGGAGGAGGACCAGTAGCAACGTGCCAGGGGATTTGTTGCCCATCTAAGGGTGGTCTGGCACACTCGGTGGGACAAGACTGGCCTGAGCCAAACCTTCCCTGCTGCACATGTGCTGGTAGCCACACCAGGTGTTCAGCCACACAGTGATGCTTGCAGTTACTTTTAATATCTGTTTTACTGCAGTAATGCCACTGCAATTAACCTTTAGGACTGCCTTATGTGAATACTGAGCAGTGTCTAGTACATGCTGCTGTAGCTGTGTATTAGCATATTCACACTAGATTTCTGTGTGTGCATCTTAGTCATGTGTGCCCTTGTACATTTTTGTTGTGCAGCATTACTCCTGCTATATTTTATTAATGCTGTTCTATGGTTTGATCAGGAATTGACAGAATTAAGAAACTGTCAGGCTGAGAGTACAGAGAAAAATAGGAAAACATTACATGAGAGAAATTCTAATCCTCCCTGCCTAGTGAGGCAGAGTTGGGAGTAGGGAATTGAAAAAAACAACAGAACTATACTGAGTGATTGTAACTGTACTGAGATTGTATGTTTGAGATGAATCAGAGATGTCTTAAGTTTATACTGTTAGCCTTTAAGGAGTTCTTCAGCACAATGGGAGTAGCTACACTCAGTGTTTGCTCTCCTTGCTGTCGGGACTCAAGTTGTGCAGGCCAACATCAGGCATTTTATGTGACCTTGCAGTAATCAGTAGGTCAGCTGACCACAAAGTCCTTTCTGAAGTGAGCTGAGACAGCCTTTACATAGCAGTAGGTGCTCCCCTGGTGGATGCTATACAATACAATACACCAGGTGGGAAGAGACCTTCAAGATCATCGTCCAACCCATCAACCAATCCAACCCACCCAACAACTAAACCATGCAGCCAAGCACCCCATCATGCTGTGGACATATGTAGTGCAGGACTGGAAAGACACACAGTTTTTTGCTTGCTTGCTGGCATCTGCTTCTAGGGATGGAAGGCAAAGGCAGTGTTTAGTTTGTTCATTTCCAAAGATGCAGCACAGTGGTTTCTTACGAATCAGAGTGAGGCTCTTCATTCACAGCAGGAAGAACGCTTCCTTGAGCTTGCTTTAATTACCTGTACCCACATTTGAAGTGGAAATCTGTTTGAATTGCCTGTTTTCACTTAGGTGGTGTTTGTGTGTCAATGCATAGCAGAAAGATGGGCTTGCAACTTCATTGGTGTAGTAATGGGATGTTTAACATTGCTCCAGACTGTACAGATAGAGTTCTGTTCCATTTCCTAAACTGAGGGGATATTAGGTAGAACTTAATAACATTGTTTGCATTCAAAGAATACTGCTGGGCTAATTAAATCATTGTGGGCTGTTTCAGTGCTCTTGCTTTCTTGATTTATAGTCTCCTTACTGCTATCAAATTCTTACTCTATCACTCTTTCTCCTAATAGAAGTGCAGAATTACTATATTGAAAAGTGATTTTTTTTTTTTCCTAATTTAAGCACCCTTAATCTGTTACTCATTTTAGCTGTAATCTGACTGTCATTTCCAAAACTTACATAAAAGCAAGTTTAATCTGAAGTTGTTAAAAGGCTATCACAGACAGCCGAGGCAGGAATGAATAGTACTCAAAACTAAAATGGATCAACTGTGAGCTAGGAGTTTGGATGTGAGATTGCATGTTGATCATGAGATTTTTCTGGGGCATGTGAATAAAGCAACTTTGTCCCAGCAGTCTTGTTGCCAGTGAAATTTCATTAACAGTAAAGCAAAAACTATACTGCAGGTTTTTATGAGGGAAAGGGGTGAAAGTGGGAGAGACCTTTAAAAGCTGTTTTTGTTTCTTACCAAACAGCTGCCACTTTAAAGCACCCAGAGCAGCCTTTTTTATCTGTCTAGATCTTGTCTGGTCAGAGTGAGGAACAGCTCTGCTTTTTTGAGGATATTTAGATACAGATTATGGGGCACCACCCTGTGCACGCCCAACATCAGCAGTGTGCATTGTCCATACAGAAGTCATCCCTGCCGCTGCCATGCCTCACACTTGCCAGTGGTCCACACCATTGCTAGAGGCATCAGGCTTGCTGATGCATGCTCAGCAGCTATGCAGCAGTACCTGAGCCAGTGTGAGGAAAGGGCTTCAAGTACTGGGAGTACTTATTTTCTGTAATGCTTACTAAAAGTCACTGAAAGTGAGCCAATCAGTGTTTCCAGACCTCATAAATACTTTTACAGATGTCTATAGCAATTCCCATTCCCCAGGTGTACTCAGTTATGTAGAACAAGCTATAGAGGGATCTTTGATAAGTGTCAGGTATCAGGTACATGGTTCTAGCATATCTGTTGTGCCTGAGCTTGTGAATGCTGTTTATTTAGTTGTTGCAGACTTTGGAGTGATGTTTCAACTGTTTCAGGTATATGTGTGTGTGCATATATATATGACTATATACAAAAGAAAATCAAAAGCTAGCTTGCAATACTGTCACACACCTTGTAATGAATTTATGGAGCAGCTTGAAAAGAAATAGATATTAAATGTATAAAGGTCACTCTCCTGTTCCTTAGGCAAAAAAACAGGAATAACAACATCTAATCATGCAAATAAAACCTTGTATTTGATATTCTCGAAGTATTTTTCTGTAGTGGTTTGTTCTACAGATGATTTTTTTTTTTTCCCACAACTGACCTTTGAACTTTTTCCTTTAACAGCGTAGCTTGGCAAAACTTTGTAAAGCTTGTCATGTGAGGCTGAACCTTGTCACTTCTGTTAGGGCCTTCTCAAATGAGAATCCTCTGACAGGCAGACTCAAATAATGGTTGGCTGAAAAATGTCCTTTCTGTGCTCGGAGCTAATTATCATTTCACTTGTAGCATTTAAAAGATCCTAAATATGTTTTAGAATCTAATATTAATTTCTCCTTTTGTCTGAATCACAAGGAGGTGCCAAGGCTGGATTTTATGCCTGAATATGGCTCCAGTCAATGTTTTAAATGCTATTTGGTGACGGTTTGGTTTACATATTTTGTTGATCTTTATACTTACTATCATGATGTGCATCATAGTGTGTTGGGGGTTTTGATTGGTTTTCTTGAGGGGTGAGGTTGAGGCTTTTTGGTTTCACAGCTGGAAAATGCAATCCAAATTCCAAGTCTTTCATCATCTACAGAAAGAGGCTGCCATGCCATGGGAAGTGGAGTGCTTGTCAGGTGAGAGGATGTGATAGCTCCACATTCAGTTCCAGTGATAGAGAATGTGTATTTTCAACCATTTGTAGTATGACACATTTCTTAATATTTTCTAGAATATTAATAAGAAGGGAAAATAGTGAGGCAGACAGCTGTGTTGAATGTACCCTCAGTGTCATTTCCCTCTCTGAACGTTTAGTTCAACATTGCATTGCATGCAAGGTGCAAAGGAGTGTTTGCTTACAGGCTACTTAAAGCAGTACTCAGTTGCAACACTTCAAGAAACACAGAGGAACTTCAAGCTGATGTGGCTGACAAATTAATTTCACATTCTGCCCAAGATTTGAGCTGGTTACTGTGTCTGTAAGGTTTTGTTACTTGTACTGTGGTCACGGTGAAGTGTGATCCATTGTGGCTCTGGATACACTCAGGCATCAGCAAGATGCTGAACCATCATTTTAAAGCTTCAATTGTTTGGGCTTCTGTGGCCTCACTCGTAGCTGTGGCCATGGTCAATCCTGAGGCTACTTTTGCACCTACCAGGATGTACTTCTTGCCGTGTGATGGCTTCAGGGAGCCAACATACTCAATTTGCCAGGTACTCCAAAAAGTCTTATCCTGTCTGATATGTTGGGCTGGCGCAAGGTTCAGGTGGTTGCCCTTCAGCCTTATCCTGCATTGTGGACAAGCTGAAATAATAGTTTCACATGTTGCCATGGAAACCAGCCATCCACAGGACCTGCTCTATTCACTGGCTTGCTTTTTTATTTTTCGCTGCTGCTGCTAAGTGGCATGTAAACTAATAAACATATTTGAACTAATGAGCATGCAAAAAGTGGAGATTAAAATCTTGAACTTTAGAGTAGGATAGTGGGATTTCTTGCTGAAGATAATCATCCCTTTTTGTTGTCTGACTTTGTATTCTGAGTGTTTGTATCAGCAGTTGGCTGGAACTCAGTGTAATAAGCAAAATGGTAACATTTTTTTACATCCCCCGGTCTCTTTTATGTAGTATTAGGCAACCACATTTTTCAGTGTCAATAAATGCAATCATCTTTAAACAGCAATTCAGTGGGGATGTGTGTGTGTGTGTGTACATATATATAAATAAATAAAAACGTGGTTATATAAAAATTAAATCTCTCATTTGAGTTGCTTGTCTGAGTATCTTCAGTCAGCAATGAGATAGAATAGTTTTAGAGTACATTCATGCCGTCTAAGCATAACAAAACTAAAAAGATGATAAATTGCACTGACATGCCTCTTTCCATTGATCACAGTTGGAACCTGAATGATAAGTGAAAAGTGAAAACTAGATGTGCTTTGACTGAAGTGGCTAGTAACAACTGAAATGACTGCCACCTCTGTATAGTTTGAGTGGAATGCAAACCAAACTAGGTAGTGGTCTGTGATGGAGAAGATCCTTTCCTTCCCCTAAGTTATGAAGCTGTTTTATTAGGACTAAATTTGGCCTTGTTTCTAAGTGGGAAACTTTTGTTGACCGTTTGCCTGAATGGCTGACTTCCTCAACAGTTTCTCTTCATAGAATCATTCAGATTGGAAAAGACCCCCTGGGATCATCAAGTCCAACCATTGACCCTGCTCTACAAAGTTCATCCCTAAACCATATCCCCAAGCACCACATCTAAATGACCTTTAAACACATCTGGGGATGGTGACTCAACTGTCTCCCTGGGCAGCACATTCCAATGTCTGACCACTTTCTGTGAAAATTTCTTTTGTAATGTCTAGTCTAAACCTATCCTGTTGCAGTTTGAAGCTATTCCCTCTTGTTCTATCACTAATTACCTGGGAGAAGAAACCAGCACCAGCCTCTACAATGTCCTTTCAGGTAGTTGTAGAGAGCAATGAGGCCTCCCCTTAGCCTCCTCTTCTTCAAACTAATCAACCCCAGCTCCTTCAGTCACTCTTCATAAGATTTATTCTCCAGACCCTGCACCAGCTTTGTCATCCTCCTCACTTCAGCACATCCACATCTCTCTTTTATTGAGGTGCCCAAAACTGGACACAATACTTGAGGAGATCAACCCTCACACCTAACTTGGTGCTGTCTGCAAACTCACTGATGACATATTCCATGTCCTTATCAAGACCATAAATAAAGATGTTAAACAGAAGTGGTCCCAACACTGAGCCCTGAGGAACACCACTTGTGACTGCCTTCAGTTGGATTTAACTCCATTGACCACCACTCTTTGGGTCCATTCACCCAGCCAGCCCTTTATCCAGCAGAGCCTGTGCTTATCCAAGCCACAAACAGCCAGTTTGTCCATGAGAACTCTATGGGAAACAGTGTCAAAGACTTTTCAAAAGTCCAGGTAGACAATATCCAGAACCTTTCCCTCTGTCAGTACTCGTGTGTCTTGTCATAGAAGGAGATCAGGTTGGTCAGGCAGGACCTGCCCTTCATAAACCCATGCCGACTGGGCCTGATTCCTTGGTTGTCCTCTGTATGGTATGTAATGGCACTTGAGATGATCTGCTTCATGACCTTCCCTGGTACTGAGGTCAGACTGACAGGTCTATAGTTTCCCAGGTCCTCCTTTCTTCCTTTCTTGTAGATGGGTGTTACATTTGCTACCTTCCAGTCTGTTGGGACCTCCCCAGTAAGCCAGGACTTCAGGTAAATAATGGAAAGTGGCTTGACAAGCACATCTGCCAATTCCTTCAGCACCCTTGGGTGTAGCCCGTCCGGCCCCATGGGCTTGTGTGCATCTGAGTGACGTAGCAGATCACTGACCACTTCCTCTTTTATTGTGATATCCTCATTCTGTTTCCCCTCCCTGTCTCCTAGCTCATGAGGCTTGCTGTCCAGGGAACAGCTAGTTCCAGTGCTGAAGTGTGAGGCAAAGTAGGCATTGAGCACTTCAGCCTTAGTCGCTATGTTTCCCTCTGCATCCAATAAAGGATGGAGATGTTCCCTAGTACTCCTTTTGTTGTTAATGAATTTATAGAAATATTTTTGATTATCCTTGACAGCTGTAGCTAGGTTGAGCTCTAGCTGTGCTTTGGCTCTCCTAGTTTTCTCCTTTCACAGCTTCACTAAATCTTTGTAATCCTCATGAGAGACCTGTCCCCTCTTCCAAAGGCCATAGACTCTCCTTTTGTTCTTGAAGTGCAACCAAATGTCGCTATTACACAGGTCAGATGCATTCCCGGATGATTTGTTTTTCAGCACGCAGGGACAGCCTGCACCTGTGCCTTTAAGACTTCTCCCTTGAAGTGTGTCCAGCCTTCCTGGACTCCTGTATCCTTCGGAGTGACTTCCCAAGGGACTTTGTCAATCATTCTCCTGAACAGGCCAAAGTTTGCCCTCCAGAAGTTCAAGGTGGCAGTTTTACTAACCCCTTTCCTTGTTTCCCCAAAGATAGAAAACTCAATCGTCGCTGTGCCCTACATGGTCTCCAACCTTTGCTTGCCCAACACATTGTTCCCTGTTCACAAGAAGCAGGTCCAGTAGGGCACCTTCCCTGCTTGGCTCTCTCACCAGTTGTGTCGAGAAGTTATCTTCCACACACTCCAGGAACCCCCAGGACTATTCTCTCCCTGCTGTATTGTATTTCCAGCAGACATCTGGGAAGTTGAGGTCCCCCATGAGAACATGGGATAGCAATTGTGAAACCTCTCTCAACTGCTTATAAAAAATTTCATCTACCTATTCATCTTGGTTGGGTGGTCTATAACAGGTTCCCACCACAATATCACTCTTTCTGGCCTTATTCCTGATTCTTGTCCTTAAGGACTCAACCCTATCATCACCCTCATTAATTTGCATGGTTTCATATGTCTCCCTAACATAGAGGGCCACTTCCCCACCTCTTCTTCCTTGCCTGTTGCTTCCAAAAAGTTGGTATCCATTGATTGCAGCACTCCAGTTGTGGGAGTCATCCTACCAGGTTTCCATGATGGCTGCTAGATTATAGTTTCCCTGTAGCACAATGGCCTCCAGCTCCTGTTTATTGCCCATGCTGTGCGCATTGGTGTATAAACATTTTGGGGAGGGAGTCAAGTACATAATTTTCAACTTTGAGGGGTGGTAGACATTCTGGTTATGTAGGATGCCGACATACTGCTGCGCAAGTGTTGGGCTACTACACCCAAGGTGCTTACTGATAATGCCAGTTACATCCCCCTCCCCCTTCAAAACTACTTTAAAGCCTTGTCAGTGAGCCCCACCAGCTCATGTGCAAGGATTCTTTTCCCCTTTATGTGACAGATGAGCTCCATCTGTCACCTGTAGACCCAGTGCAGTGAAAGTTCTCCATAGTCAAAAAACCCAAAGTTCTGTCAGTGGCACTAACCTCTAAGCCGTGTGTTAATCACATGGGTTTTTCCTCTTTCCTTTGAAGTTTCTCCCTCTCACTAGAAGGGTTGAGGAAAACACCTGTGTTCCTATGCCCTCAAGAAATCTCCCCAAAGCCCTGAAGTCTTTTAAATTGTTTTTGTACTCCTGTCTATAATCACTCCCAATCTGCACAACCCCTGGAAGGAACAGCAGAGTTTGATTATCTGGACATAAACTGGCATCTGCAGGGCTGATTTTTTTCCCCTTTCATTGTCTGTTAAGGGCCTGTGAAAAATGATCCATTTCTAATCGCATTCTTGTTGTGCAAATTAAAGTTAGTGCTCTTCCACAAGTCTTCTTAGTATTTTAACTTCAGCATGCAGTGTTCAGTCATACAACATAGCCATTTCCAGTAGATTAACATATGTAAGAATTGGGGAGGGAATACAGGATTTCATGAACAGATGCTTTTAGCCATGGGTACTTGGTACAGAGTAGTGATACCAAATCTTGAAAATCTTTGGTTTTTTTAAGGAACATATAGGAATCTAGGGGAGTAAGGTGTATGAATATCTTCTGAAGAGCCAGTAAGCCCATAGAAACTCCTGCTACTACTCTCCTTTAAGGTAGAGAACTGTGTAATTGGAACACCATTTCAGAAAGTAAATGACCTCTGATTTGCCTGCTGATTTTGTACTGGGGAAAGGTACCCTCGACTTCTCCTTTTAGTGGAGGACCAAGTGCAATAAACATCAGTTTGTTTGTGACAAAGGAGGGAGAGTTGATTTCCCCCAGTTAATTTGTAATGGCCAGTCATTGGGATGTCCCTCTGACGTTTTAATTGAAAAATACGAATTTGTCATCTGAAGATGGTTTCCATGTCAAACCCTAAAATAAAGCTACCTGGTAGTCTATTTAATCCAGTCTGTGCACCTGGTAAATAATGGGTCTTTATGGAGAAGGTTAAACCATTTGGCTTAACACAGCACTGTCCGTGGAAGTGAAATGTGTTATGTAATGCCAAGAATAGGATACACCTTTTCACTTGCTCTTTAAACACAGTATTGCTTGAGTAAATCCATGCACTAGCTATTTTGTTACACTTTAAAAAGTGAAAATCATAGAGTGTATATGTTGGCAAAGCCTCATTTGACGTGAGCCAAGCAAACTTGGGCTGTTTTCTGTACAGCTGGGTGCACCGAAAGAAGAACCTGCAGAACTCTGGCAAAAAAATCCACAAAATGACTTATTTCTTACAAGTTACACTTCAATCCTGATCAGTGTCTGTTGTGTTGAAGGGTGTATAAGCAACAGTTAAACTGAAAATAGTTTCAGTGCAGAATAGTTTTTTCTTAATACCCTACTCCTAGCCAAAAATTTTTACTTTTGCCATGTGCCATCTTGTGCAACAAGATGGGGGAGTTGTGGAAGTAGAAAATGTTGTGGCACTTAGCTGCATTATACAAAAGGCAAGGTAGATTTTTCTCCAATAAGAAACCAATGGTGGTTATGCTAAACCATCATCCAAAGACACAACCTTCTGAAGCTGGGAAAGGTAATAAAGATTTTCCCACATGTAGAATTGTCTCTACATGAATTAATAAAGAGTGATAAAGAGCAACTTTTGCTGAAGTCAGCAGATTTGTGTTGGATATGGAGTTAGAAATGCAGTAATAATTATTAAGAGGTGATATCAATTGTTATTGCTAGTTATAATTATCAATGCAATATGTTTTTAATGAACACTTCACTTCAAAATAAATTTGTTTTGACTCAATTCCGTATTTAACCAAAGAAATTCTGCATGAAGATTAAATGGCCAAGAAGGCCAATGCCATCGTGGCCTGCATCAAGAATAGTGTGGCCAGCAGGAGCAGGAAAGTCATTGTGCCCATGTACTCTGCACTGGTTAGGCCACATCTTGAGTTCTGTGTCCAGTTCTGGGCCCCTCAGTTTAGGAAGGACATCGAGACACTTAAACGTGTCCAGAGAAGGGCAACAAGGCTGGGGAGAGGCCTTGAGCACAAGCCCTGCGAGGAGAGGCTGAGGGAGCTGGGATTGTTTAGCCTGCAGAGGAGGAGGCTCAGGGGAGACCACCTGAAGGGTGGTTGTAGCCAGGAGGGAGTTGGTCTCTTCTCTTGAGCAGCCAGCACCAGAACAAGAGGACACAATCTCAAGCTGCACCAGGGGAAGTTTAGGCTCGAGGTGAGGAGAAAGTTCTTCACTGAGAGTCGTTCACCATTGGAATGGGCTGCCCAGGGAGGTGATGGAGTCACCATCCCTGGAGGTGTTCAAGAGGGGATTGGACGTGGCACTTAGTGCCATGGTTTAGTCATGGGGTCTGTGGTGACAGGTTGGACTTGATGATCTTTGAGGTCTCTTCCAAACTTGGTGATTCTGTGATTGTGTGTGAAGTATGTTGCAGCCACTGTTCTGAGGGCAGCTGCTGGATGTGAGCAGAGTGCATGATTCCTTAGCTGACCAGTTCCTTAGCACGTTGCATAGAGCAAAACAACAACAATCCATGTGTGCTAAGAATGACATCCTCACGTTGGCAGCCCTTGGTTGCAGAAGCCATCTCCTTGACATGCTGCCACCTCTTATTGGGAAAAGATTTTAGCTTATATATATGTATTTGGATTTTGGATTTTACTGGGTAAAGGATTGATAATAAAGAGTATACAAACAGCCCCTCTGAGCTATAGGAATCTTCAGTTAGGGATTCAGCTAGGGCTTTGGTGTAGGGATATGCTTCTGTTACCTGCTTCACCTGTTAAGGCCTTTCGGGACTACTTCTGTAAATGGGACTCTGAGACTCTGTAATGCACGGGATTCTACAACTCTACAACAAAGGACTTCGGGGAGGACTTCTGAGATTCTCTGCTCTCTGCATTTCTGGAATCTTTAGGCTACATGGCATCAGGATTGGTGCCTTCATGTGTCACCCAGTGGCCCCCGAATTGGGAAGAACAACAACAGAAGTTTAAATATATGTTACCCGATATATATGTGTAAGACTGCAATAAGCATACAGTCTGAAGGAAGCAGCTCTTAGTGTTCAGATTGATACCAAAACCAAGCTAAGGGATAAAGTTTAAGAGCCAAAAAAGAAAGGAAAAAAAACCCAGTCAACCAACCAAAACCCAAACAACAAAAACCCCACTGTTTGCGTTCATACAGATTTATTTACAAAATTTACTCCAGAAGGGATTTTTATAAATTATTGTCCAGGGAGATGTTCAAAAAATATGTAGCCTGGCTCTTTGGGACATAGTTGAATGGCCATGGTGGTGTTAGATCAGCAGGTGAACTCGATGATCTTAGACGTCTTTGCCAACCAAAACAGTTCTATGGCCTATAATACATACAAATGCAGAGTCAGCTTTCATTGTTACTGCCTTTCTGAGTCTTGGAAATGGTTGATTTCTCCATTATCAGCTACAATAGTAAAGACTAAAAAAAGATGTTAAAAGATTTCCCATTTAATACCACGTAGAGCTGGTTTCTAGAAAGTGTCTGTTATCTTACAGAAAAGATTTGCCCAATATTTGGTCTTTTCCTCTGGGCATCTTCTTCATACTCATTTGCCTACACTAACCCACAAAACTAGGCCTGTGAACTATTTGAATATAGATGCTTTTTTTAATACAGCTAATTATTTTAAATGTTTAATGAGAGCCTCGTGAAAACTGTTGCATAAACTTTTCAATTAAAGAGAAAGCTTGTTGATTGCATTTGCATAAGATATTTAACTGGGTGGACAACCTAGAATAAATAGATTTAGAAATTATCTCAAATTACCTACTTTTAGAGGGATGCCTATAGGGAGGAAAAAGCTTTGCTTCAATCAACTTCGAAGATAGCTTAATTGGAAGCTGACTGTGCCTTGGCAGTTTTGGAGCAGCAGCGACTTCCCTGTAAAATAATCTGAAGCAGATGCTGAACGAAGAAGGAGCATTTTCTTCTTGCAAGCTTTGGCTCCGAATCGCTAGTGTTATCTAGTTCTATATCAGGAAGCATTTTTTTTCTCATTGTGACATTGGTTTCAGCACACTACTTCATACCTCATTCTTAGACTGACACAATTAGGTTCATCAGCCTTTGACAAACAGTCTGTAAGCGCTTCTGAAACACCTAAAGGGCATTTTGAACCACTGTGGTGTGGCTTTGGAAAATACTGTTAAAAGATCCTCCTGGGGAAAAAAAAAAAGGGTTCCTAAAATGTGATCAATCTTGACTAGATTTTTTAAATGCTTTTAGTTAATGTCATGGTATTTATGTAACTTCACTATTTGAATGAAAGATTATAGTCTAGAGAAATGGGCTGTCAGAAACCTCGTGAAGTTCAGCAAGGGCAAGTCCTGCACCTGGGGATGACAACCTGAGGCACTAATACATGCTGGGAGCCATCCAGAATGGAAAGTAACTTGATAGAAAAAGATGTGGAGGTCCTGATGGACACCAAGTTGAACATGAACCAGCAGTATGCCCTTTGCTGTAACAAAGGCTGATGATATCCTAGACTGCCATTGGCAAAGCATGGACAGCAAGGGGTGATACTTTCCCTTTACTGAGCACTAGTGAGACCATATCTGGAATATCTGGTCCAGTTCTGGGCTCCCCAGTATGAGAGGTATGGAGGTAGTGCAAAAATATCCAACAAAGGCTGCAGAGATTATTAAAGGAGTGGGATATTTCTTCTGTAAGGTAATGCCTGGAGAGCTTAGACTCTTTATCCTGAAGAGGAGAAAACGTGGGGGCATCTTATTAACGTATAATAAGTACCTGAAAGGACAGTGCAAAATGGACAGATCCAGGTTCTTTTTAGTGGTACCCAGTGACAGGACAAGGGACAACAGGTACAAACTGAAACACAGGTTGTTCCTTACAAACATCAGGCGGCACTCTTAACTGTGAGTGTAACTGAGCACGGGCACAGATTGCACAGAGAGGTTGTGAAATCTCCTTCCTTAGAGATATTGCAAAGGTGTTTTGTCCTGAGCTACAGACTCCATCTAGGTGATTCTGCTTCAGGAACAGGGGGTGGACCAGGTGACCTCCATAGGTCTTTTTCACCCTCAACCTTTCTGTGACTGGTAAAATTTTAAAATAAAATTTAAAAAAAAAAAAAAAAAAAGTTTAAGACAGGATGATTTCGAAATACATCATCTCTGTGTTAAATTTGGAGTTATAAGGATAAAGCTCAATGTAAATTCACTTTTAGCTACTGAGTTTCTAAGAAGATTAATCTTTTTACTTGCCTAGTGTGTGCCAGCATTATCAATGTAATCTACTTCTTATAAGAATTCAGTTAACATTTACTTTATGGGAGGATTTCTGTGTTGAATGTTTGACTATTATTTGCCCATCAGTAGTACTAAAATTAAGTAATGACAGTCAAAATATACCTAAATAACTGTTCTACTTCATATATCAGCAACCTACATCAGCAACAATAGAGATGAGACAGTTGTCTGATTTATAAATGCTGAGAACCTGAACCAGAACACTTAGATGATGATGTGTTCCCATGGGAAATCCTCAGCCTTAGAGGCACTAAAAATGAAATCACTCAGATGTTTATTCAACTAATCATAAGGGATAGTACAGTTTTAGAATAAAAGATGATAGAAAATACTTAAGGGCTGTGAAATGAGGTTTATATGATTCAGTGAGCCTTTGCACTGAAATCTGTTTGGTAAGTATCAGTGGATACTGATAATGATGTACTCACAAAAGCGGGGGGATATTGGTATCAAGACGAATTGGTTTTGAACATGTAACTGTGTTGGTCAGCAACTTCAGCAGTGCTCATGTCTCTGTGGTGTGACCTGTAAGATATTAGTAACCAGGGAGAGGCTAAGGAGAGGCATTGCAAGAGAAGGAGGACAGAGTGAACTCTTCTACTTAAAATTAGGCTGCTGAAAACAGTGTGGAGAATGTGAGAGAGTAGAAAGGCTGTTACTGTTCAGAGACAGCAATGGGGCCACAAGTCCTTCAAAGCAACTTGTGTACACCTCTGCTAATATTTTATTCATTGTAGCTTTACAAGGTAACCTTTTTTTCTTTTTAAAGTTGGACTGAAGGCTGCAGACTTCCAGCCAATAATACCATCTATAATGAGCTAACTACTACACATTTGAGCCTCTACTGATCCAGTGTTTGTAAACCTTGTTACACCTGGGTGCTAAGGGGAAGTTTCTGAGAGGCTATTGTTCTGAGTAAGATTGTATAGAGGAAAATGTAGTTGTTTTTGTTTCCCAGCTTTTGGTAAGGACTGGTTGAATCAGTTTCTAATGGACTGTGTTCAGATACTAAGCTCTCTTGTTTCTATAATGTCATGTATTGCTTGTTCCATGTCCTTGATTATTTTTTTTTTAGTCCAAATTAAATATGCCAGATGTAGCTGATTTAGTGGCTAACAATGATGAGAGAGGGGAGGGAGAGCTAACATTATAGCCGTCTGTTCTTAGGGAAGTTGGTGTGTTGTGTTTTTTTTTTTATTCCTAGTTCCACAAGAGAAGTTGGAGTGGTAACCATGGCAGCAGGGAATTTGTCCCTGTAAGCTATGCAAAGGGTTGGGTTGTGTGGGATTTTTTGCATTTGGTTTTTAGTTTGTGGTGCTCCTACTAGGATGAAGAGGTATGCAAAACGGTCTGGATCAAGCCCTGGAGAGGGAACGTAGTAGATAAATCAGAGGCATTTGCCATGGAGTTAAAACTCACGTTGATCCTGCCATAGCATATAGGGATGGATGGGTGCAGCAGCAAAGCAGAGCAGTGAAAGATGTGAAAAATTTCTTGGTAACTTGGTTCTCTATGCTAAATGTTTTGGGGCAGGGTGCTAATAAATCTGTTGTATGGTTGTGTTCGGCTTTTCTCCGATATTTCACTTGCTTTTTCCACTGAAAATGAGTAATTCTGACAAGGTTGGGAGTGAGATTTATGTGGAGCTAGATGCTTGCAGAAGAGAGTATCTAGCTTAGCCCGATGACATAACCACAGATTTTACATCAGTCCCAGATACTCTTCCTGTCTCAATCTTGAAATGAGGGGAAACCATTGTTTTCCTTTGACTATATTTATCAAAGTGGAGCAGTTGTATGGAGCAGTTTCCCACTAAAGCAATTGGTGAAAATGAGAACTGTGTGCATGTTGAGAGGATAATGTAATCTGTCCTCTCCCACTGACACAATTTTTTCTGGGCTAAGATCTACAGGGGGTTAATACTGGCCACACAATCGATTCTTACATAGTTGCACAGAAATACTCTCCGAATGTGAGCAGCTCTGTTAAAAGCATTTATTGTGTGCGCATGACAAACTGACCCATAAAACATCCTGAACATTGCAGGCAGCAACAATTAGCCAATACTTGCTGCTTGACATTGCCAGCTTCCAGACCTGGTAGCTTGGGAGATGAGAAGTTAAGCAATATTGCTGAATAGTGTAGAGTGAGGAGGCAGCTGATGGCTGGGCATTAGGGATGCTTTGCCATGCTGCTCTGGTTAAGCCTGTCACCTACTCATTATAAATCACTCCTCTTTTATTGTCAGAACAGTATGAACTTGGTCCTGTCAAGAAAATCTATTGTGGGTTGAGACTTACCCTATCAGAGTGTGGGAAATTTGTATTTACAAGGTGTGCATGTGCTTTTGGGATTTTCAGCACATGGAGGCTCTGAGGCTGTGAGTTTCATAGTGTATTTATACTTCAGATTCCCCTCGTTAAGTGTTCGTCATTCCTTGAGTGCCTGGAGGTTATAGCCAGTCTTCAATAGGAGTCTCTCTCCATGTTTTGGGGGTGCTTTTTTTTTCATTAGCTTCCATTACTTTTGTCACCGCCCTGAGTTGTTCTCATCTTTTCACACAGTGGCTGGTTGTAGCCGTTGATTTGTCTCTGAACAAGCTACACATGCTATTAAGTTCATAGAACTTTTTCTGAAGTTTCAGGTTTTTTGTATTGGTTTCCACCTTCCACCTCTCTCCCAGCAGTTTTGGTGTAACTGCCTGGTCTGGGATGTCAGCGTTGGTTTATGGGGATGTGGAAGAGAATAAAGAGACTCTTGTAACGACAGATAATTGATTTTAAAAAAACTATCTTGTACACCTGTATGTATCATGGAGCTGTGACTTAGCTGAGAAACAGGGCTGGGGAAAGGGTGTATCTTTGTCGTCTTCCGTATTTCATCCAGGTTTGCATCTTACACTTGCTTGGATTCCTTTGCTACCAGACTAGATAAATTGGATTGCAGTTATTCAAGACAAATTTCGCAACTACTGCTTCTTAAAATAATGTGTTGTTTTGTTTTGTCTGGACATTCCAAATATAGTTTCTTTGGCATTGTCCCTGATCATTGGCCTGTTGTTGTTTTGTTTTGCTTCTGTTATTGTATCAACCACAGTCAAAATCCCAAGGTCCCATGTCTCAGATAAGAGAAGGTCACTGCACTGAATATTTTTCCATGTATTAAAAATGTACATTAAATCAGATGCTAATCCTCAATTTCCAAAGGCATCTTCAAAGGTGGTCTCTGATCCCTTTCCTAATAATACATAGCTGGACCAGTGTGTGCAAGTGGAGGGCTGGAGCTGAGTCTAGCTATGTCCACAATCTTTAATGTAACCTCTCTGCTCCTTTCACTTCAGAAGAGCTTGCAGGAAAAAGGGGAATTTTGTGGACTGCTTATGAAGAGGTTGTAGTTGGACAATAGTAAGTGAGAAGCCAGTTGTATGTTGCTGAACCTTGTGTGGAAATGGCTTTCCAGATCATAGGGTGGCCTAGGCTCTCAGATGGCAAGTGCCTCAGCTGCAATTGTCACAGTGTCCTGCTGGGAAAGAAGAAGACATCCAAATCTTTGGGATCTGCACCGTTTTTCTAAATCCTGTGGGAAGCTGCTCCCTGGAGCCTTGTTGCACAGTCTGCCAAGCTTCAAATTAATGTGGTTCCTGTGGTTGAAAGTCTGTGCCGCTAGGAAGCTGTGGTAATAATTCCTTTTCTACAGAGTAATTTATAATGGCAAAACAACTCAGTAACTAGCTTGGTTACTTAACAATTTTAATCAAGAAATTATTATGTTTTTTCTTTGTAGTACTCTTTCTAGGGCTGATGGTGACTTGAATTGTGTTTACAAGAACTTCTGCTTCCAGAGAAAGGTTTAGTAGAAATTCAGACTGTAAGCACAGCTGAGGATGATTGTAAATCATCTAGGGATGAATTTCACAATAAAATACATGAAAGTTAAAAAGTTAATGCCAGCAACACCACTTAATGCCTTTCATTACATAATCAAAGGAGTGTAACAGTGCCTGTGAGTATCTTTTCTTTCTGTACATAAAGGAGCTTGAAACTAGAAAGGATCTTTGTATGAAAAGCAATTGCTGTTGGGAGGAGCGGTGTGGAGAGAAGGGAGCTCATTTATGGACTTTTAATCAAAACTAATGGGAAATTCTGAGTGGGGGATGATGAAGGAGAAGAAGAAAATGTAAGCTGTCAGTGCTGTGACTACAGGAAGAGTCTGGACCCCCAGGTTCAAGACTGGGTGAGATGGCTGTTGCTGGGCTGCCTTTCCAAAGGTATGGACTGGTACTGTGTCAAAAGCCTGTCCAGACTGCTTCAAAGCTTTCTCTCTTCCAGCATGCTACAAATACCCACAAGCTTCAGCACCACTCATAAAGGACTATTGTTAATCCTAAAAGGATTGAAATTTGCTCTTCCTCCTTTCTTTTGCCTAAAAATGAGAGGCAAAAGAGGAATTGAGTTGAAAGATGTGAAAATGTTGAACAGTTCAAATGAATTATTTGAACGTGTCAACATTAAACCAAAGTGGGAAGGAGTGAAACAGCTTTTGGGGATACTGTCACAAAATCGGTATGTTGTCTGTATGTAGGCATCTATCATTTAAACTGGTGTTCTGCTATACTTACAGTTTCCAAACCTCCAACCCCCAAGTATGTGAGCGCACAGAATAAGTATTTTCTTCAGTGGTTATGTCTTGAAAACATGCTCTGTACAGTCCTTTCTTAAAAGTACATAGCATATTTCCCACCTTTGTGTGTAAACAGCTGAGATTTTTGAAGAAGCTTCCATACAGTTGCTATACAAGCCTTAGCCTATACAGAAGGCATGAGTACTTTAAGTTTTGAGAAGGTAGAAACAGACAAGTATGGATTTCATCCAGTGTGTCTGTAATAAATGGCCATTTTCATGTGCAGTTTTGAATGAGATAAGGAGAAGCTTTGTCCTGTCTCTTACAGCATTTGGGTTTTAGACTTAAATATGCTTGTTGTATATGTTCCTTTAAATGTGCTTTGTGAAAATGAAACATCACACCCTTTGTTTATTGTTTTGAGCTCAAATGTCAACAATTGCAGTGTGTAATTATGCCAGTAGTAAAAGAGACATATTTGCTTGATTAGTCACTGTGGCCTGAATTCAGCTGATAGAGTTTACAATATCCAACTGAAGTCCAGAGTCAGGAGCCTAGATTGCCTCTGCAGCTAGCACAAACACACAAATGCCTTTGTTATGTGCTTTAGGTCAAAAGTTTCCACATTTCTCTACCTTAACTTCAGAAGGAATTTAACTCTCTTAAGATAACTGGGATGAGCATGGGCCCAGGCATTTGCACTAAGTCTCCAAATACTGAGGCTGACTTGAACACTGTTCTAATCCTGCCCTGCCCTTCTCTGCCCAGGCCACTGTGATTCCCAAAACCTCTCCCACTGATACAACCTACACAAAATTCATTATTTAGTTTTGGTGTTTGATGACCACTGAGCATGTGATGATACTGTGATTGCCCTTCAAGTCAAGTGACACATCTGACTTTTGGAAATGTGTTTAAAATTTAGCCCAGCAAAGAAGGACAGAACCAACATAATCAGGGTTTTGTAACATGGCCAAGTTAAGCTCCCCCTGCCTTTTCTGTTTTTTAAGATTGCTGTTCTGAGTATGGAAGTCAAAGACTAAGATCTTGATCTTATAACAGTTGTTATATTTTGTTGTTCATAGGCTTTCAGACATGTACCTAAATATAGTATATGCCACAGGAGAGTTAATGTTGCTATGAGAACCTTAACCTCAGAATTTTCTAGGGTTTTGTGTCTGTATGTAGGGGAAAGAAAGCAATGATCAAAAAACTGAGCAGTTGTTTTTCCTTTTTAAGGAAGTGCTGTCTGATGCCTCGTATATAAATTACTATCTGCAATGTATTGCTGTTACTGCTGCTGTTTGTCTGAAGGGCTTTTAACCTGCCTGAGGAGATACAAAAAGCCATAGGGTTGACTTGCATATTTATTTCATTGTAGCACTTGATATTCCCATCTCTTACAATTCTGCCTTAATGCTGCTGGGCAAGTAAGGGGGACAGACTGGTGTTCGAGTGTTTAGATGTGGTTGACCAAGTTGCTTGCCTGTCAGTTGTGTACAAAGCTTAGAAGATTTTTTTATTAAAGGTTTGCTACTTTAGGAAGTAAGCCCTTCCTTTTTTTAGTTACCTCTTCAACTAGGCAAGTAGCAGTTCAAGGGTAACCTGCATACAAAGCTTGAGTCTTCAGTAGCTTTGAATTGTCTGAGCCTAACTGAAAAGCATCCCTGTGCCTCCAGTGCCTCTGACTCTGTTCTTGTGAGCACATGAGCTTTGAGTGCAGAAAGCTTTCAGAAAAATGATCTCATCAAACCAGGATTCCGCTGAAAACAAGAAGTACCTCCCTGGTACATAGTGCCTTCTGAGATAATTTGCTGCTTCTGCTTGCACAAGGTACATGCATTTCAATTCAATTTTCTTTTTTTGCCTTGCTGATGGTACAGTTGTCATGTCTGAACAATCTCAATAAGTGAAATCAGGAGCTAAATGTAAAAACTTGCTGGACTGATTTTCAGTTTGTGCAGCTCTTGCTAGTGATTCTTAAGTGTATTTTAGTAGCAGTAGATCTCTGTGATGTCTCTGATACAGGGAAAGTCTTGAAGAACTAGTGTACTGAACCCTTTTATCTATTAGATTTCAGTCAGAGGGCCTTCTGATGATGGATACACTCTCCTTATATATTTAATTTGGAATTAAATAATTTGGATAAAAAGCTTGATTTGTACTGATACAAATTACATGGTGATTCTTTTCAGTTTGTAGAATGCAAATCTGGATCTGTTTGATGCTGAAGGTTTTCAACATAACGTCACTTGAAAGTGTGGGTTTGTTTGGTTTGGGGTTTTTCTAATTGTATACAGTCATAGGTTTGCTTCTGCAGAAAAAGGAAAAAACAGGGAAGTGGAGAAGAAGTAATCTGACTGTGATATGATTGCAGGATTTTTTTGTCCTCATTCAGTAAAATGTTTGTGTTACATGATGTACACAAAATACTGCAGTGAGGTTGAGGAACTGGAAGATGAAACAGATATGAGGGTACTCAAGATACACAACCCATTATATGAAACCACTGAAGTGATAAATATTAATGTTCTTCTAAATTTTTAAGTCTTGCTTTCAAAAAAAAAAAAAAAAAAAGAAAGAAAGAAAGCAAGCTTGGATGAAGAATTCTTCCTGGAACAATGGTGCAGTCTGTTATCTGCTCCTTTACACTGTAAAGCACTGAGTGTTCAGCCAATATAGTGCTCTGGTTGGCTTAGCATTCTTAACCTTAATTTTGAATAGAAGGTGCCTTGTGCTGCTGACGTAATTAGGGCCTTTTGTAAATCACTGTTGCAGGCAGTCTGCTGTTGCATTTCACTACATTTGTTGGAGGGATGCAGGGCAAAATGTCAGAATAACTTTTTGAACTTATTTTCAGGCCAAGTGCTTTCATTATTGGAGGATTTTATTCAGAATTAGTTGTTTTATTTTCCTTTGTAGATTATAAGCCTTTAATCAGTTTTGCAAGTGAAACTGGTGGAAGAAGTTTGAATATGGAGCCTGTAACATCTTAAAGTGGGGGGAATACAGGAAATGTGAGAAGGTTAGATTTGACTTTAAATTTAGTCCCCTCTATGATACAGGAATATTGTTATTTGCCTTTTTTGTTGCAAAAGCTGCCACAAAGTTTGAGCTGAACCTTTGTCGTTGAGCCCATTCTTTATTTGTGGTTACACATCATGCTTTGCAGCGTGCGGGGCATAAAATCCCCTTTCCTTTTGCATAAGCCCCTTAGGGACAGGGACTGTTGCACTCTTGCCTCCACAGAGGCCCCAGGGTTTCATCTCATTTCTGTCTCCTGTTCTCTAGGGCATGGTTCAGCTCAGGCCATTACATCCCCTCCTGATGCAGTCTTTTATATATCCATGATGTCAGTGGTGATACATGGCCTTGTGCTGTCCTTGATAGCAAACGCAGCATTATTAATAGTCATTTCTGCATTCAGACTGTCCACCCCACTGCACTCCAGTCCCAGGGCTATAAAAGCATTAAAACCCCCAGCACTGACCAGTCCTGTGAATGAACATACCCACATGTTTAAGGTAGCTCCCAGAGCACTGTGGGAACAGTGGGGTGCTGCCTGTAGGGCCTGGCTCACGGGATCGGGAAATGTGGGATTACAGCAGAGTTGTGCACTGGACAACAACCAGTGTATGTCCCATACCTGCTTTAAGATGCTGCTGTACACCAGGACATCTGGCATTGGCTCAAACTCTGGGCAAGGAGGGGGAGTACCCCTGACCCCTTCACACTGAGGCAGCGTGGCATGAATGAGCATGAAAGACAGCTACAGCCTTCTTCCAGTGGCCATGCTCCATTAAGTCTCCTCATACTTGGAAGAAGGGGAAAATGTGGTGGCTGTCCTATGGCTCTCTTTTCTGCCTGCTAGGACTTAAGAGGCACCAACAACAGAGCAGATTTCCATCTTTTCTGGGACATGGCAGTGACACGGATCAGGTGCAGCCTGCTTTATATCGCTGCCTCATTCCCAGCACAGCTGCAGGGAAGGAAAAAGAGGGGTTCTTTGTGCTCCAGGTGTTGCAGAAGTGGCAGTTCGTCTAGCGTGTGCCTGGTAGAGGCTCTCATGTGAAATCTGAGGCAAAAAGCACAGGGCTGTGCTGTGCCTTCTCAGTGACTAATGAATGAATGGATGATGTCACCAGGTTGGTTCCTGAGGCAGGAAATCCGTCCAAAATAGTTTCAATACAGAAAAGCAGTGTTATGTGCACAGATTAAGCAGAAAGTAGAAAGGAATTCTTCCATTGCCACCTTTTCAGTTCTTTCCTGAAAAGTAGTTGGAAAAAAATGTATCAAGGGGGTGTCTCTCCCCAACTAAAACAAACCAGCAACTTTCTGTCCCGTTGAACACTGGCGTGTTCGTCCTATTGCAAACCGGTGTAATTTCGGACGAGTATTTCGGGCATCCATCTGTCCGCCCGCCCATGTCCCTCTCTTCTCCCCCCCAGCGCGCTGCGCGGAGGCCGGTGCCGGGCAGGCGGCTCGCTGTGGCGCGGCGCAATGGTCTGCTTTACTTCGGAAGAGGTACTGCCGCAGAAAATAGACCTGCCCGCAGGGACAAATAGCCGAGTGACACACCCCAAGGCCTTCCACCAACAAATTTCTGTGTGTGTGATGCCTGAAATCTTGGCAGGAGCGGGAGTGCAGCTGTAACATTGTGCAGCATGCATGCCTTCCCCACAGCTACAGCAACCGGGATGCCCCCTCCCTCCAGAGCCTACTTCTGAAAGAGCTGCCTCATCCCTGCTGTCAGACGAAGCCGTTTCCTGAACGCACGGCTTTGAGTCACTTGGGCTAAAGGCGGCTTTAACTCCTCCCTCACTGGGCTTGAATTTGTACGTAGCGAGATGGGAGGGTGGGAGAGAGGCGGCGGCCGGCGGGCGCTAGGCGTGCGGTGTTGCTACCGCCCTCTCGTCCCCGGCCCGCAGCACCCGGCCCGGGGCAGAGTGTCCCGCAACTGCCGGGGCCCGGAGCGGGGCTGGGGCCGGGGCCGAGGCCAGCCTAGCCCGGCGGGGAGCGGCGGGAGGAGAAGTTCAAGTGCTTAAGTTGCAGGCAGATGACATCAGCCGCTGCCACGCCGGGCTGCGGGCAGGCTCGGCGCCGGCGCTCAGGCAGCACGCCTGCCTCCGCCGCCGGGGTCGCGGTTCCCCCGCCTTGCAACTTTGGGACTGCTTAAACGCCCGTGGGTGGTCATAAAAACAAATTTCCTTTGTAATTTCTCTTTCTTTGGGTGGGGGGACGAGAAGGGGGGGGAACGGGAATAATTTGGAAGTCTGATAGTGTGTGGGAAATGATTACATCAGTCAGAGGGAGGGCTAGGATTGGTCTACACAGTGTGGTTTGATTCACTACCGCAAAGATTGCGTGTAACCCTTTGAGTGGAGCTGTGGCAGAGTTGTTTCCCTCCCCAGAAACAGTCCCCATAGCAGGGGCTACGTAACAGGTACGGTACCGCCATCCGCTGACACCGCCGGCACCCTGGGCCGCCCAGCTGTAGGCTACAAAGGGTCGGTGGAGGCAGAGAACAAACTCTCTCAAGAGGCACTCTCTATTTAAAATGCCATCTTGTTCTTCTGACTGCTGCCTTTTACGTGCTGTTGAGGTAAGATTTTCAATATCAAATTACCCTCTGGGTTTTTGTTAGAATCACCCTTTCTTGCCAAGATCTGGAGTGTTTTAAATGCAGAGCTGATTTAAATCTCAGACCTGGATGTCCACCCGGAGAAATAATTTTGTGGCAAGTGTCTGTCGCTTGAGCAGAACAATGCAAAGACGAAAGCATCTGTATAACTCAGGAGATGGGGAGAAGGTTGCTGACTTGTTCTCTCATCTCCGTTAATATTTAGGATATGCAGCATATGCACATTTGGTTTCAAACTACTTTCAAAATGGAAATCAAAATAGAAGTATGAGAGGGAGAGAAATGCGTGGACTGTGCTAGCTGATTGATCCACCGGCAAACTGCAAGTTGGACTTCCCTTAGCGAATCAGTCAAAAGTTAGGGAACAAGAGAGCCATTTTTAATTTTCAGGGCCTTGTCCTGCTCCTAAGTAAATGTTTAGAGGCCTCCAACAGGATCACAAAGAAAATCGTGTTATGTGTTTGACTGGATGCAATTTCTCTTGCCTGCTCTTGCTGAAGTACTCTCTTGATACTGTTTCACATTTGGTTACCTTACACAGCTTTATACAGAACCTGCTCTCTCACTGTTTCTGCCTATGTGTTCACATTAACCCTGCTGAACCTTTGTTTAGTGCAGGGAGGTGTTGGGGGAGGGGAAATAGGGCAAGAGGGCGGCAAGAGGGCATCAAGAGAAAGTGTTAGGAAGTGAATCATCCATGTCATTTGTCCGTCCTGGCCGCCAAGGTGCTTGGAACCCTCACACGAAGAGGATACTGTTCTACAGTAGCTGTGTGGTTTGCCTATGTTCAGAGCTGTTGATCTGTAAGTGTACCCTTTATGTTGCAGGATGTAAAAGTCTTTAGTGAAGATGGAACAAGCAAAGTGGTCGAGATTCTAGCAGACATGACAGCCAGGGACCTCTGTCAGCTGCTCGTTTACAAAAGTCATTGTGTGGATGATAACAGCTGGACACTAGTGGAGCATCACCCTCACCTAGGATTAGGTAGGGAATGGTCAAAGGGGTGGAATTGTTACCTGGGAACATAAAATATGTATAATTCATATTAATGTGCTTCCAGCTAGAACATTTTTTCTTCCCACTGCTTTTATTTGTACAATTAGCTGAAGTCGTGTACGTGTTTTTCATGTATTACAATTTGACGTGTTAAGTATTTAAGCCATTTAAAGTCTTTTATTTCCCATCCTCTGTTTTTTTGTTTTGTTATTATTATTATAAAAAACGAAAATAACTGCCAAATCTTCATGCTAACACTCTGTTGCTACCTTGCTGTGTCTGAAGCTATTGCAAATAAACAGCTTAGGCAAATTAAGCTTGATCCATAGAGTGCTGGTCCTGTGAAACAGCTCGGTTCATCACCAGCTGGTAGACCTGGGTGAACAGACTCAGCTTTGCATACCTTCAGTAATGCTTATGAAAGCTAGACATGCTGTGGTGGGGAAGGGGGTTGGCTAAACTTGACTTCAGGCAGCGAAAAAATGGTGGCACCACCCGCAAATCCATGGGCATTTTCTGGACCAGCAGTGGCATCTGCTCTCCAGTCGGCAGCTCTTCTACCTAATTGAAATTAAGGTGTCATGGTTACAGCTTCAAGAAGGCAAGAAGAGGAAGAACGGTGGAGAATTAAATAACACTGTGAATTGGTTTAATTACAGTACCTGAAAGGATCTCACGTTATTCAGTTTTTCTTTTCCTGTTATTATGTGTCAGTGATTAGTTGCAAGGCTCTGCTCTGAATCTTGTAACTGCGTATCACTCAAACATGCTATCAATAATTCTACATAGCATTCAATAATACTTTTAAAAGTGTGGCATTTGGGATATTAGTCAATATATTTCACAATATATGTTTTCCTAGAAAGTAAAGGAAGGCAAATCATAAGCTGTGATCACTAGCACTGTAATTGTGAATGGTATCTGTAGCTCACAGAGGGGATTTTTTTGTCCAAAAATGTATTTCGGAACCCTTACAAATAAAAAAAGGAAACAATGTGCTGGAGGTGCAATGCCCTAAACTGATACTATTTAAACACAGATACATTCGCTGCTCTATGGAATAGCACTAAACCCCCCCCAAACCCCAAACGAATTAAATCCTGATTATTTAATGGTTTTATTAAATATCTCTACTAATATCGAAATAAGTGGAAAAAAAGTATGGAACACTTGTTTGCATACGTCCATGATAAACTTTCAGTTCTGAGAAGACAAGGTGAAGAATTAAGGTCTAAATACAGAATCTTTATTTCCTTAGCTTAATATGCCACATGCATGCTTCTAACAACCTTTACAAATTTTCAGTTTTATCAATGCTCATTAAACTACCAGGCTCTATTTTTCTATATTCTCTTTCCCATCATTGCTGATTGCCAAGGTATTGTGTAAACAGAAGCCTTCTCCTTTGTAACCAACATCCTTCTCCTGCCAGATTCATTCAATGATGCCACAATTCAGTGTTTGTGACATCACAATAGCTTCCATGGTGACTAATTGTGCTGTCAAACTCTGGTGTGTGACATCTCTGAATGAATCGGGCAGGAGGCTGATTAGGAAATCAAAAGCTTCTGTTTACACACAAATAACTTGGTAATTAACAATGATGGGAAAAGAGCAAAATACTTATTGAGCTGCATTTATATACGTGGGGACCTGCCTGTCTTGGACGTTTGTTTCATACTGAAGTACAAAGACTGGCTTGGCTGTCCCAGAGAAATGAGGTGTGCAGGTTGGGGCTTCTGCAGCCACCAAACTTTGTTCTGCAGGGATTGCCCTAGGGCCATCCTCTGTAGGCCACACAGTAGATCTGTGTGAAAAGTAATGTGGCTTTTGAGGGTGTAAAGTGAACAAAAAGAAGCATATTTAAAGCATAAAAAAAAAATATGTAATGATACAGATTTCAGATATTTGAAAGGACATAGACAGGAAAGGGAATAAAAGAGTTCATTTAATGGGAGACACAAACATCCAGTTTCTTGTCCAACCAGTTTTGATTGCAGTTTAATTTTTTGGTTATTTTTTATTATATTTGTTGGTTTGAGGGTTTTTTTTAATTGCTTATTTGTAGCTTCTCTGTAGGTTAAACATTTCCCTGTATTTCAGAGATTGTCAGATCAAGGTAGTAATATGTCTGCATCGCAGATGAAGTTATTATCAGGTGTGTGATGTTCCCTACTTTTTCCTCAGGAAATAAGATTGCCAGTATAAGTATGAAACAGTGGCAAACAGATCTTTAGGACTGTGTAAAGAAATACAGCTTAAGAGCAGTGAGAATTCTGTATTTCCAGAAGATGTTATTTCTTACTCAAAACATCATTTCTGACTTAATGCTCTAAGTGGTAATCTTGAAGCATACCACAAAGAGGGGAGTTTCTTTGTTAAGGTCACTTTTTTTTTTCCTTTTTTTTCTTTTGTTTTTTTTTTTTACCCCTGGTCTTGCCTAATACTGCTTCCTAAAAAGCTCACTTTGTGGAACCAGCTCATATTTTCACTATTGGGCAGTCCGAGGACACAAGAGCACATTTCTGAAGCCAGCTACCTATTTATTATTGTATTGATCTTTGAGGTCCCAGTTTTTAAGGAACCTTCATCTGACTACTAAGTTTGCAGGGAAAGTGAACTCAGTTCCAAATAACATGTGCACTTGTAAATTACTTCAAACAGCTATTGGACTATACATAGTATTTGTGTTCTTATGGGAGGCAATGGTGTGCCAATTAACATCAGACCTGCTTAGATTTGACATGTGCACTGTCCCACTGGTATCTAAAACACTTTTTGGTTGAGATTTAAACAGACTGTGAAACTTGAATTGGTCCCATTATTTCATTTGCAATTAGAAATACACCTAACCTGTTCATAGTGTGGTATTCTCCCTTTATGCTGGTCCATAAGTAACTACTGTCAGTTTAGGATAGAGACTGAGGTATTGGGTATTAACAGAAACAATAATAATGAGGAAGACATTGTGTTATGATATTATGTCTGGACCCCGATTGCTTCCCTACCTGCAAACCTCATTTTATCAGCTTCAGAATTGACTGTTCATCTTACTCAATATAACTGAAACAAGAAAGAAAACTAGTAGGGCTCTGAGATGTATGTAGGCTTAGAAGAAAGACTTGCTGCATAGTTTTGTACAGAGATTTTCTTGTTTATGCATGTATGGAATTTGATTTGCCTTAATCTGAGTGAATTAAAAATGGAACAGTTAGACACAGCACTTGCTAAAATACAAAACCAAGGTGGGCCATTTCAAACTTCAGTCTGCCTGTCATTTGTAGTGATTCTCTAATTGGTGATTTGGGACTGAGCTTGTGAGTTGTTCATTATGGGATCCAGCTCCTTTTCTTATCTTGTAATTTCTTTCTGATACAGGACAGTCAGGGGGAGGGGGACGAGGGGAAAGTGTCCTTTTCTTCTAGCAGGTGTGTAGGAATGACTGAGCAGAGCCTATCATAGATTAAAAGGAGACATTTCTGCTCACTTCAACAGCAATGCCACTTGATGACAGACTGACCTATTGAACTTAATAGACTGACATCTGTGCTAGTTTTGTAGCTGGAAGCTCAAAGCAGGGCTGAGGTTGAGCTGCAGATGTGTCAAGTGACGGTTCATCTCATTTGTAATAACCAAACACAGATTACCAAGGACTTCCCAAGTGCACAATGTCTATGAAGTAGTAACAAACTGACCAGGACTAGCTTCCTTTCTACATGCATATGCTTATGAAATGCTGCACCTTTTCTTCTAGAGGAGTTTTAACTCAAAATGAAAATATAAACATTAAATCAGTGTGAGTGTCACCACAGAATTTCAAAAGGGCCTTGATTTAATAAAATAATACATCTGGGTCAGTTGCCTAAACCATCTAAGAAACAGTCACTGAATATATTTACACAAACTTTATCAAAATACAAAACAAACTGTTCATCTGCACTGTACTTTTTTTCAGGACAGAATGATTTGTCCCTGCCCTTAGGCAAGTGCTCTTCGGTGTGTTAGGAAAGTGAAGACCACACTTTGTGCAATGACAGTAGCAGACAATAGCAGGATGTTTGCTCTTTCAGGATTCATACTGTGATGAAGATTCATGCCAACATAATGAAATGGTTTTTTGAGAAAGTAGTATTTAAAAAAGCAGAAAGCCTTTCACCCTTATAGGCCCACTGTTATCATCAGCGTGTGGTTGTCTAAAACCTATTACAATAGTAGCAGTAGATCAGCTTCAGTGCTTTCAGTTTACCTGTGAATCCCCAAGATCATGTGGAGCTTTAAGTGGTAAATTCTCAGTTGGTGCAAAATTACTTAATTAACTCTTACCAACAGCATTATTGTTGCGTACGTTAAAGGCCTGCCCTTCAAAAAGTGGTATTACGGCTGATGCACTGAGAGAAAGCTCTATAATTGAGAGCAACCCACTAGGGAAAACCTTGAGTGTTAACCCCTTGACATTCAATCTATATCAAGGCTGGACATTGCAAATGCACAGTAAATGCTGAAGTCATCAGTGAGGTGGTGATCACTGATAGTCTAAATGCAGGTGAAAAAGATAATGGGATTATTCAGCAATATGTTGATTTTTCAATCAAATAATTTACATTAATCTGCTAAATTGGATAATGCAAGTGACATTTCAAGAGCTTGCTACTTTGAGGTATCAATGATGCTTGCCTTCTATCCTGAAAACACCCCTGGAGAACAAATGCCTGGCATTTGTAACCATGGGAATGCAAGGATGCATGAAGTGGGGAAGGGACTCTGCAGACTTCCTTGGGCAGTAAGTCACACACATTTCAGAGCTTTGCGAAGTTTATTTTTTGTCTGACCTCATTTTTATTTCTTATTATATAAGGGATCAAAGTACTCACTATTAAGACAACTACCTTGCAACCAAATCTAGAGCAGAAAATTGCCCTGTCATGTGTACAAAGCATTTGTCTCTGTCAGTATTCCTGTAAAGTAGATCCTGTGACCTCTTTCATAATAAACCCCATTGTCTAGTATCTACAATAACGACCTGAAGTTCACCTTGAAATGAACTGGTTTTATAGAGTGATCAAATAGGACAATGTATTTCTGTGATAATTGGAGACTTACTGGTGGCCTTTTTGCAGCTTTTTCCCCCTTAAATCTGTCCACCTTGCCAGTTCCAGAGCATATAGCCAGCACCAAAAGAAGAGGTTTGTGTGTGTTATTTAACTGCACTACTGCACACATAAAAAAATCTTACGTTCTTTTCTCAGCAGTCTGTGCTTAGGAAGCCCTGATGTAGAAAGTCTGTGAAGAATACTGCTATGTAATGTTAAACTTTGTACTATTTATACCCTGTTTCCTTTAAATGTTTCATGGCAGTATGGTTTGAGTGCTGTAATATGTTTTGTACACTTCTTAAACAATTACACTAGGTTGTTTAGCTCCTGTTCTTTAGAAGCTGGTTTTGCTGCTCCTGCTGGTTGGCTGTGCATTAACATTGTGTTCTTTTTCCACAGAGAGGTGCTTGGAAGATCATGAGCTCATAGTTCAAGTTGAGTCCACAATGGGAAGTGAAAGTAAATTTTTGTTCAGAAAGAATTATGCAAAATACGAATTTTTCAAAAATCCCATGGTGAGTCTCATTACTTAGTTGTTTACACCACAGAGAGATTGCAGTAACATTGCTGGGCACTGTTATGTCTTAACATATATTACAAGAAAAAAAGGTAACCAAGAAACTGAATTCTTTCCAAAGAAGTTTTAAACAATGTTTAAATTCCTTTCACTCTCTTTCCAGCCTAAAAACCTCAAGTGTTTTCAAGTTACCAAATATAGTTGTTTCAAAATGACTGTTGTTACATTGGACAGTGACCAAGACAGAAAAATCTTTATTGGTTCAGGAAAAACAGAAGTGTCATTTACTAATTTTGTTCAAACTTACTTGATTTGAAGCAATTTGATCATGCAGTGGGCAGTACCCAAACTTTTCAGTTTCTGACAGTAATAATTTTTCTTTAAAAACCCTAAGAACAAGCCCTAAAGTGCTTATTATGTACAAGGAATTTCCAGTTTATTGTTTTGGATGTTGGACAAGTGTCTCCCCTGGGGCTGTGCTTTACTAGTATGCTCTACCTTTTTTACTGATTGTAGTAACTCACCCCCTCCATGTCCTAATGTGTATCTATGCTTGAAAAGTATCATATGTCATAGCTATACTTATTCCTGGATTTGTAAGATCCTTTGAATGTTGTAATTCTAAACTGTTTGCAGTGTAACTGCTTATTTGGGGATTATGTTTCAAGTTTTATCTAAACATTTAAGTTTGGACAGGCTGTTGGCATAAAAGTGATGTCAGCTGATGTGACCCATCTAGATAGTTGAAGAAGGATAGTCCAGAGGTGATTTAGGTGGGAACAGATCTTGGGTCAGCTGGGTGTTTGTGGTGGGAGAAGAAAAAAAGATACATGAGGTCACATGAAAATTTATTGCTGAAGTTACTGCAGATGAGACATTAATTCCTTGCACATGTGCTTGCATGTATATTTGTCATCTGCTAGTGCGTGTTTCAGAGGCTGTGCCTTGACTTACTGTGTGAAACATTTCTGTACATGGACTGTTTGTAATCTGTCACTTGTGTTATTTTTCCTGTGTGATAACCTATAAACATCTGAGTGGTATCATAGCACACTGTTTTCATGTGGTATACTTTAATTAATAATAGAGCATGGGTGTAAAACCCAGAATGCTTGCATTTGGTCCTAGGCTCCTCCAATCAGAGAATAAACCATCCTTTTGGTGTAAGAATGTGAAGGCTCCATATCCGTTGCATGAGCTGTTGCCATATGGCACTGTCTCTGCTCAAGAGAGGCTGGTAGATGTTAGCTTTCATAATTGATTGTGCAACTTACCTGGCAGAAGAGTGATTCCTCTTCAGTCTTCCTCTTTGTGCCCTAAAGACTAAAATTTCAATTGTCTGAAGAATGACAAATTTTCTGAATTGAGAATGTCTTCCTTGTGATTCATCTTGTTATAATCAGTCATTGGTTTTTTCAGACATTTCTGCATGCCTTGATGCTCTAAATAATGCATGCCTTGATGCTCCAAATAATGTTTAAAAAGTTCAAGATTTGTTTAATATAATTGCTGTGCACAGTAAAATATAGGCATTTTAAAACATGGCAGATGGAAAGGGGAAGTGGAGGAATAAATCTGAAGTCAAGTCACCAGTGTGGAAGTCAGAAAACTGTCTGGCCTTTGTCATGCAAAGATTCAGTATGAATGAGACAATGAAACGGACGCCTGAAACTGAAAAGCTCTGTAGAAGCACCTGTTTGTGTGTTAAACAGTATTTGCTTCTGTGTTTGTGGAATGGGGGAAAGGAGGTAGATGTCTGCTTTGAGTTTATTCAAATACAGCATGTGAAGTAGGGCATGCAGTACAGAGCCTAATTATTGCATGGCCTTCAATCAGTTTTTATTATTTCATTTCATGCAATGTATGCTGACCTACCCTTAGAAGAAAAAAATACTATGCTCCATTATGTTACCCTGAAATATAAAACATTGGGGTAGAATTTGCAAAGGGTTTTTCTCTTGACAAATTGAAGGGTGTGAAGCCCTGAACATAACCTGGCTGTTGAACAACTGAATGAAAGCATCAGCAGTCACACATGAACTCTTTCTTATAATTAAGGTCTCCAAACGGCACTTTGGAGCCTTCTGAGGGAGTGAGCAGGTTATAGGGTGAAGCAGACACAGAAGAACTATATTTTGTGTAGAAAGAGACTGCTGTCAAAGGTAAAGATCTGCAGCATCGCCATCTGAGAATTCTTGTAATGCTTTTACCTCCATCTTACCCCTGTGAGGGTAGAGAAAACTTACTATTCTTCCTGCTCTGCATCTTCCACATAGCAAGTGGAATTACAGAGTTTGATGCTGAGCAGCCTTTCTGGATGGAGAGGGAAGCTCAGAAATTTGATGGCAGAATATGCAATAAGTGAGTAGTCAGTGTATACCAGACCTTGAGGACCATTTATCCTGCTGTGTGGCTGTCAATGGGTCCATGTCCAAGTGGAAGCCAGTGACAAGTGGAGTCTCTCATGATCAGTACTGGGACCTGTGCTGTTTAGTATTTTTATGAATGATATAGACAGTGGGATCAAGTGCACCCTCAGCAACTTCACCAATGACACCAAGCTGTGTGGTGCAGCAGACACGCTGGAGGGAAGGGATGCCATCCAGAGGAACCTTGACAGGCTGGAGAGGTGGGCACAAGCCAACCTCATGAGGTTCAACAGAACCAAGTGCAGGGTCCTGCATATGGATCATGGCTGTCCCAGGCACCAATATAGGCTGGGCAGTGACTGGCTTGAGAGCAGCCCTGAAGAAAAGGACTTGGGGGTGCTGGTGGATGAGAAGCTCAACATGAGCCACCAGTGTGCACTCGCAGCCCAGAAAGCCAAATGTATCCTGGGCTGCATCAAGAGAAGTGTGGTCAGTAGGTCAAGGGAAGTGATTCTCCTCTTCTACTCCACTCTGGTGAGACCCCACCTGGAGTACTGCATAGAGTTCTGGAGCCCCTATGACAGGAAAGATCTGGAGGTGCTGGAATGTGTCCAGAGAAGGGCCATGAAGATGATCAGAGGGCTGGAGCACCTCTCCTATGAGGACTGGCTGATAGGGGATTGTTCAGTTTGGAGAAGAGAAGGCTCCAAGGAGACCTTACAGTGGCCTTCCAGTATCTGAAGGGGGCCTACAAGAAAGCTGGTGAGGGAATTTTTAGGGTGTCGGGTAGTGATAGGACTGGGGGGAATGGATCCGAGCTATAGGAGGGTACATTTAAATTAGATGTTAGGAAGAAGATCTTCACCATAAGGGTGGTGAGACACTGGAACAGGTTGTCAGGGAAGTGGTGGAAGCCTCATCCCTGGAGATTTTTAAGGCCAGGCTGGATGTGGCTCTGGGCAACCTGATCTAGTGTGAGGTGTCCCTGCCCAACGCAGGGTGGTTGGAACTAGATGATCCTTGAGGTCCCTTCCAACCCTGACAATTCTGTGTGATTCTGTGGTTCTTTCTTAGAAAGTACAGGCTATTAGAGATCCCTGAAATCCCTCACTAGAAGAGAAAAGGGTGGAAAAATGCACTTATGAAATGCTGCATATAAGATATTTCTAAAATCCACATTCTGTCTGCATGGATTGTTTGGTGAACTGAAGGAAGAGAGGAACTATACTTGAAAGCTATAGTATTACTTGGACTATCAGGAGATCTCCAAACTCATTTAAGAGCGATAGTTTCAAAAAATTAGTAAGTGGGAAAAGTTTCTCTTCTGTGTAAAAAGTGTTCAAATATGTCACTTCCAATTCTCTTCTCTTTTTGTGTCTAGAATTTCTTTCCAGAGCAAATGGTTGCCTGGTGCCAGCAAACAAATGGCAGTATCCCACAGTCACAACTTCTGCAGGTACTGTAAGTTTATCTGTATTGACAGCGAAAGTTTTGGAGCTTAAGGGTCAAGGTTGAGAGGAAGGAAGACAGAATTCAAAGGTCTAGAAACAGGTGATTGGAGGAAGACCAGTGTAGTGAGCTAGTGTATGGTACTAATCTTGAAAATACGTGACAAAGATCTTACCCAGTGGCAAAGATTCGTAAGTTGTAAACACAAAGTATTCATAAATATGTTCATGTCTGTGCCATTGATACTCAGCTGACTCTGTGGGTATGTGGTTTGGCCACCTAGTTTTATCCTAAAACAGTCTCAGTGAGCACATTTTTAGAAAAACAAATACACCTCATAAAAATCAAAACAGAAGTACTCTTCTATACTCCATGTCATAGCACAGGAGAAGGTGTAAAAATGCATGCATACATTAGAAGATGGGTTTGAGCTGGTGAGAGCTTTTTGTTGTACTTTTTATATCCCATGTTTTTGCCTGGCAATGCTTAAGAATAAGGACTGTGGTTCAGTGAACTAGCTGTGGTTTTTTTATACACAGAAAATCAGTTCCTTAAGAAGTAAGTGCAAGCAGTTAGAGAAGATTGTAGTACTTGCAAATTAGCCCCATTTAAAGCTTCCCAAGTTAAATTATGGAGGTTTGTACCTTATGCATATGTGTTGGTAGAGTTGTGTAATCTGCATGCCAGTGGCATGTTTATATGTTTTGATGTTTTGATGTCACTGTACAGTTTCTTGCTTGATGAAGGAGCTGGTAGTAACACAGATGGCCTCCAAGGATGATGCTGAAGGGTTAGCTACCTCTCTGACCAGTAACTCATTCAGTTAAATGTCTCAATTTAAGCACTCCAATCTAACCCTTGCAATCTAAATCTCTTTCACTTTAGTGGTTTTCTCAAATGGGGAACACCCAACTCATGAGGCCAAATTAAAACAGTTTGTTAAGAGTACTTTATTAAGCATATAAGACTGATACCTTGAAAACAGTACCACGAGTATGAGGCAAATTACAAAGCCAGAAGGGCCAAAGTATACATACAAATAGCTGATTTTAGCTTGCTTTCTATCATTTTGCCTGTTAGCAAATATGCATCAAATCTCTTTTTAAATACCAGAAGTTTCCACTGACTTTTGAACCAGTGCACTCATTTTATTCCATTAGCACTTCAAAGTACTGTCTCCAGATTCACTGAGAAGAATTTAAAATGCTAGCATCCACGCTCAGCTGGGAAGCAAAACAAAAATCAAACCAATTTCTGGAATTAAAAATGAAATTCATGTGCAGTGAGGCTGCACTTGGGAACCAAAACTGTCACAAACAAAGAGAATATATTCTTCATTTGGTCTTTCCCTTTCATAGTTCACAAGGGGATTCATGGTACAAGTAACAGGAAAATTGCCTGTTCGTTTCCATTCTGTTAGATGAGATGGAGAGGAAACTGGAAAAAAAAATAGGTGTCAATGCAACTAAGAACTCATAACACAGCACACTGGTATTTGGTTTTGTTTTCTGTGGGTTTTGTCCACCAAATAACACCAAAACACAACTTTAAAATGTTGCAGAGGCATCTAGATCAACCAAGTTTATGCATTTTTTTCTTCCTACTATTGAATCTATTAGTTTGGCATTTAACTTCAGCAAGCCCTCTGTTATTTTAAAATCTGACCCACTGTAATAAGTGTGAGATTCATCCATCAATTCTCTGACTGTAGTTAATGCTTCATTTCTTTGATGTATTGCAAATCAGATAATTATAGTCCTTCTAATTAAATCAATAACATATACTTCTGGATCTTGAAGTCTAGTATAATTGGTGACACTTACTTGACTGATCTATGTTTCTTTTTGAGTTAAATATTCTTGTGGTCTGTCATACCTCTTGTCTTGGGATAGGAGCCTGTGCTATATAAGACTTCAGTGTGGGAAATCCTAAAATAGGTTGTTCCCATTCTAAAACTTTGGAATAAAGTTGCAGATTTTAGCTCATGTTTCAAAGTTAGACTAGTTGCCAGAATTATTGTGACAAGGTATTTTCTAAGAACTAATAATGACTTTGTGTCCCTTTAGGCTAAGTGCAAGACGAATGAGAATAGAGGTAAATGATTAGCCTTTTGGAGACCCAAGTATTGACACAGAGAACAGGAAAATGTCGGTGACAGGAGAATTTATCTAGGTAGATGTAACAGGAGGAGCAGGAATATATCCATTTTAGTCCTAAATCAGTTTAAACATCCAGTTCAGTTTAAGCATACTGTGAAACTGTACCTCAAGCCAGCAAAGTGATCTGCCATTTGCATTTCTGTTCTGCAAATACTGTGACAATTTTATGATCCATCAGTAGGACACAATCCTGATTTGCATTCTCCTCTCCAACAGAACTTTTTAAACTCCAGTAGCTGCCCTGAAATTCAAGGTTTCTTGCACGTGAAAGAGTTGGGTAGGAAATCATGGAAGAAACTGTATGTGTGTTTGAGGAGATCAGGACTTTATTGTTCTACAAAAGGAACTTCAAAGGTAAGATTAAAAAATAATTTGCACAGCATGTGAAATCCTTTTCTGCTCTTACAGTGAGTATTTTTTGCTGGTTTTTAAATATCTGTGCACATAGTTTCTTTTTTTTTATTGCATAGAAAAGTATAAGCAAGCCATGAAGAAATGACAATCAAGCCCTGGTTCCTCAATGCATGAAAAGAGCTAATATAGCTTTGTTATATAATAAAACTAAACTAACCAGACAACATCATTGTGGCTACTAAAGTCATGCTAGCAAGAGAAATCCTGCTCCCTAAGCATGTGGTACATGAATTCAGTTTAAATGATACATTAAATAATATTTTCTATTATGTAACTCTGAGATTGCTCTGGAAGAATATAACAGACTATGCTGTTTTTAAATCTGATGTGTTTGTGTATTGGGTTTGGCTGAGCTGGAGTTAATTCTCCTCAGAGCATCTTTCCAATGATATGTTTTGCAGTGCTGTAGCTGGGTGTTCATCTCACACCAGTGTTTTGGCTACTGCTGAACAAGCATCAATGCTGTGCTTTTTCAACATTTCCCCACCCCAAGAGTATGCTGGGGGAGGCAAGATAATATGTATTTTGTCAGCTTCTTGTATAAAGCATCCTCTGCTAGCAGGCTGATATTTAAAAGATGACACACGACGTCCACTTCAGGCTGACCAACGGAGAAGCAGAGTGTTTGTATACTGCCCTCTGTTGGAGGCTGGTCTTGAGAGACTGCAAAGCTGGCAGGAAGATCTTCCAAAATCTTACACGTAACTACGGTAAAATACACTATTTCCCTAGGAGCCAAGGCATTTGCAATTGTTGGCTGACCTAGAAGACAGCAATATCTTCTCGTTGATAGCAGGCAAGAAGTTGTATAATGCACCTGCAGAGTATGGATTTTGTATAAAGGTAATTATTCTCATTAAGTTCTCCTTAAGTTCAAAATAATGGCGGTAGCTCAGACCCCTCCCTGCCCCCAGCTACATGGCATTCATATGTAAAATTCTGCAAGCGTTTCTGTTGTGAGGACTTGATCTTTAACGTCTTTGATTTGGCAGGCATGTCCTGTGAGTCTTGCCATCACTTTCCGTGACACTTTTAACACTTTATCTGGTGTTCTTTGGCTTGGGAAGTTTCTGGGCAAGATCAGCTCAGTGTTGAAGCGTGATGTGCCTGTGAGGCCTTGGTTCACCTCACAGAAAATTTTTTTTCCAAGTGCTTTAATTGAATAGGAAAGTTTCTCTGGGCAGTGAGCAGCATAGCAACAAAGGATCAAGCTGTGGTTGGGTGTAATTGTACCATTACTGCGGGGCAGAGATTTACATTTCTTTAAAGAAGATGATTGTCTTGGAAAATGAAAATAAGAATAAGCAGCTGCCTTCAAGCATTTAAAAAACTGTTGTGCTCCATGTAATTTCCTGAATAAAATTTAAGGCTGGGAGATGGTTTTATTGATATCAGCCATTCCAGAGCTAGACAACACAGACTTGCCTCATAGAGCAGGACAGATCCTAAACTGATAGAAGCAGACTTTCAGTGACTTTCAGTTATGGAAATTTTGGTTCCATCTCAAAATGGGGGTCATAAAACTTCTCACAGTTCTAACAAAAAAAACAAACCCAAAACAACAATGCTTTGGTTCTGGTTCCTGCATGACCCAAGTACCTTCTGGTAAACTATCAGAACTGCAGGGTATTTCAAAGCAAGCGCTGATGTTTATCTTACTGGACCCAGCTAAGAAACTGATTTCTTTCAAAGCATCTTTAGCCTCTCCTGAGCCTTGATTCAGGGTGGTGGGAACATTTTTCTGGCCAGTTCTTAGACTGTACCTGTATTTTCTGTGCAGTAAACTTGAGTGTTGTTGACTTTCTACCAAATGTAGCTGACTTCCCTTTAATGCTTTATAGCCCAACAGAGTGAGAAATGAAACTAAGGAACTGAGGTTGTTGTGTGCTGAAGATGAGCAAAGCAGGACATGCTGGATGACTGCCTTTCGACTCCTCAAGGTACCTAATCTCTTGTATGTGAATGGAGCTACATCTATAGTTAAGGTGTATTTGTTACTTTGTGAGAAAATAGCTGTTCTTTAACATCATCTGCCTCTAGAATGACACAGCTAGGAACAAACTGCCAAGTAGATCCTGTCCCTTCTAAATGTTTGAGCATAGAACTGAGCTCAATTCCTTCCACATATGAATCAAGTATCATTTTCATTTTTGAGCCAAACTTGCAGTTATAAAGCTAAAGAACATGTTTTATCAATGGTAAGTAACCTTATCTAGAAGAGATTGGTATCTTGGAGCCTTTGCAAATGTTTCCGTTTTCTAAGGTTCAGTTAAAAAAAGTAACAAAAATAAGCAGCCTTATCTCCGGGTGAAAGTAGCTCATATCTCAGAGCAAACAATGAGATTTCTTGATAATAAGGTAGGAGGCTTCACAGGGTTTTTTGAAACAAAATCAGCATGGAGGGAACTGAGGAGAAAGTTGACTATTTTGTGCTCTTTGAAGCAGAGAACTTTCTGATCTTCATAGGGAAATGTGCAGAAGTTTTAAGGTTGATTTGGTTTGGTTTTGAATCCTTCCCCAGAACATGCTGCCTTGAAAACTACTGTGTTTTCTGTCCCTTACTACAGCCTCCTTCATGTTAAAGGGAATACACACCTATATTTAAAAATACAATAAATACGCACAGGAGTTGCCCTTGAAAATCCCACCTTAATTCCATTCAGTTATCCTACCCTCTAATATTCTGTGCCAAAGTATAATATACAGAATGTGATTAAAAAAATGGAGGTTTTGACAAAATGGTGCTGCAGTACTTGATACTAGGTAGATGTCCACCAAAACAGGATGGAGAACCTTGGGTTCAATCAACTTTGTCTCTCTCTGTAGCAAACTGATAATTTCAGGCTTGGAAATGAGGGAGGGCATGGCTGCTCCCTGTGGTTGTTAAGGTCACTGTGCCAGTATCCTTGCTGGTGGATGCCACATGCCAGGCTCTACCCAATGTGGCATGTGTAATCCAGGGGTGCTGCAGGCACTTGGTCTCACTGTCCTGACTGAACAGAGCTGCTTTTCCTGCCTAAGTAGCAGCCCACGTCAGTGAACCCTTCACACCCCTCTGTCAAAACTCATTTCATACCCACCTGCTGAAGAAGATGCATTCCTGCAGCATGGGTCCAAGAAGCTAAAAGGGAGCAGATGCAACAGAAAGTATGAGATTTTATTGCTTCCTGGTCCACGTGTGGCAGTGACTAGGAGAAACCACAGAGATTCCCACTGCTGCATGTGCATTGTTTATTCCTCCCTTTCATAAAAGTTCATCTCTTTTGTTTATCCCCAAGACATGATAAATGTTTGTTACAATGACCTGTTCCTGTGCAGGCTGGCCATTGTGCAAAAACCTATAAGCACAGGGAAAAGCAAATCAGAATCCTAGGCTTGTGGGTATGAAAATACAATTCCTGTTCTCCTTCTACATTAATTGGTGCTCTCTAAATATTAACTCATTTGTTACTTGCAAGAGATTCTTATTTGCAGTCCAGAAATTCCCTAGTTGCTACCAAAACAGGTACACTAGCCTTAGTATGGGCCAGGATACAAGAAGCAATCCATTACAAGAGGCGTGTTTGATTTCTCTGGTGCTGATACCTCTTCTTGCTCTGGTCCCCATTTATTTGACTTGTCTAGAGCTGGATATACACTAACAATTATGGTAAGAGTTTTAGTTCCGAGGCAATTCCAGGTGTTTTTTTCTCAGCTCTGCTTTTCCTGTTTATACGTTGTTTGCATTGTGGGGAAAGTACTCAAGCAGATCAGCTAACAGTAGTGAACCGTGCATCGAAGATGCCACTTGTTCTGAAGAGATCAGTTACACTGGTCAAAGCACAGGTGTTTCTGAATGGCAATGAAAAACCTTCACAGTATACAAAATTAGCTGTTCTTACCAAATGTGTAGACAAGCATCTTGCCATGACCATTCAGAGGAATTGTTCTTTGGAGTACAATCTATGGCAGCAACAGTTTTGTGGGGCAGAAATTTTTGTATGCTAGCATACAACATTTACCCATAGGCAGTTAACATTGCAGGAAACATGGCTAGTCAGGGAAAATTAAGACTGTGCTCCAAGGTTGTAGCTGTGACCCTCCTTTTTATTAGCTTACTGATTTAGCTTTCCATAGTCACCCTGTTTCCAAAATCATACACACTATTTAAGTTGCAACATTCAGTAATCAATGTTGCTGCACATCTGCACCGTGCCTCTAGGGAAGGCACTGCGTAGGTGTTTTCCTATGATCCTAACTACTAGTGTTGCTAAAATCTACCATTTTCAGTGCCCTCACTGGAGCTCAATCACCTTTTTTTTATATAAATAAGAAAAGCATCAAAAGTGTTCTTTCCTGCTAAAATTCATTAGAAGAGATCATAGAAAGATTATTATTTTTTATAATGATGAAAAGAGAGTTTGAACATCTTACGCAGATTGGCTTTTTACTGAATCACAGAATTGTCAGGGTTGGAAGGGACCTCAAGGATCATCCAGTTCCAACCCTGCTGCCATGGGCAGGGACACTCTTGACCCTCAGGTTGCCCAGAGCCCTATCCAGCCTGACTTTAAAAGCATCCAGGGATGAGGCTTCCACCACCTCCCTGGGCAACCTGTTCTAGTGTCTCACCACCCTTAGGGTGAAGAACTTTTTGCTAATGTCTAATCTAAATCTACCCTCCTCTAGGTAGACTTAGATCACGTAAATCAAGGGTAAAATGAAGGAAGGTTAATATGTATTCCACCCTAGAGTGAAAGCTTGTCTTCTATACGGAAAACATGGTGATGGCTGAAGTCACAGAAATTACCTGTGTGTTTCACTCAGGCTTGTACAATTGCTGTTTTTTAACTAAAACTTGTCCTGCAGATTTACTGCTTTTTTGCCACCTGCCAGTCACTGTTGCTCAGTTCAAAGGCTTTTGGACAGTTTTTGATCATAAAAGTAACAAATTTGTGGCACTGTGTTCCAGTGTGAGGTGTTTTTTTTTCTAGGGTGTATACTTGATTAATAATGTTCTTGCATTTCTGTTGGCAGTATGGAATGCTACTGTATCAGAATTACAGAATTCCCCAGCAGAGAAAAGCCATGCTTCCACACTTTTCCACTCCAGTAGTAAGTAATGAACTTTACCTCATTAATGTATGATGTTGGAAAGGATACGTTTACTTTTGCATTTTAAAAGTGGAAAATACTACACTAAGAAATGTAAATTCATCATTGTGTAGCAAATCAGTGTAAAGTTCACATTTTGTGTGAGTACAGTTTATGTGGTTGGCTCTTCATTATCTCAGGCTTACATAATCCACATGACTGAAAAATCTTGGATACGTCAGGCACTTCAAGATCTACAGTACAGACATCTGGCTGTCTCTGTAGAAGCCAGCTTAGGTCTGGCAAAGCTAACACATAAATTTCCTGAAGTATATCGGGCCAAGAGCTGACTGTTAGATAGCTAAAAGTGAAAAACCTATATCTGGATCCCAACTGGCCCTGAAAATGACTGGATTGTAGTAATAGGCCCAGTGGGCAACTTGAGCCTTTGAATCCTCTCCCTATGGCCTAAAAAGAGAAGCCATCAATTTTTGAGGCTGCAAATATTTTGGAAGTGGGGAAAAAAGATGTCTTTTCTGTGCCATTGAAAGATAATTTTGGACAGTCTTCTGAACCAAAATATCTTTAAACTCTCAAGCTGTTTTTTTCCTTCCCTGTTTTTTGAAACAAGTGAAAATTCCTTTTCAGAGAAGTGTATCTGAAAACTCACTAGTAGCAATGGATTTTTCGGGGCAAATAGGAAGAGTAATTGAAAATCCTGCTGAAGCACAGAGTGCTGCCTTGGAAGAAGGACATGCGTGGAGGGTAGCTATCTTCTCTTCTTTTCCATTTTTGTAATTAGTAAGTGTCTGTCAAGAGCCAAAACAGAGAGTGTGCTATGATGCTAGTGCAGTGCTGGTCACAGTATAGTTTAGCTCCGACCTGAAGCAATCACACTGCAAGCATGCAGATCTGAAAGTCAATATCCATCTTTAGCAAAACTGTCACATTCACAACAACCTTCTACCACTGCTTCTCTGTCCCCCTAGTGTCCAGAGGAAAGTTGAGGGGGAAAGCAGACCCACCAGAACTTTACTGCCAGTTTGCAAAACCAGTCTCTGAGGAGGAATATGTCAAATTAAATGCTTCCCCACATGGAAGAGGCTGGGGCTCTGACTAATGGCTTGCTCCCAGTAAGTTTAATTGCAGAATATACAAGAGGCAGGACCTCTTGCAATGAAAACTGATGTAACTTGTTTATAGTGTCTTGTGGACAGACAGCTGCAGTACAAGTTTTCAAGTTTTCCCACATGCTCGTCTCTTAGGGAATAGGAGTCATTCCTGAAGCACTAGCTGGTGCTTTATGTACGGGAGGGAAATACTGCTCGATTTACTGAGTGCCTGGTGTTTTGCCTGAGCAGAAACATATCAGACTTTTCTTTTTTCTGTCTTTTTTTTTTTTTTCCTTTCATTTTGTTCTTGGTTGGTTTGTGGTTTTTTTGTTTGTGGTTTTTTTTTTTTTTTTTTTACTATATAGATACTGAGCTTTCATGATTAACATCTGGCTTGTGTTTTAAGCCAACTGAAATGAGCTGCTGCTTGTAGATTAGCTCCCTTCAAAGTTTGTTTCTTTTTCTCATCTTTGCATTAAACTTGCCCAGCCCCCAGTTTCCTATAAATTAAATCTGTATTGCATGTGCACTAATTCTCTTCTGTTGAGGCTTTAGTGTGGATTTAACAGTAATTCATTTTTTCCATAGAAACGTAGCACAAGAATGAACATCTTGGGTAGCCAAAGTCCACTCCATCCTTCCACACTGAGTACAGGTAAATTCTGCTGGTTTGTAAGCACAGCATCAGCGTAAACAAAAGTTTCGTTTCCTGTAGAGGCAGAGTGTGCAGTCATGTATTATTAATGCCTTGATGTCAAATACAATGTATCAGTAGCTTCTGCATCATTAACATGCTCACCCATATAGACATGGTAGAAGGAACTTGTTTTCCTTGAAGGTGCCCTTCAAACTTTTCTTCAGTATTAACTTTTTGAAACTCAGATTTTATAAAAAGAGACTCCATAAATGTTTGCATTTAAACCAATCCAGAAGTTAATTGTTTCGTTTACAAGAAGAAAAGTCAAGGAGTGACCTGTTAGTCTTTAAAGGAGTATAAATGAGAGTCTTAAAGGCTAAAGAATAGCATTCATTACATAATAACTGAATAATGTAAAATACACAGATGGTTGTAATGTGAGTTCTGAACATCTCTCCGAGATTCTAAGTTTATTAAAATAATTGTAAATTGTGGATTAATATCCTGGACTTAGAGGAAACACGGCTATGCTTAGTTTCTGTTCTGTTGAAAAACAATGTAACAATAAAAGTAAAACTATTTGGTGGTAACTCTACCCTTGAAAGCATAAGCTAAAGTGCTTTTCATTATTTGAGAGTTAGGGGAACTTAGCTCTACTAACTCATTAGCTTATAATTTGTATTCTTTAGTCACAACCTTTTCAAGAAGCTATGAAAAGGCAATATTGTAAGACATTTCTCTCATTAACCTAATTGTGCATCTGCAGATCAGAAGATACATGAGGGTAATGCCTGCCTACTTGGTATACTAAGCAGATGCAATGGCTGGTGCATTTTTTCATATCGATTCACTTTTTTACATTAATTTGTGAAAAATATTTGCTATTCCACGAGAAAACTATACCCACTTTTAAAATGTTTAAATAATTAGTGTGTGCGGAAAAAGCGATGCACGTGTTACTGATTTAACAGTCCTCTCTTTTCCTTCACACCTCCAGTTATTCATAGGACACAGCACTGGTTTCATGGCAGAATCTCTAGAGAAGAGTCTCACAGGATTATTAAGCAGCAAGGCCTTGTAGATGGGTAAGTATTCCTGTTGCTTAGTATTTGTGATCTGATAGTATGTGTTCTGATAAGAACACAAGCTTTGCTGTAATGTTCTACAGGATTGTGAGCACTTCTGAGTAACGTCATTCTTGAGTATAACCTGCCTGGATTTCAGAAAGTAAGAGTGTGCTTGTTAGAGTGGGCTCTAACTCTTAATTGGAAAAATAAAATATCAAGAATACACAACATTTTTTCAGAGGCAATCAAGTCTTAGCGAATGTTAGAATTTGAAATGGCTGTACCTAGCCATTTGCCTACAAATTTATAATTCACCATTTGTGCTCATTTGCATGAATCAGAGCAGTTATGATGAGGTCTGTTCTAGAGCAAAGGAATGAAAGTACCTGTTGCAGTGCTCTGTAAAATGTCTGTAGTTGAGACTGAAGTATTTGCTGAGCATTATTTATATGTAGTAATAGTTATTGAAGTGAATTTGCTTAAACTGCATGCAGTGGTTCTTCATTTGTGGGATGGGGGAAGAGCACAGTTGCCTTCAGTTCACTAATCTCACTGCTGTCACAGTTAAGGTAGAAACTTCCATGCTGGCTTCACAGTATCACAGTATCACAGTATAACCAAGGTTGGAAGAGACCCCAAGGATCATCAAGTCCAACCCGTCCCAACAGACCTCACAACTAGACCATGGCACCAAGTGCCATGTCCAGTCTCCTCTTGAACACCTCCAGGGACGGCGACTCCACCACCTCCCCGGGCAGCCCATTCCAATGACGAATGACTCGCTCAGTGAAGAACTTCCTCCTCACCTCAAGTCTAAACCTCCCCTGGCACAGCTTGAGACTGTGTCCCCTTGTTCTGGTACTGGTTGCCTGGGAGAAGAGACCAACCCCTCCTGTCCTCAACCACCCTTCAGGTAGTTGTAGAGGGCAATGAGGTCACCCCTGGTCCTTCTCTTCTCCAGGCTAAACAACCCCAGCTCCCTCAGTCTCTCCTCATAGGGCTTGTGCTCAAGGCCTCTCACCAGCCTTGTTGCCCTCCTCTGGACACGTTCAAGTGTCTCGATGTCCTTCTTAAACTGAGGGGCCCAGAACTGGACACAGTACTCAAGGTGTGGCCTAACCAATGCAGAGTACAGGGGCACAATGACCTCCCTGCTCCTGCTGGCCACACTATTCTTAATACAGGCCAGGATGCCATTGGCCCTCTTGGCCACCTGGGCACACTGCTGGCTCATGTTTAGGCGGGTGTCGATCAGCACCCCCAGATCCCTCTCTGTTTGGCAGCTCTCCAGCCACTCTGACCCCAGCCTGTAGCTCTGCATGGGGTTGCTGTGGCCAAAGTGCAGCACCCGGCACTTGGACTTGTTGAATGTCATCCCATTGGACTCCGCCCATCTGTCCAGTCGGTCGAGGTCCCTCTGCAGAGCCTTTCTACCCTCTAACTGACTAACATCTATTCCCAACTTGGTGTCATCTGCAAACTTGCTGATGACTGACTCAATTCCCTCATCCATATCATCAATGAAGATGTTAAAGAGGATGGGGCCCAACACTGATCCCTGGGGGACACCACTGGTGACTGGCCGCCAGCTGGATGTGGCACCATTCACCACCACTCTCTGGGCTCGGCCCTCCAGCCAGTTCCTAACCCAGCGCAGAGTGTTACTGTCCAAACCATGAGCTGACAACTTAGCCAGCAGTTTGCTGTGGGGGACGGTGTCAAAGGCCTTGGTGAAGTCCAGGTAGACCACATCCACAGGCCTCCCCACGTCCACCAGACGGGTCACCTGATCATAGAAGGAGATCAGGTTGGAGAGGCAGGACCTGCCCTTCCTAAATCCATGTTGGCTGGACCTGAGCCCTTGGCCATCCTGCAGGTGTGCAATTATTGCCGCCAGGATAATCTGTTCCATCACTTTCCCTGGCACTGAGGTCAGGCTGACTGGCCTGTAGTTTCCGGGTTCCTCCATCCGTCCCTTCTTGTGGATGGGGACCACATTGGCCAGTTTCCAGTCATCTGGGACCTCTCCAGTGAGCCAGGACTGGAGGAAAATGATGGAGAGCGGCTTGGCCAGCTCATCTGCCAGCTCTCTCAGCACCCTAGGATGGATCCCATCTGGTCCCATGGACTTGTGGATGTCCAAGTGGCTCAGCAGGTCCCGAACTAGTTCCTCATGGATTTCTGGGGTACTACACTGCTCCCCAACCCTACTACCCAGCTCAGGAGGCCACTCATCCTGGACTCCTACCTTGCTGTTAAACATCGAGGCAAAGAAGGCATTCAGGACCTCAGCCTTTTCCTGATCTTCGGTCACCGTGTTCCCCTCCAGGTCCAGTAAGGACTGGAGATTCTTCTTGCCCTTCTTTTTAGCATTGATATATTTGTAAAATTGCTTTTTATTTTCTTTCACAGAGGTGGCCAGTTTCAGTTCCAACTGGGCCTTTGCTTCTCTAATTTTATTCCTACATAATCTAACCACTTCCGTGAACATACCTCGAGAAGCCTTCCCCTCCTTCCAAAGGTGATACAGCCTCTTTTTTTCCCTTAGTTCCTCCAGGAGCTGCTTGCTCATCCAGGCCGGTCGCCTTCCCCGCCGGCTCATCTTTCGGCAGATGGGAACCGCCAGTTCCTGTGCCTTCAAGAGCTCCTTTTTGAAGTAGGTCCAACCCTCCTGGACCCCTCGGTTCATGAGGGTTGGTACCCAGGGAACTTTACAAATAAGTTTCTTAAAGAGGCTGAAGTTTGCCCTCCGGAAGTCCAAGGTGAAGGTTCTGTTGGTACTCCTCCCTATCTCCCTGCATATTGAAAACTTCACTATCTCGTGGTCACTGCACCCTAGGCAGCCTCCCACGGTCACATCTCCCACCAGCCCTTCCCTATTGGAGAGCAGCAGGTCAAGCAGAGCCTGTCCCCTGGTAGGCTCGCTTAACAGCTGCGTCAGGAAGCAGTCCTCTATTCGCTCCAGGAATCTTCTGGACTGCCTTCTCTCTGCTGAATTAAGTTCCCAGCAGATATCTGGCAGGTTGAAGTCACCCACGAGGACAAGATCTGATGATCTTGAAACAGCCTCCAGTTGTTTGTAGAATAATTCATCAACCTCCTCATCCTGGTTGGGTGGTCTGTAACAGACTCCAAACAGGATGTCAGATTTGTCGGGCTGCCCTCTGATTTTAACCCACAGGCTCTCAATTCCCTCATCTTCCACCTCAAGTTCAGAGGCAGAAAGTGTCTCCCTAATATACAAAGCCACCCCTCCTCCTCTTCTCCCTCTCCTATCCCTCCTAAAGAGCCTGTAACCCCCAGTGTAGCACTCCAATCGTGCCTGTTGTCCCACCATGTTTCTGAGATGGCAACTATATCATAGTTGCCCTGGTGGATTAGGAGACAGTCAAGTTTAAACCTTTTTTGTTGTTTTCTGATTCAGCAGCATCACTAATCTTTGTGAAAAATGAACTAGAATAGAGAAATAGAAGTTGCTTGTGCACGTACATACTCATCGTGGCTTTTTTCTTCCCCCTTTTTTTGGGGATTTTTGCTGAGCTGTGGCTACTGGGTTTTAGCTCAGCAGGTCAAACAGAGAACAGAGGCTGAGAAAGCAAAGGTGCACTGCTGACTTGTCTGGTTCACACTACAGATCTTGGGCTCATTTTGACTTGCTGCCTTAGGCATCACAGAATGGTAAGGGTTGAAAGGGACCTCAGAAGATCATCTAGTCCAATCCCACTGCTAGAGCAGTGGTCATCCAGAGTAAATCTCACAGGAACAGGTCTGGGCAGGTTTTTAATCTAGTGACCCATCCTTCTTGGGGTTAATGCCTTTGAAGCAGTGTTAGTTCTATTCCTAACTGTTTACTCCCTGTGGAAGCTGAAGATTTGTTAGTTTGGCTGTAATGAGGTCATTCAGCAGTGGCAAAATGATCATGTTATCTATGTTCTCTGAGATTTAAAGATTGTGATTTTCACAACATAAAAGTTGTGCCTTGTGTTTTCCTGCTCTATGTGTCCTTAAACAAAGGAAGGCAGAAAGTTAACAGTATTCTAATGGGTCATGTAAGCTGTTCAGTGAAATACATTTGCAGCTGATAATGCTATCATTTGATTGTTTCTGGAAGCTGTTGTTGAGGAGGCATCTATCTTTATAGACATTGTATGGACAGCCTGTTGCTTGCCAGAGGTTGATTAAACACTTGCAGGATTAGTTGGGCTGAGCTTTGTTTTGTGCTACCATATTATGATACCACGCATTATCTGAAATAGCTAGATGAAACATCATTTAGATACACCTGCATGAATTGCAGTAACCATAGTGCAAGGGCAGGCAAGATCTTTCTCTCTGAGATGAGTCCTAATGTGTAAAGCCTTTGGTCCCTTTTCCACACATCTGATCTTGATAAGACTAAAAAGGAATGTTCAAATACCATGCATCATTTCCAGTGATGGCAAGACAGGCTTGTCTCTCAGTATTGGTCTGACTCTGGTTATGATGGTACACTCGGAAGAGCTGGAGTAAGTTCTTTTGGGCTCATAAAGTTACATGTAGTTTTTGCAACTAAACTTTGGACAAGTGTGTTCCTAGATTAGTGGTTAGCAATTCAGAGGGTTTTTGGGGCCTGCCCTAGTACTGTGCTTGTTCGTCTTGCGAATCCACTAGTGATTAGTGCTGTGAACCCTATGCCAAAGGTAATTCTTGTTTCTTGTAGCATGGAGAGGTTTTCCTTTCTTAGCTCATAAATGTCCAAGGAAGTAAACATTTTATTACTAGAATTTTTTTTTCCTTTTCTAAGTATGTATTTAAACCATTTTACAATACAATACAATACAATACACCAGGTTGGAAGAGACCCTCAAGATCATCGCGTCCAACCCATCAAACAGTCCAACCCACCCAACAACTAGACCATACAGCCAAGCACCCCATCAAGTCTTCTCCTGAACACCTCCAGTGAAGGTGACTCCACCACCTCCACGGGTAGCCGATTCCAATGGGCAATCACTCTCTCCGTGTAGAACTTCTTCCTAACATCCAGCCTAAACCTGCCCTGGTGCAGCCTGAGACTGTGTCCTCTTGTTCTGGTGCTGGCTGCCTGGGAGAAGAGGCCAACCTCTGCCTGACTACAACCTCCCTTCAGGTAGTTGTAGAGAGCAATAAGGTCACCCCTGAGTCTCCTCTTCTCCAGGCTAAGCAACCCCAGCTCCCTCAGCCTTTCCTCATAAGGCTTGTGTTCCAAACCCCTCACCAGCTTTGTTGCCATTCTCTGGACACGTTCCAGCAAGTCAACATCCTTCCTAAACTGAGGGGCCCAGAACTGGACACAGTACTCAAGGTGTGGCCTAACCAGTGCAGTGTACAGGGGCAGAATGACCTCCCTGCTCCTGCTGGCCACACTGTTCCTGATGCAAGCCAGGATGCCATTGGCCTTCTTGGCTGGCTGGGCACATTGCAGGCTCATGTTCAGCCTACAATCAACAAGTACCCCCAGGTCCCTCTCTGCCTGGCCACTCCCCTGCCACTCTGACCCCAGCCTGTAGCACTGCCTGGGGTTGTTGTGGCCAATGTGCAGAACCTGGCACTTGGATGTGTTAAATCTCATGCCGTTGGACTCTGCCCATCTGTCCAGCCTGTCGAGGTCCCTCTGCAAAGCCTCTCTGCCCTCCAGCAAATCAACTGCTGCCCCCAGCTTGGTGTCATCTGCAAATTTACTGATGATGGACTCAATGCCCTCATCCAGATCATCAATAAAGATGTTGAAGAGCATGGGGCCCAGTACTGATCCCTGGGGCACACCACTAGTGACAGGCCGCCAGCTGGATGTGGCGCCATTCACCATTACTCTCTGGGCTCGGCCCTCCAGCCAGTTCCTAACCCAACGCAGTGTGCTCCTGTCCAAGCCACGGGCTGCCAGCTTGGCCAGGAGTTTGCTGTGGGGACGGTGTCAAAGGCCTTGCTGAGGTCCAGGTAGACCACATCCACAGGCCTCCCCACATCCACCAGGCGGGTCACCTGATCATAGAAGGAGATCAGGTTGGTCAGGCAGGACCTGCCCCTCCTAAATCCATGCTGGCTAGGCCTGAGCCCCTGGCTATCCTGTAAGTGCTGTGTGATCGCACACAAGATGACCTGCTCCATAATCTTGCCTGGCACTGAGGTCAGGCTGACAGGCCTATAATTCCCTGGCTCATCCAACCGGCCCTTCTTGTGGATGGGCACCACGCTGGCCAGCTTCCAGTCTTCTGGGACCTCTCCAGTGAGCCAGGACTGCTGAAAAATGATGGAAAGTGGCTTGGACAGCTCATCTGTCAGCAATCTCAGCACCCTAGGATGGATCCCATCCGGTCCCATGGCCTTGTGGGGGTCCAAGCGGCTCAGTAGATCTCTAACTTCCTCTTGGAGCAGCGGGAAACTATGCAGCTCTCTGTCTCTTTCTGCCAGCTCTGCAGGCCAGCTGTCTGGAAGACGTTCTGCCCTGCTAGTGAAAACTGAGGCAAAGAAGGTGTTAAGTACCTCTGCCTTTTCCTCATCCTTTGTTACAACGTTCCCCTCCGTGTCAACCAAGGAGTGAAGGTTGTCCTTGCCCTTCTTCTTGCTATTGATGTATTTATAGAAGGACTTTTTGTTGTCCTTCACAGCAGAGGCCAGTCTAAGTTCTAAATGGGCTTTTGCCTCCCTAATTTTCTTCCTGCATGTCCTAGCAACATCCCTAAACATTCCGTAGGTTGCCTCCCCTTTCTTCCAAAGATGATACACCCTCTTTTTTTCCCTTAGTTCTATTAAAAGTTCATTACCCATCCAGGCTGGCCGTCTGCCCCAGCGGCTCATCTTCCGGCACACCGGCACAGCCTGTTCTTGCACCTTCAATAGTTCTTCCTTGAAGTAGGTCCAGCTCTCCTGGACCCCTTTGTTTTTAAGGGCTGATTCCCAAGGAACCTTCTGAATTAGTTCCTTGAGTAGCCTGAAGTCTGCCCTCCTGAAGTCCAGAGTGGAGGTCTTCTTGCTCCCCCTCTTGGCTTGGCTGCATACCGAAAACTCTATTATGTCGTGGTCACTGGTGCCTAAACACCCTCCGACCACCACATCACCCACCAGCCCTTCCCTGTTGGTGAAGAGGAGGTCAAGCATAGCCTTACCCCTGATAGGCTCACGCAGCACCTGTTATGACTTTGGTTTGTGGGTCAACATAAAAGTAACAATTGCATAGAGTATGATGTTGCTAGCAGAACTCCTAAAGTATATTCATTTCCAGTGAGGAAAGAGGGGAAGAAAATATTGTGACCATTTTAGAGGAGAAATGAGTGTGTCTTGATGATGTGGATGCTACTAAACTGTTAAGTCATTTTAAGAAAGTACTGAGCTGTTCCTGCACAATTGGAGGCACTTAACTGAAACATAATTTTGCTAACACTGATGCAAAATACTGGAGAGTGGGAACAGATTCTCATGTATTACTTTCCTATCTACGTAAATTCAGATTTGCTTTGGAGTTAAATGAGTACATTTGTTTTCCTGAGAGTTCATGTCAGTAATGGAAAGCTCAGACAGAGACACCCTTAAAAAACCCCTCATGTATGCATTTATAGTGGAAGAACTGCTATCATCATCTTTCACTTCTTGTTTCTTCCATCTATTAATGTTGCATAAGCCATGGTAATAAAACTGAAAGCAACTTTCCAGTTACGGAATTGCCTGTTAATGCAACTGAAGAGAGTTAGGCAGTATGAGCACAAAATGACTCACTAGTTCTGATTATTTATGAAGAAATGGATTGTGGTATTCAGTGTGCACTTAAAAATGTTCTCTCCTAGACTATTTCTTCTCCGGGACAGCCAAAGCAATCCAAAGGCATTTGTACTTACGCTCTGCCATCATCAAAAAATAAAGCATTTTCAGATCTTGCCGGTAAGTAGATTAACACTCATCCCTAAAATTTCAAACCCTAAATCTTTGCCAGCGTCTGAAGAGACCTCTTACCAATTACTGATGTAATTAATAGGGATCCATTAGCAAGCCATATTAGCAGTATTCTTTAGAATTGTCAAATGTCTGATTAAATTTCCTAACGTTGCCTGGAAAAGAAGTGGAAGTCACTGAGGTATGGAAGTAACACACAGAACTTACTCTCTATGACCGATAGCAGCGACAGCAGCAGTTGTCTTCCTATCACTTAGGCTAACATAGAATAACCTAGAGAAACTTTTAAAAGTTTTATTATGGAGGTTATGCAGTAAACTCCAGAGTTATCCAGGTTATCCAATGACCTCCAGAGCTTTAAATAATGTTACACTGAAATGTCAAGAACCTATCTGATTTTTATGTTCATCAAAAAGAGCATGAGAAGTTTAAGAAGTTTAAGTCTCTTTATTGGTTCAAACCCTCTTCCCTTGCTTCGCCTGCCAGTTTTACAAAGAGTTAACAAATATTTTAGGGATATTTTTGCTTTGTGTAATGAAGAGCAGTACTGTCTCTGCAACTTTCAATTACTATGCCCACAAGCTTTCACTTTCATAAACAAAACAAAACTGCTTTAACATATATTCTATTCTAGTGCTGTGCATGGTTTCATGAAGATCTCTGGGCACTCGGTTGTTTAGGCAGCGCCCATCATTTATCTTACGTTATGCACTTCTACTCTTTTATGTTTTGCCATGCTTGCATCTCTTCATGTACAGTCTAACTTGAAAAGGATGTTTTGTTTCCCCAGTGTGAAGATGATGGACAGGTATTTTTCAGCCTGGATGATGGGAACACAAAATTTAGTGATCTAATCCAGCTTGTTGAATTCTATCAACTAAACAAAGGAGTCTTGCCCTGCAAACTCAAACACCACTGCATCCGAGTGGCCTTATGACCTCAAATCTGACTCTCACTGAAGACTGGATTTGCTAGAATAGTAATTGTAAGAGAAAGTTGACACTGGGGAATTGGCTGATTTGTAAGTTGGTAAAAATAAATAAAATATTATGCACCTTGGGACTCTGAAAGGGATGGATTCAACAGGTGCCAACAGACCAAGATTGCTGGTTTGTCACCTAAGAGTGATTGCTGCTGAGTGTCCCAGCATCCCAAAAACGGGGGAGGGTATGTAAAACCATGAGTAAATTTGAAACAAAACTGGAAGCTATCTTGGCTGGGCCACTTAACAGGAACAAGTGTGAAGAGAAGTCTTTGAAAAGAACTCTTGCCCTGGAATAATCTTGACAATTAAGACTAGTGTGTTTACTTTTTGTATTGATCACTTTTTTTGCACTCCTTTGTTTTGGATATTGTATGCAGCCTATATCAGGAGCTGATGTGGCTTTTAAAATTCATGCAGGAGTTGGGTATTAATCTGCACCCTAAAAATGTATGGAATGCTTCAGCCTAAAAGGATCTAGAAGAAAATCAAGAAAAGTGTGTGTGTGCCTGTGTGTGTGTGAGCCTATGTGTCTCAGAACTCCTCTGGAGACCTGACATATTTAATGGTCTGCAGATGTCTTTGAAGAAGCAATGAGGATGCAATTCTAAAAGAACTTACCACCATACATACTCTTAAAACTTGTAGCATTATGGCTGTAGTATGTTGATGGCGTATTAGTGGCATCCAGTCATGCAAAGACTGTATTAGATTCTATGCACAAATTTTTATTACTGGAGCGGTGGTTTGTTTTTTACAGCCTTTTGACTGTTTTCCTGACGAAACTTACTGTTACTAAATAGAATAGGATTGAATGACTACACTTGTATTTGAAACCACCATTTTTTGTGAGAAGATTCTTCTGCGGGTAGTCTTAGTATGACAAAATAACTTAAAAAAAAAAAAGAAAAAACAAAAACAAACTATAAAAATCTAAACAGTGTTTTTAGCTTTATAGCTCCTTGAATTTTCAGACTGTTTCAGAAAGCTCTTTCTGTATAGTAAAGCTACAGTGACACAAAGCTCTGCTGGCAAATAGGGCATAAAAAGAACTGTATCCCTTCTGCTTTCTATAGAGCCATGAAAGTTTACAGGGTGAGAAAGAACATACTGGGAATGGAAACACATTTGATTGTGAACTATCTGCTGGCAGTATCATCCATCAAGGTGACTAGTGATCCCCTTGTCATACACACTATAGCATGCCACTATCTATGGCAGACAAGCATGTATCCTACTCTGGTGCTGATTTGTCATCAGAACTACTTTATTGTTAATGTTTAAATCAATATTTAATATTTACACAGCAACACTTTCTGATGATAAATCAGTATTAAAGTTAGACAAGTCTCACCTTGATCATTCTTTCAACAGGGTGGTTGGTGCAGGAACTGTTACTGAATTAACTTCCAGTACTTCTTACAGTTAGCCACGGTGAGAAGTGTTCCACCCTGGGAACTTGCAGAGAATGGAGCATTTGGAAACACTTACACAGGCTAGTTCATCCTTACTAATATTTGCCACTAGGTCTGAAATCCTAGCCATCTAAAAGGATAAAGAAGGAAAACCAATTCTACACCTTTAGGTCTACATGTAGTGTTGAGAGTAGTTTAAGAGAAACCGTAACCTGCCTGAGTCGTCCATATCAGCTTATAACTATGTCAATGGTATAGAAACACTGTATTTTAGTTTACAGAACACATTTAGTATTCTTTTTTCCATTAATGTCTAGATATGAAAAATGAAGAAACTTGATTTTGGTTTTGGTAGAAGCCTCTTTTTTCTTTTTTTGGTGGTTTTTGTTTGTGTTTTTTTGTTTGTGTGGTTGTTTTTTTTTTCCTTGTTGTTTTGTTTGGGGTTTTTGGTTGGTTGGCTGTTTTTTTTTAATTGTACATAGTGAAATGAGTGTTCCTGCTTTCTAGACAATGTGTTTTAAAACCTTGAAATTAAGCTAACTTAAGTCTGACTTCACTTTGCATGCTTCTATTTGGCCCCTATTAGGAGGAAAAAAAAAAAAAAAGATACTTGTATTGACTACATTACCAGTTTAATAAGACCATTTATGCTGTAGTTTTTAAGTTTTTCTGTTTACATAGCTTAGTAACAGCCATGCATTTTTCCCAGTAGGCAAATAGTATTTGCAGTGTTTCATATTTATGAGGAAAAAAAAATTAAAAATTGCATCTTATTTAAATTGAGAATAAAACTTTGACTATGAATCCTGATTTTTGTATGTAGATAGTTGACTTAGAATTTTGTACTTTTCCCAGCTTAAGTGAGCTGTTTTGAGAAAGTGACCACCTTAAAAGTGGCAACAATCTTACTTTAGCAGATCACTGCTTTGTCTTCTTTCTGCTGGAAAACAGTCAGCTCCACCTTAGTTTTCCAACAGATTCAGCTGGCTGCCAGCTCAGAATACCAAGGACTGAAGGACATTTGACTCTTATTTTTGTATTTAAATGACATGAATGTAAAGGGGATGCTCAGGGTTGTTTTGGAGCCTGTTGAATTTTTATCTTTTTGCCTGTGATTTTATTTTCTAAATAAATACTTCATGTAGCAATCTTGAATATGTTGAGAAGGAAAATGCCAAACCATTTTGGTAATGAGGTTACTAGTTAAGTTATGTTACGATAGGTGTTAAAGTACAAAAACCGTTTTATTTGTTAATTAATCTTGAAGAAACACGTGCCTCAGTTTAGATGTTTTGTCTTATCTTTTCTGCACTAAATACCTGACAGTTTGACCAATCAATGCACCTTTCCAGTGGCAAGACTTGCTTATCATAAATTATATTGTCACAATGCAAGATTTAGTGACTGTAAAATGGAATAAAGTTAAAAGTTTCAGGGAATGCAAAAGGTATTAACTTAAGAGACAAAACCTTTATTCAATATGCTTTGCTTCATACTGTAAATAGCTTTTTGGCTTGTGAACCTAAATGTAATCTTTCAGGTATTTTTGTACAAATAAGGGACTGATATTCTGTTTCTTGTAATTAGAAATAAACGTTAATACAATGCTATTCATTTTACATTGGAATGAATGTCATCTTTTGGATATATCTATATACCAGATATCTCTTGCCTTAATTGTGGGTTATTTGGGGTGGGTTATATTAAACAGACTTTAAGAAGACCTAAGAGGACAACAGCATCCCCAAAACTTCTTTATTCTGGCTTTTCTGTCTCATGGTTCCTATTAGCACAGACTGTCCTTTATTTAAAAAGGAACTATCTTACCCTTTTTGTTCAGGGAGAATTATTTGGGATATTCTGCTGTGATATTTACAGTATTCATTTGGGAAGGCTGCTAGAATCAAATCAGGATATATACCACAAGCATCTTTTGTGTCATAAACAAAGCTATAATTCACTGAAAAAGTGCATTCTACAAAAAGCACTTTATTGGCTCGATAGCTGTTGGATCAGAAAACTTTTCAATAGTACTTTCAGAAGGTAATTATTTTACCCCTGTAATCCTTGTATTTGAATGATCCATAAGCATTTGTATAGAAAAATAGAAAGTGTGTTTTTTCCTTAAAATGCCATTGGGAGGGAAATGGGTGGCTCTTCTGGTAGATAGAACAACATAAAGTTGGAAATGTTTAACTTTTCTTGTTGGACACAATCCTTTTCTGTTTCTACCTGGCTAGGCCATAGAAGCCTTCAAATGCATTCCACTTCAAGCCTCAGTCACACTCTGGCTTCTGCATACTACTTCTTCATGTGAGTTTGCATTGCACTGGGGCATGAGTTATATGTTAGCATTATGAAATTTATTCATCAACACATAAAGGCAGAATACTTATTTGGAGCTTTGATACTCTCAAAAATGTTTATATCTGGAGAGGTGTTAAAGCACTTAAGAGTTCACTGTCCTCCCTGTAACAGCTTACTCTTTCACTCAATTGAACAAAGGGGACTGCTTGCTTACAGAAGATTTAAAAACACCTATTTCTTGCTTAGCGAAAGGAAGCTGCATTAACATTGAAAATGGCCCCCTCTCTAATCATTACAAGTCAAGAACTATAATTGTATACAAACCTGAGGAAAAAAAATACTAAAAAAAAAAAGAGAAAACAAACTAACCCCCCCAACCCACTTACTTTAAAATTTAAAAAAAATAAAAATAAAAAATACATATATATAAAATGCTTGGAACAGACATCTTTTGGCAGACAGCACCAAAAAAAAAGCAACATGGTAAAAAGGTGTTAGTAGGCGTGCCCAGTGACAGGGAAATACTGTATGCATATTTGTTCAAATTGCCCACAACTGTGGCAAGTACAAAATTATACCTGTAAAATCTGTCCCTAGATGTTAACAGCAGCTATCTTTGGTGTCAGAATGTCACCAGTACAAGATAATCTGGGTCAGAAATGAGCATACGATACAGATTTTAATTAATGGCCTAACAGAAGGGTTGTGCTGCTTTTACATGAGTTGAGGGACAACAGACATAATAACTGATCCTACATGAATCCTTCTAGCATCAAGTTGACCTTGCAAACCAGCTTCAATGCATCTGATCCTATGAATAAACTTGTACTAGACCAATGTTTTACAGCATGTGGCTGCAGCACTTTTATCCTGATACACAGAACCCTAAAGCTGGCTTTTCTTTAACATCAAATTGCTGCTTCAGCCTGTTCCTGCAAAACCAGATGAGAAAAACATCACCAGATGAGTCATTTCCCTTCAAGCAAGTCACACTAGATGACTTTGGGTTTGTGTTATTGCAAATTTAGTGATGCTTTAATCTGTTTTGTTAATGTTTGTATATTGCTTTGTGTCTTAGGCAGTTTGTCTTAACATCTTGAGAACCGACGTAACAGTACCAGCAGATGGACCAAAAAGATACCTTACTGTGAAATATCCACAATACCTTAATTTAGGTTGCTTCTGCATGCTAAATCTTAATGTCTTCCTTCCTTAACTTGAAGCACAATCCAATTAGTGTTTCATAATCTAATATAACCACAACAATGTCCAAGAGCTATATGATTTTCATTAGATATTGTGGTCGGTCACATCTGAGACTTCAAAATAAATTAGTTTGTGTAACATTCACATTGCAAACTTTTAGCCCAAAGATATTCTGCTCTAATTGTTCATCATTTTGCACAGATACTAGCAGGCATTTCAGCAAAAAAAGATCTGTTCATTGAAAGAGACAGAGCTGTGATTAGCAGGGTCTTACAACACTTCTTGGTTACCTAGGTTTGTGTGCTTTGCTGTAATCAAGTGTTTTCCATCTGTGGGCTGCAAGATTCTGGTGCCACAACTGGGAAACAGGAAGGTGAAATTACAAACACAGCTGCCAACTCAAAGTACAGCCTGAGTTTATGGGCTCTGAAGCTCAGCTCAACTGCAGTCAGAGGTATAACTTCAGGAGAGCTCAGAAGAGCTAGACTGAAAGGGAAACGGAGAAAATAATTACTCTTGGGCAGTATTGTCCAAGTGATGGTTTGAGTGTGACCAGGAACACAGTGGTGTGATGCCTGAGCACTGCTCATCAGCCCCTTAGTTTGCTCTCCCCTCAAACTTGTAAGGGAACTTCTATGTGAAGACTACCATTTTATTTGCCATTTGAAACACATACTCTAGAGGTGTGAGGACTGGTATTTGGGGTTTTCAAGCAGAGAAACAGCTATGGAATTGGTGTTCTCTACAACTTGTCCCTTCTACAGAACTGTTCAACTGCCATTGAGAGAAAAGGAAGGTGAAAGTGTAGTTCTACCAATGATGATGAGACAGGTTAAAGGAAATGTCTAAACTCAGAACTGAAAATCTACAATTTTAGTGCCCCGCAAAGAAGGATACATCCTATTTTGAATACTTTTAACTCAATACCTTTTCAGTGTTTTGTTTCCTCCATAATACTTCTCTTTGCTGCTGAATTTCTGAAGGATATTAACGTGCTCTGCACAACTCTTACCACCTCTTTAGTTTCCAGGTTACTGTAGTGGTCTCAGAATCAGGTCCAAAAACAGCTATGGAAACCAGGCAAACTGTGAGGATTAGCCTTGAAAAGTTACCCCACAACACTGCTAGTCTTGGATGAAAAAAATGAATAATTACAGAATTGGTGGGTAGAATAAGTAATTTGTTGTGGGTTTGTTTTGTTTGGTGGATGTTTTTTTTTTCACTGAAGACTATGTGGCTTGTGAAAACAGATTGCTAAACAACTATTAAAATAGGTAAAGGCTTACAAAATATTTACAATTCATTGCCCAGATAACTGTTTGATGTGCTCTAGAAAATGGGTTTTTAGACGTGTGCCTGAAAAGGTGTTGCACACTTTTGCTTGTATGTATACCATCACACACAAAACATAACAACCCACACCACCACACACAAAAAACCCAACCCCCAAACCAAAAGCCCTAGAAGCTGCTGTCCTGGAAAGCATAAGGGAGTGGGAACCCTAGAAAGGAGTGGAGTGGGAGGGTTAGGATGTAAAAATGGAAGAGATAACAAGGATGGCTAAACAGGATGGTCAGAATAACAATCAAATATATTAAGATAGTTTGGCCGATAGAAACCGGAGACTGAGGGTAGCATAACAGACTTACAGAAAAGTGCAGGCAGCTGAGCAGAATTTAATTGTGATCTCTATTTTCAATACAAAAGTCACAGAGCATCACCAGAAGTGTGAAGGGGCCCAGTTCAGGAAAACCATAAATACTGCTTCATAGACTGCACATGCAAGCTCTAGTGTTCTCCACCACAAAATGTAGCATGTAGATAAAGTTCACAAAGGGCTTAAATGTCATGACAGAGAACATTCGGCTGATAAACATTAACTGCAAAAATAATGTATTTCAATCTGGAAGTCTGTGGGCCACATGTCATCAAACACCAGGAACAGTATTTATGCAACAGCCCATATTTGTACTCTTTCTTACCTACATGTCCACTGCTAAGTATTGGACAAGGTCCAGAGAGACTTTTAGTCTGATCCAGTACACATGTCCACAGGAGAGCCAGCTCATACAGAAGCAATTGGAGGTCTCACTAATAGCTGAGGTAAGGCCACGAAAGCCTGAACTATGATCAATGGCTAGCTTCCTTCAACTGAGTTAAGGCTGATTAAGGGCAGCCATGCAAGAAATAGCAATGTAAGCTCTGAATTTGCTTCTGACTACCCCAGAACATCATCTCCAGGGTCTGCAACAGTTGTCCCCTCAAGCCTGCCAGCAGGAGGGTTTGCTGGTTCAGCTGCTACAGCAGACCAAGCCCATTGAGTCTGTGAAGCTGTGTGAGGGCAGTATACAGCTTCATTCAGCCCTGGAATGATGGTAAATGAGAGTGTCAGAGTTGCGCTTATGCCTCATCCTCACAAATGAGCACTATACCGGGGACACTGCTCACACACCTGTCAGGAACAGGTAGCCTGAAAGCTGCACATAAATGGGTATCTCCAGGCATCGGCAGTGCACAGGGGTGTGTTGTAAAGACTGTTTCCAGGTAAGTTGAACATTTTCTTTCCTCTGTGTGGAACACAAATGGGCATATACCTGCTAATGCCTGACACTTTCTCTTGCAAATGAAAACCGCGGTGCAGCAAGAGGGAGAGGGTTGTGCTGAGGCAGGCAGGCCAGGCCCCAGTGGGGTCCAGGGTAGCCTGCAAGGCTCTCCTTGGCCATCCACCACTGGTTAGGTGGGGTGAGAAGGGAAAGAGTACATTCCGGGACTCACCCCAATTACATCCTGGAATGCCCCTGGGGAGCCTGCTCCCAAATGGCCTCCCAGCAGCACACATCAAAGGGTGGCTGGGTCCAGGGACCAGCCACGTAGTCTCCTGCCCCCAGGATGCAGTTCTCTCAGGACCCTGAGGTAGCTGCTGCCCTCTGTGGGGCTTTGAACCCTTCCAGCCGAACACCAGTCTCAACGGACAGGAGCTTGTGGTGATGACATCCCATTTTGCTAATCCCCAGTCTCCATTTCTGATCAGTTTAGACTCTGCTGTGAGTCAGGGCGGGGGGGAGGGGGAAAAAAAAATCAGTCTTCCAAGACAAAAAAATAAGCCAATAAATAAGTAGCTGTCCGACACATCAGTGCAGGCCAGCCGAAATGCAAATGCAGCCTGGACTTTGCCGCATTTCACAGCTGAAGGCAGCCGAGCTTTGCATGCCGGGAACCTGCAAGCAGGGAGAGCTCCTTTTTCTCTCTCCCGCTCACGCAGCCCTCCGGCGGCCAGGCCAGGCCAGCGCGGGCCGGCAGAGGGCGGCCACGGGCGGGCTATACGTACGGTGAAGCTCGAGTCGCTGCGGTGTCACGGTCCTGCGTTAAATACGCAAAGGCTTTGGGGATGTATTTTCCTTGCTTTGTTTGCTTTGCTTTGCTTTATGGAGCCAACGAATTTAGCCTTGCCTGCTGTGAAACAGCAGTAAAACAGGTCTAAATTCAGCTCAGGCTCCTGGGAGGCACTTGCTGCAAATGGCGGCCCTGGCTAAGGGTTGGCCCTTGTGCCTCGGGCGAGGCCAACCCCGACAGCAGCGGCGTGCCCGTGGCCTCCCGTGCCTCGCCAAAGGGAGCTCTCCTCAGCTTTGTCAGCGTGAGGGTTTCACGGCTGAGGCATCCAGGCGCAACCAGGCCCAGGTGTGCGGAGTGTCTGCCTTTGGTGTGTCCTTAGTTGTCCAGCTTGCGTTGCGTGAACTGCCAGGCATCTCAGTCCTGTGGTCAGTGCAATTCCCTGTCTTCAAACAGTCAGAGACAGGTTCTGCTGAGGCTCTCGGTTCTCTATGACCAGTCTCATTGGCACCCAGTATATTTTACCTTGAGACTCTGTGAGGTGAAAAGTCAGTCCCTAATGCCTGTGAACTGCCACTGAATGAATTAGTAAGATTTCCTTACCCCCCACCCCCGCCCCCCATGTTGAGAAAGAATGACTGGTAAAGCTACTGAACATGGAGCTATGTGTGGTTAATCATTAATGAAAATGTGCAGGGCAACAAGAGTATCTTCCTTGTACCAGATAGTTACTGTGAAAAAGTGTTAGAAAGTTCTTAAGATTAAAATTCCTTAGCCGCTTCTGACCAGCACAGGACAGGAGAATATAAATTATCTACAGAAAATACCACTTTCCAAAGTACCTGGGAGAGGTGTGAAATCTCCAAAGAGGTAAGGATAAACTCACTAATGTCTGAAAACGAAGTTCTCTCTGTACCTTCGCCAATAATCCACTCTGGCAAGTCTGTGTAATTAGTTAAGTATGTAAGCTAGTGAGCATTTAGAAATGCAGCATAATATGCTAAATGGTATTCTATTTTAATTGACATGTGCTTAAGCCAATTTTGTTGGAATAGTCTAGTGTTTATGAAATACTTTAATATCAAAACTTTGCAATTCACAACTTTTAAAAAATAATCTCTTTAAGTGCTTCTGAAAACTGACTTGAGGGCCCTGCTGGTGAAGTGAAGGGATGGCAATACCTCTGGATGATGGTATACTGGGCAATCTCAGAACTGAATCACAGACTCAGAGAATGGTAGGGGTTGGAGGGGACTTCTGCGGATCATCTAGTCCAATCCCCCTGTTAAAGGATGTTTGCCTGGATCAGGTTGCACAGGAGCATGTCTAGGCAGGTTTTGAAAGTCTCCAGAAGAGAATTTACAGCCCCTCTGGGCAGCCCATCCCAGTGCTCCATCACCTTCAAAGTAAAGAAATTTTTCCTTATGCTTAGGAGGAATTTTCTATATTCTGTTTCTGTCCATTGCCCATTGTGTTATCACTGGGCACCACTGAAAAGAGCCTGGCCCCAACACCAGCTGACAAAGGAATGTTACTAACCTTTTCAAATTTGGTCAGGAAAAAAGTTGTTATTTGTTTGAAAATTGAGTTCTCCTGTTCCTGTAGCTTGGTTTCATTGTGAATGTGTCATATTGTTTTTGTCCTCTTGTAGAGGTGGTGTTTACTGCACAAACACTATGTTGACATTACCATTTTATGTATGGCTAGAGGTAGAGCAGTGGGGCAATGGCATTTCATATGGTTAGTTGTTATGCTATCATGGAAAGAAAATTGCTAAAGATTGTTTAAAATTGTCAGAGTTTCTTTGGATTCTCAGTTGATACACATCCCTGGGAAATTCCCCTGTTGTTTTAGTCTTTCCCATAGTCTCCATTTAGTATATGTTTCCTACTCTGTTCCTTCCATTCTGTGACAAAACCTGGTTTCTTCATTCTCTTGAAGCACCAGAGATTATTTATTTTGTTCATTCATTACATCATTAGCAAAAATATCGCCTCAATGGTATTTTGTAATACCATCGTTTGTAAGTGAAAACAATTCGTCCAACCTGTACAACAAACTTGACTTGCAGCGCTTCCTGAGCACTATCCTGTTACGCAGCTCAGCAAAATCTGTTGCCTTTGTATGCACGCCAGCCTCCAGTGTTCCTCTCCCCATGCTGCTTATATGTTCTATCTCTTGGCAAAAATATCTTTCCTGTGGAAAACATTTTGAATGCACCTGTTTTGTTGTATGTTTTTCACCTTCTTTCCTGATCCGTTGTAAATTGTATCTCCATCTATTCACAAGTAAATAAGTAGGTCTTCCAGTAAGTAGTCATTACTTGAAAGATAAACAGGGATTTTAGTGTTAGTTTCTTTGTCAGACAACTGGCTAGAGCATTGTACAATTACAATTTTGCTCCTACAGTTTACTACTAAATACTGCTATGCCATTTCCCCCTTTTGCTTTTGAAAGGAATGTTTGTTTTTAACATTTCAGGGAAAGTTTGCTGAGTTTTTCAAAAGCGTAAGAGATTTTGATTTTACCCTTCCTGGTTGTGTATTTTCATAGGAATTGAATGGTTTATAGGAAGCCAAATGTAGCTTAATTCTTGTATTATGTCAGGTATTTGTTCCTGATTTTATTATTTGCAGAACTCTAAGTGAAGGTTATTATCAGCGTTTTAGGGTTTGTGACATTTCTTACGCTTCAGAAAATTATTTTTCAGATGTACCAAGTCCTATCTACTCTCTGATTGACAGGGTAATACCAAGCCCTGCTGTTAGCAACACTGTAAGTTGGAGTTCAAAGGATAAAGTAGCATCCTAAAATTCACAGAAGGATGCTACAAAAAGGAAGGAAATAACCTTGTCCTATTTGGTGGACTAGATGTAAAGTAACAGTCTAAAAATGATGGAAAAGAGATCCTAGAAAAAGAATAATGCCCTGAAGTGTATTGTTTAGGAAGGCAGCAGAAAATGCTACTGGTAGGTTGCTTGCTACCCCTCCCAGTGTTTTGCTCTCATTTGCATTCAATTGTGCTGTTGACAAACTGGTTTATTTAAATGAAAAAAACCACAGTTTATGGATTTCTTTGGCATGTGACAGTGTGGATACAGTTAATATGAAAAAGCAGGAAGCAAGCATCTTACTATGACTGCTTGGTTGTGTAAAAAGTGAGATAGGGAATTGCAGAAATACTACATATGGTACTTTCTGCTTTTAAAAACAATGTGAGCTCAGAAAATTGGAAACAATCCAGCTATTTGTAGAACCAGGTATATGAATTTCAATGTGAATAAGCATTTCCAGGTACACTGGACAGGCTGAAGGCCGCTGAAATTCCAGCATGCTGGGGAGGTGGCTAGCAGACATCTCTTGGTCTCAAACACTACCACTAAGGAACTGGTCTTTCAGTAGGGCTCATATTGTCCCTTTTTGTGCTGATCCTTTAAAGGGAGGGAGGAAGAATGAATGCAAATGATTTAGGAGGAGGTGACATTTTTTTAATGGCATCCTCTGGGTACATTATCTCGAGGAGACCTTTTTCTTTGTATCACACTCTGATTAGCACATTCCTTTGTGCGGTTTTAAATGGTTGGATAGTTTTCCCTGAAGAAATACATAAGCCTTCCAGAAGTTTTGAATTGCTCTTGATATGTGTGATATCCTTGTGCATCTGCAAACCCGTCAGAATCTTGCTGAGTTCTTGACTGCAGTCCTTCCTGTGGTAATTGTTTTCTGCAGTTTTAACCACACATCATGTGAAAAAGTGTTTCCTTATGTCTGTTCTAAATATGCTATCTTTTATTTTTACCATGTAGTCCCTTTTGAAATTTGAAAAAGAAAAATAAGTCCTTTATCTTCTCCCTTTACTCTTTCTTTCCCTCATCCTTTCCCTGGCTTCCCTCATGTTGCTGTTTTCAAAGCTAACCAAGCCCACTCATCTGAATCTTCCCCGGAGAAGGGAGTGAGTGCCTTTGAAGAGGAATCTTCTCTTAAACTTCAGGAGTGCCTTTTTGAAAGTGAAAATTTGAGAGAATACTGAACATTCCAGAATTGCTCCAACAACTGATCAAAAGTCACCAGAATTTCTCATTCCTGAACTTGTTCTTACTGGATCCAAAGTTCCTGCTATTCTTGATCACACTACTTACTAAGCAGAAGCTTTTATTTGACAGTGCCACTGAGGTTGCTTAGACTAAGTCCATTCGTTAGGCCCTTCTGATTTTTGGAGACTTAATTCCACTCTCCCTCTGTTTGCTTTGTTACTTCAGAGCTGTTACCGAGCTTCCTGAGACTGTGCTGACTATTTAACATGCAACATTCCTAGCTCTCCTCCCCAGTTTCTGTGGCTGCATCATTAATAGAAAAAAAAAAAAAAAAAAGGGGGGGGGGGGGGGGGGGAGAAGAGGGGCATGAGATGGTGGGACAATGTCCTTTCAATGACAGTTTTCATATGCATAATTAACAAATAGAAACCTCCCCAGGTAATGCAGCTTTCATGTATTTTAGGTAGTCTACCAGACATCATCTGCAGAAAATCTGATTGAAAATGAGCATAGAACAAATGGATCAGGAGGAATAGTCACTGTAGTGATGGTTAGTGGCAGATCTGAGATGGGAGAGGATGAGTAAGTGTACTGTGTTAAAAATTAACAAGAGGAATGCTCTGTGTGTTTTGCCCATGCCTATTGACACCTGTTCAAGATGTTCCATAAAATGATCCAAAATAATGTGTAAAACAAATTTAATGCTACCATGTAGATGCAGATGAAAGCCTGGACTGTACTGAAATAGCTTAGGAATCCATGTATGACTGTACTGAATGCTATTTAGTACTAAGGATTGATGATAAATTGGAGTATACAGTCAAACTTCATACCAGATGTAGATGCAGGATTGTCATTGCTCTGGAAGAGAGGAATCCTGAGATCAGATACATTTTTTGGTATTCATTCATTCACCTTTATTAACTTAGTCAACTCATTCATTCATACTAACCAACTAAGTGATAGAAAACATTTTTAAAGCTTTGTAAACAATAACAGCATTAGCATAGCTTTAAGGAATGTGCATACCCAAACATAAAACAATTCACACCCCACCCAGAGTGCAAGTACAGGCACCCCCAGGCAGTCACCAGTTAGTAGCAGGGCCCTGCTGCAATCCTGGCTGTTTACAGCGCTTGCAATGTGGCCTGAGCCAGCAGGGAAAAGAAAGCCATCTGCAGCTGGATGCTGTAACATTACACATACTCCCATGTTTTTCCTTTCTTTCTGTTTTTCAGCATTTTGGTCAGTTTTCTTCTGGCATGATCTTTTGTTTCTTCAGTATTCTTTTTTACTCCAAGGAAATTTATATTTAATGTTGGCATCTGTCCCTAGAATCCTTCCTTTGATCATGTCCTAGAATTTATTTATTTAGTGATCCCTTCCTTGTCATGTTTGCTGAGGATTATGACATACTACTGCACAGCCTTTACTTGGGTGGGTACATGCTTGTATATGTTCAGCTTCTGTTACAAAATCACAGGCTCACAGAAGTCATTTATTTGCTGGTTGCTAACATGACAAGTGCCGCATGCTCACTCTCTGGTTTTCTGTTGCCTTGCACATGCCAGAATTTGTTTCTTGGCACTGCTCACTGGGATGATGACTTGTCCCCTCATGTGCCTGCCTTGCCAGCTTTGAAATAGGCTCATGTCATGCCATTATCTTTAGATACCTGCCAACCAGATGCCTAAGTGTTGATTCCTAAGTATTGCATGGCCAGAGTCCTGAGGCCTGTCACACTTGCCAGGATATTTGCCTTACTGTGCTAGGCTAATGAAAATAATGTGTATTATGATGCAAAGTTTAAATTAAAAAATAAACCCCAGAGCTTTACAAATGCATAATGAAAGATAAGACACCCATTATAAATTCTTATGATTATATGCAAGTGTAAGGATTCTCTGGAGTGATATCAGCAACTTATCTAGTTACAAGGCTGATCTTCTACAATAAGATGACCCATTTAGTGGATGAGGGAGGTACCATGGGCGTTGTCTACCTGGACTCCAGTAAAAAAGGTGGGTTTTTTGTTTTGTTTTGGTTTGGGGGTCGTGTTGTTTTGTTTTGTTTAAAGCAAGATTAAATGGGCAAAAAGTATGTTTGTATCTCAGATTCTTGGATAGCTCTAGAAAAGAAATCACCCAAGGTCAGAAGCATGCTCATTAGGAAGTGAAATAGAGATATGCATAAATAACTGTGAAAAGGAGGAGGTATTGGTAGGTACAAGAACAACCTAGGGCATGGATTTACACAACAGCTATTGCCATGGGGTGATATGCTTGAGATCAGCATTCTCCTTCAGAAACTTGGATAAGTGCACTTTGCATTGGATAAAAAAAGTGACTGGATGGCTGGGTCCAAAGAGTAGTGGTGAATGGAGATGAATCTGGCTGGTGCCCAGTCACTAGTGGTGTCCCCCAGGCTTCGGTACCAGGGCCTGTTCTCTTTAATATCTTTAACAATGATCTGGATAAGGGGATTGTGCATGCTCAGTAGGTTTGCAGATGGTTCCAAGTTGGGTGGCTATGTTAATCTGCTGAAGGGCAGGGAAGATTTACAGCAGGATCTGGGCAGGTTAGATTGATGGGCTGAGCCTAATTGTATGAAGTTCAACAAGGCCAAGTGCCAGGTCTTGCACCTGGGTCACAACAACCCCATGGTAAGCTACAGATTTGGGGATGTGTGGTTGAAGGCTGCAACTCAGAGAGGGACCTGGGGGTATTGATTTGCAGTTGAGTGAATATGTGTCAGAAGTGTTCCCAGGTGGCCAAGAAAGCCAATGGCAATGTATTCAAAACACTGTGGGAGCTTCACTGCACAGTGCCTTTATGGTCCCAGTTCAGCTTCATTTTTCCTGGGCCGGGGCGGGGGGGGAAAGGAATTTTTATCCTGATAAGGATGTGAATACAGTTTCATTGTATGAAACCCCATGGCTCCACCTGTCTATCTTCCAAACTAAACAGGCAGAGCCATAGCAAATATTTTGAGTCTTAACACATGTTCTGGATCCCTTATTCCCCAGTTGTCTTCCACATGCTAGCTGAGGATGCTTCTGGTCACCTTGTCATCACAGTTTCACATCTTGTCTTCCTGGGTAGCAGTAAAAGCAGCCAATAGAGCTGCAAACTTCAGCGCTGAAGGGAAGTGTATGGTCTTGAGGACCTAGAAATACTGTCAGGCTTTTCATGACAGCTTGCTATCCTAGGATTGTTAGAAACCGCTCTAAGTATCCACGGAATAGATAACTCCGTTTCTTATGGTTTTGTTCCCAGTGAATAGGAAGTGTCTGCCTTTGTAAGGATGTCATGTAATTGATCCCTTGTTTAACATTGTATTAAGTTATTTTCTTTATTTAGCAGTGTTGCAGGCTTGGAATATGCTTGATGTGAATTGTAATTGCAATTGAAGAATCTAAAATTAAGCTGGACTGGATAACCTTTGGAGGTCTCTTCCAACCCAAACCATTCTATGTTCGTATGTTTATTCTTTATATAGTAGATTAATTACCTTTACTTTTCGTGAAGACTGCAGTTACATTACATGTAGACTACTGACCTGGGTGGTATGAGTGTATTATTGTGCAACATGTAGTAACTAGATAATAGTCTTGATGGAAGGTTAGTGTGATCACAGTATTACCAAGGTTGGAAGAGACCTCGAAGATCATCGAGTCCAACCTGTAACCACAGACCTCATGACTAGACCATGGCACCAAGTGCCACATCCAGATTTTACATGCTGAATACACATATTAAGAAAAAAACAACAACCAAAAAACAGCCAGTGTATAATATGTAAAAATGTAGATGCAGAGCAGTTTTCTTTACTTTTACTTCAGTGGACAATAGGATTAGGCTTAGACTGGTGTCTTATCAAAAAGAGAGAAATGAAAAATATTATCCCGTAGAATTCAGTAGAAGCCATAGGCAGGTATGATACTTTACTCCATAATAAGTTGTAATGTATATAACATAAAATGTGGTAGTGATTCTCCTTCTTTCAGCATACTTTCCCTCCATTGCATATTCTCTGAACACTGGAGAACAGTGAAAAATGACATTTCTTAATCACTTCCTGCTTACAAATGTTAGCCTGGTGTTAGCGGTGAAAGAGACGTCTCTTAAGACTATGCAAATCAAGATCACTCCTAAATGAAAGAGAGGGTTTTTAAGAGTTAGCAGGAAAGAAAAAACCCAGAAATCTCAAAATTCTCCAAAGTTACCTGATTGTCTTTCAGAGAAGTATTCAGAATGCCAGGCTGCTGCAAAGGGAGGTTTCTTCTAGGCTAGCTCATCTGACCTCAGCACACTAAGATCTCTGAGCACAAAGGTAATGAGTACATTGGACTATCCTTCTTATTTAACTGCCTGTCACCTCCAGTCACATTATCATAGAATTATGGAATCATAGAATGGTTTGCTTTGGGAGGGAACTCCAAAGGTCATTTAATCCAACCCCCCTGCAGTGAGCAGGTACATCCTCCATTAGATCAGGTTGCATAGCCTTGAATATTGCCAAAGAATATGCCTCAACTACCTCCCTGGGGAACTTGCTCCTGTGTTCCACTACCCTCATGGTTAAGAACTTCCTCCTCACATCTAACCTAAATCTACTCTTTTCTAATTTAAAACCGTTGCCCATCATCCTATCACTTCAGGCCTTTGGAAACAGTCCCTTTCCAGCCTTCTTGTAGGCCCCTTTCAGGTACTGGAAAGCCATTCTTAGGTCTTCCCAGAGCCTTCTCTTCTCCAGGCTGAACAACCCCAGCTGCCTCAGCCTGTCCTTGTAGGAGAGGTGCTCCAGCCCTCTGATCATTTTTGTGCCCCTCCTCTGGACCCACTTCATTAGGTCCTTATCCCTCTTGTGCTGGGGGCACCAGAGCTGTACGCATACTCCAGGTGAGGTCTCACCAAAGCAGAGTAAAGGGGCAGAATCACCTCTCGATCTGCTGGCACAGTTCTTTTGATGCAGCCCAGGATGCAATTTGCCCTCTGGGCTGCAAGCACATGCTGTTGGCTCATTTCCAGCGTTTCTTCCCCAGAACTCTGAATTCCTTTTCTGCAGAGCTGTTTTGTATCACCTCATCCCCCAGTCTGTATTAGTAACAAGGATTGTTCTGACCTAGGTGCAGGACTCTACACTTGCTCTTGTTGAACCACATGAGGTTCACCTGGGCCCACCTCTCCAACTTGTCCAACATCTTCTGGATGACTTCTCATTCCTCTGGCATGTCAACAGCACCACTCAGCTTGGTGTCATCTGCAAACTTGCTAATGGTGCACTTATCATTGAGAAAAATATTAAACAGTACAGGTCCCAGTATGGACCTTTGAGGGACACTGCTTGTCACCAGTCTCCATGTGGACTTTGAGCCATTAGCCACTACCCTCTGGATGCGACCATCCAGCCAATTCCATATCCACTGAACAGTCTACCCTCAAATCCATGTCTCTCCAACTTGGCAAGCAGGATGTTGTGGGGTACCGTGTCAAAGGCCTTGCAGAAGGTCAGATAGAAGACATCCATAGTTTGTCACTTGTCCAATGATGGACATCATCTATCTGTGCCTTGTCAAAGCTTCTAGGAGAATCTGCTCCATGATCTTCCCAGGCACGGAGGTGACAGGTCCATAGTTCCCAGGGTCCTAATTTCTGGCTTTTATTAAAATGGGTGTAATGTGTCCCTTCTTCCAGTCTCTAGGGACTTCACCTGACTGTCAGGATTTTTCAAATGCTAAGGAAAGTGGCCTGGTGACTACATCAGCCAGTTCTCTCAGGGCTCTGGGATGCACCTCATCTGGTCCCATATACTTATGTATGTTCATGTTCCATCGATGGTCACAAACTTGATCGTCACATATACAATTATCTCCACCCTGTATTTTATTAACTTGGGCATAAATCCTCTTTAAATGAGATCTTGTCTGTTGTAAGGATAATGTGGAAGCTGTGTGTGTATGTGGTGTGGCTGCGAACAGTACCATAAGGAGAACAGACGGCAGTCGGTTCTGTGTGGGGATCTGGCTGGCTGTGCTGTGGTGAAGCTACCTGCAGCAGCTTAAGCTGTTATCTTTCCTGGCTGGCTGTTTTACCTCCTAACTGGAGATGATTGGGCAATCTTACAGAGTTGGCAGGAGGGAGTGTGTGAACACTTGGTGGCTCTGTCACCCAGCGCTACAGGAATAGGCAGGTCCATTTTGGGATCTTTGGTAGAACGAGGACTGGATACAGGGCTGTAGTTACAATTAGAGCTTTATTATTACATAAAATATGTAATTATAGGCATAGCTTATTGTTATCCACAGTTTCTAGATTTAGTGTAACTTGTTCTTGCACAAAGTTTTTATCAATTGTCATACTTGCAGTTAACCAAAATACCTAGCAATCGGTGTAACTTTCTTCTGTATAGAGTCTTTAGTTTCTAAGATTTTTAAATACCTGGACCCTCTGCAGATCAGGTTAATAATCAGTGCATGATTCAATAATCACAATGTGGACTCAGACTTCGCCCAAAAGAATACGAGTCACTCTGTTTTCAGAGCAAGAAGACAATGGTGGATGCACCCCAGACTTCTAGGGAATAACAGGTTTTGCTGTGCAGCAGAAGGACTTGCAGCTGCTCGATTTTATAGGCAATATCTCATGTGCTGTTAACTTCCCTGTTCCTTAACGGCTGTCACCACATCCTGGCAGCAAGGCTTGGTGGTCAGATAGTCTTGTCACAATGCCAACAGGGGATCTGTCTGTTTTGTTATAGGGGTGATGACATAGAATCCTAGAACTGTTTAGGTCGGAAAAGGCCTTTAAGATCGAGTCCAACCATTAACCTAGCATTGCCAAGTTGACAGAGCTGAATAGGGGAAGAGAGAAGGAGGTGATACGCGATCAGCATGCTTACATTTTGTGGTCATTTGGCTTAGGAAATGGTGTTGGTTATGCTAATAGTATCACCAGGAGTCCAGGAGCAGGGCATAGCTGTTACATGGCTCCAATAGAGAGCTTTGTCTTAATGTAAATGCATTTTCCTAAGCAAAAGTCACACGCTGCACTCAGGCAGTTGAGGTGTGTACATATATCACTGCCACCTGTGAGACAGAGACAGCAGAAGGTGAGATGGACCCACAGCAGAAGGCATCAAACATTGCCTTACTCATCACTTCAGCTGTATGTGTCCATGACCAGGGAGACCTGTGGATGTGAAGATTCAGTTCCCACTCAGTTCTTCAGAGTTCCAGGTCTGAGACATACTTAAAGTAATTCCTCTTTCTAGGAGAAAGTCCCTAAACTCGGTAACTTCTAAGTTATGCTAAGCATATATTCTCCTTCAAATTAGCATTGGTCTTTTCTAGAAAGGTGCTCATGTTAGCATAGGACTCAAGGGATGTCAATGACTTTTACAACAAACCAGTCAGTGAGGAAGGGCAATGAATCCCTGTACAATCCCTTGCCACAGTACTTGCTGTATTCTCAAGCAATTGAACACCAACATGCTCTTTATGAGAAGACTCCAGTGTTAGGGATCCAACCTAGAGGAGGGTAGATTTAGATTAGGTGTTAGGAACAAGTTCTTCACCATAAGGGTGGTGAGACAATGGTTGCCCAGGGGTGGCGGAAGCCCCATCCCTGCATGCTTTTAAGGCCAGGCTGGATGTGATTCTGGGCAACCTGATCTAGTGGAAAGTGTCCCGGCTCATGGCAAAGGGGTTGGAACTAGGTGACTCTTGAGGTCCCTTCCAACCCTGACAATTCTGTGTGATTCTGTGTTGTTCTTATCCCATAAAGAATGACTCAAGGCTTATATTGGTTGCAAATGCTCGTCCAGGCTTACTGCAAGCGTTGTGTGACCCTCATCATAATCACAGAATCACAGCCAGGGACAGAATATGTTCTGCACCAAGCATTGACTCAAGGCTTATATTGGTTGTAAATGCTATTCCAAGCTTATTGCAAGCATTGTGTGGTCCTCATCACAATGCATTAATCACAGCCGGTGACAAAGCATCTTCTGCACCAAGCATTATGTGATCTTTGATATCTTTGTAAAGAGTGAACAAAACAAATGAGGTACATAACAAGCACTGCATTATGTTCCTTCTGTATCTCAAGCCATCTTGTTCCTCATGCCTCACCTAGACCTGTCTTTTCACCCACACAGAACTAAGTTCTATAATTTACTTTTATGACATGAAGTCTCAATAGCACATTTAAACCCCACATTTAAGTTCATCTATCAGCCACAGCTCCTGTGAGGCTCACAGTAGCCAATGCTTGAGAAACTTATTTCTGTGAGTAATATATGGCTGGACAAGTGCCCCAGCAGTGTGTGCACCCCTAGGTAAGCATATCATCTCAGCTCACAGCAGAAGCTGTTCCTATCACAGTATTGGAAGTGCCTGCCTACTGTGATTGCAGCCTGCTCTCACTGTCTCTGTGACTCTTCGCAGCCTGTCAGTTTTTCTATTGACACTTTTTCAGTTCATCACAACCTGTCTTTTTTCTGTAGGCTTGCTTCCATAGGAGTAGAGTGCTTTGGTTCCCTCAAACCAGCAAGTGGTACATTAACCCCTCCAAGGCTCTCTGAGTCTGTGTCCAGGTTCACTTTGTTAGCAGTTCCTTTTTATTTTTCTTTGGTTTACCTTCACATGGTGACACAGACAGCAATACAGAACTGAATGGGAAACAAGTGACACATAAAATATTCATGAAAGACAAACTTACTTATGTTCTGCAGGAGACTTCGTTTTTATCCTTGTATAATGCAAGTAATCCATCTATTAATGTCTGAGGGCTTTATTAAATTCTTACTCTATTCCAAAGAAAATGCACCTTCTGTTTTATTCAGAAAATTGTTAGTTGCACATTTCCCAAAAAACAACTCTCTTCTGTCTTGTCTCATCTTTATGGCTCATGCAGATTTGGACCTTTTTTATGGAACATGTAAGGACTTTTCATTCCAGTATCGCTTGATTCTTAGAGGCTCTTTCTTTCCCTCTCACTTTTGTAGGGAGTTTTCCTTTACATTACTAGTATTACTGCATTTATGGAAAAATATATTGAGAAGAAAAAGACAGACCAGAGGAGGAGCAGTAGAGAGAGAAGAAGGAAAAAATGCCTGGAGCCTCCAAGTAGCATCCTCAAACTACGGAGGAGTAAACCAAATACTAGGCAACAAAACTGTTTTCTCTTATGCTTAGGCAACACTGACTGTTCTTTTGATACCAAATATTGAAAAAAGGCACAAATATTGATGATATCTGAGTCAAAAAAGCCTTTCACGTTATAGCTCAGGTTTGTTCAAATACTGTTAGGCTCAGTGATGTACAAAACAAACAAATCTTGACTAATTTTAGTTGCTAGAGCCACACCAGGAGGCTAGCATGCCCTTCAGGTGAGTGAAAAATAAGGTTGGGAAATAAATTCATCTAATTATAACTGGACTGAAGGCCTCAGAAAACTGCCTTTTAATTTCTAGTCTGCATTGTATAACAATGGAAGAAGTTAAAACTATTGGAAAGTAGGTACAAACTGTTTAACTCCTCCTGCTTTGATCCATGTCTGTGCACAGGGACTGGCAGTGAGACTGCAAAGTGACTGATAACTCATTTGCTGCATCATTTGCCAGTGCTGCACTGTAGCCTCCTGTTCAAACATGTTATCTCTCCCACCTTGTTTGCAATCTAAGCAGTTCAGCAATGGTAATAAATTGGTACCATTACTGCATGGGCACAGCATCATTATATATCATTATCAAGGTGACATAACTCCATGTGCAAAACCACGTTGAAGCCTGTCTCGTGTTAGCTGATCTGTTGGTTACTTACCAACAAGCCCTTTCGACCTTTTAGGATCATTTGTTACTTCTCAAACGCTGGTATCTAGAATTTGGAAGCAGTTTGACAATAAAGGGGAAATCTGTATTCACTGTGTTTCAGCAGTAAGTAAAGTTCTCTGTGAAAGAGCCAGGAGCCAGCAAACTGGAGGTCTGGCACAAATTTTCATCACCACAGCAGGTATGACTTAGCCAGCCCCTGTTAGGGAAAATTTAATGAACTTGCTTTTGTCCACTATGGAAAGCTTCTACTAAGCAAAGATTTGTGTATTGGCAACAGCTGATGAGAAGGATTAAGAAATGTAGTATGAGCTAGAAGAATTACTAGAGTTATATAGGGACATTGGGATATACTTTTTGGAAGAGCATTTCATTCCCTTTCCCCACCTTACCTATTGTACCTGTCATGTTTAATTTCATTATTTTCTTATGAAGAAATAATTTTTTTAAAAATGATAAAAAATGCAACTATTGCCTGCTCACAGCAAATGTAAGGTAACTTAGAGGTATAGCAGAGAAGTGAAAACTCATCAAATTACTTTGAGATGGTATTTCATCACTGATTGATTACACCAGCATATTAATACTTCAACCTTAATTTTAGTTTCCATTTTTAATTTCTTTTGAAAATTGCTTACCTTTTGCAAGCCATAGAGACATCTTCAGTTTCTGCATCTCTTAGACCCTTACAACGCATTTTTTTTTTTTAATGGAGTCCAATTTGTCCAGGCTGTGACCCTCCACACTCAGGAGTTGATTTGTGGGGGAAAACAACTGAAAGCCGGATGTAGCTGACCCTGGGATTTCTTGATGTTTTCAAGAGTAGAGACTAATCATTGCAGTCGAGACAACTGAAAATGTAAGAACTGAAAATGTGAGTGAGATCACAGAGTAACAGCTAGCACAACAAGTGCAATGAAACCTGCAAGCCAGTCTGTGGGCCAGCCACTGCCCCAGATCTCCTGCTACACTACCTGGCTGTAAGTTGTTCAGGACTATGAAATGCTGATTTTAAAACAAACTTGAACTAAATAAAAATGACAGGCAGTTACCTGAATTCATCCAGGAGGAAGAACTGCCAATAAACCTTTTCTTTTAGAATAAGGAAACAAGTCTTGAACATTTACCATTGCTTTGAACTTTGTGTATGATGAAAGAAACTGGAGAAAGTTAGATACAGCATATCTGAAGATGTTATGTATACCACATGTTCAGAGCTTACAGTCACTCAAGTGGTATTTAAATCATATCTATGGGCTTTTTCTTGAGAACTACAGAAGTGGTTCATAGCACTCGCTTTTACAGCAAAAGCCACAGCAGAAATGTCCCAGAATGTGTTAACCCAGACAAGGAGCATATGATCAGAACTCACTGTGAGACGTGCTTGCAGAGTTCACGGAAGGAAACACATATCCCTTCTCACTTAACGTAGGCAATAGCCGTTTCTCTGTCAGATCTCTCTGCCTTTGGGGTAGCTTGCTTAGCGAGGTGTATTTTGGAGGAGGTGTGGGAGGAGGGAGAGATGCTGCTGCTGCTGCGTGTTCAATGCAAAGTACTTGGCTGTGATAGGCTGAGGGGATGTGGATACTCTGCCGATGTATGCTGGCAACGGCATCCTTTGCTCTTTATAGCTGTCACAGAAGAGCAAACTGTGACAGAAAGACAGTGAGAAAGACAAAGGAGAGAGAAAAAAAACCTTTCCAACTCGCTGTAAGTATCATTTTTTGTCATTAAAGCTTTGTGGCTGTTGACTTCAAGCAGGTACATTTGGATTGGTGCAAAAACTGGTTACTTAGAGTGAGAGCTCAGCTAATAGCCAGCCAGGGATAATCCAAGATATTAAAAAAAAAAAAAAAAAAAAAAAAAATTAACCTAAGTTTGCACAATGGTGGGTGCACTTCTCATTTTGTGTTTGTTTAGTGGTATATATGATGTATGTCAGCTATAACTGTTTATGTACATTTATGCAGAATCCCATGTATCCAGAAGTTTATATCTTTCCAAATGCAACAGTTCTGAACAACCAAACAGGCCCTGAGAGATTATCTGCCAAATGTTTTAAATAATGTTTTCAATATAAATTTAATGCATGACCTTTTAGTGTGAAGTTTTCCTCATAAATTGCCCTTCCTCAACACTATATTAAAACCTCAGAAGGGGGAATTACCAAGTTGCAGACTCTGTGCCAGTGACAGCAATTAATAGACCCAACAACTTCTTACTGAATTTTTTTTTTTAATTAAATATAGGGCCTATACCATATATACCTAGTGTCTGGCTTGTACAAAAGTACAAATACAGAGCAGATTGAATTGCTTTTTACTCATGCTAAAAGAAAATTGATCCTACAGTCCTTATCCAGGCAATACACCTATTGCCAATAGCAGAAGTTTAGCCTAACAGTAGCCACAGCTGCAAAGAGCAGTGGTTTCAAGAGCAGAAAGTCCTCGTGGCTTCAGTTGTGTCACTGTGGCACCACAAGCCTTGGAATTGCAATATATTCTGCAGCAATCAGTTGGCAGAACAGAAAGTGCACTTACCTCATTTGTTGAAAAGATACACAGTTATTACTCTTTTGAGCCAATCCACCTATCAATTTGAAACGCTATTAAATGCATCTATGCATTCTTCCTTTCTGTATGTAGCAATAGGAGCTGCTAAAAGATTTTATTATGTTAGCTGTTTTTTGTTTTACTTTGATGAACAAAAAAAACAGGCATTCATAAAGTTCTAAACATTTAATATACCTCTTTCTTAAATCCTTTCCCCCCCCCCTTCCCCCTTTTTCCTCTAGTATTTCTTGTTCTTCCTCATAACAGATTTCCTGATAGTATCTTTTAAATTTCTATTTAGTTAATACAAAATGTAAAAAGTTTAGACAATACTTTTAAACAGAAATAATAAATTGAATGTTATATCCATAATAATATACCTATAAATTTATTTAATACTTAATTGTGCATAAGCAGCTCATTTTTATGGTTCCATTTCAAATAAAGTAGAAAATTATTTGCACCTGAACCTTGACTTGAATATACACTCTAGCAACAGTTTTCAGTAACTTAACTAAAATAAAATATTGCCATTGTCTAATTTCAGTGGGCTGAAGTAGAAGGAGGATGTATCGACTTTGCATTGTGTAGCTTACTTGTACTGTGGCAAAATTAAAGAGCAATGAGTTCAGATATATTTTTTTTTTAAAAAGAGATGCATTTTTATATAGTTTGTGTTTTTACATGATTATTCTTGGTTATACTTGAAGTTAAGAGCAAAACTCAATCTTCTCCAGTACAATAGGACTTGACCTGAAGAAGTATGCAGTGGTATAAAAATGTTCACAAGCTATTTAACAAAGTATCTGTTGTGGTACAATGACAAAGTAAATTTATTTTTCTCTCACACTATTATTTTGAGCTTACACACAGTGCTATTTAATTTATGCCATTTGAGTTACATTTTTGGGAAAAGGCTATATTTGGGAAAAGAAGCTTCTATGTTAAATCACAGAATAACAGAATGCCGGATTGGAAGGGACCACAAGGATCATCATTTCCAGGTGATGGTAGAAGTGAGATGGTCCATCACGCTGTCAAGCTGAGTCTTAAAACTGACCAATATAGGGGAATCCACTGCTTCCCTTGGGAGATGATTCTAGCGTTCTCATGGTGAAATACTTTCTTCTGGAGTCCACTGGGAATCTCCCCAGGAGTAACTTCTACCTGTTACCCCATTTCCATAGGACTCCTTGTAAAAAGAGACTCTTCGTCCTCCTGGTTGCAACCTTTTATATACTGGTACGTGGTAATGAGGCCCCTTTCTCTTCTCAAGGCTGAACAAACCCAGTTGTCTCAGCTTTTCCTCACATGGCAGGTCTGCCAGCCCTCTGATCATTCTTGTGGCCCCACATATAACCTCCTGAAAAATCCGCCTTTGGACACCACTGTGTGAAGGTTTGTCATTCTTGAAATGCGTTATGAATAGTATAAGGATAGTCACAGACTTAAACAGTCAGCTCCTGAGTTAAAATGCCAGTATTAGCAGGAGAGTTTTGGTAAAACTTCACATATCATCCGACATGGAATTGATGATAGCTGAGAATGAGTTAAGTCAACAATAAGAGGTGCAGATTGAGCCAGGATGAGCTGGCATTCAGAGCAACAACAGCAAGGGTAATGCAACTTCAAATGCAATTTCATACAAATTAAGTGTTTTAAATAAAAGATATATCTCTGTGACAAATAGCCTTTATTTCCCCCTGATTACAGATGATGTCCTGTATTTGATATAATAGTAATGGTAGAGAGTGGTGTAGTGATACTCCTACCTGTATGATGTTGCACTGTCAGTTCATTGGACTCACAGATACTGAATGAAATGTTAGTCTGAAGTGATCCATGTGTAAAAGTCCATAGGAACAACTGTAACTCAGTAGTGAATAGCAGTAGTGCTAGAGACACCAGATCTGAATCATTTCAGTCTCAGGAAACTCCCAGTAATTTGGCAATCATGGGTTAAGTTCTTCCTTTCACAGCTTTCATCTCTGAAAGCTCAAGCAAAAAATAACATTACCACATGCAAGTTCTTCAGAGCATGCTATAGCAATGAAATGAAGAATGAAGTAGCATAAAAGAAATTATAGCATCAGTTAAGGGTTAAGTTAGAGATACTTTAAAGAGAAGTGAAACAGTACAATATTTAGATTTCTTTTGGCAAAAATATGTAAACCTAAGAACTGAGCCTTGAAGTGTAATTAGATTGCTGCCACAGAGATGCATATTGATTGCTGCAGTCCATGCTGATTTATTTAGAAAGTTTGTTAAAATTTTAGCTGCAACCAAAGATGTGTTAAATGAAAATGCACATAAGATTTGGGGGGTATTGAAGAAATGGAATCATCCTGAATGTAAAAGAGTACAAACAAAAACTGCTTGCTTAGACACAGTCTTTCAAAGGAGAGATGGCCCTAATGGCTGCCCATCAGAATCCGTTGAGGACTGTAATGACTACTGGAAATGTATTTCTGGCAACTTAGTAGCAAGATGTGAGAAATGTCCTAATTCCCCTTTCACAAAGGGGAGAGAGCCAAATAAACAGTTAACATGCTGGATAAACTGGGTATAATACAATTTCAACAAAACATCAGCAGTAACAGCTATTTTCGGGGGGTAGAAGTCCCTACTGTGCAGATCCTTGCTTTCCCAAGTGGTTTACGACCTACTGTAGCACCCTGCCCTCGTAAAGAGCAGCACCAGCTGCTCCACTCAGATACTCTGTTCGTAGCAGCAGAGATGACTCTAGGACAGTGTTTATCAATGATGCCTTTCTTTTATAATGTGATAGCACTGATTCAAATATGAAAAGGCCCAGAAAGGTCTCTCTTTTTTTTTTTTTTTTTTTTTTTCCCCTCAAAATTATGTCCTCAGTTATAAAAGTCATTTTAGTTATAAAATCTAATAGTCATAATAGGTGTAAAGCCTATTGTGCTTAATAAAAGTATTTCTTATGAAGACCTGAAGGTGTGTGAACTTACCAGTTTTCTTACTGGAACAGGGAGGAACAGTATCACTTACTCAATTTGAGTGTGCAAAGACTCTTGACACATTTTAGGCACTGTGATCTCAACCCTGGATTCACTGGGCACTCAAAATGCACAGCCACATAGAGTAAAAAGGTTGGTCAGGATGACAGGAACAAGTGCCCTGGCAATATATGAATTTATGTTTGCACAGCACTTTGCAGGCAAACTGCAGCTCATCTCAGCTGAGCTATATATCACCTTCGAGGTGCTCACACAGTCTCTGCCTAGCTCAAACAACACATAGAGCTCCAGCCCAACATCTTGGAAATAGGGACAACCCCAGACAGAGCTTCCTCATATCCTCCTGAAAAAGGCAGTATTCTAAGTGAATTCTAATTGAAACCTCAGTAAAGCAACAAGGCTTTGTAAATGGCACAGCATGTGCATTTCCAGAGAAATATTAAAGAGGCTATATCTTGAGGCAAGACAGGAGGCAAGAACTAGATAAAATGACAGGGCAGCATAGTGAATCATTGTGATAACTGTGATTATTATAGCTTGTTATTAAGAGATTATCATAGAAACACACATAATGCTATTTTCTTAGACTTCTTTATAAGGCAGGAGGGAATTATGTGCTACATAACAGTACCACATCCTTGGGTCAGCCAGCAGCAGTAGGGTTTTAATCTGTGATTTCTGAGTCTTTGTCCACATGCCTCTGCTGCTTTTCTGTGCAAAAGGCACAGCCCATCTGCATTAAGCTAATTACATCATGACCTAGGCATCAAGGTCTTAACAGTGTAATTTACTTCTATATAATATCTGGCTAATACTGGAGTGGAACAGAATTCTGCACTACGTAGGCATTGGTCTAATATACAGAAATAAAAGAGCATATGATCTTTTCAGAAAGGCCACATGAGTCATGCTATAAATCATCTGAAAAATGGATTTAAAACTAGCAAAATTTTCTTTCAAAAGTGACTTTTTTTTTCTTTCTTTTTTTTTTTTTTTCTTTTTCCCTCAGGGTTTTTCTGATAATCCATCTTAGCCTCTGATACCCATGGATGCTGCAGAGTTCCGCAAGAGAGGGAAGGAGATGGTGGACTATATTGCAGATTACCTGGAAAAGATAGATAAAAGACAGGTCTTCCCAGATGTGGAACCAGGATATTTAAGGCCCCTCATTCCAGACTCTGCACCCCAGGATCCTGAAAGCTTTGAGGATGTTTTTAAAGACATTGAGAAGATCATTATGCCAGGGGTAAGAAAAATTAATCTATAATGTTCAATACTGCATTTAGGTTTTCAAAGACATTAAGGAAAGTGTGAATTGAAGCCTGTGCAACTGAACCATACAAACATAAGTACCCACACTGATTAGCTTTTAGAAGGCAGGAATCTGCTTTGTATTTATAGTTAAATTTGATCTAACACTTCACACAACTAATGTTTTTTACTCTTGCTAGAAATAGTCAAATCATTCTCTTGCTTCTTGCAAAGTTTGCTTTTGAAAATAATCCCCTTTCTTCCCTTGAATTTGTTAAGGCAAAGCTTTGTAACTTTAAATTTCATGTGATATTTTGCCTCTTGCAAAAAACATTAAATATTTTATAAATAGGATTTTTATTAGTCTGCCTTGCCTACAGTGTTCCTTCAAGCTGATCTTTAAATGTTAAAATTCTCTTAGGAGACTTCTTTTTATTACAGCGTTGACAGAAAGGATTCTCCCCAATACACGTTCTGTTGACTTACTCTCCTAAATGTCAACTTCCTTTACTATGTTCTAAGGCAAATGGCCACAACGTAAATATTACTCTTTGGTCAGTGTTAGACAGACAATGCAAAAAAACATATGGCATTTGTCCAGTTCTGAATCTTTCTTGGTTTTCCATTTATGGTATACCTTTTTATTTTAAATATGTTTGTGTCCTGTTTCAACTGGGATAGTTATTTTCCTTCCTAGTAGCTTCTGTAGTGCTCTGTTTTGAATATAGGATGAGAATAATGTTGATAACATATTGGTGATTTTAGTTTTTGCTAAGTAATGTTTATACAAAATGGAGGAATTTTCAGCTTCTCATGCCCTGCCAGTGAGGACTCAAGAAGTTGGAAGGGGACACAGCCAGGACACGTAACACAAACTAGCCAAAGGGATATTCTATACATGTAATGTCCTGCCCAAAATCTGAACTGAAAGGGAGGGGCCAATCACTGCTGGGAGTCAGTGTGTGGGCATTGATCAGTGTGTGGTGGGCAATTTCATTGTGTGTGACTTGTTTTCCTTGGGTTGGATTTTTGTTATCTTCTTTCTCACTACTATTATTATAATTGTTACTTCCTATTACCACCCCCCACCCCCCTTCATTTGCCATTATTAAACTGTTCTAGATCAGCCTGTGGGTTTTACTTGGTTTCAATTCTTCTCCCCATCCCATGGGAGGCTGGGAGGAGTGAGTGAGTGAGCAGCTGCATGGTGCTTAGTAGCTGAGTGGTGTTAAACCATGACAGCTTGTCTCCTAAGGCCTCTAAGCAGCTTGAAGAGGACTGGATTATTAGTCCATGTTAATGATGAATCTCTCCTTTAGATCTCTGCAATAACCACTTTGAGTTGCTTCTCTGGATGCAGGTTGGTGATATTATTGCTACGTGACTGAACTCAGAACCACTGCTCTGCAAATCTCTTTAGTCAGCCTACTAAAATACCAATTGCTTTTCACTGACCAGTGTAAATATTGATACTCAATATGACTTTATTATGTTTCTGTTAGAGCCAACCCTGCTGTCCTTTCACAGGCAAAAGCTCCACTGAAGTCAGTGGAAGTCTCTCCATTCTTCTCAAAGATTTGTGGAAGAAGTCTTAAATCCAAGAGAATTAAATCACTGCAGATTAGACAAGAGAATTATGTCCAACACATGCAAATACTTTCATTGCTGGTCAAAGATATGGCTGTATTTCCTTTTTCATTAGAGGAGAATACTAACCACATTTTTTTGCCTGTGAAGCAGAACAGAAAACACTTTGCTTTCAACGCTTGATAATATTCAATAAATTAATATCAAATTAAAAAAATAAGAGATGAGTAATTTCAGAATAGAAAATGAGACAATTAATTCCAATTATGTCATAAACATGCCATGTTCCCTCTTAACTAATTGATTTTTTTTTCTTGATATTTACCTGCCCTGCAAATAAATTTACTTTTATAAAGTGATACATTGTGAAGAAGAAATATTCTACCCAAAACTTTTCTCTGGCATGAAATGTTAGTGGCACAAAGCACAAGTATACAAATCCCAGTTCTTGTAGTAAGTCTGATTTTGCCTGTATTCTGAATACTGAAGACTTATATGGGCACAGAGTCACAGAGTCAGAGAGCCACAGTCACAGTATAGTAGAGGTTGGATGGCACCTCTAGAGGTCATTTAGTCTACCCCCACTGATCAAAGCAGAATCAGTTAGATGAGATTGCTCAAGACCATGTCCAGCTGGGTGTTGAATATCTCCAAGGATGAAGTTTTCACACTCTCTGTTGTCTTGTTCCAAAGTTTGACCACCCTCAGAGTAAAAAAGCTTTTTCTTATATCTAAGTGGAATGATCTGGTTTTCAGTTTGTACACATTTTTCTTGTCTTGTCACTAGGTACCACTGAGAATAATCTGGCTTCATCTTCTTTACACTCTCCCAAGAAGTTTTTTACACATTGACAAGATACCCCCTGAGCTTTTTGAAGGCTGAACAATCCCAGCTCTCTCAGCCTCTCCTTGTATGACAGATGCTGCAATTAATAATCTCCATGGTCCTTCACTGGAATGACTCCAGTATGTTCATGTTGCCCCACACAGGGCACCAGCTTCAGCTCTAGACATTTTTGCTTTCCTAAACCTGTCCCTACATATTCAGGCACTGTCTTTCTAGCCTTTCTCTCCTGAGTCACTTGACCCTCTTTGCATTCCTACATGCTTTCTTTTTGCATTTGAGCATTGTCAGGAGCTAATTGCTCACCTATGAAAGCCTCCTGCCACTGTCATTTGAATTCCTGCAAGTAGGCTGGATGATTTTTGAACCTGATGATGATCCTGGAAAATCAGCCAGGTGTCCCAGACTGCCTTCTCCCTTTCTGTCTCACCTGGGATTCTACCAAGCATGTCCCATAATGAGCCAAAGTCTGTACTCTTTGAGCCCAGAGTTACGATCTGCTTTGTGCCTTTCTTCTTGCTCTCATGATCCTGAACTCCCACCATCTCATGGTCACCACAGTCAAGGCTACCCCTGACTTTCCCATCCCTTAACAGTTCTTGTTAAGTATGTGGTACCATGATGTATCTCTCCTCATCAGTTCCTCCACAATTTCCTGTGTTAGGAAATTAGCATCAGTGCACTCTGGAAACCTATTGGACTGGTTGTACCCTGCCAGTGTTATCTGTCCAGCAGATATCAGCTTGACTGGAGTCTCCTGTGAGGACTGTGACCTGTGAACATGAGGTTTCTTCCAGCTGTTAAGAATGTTGTATTCATGTACTACTTCCTGGTCAGGTAGCCTGTAGCAGACACCCACTCAAATGTTTCCCATCTTGAAATCTCTAGTAGTTCTGACCCATAAGCTCTTGGCTGGCTCATTGTCCATCCCTAGGTAAAACCCCATGCATTCCTGTTTCTCTCTTGCATAAAGGATGACTCCCTTCCTCACCTTTCTGGTCTGTCCTTCCTAAAGAGCCTGTCCTCATCTACTGCTTCAGTCACATCACCAAATATTTGTGATCTCAATGTGTTCACAGACCAGTAATTGCATGCAGCCTTCTAATCCCTCCTGTTTGTTCCTCATGCATCATGTCATAGCAAATAGGTGCTTCAGAGAGGCACTCATGCTGATTTCCCAGAAAAGTTATGGGGACTTCTCCCCACAATGCTGTCCTCTCAGCACTTCCTTATTTATGTGCATGCACTTGCCATCTGCTTTACCCCTATTTTGTTTCCAAGATCTCTCATCCACATCACACTTCACCCTTTGCTTGTCATCTCAGTCCACCTTCCTCCCGTCACTTTGCACATCTACTGTCTCATCTCCATGTTATAAATGAGGAACTGGCCTTCTTCAAAGAGAATAACTAATGTGACAGAGGTCATAAAACCTTGGTTTGGCCACAAGCAATCAGTGGCACATAAGCAATTCTTGTTTCCTTCATGTTAACGTCTTCACTGTTAATTATGTTCACATTTTTGCTACTTATTGGATGATTGAGAATCTGAAAATTATGTTCCTTCAGAGAAGGATCAATAAATGGTGTAAATCAGTAATGCAGTATCCATTGCTGTCTTTATAGGAGAAGAAACATTCACAAAGCTTCTTTATAGAGACTTTTTGTGAAATCAGGCGTTCAAAGGTCAAGCCACTAAGATTTAATGACCATAATGGCACTAAGTTCTTAATATTAACACAGGGAGTGAGGGAACAACTGAGGAACTCTGATCTCCACAGCAGGAAGGTGGAAATGATCTGCGTATAAAAACATCAGTAGGAGTCACCTTTCTCTATCAGACTTGCTTTGTTCTCATGAAATATATCTACTCTTTTTTTAAAGCCTAAAATGATCAAGTTTAGTAGTAACCACAAACAGCAGTGCTTGAAGATGCTAATTGTTTTCACACTGGATCCATAAATCTATGAATTTGCAGCTGTGGTATCTATCCTTCATGTCTGGTAAAGGAAGATTCTTGCTTAGACTGAGCAAGCTACAGAAAGACAGAGGTCTTTAGAAGAAATCTGGGAAATAAAAAGTCTCCGAGCAGCATTAGAGTGGTAATTACTGAAGCCAAGTACAGTGTGTTACTGTTTATCAGCAGAGGGCTGAAAAAACAAGCATCCATTATATCACACTCTTTGCAATATTTGACTAAACGTGTCTGTTCCAGCATGGTGAAAGAAATGAATTTTACAGCTCCTTAAGGGAAAGGGGAGGTGGGAGGAAGAACCGCAGCTGCGCTTGCCCTAGGGCTTATGGCTCTTTTGCTTTGTGTGAGGGCTGCAACTGGAATCTGCTGTGTTTCATCAAACAAATGGCTCACAGCAAGTAGGCAGTTTAACTTGATTAACCCAAGATGAATGTCATAAGTCTTACAGATCACAGAGGATTAGAGCTGTGTAGATGAACAGTGGCAGTTCTGGCTCATTGTGGACGACAGTCTGTATGTGGGTCCTATCAGGGACTGCTGTTTATTGGTTACTTTTTAATCTGTTTATTGTTTTCCTGTGAAGAACCAAGCTCCAAACTATTTTTTCTAATTTCTGAAAGAAGGTGTTTGCCACAAGTGCTTTAAAACTTTGTGGCAGCAAGAAAATGATGAAGGGTGTGGAGCACCTGTGCTACAAGGACAGGCTGAGGGAACTGGGGTTATTCAGCCTGGAGAAGAGGCGGCTCTGGGGAGACCTAATAGCAGCCTTCCAGTACCTGAAGGGGGCCTACAAGAAGGATGGGGAGAGTCTGTTTTCAAAGGTCTGCACTGACAGGACAAGGAGGAACAGCTTTAAGCTGGAGAGGAGTAGATTTAGGTTTGATGTTAGGAACAAGTTCTTTACTATAAGGATAGTAGAACACTGGAACAGGTTGCCCAGGGAGGTGGTTGAGGACCCATCCCTGGAAATACTCAAAGTGAGGCTTGACAAGGCCCTGGGCAGCCTGGTCTAATGGAGGATGTCTCTGCTGACTGTGGGGAGGTCAGACTAGATGACCTTTGGAGGTCCCTTCTGGCCCGGACCATTCTATGAAAGTGATCCTGACCAGATGTAAGAGATACAGATAAAAATGTTCATAGTGGCTTATCTTCTGATACCTAATTTTGACCAGTTTTAGACCTAGTGACCAGTAAAAGTGAAATCTTGAACATCCCAGGTGCAGGGCTGTTATAGATGGTGAAAAACTGTAGTGGCTAGGAGCTGTTTGCATATTAAAAAGATAAAATCATCCAAAATACATATGGTATGATACAACAGAGAGAATGATATCTGATTCATTGGTTATACAGGAGTTAAGACGGTTCCCCTTAGCATGAGCATGTCCTTTCAAGAAGATCAGGTTATTGGCATGAAAAAGCTTAGAAAAGAAAATACAGAGATAGTTGCAGCATGCATAACAGTGTGGTATACAGTAATCCCTGATTTCAGTCCAGAACACAGAAATTACAGACCGGGAGAGAGAGCAGTGTGAAAAGTAACACTCCTCAGAGGTGGGAATGCTCAGGAAAGAGATGTATGCCCTTACTGTCCTCCAGCTGTAACAGAAGAACTTCTGTATTAAAAACAAACAAACAAAAAACAACAAACAAAACCCCAAGACAAAGAAAGAAAGAAAGAAAGCAAAACTATGTAAGAAAAGACTAGGCTTTAATAACTCAAATAACAATAATAATATCAAGCAACCGTCAAAAACTCAGCAACCAGTACCTCTCCAGTGAAAGATCTTACATGCGTTCTGCTGCATTCTTGTTTATACTTCATCTACTCCCCTAGAAGCACTTTATTTTCTTAAAATTTGCCTATTGTCTTGAATGTGAAAGCATACCATATCACAGTATTTCCACTGAACATAGCAATGTGGTTCTCAAATTTTACTGAATTGGAGTTGTGGTGCTCTATCAAGTGTCTTATAGATCCTTAAAGCTGCTTAGATGTTGCATAAGATAATTCTAAATATTGCTGCTGCAAGTTGACTATAATTTGTGCAGTTGTTGTTTGGTTCTCTCATATTAGCACATATAAAGTGAAACTGTATATAAGTCACAGCTTATTATAGGAAGATGATAGTTAAATTTTCTATGAAGGCATTGGATACTGGGATGGATTACTTAATGTTGTGGTAAGGAGCTGTTGGGCCAGACTCAAATAATTCGAGTGTGGGAAAGAGCGTTCTGTGAATGGCTGCTGCACTGAAAACACAGTTGTATGTCAGAGATGAAAGAACAGAATACTGGAGTGTCTCTGAAAGCAAAGGCTCAAGAGAAGAAACAGAAACTCATGCTGCCACTGCCCATAAAATTCTTGTCTTCTAGGCAGGCAAAAGAAGAGCTCTGATTTTGGAACTGTTGGGAAGTGTGGGCAAGAACTAGTTTATTTCTAATTTGAGTAAAAGATTTTAAAATTGAGACAATCAAGGTAAGCTTTTCTAAACATTGGATCATTTGTTGCAGACGTAGTCAAGAAGTGTTGACTGGTCTCCACCTGTTACGTTTTCTGATATGGCAATATATTTCTGCTTCCTGTATTAGTTTAAAATGATTATTTTTCCCTTAATACAGGTGACTCACTGGCACAGTCCATACTTTTTGCCTACTTTCCTGCAGCCTCTTCCTTCCCAGCTCTTCTTGCAGATATGTTATGTGGTGGAATAGGATGTGTGGGCTTCTCTTGGGTGAGTTTTCTGTATTGTGTACTACTATGTGGTAATGGTGATTCACATTGCCAAGACTGTAAGCATTTCAGTACCATTCAATACCAAGTTATTGATTAATAGCAGTGAAGTCGCAGGACTATTTTTATAGGTAAATTTCTTTGCCTGATTAAGTGTTTTCACTTAGACATCCTGAATGACTCCAAGAATAAAAAGCTATTTCCTCTTAGAAGTTTTCCCCTTTAAAAATCACCATGATTTAGAATTAGTGGTCGCGGTGCAAACTTAATGGTAACTCTTTAAGCAGTGTAAGTGTTGCCTATTAGCCCATGTTATTACTTCTTCTATCATCTGGAAAATTGTGTAAAGCTCCCCATATTCATATGAGATGGGCCCTTCTCAGAAAAGGTTGATACTTGATGTCAAAAAAACATAAATGCAAGATGCAAACCCTAGCTTTGATATTTGATAGTCATGGGAGACCTGTTTTGATAGTTTTTTTTACTTATTATTGGAAACAGCATGCAAAAAAATGATCTTCAGGTCCTTGATTTATCTGTTGAAGTTAGTCAGCTAGTCTCTTCCTCTGTAGTCAAAAGACACTGAAAAAGTATTTTTGCTCTGATAAGTCCTATTTCTCTTCACGGTCTAGTGAGGTTATTCTCTCTGTGATCATTTTTGGTGTTTTTTTTTTTTTCATGCAGGCTGCAAGTCCAGCTTGCACAGAACTCGAGACTGTCATGCTGGATTGGCTAGGAAAGATGATTAGTTTGCCTGAAGAGTTTTTAGCTGGGAAGGATGGCCAAGGTGGAGGAGTCATTCAGGTAAGGGAAGAAGTGAAAAAAGAATGAGGAATGAGTTTGCAGACTTTATGACTTTGTAAAAGCTTCATACCAAAACACTAATAAAAGAAAGACGCATTTTTTTTCAGCCGCATCAGTTCCTCGATCAAGTGAAGCCAGCTCATTCTTATTGTCAATGTGCAACAATATTTCATGGCTGAAATAAGTAATAGATAATGCCATTTTTAGACTACACTGCGGCATACAAAATAGAGCAAAACCCTTAAAGTTTGACGTTGCTTAGTAAAAGCCTAAAATCTAAAGCCTAAAGCCTGAACATTATAATAAATATATCATCAATGAGCAGACTTCCATACATAATAAAGCTATTTTGTTTGTCAGCCATGGCTCCACATTCGCAGTCTTTTTGCAAATGTGGGCTCTGGTCACAGCTATTACTATAACTAAAATAGATCTCTACTACGAAAAAGACTGATTTTTGAATAGCTGTTGTGCATTCTGATCATTGGAGGCTGGGGCACAATTTGTTTTGTCCTAAATCAGACTTCTAAAATGTATCTGAAGTGGGGGCTTCTTTCTTTGATCTTGTCTGCAAATGCATACAGCTTGTTCCATGACGTATTCCCAGGCAAGTATGAATTTAACTCAACTGCTATGATTCTCCTCAGTGGAGTTACACCTCCACTAGTGCATTTCCAGTACAACTCTTTACTCATTTAATTGCTCTGTCAGGATCTTTATCATTACAATTAGTAGGGAAGGTGTTATGTTCAAGAAATCAAGCTTATGTCATGCATCTCAGCAGTATTTCTTTGGTACCAGTGAAAGCAAGAATCTATGCCTAGTGATCATCAGGAGAAAATAACGTCCTTCCAGGCTGACAGTGCTGGATTGCCCATAATTTTCATCAGAAACCAGTCAGTTTCAACAATCCAAAGTGGGTTCTGTGTTCCTGCTTATGATGGAGTAATTTGTGCTTCAGATCTTCTTGTCTTGCTCTTGGAACTATAATGATCCAAATAAGAGAGCGTGAGGGAAAGACAACATGAGCATATGAAAGTGCCAGTCATTCTCTTGGTAAATACCAAATAATTGTTGTGGTATTGGACAAAACTGAGCCTGTGAAAATTGGCTCTTAATTACATTTGAAAGTCTATGTCAATATAAAGCACTTTGTTGTTGTGTGCAGGATGACACTTGAAAATGGCAAAAGCTGAAAGAAAATTTCAGTTCGGAGCTCTGGTGAATACGAACATCAGCCCTTGCTGATATTTCTTCCGCCTCTTGAGCCTGCTTGCCATGGTAACCTTTGTTTGCTTGCAGTAAAAGGAAAGGTATCATCATCTTTTACTTAATGCAGAATACAGCATTCAAGAGGAGAAAAAAAAAGCTTTTAAAATTGAGTGAGAAAGCAACTTTCTGCCTGAGGTTTGTATACTGCTGTTCACTCTAGATAAACTGCTGGAAAGTGTACCTACTTTGAATTTTAAAGAGTATTTTTATTCTGCAAGGAAGTATTTTAAGGATGAAACAAAATGTGACTCAACTGATCTCTGGCCTGGCAAGGAACATTGCTGATTTATCTTTCTTGACAGTTAGACAAGTAGTTCAAGAGCCAAGGGCTTTTGTTTTTCCTCGGAAGTACTTGTCACAAAATTTTGGTGCCAAGTGAACAGATAATCCTTAAAACCAGGTTCTGCAAACATTGCAAACATCAGTATAAAAAAGGTGACTTATGGAAACCAAGGCAAGTTGAAAATGTCTGTCACAAGACATACAAAAGCATTTCCAAGTTGCTGGATTCAAGTCCCAGCTGTATATCAGAAGGCAAGATTCAGCTGGGCAACAGGCCCTTTTTCCTTTTTATCTTCATCTCTGTGTAAGGAAACTCATTCAAGAACTGTTGTATGCACTGATTACACACCAGCCTGGACGAACCACCGGGATGCCAGGACATCTTGTGGTACTCCTCGGAAGGCTGAGGCTATTCTTGAGTCTGAGTAATTTTCCTGATGAGCCAGGCAGTCTCCAGAATAGTGGGGGCTTAAATTCACAGATTTCAAATTAATGCCTTAACCTTTGGAACATCCTGCAGCCATTTTCTTTTATATATTTGTGCACATTTCTTCAATATGCTTATTTCTTGCTTGTCCTGGAAAAACACTAACAGTTTTACAAACAACCAACAACAACGACAAAACCCAAAACCAAACACGGCCATTTTCTCTGTGTATACTTGAAAGATGTTAATGTACCCTTTAATTATGTATTTAATAAAAGTAATAATTAGTATTGTTTCCCACTAAGTGTAAGGTTGCTAAAGCAAGTTTTACTGGGAAGAAGCCAGGTTTAGAAAGCTTGTTTTCAGTGACTTGCCCTATGTGAGACTGAATTAAATCTTGCATACAAGTTTTATGTTGCCCAACTTCATTATGAGGAGATGCAACTTACCTGAAAAACTATGAATGCCACGAGGAGTTGCAGTGGTTTGCATGAATGGAAAGTATTCTTATCTCCAAATTGCTGGAAAGGGTATTTCAGCCAACATTGTCTGATGGTGTATGTCCAGTTATGCAGGTGTTCTGGTTACAGTGCTGGTGAGTGAGGGAAGAGCAACTGATGTCATCTATCCGGAATTATGCAAAGCATTTGGCACTGCCCCACACAACATACTTGTCTCTAAACTGGAGAGACATGAATTTGATGGAGGGACTGCTCAGTGGATAAGGAATTGGCTGGATGGTCACACTCAAGGATTGTGGTTAACAGCTCAATATCCCAGGGGAGAGTGGCGCTCCTCAGGGATCTGTTGCTGTTTATTATCTTTGTTAGCAGCATGGACAGCGAGATCAAGTACTGTACTTGGGTCAAAACAACCCCATGCAACTCTACAGGCTTGGGGAAGAGTGGCTGCAAGGTGCCCCACAGAGAAAGACCTGGGAGTGTTGATTGATAGCCAGCTAAATATGAGCCAGCAGTTTGCTGAGGTGACCAAGAAGGCAAAAAGCATCCTGGCCTGTGTCAGGAATACCGTGACAAGCAGGACCAGGGAAAATTGATTCACCTAAACCCACTGAAATTTATGAACATTGTTTACAAACTGTTAGTTGTAGTTTGAAAGAATAGTTTAAACCATGGTTCATCTGCCTGTTCTAGAGGGAAACCATAAAAAGAATTTGTGGAACTTGTATTCTCTTACATTTACAGATCAGTTGATGCAAAATAATTTCCCTCTGTGTTGTCACAGCATATCCAAGATACAATTTGAACTTGTTTTGTGACTCAAAGTCACACAATTTAGAAATGTTGTGTGAATATTCCTTTCGTCTGTGTGGTTTTGATGAAGAACATGTACATAAGTGTTTTACTTTGAAGTGTAGCTAGCTATATTGAATCATAACATTTTTGCTTTGTTAGGTTTTTTTCTCTCTCTTTTAACCACAATAATTGGCTTGCCCAGGGTAACTCTAAATATTAATTAAATTTTATAATTATGCATGTTGCTTGATAGAAATGAGAGCTGACAGATTGCTATAGAAGTTAAATATGCAGAAATCTAAAGTAACAGACAACAGCAGTTACTCTGCCATTGTCACGGTTCAGCAAAGGATTGGTGCCCAGCTCAAGAGCCTTTTCATATACTTTTAAGTTTGTGAGTTTGACTTTCTACCTCTGATTGCAAGGCTGGTGCCTAAACTGAATAGCACAGAGATCAGAAAGGGTAAGACCAAGATCAAATAGATTTCTCCCTTGCTGTCCCACATACTCTTAAATTAAAAGCATGAGATTCCACAGTTTCTCATAAGTAGTTTATATTAACAACTTCACAGATTGATACAGAAGAAAATGTTACTTTATATCTTCTGGGATGTCTTGCTTTTGAGCCTTCCTTCAATTTGTCCCACAGGGAAGTGCAAGTGAAGCCACCCTGATGTCACTGCTTGCTGCAAGAACAAAAGCTATCAGTCGGGTACAGTCGGAAAACCCTGAGCTAACGGAAGCAGAAATCATGAGCAGGCTGGTGGCCTATGCTTCTGATCAGGTGAGTACCTCTCAGAAACATGGAAGCATGAGGTCTATACTTAATAATTTCAACCTTCTCAATAGGCAGGTGAATTAAGTATAAACGCTTTTGACTGGTGGTTTATTGGTTTTGCTTGTTTAAATCTTTTTATACATCACAAGTGGATTGGACTCTCCTGTGTGCTACCATACTACAAAGAATAAAAGGCCAGTGTTAGTTAAGTATTGCTTCTTTGCAAAAAGAGCTGTCTGAAGTAAATAAAGATACTTGAGTAAGATGTTAATTGTAGTTGACTAAGTCTAGACTATCTTACCTTTCTTTGCATCTAGACTTGTGTGTCCATGTGTGCACGTATTATTTCCCTCCAACATAAATGTGTGAACACATATACATCCTCTCCCTGTAGGCATGCGTGGGTGAAGGTGCACGCACATGGACAAATCTAGTGCATAAATATAAAACAAATCGGTCATAGTACTTAAAGAAGTCTAAAATGTTACTATAGTTTTCAAGAAAAAGATCTCCCTATGTCAATCAAGCTACAAAATCTTATAAAGAAACACCAAACATAATCCTTGATTTTTGACTGTGAGTGGTATTTAGCAGCTGGAGTTAGGCTAAATTCTCAGCAGGTCAGGACCATGAGAGGCTTTTACTGTTAATGAAAGCAAATTTTAGACTTGTGAGATCTGATGCTGTTACCTTCTGAAATACTAATCCTACTGAAGGGCCAAGCAGTGTTGTGTCTGCCAATAGCTGTGATGTTTTCTTATCTAAATGTCAATAGGATAAACTTCCTTACTACGTGATGTTTAGTATAAAGTAATAACTGTTAAGTAGAATAAAAGGATTTGGTTTCAGGTTTATCTTGTTTTACCACTAAATGCGTGCTAAAAAGCAATGGAGAACAAGTTAAAAGTACACTTGATCTTTGCTGATGGCAAAAGGCACTAAAATTGCAGAGTGCAAAGAGTCAGGACAAGAAAGTATGAGGAAAGATAATTGCTTTGTCTGGGACCTGAAGGTCTGTATTGTGCAGACTACTACTCCCAGAGCTCAAACTCTGACCTAGTGATGCACAAAGTCTTTTTATTTGATCTCATTTTTTTTTGTCTCATGTAATTGTCTGACCTGAAAATGAGGACTGACAGGCTTTCCTGCTTACTGAAGGTCAGAGGATCTCATGGTTACAGAAGGATTTGCCTTAAGATATGGCTGACCTTTCAAAGCAGGTTGTTGCAGAGCTCACTGCTCCTTCTGCATTAAGAACAGACCTGTGTGACTCATAGGAAATAATCCACAAAAGAAACTATTTCTCGGGAGATCATTTTGGCTTCTGTGAGTTTTGAACATCTTTAGCCCATTGAAGTAGTTTTGCTTTGAGTTAATGAGCACAGAGCAGCGCTGACAACAGAAGATTCCTGTCTGGTTTAGTGCCTAGGCTATCCTGGCTGAGGCTTCTCTTGCAAGACATGGTAAATGTGAGACCTCAGAGCCAAGAGCTCTGAGCTCTTGAGCTACTCCTGACAGCAGGCACCTGACTGTTTGGAACTTGGACAGAAGTTAGGGTAGCTTTTTCAATATTCTCACATTTTCTCAGGCTGTTTCCTTCATCAACCATTTTTGGACATGTTTATTTGTCTGCCTTAAGCACCTGCCTGCTCATTTCACTGATTTCTGTTTGGTTTCATCCTCTCCTTGAGTCTGGTCAGACATTCCTGGGTACTTGCTGAGGACTAAGAATTCCATGGAGCAGTAGGTTGCTAAAGATTTGTTATAAGGCTGTGGTGGTTTGGCCCTGGCTAGGGGCCAAATGCCCACCAAAGCCACTCTGTCAGTCCCCCTCAAATGGACAGGGGGAGGGGAAAGTATAACAAAAGCCAGCTATGCAATAGAAGCAATCTAATAATGATGATAGGCACAAGCAACAGACCTCAGGGAAATGAAAGCAGAGAGAGATGTTAGTCTCTACTTCCCACCAGCAAGGATGGTGGTCAGTGTTGGGAAGCAGGGCTCTCTACGCTTGGTGGTTCCTTTGGAGAACAGATGCCGTGGTCAAAATCCCACGCTTCTTTCCTTCACTTCATTCTTATATCTGAGCTGATGTCATATGGCATGGAATACGCCTTTGGCTAGTTTGGGACAGCTGGTTCAGAAATGTCCCCTCAAAACATCTTGCCCACCTCTCAAGCATACTCTTGGGGCAGGGAAATGTTGTAAGAACACAGCTTGGATACTTGTTCAGCAGTAGCCAAAACACTGCTGTAAAACACAGCACTAGAAGGGTGCTTTTGAGAATAATTAACTCCAGCTCAGCCAAACCCAATACAAATGCAAAACGATTTTGGCAGTTTTTACCTTAAGATTGTGAATGGTTGTGGTTATCAGAATGCCTTAATGCAGTTATGGAGGCCTGAGAAAGCAGTTCAGAGGTTCTGACTGGCTAACAACCTCAGTGTATTATTATAGTTTGCTTATTTGTACTTCTTGTATATATCAGTTATACGATACCTTTTTCCGCTGTACACTTGAAAGAAGTATGGTATTGCTGTGGTACATACATTGTTTTCCACTTCAGAAGTTATATTTCAAGTATAGACTTCCAAATAGTTTCAAGTTTCTGCTTAATTAGTTTACTAAGCCACTTTAACAAGCGGCACAAATTAATAGTAAATCCGCTTCTAAAATATGTCTTTCCATGTTTATCTTCATCTGATCTTGTTCAGCCTATGTTTTGGCTTATTATTTTCTGTGGTTATATCAATTCTACCTAATTGGGAAGTTCTTACTAAGGTTAATTGAACTCCTGTCTGCATGGTGCTATGGCAGTGGTCTCAAAAATACTTCATGGATTGCCTGCATGTGTGTGTCTGTCTGTACAAAAGAGGGACAGGTATGTATCTGTTTCATACCAGCAGCAGTCCAAGGATATCAAGTATTGCTTTAGATGAAAGAAATTATTTTTTTCTTTTAAAATTCAAATGAGCTTCTTACATCCATAATTCTGAATTACAACCTGCCCATTTACTTGCAGGCTCATTCATCAGTAGAAAGGGCTGCATTAATTGGTGGTGTGAAGATTAAAAATGTTTCTTCAGATGATACCTTTAGTGTTTGTGGCTCAGCTCTAAAGAAAGTTTTGGATGAAGACAAAGCTTCTGGTCTTATCCCGTTCTTTGTGAGTATCAGGGGATTTTAATTAAAAAGATAATTTATTGCTTCTGATAACCCATTTCTGGCGTGAATAGATGGTCTCGTCCCTAACAGAGGGATTGGTAGGCAGCCCAACTAGAACACTAGGATGAGTTCCGTGAGTGTTCTTCACATACCTTTCTGTGCAGAAGTAGTGAATGATTTGAGACTGGTTGCACTTCTCGGCAAAAATGGTACTTTGAAATGATGCAAAGTTATATGAGACAGTTGAATAAATGGAGGTAAATTTTGTGGTTGCATGTAATCCTGCAGTGTTACAATTTCCTGACACGTGAATTCTGAAGTGCCTGTTTTACAAAGGTATACCTTTATTTTTCATGCTCTGACTTACTTACACAGAAAATAACTTTAAAGGCAATAAATTAAGCTATAGTATTTCAAAGTTAAGTATTTTCAAGAAAGAGCAGTTTCCCTCCTCACTACTTTAGCAAATAAATGAGCCTCCATAATATACCTTAGATGTCCTCCAGATCAGACACTGTCACTGAAGAATTTGTGAATATGTGACTTAGATTTCTAAAAGACAAGCTATAGAGAATCTGGCTGTGGAAGATTTAGGTTTTACCTCTTGTTATCTGCCAACTTTTTTTTCCAGAGATTCCTGCTTCCACATCAGTCTAGCAAAAGCAAATGTCTCAGTAGCTAAAGCTCATAATCTCCCATTTCTTGACACAGAACATTGTTAAATTAGATAAAATTGAAAGGTTTTGTTCTACTATGGTAAGTATTGAATAGAATATTTGCTTATTCATCAGATACACTCCTCCTGTCAGTTCAGGACACCATCTTATTATTTCAAGTTAAACCAAGAATTTGCCATTTGTTTTTTTTTGCATGAAGCAACCTCTCTTATGTTTTCATATATCACTGACAAAGTGTTTTGCTTGTCTCCAAGTGTTATACCTCTACAAAACTTGATACAGACCATGGGCTGTAATTAGAATATAGTTTTACTGGCCTCCACTGAAGAGAAAATTTGAGAGAAACCTCTCTCCCTCTATTTTAGAAACCAAGAACTTTAGAAAATATGTCATGATTTTTTGAGAAAGGTCATGTCTGACTTGATAGTTGTTTCTTTTCTTTCAAGTGCTAACATTTTGAAAAGGAATAACATAACTTAAATCTCTATGAACTGCTTTCAGAATAATTAGAAGATCAAGCTTGCTTATAGTTATGAATAAGTGCCAAATGGGACAAAGAAGCTTAAATTTCATGAGGCTCTTTTGAAAATTTAATCTTTTTACTCTCTTTGTTATTAAATTTTAATGTCTCTTTCTATCTAGTATGAGGATGACTGGAGTGAAAAGTGGTTTTGTCCATGCAGAATGGTGCTGATTTCTAGCCTGCCTAGAACTTAGTGAGTCCTTGAGATGACCAAGCAGATCCCATTGATTGCCTTCCAATATAATAAGACTATAAAGGAGAAACAAAACATATCTAGGGCTTTCAAAATGAACTTCCTTCTGTGTGCTGCACCTACTGAGGCAGGCCTATGCCATAAGGCATATTTTATTTATTTGGTCTATGGTAGTACCTCATAATATCTTATATAAGATGTAAATAGTCATTCCCTATTATTCTTCATATGTCTAGTAAAGGAAATAAAAAATTTTAGTCTGTGTATTCAGTGATGCATTTACAAAGAGTGATTTAATGTTGTTTTTCTTCCTCTGTTTGCTTAGCTATGCAAAACAGGCTTTCAAAGACAGCAGAAGCTCAGTCTGAGCTAATACGGCCTGTACAAGGTCTTCATTTATTTGTATACATAAAACATGCCAGCTTAGATTAAACTAGATCTCATTATCCTTATGGTTCGCCTCTTAGCTCAAAAGGTGCATTAATTCCCTGTCATGCTGAGCAGCAGTCCACACACTGTATTACTGCACTCCTTTCAGGCTTGTGGATTCCAAAAGCCTTCCCACTTCTTTTGTCCTTGAGTAATTTGGTGCTGCTTTATTTTGTTCTGGTAAAGAAGATATGCACATTTCCAAGAAAACTCCTTATGCCACTCTATTCCTTGTCTCCCTGTATTCACTGATCCTTCATTAAGAGAAGTGGTTTAATATCCAAACAAAAAATGTTAACAGAAGAAATTCTGCCTGAAGAGGCTTGTGGCTGCAGCAAGTCCATTCCTAATGAAGACATCTTGGCTACATCCAACCCAATGTAGTCTCCTTTATCACCAAAAAACCCAAACAACAACCAAACAAAACACAAAAACCCCCACCTTTTGTAGAGGGTTAAAAGAAAATACAAGAAAATTACAATGCCTTATAGGCATGATTCTATTCATATTTATTTAATAAATGAGAAATTATTATACTGAACTTGATAGAAGCTCTTTGCTTGTAAAGGTGAGTGGAGAATCAGGTGCATTTGCTTGATGTGAAACAGATCCTCCCATTACAGCAATCTGGAAATTACAGGTTTGCTTTTCACATACATAGGATTTGGCAGTCAGCCTTTTTTTTGGAGTGGCATTGTCTCTTAAAATGAGTATTTGATTTGCTATCCACCATCAATAACTTTTAGCATTAGTAATGTGTGTATCATTTTGTTTAGTGAAGGCTATTGCAAATTAGTGTACCTGTATCTCTACTTCTGCTTCCTTTTTTATTTCTAAGTTCAGACTTCTCTTTCAAAGTACGTTTGCAGCAATTGGAACAGAGTTGTTTTCATACAGTAAAGCAAGAAGACTGTGTAAACAAAGTATTTAACTGTGTCAGGTACTGGCACTAAAGTTGCCATGGTTTACTGAGGAGCAATTTCCAAGTGTGGCTGATGTGCAGCCCTTCATCTAGCCACCAGCTAAGGGGGAATCTTTAAAGCACAAGCTGAAGTCTTGTCCATCTCATTAATTATAAGCACTAACCAGTGGATCAGCCATAAATGCCTATCTCAGCAGGGCCCTATGCTCCCAGCTTCAGACGGGCCTCCACACTGGATGAATGTTTACTGGGATGCTCAAATGTGGAGACCACAAAGTTAAGCACTGCTAAATTCAGATTTAGGGTCCACTGCATTCCAGCTTAGTTCACTTGGCTGTGAGCTTTATGCTGTCTTTCATAAATCAACCCTGATACATTTCAGCTAGCATCTATACAGTACTATATGATTCATCAACCTCATCCAGTATAAAGCTGCTATAACATGATCGTGTTACTGCTGAACAAAGACCCTGCGTGAATCTCTCTGGCTTCAGCTGAAATTACCATTCTGAATGCTGATCTGCACAATATTAAGAAGCACACTGTTTGTATCGTCTTACTTTAGAATTAGACTGACGGAGGAGCCATGTTTTCAGTAGAAGATAACGCTTAGTTCCTCACCACAGATTTTCATTTGGAAGAAGCATTCTCAAATATGCTCAGATACCTAGGGCAATGCTTCTTAACCCACAGTTTGTCAGTTATTGCTGTTTCATAAAATACTGAATTGTGATTTAGTAAACTGTTGCAGTATTCTTCAAGCCACATACTTATGAATGCAGGCTGGCAAACAACTGAGTAGGAGAAAATAAAAACAATAAGAGAACTTTAAAACTTCCGCCACCATTTTAGTTAATTGCAAAGGAGAAGCTTCATGGTAAAATTATTCAAAGTGTCCTACATCTCTTTCAAAAGCTGTAGAAAGTCTTCCATTTGAAAAGCTTGAGTCATTGCTCTCAAGCATCGTAAAGATTCATGCATGTTTACTGATGTAACTCTTGATTTCAGCAAAGGAAGGATTTTAGCTGCTCTGTATTTGTAATCAGGGATGAATCAAATTTGAAGTGCACAACCTGAAAAGGATAAGGCCTGCAGGCTATACTGAACCATCAATCCCATTTCAGTGATGCAGTCTGTCCCCTGCTCTTTGCACAAATGTAATTTTACTGGTGTTACACAGGTTAGCAATTGAGTTAGATCCATTGTGTAGTACTGAGGCAGGGTAATGAGAGTCCTGACAAGAACAGACGCCGTCACTTGAAGAGGTTTCTGAAAATTAAAGCAAGTAGCTTTGAGGTTTAGACACCTGCAGAGAGGAGAACAAAATTTTTTAGAAACTGAGTTATACTTTGTAGAATCAACCATAATTTAAACAACTAAGCATACATTTGAATTCATACAATCTCTCAGTGAAGCAGCATACTCTTAATCCTGATTAGAAAAAGAATACTGAAATGCAGTGTTACACTAAAATAATGTGTAACTTTCTGCTGTAAAATCTTCATCATTGTTTTAATTGCTGGACTAGCCAAGGTTATTTCTAATCTCTCATCTCTAATCTTGTCATAAAGTCCACACACTGTTATGTGTGTAAAAGCAGTGTAAAAATCTATAGTGAACTCTTTAATTGAGGGTTCTTCCAATCTATGGGGTAGAGTCCTATCCTTTATGTATATAGAAAAATCAGAGCTTTTCAGCATGGTATTCTCCTTTTATCGTGGCCCTATTTGCAGATCTGTAGTGCAGCCAAAGATGAAATGCAGGTTTTTATGGACGGTAGGCACATCTTATGGAGACAGCAACGCGATAAAAATTTTCACTCCGTACATGCATGCCCTCTTATTTAAAAAAGGGATCAATCATGTTCCTTAAAAACAAACAAAAAAACCCAAACAACTACATCCGTTTTAAAGCAGCCTCCCTCAAAGGATAGTTAAGCTTCCAGAGAAGTCATAAACATACCTCAAGACACTGTGATTATTCTATTTCTCATGTGACTCAGGAATATGGGAAGGCCTCGTAGAGATAAAGGTTACGAGTATTTTGAGGGGAAAATGTACTAGCAGGAGAATTGTATTAACTATATATTCTCATATTCAGTACCGTATTTGCTTCAAACTCAGCTTCTTAGTAGCTTGATAGGTAAAAAACACTGAATTGTTCTTATTTTGGTAATAACTTTTTCAATAGCCAACATTTTTATTGGTGCAATGAAATTCTTAATTGTAGTTATTAATACTGCTGTAATTGTAAAGTTGAAGGAACATGCACTGTGAGGGATAAAATGTTTTCAGGGGTTTATATGACTTTGTATAAACCAGACATGATTAAATAAAGGCAGGATATGTAAAGATGTAAAAATGTAAAAAAAATTTACATGAATTGCCTACTATCTGAGTACTTCCCATTAAATAGAAAATTTCATCTGTCTACAACAATTTAAAACATCTTTGAGGTATATGGTATAATACAGATGTAAAAATATTTTTAAAAGTACTTAAAAGAGAGATTTTCATCTCTCTAGCAATAGATTATTGAATTAGTACAATATTCTTGGGATCCATCATTTTAAATTTCTGGCTTTTTGAATACATGCCCACCTGACCTTTTACTGGATGCTTACATTAGTGTAGGATTTCTTAGAAATTTGGAAAAATCTAGTTTAATAAACAGTAAAACAACAATCCCTTCCTTTTCATGAATTTGGTACAACCCTGGAACTTAGAAAATTAAAATCCTACCACATTTACTCAACTGTCTCATAATCAGATTATTTATTCCAAAATGCCAGACCCTTCTAGTGTGTTGTTCCCACTTTATTTCACAGAATGAAAAGGGAAAAAAAAGTTTGATGGGAAGTATGGAAATTAAAAAATAAACAAACATGTTAAAGCTTCATGAGAAGTTAGTGGGAAGGACTAGTTAGGGAACCCTCAGAGGGAAAATAAAATCTTAGTCCTGATACGTGTACAGAGCCTGCCTGAAGGTATGACTGTAGATGATTTGTAACAGTCTCCAATATCCAATAACTGGTGGCAGTGAAAAAGTCAATTAGATCTCTAGCTTGAAAGCAGATGACATGAATGTGGGTGAGTATTCAAGGGAACAAAGAAAGGGTCAAATATTGCTAACTATCAAGCAGGTCTGTTGAGTTAGAGCAGAAATACTGCAAATGTGTATCACCTTTTAAAGAAAGAAGAAAAAAGACCCTTCTGAAAAAAACTGGCACCATTTAACTTTTGAGTACCAGGAACAAGGTAAAAGTGAAATGCAGGAGAGGCAGCATGTGAATGCCTGAACTAAAAGAACAGAGAAGAAGATATATTTGGTAAGTGAAAATGTGATATTGGGCTAAAGCAGATTATACAATTTTGGCAAAAAAATTTGCTACTGGCATAATAAAATGAAGTTATTTTTTTCAGCAGTACTCATTGTAAAACTGTGAGACAAAAATGCATTGTATGTACTTTTAGTGTATAATTATATCTATGTTCTATTAGGACAGTATGTTTGTTTCTTGATAGGTCTAGTGGATGGACAAATATCATTGAATTATTCCTTTGTCTTCGTATAGGTCTTGCCATGACTAGCTGCAGATACATAAGGAATAACAGGGAAAGCAAAAGACAGTACATTGACAGTGTACTAGGCAGACAAAGTAATTAGAAGTACAGAATCAAAATTCTAGATTTTACATATTTATGGTTGCCTCCTGGCTGTACTATAGTTTGTGTGTGACCTCCAGCACCTTGCTCGAGTTCAGAGCTATATTCTCAAGAGTTCTACTAAAGAATAAGTATTGGCTAAAATAAATGCATTTGCTGTACCTCATCTATCTTTGTTTATTGTTGCCTCTGCAGACATTTTTTTTTCATATGATAATTTTCTTTGCTGTAACACTTAAAATTTGTTGCCTTTTTTTCTTTTTTTTTTGGCTCTGCAGTTTTGTGCAACACTTGGAACCACACCTTGCTGCTCCTTTGACAAACTATTAGAACTTGGTCCTATTTGTAAGTCTTTGCTACTGTTTTCTAAAATTGCAGATGCATGTTCAAGCCATGCTGAGTCATGTTCAGGGCATTGTGTGGCCTTGCTGTGCAAATTCAGTAAGGCTCCTTGTAAACGAGACCTTCAGTTATAGTTCTCATTCTAATACTAGGTGAAGCAGTAAGCTTGCATTCTCAAACCTTTGAGGAGTACAGAGGACATTGCTTCTAAGTTTTTTGTGGGAGAGTGTATTTTGGAGCACTGTCAGTTAAAAATTACCGTAAGCACTTCAGTTTGTAGCATTTTCCTTCAAGCGCTTTACCTGCAAGCACCATTAGAGTAGTGATGAAGAACAGAGAAAAGCTGAACTCTAATTCTCCTGTGCACCAAGTGTTTTGTTTCTGTTTGGTTCTAACTATGAAAAGCATATAAACACACACCAAAAAACCACATGTATTCTCCTTAATTCTTCCTCTCCTTTCCCCTGGCAATAAAACAAGACAAATGCCAGGCTGTTTATTCCAGTGACCAAGCCATGGACTCTTCCTAAGTATTTCTGTGTTACGGTCTGTTGTGTGAAGTTTTGATCTGAAGCAAGTCTTGGTCAAAAGCACACAATTTTTCTTGGCTGATGAAAAGGCAACAGAGCACATCTTATCTATTTAAGTGTACACTTAGAACAAGAAATTTATAGCTATAATCACTTTGAAGCAGCCTCCTAGAAACACAGCTAGATTTGTTGTTCTGTTAATTTATTCAGGTGGGGCCTAAAATAGTCAAGTTTTGTGTGGTGGTGACTTGCTCTGTGAGTTTTCCTGCCTTTCAGGAAACAGCACAAGTGTCAGAGGCTCAGTTTCTCCTAGTCCTCCTGTCTAAGAATGTTTCTAGTTTTTCAGCGAGAGATTATTTTGCTGTTAATGTTATTCCTACAGACCTGACCTAATACAGTAGTAACACCAATACTTTTAGGTGTAGCAACTAATTGTGTGTGCTTCACATTAATGTGCAACAGAGATGAGCAGAAGGATTGCATGCTACTCAGACTGTAATTCTCATGCTAGATTTTCTGCTTGCAGGTGATTATTCCTCTTACTATACATGATCAGTAGTCCACTGAAATAAAGGCAGTCTCTCAAACCAAGTATATTTGAAAATAAATAATTGGTTGAGCTTTGAACATGTTTTCAAATAAATTTAAGTCATGGATGTTATGAATAAATTCTTACTAGCTTTCTTTCCAGACATTTATGCAAAACAAAATGTAGTTCACAATAATGTAAATTCCAGCACAAATTTGGTGCCAAATTGCAGGTCTGAAGGGCTATACTTCTAAATATATACTGATGGGAAATACCCATCACTAACCAGTGTAAAGATGTTATGTGGGCTTTAATCATCAGCTTGTAGACCAGAATTGCTACTGTGTCCAGGTGATCTATCGCAGAGTATGGATACTAAATTACAGAGAAAACAAGAGACTTGTATGCTAAAATATTTCTGCAGAGACCATGCAGTGACTAATCAAAACTAGCACTTTCTTAACCTTTCAGTGCTTGCTCTTGCATAATCATCTTAGTCCTTGAAATACATACTTTTCTGCACATAGTTCAAAAGCTGGCACATGCATGTATATCAATATTTAGAAAATAATGTCTAGAGATGTGTTTGTGATTCATGAGTTAGAATTGGGGAGCACAGCTAAAATGTTAGCTCCTTTGGCTAAAGTAGATAGTTTTATTACCATAAAAATATAACTGCATCTCTAGATACATTTTAAAGGCATATAATTATTCTTAAAATAAGTTAGTATTCTATGTTGCTTAATATTAATAAGATAAATCTATACATATAAGGACTCTGTTCCAGTAGAAGTGGGTGGAAAAAAGAATATGTTATGTATACATCTTTGTGTATTAATGGGAACCCAGATGGTAGAAACATTTAATCTCTTAATTTAATTTTAAATGGGAAAAATAATAACATCAAAGAAAAGTCTCTCAGGCACTTGATATCATGCAAATTAATAGAGCTTTTTAAGCTGCTGTTTAATTTATTTCCCTTTTTTTTTTTTTTTTTTTTTAGGTAATAAAGAAAATATCTGGATGCATATTGATGCAGCCTATGCTGGAAGTGCATTCATCTGCCCTGAATTCAGACATTTTTTAAACGGAGTAGAGGTGAATGGAGTGTTTCTTCTCTAACAGCCTGCTAAGACCTTGCTCTGCCACAGAATTTGTGTGTTTCTCATGCATCCAGCATTAGTGGCTCTTCTAGAATCGGAGTATGCTGCACTTCAGTTTGCACTACAAATCCCTGTATATACTATTACATTACTAATACTTATTATTTTTTACTGGTTTATTCTGGGAGAATGGAAGTTGCTACAATTTGTAAGTTTGGCCCTCAAAATAGTAAAGAGTAGTGAATCAACAAAGTGTCTTACAAAATAGAAAAAAGGGACTTTTTACTGGTACCCTAATTCTACATTACACATGCACAAAAATGGTCAACAAATTAATGAGCTCATTATGTCTGATCTTTTGCTTACATCCTGAAAATCATATAAGATACAGCCAGTAGCTGTATCTCAAACAGACAGGATTTAATAAGTGAGAGAGCTAAATGAAATATTACCCCAACAGCACTCCTGTTCCTTTCCTGCATCCCCTTGCTGAGCTACTTAGCATTCAAGTTGCTCAGATAAGAATACTTCAATTTCCTGCTGCTCCCCTCAGACAGTCAGATAAGTCCTTGCCTTTCACTTCATTGGAGAAAATATTACTGTTTGGTAAAGCCAGAAGTTTAAACACAGGACTGATAGGTAGTGACTAATGAAGAGGAGGAGGGACAGCCCCTTCACAAATAAAGCATTTCTTTCTGTCACTTTTTTTTTTTATCAGCTTGTTGTAATTTCCTGTGGGGGCACATATTTTTTAAATTATTGTTATTGGTTCCCGAAGGAAATGAAACAGCATCCTTTGTCTGGGCCAGCATTTGTCATAAGAGCAAATATTTAACAACTGTGAATAGGCTTCCTGCCTTACATAGTACAAGAAGATAGCTAGATAGATGTATAGATAGATGTATAGATAGATTATTTTCTCATATGAGAGCAATCATTAGTTGTTTACAAGTGACAGGGAAGGTTATAAGAAAGAAATGAGAACAGAAAAGTGATGCAGTAGTCAGACCCTGGTGCTGCCAGGCGCTCAGCCCTCTTTTTTTTTTAAGGCTGATGGCTGCTGCCTTTTTTAAAACACAAATCATGGACAAAGCCTTTTTCATACAATGTCTGCTTTTCCTGCCTGGGTTTCTTCTGATGCCATGCCTAAATACATGTCAAGTAAAGCAGTCCTGTTATATAATTTGTATGAAGATGTATTGTGAATGCTTCCTTGGTGATGGCTGTTCTTTTGACTTGGACAAAAAAACCCGCATTTCTGATGAAAGAAAATTACACTGGCAGTTAAAAAAGGAAAGAAATTTCCTGGACAGTTGTAATTTTATGAATGTATGTAACAGACAGAATCTGGACACTCTCTCTCTCTCTCTATATATATATATATATAATTTGTCTCTATATATTAATTTTTTGTATATATGTTTAATATTCTTGGAAACAGAAAGCTCAATGAATTGTTATTGGAAATTGGAATATGAACCCCAGTGGATGTTCTTGAATATACAGACATTTATGGTTTTTTTTAGTTTACACTGAGATACATACTATTCCACAGTGTATGTATGTAAAAAGTAACATTGTTAGCAAATGCTCAAAATGCTGATAACACCTAAAGCCTACCTGCACACGTAACCTGAATTTCGTCCCCCAAATAAATGAAGGTTTAATAACTACTACAATAGTTATTATGTAAGTGTCATCAGCATGAACATTATCTACAAAGGCTCAGTTCTAGAATTCTGTGGTAGTTAAGTTGTACTCAAAGAACCTGGCAAAGTTGTATTGTTAGTACATGTATCCTTTTTCATAATTCTGTTTTTTATTTATCCACTCTTAGTTTGCAGATTCATTTAACTTTAATCCACACAAATGGCTCCTAGTGAATTTTGACTGCTCTGCTATGTGGTAAGTATTACAGTAAAAGGAAACATTACAAGAAACAAAAATTGCATGTTAAGTTAGTCTACTTTTCTAGCAGTCAACGCTTATTTACATTTCTCTGTTGAAATTAGGAGTTCTGGATAGCTTTGGCTCTTGTAACTTATTTACAAAATCCACTCTTTTATTTCATACAAGTTTCAGAAAAGTAAAGTATAGAAATAGACTTGAGCTCTACATGATGTTCTAGAGAGACAGAAATTCTGAGAAGTCTGCATATTCAAACTGGCTCCATTCTGGGACTGTTTTAAAATGTAAATTTAAAACCCCATTATTTAAGGGTGTTAGCAAACAGCATGCCATGCAGAGCTTTTTATTATTTTCCATAAAATTTCTTTCTAGTTGAGCCTACATTCTTTCAAAGGCCTTTCCAAAAATGATGAAAAGTAGATGACTTTAAAAAAGACAACACAGTTTTGTACTGATTTTCAGTTTCCTCAGATGGCAGCAGGCATGAGATTTTGATATAAAAAGATGCCAAAATAGAAACCCATAGACATACTTTGAAATTATGCAATAATAATAGGAATAATATAATAGCAGTAATAAAAATACCTCACAATACACGATCCTATTGTGTCCCACATTGGAATCTCCAGAACTCCATGACTACCACCATCATGACTAATGATGCTTACTACCAAAACAGCTGTTCACTAAGTGCAGACTATTTAGCAAAATAAACTAAAACGTTAGTTTCAGTTACAATGGAACTAAACTTGCAAAAGTGAAAAACAAGAAGTGAAAATGGAATGTTAAGAAGGAGATACTAAAACATCATCCAGAAAAAAGTCACCTTATTTAAAAGAATAAATGTGAGACAGTGATCACTCAGTTGCCTCTGGTTAACCTTCGTCTCTTTTAATTGTCAGCAAAGCTGACCTTTCCACAAATACATAGATTGTTTAGGTAATACATTTTTTACTTTAGTAGTTTTTTTCTGATGTAGACACTTCAAATATTCCAAGTAATTTGGTTATTTTCATTTTTCCTTAGAGTAAATGGGTTAAATTTTGATCTTGATTCATCAGGAGTGGCAGTCCTTAACCCAAGACTCCAGTTTATATGTACCTCATAATGATATGTCTCTCTCTGTATGTAGAAATAGGAAGATGATAACTTCCTCTCCTTTGGTAGTTTCTTCCATCTTTTTGTCATCACTCAAAGACATTGTTAGCAAAATAGCCACTTGGGAATGAGACAATACACAATCATTCTCTTTAATGTCTGTAAGACAATTAGAGGTTAGAGTCCAGTCCCTGCCAGTTTAATTTCTCATTAATTCTGCCTTCCTCAAAGTCAAAGTCACAGAATCATAGAATGGTCCAGGCCAGAAAGGACATGTAGTCTGACCTCCATGTGGAATTCTGCTAAAAATATTCTACTAGGCTTTCCAGGAAAACAAGATATATACAATCCACTATAATATTGCCTGAAAGGCTGAAAGAACATGGTAAGAAAAAGTAACCATGAAGGATACATGGAAAGGATCCATGGGAATTATTAGCTATGATATTGTAATAATATGGAAAGAGTTCAATAAACAGTGAACACCCTTTCAAAATCAGATTAAGCTGAGTTCCATTGATGGGCAGGATTATAAGTCACCCTGACTCCTCAGTACTTTCCCCAGTAAACACTCCCAATTAATTTCCCTGCAAATTAAGCTGATCTAGTCATTAAATCTGTAATGTAATTATTTAACTACTCAGTGCATCATTGATGTAATTTGGGATTTAGAGGTAATGTCATTATGAACCTTTTGCAAAATATTCTCAGATGTCTTGATGTATGTACAGAAAAGGATAGTCAATTTCCTATGAAGATGAATTTAATATAGCCACTCCAATAGGGATATATTTTCCATATTCTCTTCTTAGAATCCTTCAGAGGCTGTGCCTTGAAACTACCACTCAATTTCACCTGGCTTGTTTAAGTGGTACCCTGGAATATTATGAAATAGGAAGAAGTGTCTTCTTTTGGAGAAAATGAAAAATACACCCTTAGAAAGCCTTGGTATTTTTATTTTTCTATCACTGTTTACAGGGTTTAAGTATTTGGTAAGAAGGTGCATACAGGAAATGATTATCTGTAGATGGAAGTGAAATTTTCCTGATGGTTTATAATATAAAGGCAGTTTTTTGATTATTTTATCTGTCATTTTAAATGGACAAAATGGAGTGAGACTGTTAAAAGCCACAGGAATCCAAGGAAGTCACTTCTCACATATTTTTCACTACTTCACTTACCAGGACTTTTCTTGTGTGTTTTGTGTTACGAGCACTTTAGATGTGAATCTGTGCTACTCAAGCTAGATTGTAGTAGGTCTGTTAGCATAATATCAAGCCTTAAAACACATCTAGTTTATTGGTGACATTTTGGAAATATATATTCACAATCCTTCAGTCAACCAGGGATATTTGCAAAGAAAGTTAAGAACATCGCTTCCTTTCATTACCAGACCACAGAAGCACTTACTGCAAAGACGTTTAAATACATGTGGTGAACTGTAGACATGGTGTATAAAGGTGCAACTCATCTGATTCATTTTCTTTGATGTCCAGGCTTTGGATTTATTTTAGTAATCCTTTTAGATTGTTTTTCATGGCTGCCAGATTAAGACCTGTGATGTTCCCAGATGGAACAGGCGGTAACATTGCCAAGGAAGTACAAGATGACAGAATTTTTATATCTTCCAAGTTAGATGTTCCGTCAGAATAGTCATCTGTTCCATTGTTCAGCACAGCCCATTGCAGAAGAAAAAAGGAAGCTCTCACAAGACAACTAATGATATTGCTTGTAACTTAGGTTAGTTGCATACAGAATATTTACCCTAGCTAAACCTGCTGTCAGTAAATTGTTTCTTCCTTCTGTCCAAAGGATGTTTCCAGCACACAAATAGGTGGTTGTTTTTATTGAGCGCATTCTGTATATCTTTTACTCCTATGCACTTTCCATACCTTAAGGCAAGTACTTAACTGTAAACCTTGGTACTTTCCAGACTGTTAGTGAGAGGAAGAATGTTTGTTTGTTTGAATAAATTTTATATGTGCAATTTTGATGTGGATGAAAGTGGGTGTATGTACTGGCCTGTGCGTTTATACATATCCACGAAAACATTGGAAATCAGATTTTTACTGAGAAATCCACAATTTTACATTAATAGATTAAAAAACAGAAAATCATAAAAGGTTTGATCTTTGATCATTTACAGTATCCCCATATTGACAGAATTATTGCTTACTTTGTAATATATTTATAGGCCTAACATAATGATGTAGCGGTCTTTCCCTTTCCCAGCATTTGTGGAGGTGAGTCAGTCTTACACACAGAGTGAAGCATGAAACAGGAAAATCTTGTTATTATCCACTGGTAAAACATAGCTTAGTCTGAAAGGCACACACTGGCTTTTGAACCTCAGTCCAGTAACACTACACACTACCTGGCAATACTGAGGTATACTTCTCAGTTCTGCCTTATGCAGTATATCTGGCAGTAGGTATATATTGAATCACCTATGGACAATGTGGTATGGGAGGGAAGCCTGAGTCTGGACCAGGTGGCTCATCTCTAAAGAGTGCTGCCACCACCACAATGTGGAAAGACTGTGGCCAGCATCCACAAAACCTCATTGTGGCTATGCACAGTGTTTGGGAAGCTACAGCTCTTCCCACACAGCTTTGTTCTGCAGCAATTTAAAGGCAACTTCTGTTGACTGCAAACATTAACATTGCTTCAGCTAGTCTCACATTCTGGTGTGAGTGTCTAACACCATAAAAAGATCCTCTGTGTCTGTTTCTTGTCTGTTTTTAAACATGCAGTCATGCTGCCCATTCCTGCTGAGCCTTACACTTAACCACTTGTAAGTAGAGGACTGCGACGGCTGTGAAAAAGCACTGAAAATGGCACAGGCTGTGCTCAGGAAATGCACTAGTTTAAACACATGCAATTTTCCTTCAGTTCTTCTGGAACTTTAACCCCTTAAATTGTAATTATTAAATTTCTCAATTTGATTTTTTTCTTTTTTTATACAGGGTGAAAAAAAGATCAGATTTAACAGGTGCCTTTAAATTAGAACCTCTTTACCTGCAGCATCACCATCAGGAGTCTGGTAATTTTACAATTAAATGATACTATTATTAGCTTGCTTGCATGCTGATATCTTATGGAAAAAATACTTAACATGAAAACTTAAAACTTCCTAAGATATATAGGACCCCATTTCTACTTTCATAGTACCCTAACAAGTTCAGCTTTTTAAAGTTCAAACACATCTAGTGAGATTTTTTAGGTAATATGAAAAGCAACCAAAGGAAAAGCATTTTATAAAGCATTATGTTAACACTTTTGTATTGGGATTGTCTCAACTGACTCACTGACTCTTTGAGGGAGAGTTGAAAAAAATCTTAATGATATTTTTTCAGTCAAATAAACATATTATTGGATGCTGTGTATCAAGTCCCTCAACATGCCTTCCCCAACAGATCTTTCTGCAGAATGATTGCAAGACCTGATTTGGTTATAGAGTTTCTGAAGTCCAGGACTCCTTTTCGTAGCTCTGATTCAAATTTTCAAAACCCCATGTCAGGAGCAAACACTACCTGAAACTGCAAAGAAGAGCTGAGCTGCATTTGATATCTCTTCTCTAGCTTGTAGCTACCTAGGCATTATTGTGTTACTTTCATATTCTTACATTGATTGTAGTGAAGGCAGTAAGTGCAGGCTATTCATCTTGTGCAAAATACTCATAAAAGCTCTTCACAAAATGCTCACAGAGAACTTATAAATCTCAGGTCCTGTACAAAGCTCCTTAATGGGTTAGTGCTTCTTCTTGCACATACCTAGCAACTGCAGAATGGCATTTGCCATGCTGAAGCCTGTTTTTACACATTTGGTTATTAACTGATTAATTGTGAAGAAGGCCACAGTAGTGCAGCGTCAACACGTGCTGTAAATTCCCTCATAACTTTCTAAAGAGGGTGAATCACCCATGGATGTTCTCTTGGAATTGCCAGTGCTGATCTGTGTTCAGAAGCGTATCATGAGTATTTTCATATTTTCTCCACTATGGCTATGAACTCATTGATATTTAAATCAATACCATCTGGAATTCTACCATTCACTAAGGGCCTTAGGAAAAGTGGAATACTTTGCATTAATCCTAAACTGGCAGAAATTTTGCATTTTATTAAATGTTTGCATTTCCAGACAATGCAAATACAGAACAGTGCAATAAATAGGAAAATGCAGTAACTCTGCAAAGGCTATACGGTCAAGAAAAAATATATACCCTTTTCTGGAGGGGGGCTTTTAAAATGAAAAATACAAGTTATATCAAATACACTTAAGTCACTAGTTTTTACTTAATACACATGAAAAACCTTTTTCTTCGGGAGAAAAAAAAATCCCAAGCTTAATTAAACCGAAAATACGTTCTTGTGTCAACTGACATTGGTGATTCAAGAACCTTAGATCTTCCCCAGGTTAAGTAACACCAGAACAAAATAAAACATTTCTTAAAACTGTCAGTGGCTTTCAGTGAGGCCACCTAGGTGACCTGAAAATTTTATCTTCCCCAGGTGGAAAACAAGTTGTTCAGCTTTTGTCTTGCCTTCAGAAGCTCTGCTAACATGTCCTGTGATCTGGACATAAAGATTTCAAAGAGATCAACTGATTACTGGCAGTCTCGTGACACAAAATTTTTCTGTGCTCTATTCCCACTTGCTATGAATTTTTCAAAGAGCTGGGCAACACTTTTTAAATCCAAATCCTTCTCATTAAAACTGTTAAATTAAATCCACACTTATGCCTTCAATAAACATAGTGAAATTTGCAAAGGTGTTAGGCTGTTACAGTCCCTATTGATCGCTCCGTGATTTATGGGATGTCAGCACTCCTGGAAATATTACTTGTTTAATGGAAGGTCTTATTTTCTGAGCATGTCTCAGGTCTGAGTATTCCCATCGTACAAGGCAAATAAAGTAGCATTTTTGAATTCACTCCTCTCTCACTCAAGAATTTAAATGAGCAGAAAAATATCTCTCTCTGTAAGCAATTATTCTTAATAACCATATGGTAATTATGTATGCCCCCAAGGGGAAAGTCTTTACTTTGTCATTAAGTACAATTTTATGTGATTTGCATCATCACGCCAGGAAGATTATACTAGCTTGCATGGCAACCCAAGATATAGGTCAAATCCTAATCACAGTGTTAGAAGAATGCAGCTTTATACTCTATTGTGAACACCACATATGTTCCCACAATGCAATTCCTCCTGGTTAAATACAGATGTAAGATTAAGTTTGTAACCAAGGACTAATCATTGATTGCATTCTGCTTCACAGCCTGTTGTGGATCATTAGACATAGCCCCTCACAGGAGTGTAAAATTATTTATCTGTCACCAACTGCTTTCTCTTTTGCTACCAGTCTTGCAGCTATCAAATCAAAAAGGGCTGCTACAATGCAGAAGAATGTGACTGTCACAAAACTATCTTGTTACCAAGCTGAGACAATCATGTTAATTTCCTGAACTCCAGGAAGAGGTTAATGATTGTTTTTTGTTGTGTGTGGCTTTTTCATCTGGAAAATAATTTACTGACAGGTTAAGGAACCAAATGGCTTTATGTTGCAAGGAGGAAGTGCCATGGTTTTTAATGTTTTGCCTATGTAGATGAGAGAACATTGGCAATGGAGCTTGTAATACAAGAAATACAGTGGGGTTTTGTTTTGTTTTGTTTTTCCCTCATGGAGAATCTAAAGACTGAGAATTATGCATAGGTGATAGACTGGTCATATTCAGAAGCTACAGTTCTATATAGTATCTTGTGGTTCACAATTCCAGGATCACTTAGTACTTTCCATACTTTTCTATGAGCTTATACTCCAGCACAGAGTAATAAATCCGGGTAAGAAAACTAAGCAGATGCTTCCATGTTTTCCTAAAGAAGTGCTTTAAATTTTATGTCAGTTTAATTTCCATTAGTGGCTTACTCCAAGCAATCTAATTTTATATTATGGTTTCCTTTATTGTGAAATCAGTCACTTATTAGATATGCTAAAGGATTAGCCACAAATGTAAGAATGAGTAGAAAAGGTAGTTAGAAGTAGGTTGTTTTAAAAAATGTTACCAGTTCACTTGGGTAAATAGAGTGAGTTTGAGGATTCTGCAAGCTGTTGAAAACAAAATTAAATAGCCATTTTATCTACTGCTTCTTTTCCTTACAAGAAGAAAATAAACACAGTAATTAATCCATCATCTCCATAGTATCTGCAGTATATAACAGAAAGGAAAGTTGTATTTCTTCTCCTGTAAACTGTTTAATTTGTCAGTGGTATATTATGAATAGTTAGGGAACGAAGCTTATTACAAGCACTTTCCTTTAGCTTGCTGCCAAGTATCCTGCTAGGTATTTAGTAGTACTGTTGACGCTGATGATGCTGAGGGATAGCTAAGATACAGCTTTTTCAATAACGTTAGGATGATTGAAGTCTTTGGCTGCTGTCATGAAGTAATACGAATATTTCTTCATTAACTTCCAGGCCTTGTAACAGATTATCGGGTAAGTACAGCATCAATGAAAAAAACAGTATTATTACTTGTGTATACTGGTATTTTCAGGACTTTTATTTTTCATTGCTATCATAAACCTCTAAACTTTATGCTACTTTCTTGGAAAGAAGCAGCTTGCTGAATTTGTAACATTCCTCAAGCTGAAACTTTACTGTTTGAAGAAAAAAAATTGTTTAAAGGCAGGAATTGCCTTGCATGTGCAATACCCCAGGGGTTAGGAAGGAGAAAGAAATGTACTAAAAATATTTTTTTTCCTTACCATCGTGAATAATACAATTTTATTTTTTTTTTAAATGTATATGCTTTTTAATATTTAACCAATGGAAACAGTGCTGTATTTAAGTGGCAAATGTGCCCATCATTGTATATGCTTAGCCCCACAACTGTAAACATGCCCGTGTGCATGAGCTTCTAAGATCTTTTCCTAAAACCTTTGGGGAGGCTTCTGGATGCACAAAGAAAATTTCACTTGCCTTGTAACCCAACCCTTCCATTCTGAAACCAATCACCTTTTTTAATTTTAATCTGAAAATGTTGAGTATTAAACAAGTCAAACTGGCACATTAACTAAGAACAGATATTTCTCCTATTATTTGACGCACCTAGGATGTGGCACTGTGATAAGCTCCAGAATCATCACAGAATGTACATTTTCTGCAGTGTCACTGCAACGATGACTTCTAATGTGGATGACCTCCCTTCTCCCTGGCTTTGCAGCACTGGCAAATTCCCCTGGGCAGGAGGTTCCGATCCCTGAAGCTCTGGTTCGTGCTGAGGATGTATGGGGTCACAGGGCTGCAGAAGCACATTCGCAAGGTAACGGGAATTTCCTTTCTTGGGTAACGTGTTGTGGGATGGCACAGGAAAATATGATGGCTACCTATCTACATTCCATGACACATGGAGGACAGGGAGGTGATTCAAAACAGCCAGCATGGATTTACTAGGGGCAAATCCTGCCTTATCAACCTAGAGGCTTTCTGTGATAAAGTGACTAGATCAGTGGACAAGGGATGAGTTAGGGATGTGATCTATCTGGTCTTCTGCAAGGGCTTTAACACAGTCCCCCACAACATCCTACTTGCCAAGTTGGAGAGATATGGATTCGATGGGTGGACTGTTCAGCAGATGAGGAATTGGCTGGATGGTCACATCCAGAGGGTAGTGCTCAATGGCCTGAAGTCCAGATGGAGAGCAGTGACAAGCAGTGTCCCTCAGGGGTCTGTACTGGGATCTGTATTGTTTAATGTTTTTATCAATGCTATAGACAGTGGGATTGAGTGCACCATCAGCAAGTTTGCAGATGACACCAAGCTGAGGGGTGTTGTTGATACACCGTAGGGACAGGATGTCATCCAGAGGGACCTGGACAAGCTGGAGAGGTGGCCCAGGTGAATCTCATGAGGTTCAAGAAGAGCAAGTGCAGAGTCCTGCACCTGGGTCAGAACAATCCTCATTATCAGTATAGGCTGGAGGACGAGGTGATAGAAAGTAGCCCTGTGGAAAAGGACTTGGGGGTGCTGATGGACAAGAAGCTGGACATGACAGGAAGCTGGACATGAGCAGACTGTGTGAGCTTGCAGCCCAGAAGGCAAATCACATCCTGGGATGCATCTAAAGAAGCATGGCCAGCAGATCCATAGAGGTGATTCTGCCACTTTGCTCTGGTGAGACCACACCTGGAGTATGTGTGCAGCTCTGGTGCACTGAATACAGGAAGGACATGGACCTGATGGATTGGGTCCAGAGGAAGGCCACGAACATGATCAGGGTGCTGGAGCACCTCTGCTACAAAGACAGACTAAGGGAGTGGGTTGTTCAGCCTGGAGAAGAGATGGCTCCGGGGAGACCTAATAGCAGCCTTCCAGTACCTGAAGCGTGTCTGCAAGAAGGATGGAGAGAGACTGTTTACAAAGGCCTGAAGTGACAGGACAAGGGGCAGTGGTTTCAAACTAGAGAAGAGTAGATTTAGATTGGATGTTAGCAACAAGTTCTTCACCACGAGGGTGGTGGAACACTGGAACAGGTTGCCCAGGGAGGTAGTTGAGGCCTCATCTTTGGAGATATTCAAGGTGAGGCTCAACAGGACTGTGGGCAACCTGATCTAGTAGGGGATGTCCCTGCTTACTGCAGAGGGGTTGGACTAGATGATCTTTCGAGGTCCCTTCCAACCCAAACCATTCTGTGATTCTAGGGTTTCTGTATGTAACCGAAAGCACAGGCTACACAGGCTTTTAGACAGCTCAGTTCAATAGCAGTGCTGCTCTTTTACTTCACAGTATCATATCACAGGAGGATCAAAACTGTTATCAGATTTGTGTAATCTTTAGGGAGGACAAGTCTGGGAATTTGGAATTTCTACAGTGTGGGACCATAATTCCCTCTCAAATTAAGCCATAGCAGGTCCATGATTTTATTGCAGAAAAACGTGTTTATTAATTACATATTTGTTTTATTAGTGTGCACACACTGATGGCATGTTTAGATTAAGGGACACAGTAACTTATGGGGCATGTCTAACTCTGCTGCTTCTTTGTTTCTTAATTAAAACGTATCTATTTAAAATAAAAAAAAAAAAAGATAAAGTGTACAATTTGCAGTTTGTTAACATTGTTATGAATAAATACTAAGTTTATTCTTCATATAAGTCCAAGGGATCTGGTACCAGTCTAAATTATATATATATATATACTTCCTCTTTAGTAAAGTCAAATTCAAGCATACCTTTCATCTTTATGAAGTCTAGGGAAAACTAGCAAGGGAGATCCATGACATGGCTTTAAATACAATACAATGCAATACAATACAATACAATACAATACAATACAATACAATACAATACAATACAATACAATAAACCAGGATGGAAGATACTTAAAATATCTCCATTGGGTAAGGTTAGTATAGACGACCCCTCACAGACACACATTCCTTTCTGTTGTGGTACTAAACAGAGTAACTATTAAGAAAGGCTTTTTCCACTGCTGTAAAGTCACTGCATGGGTAAGTCTCTTTGGATTTGGAAAGGTTCTGGGATGGAGGGTACCCTCTTTGCTTCTCATTTTTACCATGCTGTAAGTTTCAACTGCCTACAAATGCCAAAATTAGATTTTTATCCTTAATGAGGCTTTCAGAAATAAATGTTGACAACAATGGCAATCCTGATGTTCTGTTACCCTTGTGGCAATCTGATACCTACCCTTCTGATGAAAAACTGATACATGGTTTGTTATTGCTTTACTAGACTACCATGACAATTTCTAGTGGGATTCTCTCTCAGGTTAAATTTCTGGATACTACATTTATTTCAATATTATGCTAATAGGGCTAAAACTCTCAGTGGGAAAATAGAGGGTTACAATCCTTGTATCAATTACACAGCCTTCTATCAGGCTGGCTTCCACAGGTCAGTATTTACATTCAGTAAGTTCCCTCTTTATCTCCCAGATGCTTCCCTGACTGTCCAGCCAAAAAAATGCTTGTATTCCTATAATCATAGCTGAAGACCTGTTTGGATTTTTTAAAATATGTTTTCTGTGACAATACAGTTCAGGAAGGCTAAGCACATCAATGTTTTCTTAAAGATACTGACCAAAAAATAAAACCCTAATATGTTCCCTTATTTGTAAAGGTAATTCAGACAGCTAGCTTTCCAGGGGCTTGTTGAACTGAATGTGTATGTTTAGTATTTCATTATGGCCTAAAATGTTACCCACTATACAGAAAAAATAAATTATGACCTCATGTTTGCAACTTTGAAAGGGCAAGAGGGATAATTAAGTGCAGAATTTGGCTTGCTGTATGCATGCTTCAAACTAGAGCCATTAAGTCAGTAAAAAGTAAAGGTGGTTAGGTTATATCGGTAGCTGCAAAATAACAATTCTAAATGTGTTTCATATCCTGCTCATTTTCCTCTCTTCTCAGGAATTAGCATGGGTTCTAGATATACTGTGATGATTCACCTTTTGGTAGTGTAGTAACAAAGTACATAAACCAGCCTAGTACTAGTTTAGATTTTCAAACCTATAGTCAAGTTTCCAAATGAAAAGTAATTTAGAATTTAACTTCACGTGTTAACTTCACTTCAATGTTGCTTATCCCACTGCTTGGCTGTGAAAAATTGCTTTCTTTCAAACATGTTATAGTTTCTTGTACATAACAGCTTTTATATTCCTGTCCTTGAAGATAATAGGGGGTACTGATCTTGGATTTGGGACTTACAGTTGAGTTTTAAGGGAAGGCCTGTAACTGCCAGAATTATTTCTGAAGCTCTGTTTATTACAGTAGGTGATAGATTGGACATAGCTTGAGTGAGGAGACTAAAGAGCAGTGGCAGACATTGTCAACTTTCACGTGGGGAGTAGAGTGACTGGAGCTGGGGAAGTAGGAAAAAGGGCTTGCTCTCTGTTATGTTATTAAGGAGTTGACCCAGGAAAAGGGACACAGAGTCAGAAGAGCAGAGGTTTGAAAGAGTAAATTGGGCTGGAACATGGGGAAGGGGATGCCTATGTTTGGGCTGTATATGTGGTCATGTAGCTTTCATATGTCAACATATCTGTGTGCAGGATATGTTGTTGCTACCCATGCTATACAATAGCAGCTAAGGTATGCCCGTTCAGATGCAGGGCTGGGCCTTAGAGTTTCGAGTTCTAGAGTTTCAATTATTTTCTGAGTTCATAAAAAACACAATATAGATGCTGTGGTTACCTAAGGGAGGGGGGGAAATACACTTCACCTCCTAAGTTATTGAAGGAAGTTATAGTAAGAAGATTTATCCAGTGTTTAATAGACTTGTAGTTAGGCTTCTTTTGTGCAGCCAGATGTCACTTACAAAGTGATTTGATATTTTCAATAGTGATGAGCTTCCAACATGATACAGAAGAAAAAAACACCTCATATCCTTAAGAAGCCACTCTACCAAAGATATCTGCAAGTATCTCTTCACAAACTTTTTTTTTTTCCTTCCCTCCTTCCTCCCTCCCTTTTTCTTTTTCTTTTTTTCTCTTTTTCTCTTCTCTAACTATGTAAAATATGGTTGCTATATTTGCAACCTTAAGGTCTACATTAAAATGACCAGATAACCACTGCAACCACTGCATTTGCTTCTACTGAGAAAAGCATTTAGGAACTAAAATATTCCTGGGAGATGAGAATGTGTGACTTGGATTTAGGTACAGTAACTTTTTTTGTTTTCCAAACCTTCTAGTTATGCAGTCTTTTCCCACACAATATTTAATATTCCCTTATTACAAAGTATAGGTTTAAAGCAGTGGCAAAGGGGAGGACAATCATCTCTGAGGGAGGTGGAAAGAGAAAAATACACATTTTGGAGGTAAGTCTCAAAGCCACAGAGGAGATGTACAAAAAGAGCAAACCCAACAACAATTAACAGCCTTCTACACTGATTCCAAACAGAGTCAGTATAAATGTGAAACCCTAATGCACCATTTGTAAATAGCCCATTTTCAAACTGCTGGACCATCTATTCCTCCTTTGCTGGTTTAAGCCCTTTCAAAATGCTCAGAAGTCATTTGAGAAAATTAGCGGTTAATGTCAATTGTCTTTGTATCTGATCACAAAGATTCTGACTCCGCCATAGGACCAGAAGAAATTCATGTACCATGCCTTCCTTTCTTCACCAAGGATAATGAATTCCATTAAGAAGGAACAGGAGAGACGAAGAAACTGCAAACCAGCAATAACAAAGATAGTGTTTCAACAGAGGAGTGGCACAGTCCAAGTAGTCATTGAGAAGATTTTTGCCATCATTTTCCTTCAGAGTGTAGTGGGATGTGAGCTAAGGCAGGCAGAGAAGTGAAATCTATAGGAGGCAACGTATGAAATGATCAAGACTAGGAAGGTATGCTGATTTGCATGTGCACAGGAATGTACTCTGATGCTTCAGAGAAGTGCCCTTCAATCAAAAACTGTTTCAGTTCTAAAAGGCTTTGCCCAAAAATTGAAATTGAGTTTAAACACCTCAATGCAGAAGCATTTATATTTATTTATATTACATTATTTATATGTATATTCACACATATACAAAAATACAGATTTTTTTTAAAGTAAGGACCACATTCTAATGCCTCATTTTACTGTTCCTGTTAGTGATTATGTAAGACATTTCCCTTAATCCTGAATAACTTCTCACTGCAGAAGAGCATTGGCTATTTATCTGAAATAGATAATAACACACAAAAATTCCTTACAAGCTTCTTTTCTTCCATCTACTAAATTTCACTGTGAATAAAAGGGCTAGTATTCTTTTGCAACATATCAAGACTTTTCAGGACACTTTTGTGAAGTCCATGTGATAGAAGCCCATGTGATAAAGGGATTGTCCAAATGATATTGCCAGAAACAGTTAGTTTGTGTATGACTACTTTCTTGTTAAATTTTATAGCAGTCCTAACTAAAATAATTTTTAAAGGTTAAATAATATTTGAACATCAGTTTTAAGTTAATGGTGATAAGGACACATCTTGACACAAATGTCAAAATCAAAAGCATTTGGAAGGTTAAAGTAGCCATATATCAGCCTTATTATGTACACATTCATCAGAAAACAGGACAGCCTGTCATTTTTTTTTTCCTCTCCTTCCTTCCTATCCTTAGTTTCCATACCTGCAGTTCTCCAAAGAGGACTTTATTTTCATAGTTTACTTGCTTGTCTTGAAAAGTTAAAGCACATGTCCTCCTCTGACTTAATTGCCATGCTCGTGTTCAGAGTGTGAGTACAGATCTTGGACTCACAGAGGCAGGTGTGATACCCAAAACCCCTTCAGTTTTAGAGGTTGAACTTCCAGGCTTAATAATATTTAACTTTATTTTGTTTAATTATGTTTGGTTGCAACAATCTTTGTAAAGGCAATTCAGGATAATAGCTTACAGTTCAAAGGCGCAGGGCCTTGGGTATGTCAAGCAAGTTTATTACAGGTGAAACCAGTTACATCGCCACTTTTCTCTTGCTTCCAGTTCAGTATAAGCCAAAGCACTTGGTGCCCCCCAGTGGCTCCACACATTATTGGTACTTGTTATGACGCTGTGGATCACAGAATCGTTTCAGTTGCAAAAAACTTTTAAGACCACTGAGTCCAGCCATTATAAAATTTTACCTGCATCCAGACATGAACACAAAAAACTTCTGGAATGCTGATTTGTGCTTTATTGAATTGTCTCTATTTTCCCTTGTATTTAAAATTATTTTTTCCTTTCTAATTCTTAAAAAGTCCATTAGTGCAAATAATGCACTTAAATACCTGCCATAAAACATACAGCATGGGTCCAGAGTTTTCTTGTACTAAGTGCTTGCAGTAATCCAAATCTTACTTTTTTGTTTTATTTGGTTCATACCCAGGTAAATTTTTATTAACTTCTATTGGTGATTACATTCAGCTGAACATTTGTGAAATTTTCATCTCATTAAACACGTTGGGCTTTTTGTAGCTTTGATCTCCAAGACCTAGCATATGCAGTATGAAATTTTGCAGAGCTGTGTAAAATACAGAAACATAGTTAAGTCTATATAAGTTCAGTCTGGAGAAGAGAAGGCTACGAGGTGACCTAACTGTGGCCTTCCAGTATCTGAAGGGGGCCTACAAGAAAGCTGGGGAGGGACTTCTCAGAATATCAGGTAGTGATAGGACTAGGGGGAATGGGATGAAGTTGGAAGTGGGGAGATTCAGGCTGGATGTGAGGAGGAAGTTCTTCACCATGAGAGTGGTGAAGCCCTGGAATGGGTTGTCTAGGGAGGTGGTTGAGGCCTCATCCCTGGAGGTGTTTAAGAGCAGGCTGGATGAGGCTCTGGCCAGCCTGATCTAGTGTGGGGTGTCCCTGCCCATGGGAGGGGGTTGGAACTAGATGATCCTTGTGGTCCCTTCCAACCCTGACTTGCTACTATGATACTATGATACTGCAGAACACAAGGATAGGAGATAGTAAAAGATCACTGTAACACATGCACATACTTCACATATGTTTTCCATGTGGTTATGCTCACAGATATATATGTACACATATACTGATGGTCAATTTTTATAGCTGTAAACTTGTGCTGTTTATATTAGCAGAACATTCAAATGCCTTGGAAAGGATTAGGCATTTTATTGGTCTCGCTGCTGACTCAAAGAGTTTTCAGTCTAATTTTAGGAGGAGATCATAAATGGATGTAACAAACAGCAGAGAGGAAGTGGTACTAACATCAAGATTAGCTGTTTGCATAGGACACCAGTATGCCCAATATGAAGGTTTTCAAGAAATGTTTTGATTCAATATAAACCATGTTTTTTCTATTTTGAGAAATAAACAAACATCAGAAAGCTATGATTAAGATTGCAAAATGTGTTGGGTTGGGGTTTTTTTGTTTTGTTCCTGTAATTCCTGTTTTGTGTTGTTCTTGCCCTTTAGGGAAATTCCCCTGAGATTAAACATTTCGTGTTTAATTTTTGTTCGGTAACTATCCTTTAACTTACAAAAAAGCAAAGTGCAGAAGCTGGAAAAGACATGTGCTTAGTTGTTTATTTTTGTAAAATTATTTGCAATCATAAATATATCAAAACTAAGGAACTTCTAAAGATTTTAGATGTTGCTGATAATTTTTGGTGTAGACTGGCTATTACACAAACTTTAAGTCTGACAGCTGATTGTTGTTGTAGTTTCATCTTTTGATTGTTATTTTTCAGGGTAGTGAGCACTAAACTGGTGATAGCCAGGGAGAGGGGGGGCTTGGTAAGGTATTACAGGCACCTGATGATGATAGGGGTTCTTTTTCACTAGGTGCTTTTGAATTCATTTTCTGTTTGGAAGAAAGTGAAATGCGGTATGAATATGTACGCTTCACTGACTGATGTTAAGGCTTTCCAGCTGGTTGTTAGCACGCCTGTTGGTATTCTTCCTATTTATTTGATTCTGGAAGAGCACTGGTTTCCTATGTGTCAAAATAATTGTTCTGGCTTGGTCTCCAATGTCATTCCTTTCCCCCCCCCCCCCCCCCCCCAGTAACTACTAAACAAGTTGGCTGAGATTTCCTAACCATATTCTTGGTTATGCTGCCAGTACCATTCTTTTTTAACAGAACCTTAACAGCCAGCTCAGAAGAGTGAGCAAGTTATCCACTTCTTTAAAGTTATTCTGATATTAAATCAACTCTTCTAAAAAGCATAACTTTCCAGCTTATTTTGCACTGGAATTGTGATTGTTTTCTTTATGTAAATCACTGCACCCATCCCTTTCCCCACAGAAACTTTTGGACTCCCTAGCCATACCCAGCAAAAACTGACAGTAGTAAGAAAATCGAAAGAATGATTACTGTTAATATAGATGTGCATAAAACTGTGATGAAACGTTTCATTGAGAACCAAACAAGTGCTGCCTAAGACAGACTGAGCTATTAATGTAGTAATGGCTCAGTATGGTCTCTGGAAGCCACAAATGGGATGAAAGTTGACAAAACCAGATGGTGATATGTAAGCATTATGACATATCAGAAGAGGGAACAGAGAAAAGACATTAGGGATGGAAACAATATAGCACATATTTTCTTTTGACTATCAAATTTATATAATGTAGTTACTACTTTTTTCTTCTCAGCATGTCAAGCTGTCACATCTATTTGAAAACCTAGTCCTTCAGGATGAAAGATTTGAGATCTGTGCTGAGGTTGTCTTGGGACTAGTGTGTTTTCGTCTGAAGGTAAGGCAGCTAAGACCTCCTGTTTCTTCCTCACATTTTATAGCAATATGATAATTACAATTGAATATAGTCTTTCTAGTTACTATACTTTATTTTTTAAGGAAAATAAAAGGAGTTCCTGTAGATCAAAGCAGATCAATGGAAGAGGCTTAAGACAATATTGTTAAAAATTATTTGAGTGATGAAGATAACTCAAACGTATTATGGTATGGAAATACATAGTCAAGGCACACAAATGGTCTACTCAATCATGCAAAATGTTATATGCTATGCTTGATAGGCTTTGGTGAAGATGATTTAAAAAATATGTTTCCCTAGACATTTGTAGATGATGTGTGAGAATATGTGTGTGTATTACATATTTCTTGTCAATTTTCTGTCTGCATATTTAATATTCCATTATGTACATCTATATAATGACTATAATGCATGAAGATTAGTGTGGCAGAGACGTTTTGTTTTCCTTAAAGAATACATTATAATTTATAAAATCCAGCAGTCAGACTGGGCAAATTAGAGCATGATATGAGTAAGAATAGGTTGCACAGGAGGCCAGCTTCCCAATAGCCCTTGGCCCTGGTCTCTTTTTTCCTGAACATGATCCTTTTTTCCCTCTCTGCTTCCCCCCCCCCCCCAATCTCTGTAAAGGCATAGAGATCTTGCCCAACAGAAACTAGAAAACTCACTCTGCACTCAGAGCATAAGAGGGCTCACTTGATTACTCAGCTATTAAGAGGAGATCAGTGTATTTATTTTAAGTAAAGGACTCATTTAATAAAGGAGCTCAGAACTGAAGCCTCAGTGAAGGGATGGATTGTGACACTGAATCCAAACATTAAGCAACGACAATAACACCACTGATGTCTTCTAGTTCACATGATACCTAAAATACCTTTTAGCTTTTCTGAAGGCTCAGAACTGCATCTTGGCTCCTGGGCAGTATGGTATTTCTACTTCTCACAAATACTTTTCTCAGCCATTCTGTTGCCCCAGTTACCCCAGTTTGATGCAATTTGCTGAAGGAACTAACAAATCTTTAACAATAAATTAATGGTGGCATAGGTTCTGTAACAGGAAAATGGGTTTATTTCAATTTAAGTTGTTTCAAAAAAAACAAACAAAAAACCACCAACCCCCAAAACAAAACCAAAAAACCCCACCCAGATGTGTTACTAGGGGATCAGACAGGTAAAAGAATGTGTAGTTCTTTTTCCAGAAAGTGAGAACACGAATATAATTTTTTTTCTAACAAGGACTTTTAAAACAGTGTGAGAAATAGATTTTATGGCTTTTACTGCTCAATAACAAGATGTTGGTTGTAGCCTGCTCTTTCACATGGAACAAGCAAACACTAGTTTTGCAGACTCAAAGACAGCTGTTAAGTCAGTGCTCTACATTTACTTTGAAGGAGCAAACCCATGTGCTGGTGAAATAGAGCATAGCAACACAGGAATTGTCACTTTTGATCAGACCAGTGGTACGTCTACATCTGTTCTCCTGTCCCTGATGATCCAGAGGAATAAATCAGATCTACAAGGAAAGACAGTTTTGCAATAAGATGTAAATACTGCACATCTAGCTAAGAAACTTTTCAAGGTGCTATAAAATAAAGGCATGATTCTGCTGAAACCCAGTGCGGAAATGGCAGCATTTTCATTGCTCGCCTTCCTTGTCAAAACAAAACACAAAAGCTTTAAAATTAAGAGCATTTAACAGAAGTTTTCACATCTTTTTTTTGCTTTTCAAATCACTCTTTCAAAAATTCTCCTTGATTTCTAGGATTCATATAAAAAATGCATCTTAGAAGTAGCAACTTTTATGTAGTTACAGTAGGGCTGAGACAGGGGACTTGAACCGTAATGCTGCACAGCTGTGTGAAATAACTTTCCTTCCTTTGTTCTTGAGAAACATTTTACCTTTTTTTTTTGCTTAACTATAACTTTATTTTTTTTGCCATTCACACCACTGAGTAGACTAATAATCCATAACCTCCATATTATAGCTTACATTTCATCAAATGTATCATGCTGAAGGGTTAATTTTTTGCCTTCTTGTCATGTCTGTAGATGAATACAACTCAAGTTAGTAATATCTCCAGGGGAATGAGAATACTGTCTTACTGAAGCTGACAGACTCAATCACAGCTGGCTTTTCAAAGCTCTGGGAGAGAATTAGTCACTACTAACTTCAATTTGACTTGACACCTGAGTGTCACAGCAGTCCATCGGGGCTGCTGTGAGAGCAGAACACAATAAAGACACATGAATCCTTTTCCTTCCTCCCTTGTCCCTACCAAGGGCATTAACTTAACAGCAACTGGTTATTTATTAACTTATCATAAGCAAGCTTGCTGATGATGTGAAACTGGGGGGGATAGGGAGGTGGCTGACACACTGGAAGGCTGTGCTGCCATCCAGCAAGATCTGGACAGGGTGAAGAGCTGGGCAAAGGTGAACATCATGAAGTTCAATAAGGACAAGTGCGGAGCCCTGCATCTGGGGAGGAATAACAACAGGCACCAGTACAGACTAGGGGTTGTCCTGCTGGAAAGCAGCTCCATGGAGAAAGACTTTGGAGCCCTAGTGGACAGCAAGTTATCCATGGGCAATATGCCCTTGTGCCCAAGAATGCCAAAGGCATCCTGGGGTGCATCAAGAAAAGTGCATCCAGCAGGTCTAGGGAGGTTCTCCTCCCCACCTTGTCTGCTCCGCTGAGAGCACACCTGGAATACTGTGTCTAGTTTTGGTCTTCCTAGTTGAGGAAAGACAGGGATCTGCTAGAGGGTCCAATGGAGAGCTAGGAAGATGATTGTGTGACTGAAACATCTCTCCTGTGAAGAAAGACTGAGAGACCGGAGGCTGTTTGGTCTTGAGAACAGAAGGTTGAGATGGGATCTTATCAACGTCTATAAACAGCTGAGGGGTGGGTGTCAAGGTGAAGGTGCCAGTCTCTTTTCAGTGGTGCCCAGTGACAGGACAGCGAACAGTGGGTACACATTAGAACACAGGAGGTTTCACCTCAACATGAGGAGACACTTCTTTATGGTGAGGGTGATGGAGCATTGGAACAAGCTGACCAGAGAGGTTGTGGAGTCTCCTTCTCTGGAGACTTTCAAAACCTGCCTGTATGACACAAAACTAGGAGGAGTGGATGACACACCTGAAGGCTGTGCTGCCATTCAAAGAAACTTAGATAGGCTGGAGAGTTGGACAGGGAGAAATTTAGTGAAATTCAACAAGGGCAAGTGTAGAGTCTTGCACCTGGGAAAGATCAACCCCATGTATCAGTGTAGATTGGGGACTGACCTGTTGGAGAGCAGTGAAAGGAAAAGGACCTGGTGGTCCTAGTGGATGGAAGGTTGACCTTGATCCAGGACAGTGTTCTTGTAGTCAAGAAGGCCAATGCCATTCTGGGATGTATTAGAAGGGCTGTGGTCAGTAGGTTGAGAGAGGTTCTCCTCCCCCTCTACTCTGCCCTGGTGAGGCCACATCTTGAATATTGTGTCCAGTTCTGGTGCACTCAGTTCAAGAAGGACCTCAGGGAGCTGCTTGAAATTCCATTGCAGAGCCACAAAGATGATTAAGGGAGTGGAACATCTTCCTTATGAGGAGAGACTGAGGGAGCTGGGGCTCAGGTACTCAATCACTTCTTTACCTCAGTCTTCACTGCAAGGGCCTCCAGCCACACTCCTGGTGTCATGGCAGACGATGCCAGGGACGGGGAGGAAGAACTGCCCATCATAAGTGAAGCTCAGGTTCGTGATCACCTGAAGAACCTGAAAGTGTTCAAGTCCATGGGACCCGACGGGATACACCCACGGGTGCTGAGAGAACTGGCAGATGAGGTTGCCAAGCCCCTCTCTATTATATTCCAGAAGTCATGGCAGACTGGGGAAGTCCCCACAGACTGGAAAAGGGGAAACATTACTCCCATTTTCAAAAAGGGCAAGAAGGAGGAACCGGGGAACTACAGGCCAGTCAGTCTCACCTCTGTGCCCGGAAAGATCATGGAGCAGATCCTCCTGGAGGCACTAATGACTCAGAAGAATAGTGAAGAGGTGATTGGGAATAGTCAGCATGGCTTTGCCAAGGGCAAATCCTGCCTGACAAACCTGGTGGCCTTCTATGAGCAGGTGACAGCATTAATAGATGAGGGGCGAGCAACTGATGTCGTTTACCTGGACTTGAGCAAAGCCTTCGACACTGTCCCACACCACCTCCTGGTCTCCAAGCTGGCGACACATGGGTTTGATGGATGGACCACTAGATGGATAAAGAATTGGCTTGATGGCCGCACCCAAAGAGTGGCTGTCAACGGGTCCATGTCCCAGTGGAGGCCAGTGACAAGCGGAGTCCCTCAGGGATCAGTCCTGGGACCTGTCTTGTTCAACATCTTTGTGGGTGACATGGACAGTGCCATCGAGTGCACCCTCAGCAAGTTTGCTGATGACACCAAGCTGTGTGGTGCAGTGGACACCCTGGAGGGAAGGGATGCCATCCAGAGGGACCTGGACAGGCTGGAGAGGTGGGCACAAGCCAACCTCATGAGCTTCAACAAGACCAAGTGCAGGGTCCTGCATCTGGGTCGAGGCAATCCCAGGCACAAATACAGGCTGGACAGTGACTGGCTGGAGAGTAGCCCTGAGGAGAGAGACTTGGGGGTGCTGGTGGACGAGAAGCTCGACATGAGCTCTCAATGTGCGCTTGCAGCCCGGAAAGCCAATCAGATCCTGGGCTGCATCAGGAGAAGTGTGACCAGCAGGTCAAGGGAGGTGCTTCTCCCCCTCTACTCAGCTCTGGTGAGACCCCACCTGGAGTACTGTGTCCAGTTCTGGAGCCCCTATTACAGGAGAGATGTGGACGTGCTGGAGCGTGTCCAGAGAAGGGCCACGAGGATGATCAGAGGGCTGGAGCACCTCTCCTATGAGGACAGACTGAAGGAGTTGGGGCTGTTCAGTCTGGAGAAGAGAAGGCTCCGAGGTGACCTCATTGTGGCTTTCCAGTATCTGAAGGGGGCCTACAGGAAGGCTGGGGAGGGACTTCTCAGGATCTCAGGTAGTGATAGGACTAGGGGGAATGGAATGAAGCTGGAAATGGGGAGATTCAGGCTGGATGTGAGGAAGAAGTTCTTTACCATGAGAGTGGTGAAGCCCTGGAATGGGTTGTCCGGGGAGGTGGTTGAGGCCCAGTCCCTGGAGGTGTTTAAGACCAGGCTGGACGAGGCTCTGGCCAGTGTGATCTAGTGTAGGGTGTCCCTGCCCATGGCAGGGGTTGGAACTAGATGATCCTTGTGGTCCCTTCCAACCCTGACTGATTCTATGATTCTATGATTCTTTAGCTTGGAGAAGAGGAGACTAAGGGGTGACCTCATTAATGTTTATAAATATGTAAAGTTGGGCTAAGTAAGAACAAGGTTTTGACTTCGGTTCAACTCTAATATGATGCAAAACCAGGAGAGTAATGTTTCTTCTCAGTGCCAATGGGAAACTGTTTCCTTTATGTTTTGTTTTAATGTGGAAAAGACTAAGCAGTCAAGTCACAACTGTGCAGGTTTTAGAGAACATGTTTTATGACATGGATGTTTTCAAGAAAACCTACAGTAACAAAACCACAGTTGAACTGACTGATTTGTCCATCTGTGACTCTTTTAATCACAGTCAGTGTTCAGTATGGGAACGCTGCAGTAAAAGCACAGATGTTTCTAGCACCTTTTGCAATGATCTGTTACCAGCAGTAACAGAAATGATAGCTGTACAGTAGCTAAGGTATTCCCCAAAGAATAAAATTATAGCACTCAAGATAAGCATGGTATATACTAAGCTATTGCAGCAAACTGCCCAGCAAAGCTGAATCCATCTCTTAGTCTGCTGATATAAGACTGATGGGTTCCTTTAATTTGGGTAACAAAGGCTGTTAAATATATGCAGCTAGCACTTCACCTCATGTTGCTATATCAGGCAAAAATCCCAAGATTTTTTCTTCCATTGTTTTCATTTAAAGTGATTTACTAGTGGTTTTGAAAATCTGATGACATCTTTTGTTCTACTCTCAAATGCTAACAGACATGAACTATGAAAACCATTGAGTCAACATTAGCTGAATCTGCAAAAGAACCAAATTCTCCTGGTGCAGTCCTATTTATTTTGAGATTCACTATTAAGAGCATACAGCTGCTCTAAGGAAATCCTCACATTCACTGTTTGAGCACAAAGAGAATGAAGTACACTAGTAGGAGTTAAAATACAATACTGCAGGCATGTAGAGTCCCTCTGAGCCTCTGCAAAATAATTAACATTTATCTTTGTTTCCTGGAATACAGAAGACTCTCTACTTCCTGTGGGAAGTCCAGGTTACCATATTTCTAAAATTCTGCTCCCACAAAGCCCACTCTGTAGGATTCAGAACTTGAGGAAAATGCTTTTTTAGAGTTTCTGCTATTAGTATGAAACTCACTTATGATGGGGTTACATTACCTTTACAATAGTAATTCTTAATTAGGATAAGATTTACATCTTCCTACAGCAGCCATGATTAAAAGGACACTAGAAAGATTGTTTTACAAATGATAGAACACTTTGTTGCAAAACCTTCTTCCATATTTGTTTGATTAGGTCTAGCAAAAATATAATGAAATGGATATAATAATGAATGCTTTTACTTCAACCTACATAGCTCATGACCTTAGGTCACAGAAATGCAGCTGGTTATCACAAATGTCCCAGTGTGAACGCCGTTTCTAAACCCTAGTTAATCCATAAATCTCTCTGTGGCTGAGAAACTATCTCTTGCACTGTCATCTTTTTGTAGTCCTTTGATGGCAAAGCACTGAGAGATGAGAAACTGGCTGCATGTTATTGCTGGTACTTGGGCTCGGCTTTTTGGTGGGATTTACATATGCCAAACTTACTTCTGAAATTCACCACCATATCCATTGAATTGCAATGATTTCAGGGCTCAAATGAACTAAATGAAGCGCTTCTTAAAAGCATAAATCAGGCCAAGAAGATTCATCTGGTTCCATGCTATCTGCGAGAGAAATTCGTGCTACGTTTTGCTATTTGTTCCCGCACGGTGGAATCCGCCCACGTCAAGTTTGCCTGGCAGCACATCTCACAGCTGGCAACTGATCTTCTGAAAACATGGGAGCAAAACCACCAACAACAGTAACAGCAGTAAAGTAGCAGTGGGGAGGAGGTTAACTGGCTTTCTCTGCATTGCCAAGTTTTATTTTAAGGGTGGGTGGGAAGGTCAAATTATGAAGGGAAGAAAAACAAGAACAAAACCTGTTGTTACATAGACAAGCTGCAGTAGCAAAATCCTTGCGAGCAAGTTGTATTGTAACCTTAGTCATTCTGTGTGGTAGTTTCATCTTGCCTGTTTCCAGGATGCACATAGCCACTGGGGCTTGAGCTATCATTATCAGTTTATATTTGTTGAAAAAGGCAACGGAAATGGAAGGGTCAGTGCTCCCTCCATTGTCCCCATTCACCTCTAGCACACCCACTCCTTTCTTCACAGATGGAACTGTGAGATGTTGTAACCAATTAATTTAACATTACTATGGCTGCAGAAAAAAAAAAAAGCAGGTTGGGGGAAGTTTATAATGCTGTTCAGGTCTTATCTAAACAAGCATGCGGAAGCGTTGTCGTGATTTGGGGAACTATCCCGTCATGAGAAGCTGCGGTAATTCTGCACGTGAAGTTAGGACTTAAAAACTCTTTCATTACATAGCCAGATCAAGGGGACAAGCACTAAATTAATACTAACTGTCCTTATGGCGTGTTCTCTGCTTTGTCCTAAAGGGTTTGCATTTATAACACTGATGTTGTCAAATCTCAGCAAATAGGTTATGCCAGCTACAGATTTTCACTTTGGTCTTTCACTGGCCCTCTTAAAAGCTCCTTCTTAAGAGTACTGTCAAAAGCCATGTGCTGCCTGGTATTCTATATTTTTAACTGAGTTACTATAAGCAGTGATTACTTGAAAATAATCTGTAAATTATATTCTGTGAAACAAAGTTGTGATGTATTTTTACAGCTGCCATTCTGCTCACTTCAGTGTGTTATAGATCTTTGACAAAATATGCCATGGTGCCACCATCAGTGGTTTTCTTTCATTAACACATGAAAGATGAACATAATGGGGAAAAAATTAAAAGTAAAAAAAAAAAAAGTCAAATAATGTGTACTTGACACAAACCATTGACATGTCATCCTGTCAAAGGCACATAAGGAGGGCATATAAAAATCAGAAACACTATCTGACTTTAATATGAACTTCTGCCATTTTGAAAATGTAAATTCCAATTATTTCTATGTAAAACACAACAAAATAAATAGCTACCCTACAAAACATAATCTGTAGGATTCATTTCTGCACTTGCATTTTTTTTCACTCTTTATTTCATTTTGCTGCTTCTATTAATTTCTAAAGTATCTTGAACCACGTGCACTGTTATTAAGCTTTCTTGCTCTATCCCTTGCAAGAGTACTTCCCATGTTTGTGGAGTGGCAAGTAAATGATGAAACATGTAACTGGACAGTTAATTTGGCACACAGTTTGCTCCCACTCTCTGCCTCTCCAGATGGGATTAAAGAGGTTGACTGTGGATTGGGTGGATTTTTCTGGTGGTTCCTAATCACCTCAACTTCTGTGGTGGAAACTGGGAGGATTAGTAATAATATGTGTGCAAGTGGTACATAAAAGAAGGGCATTAATCCTGACACTTAGGAAAATCTGACCAAGTTCTGCATTTCCAGCATGTCAAGCTATGTGACTATGGGAGGTGATAGCATACTACCCTTCAGTAAGGCTAGCCAGTGGCTATGTTATCTGCCCAGACAGAAAAAACTGTTTACTATTTCTCTGATTTCACTACACAGATGAAGCGAGGGATGACAATCTTGCAAAACCAAGTAATATTTAACAGGTGACTAAGCCATTCCAAAAGACACTACTCTTATCTGTAGTATTAGAAATTTTGATAGTGTCATTCTCTTTTGCAGAACTAGTAAGAAATTAAACTTTTCTGTAGCAGCACAATGCAACAGATAAGTGGATCAAAGAGAGCAGTATCTAGGCACCACAGAATTACAGACAAGTGTTTTGTATGTGAGTTATATAACTCGGTATGTCCATGAAAAGAAGAAAGAAGGAAGGGAGGCAGGGAGGCAGGGAAGCAGGGAAGGAGGCAGGGAAGCAGGGAAGGAGGCAGGGAGGCAGGGAGGGAGGGAGGCAGGGAAGGAGGGAGGGAGGAAGGAAGGGAGGGAGGAAGGGAGGAAGGGAGGAAGGGAGGAAGGGAGGGAGGAAGGGAGGAAGGGAGGGAGGAAGGGAGGAAGGGAGGGAGGAAGGGAGGAAGGGAGGGAGGAAGGGAGGGAGGGAGGGAGGGAGGGAGGAAGGGAGGAAGGGAGGAAGGGAGGAAGGGAGGGAGGGAGGGAGGAAGGGAGGGAGGAAGGGAGGGAGGGAGGGAGGAAGGGAGGAAGGGAGGAAGGGAGGAAGGGAGGAAGGGAGGGAGGAAGGGAGGAAGGGAGGAAGGGAGGGAGGAAGGGAGGAAGGAGGAAGGAAGGAAGGAAGGAAGGAAGGAAGGAAGGAAGGAAGGAAGGAAGGAAGGAAGGAAGGAAGGAAGGAAGGAAGGAAGGAAGGAAGGAAGGAA